>JAVFKF010000026.1:28643167-31386334 GCA_036926295.1 Pachydiplax longipennis | reverse complement strand
CTTTGGAAAATCGTCCAAATCAACGCGAATAAACGAAAAACGGTCTTTTTAGGACGATCTTGGGAAAATCGTACAAATGAACGCGGAATAACGAAAAAAGGTCCTTTTTAGGATGATCTATGGAAAATCATCGAAATGAACGCGAAAAAACGAAAAAAGGTCGTTTTTAGTACGATCTTGGGAAAATCATCCAAATGATCGCGAAAAAACGAAAAAAGGTCTTTTTTAGGACGATCTTGGGGAAATCATCCAAATGAACGCGAAAAAACGAAAAAGGTCGTTTTTAGGACGATCTTGGGGAAATCATCCCAATGAACGCGAAAAAACGAAAAAAGGTTGTTTTTAGGACGATCTTGGGAAAATCATCCAAATAAACGCGAAAAAACCAAAAAAAAGTCTTTTTTAGCTCACTTGTGAGAAAATCGTCCAAATGAACGCAAAAAAACGAAAAAACGTCTTTTTTGGCTCGCTTGAGTGAAAATCATCCAAATGAACGCGAAAAAAAGAAAAAAAGTCGTTTTTAGGACGATCTTGGGAAAATCGTCCACATGTACGCGAAAAAACGAAAAAAGGTCGTGTTTAGGACGATCTTGGGAAAATCGTCCAAATCAACGCGAAAAAAACGAAAAAAAGGTCGTTTTTAGGACGATCTTGGGAAAATCGTCCACATGAACGCGAAAAAAACGAAAAAAGGTCGTTTTTAGGACGATCTTGGGCAAATCATCCAAATGATCGGGAAAAAACGAAAAAAGGTTGTTTTTAGGACGATCTTGGGAAAATCGTCCACATGAACGCGAAATAACGAGAAAAGGTCGTTTTTAGGACGATCTTGGGAAAATCGTCCAAATGAACGCGAATAAACGAAAAAAGGTCTTTTTAGGACGATCTTGGGAAAGTCGTACAAATGAACGCGAAATAACGAAAAAAGTTCTTTTTTAGGACGATCTTGGGAAAATCGTCCAGATGAACGCGAAAAACGAAAAAAGGTCCTTTTTAGGATGATCAATGGAAAATCAACGAAATGAACGCGAAAAAACGAAAAAAGGTCGTTTTTAGTACGATCTTGGGAAAATCATCCAAATGTACGCGAAAAAACGAAAAAAGGTCGTTTTTAGTACGATCTTGGGAAAATCGTCCACATGAACGCGAAATAACGAAAAAACGTCGTTTTCAGAACGATCTTGGGAAAATCATCCAAATGAACGCGAAAAAACGAAAAAAGGTCGTTTTTAGGTCGACCTTGGGAAAATCGTCCAAATGAACGTGAAAAACGAAAAAAGGTCCTTTTTAGGATGATCTATGGAAAATCAACGAAATGAACGCGAAAAAACGAAAAAAGGTCGTTTTTAGTACGATCTTGGGAAAATCATCCAAATGAACGCGAAAAAACGAAAAAAGGTCGTTTTTAGTACGATCTTGGGAAAATCGTCCACATGAATGCGAAATAACGAAAAAAGGTCGTTTTCACAACGATCTTGGGAAAATCATCCAAATGAACACGAAAAAACGAAAAAAGGTCGTTTTTAGGACGAACTTGGGAAAATCATCCAAATGAACGCGAAAAAACGAAAAAAGGTCGTTTTTAGGACGACGATTGGGAAAATCATCCAAATGAACACGAAAAAACGAAATAAGGTCGTTTTTAGGACGAACATGGGAAAATCGTCCAAATAAACGCGAAAAACGAAAAAAGGTCCTTTTTAGGACGATCTTGGGAAAATCATCGATATGAACGCGAAAAAACGAAAAAAGGTCGTTTTAGTACGATCTTGGGAAAAACGTCCAAATCAACGCGAAAAACCGAAAAGGTCGTTTTTAGGACGATGTTGGAAAATCGTCCAAATGAACGCGAGCAAAACGAAAAAAGATCGTTTTTAGGACGATCTTGAGAAAAACATTCAAATAAACGTGAAAAAACGAAAAAAAGTCGTGTTAAGGACGATCTTGGGAAAATCATCCATATGAACGCGAAAAAACGAAATAAGGTCGTTTTTAGGACGATCTTGGGAAAATCATCCTAATGAACGCAAAAATACGAAAAAAGGTCGTTTTTAGTACGATCTTGGGTAAATCATCCAAATGAACGCGAAAAAACCAAAAAAGGTCGTTTTTAGTACGATCTTGGGAAAATCATCTAAATTTAATGCGAAATAACGAGAAAAGGTCGTTTTTAGGACGATCATGGAAAAATCGTCCAAATGAACGCGAAAAAACGAAAAAAGGTCGTTTCCAGAACGATCTTGGGAAAATGATCCAAATGAACGCGAAAAAACGAAAAAAGGTCGTTTCCAGAACGATCTTGGGAAAATCATCCAAATGAACGCGAAAAACGAAAAAAGTTCGTTTTTAGGACGATCTTGGAAAAATCGTCCATATGAACGCGAAAAAACGAAAACAGGTCGTTTTTAGTGCGATCTTGGAAAATCGTCCAAATGAACGCGAAAAAACGAAAAAGCTCGTTTTCAGGACGATCTTGGGAAAAACGTCCAAATAAACGCGAAAAAACGAAAAAAGATCGAATTTACGACGATCATGGAAAAATCGTACAAATGATCGCGAAATACCGAAAAAAGGTCGTTTTTAGGACGATGTTGGGAAAATCATTCAAATGAACGCGAAAAACGAAAAAAGGTCGTTTTAGGGACGATCATGGGAAAAGCATCCAAATGAACGCGAAAAAACGAAAAAAGGTCGTTTTTAGGACGATATTGGGAAATTCATCCAAATGATCGGGAAAAAACGAAAAAAGGTCGTTTTAAGGACGATCTTGGGAAAATCGTCCAAATGAACGCGAAAAAACGAAAAAAGGTCGTTTTTAGGACGATCTTGGGAAAATCATCCAAATGAACGGGAAAAAACGAAAAAAGGTTGTTTTTAGGACGATCTTGGGAAAATCGTCCACATGAACGCGAAATAACGAAAAAAGGTCGAATTAAGGACTATCTTGGGAAAATCATCTAGATGAACGCGAAAAAACGAAAAAAGGTCGTTTTCAGGACGATCATGGGAAAATCCTCCAAATGAACGCGAAAATACGATAAAAAGGTAGTTTTCAGGACGATCATTGGAAAATCGTCCAAATCAACGCGAATAAACGAAAAAAGATCTTTTTAGGACGATCTTGGGAAAATCGTACAAATGAACGCGAAATAACGAAAAAAGGTCCTTTTTAGGATGATCTACGGAAAATCATCGAAATGAACGCGAAAAAACGAAAAAAGGTCGTTTTTAGTACGATCTTGGGAAAATCATCCAAATGATCGCGAAAAAACGAAAAAAGGTCTTTTTTAGGACGATCTTGGGGAAATAATCCGAATGAACGCGAAAAAACGAAAAAAGGTCGTTTTTAGGACGATCTTGGGGAAATCATCCCAATGAACGCGAAAAAACCAAAAAAGGTCGTTTTTAGTACGATCTTGGGGAAATCATCTAAATTTAATGCGAAAAAACGAGAAAAGGTCGTTTTTAGGACGATCTTGGAAAAATCGTCCAAATGAACGCGAAAAAAACGAAAAAAGGTCGTTTTAAGGACGATCTAGGGAAAATCGTCCAAATGAACGCGAAAAAACGAAAAAAGGACGTTTTTAGGACGATCTTGGGCAAATCATCCAAATGAACGGAAAAAACGAAAAAAGGTTGTTTTTAGGACGATCTTGGGAAAATCGTCCACATGAACGCGAAATAACGAAAAAAGGTCGAATTTAGGACTATCTTGGGAAAATCATCTAGATGAACGCGAAAAAACGAAAAAAGGTCGTTTTCAGGACGATCATGGGAAAATCCTCCAAATGAACGCGAAAATACGATAAAAAGGTAGTTTTCAGGACGATCTTTGGAAAATCGTCCAAATCAACGCGAATAAACGAAAAACGGTCTTTTTAGGACGATCTTGGGAAAATCGTACAAATGAACGCGGAATAACGAAAAAAGGTCCTTTTTAGGATGATCTATGGAAAATCATCGAAATGAACGCGAAAAAACGAAAAAAGGTCGTTTTTAGTACGATCTTGGGAAAATCATCCAAATGATCGCGAAAAAACGAAAAAAGGTCTTTTTTAGGACGATCTTGGGGAAATCAACCAAATGAACGCGAAAAAACGAAAAAGGTCGTTTTTAGGACGATCTTGGGGAAATCATCCCAATGAACGCGAAAAAACGAAAAAAGGTCGTTTTTAGGACGATCTTGGGAAAATCATCCAAATAAACGCGAAAAAACCAAAAAAAAGTCTTTTTAGCTCACTTGTGAGAAAATCGTCCAAATGAACGCAAAAAAACGAAAAAACGTCTTTTTTGGCTCGCTTGAGTGAAAATCATCCAAATGAACGCGAAAAAAAGAAAAAAAGTCGTTTTTAGGACGATCTTGGGAAAATCGTCCACATGTACGCGAAAAAACGAAAAAAGGTCGTGTTTAGGACGATCTTGGGAAAATCGTCCAAATCAACGCGAAAAAACGAAAAAAAGGTCGTTTTTAGGACGATCTTGGGAAAATCGTCCACATGAACGCGAAATAACGAAAAAAGGTCGTTTTTAGGACGATCTTGGGCAAATCATCCAAATGATCGGGAAAAAACGAAAAAAGGTTGTTTTTAGGACGATCTTGGGAAAATCGTCCACATGAACGCGAAATAACGAGAAAAGGTCGTTTTTAGGACGATCTTGGGAAAATCGTCCAAATGAACGCGAATAAACGAAAAAAGGTCTTTTTAGGACGATCTTGGGAAAGTCGTACAAATGAACGCGAAATAACGAAAAAAGTTCTTTTTTAGGACGATCTTGGGAAAATCGTCCAGATGAACGCGAAAAACGAAAAAAGGTCCTTTTTAGGATGATCAATGGAAAATCAACGAAATGAACGCGAAAAAACGAAAAAAGGTCGTTTTTAGTACGATCTTGGGAAAATCATCCAAATGTACGCGAAAAAACGAAAAAAGGTCGTTTTTAGTACGATCTTGGGAAAATCGTCCACATGAACGCGAAATAACGAAAAAACGTCGTTTTCAGAACGATCTTGGGAAAATCATCCAAATGAACGCGAAAAAACGAAAAAAGGTCGTTTTTAGGTCGACCTTGGGAAAATCGTCCAAATGAACGTGAAAAACGAAAAAAGGTCCTTTTTAGGATGATCTATGGAAAATCAACGAAATGAACGCGAAAAAACGAAAAAAGGTCGTTTTTAGTACGATCTTGGGAAAATCATCCAAATGAACGCGAAAAAACGAAAAAAGGTCGTTTTTAGTACGATCTTGGGAAAATCGTCCACATGAATGCGAAATAACGAAAAAAGGTCGTTTTCACAACGATCTTGGGAAAATCATCCAAATGAACACGAAAAAAACGAAAAAAGGTCGTTTTTAGGACGAACTTGGGAAAATCATCCAAATGAACGCGAAAAAACGAAAAAAGGTCGTTTTTAGGACGACGATTGGGAAAATCATCCAAATGAACACGAAAAAACGAAATAAGGTCGTTTTTAGGACGAACTTGGGAAAATCGTCCAAATAAACGCGAAAAACGAAAAAAGGTCCTTTTTAGGACGATCTTGGGAAAATCATCGATATGAACGCGAAAAAACGAAAAAAGGTCGTTTTAGTACGATCTTGGGAAAAACGTCCAAATCAACGCGAAAAACCGAAAAGGTCGTTTTTAGGACGATGTTGGGAAAATCGTCCAAATGAACGCGAGCAAAACGAAAAAAGATCGTTTTTAGGACGATCTTGAGAAAAACATTCAAATAAACGTGAAAAAACGAAAAAAAGTCGTGTTAAGGACGATCTTGGGAAAATCATCCATATGAACGCGAAAAAACGAAATAAGGTCGTTTTTAGGACGATCTTGGGAAAATCATCCTAATGAACGCAAAAATACGAAAAAAGGTCGTTTTTAGTACGATCTTGGGTAAATCATCCAAATGAACGCGAAAAAACCAAAAAAGGTCGTTTTTAGTACGATCTTGGGAAAATCATCTAAATTTAATGCGAAATAACGAGAAAAGGTCGTTTTTAGGACGATCATGGAAAAATCGTCCAAATGAACGCGAAAAAACGAAAAAAGGTCGTTTCCAGAACGATCTTGGGAAAATGATCCAAATGAACGCGAAAAAACGAAAAAAGGTCGTTTCCAGAACGATCTTGGGAAAATCATCCAAATGAACGCGAAAAACGAAAAAAGTTCGTTTTTAGGACGATCTTGGAAAAATCGTCCATATGAACGCGAAAAAACGAAAACAGGTCGTTTTTAGTGCGATCTTGGAAAAATCGTCCAAATGAACGCGAAAAAACGAAAAAGCTCGTTTTCAGGACGATCTTGGGAAAAACGTCCAAATAAACGCGAAAAAACGAAAAAAGATCGAATTTACGACGATCATGGAAAAATCGTACAAATGATCGCGAAATACCGAAAAAAGGTCGTTTTTAGGACGATGTTGGGAAAATCATTCAAATGAACGCGAAAAACGAAAAAAGGTCGTTTTAGGGACGATCATGGGAAAAGCATCCAAATGAACGCGAAAAAACGAAAAAAGGTCGTTTTTAGGACGATATTGGGAAATTCATCCAAATGATCGGGAAAAAACGAAAAAAGGTCGTTTTAAGGACGATCTTGGGAAAATCGTCCAAATGAACGCGAAAAAACGAAAAAAGGTCGTTTTTAGGACGATCTTGGGAAAATCATCCAAATGAACGGGAAAAAACGAAAAAAGGTTGTTTTTAGGACGATCTTGGGAAAATCGTCCACATGAACGCGAAATAACGAAAAAAGGTCGAATTAAGGACTATCTTGGGAAAATCATCTAGATGAACGCGAAAAAACGAAAAAAGGTCGTTTTCAGGACGATCATGGGAAAATCCTCCAAATGAACGCGAAAATACGATAAAAAGGTAGTTTTCAGGACGATCATTGGAAAATCGTCCAAATCAACGCGAATAAACGAAAAAAGATCTTTTTAGGACGATCATGGGAAAATCGTACAAATGAACGCGAAATAACGAAAAAAGGTCCTTTTTAGGATGATCTACGGAAAATCATCGAAATGAACGCGAAAAAACGAAAAAAGGTCGTTTTTAGTACGATCTTGGGAAAATCATCCAAATGATCGCGAAAAAACGAAAAAAGGTCTTTTTTAGGACGATCTTGGGGAAATAATCCGAATGATCGCGAAAAAACGAAAAAAGGTCGTTTTTAGGACGATCTTGGGGAAATCATCCCAATGAACGCGAAAAAACCAAAAAAGGTCGTTTTTAGTACGATCTTGGGGAAATCATCTAAATTTAATGCGAAAAAACGAGAAAAGGTCGTTTTTAGGACGATCTTGGAAAAATCGTCCAAATGAACGCGAAAAAACGAAAAAAGGTCGTTTCCAGAACGATCTTGGGAAAATGATCCAAATGAACGCGAAAAAACGAAAAAAGGTCGTTTCCAGAACGATCTTGGGAAAATCATCCAAATGAACGCGAAAAACGAAAAAAGTTCGTTTTTAGGACGATCATGGAAAAATCGTACAAAAGATCGCGAAATACCGAAAAAAGGTCGTTTTTAGGACGATGTTGGGAAAATCATTCAAATGAACGCGAAAAAACGAAAAAAGGTCGTTTTAGGGACGATCTTGGGAAAATCATCCAAATGAACGCGAAAAACGAAAAAAGTTCGTTTTTAGGACAATCTTGGAAAAATCGTCCACATGAAATCGAAAAAACGAAAAAAGGTCGCTTTAGCGCGATCTTGGGAAAATCGTCTAAATGAACGCGAATAAACGAAAAAAGGTCTTTTTAGGACGATCTAGGGAAAATCGTCCAAATGAACGCGAAAAACGAAAAAAGGTCCCTTTTAGGATGATCTATGGAAAATCAACGAAATGAACGCGAAAAAACGAAAAAAGGTCGTTTTTAGTACGATCTTGGAAAAATCATCCATATGAACGCGAAAAAACGAAATAAGGTCGTTTTTAGGACGATCTTGGGAAAATCATCCTAATGAACGCAAAAATACGAAAAAAGGTCGTTTTTAGTACGATCTTGGGTAAATCATCCAAATGAACGCGAAAAAACCAAAAAAGGTCGTTTTTAGTACGATCTTGGGAAAATCATCTAAATTTAATGCGAAATAACGAGAAAAGGTCGTTTTTAGGACGATCATGGAAAAATCGTCCAAATGAACGCGAAAAAACGAAAAAAGGTCGTTTCCAGAACGATCTTGGGAAAATGATCCAAATGAACGCGAAAAAACGAAAAAAGGTCGTTTCCAGAACGATCTTGGGAAAATCATCCAAATGAACGCGAAAAACGAAAAAAGTTCGTTTTTAGGACGATCTTGGAAAAATCGTCCATATGAACGCGAAAAAACGAAAACAGGTCGTTTTTAGTGCGATCTTGGAAAAATCGTCCAAATGAACGCGAAAAAACGAAAAAGCTCGTTTTCAGGACGATCTTGGGAAAAACGTCCAAATAAACGCGAAAAAACGAAAAAAGATCGAATTTACGACGATCATGGAAAAATCGTACAAATGATCGCGAAATACCGAAAAAAGGTCGTTTTTAGGACGATGTTGGGAAAATCATTCAAATGAACGCGAAAAACGAAAAAAGGTCGTTTTAGGGACGATCATGGGAAAAGCATCCAAATGAACGCGAAAAAACGAAAAAAGGTCGTTTTTAGGACGATATTGGGAAATTCATCCAAATGATCGGGAAAAAACGAAAAAAGGTCGTTTTAAGGACGATCTTGGGAAAATCGTCCAAATGAACGCGAAAAAACGAAAAAAGGTCGTTTTTAGGACGATCTTGGGAAAATCATCCAAATGAACGGGAAAAAACGAAAAAAGGTTGTTTTTAGGACGATCTTGGGAAAATCGTCCACATGAACGCGAAATAACGAAAAAAGGTCGAATTAAGGACTATCTTGGGAAAATCATCTAGATGAACGCGAAAAAACGAAAAAAGGTCGTTTTCAGGACGATCATGGGAAAATCCTCCAAATGAACGCGAAAATACGATAAAAAGGTAGTTTTCAGGACGATCATTGGAAAATCGTCCAAATCAACGCGAATAAACGAAAAAAGATCTTTTTAGGACGATCTTGGGAAAATCGTACAAATGAACGCGAAATAACGAAAAAAGGTCCTTTTTAGGATGATCTACGGAAAATCATCGAAATGAACGCGAAAAAACGAAAAAAGGTCGTTTTTAGTACGATCTTGGGAAAATCATCCAAATGATCGCGAAAAAACGAAAAAAGGTCTTTTTTAGGACGATCTTGGGGAAATAATCCGAATGAACGCGAAAAAACGAAAAAAGGTCGTTTTTAGGACGATCTTGGGGAAATCATCCCAATGAACGCGAAAAAACCAAAAAAGGTCGTTTTTAGTACGATCTTGGGGAAATCATCTAAATTTAATGCGAAAAAACGAGAAAAGGTCGTTTTTAGGACGATCTTGGAAAAATCGTCCAAATGAACGCGAAAAAACGAAAAAAGGTCGTTTCCAGAACGATCTTGGGAAAATGATCCAAATGAACGCGAAAAAACGAAAAAAGGTCGTTTCCAGAACGATCTTGGGAAAATCATCCAAATGAACGCGAAAAACGAAAAAAGTTCGTTTTTAGGACGATCATGGAAAAATCGTACAAAAGATCGCGAAATACCGAAAAAAGGTCGTTTTTAGGACGATGTTGGGAAAATCATTCAAATGAACGCGAAAAAACGAAAAAAGGTCGTTTTAGGGACGATCTTGGGAAAATCATCCAAATGAACGCGAAAAACGAAAAAAGTTCGTTTTTAGGACAATCTTGGAAAAATCGTCCACATGAAATCGAAAAAACGAAAAAAGGTCGCTTTAGCGCGATCTTGGGAAAATCGTCTAAATGAACGCGAATAAACGAAAAAAGGTCTTTTTAGGACGATCTAGGGAAAATCGTCCAAATGAACGCGAAAAACGAAAAAAGGTCCCTTTTAGGATGATCTATGGAAAATCAACGAAATGAACGCGAAAAAACGAAAAAAGGTCGTTTTTAGTACGATCTTGGAAAAATCGTCCACATGAACGCGAAATAACGAAAAAAGGTCGTTTTCAGAACGATCTTGGGAAAATCATCCAAATAAACGCGAAAAAACGAAAAAAGGTCGTTTTTAGGACGATCTTGGGGAAATCGTCCAAATGAACGCGAAAAAAAGAAAAAAGGTCGTTTATAGGACGACCTTGGGAAAATCGTCCACATGAACGCGAAATAACGAAAAAAGGTTGTATTTAGGACTATCTAGGGAAAATCATCTAGATGAACGCGAAAAAACGAAAAAAGGTCGTTTTCAGGACGATCATGGGAAAAACCTCCAAATGAACGCGAAAATACGAAAAAAGGTCGTTTTTAGGACGATCTTGGGGAAATCGTCCAAATGAACGCGAAAAACGAAAAAAGTTCGTTTCTAGGACGATCTTGGAAAAATCGTCCACATGAACGCGAAAAAACGAAAAAAGGTCATTATTAGTGCGATCTTGGGAAAATCGTCCAAATGAATGCGAAAAAACGAAAAAAGGTCGTTTTCAGGACGATCTTGGGAAAAACGTCCAAATAAACGCGAAAAAACGAAAAAAGGTAGTTTTTAGGACGATCTTGGGAAAATCGTCCTATTGAACGCGAAAAAAAGAAAAAAGGTCGTTTATAGGACGACCTTGGGAAAATCGTCCACATGAACGCGAAATAACGAAAAAAGGTTGTATTTAGGACTATCTAGGGAAAATCATGTAGATGAACGCGAAAAAACGAAAAAAGGTTGTTTTCAGGACGATCATGGGAAAAACCTCCAAATGAACGCGAAAATACGAAAAAAGGTCGTTTTCAGGACGATCTTTGGAAAATCGTCCACATGAACGCGAAAAAACGAAAAAAGGTCGTTTTTAGGACGATCTTGGGAAAATCATCCAAATGAACGCGAAAAAACGAAAAAAGGTCATTTTTAAGACGATATTGGGAAAATCATCCACATGAAATCGAAAAAACCAAAAGGTTCGTATTTAGGACGATCTTGCGAAAATCATCCAAATGAACGCGAAAATACAAAAGAAGATCGTTTTTAGGACATTCTTGGGATAATCATCCAAATGAACGCGAAAAAACGAAAAAAGGTCCTTTTTAGCTCGCTTGTGAGAAAATTCTCCAAATGAACGCGAAAAAGCGAAAAAAGGTCGTTTTTAGGACGATCTTGGGAAAATCATCCAAACGTACGCAAAATAACGAAAAAAGGTCGTTTTTAGGACGATCTAGGGAAAATCATCCAAATGAACGCGAAAAAACGAAAAAAGGTGGTATTTAGGACGATCTTGGGAAAATCATCCAAATGAACTCGAAATAACGAAAAAAGGTCGTTTTTAGGACGACCTTGGAAAAATCATCCAAATGAACGCGAAAAAACGAAAAAAGGTCCTTTTTAGCTCGCTTGTGAGAAACTTCTCCAAATGAACGCGAAAAAGCGAAAAAAGGTCGTTTTTAGGACGATCTTGGGAAAATCATCCAAACGAAGGCGAAAAAACGCAAAAAGGTCGTTTTTAGGACGATCTTGAGAAAATCATCCAAATGAACGCGAAAAAACGAAAAAAGGTCGTTTTTAGGACGATCTTGGGAAAATCATCCAAACGAAGGCGAAAAAACGCAAAAAGGTCGTTTTTAGGACGATCTTGAGAAAATCATCCAAATGAACGCGAAAAAACGAAAAAAGGTCGTTTTTAGTACGATCTTGGGAAAATCATCTAAATTTAATGCGAAAAAACGAGAAAAGGTCGTTTTTAGGACGATTTTGGGAGAATGATGCAAATGAACGCGAAAAAACGAAAAAAGGTCGTTTTTAGGACGATCTTGAGAAAATCATCCTAATGAACGAGAAAAAACGAAAAAAGGTCGTTTTTAGGACGATCTTGGGAAAATCATCCAATTGAACGCGAAAAAACGAAAATGGTCGTTTTTAAGACGATCTTGAGAAAATCATCCTAATGAACGGGAAAAAACGAAAAAAGGTCGTTTGTAGGACGATCTTGAGAAAATCATCCAAATGAACGCGAAAAAACGAAAAAAGGTCGTTCTTAAGACGATTTTGTGAAAATCACCCAAATGAACGCGAAAATACGAAAAAATGTCTTTTTTAGCTCACTTGTGAGAAAATCGTCCAAATGAACGCGAAAAAACGAAAAAAGGTCTTTCTTAGCTCACTTGTGAGAAAATCGTCCAAATGAACGCAAAAAAACGGAAAACGTCTTTTTAAGCTCGCTTGTGAGAAAATCGTCCAAATAAACGCGAAGAAACGAAAAAATGTCTTTCTTAGCTCACTTGTAGGAAAATCGTCCAAATGAACGCAAAAAAACGAAAAAACGTCTTTTTAGCTCGCTTGAGTGAAAATCGTCCAAATGAACGTGAAAAAACGAAAAAAGGTCGATTTAAGGACGATTTTGGGAAAATCATCCATATGAACGCGAAAAACGAAAAAATGTCTTTTTTAGCTCACTTGTGAGAAAATCGTCCAAATGAACGCGAAAAAACGAAAAAAGGTCTTTTTTAGCTCGCTTGTGAGAAAATCGTCCAAATGAACGGGACAAAACGAAAAAAGGTCGTTTTTAGGACGATCTTGGGAAAATCATCCAAATGAACGCGAAAAAACTAAACAAGGTCGTTTTTGGGACGATCATGTGAAAAGCATCCAAATGAACGCGAAAAAACGAAAAAAGGTCGTTTTTAGTACGATCTTGGGAAAATCATCTAAATTTAATGCGAAAAAACGAGAAAAGGTCGTTTTTAGGACGATTTTGGGAGAATGATGCAAATGAACGCGAAAAAACGAAAAAAGGTCGTTTTTAGGACGATCTTGAGAAAATCATCCTAATGAACGAGAAAAAACGAAAAAAGGTCGTTTTTAGGACGATCTTGGGAAAATCATCCAATTGAACGCGAAAAAACGAAAAAAGGTCGTTTGTAGGACGATCATGAGAAAATAATCCAAATGAACGCGAAAAAACGTAAAAAAGGTCGTTCATAGGACGATCTTTGGAAAATCATCCAAATGAACGCGAAAAAACGAAAAAAGGTCGATTTTAGGACGATCATGGGAAAATCATCCAAATGAACGCGAAAAAACGAAGAAAGGTCGTATTTAGGACGATCTTGGGAAAAAGCATCCATATGAACGCGAAAAAACAGAAAAAGGTCGTTTTTAGGACGATCTTGGGAAAATCATCCAAATGAACGCGAAAAAACGAAAAAAGGTCGTATTTAAGACGATTTTGTGAAAATCACCCAAATGAACGCGAAAATACGAAAAAAGGTCGTTTTTAGGACGATCTTCGCAAAATCATCCAAATAAACGCGAAGAAACGAAAAATGTCTTTTTTAGCTCACTTGTGAGAAAATCGTCCAAATGAAAGAGAAAAAACGAAAAAAGATCGTTTTTAGGACGATCTTGGGAAAATCACCCAAATGAACGCGAAAACACGTAAAAAAGGTCGTTCATAGGACGATCTTGGGAAAATCATCCAAATGAACGCGAAAAAACGAAAAAAGGTCGATTTTAGGACGATCTTAAGAAAATCATCCAAATGAACGCGAAAAAACGAAGAAAGGTCGTTTTTAGGACGATCTTGGGAAAATAATCCAAATGAACGCGAAAAAACGAAAAAAGTTCGTTTTTAGGACGATCCTGGGAAAAAGCATCCATATGAACGCGAAAACTAGAAAAAGGTCGTTTTTAGGACGATCTTGGGAAAATCATCCAAATGAACGCGAAAAAACGAAAAAAGGTCGTTTTTAGGACGGTCTTGAGAAAATCATCCTAATGAACGCGAAAAAACGAAAAAAGGTTGTTTGTAGGACGATCTTGAGAAAATCATCCAAATGAACGCGAAAAAACGAAAAAAGGTCGTTTTTAAGACGATCTTGTGAAAATTATCCAAATGAAAGCGAAAAAACGAAAAAAGGTCGTTTTTAGGACGATCTTCGCGAAATCATCCAATGAACGCGAAAAAAGGAAAAAAGGTCGTTCTTAGGACGATCTTGGGAAAATCATCCAAATAAACGCGAAGAAACGAAAAAAGTTCGTTTTTAGGACGATCCTGGGAAAAAGCATCCATATGAACGCGAAAAATAGAAAAAGGTCGTTTTTAGGACGATCTTGGGAAAATCATCCAAATGAACGCGAAAAAACGAAAAAAGGTCGTTTTTAGGACGGTCTTGAGAAAATCATCCTAATGAACGCGAAAAAACGAAAAAAGGTTGTTTGTAGGACGATCTTGAGAAAATCATCCAAATGAACGCGAAAAAACGAAAAAAGGTCGTTTTTAGGACGATCTTGGGAAAATAATCCAAATGAACGCGAAAAAACGAAAAAAGTTCGTTTTTAGGACGATCCTGGGAAAAAGCATCCATATGAACGCGAAAAATAGAAAAAGGTCGTTTTTAGGACGATCTTGGGAAAATCATCCAAATGAACGCGAAAAAACGAAAAAAGGTCGTTTTTAGGACCGTCTTGAGAAAATCATCCTAATGAACGCGAAAAAACGAAAAAAGGTTGTTTGTAGGACGATCTTGAGAAAATCATCCAAATGAACGCGAAAAAACGAAAAAAGGTCTTTTTTAAGACGATCTTGTGAAAATTATCCAAATGAAAGCGAAAAAACGAAAAAAGGTCGTTTTTAGGACGATCTTCGCGAAATCATCCAATGAACGCGAAAAAAGGAAAAAAGGTCGTTCTTAGGACGATCTTGGAAAATCATCCAAATGAACGCGAAAAAACGAAAAAAGGCCGTTGTTAGGATGATCTTGGGAAAATCATCCAAATAAACGCGAAGAAACGAAAAAAGTTCGTTTTTAGGACGATCCTGGGAAAAAGCATCCATATGAACGCGAAAAATAGAAAAAGGTCGTTTTTAGGACGATCTTGGGAAAATCATCCAAATGAACGCGAAAAAACGAAAAAAGGTCGTTTTTAGGACGGTCTTGAGAAAATCATCCTAATGAACGCGAAAAAACGAAAAAAGGTTGTTTGTAGGACGATCTTGAGAAAATCATCCAAATGAACGCGAAAAAACGAAAAAAGGTCGTTTTTAAGACGATCTTGTGAAAATTATCCAAATGAAAGCGAAAAAACGAAAAAAGGTCGTTTTTAGGACGATCTTCGCGAAATCATCCAATGAACGCGAAAAAAGGAAAAAAGGTCGTTCTTAGGACGATCTTGGAAAATCATCCAAATGAACGCGAAAAAACGAAAAAAGGCCGTTGTTAGGATGATCCTGGGAAAATCATCCAAATAAACGCGAAGAAACGAAAAAATGTCTTTTTTAGCTCACTTGTGAGAAAATCGTCCAAATGAAAGAGAAAAAACGAAAAAAGGTCGTTTTTAGGACGATCTTGGGAAAATCATCCAAATGAACGCGAAAAAACGAAAAAAGGTCGTTTTTAACACGATATTGGGAAAATCATCCAAATGAACGCGAGAAAACGAAAAAAGGTCGTTTTTAGGACGATCTTATGAAAATCGTCAATTGTATGTGCCCATGTGGAACAGGAACTTCGGGAACACCCTCTGAAGAGGAGGAACGAAACCAACAAACGAAACAAAAAGACTAGCTAAAGACACTGGAAGCACTAAAGAAGCGGTTCCTACCCTCACTGCTAAGGAATCTGCTCTAACGCCCTTCCTAAATCCCCGCACCTGCCTATGCCTCTGGCGACTTCGGGACCCATCTGGCAACCCCAGGACAACAGAATGCCCTTTTCCTCCATTTGAAGACATGGAGGTTGGATACGTATGCCGGTACCCATTCGGCCCCTTCCCAATCTCAGCCGTATACCACTTGTACACGTATACCGTCCTCTACCGCGGGGAGGTGTTGGGCAAGGACTGTATCCTCATCGGGTTTTAAGACCGGGTTTACGGCTTTTCCTAAAACCCTCAAATACTCGAGAGGACAAAAAGCGGAATAATAATTCCCAACACTACATGATATTAGGTATAGAGGACCCATTCCTCCTGCATTTTAAATGCAACCCAACATCATGGACAAGAAAACAATCATTTTTCGAATACAAAAATAAAATACCCAACAAGTATTCATTCAATGATATATAACAACATACACTAAACAAAAACTTTAACTAAATCTTAAATTAAAACTTATACTAAGATTAAACACCAACTCCCTCCTTAAGCAATATAACTTTCTAACAACCACGTAAGGATCACAGAAGATAGACACTTGGTTTGGAAAATTATGAGAAAACATTCATTACTTTAAATTATCATAAGACACGTAAACATTTAAAGGGAAGGATGCAAAATGCATCCTTCAAACCGGGGATATGAAAGAGAATCATCAATCTAGTCTCTTATCTAATAATAGTCCGAGCGCTCTTACTTAAGAAAATATTGCAACTTAGGCGACATAAATACTAAATAATGATTCGGTGGTAAATCGCAGAGAACAAAAGGTTTCGAAATTAACCTATCGTAACTACCATAGAATGATAGCTTAATGTACGACCCTCGTGCCCTAAGATGAAAAGCGATTCGAAGAATGAGAACTCGCAAAGATCGGCTCTGTCTGGTCTTAAATCACTGAGAGATTATAATTCCCCTGCCCTGCGCTATTAATTACACTTAAAAAATTATTTGGATGGAAATTGGATTGGGAATCCGCTTTTACCTTGCACACACTCTCCCACCACCACAGTGTTAGTTCCAAAAGACCTAACTACACATAAGGACTATCAACCAGGAAAGGTGTCAATCTAAAAATCATCAACTAGCAGACATTCATGCAAGTGCACTTGCCACAATTATTCACTCATTAGGCACACCAGAGGTAGAATCGGATCCCAATAATTTCCATCACCTGAGTTAACGAATCCCTAAAATCGCATCTATGCTACGGTAAACTCTACACTAACGGACACGATTTACGCTTAACCCTAAGAATATGAGCAAGAGAAAACACCGCTTCTCGAGAAATTACCTTACGCATATAACAGAATTCGCCTTCGCCAAGCATGACGGCTCATGCATACTCGAGAAAAACGAGCTAACTAATTAACTACCAGCTGAAATATTTCTCCTGCGTTCCAAGCTAAATCTATCCTATGTACAGAGTAGCGCTTCTGAACCTGCGGAAAAAAGTTTCAAATTATAAAGCCTGAAAAAAAAACATTCATGGGAATTCGAAAAAACAGTACACTTACGCATAGGAATGAACAACTTACATTATAAGATAGATTAAACACTCTACATAACAATAAAAATACATCATGAAATACATTAATGTGAACAGTGTGGAGAAAAATGGTGTGAGCAATGACTGAGGAATTGATGTTTCTTGTGGTGTGGTAGGTGTCGCATGTATGGTGCCGTGATCTGATGTGTGTGAAGGCACTGAATTGTATGTGCCCATGATGAACAGGAACCTCGGGAACACCCTCTGAAGAGGAGGAACGAAACCAACAAACGAAACAAAAAGACTAGCTAAAGACACTGGAAGCACTAAAGAAGCGGTTCCTACCCTCACTGCTAAGGAATCTGCTCTAACGCCCTTCCTAAATCCCCGCACCTGCCTATGCCTCTGGCGACTTCGGGACCCATCTGGCAACCCCAGGACAACAGAATGCCCTTTTCCTCCATTTGAAGACATGGAGGTTGGATACGTATGCCGGTACCCATTCGGCCCCTTCCCAATCTCAGCCGTATACCACTTGTACACGTATACCGTCCTCTACCGCGGGGAGGTGTTGGGCAAGGACTGTATCCTCATCGGGTTTTAAGACCGGGTTTACGGCTTTTCCTAAAACCCTCAAATACTCGAGAGGACAAAAAGCGGAATAATAATTCCCAACACTACATGATATTAGGTATAGAGGACCCATTCCTCCTGCATTTTAAATGCAACCCAACATCATGGACAAGAAAACAATCATTTTTCGAATACAAAAATAAAATACCCAACAAGTATTCATTCAATGATATATAACAACATACACTAAACAAAAACTTTAACTAAATCTTAAATTAAAACTTATACTAAGATTAAACACCAACTCCCTCCTTAAGCAATATAACTTTCTAACAACCACGTAAGGATCACAGAAGATAGACACTTGGTTTGGAAAATGATGAGAAAACATTCATTACTTTAAATTATCATAAGACACGTAAACATTTAAAGGGAAGGATGCAAAATGCATCCTTCAAACCGGGGATATGAAAGAGAATCATCAATCTAGTCTCTTATCTAATAATAGTCCGAGCGCTCTTACTTAAGAAAATATTGCAACTTAGGCGACATAAATACTAAATAATGATTCGGTGGTAAATCGCAGAGAACAAAAGGTTTCGAAATTAACCTATCGTAACTACCATAGAATGATAGCTTAATGTACGACCCTCGTGCCCTAAGATGAAAAGCGATTCGAAGAATGAGAACTCGCAAAGATCGGCTCTGTCTGGTCTTAAATCACTGAGAGATTATAATTCCCCTGCCCTGCGCTATTAATTACACTTAAAAAATTATTTGGATGGAAATTGGATTGGGAATCCGCTTTTACCTTGCACACACTCTCCCACCACCACAGTGTTAGTTCCAAAAGACCTAACTACACATAAGGACTATCAACCAGGAAAGGTGTCAATCTAAAAATCATCAACTAGCAGACATTCATGCAAGTGCACTTGCCACAATCATTCACTCATTAGGCACACCAGAGGTAGAATCGGATCCCAATAATTTCCATCACCTGAGTTAACGAATCCCTAAAATCGCATCTATGCTACGGTAAACTCTACACTAACGGACACGATTTACGCTTAACCCTAAGAATATGAGCAAGAGAAAACACCGCTTCTCGAGAAATTACCTTACGCATATAACAGAATTCGCCTTCGCCAAGCATGACGGCTCATGCATACTCGAGAAAAACGAGCTAACTAATTAACTACCAGCTGAAATATTTCTCCTGCGTTCCAAGCTAAATCTATCCTATGTACAGAGTAGCGCTTCTGAACCTGCGGAAAAAAGTTTCAAATTATAAAGCCTGAAAAAAAAACATTCATGGGAATTCGAAAAAACAGTACACTTACGCATAGGAATGAACAACTTACATTATAAGATAGATTAAACACTCTACATAACAATAAAAATACATCATGAAATACATTAATGTGAACAGTGTGGAGAAAAATGGTGTGAGCAATGACTGAGGAATTGATGTTTCTTGTGGTGTGGTAGGTGTCGCATGTATGGTGCCGTGATCTGATGTGTGTGAAGGCACTGAATTGTATGTGCCCATGATGAACAGGAACCTCGGGAACACCCTCTGAAGAGGAGGAACGAAACCAACAAACGAAACAAAAAGACTAGCTAAAGACACTGGAAGCACTAAAGAAGCGGTTCCTACCCTCACTGCTAAGGAATCTGCTCTAACGCCCTTCCTAAATCCCCGCACCTGCCTATGCCTCTGGCGACTTCGGGACCCATCTGGCAACCCCAGGACAACAGAATGCCCTTTTCCTCCATTTGAAGACATGGAGGTTGGATACGTATGCCGGTACCCATTCGGCCCCTTCCCAATCTCAGCCGTATACCACTTGTACACGTATACCGTCCTCTACCGCGGGGAGGTGTTGGGCAAGGACTGTATCCTCATCGGGTTTTAAGACCGGGTTTACGGCTTTTCCTAAAACCCTCAAATACTCGAGAGGACAAAAAGCGGAATAATAATTCCCAACACTACATGATATTAGGTATAGAGGACCCATTCCTCCTGCATTTTAAATGCAACCCAACATCATGGACAAGAAAACAATCATTTTTCGAATACAAAAATAAAATACCCAACAAGTATTCATTCAATGATATATAACAACATACACTAAACAAAAACTTTAACTAAATCTTAAATTAAAACTTATACTAAGATTAAACACCAACTCCCTCCTTAAGCAATATAACTTTCTAACAACCACGTAAGGATCACAGAAGATAGACACTTGGTTTGGAAAATGATGAGAAAACATTCATTACTTTAAATTATCATAAGACACGTAAACATTTAAAGGGAAGGATGCAAAATGCATCCTTCAAACCAGGGATATGAAAGAGAATCATCAATCTAGTCTCTTATCTAATAATAGTCCGAGCGCTCTTACTTAAGAAAATATTGCAACTTAGGCGACATAAATACTAAATAATGATTCGGTGGTAAATCGCAGAGAACAAAAGGTTTCGAAATTAACCTATCGTAACTACCATAGAATGATAGCTTAATGTACGACCCTCGTGCCCTAAGATGAAAAGCGATTCGAAGAATGAGAACTCGCAAAGATCGGCTCTGTCTGGTCTTAAATCACTGAGAGATTATAATTCCCCTGCCCTGCGCTATTAATTACACTTAAAAAATTATTTGGATGGAAATTGGATTGGGAATCCGCTTTTACCTTGCACACACTCTCCCACCACCACAGTGTTAGTTCCAAAAGACCTAACTACACATAAGGACTATCAACCAGGAAAGGTGTCAATCTAAAAATCATCAACTAGCAGACATTCATGCAAGTGCACTTGCCACAATCATTCACTCATTAGGCACACCAGAGGTAGAATCGGATCCCAATAATTTCCATCACCTGAGTTAACGAATCCCTAAAATCGCATCTATGCTACGGTAAACTCTACACTAACGGACACGATTTACGCTTAACCCTAAGAATATGAGCAAGAGAAAACACCGCTTCTCGAGAAATTACCTTACGCATATAACAGAATTCGCCTTCGCCAAGCATGACGGCTCATGCATACTCGAGAAAAACGAGCTAACTAATTAACTACCAGCTGAAATATTTCTCCTGCGTTCCAAGCTAAATCTATCCTATGTACAGAGTAGCGCTTCTGAACCTGCGGAAAAAAGTTTCAAATTATAAAGCCTGAAAAAAAAACATTCATGGGAATTCGAAAAAACAGTACACTTACGCATAGGAATGAACAACTTACATTATAAGATAGATTAAACACTCTACATAACAATAAAAATACATCATGAAATACATTAATGTGAACAGTGTGGAGAAAAATGGTGTGAGCAATGACTGAGGAATTGATGTTTCTTGTGGTGTGGTAGGTGTCGCATGTATGGTGCCGTGATCTGATGTGTGTGAAGGCACTGAATTGTATGTGCCCATGATGAACAGGAACCTCGGGAACACCCTCTGAAGAGGAGGAACGAAACCAACAAACGAAACAAAAAGACTAGCTAAAGACACTGGAAGCACTAAAGAAGCGGTTCCTACCCTCACTGCTAAGGAATCTGCTCTAACGCCCTTCCTAAATCCCCGCACCTGCCTATGCCTCTGGCGACTTCGGGACCCATCTGGCAACCCCAGGACAACAGAATGCCCTTTTCCTCCATTTGAAGACATGGAGGTTGGATACGTATGCCGGTACCCATTCGGCCCCTTCCCAATCTCAGCCGTATACCACTTGTACACGTATACCGTCCTCTACCGCGGGGAGGTGTTGGGCAAGGACTGTATCCTCATCGGGTTTTAAGACCGGGTTTACGGCTTTTCCTAAAACCCTCAAATACTCGAGAGGACAAAAAGCGGAATAATAATTCCCAACACTACATGATATTAGGTATAGAGGACCCATTCCTCCTGCATTTTAAATGCAACCCAACATCATGGACAAGAAAACAATCATTTTTCGAATACAAAAATAAAATACCCAACAAGTATTCATTCAATGATATATAACAACATACACTAAACAAAAACTTTAACTAAATCTTAAATTAAAACTTATACTAAGATTAAACACCAACTCCCTCCTTAAGCAATATAACTTTCTAACAACCACGTAAGGATCACAGAAGATAGACACTTGGTTTGGAAAATGATGAGAAAACATTCATTACTTTAAATTATCATAAGACACGTAAACATTTAAAGGGAAGGATGCAAAATGCATCCTTCAAACCGGGGATATGAAAGAGAATCATCAATCTAGTCTCTTATCTAATAATAGTCCGAGCGCTCTTACTTAAGAAAATATTGCAACTTAGGCGACATAAATACTAAATAATGATTCGGTGGTAAATCGCAGAGAACAAAAGGTTTCGAAATTAACCTATCGTAACTACCATAGAATGATAGCTTAATGTACGACCCTCGTGCCCTAAGATGAAAAGCGATTCGAAGAATGAGAACTCGCAAAGATCGGCTCTGTCTGGTCTTAAATCACTGAGAGATTATAATTCCCCTGCCCTGCGCTATTAATTACACTTAAAAAATTATTTGGATGGAAATTGGATTGGGAATCCGCTTTTACCTTGCACACACTCTCCCACCACCACAGTGTTAGTTCCAAAAGACCTAACTACACATAAGGACTATCAACCAGGAAAGGTGTCAATCTAAAAATCATCAACTAGCAGACATTCATGCAAGTGCACTTGCCACAATCATTCACTCATTAGGCACACCAGAGGTAGAATCGGATCCCAATAATTTCCATCACCTGAGTTAACGAATCCCTAAAATCGCATCTATGCTACGGTAAACTCTACACTAACGGACACGATTTACGCTTAACCCTAAGAATATGAGCAAGAGAAAACACCGCTTCTCGAGAAATTACCTTACGCATATAACAGAATTCGCCTTCGCCAAGCATGACGGCTCATGCATACTCGAGAAAAACGAGCTAACTAATTAACTACCAGCTGAAATATTTCTCCTGCGTTCCAAGCTAAATCTATCCTATGTACAGAGTAGCGCTTCTGAACCTGCGGAAAAAAGTTTCAAATTATAAAGCCTGAAAAAAAAACATTCATGGGAATTCGAAAAAACAGTACACTTACGCATAGGAATGAACAACTTACATTATAAGATAGATTAAACACTCTACATAACAATAAAAATACATCATGAAATACATTAATGTGAACAGTGTGGAGAAAAATGGTGTGAGCAATGACTGAGGAATTGATGTTTCTTGTGGTGTGGTAGGTGTCGCATGTATGGTGCCGTGATCTGATGTGTGTGAAGGCACTGAATTGTATGTGCCCATGATGAACAGGAACCTCGGGAACACCCTCTGAAGAGGAGGAACGAAACCAACAAACGAAACAAAAAGACTAGCTAAAGACACTGGAAGCACTAAAGAAGCGGTTCCTACCCTCACTGCTAAGGAATCTGCTCTAACGCCCTTCCTAAATCCCCGCACCTGCCTATGCCTCTGGCGACTTCGGGACCCATCTGGCAACCCCAGGACAACAGAATGCCCTTTTCCTCCATTTGAAGACATGGAGGTTGGATACGTATGCCGGTACCCATTCGGCCCCTTCCCAATCTCAGCCGTATACCACTTGTACACGTATACCGTCCTCTACCGCGGGGAGGTGTTGGGCAAGGACTGTATCCTCATCGGGCTTTAAGACCGGGTTTACGGCTTTTCCTAAAACCCTCAAATACTCGAGAGGACAAAAAGCGGAATAATAATTCCCAACACTACATGATATTAGGTATAGAGGACCCATTCCTCCTGCATTTTAAATGCAACCCAACATCATGGACAAGAAAACAATCATTTTTCGAATACAAAAATAAAATACCCAACAAGTATTCATTCAATGATATATAACAACATACACTAAACAAAAACTTTAACTAAATCTTAAATTAAAACTTATACTAAGATTAAACACCAACTCCCTCCTTAAGCAATATAACTTTCTAACAACCACGTAAGGATCACAGAAGATAGACACTTGGTTTGGAAAATGATGAGAAAACATTCATTACTTTAAATTATCATAAGACACGTAAACATTTAAAGGGAAGGATGCAAAATGCATCCTTCAAACCGGGGATATGAAAGAGAATCATCAATCTAGTCTCTTATCTAATAATAGTCCGAGCGCTCTTACTTAAGAAAATATTGCAACTTAGGCGACATAAATACTAAATAATGATTCGGTGGTAAATCGCAGAGAACAAAAGGTTTCGAAATTAACCTATCGTAACTACCATAGAATGATAGCTTAATGTACGACCCTCGTGCCCTAAGATGAAAAGCGATTCGAAGAATGAGAACTCGCAAAGATCGGCTCTGTCTGGTCTTAAATCACTGAGAGATTATAATTCCCCTGCCCTGCGCTATTAATTACACTTAAAAAATTATTTGGATGGAAATTGGATTGGGAATCCGCTTTTACCTTGCACACACTCTCCCACCACCACAGTGTTAGTTCCAAAAGACCTAACTACACATAAGGACTATCAACCAGGAAAGGTGTCAATCTAAAAATCATCAACTAGCAGACATTCATGCAAGTGCACTTGCCACAATCATTCACTCATTAGGCACACCAGAGGTAGAATCGGATCCCAATAATTTCCATCACCTGAGTTAACGAATCCCTAAAATCGCATCTATGCTACGGTAAACTCTACACTAACGGACACGATTTACGCTTAACCCTAAGAATATGAGCAAGAGAAAACACCGCTTCTCGAGAAATTACCTTACGCATATAACAGAATTCGCCTTCGCCAAGCATGACGGCTCATGCATACTCGAGAAAAACGAGCTAACTAATTAACTACCAGCTGAAATATTTCTCCTGCGTTCCAAGCTAAATCTATCCTATGTACAGAGTAGCGCTTCTGAACCTGCGGAAAAAAGTTTCAAATTATAAAGCCTGAAAAAAAAACATTCATGGGAATTCGAAAAAACAGTACACTTACGCATAGGAATGAACAACTTACATTATAAGATAGATTAAACACTCTACATAACAATAAAAATACATCATGAAATACATTAATGTGAACAGTGTGGAGAAAAATGGTGTGAGCAATGACTGAGGAATTGATGTTTCTTGTGGTGTGGTAGGTGTCGCATGTATGGTGCCGTGATCTGATGTGTGTGAAGGCACTGAATTGTATGTGCCCATGATGAACAGGAACCTCGGGAACACCCTCTGAAGAGGAGGAACGAAACCAACAAACGAAACAAAAAGACTAGCTAAAGACACTGGAAGCACTAAAGAAGCGGTTCCTACCCTCACTGCTAAGGAATCTGCTCTAACGCCCTTCCTAAATCCCCGCACCTGCCTATGCCTCTGGCGACTTCGGGACCCATCTGGCAACCCCAGGACAACAGAATGCCCTTTTCCTCCATTTGAAGACATGGAGGTTGGATACGTATGCCGGTACCCATTCGGCCCCTTCCCAATCTCAGCCGTATACCACTTGTACACGTATACCGTCCTCTACCGCGGGGAGGTGTTGGGCAAGGACTGTATCCTCATCGGGTTTTAAGACCGGGTTTACGGCTTTTCCTAAAACCCTCAAATACTCGAGAGGACAAAAAGCGGAATAATAATTCCCAACACTACATGATATTAGGTATAGAGGACCCATTCCTCCTGCATTTTAAATGCAACCCAACATCATGGACAAGAAAACAATCATTTTTCGAATACAAAAATAAAATACCCAACAAGTATTCATTCAATGATATATAACAACATACACTAAACAAAAACTTTAACTAAATCTTAAATTAAAACTTATACTAAGATTAAACACCAACTCCCTCCTTAAGCAATATAACTTTCTAACAACCACGTAAGGATCACAGAAGATAGACACTTGGTTTGGAAAATGATGAGAAAACATTCATTACTTTAAATTATCATAAGACACGTAAACATTTAAAGGGAAGGATGCAAAATGCATCCTTCAAACCGGGGATATGAAAGAGAATCATCAATCTAGTCTCTTATCTAATAATAGTCCGAGCGCTCTTACTTAAGAAAATATTGCAACTTAGGCGACATAAATACTAAATAATGATTCGGTGGTAAATCGCAGAGAACAAAAGGTTTCGAAATTAACCTATCGTAACTACCATAGAATGATAGCTTAATGTACGACCCTCGTGCCCTAAGATGAAAAGCGATTCGAAGAATGAGAACTCGCAAAGATCGGCTCTGTCTGGTCTTAAATCACTGAGAGATTATAATTCCCCTGCCCTGCGCTATTAATTACACTTAAAAAATTATTTGGATGGAAATTGGATTGGGAATCCGCTTTTACCTTGCACACACTCTCCCACCACCACAGTGTTAGTTCCAAAAGACCTAACTACACATAAGGACTATCAACCAGGAAAGGTGTCAATCTAAAAATCATCAACTAGCAGACATTCATGCAAGTGCACTTGCCACAATCATTCACTCATTAGGCACACCAGAGGTAGAATCGGATCCCAATAATTTCCATCACCTGAGTTAACGAATCCCTAAAATCGCATCTATGCTACGGTAAACTCTACACTAACGGACACGATTTACGCTTAACCCTAAGAATATGAGCAAGAGAAAACACCGCTTCTCGAGAAATTACCTTACGCATATAACAGAATTCGCCTTCGCCAAGCATGACGGCTCATGCATACTCGAGAAAAACGAGCTAACTAATTAACTACCAGCTGAAATATTTCTCCTGCGTTCCAAGCTAAATCTATCCTATGTACAGAGTAGCGCTTCTGAACCTGCGGAAAAAAGTTTCAAATTATAAAGCCTGAAAAAAAAACATTCATGGGAATTCGAAAAAACAGTACACTTACGCATAGGAATGAACAACTTACATTATAAGATAGATTAAACACTCTACATAACAATAAAAATACATCATGAAATACATTAATGTGAACAGTGTGGAGAAAAATGGTGTGAGCAATGACTGAGGAATTGATGTTTCTTGTGGTGTGGTAGGTGTCGCATGTATGGTGCCGTGATCTGATGTGTGTGAAGGCACTGAATTGTATGTGCCCATGATGAACAGGAACCTCGGGAACACCCTCTGAAGAGGAGGAACGAAACCAACAAACGAAACAAAAAGACTAGCTAAAGACACTGGAAGCACTAAAGAAGCGGTTCCTACCCTCACTGCTAAGGAATCTGCTCTAACGCCCTTCCTAAATCCCCGCACCTGCCTATGCCTCTGGCGACTTCGGGACCCATCTGGCAACCCCAGGACAACAGAATGCCCTTTTCCTCCATTTGAAGACATGGAGGTTGGATACGTATGCCGGTACCCATTCGGCCCCTTCCCAATCTCAGCCGTATACCACTTGTACACGTATACCGTCCTCTACCGCGGGGAGGTGTTGGGCAAGGACTGTATCCTCATCGGGTTTTAAGACCGGGTTTACGGCTTTTCCTAAAACCCTCAAATACTCGAGAGGACAAAAAGCGGAATAATAATTCCCAACACTACATGATATTAGGTATAGAGGACCCATTCCTCCTGCATTTTAAATGCAACCCAACATCATGGACAAGAAAACAATCATTTTTCGAATACAAAAATAAAATACCCAACAAGTATTCATTCAATGATATATAACAACATACACTAAACAAAAACTTTAACTAAATCTTAAATTAAAACTTATACTAAGATTAAACACCAACTCCCTCCTTAAGCAATATAACTTTCTAACAACCACGTAAGGATCACAGAAGATAGACACTTGGTTTGGAAAATGATGAGAAAACATTCATTACTTTAAATTATCATAAGACACGTAAACATTTAAAGGGAAGGATGCAAAATGCATCCTTCAAACCAGGGATATGAAAGAGAATCATCAATCTAGTCTCTTATCTAATAATAGTCCGAGCGCTCTTACTTAAGAAAATATTGCAACTTAGGCGACATAAATACTAAATAATGATTCGGTGGTAAATCGCAGAGAACAAAAGGTTTCGAAATTAACCTATCGTAACTACCATAGAATGATAGCTTAATGTACGACCCTCGTGCCCTAAGATGAAAAGCGATTCGAAGAATGAGAACTCGCAAAGATCGGCTCTGTCTGGTCTTAAATCACTGAGAGATTATAATTCCCCTGCCCTGCGCTATTAATTACACTTAAAAAATTATTTGGATGGAAATTGGATTGGGAATCCGCTTTTACCTTGCACACACTCTCCCACCACCACAGTGTTAGTTCCAAAAGACCTAACTACACATAAGGACTATCAACCAGGAAAGGTGTCAATCTAAAAATCATCAACTAGCAGACATTCATGCAAGTGCACTTGCCACAATCATTCACTCATTAGGCACACCAGAGGTAGAATCGGATCCCAATAATTTCCATCACCTGAGTTAACGAATCCCTAAAATCGCATCTATGCTACGGTAAACTCTACACTAACGGACACGATTTACGCTTAACCCTAAGAATATGAGCAAGAGAAAACACCGCTTCTCGAGAAATTACCTTACGCATATAACAGAATTCGCCTTCGCCAAGCATGACGGCTCATGCATACTCGAGAAAAACGAGCTAACTAATTAACTACCAGCTGAAATATTTCTCCTGCGTTCCAAGCTAAATCTATCCTATGTACAGAGTAGCGCTTCTGAACCTGCGGAAAAAAGTTTCAAATTATAAAGCCTGAAAAAAAAACATTCATGGGAATTCGAAAAAACAGTACACTTACGCATAGGAATGAACAACTTACATTATAAGATAGATTAAACACTCTACATAACAATAAAAATACATCATGAAATACATTAATGTGAACAGTGTGGAGAAAAATGGTGTGAGCAATGACTGAGGAATTGATGTTTCTTGTGGTGTGGTAGGTGTCGCATGTATGGTGCCGTGATCTGATGTGTGTGAAGGCACTGAATTGTATGTGCCCATGATGAACAGGAACCTCGGGAACACCCTCTGAAGAGGAGGAACGAAACCAACAAACGAAACAAAAAGACTAGCTAAAGACACTGGAAGCACTAAAGAAGCGGTTCCTACCCTCACTGCTAAGGAATCTGCTCTAACGCCCTTCCTAAATCCCCGCACCTGCCTATGCCTCTGGCGACTTCGGGACCCATCTGGCAACCCCAGGACAACAGAATGCCCTTTTCCTCCATTTGAAGACATGGAGGTTGGATACGTATGCCGGTACCCATTCGGCCCCTTCCCAATCTCAGCCGTATACCACTTGTACACGTATACCGTCCTCTACCGCGGGGAGGTGTTGGGCAAGGACTGTATCCTCATCGGGTTTTAAGACCGGGTTTACGGCTTTTCCTAAAACCCTCAAATACTCGAGAGGACAAAAAGCGGAATAATAATTCCCAACACTACATGATATTAGGTATAGAGGACCCATTCCTCCTGCATTTTAAATGCAACCCAACATCATGGACAAGAAAACAATCATTTTTCGAATACAAAAATAAAATACCCAACAAGTATTCATTCAATGATATATAACAACATACACTAAACAAAAACTTTAACTAAATCTTAAATTAAAACTTATACTAAGATTAAACACCAACTCCCTCCTTAAGCAATATAACTTTCTAACAACCACGTAAGGATCACAGAAGATAGACACTTGGTTTGGAAAATGATGAGAAAACATTCATTACTTTAAATTATCATAAGACACGTAAACATTTAAAGGGAAGGATGCAAAATGCATCCTTCAAACCGGGGATATGAAAGAGAATCATCAATCTAGTCTCTTATCTAATAATAGTCCGAGCGCTCTTACTTAAGAAAATATTGCAACTTAGGCGACATAAATACTAAATAATGATTCGGTGGTAAATCGCAGAGAACAAAAGGTTTCGAAATTAACCTATCGTAACTACCATAGAATGATAGCTTAATGTACGACCCTCGTGCCCTAAGATGAAAAGCGATTCGAAGAATGAGAACTCGCAAAGATCGGCTCTGTCTGGTCTTAAATCACTGAGAGATTATAATTCCCCTGCCCTGCGCTATTAATTACACTTAAAAAATTATTTGGATGGAAATTGGATTGGGAATCCGCTTTTACCTTGCACACACTCTCCCACCACCACAGTGTTAGTTCCAAAAGACCTAACTACACATAAGGACTATCAACCAGGAAAGGTGTCAATCTAAAAATCATCAACTAGCAGACATTCATGCAAGTGCACTTGCCACAATCATTCACTCATTAGGCACACCAGAGGTAGAATCGGATCCCAATAATTTCCATCACCTGAGTTAACGAATCCCTAAAATCGCATCTATGCTACGGTAAACTCTACACTAACGGACACGATTTACGCTTAACCCTAAGAATATGAGCAAGAGAAAACACCGCTTCTCGAGAAATTACCTAACGCATATAACAGAATTCGCCTTCGCCAAGCATGACGGCTCATGCATACTCGAGAAAAACGAGCTAACTAATTAACTACCAGCTGAAATATTTCTCCTGCGTTCCAAGCTAAATCTATCCTATGTACAGAGTAGCGCTTCTGAACCTGCGGAAAAAAGTTTCAAATTATAAAGCCTGAAAAAAAAACATTCATGGGAATTCGAAAAAACAGTACACTTACGCATAGGAATGAACAACTTACATTATAAGATAGATTAAACACTCTACATAACAATAAAAATACATCATGAAATACATTAATGTGAACAGTGTGGAGAAAAATGGTGTGAGCAATGACTGAGGAATTGATGTTTCTTGTGGTGTGGTAGGTGTCGCATGTATGGTGCCGTGATCTGATGTGTGTGAAGGCACTGAATTGTATGTGCCCATGATGAACAGGAACCTCGGGAACACCCTCTGAAGAGGAGGAACGAAACCAACAAACGAAACAAAAAGACTAGCTAAAGACACTGGAAGCACTAAAGAAGCGGTTCCTACCCTCACTGCTAAGGAATCTGCTCTAACGCCCTTCCTAAATCCCCGCACCTGCCTATGCCTCTGGCGACTTCGGGACCCATCTGGCAACCCCAGGACAACAGAATGCCCTTTTCCTCCATTTGAAGACATGGAGGTTGGATACGTATGCCGGTACCCATTCGGCCCCTTCCCAATCTCAGCCGTATACCACTTGTACACGTATACCGTCCTCTACCGCGGGGAGGTGTTGGGCAAGGACTGTATCCTCATCGGGTTTTAAGACCGGGTTTACGGCTTTTCCTAAAACCCTCAAATACTCGAGAGGACAAAAAGCGGAATAATAATTCCCAACACTACATGATATTAGGTATAGAGGACCCATTCCTCCTGCATTTTAAATGCAACCCAACATCATGGACAAGAAAACAATCATTTTTCGAATACAAAAATAAAATACCCAACAAGTATTCATTCAATGATATATAACAACATACACTAAACAAAAACTTTAACTAAATCTTAAATTAAAACTTATACTAAGATTAAACACCAACTCCCTCCTTAAGCAATATAACTTTCTAACAACCACGTAAGGATCACAGAAGATAGACACTTGGTTTGGAAAATGATGAGAAAACATTCATTACTTTAAATTATCATAAGACACGTAAACATTTAAAGGGAAGGATGCAAAATGCATCCTTCAAACCGGGGATATGAAAGAGAATCATCAATCTAGTCTCTTATCTAATAATAGTCCGAGCGCTCTTACTTAAGAAAATATTGCAACTTAGGCGACATAAATACTAAATAATGATTCGGTGGTAAATCGCAGAGAACAAAAGGTTTCGAAATTAACCTATCGTAACTACCATAGAATGATAGCTTAATGTACGACCCTCGTGCCCTAAGATGAAAAGCGATTCGAAGAATGAGAACTCGCAAAGATCGGCTCTGTCTGGTCTTAAATCACTGAGAGATTATAATTCCCCTGCCCTGCGCTATTAATTACACTTAAAAAATTATTTGGATGGAAATTGGATTGGGAATCCGCTTTTACCTTGCACACACTCTCCCACCACCACAGTGTTAGTTCCAAAAGACCTAACTACACATAAGGACTATCAACCAGGAAAGGTGTCAATCTAAAAATCATCAACTAGCAGACATTCATGCAAGTGCACTTGCCACAATCATTCACTCATTAGGCACACCAGAGGTAGAATCGGATCCCAATAATTTCCATCACCTGAGTTAACGAATCCCTAAAATCGCATCTATGCTACGGTAAACTCTACACTAACGGACACGATTTACGCTTAACCCTAAGAATATGAGCAAGAGAAAACACCGCTTCTCGAGAAATTACCTAACGCATATAACAGAATTCGCCTTCGCCAAGCATGACGGCTCATGCATACTCGAGAAAAACGAGCTAACTAATTAACTACCAGCTGAAATATTTCTCCTGCGTTCCAAGCTAAATCTATCCTATGTACAGAGTAGCGCTTCTGAACCTGCGGAAAAAAGTTTCAAATTATAAAGCCTGAAAAAAAAACATTCATGGGAATTCGAAAAAACAGTACACTTACGCATAGGAATGAACAACTTACATTATAAGATAGATTAAACACTCTACATAACAATAAAAATACATCATGAAATACATTAATGTGAACAGTGTGGAGAAAAATGGTGTGAGCAATGACTGAGGAATTGATGTTTCTTGTGGTGTGGTAGGTGTCGCATGTATGGTGCCGTGATCTGATGTGTGTGAAGGCACTGAATTGTATGTGCCCATGATGAACAGGAACCTCGGGAACACCCTCTGAAGAGGAGGAACGAAACCAACAAACGAAACAAAAAGACTAGCTAAAGACACTGGAAGCACTAAAGAAGCGGTTCCTACCCTCACTGCTAAGGAATCTGCTCTAACGCCCTTCCTAAATCCCCGCACCTGCCTATGCCTCTGGCGACTTCGGGACCCATCTGGCAACCCCAGGACAACAGAATGCCCTTTTCCTCCATTTGAAGACATGGAGGTTGGATACGTATGCCGGTACCCATTCGGCCCCTTCCCAATCTCAGCCGTATACCACTTGTACACGTATACCGTCCTCTACCGCGGGGAGGTGTTGGGCAAGGACTGTATCCTCATCGGGCTTTAAGACCGGGTTTACGGCTTTTCCTAAAACCCTCAAATACTCGAGAGGACAAAAAGCGGAATAATAATTCCCAACACTACATGATATTAGGTATAGAGGACCCATTCCTCCTGCATTTTAAATGCAACCCAACATCATGGACAAGAAAACAATCATTTTTCGAATACAAAAATAAAATACCCAACAAGTATTCATTCAATGATATATAACAACATACACTAAACAAAAACTTTAACTAAATCTTAAATTAAAACTTATACTAAGATTAAACACCAACTCCCTCCTTAAGCAATATAACTTTCTAACAACCACGTAAGGATCACAGAAGATAGACACTTGGTTTGGAAAATGATGAGAAAACATTCATTACTTTAAATTATCATAAGACACGTAAACATTTAAAGGGAAGGATGCAAAATGCATCCTTCAAACCGGGGATATGAAAGAGAATCATCAATCTAGTCTCTTATCTAATAATAGTCCGAGCGCTCTTACTTAAGAAAATATTGCAACTTAGGCGACATAAATACTAAATAATGATTCGGTGGTAAATCGCAGAGAACAAAAGGTTTCGAAATTAACCTATCGTAACTACCATAGAATGATAGCTTAATGTACGACCCTCGTGCCCTAAGATGAAAAGCGATTCGAAGAATGAGAACTCGCAAAGATCGGCTCTGTCTGGTCTTAAATCACTGAGAGATTATAATTCCCCTGCCCTGCGCTATTAATTACACTTAAAAAATTATTTGGATGGAAATTGGATTGGGAATCCGCTTTTACCTTGCACACACTCTCCCACCACCACAGTGTTAGTTCCAAAAGACCTAACTACACATAAGGACTATCAACCAGGAAAGGTGTCAATCTAAAAATCATCAACTAGCAGACATTCATGCAAGTGCACTTGCCACAATCATTCACTCATTAGGCACACCAGAGGTAGAATCGGATCCCAATAATTTCCATCACCTGAGTTAACGAATCCCTAAAATCGCATCTATGCTACGGTAAACTCTACACTAACGGACACGATTTACGCTTAACCCTAAGAATATGAGCAAGAGAAAACACCGCTTCTCGAGAAATTACCTAACGCATATAACAGAATTCGCCTTCGCCAAGCATGACGGCTCATGCATACTCGAGAAAAACGAGCTAACTAATTAACTACCAGCTGAAATATTTCTCCTGCGTTCCAAGCTAAATCTATCCTATGTACAGAGTAGCGCTTCTGAACCTGCGGAAAAAAGTTTCAAATTATAAAGCCTGAAAAAAAAACATTCATGGGAATTCGAAAAAACAGTACACTTACGCATAGGAATGAACAACTTACATTATAAGATAGATTAAACACTCTACATAACAATAAAAATACATCATGAAATACATTAATGTGAACAGTGTGGAGAAAAATGGTGTGAGCAATGACTGAGGAATTGATGTTTCTTGTGGTGTGGTAGGTGTCGCATGTATGGTGCCGTGATCTGATGTGTGTGAAGGCACTGAATTGTATGTGCCCATGATGAACAGGAACCTCGGGAACACCCTCTGAAGAGGAGGAACGAAACCAACAAACGAAACAAAAAGACTAGCTAAAGACACTGGAAGCACTAAAGAAGCGGTTCCTACCCTCACTGCTAAGGAATCTGCTCTAACGCCCTTCCTAAATCCCCGCACCTGCCTATGCCTCTGGCGACTTCGGGACCCATCTGGCAACCCCAGGACAACAGAATGCCCTTTTCCTCCATTTGAAGACATGGAGGTTGGATACGTATGCCGGTACCCATTCGGCCCCTTCCCAATCTCAGCCGTATACCACTTGTACACGTATACCGTCCTCTACCGCGGGGAGGTGTTGGGCAAGGACTGTATCCTCATCGGGCTTTAAGACCGGGTTTACGGCTTTTCCTAAAACCCTCAAATACTCGAGAGGACAAAAAGCGGAATAATAATTCCCAACACTACATGATATTAGGTATAGAGGACCCATTCCTCCTGCATTTTAAATGCAACCCAACATCATGGACAAGAAAACAATCATTTTTCGAATACAAAAATAAAATACCCAACAAGTATTCATTCAATGATATATAACAACATACACTAAACAAAAACTTTAACTAAATCTTAAATTAAAACTTATACTAAGATTAAACACCAACTCCCTCCTTAAGCAATATAACTTTCTAACAACCACGTAAGGATCACAGAAGATAGACACTTGGTTTGGAAAATGATGAGAAAACATTCATTACTTTAAATTATCATAAGACACGTAAACATTTAAAGGGAAGGATGCAAAATGCATCCTTCAAACCGGGGATATGAAAGAGAATCATCAATCTAGTCTCTTATCTAATAATAGTCCGAGCGCTCTTACTTAAGAAAATATTGCAACTTAGGCGACATAAATACTAAATAATGATTCGGTGGTAAATCGCAGAGAACAAAAGGTTTCGAAATTAACCTATCGTAACTACCATAGAATGATAGCTTAATGTACGACCCTCGTGCCCTAAGATGAAAAGCGATTCGAAGAATGAGAACTCGCAAAGATCGGCTCTGTCTGGTCTTAAATCACTGAGAGATTATAATTCCCCTGCCCTGCGCTATTAATTACACTTAAAAAATTATTTGGATGGAAATTGGATTGGGAATCCGCTTTTACCTTGCACACACTCTCCCACCACCACAGTGTTAGTTCCAAAAGACCTAACTACACATAAGGACTATCAACCAGGAAAGGTGTCAATCTAAAAATCATCAACTAGCAGACATTCATGCAAGTGCACTTGCCACAATCATTCACTCATTAGGCACACCAGAGGTAGAATCGGATCCCAATAATTTCCATCACCTGAGTTAACGAATCCCTAAAATCGCATCTATGCTACGGTAAACTCTACACTAACGGACACGATTTACGCTTAACCCTAAGAATATGAGCAAGAGAAAACACCGCTTCTCGAGAAATTACCTAACGCATATAACAGAATTCGCCTTCGCCAAGCATGACGGCTCATGCATACTCGAGAAAAACGAGCTAACTAATTAACTACCAGCTGAAATATTTCTCCTGCGTTCCAAGCTAAATCTATCCTATGTACAGAGTAGCGCTTCTGAACCTGCGGAAAAAAGTTTCAAATTATAAAGCCTGAAAAAAAAACATTCATGGGAATTCGAAAAAACAGTACACTTACGCATAGGAATGAACAACTTACATTATAAGATAGATTAAACACTCTACATAACAATAAAAATACATCATGAAATACATTAATGTGAACAGTGTGGAGAAAAATGGTGTGAGCAATGACTGAGGAATTGATGTTTCTTGTGGTGTGGTAGGTGTCGCATGTATGGTGCCGTGATCTGATGTGTGTGAAGGCACTGAATTGTATGTGCCCATGATGAACAGGAACCTCGGGAACACCCTCTGAAGAGGAGGAACGAAACCAACAAACGAAACAAAAAGACTAGCTAAAGACACTGGAAGCACTAAAGAAGCGGTTCCTACCCTCACTGCTAAGGAATCTGCTCTAACGCCCTTCCTAAATCCCCGCACCTGCCTATGCCTCTGGCGACTTCGGGACCCATCTGGCAACCCCAGGACAACAGAATGCCCTTTTCCTCCATTTGAAGACATGGAGGTTGGATACGTATGCCGGTACCCATTCGGCCCCTTCCCAATCTCAGCCGTATACCACTTGTACACGTATACCGTCCTCTACCGCGGGGAGGTGTTGGGCAAGGACTGTATCCTCATCGGGTTTTAAGACCGGGTTTACGGCTTTTCCTAAAACCCTCAAATACTCGAGAGGACAAAAAGCGGAATAATAATTCCCAACACTACATGATATTAGGTATAGAGGACCCATTCCTCCTGCATTTTAAATGCAACCCAACATCATGGACAAGAAAACAATCATTTTTCGAATACAAAAATAAAATACCCAACAAGTATTCATTCAATGATATATAACAACATACACTAAACAAAAACTTTAACTAAATCTTAAATTAAAACTTATACTAAGATTAAACACCAACTCCCTCCTTAAGCAATATAACTTTCTAACAACCACGTAAGGATCACAGAAGATAGACACTTGGTTTGGAAAATGATGAGAAAACATTCATTACTTTAAATTATCATAAGACACGTAAACATTTAAAGGGAAGGATGCAAAATGCATCCTTCAAACCGGGGATATGAAAGAGAATCATCAATCTAGTCTCTTATCTAATAATAGTCCGAGCGCTCTTACTTAAGAAAATATTGCAACTTAGGCGACATAAATACTAAATAATGATTCGGTGGTAAATCGCAGAGAACAAAAGGTTTCGAAATTAACCTATCGTAACTACCATAGAATGATAGCTTAATGTACGACCCTCGTGCCCTAAGATGAAAAGCGATTCGAAGAATGAGAACTCGCAAAGATCGGCTCTGTCTGGTCTTAAATCACTGAGAGATTATAATTCCCCTGCCCTGCGCTATTAATTACACTTAAAAAATTATTTGGATGGAAATTGGATTGGGAATCCGCTTTTACCTTGCACACACTCTCCCACCACCACAGTGTTAGTTCCAAAAGACCTAACTACACATAAGGACTATCAACCAGGAAAGGTGTCAATCTAAAAATCATCAACTAGCAGACATTCATGCAAGTGCACTTGCCACAATCATTCACTCATTAGGCACACCAGAGGTAGAATCGGATCCCAATAATTTCCATCACCTGAGTTAACGAATCCCTAAAATCGCATCTATGCTACGGTAAACTCTACACTAACGGACACGATTTACGCTTAACCCTAAGAATATGAGCAAGAGAAAACACCGCTTCTCGAGAAATTACCTAACGCATATAACAGAATTCGCCTTCGCCAAGCATGACGGCTCATGCATACTCGAGAAAAACGAGCTAACTAATTAACTACCAGCTGAAATATTTCTCCTGCGTTCCAAGCTAAATCTATCCTATGTACAGAGTAGCGCTTCTGAACCTGCGGAAAAAAGTTTCAAATTATAAAGCCTGAAAAAAAAACATTCATGGGAATTCGAAAAAACAGTACACTTACGCATAGGAATGAACAACTTACATTATAAGATAGATTAAACACTCTACATAACAATAAAAATACATCATGAAATACATTAATGTGAACAGTGTGGAGAAAAATGGTGTGAGCAATGACTGAGGAATTGATGTTTCTTGTGGTGTGGTAGGTGTCGCATGTATGGTGCCGTGATCTGATGTGTGTGAAGGCACTGAATTGTATGTGCCCATGATGAACAGGAACCTCGGGAACACCCTCTGAAGAGGAGGAACGAAACCAACAAACGAAACAAAAAGACTAGCTAAAGACACTGGAAGCACTAAAGAAGCGGTTCCTACCCTCACTGCTAAGGAATCTGCTCTAACGCCCTTCCTAAATCCCCGCACCTGCCTATGCCTCTGGCGACTTCGGGACCCATCTGGCAACCCCAGGACAACAGAATGCCCTTTTCCTCCATTTGAAGACATGGAGGTTGGATACGTATGCCGGTACCCATTCGGCCCCTTCCCAATCTCAGCCGTATACCACTTGTACACGTATACCGTCCTCTACCGCGGGGAGGTGTTGGGCAAGGACTGTATCCTCATCGGGTTTTAAGACCGGGTTTACGGCTTTTCCTAAAACCCTCAAATACTCGAGAGGACAAAAAGCGGAATAATAATTCCCAACACTACATGATATTAGGTATAGAGGACCCATTCCTCCTGCATTTTAAATGCAACCCAACATCATGGACAAGAAAACAATCATTTTTCGAATACAAAAATAAAATACCCAACAAGTATTCATTCAATGATATATAACAACATACACTAAACAAAAACTTTAACTAAATCTTAAATTAAAACTTATACTAAGATTAAACACCAACTCCCTCCTTAAGCAATATAACTTTCTAACAACCACGTAAGGATCACAGAAGATAGACACTTGGTTTGGAAAATGATGAGAAAACATTCATTACTTTAAATTATCATAAGACACGTAAACATTTAAAGGGAAGGATGCAAAATGCATCCTTCAAACCGGGGATATGAAAGAGAATCATCAATCTAGTCTCTTATCTAATAATAGTCCGAGCGCTCTTACTTAAGAAAATATTGCAACTTAGGCGACATAAATACTAAATAATGATTCGGTGGTAAATCGCAGAGAACAAAAGGTTTCGAAATTAACCTATCGTAACTACCATAGAATGATAGCTTAATGTACGACCCTCGTGCCCTAAGATGAAAAGCGATTCGAAGAATGAGAACTCGCAAAGATCGGCTCTGTCTGGTCTTAAATCACTGAGAGATTATAATTCCCCTGCCCTGCGCTATTAATTACACTTAAAAAATTATTTGGATGGAAATTGGATTGGGAATCCGCTTTTACCTTGCACACACTCTCCCACCACCACAGTGTTAGTTCCAAAAGACCTAACTACACATAAGGACTATCAACCAGGAAAGGTGTCAATCTAAAAATCATCAACTAGCAGACATTCATGCAAGTGCACTTGCCACAATCATTCACTCATTAGGCACACCAGAGGTAGAATCGGATCCCAATAATTTCCATCACCTGAGTTAACGAATCCCTAAAATCGCATCTATGCTACGGTAAACTCTACACTAACGGACACGATTTACGCTTAACCCTAAGAATATGAGCAAGAGAAAACACCGCTTCTCGAGAAATTACCTTACGCATATAACAGAATTCGCCTTCGCCAAGCATGACGGCTCATGCATACTCGAGAAAAACGAGCTAACTAATTAACTACCAGCTGAAATATTTCTCCTGCGTTCCAAGCTAAATCTATCCTATGTACAGAGTAGCGCTTCTGAACCTGCGGAAAAAAGTTTCAAATTATAAAGCCTGAAAAAAAAACATTCATGGGAATTCGAAAAAACAGTACACTTACGCATAGGAATGAACAACTTACATTATAAGATAGATTAAACACTCTACATAACAATAAAAATACATCATGAAATACATTAATGTGAACAGTGTGGAGAAAAATGGTGTGAGCAATGACTGAGGAATTGATGTTTCTTGTGGTGTGGTAGGTGTCGCATGTATGGTGCCGTGATCTGATGTGTGTGAAGGCACTGAATTGTATGTGCCCATGATGAACAGGAACCTCGGGAACACCCTCTGAAGAGGAGGAACGAAACCAACAAACGAAACAAAAAGACTAGCTAAAGACACTGGAAGCACTAAAGAAGCGGTTCCTACCCTCACTGCTAAGGAATCTGCTCTAACGCCCTTCCTAAATCCCCGCACCTGCCTATGCCTCTGGCGACTTCGGGACCCATCTGGCAACCCCAGGACAACAGAATGCCCTTTTCCTCCATTTGAAGACATGGAGGTTGGATACGTATGCCGGTACCCATTCGGCCCCTTCCCAATCTCAGCCGTATACCACTTGTACACGTATACCGTCCTCTACCGCGGGGAGGTGTTGGGCAAGGACTGTATCCTCATCGGGCTTTAAGACCGGGTTTACGGCTTTTCCTAAAACCCTCAAATACTCGAGAGGACAAAAAGCGGAATAATAATTCCCAACACTACATGATATTAGGTATAGAGGACCCATTCCTCCTGCATTTTAAATGCAACCCAACATCATGGACAAGAAAACAATCATTTTTCGAATACAAAAATAAAATACCCAACAAGTATTCATTCAATGATATATAACAACATACACTAAACAAAAACTTTAACTAAATCTTAAATTAAAACTTATACTAAGATTAAACACCAACTCCCTCCTTAAGCAATATAACTTTCTAACAACCACGTAAGGATCACAGAAGATAGACACTTGGTTTGGAAAATGATGAGAAAACATTAATTACTTTAAATTATCATAAGACACGTAAACATTTAAAGGGAAGGATGCAAAATGCATCCTTCAAACCGGGGATATGAAAGAGAATCATCAATCTAGTCTCTTATCTAATAATAGTCCGAGCGCTCTTACTTAAGAAAATATTGCAACTTAGGCGACATAAATACTAAATAATGATTCGGTGGTAAATCGCAGAGAACAAAAGGTTTCGAAATTAACCTATCGTAACTACCATAGAATGATAGCTTAATGTACGACCCTCGTGCCCTAAGATGAAAAGCGATTCGAAGAATGAGAACTCGCAAAGATCGGCTCTGTCTGGTCTTAAATCACTGAGAGATTATAATTCCCCTGCCCTGCGCTATTAATTACACTTAAAAAATTATTTGGATGGAAATTGGATTGGGAATCCGCTTTTACCTTGCACACACTCTCCCACCACCACAGTGTTAGTTCCAAAAGACCTAACTACACATAAGGACTATCAACCAGGAAAGGTGTCAATCTAAAAATCATCAACTAGCAGACATTCATGCAAGTGCACTTGCCACAATCATTCACTCATTAGGCACACCAGAGGTAGAATCGGATCCCAATAATTTCCATCACCTGAGTTAACGAATCCCTAAAATCGCATCTATGCTACGGTAAACTCTACACTAACGGACACGATTTACGCTTAACCCTAAGAATATGAGCAAGAGAAAACACCGCTTCTCGAGAAATTACCTAACGCATATAACAGAATTCGCCTTCGCCAAGCATGACGGCTCATGCATACTCGAGAAAAACGAGCTAACTAATTAACTACCAGCTGAAATATTTCTCCTGCGTTCCAAGCTAAATCTATCCTATGTACAGAGTAGCGCTTCTGAACCTGCGGAAAAAAGTTTCAAATTATAAAGCCTGAAAAAAAAACATTCATGGGAATTCGAAAAAACAGTACACTTACGCATAGGAATGAACAACTTACATTATAAGATAGATTAAACACTCTACATAACAATAAAAATACATCATGAAATACATTAATGTGAACAGTGTGGAGAAAAATGGTGTGAGCAATGACTGAGGAATTGATGTTTCTTGTGGTGTGGTAGGTGTCGCATGTATGGTGCCGTGATCTGATGTGTGTGAAGGCACTGAATTGTATGTGCCCATGATGAACAGGAACCTCGGGAACACCCTCTGAAGAGGAGGAACGAAACCAACAAACGAAACAAAAAGACTAGCTAAAGACACTGGAAGCACTAAAGAAGCGGTTCCTACCCTCACTGCTAAGGAATCTGCTCTAACGCCCTTCCTAAATCCCCGCACCTGCCTATGCCTCTGGCGACTTCGGGACCCATCTGGCAACCCCAGGACAACAGAATGCCCTTTTCCTCCATTTGAAGACATGGAGGTTGGATACGTATGCCGGTACCCATTCGGCCCCTTCCCAATCTCAGCCGTATACCACTTGTACACGTATACCGTCCTCTACCGCGGGGAGGTGTTGGGCAAGGACTGTATCCTCATCGGGTTTTAAGACCGGGTTTACGGCTTTTCCTAAAACCCTCAAATACTCGAGAGGACAAAAAGCGGAATAATAATTCCCAACACTACATGATATTAGGTATAGAGGACCCATTCCTCCTGCATTTTAAATGCAACCCAACATCATGGACAAGAAAACAATCATTTTTCGAATACAAAAATAAAATACCCAACAAGTATTCATTCAATGATATATAACAACATACACTAAACAAAAACTTTAACTAAATCTTAAATTAAAACTTATACTAAGATTAAACACCAACTCCCTCCTTAAGCAATATAACTTTCTAACAACCACGTAAGGATCACAGAAGATAGACACTTGGTTTGGAAAATGATGAGAAAACATTCATTACTTTAAATTATCATAAGACACGTAAACATTTAAAGGGAAGGATGCAAAATGCATCCTTCAAACCGGGGATATGAAAGAGAATCATCAATCTAGTCTCTTATCTAATAATAGTCCGAGCGCTCTTACTTAAGAAAATATTGCAACTTAGGCGACATAAATACTAAATAATGATTCGGTGGTAAATCGCAGAGAACAAAAGGTTTCGAAATTAACCTATCGTAACTACCATAGAATGATAGCTTAATGTACGACCCTCGTGCCCTAAGATGAAAAGCGATTCGAAGAATGAGAACTCGCAAAGATCGGCTCTGTCTGGTCTTAAATCACTGAGAGATTATAATTCCCCTGCCCTGCGCTATTAATTACACTTAAAAAATTATTTGGATGGAAATTGGATTGGGAATCCGCTTTTACCTTGCACACACTCTCCCACCACCACAGTGTTAGTTCCAAAAGACCTAACTACACATAAGGACTATCAACCAGGAAAGGTGTCAATCTAAAAATCATCAACTAGCAGACATTCATGCAAGTGCACTTGCCACAATCATTCACTCATTAGGCACACCAGAGGTAGAATCGGATCCCAATAATTTCCATCACCTGAGTTAACGAATCCCTAAAATCGCATCTATGCTACGGTAAACTCTACACTAACGGACACGATTTACGCTTAACCCTAAGAATATGAGCAAGAGAAAACACCGCTTCTCGAGAAATTACCTAACGCATATAACAGAATTCGCCTTCGCCAAGCATGACGGCTCATGCATACTCGAGAAAAACGAGCTAACTAATTAACTACCAGCTGAAATATTTCTCCTGCGTTCCAAGCTAAATCTATCCTATGTACAGAGTAGCGCTTCTGAACCTGCGGAAAAAAGTTTCAAATTATAAAGCCTGAAAAAAAAACATTCATGGGAATTCGAAAAAACAGTACACTTACGCATAGGAATGAACAACTTACATTATAAGATAGATTAAACACTCTACATAACAATAAAAATACATCATGAAATACATTAATGTGAACAGTGTGGAGAAAAATGGTGTGAGCAATGACTGAGGAATTGATGTTTCTTGTGGTGTGGTAGGTGTCGCATGTATGGTGCCGTGATCTGATGTGTGTGAAGGCACTGAATTGTATGTGCCCATGATGAACAGGAACCTCGGGAACACCCTCTGAAGAGGAGGAACGAAACCAACAAACGAAACAAAAAGACTAGCTAAAGACACTGGAAGCACTAAAGAAGCGGTTCCTACCCTCACTGCTAAGGAATCTGCTCTAACGCCCTTCCTAAATCCCCGCACCTGCCTATGCCTCTGGCGACTTCGGGACCCATCTGGCAACCCCAGGACAACAGAATGCCCTTTTCCTCCATTTGAAGACATGGAGGTTGGATACGTATGCCGGTACCCATTCGGCCCCTTCCCAATCTCAGCCGTATACCACTTGTACACGTATACCGTCCTCTACCGCGGGGAGGTGTTGGGCAAGGACTGTATCCTCATCGGGTTTTAAGACCGGGTTTACGGCTTTTCCTAAAACCCTCAAATACTCGAGAGGACAAAAAGCGGAATAATAATTCCCAACACTACATGATATTAGGTATAGAGGACCCATTCCTCCTGCATTTTAAATGCAACCCAACATCATGGACAAGAAAACAATCATTTTTCGAATACAAAAATAAAATACCCAACAAGTATTCATTCAATGATATATAACAACATACACTAAACAAAAACTTTAACTAAATCTTAAATTAAAACTTATACTAAGATTAAACACCAACTCCCTCCTTAAGCAATATAACTTTCTAACAACCACGTAAGGATCACAGAAGATAGACACTTGGTTTGGAAAATGATGAGAAAACATTCATTACTTTAAATTATCATAAGACACGTAAACATTTAAAGGGAAGGATGCAAAATGCATCCTTCAAACCGGGGATATGAAAGAGAATCATCAATCTAGTCTCTTATCTAATAATAGTCCGAGCGCTCTTACTTAAGAAAATATTGCAACTTAGGCGACATAAATACTAAATAATGATTCGGTGGTAAATCGCAGAGAACAAAAGGTTTCGAAATTAACCTATCGTAACTACCATAGAATGATAGCTTAATGTACGACCCTCGTGCCCTAAGATGAAAAGCGATTCGAAGAATGAGAACTCGCAAAGATCGGCTCTGTCTGGTCTTAAATCACTGAGAGATTATAATTCCCCTGCCCTGCGCTATTAATTACACTTAAAAAATTATTTGGATGGAAATTGGATTGGGAATCCGCTTTTATCTTTTACCTATTGTTCCCAAGTGCCCTAATAATTATAATTCATCTACAATAAATAATTACTAGTTAATTTAATTCAGACCCTGCGTATTTCTATTGAGAAGTTTATAAAGAGACCAAGTTCACTCCTTCATGTCCACCCATTTCTGAAGAACTGTCTTACGAAATCGATAACAGCTTTTTATCCTACTACAAAAATATTTATTTTATTTCAATAAAGATTAATTAATATAATATTATTAAAAAGGCTGTTTTGAGTTGAAAATACTTTTTGAGAAATCACATTTCTTAATAAGCTCTCTGTTAAAGAAAGCTTGAAAAACTGACACTTCCTATTCAAGGAGTACATAAACATCAACTAGCTAAAATTGCATCATAAAAGTAAATTCAGTATGAAAGATTTAAAACCTATATCTTTTGAGATTCATTGTTTAATTTCATAATGCATAATCAGTCAGATTTTCTGTCTCCTAATGTGTATGTAGAATTTGCAGCTACATTCGAAGCAAAAATATTACTCTATATTAATAAAAACATTTTAAATATTATACTAAATATATTTCACTTCATTCAGTCTAACGTATGTACCTAAGGCCACACCAAAACGGCCAGCGCAAAAACAGGTGTTCGTGCCAAAACGTACTGCATCCCAAAATTCCAAATCTCATAATAATATATTATTAATAAATATTTTGCAAAAGGGATTAAGAATTCCACTCGAAGTTGAAATGATAATCTATAAAAGAGATTTGTTTACCTTACGATTTCAATCACTTTCATTAAAAATATCATTAAATTGACTGCTATGGTCGCACAGAATTTTATGAAGACTTCTTATGTGAAAACTTGCCTGAAAACGTGGACAATGCAAGTGGACAGAATGTTAAAATCCTATGAAAGGAATGAAAGATTACGGAAAAGCAGGAAGGCATTAATGAGAAGCAATTAACGTGATGATAAACTTTGTCTAATGTCATTTCTTGTCACCGTAAAGGGATTTAAAGCATCACACATTTTCATAAAATTTCATGCCTTTCACTCGCAAAGGGCAAAACGGCCTTAAGTGTCTCAATTACGTTATACCACGTATAATTATGGTAAGAATTTTCGACCCACTCGATCAATTCTCGGTGAAATAGAGTTATCGTTCTCATCAAACGAAATTCGAGCTGAAAATCCAGATTTCATAATTCACTTTAAAGATTTGATGTCATGAAGCTCAAAGGATTACTGAATAAAAATAGACTTACGTCTTCCCCTCTACATAGATAGTTAGTTAACCGTGGGCCTCTGCTTACGAAGATAAAACTTTCTGTAAACTCGGACATGCACTGCCATCCTCTTCATTACGACGATACGCTCCAAGTTGCACACGACGTTTCTATAAAATAATTCATAACAACTTAAATTATAAATCATACTTAATTCACCAAATATCAATAAAAGAACTTAACCAGTATGAATTATGGTATCCATTTATGTAAATTATGTTCCTGAGACTGTTGAAAAAAATTACAATAATGATAGTGCCTGTAAAGCAATGTATCACCTTTTGGAGTATTAAATGAAACACCCAAAACATACCCTTTATATATATATATATATATATATATATATATATAAAGCCTTTATTATTAAAATTAAAACCTTTCTCACGTTAAGCGCTCTACCTTAACACAGGAAATATTTAAACGTATGGAAGATTTAATATATGCTACTTATATGCTTTGTTTAACGCGTCTTAATGGATGTCGACTTCAACCTTAATGGTTCTTGGCTCAATACCAGAACGTTTATATTTTCCATCTATGGCATGTACTTATGTTAACAGGGGAATAATTTTGCAAGCAGTTTCGAGGAAAATCAGATGTTTTGGAAAAATAATCACCAATTATCTTGCAATATTCAAGCATCATTAACTCGTAGGTAATTATTTTGGCATTTTTACGTTTAATTCTGCACCATTTTTTCTCTTCCTGAATTTATATTATGCCAACTGATCCGGGTAGTGCGTACCTCTAATTTTTACGTAATAGGATTAAAATGCTGCATTCTATCGAGCGATTTCAGTAACATTCAACTTTAATATAGATATCTTCTTTCATAAATGACCATGTTATTACACGACTGAATAACCGAAGCGCCAATATCACCGTGGATCAAATCACCAGTTGCCACCTTCTTCATTGACTTATGCGTTGCTTTCTCAAAAGCGTACAATTGAAATCAGCTACAATATTGTGTAAATAATCTAAAGAGGTGAACCACTTTCACGTAAACGATGCGCTAATTATTTGAAAATATGGCATACAATATTGGGTGAACTCCGTCTTTTATCGCCAGAATTGCATACATCTGCGGAGAGAAGATGGGAGGAATACTGGATGTTACACCCCCAAAGTATAGTTCGGAAGTCACTATATGTCAGCGATGGTTTCTACCTTAGGAAGATTGATATCCAGTAAGGCCTTAGACCATCATCGCAAAGTAAAAATTTTGCACGAGCACTTAACATAATGATTAAAAGATTATCTAAGAAAAGAACAGCAAATAGTAAAACGGACACTTACCGTTCAACCAATAAATATAAATCAACTAGCAGAAGTAAACAATTGCATTATAAAATTAAATGTAACATGATAAATTTAAGACTTTTATTTCATTGAGATACCTTGATTAATTTCATTGAGCTCCTAATACGAGAATCGATAGTAAATAATTAGTTAGATTTTATATATTTTAAAGTGTATATAGAATGTGCAGGTTTTTTCGAAGCAAAAAGCGTGACTCTATTTTGAAAGCATTGCATATATTAAAATATATTATTATTAAAATATATTATGTATTAACATAAAGATATTTCCATTCATTCATGCTGATACATCTTAACCGCCGAAAACCGCGCCAAAATGGCCTGCACCAAAACAGATTCGCGCCAAAATGTACAGCACCCGTAAATTCGAAATCACTAAATATTAATTTGGGAATAAATGTTTTGCAAAAGAGATTAAAAATTTCACTTGAGGTTGATATAATAATTGATTAGAGAGATATGTTTTATAATTTCACCCACTTTTTTATAAAGGACATTTAAACAATTGCTATGGTCGCACAGAATTTTATTCTATTACGATAACGTGTAGACAATGCAAGAACGATAAAATCCTACGAAAGGAGTGAAAAATCACGGAAGAGCAGAAAGGCATTATTGGGGACACACTAAAGTGATATTAAACTCTTTCCCTTATGTCTATTCTACTCGCCCTATCTCTAATGATGGAATTCATTTGCTATGGAAATTCTTCCAATAAGTTGCAAAAAATAACTACGGACAAGGTTATCACAGAATGTATGATTGTGGAAATTCAATTTCACAGAATTAAACTCGAGCCATGTCCTTTAAGAAGAGATTTCAAACGATCTATAGCCAAAAGCAAAAGAAGAAAATGCGAAAAGGGTGTCAATTATCGCGTATTTTCACTAAATTACGAATGCCTTTCATACTCAAAAGGGCAGAACGTCGTTAGAATCTCAATTATGAGAACAGATTACGCGTTAATCAGGGTAATAAACGTTCCACCCGCCCAAACAATTTTTGGCGGCAAAACGGTAACCGTTCTCACTAAACGAAAATCGAGCCGAAAACCCACATTTGATAGATTCACTAAAAAGATTTTATGGCATGAAGGTCAAAAGATAACGGGATTCAAAAGGACTTACTTTACTTGGGTACACTCTGGCATCCTCTTCATCATGACGATACGTTCCTAGACGAACGTTGAAGACCTCGTTGCATCCGCGATGCTATAAAATAATTCATACCAACGTGTGTTATAACTTGTAGTTAATTAAGCGAATATCATTAAATAACTCAACCAGAATGTATTACGGTATCCAATTACGAAAATTATTTCAAATTCATCCACAAGTCACACTTACCGCTGATTATCTAGCCTCCGTACGTGCCTCCTCTCCCGCATTACTCTGACGTTTCTCCTTCTGAAGCTAATTCAAGACTGAAAGAATCGAAACAAAATGAAACTCGTTTCGACTACGGTGGCGCCCTCTTTAAGTTTCAGGAAAACTAACCTATAGGAATAAAAATTATGGTGACGTTCTTATAGTTATCCAAATTATTATGCGAGTTTCTCGTATTCATTCATGTACCCTTATTTATTAAAAATAAATCACGGAAATAAATATTTTTTAATACTCTACTTTAAAAATTTATTTATATTAAATCTTACGTGCATTTCTATGTCGTTAGAATCCAAGGTGAAGTCAAGATCCTTTTGGTAGAAAAATAAACATGGGTGTACAGCACGCTAAAGAATCTCTAAACTGCATAATTCTATGACGTTTGGAAGTGATAGACATTAATTTATAAAGGTTCATCTATGGGATTCCTGCAAGAGTTACTGACATCGGATTATTAAAATGTACACGACGGTGATTATTATGCAAGATGATTTTAATTTCTTGTCAACTTTTTCCACTCATTTTACCTATAATTATTACTATTCTATCTTGATATTTTATATTAATAACTTATATTTTGTTGCTCCTTTTTCCCTCTTTCTGTTGATAGTCAGTATCAAACATCAGCATGATTCAATGGAAATGGCCGATAGTTTACGTTTTAGAGAATACATAGCAAAAAAATGTAAGGTGGCTCACATTTTATAATAAATTTAAGAGAGGATATTCTTAAACTTTCTTTTATCTGACATCAGTATGTAGAAGAGGAACATGCTCCATTGTGCTTTTCCTGTGAAGATTTTACATTCCCTTCGTTCATGATATATCACCAAGTCTTTTTATTAAATGCTTATATTTGAGATAATATTGATACTGTTTTGCTGGAATTCCCTTCTCACTACATGGAGGGAAGTATGCACTGTTGACAAGATTAAATATATCCTGCATAATAATCACCATTGTATGTATATTTATTTATGCAATGTTAGTAACTCCTAAAATAAATACATGCAAGAAATTTTGAGCAATTATTTGGCTAACTTACTCAGGAGAAAGAATGTTTAAATTTATAAATTTGTTAGTGGTCCAGTGACATAGGACATGTTGATATCTTTCTAGGAAAATTACCCTTGTTACAACACTGTATTTGAATCACAACAACTCTCAACAACGTGAATTTTATTATGATTGATTAAATGCCTTTCTTCTTTTGAAGAACTGAATTAGAAATTTTAGTTTTTGACATCAAGACCTCAAATTCTCAATCAGGCTAAAAGATGGAAAGAAGCTGGGAGTGGAAAGATTTAACATTGGTGTTATTAATATAGAGAAGGCATATGATAGCATTCCAGTGAAGATAATTTGGGAAGTTTTTCAAAAGAAGAAGATGGAGAAGATTATAATCAATATGATAAAAGGTCTGTACAAGAATTATCAAAGTTGTGTAAAACTTGTATGAGAAGATCTAACTGGTTTCCTCTTTAATCAAGATAGAGGCTTGGTAGCATTCTCTCTCTAATTGCTAGATAACTGTGTTAAACGTTGAAGTACTACTAACTCCTAATTGAAAATAAAATCTTTTTTAAGAATTGATTTCCAAACCAGATTAAGAGAATTATTGGCTTCAAAGTACCAGAGCTGGTAGCAGAGATAATCTGGTTACAAGAGCAACTTTCATCCAAGGTAAATATCTTTAACAACATATGGGTACTTCCAAACATATTGCAACTATTCAAATTTTAGATTTTCAAACAAAGGGGAATTTAAAATAGCCATGCAATAGTGCTGTATTTGTACAGCACACAGCTTGATGAATCGCTTGCTTGCATTGCTGCATAAACAGCTTTTGATCATTTGATTTAATGATAGAGAGAAGGCGCAAGAATAAATAGAAAAGACAGAAAGTCCAAACTTTAACTTATATTAATATAAACCAGTTGCAAGGTATTAAGGAAATCCAATGCATAGAATGAAGAGAGATATTGTATTTTTCCATATTTTTATCGAGGTAACACAACCAGGTTTCAGCAAGTAATCTTCATCATCAGCAATCTATTGCTGTACTGCCAAAAGGACTTAATTCTTTTTCCCCACTCCTTCTTCATTATGATACAAACACCTGTTATCTTTTCGTCATCTCCTGAATATATGATTCTGTGTTTGTCACTCCAGAAGTCACCTGCCCCAGCCCACTATATTTCACTGACTCCCAAGATGTCTAGTCCTAGCTGTCCATCTCTATCTTTGCATTTTCTAGCTTCATAGAAATGCCTAAGGATCTTACATTCCACGTTCCTATCCTGCACTTATCAGACTTGACTGATGTACCCCTCCCAATGGTCCCCACCCGAAAATCCAATTGGGGGACTATTTTACTTCCAGAATATTTCACTGGGAGGAATGCCATCATGTCATAATTGAAGATGTAAGGCTGCATTTCTTCATGGGAAATATAATTGGGGTGGTTTCCCGTTGCCTTCCCCAATAGGGTTTTTTACGTGACCCCATCAATTAATGGCTGCCCCTCAGGGGTACAGATGCCTTTGTAGCCGCCTCATTGAGATACAGACGCTACGTGGACTACCTTTCGTCTGGCTCCTACCCTTCACTAAGACATCAATTTCACAAACAATTTTAAAATTTAAATGTCATAATACGATGAAATTGATAGTTAAGTTATAAAGAAAGCCAGATAGACAAAGGAATCCTATAAGAATAAAGTGCATTTGAAGAAAGGAAGCAAAGCATAGGCACTAAGATTTGACTTGTAAATAGTGAACCTGCATAATTTTTAGAAGTATGTAAAATCAATGATACTGGAAAATAATATGCGAAAAAATAAGAAGTTTTTCTAAATCACAAAAAAACAATTATAGATCTTTTTTTAATCCACAGTAAAAATATTGTCATAGAACTTTTTCAAAATCTTAAAGCAGATATATGAAATCCCTATAACACTGAGAAACATAGCAGGTACTATTCTCTTCAGTGTAAATATTCACCAAGATACTGCAGGTGATTTTTTTGACATTAAGTCAGCCTTAAGAAAGCTTGCATGTTAGATTTTCATCAATATCTTTTATACTTCACTCATTAGGTTTCAGAGAAGACAAAATTATCATTTTACATTGTAGAACTTATAAGTTGATACATTTTTCCCGAGGGTTTACAGAAATAGATTTATAAATCAACAAAGTTACTCAAAATGGTAAATAAATTATTTATATCATGTATAAATTACCGGTTATTCAATAAAAAATATTATAACCAAGAAATCTATGCTTTTCAGAGTTACCACAAGCTGTTGTCTATCACATTTTCGATTCTATCCATTAATTCTTTTCTGTAATCATCATTCAGAATAAGAAAAATTCCCACGACCTCACTTTATATAGTTTAAAGCAGTGGTTCCCAAAGTGGGTGCTACCGCCCCCTGGGGGGTGGTGCTCTAGTCTTTGGGGGCGAAGAGAGCCAAGGGGGTGGCAGGGAGGCACCGGAGGATCCTGACAATGTGACAAATGCGGAAGCTCGGTAACCTTCCTTTTGTCTCCGTTTTCAGACTTCGTTTTTTAAGTTTACATTGTTTCCCACATCTGGAAGCAATTTAAACCAAGTATTTCCTTAGATTTTAAAGTTAGAACAGTTTAAAAAATTTTCCAAGCCTTTCTCACACAAGGGAAACATTTGAAGGGGTTTAGTCTCATTTGGTCTATCGTTGGCACAACTTCATGACACTGAGTACTTCGGCAGTAAGGTTCAGTGTGAATAAAATGGGTGTAAATCTGGAGAGGAATCAGGTCATCTAATAGTAAGATTCGGTGGTTTAACATAAAATATTACCTGAATAACCATTTTCAAAACAAGTCGGTTCCAACGATATTATCAAGGCTGTATTGGTAATTTATTTTTCATTCATTGCATCATATCATTCTATTACTATTATTCTAGTACTATTATATAATATTTTCTATAATTATTTATGATGGCAAAGTGTATCACAAAAATAAACGGCCAGTATATTGTTTATGTTTTCGTGAAATGGTAATAGGTTGTTCAAAACGAGGACCTTTTCTCTCATACTTCATACATATACGATTAAATTTCCCCTTTGCTGGCTGGATATCAATTCAATAAATTCTCGGTTTATGGATCTAATTTACGGTTTTGCTGATATTATGCATTTCCTTGGACCATAGCTTTTCTCGAAAAATGGGTAATATTCACAATAATTCTTTAAATTAAAAGAACAAAGTGGACATAATTCACTTTCACGAGTAAATTAAGTAGTAAATACTTCTTCACAAAATTATTCTTAATGATATATCATCAAATGAAAAGGTGGCCTTGCTACAGAAAAAGCTTTAGTTGAATCAACGCAAACACAAGCAACCAAAAATCGAATCAATGCTAATGCTAAATCAATGCTTTCACTGCATGTCCATAGAACTTTCTTTCTTATGAATAGAGTTCAGGGAATTGCATGAACTAATATGATTCATAACGACAGAATAGGAGCCAAAGAAATATTAGTTCACCCTCAACTGACTTGACCAGTAATATAAATTGAATTCGAGAAGGAACTTACTTTGTCAGCCGAGTTGTTTGGTTTCTCTATGAAATACGACAAAGGTGCCTGTGCAGACATCTGGCACAAACTCCCTACGCACAACTTTCGAATTCTTGCTTGCGTGATAAATGTTTTGCATTTGGATATGAAATGACAATATTTATCTAAAATAAATAAACTGTGATAATATTTATGGTTTACCAGAAGTAAAACAACTACCGTTCCAGATCAAAATAATGTGTATATAAATCCAGTTCTATACCAGGTTTGCATATATTCAGCCTTGCTTATGTATGTTTGAAATTATGCCACCAGCATATAAATATTATGTTCTCATGTTTTTCATTTGGTTATTAGTAATTTTATTTTAAAAAGCAAACACTTAAAGATCAAATCCATGTCTTATCATTTACACATACCCGTATTCTATTTTATTAATAATTAATTAATTTATATTTAATCAATAATAATTTTAATTTAACTAATTTTATTTTAACAAAATTTCATATTTAAACCTTTGTTGTAGAAACAGAATGGCAGGAACTAACTCATCAAAGAAGAAATGTAGACAGTATAATGTGGATTATCTTAAGTATGGATTTATAGAGTCACCTTCAAATAAGCACCTGCCTATGTGCTTAATATGCAAAAGGGTGTTTTCAAATGAGGCAATGAAACCTTCTGGACTAATTGACCATTTGAGGAAGGCACATCCTGACAAGACAGAAAAGACATTAAGTTTTTTCAGTCTCTTTGTGACAGAGTGTAAAATCATCCAACACTTTAAAGTATGTTGTGTATTGCTTCAAAAAATATCACTAATGGTTTGCGTGCATCATATAATATGTTGTGTTTAATAGCCAAATCTGGAAAGCCACATAATTGGTGAAGAACTCATCTTACCAGCAGTAAGTGAAGTCCTGAGTACTGTTCTCCATAAGCCACCATATGATACAATAAAAATTATTCCCCTAAGCAACACTTCAATTCAATGACAAATAGATGAAATGGCTGAAAATGTGGCTTCATCAATTTCCTTCCTTGATTGAGCTAGAAGAGCAAGCTGGTATAGGTGATGATGATTTGAGACTCTTTTGTGACCATTTAGCCACCCTGCATAATAATATGATGTAGCAATTTGAGAATCTTCTTTTGTTGGACAGTCCAGACTGGGTTATAAATCCGTTTGTAGATATTGAGGAGGTTGGAGTATTAGAGGAAGAATTGATTGGACTAAAAAATTACATTGAATTGAAACCAAAATTTAAAATAAATTATCAACATTTTTGGTTACAGAAGGAGGTTTCGGACTGTTATCCTGCGTTATGGATGGTGGTTAAAAAACTCCTTCTTGCTTTTCCGACTTTGTATTTGGTGGAACGTGCTTATAGCGCTGTTATTTAGCTAATTTCCAAGCAGAGAAAAAGACTTCAGGTTTGTGAACGCAGTGATTTAAGACTTTTGCTAATTGATATTAAACCGGACATTGGAATCTGGTATCATATCATCAAGCCCATCCCTCCCATTAAAATAGTCACTTAATTGCTTTACTAATTTTAACAAAACATGGTTGGTTATTCTATTTCTCTACATTGAAAATGTTAACGTTTTATATTTGCCTAATTTAAGTAAAGAAATGACATGTTAACTTCTAGAAAAAAGCTTTCTTAATGTTATTTGCTTTGATAATTTATTTTTATGTAAAGATTATATTCTCATCTAAGTTCTTTTTATTGTTTATTAAGCCTTTTGCATAAATGTGCTATGAAAACTAAATATTTGTTGGATTATTAATAAACATTTCATTAGTCATTGTTTTTAATTTAATTATTACAATGTTCCTCATATATGATTCTGATTATTATTTTAAAGTTATCTCTTTGGGGCTTTGACTATAGGTTTATGGATCCAAGGGGGCGGTGGCTCTAAAAAGTTTGGGAAACACTGGGTTAGACGGAAGAGAAAACATTTAGTCTCAATCTCCCCCAAAAAAACATGATTATTATTATTATTAAATTAATTCTTAATATTGTACTTAATAATGAATTACTTTACATATGGGCACTTGTAAAAAGCATTAATATGTTTTTGAAATAATTATTTAATATTTTAAATTTGTTAACTGCTAAAATTAAGTGCTTCTTGTAAGTGAAATTAACAAAATTGGTTTGTCATAAAGCAAAATTTTGGTAGTCCATTAACTCCCAAATAGTATTTTCATTTTGCGCCTGGTACTTACTGATGAATTAATCCATTGATCATTGCTTAAAATAAATAAAATGTTCATTAAATAATTATTTAAATTGATTTTTGTAATTTGTTAACACCGCATTATTTACATACCTTTTGTTTACGAAAATTAATGAAATTATCAAATCATATATATAGTGCTAAATTATTTACAGAAGTAAAAATTTTGGCATATAAATATCTTATGTTTTATCTAAGGAAGTAAATCGCCTGGTGTTATATCGACCCCATGAAACTAATTAAGGGTTACTAAGGATTAATTGCTTCTATGAAGTGGTGCTATGGTCTTACGGTCAAATTTAGCAGATCCCTTAGTTTCTTCTTTATATGATATTAGATAATTAAAACCCTTGCGAAGAAGGAGTAATTTCAGGTAGTTCTAAACGTAATTAAAATATGCCCACGGCGAGTTCTCCTAGACCCAGAAAATGTTCACTTTTTATTAGTGTAGGGGGAATGGAGAATTTTTCATTGGTAACATCCAGACTTTCTGTAGGAAAGCATGACAATTCCTTATTTTTCCCTATACCAAGACAACACAATTCCCTCCATAAGACTGAAGAGAATTAATCTTTGGAAATAGAGAGCGCAAATCAAATTTTGGCATTCTTGATAAGTTTTTTGTTCTATTTTGTAAGCATTTATATTCATTGAAGTTTGTCGCATCTTTACATTGTTTGAAATGACGTAATTTTGTAGTGTTCAGCCATTATTTGCTGGATATCAGTTGTTAGCCAAGGAGCAAGAGGCTTAGAAATCCTAATTTTCCTAATTGGTGTATGAAGATCAAGTAAATTCACAAGGAGAGTATTTAGAAGTTTGACCTTATTGTCTACCTTTTCAATAAATTCTGTTATACCATGGTAGTAGCGCTTCATCACTCAAAAATTTGATGTCATTTATACTTTTCAGTTAGCGATGGTAAATGTATTTTTGCTTGAATTTTGGTGATTTTAAAGAGTATGATAGAAAAATTGCATCATGTTACCCGGTGTTGACAGCTGTCCATGCTTTGTTACTCTATCTGGATTGGCAGTAGCAATGATATCAATCCAAGTGGATGAGTTTAAAGTATTATGCATTGGTTGTAGAGGTAGCAGAGTTAAGTTTTGAGCTGTTAAAGTATTTTTCAGAAACTTTGAGTCATAGTTATTTTTGTTTATGTTTGCATTCAAGTCTCCTGCTATTATTTTATGTTCGTATTCTTATTTGAGTTTTGCTATCGCATCATCGATATCTGCTAAGAGTCAGATTTTAGGTGGCCGATATATTACTCCAAGTAATATCTTTTTACATTAAGTGTTACTTCAATGAAGAGATATTCTGGTTTTTTGCCTTAATTTTGATTGGTTGAGAGTATTTTTTTGCATTTTAAATCACTACGTAGATAAATTCCGACCCCGCCCCCTTTTTTCCCTATTCTGTAATTTGGAATAGATTATAGCCTGATATCATAATTGCAGATGAGTGCAAGGATGGATTTAGCCATGTCTCCGTCAATGCAATGCCGTGAACGTCCAAAGGCAGAAGAATTGCTTGTAGTTCGTTAAGATGTGGTATCAGACTTTGAATGCTAAGATAAAGAAGCTGGAAAGTTTGCAGAAATGGCCAGAATTTGTCCATGAGTATATCTTTAGCACTTGAATATTGTGGGAAATCCTTAAAAGAAGGTATTGTCTTTTTATGCTTGTGATTATTGGGATTCTGAGATGAGGTATTGTAATGGGACTTAGACAGGGGAGTGAATGGACTAGCAAGCGGATTCGAGAAGGACCTCCTGGACTGTGAGGGTACAAAAATCATTGCATAAGGGTTGAGCTGACAAAGAGAACTATTGATAATTGAGGTTGGTGAAAGTTGTGAGCCACTGTAGGCAGTCATGACCACGGGTGAGGCAAGGATGCTAGAGATAAATAGAGAAAGGGTTAGATGAGAATTTTTGAAAGCCGTAAATGCCAAAAAGAGTAAATGAGTAATACAAAAATTTACAGTATTGAGGGATGAGAGGAATGGAAAGTTACTTAGATTAACTTATGGAAAATATTAAATGCTTGGGATAAGAGATCCACTTTGCTTTGAAAAAGCATGAGGAAAGTTTTACAGAGTTTCTTTAAAATTCACAAAGAAGAAAAAAACCCACAAAATTAAAATGCTGCACTTTACACTTGAATGGGAATACCTTCGCAAAGGAGGCAGTGGAAGCACTAGGAGACATGCACAGATATTCACTTTTGTATTGGGAAACACTTTAGTAAAGTACTGGGATCTGAATACACAATTAAGATACACTATTACAGAAAGCACCAATGTGGATTTAAGATATGATGAACAATGAACACTTTAATTAAAACACTTGATGAAAGATAACCTGGTAACTATTAAAAGAGCACTGAAATAATGTGCAAGCACTAGCACTTAGGGAAAAGACAATTAGGTGATTATTTTTCCTAGAATATATGTTTCTTGGGGTAATTTGGGGAATTTCTGATCTATATGGAATTCGATAAGGGAATGGCCTTGGAGTATGGACCTTCCGTCCGCTGTCCTGACGTAGTCCACATGGCTTGGTGCGGTCTTTTGTACAGTCGTCAGCTACTCAGCTAAAAACTTTGTTTTGCCGCCCTCTCCTTCAGCAAATTATTGTGGGGCAAAATCCTTCCTTACTTTCTCAATATCTTGGAGAGAGGTGGCGTGAACCTTACTCCCATTTGAATGCAGGAAAACGATCTTTCCGTCCTGCATCCACACATTGCACGACCTGTCAGATCCTTCGCCACCTGCATAGCAGTTTTTCTCATGGCTGTTAAAGACTCCGTGACGAGAATACCACTGCTTTTTAATGCTTTCTTTGCCAGCCAGACTTGGTGGTGTCTCTGGTATAATATAAACTTAACTATAAGAGGCCTTGGATTCTCGCTGGGGTTGGATCTGGGGCTCCCACATGATGTGCCCAGTAGATGCAATGTGCATCTATTGGGACCTTCAGTTTGTCCCTGAAGAGCGAAACTGAGGAAATTATGCAGTTTTCAGGTGTTCTCTCCTGGACTCCATGCATTAATAAGCAGTTTCATCTGAAATATTGTTCCAGGGAGTCCATTCACTCTTCTAATGCATCGCTCTGGTTAGCGAAATGACTTACTTCCTTAAGTATTTTCTCCTCAAAGGCAGCAAGTCTCTCCTCGATGGATGCTATAATTGAGGGTGCTATAATTTATTTGCCTGAGACAGTACTTCTCTAAAGTAAGAGAATTGTGATTGAAGTTTCCGATGGATGGAATCAAGGGTTTTATGGAGCTCTGCATTCTCGATCTTGAGGTCCTTCTTCTGGGCAATGGGAGGGGCCATCACTGAGAAAGGGTAGTGAAAGTGAAGGGTAAGGCTGGTAATTAGGAGCAACTGTTAGGCATGTCAGACACCTACGGGCATTGGGCGAAGACAGTTAAGTTAATGATAGTGTAAATTAATGACAATTAAGTTCCCAAGGAAGAATAGACTTGAAAAAAGTCCAACGGGACTGGGAAACCAGGTCTCCCGATTGCCAGTTGGGTTCTCTTTCCGTTGAGCTATCTTGCTGGAACATTCTCTCAAGCCATTCGGGAGACTTTGTGGGCAAGGAACTTTTTTCAAGTCTATTCTTCCTTGGGATTTTTCCTGGTCGCACATCCTAACATGCAAAATCACCCTTTACCCATTCCTTGACAGTTAAGTTAATGATAGTGAGCAAGAAGGATGAAGACAGTCAAGTAAATGTAGATATAGATAATACCAAAATTCAAAAGGTTTAACCAGTCTACTATCTAGGAAGTATAATAACAGAGGACAACAGAAGTTCAGCTGGGGTGAAAAGAAGAATAACAATGGCAAAAAATCATGGCAACAAAATTCTATTAACAAGTAAATACATAGGCAGTAAAGAAAGATTTTGCAAAATCATTGGTATGGAGCACTTTATTATACAGATGTAAAAGTTGGACACTGAGGGAAAAAGAAAAAAAGATGAGTTGAACCAGCAGAAATGTGGATCTGGAGGAAGATGACTGGAACAAAACAGACAGATGAGAAGACAAATGTAGAGGTATTAAGGGCAGTGAATGAGAAAAGGAAATTACTGGATGAATCAGAAAGAAGGAAAATTAAGTTTATAGGATATTGTATGAGGCACAGTGCCCTTCTAACCAACATTTTTAAGGCAAGATTCTGGGAAAGAAAGAAAGGGGTAGGCCATTACTTTGAAGATGCAGGAAAAAGAATGGAATATTCCAATTTCAACAAGATTAAAAGGGCAGCTGAAGTGAGAGAGGACCAACAAGGCATAGCCTTTAGTTTGTGAATGAATGAACATATATATTTGCATGAATAAGGGTGTGTTCAAAAAGTAAGGTGACTTTTCAAATTTCACGGGCTACGTCTGTTCGATTTTCAATTTTTTTTATGTCATGTTGGTACACTTGTCCCAAACATCTGTACAAATTTTCAAGTGTATAGCATGTTTAGTTTGTTTTTGACAGATATAAAGGTTAGATGTATTTTGGTGTGCTCGGCGATTTTCTGCTCTCAAAAAAATGGATCAAAGAATTTGCATCAAATTTTGTGTAAAAAATGGAATTAAGTGCTCCGAAACACTTAAAATGTTGACAGTGGCATACAGTGAGTCTACTCTGAGTTAAAAAAAAACGTTTATAAGTGGTACAAGCTCTTCCAAGATGGCCGAGAAGATGCCAATGACAAACCTCACTCTGGATACCCCAGCACGTCAACAACAGATGAAAACGTTGAAGCAGTGAAGAAAATTGTTTTGGAAAATCGTCAAGTCACTATCAGAGAAGTTGCTGAGGATGTTGGCATATCGGTTGGCTCGTATCATGAAATTTTTTCGAATATTTTGGGCATGAGACGTGTGTCAGCGAAGTTTGTTCCGAAACTGCTTCATTTTGACCAGAATAATTGTCACATGAGCATTGCTCAGGAGCTGCTTAATGACGTCAATGATGATCCTGATTTGCTCAAAAGGGTTATAACTGGTGAAAAATCATGGGTATATGGTAATGACATTGAAACCAAAGCCCAATCGTCCCAATGGAAGAGCCCAGGAGAGCCAATACCGAAAAAGGCAAGCCAAGTTCGATCAAATGTCAAGGTTTTGCTCACTGTTTTCTTCAATTACCGTGGCATAGTGCATCAGGAGCTCTTATGACAAGGTCGTACGGTCAATAAGGAGTATTATCTTGAAGTTCTGCATCGTTTGCGAGAAGCACTACGAAGAAAACGTCCGGAATTGTGGGAAAACAATTCATGGCTTTTGCATCACGATAATGCACCTGCTCACTCATTGTTGCTTATGAGAGATTTTTTGGCCAAAAACAACACCACAATCATGCCTCAACCACCATATTCACTAGACTTAGCCCCAAGCGACTTTTTCCTGTTCCCAAAACTGAAGAAACCTATGAAAGGATGGAGATTTGCAACGATTGAGGAGATAAAGACTGCATCGTTCAAAGAGCACAAGGCTATACCAGAAAGTGCTTAACAGAAGTGTTTCGAGGATTGGAAAAAGTGTTTCCACAAGTGTATTATATCTGAGGGGGACTACTTTGAAGGGGACAACATGAATATTGATGAATAAATAAATAGTTTTCATAGAAACATAAAGTCACCTTACGTTTTGAACACAACTTGTATAAGGGGGGACCCAAAAATAAGAGAAATTTCATTAAAACTTTTTTATTTCTCAATATTTTTACACTAAATTTTTATCACCTTCAAAGTACTCTCCATTAACCAATATACATTTGTCTAAACGTTTTTCCCATTGATCAAAACAGCTCTGGAACTCACATAATGGGATGTCTTTTAACCCCTCCAGCGATTTTTGTTTCACTTCTTCCACAGTCCCAAAACGTTTTCCTTTCATGTTCTTTTTGAGCCTAGGGAACAAAAAGAAGTCACAGGGGGCCAGGTCAGGTGAGTACGGCGGGTGAGTAATCGGTGTCATTCCGTTTTTACTCAAAAACTGCCTCACAGACAACGCAGTGTGAGCCAAATTTGGCTGCAACTCTTCTCATACGCAAATCCTCTGATAAAATCCTCTGAATTGAACTCCTTGACATGCCAGAAATATTAGAGAGCTCATCAATTGTTCGGCGACGATCTTCATGGACTAGGGTGTTGATTTTTTCAACGTTGTCGTCAGTTCTTGAAGTTGAGGGGTGCCCGGAACGAGGTTGGTCTTCAATCGTCATTCATCGCCCCTTTTAAACCGCGAAAACCAGTCGTAGACCCGAGCTTGACTCAAAGCATCAACCTTGTAAGCTGTTTGAAGCATTACAAGAGTTTCCGCAGCCGTTTTCCCCAACAGAAAACAAAATTTTACCGCCGCGCGTTGCTCTCGAGCGTCAGCCATCTCACGTTTTCGCCACATGGGAAAAAGTTACTTTGATAAAAGAAATGCTGCGCACAAACAGTTGCTCTCACGGCGACGAAACGTTGCATACTGACTCATGAGAGTTCCCGCCAAAATACCCTACCAACCAGAACTCAGTCCCCTGACGTTCCTCCCCTCCACAGCCCGGTTCTCGTTACTTTTGGGTCCCCCCACGTACTGCTTACATATAGTGAATGGAGGACACTGCTGTATTACAATTTTGTGTGTGTGTAGGACAGTAAAGATGCTTGCATATCAGCATAATGTAATCACACATGCATCTAGTATTCTGAAAATATTGAAATCATTTTTATTTGACAAATTGAATACTGACATTTAATTTACAATTCTTAAAGTCAGAAATACCTATATGGGTCATTCGAACAAAAAAACATGACATTTTCGTATCTTCCTGAAACTTTGCCACATTATTGATAATAACAATTAAGTCACCTTTACCAATTTTTAGACCAACAATCCAAATAATTATAAAATGGCGGCTAAACAAAGTTCGCAGAAAACTTTGAAATCCGGCACGCGCGCTCTCAGTTGAACGCCCATTTCACAGAGAGCTTAAAACATACGATGCTTAAAATATGCTCATTTTAAAGCTCTTAAACAGTGCTTTCATTAAATATGGAATTTCCATTTCTAGGAGACAATACCTACTTTTAGGCAATGAAACTTTTTGAATAGGTTTTAACCTAAAAATGTCCACTTCTGCCACGTTAAAAAAATATATCACTGAAATTGTCATTAAATTTTCTTTAAGTGATCAAAGTATAAAAGCGGCAATCGGATATTAAGTATAATTAAAAAAACATGATTTATCTCTGGGTCAAGGCGCCGTGCCGCTCGCTACCGCAATGAATGCTCCACTCATTGTTAGTCCCTAGTATCAATCTGTCAGAGGTCACATTTACACAAAACATACCTGTCCGTGCACTCATAAAAGCCAAAAAGAGCTAAGTATCACTGTGTTCATCTTTGCTGCAATAATTTTATGATATTAAAAAAGTGGGCATTAAATTTCCAGGGCTTTTAAGTCTCTACAGTATCTACTAACTTCTTTAACTCCTGTAAAAAGTTATTTTATTCTCATTCCAACTAAAAGACGAAACTAATTTCTGAATCATGAAAACTTGAAGCAAATCTAAATTATTAATTCAATACATAAATTAGACAATTTATTTCAAAGGGGTAAATTTCTGACATATAGGTATAAAATCCAATGAACTTAAATATCAATTGCCAAACTGATCAAAAGGTGATGAAGCAAAATAAATTTTAGAATTAGCATACACCATTACTAATTGAAATGCAAGACAATTAGTTGATCACATTAGATGTTACTGAATTACGTATTATTAATATTATTACTTCATCAAATAAAGGAAATATTTGTTGATTAGCTACATGCTTGTAAGTTTAAATGTAAAAAAGGGAAAGCCTTTTACCAACCCCTTATGAAAGAAATGTCTCTAACATTCTACATACATGGAAGACCTAAATCATCCATTCATAACTCTACTACATGTTCAAATTTCTTTTAAAAGTCTCAAGCATACAACTTTAAAAAATGTTTATAAAATTAGTGCAAAATGGAAAAATATTTTCATTTAGTCATATAATATTGAATTATTAATATGATTAACTTATTTAATAGAACTTAGCATTTCATATTAGGATAACTTTGTTTAAACTTCTTAACTTAGAACATTTTAACTTAAAAATATAATTTATCAATGCACTAAAAGGAAGTAGTTATAGAAAATCTGTCCACTAGTTTAATAAGAAGGAAAATATATGTATCACAAAAGGTCACTAACAACAGAATAGATTAAAGAAAACAGAAAATATTTTCACTCCTAATTAAAAATTGATAACATAAATTTTAGAGTTAATCTTGACATTGTTACTAATAACTTGAGAAAAATTAAACAAAGAATAATATTCCTGTAAATTATTAAAAAACAGCAAAGACAAAGACAAAATAAAACACTTCATATCCAGTCACCATTATGTTGAAGCTGAAAGAAAGGTATACCATAAAGCATAAATATACCATAACTACTGAAGTAAATATAATGAATATACTTGTATGTCTCTGAGGATTCTTTTCTTTATATGAGGATTAACTCTGTCATCAGGTGGACATCAGACAAAATTATGATCATAAGATGATTCTTTGAGTCTCAGTCATATTAAAATGTTCCAATTCTATCATTTATTAAGTCATTACTACTTTAATTTGCAATTGAGGATCTCACATTTGATAAGCAGCATCATTTAAACTAAGATGATGTAGCATGTCAGAAATAATTTTAATGAGAGGGAGATGTAATGATTTATCACAATGGTGTGATACTCTACTTCTGCTTACTACATTGGCGAACATTCTAGAAAAATCCTAAAAACAGAGTTTTGATATCTTGGAAAGAAATATTTAATGCTACATCATAATATAGTTGCAATGGCTATTAATAAGTGATTAACACATTATAATTACTACAAGTATAACTTAAAATATACCAATGCATTACTAGAAGGAAATAACAAGACTAATATTCAGATTTAATAATCTGAATATTAGTCATTTAATTAAGCCATCCTGAGACAGAAGAATAGGTAAGTGGTTTCTTATTGTTCGGTGCATAGCTTTGGAGTATAATTATGACTATGGACTGAGTTAAAGAATAAAATTCAGAATATTTCCACAAAACATGTGAATAATTTGCATAAACATTAATTTACTTAAAGACAAAATAGATCTCACCTTTATATCAATAGAAATATTACTAATTCTACTGAGCAATGATAGGACACATTCCCTAAGTAAATGACAAGTAGACAATGTGGTTTATTGCAGAAGACTGCCATCCCAAAAGAGAGAGGATACCAAAAAGGGATTCGACATTCAAGGCTGCTTCAAAAAAGATTCCTTCAAACAAACAAGACGCCAATGCTAAATCTAACTTGATGAGGCAAGCAGTGCATATTTCCATGCCCAGTAAAGTTCTTGAGAATATAGAAAAAATCATACAAAGAAGTATAAAAGGAAGAGAGCAGAGGAAATTCTCATAACCATGAATGATTACTTCTTCAGAGCATAAAAAAGTATAGCCAAGGGTACACCCAGCCACCATTTATAGAACAGGGTCAGTGATGGAATTATCAACTGTGATGCTTGTCTTCCCTGTAACGGAGAAAATCTTTGATGTTCTTCCTTCTCACACAGTTCTACAACTTACTTTACTCCACAATAGCAGTACCAACAGTAGGTGTACGAGTGGGTTTAGAAAAGAGAGGAATACCAGAGAAGATGTTTTATGAACTATAACATTGTAAAATTTGTCACCCATTGGGCAGCACAATCAGCCAAATATACAAAAAGGACTCAAATTATGAAATTATGGTTTTGAATTAATTATAACTAAATGTGAAAAAATAAGGAAAATAAAAATATTTAGAAGAAAGGATTAATCAATTTGAAATGAACATTGAAATAGAAAGACAATCCTCCAAATACATGCAATCTAGAAAGGAGCTATGAGAGTTAACACAGCTAATCAAGAAAAGAAAATACATTACACATTGAATGAAATGAAAGAAAAACGTTTCAGATTAAGTTCTACCTTAATGATAATTAAATGCATTGTGTGATTAAGTTTAAATGTCAAAATGATAGAGGAAAGATGTCTCCAAAACATTTCCTATCATAAGATAAGGAAACCTAAAGCCATAAAACAGCATCCCTCAAAGGATTAATTCCCTCAAAATCTTGAAAATGAGCCTCAAAATTATTTACATTAATTGAAGAAGAATTCAACAGATTAAATAATAATAATGTTGAAAATGGCAAGAAGCTTGCAACAAAGTTTGGTCAACAAATAGTCAATTAAATTATGTCAAATATACCTAAACTTTGGGTGAACAGTTTCTGTCAACACTATTTCCTGTTGTTTGTATAGTGGGATCAGAGTATCAGCGTATCTTACTCAGAAGCAGTAACTAATATTATTCATGTTTTCTGAGCATATATATTTGTAAAACAACATTTTACATTAAAATTCACTTTCAAATTCAGCAACAATAGTAAAAGATGATACTTAGCAAATATCAACAATAAGGCAAAACTTATTAAAAGGATTCATTGAATAAGTTTTTAAAATATTTGAGATAAATTGTCACCAAAGTATTTGTAAAAGCCGAGAAATTCATCTTTTCATGTCAACCAAGGATAGAATCTGATATATCAACTGAGTAAAAAAAATTTGGCAAAATATGAACTCTCTGCCATCAACTATGTCTTACGAGTAAAAGTTTCTTGTATACTGCAAGCTAGCAGTTTAATGCAGTATCGTACCAAGTGATGCCTCAAAACAATTTTGAAAACTTCGTGAAAAAACCCCCCTGGCGTCGATCTAAGGACCCAATCGTGCGACACAATTGCATATATATATTACATAAGTGCCATTCTGACCTGTTCCAAATTTCAGTTTAATATCTTATCGAAAAAATCTTAAAATTAGATTACGCTATCCGCCTTTGAAATACACGGTGGAATAGAAATGACGCTCAGGCATCGAACCAAGAACCATCAGAGGAACAGCAAACAGCGTATATGAAACATATAACATGCCTCTATACACATTCCATTTTATATCAATATCGGAAAGAGAAATTTCAGATCAAATTGATCAGGAGACAAAATGTTGTACACTTACTAATCTCAAGTCAAAGGTTACATTGTAATTCATGAAGTTTAGTTATATCAAAGATTGATTAATTAAGGTATCAATTTGGCATTGACGTCACCTAGTCTTTAATCAATTGAGTAAAAGGTGCTTGCATACTACAAGCTAACAGGCTAAAATTTAGCATAAGCATCCGATTATTCTGAGATACGTTTATATGACCCCTGTTCACATACCGGATTTCATCTTTCCATGCTATTGTGAAAGTATTCCAAACTATTCTTAAAAATTGTGAAAATATATTTTAAAAGGGAAAATTTAGCATATGCATGGCGTTGAAACAACACTCATTTGGTAACATTCCTGAATGAATGAAATTACATTCACATTTAATCTCAAAGAAATCTAATCATACACAACAGTATGATGATTTCGTAAAATTTTTTAGTAAGGCCATGTTATATCCCTCCATGGCCCTACAACGGCATAGAAAATATTAATTGGAAGTATAAATTAAAAGTCCATAATATATTATCTATAAGAGAGAATATGGGTTAAAAGTATGTATGTACAAAATACAGTCTCAAACCTCAAGGTTAACGAATCTCAAAATCAACAACTCACCTTACAATTGAGATTAAAAATCCAATATTTTCAACCTTCGCTAGGCAAAAATAATATTTTTAGTCATGTAACTCGACTCCTACATCCTTGCATGGTTCATTTTATAGTCATGACATTTGCAGTTATTTGGGGTACCAGAATTAGACTTCGTATGTATATTACTAGAAAAGAATATCTTTATCATTTTAATAACAAAGGATTACAGTTATTGTTAATATTAATATGTACTGACATGGTGTGAATGTATAATTTGGATCTCAATAATGGAGGGGGCACCTGTGACAGACTCTAAGAGCAAGGAGAATACTTGAATGATTTTGATTGAACAATTTGTGCAAAGGAACACATTATTAGTTCTACATAACTTTAATTGCAAAGCTTTGTCTTCCAAAGCAAATGAATTCAAAAAGAAATATAAAATAGATCAGATAAGGACATATATAAGCAAATTAAATTATTAAAATAAACATTTTTATCCAAAATTAAAGCCTAATTTTTTAGATTACAATAATTTAATTTTAGCTGTTAATTTTCCTCTCTGTAATGGTAAATATTTATCGACTAAAATTAAGCTTAGTGCACAAAAATAATAAAAATTTATAAACCTTTTCTTCGTATTCAAGAAATTTCAGTTTCTGCATCTAAATAAACATGAGATATTTCATGTGGTGCAGGTACTCACAAGCAGCTCCTGCTTTACTTAACTTCAAAATTGTAGCTATCCAATTCTCTAGTTAATCCAAGGTAAAATATATCTTAAGAAAAGGAAGTAGGAGTGTTAAACTCTTGAAGGTATACTGCATTACTTTAATATTTAGCAAGAGTTCAGTTAGATAAGAGTCTTTAATATTGTTCAACTATGAAATCAATTCCAACACTAGGTTTAAATCATCCAATCAATCTTAATTTTAACACAAAATATGCTTACATAGTTCCTAATATTGAGGCAAAAACTATATTTGTCTAGAAGATTAATCTAATTCCTCCACTTAGTTACATGCATGCCAACAAAGGCATTCTAAGTATGAAGAGGAGCATTTTCTGTGCCTCTAAGGAAATGCTAGGTGGATGAAAGTTTTAAAAAATAGATTAAATGATAAAAAAATGTTTATTTACATAAATTTATACAGTTAATAATTTTACCGAGGGGGGCCATTCTGGCAACTCTGCCTGGCATTTACCCAAGGCTGGGAGGGAAACCCCTCAAAAACCTCCCAAAGGCAGCATATGACAATCATTTTAACAAAAAATACAAAAATAAAAATTTAACAAATAACAAACATGACAACCAAAACCTAACTTGTTCTATTACAATTTAGAGATAAAGAAATTTAAAAAATGAAACGAAACTACTACTTGCTAGCACAATTACGTTTGGGTAACAAGATACTGATTTCAATTTGACAGTTCACAAACCTTACATACAATATGTGACTGCTTTATTTAAAATATTGAGATAAAGGATCAAAGGAATTGTACTTATCACAATAAAAATACAATGAAAAAAAGGAACAGACACACACTCGCACACACAAACAAAACATCTCAACTGGATAGCAAGAGACCCAGACAATACAAAAAGACCAAATGACTGATTGAACAGACAATCAAATACTTAAGGGTAACTTTGCAAACAGAAGCTTCAAATGGAAAGAATTTTTAAGCGCATGGGTGGTCTACTTTCCAAGTCAGATGAAAATTGGCTGATGATCAAACATTGAAGTCAATCAGAAAAATATGCAGATCAATGCCTACCAATGGCTGCACATCAACAATAAACAAAAACAATCTGAAAAAACTTAACAAAAATATACTCTTAAAAATAATGTACCATTCAGAATTACAATTGTAAATTAGCATCTCCACAAATTATTTGCTGTGATGCAGAAATATTGCAAGGTCTATAAAAGCCTGAGAATTAGAAGTCTAGCACTTTCACCATGCCTTGAGGATGAAGAGGATCCTTTGTTTTTGCATCCATTGATCTCTCTGTCCCTCCACGACTATCAGGACTTGTCAAGCATTCAGGTCACATGATACTACATCACTGGATAAGACTATCCCTTTTTCAGTCATTGGGGTCACTGAACTTAAATTTGCAACAATGATAATTCAGAATTGCTATTTTTTGTTCTGCCTACATGATTAGCTTGGAATAATAGGGTATTCCTACACAAAACAGTGAATTAGCAGTGCTGCTTCCAGTGCAAGCCCGCTGGTTTTTCCCCATTAGATAAGTTCTGAGAAATTTTACAGCAACTTGAGAAAGAGACTTAGAAAATAGGTTACTTTGGTGAACTTTCCACATCCTGTCAGTCTTATCAAAAGAAATTAAGTATTTTAAGTGTCACAAGAGGAGCATTTCTTGCACTAATGTCACTCACAATGAATCACCAGACCAATGACCACCAAAGATTGCACTGCACTCCAGTGGTGACACAAAAACATCATAATGCTATAGACAAGGCTTAACAATACATATGTAAATATAGTCATTGTATCAAAATATATTATTGGCTAAAATTTTAGATTAATTTAAGTGAAAAACCATGGAGAAATCAAAACCATGAGGTTTAATGCCCTATAATATATACGTTCAATATGTTAACCATCAAAAAAAAAAAAATATATATAGTAGGTCCAGCACCCCATGCTTATTCAAAACTGCATACAGCATCATCATAATGAGCTGTAATAACATACTGGAACTAGCCTCTTCAAGCCATGCGCTACCGTATATAATGCAAGCAAATTGCTTGGGACAACTATAACCCCCCATGCCACATCCTTCCGAGTGGCTAGTGGGGTATTTGCGTAGATGTAGATAAATATACCATGAATATGGCATTTACACAATACATAAAGAGATACTTGGTCCCTGTATTGTATTAGATAAATACAATAATTAAAGACAAAAATGTAACTTGGATAAAAGAATGAAGAAAAAGCAAAAGGAAGCAGCAATGTCACAGTAATAACAATGAATACACTTAATTGAACATGACATAATTTAGCACAAGATGTTCCTGCTAGTAGAACCAGTCAAATATATGGAAGTAAGTGCAATACCCCTTAAGTAGCAAAGGCCTTTGCTAAGAGCAAAATATAATTTAGAGAATAGACTAATTCTGACAAGCCAGATGGTGGTTGCAGAGAAATTAAACCTTCTCTGGGCGATATGTTTCCACACTCAACGCCAGTATTAGGCGTGCCAGCAAGGTTTCTACAGGGGAAAGAATGAAAGATGCAAGCATCAATAGGTTTATACATTTATATTCCCTTATTTCACAAGTAGATAAGTATTAATAAGAACAAACAGGAATAAAAATGTGCAGCCAATAAAAGTTTTCAGGACCAAAATCATACCATAAAGTCCCATGCCAGAACATGTTGTCATATAAACAATTAGTAATACTCATTAAAAAGGGTGCACCCAAACAGATAGTGGAAACATAAACATTAATATGGTAAATACATTTTAGATTGTAAGAAGTTCTAAAATGAGCCTATCTCTAAGTCAATATTGTTAAATATACGGACAAGATTTTAGTCATGAAAAATCTTTGCCATACTCAAGAATTCAAACAACCAATACAACAAAAGAAATCCATATGAACCATGAGGACGTCCTCAAAAAGCAATCAAACAAACGATCCAAGACTCACAAACAAGACGACAAATGCAACAAGACAACAAACCCAACTTCAGGAAAGTACTCATCCTAACAAGATCTCAGATCAACCTGCCTCCTAGAATATACTTAACGTACGTGAACTTTACAGATCATGCAGAGCCATCATTATGCTGGGTGAAATTTGAGTGGGGTGATTGAGAAGAATACATCTACTCCCACATCACCTTAACAGCATTGCAAGGCCTGTATGATTCTACCAATAGGATCCTTATAATGCTATATCATTGTTTGTGAGCAGATTACTAACTAATCACTACTGAAAACAAGTGAAGATTCAGCATTAGGAGCACCTCTTCATGGAAAAGAAAGAGAATGAGGATTAATAAGCAGATGATGCAATAAGGGATATAAACCTGAAAATAAGAACATCATAGTTGCTGAAAAGAAGTATTAGCATGAATATATCATACAAATAAAAAAATGGAGCTCCATATTGTTGTAATATACATTGGCACAGTATTAAACACAGGAACTATACCCATTTACAACGCAATGACCAATATCTATAGATAAATGGGAATGTTTACAGCATAGTACACTTATTTTAAAATCTGAAACCAAATGAGAAAATATGGTGGCATAAACAAGCATTTCTTAAATAAAGTTAACAAGTAAAAACGACATAATATACATGTGGAATTTCAGACTCAATTCTTAGTAAATAAATATTCAATATTATACTAAAATAAAGCCATTTGAAAGAGTATATAATAAAGAGAAGAATCTTAACGAACCAATTACACCATATTTCCTCCTTAGGCTTCCACATCTGACATCACTGTATCAGCCCAAACAAAACCATCTCCATCAGTAATTTCATCTTCTTTCTTAAAAGTGTAGACACACTCTTGATGGTCATCAAGCAATCCATTGTGCTAGGGATGAGTGGCCTAATAAACTCAAAAATATTATTCACATTTCATAAGTATATGAATGATTAAGTAATTATCACCCTGTGGACAAACACATAACACATTATTACATTCATTCTGGACCTTCAGTTCATTAACTAGGAGACTACGTTTAAATTTATGAAAACTTATTTAAAAAAAAATGAAAACTAAGAAAGTAGATTTTCCAGCTTTTTAGGTTTAGACTCAATAATGCAATTTATGCATTTAAGCTACTTTAGCTATAAAATGCATTTAAAAATCAGAATTTTATATAAATTATTATTATTATTATTTATGATTTTTTTCCATGAATTCCATCAATTCAGATTTAGTTATTTCATTTAGAAACAAAGCACTTTTTCATGATATTTGCATAACTTACCATTACAGTCTTAGTAATAGTAATTGCTTTAATATGAAAAGGAAATTTAAGAGGCCAAAAGGATGCACATTCATAGATTCTTAAATAATTCTCAGAAACTAAATACAGATTGGTCACAAAATACTCAGGATATCCTGAGTGAGGACTTTACTCAAGGATTTAATTAGTTGCAGAATGACTCTCTACCAATCTTTTTATCATAACGTATAATTACAAGGAGTGAATGATCAATTAGCAATTATAATCATGGGTTCAGCCTGTTGGTGGCAGAAAAAAGCATCTTGATGATAAATACTTCCTGTTTAATCATTCTTGTCATATTTCAGTAAATTAATAGTAAACTCTACTTAACTAAATAAATTATCTAGATATAAAGATATGAAATTAAAGGACCAAAAGTAAGAAGGAGAAAAAAGGAACTCGGCGGTCAATGAACTAAGAGATAAAGGTTCTCCAAGCGCCGAAATAGCGGCGACCGTCTAAGGGCGATTACTGGGAAACGGATAATCCTTTCAACTGGGACCGCTAAACGATTATCCGTTTCCTGTTAATCGCCCTTAGACGGTCGCCGCTATTTCGGCGCTTGGAGAACCTTTATCTCTTAGACCAAAAGTAACTTAAATGAAGTTTAAAAGGTATGTATGTAAAGCTGTGCAAGGGTTTCATGAATCACCAAGAACTGTATATCAAGTAATTAAATTTTCTCTGGGAACCTTAACATAATTAAAATATAAAATTGGAATTTCATAACATTGAATGACAGCATCTGCTTTGCTGAGAGTGTAAAAGAAACATAATTAAGATTTAAAGAGATGTATTTCAAAAAATAAATATTCTGAGATATTGAATGGCTGCCAAAAATTTCTATCATCTGTTAATTTCATGGATAATGTTTTTCAATGAAATATTTGGATGAGTCTATGAGTTACTTCTAGATGACAAGGCAATAACTTGCATACGATTACATACGTCAAGGAATTAAGACAAAGTGGTTGTGTATCACAATAAAACCTTTAATCACTACATGTATATGTCAGAATATGGCATTATGCGACCATAAATTGTTTTTGGTTTGTGATGTTCTTTTTTTTTATGTGTACGCAGCGGTCATGTTGGCATCAATAAAGACGGCAGTTCGCTATCAACACTTGAGCAGTTCGGACGTTATTTAAATCGATCCTCATCCACGTTGTTTTAAGTGCACTTCATGCATTCTTAACGACAATTTTTGTAACAGGTTATGGGCCCAGGTTACGTAGAGGTTTAAATTCGATAGGGAGTAATAACGCCGGTGGAGAATAACTGTTTTTATTCGTTGTTGCGGACTCGTGGAGTTAAGCATGGAAGCGTCGTTCGAGCACGTGGGACTGGAGGAAGTCGTGAAATGTCCGTTATTGAACGGTGAAAATTATTATAAATGGGCGATTAGAATTAAGGCGTTGTGTCTTCGATCGGGATGCTGGGAGTCGATTAGTGGTTGGGATTGGAAGCCGACACGAACGAGCTCAGAAAACGATCCAAGATGGACAACGTGGCCAAGGGAATTCTATAAGGTCTATAAGGTCTTTATTAAGGCGAGATTGAGACTGAAAAGTCTCTTCTTCCATCTAACCTTTCGTCAATAATATTACATACATAAAAGATATATGTATGTGAATAGCAAAATAGAGAGGAAAAATTTAGAAGGAGTGGATCAAAAAAAAAAAACCTAAGGTGATATCTTAGGAAAAAATATCCACTGCAGGAAAACACCCGCAAAGAAGGGGGGTGTGAAAAACCTGCGCAAACCTACTGATAGTACAAGCTAAAAGTTATGAAAGAAAACTTTGTAAGAATAGAAAATTAGAAAAGCAGTACTATAAAGAAATTACAGAAACAATAATAAAATAAAATCAGAAAAAGAAAAAAAAATGAGATAGTAAACAAAGTAAATAAAAAATATGATAAAAACATAAGATAAAACATTCTAACTAAAATACAAAAGTAATAATAAAAATAATAAAATTAAATCAAAAAAGAGGAAGTTGCAGGAATACGTGAGAAAATAATAAATATCACATAAATTAGTAGAATAAAACATTGAAAAATAAAAACATGCAAAAATGACATATGAGAAATTTAGAAGTTAATTAAAAGAGCAAATTAATTAATACATACATTAATAATGGAAATATAATTATATCAAAAGACCTAAGAACAGGTACAAAGGACATGTAATATATATCTATAATTGTGCAGTGAGAAAGAACGGTCATCCGAGTGTTGATCAGTGCTGAAGTAGCTATATTGTGGGATAGAAGGAGCAATATCAATTGGGTGATTGATTCGCTAGAAGATGAGTTAGGCATTTTTTCTAGAAAGAACGGGTTGAAATAGATGATTTTATATGAGGTGGAAGTGCGTTCCAATGCTTAATGGCAGTTACTACAAATGATTTGTGAAACATCTCCGTCCTATGATTTGGAATGAGTAAGTTGTTTTTTCCCCTAGTATTGCAACTGTGAATAGATTCTAAGCTGACAAATTCAGAGAAGAGGTATTCCGGAGTTTGCATTCGCAAGACGCTGAAAGCTGACGTAAGAACATGAAGTCTTCGACGAGAATCGAGTTTAATCCAAGATAATTTCTTGAATGCATCAGAAATATGGTCATATTTTTTTAAGTTAAATATAAAGCGAACAGACGCATTTTGGGCACGTTGCAACTTAGAAGCTAATTCTTGCGATAAATCTTGGCACACAATATCACCATAACCAAAGTGAGGCATGATTAATGAATTTACCAATTGAATTTTAATAGAGGGCGTTAGGATCTTCCTAAGCATCTGAGGGAATGAATGGAAGAATAAACTTTTCTACAAATTTTCACGACATGTTCCAACCATGTAAGATTATTGTTTATACAAACACCAAGATTATTAACAGAGTTACAGAATGGGATCTCAGTATTGTCCAAGATGATCTTTGCATTGATATCACCGGTAAATCGTTTTAGTAACGTGGGATATCCGATAATAATGGCTTGCAATTTTAGTGGATTTATTTTCAAAAAATTCTCCTTGCTCCATTAATTAATTTCTTCGAGGTCATGGTTCACATACTGAATACATTCCGAGAAGTAGAAAACTGTAGAATCGAGATATATTTGCAGGTCGTCGGCGTACAAATGATGCTTACAGTATTTAATTGCTTGAGGACAGTCATTGATATATAGGGAAAACAGCAGTGGGCCCAGGGTCGATCCCTGTGGAAGACCGCGATCAATGTTTAACCAAGCCGAAGAGCAATCATCGGAAACAACTTTTTGTTTACGATCATGTAGATAAGAAGATAACCAACCCATGGACAATTCTGAGAAACCCATATTTTGCAACTTTGCAAGCATTATATCAGCATCAACCGAATCGAAGGCTTTACTAAAGTCCAGTAGGATCAAGGTTAATAATTTACTATTATCCATGGATTTACGAATATCATCAGTTATCTTAACTAAGGCCGTGGCGGTGCTATGCGACTTCCGGAAACCTGATTGTGAGCAGTCAAGAATCGAATTTTTATGCAGGTATTCAGTAATTTGATGATGTGCGAGTTTTTCGAGGACTTTCGATAAGACCGGAAGGAAACTGATGGGTCGATAATCATCAGAATTCGATTTAGAATTTTTCAAAATTGGTTTCACTAGCGCGCGTTTCCATGGCATTGGAAATTTTCCTGTTAGGAACGATAGGTTAAAAATGTTTGTTATCAAAGGTAACACTAAATAGCAAAGTTTGTTTATGATAGTAATAGGAATGCCATCAGCACCTTCAGCTTTCGACTTAATGCTTTTTAAAGTATTGAAGACTTCGTATTGTGTAACTTCTTTGAATGAGAACTCTGATAGAATAGAAGATGTAATAGTCTTCTCCTTAAGAGTTTGTAACACTCTACATTTGTGCTTCTGATCAATTGCAGTTGGAGGAAAGGAAAATTTCTGGTTTTAAGTGTCAAGAGACGTTTCATTGAGTGTTGGAGGTTCCCTAGATTTTCCTATTCCGAGGTTACGCAAATTCTAATTCTACGCGAATTCTAATCTCCTATGTGAGTGACTCCTTTCTTGATGACATAGCAGACTGTGATACCGCCAAGGAAATGTGGGAGACCTTGGAGAGTATGTGCACAGACTACGGCCTTCTACAGCAAACGTTGTTTTTGAGGGAATTGGTGAACTTGCGGACTTGAACAAGAAAATTAAGAAGTGTGGCTTAATTTTCTCCGATTCGATTTTGGCCGCATTTTTCTTAATGGGATTGCCGATGGACAAATATGAGGGGCTAATCCGTAGTTTGGAGAGGGAAATTGAAGGCGGCCTCACTACACACAAAGTTAAGGCGAAGCTTATGCTGGAAGAGAAGAGAATTAGGCTGGCGGACGAGCAGAACGGATTGGACCACCATGCCTTAAAAGCCTCAAGGAGACCCAGAAGCTTAAAGGAGGAGCCAGAGCGGAGGAACCCGGAGCCAGAACGGAGAAAGCCTGAGCCAAGACGCCACAAATATTTTTGGTGCTATGCCTGTGGGGAGAAGGGCCACATTTCCCAAAAGTGCCCGAAGGTTTGTAAGGAAAAGGATGAAGGAAACCATGAGATGAGGCAGGCGACAGCATCTGTGGTTACAAGAGAGTACAAAGCCCTGTGTCTGCGGAAAATGGAGACCAACGAGGACCAGAGTGTTTGGCTGTTAGACTGTGAGGCCTAGGACCACATGACATACAGAAGGGACCTCATCAGGGACTTTGAAGCTATGGATGGTGAGGTCACGTTGGGTGATGGACCACCACTGAAAATTGAGGGAAAAGGTAGGGTGCTGTTGCACATTTCACAAGAATGTGGGGGATGGGACATAGATTTTAGTGAGGTTCTATATGTCCCTAATCTGCAGGACAATTTGATATCCAAAGGGTTTTTGGAAGAAAAGGGATTAAAAATTGTGGCGTTCAATGGGGAAGCAAAGATACTGGAGGGAGAGAAACAGCTATTTAAAGCCCACCGAATAGGTAGGCTTTACTACCTCACAACTGAAGGTGGAATGGGATTAAGACTCTTAAAATCAGAATTCAAGGGACGCACAATGGCTTCCAGGGTGACATTCTCAACATGGCATGCACGTCTTGGACACCATAATGATGAAACCTTGAAAAAGATACCCTACATCAATGCCAGGGGAGTGATTCAAGGAAACTGTGATGCCTGTATCCAGGGGAAAATGAAGCGTGCCAAGTTTCCCAAGAATTGTGGAGAAAGGGTGAAAGGGGTTCTTGACAGAATTCATTCGGATGTTGTGTGTCCCATCTCTCCAGCTACCATTGGTGGATGTAAATATTTCCTTACATTTCTTGATAAGTGTTCTCACTTTGTGGAAACAACACCAATAAAGAGGAAAGGGGAGGTGTTTGATGCCTTCAAGAGCTTCCAAGCTAAGGTGGAAAAGGGAAAAAGGATTAAAGAGTTCCAGTCTGATAATGGAGGAGAATATACTGGACATGAATTCCTGGACCATCTCAGGAGAAATAGGATTCTTCACCGTCGCTCTGTCCCTTATACACCACAGCAGAATGGCATGGCCGAGCGTTTGAACCTGACTTTAATGAACACAACTAGGTGTCTACTGATTTACTCAGGTATGCCATATCATTTCTGGGAAGAAGCAATAAGGAATGCTTGCCATATCCATAATATGTGTCCATCATCAGCCATTGGAGACAAAATTCCACTTGAGGTTTGGAATGAGAGAGAGCTGAATACTGTTGATTTTGAGCATATAAGAGTTTTTGGCTGTCAAGCATGGGCATGGGTCCCTGTTAGGGAGGGGAAACTTAGTCCTCGTGCTAAGGAATGTGTAATGCTTGGATACCAACAGGGCATTAAGGGATACTGCTTATGGTGTCTGAAGGAGCAGAGGGTAGTAATCAGCTGGGATGTTGTCTTCCGAGAGGATGTTTTCCCTTACAAAATCAGGAGTGACCCAGAGCTGACGCTTTGCCAAAGAGTACTTTTTAACATTAGTTGTCAATATGAATTTGGAACTTAAAATCTTGCACTTTGCCGACTATATGCAACTTTTAAATGGAATTCTAGCGTTATTATTAAGGAATTCAGCATACTGCTATAATGGCAATGATGCATCTTGGATTTCCTTTGATAATTTTGAAATACATTCCATCTTTCTAATTTCTTTTGCAAATTCAAGCACATGCAAGGTACAGTATTGTTTTTGTAGCTTTTTTCGACGCAGAGGTTTACTGCAGTAGAAGGCATAAAAATGCACTCGTTGAAGAATTATTATAAAGTAATTCTGATAGTATAATTATATTACTATGTATTTCATCTCTATTAATTTAATTTCACTTTGCCTTATTTTCTTCGTCTAGTCTCATATGCTATTCCATGTTTGAAATTTTGTTATGTACTGAACATTCATGTCTTATTTTTTCCTCCTTACACAGAATGTAGATGTATTTATGAAACAGGCACTTATCTGTTTAGCTGGTTTTTCCTAATTCAATGCTAAATTCTTTCTTAATCCTTAGAAAATGCATCAAAGGTCCCCGCCTACCATTCAGCTTGCAATTCTTTGAATTGTTATCTTAGCCGTTGAGTCCCATCTTTTTTTCCTAGAACATGCACATTAGAAGCACACCATTCCTTTCAGATATCTCAGAAGCGATCCCACTTGTTTTCTCTCCTTTGAAACTTTTCCACTGAATACTCCATCAATGAATTTCCTTGAATTTCTTAAATAAGCAGAAAGGGCTCTATTGTTATTCCCCTACCACTTTGGATACTATTCGAGAATTTCGCTCTCACTTTAGTCTATGGTTTTGTGCCAGCAGTACTACAGAGTTTTACTTCTATTCGCCAAGTGTTTTCCCGCAGTAGAATCGTCATCGATAGTAACCTGTTACATCGATAAACCTGAGAGTTTGGATTTTTATCAACCATGTCGAAGAATAAGTCATTAATTGAGGATTCGATATTGGAGATCCTGACCAGGAGCGACGGAGGAAATGGAAAAGAAAAGAAGAAAAACTTCGTTATCAGGTATGAATTGGGTTTCACGTGATCTGTCACCGAAAATCCACCTTTTTGATTCCACCTCCTCCGGATGTAAAGCTGATATTTCTTCAACTTCTTCGATTAACGGAATATTCCAGATATTCTTGTCTTCTGAATTGATTAGTTTAATTTCAAAAGAGACGAATTGATTTCACCAATTCACAATAGATCGTTCAGTAGAACGTATTATGACGAGTTTGCAAACATGGAGAGACACAACCAATGAAGAAGTGTATCGTTTCCTAGCGATTACTTTGTTGATGCCTCGAACAAGGAAACTTTCCATTAATGAATATTGGTCGAGAGATGTCTTATTGAAGACTCCAATTTTCGGTGAATTGATGCCGAGAGATAGGTATTTGGCCATTTTGAGAATGCTCCATTTTTCGGACAATAATATAGCAAGTGCAGGAGATCGGCTCCATAAGATTCGTCCAGTGGTCGACCACCTACGGGCAGCTTTTAAAAATACCTTGGTTCCGTTCCAAAATCTGTGCATTGATGAGAGCCTAATGTTGTTTAAGGGGCGTCTATTTTTTAAGCAATACATCCCCTCAAAACGGAATAGATTCGGTGTAAAAATTTTCGTAATTTGCGACTGTGAAATGGGATAATCCTCGATTTCATCGTATACACGGGATCTCAGAGTGATGTCGCAGAACAACATTGTGACTTGGGAAAATCTGGGGACATTGTATCTTCCCTTATAATTCCCTATTTGGAAAAGGGACATAAACTGTTCGTGGACAATTGGTACACGAGTCCAGCATTGTTCTGTTGGCTGCATGATAGGGCAACAAACGCGTGTGGAACGGTAAGAAGAACTAGAAAGAATATGCCGAAAATGGAGGAGAAGTTGAAGAAAGGAGAAATTAAATTTAAATCTTCGGAAAATCTTCTTGCTCTTAAATGGTGCAACAAGAGAGAAGTATGGATGCTTTCCACCTGCCATACCGCTAAATTTATTGATAGTGGAAAGAAAGATCGCCTCACAGGGGATATCTTAAGAAAGCCTCACTGCGTTTTGGATTACAACCGTAGTATGGGGGCTGTTGACAAAGCTGACATGATGCTCAGTTCTATAGAATCAATGCGAAAGTCTGTGAAATGGTATAAAAAGTTATTTTTCCATTTGATCGACCTTTCCATTTTAAATTCATTTTACTTATATAAATTAATAACGAAAAAAAAGCTACCTTTAGCAAAATTTCACCTTCCCTTGGTTCGTGAAATGTTGGAGAAATGTAAATTAGAAGGTAACAGACAAGGCTGTGGTAGGAGAAATGAAAATGAATGTCCGAGTCGATTGACAGCAAGACATTTTCCTTCCCCGGTTTCTGAAGACAATGAAAGAACAAAGGCACAAGTGAGGAGATGTACTGTTTGTAGTAAACATGGAAAAAGAAAGGAAACACGCTATATGTGCAAAGACTGTGATGTTGGCCTGTGCGTAGCTCCTTGTTTCAAAGAATATCACACCAAAAAAAACTATTAATTATTAGTCATGTTGTTTATTTAGTGTAGGAAGTTCTATTGTTAGTTCCCTCGTGTATTTAGTGCAGAACGTGTGTATGACTATTTATCTAACGCTTAAAGTGGAAGGAACAAAGTTTTAAAATTATAGAGAAGATAAAATAAAAAATGCAAAAATATTTTTAACTTCGCCGATGCCGGTTCAAAGCCCGGATGGAAAAGAAGGATGAGAAATATTCTTTGCAGTCATATCAAAACATCAGTGACTATTTCATGATATTTACATGGTAGTATACTAAAAACCTTAATATTAACAGTAGAATTTCGTTTAAAAGTTGTACATAGCAAAGAGCGAGATTTTAATATCTAATGTGATTTTGACAATTACTGCTAAAACAATTGTTTTGCAAAATTATTGCAATGAGATTTAATTTGCTGTGGCACCATACTGCGAAAAGGGTTATAAATGACCCCAGGGGCTGAGTTTCCTTTGTGCGGTGCAGAAGGAAAGGTCAGAAATCCCCAAAAAAAGGGTCAGAATGGTAAGTTTATAATACCCCAATCCTCGGAAACTGCATCCACCTGCGATTTATACCTGCGTCGTCTATACACGACAGCCGTGTTTCTGGGTAGGAAAAATGCCGTCGTTTATAGCCGACAACAGTAGTTAAGCGAAGGAAAAGTACCGTCGTCTATAGCCGACAACAGTCTCGAAAGGGTTAATGGCAATTGCAATAGAAAATGATTGGGAAATGGAACACTTGGATGTCATTGGGGCATATATAAATTGTCCACTTGATGTCACTGTTTTTATGGGACAACCCCAATGCTTTCATGAAGAAGATCCTAAGTATTATGTTTGCAGATTAAATAAGAGTGTATATGGTCTCAAACAATCTGGAAGGAACTGGAATGGATTCCTCAATGAAAAGTTGTTACAGTTAGGACTGATAAGGTGAGTGAGTGATCCATGTGTATATAAGGGAGATGATTTAATTTTAGGTGTTTATGTTGATGACTTGTTGGCCATTGGTGAGAGAAAGAGAATCTACCAATTGTGTCTGAATCATCCATAATCTAACAGATTAAGGGAAGAGGCATATAAGAAATAATTAAGAATAAGGTGGACTGATTGAATATATAATCTGCGTCATGTCAAATATCTAGAGTTCGGGCACCTTACAGGCAGTTGATAAATTGCAAGGTACGAGCTATTACAACAATGGGAAGTACTCGATGGAACTGTCTTTGGTGGACAACGATTTGTGGGATCATGGGCAAATGTCAACTGTTCCCGAAGGTGAGGCAAAGAAAGACCAGAAGGCAAGAGCAAAATTTGCCTAATAGTCTTGACACATTGTTAAATCCATGTATGAGCTGCGAAGATTGCTAAGGGGGCTTGGGATAGCCTGAAAGCAGTGTATGAGGACAAAAACATCTCTCAAGCTGACTTCGTTCGCTGAGGTGAAATTTCACAATTTTGAGAGAGTAACATCACAGAGAGAATGCTTTTGGCTCAGCAGTTTGCTGATAGCTCCCATTGAAGATTAATTCATTAGAGTCATCATGTTGATTTGCCCCTCATCCAACTTCGATCGAACGGTTATGGCACATGAAAGCTCTGGAGTAAGATAACTTGCCACTTTCTGAAGGGGATGTCAAGCCTGTAGCCACGAGAAAGCAACCGGTGGGAGATGCTGCATTGCTGTCAAGTTCCAGGGGAAAGAAATCTCCAGCAGTGGTAGACAGAAGCAGAACGTGCAAAAGAGGGAATGAGTGTTTAAAATGAAATAAGCCAGGCCACATGACCAGGGACTGTCTAAGGAATCTAGTGAAAAATGATTCTAAGAGAAAAGAGTAAGGAATGGTCATTGCTCACCGCATTATCAGCAAATGTGAATTGTAAGAGTAGCTGTTTGGATTCAGGTGCCACGAATCACATGACTCACTGCAAGGACTGGTTGGTAAATTATTAAACATCCTCAAGCCATCGAGTACTTGATGCAAATAATGAAAAATTGACAATGGTACTGGTGATGTAAAAATAAGGGATAATAATGAGGATGGTGAAAGGCTGATAAGATTTGTTTCCTATGTTCCTAATCCCTCTAGTAATTTATTGTCTGTAAATAATATGGTTAAAAAGGGTATGGTTGTTGTATTTGATGCATCAGGGTGTAAGATTTTCTCCACAGCAATGACTGCAGATGGAACGGCATTCAAAAGTAACTGCTACCGATGTTAGAGGCACCTAGAAGCTTGATTTACCAACAGCAACAGCCAATATAGCTGCAATTCATGAGAGTCAGGAATTATGTCACAGGAGACTGGGTCACTTGAACAGATATTACAGGAAACAACTGAGTAATATAGCCACAGGTATTTTGTTATATGGAGGAGATGGAAAAACTTGCTTATCCTGTATAAAATGGAAAGAACGAGACAGCCATTTTGCATGGTGTAGGCGATATGAGTTAAGTATAAATCGGGACTCACTCATTCAGACCTGTGTATGCTCGTGAATGAGGCTTCAAGGAGTGTTGCCAGATATCATTTGACATTTATTGATGTCAATACCAGAATAACCTTTTGCTATTTACTGCAATGCAAAAGCAAGGTTGAATCAAAGTTCTGGAATTCAAAGCCATGGGGTATTGTGTGAGTGAGGTATTCGACTCTTAAAATTTTCAAATACCTTGCAGTAGAAATGGATTTTGACATTACCACATTGATGTGTTAACAGCCTTCTTAAATAGTGACCTTGTGGAGAAAGTTTACATGGACCAGTCCAAGTTTCAATTATGGTGCTTCTCTGAAGCAATAAGCACACGGCACCAAAGATTAATCGAATCATTAGAGTCAAGCGAAGAGGTAAGGGTAGGAAGTAGGGAGAAACGTGGATCCCATGAGAAAAGAACCTCAAGTGACCGCAAAAACTGCTGGGGCAATTCTCCAACATTGTTCTCATGCGAAACTGACCGAGGGGTCGGGCCCAGCAATGCACCTGAAATGGAGGACGCCCCAGCCTTAGCAGTCCAACTCTTGAACCAATTCCAAGCTGTTTCGCAAATAACTGCAGTTCTAGAACAAAGCCAAACAGCTCCCTCCACTGCCCTATCAGCCACCTAGACGTTCACTTCCTAACGGGAAGGGGCTCCTCGCGGTTCCCGAGGAAGACGGTCCTCCTCAAGCCACCTGAAGGATGACCTGGTTCTCCTTAACTTCCTGAATTGGCAGGGGTCAGGAGAACCGGAGGTCCCAGTTGAGATCCCAGACGACGATTCATCAGACTCAGGTATGAGTGATGGGGAGGAAGAAGACTCTGATAGTGACAAAGAAGTGACAAGGATGTGTCAGGCTGTCTACTCTTCCTTCCAAAAAATCACAGCCCTAGTTAATAACCCCTCTTTTAAATGAAATTCAGTTTCTGCCAACCATATCCCTGTACCCGCTTGAGAATCCCCATGTGCTGTCTTTAGTGCTACAGGGCACTGATCTGCCATTTCATCTTTCTCAAATCTTGCCCTTCACCACTGTTAGAGAGGGTGATTCAGTGCTTGGTGAAACAAGGGCTTGTGAAACCAACTGAGAACATAAAGTGTCCCTTTAGGGCTTCCATTATACCGAAAGCATTGGGTAACCCCTGTCTGATACTGGATGTCACCTTGGACAAGGTTCTATAACAACCCTAGTTTCTCCCTATCAGACGCCACAAAAGCTATCACCAGACTAGGACGAAACATATTTATAATAAGACCCAGATCATCATTTGTGCCTTAAAATTAGCTGAAACAAGGAATTTGTGGTTTAAAAGTCATCAAGAGCTTGATATGTAAGAATAAATCTTGTCTTGTCTGTCATGGATATTAAAAAGATTGAAAAATAAACCATGGGTTTATTACAAAAAGGATAAAATCCAATCTTGTAATTGCATTATATACTGATGAATGTTGTATTTGTATCAGAGACTTGAAAGAGAAATAAACTGAAGAAGCTCACGGCCAAATTTGATATGAAAGATTTTGGTGATGTGAAGTGTGCCTTGGGCATGATAATATGCAGGCAAAATAGCAACATTCTGTTGGACCAGAAAAGGTATATACAAGATGTCTCGAGAAAATTTAACGTGTCTGAGTGTAAACCTGACTGTACACCAATAAAGCTAAGCCATTAGCTATCCCATTGTTCTTAGAACAATTCTGATGAAGATATCAGCAGAAATCCATGTCAACAATTGGATTGATGCAAAAAGGTTTCACGGGTTACCAACCAGGTTAAAAGAGGTGACATTGCTGTTGCCAAGGTGAAGATGACGGAGTACGTCATCAAAACGTTGGCGACAGCAATTTCACCTCTTTTAACCTGGTTGGTAACCCGTGAAACCTTTTCTCAATCAATCCACCAGGAAAGCCTAAGATCATTCTAATTGGATGGATGATTGATTTACTTGCGTATATGTACTCGACCAGGTATTTTGCATGCTGTGGGATGTCTACGCAAATACAATACTTGTTTTGGGTTAGAGGAATGGAAAAGTGTCCAGTAGGTGCTAAGATTTTTAAAGATTAAAGTGTTTAAGAAAACTCATGAAAGTACTGTTAGCTTTATGAATGCTGACTGGGCTGGCAGTAAGTGTTATAGGAAATACTGCACAGGATTTGCTTTCAAATTGGCAAGCTCTTGTGGGAGGGCCATAAGCAAAGGACTGTTGCCCTGTACGGAGGCTGACTATATGGCTCGTTCCGAAGCATCATAAAAGTGTACATTACTCCTTAATTTCTCTAATTGTACTTTGGAGAAACCGTTGTTCTGTTTAAAATCAGTCAGCCAAAAAGCTTTGCTTGAATCAAAGATATATCATAAGATATTGACATTCATCGTCAATTTGTTAGAAAAGCTGTAAAGTCAAATGTTGTGAAATTGGATAACTTGAACACAAAGTATGACAGCTGATATTTTAATCATTGCATTAACCAAACCCAAGCATGAAAAGTTTGTTCGAGAATTGGGACTATTGGAAATGAAGCTTCAGGGGTAGTGATAAATTGTACTGATAATCTACATTTCCACAATTATCTACTTATCACATTGTCATGTGTTCCTTGTTTTTCTTAGGTCTGTGGATGTGGAACACACTCGTGCATGTTGTGTGCTTCTGTAACTTAATTGTTTTTCACACCTTTTGTACTGTACTCCCACGTTTTCAATGGAAGGAATATAGACACATTCTAAATGTATTTTCTACAATACTATTGGGTCAGAATCATCCATATTCTAACAGAAAATGAATTGTCCTCTTACTAAAATACATTTTTATTTACCAGATTCATCAAAGCTAAAAGATAGGCTGAATTTAACTTTAACTTGAGATACAAATCAGTTAGAATGCCATAGTGGGAATGAGAGAGCTAATATTGCAGCACTTGATAAGTATTTTATGTAGCAGTTGTGAATTGATAATTAAGTCATAAAATTAGAAAGTTGATATAAATTATGATTTATTAACATTAACACTTTGAATATTCTAATTTTAGTTGTGAATTGATAATTAAGTCATAAAATTAGAAAGTTGATATAAATTATGATTTATTAACATTAACACTTTGAATATTCTAATGGGTAATTAATAGACCTAAAGTCCATTTTCAACCTCATGACTTTTGAATCTTGAAATAACTTAAATTTAATAATAACTTATTAATGAAATCTTTCCAAAACTTTGATTCTCATGACACACATAGAAGTGATAATTTTATAATTCATTATTTAAAGTACAGCCAGACATAAGATTCTATCAATGCAATGTATGGTCATTACATTTCTTTCTTAAAAATCTTAGAAGAGATAATGGATTTTTCCTTTTTATTGCAGACACTTAAAGATAATCACTCAATCATAAATCCCATATTTACCCTCCTATTTGTACATATCTCTTATTACTTTTCCTTTGATCATATTAAACTTGATTCCCCATAACTCACCCTCCTATCCTCTAACTTGCCTAAAACTGTCCCCCTTAATCACTTCCCTTGTACTCATCTCTAAATTTCCTCCTAAAAAGCTGTCCTATCAATCACAACTCATAATATTCAAATAGATTAATATTAATTAAAAGCTAAATGATAAACAATTAAAAATATCTTAAAGTATATGTTAATGAAAACCTACACCAATCAAGATGCATGCATGCAGAACTAGTCTACCAACAACACCACAAAGCAGTTAGTTCTAATGAATATGCACAACCAGCAATAAAAAGGAAAAACCATTTCTATTACCAGATTTTGTATTTAGAAACAATATCTGACATTCTATTCTTATTCCATTGCTTCTTTACTGCCTAAATATTACTTCTAAAACTGAAAAAGACATTTACTAAAGTATTGCCACTTGGTCATGAGGTGAAAATGTACCGCAGGATTCCTAATTATGATTGTTACACATTCTTGGAGGGAAAAGAAAAAGGCAAGTATTTACTACCACAACTGCATTTGCCAAATAACTGATTAAAAAAACAAACATTTAATCTTGCAACTCTGAGAAGATATTGCAATGACTGATCAATGCTTCAATCCTAATCATTTTCAATAAACCAATCAATCAAAACATCTGCAGTTTACGAGATGTTTCATGAATATTTATGTACTATATCTTTACTAAGAGAACAGTTCAGCAAAATATTTAAATAATTTGTCCTAATTTTAAATATTTTCAAAATTCTATGGGGTAAGAATAGATTAATATATTTGTATAACAATAGTTTAAGGACATTTACACATATCATCATTTACAAATATATTTAAATATATAAGAATAATATCGCAAAGTATTCTTACCAATTTAAATAAAGTGATTCAAAGCTGATAACATTATGAATTCTGTTTAATTAATATCACTACAGGTTATGGACCAGTGGTCAGATAATGTGGATATTAGTCTGTGTGTGTGATTATTCCCAGTAATTCATGTGGGTTTTTATTGTGTTTGTAAACTTTTAAGCCAACATCACGAGGCCATGTTGCGGCAAAATCAAGTTTGTGTGTCAAAAATGGTTAGAGAAAGTGCAACATCCATCATGAACATTCACTAAGGTGCAAGTCCATAGCCACAGATGGAAAAGTTGCGAGGTGCAGCGAATTAAGAGATTTGGGCATAAAAATATGACTCACTTCAGGAATTAAGCTGAAGCTATGAAAGGTGGAGATGATCAATTTCAACCATGTGTGGCCTGTGTAGTGGGTAAATAGTGTAGAAATCGTTTTCCTCTTAGCAGTCCTTGTCTTGATAAAACATCTTCAGTATTAGAATAAATACATTCTGATTTTTGCGGACCAATGGACTTCAATTCATGGTGATAAGTATCCTTTAACCTTTAATGATAACTTTACAAGAAAAAATTCATATGTTATATATATATATATATAACATATGAATGATCCGAGGCATGTCTTCTCATAGTAGAGATGGAGATGAGGTGCTGCTTACCCCCCTCGCACCTGTAAGCCAGAGCCCCGTTAGCCCCCACTCTTCCACTGGGGGCTCAAGCCCCCTTACCACGCCAAGGTGGGGTTGGCACATGGGCCAGCGCAACCCCAAGCGTCGAAATTGTCGCCAAGGCGTCCAACCCTCCGCGAGGGTCGCAGCTGATACCTTTATATAAATAATATTCATAAATGTATATATATATATATATACATTTATGTATATATATATATATATACATATACCTGATACCTTTATATAATAGCAGCTGATACCTTTATATAATAATATGCATAAATGTATATATATATATATACATTTATGTATATATATATATATATATATACATATACATTTTCAAGTGAGTTGAAAATGAAAAAATCAAATGTTTGTGCACCGATAATGGTTCAGAATATGTGAACCATACAATGATGAATGAACTAAGAAACTGGGGAATGAAGTACAAAACCACAATTCCAAATTCACCTGAACAAAATGGTCAGAGCAGGCTAACAGGACAATTGTCAAAAAGGCATGTTTTGTGATTCAAGGGGTAACTTGCCTAAGAGTCTATGGCTAGGACATCAATTTACCTAAAAAAAATAGATCCCCCAAGAAGGCTTTATCAGAAGAGGAATGGACAGAAAAGTGGGTTAACTTTAGTAACCTCACGGTTTTTGTATGTACTGTGAATAATTATGTTCCAAAACAAATCAGGAACAAATCTGATCCCACATCAAAACAGCAGATGTAGGGTATTGCTAGGAGTTAAGGGTCCCTTTTCAGCATACCCTGACAGGGCATAAAAATTAACTTAAGCCCAAAATGTAGTATTTTTTGAAAAGGATTTCAAGCCCCTTAAAAGAAACAGTAAGTTGAGTGTCTGGTAATTCCATAGTGGTGCCTCTAAGTACCTCTATGGCGGAGTATCGAGGTGTAAATTTTAATGAGGTTGGTTCACCACAGCTCAATCAGTTGGTTCACCACAGCTCAATCAGTTGGTTCACCACAGCTCAATGGGTCTGACAGTAAAAAGCTCAGCATCTCCAGTGAGAGTCCAAGTGAATCTGGAACAGTAAACAATGGGATAAGCTCTAGTGCGGGTATTTCAGAAACTATAAGGCTCAGAGATGATGGTGAAATCCATCTCAAAGTGTTGCAACAGAGTATCAAGGGTAGGTTCTCTATCTACCAACAATGCACAGAGAATGAATTGACCCAGTTAACAGCTGCATGGAGCATCAAACTGTTGGAGTGGCACCCTCTAAGTGGTAAGTGGTCAGAGGCCATGGAAGGAGAGTTGAAGTCGCTCATTCAGAAAGAAGTTTTTAAATTGGTTGAACTTCCTGAGTCAACATCAACAGTAAATTGAAAGTGGGTGTTCAGGGAGAAGAGCGATGAACATGGGGAAACTATGAAATAAAGGGCTAGACTAGTCGCAATGTGTTGTAGCTAGAACTATGGGGAAGATTACAAGGAGACATTTTCTCCTTCTGTGAGTTATGCAGCCATGAGACTTTTGATTGCATTTGCAGTAGAAATGGATTTAAATGTTCACTATCTCGATGTGGGTGATGATGTTGATTCTCTGTGTATCCTTGGAGCTTACGTTGATGATATTTTGAGTTTTGGTCCAAGTAATGTTGCAACTAACTTGTCAACTGGACTGAAAAAGCAGTTTGAAACGAGAGACCTTGGTGAAGAAAAAAATGTTCTTGGCATGAGAAACAAAGGTGAAACATCTACGCAAGTCTTGAATTGTACACGGAAAATGCTACTGTACCCAACAGCATTTTAGAACATGCTTACCAGTTGGAAAACTATCTTGCATAGCACAGAGCAATGTGCTGTTGATTAGTTTTGTGGAAAGTTTGTATTAATTAATGACAATCAATCTGCTATAATGAATGCCCACTCTCCTATAATTAGAGATCTAAACACACTGATATTAAGCACCATTTTGTCATAAAACTGTTGAGAGACAAAATGATACTGAAATATTGCCCCACAATTGACATGGTGGCAGATTTCATTATCTAAGAACAAGAGGACATCAAACAAATGAAGTGTATTAAGGACATGAACTCACTAAATCTCAATCAAGTGGGTGTGTTGCAATTATTTTGGTAATAGAGATGTTTATTTTGAATGCCAATTATTTCACATTATCCATTGCCTAAATTATAAATCACCACAGTATTTGCCTTTTCCCTCTTTGCAATTTCACCACATGGCTCGAACATACTGCATTAAGAAATTAAATTCTTCCAGTTAAATTAACGTTTTCAGTGACCTGTTACAATTACATGTCATAAAACTTTAGCGATCAATGTTAGGGAGTGCTAAAGGACTTAATTCAACAGTTCAAGGACTTCCGTATGTATTTAGGGTGATCCACAATTTATAAGAAAACAGATTAAATTCGATATTTAAATAAGGGAACCGTGAAGGCCATTTGAACTTTTCAACAGATGATATCATCGCCGTCATTTGAAATTGTTGAAAAATTATCAGCCCATTTACTTTTTAATCTGAACAAGGATTGAGTAGACAATCATCTGCTGCAACAGCAATTGAATCGGACGTTGGGAAAGTGGTACTAATCATGTTGACTTTGAAAGGGACTGAAAGATATCTTAACTCATACTGATCAAGAGAAAAATTGATAACCGTAATTTCAAATAAAATTACAAACATGAAACATGACTACGTCTGGTTAAAGATATTAAAGGAGATCAGCGTTTTTCTATTGTGAATTATACCAAAATTGAATGACACGGCAAGGCTATTATATCAAATATACCAGCCACAGAATGACCAAATTTCAATATTTCACGTAGATAACCAGTTATCATATCTATTATTATAGGGAAAACTAATAAGGAATGAGCTAGGTTTACTAAAATTTGAATCGATCAGAGAGGTTATGAAAGGCAATGATGCAATTTTGGAAGAAAATTACATAAAACATCAGATACGGCGAAACAAATATATGTCGGACAAGCTGACGTGTCTCACTACATTAATTTTAAGCCGGAAGGTCCAGAATTGGTAGATTCACTCAAATGGTTTAATGGCATAGACTTATATGGGATTCAAATAGACTCGCTCACTCACCTCACCAATTTGTCTGCTTACCAAAAGTAGACGAAGATCGTACCAATTATTTACGATTAACACTCTTTTTGACGAATAGTTGCCGCTCTGTCGATCACAATCGTTTGACGTTAGTAAATTGCCTCCATCAGAATTAACTAAAAAATATTCCATGCCTACAAAGATTAGAATTTACCACGTCATTAAAAGGTATACAATTAATTAGGTCTACAATTGATGTGACGTTCCTCAAAATTAATCCATAATACTACTACTTACCATTGAATTAATCAAAGTACTCGAAGCCGACATATACACTACTCAAAGGCTATAGTTTCTCGATTCGGAGCGTCTGGTTCGCCGCACAGGTATGAACTGGCAAGATCTACCAAAACAAGAAAAGCATGGTTAGTCGACATGTGCGACCTTTTCTACTGTCGAAGCTTAATTTAGGACCCTCCCGATATATCGAATTGAAACCTTGGATGTCCTTCCCAATTGTAATATGTAATCAAATCTTACGAAAACGTTCCTATGAAAGATGTATTTAAATCCATTGTCCGTTATGTAATCAGAAGTCTTGAATTTGTTCTATTAAACGCAATTTACCGTTTCCGCTAATGATTCTTGGTGCAACTCCAGTGCACCATTAAGATTTATACCATACATTTTAAAGAGTAAATGCAGACTTTCGATGGAGGAACTTTCCGAAATCGCTACGACTTGAAATTCTGCATACAATTAGAGGTGGTAGTTTTCGAAATTTAATGCGCAAAGATATCTCCCAAAATTGTTCTTGGATCGACACCAGGCCGATTACATCTTAGCGTTTTCATGTATAAACCTCAATCATGATTTTTAAGTATAGGTAAGATTTCAGCGATCTTTGTAAGCAATCACTCTGTAGACTAATAGGCAATTCTAATTAAGAATCCTCTGGTTATTGATACACTCAGCAAGCCTTGAGAAATCTTAAGGAACTTTGTAGATATGTAGGACCTAAATTATGTATTTAATACTAATGACTGATTAAGGCGATGGCACTGCAACTATTTTAAAAATCCTAGTATGTTCCAGAATGATGTGATGACTAAATGATAACAAACAAAGCAATTAACTTCAGAATAAACTGAGTACAATCAACACCTATTTGCGAAGTATTTGAATTGGTTTCTACCTCTCTCGGCATTGATTAACAGAGAAAGGATCCATTGGTACAAACAGGTACTGTGATTTTGCTAGAGAAATCTTAAACAGGGTAAATGCATACAAATTTAATTGAAAATACGTTTGGTTGCTGTGTTACATAATTCAAATCGCCTGATGTGTGTGCTGTTTCAACATGCTCTTGCAACTCTCACAACAAATGCAACAACAATCTATTCCCACCTTGATCTATCTCACTCTCCAATTCAAAGTGGATTTTTAAATTAACTGGAAAATTTATTTTCTCGTCCTACAGTGTGATGAGCAAAATTCTCTTCTTTCCATTTCAAAAGCTCACCGAGTTTCTCAAAATGTTTTTTCAACAACCAGAGGATTCTTAATTCTAATTGCCAGTTACTCAATGGATGGATTTCATGTAAGGTTTACCCCAAATACCTCAAACTACGTACACTTAAGAATAAGATGCAAAAACATTTTACTTTAAAAGTCAACTACAACTCTTTCTCCTTATAAATTTCTTCAAATCGTAAAGAAATGTTGCTTATGTGTTTGTCAAGAAGGATATTATAACTAAAACTTTATTTAAATATAGATAACAACTTATTTATTTATCAAAACAATTTCAGTGCACTATGTAAAAGATACATGATAGGAATTTCTTCAACAGACCATTATCCATTGGCTTGAAATGAAAAGAGTGTTAGCATTAAATCATCTACACAAAGTTTCATTTTATTATGTTTTATTTTTCCACTCTAAAACACCGAAATGCTACACACAGTACAGCCATTGTGGTGTTTCAAAGAGAATGCATCACTCAGAATACACAAGAATAATTTGACATTTTTTCTGTTGCAGTCATTTATTCCAAATTCGCATCAAAGACAATATCTTTTGTATAAAATTAGAAGTTGGGAACAATCTAAAAATTAATCATTTACATTTAAGTACCTCATTTGTTGATTGCTAGATCAAAACATAAATCCAGCCACTACTGCCAGGGAATTTTGATATGATTTGTCACCCTACAGAAGAATTTCACATTTTTATCATAGTAAATTAAAGTTATTGGCTACATTGTTTGGGGTACATGTATATACACTTATTACTTTCACTATTAATCAGTGTGGTCATTGACAGTTAGTAAGTATTTCAGTAAAACAACACAAATAAATTAGTATAATGCTGATTAAAACTAAAACAGATCTTCACAATATAAAATTAAACTAAGAAAAGTGAATGTCTTTGAACTTTTCCATGTCATATATTTCAGGCATTTAGAGAAATATGTGACATTATGCCACTTCATCTAAAATTTGACAGTATACAACCATAAAGATAATCTACACACATACATCAATAATATCTTTGAAGATTCCAGCAAACCTCAGGGAAACATTTTATCTTGGGAAAACTGGATTAATTAATATCAATTCATCATCAAAGTGAAGTATCCCCATAATCTCATTTCATTCATCACAAAATACTTGTCTCGCTCAGTCTGTCCAGTCATGAGACAACTCTTTGTTCTCTGTTACTTTTACTATGGACTTTTCATATCAAATTACAAACTTTCAAAAAGAATGAGCAACTTCACAATTTCCAGCAGTACATAATTAGATCAATTCTGCTACAAACTCTGGCTCTCCATTCTCATTCACTGGTACCGAAGCAGGCTGAGATTGTGCAGACTCATTGTGGCGTGGGAGTGAAGAAGGATTGAATTGAGATGGCACAAGGAATGTTGATCCGCTGAACCCCATGGCTGCTTCGTTAATATCACCATGGCAGTTCAAAAGCTCACAGTAAACCTACAAAGTAAAGCACAATTCAAATGTTTTACTCTTTGCATCATTTGTGAAATAAATATCTTTAGACATTATATGCTTAGAATGAACTGTGGTTTCAAGATGTTAATTGTTGGGTTCACAGAGGGAAATTATAATGGAACATACATATAGGCCAAATGGATGAGCAAAGTATTACGAATGTCCCAAAGGAAAAAGAAGTGTGGAGTGACCAAGGAAAACATGGTGGGATGAGGTATATGTGGGATGAGTTGGAAATGAGGTACTGAAGGAAATGGGCATAAACCTAGGAGGAAAGAAGAAACAGATCAGCTTTAGAGATTCTCATTAACTTATGTTATTAAACTCTAAACCGTTGGAACGATACAACCTTTACAATATATGGTACAATTAATGGAATTTTATCCTTACAGGTCTATGAAACTTGATAATTAGAGCAGTTAAAAATGATTTCCTCAGAGAACTTATCATAAGTAAGTTCTTAGATATTAAAAAGCTGTTGTGAGCCAATAATTGGGTCACATTTCTTGTAATTTAGTACTGTACAGAGGAAATTTAAAACGAATGAAAATGCAAATAATTACTAATTTATTTGTATAATCAAGTATCTCGGGCACTTAATTTATTTCTACTATTCATACAAACAATACGCAATTCTTTGCTGTGAGAATGAATTGTCTCTTCAATAGCCCTTAATAGAACAAATTTGGCTAACGTTGATGATACTACAAAACAACGATAACCTGTTATGCATACAATGAACTAACTACATCATTGATACCTAGAATCCAGCCAATATTCTTGAATGAGTGTAGTGTAGAACTTAGGAGGATGGAGCACTGGAAGATGTTAAGGTAGTTTGACTTCAGTTTACCATTACTTGCTGATCATCCCGAATCGGCTCTCCATCCTTATCATATGCTGTCACAGGCTCAGCAATTTTAAAATTCAATGCATCTGTGCTGTTTACGTCAGGATCCTCAGCCATCAGAGTGTAAAATACAGTGCCGGGTGGAGCATCTTCAGAAACCTAAATGGAAAAGATTCCAATTAGAAAGAAAATTCAATTTTCAAATATATTTCACTGGAAATATTCATAATAATAGGCATAACTTACCTCAGCCTTCTGAGTTTGTGGCTTGAAGTATGGAAGTTTATCATTGCTGTTCAGGACTTTAACAGTGAGAGTTGTTGTTCCAGTTAAGGCAGGAGTTCCTAAATAAGAAATATGGAATATTAATAACTGAAATTTATCTCATTGAAGGCATTTATTCATTTAAGAAATGAAGAACAATGTTGAATATTTTTTTTCTGATAAACAGCCACCTTATTGTAGATCTGCATTTCTAAATTCATGGAGCTCTTGAAAGCAATTCAGATGTTTATGTACAAAAAAATCTGAAAAGTTGTCAATACAATAGGGACAAAATAATTTATTAATTAGAGCCACAAATTTTTTTGAATTCATACACAGTAATCACAATGCTGTTTCATCATGCATTGTCCTCGTTTAAAACAATTTTTTCGAAGAACACTGGGTCAATTGTAAAGTTAATATAGAATAAGAAACATATTTAAATTTGAAAATGTGTGTAAATTTATTCAGTACAGAATTTCTATTCTGAATGAACTCTTTTACTAATGTTTGAGTAAAGGAGTTTGCAAAATACTCATCCAAAAAGATTCTAGCAGCATTCCTCCATTACAAAATTTTAACTTGCTTGAGTCTGAAAACCCACTGAAATTTACCAATATAGTAATGTAGGCTCTGTTTTAATAGTGGGCAATTCATTTTAGAGCTCTTTAGTGTTACAAAGGTTGAAAAACCAATCTTTTATGTAATGCAAAGGTAAAAATACATTTCCAAGATGATTTAATGCATTAAATTTACCAACAAGAACTTGTTTTCCAAAAATTTATGATGATTGCAATCAATTCATGACAATTTACTTTTTAAAACCTCCATCAATCTTTAACTTGAATAACAAAAGTTAGCTCAATAAACTTTCTTTGAACAAAAGAATGAAGACCTAAACATTTTTAGCTGTAGTTTCAAGAATATTTCTATATATTAAATCGCTATGTAGTATAAAAGTTGCAATCAATATTGCATACTTCTACTTGTGACTTAGTTCTAAATTATATGCATATATATTACATGTGAATTCTCTGCCATGAAATATGGTAAAAATTAAAGATTTTGCACTAATACTTTGTACCATGAAGATGAATAATATTCAATGTTTGCTTCATCTTTGTTTTCTATATGTCTTTCAGATTAAAATCATTAGCATGAAGTCTGTGATAGTGAATGGATTTAAAAAAGACAGGTTAGTAATATGAAATATTGCAATGCCTCAAAAAATGTTGAAATCTGATTGCATGTAATTTAATATTTGTCAATGAAACTATGATAAATAACTCTGTCATATTGAATATTGTTTTGCGTACATCTAAATTCCTTCTCAGTTACTACTATGTAGCTAGTTCTTTATTTATTTATTTATTTTAGATTACTTAATATACATCAAGAACCCATGGTCCATGTTTAGTCAACAAACAACTGTTATCCTATGCATTATTTTCTATCAAAAAATTTCCAGAAGAGAAAAATTACCTTTGTCAGCAGCAATGATTTCAATGTTGTACATTTTCCTACGATCGTAATCAAGCTTGTTTGCCACTTTAACAATTCCAGTTATCTCATCAATGCTGAAGTCATCGTAAGATCCTTTCTGTATCTTATAGTACAAGTTCGCATTAATTCCAGTGTCATCATCAGTGGCAAAGGTTTGATCAACAGTTTTACCTGTAAGACACATATCATAATAATAAAGATAACTTACAAATCAATTATGAAATGAAATACTGAAGATTAGCAACTTCATTAAAGGTTTTTTTTTTTTGATGATAAGTCAGTCTCAAAGTTGTAACATGAATTTCAGATACATTACTATTAGAATTGAAAACTATGTTCCCTATGTTTATAAAAAGGAAGTTTAATTGCTAAGATGGATCAATGAAGAAAAACATGTATTCAAAATATTCTAGAAAGTCTTACCAATGGGAGCATCTTCCTGGACTGAGATAAAATAACTTGGCTTTTCAAATTCTGGTGCATTGTTGTTCAAATCTCTCACTGATATCTTCACATTGGTCGTGTTGCTGTATGTTCCATCACTGGCCTGTTGAAAAACATATGAACTGTTAAGGCTAATAATGAATATTCCCAATAAAAAAATGACTGAAATATATAGGACAATCACTCCCATATATTCGTATGAGGGTTTAGTTTCAAGCACAAACATTTCGTCTTTTATTGCAATTTCGAATACAAAGCGAAATTACACGACCACAATAACAAAATTTGTTCAATTTATATATTTTAGTACTTGCTTCGATTTCGGAGGACCATTTTAACTATTTTAATTATGCAAAATAAAATTAAGCCTGCAATCGATAACAGGGAACGTAACGGGCTTTTCTTACAAGAGAATTACAAGTCCTTTTGAGTCGAATCACGGATTTTTTGGTAGAAAGATATCGATCGATCGATGTCTTAAGTCACAGGACCTTGAACGACTCCTCTAATTTCATATATCTATCTTGTCGGGAAATGCTTAAGCTTAATTTTCGAGACGCTTCTATGCATTTCTTAAGGGAGTTACTGACGGATGAATAAATTTGTAAATGTCGAGATATATAAATACATACACGTCGGTCATTATTATATAAGATTCACGATTGGATAATTACATGTTCTGAGGAAATGTGATGAAAAAATTCGAACGAATCCAATGCTTAAACTGCTGCAAAATAAAAGCACGAGAAATCCTGCTGTTATAACAATAGTAATGATCACCTCTAGGACCACCAAATCTCCGGAGCTGTTGGTCATACTCGGTCCTTGACGGTTGGCCACCCAACCCACCGTTGGCCGCGATAGGTTGTCGTAGGCGCCTTGGAGAGATATCTTCAGGGAGATTACAGCACTTTTACCAGCTCCCTCGTCGTCGATCGCCTATTAAAAGAGTTCGAAATTCAATTGGTGGAATCTTTCAAATTAATGTATGAACAGTCTTCATCACGCATATAAAATACGATATGCGGCGGTTTACAGTTAGGTTATGAGAACAACGAGAGAGAAAAATTAGGAACATAAATATGAAACTTTTTTCTTTGCATAATTAGGTTCTCAAATTTGTTTTGACTTAGTCAATTAATTGAAATACAACAAAATTCATTCCTAAGTAGTACTATAATAATAATAATAATAATTTATTTGCCAAAGATCAGATAGATATAGGCTATATAGCGAAGTACTAGCGCGAAGTTTTCGGAGCTGTCATTGTTCAAGACTTCCATAAATTAAAATATTCACATAACTACTAGAACTATATATAATAGGCGTTGATATACAAAAATGATGGTTTTCATCATAAAATTTTATTGTTAATATTATTTAAATCATTTTAATAGCTGCCTCACAATAAAACGATATGTACTCAAAAGAAACTCGACAGATATATTCCCCGCAAAAGATGAAAACAAATTTATCGTACATAAAAGATTTTAAATCGTAATGAAGGAATTTTAAATTAAAACATAGGAATTAATATTTAAGAATTTAAGATCTGTAAGTAGCAGGAAGAAAATAGGAAGAATTATGAATGAATTTGAATTATGAAGGCTCATGCAAACCACTAATGTATATATCTACTGATAGCCTAGTTGGCAAAACGTTCGACTTTGGCGAATGCGGTCCCGGGTACGGTTCCCGGTGAGAGAAAAATATTTATCGGTATCCATCCAGCACCGTATTGGATAATATGCTGATTCGAGAGATTTATGACAATAACGGAGGCGCTCGCGCCAGTATTTATAGCTCCATCACAAAAATTCTATTAAGAACTCTCTATCGAAACTGCGATACACTACATATGGACAGGTTACATTTTCCAACTAAGCCATCTAGAGTTAGATTCTGAATTTACCAATCCAGACAGCCTAATTGGAAAGAGTAATCTTCCAGTAGGTGGAATCACAGGGCTCAATTCTCTGTACCGTCGGAATTTTTTCAATTCCGTTTTTCGTAGGTGGACAGATTTTCTTCTCAGCTATGGCCTACTGAAAAGTGAATCCTTTAAAATTTAATTCACGATGAAAAAACTTAATTTTATATTACTTATGTATTTCCAGCATGGTATCTTTCCACTCGCAGCAAAGGATCGCCAAAATATAGGAGTCAATATCTTGATACTTCCTACACGTTATTTGAAAATAAATTTCTTTCAGGAAATAACGTCCAAAACGTAGCCGTGCTTATCTAGATTTTTGAATGCTCTTATTTTTTACTCTCATAAGTTGCGTCATTTTTAATATACGATAAAAAGCTGCAGCAGCAATGGATATTTATTTGCATTCAGGAATTAAATGATAAATCTAAAATTGAATTAACTCTTACAAACTCTTATCTACGTATAAAGATATATCCTAATGTTTTCTTTGCTCAAGTTTAAGTGTGAATACGAAATTTTTTTGCAAAATTACTGATTCTCAGAAAAAAGCAGTACTTCCTTATAAGATCAAGCATGATACAACAATATTAGAATCTTAGGTACCAAATATACCTTTTTCTTTGCTTTACTAGTAATGGTATGAAGGTTAAATAAAAAAATATAAAAGGCCATTCAATTATTGTTAATATCTTTATTTAATGTTTAGAGGGGGCCACAAGGCCAGTCTGCCTGGCATTTGCCCTATGTTGAGAGGGAAACCCCTCTAAAACCTCCCAAAGGCAGTTCATAATTTTTTCATGCACATCAATCATAAAAGGACAATATAGAAATATAACATCATATATAATACCTTAAAATTTCTGTAACAATTCAGAGGAACTCAATTAGGACAACCATCCCAATACAAGATATTACAATGACAATAAAATATACACATTCACACACACAAACATACATTTTCATTAAAAACACACTCACGTTTCCCTTTAAAGATACACATTCACACACCCACACACACATTCAAAAAGTTTTCAACTTCTCATCAAAAAATCTGAAGAGACCAAGAAGACGACCAAATGAATGATGGAGCACAGACAAAACTTTTTGATTACTTGGCAAAGAGGATCTTGAACGTAGGCATCTGGATAGCATTTCTGAAGGCCTACATCTGACATTAGATTGAAATTAGTTAAGGTGAACCAACCTGTTTTGCACATCATTAAACGTGTTGAACTCAGAATAAAGATTGGCATAGACTGACTTGAAACATTTCGATATACCAAATTAAACATGCAATTGAAATTATCAAGGCACAACATTCAGATGAATGTACATGATACCAATAATGAATATGAATAACCAATATAAAAGTTCTTATACATTAAGTACTTGTATATCACAAGAACAGTAATGAAACCACTTGGTTAAATACAATGTCCATGATATATAATGCAATAGTATATAATGCATGGAATTCTATGCCTAGGACTTTTAGTTTGCCTAGATCACAGAGAGGATTCTCGGTGCCTGCACCCTATTGTTGCTCACCACTGTCTCTGTGCCTGTTGGGGCTTGTCTCATCACATGATCCTATGTCACTCTATGACATAGGGAGTTAGAAGTTCAGCCAGTGTCATTTCACAATTGCTTCCATTTGTTCTGCTAGCACAATTAGTTCAGGATAACAGGATATTCACACACAGAACAGCACATAAGTAGTACAAGTTATGATAAAAGGCTAATGGTTTAGCCTTCTTGCTCAATGATATCTTGCTGAGAAATAATCCAGCAACTTAAAAAAGAGCAGCATAAAAAATGGACAACTTTGCAAAATTTGCCACAATACCAAAGTAGTAATTAGAATGCTGAAAATATAGCTTCATTAGGTAATATGAGACAGTATAGTGATATACATTTAAGTACAGTACACATATAGCAAAGCTGTCAATATATAAATGTATCAATTTCATATATTTAGCTAAATTGAGTTTATGTCATCTCAAACTCTGCTATATATATCCAATCTAGCCAGCTAGAAGTAGTCCAAGAAAATCTGAGCTGGTATTATCAAGGAATCTAGCAAATAATTATTAAATCCCACCTGTGAATACACAAAGTGGCAAAGCTAGCAATGACAGGCCCTTGCTAGGAGCTAGTAATACCTCCCAAAGGCAGTACATTATGTTTTCATGTACATCAATCATAAATTGGACAATAAAGAAATATAACATCATATCAAATACCTTAAGAGTACTGTAACAATTCAGAGAAACTCAATTAGGCCTACCATACCAAACACAAGATAATACAATGACAATAAAATATATACACATTCACACACACACTCATACATTATCATTAAAAACACACACACACATTTTCCTTTAAAGATATACATTCACACACCCACACAAACCTTCAAGAAGTTCTCAACTTCACATCAAGAGATGTGAAGAGACCAAGACCAAAATACCAATGGAACACAGACAACTTTTTGATAACTTGGTAAAGAGTATGAATCTGGCAAGCATTTTGAAGGCCTACATCTGACATATTGAAATTAACTAATGAAGAACCAATACAGTCACTCAGAAAGATGAATGTACACTGAATCAGCCATAGATAGAAATATTACAGAACATACTCTTAGGAAGGTATACATGATTGTAAGGCAGTATTTATTGACTTAAAACATATTGGATATGCCGAATTAAGAATAGTAAGGACACCAAGTAATTAAAACATTGTATTCAGATTAGTTATAAAAGTTATAGCATAATGAAACACTCCAATGAACCACCAAAGTCCATCAAGTGATAGAATTCTTAGCATAGGACTTTTAGTTTAGTATCAATAGATCACAGAGTATTCTTGGCGCCTGCACCCTTTGGTGTATCACCACTGTCTCTCTGTGCCTGTTTAGGCATGTCTTTTCTTAAGTTACTTTGGAAAATTTTCCAAAATTTTCAATTTCATTTGGTAATACTAAAGAGTATTACCATTGCATAATAGGGATGAATAATAATTCCCAAATTTGTTGTTCACTGAAGAACCAGAAATATTGATATTGCATTCATATATAAGATATTTTACATCCCGTTTTATAAGAGATTTTCTATTAATAGGAATGAATGAAAATACCATGGAAGACCAATCATGTGAATATTTGATGGGCACCAAAGCCGTAAGGAAATTAATCCATTCCATTAATTCAACCACATTTCAATTACATCATCTGAAACCCAAGTTGTAGCATGGCCTATATAATTAATTGTAAAAAGGCCACATTTGCATGAGCTGGATTTTCCACACAATGAGCCCACAAATAAATTACATCCAATTCCTTATCACTAATTCTGCAAATTCTGACATGTCAGGTGGTGGTTGCAGAGGAAACTTATCTGGGCGATAAGGTCCCACTCTCAATGCTATTGTTGAAACATTAATAAGAATTTATAGAGAGAAAATCATGGCCAACAATTCTCCATGGAAAATACACAATGACCCTGAGCTTAAAACTGGTATGAATTACAAAACTAAAGATAGCATGTACTAACTATAGATAAAGGAAGATTTATAAAACAAAATTAATAAATTAAGTGTTGTACAACACATGAGATCACAATTACCAGATTTATTTAGATTTAAATTTAAAAAATTAAGATACTTTATAAAGTAGGTAAACATAGAAATATTCAGTATCTAATCCTCCCTTTCCGAAATCTAAAAAGAGAAAAAAAAACCAATCATTACAACCCATCCCAAGAATAGCCACCACCAAAAATCTAATCAACAATACCACTACCTACAAACATGCACTATGGAAATCACCAAAACCAACTTTAAAAACTAAGCAACAATAAATCATCCACACAAACAATCACACATGCACTCATCACGATCAATCACTCCTCATGCATACAATGCTCACATATAAAGTACAAGAGTGACAGAGAAATAATCTCGGTCTTGGCGATGCGACTTTACCCATAATAGTTAACTGATCGCATCTATGCTACATAACCCTAACACAAACAATTAACACTTAGCCCAAATGATATCAACATGAAAAAAGAACGCATTGCAAAAAAATTACCTTCCTCTTAAAGCATAATCGCCTACGTCAAGCATAACCACTTATGCATACTTGAGAAAAACGAACCTACTTATTAACTGAGTAAAGAGTTCTCGGGAAATCAACCAGACAATTCTGGAGACCATATCTCCTGCATGACATACAGCATCATCATAATGAGCTGTAATAAAATATTGGAACTAAGCCTCTTCAAGCCATGCGCTATCGTATATAATGCAAGCAAATTGCTTGGGACAACTATAACCCCCCATGCCACATGCTTCCGAGTGGCTAGTGGGTTATTTGCGTAGATGTAGATAAATATACCATGAATATGGCATTTACACAATACATAAGAGATACTTGGTCCCTGTATTGTACTTAGTAATATTCATTAAAAAGGGTGCACCCAACAGATAATGGAAACAAACATTCATATGGTAAATACATTTTAGATTGTAAAAATGTTCTGAAATGAGCCAATCTGTAAGTCAATATTGTTAAATATACGGACAAGATTTTAGTCATGAAAAATCTTTGCCATACTCAAGAATTCAAATAACCAATACAACAAAAGAAATCCATATGAACAACGAGGAAGTCCTCAAAAAGCAATCAAACAAACGATCCAAGACTCGCAAACAAGACGACAAATGCAACAAGACAACAAACCCAACTTCAGGAAAGTACTCATCCTAACAAGATCTCAGATCAACCTGCCTCCTAGAATATACTTAACGTACGTGAACTTTACAGATCATGCAGAGCCATCATTATGCTGGGAGAAATTTGAGTGGGGTGATTGAGAAGAATACATCTACTCCCACATCACCTTAACAGCATTACAAGGCCTGTATGACCAATAGGATCCTTATCATTCTATATCATTGTTTGTGAGCAGATTACTAACTAATCACTACTGAAAACAAGTGAAGATTCAGCATTAGGAGCACCACTTCATGGAAAAGAAAGAGAATGAGGATTAATAAGCAGATGATGCAATAAGGGATATAAACCTGAAAATAAGAACATCATAGTAGTATTAGCATACATATATCATACAAATAAAAAAATGGAGCTCCATATTGTTGTAATATACATTGGCACAGTATTAAACACAGGAACTATACCCATTTACAACGCAATGACCAATATCTATAGATAAATGGGAATGTTTACAGCATAGTACACTTATTTTAAAATCTGAAACCAAATGAGAAAATGAAGTAGCATAAACAAGCATTTTCTTAAATAAAGTTAACAAGTAAAAACCGCATAATATACATGTGGAATTTCAGACTCAATTCTTAGTAAATAAATATTCAATATTATACTAAAATAAAGCCATTTGAAAGAGTATATAATAAAGAGAAGAATCTTAACGAACCAATTACACCATATTTCCTCCTTAGGCTTCCACATCTGACATCACCGTATCAGCCCAAACAAAACCATCTCCATCAGTAATTTCATCTTCTTTCTTAAAAGTGTTGACACACTCTTGATGGTCATCAAGCAATCCATTGTGCTAGGGATGAGTGGCCTAATAAACTCAAAAATATTATTCACATTTCATAAGTATATGAATGATTAAGTAATTATCACCCTGTGGACAAACACACAACACATTATTACATTCATTCTAGACCTTCAGTTCATTAACTAGGAGACTACGTTTAAATTTACGAAAACTTATTTTAAAAAAAATGAAAACTAAGAAAGTAGATTTTCCACCTTTTGTATAAAGAGAATACAAAAGAGGAAGATTTATTATTTTCCCTCAATTTCTCACAAATGTCTGCTGCTTAATGGTTTAGAATCAATAATGCAATTTATGCATTTAAGCTACTTCAGCTATAAAATGCGTTTAAAAATCAGAATTTTATATAAAGATTATTTTTTCCATGAACATAATACTTACTCGATTAATAACTTATAGCATTTGTAAAACTGAACTGATTTTTAAAAAAACCTTTCAAAAGCAAGTTTCCACGCAGAGAAGTACCTTGTGCATATTCTTTTCAAAATGAATATTAGCATAAAAAGTGATATCTTGAATTTTAATAGTAACATAATTAAAAGAAAAGTAAATGAATCATAAATTTTATGAAGCATTTCTTTAATCAAGTGGTAGAAAGTAGACCTACTAAAAATCTAATACTGTGCTTAATAATTATAACTTGATAACTATATGCGTTTTTGCATAGAGGTCTTTCATGCAAGTAAAAGAGCCTTTACATTAGAAAATGGGAAATAATTACTTATGCACAAGATAGAATTAGACATTGCTTGATTACGCTCTTAGATAAAGTATTTAAACACATTGCTTCATTTACAAAATTCCAATTTATTCTCTAAAAGTCAAAAAATGTATTGGTAATTTATTTTTCCACAATTGTCTGCTCATCACATTGTCATGTGTTCCTTATTTTTTTTGTCTATGCATGTGGCACACACGTGTGTATTGTGAGCACTTCTGTACCTTTGTTGCTCTCCGCACATTCTGTACTGTAATATCACATGTTGAATGGCATGAATGCAGAAGGATACAAAATATATCCTCTTCTCTCTCTTTTCTGTGATATCAATTGTGTCTGAATCATCCATAATCTAACAGATTAAGGGAAGAGGCATATAAGAAAGAATTAAGAATAAAGTGGACTGATTGATTATATAATCTGCGTCATGTCAAATATCTAGAGTTTGGGCACCTTACAGGCAGTTGATAAATTGCAAGGTACCAGCTATTACAACAATGGGAAGTACTCGATGGAACTGTCTTTGGTGGACAACGATTTGTGGGATCATGGGCAAATGTCAACTGTTCCCGAAGGTGAGGCAAAGAAAGCCAGAAGGCAAGAGCAAAATTTGCCTAATAGTCTTGACACATTGTTAAATCCATGTATGAGCTGCGAAGATTGCTAAGGGGGCTTGGGATAGCCTGAAAGCAGTGTATGAGGACAAAAACATCTCTCAAGCTGACTTCGTTCGCTGAGGTGAAATTTCACAATTTTGAGAGAGTTACATCACAGAGAGAATGCTTTTGGCTCAGCAGTTTGCTGATAGCTCCCATTGAAGATTAATTCATTAGAGTCATCATGTTGATTTGCCCCTCATCCAACTTCGATCCAACGGTATTGCACATGAAAGCTCTGGAGTAAGATAACTTGCCACTTTCTGAAGGAGATGTCAAGCCTGTAGCCACGAGAAAGCAACCGGTGGGAGATGCTGCATTGCTGTCAAGTTCCAGGGGAAAGAAATCTCCAGCAGTGGTAGACAGAAGCAGAACGTGCAAAAGAGGGAATAAGTGTTTAAAATGAAATAAGCTAGGCCACATGACCAGGGACTATCTAAAGAATCTAGTGAAAAATGATTCTAAGAGAAAAGAGTAAGGAATGGTCATTGCTCACCGCATTATCGGCAAATGTGAATTGTAAGAGTAGCTGTTTGGATTCGGGTGCCACGAATCACATGACTCACTGCAGGGACTGTTTGGTAAATTATAAAACATCCTCAAGCCATCAAGTACTTGATGCAAATAATGGAAAATTGACAATGGTACTGGTGATGTAAAAATAAGGGATAATAATGAGGATGGTGAAAGGCTGATAAGAGTTGCTTCCTATGTTCCTAATCCCTCTAGTAATTTATTGTCTGTAAATAATATGGTTAAAAAGGGTATGGTTGTTGTATTGGATCATCAGGGTTTAAGATTTTCTCCACATCAATGACTGCAGATGGAACGGCATTCAAAAGTAACTGCTACCGATGTTGGAGGCACCTAGAAGCTTGATTTACCAACAGCAACAGCCAATATAGCTGCAATTCATGAGAGTCAGGAATTATGTCACAGGAGACTGGGTCACTTGAACAGATATTACAGGAAACAACTGAGTAATATGGCCACAGGTATTTTGTTTTATGGAGGAGATGGAAAAACTTGCTTATCCTGTATAAAATGGAAAGAAACGAGACAGCCATTTTGCATGGTGTAGGCGATATGAGTTAAGTATAAATCGGGACTCACTCATTCAGACCTGTGTATGCTCGTGAATGAGGCTTCAAGGAGTGTTGCCAGATATCATTTGACATTTATTGATGTCAATACCAGAATAACCTTTTGCTATTTACTGCAATGCAAAAGCAAGGTTGAATCAAAGTTCTGGAATTCAAAGCCATGGGGTATTGTGTGAGTGAGGTATTCGACTCTTAAAATTTTCAAATACCTTGCAGTAGAAATGGATTTTGACATTACCACATTGATGTGTTAACAGCTTTCTCAAATGGTGACCTTGTGGAGAAAGTTTACATGGACCAGTCCGAGTTTCAATTATGCACTGAACACCAAAGATTAATCGAACCGTTCGAGTCGAGCGAAGAGGGAGAAGTAGGGAGAAACGTGGATCCCAAGAGAGGAGAACCTCAAGTGACCGCAAAAACTGCTGGGACAATTCTCCAACATTGTTCTCGAGCGAACCTGAGCCAGCAATGCACTTTTTTTTTCTATGCATGTGGCACACACGTGTGTATTGTGCACTTCTGTACCTTTGTTGCTCTCCTCACCTTCTGTACTGTACTATCACATGTTCAATGGCATGAATGCAGAAGGATACAAAATGTATCCTCTTCTCTCTCTTTTCTGTGATATCAATTGTGTCTGAATCTAACAGATTATGGGAACAGGCATATAAGAAAGAATTAAGAATAAGGTGGACTGATTGAATATATAATCTGCGTCATGTCAAATATCTAGAGTTTGGGCACCTTACAGGCAGTTGATAAATTGAAAGGTACGAGCTATTACAACAATGGGAAGTAGTCGATAGAACTGTGTTCGGTGGACAAAGATTTGTGGGATCACGCGCAAATGTCAACTGTTCCCGAAGGTGAGGCAAAGAAAGACCAGAAGACAAGAGCAAAATTTGCCTAATAGTCTTGCCACATTGTTAAATCCATGTATGAGCTGCGAAGATTGCTAAGGGGGCTTGGGATAGCCTGAAAGCAGTGTATGAGGACAAAGTCATCTCTCAAGATGACTTCGTTTGCTGAGGTGAAATTAGGGAGAGAAGTGGATCCCAAGAGAGGAGAACCTCAGTGACTGCAAAAACTGCTGGGGCAAATCTCCAACATTGTTCTCGAGCGAACCTGACCCAGGGGCCGGGCCCAGGAATGCACTTGAAATGGAGGACGCCCCAGCCTGGGCAGTCCAACTCTTGAATCAATTCCAAGCTGTTTCGCAAATAATTGCAGTTCTAGAACAAAGCCAAACAGCTCCCTCCACTGCCCTATCAGCCACCTAGACGTTCACTTCCTAACGGGAAGGGGCTGCTCACGGTGCCCGAGGAAGACGGACCTCCTCAAGCCACCTGAAGGATGACCTGGTTCTCCTTAACTTCCTGAATTGGCAGGGGTCAGGAGAACCAGAGGTCCCAGTCGAGATCCCAGATGACGATTCATCAGACTCAGGTATGAGTGATGGGGAGGAAGAAGACTCTGATAGTGACAAAGAAGTGACGAGGATGTTTCAGGCTGTCTACTCTTCCTTCCAAAAAATCACAGCCCTAGTTAATAACCCCTCTTTTAAATGAAACTCAGTTTCTGCCAACCATATCCCTGTACCCGTTTGAGAATCCCCATGTGCTGTCTACAGTGCTACAGGGCACTGATCTGCCATTTCATCTTTCTCAAATCTTGCCCTTCACCACTGTTAGAAAGAATGATTCAGTGTTTGGTGAAACAAGGGCTTGTGAAGCCAACTGAGAACATAAAGTGTGCCTTCAGGGCTTCCATTATACCAAAAGCATTGGGTAACCCCTGTCTGATACTGGATGTCACCTTGGACAAGGTTCTATAACAACCCTAGTTTCTCCCTATCAGATGCCACAAAAGCTATCACCAGACTAGGACGAAATATATTTATAATAAGAACCAGATCATCATCTGTGCCTTAAAATTAGCTGAAATGAGGAATTTGTGGTTTAAAAGTCATCAAGAGTTTGATATGTAAGAATAAATCTTGTCTTGTCTGTCATGGATATTAAAAAGATTGAAAAATGAAACAAGGGTTTATTACAAAAAGGATAAAACCCAATCTTGTAATTGCATTATATATTGATGAATGTTGTATTTGTATCGGAGACTTGAAAGAGAAATGAACTGAAGAAGAAGCTCACGGCCAAATTTGATATGAAAGATTTTGGTGATGTAAAGTGTGCCTTGGGCATGATAATATGCAGGCAAAATAGCAACATTCTGTTGGACCAGAAAAGGTATATACAAGATGTCTCGAGAAAATTTAACGTGTCTGAGTGTAAACCTGACTGTACACCAATAAAGCTAAGCCATTAGCTATCCCATTGTTCTTAGAACAATTCTGATGAAGATATCAGCAGAAATCCATGTCAACAATTGGATTGATGCAAAAAGGTTTCACGGGTTACCAACCAGGTTAAAAGAGGTGACATTGCTGTTGCCAAGGTGAAGATGACGGAGTACGTCATCAAAACGTTGGCGACAGCAATTTCACCTCTTTTAACCTGGTTGGTAACCCGTGAAACCTTTTCTCAATCAATCCACCAGGAAAGCCTAAGATCATTCTAATTGGATGGATGATTGATTTACTTGCGTATATGTACTCGACCAGGTATTTTACATGCTGTGGGATGTCTACGCAAATACAATACTTGTTTTGGGTTAGAGGAATGGAAAAGTGTCCAGTAGGTGCTAAGATTTTTAAAGATTAAAGTGTTTAAGAAAACTCATGAAAGTACTGTTAGCTTTATGAATGCTGACTGGGCTGGCAGTAAGTGTTATAGGAAATACTGCACAGGATTTGCTTTCAAACTGGCAAGCTCTTGTGGGAGGGCCATAAGCAAAGGACTGTTTCCCTGTACAGAGGCTGACTATATGGCTCTTTCTGAAGCATCATAAAAGTGTACGTTTCTCCTTAATTTCTCTAGTTGTACTTTGGAGAAACTGTTGTTCTGTTTAAAATCAGTCAGCCTGAAAGCTTTGGTTGAATCAAAAGTTTCATTGTAGAACATAAGATATTGACATTCATAGTCAATTTGTTAGAAAAGCTGTAAAATCAAATGTTGAGAAATTGGATAACTTTAACACAAAGTATGACAGCTGACATTTTAACTATTCCATTAGCTACATCCAATCATGAAAAGTTTGTTCGAGAATTGGGACTATTGGAAATGAAGCTTCAGGGGTAGTGATAAATTGTACTGATAATCTACATTTCCACAATTATCTTCTTATCACATTGTCATGTGTTCCTTGTTTTTCTTTGGTCTTTGTATGTGGAACACTCTCGTGCGTGTTGTGTGTACTTCTGTAACTTAGTTGTTTTCCACACCTTTTGTACTGTACTCCCACGTTTTCAATGGAAGGAATATAGACACATTCTAAATGTATTTTCTACAATACTATTGGGTCTGAATCATCCATGTTCTAACAGAAAATGAACTGTCCTCTTACTAAAATACGTTTCTATTTACCAGATTCATCAAAGCTAAAAGATAGGCTGAATTTAACTTTAATTTGAGATACAAATCAGTTAGAATGCCATAGTAGGAATGAGAGAGCTGATGTTGCAGCACTTGATAAGTATTTTATGTAGCAGTTGTGAATTGAGAATTAAGTCATAAAATTAGAAAGCTGATATAAATTATGATTTATTAACATTAACACTTGGAATATTCTAATGGGTAATTAATAGACCTAAAGACCATTTACAACCTCATGACTTTTGATTCTTGAAATAACTTAAATTTAATAATGACTTATTAATGAAATCTTTTCAAAACTTTGATTCTCATGACACACATAGAATTGATAATTTTATAATTCATTATTTAAAGTACGGCCAGACATAAGATTCTATCAATGCAATGTATGGTCATTACATTATTAAAAATCAGTCAATCTTAGAAGATAATGGATTTTTCCTTTTTATTACAGACACTTAAAAACAAACATTCAATGATAAATCTCATATTTTCCCTCCTATTTGTACATATATCTTATTACTTTTCCTTTGATCATATTAAACTTGATTCCCCATAACTCACCCTCCTATCCTCTAACTTGCCTAAAACTGTCCCCCTTATTCACTTCCCTTGTACCTATCTCTAAATTTCCTCCTAATAAGCTGTCCTATCACTCACAATTCATTCACTTGAAATTGATAAATATTAATTAAAAGCTAAATGATAAACAATTAAAAATATCTTAAAGTATATGTTAATGAAAACCTACACCAATCAAGATTCATGCATGCAGAACTACTCTACCAACAACACCGCCAAAGCAGTTAGTTCTAATGAATATGCACAACTTGCAATAAAAAGGAAAAACCATTTCTATTACCAGATTTTGTATTTAGAAACAATATCTGATATTCTATTCTTATTCCATTGCTTCTTTACTGCCTAAATATTACTTCTAAAACTGAAAAAGACATTTACTAAAGTATTGCCACTTGGTCATGAGGTGAAAATCTACTGCAGGATTCCTAATTACGATTGTTATACATTCTTGGAGGGAAAAGAAAAAGGCAAGTTATTACTTCCACAACTGCATTTGCCAAATTACTCATTAAAAAAAAACAAACATTTAATCTTGCAACTCTGAGAAGATATTGCAATGACTGATCAATGCTTCAATCCTAATCATTTTCAATAAACCAATCAATCAAAACATCTGCAGTTTACGAGATGTTTCATGAATATTTATGTACTATATCTTTACTAAGAGAACAGTTCAGCAAAATATTTAAATAATTTGTCCTAATTTTAAATATTTTCAAAATTCTATGGGGTAAGAATAGTTTAATATATTTGTATGACAATAGTTTAAGGACATTTACACATATCATCATTTACAAATACATTTAAATTTATAAGAATAATATCGCAAAGTATTCCTACCAATTTAAATAAAGTAATTCATAGCTGATAACATTATTAATTCTGCTTAAATACTATCACTACAGGTTATGGACCAGTGGTCAGATAATGTGGATATTAGTCTGTGGGTGTGATTATGTACAGTAATTCATGTGAGTTTTTATTGTGTTTGTAAACTTTTAAGCCAACATCACAAGCCCATGTTGTGGCAATATCAAATGTGCGAGTCAAAAATGGTTGAAGAAAGTGCGACATCCATCATGAATATTCACTATGGTGCAAGTCCATAGCCACAGATGGAAAAGTTGCGAGGTGCAGCGAATTAAGAGATTTGGTTAGTCAATGGATATGGAGATGGGATATGGAGTACCTCATCGATGAGGATGTGTGAGACTTTGTTAGTGAACCCTGTAAGTGCATCAGCAGATGAAACTGGCTCAAAATCCAAGAGCAAAAATTTACATGCTTCTAGTAGGGCCAAAGATGGAGGTGTCAGGGAAGCAGACACCCTATGATATGTGAATGCATCTGAACGACATTTACAAGAACTAAAGTGTAAACTGCCACATAGCACTTATTGACCAGTTACTTGATATTAAGTTGGCCAGTTTTAGCAATGTGGAGGAGTACATCCAGAAGTTCACAGAGAAAGATGCCAAACTAAAGAAATGGGAAAGCAGATCTATGATGAGTTGCTAGCATTTCTTATACGTAGAGGACTAATGAAGGACCACCAGCCATTGCATGTGACTGTGGAAAACACCACACTGGACAAGCTCAAGGAGACTGTGAGGCAAAAGCTGCTCCAAGAGGGCTCCACTGACATGAAGGCCTTGTGTTTGCCACACAGCATAACAGCAACAGGAGTTCCTTTACATCATCTGGTGGGGAGAAATCTAATACAGGCAGTCTGAAGAAATCCACAGTTGACATCATTAAGGTTAAATGTCATAAATGTCATGAGTATAGGCACATGGCTCCTGATTGCCCTGACAAGAATAAAAGGTGGTAAGGGTAAAAATGTGATTGGCTCTTATAAATGCCCTCATTTTAAAGGTAGAGAGATCAATGTTGCTACGCTCACAGCAATGTTGTGCAAGATTGGACCTGAAAAATGGTATATAGATTCATGCTCATCAGCTCAAGTGACGAGACGCAAGGAGTGGTTCTCAGATTTCAATTGCAACACTGGTAACAATCTAGAAAACTGCTGTTAAAAAATAATCAAAAAATTGGTGTAGCAGGTAAAGTCCCAAACAAACCTTGTTCAAGAGGTAGTGCAAACAATTTCCAAAACATATTACGTACCAGCTTTGTCAGCCAAGTTACAGTCAGAGTTTCATGACAAAGAATGGGGGCTCATTATTGTTTATGGAAAAGGGGTGTGAGATTTATGAGTAAGTGTATTTAGATGTGAAGGGAAATTTGATTGCCACAGGGTCTGTTGGAGCTGGTGTGTACACCTTGTATGTAAAGGATGGGAGGGGATTAACTGGGGAAATAACTGTAGATGTTTTGATACATCAATAAAAATCCCTTATATTGTAGCATAAAAGGCTAGGTCATTCAGGGCATAAAAATATGACTCACTTCAGGAATTAAGCTGAAACTATGAAATTAGGTGGAGATGATCAATTTCAACCATGTGTGGCCTGTGTAGAGGGTAAATAGTGTAGAAAGCATTTACCTCTTAGCAGTCCTTGTCTTGATAAAACATCTTCAGTATTAGAAAAAATACATTCTGATTTTTGTGGACCAATGGACTTCAATTCATGGTGATAAGTATCCTTTAACCTTGATTGATGACTTTACAAGAAAAACGTTCATATATATATTTTTTAAAGAGTAATGATTCTGTATGTAAGAATGCTGAATGAACTAAGAAATGAAGCTAATGAAGTACAAAACCACAATCCCAAATTCACCTGAACAAAATGGTCAGAGCAGGCTAACAGGACAATTGTCAAAAAGGCATGTTTTGCGCTTCAAGGGAATAACTTGCCTAAGATTCTATCGCTAGAGCATCAATTTACCTAAAAAATACATCTCCCACTAAGTCTTCAATGCTTTAGCAGAAGAGAAATGGCCAGGAAAGTGGATTCACTTTAGTAATCCGAGGGTTTCTGGATGTACTGTGAATAATTATGTTCCACAACAAATTGGGAACAAATCTGATCCCACATCAAAACAGCAGATGTAGGGTATTGCTAGGAGTTAAGGGTCCCTTTCCAGTACACCCTGACAGGGCATAAAAATTAACTTAAGCCCAAAATGTAGTATTTTTTGAAAAGGATTTCAAGCCCCTTAAAACAAACAGTAAGTTGAGTGTCTGGTAATTCCATAGTGATGCCTCTAAGTACCTCTATGGCGGAGTATCGAGGGGTAAATTTTAATGAGGTTGGTTCACCACAGCTCAATCAGTTGGTTCACCACAGCTCAATGGGTCTGACAGAAAAAAGCTCAGCATCTCCAGTGAGAGTCAAAGTGAATCTGGAACAGTAAACAATGGGATAAGCTCTAGTGTGGGTATTTCAGAAACTATAAGGCTCAGAGATGATGGTGAAATCCATTTCAAAGTGTTGCTCTCTCTCAGTATCTCTCAGTATCTCAGAGTATCAAGGGTAGGTTCTCTATCTACCAACAATGGACAGAGAATGAATTGACCCAGTTAACAGCTGCATGGAGCATCAAACTGTTGGAGTGGCACCCTCTAAGTGGCCAGAGGCCATGGAAGGAGAGTTGAAGTCGCTCATTCAGAAAGAAGTTTTTAAATTGGTTGAACTTCCTCAGTCGACATCAACAGTAAATTGAAAGTGGATGTTCAGGGAGAAGAGCGATGAACATGGGGAAACTGTGAAATACAGGGCTTGGCCTTTCGCAATGTGTTGTAGCTAGAACTATGGGGAAGATTACAAGGAGACATTTTCTCCTTCTCTGAGTTATGCAGCCATGAGACTTTTGATTGAATATGCAGTAGAACTGGATTTAAATGTTCACTATCTTGATGTGGGTGATGATGTTGATGATGATTCTCTGTGTATCCTTGCAGCTTACGTTGATGATATTTTGAGTTTTGGTCCAAGTAATGTTGCAACTAACTTGTCAACTGGACTGAAAAAGCAGTTTGAAAACAGAGACCTTGGTGAAGAAAAAAATGTTCTTGGCATGAGAAACAAAGGTGAAACATCTACGCGAGTCTTGAATTGTACACGGAAAATGCTATTGTACCCAACAGCATTTTAGAACATGCTTACCAGTTGGAAAACTATCTTGCATAGCACAGAGCAATGTGCTGTTGATTAGTTTTGTGGAAAGTTTGTATTAATTAATGACAATCAATCTGCTATAATGAATGCCCACTCTCCTATAATTATAGATATAAACACTCTGATATTAAGCACCATTTTGTCATAAAACTGTTGAGAGACAAAATGATACTGAAATATTGCCCCACAAGTGACATGGTTGCAGATTTCATGATCTAAGAACAGGTGAAGGTCAAACAAATGAAGTGTATTAAGGACATGAACTCAATAAATCTCAATCAACGCCCCGTTGCAATTATCTTGGTAATAGAGATGTTTATTTTGAATCTTGTTGTCTTTTGAATTTTGTGTGTCTTTCTTGACTACGCCAATTATTTCACATTATCCATTGCCTAAATTATAAATCACCACAGTATTTGCCTTTTCCCTCTTTGCAATTTCACCACATGGCTCGAACATACTGCATTAAAAAATTAAATTCTTCCAGTTAAATTAACGTTTTCAGTGACCTGTTACAATTACATGTCATAAAACTTTAGCGATCCATGTTAGGGAGTGCTAAAGAACTTAATTCAACAGTTCAAGGACTTCCGTATGTATGTAGGGTGATCCACACTTTATAAGAAAACAGATTAAATTCGATATTTAAATAAGGGAACCGTGAAGACCATTTGAACTTTTAAACAAATGATATCATCGCCGTCATTTGAAATTGTTGAAAAATTATCAGCCCATTTACTTTTACTCTGAACAAGGATTGAGTAGACAATCATCTGCTGCAACAGCAATTGAATCGGACGTTGGGAACGTGGTACTAATCATGTTGACTTTTAAAAGGACTGAAAGATATCTTAACTCATACTGATCAAGAGAAAAATTAATTACCGTAATTTCAAATAAAATTACAAACATGAAACATAACTACGTCTGGTTAAAGACATTCAAGGACTGCAGCGTTTTTCTATTGTGAATTATACCAAAATTGAATGACAGGGCAAGTCTATTATATCAAATATACCAGCCACAGAATGACCAAATTTCAATATTTCACGTAGATAACCAGTTATCATATCTATTATTATTGGGAAAACTAAATAGGAATGATCATTATCAGATGATCATGTAAACATCAGATACGGCGAAACAAATACATGTCGGACAAGCTGACGTGTCTCACTACATTAATTTTAAGGTGGAAGGTCCAGAATTGGTAGATTCACTCAAATGGTTTAATGGCATAGACATATGGGTTTCAAATAGACTCGCTCACTCACCTCACCAATATGTCTGCTTACCAAAAGTAGACGAAGATCGTACCAATTATTTACGATTAACACTCTGTTTGACGAATAGTTGCCGCTCTGTCGATCACAATCGTTTGACGTTAGCAAATTGCCTCCATCAGAATTAACTAAAATATATTCCATACCTACAGAGATTAGAATTTACCACGTCATTAAAAGGTATACAATTAATTAGGTCTACAATTGATGTGACGTTCCTCAAAATTAATCCATAATACTACCACTTACCATTGAATTAATCAAAGTACTCGAAGCCGACATATACACTACTGAAAGGCTATAGTTTCTCGATTCGGAGCGTCTGGTTCGCCGAACAGGTATGAACTGACAAGATCTACCAAAACAAGGAAAGCATGGTTAGTTGACATGTGCGACCTTTTCTACTGTCGAAGCTTAATTTAGGACCCTCCCGATATATCGAATTGAAACCTTGGATGTCCTTCCCAATTGTAATATGTAATCACATCTTACGAAAACGTTCCTATGAAAGATGTATTTAAATCCATTGTCCGTCATGTAATCAGAAGTCTTGAATTTGTTTTATTAAACGCAATTTACCGTTTCCGCTAATGATTCTCGGTGCAACTCCAGTGCACCATTAAGATTTATACCATACATTTTAAAGAGTAAATGCAGACTTTCGATGGAGGAACTTCCCGAAATCGCTACGACTTGAAATTCTGCATACAATTAGAGGTGGTAGTTTTCGAAATTTAATGCGCAATGATATCTCACAAAATTGTTCTTGGATCGACACCAGGCCGATTACATCTTAGCGTTTTCATGTATAAACCTCAATCATGATTTTTAAGTATAGGTAAGATATCAGCGATCTTTGTAAGCAATCACTCTGTAGACTAATAGGCCATTCTAATTAAGAATCCTCTGGTTATTGATACACTCAGCAAGCCTTGAGAAATCTTAAGGAACTTTGTAGATATGTCGCACCTAAATTATGTATTTAATACTAATGACTGATTAAACCAATGGCACTGCAACTATTTTAAAAATCCAAGTATGTTCCAGAATGATGTGATGACTAAATGATAACAAACAAAGCAATTAACTTCAGAATAAACTGAGTAAAATCAACACCTATTTGCGAAGTCATTGAATTGATTTCAACCTCTCTCGGCATTGATTAACAGAGAAAGGATCCATTGGTACAAACAGGTACTGTGATTTTGCTAGAGAAATCTCTAAGACAGGGTAAATGCATACAAATTTAATTGAAAATACGTTTGGTTGCTATGTTACATAATTCAAATCACCTGATGTGTGTGCTGTTTCAACATGCTCTTGCAACTCTCACAACCAGTGCAACAACAATCTGTTCCCAACTTGATCTATCTCACTCTCCAATACAAAGCGGATTTTTAAATTAACTGGAAAATTTATTTTCTCGTCCAACAGTGTGATGAGCAAAATTCTCTTCTTTCCATTTCAAAAGCTCACCGAGTTTCTCAAAATGTTTTTTCAACAACCAGAGGATTCTTAATTCTAATTGCCAGTTACTCAATGGATAGATTTCATATAAGGTGCACCCCAAATACCTCAAACTACGTACATTTAAGAATAAGATGCAAAAACATTTTACTTTTAAAGTCAACTACAACTCTTTCTCCTTATAAATTTCTTCTAATCATAAAGAAATGTTACTTATTGTGTTTGTCAAGAAGGATATTATATCTAAAACTTTATTTAAATATAGATAACAACTTATTTATTTATGAATTCAAATTCAGTGCACTATGTAAAAGATACGTGATAAGAATTTCTTCAACAGACCATTATCCATTGGCTTGAAATGAAAAGAGTGTTAGCATTAAATCATCTACACAAAGTTTCATTTTATTATGTTTTATTTTTCCACTCTAAAACACCGAAATGCTACACACAGTACAGCCATTGTGGTGTTTCAAAGAGAATGCATCACTCAGAATACACAAGAATAATTTGACATTTTTTCTGTTGCAGTCATTTATTCCAAATTGGCATCAAAGACAATATCTTTTGTATAAAATTAGAAGTTGGGAACAATCTAAAAATTAATCATTTACATTTAAGTACCTCATTTGTTGATTGCTAGAACAAAACATAAATCCAGCCACTACTGCCAGGGAATTTTGATATGATTTGTCACCCTACAGAAGTATTTCACATTTTTATCATAGTAAATTAAAGTTATTGGCTACATTGTTTGGGGTACATGTATATACACTTATTACTTTCACTATTAATCAGTGTGGTCATTGACAGTTAGTAAGTATTTCAGTAAAACAACACAAATAAATTAGTATAATGCTGATTAAAACTAAAACAGATCTTCACAGTATAAAATTAAACTAAGAAAAGTGAATGTCTTTGAACTTTTCCATGTCATATATTTCAGGCATTTAGAGAAATATGTGACATTACGCCACTTCTTCTAAAATTTGACAGTATACAACCATAAAGATAATCTACACACATACATCAATAATATCTTTGAAGATTCCAGCAAACCTCAGGGAAACATTTTATCTTGGGAAAACTGGATTAATTAATATCAATTCATCATCAAAGTGAAGTATCCCCATAATCTCATTTCATTCATCACAAAATACTTGTCTCGCTCAGTCTGTCCAGTCATGAGACAACTCTTTGTTCTCTGTTACTTTTACTATGGACTTTTCATATCAAATTACAAACTTTCAAAAAGAATGAGCAACTTCACAATTTCCAGCAGTACATAATTAGATCAATTCTGCTACAAACTCTGGCTCTCCATTCTCATTCACTGGTACCGAAGCAGGCTGAGATTGTGCAGACTCATTGTGGCGTGGGAGTGAAGAAGGATTGAATTGAGATGGCACAAGGAATGTTGATCCGCTGAACCCCATGGCTGCTTCGTTAATATCACCATGGCAGTTCAAAAGCTCACTGTAAACCTACAAAGTAAAGCACAATTCAAATGTTTTACTCTTTGCATCATTTGTGAAATAAATATCTTTAGACATTATATGCTTAGAAGGGACTGTGGTTTCAAGATGTTAATTGTTGGGTTCACAGAGGGAAATTAGAATGGAACATACATATAGGCCAAATGGATGAGCAAAGTATTACGAATGTCCCAAAGGAAAAAAGAGTGTGGGGTGACCAAGGAAAACATGGTGGGATGAGGTATATGTGGGATGAGTTGGAAATGGGGTACTGAACGAAATGGGCATTAACCTAGGAGGAAAGAAGGAACAGATCAGCTTTAGAGATTCTCATTAACTTATTTTATTAAACTCTAAACCGTTGGAAAGATACAACCTTTACAACATATGGTACAATTAATGGAATTTTATCCTTACAGGTCTATGAAACTTGATAATTAGAGCAGTTAAAAATGATTTCCTCAGAGAACTTATCATAAGTAAGTTCTTAGATATTAAAATGCTGTTGTGAGCCAATAATTGGGTCACATTTCTTGTAATTTATAATAATAATAATAACTTTTTATTCGGCGAGGTTAGGCCCATTAGGACCTCTCTTACACCTAACCATTATGGGTACATATGTAAATTACAAACGAGGTTAGAAAGAAAAAAAAATGAAATACAAATATATCTATAAAAAGAAGATAAAAAAAGAGGTAAAAATAAAGATTTGTGATGTGGGGAAAAACTCCTCCGCTGAAGGCTTTCAGAAAAAAACCCACTGTGCGGGAAAACGCTCACACAGGAAGGGGAGCGAAAAAAAACCCGCGAAAACACAGATGTAAATAAATAAAAGCAGGTAAATCACTAGCTGCATAGTTGTAGTTGTGTAAATTTGTAGGTGGTAGACTATGGATGTCATTTACCTGAAAAGAAAAAAGGAGAAGAGTAGACGGAAAATAAAGAGCTTTCGAAAGTGCGATTTAAGCAATGCAGGCCTTGAAGATTAAGATAAATATAATTAAGTAGTTATGCTGGTAAGGATAATTTAAGTTATATTGATAGATATGTATTAAGTATGATTTTCCTGCTGTACAAATATTAATAAATTTAATAATAATAGTATTAATACTAAAAGAATAGAAAAAAAAATAATAATAATAACTATTATAATAAAACAAGTTATATTGTTATCATCGATTTTGATGATGGTATCTGTAGCGGACATGTGAAAGGTGTCTGGCGAAGAAATGTTAATTTTCCTTGTTAATTAATATGTTTGAGACAGTCTGTTTGAAGGAAGGAAGTGAGAGGCATTTGAAATTGTGGTTGGGTAGTTCATTCCAATACTTTGCGCCAAGGAAGATAAAAGATTTGGAACAAATTTCAGTTTTATGAAAAGGAATCATCAACTTGCCTGAGGAGCGAGTACCAAAGGTATGAGTGCTGTAGAGGTAATTGAAGTATGAAGACAGATACGTGGGACAACATTGATTGAGTACTTTGTGTACAAGGTTAAGTGTATGTAGTTTTCGTCTGGAGTCAAGTCGTAGCCAATTTAGTTCTCTCAGAAGAGGGGTAATATGGTCAAATTTCTTGGCATTAAAGATAAATTTAATGGCATGATTAAAGGTGCGGTTTAGCTTGGCACTAGCAGGCGAAGTGAGTTCGTTTAGAAGCACATCACAATAATCGAAGATGGGAAGGATCAAAGCTTGTATAACGGTTTTTTTTAGCTGCATCGGAAGTGTACGTTGATGTCTTTTAAGGTTATGAAGTGTGGAGTACGTTTTTTTGCATATATTATTTACTTGAGGCACCCAAGTGAGGGATTGGTCCATGTATACACCGAGATTCTTAACGGAAGACCAGTATGCGATTTCCTTGTCATCAATTTTGATTTTAGGTATTAGCTGATAATTAATATTGCTAAGGATCTTGCGACTCCCAAATATGATGGCTTGAGATTTATTTGGATTGATACTCAGTGCTATAGATTTTAACCATTTATGTAACCGAGAGAGATCCTGATTTATGAGATCGAGAGATTTAGTGAGGTTTTTTGGGTAATCCGATAGATAAATCTGTAGGTCGTCTGCGTAAAGATGATAGGAAGAGTGATTAATGTACTTTGGTAAGTTCTGAATGTAAAGGGAGAAGAGGAGTGGACCAAGTATAGATCCTTGAGGAACCCCGTGGTTAATAGGACTCACAGAAGAGTAAGTGCCATTGATTTGGCATGTTTGAGATCGACCTGCGAGGTAAGTTGAGAACCAAGATAGAACAGTAGAAGAGAGTTTGAAAGTTCGCAATTTCGCAAGGAGTATGTTAGTATCAACTGAATCGAAACCCTTGCTTAGATCGATAAGCACAAGGATGGTTATTTTCTGGCTGTCCATTGCAAGCTTGATATCGTCCGTGACCTTGGTGAGCGCAGTTGTAGTGCTGTGGTAACGCCTAAAGCCGGATTGATGTGGATCAAAAAGATGGTTTGCAGTGAGGAATTTCGTCAGTTGCTCATGAACAATACGCTCGAGTCCTTTGGATAGGGAAGGTAAGATACTTATTTGACGAAAGTCATTGATAGACAACGGGGAAGCGACTTTAGGGATAGGATGAATTAAAGATGTTTTCCATAGGTAATTTAGTACTGTACAGAGGATATTTAAAACAAATGAAAATGCAAATAATTACTAATTAATTTGTATAATCAAGTATCTCAGGGACTTAATTTATTTCTACTATTCATACAAACAATACGCAATTCTTTGCTGTGAGAATGAATTGTCTCTTCAATAGCCCTTAATAGAAAAAATTTGGCTAACGTTGATGATACTACAAAACAACGATAACCTGTTATGCATACAATGAACTAACTACATCATTGATACCTAGAATCCAGCCAAAATTCTTGAATGAGTGTAGTGTAGAACTTAGGAGGATGGAGCACTGGAAGATGTTAAGGTAGTTTGACTTCAGTTTACCATTACTTGCTGATCATCGCGAATCGGCTTTCCATCCTTATCATATGCTGTCACAGGCTCAGCAATTTTAAAATTCAATGCATCTGTGCTGTTTACGTCAGGATCCTCAGCCATCAGAGTGTAAAATACAGTGCCGGGTGGAGCATCTTCAGAAACCTAAATGGAAAAGATTCCAATTAGAAAGAAAATTCAATTTTCAAATATATTTCACTGGAAATATTCATAATAATAGGCATAACTTACCTCAGCCTTCTGAGTTTGTGGCTTGAAGTATGGAAGTTTATCATTGCTGTTCAGGACTTTAACAGTGAGAGTTGTTGTTCCAGTTAAGGCAGGAGTTCCTTAATAAGAAATATGGAATATTAATAACTGAAATTTATCTCATTGAAGGCATTTATTCATTTAAGAAATGAAGAACAATGTTGAATATTTTTTTCTGATAAATAGCAACATTATTGTAGATCTGCATTTCTAAATTTATGGAGCTCTTGAAAGCAATTCAGGTGTTTATGTACAAAAAAATCTGAAAAGTTGTCAATACAATAGTGACAAAATAATTTATTAATTAGAGCCACAATTTTTTTTGAATTCATACACAGTAATCACAATGCTGTTTCATCATGCATTGTCCTCATTTAAAATAATTTTTTCAAAGAACACTGGGTCAATTGTAAAGTTAATATAGAATAAGAAACATATTTAAATTTGAACATGTATGTAAATTTATTCTGTACAGAATTTCTATTCTGAATGAACTCTTTTACTAATGTTTGAGTAAAGGAGTTTGCAAAATACTCATCCAAAAAGATTCTAGCAGCATTCTTCCATTACAAAATTTTAACTTGCTTGAGTCTGAAAACCCACTGAAATTTACCAATATAGTAATATAGACTCTGTTTTAATAGTGGGCAATTCATTTTAGAGCTCTTTAGTGTTACAAAGGTTGAAAAACCAATCTTTTATGTAATGCAAAGGTAAAAATACATTTCCAAGATGATTTAATGCATTAAATTTACCAACAAGAACTTGTTTTCCAAAAATTTATGATGATTGCAATCAATTCATGACAATTTACTTTTTAAAACCTCCATCAATCTTTAACTTGAATAACAAAAGTTAGCTCAATAAACTTTCTTTGAACAAAGGAATGAAGACCTAAACATTATAGCTGTAGTTTCAAGAATATTTCTATATTTTAAATCGCTATGTAGTATAAAAGTTGCAATCAATATTGCATACTTCTACTTGTGACTTAGTTCTAAATTATATGCATATATATTACATGTGAATTGTCTGCCATGAAATATGGTAAAAATTAAAGTTTTTGCACAAATACTTTGTACCATGAAGATGAATAATATTCAATGTTTGCTTCATCTTTGTTTCCTATATGTCTTTCAGATTAAAATCATTAGCATGAAGTCTGTGATAGTGAATGGACTTAAAAAAGACAGGTTAGTAATATGAAATATTGCAATGCCTCAAAAAATGTTGAAATCTGATTGCATGTAATTTAATATTTGTCAATGAAACTATGATAAATAACTCTGTCATATTGAATATTGCTTTGCGTACATCTAAATTCCTTGTCAGTCACTACTACGTAGCTAATTCCTTATTTATTTATTTTAGATTACTTAATATACATCAAAAACCCATGGTCCATGTTTAGTCAACAAACAACTGTTATCCTATGCATTATTTTCTATCAAAAAACTTCCAGAAGAGAAAGATTACCTTTGTCAGCAGCAATGATTTCAATGTTGTACATTTTCCTACGATCGTAATCAAGCTTGTTTGCCACTGTAACAATTCCAGTTTTCTCATCAATGCTGAAGTCATCGTAAGATCCTTTCTGTATCTTATAGTACAAGTTCGCATTAATTCCAGTGTCATCATCAGTGGCAAAGGTTTGATCAGCAGTTTTACCTGTAAGACACATATCATAATAATAAAGATAACTTACAAATCAATTATGAAATGAAATACTGAAGATTAGCAACTTCATTAAAGGTTTTTTTATGATAAGTCAGTCTCAAAGTTGTAACATGAATTTCAGATACATTACTATTAGAATTGAAAACTATGTTCCCTATGTTTATAAAAAGGAAGTTTAATTGTTAAGATGGATCAATGAAGAAAAACATATATTCAAAATATTCTAGAAAGTCTTACCAATGGGAGCATCTTCCTGGACTGAGATAAAATAACTTGGCTTTTCAAATTCTGGTGCATTGTTGTTCACATCTCTCACTGATATCTTCACATTGGTCGTGTTGCTGTATGTTCCATCACTGGCCTGTTGAAAAACATATGAACTGTTAAGGCTAATAATGAATATTCCCAATTAAAAAATGACTGAAATATATAGGACAATCTCTCCCATATATTCGTATGAGGGTTTAGTTTCAAGCACAAACCTTTCGTCTTTTATCGCAATTTCGAATACAAAGCGAAATTACACGACCACAATAACAAAATTTGTTCAATTTTCTATATTTTAGTACTAACTTCGATTTCGGAGGACCATTTTAACTATTTTAATTATGCAAAATAAAATTAAGCCTGCAATCGATAACAGGGAACGTAACAGGCTTTTCTTACAAGAGATTTACAAGTCCTTCTGAGTCGAATCACGGATTTTTTGGTAGAAAGATATCGATCGATCGATGTCTTAAGTCACAGGACCTCGAACGACTCCTCTAATTTCATATATCTATCTTGTCGGGAAATGCTTTAACTTAATTTTCGAGACGCTTCTATGCATTTCTTAAGGGAGTTACTGACGGATGAATAAATTTGTAAATGTCGAGATATATAAATACATACACGTCGGTTATTATTATATAAGATTCACGATTGGATAATTACATGTTCTGAGGAAATGTTATGAAAAAATTCGAACGAATCCAACGCTTGAAACTGCTGCAAAATAAAAGCACGAGAAATCCTGCTGTTATAACAATAGTAATGATCACCTCTAGGACCACCAAATCTCCGGATCTGTTGGTCATACTCGGTCCTTGAGGGTTGGCCACCCAACCCACCGTTGGCCGCGATAGGTTGTCGTAGGCGCCTTGGAGAGATATCTTCAGGGAGATCACAGCACTTTACCAGCTCCCTCGTCGTCGATCGCCTATTAAAAGAGTTCGAAATTCAATTGGTGGAATCTTTCAAATTAATGTGTGAACAGTCTTCATCACGCATATAAAATACGATATGCGGCGGTTTACAGTTAGGTTATGAGAACAACGAGAGAGAAAAATTAGGAACATAAATATGAAACTTTTTTCTTTGCATAATTAGGTTCTCAAGTTTGTTTTGACTTAGTCAATTAATTGAAATACAACAAAATTCATTCCTAAGTAGTACAACAGCGAAGTTTTCGGAGCTGTCATTGTTCAAGACTTCCATAAATTAAAATATTCACATAACTACTAGAACTATATATAATAGGCGTTGATATACAAAAATGATGGTTTTCATCATAAAATTTTATTGTTAATATTATTTAAATAATTTTAATAGCTGCCTCACAATAAAACGATATGTACTCAAAAGAAACTCGACAGATATATTCCCCGCAAAAGATGAAAGCAAATTTATCGTACATAAAAGATTTTAAATCGTAATGAAGGAATTTTAAATTAAAAGATAGGAATTAATATTTAAGAATTTAAGATCTGTAAGTAGCAGGAAGAAAATAGGAAGAATTATGAATGAATTTGAATTATGAAGGCTCATGCAAACCACTAATGTGTATATCTACGGATAGCCTAGTTGGCAAAACGTTCGACTTCGGCGAATGCGGTCCCGGGTACGGTTCCCGGTGAGAGAAAAATATTTATCGGTATCCATCCAGCACCGTATTGGATTATATGCTGATTTGCGAGATTTATGACAACGGAGGCGCTCGCGCCAGTATTTCTGGCTCCATCACAAAAATTCTATTAAGAACTCTCTATCGAAACTGCGATCTACAAAATATGAACAGGTTACATTTTCCAACCAAGCCATCTAGAGTTAGATTCTGAATTTACCAATCCTGACAGCCTAATTGGAAAGAGTAATCTTCCAGTAGGTGGAATCACAGGGCTCAATTCTCGGTACCGTCGGAATTTTTTCAATTCCGTTTTTCGTAGGTGGACAGATTTTCTTCTCAGCTATGGCCTACTGAAAAGTGAATCCTTTAAAATTTAATTCACGATGAAAAAACTTATTTTGATATTACTTATGTATTTCCAGCATGGTATCTTTCCACTCGTAGCAAAGGATCGCCAAAATATAGGAGTCCATATCTTGATACTTCCTACACGTTATTTGAAAATAAATTTCTTTCAGGAAATAACGTCCAAAACGTAGCCGTGCTTCTCTAGATTTTTGAATGCTCTTATTTTTTACTCTCATAAGTTGCGTCATTTTTAGTATACGATAAAAAGCAGCAGCAATGCATATTTATTTGCATTTAGGAATTGAATGATAAATCTAAAATTGAATTAAATCTTACAAACTATCATCTACGTATAAAGATATATCCAAATGTTTTTTTTGCTCAAGTTTATTTAAGTGTCAATACGAAATTTTTTTGCAAAATTACTGATTCTCAGAAAAAATCAGTACTTCCTTATAAGATCAAGCATGATACATCAATATTAGCATCTTAGTTACCAAATATACCTTTTTCTTTGGCTTTGTTAGGAATGGTATGAAGGTTAAATAAAAACATATAAAAGGCCATTCAATTATTGTTAATATCTTTATTTAACTTTTATAGGGGGGCACAAGGCCAGTCTGCCGGGCATTTGCCCTATGTTGAGAGGGAAACCCCTCTAAAACCTCCCAAAGGCAGTTCATAATATTTTCATGCACATCAGTCATAAAAAGACAATACAGAAATATAACATCATATTTAATACCTTAAAATTTCTGTAACAATTCAGAGGAACTCAATTAGGACAACCATCCCAATACAAGATGTTACAATGACAATAAAATATACACATTCACATACACAAACATACATTTTCATTAAAAACACACTCACATTTCCCTTTAAAGATACACATTCACACACCCACACACACATACAAAAAGTTTTCAACTTCTCATCAAAAAATCTGAAGAGACCAAGAAGACGACCAAATGAATGATGGAGCACAGACAAAACTTTTTGATTACTTGGCAAAGAGGATCTTGAACGTAGGCATCTGGATAGCATTTCTGAAGGCCTACATCTGACATTAGATTGAAATTAGTGAAGGTGAACCAACCTGTTTTGCACATCAGCAAATGTGTTGAATTCAGAATAAAGATTAGCATAGACTGACTTGAAACATTTTGATATACCAAATTAAACATACAATTGAAATTATCAAGGCACAACATTCAGATGAATGTACATGATACCAATAATGAATATGAATAACCAATATGAAAGTTCTTATACATTAAGTACTTGGATATCACAAGAACAGTAATGAAACCACTTGGTTAAATACAATGTCCATGATATATAATGCATATAATGCAATGGTATATAATGCATGGAATTCTATGCCTAGGACTTTTAGTTTGCCTAGATCACAGAGAGGATTCTCGGTGCCTGCACCCTATTGTTGCTCACCACTGTCTCTCTGTGCCTGTTGGGGCTTGTCTCATCACATGATCCTATGTCACTCTATGACATAGGGAGTTAGAAGTTAAAGTTCAGCCAGTGTCATTTCACAATTGCTTCCATTTGTTCTGCTAGCACAATTAGTTCAGGATAACAGGATATTCACACACAGAACAGCACATAAGTAGTACAAGTTATGATAAAAGGCTGATGGTTTTGCCTTCTTGCTCAATGATATCTTGCTGAGAAATAATCCAGCAACTTAAAGAAGAGCAGCATAAAAAATGGACAACTTTGCAAAATTTGCCACAATACCAAAGTAGTAATTAGAATGCTGAAAATATAGCTTCATTAGGTAATATGAGACAGTATAGAGATATACATTTAAGTACAGTACACATATAGCAAAGCTGTCAATATATAAATGTATCAATTTCATATATTTAGCTAAATTGAGTTTATGTCATCTCAAACTCTGCTATATATATCCAATCTAGCCAGCTAGAAGTAGTCCAAGAAAATTTGAGCTGGTATTATCAAGGAATCTAGCAAATAATTATTAAATCCCACCTGTGAATACACACAGTGGCAAAGCTAGCAATGACAGGCCCTTGCTAGGAGCTAGTAATACCTCCCAAAGGCAGTACATTATGTTTTCATGTACATCAATCATAAATTGGACAATACAGAAATATAACATCATATCAAATACCTTAAGAGTACTGTAACAATTCAGAGAAACTCAGTTAGGCCTACCATACCAAACACTAGATAATACAATGACAATAAAATATATACACATTCACACACGCACTCATACATTATCATTAAATACATACACACACATTTTCCTTTAAAGATATACATTCACACACCCACACAAACCTGCAAGAAGTTCTCAACTTCACATCAAGAGATGTGAAGAGACCAAGACCAAAATACCAATGGAACACAGACAACTTTTTGATAACTTGGCAAAGAGTAGCTCAAATGTACGAATCTGGCAAGCATTTTGAAGGCCTACATCTGACATATTGAAATTAACTAATGAAGAACCAATACAGTCACTCAGAAAGATGAATTTACACTGAATCAGCCATAGATAGAAATATTACAGAACATACTCTTAGGAAGGTATACATGATTGTAAGGCAGTATTTATTGACTTAAAACATATTGGATATGCCGAATTAAGAATACTAAGGACACCAAGTAATTAAGACATTGTATTCAGATTAGTTATAAAAGTTATAGCATAATGAAACACTCCAATGAACCACCAAAGTCCATCAAGTGATAGAATTCTTAGCATAGGACTTTTAGTTTAGTATCAATAGATCACAGAGTATTCTTGGTGCCTGCACCCTTTGGTGTATCACCACTGTCTCTCTGTGCCTGTCTAGGCATGTCTTTTCTTAAGTTACTTTGGAAAATTTTCCAAAATTTTCAATTTCATTTGGTAATACTAAAGAGTATTACCATTGCATAATAGGGATGAACAATAATTCCCAAATTTGTTGTTCACTGAAGAACCAGAAATATTGATATTGCATTCATATATAAGATATTTTACATCCCGTTTTATAAGAGATTTTCTATTAATAGGAATGAATGAAAATACCATGGAAGACCAATCATGTGAATATTTGATGGGCACCAAAGCCGTAAGGAAATTAATCCATTCCATCAATTCAACCACATTTCAATTACATCATCTGAAACCCAAGTTGTAGCATGGCCTATATAATTAATTCTAAAAAGGCCACATTTGCATGAGCTGGATTTTCCACACAATGAGCCCACAAATAAATTACATCCAATTCCTTATCACTAATTCTGCAAATTCTGACATGTCAGGTGGTGGTTGCAGAGGAAACTTATCTGGGCGATAAGGTCCCACTCTCAATGCTATTGTTGAAACATTAATAAGAATTTATAGGGAGAAAATCATGGCCAACAATTCTCCATGGAAAATACACAATGACCCTAAGCTTAAAACCGGTATGAATTACAAAACTAAAGATAGCATGTACCAACTATGGATAAAGGAAGATTTATAAAACAAAATTAATAAATTAAGTGTTGTACAGCACATGAGATCGCAATTATCAGATTTATTTAGATTTAAATTTAAAAAATTAAGATGCTTTATAAAGTAGGTAAACATAGAAATATTCAGTATCTAATCCTCCCTTTCCGAAATCTAAAAAGAGAAAAAAAAACCAATCATTACAACCCATCCCAAGAATAGCCACCACCAAAAATCTAATCAACAATACCACTACATACAAACATGCACTATGGAAAACACCAAAACCAACTTGAAAAACTAAGCAACTATAAATCATCCACACAAACAACCACACATGCACTCATCACGATCAATCACTCCTCATGCATACAATGCTCGCATATAAAGTACAAGAGTGACAGAGAAATAATCTCAGTCTTGGCGATGCGACTTTACCCACAATAGTTAACTGATCGCATCTATGCTACATTACCCTAACACACAAGATTAACGCTTAGCCCAAATGATATCAACATGATAAAAGAACGCATTGCAAAAAAATTACCTTCCTCTTAAAGCATAATCGCCTACGTCAAGCATAACCACTTTTGCATACTTGAGAAAAACGAACCTACTTATTAACTGAGTAAAGAGTTCTCGGGAAATCAACCAGACAATTCTGGAGACCATATCGCCTTCATGACATACAGCATCATCATAATGAACTGTAATAAAATATTGGAACTAAGCCTCTTCAAGCCATGCGCTATCGTATATAATGCAAGCAAATTGCTTGGGACAACTATAACCCCCCATGCCACATGCTTCCGAGTGACTAGTGGGGTATTTGCGTAGATGTAGATAAATATACCATGAATATGGCATTTACACAATACATAACAGATACTTGGTCCCTGTATTGTACTTAGTAATATTCATTAAAAAGGGTGCACCCAACAGATAATGGAAACATAAACATTCATATGGTAAATACATTTTAGATTGTAAAAATTTCTGAAATGAGCCTATCTCTAAGTCAATATTGTTAAATATAAGGACAAGATTTTAGTCATGAAAAATCTTTGCCATACTCAAGTATTTAAACAACCAATACATCAAAAGAAATCCATATGAACCATGAGGACGTCCTCAAAAAGCAATCAAACAAACGATCCAAGACTCACAAACAAGACGACAAATGCAACAAGACAACAAACCCAACTTCAGGAAAGTACTCATCCTAACAAGATCTCAGATCAACCTGCCTCCTAGAATATACTTAATGTACGTGAACTTTACAGATCATGCAGAGCCATCATTATGCTGGGTGAAATTTGAGTGGGGTGATTGAGAAGAATACATCTACTCGCACATCACCTTAACAGCATTGCAAGGCCTGCATGACCAATAGGATCCTTATAATGCTATATCATTGTTTGTGAGCAGATTACTAACTAATTACTACTGAAAACAAGTGAAGATTCAGCATTAGGAGCACCTCTTCATGGAAAAGAAAGAGAATGAGGATTAATAAGCAGATGATGCAATAAGGGATATAAACCTGAAAATAAGAACATCATAGTTGCTGAAAAGAAGTATTAGCATACATATATCATACAAATAAAAAAATGGAGCTCCATATTGTTGTAATATACATTGGCACAGTATTAAACACAGGAACTATACCCATTTACAACGCAATGACCAATATCTATAGATAAATGGGAATGTTTACAGCATAGTACACTTATTTTAAAATCTGAAACCAAATGAGAAAATGAAGTAGCATAAACAAGCATTTTCTTAAATAAAGTTAACAAGTAAAAACCGCATAATATACATGTGGAATTTCAGACTCAATTCTTAGTAAATAAATATTCAATATTATACTAAAATAAAGCCATTTGAAAGAGTATATAATAAAGAGAAGAATCTTAACGAACCAATTACACCATATTTCCTCCTTAGGCTTCCACATCTGACATCACTGTATCAGCCCAAACAAAACCATCTCCATCAGTAATTTCATCTTCTTTCTTAAAAGTGTTGACACACTCTTGATGGTCATCAAGCAATCCATTGTGCTAGGGATGAGTGGCCTAATAAACTCAAAAATATTATTCACATTTCATAAGTATATGAATGATTAAGTAATTATCACCCTGTGGACAAACACACAACACATTATTACATTCATTCTAGACCTTCAGTTCATTAACTAGGAGACTACGTTTAAATTTACGAAAACTTATTTTAAAAAAAATGAAAACTAAGAAAGTAGATTTTCCACCTTTTGTATGAAGAGAATACGAAAGAGGAAGATTTATTATTTTCCCTCAATTTCTCACTAATGTCTGCTGCTTAATGGTTTAGACTCAATAATGCAATTTATGCATTTAAGCTACTTCAGCTATAAAATGCATTTAAAAATCAGAATTTTATATAAAGATTATTTTTTCCATGAACATAATACTTACTCGATTAATAACTTTTAGCATTTGTAAAACTGAACTGATTTTTGAAAAAACCTTTCAAAAGCAAATTTCCATGCAGAGAAATACCTTGTACATATTCTTTTCAAAATGAATATTAGCATAAAAAGTGATATCTTGAATTTTAATATTAACAGAATTATAAATTTTATGAAGCATTTCTTTAATCAAGTGGTAGAAAGTAGACCTACTATAATTCTAATAATGTGCTTAATAATTACAACTTGATAACTATATGCGTTTTTGCATTGAGGTCTTTCATGCAAGTAAAAGAACCTTTACATTAAAAAATGGGAAATAATTACTTATGCACAAGATAGAATTAGACATTGCTTGATTATGCTTTAAGAAAAAGTATTTAAACACATTGCTTCATTTACAAAATTCCAATTTATTCTCTAAAAGTCTTAAATTGTATTGGTAATTTATTTTTCCACAATTGTCTGCTCATCACATTGTCATGTGTTCCTTATTTTTTTTTTTGTCTATGCATGTGGCACACACATGTGTATTGTGAGCACTTCGGTACCTTTGTTCCTCTCCGCACCTTCTGTACTGTACTATCACATGTTCAATGGCATGAATGCAGAAGGATACAAAATGTATCCTCTTCTCTCTCTTTTCTGTGATATCAATTGTGTCTGAATCTAACAGATTATGGGAACAGGCATATAAGAAAGAATTAAGAATAAGGTGGACTGATTGAATATATAATCTGCGTCATGTCAAATATCTAGAGTTCGGGCACCTTACAGGCAGTTGATAAATTGCAAGGTACCAGCTATTACAACAATGGGAAGTACTCGATGGAACTGTCTTTGGTGGACAAAGATTTGTGGGATCTCGTGCAAATGTCAACTGTTCCGAAAGTGAGGCAAAGAAAGACCAGAAGGCAAGAGCAAAATTTGCCTAATAGTCTTGACACATTGTTAAATCCATGTATGAGCTGCGAAGATTGCTAAGGGGGCTTGGGATAGCCTGAAAGCAGTGTATGAGGACAAAAACATCTCTCAAGCTGACTTCGTTCGCTGAGGTGAAATTTCACAATTTTGAGAGAGTTGCATCACAGAGAGAATGCTTTTGGCTCAGCAGTTTGCTGATAGCTCCCATTGAAGATTAATTCATTAGAGTCATCATGTTGATTTGCCCCTCATCCAACTTCGATCCAACGGTTATGGCACATGAAAGCTCTGGAGTAAGATAACTTGCCACTTTCTGAAGGAGATGTCAAGCCTGTAGCCACGAGAAAGCAACCGGTGGGAGATGCTGCATTGCTGTCAAGTTCCAGGGGAAAGAAATCTCCAGCAGTGGTAGACAGAAGCAGAACGTGCAAAAGAGGGAATAAGTGTTTAAAATGAAATAAGCAAGGCCACATGACCAGGGATTGTCTAAGGAATCTAGTGAAAAATGATTCTAAGAGAAAAGAGTAAGGAATGGTCATTGCTCACCGCATTATCAGCAAATGTGAATTGTAAGAGTAGCTGTTTGGATTCGGATGCCACGAATCACATGACTCACTGCAAGGACTAGTTGGTAAATTATTAAACATCCTCAAGCCATCGAGTACTTGGTGCAAAAAATGAAAAATTGACAATGGTACTGGTGATGTAAAAATAAGGGATAATAATGAGGATGGTGAAAGGCTGATAAGAGATGTTTCCTATGTTCCTAATCCCTCTAGTAATTTATTGTCTGTAAATAATATGGTTAAAAAGGGTATGGTTGTAGTATTTGATTCATCAGGGTGTAAGACTTTCTCCACATCAATGACTGCAGATGGAACGGCATTCAAAAGTAACTGCTACCGATGTTGGAGGCACCTAGAAGCTTGATTTACCAACAGCAACAGCCAATATAGCTGCAATTCATGAGAGTCAGGAATTATGTCACAGGAGACTGGGTCACTTGAACAGATATTACAGGAAACAACTGAGTAATATGGCCACAGGTATTTTGTTTTATGGAGGAGATGGAAAAACTTGCTTATCCTGTATAAAATGGAAAGAAACGAGACAGCCATTTTGCATGGTGTAGGCGATATGAGTTAAGTATAAATCGGGACTCACTCATTCAGACCTGTGTATGCTCGTGAATGAGGCTTCAAGGAGTGTTGCCAGATATCATTTGACATTTATTGATGTCAATACCAGAATAACCTTTTGCTATTTACTGCAATGCAAAAGCAAGGTTGAATCAAAGTTCTGGAATTCAAAGCCATGGGGTATTGTGTGAGTGAGGTATTCGACTCTTAAAATTTTCAAATACCTTGCAGTAGAAATGGATTTTGACATTACCACATTGATGTGTTAACAGCTTTCTCAAATGGTGACCTTGTGGAGAAAGTTTACATGGACCAGTCCGAGTTTCAATTATGCACACGACACCAAAGATTAATTGAACCATTAGAGTCGAGCGAAGAGGGAGAAGTAGGGAGAGACGTGGATCCCATGAGAGGAGAACCTCAAGTGACCACAAAAACTGCTGGGGCAATTCTCCAACATTGTTCTCGAGCGAACCTGACCCAGCAATGCATCTGAAATGGAGGACGCCTCAGCCTGGGCAGTCCAACTCTTGAACCAATTCCAAGCTGTTTTGCAAATAATTGCAGTTCTAGAACAAAGCCAAACAGCTCCCTCCACTGCCCTATCAGCCACCTAGACGTTCACTTCCTAACGGGAAGGGGCTGCTCACGGTGCCGGAGGAAGACTGTCCTCCTCAAGCCACCTGAAGGATGACCTGGTTCTCCTTAACTTCCTGAATTGGCAGGGATCAGGAGAACCAGAGGTCCCAGACGACAATTCATCAGACTCAGGTATGAGTGATGGGGAGGAAGAAGACTCTGATAGTGACAAAGAAGTGACGAGGATGTGTCAGGCTGTCTATTCTTCCTTCCAAAAAATCACAGCCCTCGTTAATAACCCCTCTTTTAAATGAAATTCAGTTTCTGCCAACCATATCCCTGTATCCGTTTGAGAATCCCCATGTGCTGTCTTTAGTGCTACAGGGCACTGATCTGCCATTTCATCTTTCTCAAATCTTGCCCTTCACCACTGTTAGAAAGAAAGATTCAGTGTTTGGTGAAACAAGGGCTTGTGAAACCAACTGAGAGCATAAAGTGTGCCTTCAGGGCTTCCATTATACCAAAAGCATTGGGTAACCCCTGTCTGATACTGGATGTCACCTTGGACAAGGTTCTATAACAACCCTAGTTTCTCCCTATCAGACGCCACAAAAGCTATCACCAGACTAGGACGAAACATATTTATAATAAGACCCAGATCATCATCTGTGCCTTAAAATTAGCTGAAATGAGGAATTTGTGGTTTAAAAGTCATCAAGAGCTTGATATGTAAGAATAAATCTTGTCTTGTCTGTCATGGATATTAAAAAGATTGAAAAATGAACCAAGGGTTTATTACTAAAAGGATAAAACCCAATCTTGTAATTGCATTATATATTGATGAATGTTGTATTTGTATCAGAGACTTGAAAGAGAAATGAACTGAAGAAGCTCACGGCCAAATTTGATATGAAAGATTTTGGTGATGTAAAGTGTGCCTTGGGCATGATAATATGCAGGCAAAATAGCAACATTCTGTTGGACCAGAAAAGGTATATACGAGATGTCTTGAGAAAATTTAACATGTCTGAGTGTAAACCTGACTGTACACCAATAAAGCTAAGCCATTAGCTAGAAATTAGAAAAAGGATAGCATTAGCAAAAGAAGCTTTTATGAAACGAAGGGAACTAATGACAAAGGGACTTGATAAAGGAATCAGGAAGAGATTGGTAAAATCCTTGGTGTGGAGTGTAGTGTTGTATGGGTGTGAAACGTGGACGTTAAGAAAAGAGGATGTCAAAAGACTGGAGGCTTTTGAGATGTGGGTATGGCGTAGAATGGAGAAAGTTAGTTGGGTCGACAGAAAAACGAACGAGGAGGTTCTAGAGATGGTCGGGGAGAAAAGAGTAATGATTGAAGTAATTAAAAATAGACAAAAGAAATGGGTGGGTCAAATATTGAGAGGGGAGGGATTGTTAAAGAAAGCGATCGAGGGAAGAATGCTAGGGAAAAGACAGAGGGGAAGACAAAGACAGAAGTTATTAGACGAATTAAGGGATGGGATAAGTTATCGGGAATTGAAGGAGAGGGAATTAAATAGGGAATGTGGGGGCACATGAACCTACCGAAAGGTAGAACACTTTATATATATCCCATGGTTCTTAGAACAATTCTGAAGAAGATATCAGCAGAAATCCATGTCAACAATTGGATTGATGCAAAAAGGTTTCACGGGTTACCAACCAGGTTAAAAGAGGTGACATTGCTGTTGCCAAGGTGAAGATGACGGAGTACATCATCAAAACGTTGGCGACAGCAATTTCACCTCTTTTAACCAGGTTGGTAACCCGTGAAACCTTTTCTCAATCAATCCACCAGGAAAGCCTAAGATCATTCTAATTGGATGGATGATTGATTTACTTGCGTATATGTACTCGACCAGGTATTTTACATGCTGTGGGATGTCTACGCAAATACAATACTTGTTTTGGGTTAGAGGAATGGAAAAGTGTCCAGTAGGTGCTAAGATTTTTAAAGATTAAAGTGTTTAAGAAAACTCATGAAAGTACTGTTAGCTTTATGAATGCTGTCTGGGCTGGCAGTAAGTGTTATAGGAAATAATGCACAGGGTTTGCTTTCAAATTGGCAAGCTCTTGTGGGAGGGCCATAAGCAAAGGACTGTTGCCCTGTAAAGAGGCTGAGTATATGGCTCTTTCTGAAGCATCATAAAAGTGTACGTTTCTCCTTAATTTCTCTAGTTGTACTTTGGAGAAACTGTTGTTCTGTTTAAAATCAGTCAGCCTGAAAGCTTTGGTTGAATCAAAAGTTTCATTGTAGAACATAAGATATTGACATTCATCGTCAATTTGTTAGAAAAGCTGTAAAGTCAAATGTTGTGAAATTGGATAACTTTAACACAAAGTATGACAGCTGATATTTTAATCATTCCATTAACCAAACCCAAGCATGAAAAGTTTGTTCGAGAATTGGGACTATTGGAAATGAAGCTTCAGGGGTAGTGATAAATTGTACTGATAATCTACATTTCCACAATTGTCTACTTATCACATTGTCATGTGTTCCTTGTTTTTCTTTGGTCTGTGTATGTGGAACACTCTCGTGCGTGTTGTATGTACTTCTGTAACTTAGTTGTTATCCACACTTTTAGTATTGTACTCCCACGTTTTCAATGGAAGGAATATAGACACATTCTAAATGTATTTTCTACAATACTATTGGGTCTGAATCATCCATATTCTAACAGAAAATGAACTGTCCTCTTACTAAAATACGTTTCTATTTACCAGATTCATCAAAGCTAAAAGATAGGCTGAATTTAACTTTACCTTGAGATACGAATCAGTTAGAATGCCATAGTGGGAATGAGAGAGCTGATGTTGCAGCACTTTCTAAGTATTTTATGTAGCAGTTGTGAATTGAGAATTAAGTCATAAAATTAGAAAGCTGATATAAATTATGATTTATTAACATTAACACTTTGAATATTCTAATGGGTAATTAATAGACCTAAAGTCCATTTTCAACCTCTTGACTTTTGATTCTTGAAATAACTTAAATTTAATAATGACTTATTAATGAAATCTTTTCAAAACTTTGATTCTCGTGACACACATAGAATTGATAATTTTATAATTCATTATTTAAAGTACGGCCAGACATAAGATTCTATCAATGCAATGTATGGTCATTACTTTATTATAAATCAGTCAATCTTAGAAGATAATGGATTTTTCCTTTTTATTACAGACACTTAAAAACAAACATTCAATGATAAATCTCATATTTTCCCTCCTATTTGTACATATATCTTATTACTTTTCCTTTGATCATATTAAACTTGATTCCCCATAACTCACCCTCCTATCCTCTAACTTGCCTAAACATGTCCCCCTTAATCACTTCCCTTGTACTCATCTCTAAATTTCTTCCTAATAAGCTGTCCTATCACTCACAATTCATTCACTTGAAATTGATAAATATTAATTAAAAGCTAAATGATAAACAATTAAAAATATCTTAAAGTATATGTTAATGAAAACCTACACCAATCAAGATTCATGCATGCAGAACTACTCTACCAACAACACCGCCAAAGCAGTTAGTTCTAATGAATATGCACAACTTGCAATAAAAAGGAAAAACCATTTCTATTACCAGATTTTGTATTTAGAAACAATATCTGATATTCTATTCTTATTCCATTGCTTCTTTACTGCCTAAATATTACTTCTAAAACTGAAAAAGACATTTACTAAAGTATTGCCACTTGGTCATGAGGTGAAAATGTACTGCAGGATTCCTAATTACGATTGTTACACATTCTTGGAGGGAAAAGAAAAAGGCAAGTTATTACTTCCACAACTGCATTTGCCAAATTACTCATTCAAAAACAAACATTTAATCTTGCAACTCTGAGAAGATATTACAATGACTGATCAATGCTTCGATCCTAATCATTTTCAATGAACCAATCAATCAAAACATCTGCAGTTTACAAGATGTTTCATGAATATTTATGTACTATATCTTTACTAAGAGAACAGTTCAGCAAAACATTTAAATAATTTGTTCTAATTTTAAATATTTTCAAAATTCTATAGGGTAAAAATAGTTTAATATATTTGTATGACAATAGTTTAAGGACATTTACACATATCATTATTTACAAATATATTTAAATATATATGAATAATATCACAAAGTATTCTTACCAATTTAAATAAAGTGATTCTAAGCTGATAACATTATGAATTCTGTTAAAATAATATCACTACAGGTTATGGACCAGGGGTCAGAAAATGTGAATATTAGTCTGTGTGTGTGATTATTCCGAGTAATTCATGTGGGTTTTTATTGTGTTTGTAAACTTTTAAGCCAACATCACAAGGCCATGTTGTGGCAATATCAAATTTGCGAGTCAAAAATGGTTGAAGAAAGTGCGACATCCATCATGAATATTCACTATGGTGCAAGTCCATAGCCACAGATGGAAAAGTTGCGAGGTGCAGCGAATTAAGAGATTTGGTTAGTCAATGGATATGGAGATGGGATATGGAGTACCTCATCGATGAGGATGTGTGAGACTTTGTTAGTGAACCCTGTAAGTGCATCAGCAGATGAAACTGGCTCAAAATCCAAGAGCAAAAATTTACATGCTTCTAGTCGGGCCAAAAATGGAGGTGTCAGGGAAGCAGACACCCTATGATATGTGAATGCATCTGAACGACATTTACAAGAACTAAAGTGTAAACTGCCACATAGCACTTATTGACCAGTTACTTGATATTAAGTTGGCCAGTTTTAGCAATGTGGAGGAGTACATCCAGAAGTTCACAGAGAAAGATGCCAAACTAAAGAAATGGGAAAGCAGATCTATGATGAGTTGCTAGCATTTCTTATACGTAGAGGACTAATGAAGGACCACCAGCCATTGCATGTGACTGTGGAAAACACCACACTGGACAAGCTCAAGGAGACTGTGAGGCAAAAGCTGCTCCAAGAGGGCTCCACTGACATGAAGGCCTTGTGTTTGCCACACAGCATAACAGCAACAGGAGTTCCTTTACATCATCTGGTGGGAAGAAATCTAATACAGGCAGTCTGAAGAAATCCACAGTTGACATCATTAAGGTTAAATGTCATAAATGTCATGAGTATAGGCACATTGCTCCTGATTGCCCTGACAAGAATAAAGGGTGGTAAGGGTAAAAATGTGATTGGCTCTTATAAATGCCCTCATTTTAAAGGTAGAGAGATCAATGTTGCTAGGCTCACAGCAATGTTGTGCAAGATTGGACCTGAAAAATGGTATATAGATTCATGCTCATCAGCTCAAGTGACGAGACGCAAGGAGTGGTTCTCAGATTTCAATTGCAACACTGGTAACAATCTAGAAAACTGCTGTTAAAAAATAATCAAAAAATTGGTGTAGCAGGTAAAGTCCCAAACAAATCTTGTTCAAGAGGTAGTGCAAACAATTTCCAAAACATATTACGTACCAGCTTTGTCAGCCAAGTTACAGTCAGAGTTTCATGACAAAGAATGGGGGCTCATTATTGTTTATGGAAAAGGGGTGTGAGATTTATGAGTAAGTGTATTTAGATGTGAAGGGAAATTTGATTGCCACAGGGTCTGTTGGAGCTGGTGTGTACACCTTGTATGTAAAGGATGGGAGGGGATTAACTGGGGAAATAACTGTAGATGTTTTGATACATCAATAAAAATCCCTTATATTGTAGCATAAAAGGCTAGGTCATTCAGGGCATAAAAATATGACTCACTTCAGGAATTAAGCTGAAACTATGAAATTAGGTGGAGATGATCAATTTCAACCATGTGTGGCCTGTGTAGAGGGTAAATAGTGTAGAAAGCATTTACCTCTTAGCAGTCCTTGTCTTGATAAAACATCTTCAGTATTAGAAAAAATACATTCTGATTTTTGTGGACCAATGGACTTCAATTCATGGTGATAAGTATCCTTTAACCTTGATTGATGACTTTACAAGAAAAACGTTCATATATATATTTTTTAAAGAGTAATGATTCTGTATGTAAGAATGCTGAATGAACTAAGAAATGAAGCTAATGAAGTACAAAACCACAATCCCAAATTCACCTGAACAAAATGGTCAGAGCAGGCTAACAGGACAATTGTCAAAAAGGCATGTTTTGCGCTTCAAGGGAATAACTTGCCTAAGATTCTATCGCTAGAGCATCAATTTACCTAAAAAATACATCTCCCACTAAGTCTTCAATGCTTTAGCAGAAGAGAAATGGCCAGGAAAGTGGATTCACTTTAGTAATCCGAGGGTTTCTGGATGTACTGTGAATAATTATGTTCCACAACAAATTGGGAACAAATCTGATCCCACATCAAAACAGCAGATGTAGGGTATTGCTAGGAGTTAAGGGTCCCTTTCCAGTACACCCTGACAGGGCATAAAAATTAACTTAAGCCCAAAATGTAGTATTTTTTGAAAAGGATTTCAAGCCCCTTAAAACAAACAGTAAGTTGAGTGTCTGGTAATTCCATAGTGATGCCTCTAAGTACCTCTATGGCGGAGTATCGAGGGGTAAATTTTAATGAGGTTGGTTCACCACAGCTCAATCAGTTGGTTCACCACAGCTCAATGGGTCTGACAGAAAAAAGCTCAGCATCTCCAGTGAGAGTCAAAGTGAATCTGGAACAGTAAACAATGGGATAAGCTCTAGTGTGGGTATTTCAGAAACTATAAGGCTCAGAGATGATGGTGAAATCCATTTCAAAGTGTTGCTCTCTCTCAGTATCTCTCAGTATCTCAGAGTATCAAGGGTAGGTTCTCTATCTACCAACAATGGACAGAGAATGAATTGACCCAGTTAACAGCTGCATGGAGCATCAAACTGTTGGAGTGGCACCCTCTAAGTGGCCAGAGGCCACGGAAGGAGAGTTGAAGTCGCTCATTCAGAAAGAAGTTTTTAAATTGGTTGAACTTCCTCAGTCGACATCAACAGTAAATTGAAAGTGGATGTTCAGGGAGAAGAGCGATGAACACGGGGAAACTGTGAAATACAGGGCTTGGCCTTTCGCAATGTGTTGTAGCTAGAACTATGGGGAAGATTACAAGGAGACATTTTCTCCTTCTCTGAGTTATGCAGCCATGAGACTTTTGATTGAATATGCAGTAGAACTGGATTTAAATGTTCACTATCTTGATGTGGGTGATGATGTTGATGATGATTCTCTGTGTATCCTTGCAGCTTACGTTGATGATATTTTGAGTTTTGGTCCAAGTAATGTTGCAACTAACTTGTCAACTGGACTGAAAAAGCAGTTTGAAAACGGAGATCTTGGTGAAGAAAAAAATGTTCTTGGCATGAGAAACAAAGGTGAAACATCTACGCGAGTCTTGAATTGTACACGGAAAATGCTATTGTACCCAACAGCATGTTAGAACATGCTTACCAATTGGAAAACTATCTTGCATAGCACAGAGCAATGTGCTGTTGATTAGTTTTGTGGAAAGTTTGTATTAATTAATGACAATCAATCTGCTATAATGAATGCCCACTCTCCTATAATTAGAGATCTAAACACACTGATATTAAGCACCATTTTGTCATAAAACTGTTGAGAGACAAAATGATACTGAAATATTGCCCCACAAGTGACATGGTTGCAGATTTCATGATCTAAGAACAGGTGAAGGTCAAACAAATGAAGTGTATTTAGGACATGAATTCACTAAATCTCAATCAACGCCCCGTTGCAATTATCTTGGTAATAGAGATGTTTATTTTGAATCTTGGTGTCTTTTGAATTATGTGTGTCTTTCTTGACTACGCCAATTATTTCACATTATCCATTGCCTAAATTATAAATCACCACAGTATTTGCCTTTTCCCTCTTTGCAATTTCACCACATGGCTCGAACATACTGCATTAAGAAATTAAATTCTTCCAGTTAAATTAACGTTTTCAGTGACCTGTTACAATTACATGTCATAAAACTTTAGCGATCCATGTAAGGGAGTGCTAAAGGACTTAATTCAACAGTTCAAGGACTTCCGTATGTATGTAGGGTGATCCACAATTTATAAGAAAACAGATTAAATTCGATATTTAAATAAGGGAACCGTGAAGACCATTTGAACTTTTCAACAAATGATATCATCGCCGTCATTTGAAATTGTTGAAAAATTATCAGCCCATTTACTTTTACTCTGAACAAGGATTGAGTAGACAATCATCTGCTGCAACAGCAATTGAATCGGACGTTGGGAACGTGGTACTAATCATGTTGACTTTTAAAAGGACTGAAAGATATCTTAACTCATACTCATCAAGAGAAAAATTAATTACCGTAATTTCAAATAAAATTACAAACATGAAACATAACTTCGTCTGGTTAAAGACATTCAAGGACTGCAGCGTTTTTCTATTGTGAATTATACCAAAATTGAATGACACGGCAAGTCTATTATATCAAATATACCAGCCACAGAATGAGCAAATTTCAATATTTCACGTAGATAACCAGTTATCATATCTATTATTATTGGGAAAACTAATAAGGAATGAGCTAGATTTACTAAAATTTGAATCGATCAGCGAGGTTATGAAAGGCAATGATGCAATTTTGGAAGAAAATTACATAAAACATCAGATATTGCGAAACAAATATATGTCGGACAAGCTGACGTGTCTCACTACATTAATTTTAAGGTGGAAGGTCCAGAATTGGTAGATTCACTCAAATGGTTTAATGGCATAGACTTATATGGGATTCAAATAGACTCGCTCACTCACCTCACCAATTTGTCTGCTTAACAAAAGTAGACGAAGATCGTACCAATTATTTACGATTAACACTCTGTTTGACGAATAGTTGCCGCTCTGTCGATCACAATCGTTTGACGTTAGCAAATTGCCTCCATCAGAATTAACTAAGAAATATTCCATGCCTACAGAGATTAGAATTTACCACGTCATTAAAAGGTATACAATTAATTAGGTCTACAATTGATGTGACGTTCCTCAAAATTAATCCATAATACTACCACTTACCATTGAATTAATCAAAGTACTCGAAGCCGACATATACACTACTCAAAGGACTTAGTTTCTCGATTCGGAGCGTCTGGTTCGCCGAACAGGTACGAACTGGCAAGATCTACCAAAACAAGGAAAGCATGGTTAGTTGACATGTGCGACCTTTTCTACTGTCGAAGCTTAATTTAGGACCCTCCCGATATATCGAATTGAAACCTTGGATGTCCTTCCCAATTGTAATATGTAACCACATCTTACGAAAACGTTCCTATGAAAGATGTATTTAAATCCATTGTCCGTCATGTAATCAGAAGTCTTGAATTTGTTTTATTAAACGCAATTTACCGTTTCCGCTAATGATTCTTGGTGCAACTCCAGTGCACCATTTATACCATACATTTTAAAGAGTAAATGCAGACTTTCGATGGAGGAACTTCCCGAAATCGCTACGACTTGAAATTCTGCATACAATTAGAGGTGGTAGTTTTCGAAATTTAATGCGCAAAGATATCTCACTAAATTGTTCTTGGATCGGCACCAGGCCGATTACATCTTAGCGTTTTCATGTATAAACCTCAATCATGATTTTTAAGTATAGGTAAGATTTCAGCGATCTTTGTAAGCAATCACTCTGTAGACTAATAGGCCATTCTAATCAAGAATCCTATGGTCATTGATACACTCAGCAAGCCTTGAGAAATGGAAAGAAAGTAATTTTCCTCCATCACATTATTGGACTGGGTCAATTACCCTCACAGGGAAATCGAGATTGAATCTTAATTCTATGATCAAAATTGGATAGCAACAAATCAGAACAGCTAAATCAACAATTGCTTAATATATTTCCATCTTTAAGGAACTTTGTAGATATGACGCACCTAAATTATGTATTTAATACTAATGACTGATTAAAGCAATGGCATTGCAACTATTTTAATAATCCAAGTATGCTCCAGAATGATGAAATGACTAAATGATAACAAACATAGGAATTAACTTTAGAATAAACTGAGTACAATCAACACCTATTTGCGAAGTCTTTGAATTGGTTTCAACCTCTCTCTGCATTGATTAACAGAGAAAGGATCCATTGGTACAAACAGGTACTGTGATTTTGCTAGAGAAATCTTAAGACAGGGTAAATGCACACAAATTTAACTGAAAATACGCTTGGTTGCTATGTTACATAATTCAAATCACCTGATGTGTGTGCTGTTTCAACATGCTCTTGCAACTCTCACAACCAATGCAACAACAATCTATTCCCACCTTGATCTATCTCACTCTCCAATACAAAGAGGATTTTTAAATTAACTGGAAAATTTATTTTCTCGTCCAACAGTGTGTTGAGCAAAATTCTTTTCTTTCCATTTCAAAAGCTCACAGAGTTTCTCAAAATGCTTTTTCAACAACCAGAGGATTCTTAATTCTAATTGCCAGTTACTCAATGGATGGATTTCATTTAAGGTGCACCCCAAATACCTCAAACTACGTACATTTAAGAATAAGATGCAAAAACATTTTACTTTTAAAGTCAACTACAACTCTTTCTCCTTATAAATTTCTTCAAATCGTATAGAAATGTTGCTTATGTGTTTGTCAAGAAGGATATTATATCTAAAACTTTATTTAAATATAGATATCAACTTATTTATTTATGAATTCAATTTCAGTGCACTATGTAAAAGATACGTGATAGGAATTTCTTCAACAGACCATTATCCATTGGCTTGAAATGAAAAGAGTGTTAGCATTAAATCATCTACACAAAGTTTCATTTTATTATGTTTTATTTTTCCACTCTAAAACACCGAAATGCTACACACAGTACAGCCATTGTGGTGTTTCAAAGAGAATGCATCACTCAGAATACACAAGAATAATTTGACATTTTTTCTGTTGCAGTCATTTATTCCAAATTCGCATCAAAGACAATATCTTTTGTATAAAATTAGAAGTTGGGAACAATCTAAAAATTAATCATTTACATTTAAGTACCTCATTTGTTGATTGCTAGATCAAAACATAAATCCAGCCACTACTGCCAGGGAATTTTGATATGATTTGTCACCCTACAGAAGTATTTCACATTTTTATCATAGTAAATTAAAGTTATTGGCTACATTGTTTGGGGTACATGTATATACACTTATTACTTTCACTATTAATCAGTGTGGTCATTGACAGTTAGTAAGTATTTCAGTAAAACAACACAAATAAATTAGTATAATGCTGATTAAAACTAAAACAGATCTTCACAGTATAAAATTAAACTAAGAAAAGTGAATGTCTTTGAACTTTTCCATGTCATATATTTCAGGCATTTAGAGAAATATGTGACATTACGCCACTTCTTCTAAAATTTGACAGTATACAACCATAAAGATAATCTACACACATACATCAATAATATCTTTGAAGATTCCAGCAAACCTCAGGGAAACATTTTATCTTGGGAAAACTGGATTAATTAATATCAATTCATCATCAAAGTGAAGTATCCCCATAATCTCATTTCATTCATCACAAAATACTTGTCTCGCTCAGTCTGTCCAGTCATGAGACAACTCTTTGTTCTCTGTTACTTTTACTATGGACTTTTCATATCAAATTACAAACTTTCAAAAAGAATGAGCAACTTCACAATTTCCAGCAGTACATAATTAGATCAATTCTGCTACAAACTCTGGCTCTCCATTCTCATTCACTGGTACCGAAGCAGGCTGAGATTGTGCAGACTCATTGTGGCGTGGGAGTGAAGAAGGATTGAATTGAGATGGCACAAGGAATGTTGATCCGCTGAACCCCATGGCTGCTTCGTTAATATCACCATGGCAGTTCAAAAGCTCACTGTAAACCTACAAAGTAAAGCACAATTCAAATGTTTTACTCTTTGCATCATTTGTGAAATAAATATCTTTAGACATTATATGCTTAGAAGGGACTGTGGTTTCAAGATGTTAATTGTTGGGTTCACAGAGGGAAATTAGAATGGAACATACATATAGGCCAAATGGATGAGCAAAGTATTGCGAATGTCCCAAAGGAAAAAAGAGTGTGGGGTGACCAAGGAAAACATGGTGGGATGAGGTATATGTGGGATGAGTTGGAAATGAGGTACTGAACGAAATGGGCATTAACCTAGGAGGAAAGAAGGAACAGATCAGCTTTAGAGATTCTCATTAACTTATGTTATTAAACTCTAAACCGTTGGATAGATACAACCTTTACAACATATGGTACAATTAATGGAATTTTATCCTTACAGGTCTATGATAATTAGAGCAGTTAAAAATGATTTCCTCAGAGAACTTATCATAAGTAAGTTCTTAGATATTAAAATGCTGTTGTGAGCCAATAATTGGGTCACATTTCATGTAATTTAGTACTGTACAGAGGAAATTTAAAATGAATGAAAATGCAAATAATTATTAATTAATTTGTATAATCAAGTATCTCAGGGACTTAATTTATTTCTACTATTCATACAAACAATACGCAATTCTTTGCTGTGAGAATGAATTATCTCTTCTATAGCCCTTAATAGAACAAATTTGGCTAACGTTGATGATACTACAAAACAATGTTATTATAACTTGATATACATACAATGAACTAACTACATCATTGATACCTAGAATCCATTCACAATGGAATAACAAGATGCAACTAGATAACCATATGAGGAACTAAATCACATTATTCCTGAAAATATAAACAATAATATGAGAGAAATCTTGAGCATAGAAACTCTTCCAAGAGCAATAGCTCAAAGTTATTGCAGCAAAAATAGTAGTAATAAGGATTATATTAGCGGTGTATATATAGAAATTATTACCTCTCCTGGAGTTCCTTTAAAACTCCCTCCACTGCTTCCTGTGGACCCTCCTCCAGAAGGGTGCCTGCCGTAACCAGCACCCCTTGGAGTGTGTGGGCCACTCCCTCCTGGAAGACGTCCAAGGGTAGCATAATCTGCCCCATCAATGGCAACGTTCTCTCCCCTTTCTCTGTTGTTTCCATTGCCAGGGGAGCCTCGTCTTCCAGGAAGTTGGATAGTTGCATATGTGTTGCTCTGAGCATCCACCTAAAATCATAAAATATGGCTCATTGCAATAATGGTCCAATGTATTTTTGTGTACCAATCTGAATTATCTTCTGTGCCCTCACTGGTAATTAAAAAAAAACTGCAATCATCATAATATGTGATAGAATAGTATTGTTTGATCAATAGAGATAATCAAATATTCTGGTGACACATCATTCTTTGAGAGTTTATGATCAAATGTAAAGAACTGAAAAATTCTTCTTCTACCACATAGCCTTGCTCTTGAAGACCAATTGTGATCAAATGTTTGCTAGAATTCTAATATATATATCTATCTCTATAAATTCTATCATTTTAGACTTTTATCTTTGAGACTTAAAAATATAAGTTTTTTACACATTCTCCCTAATTTGAAATGATTCCTGACATTTGTCAGTGACCACAGTAAGGGTATTGTCTTGCAAATCGAAATTTTTGCCCCCTAAATCCTTGCTGCCCCGAGTGATGCTGAATTTGGTTGTGTGTTCAGGCCAGCTCTGGTTGATTTTTCAAAAAAAGGCTAGTTTCAATATTTATTCAGTATATAGTCAGAACATATCAAAAGCAAATTTATTTGTTTATGGTAACAAGGTTTTCTTTAGCAGTAGTACCAAGATCTCAAATAATGAAAATATAGTTTGTTTTCAGTGGAAGCAATCCCAAAATTGATTAACCAGTGGAGGCTAACAATTATCAGTTCTCCCAGAATTTTGATGAATGAAGGTGAGCCATCTGAATAAAGAAGTAGCAGGTCTGGTCTTGGAAAAGCCAAAATTGTTGTGGAACTTAGCGATATACTAGTATACGTATATTTGAGCTCCAACATAATTAGTAAATACTGGGGCTCCTGGATAGCCAAAAGGGATGCACGTTCAACTTTAGTGAAAGCAGTCCCAAATTAAATTCTTATTGGAAGCTCATAAGTGAAATTACCTTAGCTGTTGAAGCAATTTTAACTATGCTAATTAGTAAATACTGATGATCAAATTCCAGATAAATAATGTTAGTTAAAACTGATAGATTTTTGAAAGTTGTCAAGTAACACTCATATTATTTAACATTTTAACAGTTTGTTTTACACATGTGAGCAACATGAGTATGGGCCAGTTTACACAATATAATGGGAATATTTTGCAAACTTTAAATACTATGGGTGAAGCCAGATTTGATTATTGAAACTATAAACATAAAAAAATAGTAAGGCAATTCATTCTTCAATTGATAAATTATTTTAAGCTATACTCGTATTTCTGTATTAAGTTTTAGTGGATGTTATTTGGCATTTTGTGAAAGAATTTAAGAACTGATCTTCTTCCAAGAGAGATTTTAGCTAAGTCGTAGAGAGATTCTACTATCTCTCCGTAACAAACACTGAACTGATGCTGCTGATTAACCCTTTCTCAACGATAATATATATTTCGATTCTGTTCTGACCTGAGAGAAATCAACGCTGTCACGCCTATCATGAGGTGACAATCCCATGCTACCAGGCTGCTCTGGCTCACTGAAGACTTGCATTGTCAACTCCTGCTCTTCATAAAGTTTCAATTTTCTGGGAAAGAAAAGAATACAATTCATTATGAAACCATACGATTGATTAACTTTACAAAATCATCATCATGAAACTCTCACACATCATATTATCCCTTACTATTAGTACTTGGATATACCATGCCATACATCACCACTGCCATGCACCATAATTTTAAGAAAGAAATTTTGGAAGAAAATGTGAAATTTAATATGAAAGGATCAGAACTTTTTATACCTAACTCAATTTACAACATTATTAATCTTTACAGAATGTAACCTTTAACTTTTATTTAGTTTAAAATAATGAAGCTGTGTACATGCATAGTATGCAGGTGAAATTTCAGGCATAAATTTAAGGAAAAAAGTGTGTGTTATATACTGATAAATACTGTACTTATAATATTTTTTATATCACTTTTTAAATCTTATGACATTATACATACATCAATATTATTTCAGTGTGATAGAGAGGTAACAAATATGACAGGAGATATTTTAAAATTAACATAGGTTGTGAAAGTATCTCAATGGTCGGTATGACTTAAATAAATATAATGATTATAAAATTAGGATAATAATGAATAAACCAAGGCACTTACTGCTCAATCCACAATGGATTTTCTGTGGTGTTGAGTTCATCTATCATCTCTTTCTTTATTAAGGTTTCTTTCTTCTTCAAATCACTAGGTGCAGTGATAACCCTAGAAATGATGAGTTAATATAAGAATATGGCATGTAGAACATGTAATGTAATGAAAAGTAAGCAAATGACTTAAAATAAATTTCATGAGGGATGCTTTCAACTAACCAGTGTCTGAGACAGCAGCATACCACAAGGAATGTTATCAGTCCAACAAACAGCACTATCACCAAAGCAATAAGTGCTGCTAAAGCTGGGTCAAAAGGCTCCTCCCTTATTCCAACAAAAGCAGGCTGTAATGATAAAGAGGTTGTTTGGAGCTTCATTTCACACCAGAAAAGGAATAAGATGCAATGCAGCCTTCAGCATTTCAAATAAGGAAATTTCAATAATCCTTCTAATAAAACCCAAAACAGCAATAAGCCACGTTTAAAATGGAAGGGACATATGATAGTTGTTTCCTTGTATATAAAGTCCCAATCGATTGCAAATTTGTGAGCTTTCTAATTTTCTTCTGTCTTTCTATTCTGATGCCTTCTGTTTACCCTTCCTCACTTCACATTTGAACTTTCTCATTTTCATGCTTAGATGCAACAAGTGGAATTGGCAAATTGCTTCTTTTTCAGGATTTCATGATCAATGTCATGATTGCATAAAATATTGATATATGAAAAGCAAAATGACAAAAGATTGAATTAAAAGTAACTTTAAATAAACTCTAACATTTTTTACTTAAACTGAATTATTCTATATCACAGTATAATCTTTGAATGAAATAAAATTGTATTGAATTAAAGGAAACAAAATAAAGCTCTTTATGGCATAAAAGATATTTCCATTAAAATATATATGACGTTTCATAAAGAGGGGAATTGGTAAACGTAACTGAAGAATATCTTTGATTTATTTATGATATAATTAAAATGGGTGGAGTGGTGTAATATTAAGCTTAATGATAATTTTTTCAATGATTAAGAAATCAAAGTTATGTTCATTAAAGCTCAAATTAAAGCATTGTGTTATTTCTGGTCCCTTCATATCGAACTTGAATTGATAACAGTACCAGTGTTTCAATATTCGATTAAATTGTGAAGCTTCATCTCCAATTTGAATAGAGATGAAATCACTGAATATTCTGAGATACTTACCACTACATTTTCAATTGCATATCCTGCATAGTAATCCTTAAGGAAGTCATACTTTGCATCAATCACCTTTAGAACATCAGGGATTTGGGCAATAGTTTGTGTTGGTCCATCAACAACATGTAGGTACATATCACACCTGAAAATCAGAGAGGGGATAATTTACTCTGCTGCTCTAAATATAATGTTTGGTGATTTATTTCTGTATGCTTTTCTTAATTACCAATCTCTACGAATACGTCCAGATGAATCAACATGGTAACGAATGTCATCAATCACAACAAGACTCAGTGTGACATTTGACAGCTCTGCGACTATTTCATCCTTTTCTTGATTAACTTCTTCTGGAGATCTTGAGAGGATTACCCTTATCAACTGCTGTGGTTCATAAATCCAAATCTTAAATAAAAAATTAATTTTGAACATATTAATAATATCCTATAAAAAAACAAGTCTTATGAAATATGGTTATGAAATAAATGGTCTTATGGTTAAGAAATAAATGCCTTTACCACATAATGTTATTCTTTCTATTGAATTAGAAAACGGCTTCACTGAAAACATTTATTAGATCCCCAAGCTACTGATACACAAGAAGTGTTAGGGCTATTAGATGTAAACAATTTGAATCAGTAAAAATTAATTTTAATTTGCAAAATCCATAAATGAAAATACTGATAAAATTCATTCAAATTTATATAGAAAAATCCTACAGAATAACTAATCGGCATCCTGTGATTCCTAATTATGGTATGGTATATAGTGAAAACAATATGAACTTGTTTCATGTTGACCAATGTTTCATAGAAATGTTGTTTAATTCTCTATCAACTACATTTTAATATTGTGACAGGTACTTTATTCTTTAAGAAAGAGGATAAATAAATTATCTCAGCAAACTAAGCTATTAAGACAAAATTAAACCATAAAGAACAATAATTTAGAACAGAAAATACTCTGAATCTATGGGAAATAAGGAAAGGAAAGAATTACATTACATATGAAAACAACATTTGTTTATAAAAAAATTCCAAGTAGTTGTAGTCAAAAGTTTAAGAAATGACTAGATGAACTCATTAGCCTTTCTGGGATTAAATATCAATCAATTACAATAAAAATAGATGAAGAACAACTCCTACGTGCTGATAAACTCTCTTGAAATTTAGAGCCATTCCAAGTGTAAATTATCATGGCACATTGGCACTACACTATTAATGAGTTTAATTGCAGAAAGACTTCTGTAGCCCTCTATTTGGATATAACCATAAGAAGGATGTATAAGTATCAGATTATACTAATCCATATAACATTATCTTACATAATTTGCTTGAACTAGTGCTATCCATATTGTGATAAAATAAGAATTAAGAGGATAAAAATTATTTTCATTTTATATTAATCTTGCCAGATTACGAGACCTAATTTGTAGCATAAGGGTTCTGGAGTCATTAAATTTTGAAAACTGCCAGATAGTTAAATAAACTTACATGGACTTTAGCATGGGTCTCTCTTTCAGGAGGAGCATTTTCTCGAGCAACTATGTCAAGCACAAAGCGATCTTGGTTGTACTCAGTGACATAGTTAGCTGTCACCAGACGTCCATCTGAAGTAATGTTGAATGGAGATGGCACTACAGATCCTGAAGAAACATTGGATCCATACCTGAAAAAGGGAAGACACATAGAAAACTCACTAAGTAGAGTCCACAAAAACTTTTATTAAATGACCTAGGTTTTGTTGCAGTGTAACACCATCAGGTGAAATTACCAGAAACAGACCATATTATAAAATAAAATTGGGAAAATTTATATGAATTTCAATGTTCCCATGGTAACTTACATGATAAAAATACACTAAAAAATAAATAAGAAAAAATGGAATACCTGTACAAATTTGATGTCAGGATTAGAAATGATATGGTCCCATTAACCCCTTCATCAGGATCCTCAGCTGAGAGCTTTGTGACAAACTCATTTATCTTGGACATTGCATTTATACCTAAAGATAAATATTGAGGTTTCAATGAGATTTTGAGTGATAAATTAAGTTATGAGAAAAATTTATTGCAATGTTAGAATTTGTTTGAGAAGTTAATATCAGAGGTCATATGAATAAAAATTCAAATGAAAGACAATAATTTACTTGTTAATTTATTCAATTAAATTTTAATACATTCAAATCATGCATGAATTTCACATCTTAGTTACAAATTTTAATAGAGCAATGTTCTTCATACAGATTTATCAAGAGTAAAAGAAGTTATGCAATAGGAAAGGAAAGGGTATATTGTACTTTTTCACATAAATTTATTCAAACAACTAGCTTCAACAGAGGACCATTGTCTTCAGGTAGAAATAAATTTATGTGGAAAGAATACGATATACCCTTTCATTTCCTACGATGAATTTCCACCACACCTTGCTAGACTCTGTAAATTTTATTTTAAGTTATGAAATAATTTTTGCTCATTATTAAGGGCTGAATGCATCCAAAATTTACTGATTGATTTACTAAAGTTATATGAATAAGTCTTGGTAAAAGCCTACTTACCAGCATAATAGTCTGATCTATCAAATACAGGAGGATTGTCATTTTTATCCAGAACGGTAACATGAACATGGGCGATACTATAGTATCTGTCAATTTCATCTGGGAAGAACTGGTTTTCAGGCTATAAATAATAAAGAAATGGGTAATCATCTCAAGAATGGAAAGATGATGAAATCAGAAGTAGGTGCAAAGAATGTTAACACTTAGTACATATTTTATCAAAAGAATTTAATTTTCATCTCTATAGAAAGAAAATAAGCATAAGGCATCAAGCCTTCTGATAGTAATTCTATGAAAATGGAAATAATTCTAAAATTCTTTAAATATTGAGATCAGTTGTGAAGATTCGGCCATGGAAACTTTTATCAAATCTTTCTTAATGCAACTCAACTACAACTTTTAAAACTGTATTAACTGTATCAAATATCCAACAAGAAAGAGAGTTGAAACAAACACACAGAGTATCTTATCCAATTTTAAATCAAAGCATATGAGAAACAAATTCAGATGACAGTTAATCTTTCTGTTTTATTCTCAATCATCTTTAGGTTAGACTTCAGTTGCTAGCCAATGAATTAAGTATGAATAACTTCATGTTTATTCAGAAATAAAAGAATAAAGAATTTAAGCAATTAACAAATATCAGATATAATGTATTAGCTAAATTCATGATACTAGCAGGAATTCAAAATAGATCTGAGATCTCATATAAACGGCAATTAAATAAAATGAGAGATAATAACTTACTGCATAAATGTTATAATCTGGATTGTTTGTAGCTTTAACATAGATATCATAAGAGTCTTGCTTCTCTCTGTCAAATGTTCCATTGGTGTAAATATAACCATCTGTCCGGCCGATGTAAAAAAGCCCTTCTTCATTGCCAGCAACTATGTAATAATATATCTTAGCGTGTTTACCTTCATCCCTATCAATTGCTTTTACATGGCCTACAACATAGAAGCAGAAATTAGTGGAGTACAAATTTGACAAAGAAGTCACTTTAATTCTTCTCATTATTAATCATCACTATTCATTTAAAAACAGCTTTGAAAACACCATGCTGATTTTACTTACCAATTGAAATACCCCTTTCTTCATTTTCTGGAACTTTGAAACGATAGGGCATTGTCATTTCATCCTTCTGGAATTCAGGCATATTGTCATCTGAATCTACAAGCAAAACTGTGAGGAACCTAAGAGTTTCATATGAAACAGGAGAGCCATGATCACGAGCTACAAGAACCAGCTATAAAAGAGACAAACGAATATAGATGTAGACAAACAGGTGTAAGCAAACACAGTCAACTTCAATAACACTGTACATGATAATAAAGAGGCTGATAGATGTCTGTTTTAATTTATGTGTGGCAATTCATGGTTCATTAAAAAGTTTACACATATTTCCACATTTATAATAAGAAAAAGAGTTTTAAATCTAATCAATTCTAATTTTCTAATAAAAAATAAAAAGAAGTAAATTGAAATTATATCCTTCTTTACCATTTGGATTTCTGTATTTCGTAGCAATCATTTGATTGTCTAAATTATTACATGCAATTTCATGACATTTTCTAAGCAATACATAAAGTAGTTACCAATGAGGAAATTATCTTCTGCAACAAAATTATAGGCAAACATAGCTATCTTTAATGAAGTTACCTGATCTTTTCATTTTCCAACAAATCAAATTTTATTATCTTCTTAATTATCAGAAACTCAAAATAGGTCAAAGCATGATAATTACTACATCAATGCGACACACCCCGTTTACATGAACTTACAACAGGAACTTAAAATCACATTACAATTTTAAATGGCAATTAAGCATGAATATTTAATATTGTTGAGAAATGAATATATTCTGTGAGATATGTACCTTGGCCTAATCATATGTATTGTAAAATTTTAAATTCAATTCACTAACCTCATATTTATCCTTAACTTCTCTGTCCAGAATGATTTTGGTCCTGAGCTCCCCAGAGTCAGCATTGATAGCAAACTCATTGGTTTCCTGAGTATTTTCATTGCCGACTTTCAAGTGATAAGTGATGCGACCATTTTCCCCAGTATCCTTATCTTTTGCCTTGACTGTCATGACCAGGTAATTAGCCAATCCTGCATTCTAAAAGGTGAAGTTGTTTAAATTCAAGTATAATAGATAAAACTTGAAATAAAATTTAATTACAAAAGTAGTTCTCTTACTACAACATTCATTTGCATTATAATGTATGTCAAAAAGTCTTCAATGCATAATCGAGAGGATCAAAACATACCACAGATGTTAAATTTAAGGCTGTGATAGTCAAGAGTTAGCTATAAAACTTTTTTACTCCATTGATAAATTCTTTGATGAACTTTTTAATCTCCTCAGGTGTGTTTTTATGAAGTGAAATATTCTACTATAATGATCAATGAATCATCATCATTATTCAGTCAAAAGGTATTTGGGGATTATATTATTAATAACATATGGTTTCAAGCGTTCTATGAGAACTTGTACAAAATACTTACTTCAGGAACTTCAACTGTAGCATTGCCCAACGCTGGCATGATGAAGATGGGTTTATTTTGATTGACATCAAGCACAGTGATGGTCACAGTGACTTGGTCAGAGTAATTTCCAGTTCCATTTCCATCTCTTCCTTCCACTGTAAGATGATAGACTTTTCCTTTTCCAGCTAGTGACTTGGCTGGATATATTATGCCAGTGGAAGGATCAATGCGGAATAAACCTAGGAATAAAATTAATGTTATAGTGATTAATCAAACCCGCAGCGATATTAGTATGTGTTCTATACATATTTGTTCACAGAAGGAAACTCAAGAGTCAATTACGAGTGAAAAATTACAAGAACACATAGAGGAAATCATCAAAATGAGTTACAGTGAGTGAGATTGCTTATCTACCAATGTTAAAGCAGAATAGCTTAACATATGTAAGACTTAGCTATCTTCATCGATTTCAAAATATTTCACAATATCTGAGACCTTTCCCATATTCAGACATCATTTACGAATCTATTTTATGAAAAACTGCTTAACTCTGTTTCTGAATACATAAATATGTAATACTTCCTACTTTTTTATTCTAAATGATTTGACTTTACATAATTTAAATTCTTTTTCTAATTATTATGTCAAAGTTGTTAATGTATAAATTGTGTTATAACACTTATAACATTACAAATGCATAGTTATTATATTATTTGTCTTTTTGTAAATATGATGTTTCCTTTTATATGTTAACTTGATAATTGACAATGCCTATACATACATGATTTGTACATTTCCTGGGATGTATTCAATTATTATCATTATTATCTATTTTCAGCTTTATTACTGAGATTTAGGAAAATAAAGGAAAAAAGATAAAAATTTTTGTGAATGAAAAATATTTTTTTCAAGCTCATTACAAATAATTACTGACAATAATGATTGTTATTCCAAAAATAAGTTAATCTTCACAGAATTGTTTACAAAGAAGTTACTGAGAATAAGCCTGCAAGAAAATATACCAAAAACTCACCTTCTTCATTCCCTGCAATAATTGAATACACAATCAAAGAGTTAATTCCTTCATCAGCATCATGAGCCTGTACTTTAACTATAGGTGATGGTGGTGATAGTGGTATATTTTCTACAATTGATATTGGGTAGTTGCGTTGATTGAACACAGGTGGATTGTCATTTACATCCTCCAACTTGATCATTACCTGCAAAGAAATGCAATTAAAAATGTTAACATAACACATAATACTTACATCAATTTAATGTTGATGTAAGTAATCTCTAGTCAACTACATGATTAAATTTGTAATTACCGCAGCAGTTGCGGAAATTCTAGACAAGACATGAGTTTTATTTTACAAGTTAGTGGTTCTTGTGATTAAAGAATTAGGTCAGCAATAGCTTTATTTGAGAATAAAATATTGAATATTAGCTCAAAAATCATCTACTTAGAATGTCAGACTGTAATTGTACTGCAACAAGAAATGTTTAGTAGAAATCTAAGCTAGTGAGGGAATATCTAACTTTGTATGGATTACATTACAATAAATATGAGAATTGTATTAAGTATTTGAATATCAATCATTAAAGATAATTTCAATAAGCTTACAGGGACAGCAATACTCCTCCTTGATTCAGGTGGGGCTCCATCACTAGCTTTCACTTGGATTACAATTGTGGGGGTTTCTTCTCTATCCAATATCCCAGGATTTAGCACAAGGATATTGCCTGAATCCAATACACGGAAGTTTTCATGGTGCTCTCCCAGAAGACTGTAATGGATCTTCCCAAAGTCTCCTTCATCTTCATCTGTGGCATTGACAGCAATGACTGGAGTTCCACCAGGAGAGTTTTCTTTAACTGTGGCATGGTAGACTTGCTAAATCACAGCAGGAGGAAATAGGTTTTTAAAAACTTAAAAATCAAATTTATGGTGTTGATTTAATTCTATGAAAAACTTTCCCAACAATTTAACTATTGAGTTACTTTTGCTAGAAACCCAAAACTGAAGATGCTAGTCTTTACGTTCCAAATAACATTTAATAGTTGCTGTTATTTTTATGTATTTTGAATGATTTTCTACAGCTCTGAGTGATATCCTGATTCTCCATTTTTTACGAAAGACATCTGATTAATACAGAATTTAAAATGTTCACTTATAGTTAAATAGTCATAATTTTACAAAATACTTAAAATTGCCATGATACTAACTTAAACTATTTGTTAAATATATGATAAAGGACATCAAAAATCATAACAAGTTAACCTTGTAACTCTGTGCACACTGTGTATGAAGTATTTGATAGATGACCATATAAATGTTATTTTCAATAAATCAAGGGATTCACATTCATTTAGTATAATTTTGATGATTTTTCCTTGATATTGTCTCTTATCCCAAATAAAAGTGTTAGGATATAGCTAAACAATTTCACTAACAAATTCTTACCTCTGAAAATACTGGATCCATATCATTTATATTTATCACATTCACCATTATGTTGGCAGAAGCAGAATATTGAGGCACTCCTGAATCATAAGCTACCACAGTGAAGTTGATGGTCTTGATTTTCTCATAATCGATCCGCCTCTTTGTCTTGACAACACCTTTGTAATTATAAAAAAATAATATTCTTTATTTTCAGAGTGACTTCATTGTTGTTCAATGGTATTTTTATAACGCAATGCTTAATAAGATGATTTTTATGACAATCCTATAATCCCACAAATCATACTTAAATGAACTTAGAGAGACAATTTATAATGCTTTTCTAATTCTAAATGGAAATCAAGCATGATCATTCTATTTAAAATTTCTTCATATACATTCATAAAATATCTTGTTACACTGTAAGCAAAGTTAACCAAAACAGTTAAATATTTTACCATTGCTTTTTATGTTGATTTAAGCATATGCTGATTGAAAAATAAAGATGTAGTGATAAAAAGGAACAATGGATTTATATAATCATTCATTAGATAAAAATTATTTTCTAAACAGTTTCATAAATTCACCTTGAATAAGCAAACAGAAGAGTTATTCATAAAATTATGTTATTTCAATTTTCTAGGCCTATTAATTTATGTTAGCTTCAAAGTAAAAAATCTTTAACTAGCTAGATTAACTGTTTCTGAATGATGTACTCTACAAAATACTTCTCCAAGCTAATGCAATGAAAATGTTGTTGATGGTTAAACACCTATGCATTCCTGCCTCTCTTCTTAAGATGTCACTCATAAGCCTTTGTTTGCAGTAGGGTTACCACCTGTTGCATCTTGTGTTGAATGAAAATATTTTATCTGGCTATTAATGTTTGAGTAATATATATATGAACTCCTGAAAATGTTCCTGGTTCATTCAAAGAGCAGCTCATTTGACTTTATGATGCTAATAGCTAATTTCTTGCTTAAGGGTGGATTTCTAACCTAAAAACTACTTATTTCCTACTTTAGCTAAAAATTTTTATTACAGCTTCAATCATCTAAAGATTATGAAAATATTATGAATAAAATATCCGAGTTATGGAATGTTTACCATGTATTACCTATCATTTTCTTATGGTCTTCTAGAAAGCACTGATAAAAAGAGACTAAAATAGTAAGCATAATTACACTAGTGAAAAGATGTACTGTACTAAAAGATTGACAATTTTTCAAGAATAAAATAGTTTTAAATTACAATGAAAATATAGCATTACTGAAAAACTGAGAGCTGATATATAGCAAGTTGGGGGTGCCTGACTTACTTCCTATAACTAATTCTGGCATTCTTCATAATTAAAAAAAATCTATTTGATGAGAAGCTTATTATATGAAACTTTTGGATCGTCAAAATCTTACAATTTTTAAGTTAACTATTGACAAATATGGGCTAGAGAAAATGCAACATAACATTTTCAATGAAAATGGAATTGATGAATGATTTCTCAAGACACTAAATATATTCTGATGCCTTTTCAGTTGCTCTTTTATATTAAACAGACTCAGCAATAAAATCTTTTAAATAAAACAATTTCTGATACCAGAAAGACTAGAGACTAAAATATTTCAAAGTAAAACAAATTATATGCTCATATCAGTTTGAAGTTGAATTTTAAATAGAGAAATAAAGTTTGCATTTAATATTCAAACAGATTCTTCATCTTATCATAATGACATAAAAGCAAGAATCACAAAAATCAACCTGAGAATTCAAATCATATTTTATATTAAAAGAAAATAATAATAATCTTAAATTAGTCAAGAAAGCTGCAAAGAAAATAGCCACGGACCTTGTCAAATGTATAAATAAAAACTACATATCATAAGTACATCAAGTAACTTTCTTATCAGGTAGGAAGGATTTCTGAGAAGCAAAGCTGTAAAAAGATTTAAACATGCTGTTTGGTTCAATTTATAAATTCTTAGTTATTGTTTCACCCCAGTAACATGGCGATTTTCTGCTGTTTTGGACAGTCCACATAAAGGTGCATCAATTTTACACGCATTTCTGAAGTTGTAGAATATCATCTCTAACCTGGAGTTTATAATATGTACGATATATGTCTATAATATATATAATTCCTTACCTGTTATTCTATCGATTTCAAAATACTCTGATTCTGGCTCCAGGGCGTAATGTGAAATTTTGGAATCCTGATCTGTGGCTTCATAAGATGCAACCACAGACCCCACAGTTAGTTCTTCTTGCAAGGATACAGGTGGTAGTACAGGATTCTCTGGTGTCCAGGGAGGGGGGAAGGTTGGAGGGGAATCATTGACATCTACCACTGTCACAACAAGGGTTCCTTGGCCTTCTTGCACAGTTGGGGCACTAACATCTCGAACATGGACTGGGATACGGAAGAGTGCTCCTATATCTCTGTTCAACGGCTGGGCCACTGAAACTTCTCCTGTTGTAGGATTAACTGAGAAAAATCCCTAAAAAGGAAATTAATGCAGGACTGAAGTGATACAACCATCACTTTATCATCATGGGTCAAACCAAAATGACAATTGCTTTTTTCCCAATGCTTCTTCTTTTAAAAGAAATGCTATTTTGTCACCTTTTAATTAGAAGATGTTAGATGCGTATATTTATCAACAGTATCAGAGAATTTGTCTCCTAGAACCAAGATTATCACAATTATTTTATTATAATCAGATACTTCGCAAATCAGTGGTCTCAGAATAGAGAATAGATAAAGCGGAAACAATACAAACTGGAAAAATTTTTATCAAGAAATTCAACAAATTTTACCAATATATTGCATCAGGCCATCAAAAACTGTTTGAAAGATCAAATATATGTTGGATTATATTTTGGTCACAGAAAAGTTTATAAATACATAGAAAACTTGCAGTGTCACAGAAAGTGCTCACACTCATTCGTAGCAAAATTAAAACAAGAAAACCAAGGGTAATGGCATAAATGCTTAATAAAAGGATGACAGGAATGACAATGGAAAAGAATTAACACTGACTATAGGAGAAGAACATACAGGATACGGAACAACGAGCTAAGAAGATAATTAAATGGGAATGGGTACAATGGTGAAGGAGATGAAATAGAGAAGTTGAATGAAAATGGGTGGGTTAAACATATGACTGTGAGAATAAAGCTAATAATACAATGGTCAGTATTAAACCATCTAGGGAAATATTTTACTTGATCCAGACATGATTAGGGAAAGATGTATTATGAGGAGGAACTGTAAGAGTAAGAAATGTAGACAGCTAACAACAAGATAACAAGTGAACAAGAAGTAGGAGAAGATGATATATCCAATAAGATATCAGATGATGAATTTGAAAGAGCACTACATGATATATGAAGGAGTAAGGCAGTGGAAGTTGATAATATTATAAGTTCTGGAATATTTACACCTGAATTTCTTCTGAAGGAAAATTTATGATGAAAAGTCCACAAAAATTGATGATATCTATTTTGATTCCATAGAAGAAAAAGAATAATGCAACACAATGTTGTGATATTAACAAATAAACTTAAAGCTCATGCATTCAAAATAATTCAAGATTGCTGAAGAAAAGGAAAAATGAAATGGCATTTTGATGAAGATCTGTTTGGTTCTCAGAGAAAGACAGGGACTCCTAATATAATTATGGAATAACTCATTTCATTATGGTAATGATGGCTCTCATGGAATGAGAACTTGTAATGAAGAGGGTTTTTGTTGATGCATATATTGAACATGCCGAGTAAAGAACAACAGAATAAAGGCTGAAGCTTATACAGTAAAATCCATTTAAGATACTCCCCGTAAGTTCCCTTAATCTCCATTAGTTGTAGATTGTGCTCTGAGAAGCTTTCTGCTCTTGAACATTTCATTATTCTACCCTAATCATCAATCTGGTCAAAACTGTTCCAATGTAGAAAAATGATCGAAATTAAGTGACTAACACAGTCTCCTTGCGTAAAAAGCAGACCATTCTTCAGAAAAATCATGTAAAGCAATCAGAATTAAACATCCACTTATAGTGGTATCCAACTCAAGATACAATTTTCACTTGGTTATTCAGAAAGCATCTTAACTTGGTTTTACTGTATTTAGAATGTTGGACTACTTCGGAAGAATAAAACCTTGGAACACAGTTTGTACTTGAAGTAAATGTCATGGATTTGGATGGTTGATGGGTTACCAGAGAGGGCAGGGAAGTGAAGATGATTTACAGTGAGCTGTCCTTGGTCTGCAGTGCTTTGAATATATATGCAGAAGAAATGAATGAAGGAGAAATGTCGGTGAAGAAGAGTAAAGTCAGTAAGATATGCAAACAACTGAGAAGACGCAGAGTAGATGACAAAGTAGACATCAAAGTAGATGGCATAATAGATGACAAAGCAGACAATTAAGCAACAACAAAGCAGACGACAAAGAATGTGGTTCTGAAAAGGATTTGCAAATACTAGTCAATGCACTAAAAGACAAAGCAAGGTATTTTGGGATGGAGATAAAACATCAAAAAATCAAATTTATGAGATTTGCTAAGGGAATGAAAGCTAGGTTAACATTTAAGGCAGACGGAGATAAGCTAGAACAGTTGGACCAATTCCCGTACCTTGGTAGTACTCTTTCTTGGGATTTGAGGAGCACAAAAGAGGTCGTATGAAGAATAACAGTAGCTATGGATCCCTTCATGATGCAAAGGGAGCTGATGACGGAGAGCCTTCAAAAAGATATCAGGAAAAGACTAGTAAAATCCTCAGTCTGGAATGTTTTGCTATGTGGGTGCGAAGTTTTGGACCTAAGAAAGGAGGGCATTGCAAGTCTGGAAGCCTTTGAGATGTGGGAGTAGCATAGAATTAAAAAATTAAATAAGTGGGGTTGATAGAAAAACAAAAAAGGAAATTCTGGAGATGGAGAGGAAATGGCTTGAAAAAACAAGACATTGGTTGGTCAAATAATAAGATGGGAGGGATTGTCAAAGAAATTAATTAAAGGTAGGATGTTAGGGGATATGGAGAAGGAGTGACTTAGGATGTTTCAAAGGTTGAAGTAGGCTATGAAGAAATAACGGAAATAGCATTTGGCTGCGAAATTTCAGAGGACATGAACCTACCAAGATGTAGATGACTCTGGCACATGTGTTTTGCAGAATTAGATCTTCTACTATGATAATTAAGTATTCAGAACAATCACCTATTTAAGATTTTCATTCATTGCCATGAAAATACTTAAACAGAGGAATAAAATACAGTTATAATAAACCACTGTGTAGTAGCACACTGAATTGGAAGTTCTCATTCTAAATTGCAGCTGAAGAATATTTGTGAACTTGTATTTTAACACTAAATACAATAAAGATTGATCATTAATGTGTTTTGAATGCAATTACTTTCAAATGTCTAGTTTGATGAAGATAAAAAGCTATTTTAATGGATAAGGTGAAAATAATTTTCTATTTCCGCACACAGACTCTTGAATGAGTGTAGTGTAGTTCTTAGGAGGATGGAGCACTGGAAGATGTTAAGGTAGTTTGACTTCAGTTTACCATTACTTGCTGATCATCACGAATCGGCTTTCCATCCTTATCATATGCTGTCACAGGCTCAGCAATTTTAAAATTCAATGCATCTGTGCTGTTTACGTCAGGATCCTCAGCCATCAGAGTGTAAAATACAGTGCCGGGTGGAGCATCTTCAGAAACCTAAATGGAAAAGATTCCAATTAGAAAGAAAATTCAATTTTCAAATATATTTCACTGGAAATATTCATAATAATAGGCATAACTTACCTCAGCCTTCTGAGTTTGTGGCTTGAAGTATGGAAGTTTATCATTGCTGTTCAGGACTTTAACAGTGAGAGTTGTCGTTCCAGTTAAGGCAGGAGTACCTTAATAAGAAATATGGAATATTAATAACTGAAATTTATCTCATTGAAGGCATTTATTCATTTAAGAAATGAAGAACAATGTTGAATATTTTTCTTCTGATAAATAGCAACCTTATTGTAGATCTGCATTTCTAAATTCATGGAGCTCTTGAAAGCAATTCAGGTGTTTATGTACAAAAGAAATTTGAAAATTTCAGTCAAAACAATTGTGAGAAAATTATTTATTAATTAGAGCCACATTTTTTTAAATTCATACACAGTAATCACAATGCTGTTTCATCATGCATTGTCCTCGTTTAAAACAATTTCTTCAAAGAACACTGGGTCAATTGTAAAGTTAATATAGAATAGGAAACATATTTAAATTTGAACATGTATGTAAATTTATTCAGTACAGAATTTCTATTCTGAATGAACTCTTTTACTAATGTTTGAGTAAAGGAGTTTGCAAAATACTCATCCAAAAAGATTCCAGCAGCATTCTTCCATTACAAAATTTTAACTTGCTTGAGTCTGAAAACCCACTGAAATTTACCAATATAGTAATATAGGCTCTGTTTTAATAGTGGGCAATTCATTTTAGAGCTCTTTAGTGTTACAAAGGTTGAAAAACCAATCTTTTGTGTAATGCAAAAGTAAAAATACATTTCCAAGATGATTTAATGAATTAAATTTACCAACGAGAACTTGTTTTCCAAAAATTTATGATAATTGCGATCAATCCATGACAATTTACTTTTTAAAAATTCCATCAATATTTAACTTGAATAACGAAAGTTACTAGCTCAAAAAACTTTCTTTGAACAAAAGAATGAAGGTCTAAACATTTTTAGCTGTAGTTTCAAGAATATTTCTATATTTTAAATCCCTATGTAGTATACAAGTTGCAAATCTATATTGCATACTTCTACTTGTGACTTAGTTCTAAATTATATGCACATATAACATGTGAATTGTCTGTCATGAAATATGGTAAAAATTAAAGTTTTTGCACAAATACTTTGTACCATGAAGATGAATAATATTCAATGTTTGCTTCATCTTTGTTTTCTATATGTCTTTCAGATTAAAATCATTAGCATGAAGTCTGTGATAGTGAATGGATTTAAAAAAGACAGGTTAGTAATATGAAATATTGCAATGCCTCAAAAAATGTTGAAATCTGATTGCATGTAATTTAATATTTGTCAATGAAACTATGATAAATAACTCTGTCATATTGAATATTGTTTTGCGTACATCTAAATTCCTTCTCAGTTACTACTATGTAGCTAGTTCTTTATTTATTTATTTATTTTAGATTACTTAATATACATCAAGAACCCATGGTCCATGTTTAGTCAACAAACAACTGTTATCCTATGCATTATTTTCTATCAAAAAATTTCCAGAAGAGAAAAATTACCTTTGTCAGCAGCAATGATTTCAATGTTGTACATTTTCCTACGATCGTAATCAAGCTTGTTTGCCACTTTAACAATTCCAGTTATCTCATCAATGCTGAAGTCATCGTAAGATCCTTTCTGTATCTTATAGTACAAGTTCGCATTAATTCCAGTGTCATCATCAGTGGCAAAGGTTTGATCAACAGTTTTACCTGTAAGACACATATCATAATAATAAAGATAACTTACAAATCAATTATGAAATGAAATACTGAAGATTAGCAACTTCATTAAAGGTTTTTTTTTTTTGATGATAAGTCAGTCTCAAAGTTGTAACATGAATTTCAGATACATTACTATTAGAATTGAAAACTATGTTCCCTATGTTTATAAAAAGGAAGTTTAATTGCTAAGATGGATCAATGAAGAAAAACATGCATTCAAAATATTCTAGAAAGTCTTACCAATGGGAGCATCTTCCTGCACTGAGATAAAATAACTTGGCTTTTCAAATTCTGGTGCATTGTTGTTCACATCTCTCACTGATATCTTCACATTGGTCGTGTTGCTGTATGTTCCATCACTGGCCTGTTGAAAAACATATGAACTGTTAAGGCTAATAATGAATATTCCCAATTAAAAAATGACTGAAATATATAGGACAATCACTCGCACATATTTGTATGAGGGTTTAGTTTCAAGCGCAAACCTTTCGTCTTTTATCGCAATTTCGAATACAAAGCGAAATTACACCACCCCAATAACAAAATTTGTTCAATTTTCTTTATTTTGGTACTTGCCTCGATTTCGGAGGACCACTATAAGTATTTTAATTGTGCTAAAGAAAATTAGCCTGCAATCGATAACAACGTAACGTGCTTTTCTTACAAGGGATTTACAGGTCAATCTGAATCGAATCATGGATTTTGTTGGTAGAAAGATATCGATCGATCGATGTCTTCAGTCACAGGACCTCGAACGACTCCTCTAATTTCATATATCTATCTTGTCGGGAAATGCTTTAACTTAATTTTCGAGACGCTTCTATGCATTTCTTAAGGGAGTTACTGACGGATGAATAAATTTATAAAAGTCGAGATATAAAAATACATACACGTCGGTCATTATTATATAAGATTCACGATTAGATATTATTATATTAGATAATTACATGTTCTGAGGAAATGTGATGAAAAAATTCGAACGATTCCAATGCTTAAATTGTTGTAAAATAAAAGCACGTAAAATCCTGCAGTTATAACAATAGTAATGCTCACTTCTAAGGTGAGGACCACCAAATCTCCGGATGTCTTGGTCATACTCAGTCCTTGAGGGTTGGCCACCGTAATCTCTCCAGAGTGGCGGTCCACGGAGAATAGGTTCTGTCCATTTCCACCAGCGATGGAATATGAGATGAGCGAAGTTTCGTCGGGATCTTCCGCCTTCACAAAGAGTCTTGGTTCGAATCTCGACGCCCCTTCGTCTATGCTGGCGCGATAGTTGTCCTGGACGAAGCGCGGTGGGTTGTCGTTGGCGTCTTGGAGAGATATCTTCAAGGAGATCACAGCACTTTTACCAGCTCCCTCGTCGTCGATCGCCTATTAAAAGAGTTCGAAATTCAATTGGTGGAATCATTCAAATTAATGTGTGAACAGTCTTCATCACGCATATAAATATACGATATGCGGCGGTTTACAGTTAGGTTATGAGAACAACGAGAGAGAAAAATTAGGAACATAAATATTCAACTTTTTTCTTTGCATAATTAGGTTCTCAAGTGTGTTTTGACTCAGTCAATTAATTGAAATACAACAAAATTCATTACTAAGTAGTACAACAGCGAAGTTTTCGGAGCTGTCATTGTTCAAGACTTCCATAAATTAAAATATTCACATAACTACTAGAACTATATATAATAGGCGTTGATATACAAAAATGATGGTTTTCATCATAAAATTTCATTGTTAATATTATTTAAATCATTTTAATAGCTGCCTCACAATAAAACGATATGTACTCAAAAGAAACTCGACAGATATATTCCCCGCAAAAGATGAAAACAAATTTATCGTACATAAAAGATTTTAAATCGTAATGAAGGAATTTTAAATTCAAAGATAGGAATTAATATTTAAGAATTAAAGATCTTTAAGTAGCAGGAAGAAAATAGGGATATTGTACCGTCTTATCATGGAATTTGAATTATGAAGGCTCATGCAGACCACTAATGTAAATATCTACGGATAGCCTATTTGGCAAAACGTTCGACTTAGGCGGATGCGGTCCCGGGTACGGTTCCCGGTGAGGGAAAAATATTTATCGGTGTCCATCCAGCACCGTATTGGATTATATGCTGATTTAAGAAATAGCGAGTCCGATCAGAGAAAGCTAAAAACATCGGAGTCGATGCGCTGACCACAAATCAGCCTCGGTAAGCTGGCCTCATTCCTCAAAAGGATACAGCACTTCTAAATGACGAGTGGTTGGTTGTTGAAATTTGATAACCATCCAAAAATTATACATCTCCGAATCGAAAAATTCGTAAAAATCAAATCGACGAAAACGAAATTCAGCGAAACTTTTCACACAAAATATCAAAATAAAAATCTAACCCTATTTAGTCTGCGTGTTCCTACGGCGCCAAAGAAAAGAATTACGCTATTAGAAGTCATGTCTGATTCCCAAGAGAGCGATGTGTAAATTCGCAGAACCAACATTTGAACCATTTATAGTCAAATAAATCAAGCGCTAAGGATTCGAAAACAATTCCGAATGTAATTATAAAAGCTTAAAATCTTATGCGACGGAGCTCTCGATTCGCGATATCTTTTGAGGCTGAATATCCTCTTTGGCTGGAGGTCGTGCACCTCTCTTTCTTTAGCTTTCAAATCCTTCAAAATTCTCTTTCCCATAATCCCTCTGATCTATCCACAAGAACATCGATACACAGCGGAAATGTTGCATAAAGGATTACAATTATTTTAATGACTCTCGTGCATTAAAAGTTACGGGAAATGAATACCGTTTCAACGACATTTTCTTGTTATCCTTTAAAATAAATAAAAAATCATCTCAGAAGCCTTTCATTCCGAAAACTTTTCCGCTCTTACGGATAATATCTTTTCAACTGTAAACGCTGATCCGCCCGGGACCAACGCAGGTTTGAAAAGTTTTGTTTTTATATCGCTAAGCAAGGAATGAAATCGGATTCGGCGAAAAAATATTTCCTAATTAAAATATGTAAAGCAGTCCTTTTCGCTCGTTTTCCCAAAAAATATGCTGTTCCTGAAACAAACAAATTTTTCTCTCAGCATTTTCCTGCGAATTCGTGTTTCAATTTCCAGCTTGGACTGATTTTTTTTAACTTTGCAAGTTTTTCTCATATTTCGGAAGGCAGTGAGGTTGCTAAGCTACGCGTAAACATTCGCGATATTAAAATTTACCGCGTTGGCCTCATCCCAGGGGCAGTATTGTGGACTTTTAATTTTTTAGGGGAGGATTTAAATAAAATTTTATGATTATCCTCAAATCGATCATAATTTGACGATGATAAAATTTACGACAAAATGATCACAGACTTCTGATAATAAATTATCATCATAAACGAAAATCGATTTTTACTTTCTCTACTTAATTTATTAGTAAAAAAATTGCGTTTTCAAGGTTTAATTTATAAATTCTGTTCTGTATATTATACATAAACACTACGTTTTGCAATTTTTAATATCTAGGATTTTGTTTTAAATAATGCTGTCAGTGTTTGGGGCCACAATCAAACTGGCGCTTGGTAAGCTATATCTATCTGCTACATCCTTTTCTAAGTTCCAATGGGTCCTTGAAAATGAATTTTATTTACGACTTATCCAAATTAAACATTTTTGACTCAATTTCTTTATAAAATGACTTATTTATTTACATTTATTGTTGCGAATTAATATAACAGATTAAAATAATGGCCATATTTATAACGCATTATTAATCTAATTATATCCTTGAACATTATGTAATGTGTAAATAATAATTCATCCTGTAGCAATGGCTATAATAATTATTTGTAATAATGCCTGTAATCATAATAGCAATGGCTGACTGTTACAACATCCATTATTGCAATTTCTGACAATGCCGGAGGCGCTCGCGAGAGTATTTATCGTGCTTGCTCCATCACAAGAATTCTATATAGATTCCGCCTTAAAAAAGAGGCAGAATTTTTAATCAGAGATACGTTTTTCCAACACACGCGCACGTGCTACTTTTCCTGGTGCGTGACTAGAGTGCTCAGTTTCGCCATTATTTTCGCGACTTTCTGCAAGGCGGTCCTGCAACTTGAGACGATCTCTAAAGATTCGATCGACCCAAGTGAGCAGATATTGGAAGTATGTATTGCACCCGGAGGGCACAAATTGAATGAAAATATTTCCTATAGGTCACAACCTTAGGCGGAATTTCAGGTTCCGGTTTAAGTTACGAAATGTGAACCTTTAACCTAGTTACGTGTTGCCTTAGGAATTTCGCAGTGTTGGTTCCCAACACATAATGCCCTTTGAGAAGGAGATACTCAACGGAAATCAAAACATGTAGTTTGGCTCAATCGAAGAATGTATCTGTCAAAGATATTTAAAAGTGTGACAAAATAATTAAATTAATTTAGAGTGACGGGGATTTTTATTTTCTAAAAAGATTACTTTTTCAAGAATATGTGCTTCAAATTTCCAAAATTTGATATACTCGAATTCCATCTTGGGTTCGGCGCCTTAGTTTACCCGCGATTATATTAGCATTATTATTATTATATTCCTTAAGACAACAATCGGACCTCTTGAAGTATTTTAACTGAATTGTAGCAATAACAAAGGTTCATTACGTCACAATTAATCGAATACCAAAACAATTATCATGTGTACAAAAGCTGCGCTTCAAAAATTGTACAAAAGCTACATCTATTTCCATTTACGAAAATTAATATTCGTTCATTTCCTTCGTTTAAATGATGTAATAATGAGATTACTAAATATTGCGACGGAATAAACTATTGCTACTTCGTTCATTATTTATTAAATATTGTTAAAAATTAACAATAGTGTAATAATACTGATCAGACCATTCTATTGTTTCATAAAAGGAGACACTTACTCCGTGTAATCAGAAGCTTTCAATCCCTAGTTGAAACTTGATGAGCAGTAAATGCAAAATTTATACTTTGAGGATAATAAAAATTCGAAATTTCTAGCACTATTTTGAAAGTACTAACACATGCCAGGTGGAGAGTTTTTTTTTCAGAATGTAAAACAAAATAGCAAGTGCGTATGTATGCGAATAACAAGGCAAAGATTAATTTTTATCATGGATGGGATTCACTTTTGGGGACTGGTTTAGAGAAAAAATACCAATAGATTTTTTCCTTACTGACCACATAGAGCAACTTTGTGCGACAAAATGTTCATTTTTAACGAAACCCGCATCGCAGAATAATTCACTTGGCGTCACGAAGTAGTGCATAATATAGGCGTATAAGGAAGCCCTTTCATCTCCCCAATCATCGTTATTGAATTAAGGAGCGCGTCTCATCAGCGCTCAAGAGATGGAAATGATAACATTATTTTCTCTCTCGTGCGGAAAGGCGATTTCCCCCACTCTGTTAACAACGGCATGTGCTACAAAAGTTGCTACGACTACACAATGTTTTAGCGAGTTTCGATAACATCTTTGTGAACTTGGAATTCAAGAACATCAAATAAATGATGGTTGCTAAGACAACGCAATTTTTTATCGAGTTTATAGAATATTTTGTGGATTTGGAATCCATTAATATCATACAATAAATTGGTGTAGCCTTCAATATGCGGAATTTTCATAAGACGGGAAACAAAAATAAATCCGGTTAAATTACAGACCAGATTTCTATACGAAGCATATAGAAAATACTTCTGTTACGAAGTGATTCCGTTAAGAAGTACTTATGTTAAGAAGTGCTGCTGTTAAGAAGTATTTTGTATATGCTTATTAAATAGAAGAATTATTTCCATTGTTATATAGAGGAAATTGACCCCTTTTATAAAAGCGGTATTTATAAGACCGTTTTATTCTGTGCAACTTTTGGTTAACATACTTTAATGGAACATACTCGCGTACAAAAGTTCTATTTTTATCCCTAAAATAGCGAAACGACCTTTATTAAAGTGTTTGTAATTCCTAAAATAAAGCAAAAATTATGTCTACTATGGCGCTGATGAATGACCATCATATCCGCGATCGTCATACCGAGATTATAAAGAATAAGTTTTCTTTTATTCGGCACATTTGACACCAACATAAATTTCTTTATAATTTTTAGCAATACGCTTACAAACAAGGAATGGGTTAAGGGTGATTTTGCACGTTAGGGCGTACACCCAGGAAAGATCTCAAGGAAGAATAGACTTGAAAAAAGTCTGACGGGACCGGGAATCGAACCCGGGTCTCCCGATTGCCGGTGCTCTGTCGTCCTTGCCCACAAATTCTCCCGAATAGCTTGAGAGAATGTTCCGGCGAGATAGCTCAACGGACAGAGCACCCGACCGGGTGACTGGGAAACCTTCTTACGTTAGATTCATTACGGAATTCAACAATTCAAATACAGATAACAAAAATTCAGCAACTGAAGATATCAAAAATGCGATTTTTTGAAGAACGAAGCACTAATAAGTACTATTAATTGTCAGTCTTTATGCTATTGCAAAGTCTAAACTTATTTCAGATATCACATGAACAAACAAATAATTTGAGATACAACAGAATAGTTTAGTAAATTCAGCAACGATCAGGCATAAGTCACTTACCTTGTAAGACAGGAAATACACCGGTCTAGTTTCGAAGTCAAGACATTCACCTCTCCCTGGAGTTGGACAATCTGCAACGGTGATGACACCTGTTTTGTTATGCACGGAAAACCTGAAAATATATGAACATTACGTCAGTCTGTCTCACTAAAACACGACGTTCCATATTACGTTGAAATAATTGGGTTTATGAGAATTTTAATCGAGGTGGTGTAGTTACCCTGATTCATCACTAACTGGTTATGACCGAATATATGACAACAAATTCCAAGCATGGCAAAATATCAATAATTGTCAGAATTTTTAATACTCGTAAATTCGTCTTTTTATTGCTTTCTTACGTAATTTTATAATGAATTTATTTATAAAAAGATCTATGGTTAACTTAATCTGAAGGAATTGCGTGTAAAACACTGGTTATTGGACCAATTCGTCTGATAATTATCATGGTATTATCTTAACTTCTTGACATATTTTTATATGCTTAACCATATCTCCTTCGAAATAAAATGTGACATAAAAAATTTTAAAGAATACTGGAATAAAACTGCTGTTCAAGCTACAAATATCAACAGCTCTGACAGTGAACAAATAAAAATGATTCTCGTTCAGCATTAGGTTGGAAGAGGAAAAGTTCCCAAAACATCCCGAAATTTGTTTAAATGAAGTAAAATGAAAAATCCCTGAAGCGGCAAACCCAGTTCGTGCAGCTCCGAACGCCGCGCTTAAATAATGCCCACGCAACAATGGAGTAATTAACGCCGCTTAATTAGCCTCGATTACCTCTCCGCCCCGTTTCCGAACAATTGGTAAACAATGCCGCTTTCCCCGAAGCGTCCTGAATCCCTGTCCGTGGCAGTGAGCGTCGTCACGGGAGATCCAGGAGATGCAGTCTCAGACACGGAGGCAGCGAACGAAGACTCACGCCCTCTGAATGTTGGGGCGTTGTCATTCTCATCGATGATCGTCACTGTGACTGTGGCAGTCGATGACAACTTGGGCGATGTGAACTCCTCCTCCGCGATTACCTGTTCGATATCGAATATCATTAACATTCTTTTCATCTAACAGCTCTTAGTTCTTTATTATTTGATATTATTACTACTGTTGTTATTATTAGTATTACTATTGTTATAAACCATTATTATTGTTGTTATTATTAATGTTATTAAGATTGTTATTACCATTGTTATCATTACTGCTGTAATTATTGCTGTTAATATTTCTTTTCTGGTACTGTTTTGATAGCTAACATTGCATATGCATTTTTGTTTGTTTCTCATATGATATTGGTATTCTTTCACGTATAATTCGACATTTTTTATCGTTGTTGTTGACTCGCTACTTGTTGATCAATTGTGAATGCATCGTACTATATATAGATTTTTATTAAATAATTAAATAAATAGAGCTAGCGTAATAATTTAGAAATTCGGCTTCTTCAAGAGAGTAGGCGGTAGGAGCGAAGAAAAAGTCCGCTAGCGATGTTACTTTTAAGCTGGGTGTTTGAATTTTAGCTATGGCGTTGTTTATTAAGCATAACAGTATCTTTTAATCTACAACATGTTATAAATTTTAGAAATAAACCTTCTCCTATACCATATTTTTTTTAGGCATATCACTGAAGTCTATTCATGTGAATTGTCTCAACCTCTCTCGGAAGAAAGACAGGTTATCATTATAATTTTAACAAACAAATATACATACTTAAAAACTTATATGTTATAGGAAGAAATTAGGACTGTTATAGGAAGAAATTAGGAAGAAATAGTCCCTTCTTCCATTAACCCTTGTTTGAATACAGTAAACACTACATTCATACACGAATTCAGATTGTAAGCAACACTATAACATATCATAAGTTATACAGGGAAAAGGAAAGAAAAACTGGCATTTTAGAAATAAATAAAACTGATTTTTGGTCAGAGAAAATATGTACCCATTGCAGGAAAAGAAAGGGGTGAGAACTTGTAAAATTTATAAAAAAGGGTGAAAGAAAAAGAGAGATAGATCGCAATGTAGAGAACAATAAAACTTACAAAAGTAAATGACATATTCAATATTTATCAGAAAATAAGCATTCTTTGTGATGAAAACTGAATATAATAGAGATTCCTCAAGTTTGGGTAAAGTATGAACGTCAGATTCACCGTCAGATATACGTTTATATTATTGGTGTAACAAAGAAATAAAAAATAATGAAAATATATTGCTAATGATTAAAATAACGGAGGAATAAATGTTTACTTTAAGAATTCTAGTTGATTCCGTCATCTGAAATGACGTCCAAATTTGATAAACGACGAAATGGGAATGAAGACTGTTATATTTTTAGGAACGCAAACCGTTATGAATGAGTTATTTTGCCATCCGATGTATACTGAATTCCAAATGAAGATAAATCAGGATGATTCGAATCGAAACTGATTTTCGAGAGAGCTTCGGGTGATGATTTAAGCCTTCCGTCAGCTTAAATGGAAAGGGCATTAATATTTAGATGTCATAAATAATTTTCGCTTTCTGAAAGCTTCTCAGACAAGTGAAACTTTGGAGGATTGCGCCTTAATCGACGCGGGGGAATTAAAGCGAGTAAAATCGCGATACGCTTTCCTTCCTAATGAATCCATTCATTGCTTCATCTCATGCATCTTAGCTGAAAGTGAAATTGATGTTTCCTTTCGTTACCGAGGAGATCGCAATACTTTTGAGTTAGCAACCTTAGCTGTTTTAGCAACTAAAGTTGTTTTGAAAACTGCAGGCATTTGGTAACTAAAGCAGTTTTGGCGACTGAGGTTATTTTAGCAACTAAAGTTGTTTTGAAAACTGAAGCAGTTTCCGCAATTACCGTTATTTTGGTAACTAAAGTTGATGGAGAAGCTGTTGTTTTGGCCACTGAAGTTGTTATATCAACTCTTATTTTAGCAATAGATGTTGTTTCAATAACTGCAGTTAGATTAGAAATTGTTTAAGCAAGTTAAAAGTTGTTTATAATAACGTTTATATTTACAATTTATCTATGAGTTAATTTTGCGGAAAAATGAATATATTTAATCAATAAATTATGATCAAATTATTTACTTAAGCTATCATATTACTATTTTATCTCATTGAACATCTAATAATAGAAATACAATTAAAATTACAACCCATGCATAGCAATAATAATTCGCAGCGACTGATTGGAAAAGCATTGTGATTACAATACCACAAAACTTAGCAGAAGTTCATATCCTTTGCACGCTTTGATATGAGATTCTACAGATCTAAGGAAAGGTAGATGACAATGATAATAGCAGACAAGGAGAACGTTTAGACGGGTTCAGATATAACTAAAAGAAACATGTCGAGCTCCAGTTGTTGTTTTTTCCACGACGTAAAAATTATGTTTGGTTTCGATATCCGAAACAACAAGGCGTGAGATGAAATCCTCAAGTTTTCCCAACTCTCTAATCTGAGGGTGGAAAACTCAATTCGGACGCTTAAGAGAGGGCGTTATTGGGTTTCGACCACATCTCTTGAATACCAATAATGTTGTTTTTAGCCGTCTACATATATCGCTCTCCTTTTTCTCTGAGACTTGTACGTCTTCTCAAGAGAAACTTATCTTGTTTAGGCAACTTTCGGGTCTGTTTTGTCTCGAAAGGTTTCATTGTTGACATTGTTTGGTTTCCGGGACAATTAGACAGTCTGAGTGGTGTCAAATGCTCCTTAGAAAATGGAGACGTGTTCGTATTTTGTCATTCCTGCTACAATACATTTAAAAAATGAACATTTTTATTATACTCCTGATAGAGGATTGAGAAATATGTCTCTTTGATCTACTTGTGTCCCAGTCTTGTTCATGGATACACTAATATGAAAGCTACTGACATATGATTACTGCCGAGTAATTGATTTTATCTTGGTCATTCTTTATCACTATTATTCGTTCGGTCATTGCGATGCACTTATGCGTTTTTTTCCAATTATAGTATTGGGGCTCAGTGAGGAAATGACCCTCATCTTGCCCAAGTTAGCTTAACCCTTTCTCCACGCCTATTCATAACTGAAAATCGAGGATTTTAGACATAAAACAAAGGCTGAAAACCTTCTGCATTTCACAACTTTTTCGTCGGTCTTTTTAAATCCCATGCGTATCAAATTTATTTTCACATGTATCTTCTCGGAAATATTATACTCTTTACTTTATTTTTCTTACAGAGTTTAGGAATCACTCCGTTTTATCAAATTCAAAAATTTCAAATCAAAATTTCATTTAAGTCTTCGTGCCATTTACCGCGATTAAATTATGTACACACAAAGATTATATAAGCAATGAGATATATTATACCAAAAATATGCGTCTTATATGCAAAGGTTTGGCCTTCTTTGCTCGTTTCAGCAATACAGAAGGAGATATTAAACGCTATTTATAGATCGGAACATGTAGTATCAAAAAACTTAGCACAAAAATGTAAATTTAAAATTATAACTAATAAATTATAACAGAACTATAACTCAAGTTTCAAAGTGCCGTTAAAAATTTATTTTCGTGAGCTTCTTGAAATGAGGGTGTATCATAATATATGCCGTCGAATACATTACTTGTGCAGCTGATCACAACATTTCCTTACTTACCAAAAGGATGAACTTGCGCTGGTTGGGGTTCTCATAGTCGAGAGACGCGTTGGCCACTCGAATGCTTACGGATGTGAAACCGTCGGCCCTCGCTGGCTCAACTGTGAAGGCGCCAGACACGTCTTCAAGTCTTAAGGTGAAGGCGGAATTCGTTCCCTGGAAAAAGGATGAAAGAGATAGAATTACAAACACTTCGTAAAGATATTAATTCGGAAACGAAAAAGGAGAGCAGAAGTATTATTTCTTGGGTAAGAGATAGGAAAATCGAAGCTTTTAATGATCTAACTAAGAGATAAAAACTATATTCTACATTGCTGTAACATTTTAATTGCAAAAAGATCAGTTTAACACGTCAATTATTATTCATTACAAATTAATTGACTTTGAAATGTGCCCAAATTAATCCATCAACTTTTCAAATTCGTTTGATATACTTAATTATGATTGGTCAATTTATAATGACGATTTTAATGAGAGCGTTTAGTATTGAAAATTTAATTTATTATAGTTAATGTAGCTAATTGAGGATTTAATTATAAATTAAAGATAAATATCGACGAAATTAATAATTTAAAAAAATAAAAACACCAATTGCCTTCACTAATTAATAGTTTTAATTTACGCGATAAATGCAAAATTTAACTAATTGAAACAAAAACAGAAAATGCGAAGTAAATCTATATTTTAGGCAAGTCTAAAACAATATCGCCGGAAAATTAATGCAATTGCAGGTGTTGTCAGTATCTGTCTAACAATTTACTCAACGGCACATTAAGGATGGAGGATTTATCTTATCAAAAATAAAAAATGTAAAACCCGATTAAGAAACTCAAAGAAACCCAGTGAAACCCCGTTATATGTAGTACCATACATCAGGAAACAAAAGTGAAGTTTTTAAGCTTTTCAATTTTTAAATAAGTATTTCGCACCTTAAAAACGTAAAGGAATTTTCTTTCGTTTATTTGACTTGCCACAGCTGTAGATATGTACAGTACCCCTTAATACTAGTCGCCTTATCGTCATAATTGTAAAGAATGACATAGACAAAGAGTGAAATTTCCTTTATCACTTAATTTCGGCCATTTTTATTATTTTTTAACAGAAATTTTACAAGGAAGACATTGTATTCTTTATTGTAGACTGAAAATGGACTGAAATTAAGTAACGAAGGAAAAAACTCTTTGACGAGAAGGCAACCAATATTTCACAACAATAATAGTGGACTCTTCGAATATTAACAGCTGTGGAAAAGTAAAGTCAAGCAAACTAAAGAAGATTTCTTTTCGTTTTAGGATTTGAAGCACTAATTTAAAAATCAAAACCAAATTACCTTTCGTTTTGCTTTCTTAGTTTGAAGAAATAAAAAATTTGCAATGTCACGCTTATTAACACGGTCCCTCCCTAAACTTCTTAACCGAATTTCACTGCAATAAGTCTGCCAAAGTGATTTAAATGCCCAAATTGAAAAGAGGAAATTGAAGAAAAGACCGCACTGAACGCCGATATAGGCCGCAGGTGGCGCAAAAGAACTCTGGTCTAGTCACATCATAAAAATCCGCGGTCTAATCGGAGAGAACTTCCGGAAACCTGTCGCAAACATCTTTCATTCGCACGCCAATAACTCGTATTCTCCCTCAATATATATATTTTATATATTTTAAATTTAAATATTACTAATTTCTGCTTTAATTCATGATATTACTTGTATTTATAATTAAAAATTATATACTGAATCTAAAACGATATCAATAATTCATACTCATTTCTCAATCAGTATATTTATGAATTTTATTCGGATGAATTTCAAGACTTTGCATTCAAATGAGCTGATGTAATTTTTTTCATCAAAATTGAACGATTTTGATTGTCCATAATTGTCTGTTTTCAAATTATTAAAGAAATAGTGTTTTCAAAATGTATATAGACTAATGACTAAACTAATCGCAGTTATCGTAAAATTATTGATATTCGCTCTTTCCTAGTTTTGGAATCTGTAGGATATGAATATATTCATGGACTAGGATATTACAAATATCATAAAGGGAGAGGGAAATTTTGAAACTGCAGTTAAAAATCTGTGAAAATGAAGGAACTTATCTTGCTATTATAAATTCAGATGAAGAAGCTGATTATTTAAATAAATTACTATTTATAGTTATTGATTCTTCAACTCGTTGGAATGGAATGTTTCTTTCTTTGATGAAAAAAGAAAGAGTTTATATTTCGAGCGATGGTTATATCTAATTTAATATTGCAAAAGAAATAAAGCCCGCAACCGATAAAACTGATGTTTATCTAACGGAAACGCATTTTGGGCTCCCGGGTTTGAACCTGTGCCTTCCTGATGATGAAAATTATATTCATGGAGGTTTATAACTCGTAGAAATATAATGCAGTTTGTTTTGTATCTCTAAATGTAATCGTTTCTGAAAAAAGGAGAGACGGATGGACACAATGCTAAGTGTATAGAAGGATAATTCTTCCGGTCACTTACCACGTCAGGATCGCGGACCGTCAAGTCAAGATTGGGCAGCGGAGTGCCTTCAGGAGCTCCTTCTGGAACGGATGCATAGTATTCCCTCTTGTTAAACGTGGGCGGCTCGTCGTTCACGTCCCTGATGGTCACCGTCGCCTCTTGAGTGGTGGTCGTCAGGAAACCGTCGATCGGCTGCCCGTGGTAAATTTCCTTTGCCTGAAATAGACCGTGGGATTACTTTAGAGTTCCGTTCTTTCAATTAAGGCTATCCAAAGTGACAAGTTGAAACGCTTCGCCAAGTCTTTTTGCCCTTTCAGAGTTTCCTGCAGAGAGGTGCTCGAAATAAAATATCGATTTCTGATTACCTCTCTGACCTATCGGTTAAAGTTTAACTTAAAGGATCGCTCTGAATGACAGATTGATGGGCTTTCCGCAGCTTTAAGATTCTGATCTTCTTTGACATTCGAAATGTGTTTCGCTGACGTATGGCATTAGCTTAAATGAGGTCTAAAAGGATCTCTTTTACTTAACTTATAACTTAAGTTTATAATGAGAAACTGGTTTAGACACTACCTCAGGGTGGATGGACTTACCATCTATTATAATAATCACTATCAAGTATATATTTATATATCCAACTCTCCATTAGATATGCATCGAAGAAAATTAATGGAGATATGGACGTTAGAATAGAAAGTTTACATTTTTCTACTATATCTTAATGAATGGAATTTTTATTCATCTTTTCGTATAGGAATGAGGAAATGGCATCTTTCTAAATTTAAATTTCTCTTATTGAATGCTATGAACCGTGTTATTCACATACATACCATTCATTGAGCTACACTTATTTAGAATGTCTCTACTTAGAATTCTCCTAGGGAGAAAATCAAGGTAGAACTATCTCACTCCTCATCTTGCCTAATAGACCTCACTCCCTTTCATAACTTATTTTACATCTACATCTACATATGTACCCTGCAAGCCACCTTTCAGCGTGTGGCAGGGGGTGCAATGACACCATGACTCTATTTTCCTAGTCGATTATTTTCGCGTATTTTTCTCGGAAAAAATGAATTCTTGATTCGACTGGTGATTTTAGGAATAAGTGAAGGGCTAGAGAATCAAAAGAGATGAATGGCTGTTGAATTTACAGATAGAAAGATATTACAGACCTCATGCGACATGGATATCTACCTCACTCCTCATCAAATCTAGAAAATCCTCATTTCCTTTACAAAGCTAATTTTATCAATTGGTATCCGAAGTAAAAGATCAGAAAAAGGTTGACTTGAGTTGTTGAATGCACTGACAAAAATATAGTACTCCACACACTACGTGAATACTTTTAATTGCCATGAATTTTGAATTGCTGCAGCTTTAGAGAACTGCAGGAGATGGCGGTGAAGATCTAATTCCATAAAATCGAATTTTCTTTCATCAAATAAAAAAATGCGGAGGGTTTGGATGCATTGAAATTAGGGGAAGGATGGAATCGAATTCAGAGCAACGATTCCGAGACGTGAACGAGTATTCTGCGGTCGAATGGGGTCAGACCAATCTCATATAAAGTTTTATGGATAAAAAAGAGAAGAGGAGTGGTTTTCACACCGTTCACAAAAAAGTAGGATAATAAAACCGATGGGTGTATCAAATCACACTCGTCTACACCGAGGAAAAGTTCTTTCAACTTTTCGATAAAAATATCGAGTTTTTTATATGTTCGGGATCATTCGAGATGAATCAAGTTTTCGAATCGCTCAAAAAAAAAAAACATTCGAAGGCGACTGCACCAAAATGGAAGAATGACCAAACTGAAAACACTAAAAATTTTATTTAAAATCTTCAGCACTCGATCGTAAATTTTCATTATCACATATGAATGTATATCCCTACATTTGTTATAAATTAGATTTATATTCGAAAGAAAAATATTATCCCTGAAAAAATTTTAGAATACGCATGAATTTTCAAATAAATTTCTATTATAAATATCAGTTTATATCGAAGATTATTATATTTTAATTATTATCAATTTCAAATAAATAATGGAGATAATGATCCGATAAATCTTCAATGGAAAAAGTGTCTCTGACTACTGCGCATAAAATTCATCGAATAAAACTTAAAAATATTTATATTTGAAAATGAACCTATCACATGGAAATAGGATAAAAAATCATATGAATGTGCATCACAACAGTCTTGTCAGAATTTATAACAAGATCTCTATCATGAGCCCAAAATTAACTCATGATAATAAGGTTATTTAATTATATAAAAGAACAGAATGTACCAAATAAAATAATTCGTCCTTAAAAATAGGTGAAAAGTTAAAATATGAGATATGAAAAGTTATGAGAAATAACATAATGTATGAAAATAGGAAGTAATTAAAACTTTAACGAAATGTAAAGAATTGGGAGAAGTATGACGATTTGTAAAGGAATATGTTATCAAATCTACAGTTTGTACTGTCAAATAAAGCCTCAGTTCCTTCGAAGTTCTAATGACGTTATCATGAAAATTGAGATGAAATGTTCAAAATTTGGAAACTTGCTTCGTTTAGAAACTTCTCTTTTGATTACGTTTATTATTCTTAGGTTGATAACGCGGAACCCACATGGCAATGAAAGCATAAATCTCATTTCTTCAAACGTTCAGCTGTGAATTTCCCAAGCAAATCTCAGATACCTTTTGATTTAAACTCATTCATCCGAGGAATTTGGGTGAACGACTAAAACTTTCTCGTATTTTAAGATTCTTAAGAAGGATATCTGATGAAGGAAAAGGATTTTTTCTTGAGTGTTTTCGGTTTTCCGAAGCGTGTTTCCAAGAGCCGAATCCAATCTCCTTAAATTAACCCAACCTCGTTATTTACCTCCGAAAATATCACCTACACAAAACGCCGATTTAATTGGCCGGGCGAAAATTAGACTTTGGCCAAGTGTTACCTTATCTCAGAGCTAATTAGGATCGCTTATCGAATTTTTCGGAAGTTTTTTGATAGAAGTCGAATCCTTAAAACTTTCGTTCCTCTTCAACTCTGCTATTTCATTAGTGATACCCGCAGTTACGCGTGCCTACCGCTAGGCTGACTCTCCCGGAAACGTGTCAATAATTTTCACATTTTTCCGCCCACCGGATCCTCTAGGTTTCTTCTGTGTTTGCTCATCAGTTAGAGAACCTAATGAACAGAATACCACGCTTATCTTTGCGTAGTTAACTACTACAAATAGTGCACTGGAAATGAACTAATGCCTCGTAGATTAAAAATTATCCCTTGATAGCACCATGCAAAAATTTCGCCGAATGATAAATGCATGATTTTTTTGTGTGCAAATCACTGCCCAGGGAAGGTTTATGGAAGAGTTTCCCTCTTATCTTAGGGAGAATGAGCATTGTTAAATATCCTCTTTCGAAACAACAGAAATCTGATAGGAAGATTCCACGGCTTTTAAAAAAAGATTAATTCACCAATCAATACTTCCAAATATCTGATTCAATTGTGCATAAGAATTGAACCGTGCCTAATTATCAACTATCCGTTCGGGATTGTCGTACAACTTGCTTATCAGTTACGCTAAATAGCAATAACTATAAGAATCCATACATTATAAATGAATACTGCGGAAGAAATAACCGAATGAAAACTTTCATAAACTTTTTTGTAACTGAATCACTATGATGTTGTCCAGTATCGCACTCATACTGATGCAAATTGAAGAAGTATTCCGTTTGAGTAAAGATATGCATTTCCAATTCGAATGCTGAGCGAGAGAAACTCTGGAGTCGCAGATTGGTGAATTCAAAGTTCCTGCCGCGGGAAAAACGGAAGAAATTGGGTAACTTTAGTTCGAAATCGGCCGAGGAATTTGAGACGTGCTCTGGGTAGTGATAGTTCGACTGGGGATGGATGGAAACAAAAGTTGTCTCCGAATGTAAGAGAGGAGATCGACCTTACATTTTGGGCTCATTTTATCACGCATTCGTGATTGTGACACATCTTTGGAAGCGTGTAGTTTATTTCATTGGAAAAACTAAGACACTTTACAAATGTTCATGGATAGTTTAAGAGAGAATTATCCAACAATAGCCTTTTTATAGATAAAACAACAATAGCCTGTTCATAATAAAAACAATTAGAAAATATATGCCTGATTAACAATTGCTATCTGAGGATTGTTGTACTAATTGGTTGATTATTGAAATTAATAATTTAAAATCATTCCGACAATCCGTCGCAGTACATCTTGCGTGTTTTAAGACGTGCAGTATTGCATATTTAGAAAAACCTCATTTCCTTGAAACTTCCCAATTACCATGTATTTTTTCATTTTTCATCCCATCTAATATCTTTCATCTTTTCACGGGTGTTCTATTGCTATTCTTAATATTTTATCTAACAGATTTATTATTTATTTTATTTAATATTACTCAATCTTATAGGGGTTTTTTATTGTGTTTTTAATAGGTTTTTCATTTATGTTGCATTGCATTTTCGTACTTTATCAACTCAAGAAACACCTGATTAGCCAAGTAAGGCTCATTATAATGTAACATTCTTTAACTTTTATGATTATTTATTATTTCTTTGCGTGAATGGGTTTTTTCTGATATTCTGTGCGATAAAGGTATTAATCATATCAATATCATTATTTATCATTACTTTAGTATTATCATTATTGCATCAGCATGACGAAGAAATATATTTATAAGTAAATAGATAATGGAATGAAGACTGATATGTTGAATAATGAAATTGACGAAAACGTTACGAAAAACGGTTATGAGACTTTTCCTTTCATTCTGTTATATACCACGCAGAAATTTATTGATTTTTATAGTAGAAAAGCGTCTAAAATTCACATCTCAACAATTCGAAAGTTCAATTATTGCGACAATGAAAAACATACGAAACATGGCGGAAGGTTTTTACACGAAGATCAGTCTTTTAAAATATATTTATTAAATTTCCCAAACTCAAACGTCGAAGCCAAAAACAGAGATGGAGAGAGTTCCATCGCACATTGATCATTGATTCCGACTCCGTCCGCGAGCGGCGCCACCGACGAGTTGAATATTTTACGACCGCACCGACTACTTACTCTAATTAAAGCGGATTGATAAGGGTCAAGGGCGCATTGGGGTTCAAAGTTCAGCGGATTGGAAAAGTTGGGAAGAAAATGAAGGGGAAATAGAGTTGACTTTTTATGGCCGATGTAAAAGGATCAATCAATTATGAAGCAGCGCCGCTTTTCGAGAAATTAAAGAGGATTACGGCGATGAAAAGAAAGCGCTCAATATTTGCCTTTCATAATGCGCCTTCCTTACACGTTGTCGCTGGGGTTTTTTTCTGAGCGTTTAAGCCCGCGATCGAGATCGGATTAGCGCGTGAAAAACAAGTGAATTCCGCTTTGATTTTTCGCTTTGAGAGGTTCGGTGTTTTATCTTTGCTCTCCGTCTAATCCGAGGACTTCACTCAGATGGAAAATGCGATCTGTGGACTTGTCGAGAGTGCGATATTATCTCGAATATCGAGGATATGTTCGAGATATAAAAATACGTGTCGTTTAGGTGTAGAACACGTCCCTGCAACCGTATAACTGCAATATTTTCATTTGTATTTTTGGTACAGCATAAAAATATGTATTTCATTTTATTTTGTCTCTATCTTGCGCATAACTGACTTAAAATGAATGTTAGCGAGGTGAGTGAGGCTGAATTGTAGCAATAGTAGTATTGTTTAAAGTGCTTCGACAGCTGAGGTCATTTCGAACATGTGCTCCCACCGGGAATCGAATCCGGATCCGCTTTCATCGGATGCTGAATAATGGCTTTCGTTTTGAACAATTCTTGTCCAATACTACGAAAATAATCATTTATTAGGATTATTTTTTCCACTTACGTATTTTTTCCACTGAAAGCATACGGACTTTGTGAAGGCAAACTACCTCAATTCTCTTTTCTAGTAAGCCTTCACCGAAATTTTTTCTATCTAATGCTAAAGAGGATTCAGATTCAGCTTTGAGCTAATCACTTTACAGACAGAAGCAAAACCCAGTCAATTGTAAGAGAGACTTAAAAATACCCAAGAAAAACAGTTGCATGGGTGTGAAATGTGGACTTCACTCCGTACCTAGGGCCTCCAATCTTTAATCTTTATCAATCAAACTCTTCTGAGGTTCAAGTTTAACACCAATGAAACTAAGATTTCTTAGGGATTTAACAATCTTTTTCAGAATTGACTACGTTTTTCTGTCTTTCTGTAAGCTTATCAATTCAAGCCATCAAGTAAAACTATTTTAAATAATAATGAACTATCTAATTTAATAATGAAATATTCGACAAGTAATTGTTGAACAATAATCATCTGAATATTTCCACATTATTTCTCAATTTTCTCGGTTTTTAGCTATCGATTAGTGAACAATTAATAGATTGTTAAAAGAGAGAGGGAGCGCAGCTATTCTTGGTGTCTAGGGTTTCAGACGTCTCCGTTGGTCATTTAACGTGTTTGTGTGGTAATGCAAGAGGAAAGATTGGGCTAACACGGGAGTGGATGGTTTTATTTGCTGACGACACGGTGTTTACGGCTGTCACTCCAAAGTTGTAAAAGGAAAGGTGACAGTGTGGATAAAGTTCTCGGAAGGGTAAATCTAGGGATAAATGTTTCCAAGACTTTGGTCAACTTGTTAGATGACGCGTATCAAGTGAACCAATGTTCCTTAAGCGGTATTACTATGTTTGAATTTTAAAATTTAGTATACGTTAGAATTCACCAATAGTCGAAATTGCAAACCGAAAAATGTGACGCTAAGAGAAAGATGGAATGAAATAATTTATTGATAATAAGAAGTAGTGGGCTCTAAATCTTCTCATGAAATTAATCATAAAAGTAGAGGAGATTATTATCAACACAAAGTATCAGATTGAGAGTATAGAGTAGTAATACGTATTAAAATCAAATTTAGCTCCGAAACATTACAATATCGAACAATACATCTCGAAATATAAAGTAACAATATAGAAAATTTTATTAATATAAAGTGTATTGTCATAAGATTTAATCTTCTATTATGAAAATGTAAAACAATAAAAGACTTCAAGACGTTGGATTTTTACTTTGAGAAGTAGTATTGTTAAAAGTGCTTGGACAACTAAGATTATTTCACGCATCACGAACTCAGGATTTCTAACTTTAAATGTTCTTTCTTGAATGATTATCTCGTTTCCAGAGATTAGTCCTTCAAATCTCAGCGATAAAAATTAAATGTAGTGTACATCAATCAAAATATTTATCCATTTATCCATTCTCGAGGTACTGAATTGTAAAATTCGTCGAAAAGTGTCTTCCTGCTGATTTTTTTTGCACTAAAGGATACGGCATTCTATATAGGCATAAACTTTACATTTCATTTCCATAAGAAATTCCTTGGATTGTTCAATATCTTTGATATTGTTATATTGTTGTTATTGCTTACGATCTTCTGTAAAAACCTTGCGTTTTCAGCGTTATTATTAGAAAAATAGATATTAACTTTCATCAATTTCATTGTATTCCTTGCAGTATGAGGCAAAAACGGAAACCCAATAATTGTTATACGAAAATAAAATAAAATACACATTAATTTCGATTAATACTTAATAGACTTCTTATAACATGAGATACAGAAACAACCGATAGTTCTGACACGAAGAAACTTAACGCCCTAAACACAGAAAATCTTTCGACCGCAACTTATTTTTTTCCCGAGCACCTGGATCTTCACGTAACACCACTACATCACAGCTTAAACAAGTCGAAACTCGCCACCGTACGTCTTCTCGCCACCTGACCAATAAATATCCCCGTTTTACCCTTTGTCTTACTCCATCTTACATTCAGATCTCTTTTTCTAGCAACACTCTTTCCTACCAACTTGCCCTTACACGGCCTTCCTTCCGAAATAGAAACTTTCTTTTCGAAGGAAATCAGAGGTCTTTCGTGGGAGGAGAGAATGGGGGTTATTTCACGACAAGGGGATTTCTTTTTTTTCGCCATCCGAAGGAAAGTATTCCCACTGTTTTCCATGAAGTTTGTGGAAGTCGGTATCCACGTATTGGGGATTTCAATGGGCAAATCCCAGACTCTCGTACCTAAAGGTTATATAATTCGGGGGAACAAAAGAATCGCGTATTTTCCCGATCTCTTCGTTTCTGCAACAGAGGAGAATGGATGTTTATTTTTCCGAATAAAGTCGAGAGTTTTATTTTTCTTCTTTCGTCTGGAAGATTGCGGCATTTGTCATTCATATCTCGTTCGTTCGAGTCGGTTTTCTTATTCTGAAATATTTACTCGCGCATTACGTATACGTGTATTTATCTTTGGAACACAGCTCGCTCGCTACCCGAATTAATTTATGCTCGAATTGTTTTCCTTTTGGAGATTTTCCGCGACTTGGTCTCGACCCTGAAGTTTAAGGACCTGCCCTCATGAACTTATTAAAACGGGTGTCCTTTCAAAACTCACAGAAAACAAAGTTGGTATTTACAATACATAACGATCATTGGTAAAGATTAAGAGGAATTTGATCGACCAATAATAATTTCGAGGAATGATTTAGAGATTTGACTCATTACATATTTAAATTTGATTAATTCATGCGATAATAGATAGATGGTGTCCGGATAGTCATGTGGGCAAGCCAAGTAGGCTACGACTTCGGCTTAAGTGCTTCCGAGTTCGATTCCGGGTGGGAGCTGAGATATGACCTCATCTGTCGAAGCACATTAAAATTACACTACTGCAATGGTAGAGTAAAAGGAAAACTTGAGCTTAGAGTTTCAAGACACAATTTCTATCACAAGGTCATGTTCCATTTATAAGCATCAATTTTTGTGCGCAATACCTATTGATATATATTACCTTTAAATATTATTATTTAAGTTTTGCTTCATCGCAGATAATCAGTGGCAGAGATTGCTTCGCGGGCTCTCACCATTCATTTTTACCGTTCGGGTTATGCAGCGATCGCGGTCTATGAAATTATTATTTTTCTGACCCTTTAAGATATATTTAATAAACATATTTTTCTTTTATAAATGCACCACATAACTTGCAAGTCATACATGGGCACTATTTCAACCATGAATTTAAGAAATGTATCATAATGGGTGACAAAAGGCAGGTCTATTAGTTTGAATGTCAAAACAGTCAGGAATCCTGGGGGTTCCTGACTGTTTTGTTGGCCGAATTTTCTGGACCCTATGGCAGTGTGGTTATCGTACTAGCGCAAGTAGTAAACCGTGTATATAACGGCAAAACAAACAAGCTTATTATGTTTTATTAAACATACGAGACAACAAGAATAAAAAGAGGAACATGATTAGATTATCTGATTCACCAGTGGGGTGGGGGTTAGATAAGATAAACTGACTAACAACAAGAGCGGAGGTTGGAGGCAGCCATCTTGATTATTGACGTCACAGGGTCTGAAAACTTAATTTTCCGGAAAAAATTGGTTTGAATAGGATTTGAACCACTGAGGATAAAATTTTGGAAATCTTGTGGAGACTATTTGGAAACTGGACCAGACACTCTAACCACTCGGCCACTTGGATGATGCAATTCTATTAAAAGATTTAGGCAATATTTCAATATAAAGGCTGATAGGCTCATGCGCCCGCCAGATAATGACAGATAATATAACAACTACATTCATGTTATATATAGATATCTAAATGGAATACTAGTCTAAATCTTTCACACTACTTTCAAATCTTAAGACAACTCTAAATCTCACTTGAATAGGAACGGTTTATCAATGATAAATTCATGTTATAATGAACAATAGCAAATATTGTTATAATTATTATTTTTATTAATCCGATCCCTATTGTTGTAAAACCTTATGACTATACATACATGGAAACGCAAACACAAGGACCTGTCAAACTTTGTAATACTTCTAAATTCATAGCAGGAATTAATAATATTTCGTATCTATTCTCTGAATAGAAGAACGAACGATAAAGCCTTTTGTGGTTATTTTTTAGATTAATTAATTCACTAGAATGGATATGAGACGAATATTTTTAGCTTAAAACTTAATTTTAAAAGAATTTCGTCATTTAAAATATTCCTCCAACATCCAGAAAGTGTAAACAAGAAACGGAAAAGAACGAATTATTGTTGTATTCAATATAAATTGAATCACTTTAATTTGTTTGGTGACATTTTAAATGTGTCAATTTCAATACACTAGAATGGGTAAATGCTTCATAACTTATAATTCGAAGAATACATTAAGTGGGGTTTGTGCGAAAACAATTCGTGATTAAAATAAGTTGAGGCCGATATAATTTCTCTTTGTGTTTAAGCCAGGAAGTATAATCGATTCTAATCTATTGGGAGTCTGTTTTTACCTCAAATTAGGAGAAATGTTTTGAAAATAATAAAAATCTATAGTATATCTGAAAATAATATCGAAAACGGAAAGTCTTTATATATTCTCAATATCATAGGTGTACTTAAACACTACAACTTTGAATAAGTAGAAGCCTTTTTCCTACTCTGCTATTCGAACATCATTCCTCGAAATGCAAATCAAACTGGAGGCGCATTAGAAAGAAAATGGCTGTTCCACAACAATGGACAACTGAAAAAGGACAAGATGGCGCCGGGGCATGCTTCACGCCGTAGCAAAATTACATACATTCCGCAGCAACGAAAAGAACGGTGACTATTATTGGGGAAGACTCGGGAAGAAGTCGTCTGGCGATTAAATTACAATCGCAAAGTCCCTGTGCAGATCGATGTCGGGTCGGAACGTACCCTGGGAGGAATTTAATAAAGAGGAGGCGACATCCTTTCCACTCTCGGATCCTTTATACCTATCCTCGCACCCTTATTCTCGGAGACAAGTCCGAAACTTTCCAAACTCCTCTTTCAGCGTGTATTACAGAATTGAGAATGAGTTTACACTCTCCTCGTCTGCTTACTCGATAGTCCGCAATTTTATTACCCCGAGAAAAAAAAGATACTGCAGGTAGTGCGGAATTGGGCCGAGAGGGATAAAATAAGTAAAATGGGACACCTTGATAAAAGTTTTTGGGCTGTCTGCTAACTTTTTTGCGCTGCTGAAGGAGTGTCTATGGAATTTTAGAAGGGATCGGGGGTGATAAACGCCAATTCTCAAATAAAAATGGGAGACTTGATAAATTACACGCACTTGGAAAAATCGCTCTCAGTAAACTTGTCTTCACTCATTCACCCTTCGCTGGTCGCAATACTTCATGAGATATTGCTAGTCGCAAAATAACCCGGGGTTACGTGATGGTTATCTACCATACCCGGGGTATGGTTATCTACATCATCGAGTCATTTCACATTTTATGAACTTCTCTTATGCTATATTTTCGTTAACATCTTACGTTTATACACCCTACTAAATATAATATTGTTAAATATATTTTAATATAAATTTTTGTTATATGTACCTCTAAAATACGGGTAAAAGTTGCTTGCATACTGTAAGATAATTGGTGGGTAGTTTTAAAGATACCCGATTACTTTTTAAAATTGCTCACAATAAGAGCCCCCATTTCACCTCAGTGTATAAAAAAACGGGAATATATAACCGTCCTGATGTCAAACCCGGAATTACTTCGGAAGAACTCGTTGCTTATAAATAATATAACTTATAATAATTCGCGGATTTTATTTGTATTCATTTAATGTTATCCATAATATGATTTAAGTTGCTTTTATACAAATGCAGAAGATAATTTCGCTATGATTTAATTAAGTGATGGAATAGTTCTCCTAGCCAACCACTTATACGAGATTTACGATTTCCCTACCGTCTACCGTTTCCTTAAGAAAATTAATTCGGCGCTTACAGAGCTATTAATAGTAATATGAAAGGTATATTTAAGATTGCTTATGGAAAAATTCTTTTCATAATACAGTAAATATAGATACGTAAGTTGTTGTCTTTGTAAGAACGTTATGTGCAACAACTCATAAGAATATGCGCGAATATATTAGAATAAGCTGTCTGATGCCATCGATAAGAGAATGACAATAAGAAATGCCTATAATATGGTCCTAACATACGTCATTTCCATTTGCCTTAGTACTTCTCAATTAATGTCATTCGTTTCCTACTAACGTGACCACTCGTCGATCCCTTAAGAAGCTAATATCTTTTGCGTACGTCAGTATTCTCCACAGCAATTTCTCTTGGAGTCCACGTATAGTTATTTACTTTAACAATCCCTGTCTCTCCACATTGGACTTATATTCCTACGGAACTCTTTTAATTACAGGGTGTCCGCTACACAACGATGAAGACATTCTTAGGGTTTTAAAAAGTATAACTTTTAGATTTATCAATCATTTCATTTCCGATCATCAGGTTAAGATTTGGAATTTCAAAATTCTATCGTCAGTCGGGCAGCACGACCCGCCAAACATACTGAAAGGAATAAAATTTCCTTTTCTTTTCTTTGTTTTCACTTTCTTTTCTTTCCTGGTTGTGCCGGATCCTTCGCTCATCCAAACGCGACAACGCCAGTGTGGCATAAGAAAAATTAGTAGGGGAGGTCGGTATGTGATTCAGCCATGGCCGTTTCTTAAGGACGCAACTATGCTTCCGTGCTAAGAAATATTGCAAGTCGACGACTCCAGCTTAATCGTTTTGTAAGTTGGATGATTTTGCCCAAAGATCCTTCAGAAAATTATGTCAAAATCGAGCGGCTGATGATGCGGCAGATGTAGCGACATCTTGTGCATCTTGAGAATACTGGTTATAGTTTCAAATCTTCCGCCAAATACTTTGAATATTGCGGGAAAGTTGAAGTACCAGAGAGTGAGCAGGGAGGATGGAGATGACCTTTACAGGTGGGAGGCGCGTATTGGCTACCCGATGAAATATTTACGAATTATATATTACCAGCAGAATTGCCCGCTGCTTCTCGACGTGGAAAATAGATGTAGGATTAAATTAGTAGTGCTATTTGTGAAGATGTGAAATTTTATTCTCTGAAGATTTTAGAAGCATATATAAGGGTTCAAGACCCTTCGACATTCCCCCCGTTTGCATATAGGTATGCATTTAAGCTTTCATTCAATGAAAATGAACCAGGAACGATATTTATAATATCTGGATAGCAAATGCTAATAAAGATAACTGTAGGATTATTTGTGTGTGCATTTAATGTTATTGTTAATATGATTTAAGTTGCTTTTATACGAATGCAGAAGATAAAGGAGCTTTGAACACCCAAGCAAATCTTTACTAACAGATTACAATGTAACTGTTTTCTAATACTTCCATTCCACAAATACTGTATATTACTTATTATACATTAATTAAATTCAATGAGGTTTAATCTCCTGGAAGAGAACTTTGTATTATTTTGGAAACTGGAAAGTACTGAGATTTACACAAATCACCTATGCTATCATCGTACCAGGATACGATAATCAATTATTTGAAAATCGTTGCAAGAAAACATTTTCAGTTCGACTCCATATCTTGAGAAGACATATCTTAAGAGAGATGCAATATATAGTATGTAGTCGAACCCATACAAATTTCGCTAGATATCATTGCATGTTACGGGAGCGTCTCCTCTAACTTTCTGTTGCAGAAAAAGAATATGGAAGAGTATCGAAGAAAGTTCAGTGTATCCCGTTCATTTCACAAAGAAGAGTGATTAGAGTTACAACGAATATCAAGGAAAAATTAAGTAAAACTCGCAACACATACATATGATAGTTGCATTCAATAATTAAGAGAAGGAGGTATGAGAATCCACACAGCAGGATCCACTAAAATATCCTGCCTGATTCACAAATAGCAACCGGATAAAAATATCGTAACAAAATCATCAGTTTTCCTTCAAATTTCTCGTCCATGAGAGAGGAACATCAACTACCTCACGAAAATAAGTCACAGTCCAATAAAATAATACCTGCACACTCTTTGGTCTTCCAACCTTCCCGCAATATTCAAAGTATTTGGCGTAAGATTTGAAATATAACCAGTATCCTCAAGGGTGCGCAAGATGTCGCTAAACCTGCCGCATCATCGGCCGCTCGATTTTGTCTTAATTTTCTGAAGGATCTGTGGGAAAAATCATCCAACTTGCAAAACGATTAGGCTGCAGTCGTCGATTTGCAACATGTCTTAGCGCGGAAGCATAGTTGCGTCCTGAAGAAACGGCCATGGCTGAATCACATACCGACCTCCCCTACAAGTTTTTCTTATGCCACACTGGCGTTGCCGCGTTCCGGTGAACGAAGGATCCGGCACAAGCGGGAAAGAAAAGAAAAGTAAAATAAAATAAAAGAAAAGAAAAGGAAGTTTAATTCCTTTTGGTATGTTTTGCAGGTCATGCTGCCCGACCTACGACAAAATTTTGAAATTCAAAAACATACCCTGATAATCGGATATGAAATGTTTGATAAATCTAAAAGTTATACCCTGAGAATGTCTGCTATGGTCTACGGGGGGGTGCACGCGGCAATGTACTACTTTCAAATATTCTTCCTGTCCCTCTAAAATAATCCCCTTCCTCGACGTAATATTTCTTCGTCATCTTGATCATCATAATCGTACGTATTAATGTCCTTTTGCAGTTCGGTTTGATAAAGGAATACTCCAAAATGGCTGTAATTTTGTTCCTGCTATTTAAATATCATAGTTTACTTCCGCCGAAATCTCAGTTAATTGCCTCCTCTTCATAAATTCTGACGTTAGTTCCTACAATTAATTTGGTATGGATTTAAAATCCACGTGTATTCCTGTGGGAGAATGAATGTATCGGATTCAACAATCACCTTGGTCGTCAGGGGGACTAGTTGTTTACCACGGCGAAATTTTTACAAAATTTTCGTTTATTTTGTCATATTTCTCATAATTTAGATTCGAAAATTACATTTTACGACAATAATAAGATTCTTCATTCAATTTTCCTTCGTTTGGTACTTTTCTTGACCTCGTAGGATCATTATTTCCAATTCAATTCTGTGAAAGTAAGAAAGACTGCAGGGTACAAAAACGAACTTTAAGTGCATTCCTTATGGAAACGTATATCTTTCCTTCATAAAGATTAAAATAGTTTTCGTGCGGCTTTCAGTATATTAGAAATACGATGCAGTTCGTCCCATAGCTCTACGACAAATAGTTTCTAAGATAAAAGGGGGGACGGACAGATGGACACTCCGCTAATTATATAAAAGATTATGTTAACGTAATATTTCTGAAAATTTCGTTTCAATTTTCTTGTAAACATGTTGAAGAGAATCATGTATCCCGTCGACCATATGCTTTTGTTTCTGTAGAGTCAAAATATTTATAATATAATACGCGCCTCCCACCTGTAAAGGTTATCTCCATCCTCCCTGCACACTCTCTGGTCTTCAAACTTTCCCGCAATATTCAAAGTATTTTGCGGAAGGTTTGAAACTATAAGCAGTATTCTAAAGATGCACAAGATGTCGCTTCATCTGCCGCATCATCGGCCGCTCGATTTTGACATGATTATCTGAAGGATCTTTGGGCAAAATCATCCAACTTACAAAATGATTAGACTGGAGTCGTCGATTTGTAATATTTCTTAGCGCGGAAGCATAGTTGCGTCCTGAAGAAACGGCCATTGCTGAATCACATACCGACCTCCCCTACTAATTTTTCTTATGCCACACTGGCGTTGTCGCGTTCGGGTGAGCGAAGGATCCGGCACAACCAGGAAAGAAAAGAAAAGGAAAATAAAAGAAAAGAAAGGGAAATTTTATTCCTTTCAGTATGTTTGGCGGGTCGTGCTGCCCGACCGACGACAGAATTTTGAAATTTAAAATCTTAACCTGATGACTGGAAATGAAATGATTGATAATTCTAAAAGTTATACCCTGTAAAACCCGCTAATTATATATAAGATCATTATATTTATTGTTATATTGAATTTTTAGTGGGAATAGGGAGAAAATGGCTTCCAAACGACAAAATTTAATAAAGTAGTACCAGAAAAAAATGCGCTTTCAAGCTATTTCTTTTCATTAATAAACGATTAATAAACGAAGCACAAATTTATGAGAGCTGAAACATGCAAAATCTTCGAAACGTCTGTTTGGTGAATAATTCTGAGTAAACCGAGCTGTACTCCAATTAAGAGTAATGGTTTTCCGATACTCCAGAACAGCTTCCGAGGCATCTACTAAATATTCCGAATAGCTAAGATGCTAATTTTGACGGCAATTAAAGTGGAAATCTTGGCATCCCGTGAATGCGGATATCGGATAAGGAAATTTGAAGAGGCGAAGGATTTTCGAAAGCGGAAACCGAGCTCAACTGACGCTCACAATTAACCGTCATTAGCCTGCAAAACATCTACAACAAAATATTGGCTTTGAAAGCCCAACTCATTCTGTTTGATCGTAAAATGAAACATGGGAGTGGAATTATCCGCAAGATTAACCTCTGCTTCATTAACTTTGCAGCGTGGCTTTCTATCGATTATTCTTGCTTTTTATTTTTCGCGGAATTCCATGCATTTACTTCCTCTCTAGTTAATTACATCGCTCATAGTTCACTTTATGTGTTTCGTTCCTTAATTAAGCGGCTGAAAAGCGGAAGTTTATTGATGTCTAAGAGCTGCAGATGTGTGATTTTCGCACATTGTGGTGAAATTAAACTCATTCGAGATGTCTGCGAAAGAGATGAAGTGATTAATTAGGTGAGTAAATGATTTCATGCTTAACTAAGGATAAGACTAATCATATCCTGAAATAAAATCGAAACTCGGCAAACTTAATGAATAAGTTTCGAAAATCTCTCCGATACCCAAATACGTGACTCACGATATAGTGAATCACTTCCCCGAATGAAGGAAGTAAGCTGCGAATTACCTACACTCTAGGTATCACCCAATGCGCATTTCGGTATCTATCCTCAGAGGGCAATTTTCTGCATTTATCAAAAGAGAAAATATACTAATACCAGAGCTCAATTATGTCTTGTGGAAGAATGGATCGGCGGGCCCTTGGGGGAATTTGTTTTGGTATGAGTTCCGTTGAAAAAAGTGGCGTGTGTTCTACGCGCAATTTTAATTTTAGGGTTCTGTACAACATACTTAAATATACAGTTAAATAAATAAAGTGGTGCTTATACGGTGACTACGTTACCGCCAAGGAAATTAGTTTTAAAAGGAAAGGAGTAAGCATTATGAAGTCCTCTATTATCGTAACGACCATAGTGTAAACATTGCTATATTTATGTATCTGATATAATAGCTACTAGCAATACATATATATTGTTCCCGTTTCGTCTGAAGAACATTTTCCATTCTTAAAATATTATAAGAAATATCGTGAGCTGTTTCGAGTCGGTATGGATACAATAAGAAAAACAATTCAAAAAAAGAGATTCTCAATTTTTAAATTGGACGTGGTTTTCGATTCGAGGTAAGAAAAATTTGATAAAATACGTCGAAGGTTTGTAAAATTTACAAATTAAATTTTATGAGTGTTTGCGTTGCTATCAACAACATCATAGTTGTGATAACAACAGAATTGAGTTGTTAGCTACCATCACCATCGTAATCAAGTCGACTCCATGAGTGGTTGTTTGGAGACAATAAAAGCCATCCCTTTTGATCTGCATCCAGTTATGCTCCTCTCGCCAACGCTTAATCGCTACGTTCCCATCTTTTACAGCGGCCAACAAAATACTCAGTTGTAATCTTCCGGCTGCAGAATCCCTGAGGACTCATTTACACCAGAATATGCTAATCCAATCCCGTAGACGATCGCCGCAAGGATAGACTCGAGTAAAATGGGTTAATGCACCAAGTCAAACAGATGTCCGGTTATCGTTACACCACAGAGAGAAACGAAAAAAAGAAAGCACACATCTGGACCTTCCGCAAGCTGGAATACTAACGATAATCACCCGCCTGGAGAAACATCTGCAGCGAAAACTGATCCGAAAAGTCGATTTCATCTCGCGATTGATATTCCGTCGTCGAATGGGTACTGAGTCAAGATGGCGGAGTGCGGTCCATTCGAGAGACTCCATTTGACCGAGCACTTCCGAACTCCGGCCACGCGTCCTCCGTGAGAAGAATGCGTCATGCAGACGCTTATCTAAACAAGGAGCGCGTCATCGGGACTCGCTTCCGAGCACGTGCCACGTACCGATAAAGGCACGCAGTACCGAAGATATGAAACTGTCTCGCAAAAAATAAACAAAGCGGATATCCTCCGTTGCTAGGGAAAAAGCAATCTCGAGATAAACCTGTGAGGCTACGGATGATGAATATGCAGAGGTTTACCTTATGAATCGTCCTTTTGGATACGACACCTTGTAGGAGAAATTTGAGGCTGTAGATCTTTCTAGAGATAGCTGTGGTGATCGCTCACAAACTAATGATGGGGTGGACTTAATTGACTATAATTTACTTCTGATAATGTAATTATGGCTCGGAATTATCGATTGATAAAATCAACTTGTTTCCTCAGAAAGATGGATCGCTGAATACGAATGAAAACTTAATTCAAAACGATAAGATTAATGGAGTGAAATCTATAACCAACCTACTCCAAAAATAACCGTTCGTGTATCTTTAATTGTTTGCCTGTTTTCATAATTATTTTTCTAAAGTGGCTCGATAACACGAATTGTAAATTATAAATATCTTCGTTGTTGAAATTCGTAGATTCAGGGATAAACTTCCATAAGCAGCAATCTTCTTACATAATATAAAGCAAAACTCTGCAGTTTCCAAACGATTTAATTAAATACAACGTGTGTGTATATTAATATTAATATCAGTGCGTACATTTTCTTGTACATTACTGTCGTCTTTGTTTTTAATTAAATCACGTGGAAAACATTGGCTGTCCAATGGCTAATGTCGTTCCATGAAGCCCGGTCTAATGTTCTATTATATTTAATCCACTTATGATTCTTATATAATATCGACATATTTAAGTCAGTCCACTACAATATTTTTTATAAGCATCTATCTATATTAAAATCCCCGGAGGAAGACTTATTGTGAAAATCCATCAAAACAAGAGTGACAGACTAGTACTTTTTTCACAGTTTATTTTCCATTACTGGTTTCAGCGAATATTCGGCCATTATTAGGTAAGAAAATACTTTTTCAGAGCATATTTATACAGATTGTAAACAAGTTCCCCATCCATACCTTCCTCTTAAACATTTCACCTCTCCTTTCAATCTGCAGAAATATGACTGGAAAACGTTTTCGTCTACAGATGATGGAGAAGACTCACTGAAACCGGTAGTAAAAAAATAAAACTGTGGAAAAAGTACTAGTCAACTTAAATTCTCTCATAATCTATCTATACATAGTGTCTGTAGAATCATTTTCTTCTTCATAATAGGATTATATTCAATAAGAAGCTTCTCTTTTCAAATCGACCATTTGTACGCATCCATACACATCTATTTGAGACGATGAAAAAATCCGCGACGCAATTTTATTCGAATAATATTCGAAAAATGAAAATTCTCAAATATTATATCTTTCTTACAGACGCTTTTCGGACGAGGAAAATCTCCGTGCTTTTAATTTTCGTGGGATTTATAGCATTAATTCCGAATATAAAATTTCCACCTTATGAAATAATCACATTAAATAAGGGCTCGACAGATTTCCGCGTGGAAAAGCAATTCCGTTCCTTTTTAATTCCCACGACCTACTTTCCAAAATCATTTTATAAGTCACATTTCCTTATGAAAAAGCCGGCAGAAAGATTTCGAAAGCACTGAATACCAAAGTCACTTCGTGCTCGTGAAGTTTGCTAAGCAGATTTACCTTCCAGATGATGGGCGGAGGGATGTCTACAATCGTTGAGATACGAAAATACCGTTGCAAGCACTTTAGGCGGGCATTTAAATTCAGTTTTTTTCTCGTTAAATCATGTGAAATAAAACGACGAACAAAATATACACTTTTATCATAATGTGCAAGGAAAAATATTTATTTCCCAAATGTGTTAAAGCGGCTATAAATTAGCTTTTGTCGTTGACTGCACTAGTCATTAATAAACACCAAAGGAAATAAAAGGCGAATATGACAGCTCATCGATGCCAATGAATACCTAAAATCAAATTTGAAGATAAATAACAGGAAACACTTCAATGAGAACTCTGCTAAACCATTCAATATTTCGGTAAATGAAATAAGTAAATCGGGAAATTGAACACGTAATTACAAAATCGCTCGAGTCGCTCTCTATTAATCTATTGAAAAGCTTCTCTCATGTTTTAACGTACTTTCTTGTTCAAATCATATCGTAGTTATTATCAGACATCAGTGCAGTTAGTCCTAACGCTACAGTTATAATAACTCCCATATCTGGAGCATAGTTCACCCTGATATTCTTCTTCTTTGAGCAAGATGGAAAAGGGCACATAGATTAAGTATGCTGGGCCATGATTATTACTGCAGTTGATTAATTACAAGTTTAAAATTTTCTACAGATAAATAAGTAAATAAACTATTTAATACTACTCATGAAATTATAATGAGGAATATCATAAACTTCATTACTGCGCTTCTGAAAATTACCACTTAAGGTTTTTAAATTTCCCTATAAATATAAACTTCAATTGAAAAATCGGTTGGACGATGATAAGGATGGTCGCTCAAATGCTTAGTTGAAAGCAGATTCTTCTTAGAAAGATTCATTTAATTAGGGCACCCGCTGTTTCCACATCCTCTGCCATACACCACTTGGCGACTCACTGGGTATTAATGTAAATGAATATCCCAAAAATGGCAGCAAATATGGAGTACTTATTAAACAAATAGAATAATGCTATAAATCTCACTTATTGTCTATAATAACGGAACTATACGCATTATATAACTATGACGGATGAATTAATACACTTACCCTGACGGAGATGGTGAGCACTCCAGTGGAATCTTCGAGGGCCTCCTTATCCAGAGGTTTTGCCGTGCGCAGTTCTCCGGATTGCGGATCCAGAAGGAAGTAATCATGTGGGTCTAAGGAAGAAGTTGAAGGGAAAAAATTGTATATCTATACAACTTCATTGAGAGGAATATAGTTGATCAAATCAATGGGAATTGTATAATATATCTCATGAATTAATATTCATACATTAAGAACTTGCTTTAGCTACTTAAGCTACAAACAAAGCAGACGGTTATTTCAGAGGTGTGGTCAATATTTGAATTTGGGACCAAAATCAGAATATTATCTATTATTAATTATGAGAATGAAAAAGTGGACCAAATGAATACTTCATTGCCCAATGAAGCATATTCTATTAATTTCTATATCAATAAATTTTACTGTATTAACGAGTAATAAATTACTACATAGACCCATATAATAATGAGTATAAGAAACTTTACTATGGTAAGAAATTATTAGATATTCAACATTTATATATAAGATAAAAATTGTTTTTACTCGATTGTAAACTGTGGAGAACCTGTCTAAAATGATTCCTAAACACAAAGGTTTTGTTTCACGGATCAGACAAAATAGGCGAATGACATCTAAAAGAGTAAGAAACATTACCAACGTACGAAGAAGTATGCTTTTCTGCTTAGATTGACATCTATTTTATCTATATCAAAGAAAGATCGTGGGAGATATCAATATTTATTACGTGTATCCTATTCAAGACAGGGGCAAATGGCAACCCGCGGTACATATCAATTCACTTGATGCCTACGTTCCAGGATACTATTTTGTTTTCATATTAAAAATTAATTCATGGGTTATTTTATAGTTTGTTCAGTTTAAAAGATTTAAATCAGAATTTCGTCTATACCTTGCCTGAGACTCATGTGGAGTTGGACGAAGCATAATGCGTGGGTGAAGTAGTTCCCCAACTCAAAACCAATTTCCCTGAATTTAATTGCTTAATTTACCCAACGTAATAATTTCGGATTAGTAATCTTAGCAAATCAAGTAATTAGGATTGTACAGTTATGATGATTTTGTTTAATTTGGAAACAAACAACACGAAATGAACATATCGAAGGAGATTCAGTAGTCTGTGGACTTTAGAGCATAATTTTCACGCTGACACCTGTTGAGTCGTCAGATAACAACTGAAAAGGACGAAATATTAAAGAAATAATTTCATAAAACTTAGTTTTCTGGTTAGAAAGACAGCGGGGATATAAATATTTCTGCCAATTTGGGGGATTATTGAAATATTCACAGCAATCTGTGACAAGATCATCATCGTAATTTCAATTTATAAAAGAAAAGGATAAGTTTTGTTAGGCGTATAGTGAAGAAGATGATTTGAAGCAGAATTATTAGGACTATGTATAGCAGATGTGTGTCAAACGAATCACTGCTTGTAGACCATATACTACCGAGTTAAATTCAAATACCTACGCTATATGTGGATATTATGTTATTATACTCCTTTTTCTGTTAGAATCTAATTTAGATTATCATTTACTCATTTTTTGCACTTAAATAAATATGTTAAATTCATAAAAAAGCTTGTTATGAAATCAATTTTCTTTGTTCCACTACCAAGAAACTATTATGACGGTAAAGAAAAACACATAAAAAATAATCAAAAGGAAATTTGCAGAGTTAATAAGAGACATATAAAATAATTATTTTATTTTATTGATTAACAAAAAATATTGTTAGGAGTGCTATTCAAGCATTTCACATGATTATTGTGAACATATTTTATGGCGGTGTATTTCCATCTGTTAGTTTATAACCTGTTAGTAAATTTCAATAAGAGTTGCAAAATGGAACGTACTACTATACTTAAATTATTCTAGGACTTTATGCGTTTTACCGGAAACCGTCCATCGATTGTCTCCAGCTGCCTTCTCAAGATTTGGAGATTAAAAATATGAGTATAAATTAAGGTCGAAACTTACCGATGAAAATCTTTCAACCGTAGAGTTTTTCCATAAGCTCTTATTACTTTCCCGCATGAAATCCATTGATTATATGCATAAGAATATAATTCCGAGTTAGCACCTAATTCGTGCGGTTAACTTTCGAGAGACTGCCTAAAGGTTCAAAGGTCTTTGTCACTGTTAATACTCACTCGTGACCAGCTCGAAGAGGATCTTCCTAGGATTGCCAGTGTCACCATCACTGGCACGCAGCGTCATCACGAGCGTGCCCACTGGGTCGTCTTCTTTCACCACGCCCGTCAAGGGACCTTCGAACACTGGGGGTTTGTTCTGCACGTCCTCCACCCTCACTGCGACGGCGGCCCTGCTTTCGTGTGTCCCATCCTACAAAAGAAAATAAAAAATTACAGAGTTTTAAAGGGAACTAAGTTGATTTGCTCCTTATTTACCTCTTCATTTGACCAAGATTTAGATGGAAGAAGAGACTTTGTAGTCTCAATCTCGTTTGAATAAAGACGTTTTATTATTATTATATTACATTTATCATATCCATTTGATATATAGTAATTCTGTTCAAGTTTTTCAAACCTCCCTTTTTCGCAGATTTTTTCTTGCTGCGGATTATTAATCCTATATATATATATATATATATATATATATATATATATATATATATATATATATATATATATTCAATTGTTATTGTAATATATTTCTTATAATATATTTATTTTAATTAATTTATTATAAATTTTTATTATAATAATTATTGGTGGAGGATTTGAAGAGCCAATCAGCCTTCGAGCTCATGTCTATACAGACGAAAGTATTAATTTAAATTTTTAGACCATCTGTTAATTATTATTTCTCTCAGTTAAACTGAGGTTTTCCTCATATTCTGTAAAGAGTTACAGATTTTTATATTCTACGTTTAACATCATATTCGTACATCCTCTCCTTTTTCACACGCTGGAGAAAAATAATTATGATAATGAATCGATCCCTTGTTCCTTTCCAGCAGCAACTTTTGTAAAGTATTCAGCATTTCATTTGAGTCTAAACAGATTTGCCATTACCATCGTCACGTTTAGTTGCTTCCGTTGTCATTAGGGCTCCCGTCTGTTACTATGGTAACGATGTGCTTGTTTTACCACTCTCGTTATCGCCTGGGAATCGCAAAGTTTCGTAAGTTGATTAATTATTTTCGGGGGATTTCGTGGAAACTGTATCAGAGTGTGCTATCGACGTCTTCCTTTCAAAGAGAGGAGTTTGCTTCATTTACTGATAAAGTGTATGTAAAGAAGAGGATTGACATGCTAATCAAGGCAGAACTAGAGGATCAGTTTGAAGACGTGTAATACAATGTGTTAAGTTTTTAATTCCAAAAAAGGACAGTGTAGGAGGTAGAAATGTGATTTAATCAGAGGAGCTTGAATTGTCTCTCCCAGAGTTTTCTATGGTCCAAAATAAAGGAATATGACTAACGAAAACAGCAGGAGGTCATCCATGTGATACTGTCAATCATTTAAGGTTCAATCAACTAAGACTCCTGCAGATACCAATCTCTGGGATAATTCGGTTTCCTCAACGAGGGCGGATTTTTCGAAGAAATTTGCCATTAGATATCAGCACAACTCACACTATTTGATTAACTATGTAGAAACTTACTATTAATAATTCGAAGACAGAAATTGGCTTCCGCCAAATTAAAACTTATAATTTTCGAAACATAAATTTCCTTGAAAAACGAGCTTCGTGCTGAACGGATAACCCATCAAAAATGGATTTCGAAAGTGGAAACTTTTGAAGAGACCAAGTGAAAACACTGAAAGATTACAAAGAAGAAAAATCATTACAGATATTAATACTATCGGAGATTAAAAATTTCAAATTCTTTCCTCTTTTTCACATAAATAAAAGGAAAATACGTTTATTTAATGGGAAATATATTTATTAATACTCTTTACGAATGTGGAGGTAACTAAATTAAAAATTAGGTTGTCTCTTCTCCAACTGCTTAACGTAAAATAAGGCGCTTAGAAAACACCTGCATTAATCGCTGGCAAATCCAATGGGAATAGGAGTGTAAGGGTGATTACTCCTGATTTATTTAGTTCTTATTAGCAAGTAGAACAGTATAGTTAGTAGAACAGTATAGTTAGTAGAACAGCATAGTTAGTAGAACAGTAGCAAGTAACTGCCTAGAACAGGAGTGGTAAACTTTTTCCATTGAAAAGCCGAAGTCAGATATTGATCTCATAAGAAAGGCTGAATGTGAAACTATCGTATGTTGTGTTTTGAATACATTTGAATACTTAAACATCGAAATTTTATACGAGAAAACAAATTAATTGATCACGTTAACTAAAAGAAAAATTTTCCTAATTATTTTCTCTTTGCTTCATTTGCAAGATCAATAAAAATGAATGAAAATAAATGAATAAAGTTTTGTTTCAGAAAATGGCTAAAAGGCCGCAACGAACACCTATAAAAGACCAGATGTTGCTTTAATGTCGCAGGTTCCCTGCCCATGGCATAGGACGTGATAAGGTGCTAGAAATAAAATCAGAGGTGTGAAGTTTTTCCACGATCACTGTAAACTTAATATGTTTATTATGACGCAGTGACATTCTAATACTTGGAAGTGAGTTCATAAGGAATGTCCTGAATCACCGCTTTAGGCAAGTTTCTAGATCCACTCCTGCTATGGGCTCATCTAGACTCTTGAATATAAACCGAAAATAGAGGGTAATGAAACGTTAGGGATACACTTGCTAATTTGGGAAGCAAATTATGTGTCATTTGGTCAGCGTTTTGTGGATTCTAGCCCGAGTTTATGAATGCCATTTAATTACACAACCAAACTTAGAAGAACTACTGAATAGCACTATCGTTTGGCTTTCATTAACATAATGTTTCACTATTTTCAAGAGAAAAAGCAAAGCTATCGGCTACTTTACAATTCTATTATCTTCTTGTCAGAATGTAAAGAAAAATTTGCATCGTATTTAACCTTTCAAGCCTGTACGAGAACATATGTCGTCATGTACTACGTATACACTACAATATGAGCTCTAAATTAGTAGTGGTATTGTTAATTTTGCATGTGTTGCTATAAAATTCTTCAATGATAAGAATCTTCAAGAATAAGAAAGAAAAAGAAATAATAATAAAAACGATGATTATAATAATTATTATTATTGATAATTATAATATCACCAATATCAAAAGTAAATTATCTTTATTTTGGTGAGATATAAACAAAAAGTGCTTCGAGTTAAGGTCATTTCACACATATGGGCTTCCACCCACCGGGAAGCGAACCCAAGACAACTTATCCTAAGTCGAACGCGCAACCCACTTAGCTATCCGTCAGACTAGCTCTAAAATAATTCGCACGCTTCAATTATTACCAAAGTTTATAGATTTGTGATGTTCTGCAAAAATTAAATCAAAAAACAAGCTTCCTTTAACTTTTGTTTAAATTTCCATAGAAACCAGTTTTTTAACATCACTCGTGATGGGTTAAAGGCAATTCACTAATTCACTAACTAATTTTATGTTGGCCACCTTATTGAGCTATCTAATCAGTGATTCTCAGGTGGTCCTTGTGATGTCAATAGCCCTCCAATTATGGGATAAATGCACCGTTGACACGGTCCAGACCACTCTTGCTTACATTCGCCGCAAACGCGTGCTAAATTTACCCAACGCATTACTCGAAGGAAATGAAGTAAATCTGTGGAGGCAACGGCTAATTCCACAAACGACGGACTATTAACCCAAAGAGCCATTTAAAAGACTGGATTTGTAATCTGATTCGTAATTTAAAGGGGAGATAAGTGAATTATGTAGATGAACCCGATCGAATTGTTGGAAGTTAACTCTTTAGTAAGTTAAAATGAGTCACTGTAGCTAGGCTAATTATTATTGATTAGAATATACCTTTTTCATATAAGTTTACATATATTTTGCAAAATATTTGCCATATATTTCCTTCATTTTCTTGTTGTGGATTTTCACTCTCTATCGTCATTCTCAACTAGTTTAATTTCTAGCCAAAATTAGTGGATTGACTTTTGAGCAGTATTGATAATAGTTCTTCGACGTCTGAGGTTGTTTCGAGCAATTGTGTCGCCACCGTTCGAAACTGCTTTTATTAAAGTCGAACGCGCTTCTCTTGGCTATCTGGGGGCCTGGTTTACATTTAACTGCGATGGAATATCACTTGAGTATTTACGGAAATTATGTATAACTATTAAGGTTTGGGTTAGGTTAACTGATCTAAAGAATAAATTTATGATGAGTTTCTGATCTAAATTATTTTACATTAATTTTAAGGGAAATACGTAGAAAAACATCTAGTATTAATAGGGCGAAATTTAAACTCAAATGACCACTATTAGAACTCATCCTATTAAATCAACAAACGCCTTTAACCATGCCATAACCAGGAACAATAGTCTCAGCGTTACATATGAACTAAGTGAATACGTTATCCACTTCCACATCGAATCCAGCATCGGAGAAACAGAAGGCGTCTGGTGAATTGAATGGGAAGAAGCGTCCGATATTGAATTCTGGGAGCCAATGTTAAAAACCATCGGATATGTGAGACTTGCATGCAATTCTGGATTCCGGAACTCAGTTGATTGCAAATGGAATTCCAATCGGGAGGTTGTCGATTAGAGTGTCCTGGAATCCGAGTGGTGCTTATTGAATGGATTCCTGAGACCGAAAGATGACCCCCACTGTGATCGACAAAATATAATCTTTCGCTTTTCACGCGTGACGTGTGAGGTGTCTGCAGATGGCGTTTCATTTCAAAGGGGGATGTTTTCTCTCCTTTTATACTCCCCCGTGGAATTCTTCCATTTTGACGAAAGACAGTTGGCCGAAAGGCTATTTGAACGAAAATGGCATATGTTCCTCTACATTATGATTTGTGAATGTCAATTTTAAACTAATGCTTGATGGTAGTCTCCTTTTTAACCCTCCGTTGTGACTCATTTGATCGACACGTTTATCAGCAAAATGCCATTTTAACGACATAGTTTTATCGAAAAATTTTCAACGATAGGTATTTTCCAATGATTTGTGAATTTACTTTAATGATTAATAAGGAAATAGGTCATCTTACTTATGCTGGATTCAAGAATTAGAAAATATTTAATTTAATTTACATTGTGATTGTTGTTTGAAATAAAATATTGATTTTACGGAGTTTTCGCGAAATTAATTTTTTTATATTACTTAAGCAAACATATCTCTTTATCACTTTGTTACTAAAGTATATATGTAAAGTTTGTTTGTCTTTCAGAACTGCCTTAACCTTTTTTCTCCTTAAGTTTTAGTTTACCTTCAGTAGGTTTCGCAGGTTTTTCACACCCTCTTTATTCCAGTATTTACCAGCTCTAGTGTATTTTTCTATGAGCAAACTTAGGTATTCAATCTCACAAAGCAGTTTTATTCTGTGCTTTTTTACAAGCTATATCATTCTTTTAAATGTTATATGCCGAAGAATTATATGTTTGAAGTAAATTATTTTTCCTAATCTCGCACAAATAAAGTCGTTTAATTTTTAAATCCGATTTCGGTGACTAGCACAATTCTCCCTTCACACTTCATCAAAACACATGAAAGAAAAACCATTTTAAAGAAAATGTTTTCCGCTTCCTGCTAAAATTAGACCAAAAGATGAAAAATGTACTATTTGATAAACAATTGGGTTAAAATTTGAATTTTTCTATAGAGTTTCGTTAATGGATGAGTAGATATCGATATCTGTCGATAAAAACGAAATATGTCGAAAAGTGCACTGATACAGAATATAAAGGCGTTTTTTTGTTATGTTTTAGTGTTTGTGAGTTCCTTTGTAGTGATTGGAGTGCTTGCAGTACCCGTCTGCGAAATTTTCGCATGGGGAAACTTGATATTCTAATTTATATAAAAGAAAACGGGTTGGCTTACAAAGTATTCGAACTGAGGGAAAGCGATCGCCTCCATATTCTCTCTCAGAATTGACGAAAGTGAAAAAGTTCCAGAATATAAAGCTTAAAAATCTCCATCCGAGTTATACGAGGCTGTATTTTAAACTCTCCGGCCAATAGTTAAAAACAACCTTTGATAAAGACATTAATCCAATCTCCCCTGTTATTTCACAGCGGAAGAAAGTTATTCATAATCCCTATCAAAAAAAGCACGTCGTTACCTCAGCAACCGCTTGTATCCAACGTAAATAGTTTACGTCTTGAGATACCGAAAGATAATTTGTGAGCGGTCCCGATGGGTCATTGCTCCATATAATAAACTTGCAAACATTTTTTTCTGGCGGCACTGAAAAAAAGCAGCGTATCTCAGCAGGGGAAACTTTTAACGTGCTGTCGTAAAACTTCCATATTGGAATTATGCAAATCCCCGCGAGTGACAAACACCCGTACAACTAAAAAAAGAAGGAGAGGTAAAAAAATTCATACTTTCTTGTTTGGAAAGGGAGTAAAAACTCATCAGAAGAACGTGAGATCGACTCGTGTACTTCAAACGAAAACGTTAATTGGGGCGCAGTCCTGACGATGTTGGATATGAGACGTCTACTGCACATATGAGGAAATATAAAACAAATGACCTCCGGTGGCTCTTAAGGGAGAGGTCATCAAAAGGCCGAGGTTGAGAAGGCCTCCCTTCTTAGTTGCCTCCATTATCAATTTATCCTTCCTTCTGCAGACACACTGAAGATATGCCGGTGGCCGTTGCCATGGTGAGTCCTTTGTTCTTAATCCTTCGCTCTGATGACCTAGGGCACGCGTGCGAGAATCGGTTGCAATATCACGGGCGGAAAATTTCGCGTGTTTTTGTATTGGGAGGTTAGCTTTGAAGGATGGGAAGTTATGAAACCTTATCCATCTCGAACGATGTATTTTTATCTTCGATAGCGGATTCCTTATCGAGATACTCATCACGTTTTGTACAGGAGATTTACTCGGGAGAAGAAGTAGTGCGTATAGTTTGGAGATGGGTACTCATTAATCCTCAGCCTAATTTGGAGGGAATTACATGAGGAGACTGTTCATTTCAAAGGTGCATAAACTGATTCTTTGGTCAGAGAACATTTAAAAGTTTTCATGCAAACCTTGTTTGGAGGAATATAAGACAATCATTTTAGGAGGGAAAACTCAATTAAAAACATTTAATGGAACAATTGAAACTTAAGTTATAGTTCCGTTGAATTTTCCCTTTTCAGGCTATGTTATTAAATATTGAAATCAATCAAGGTCGCTTGAAATCAAACCGAGTGTAAAACGAACAGAATGGTAAAGAAGAGACGCGGGGTCATATTTTGCAATGATTTTGAAAAAAATGCGACTTACATGCCACCAAATACGGTAATTGGATATTATATTATTAAATAGTTTCAAAAATGTATCGAGCGTAACAAAAATTTAAAATGGCAGTACTAGCACTTTTTGCGATGGTTACTATACTGACTCCTTGGAATTCACAAATGTTCACGTTGTTGCCGATAAAGATTTTGTAAATAATGACAACTGAATAACTCCATTCTCTAACTTATACTAATTGAATTGTAATAAGCTGAATTTGTTGTTATAATTTATTTATTTATTTATTTATTTACAATGTCAAGTTACAAGTGGACAACTGTCCGGTGGTAACTCATGAAAAATATGTAGAAAATATAATGTCAGAGTTTTAAAACATATTCAGTCGACACAGTCCGTTTTACAACACTTACTACAATATAAAATTACCAGTCACCCATAGTACAAACAAAAATATCTATGATTATAGAAGATATAGAATCTGATATTTAAACATATTTAGTCAACACTGTCTGATTTACAAATCTTATTACAATATAAAATTACCAGTCACCCATAGTAGAAACAAAAATATCTATGTTATTAACTAATGGTGGCAGCGTATACAAATGCATTAATTATATAACTTTACAAAGAATGTTGAGAACAATATCCAATTGACCTATTGATAATCTACATCTACAATATTTTATCACATTTCTTTTTAAATGATTTGAGATTAGCTGGAAAGGGCTTCAAAAGCGATTCAGGCAACTTATTCCACTCTGTTATCCCTCTGTTTACAAATGAGTATTTAGCTATGTTAGTTCTCTGCGGTCTAAGTTTTATTTTCTGGCTGTGACACCTTCCTAAAAAATCAGGCTCTTTGATTAAATGTTTAAATCCTTCCCATCCCTTCCTGCATGAAACTATCTGATAAATGCAACCTAGCCTATTTATTTTCCTTCTCTTCTCCAGTGATTCCCATCCGAGGGCGTTTAGCATTTCTGTGACACTATCTCTTTTTTTGAACCTACCCATAACATACCGAGCTGCCTTTCTTTGTACTTTCTCTAATTTCTTTACACGACAGTTCTCATGAGGATCCCACACTGTAGTCGCATATTCTAAGATCGGCCGAACCAAAGTTAGATACCCTAATTCTTTTGCTTTCTTATTGCTTCCCTTTAAGTTTCTCATGACGTGATGTAGTGTTCTAAACGCTTTTGCTACCAAATAATCTATGTGTTTATCCCAATTCAGGTTTCTGGTAAATATAATTCCCAAATATTTACAGTGATCGGACGTTGGTATAATTTCTCCATTGAGATGATATACGTGGGGTGAAAATGTTTTCTGATTTGAAAATGTGATGTGTACACTTTTACTCACATTAATGCTCATTTTATGTTCATTAATCCATTCTTCTAACGACATTAAATCCCTCTGTAATGCATCCCTATCCTCGTTATTGTTTATCCGTCTATAAATGATGCAATCATCTGCAAATAATCTAATACTGGATTTAATGCAATCTGGCAGGTCATTTATATAGATTAGGAAAAGTAAAGGACCGATGACACTTCCTTGAGGCACTCCCGAGGTTACATTAACTTCCATAGAATATTCACCATCCATCCTTACCTTTTGAGTTCTATCAGAAAGGAAATTTTTTATCCAAATGATTACCCTCTCATCAATATTTAATTTTCTTAGTTTCAATATAAGTATTTCATGCGGAATCGTATCGAATGCCTTAGCGAGGTCTATGACAATACCATCTACAGTATCCTTACTATCTATCGCGTTGGCTATATCCTGATATAGTCCCAGTAATTGAGTTTCGCATGAGTATCCTTTACGGAATCCGTGCTGGCACTCGCTAAGCCAATTGTTTTCATCCCAGTAATTTCTAAGGTATTCCTCTATGATTTTCTCCATAATTTTGCAAACAACGGAAGTTAAGCTTACCGGCCTGTAATTTTTAACGTTTGTTTTATCTCCGCGCTTATAAAGAGGTATAACTGTCGCCTTCTTCCAGTCTGTTGGCAAGCAATGGTTATTAAGAGATGCGTTAAATAATAATTTTAAGTAGGGAATGATTTCCATCGATCCTAGCTTTAGAGCCTCTGTTGATATATCATCTGGTCCTCTAGACTTGTTGTTTCCTAAATTTTTAACCCTTTTATGAATATCTCTGCCCAGAATCTGTAAAAGTTTAGGTGAATGTGATATGTCGGATTTCGTGGCGATATTTCCCTCATTAATTACGACGGGCATGTGATTTTGATAGATGCTACCGAACCAATTGTTTAATACGTTTGCCTGATTTGTACTATCAAAAATTTTATTACCTGATTCATCACAAATCGTTGTGACTTTTTGTTTATCATCCCTCCTACGCCTAATATATTTATAGAATTCATTGGAGTCTTTTCTATCTAATATTTTTTCTAGAAAATTATTTTTTGCTCTCCTTTTTTCTAAATTTAACTCCAGAAGTAATATTTTATATTTTGCCAGATAATTTTCTCCCTTCCCTTTTTTCTGATGCGCATTTCGAACCTTTCGTTTTAATCTACGTATGTTTTTGTTATAGTACTCTGGATCTGGGTTTTTCTTGAGTTGCTTAAAGGGTACGAACCTTTTAATTCCTTCTTGCAGTATCATTTTAAAGCCACACCACATTTCCTCAACATTATGACTAATTTCTACCCATCGAGCAAAATTTTCCCTTAGGTGGTTTTGGAAGCCGGTCGCGTCTCCCTTCTTATACTGCCACACTATATTACATTGTTGCAATCTCAGACTATGAGGATTCCAGTCGATGTTTATGAGTACCCCCATAATGATGAAGACATTGATAGTCATTGCCAAAATTTAAGAGATTGAATTACAATCGAAAATGGAAAACTTCCGTATGAAATAGAGGTTGCGTAATCACATATGATACATCGCAGGATTAGTTTTATAGAAATTTCAACCTTCAATAAGGCGAAAAAGAGTAAGTTGTACTTATTTTTACATATTGATTAAGTAACTCAAGACATGAATAATAAGTCAAAAAGAGGATAAAATCTTGATTTCTAAAAGACGCTGGATAGGTGGAGAAAGTAAGTTTTACTCTTATTAGCACATATGTTACTTCCATCTTAAAGCTCAAAATAGAAACTTTTCGAGTCGTTTTACAAGTAATACGCAACCTTAAGGACTCAAATTAAGGACATATCTTCTGAAGTAATATGTTTATACATTAAGGTATGTTTATGAAAAGAGACATGAACATGACCGAAGCGAGAGATTTTCGCAAAGATAGGAACACAAGAAGGGATACCGTTAATAAACGTGGCAATTAGAGCGCTTGCTGGAATGGGCAATGAATATGTATGCACGTATGTTCACAGGAGAAGATAAAGCCTTCCATGCATGTATATACGTCACAAACGACACCGAAATGGGATTTTCAGCATCAAAATCTCAGACAAACTGTCTTCCAAAAAACAGAGATTGTTACATCAATTGGAGTATTCGACGGACGTCCTAACACTAATTAGTAATACCTTATGATGCAAAATTTCAAGTCAAGTATCCAAATCATAGATGATCATAGAACTGTTGCCATAGCGACTTCTAGAATGTTTTTGTCAGATCTATTCACAAAATAATACCTGAAAATCATTGTCAGATCTATTATTAAAAATTTACCTGGGAAATTTTGCAATATTATTTTCAAACCATACCGAGCATTGTTGTAACAAATAATAAAATAATAGTTGTACATTGTTCTCAGGTCTACTAATAAAATAATGAAATAAATAAAATACTAATAAATAATAACAAAACAATAATGAAACATTGTTGTTAGATCTTTCTTCAAGGTATACCTAAACACTTTTACAATATCTACTCTTCAATAATAGAAGAACCTTTTTCCCAGATCTACTCCTCGAATCGTAGTTCAGCTTTGCTGTCAGATCTACTAGTAAAATAACAGTTAAACATTGTTACCAAATCGATTCTCCGAATTACAACCGAATCCTTTTACTATTTCTATTATTCTAAATATATCTACTCTTCAAGTTATAGGTGAAAACTGTTTTAACATTCATTCCACTAATTACACCTAGACGCTGTTGCCAGATCCTCTCTCCAAATTACACCGTTGTCAGATCTCCTTCCTCCCAATTCCCTTTAATACCCTACAATCTCTCGCCCTCATTTCCCACATTACCCTCTTTTTCCCCATAACTGATAAAATGCCCCTTTATTTTTTGCTCTACAATTTATGCACGCCCTCTGCACAGGTGCGAGATGACCGCCCCTTAATGAAGATCCTTCGCTTTGGGATTGCGCGAGAGGTACGCCCTCCTTCGCACGGCAACGCAAGTTTCGGAGCGACAAAAGGGTCGCCAAGACGACGGCTGCCTTAATGAGGATGATATCGAAATTCCCTTATTAATTGTTGAAATCGAGCAATAATTAGAATCAACAGTCGACTGATTGAAGAATCGCGTCGACAATGAGTTCATACAGCCGATCATCCATGGCATTGTTGCGCGAGAGACTCTCATTGTTGTTCCTTCCCTTTAAGACTGCTCATTCAAGCGTACGGAGCATTATCTCCTGCTAATATGGCACATTTTAGAAGTGTCAAATTTAATTCTCTGTGGGTGTTTTGCTGATGTGGATTATTTTTTCACAGCCACACTTGGGATTTTCCAAATCTACAACTAAATTCATCTTACTGATTTGAAATCACATTTTATAAGAACTTATCGATATGATTTATATGGGTTAGTTGGGAGAGAAGAATTCATCTTCTCTATCTTGTATTTATTTATATTGGTGCTATATTTATATACTATTTTTCCTTTGATATTATTATTATACTATAATTCATATATCTGATTTTTGTTATATATTATTATTCCATGTATTATTATTCTTATATATTATTATTCCTTTATGTGTTTGCATATGTTATAATTCGTATATATGTATGTTATTCGAATATGCAAATGTTATAATACGTATATATATTTGCAGCTTCCGCATAAGGGTACACGTTCCTCTTGTAATCACTGACCTGCACCAAGAGAAGAACCTGCTGTTCCTGTATCACGCACAAAACTAAGACATAATGGCAAATACATTACTTTGAGGCTGAAATAATAACTTTTCTTTCCCCTAGTAGTATGTATTTCTTAATTCCTCACCATTCTCGATTTCCTGTGCCTAAAAATATGTTAATGTTAAAATATCATTTTTTACTTAAATTAATATATAAAGGTTATTGAAATTATAATCCCTGATTAAGTCGCATAATAAAATTTAATTAAATTAAATCACTAATTTTTGTTAATGATAAAGTATTCCATGGGGAAACAGCCATTGTATCAAATGATACTGTTTCAGTGAATTTTAAGTTCTTAAGAGGTAAATACTTCCCTTTTGTTTCACGAAACGATTCAAAGCACTTTTTGAAGATCTTAAAAGAGTTCTTTAGTAGGAAACGAGGGAATTAGGAAGGACAATGAAGCGTCACTCAAGTTACTTCTTTCACTATTGTTACGTGGATCTAATGCGAACGGTAAAACATAATTCCATCCGAGATTTACGTTGAGGTACCTAAGGGAAAGTTTAAGGAAGTTTGACGGTATTTTCATTCACTACATGGTTGGAGTTCTTGATAGGATTTCGTAGTTTCCAAGCAAATTAGCTCCTTATTTTCAAGGAAGACGTAAGCTTCTCTTTTGATAAAGTTAAACTTTTCCGTGGGAGATTTTAATGAAAAATCCTACGAAAAAAATGTTGCCTTTTGTATGCACCATTGGCTCAAAGCGTACTATGATGAGGGAAAGGAATGGGAAAGAGAAATAGAAAATAGAAAATACTGCTTGACACAGTTTTAAAATTAGTTCAGTTAAATATCAAATTGGGGTAATTATTGCAATACCGTATTAATTTTACAATAAACTATACACACAAGTTCAAAAATGGGAACAGTTCAATATTTTTCCATTGTGAATCATAACAATGCTCCAAAAATATACTTCTTTCCCACAACAATGGAGAAAATTCAATTCAAAGTTTGCTAAAATCAACATAGCAAATACAACAATTCTAATCTGACCATAATTTTCCATTGTTAACGCAAAAACGCAGAGTTTTCAACATGATGAACGCAATTACTCATTGTTAGCACTATCTATGTATCAGCGGCTTTTGGACATGAAGAAGAGCCAAAGAAAAGTAAACGAAAGATCCATAGTCCCTTATCCTGAGCAAAATGGCAGGTAAAAATGTATCATTCGAGAATATGGGGTAGATTGAAGAATGATATAAACATAATTTTAGTAATTATTGAAGAAATCCTCAAAGTTTATCACTACAATTCGCAACAAGGAAAACGTTCACGAGCGATATTACTTTGCACTAGTTAGGCTTCATCTTGTGTATGGATCTAGTGTATTGTACCACGGTGACAAGCGTTTTAGAAAAAGTACAATGTGAGGAGGAAAAGCTGCAACGAAAGGTAATACGTTTTGTAAAGAATCGCTACGACAAATCGGTGAGTGTTATTCGGATGCTACAGAAAGTAGGATGAGAACCTTTAGAAGAAAGAAGATTCCAACATTAATTTTAATTTACTAAATTAATTCTGAGAGGGTAAAAGATAAAGCCGGTAAAGTGCTTTCTCCTTTTTACCTAAGCCGTTCTTATACTGTGAGGAAGATCAGAGAAATAGATGCTAGAACCAGTCGATTCAAGATTTATCTTCTTTAGAAGAGAACGCTATCGATTAGGAAAGTAGAGTGCATGCACCCCCTACCACACGCCAAAAGGCGGATTGCAGAGTACAAATACAGATCTAGATGTATGAAGGGCGTTTATAAGTTTTCCGGAAGACTCAATTGTCGCCGAGAAAAAGCTATTTTTAAATCTCATTGTTGAGCGCTAGCTGTAATCGATAAAGTTGTAAACACAAAAGTTGTAAAGTTGTACGAACACAACAATGCATAAGGAAAGCCAACAAGAGTTAGGCTCGCATTTCCTCGTCAGAACGGATCAGCTCAACAATGAGAAATTCCCTGATTTTGGACAACAATGCCCACCTTTCAACGCCGACCATTGTAGCCGTCGCAACAATATGAAAAGAGAGAGCAACGCATAGAGAAGATGCATTCGTTCGCACCTCCAGAGTGACTTAAGGAGGCGACAAAAGAGATTCCATTCCGTGGAAATGAAGTCGTACTAACGTCCTTCCTTTTTTCCCCAACTTGTCATTCCTTTCTCTTTTCCCCCAAACTCTCCTGCGTTTGTCTTTTCCAACTCTGATTCCCTGAGTTGATTAGGGACGAAATGTCAAACGGCCTACATTGTGTGTGGCGAATGTTTTCGCGACCTCGTTTTTGCCACCCGTTTTTGCCAACTCGTGTAACGGCTAATCTGCAGCCTATTCGACGCCTCCGTTGCGAAGGGATTTCTAAATCGAAACGCAGCTTGTAATCGAAGTGGGAAATGCTCACATTCGAAGCACAATTTGCACTTACTTACAAATTTTCGCAGAAATGGTTAAAATCTCTTCTTTTATTGCTGTTACCATTATTTTTCATGTTACAGGTGGATCAACAGTCCGATAACGCAGTCAATGTCAAAACTATACATATGAGAGCCGGATTTGGGTATGATAAGGCTATTGTTACTATTTAAATAACAATGCAACATAAGGTGTCGACATAAAAATACCCTAGACAAAACAATGACAAATATATTGTTGCATTTTATTTCCGAGAAACTAATGAATAACTATCTAATAGTATGTACCACGTTTTGCACGAGGATTTCCCGCTGTATTTAATCACATATTACGTTATTAATACAATAGACGATCAGCTCTACTAATGTAAAGCCAGATTATTTAAATTAATAAATTAGCTCTTTGTCCCATGCGATAAAAAATAAATTACCAATTCCACAATTATAGAAACTAGCTGAGGCGCCCGCCGATTCTCAACGGGGATATAAATAAGCAGTAGATAATATCTTAGGTAATAATTTGTGCAAAGGAGAATCTAACATCTCTCACTTAGCTTGGATCAATGAAAATGTTAAATCTTTTCAAACTTCTTAAAATTTGAATCCAAATCTAGAACCCACGATAAGAAAAGGAGTCGTCTTAGATTTTCTTTTTTTAGGAGTTTCCTCAACTGTGTCAGATTATTCTTCCTTGGGATTTTTCCTGGGTGCACGTCGTCTCATGTAATAATTACCCTTACCATTTCCTTATGTTTCTTTTAAATTTGCTAAGTAAGATAGTATAGCTGAGCTTTACATTGAATCCTATACGGGAGAAAATTTTGATGGAGACAATACTACTTTCGGTTTGCTCACAAATACAAAAGATCACCCGTGTAAAAAATGAGGCCATTTCGACTCGATAACGATATTTCACGATCAAAATATGAATTTTTATTCATTTCTCTTTAGTTTGGTGCTTTTCTCGATTTCGCAAGCCCATATTTCTAATTTAATCTTGCAAAAGAAATTAGCCTGCAACCGATAAAAGTGAGGTTTACGTGCATTTCTTAAGAGAACGATTTTTCTTGTCTGGGTTCGAACTGGGGACCTTCAGATGAATTAAAAGTAGCCAAGTTCCAATTATCTGTGCAGGGAGAACATTTAACAATCGTGAAAGTTTGAAAGTTGTGCCATTTGTGGTTCTCGATTTTTAGGCGAACATACATACACACACATACACACCCACACCTTATTTTATTATATTAGAATATTATATTAACGTAATATTTCTGAAAATTTCGTTTGAATATTCTTGTAAACATGTTGAAAAGAATCATGTATCCCGTCGACCATACGCTTTTGTTTTTGTGGAGTCAAAATATTTAAATGCTATATCCCAACTAAAACATATTTATGCGCTCATTAAAATTGGCTATATAATTTTGAAGAAGATGCATTCTCTCAAATACCGACTCCCTTTGAGGAAGCGTAGCACAACCAAGGATATGCCTCGTGATAAATTTAGCAAAATGCTATTATCATCATATTAAATTTTCGCGAATATTATATGTTAAAAATGTAATAACAGAAACTGAAGAGCAACATTCCATTAACGTATTACCAGAGTTAGAATAACCTTGAGTTTTACTATTCACACATACTGAGCCTTTAGTACATTTAAAAAAATTAAAGAAATTTCAGGGACATTTTGTACCCTGCAACTAATTAAGGAGCTATTTTTGATGCAATTTGTTACATGGTGGATACCTTTAATGCCTTTAAATAGAAATATTACGTGAGCCCATTGCAAAAATAATCTATCAAATATATTTGGGACTAAATAAATGCTACTAAATAAAAAAATCTCATAACAGAAAATTATATGACTATCAGACACATGCATGACCAACACCTATTCCATTCGCAAACTCAAACTTATTATATATCTCTCGTTACCCGATCTGTTTCCACTCCTTAGCTCACATAAATACAAGGACGATGCGGAGGCTGCTAATATATTTGTCAGTATCACTGCACAGAAACATAGAATCATTCTTTGAGACCGAACACATTACGCACAGTTATGTATCTAATTTTATTGATATGGGACAAAATTTGCTCGCTAGGGATATATAATTTCATAATTATCGTCTCGCAAATGCGCGATTCCCTTTGAAAAGGTCATCTCCATCCTCTCTGGTACTTCAACTTTCCCGCAATATTCAAAGTATTTGGCGGAAGATTTGAAACTATAACAAGTATTCTAAAGAGGCGCAAGATGTCGCTACATATGCCGCATCATCGGTCGCTCGACTTTGACATAATTTTCTCAAGGATCTTTGGGCAAAATCATAGAATTTACAAAACGATTAGGCTGCAGTCGTCGATTTGCAATATTTCTTATCGCGGAAGCAAAGTTGCGTCCTGAAGAAACGGCCATTGCTGAATCACATACCGACCTCCCCCACAAGTTTTTCTTATGCCACACTAGCGTTGTCGCGTTCGGGTGAGCGAAGGATCCGGCACAAGCGGGAAAGAAAAGAAAAGGAAAACAAAAGAAAAGAAAAGGAAATTTTATTCCTTTCAGTATGTTTGGTCGGTCGTGCTGCCCGACCGACGACAGAATTTTGATTTTCAAAAATATACCCTGATGATCGGAAATGAAATGTTTGATAAATCTAAAAGTTATACCCTGTAAAACCCTAAGATTGTCTTCATCGCTGTGTAGCGGACACCCTGTAATTAAAAGAGGTCCGTAGGAATATTGGATGGGTCCAATGTGGTGAGGACAGGGATTGTTAAAGTAAATACCCATAGGTGGACTCCACGAGAAATGGCTGTGGAGAATACTGATGTACCCAAAAAAATATTAGCTCCTTAAGGGATCGTCGAGTGGTCCCCTAAGAACGAAACGAATGACATTAAATGAGAAGTACTAAGGGTAATGGAAATGACGTATGATAGGACCCTACTATAGGCATTTCTTTTTGTCATGTACTAATCGATGGCATCAGACCGCTTATTCTAATATATTCGCGCATATTCATATGAGTTGGTGCACATTACGTTCGTACAAAGACAACAACTTACGTATCTATTTTTACTGTATTATGAAAAGAATTTTTCCATAAGCAATCTTAAACATATCTTTCATTTTACTAGCTCTGTAAGACCCGAATTAATTTTCTCAAGGAAACAGCAGACGCTAGGGAAATTGTACATCTCGTAAAAGCGGTTGGCAAGGAGAACTTTTCCATCACTTAATTAAATCATAGCGAATTTCATCAGCAGACTCAGAATAATATGTTGCTGCGAAATACAAATTGCGGTTAGTATTTCTTAATTGAAACCTTTGACTTCGTTTTAAGGTTCCTAACAGGCCCTACAAAAATTAAAAATCTTTTGCTTACATCAAAATTCTCCTCTGTCGTCCCCGTATCTCCTACGGACACATCCCTCTAATTTATCTTTGTATTTCGCCGGCGATGTCGATATCCTCAGGGTTTTACAGGGTATAACTTTTAGATTTATCAAACATTTCATTTCCGATCATCAGGGTGAGATTTGGAATTTCAAAATTCTGTCGTCGGTCGGGCAGCAGGACCGTCCAAACATACTGAAAGGAATAAAATTTCCCTTTCTTTTCTTTTGTTTTCCTTTTCTTTTCTTTCCCGCTTGTGCCGGATCCTTCGCTCACCCGAATGCGATAACGCCAGTGTGGCATAAGAAAAACTTGTAGGGGAGGTCAGTACATGATTCAGCTATGGCCGTTTCTTCAGGACGCAACTTTGCTTCCGCGATAAGAAATATTGCAAATCGACGACTGCAGCCTAATCGTTTTGTAAATTCTATGATTTTGCCCAAATATCCTTGAGAAAATTATGTCAAAATCGAGCGGCGGATGTTGCGGCAGATGTAGCGACATCTTGCGCATCTTGAGAATACTGGTTATAGTTTCTAATCTTCCGCCAAATACTATGAATATTGCGGGAAAGTTGAAGTACAAGAGAGTGTGCAGGGAGGATAGAGCTGACCTTTTCAAAAGGAAGCGCGTATTGGCTACACGACAAATACTTACGAATTATATATTACTAGCTGAGTTGCCCGCTGCTTCTCAACGGGGAAAATAGATGTAGGATTAAATTAGTAGTGCTATTTGTGAAGATGTGGAATTTTACTCTCCAAAGATATTAGAAGCAAATATATGGGTTCAAGACCCTTCGACCCTCCCTCCGTTTGTATATAGGTATGCATTTAAGCTTTCATTCAATGACAATGAACCAGGAACGATATTTATAATATTTGAATAGTAAATACTAACAAAAATAAGTCTAGGATTATATGTGTATGCATTTAATGTTATTGTTAATATGATTTAAGTTGCTTTTATACGAATGCAGAAGATAAAGGAGCTTTGAACACCCAAGCAAACTTTTACTAACAGATTACAATGTAAGTGCTTCCTAATACTTCCATTCCAGAAATACTTTATATTACTTATTAGATATTATTTAAATTCAGTGAGGTTTAAATCTCCTGGAAGAGAACTTTGTTTTAAATTTTTTTGTACACTGGAAAGTTCCGAGATTTACAATAATCACATGTAATATATAGGATGGGGGACTGATTGTTTACTGCGGCGAAATTTTTACAAAATCTTCGTGTATTTTGCAAAGTTCTCGTAATTTAGATCCAAAAAGTGTATTTTACGGCAAGAATAAGACAGTAAAACACACACGACTAGTTTCGGAGATTGATCTCCTTGATGATGGAGATCAATCTCCCAAAGCTCTACGTCCCATAGCTCTACGATGAATAGTTTCCAAGATAAAAGGGGGGACGGACAGACAGACGGACACACCGCTAATTATATATGAGATATTTTAATTAGATAATGTAATCATAAGGAAGACTCTTTCTTATTATATTACAACTGAGTTTATTTATAACGATTCAATAATAATATTCAATATAATCTAAATAGCGCATGACAATAAGCCACTGAGGAATTTTCTTACCCTGATATAAATAATCTATTCTATAAATTCAAAGAATGTCTTCCATTTTATTTGGCTGGATTCGAGGTTGTTGGTGGAATCCCACACACTTGTCCTGTAAAACTTTCTGTCACCACTATGTAAAAATTTACAGTTTTAGAAAATTGCTTCACTAAATAGTTTAACAAATGAGAGGGAAATTATAGAAATAATAAAACATTTTTTAACGAGGACAATGTGAGAAACGATGGGAAAGTATGAAGAAATACTATGAAGCCATATCTTCATACTGGTAGTGCGTACGACGTAGAAACTGGTTGATGAAATTTATGAGATAATTTTATCCTCAAATCGCTAAATTACCTCGTTATAACGTATCCATGCTGAAGGTACATCAAGGAAATATTAAGAGATTATCAAGTGAAACTTGGCCAGTTATGGCACCAGGATGTCATTCCGAGGAACACACTCCTGTACACGTTAAGTCAAAACCCCTAACATACGTCTACCGATGTAACGCGGCTAGACAAGGGTGTAAGATAGAAGCAGTGGCTAGACAAGGGTGTAAGATAGAAGCAGTGGCTAGACAAGGGTGTATGATAGAAGCAGTGGCTAGACAAGGATGTAAGATAGAAGTAGTGGCTAGACAAGGGTGTAAGATAGAAGCAGCGACTAGACATAGATGCGAGGCAATCCAATTCCACGGCAATCAACGTCATCAACAATGTGGGTTAAGAACATCTAAGCGGACATCTCGCGGTAAAAGATTCACACACAGAATGCGGGCAGTAATCCTATTAGACATGAAACGTATCTCTTAAAAGGATGGACAAAATTTAAGGTAGAGGAAATTCTGGAAAGAAATTAAGGAAAATAAGAATTATATATCGAGATATGGATGGTATTAACTATAACAGTGGAGGATTAAGTTGTATTTAAATATTTGGGCAGAGTGACATAAATTATACTCTGGGCGATTGACTAAAAGAATCCGTGATGTACGCAGGGGAAGCTATATTTCATCGCTTTTAGATATTTTTTCAGAAAATTTACAATCAATAAAAAGTCACTAAATAAAATGAATAAAACAACAATATGTTAAAAAGAATATAATGAAAACCAACAACATAACAAGAACTAATTTAGAATAAACAATAATATTAGAAAAACAACAAAATAATCAGGGAAACAATGTAATCAAAATAAATAACAATATAGGCAAAGAACAATTACTGTGCTCTTTCAATCCAATTAACTTTTGAATAATTAAATTCATTCGATTTTAAACCGTAAACAATCAAACATTTTAATTAATTGTACACCTGAATAACAAACAATGAATTTAATTCAATTAACCGCCAATAAAAAATGCAATCTTTAGAATGCGTACATATCTCTGCAAAGAGAGGCTCGATTATCATTCGCAGCATGAAGCACGAGCTTTGAATGGCACATCCATACAAGTAATATAAGCACAGCCTTGCAATGAGGCAGAGTAATCAAAGTTAAGGGAGCATATCGCCGGAATGTCCAAATGATTGCCTCTGTTAATCCTTCACCTCAACTTCTAAAGGTATACGAGGAGGACTAATTGTGGTCTCTAACTTGCTCCATCTGTTTGACGAATTAATTGAACCAGCTCCGTATAAATAGTTTCCTTGACGATAGTCTGATGACATAAGTTAGATACCACACGTGAAATTTCCATTGAAAAATAAATTACACCCAATCAAGCATTCGGTACTATTAGGCAGGGAGATAGTTATTTTCCAAATTGATCACGATTAACTTAGATAATACCTTGTATGTTACTGAAATAAGTAACATGTCTATTACTGGTGTTTTCGCAATGTTGATTTTCCATGGTAAATGCAATTTTCGAGAATCAGCCAGAGAAGTATTTTGATTGACTGAATTTTGTCGACGATACTCCCAGAAAATTGCCCTTAGCATGGGAATAATAGCAGAAATTACAACAATAACATTGACAATAATAACATTTATAACAATAATTACAATAATAAGATGATAACTGTGATTGTTATGGTGATTTTTTTATAGTAATAATTACTATATTCCTAATTATTCTTGTTATAATCATTTTGATCAGAAGAAGCCCATTGTAGGATGGGCGATCAAAAACATTTTCATTCCCAAAATGAACAATCTTAGGCATCCTACCTCTAAACGGAAATAAACGGTTAACCGGGATTCAAACCCGGGACCTTGATGTCGGTAAGCAAGCTGACCGTTCCTCGATCTTGACTGGAGTTTAAAAGTAAATTACAATATGGGTTTAGGTTACAATATGGAAGTCTGCGCGACGTTTGTTGTAATATTTTTACTTTTATTACCAAAGTTCAAAGTATTCGTAGATTCTGAATTTGCCTTTTTGAAGAGGGTTTTAAATTTACCCTTAATTTTTCATCCCCATATTCTCCCCTTTATCAACAAACTAACAAAAGAAACCGAAACGCATTCACCTCCAACCTGTCCCAAAAGATAAACCAAAAACATTTCGTGCATGGAGACACGTTAGCACGGGCCATTCATCACGTATGACGATAATCGAAAGCGTGATGTCTGCAATGCACGAACAAAAGATATCGACCTTCAATAATCAAGTCCTACACCTCACAGCGAATGTCACGGGCAGACACTCTACCGCTGGGATATCTCCATAAATTGCCGCCATCTCTCCGATATCCATGCGATACGAGCAAAGGAGAGACGCAATAAACGCTTTGTCCCCGTGGATTAGGAGTGATTGTCGATTCAACAGTCAACCTCTAATTAATTACGAGCCGACTGAGTGCCGGACGAGATTACAATAATGAAAACGTTTCAATTATTGCCCAGCGATTTCAATTATCGCCGATCACTGTGCCTTTTGTTTAACTTAATGTATTCACTTTCACTCAAAGCGTTTGATGTCGATTGTTGTGAAACCGTATGTGAAACCTGTTATGTTACGAAAATTATTATGTATTCAAAGATTTGTCTGGGTTTTAAAATACATGAATACAAATAGCAAAGGCTAAAGTGGCCACCATGGAAAAATGATTGTAAATAAATGTAAATAAACAAGTAATATTCGATCTCAGTTAAAAGTCGACCCCACAATTTCTAGCTGAAAAATCCACAATTTCCACTTCCAGTAAAACGACAAAAAAGTGCAGTAAAGTATAACTTATCATTAATGTACAAATTAAACTACAACTTCGGACAAACAAAGTTTAGTCACTTTTCTGTAGAAATTAAGAGAAAGCATGGTTTAAAAAGTGTTTTGGCTACAAAGACCTGGAATATTCCGCCATGATTGTTGATTGCCACTATCATTGATTGTTGTTACAACAATAACCTACTCGGTATACGTCACTAAGAATGTGAGATACTTTCCAAATATGTCACCGATGTGATTTTTATTCCACTATTTTGATTGTATAATTACACATCTGCTCTCCTTATCTCCTTAATTATAGAGAATTTTTTTATTGAATTTACCCAGAAATTCTAATTATATATCTACCACATACACATATAACTGGATTCGGGAATGAATATTTAAGAAACAAATTTAAACGTAGGCATCCAATTACAGAAATCGTCGAACCATTAAGATTTAATTGGAACAAGATGACAAACTCTATTCTCAAGACATTTCAAACGTTGTTAAAAAACTCTTTCCTAAATCTCTTTTCTAAGGAAGCGAAAATAACTCATTATAATCCTTAATCGCCAAAGGAGACTAAATATATCAATAAATCATCACATCCGATACATTCGGGTCAATTACATTACGGTGAATCGAGAACGCTTTCCAGAAATCTTCTAACGGAAATCCTCAGAAAAAAAGGAAGTCAAGATGGGGAAAACCAATTCCCTTATTTTCTTGAAGTGTGTATCTTTTGTTTTTAAGGGAAAAAAGCATTTCCATGGAGAAAAACTCGAAACAATCAGAAAGAGTGCCGCTATGGAAGGGAAAAAAACATGCCGCCGCTTTTCAAGATAATAAATTTGCTCTTCATAGGAAGAAAAGAGTAAGGTTCGCGTCTTCACTCAATAGAGCGCGTTTCAATCGCCTCAAAAAGGAAAGGAATAAATCGCGAATTAATTCGGTTGATTGAATTCATGAGAGAGTGGGTTCACCTTAAGGATCTTATTTCATCCAGGATATTTATAATAAGAATACTTTAAAGTCTGTTTCAGACATGTTTCAATGGTTTGCATATGTTATGAAAATAGAAAAGAAAATTACTAGGCACTAACAATTTTAATGTATACTTCATAAACAACAGGATATACACGACCCGGATTTGTATTCGTAATATCATCATCAGGTCAACGTCAACATTCAGATCAATCATCAGGTCAACACCGTAAATAAATTTGTAATTTAGAACTTAATTAATATCATACATTTATCTCCCATCCTTATAAGTTTCTAATAAATACAGTGAAACTTGGATAAAATGCTTTTCAGGGGACTAAATTAAAAGCCCGTCTTATGTGAGATAGTAATATAACCGGGTTGAACACTAGTGGCTGCATTACATCATACTTTTGAAGAATGGTCTGTTTTTCGCTTAAAGATAGCGTCTTAGTTTCTTAACTTTGGTTATCATTCCTTTAAAATGAAGTAGATTTTACTAAGGTAGACATTAGAGAAGAATAACTAACTTTTTATCAGCATAGGTGAGAGGGCATCACTTCCGCACAGTCACTCCGATAAATCGTTCAACAATTCAATGGTTTATTCAATGTTTACTTCTTGAGGCTTCCACGGAAGAAAACACCGAAAATTGAAATTTTATTTAATCATGCTGTTAGGGGAGATCTCACTCTATCTTAGAGTTTCTATCAGCTCCGACAGTGGGATAAAGATTCTTCTAATTCGCGATATCTTAATTTTATACTCACAAAATTAGTCATCAACGTCTTAATCCGTAAATAACCATTATAGGCGAAGCGTGAGAGGACGACATAGATGATGTTAAAAAATAAGGACATTGAAAGATGCGAACGATTAGCTAAAGCGGGCTTCAGTGCATCTGCGAGAGGGTAAATTCAAGCGATATCTAAACCAAGTGTTTCGTGTGAAAGATATTCAACGACATTGAATAAGCGCGATAGTGTCTTATAGGGGTTTTATTATAATGCTTGATATATAAAGAAATCCTTCATTACCTAATTTAGATCTTAATTTATACGACACATTTCTCCCTCATGTTTAGGAAACCACATCAGAAAAAAATCTCACATGAAGAGCATTACATTAGCTGTCAAATTAAAAGAAATAGGTCAACAGAGACATTAAAAAACTAACGTAATACTCCGAAAAAATCCGACTCATTTCAAGTTTAACACAGCTCCTGTGCGGACCAAGTTGTGCCCGCATTTTTTAAATAGATTAGCGGAGGAGGGAAAAAAGTGTTACGAGAAACTTTCCCGACGCGGTGAAAGAAAACATCCTCTGATTACATTTGAAAATTTCTCTCGCAGAGTGTCCTCTGCAGGCAGATTTGATTAAGAATAAGTTTGACTGCACGCCGTCGGTGGCGTAATGCAATTTCTCCAGTCAAACTTATTCCAATTCTTTCTTTCCCCTGTAATAAGGTCATGTCCTAGTGTGGTTCCTACAATAAATTAATGCACATAAAATTAGGGTAAAATTAAAATAAATTCTTACAAAAGTGACAGTAATTAGTATTTATATGACGGACTGAGATACAGTAAAACCCGTTTAAGACGCTCCCACTAAAGTCTGTCTTGTTTAATACGCCGTTTCTTCTCGGTTCTGATCCTTATCATACATAAAAAACGGTAAAAATATCGCTTAAGAACCTCATTTAGCTTCGTTGTGAACTTTTTCCCATTTGAACTCACACGTGGCCCAGAAATATTTGCAAAAACTTTGCATATGCTAAAAAATTCGCAAATATCATTTCGTGGCACAACTGCTACTTCTAGTGGTACACAATTTGGATTACACTGGTCTAGTCCAATGGTTTGGAATAATTTTTCAATTTTTCGTTCCATTTCATCAGCTTCATTCAGCCGATTTTGAAACCATCAGGCCGCACTTGAATTAGGTATTGCTTACATTCAAATATTCCGAAATCCAAACTGAAGGAATGATGTCGTATTGGAAAACGCTAAGTGAACATAAGTCAAATATTTTACTTTATATTCGTATTTGAACATAAAATGAGGCTGAGAAACTTAATTATATTTTTAGATGCAATGACTTACTTATTGTTAGAATTGGGAAGTATAAGCATTCCTTCATTTTTTTATGAAAAGAAAGTGAAGTGAAAGAAAGTAATTCACCTTTTGGTGAAATCTATAGGTGTGAAAAATTCTTTCATATGAAGGCCGCATATTAAGGCCGCCTCATTAAATAGTTCGATATCAAAATTGAGCGTAGAGAGAAGAAAACAACATTGATAACTAAATCGCATAATTCTGACCACTATGTAAGAATATTTTCTATTTATATTTTTCAGAATATATTATTTAAGATGTTTCCAATTAAGACTCTTTTCTTGTTTAGTAGTTCTATTTTCTCGTCTCCAATTACTTTCAAACTAAAAACATGATACAAATACCTGTTACTCTCTAATAAGGCGGATTTTTTCGTCACCAAATGCACTGTTACTCGCTATAACTAATCTTCCGCCTCTGTCGATGGGCCGAAACTTGTTTAACCTATTCTTCCCTAAATGTCTAACCGGTACTAATTGCTTCATTATAGTCAAAAATTACTAAAATTAACAAGAAAAGGAAAATGGTATTTGAGAAAAGAATGAATATCGGGAAATGTAAGAAAATGAAGATCGGGAAACGTAAAAATCAGATTTTGGCAGTAATAGATAGTCATTTTTCAAATTTAAAGTCAGTTCCGTCATTTTTGAAGGGGCAATCCACTAGTTTAATATATTCCACCAAGATTCAAAAGTTCGTAAAATTATGCGAGGATCACCTCCATGGATCTTTGGGAAGCCAACCATATCGTAGTCGAATGGCCGTCCGCTGCAGCAGCCGTCACAGAGGTCGCATTTGACTCTTCCCTTTAAAACGGTGGGAGTTTTCCCATCTGGAGCGGGTAATGATTCGAACAGCGCCTCGGAAATGAAATTCCGGATCGTTTTGAGGCCGCCGTTGTTTTCGGTACGCATAACAAGGGATTCGGGTCAGCCGGTTGGACCCCAAGTGCCCGTGTCTGCACTTCTTCCTTTTTTATTTTCGTCAAGATGGAGGGGGTTAATAATCACACGCGCGCTTTCATTACGCGTGCCGTGTGTGTGTGTGGCGGGAACGATTACTGGTTGACCACGCTTTTTTCTTCAAAGGACGACTGTTTTTTTTGGATCTTTGGAGTTATTTCCCTTTGATGAGGATTTCTTTAAACGCGGTTTCAGTCCGAGAAATGTCGCTTTGCTTGGTCCAGCGTTACCTTGGAATGGAATGGTTTCTGTGAGTAGATGAAGCAGCAAAGGAGTCTTCAGAGAGTGTTAACTATATAATATATCAACTTTTTATATTTATTGGACTCTGTATTACATCAAGGGTTTCATAAAATCGATATTGGTAGGCGTGACTGACAATTAAATATTTCAACCTTGCATGCGCATTTCCTTGTGCCAGAAGGTGTAAGTGAACTTACGAAACTGGTCGTACAGTGTGGAATTCAGTGTGGAAAAGTAACAAGTCTTTACTTTCATTGTATCAAGGTGTTTAGGTCGAACTTTGTGGAAAGTCTTCATAAACAAACTGAAACACTTGTATTTTTCATTGGTTTTATTTAACGACCAGTTTGAATCATTACGATGATCTTCAGGCCTGAAGTACCTGATGATGAAATTAAGAATCGAAACCTGTCGTTAACATAAAAACAGCGGAAATCGCCACTGTATTTTAAAATAGGAAGATGCTGAACGCAGCTTGTTTCAAAATAATTATAATTTGTTAGCGTAGGGATTAGAGAGCTAGCCTAACAGCACTGAGGTCAGAGTATCGGATCTTGGCATGATTTTTTGTGTTTGTTATTAAAATGCTTAAGTGTAAGGGTTTCCTCTCTAAACTAGTGTCTACCAAACTATTTTAGCCTGCGGCACACTAAGGGTTGGAAAATTTCTTTTTGTGGCATTCCAACGACATTTAGTTTTAGGTTTCCTGTTAAACATAAAGAAATGTGAACATCGAATGTGATATTTTGAAGTTAAATTCATAGCAAAATGCTGATTTTCAAAATTAGGACATACGCGGTATAATTGGGATGATTCCTTACTTAGCTTAGGGTATATTCGCTTAAAAATCCCGGCGAAAGATAAACAAGCATATACGCGAGAAATTTATACGCAGTCCACGAGCAAATATTTTATCCGTGCATGTATATTACAACAGCTCCCAAAATGAATAATCAAAAATGTTACAAAACTGTTGAAATTTGCAAGCAACATCTGTGGTGAACTATTGCGTAACAAAAAAAACAGAGACGTCACAAACATGAAAAATTTCCCATCGAAATGAAATGATGTTACGTGCCGTTAAAAGGATAAGGATTTTGGTGTGTTTGTACTAATATACCTGTCAATACGGCTGGTTGGAGCACATATACTTTACTATCAATTACATATAGCTAGATGAGAGGAATGAAGCTTACTAGGGAAGATAAGGAATGAGGTAGTTAGCCCTTTGATTTCACTTCTCACTTTGCCAGAATTTTATAAGTGGGACTAATCCATATAAGTGAAGCAGAATGATTGTAGAAGTAAAATTTATCGTAGTATTCCCTATGGAGATACCTTAATAATTATCATTATACAATATTACTCATACATCAGTGACATTAATATCACCACAGTCATTGAAAAGAAGAGTAAATGAAACATATCTTCCATATCCTATAACAAGAGAAACGAAAAATTAATACGTCTATATTATGCCAATGATGATATACTGAAAATAGATGCAGAAAACTTCTCTTTCAAGTTGCCAGGACTCCTTAACAATATTAAACTTGGAAACATCGCCTCGGTACATCAATTAGTTAATTACTAAGCAGTTAAGAGAAATAAAACAAATTCTTTAATCAAGATAGCCTGAACTGCTTACTTGCACCAAAAGGAAAAGCAGGAATGCTATGAAAGCTTATAAATGTTCGAAAAACCTCTCAAAATCCGAGCATTCACAAGCACACTAAAGATATCCCCCTTCGCACATACTGAATATAAAAAATTCAGCTCCTTTGAAAGTAATCCCATGATCTCGGGAGTGTCTCCCGAGGGATGACGTCTTTCGGAATACGGAAGCAAGCCAATGTAATTACTTCCCCAAGACTTAGCCTTCTAATAGATAATAGTCTTATGTAATGTCTTCCGTCGCGAGCTGCAGTCTAATTAAATATTAAGCATATTTGGTACATCGAGAATTGTGTCATTTAACTATATGGTATTTTAATCGTTTATTGAACTCATGATTGATTACATTTTGGTACAGGTTCAAGAGCCCCTCCAGCACGCTTTCTAAGTAAATAATAGACGATATGAAGGCAAAAAACAAACAAAACATTGATATTAATTAAACCAATAATCAAATAATGATGGAGAAAATAGTTCCCAAGTAAAATTAGTAAGATGAACAATAAAAAACGTATAAATCGCATAGAAATAAAGATTTTCTGATGATATTGACTAGAACAACGAATAGAGCAAACCATGGGTAGCAACTAGGGGCGTTGATATTAGAACATCGGAAAGCGATGTCTTAAATTATCAAACTTGAAAATGTAGATTCACAAAGATAAGATACTATTATAGAATATTTAAAGATAGTTATCAGCAATGCGATGAATATAATTATTTCAACGAGCTTTTGTTACAATAATCGCAACAATTGCCATCATCAAAATGTAACGAAACTTAAAATCTATGTAAAAATTGCAATGATATCGTAATGCTACAATAACCAGCAACCTGGATAAACTACCAACCGCTATAATAATCGCAACTATCACCGACAGCAGTATATCAGGAGGTATAGAAACTGTGTAACAATAACTATGATATATTAAAGCAATGAGAATCAGCGGTTTGATTGTTGATACGTAAAATTTTCAAAATTTCAGATACTTGCTCCATGGCTGCAACGTATCCTACCTATTTTTAGAACTCTCTATATATTGAAGTCTTTCCTTTTGGATCAAACACAGAATTCGATCTCTTAGTTCCTCTTACGAATCTTTCTTATTCGGAACGAGATCGTCATCCCATGAGTTTCGCCATTAAGATGGGAGGTTACTGCGTTCCCCAATGATTTCTCATGTTTCAACCTTCGGCGCAATCCTCAAAGGACCTCCTTTCCTGCCAACAGATACTGGAATAGACCTATGCTATAGACCCTATGAACATAGCTCTGAATAAATTAACTCGCCGTAAGGCTATCATGGGATTCAAAGCCCTTTCAGATAAACATGCTTATGGCAAGACTTAATTATTCACAATTTCCTCATTTATCCATTTTCAACAATCGCGGCTTGAATTGTTTAAACTTAATAATTGACAATTTCTTTACAAACTACTTCCAACAGTAGCGGATTGTTGTTGGTACTCTCCTTATTCTTGATGACTTCTGAGATTACAATTATCATTGTCGAAGTAATGAATAATTTACCGAGTTTATAATTTTTGTTGCATTTTAATCAAGTTAAAAATCTTTCATTAAAATATCCGTCACTGTTAGATTTTTCCGATGTCATTAACTCTCGATAAGAAATACACGTAAGTATTTAAAAATCTAAATTTCACGCACTTACCGATGAGATAGAAAAAAATAACTTCACCTTTTCACAATTTTCAGAGAGAAGTAATAACAGACGATATTAAGATAGACATTGAAACACAAAAAAAATGAAGAATAACGCGGTAAAAGAAACGTAGGTGTTTTCATAAAACTGCCTCATAGCTCGCATATTAATTGTGACGATAATTATTGATTTCAAAACTCGTAAACTATTCAATTCAAATTGAACTTAATTGAAATTTAGTATTTGTCGACTTTTACAAGACTGTCCACGGCGATTGTTGAAATTTCTGATTTCGATTTGCTTTTCAACAATCACGCCTTCTATTGTTGTTCCTCTCGTTATTCTTGATGATTCTTAAGCTCACAATTTTCATTCTTGCAGAAATCGATCATTTACTTCGCTGTTCAAATATTGACCCTTTTTGATTGAGGAAAATATCTTTCCAACTGTTTGAAGTCGGCTTAATGTAAAGGATTAAAACATTACAGAAGAAATATAAAAATTATATACTAAGAAAATAAAAATTACGGGAAAAATCTAATAGAAAATGCAGTGTTCTCCATTTCATAATGACATAAAACGCTATTTAGCAAATGTTTGTATCCAGCGTTGTTTGATGAGAAAAAAGATAGCGAAAGCTTGCTCCCTCTATATTTGCTGGTTTAACAGAAGCTGTTTATACAAAAAATGATGGAGACAAACAGAAAAGAGATGTGAATACATACGAAGGGGTGTTTGTCGATACAAAGTGAGCCACGGTAGTTAACAAACAGGATATATCTTCATCCAACTGACAAAACTCATATTCTAGTGCAATTCTTTGATTGTTTTTTTTGCGAAATTTGGTATGATTCGTTTCATAAGATTTTAGAAAATGCAAAAGATTAGCGAAAACACAGGATTCTAAAGTCAGTCCATTCATCCAAATGTAAGTGAATTTAGAAATGATAAAAAATGCACAACTTACACACTTAATATGTATGCTCAAAAACACATACGTAAAAATAACCTACGACTGAATTCTAGAGAGTAATCGTGCATAGTTTTTGTTGCGCATTACAACAGTTAGTCGGGCCTAAATGGAATAAAAACTTATAACTGACACACGAACCAAAAAAGGTTGGCCACAACTGGCATAAGGTATTCTATAAATTAAAAACATACGCAACACTAGTATCCATGTCAACGGATACCAGTTTCTGAGACTTTTAGATTTATGCCCCTCTGGCCGTCAGTGGCAGGGGGTGTAGTGACCTCTCTAGTAGGCTGGAGTAACTTGTTAACATCAATAAGTAAGCCTCTCTAGCGGCCTAGAAAAGCGACGACCGAAAATAATCATTCATCTTTGTGATTTCGTCCTTCTAAGGTTTTGCTGATGCTTCTCGCAAATTCATAAAAATTTCGGAATATTGACAATCTAGTTCAAAACTTTAACAGGCACGTAGGGTAGCAAATCCTCTATGATAACGGGAAAGGGAAAGAATCGTTTCATTTACCTTAAATTTTGTTTTCATACAGGATAATTCAATTGCATGTTTCGGCAGCATATTTTCGAAGATAACAAGTTCTATAGTTCTTCCGTTACGCTTTCATCCATTTCCTATTAAATCACATAATGGGCCGTGAACAGTACAATTAGCTTAGAAAGGGAAATCGTTTACGAATTTATGGACTCCAATCAATAGCCGAAAGAATGTGAAAGACTATTTACGTGAAAGTGAACTTCCCAATATAAATTCCTATCTTGCGATGGTAAAGTTGGTCGAAAGAGCATCTGAATCATCGATTGATTCTCTTGTGAACTTTGGTCTCTACGAACATGAGAATTTCCAGTTCACGGAACAATTCGAGAGAAAGATGAGATCATTTTGGTTCTTAAAAGCAATCGATCATGGTAAGGGAGGTAAATTTCGGCTAATTTCTAAAGGATTCTTAAGCTCCCTTTGAATGCTCATTGAAGGAAGAATTGATGCTCTGCGAGTGTGCCTCATAATTCAATCCGAAAAGAACGCGCACTGCCAGCAAGGACAAGGGCTTTGGAAGATTCAATTGAAACTCGGAAGGTCAAAGGTTATACTTTTTTAAAGCATTACTGCGATTATTCTTAAAGCGTACGGGAGATACTTTGATATGGTATAGAAATTTGATGAAGAAGGAAGTGAACGATAAATAGAAGAGAAAAATAGAGATGAATATAATAAAGATGACTGGGATTCGAACCCAGATCCCCCACTTCCCAGGAAGGTTGTCATTTTGTTTCCTAATATTATTATAACATATATTATTATAGACAGGGAATGATATAAGGAAAGAAGAAAGATAAAGAACGTAAAAAATTAAGAAAGTAAAAAATAGTAGAACTGGAAAAATTAAAGGACCTTTAACCCTACTGGAAGTTTTTTCTCTATCATAATATCAGAATAAATTAATTTGAGCCCGTACTTTAGTGCTAAGGGTGCCCTAGACCCGCACACCAGCCAACCCCCTTTGAGCTCCGCCAAATCGTTTATTCGTGGCATTTTTCTCTGATTACTTTTTCGGCACTAAAAATTTCAATTTCAAGTCATTCCAGTTAACCACTTTCAAAAACATTAAAATCAAAGGAGCGAGAGAGTAAGTTATTAATCAGAATACGTGGACAGAATATGGAAAAACCTTGGGTGAATTCGGGAGATTGTAAGCGAAAATGACTTGATATAAAAAGAAGATTTTTTTGTTTGTTTTGCGCTTGGGTTAATATGAATTTACATTTTCAATTTTATTTTCATAAAATGATACAAAACTCGTTTTCTGACCTTCTTGATTCATACTTTTTTGAAAAAAGTTGAGCCCAAAAACGAAAAAATCACCTTTACGTGCATTTATTGAAGTGATATTCGTAATCATCATGTCGAAATTAGTAAGAATAATAAATTATTTCACTTGAATTTTATCATAAAAATAGGTTTTCAAGCTATATTTGAACAATGTCAACTTTGATTTTTGCCTTCCAAGGTGATTCCTGTGACAACAAATATCCTATCAAAGCAGAAAACAATGCCATTTTGATTATTGCTGTGAAACACTGTTTTCGTTTTCGCTAATATTATTCACTAGATATTTTTATGTCCTCGAATTCAGGATGACTTCTCAATATCTCATATGCAGTCTCAATCAATATGCAGCCCTCGAGGAATACGACGGGATTAATACCAGCTAGCTGAGATGAATCTGAGTAACATGCTTCAAACGCAATCTGCTTTAATTTATTCATTAATTAATTAATCCACATTCAGAGAAATCTCCTGTTTATATAGTACGCACAGCGTATATTAGCTTAATTACTACTCAACAGTATCACACGACCTATTGACATCAGGTTTAATATGCAAAATTCAAATTACCTATACTCATAAAGGATATTACACGGATTCTTTAAAAAACGTACTCTGAGATCCCCAAATCTGACTTCCATATAGAGAGATAGGAAACCGATGGAACAGAGAAATCTCCAGGAAAAACGGACACTTTTCAAGTCTGTTTTATTTAGATTTTTTTCTGAATGGACTCCCCTCATGTGCAATGAAAACCTAACCCTTTTCCATACCATGATGAAACTTATACAAGGGATATCCTTGAAGTAAGTAGATTATGAATAAAGAAATCAGACATCAACCCCAGAAAACTAATAGGATAAATATTTGTTTATAATACATGGGTAATATCGCAACTGAATGGGAGACCGTTAGTGCAGAAGGGGTCCAGCATGGCTTGACCCATTCACTCACTCAATCTCCCAAGCATCAGTGGATCAAAATCGTGAATCTCGTTACCCTGGTAACCGCAAGGTCAACAGCGTAAGTTAGTTCCATATCACCGCTGTTTGCCAATCTAACAGAACTTTACTCTGGCCATGATACCCCATTCTACTCTGGTTTGCGACATCTCCTAATCAATGTTGGTTGAATCAAAAGTGGAGGACTCACCGAAGCCACGAGAGTTAGTTCGTAGAACCTCTTCTCTGCATAATCAAGAGATTGGTTCAAGATGATGGCCCCGTGGAAGCTTCTGGTTTCCGACTGCTCCGAATCGTCTTCAATTGGGATGATGGTGAACTTAGCACATCCTCCGCTCTTCGCCCCGTTCCCTTCGTCCTCACATCGAACTGTTATTGGCTCTCCCAGAAGGTCTTGGTCCTCCACTTTTATGCCTCGGAAAACTGTGGTACCGATGATGGCGTCTTCGGCTACCACAAAGTCATACGGAGCCTGGAAATAAACAGATTTATATACTTTCGTTTTAAAGTCAGAATTATCTTATAGAGATATGGATATGTATTATAGATATCTCTTAAGCGTAAGGCAGGGTTATTTCCGTTCATAACACAGTAAAAGCTGCTAAAGATCAGCAGACCAAGCGAAAATCGGATTAGAAGAGGGTTATAACAGAGTTGTTTAAAACTGGCTGTATTTTTATCATTTGGCTTAAGAACGGTCAACTTTTCGCACAAACAGAGCTCCTTCCGTAGTTACTTAATATAGGTCATTTTTTACTCTGTAATGAAACAATTTTTGCTTTATTCTTTAATATCTCAATTCCAAAATTACTACTGAGGACGCATACTATTTTTATACTAGATAGATCTTGAGAGGGAAATATTTAAAATTATCTGCAAAATTTTAAAAATTTCTTTATTTTATTAACGAAAGATGAGGATAGCGACAACAATGATCTACAAACCATCAGACTGGATTATTGCCGAAAAATCGTTTAATTATAACAATTACTTCTTCAAGAAAAGTCGAGATCAATTATAACATAAGACAACAATCATTACGCCACTAGTTGTTGGTTATATTGTCGTTTTAGATTGAACAATAGAATTTTAATAACTTACTACATGTTTTACGCGTAACAATTACTTCCGCAACCAATGCCTATTATAGCATTAAGCCAACAATAATCATGCTACATTGTTGTCGATCATATTATCGTTTTAAATTTAACGATAACGATTGTAATCACTAAGCTGTCAAGTTTCACGTTGCAATCCTCTTTGAAAACTTTCACTGTTATTTTCTATAGTGAATCTGAGTCTGATTTTACCATGCACAAGTTGGAATGAATAATTTGTGAGGGCATACATAAATGAAGTCTATTGAATTTGGAAACATCACCGCGAACCTCAAACTTTCCGATCGTACCTATTGACCTGGATCTCGTTATTTGGCCCCGTACAGAAAAAAACATTCAATCGATACGTGCTGAGAATAAAAACGAATATTCGGTGGGCGAATGAATGGTAGGTGCATTTCAATTAAAGCGAAAAAACTTGAGCCAAGGGCTCTGCAATACAATCACTTTCTGTACAGCCTTTGGTAGGGGTCCTTGTCCCTTTTCTAGCGAAACTGTGGTTACCTCACTGTTTTCAATGATGCATTGAAATATGTTAGCAGGTAGGACCAGAGATTCTATACACGGATAGGGATTCATCACATATCGCGAGCGCATCTCACATTGTTTTTCTGTACACAAAAGTACACAATAGTTTGGTGAAAAAAGAATAATATTAAAGTGAATTAATTAATACTGAGGATGAAAAATCGTCATAATATATTATTTAAACCTATACAACATTTTTTAAATTAAACATTAAAAAATTAAATTTAAATAAACTGAATAAGTTAAAGGAAATTTCTAACTTAACTCAATCGGTATTGTCATTTTAATTTCAATTTGTTTGCTCTAATAAACAATGCAGAAACATTGATATATTGACGTCATGTTACTCACAAATTAAGACAGAGGCAAATAATATAATAATCAGATTCTTAAGGATTCCTATCAGTGAAAATATAACAATGCGGGGCACAGATTCTATAAACAGCGTAACTATACGAGTATAAAAATGCCAAAATATTTGTTTTTGGCATTTTTGGTACTAAATGACAACAATTATCTTCTCGAGAATTTCAATCTATATTCAATGCAATAATTCGGACACAATTTCCTAAAGTCACAGCGATACTTTAAGAATGATTTTGTAATAGTGATGAATTGCAATAACATGTAATTAATTCATTAATTTACTTCCCTAAAATTTTACGTTATTTTAACTATTGGAACAATTTTAAAGTTTCTATGTACCACATACGGTATTAATTACGATTTGTCAATCTTTAATTAATTAGCATTAATTAATTTTTTGCCATTTGAATTTTTTTAAAGAAAGTAATACTTCTCTATGGAAAATTAAAAGTTAACTAACAGTCACAATCTAAGACATAGTTTTACTGTCCTTCTCACAACCTTTATTTCAATGGCAAAATTTGCCTTTCGTATCCTGCAGGACGGTAGGTTATACGAGTAATGTATCATCATAGGCTATATCGAGCAGGGACGCTCGATAATTTTCATTTAGTTAAAAACCACTGCAATCGTGATGCAGGAGAAGATGAAGTACTATTATACACACCGTTTCCAAACGTCGAACATACTTATTGTAAAAAAAAAGGAAGTGTAAGATCCTCTTAAGATCGGAAGGCAATTTCGCAGGGGGAAAAAGGGTCGATAGAAAGAGGGTTACCTTGACGAAGGAGGGGGCGTTGTCGTTTTGGTCGACGATGACAACGGTCATGGCAACCTCGAGGATATTGTTGCCACTTTCCTGGGCATCGCCGCCTTTCATTCCCACGTCATCTGCTATCGTCACTGTGAAGCTCAGGGAATCGTTCACCTGAAAAGAAAAGAGAGATCGTTCAGAACTACAGAAGGTACACCTTTACAAAGAAACCGTTTCCAAGCCGTAGAAACAACAATAGAGGCGGAGGCAACAATGAGATAAGAGAAGCAACAATGGAGAGGGCTACAGTTACCTCACAGAGATAACAATCCAATAACAATCTTAGAAAATGTGAAAGCCGAAGTGTACTAGGATTTTTTATCCAGGATAGTTAGATACTTTAGTTTAAAGGAAAGCATGGATTAACATAAAAAACAATACATAAAGTCAAAAAGTTAAAGTTTACTGTGGCTAATTATATCTAGATATAACACTTTTTTATTCAGCGTGAGTTTAGATTTAGATTTATACCCCACTATCCGCTAGTGGCGTGTGGCAGGGGGTGTAATGACACCATCAATATCTTATACCCGTGGTATACTATATCATTATATTACCTTTTATTTGAGAGGTTAATGCCAGTGGTATTTTCTTCCTCCTAACTTCACTTACATATTCTACTACATGATTCATGTATATACATACCAACATTTACAAGAGTAAGTAAGGGAGGTAGGTAATAATAAACCACATTATATAAATAATAATGATTATTATTCCAATTATATTATTCTAATTATATCATTATCTACTACATCATTATTATTCTAATTAGATCATTATTATAAGTAATCCTATACCATGACTACTTTTTGTTTTATTCGTCAATGTTTTAGCCTGTTTTAACAGACAGCGTTTTGTTGGTCAAGAGCGGTTTCGTCAAAGACGTAATGCCCAGCACTGCCAACTGTTTACGAGCCCTATTCAGAATCCTATGAGCTTAATGACCCTATGCATAAAACTTTCCATATCATTATGCAGAGGGATTTAGCCTCTACTCAGCACCACTAGTATACGTGCAGAGTACGTAATACGTTTGTCCCGGCTTTCGCTCCAGCTCAAGAGAAAACCTAATTTCGGTTCATTTCAGTTCCTCCTGCAAATGTCGAATCGGTTCAAATCGTTACTTCATTCGCTGAGATCATTGTAATTTACATCTCTCTCTTTTGTTTTTATCGTTATTACTTGCTTCTTCATATACATCGTATTAAACTTAATTTTAAAATTGAAGTAAGTGCTAGTAGTAGCTACTAATGCTTAGCAAACCTTTATAAATAGACTCTTGTAAATTGTGCATTGTTTGGAATAAAAAATTGGAACTGAAAGAATGAATGGTTTTCCGTTTCGAGAATTCCAATTTATTCGGTTCGGTTTCATTTTCCATTCCGGAAAAATAACGCTTTTTTTGTTTGAAACAATTAACTTTCACATAATAATAGCCATAATAAGTACCGAGACAAAAGAAAACAAATTCGTTCCATAATCGTAATGATATGGTCTCTTTTTGGAACAATCAGGCGATCCATAACATTTTCTTTGTAAATGAACTAAGACGTTTAAGTAAAAGCCGAAACGTTAACGCTGAGATAATCAACTACGTCGTAACTATATCTGAGGTATGTTCAGCAGTATATCTGTTATGGAAACTTTAAGAAAAGCACTAAAACTAGTGGTGTTGTTTATCAGTAATACTCGTAATTAAACCTTAAAACGAAAACCTCACAATGTACATGCTTAAATTTAGACAGAGAATCCTCAAAAACACACCGTGTCCCATCGTAGCTTTAGAAATTGAGTTCTGTCATATTAGCTTAATTGGCTACAGCAACCGCCCGGAACGTGGGAGATCTGGGTCGAATCCCGGCTACGGTGGACTTTTTCCTTAATTTGTTTCCGTCTAAGATATGGCAGTGGAATCCAAAACCGATTTAACACCGTCAGCAGAGTGTGATTAAGAAATCTACGTACAGAAATCGCTATTTACTGAACAAATGGAATGATCCTTTCCAGCGATTCCGCAGAGGGGCAAAACAAGATGCAAAAACGAGGGAAATTGTGCAAATGGACGTCGGCGATTCAAATTCGTGGGGGAAATTGTCCAATTGACGGCGCGAACGAGGTGAAGTAATGACTGGAAGTCGATCATTCGGTCGAACGACTCGCGATTTTTAGGGGGGGTCACGTGACCAAGGGAGAGAGATCATCTTAATTGAACCCTCGTGTCGATGATTGGGCTGAATAAAAGAAAGCGCCCATTTCCATCCAATGCTGCAAATTACACCACTTTTTCAAAACACAAGGTTGGACGAGAGATATGGGGCAGTTGGTGTAGGTAAGTACAAAGACCGATAAAGACGATTTTCACTTTAATAGAATTAAAATTAATAGCGAGACCTATCCACCTAAACCACCTCCACCTAGCCAATCCTATCCACCTAAACGGTTAGCAATGTATTAAATTCAGTATTCACAGTGTACTGTCTTTTTCTTTTATAATCATCAACGGCGGATTTATACATATATATTTATTATAATAATAAGAAGACAACAGCAATAACAAAACAATAAAATAACAACGACAACAATGACAACAATAAAAACAACAATCACAACAAACACAATAATAATAGGTTAAATAAAAATGGTCGCTAATATCTATACAATTTTTGTCATTAAATAACTAATCACAGATAGTTGAAGTTTGATATTGCATTCCGTGTTTAATCAAAACAATATATTTTTTATGGTATTTCTTCAAATCTAAATAGTATTCCATAATACCCGAAGTTTCTCTATACATAATAGAATCATAGTTGCGTCAAAATATTACGTTGCATTGTATACATTATTCTAAAGTGTCATTAAAACACGACAATCAAGACATGGTTTTATCTCAATTTGATGATAATAGAAGGAGAAAAATCCAGGGATTAAGATGATCTTCATTTACCTCAAAATAATAAAATACAGCTTTAAATTTTGAGTACTATAAATTTAGTTTTAATCACGCGACGACGGTAATAATCCAGGAAAATTGCATTCGATGACGTGAAATGTATTAGTGGAACACTCGTGTGAAATTCAATCCATTTAGGGAATGCCTTGCATTACTGCGCCTGGAAATACGGGATGGAGAAGTTCACGATGGAGAGAGGAAAGTTCCCGTCAACAACAGAAGTTTGCTTTGACAACGTGACGTCACGCGGTCTGCCGCTATTGCTATTTTTGCCATGGCAAATGAAGTGACGAGAAACCAAACATTGTGAGTCTTTAGTCGGAGGATAAACAGACGACCGAACCGCAGCACGGTAAAGTGAGGGACCTCTATGGTGAGGAAAATATTCCCATACAATCATGTACATCAAAAGATTTTAAGGCGTCATTATTAATGGATCTATTCGTGAATTTGTGAATGACGTTCCAGGTTATGTGGGTAGGTTAATACTATAAAGATAGATAGAAATACCTTTATGGGTGATATTGTTAAACATTGTCAATGTTTAAGAAGGCATCTCATTTTGCTTTCATATCTCCAAGTATTTTTCCTTCCAAAAAATGTTAATTAAGTATTGATATTGCCCTTTTTCTTATTTATTGAAAAATACCTTATACGCTTAATACTATAAGGTATTTAGGCTGTCAATTAAATACTATTCAAAGAACTAGTAAGAAATTTTTTAAGGTGTCGTAAGAAAGATATCAGCACACAATGGTTATACCATACTATACTTTCCTAAGCAACACCATTTGTTTTCAATTAAGGGTATTTATTGATCCACCATCTACATATCTACATTTACATATGAACCCTGCAAGCTGCCTCTCGGCGTGTGGCAGGGGGCGTAAATCATCAGCTACAATTATAAATGAGACTGGTATCGGTTTGAATGTGAGTGACTTGTCCATTTCATGGCAGTGAACAATCAAGCAACCGACCAAAGGAAAATCCAAGTATTGGTTCGGACGGAAAATAAATATCGTACGGACGAACGATTACATCCTCAGCGAACTGTGGCCATTTTCCGCCCTCAAGAACTTTCCTTCCCCATGAGGGTTTTATTTCCTCCAATGTTATGAATGGCCGTCCATCTTACGCGATATTTCTCACGCGAAATGATGAAGTGGGGGAAAAAGTTGGAACCGCAACTTCTTCAGTTGTTTGCTCCTCCATCGGCTGTCGTTATGGCTCTATTTAAGTTGACAAGTGAAGAATTGGCTCACCTACAGATCTCTCTTCTCTTTCTATCAAACTTAGTAAGTTAAACGATCCATCTAATAGCTGTGCATAAAGTTCGCATTGCTACTTACTTCTTGTAGCGATTCTCAACCGAATCTCTTGCTGACAGTGTTGGCTCTATGATTGTCCATAATTGCCCATTGTTAACGTATTATTTCGAGGCTGTTTGTGGTCAACAATGCTTGTACCTGTGTTAAATCTACACTGAAAGTATATTTCATAGTTTTCATTCTCTTTGTATTACATTTATATTCAATAATCCATACAATCGCTCGGCACAACTTTGCATTGTTAATTACTTAAGAACTCCCCTGTTGACTCTGTCTGTATCTTTGTCTGTATTCGTCTATTGTTATCGCAAGAAGACATGCCTGTTTTCAACAATTATGGTCCCAGTGCAGAACTACATAGATTGGTGCTGAGCTACATACCTCCCTTTAATTCAGCTCATAATATTTTCTCGTTTTCACAGCAATATATTTCTAAATTTAGATTAATTATTCACTTTTCTGATACTCTGAGAAAATTAAACGATCAAAATTATTAGGAAATCTCACTCCGGAGACAAAAAGAATATGAAAATATTTCTATTTTTGTTAATATTTGTCTTCTGTGTAAGGTTGAAAGCTGTCCATTAGATTTAGAATTAATAATTGATTTACTATTACAACATTGATGTCCTTTATCTAATTATTTGTGTTTCACGCTATTTTTGCATCCTTTTGTGATGTTTTTGATTGCCAATTTCCTTTTCTACGTGTCACTAACATTTTATAATATCCACAACAAACCAACATTATCCCTGTATCATGCAGTGTACAGCTTCTAATTTTACGCAATTTTAGTGACATTATTCCAAAAGCCATCATATTTGCAATTTAATATCAATTTCTCCTTTCATCAACCGCTACACAAAGGAAGATTATTCCTAAATATCAATCGAAACAGTGCAGTGGAATATTTTTAGACGTAACTGACCCGTGGTGAATAGAGTATCCGAATTTCTCGATGACATTTCTCTGTTAAACAGACCCTGTTTTTAGATCAATCCTTCCAAATGCAAATCTTTCCGTTTAAATCGGAAATCTGCCTCAAATAATCTGATCAAAACAATCTCTGTATCGATCAGAAAAAATGAGAAGGCAATCTCTGTCACGAAATGGCTTTTAAAATCGGTCCCTTTGCGTAAATCATATTCTTTTGCGAGTGATATCTCATTTTAGTTTACCCTTTTAAATGGAGATTTGGCTGATTTGGGCTTTCACGGATTTGAAATCCTATTATCCCTATGTCCGTGTGTATATTGTATCCGCGATTCGATTCCTTTTGCATCGAATAGGAAAATTTTGATAGAATTTTAATTCCGCTGCTTAAACGATGTTATCAAGGCAATCCCGTTGTCTGTTCAGGACTATGAAAGGCTTCTCTTTCATGTTATTTTATTCTCTTTTCGAAGATTATTAAACGACCCCGTGTGTGTTTATTTTTATCTCTGGACAGCGAATTAACTCGAGAGCGAAATCCTTTCAAAAGGCTTTGTGACGGACCGAAAACTCTCTTTTCTATTTCATCGAGAGGAACCGTTAAATAAATGCACCGTTTGAATATATCCGTTTACTCTCTTAAATTGCCCTGAAATGACAGATTATGATGGGTCCAATGACATGTCCTTGAGGTACGCTATTGGAAAATATATAAATTATCCTAGACATTCATCCATGAATGCTTCATTTTAATGTCATTTCAAGGTGAATAGTCTTGATTTTGTTTCCTTATTTCTGAGTTGTTGAAATGCCGGGAAACTGTTGTACTTGATAAAACTATTTTTGCTTAATTTCTACGAGTAATATATGTTAATTAATTCAATTATATTTATGAGCTGTGTATGGTTATCATTAATTATTTTTAAATTGAATTTTAAACCAATTGACATTTATTTAAACATTAAAAAAATTCCTTAAACATAGTGATAACTATTATCGTAACAACCACATTCAATTATACAACAGCTAAGTCATATATTAACTATATAACAAATACGACATAATAGTTAAAGAAAAACTACATAACGGCAATATAATAACTGCATAAAGACTACATAACCACTAGATAACAGCTAAGTAGTTACTATGTAGTAATTAAATAAATCTATATTATGACGACATAAAAATCACTTGACAAATATATAAAAGGAATAAATAACCACATAGAAACTACAGAAGAAATAAACAAAAACAACACAAAATTTCAGCTGCTAATCTTCAAAAATACACGTTACAAATTCTAATTTAAAAAGATTAGCGAGTATATAAGAAAGACACCAAGAAAGGTATCTTCAAAATACGTTTCATTTGAGGAGTTATATTTTGAGAGGTTAAAGAAACAAGAGGTCGAGGATAAATAAAGATTGTCTCTAAGCAACCGCGAGCCCATCCCACAGGGTACAAAAGGCGCTCTTGTTGACTTGTGAGGGTGCAATAACCTCCCTTTAAAAATGTAAGGGGTCACATCTTCGACACCGCTCTTCGTCTAGACTTGGCGCTAATGCGGGGAGACCATAAAATGAGAAGCTTCTCTTCTTTGGAGAAAGTAAACCCGTTTTATTTCTTCCACAGGAAGAAGGCTTTTATACGGGGGAAAATGGGACATCGGTGTAAAACGAGAGAGAGTGGATGTCAGCACATACACTGCTTGTTTCTTTCCGTGTTACACACACTTACAAACAGAGTTCAAGCAGTGATATTCCTATGCGTACTTTATTACTGACCCGTACGCTTCTTTGCGTGTTTACTCATACACTCACTTTCATCACTGAATCAAAAACTTCTAAAATATCTTGACCAATGATCGGAATTGGTCCGGAAACCGAAAAAATAAATAATTAATAACGGTTATTTTCTTTGGAGTAAAGAAGTCCGAATCGAAAAATTATAATTTGAACCCGAATAAGAAACGGAAATAGTTATTTCCCGATAAAATATTTCTTGAAAGAAAACAAAATTCTATTTGGTTTCGAATGTTCGCTCAACTCACACAATGAGAAATTTGATTTAGCATTAATCTTTACCTAATCCTACCTCTAACCCTTACTTTGGAAGATTATGCCTCGACCAGTACAGTTTTCATCCGAGGAAGGCTTTGAACCCCATTTGTATTTAGAAAGAGCAATAAAATTATTGAATATTTTCTTTTTGGTTTTCGCTTAAGTTTGATGAAATCAATGAAAGAAGATTTCTGTTCGGCTTCTATCCGGAAACATCCCTTTAATCGGTTTTTATGACGATAAAATAACCCGTGTGAAAGGCTAATACTATACTTGGCTCTGAAATAGAACTTATAACACTTAGATTTTAGACTGAAAATTATTAAAAGAATGAATAAGTTCAGGTATTACAATTCAAATTTAAACTTTAATTAGTAAGTTACAATTCTTTTTCCAGTTGTTTATTAGACATGACTTTTAAGCATATTCAATTACCAAGGAAACCAAAGAAGGATATTTTTCATTTTAATTTATAATTGATGCTACGAATGAGACAGGTATAGAAATTAAATGTCTCGCTTTGTTAGGGAGAGATGAAATAAATCACAACGAAAGAGGTTACAAACTCCCGACCTAAATATTTACTGCATCTCTGAAATGACTCGTCTCGTAGAATTTCATCCCCTATTTCACATTATTAAGCAAACTGTCACATAACCACCCATGACACTAATTTGAGTACTCTTTCATATAATCACTCTTAATGGCCTCTTAGAGACCCTCTAAACTCGCCCCATTAACGAGGCGGTTATGAAATAAAAACCTCATCATCCCGCTCAATTTGCAAGGATAGAGGTGTATAGCTTAAGGGCAACTCACCTCCCTGTCCAAAGGTTTGGCCACCCTTATTTCCCCCGTCTTCGGGTCGATGGTGAAGTTGGAAGTCCCTTTGAGTCCAAAGGTTATGGGGGAGCCCTCGGGGTCAGAGGCGTTCACTCTGTACACCACACTCCCCACTGCTGTGCCCTCGTCCACTGTGATGGTGCTCTCTTCCGAGATTAGTGTAGGCGCCTGGTTGCCCTCCGCTGCAAAGAAAAACAAGGTCAATGGTCAGTGGCTTTCAGTATCCATAATAATAACCACCGTCGTGTATGTATTTATACATTTATTAATCCGATGTAAGCAAGTCTCGTATGAATTACATCGAAGAAACATTTGGAAATTAATTCCACACCCTTCTCGGAAAGACAGCTTAATGAAAGTTAGGGATTAATTAGAGTTCCAATTATCTAACGTATATAATTTTTAATACCTAATATTTTTCTATCAAAAGTATCCTTGGCTCGACCCTGGATGACTCGAAAATGCTCTCATAAGAAATGCATAAAGTTAATTTTAATAGATCGCACAATTATGTAATACAAATGTAATTTGATAGTGATGATAGTATTCATAAATGTAAAAAATGAAAATTGGTAAATTTACGAAAACGAAGATCTGGAGATGTAAAAAAAAGATTGGGAAAGGTATAAAATGAGCATAGTAAAATTAAAAATGATGATCCTACGAAATCGAAACACGTATCAAAAGAAAGAAAACTGAATCAAAATTCTTATTTTGAACCAGCAATGTCGATTTGGATACGAAACCTGACCATAATGACAGAAAAAGGATACAATTTTGTGGGTGTAAACAACCACTCACTTTAACAACTAAGGCGAATAGAACTCGACACTCATACTATATAAGGGAAGTAGATGGGAATGTATGGGAGATATAGGCCCATTTGAGAATTTGCTTGATCCCGGAGAAGCTTTTTAAATGGATTTTACTATAATTTGATTCTGAGATACAGGAAGCTTTTACATAAGCGTTGGGTGCTGAAATGGTATCAATACAGCTTTTTCCACCTACCAAAAGGGAAAAATAAAAAACGCACATAAAGGAACAGTGGAAAACTCTTCATGATTCATGATAGTTCGACATCGGAATCCGCAAACACGAATGCATCGCTTTGCCGCCATGAATTACGTACCGACACCGTTAAAACGCATTGGTCGTGCGCTATTTGACCGCAGGTGGCCCCATTTGATAATTCAAACGGCCGAGTATTTTAAATCAAAATTCCGAGAGAATTAGCGTGTATGAATGCGTTTTAGGAGCTATTAGAGCGAACCGTGATTATTTAAGAGCTTCCGTGCATTTCGCGTTGGAATTACAAGATTAGTCAGGCGTACAGTATTAATTGCTTGATGACTATCCACCGAAATTCTATATAGGCCTACATTTCGGAATGCTCGTTACGATAAATTGCATTAATCTGATTAGCGGGGAAATTTTATAATTGATTTTCCGCGAGGCATTCAGCGCCAAGAACGGATTAAACCTCAAACCACTCTATCAGTAGCTGTAGTAAAAATTGTGGAGGTAATGCGGTATACAAGGCAAGATGGGGATTGAGGTCATTTGCCCCTGTTTTCGTCAATGAGCCAGAATGCTATCAGTGAGCAAGAACGTATAAGATCAACGACAAATAACAATATTCAGAATACTATTTTTCAGCATCATTCATACCTCATTATCTTTAATAGAATTTTAGTAATCAAATGCTTTTCAATTAAAGTAAATTAAACTAAGCTAAAATAAACCGAAATAAAAGCCATATTTTATATATTAAAGATGATGGTAAGATAGCGAACTTTGCTCGTGCGAGTAGAAAAAGAGAAGCAAATGTGAAAAATCATGATTGGGATACGAGCCCAGATCCTCCACTTTCCAAAGAGGTGTATTAACTACTTAAACACCATCCCAGCTACGCAAGGTAGGGCATCTGGGTTCGAATCCCAGTCCTGTCGATAATTTATCTCATCTGTTTCTCCTCGTGCTGTGTCCTGCTATACTATACCAATGCCTAAATACTATAATGAGTAATGGAGACAAAAATAAAGATTGACTTCTTTTCTTTTTACGGTGGCAAAGACGAAATCGTCTCTCCGCGCAGTGATTCCCCACCTGTGTGCCGCGATGGTGAAATAGAGTTTATGGTGTGCCGCGTAATGTCCAAGGATTAACAAGTTCTTCAGGTTTTGCATAACGTACATGTTTCATTTTCAAGGATATTCTTTCGTTTAATGAGATTTAGAGAGTCCTTTATTTATATGTTATGACTACAAACAACAGGCCTGGTGGTATTCAGTCGAGGTGAAAACAGAAAAATAAAAACTTTCCGTCTGGTACTCACCCTCGTCAGAAGGAAAACCCCTCTAAAATCTCCCGAAGGCGGTATGCCGTACAATTATTCAATAAATATTAAAATTCAACAAGAACAGTGTTGGAGATTTTTCCCAAAAATGTTGTCCTTCGTATTTTTCTGTTTTTGCCCTCTTTTCTATTAATACTTTTCATTTAATGTATCTTTTTTATTCTAACCTTATAATATCATACGAGGTTATCTGATAGAAAGGCCCAATCAGGACTCACCTCGCCGTATAAATCATAATAATAACAAATGACAAAATTTTACTGCAAAACTTTTACCGATTTTAGAAAACTTTTATACACCTCAGTCCTCAATTGATTATTCTTAGAAAAACGTCTTCAAAATATAATATTTACTGAATCACAAGTAAAAAGTACTGAAGTATTGTCATGAAGCAGTTTTGTGCGATTGAATACCACAAAATTAATCCTGAGACTGTATTCCACCTTATTAGTTTTCTTTGTCGTTTAAGCCTACCTCAAACGATCAATAAAATTGAATATATATCGAAATTGCTCATTATCTTGACCACCTGAGAGGTATGTTGAAGCATAATATTGATAGAAAATATTTAAAAATATAGCATAAATAATATTAATAAATAATATGCAAATATTGATGGAGTAATAATTAAAAATATAGCATGAGCAATATTGCTTCAATAATATGCATCAATAACATTGCATCAATAACAATGTATCAATAATAATGCATTAATAATAATGCGTTAATAATATTTTTCAATAATACTTCTTAAATAACATTGCATCAATAAAATTCCTTCGATGATATTGCTCGAATAATCTTGACCATTAGAGGTAGACTTAAGTGTACCGCAATGCTTTCTGCAACATGTAATTGCGCCGTAGAATAGATTGTGACGCTGTATTAGAGAAGAAAACCGCTCATCTCCATCATTGGTGTTGGAATTGTGCCAGAAACTCTCTCTTTGATCTCACCGGAATCAGATGTGAAATGCACGGACCCAAACTGTCACACCTCTTCCACAGAAAGGGCTAACTTCCGTCGAGGATCAAAAGTCTGCAAAAATATGCCCAAAAAGTGCGCCTTTGAATCGCATCGGGGTCACGACCAAATAGGGGAATTTCCGGCGTGGAATTGACGGATGGGAGCGAATTAACTAAGAGCGGGGATTTTCATCGTCCTTATTAAAAACTCCCCTCGGATGTCCGGGACCAATTTTTCCGTCGATCGAATCCGATTCGAATTGGCTTATTTCAGGAATGAAGAATGGGGATCACTTAGCGAATAACACGTAGCGCGGATATTCAGAAGTGCTTCTGGAATACGAATGAATGAGTTTAATCAAAGAGAGGGGAATCGAGGGAAAAGAGAAAATGAACTCGAGGTATATTTGGATGAACTGGAGATATGAGTGTCAGAATTCTGGCCATTGCAATCACTTGGGTAAATATTCAATATGGGAGATTATTAAATAAAGTTTTAAATACAGTTAAATCTTGGTTATTTGGTGGTGGATTATCTGGTTTACTGATTATCTATGCATGGTTCTTTTGGTATTTTGGAGACATTCGAACACAAATGAAACAAGTATTTCCGCGTTGTAATACAAGCAAGATCTACGTAAGACTCATTCTATGGTGCAGTGGGAATAAGACTACAATTATCTAAAAAAAAGCTAAAAAGATTGGCAGTCTGATGAATAAAACTCTTAATTAGTCAGTGAAGCAGTCGAAAATAACGGAATATGTGCGCAGATAATAATAGTTGCTTATTAAGTAAAATATGAACATCTTTGCACTAATGATAAAGCATTATCAAGTTGAATTTGAATGACAAGAAGCTAAATTCAAAATATTACGGAGGATTACCTTCGGAAAATTAAATAATTAGTGGTACCAAATTGTGCAACAAAGTCAGAACATGGATATTCTACTGGCGGAAGATTAGTTCGAGAGGTAGGATCAAATTAGGGTATGGATAAAGCGGAGGCAAACCAAAATTACTCTTACTGGGAAATCAGGGGAAGTATATACATATAATAATATATAATATATATGAAAAGCTGGGAAATATAAATATTACACACAAAAGGTCACTCAGGACATGGACGAAGAGGATTAAGAACTCCTAAGTTTATTAATACATTTTACTAAGTCTTTTTCCATTCCCTTCAAATGCGGATGATGAATTTTTCAACGTTTTCGCAAATTTCGAATTGAAAAAAGGGGGGTTTCTACGTCAATAGAAAGGAAACTGTGCTACTTGTGTATCAAGAAACACAAAGGAATGAAAAAGCGACTCTATGGCATACAAAAGTGTAAGAATTTTGGACTCGTTTGTGACGCAAATTACGCAAGGGCTCTGCGAAAGGAGAAATCAGATTGTGAGTGTATTTGATGATAGGAGGAAACACAGAGATAACTGGCCAAGGAAACAAAAGAAAGAGAAGGAAAGAGGGTCCAAAGCGAGGGAACGATGAAAGAGGTAATCAGGGAAGCGGAAAATTGGATAACGCTGTGCGCGCATCCCTGTGCTTATACAATTATACGTGAATGAATATATGTATGCAAGGTTTGTTTTCTTTGCTTTTTACAGTTATATTATACTAACATAATATCTTTATATTATTATTATATATTATCTATTATTATATTATTATTTTATTGTCTACTTTTGTTTGTGATTTACAATTAAGTTAGGCAGGTCAAGAATTTAGAAAATAATTTAAATTATAATAACAATTAGCTTACAAAAGTATTTTAAAATTTCGCAAATATACTTGTGTATCATTTATGTATATCATCTCAAAAATGTATCCACCTACTTTGGTATGAAGTAAAGCATTCATGAGTGAGATACGGGAATTTAGATTATGCCATGTATCAGTATGTGGAGACAAACTTAAAGTATTGTTTACTTTATAATTAAAATAATATAATATATTTACATTTGAAACGTTAATGTACTAAATAAAGTTGTAATAAGCGACTTAGTTTAATTATCTATAAGTCCAACAATGAATTATATTAAATATCAATGAATTCAATAATTCAAGAAATTGAACGCCTAAAATAGCAAGTGATTGTTGCAACCGTGTTCCACGGCAACCATCGTCGACAAGTATCATTATCCGATGGTGAATGCAAATTATAAATAATTAAGCAATAGAGTCAACGATTGTTATTGTTGCCTTAAGGAGGCCTTGAGAGCATCTCAAGTCAGAAAAGAAACAAAGATAGAATAAGAAAATACAAACAAGGAGACATCGTTCGTGTTAAGATAAGATATCCTAAGCAGGAAAACATCCGCTAAGAGTATAGCTAAATGAACGTGCTCTTATTTACAGGCGAAAACAGCAAAAAGAAACCAAGAGAGAATCCACGTGGAATAACATAATGATTCAGAAAATTACACAAGTAAAGCAAAGGATAGATAACCCAATGTATCGTTAAGAAAGAATGTTTCGAGTAGGAAAGAAGGTGTGTGGGAAGATGTAAGGGAAAGTATTAGAAGAGGGGAAAGAGGAATGAAAAATGGCGAAGGAAAAGTTCCTCGCACAGGTATGGGAAACTATTCCAATCGAGGTGAAACGGTCGACCTGGAACGGGAAATACACTTTAATCTTGAACAAACTCAAAGTTCACCTCATACATTGTACTTTTCTACTTTGGGGGGCTCTTTTTGTGCGAAAGAATTTCCGCATTCATCGGGAACATCATTGGAAGTGGATTTTTCAAAAGAATCGATAATTCATTGACTCGGTAGGTGATGCGGAGCAGAGATGAAAAGCCTAAAAATAAGTTCATTTCATACTACTTTAAAATGGTTAAGGACAATACACTCAGGGAATATTAATGCTAAAATATCCAAACTCGAAATATTCTCGAAAACATGCATCGCAATTTATTTTAAATCAGTATCATTATAGTTATCTACACATATATTAACATTGTTATCATTATTATTATTATTATTATTATTATTATTTTACCACAGATACATGTTGTTATAGTTATTACCGCAATCAGTTTTATTATTTTTAAACAATGTCATAATAGGAATAATATCTATTTGTGTGATTTAACTTCTTTAACTTCAATCGTTAACAAATTTACCCAATCCATGCTTAGTTTATCCAATTTCTTCTCATGTAACACCCTTGTTCATTGTACCTATAGCATCTTATTGAATTCGTATGAACTTTTTCAAATATTTTAATGCATAAAATAGTGTAATTTTATTCTGAAATAAAATATTATCATAGAAAATAATTAATTTTACCATAATAATGTTATCATAACCATATCGTCATCAAACTAGCGAAAGTAATTATAATAATTATTTTACTAGAAAAATAGCAATCTAATGATTAATAGCTTATTTACTCATGTCGTGTATGTTCGATATCAACAATAAGATGACAATTACAATGGCATTCAATATCCTTCTGATATCATTTGATACAGTTTCCATATATAGAAGGGTCTCTCTTTAAAATTCATTCCGTCAAAAGAAGGACGCATAAATTTTCATTTAATTTATTAAAATGCATAAAAAATTCAACGATAATTTCAAAAATGCGAATAATATTGTTGCTTATCGTCACACGTGTGCAAGTTCCTAACAGCATTTCAATTTTGGGTTAATGAACTTCTAATCACATCAAATACATGACTGAATACAACAGAACTCAGTTATCGTTGATGCAGTTAATATTCAAGTATTGCTAAGGTAATAACTCTACATTGCTGTACATAGTTATTCCACACACAATATATGAAATTAACTAGTTTAATTCTTGAATGCCCACGAAAGCAGTAAGAATATAATCACATAATTGCGATTCAATTACTTGAATGAAAAAGCTCAAGTTTCTGAAGAACCAGAACTAGTAGCGATCATCCGAGTTAATCTATTCCCGCACGTTTTTAGCCTTAGGGGGGCACTTATTGTGACGCTCTGATTAAATTAACATAGGGAATGTTTTAATTCCAGCGATGCAATTTCCAAGAATAATCCTACGCAGTTATGTAATCCCCTTCAATTCCATGCCTATAAGGACACGGTGCACTCAAATCTCATTTTTCTGGAATTGAAAAATTACGCCAGGCACACATTTTTGTTTCGATGGTAAGAGAGGAGTGCATTTTTTCGAAGCGAAGTGCTCTTAATGCAGAGCCATCCTCTCTTTTTTCCAGACAGCGGCGTGAAGAGCAGTTTAGACTGAATATTCGGACCATCGCTTATTCCATCGCCACTCAAAACCTTTTAAGTGCTTCCACCATATTCGTTTCCGATGGCAAATGAGGGCGAATCCCCGATTTTAATTTTTGAATCCCTCGGATAATATGCGCTCGATCCGCTAAAAAGGAAACAAAATCGGGCGGATTAATGAAATTTCTTGGGGTACTCTAATTCGCGAAATGAATGCATAACGAAAATTAACTCGAGCGGAGGAAATTGGTCAAATGGGGCAGAAAATTGTGAATCTCCCATTCTGGAGTGTGCATAGGGAATCCTTGATTGGAGAGAAAACAAAATTTGAGGAAATTAAGCTGCATTGATTCGTTAAATAAATAACGGAATCGAATCAACTGCGGGATATTCGTCAAATGGAGCAGAACGATTTGAATATCTCATATGAGATGATGTAACGAATACACGCGTCCTGATTAAAAGCATCTCAAAAGTTGAGGAAATTAAACCAAGTATCTTCGGGTACAGTGATTACGAATTAGGATGAATGGCTGATATTAAATTCGTCGATTTGAGTAAAATCCCTTTAAAAGCAAAAAACGAAGATATATAATGGGATGATCCATGATAAAAATATAATCACGGTGAAATGAAATCGTTGGAGAAGTCTTATATAAGAGGCGGATGAATGGATATAAACCTCAATCCAACAGATAGGTCTAGAGGAGTGTTTTAATTTAATATTTTCCTGTGTATGGCTCCAACTACGTAGAAAATCTATAATCAATTTCTAAGTCATTCTAAATCCATTTGGCATGAAATCTATGGAGATGAAATATTAAAATATTTTTTTGTATTTCGAGAAAGTAAAAATCGACCTCAGGTTGTTATTGATACAATAAAACCCGGTTAAGAAGCTTTTCATAAAAAGTCAACCGAGTTTTAAAAGGATAGTGTTATTACCGGCATATTATAAATGCTTATTTCGTTTACATCAAATAATAAAAGGCAAAGGGTATTTTTTTGGCTATTTAGGAACTTGGAACAGAAGTTCACCTAGCGAAGAGATAATTCATATTAACAGTAATTATATGTAGTGCTCATTTCTGTATCTCCGCGCCCTACGGCTACCTTTTCTGACTAAACCCGATGAAAACGAAGTGCAGTTTTGTATCAAAACACCCAAGTGAAAATATATACAGAAGCAGCTATATTAATTAAGTCTGAAATCATCTGAGTGTTTTACAAATAAATGTAGGTCATGATTACACTAGTACCCTTACTTCGATGCTTTAGCACCTCAATTTCAACGATAAAATGTAAATTCTGCCATAAATTTCATTCTTGAGCTTAATGAGCCATTAAAAGTACCAACGAATCTCCATCAAAAATGTTAGTCGAATAAAGAATAAATAGGCATGAATAACTTAGCAGCCTTGGGACTGCAGCTGTGATTCTCAATGCAATTAATGAGAAATGTATACATTTTTAGAGTCAGTATGGGAATAATTCCACGATTTCACCTCTATAGTAAAGGATGAATACTAGGGTTAAAATATAATATGTACTCAAACCGATTTCATCAGGACGTTGGAACTTAAGATGTGCTGCGCAATATATTCATTAAAGCATTAAACCCTTTTACAGTAAAACCTATGTAAGACGCTCCCGCTTACGACGCTTTCCCACCTATAGCGCGGTTTTCTCACAGTCATGGTCAATACTAAACTTTCGGAAACTTTTGGAAACCGGACCAGACATTTTAACCACTCGGCCATTCTGATGTTGGAGCTTCGATAAGATAATTAGTTTATTATTTAACTAATAGGCCTGTTTAGTAGGCTACTGTATGCCGTATCGCCGTATATCGTATGTCAGGAGGTGTGAACACCGACAGATAATACCTTAATGCACCGATTTTAATTATCTACTACTGTCAACTTTGTTTGATATGTAATTGCATTGCAGCTTCGATGGTATGCGGTGTATTTATAAAAGACAATTTTTGAAATCTAGATTCCACCGGAGAACCTCTCCTTGCAAGTTGCTCTATTTGTTCGAAAACCAACCATTCTTAGAAAATATGATGTATTGCAAGTGGCATTACACAACTCATTTCTTGAGCTATTCCCGCTAAAGACATTTGGTTCCCCTAAAGCGTCTTAACCGGGTTTTACTGTATTTATTGACATTTTATGAGAATGAGGGAGAAGTGTGTCAAATCAGTTGAGTATTAAATTAGGAGATTACCAAAATTGACCAAAGTTACGTAGTATCTCTTTGTGAAAAGGCAGACCATCATTTATAAGTAGCATGTAATATAACCCGCATTACAAAACTCGGTTTAACGCTAACCCAATTAAGACGCGGTTTCTTTTGGTCTCCCAAATGCAAATACAAAAATCCTAATCGGATTTTATTATATTTATTGGGGTGAAACCTAACGCACGAAGTAAATGGTATGTAATAAAATGAAAGGGAGTTGCGAAATAGACGAAAATCTGATGAATGAAAAATCAAAGAGGACACAAAGGAGATAAAAAGGGAGCGTAGTTTATTGAAAAGGAGAAAAGTTGAAAAGGATATTAAAGAGGGAGAATTAATGGGCGAGATAAGTGTGAGATAATGAAGGAAGGTCAAAAGGGGAAAAGAACACTTGAGTGGAAGAAATGGCAGATAGAGAAGGAACATAAAAAGGTAGAGGAGAAAAATCTGGAAGCTGTAGATGGAGAGATAAAGCTGAAGTGGTCCAGAGAAGAGGGAAGTTGTGAAAGAAACTGAGTGAAGTAGGAATAAAGTAAGGAAAGGAGATTGAGAAGGGGATGAAGTTAAAAGGACCAACATAAAGAGCAGATTATCAATGAATCTGTAGATAGTCGTGTACTAAAATATATGCTTGAGATTTTCGTTATGATTTCATTCCTTGTATAAATTGAGCTTAGGTTTACCGGAAATCATCGATTAGTACTGCTAAGCTGCTACCTATTATTATTAGAACTGGACTGTTTTGAATAAGATAAAAAGAACTATTAGATTATAATAATATATATGTTATACATACTGTGTTATACATCTATTTACTACCTGTTCTTATTAGTAGCTGACCTACTAACTTCATATGCTCCGGATGAGAAATTAATAAAAAAGCATACTATTATACGTCAATTATAGTATATCAATAAGACAATGAATAAATAATACAATGCAATTTATTGTTAAATAGTATTTTAATCTCAGATTATAGTGCTATCTCGTATATTACGTATCTCGTATTATTACGGAAACTTAAAGAGTTAAATTAAAGAATTAAAAACGGAGTTGAAAAAACGGTAGTGAAATTTCAAGAATTAAATTATATTACGAATTGTTTATCACATATTAATTTTTTCAGAACAATCTCATGTTTTCAAGGATATAGCAATGAAAGTAAGTGTCAGGGAGAAGCTACAAAAAGATAACGAATTTATTGAAATTCTTTGGAGAGCTCTCAAGTAGAAGTGGCAATAACTTAAGGGAAAGAGGAAAGATAAACGGCTTAATTCGGACAAAACTTCAAAGTTGAAAACGTGCGTTCTTTAAGGAGGACGTCGGAGACAAATGACTTAAGCAGTGCGAAATTGAGACTCCGCATCGCCATCTACGTGAGAAGAGGAACCTGATGACATTAGAAATAAAACGGTTTTAATGTAACGTGAAAGCTGTGTAACAAGATAGAAAGGGAAGTGGTGGGTAGAACACGGGGAAATACAAAATTTCCTTTGACAATATCAAAGGCTAGGCTTTGATCTTAATTATTTTATTTAAACACCAGATACAGAAGAAAACGCTGAATAAAAAGAGATAAGGAAATAAAATTGAAGCAGTAACAAAGAAAAAACATGTCGAATACAGAGAAATTTAACTAATTCATGTTAGAAAGGGAAAGCTTTTAGAAAGTAAATTTTCGAATTATGTCTCTGGGAATTTAACCTGTTAGTAAGTTATAGTGTTCCTAATAGATCCTCGAGCAGAACTTATATATTTAACATGCAGTCTAAGTAGAATATTCCCACATCGTGTATTTATTTCCATAACCATAACTTCGAACCATCAGCATAGGAGTTTTACCCCATGACCTATGTCTTTTTGTTAGATATGGCCATGTCTAATAGAAAGATTTAGTTATAAAGCTGTCTATACATTAATATAATATAACTTAGTTTAGCACAACACAGCATAGCATAAAATAATCTTACATCTTCTAATGCAGTGTAATGTAATATGATACGATGTTTCGCTATTTCACCAAAAATATTTTAACTAACAACGATTTATGTTTGAGCAGTATTGTACGTCATTGCCATAGCGATCTCTGTCACATAAGAATTCCAATTTTGCATAAAATAAAGGAATTCTGAAGTCATAAATTCTTGAGTTTTCCGAACAAATAAAATTATATACCTTTCCGTTAATTATTCGGTTTTAATCTATTAAATTGTAGTTTATTTCGTATTTATTGGTATTTAATATTGGTATTTATTGCATTATTTTTTAGATCTAAATTCATTTCAGTCAATTGTTTTTATGTAATTTTTTCATAAGTAATGTAAGTTTATTATCAGTGCTATCTTCGGAGATTTGCTGGAAGAGAGGGCAGCTTATCCTAACTCCACAGAAAGGGTATAATTATAACAATAAATACAGAACATTAGATTCAGGAAACGATCATAAAATCCAATGCCAGACACACAAGGAGTGGAGGGAATGTAAAGCGGGATGTGCAGGAGATGACAGAGTTAAGCATGGACGGACAGGAAAGGGACAATGGCAGAGCCCTTTAATGCCGGAAGGAGAAACTTTCTCCGTATTAATAACGTGGAAACGTGTTCGATATGACGGCCCAAGAAAAGGGAAAGTTATGGTTTGAATAAAATGGGCGCAGGTGAGCGGGACGGAGGGTTCTTCTCAGGGGGTCCATTGTGCGAACAATGGAGAGCCCTCTGTTTTATGACACGTGTTCTACATGGAGGAAACACGATTATTTAACCGAAAATCAAAACGGGTTTTATTTCCTTAAGCAGTTGTCCAAAAGGGGGCGTTTCTCCACAATATTCCATCTTGAATAAGCAGCTACCTTTTCTCGAAGTAGATTTATCTTTTGTGAACGTAATAAATACAAAATAATATTAAAGTGTGAAGAAATAACATCATATTTTATTTCTACTAAGTCTAAGTTTGATTTCTTCGTTTGTCGGTTGAGGTTGAAAGATGGAAAAGTGATTTATTATTTTATTGTATAATTTCCTAAACTGATACAATGATCTCAGCTTCATGTTTATATATTAAGTAATCTTCTTGTTATACTCAGATTGATATTCTGTATCTTTAGATTTATTTTCAATATTTTAATACGTAATCTTAACGTCAATAAATCTCATGATTGTAACTGATTTTGTATTGACAGCATACTCCATTATTGTTTATATATTACAAATGCATGAAAGAAATAACTATCATTATTATTAAATTATTACTATTAATGTTTATGATTACAAATGATTATGTTTCGAATGTATATTGTAATATTGTTTAAGTCTAGTATAATAGCATCACGCAGTAATAGATAGATAATGAATAAAATATCATCATTATTAAATTATTATTTTTATTATTACAGAAGGATTATTAACACGATGATTGTTGATGTTTTCAACGTGCGAGACACGAGCTAATTAATAATCATTGTCGCTTGATATCCCTAAATATTTAGTTTTATTCCTTTCTAAAAGTTAGCTGGCAAATAGGAGAGTAGAAATCTAATTGCATAGCGAGTGATAAAAGAAGAAGAAAATCAAATCAATTAATTAAACTGCCAGTTAACATTAACATCGTAGTGCGCAAATCACATGAGGCATAGAGAGTAACTGAAAGCATCTTGTATTGCAGAGTAGCTGTGCATATTCCTCAGGAAAATTTCACCTTTTCAAAGGGAAGTCATGGGGTAGTCATATAACTAGCGGAGTTTTCCCCGCAGAGAATAGCTTTCATTTGAGAATCCGTTTACTTAATGTCGCCTAATGACTCTCAAGTTTAATTGCTGCACTGATTGCTTCTGAAAGGAGCCATTAATGTCTGGGGGTGAATACTTTGCGTCTCTCACTTATCCCTTTCCTTTAAAACGACTCTTTAAATTGATGATTCAGATCAGACCTCTCATTTTGTTTAGGGACTTTAAACGATTAAGTCTCACGGAAATGTTATTAGTCCAGACATAAAACAATTACGAATCGCACTCAGCTATTTCCATTCCTAGCGAGCGTGAAGTATTCGTTCAAAAAATTATTATTCATGTGTACATTTTTTCGTGGTTATTTTATTTTGCGCCTTTTGATGTATGCATTCATGCAAATGGGATTTTCTCGTTAACATTTATACACAGTGATGCCAGGTTAAAATGCTTTTTGGTGAACCGAGTGAAAACCACGTCATCACCGGAGTAAGGTTATAACCGGGATATTACGAATCTTTCTCATTTTGCATTATAAAAAGGGGAAAGGTTTTGTATATGTAATTTTTAATTAAGAACTTCACATCTTAAGAAACGAAGAAGAATCATCATATGCTTGGTTTACTTGCTACAGATTTCATATAAAGAGAATCTGCGAACCAATGTTGTGTTACATTGATTACCGCATTTCATTCGTCAACTTCATGTAATTTTTCATAAGAATTTATGCTTTTCAAGCAAAGAGAGCACCTTCATTTTTCACTTAATTTCAGTCAACAATAAAGCAATTGCAACTCAACAATGAAGCAAGAAAGAAAACAAGACAATAATAATGTAAACAATTTCCGGTTTATTTATTGAGGCGAAAGATAAGCTAACACAGGTTGCAGTGAATATAGAAAATAAGCTTATAAGCGGATAGCAGTGTCTTAAGCTATATTTTATCGTGTGTGTTGTATGAAAGGTACTGGGACTGAGAGAAAACCGTTTATTTGGTGGAAGCGTTTTAAAAGGGTTTTACTGTAAATAAGTAAGGATTAAAGTCTGATTTTGAAGAGGGAACAGTATTCTGATATAGCAGCTTTATATTTAAAGAATGTTAAATGAAGTTTCGTCATATTTGACGGAGAAATTCCATAAGACGATATAAAAAAGACATAATTTGAGACCTTCTACTCCTTCAATACATGGAAAACATGGCAATACACTTCCATCAATTTCATTTCAGCTCCTCGTCATTTCTTAGGCAAATCTCCTCATCTAGGAAGTCATCAAATAAGAGATGGTAGTCTCCATCGCCCCGTTCTGGGTCCGTCTTTTCTAAATAGAATTTTCTTTATATGAATCTTTGCTTGACAATGAGAGACGTGGGCCTATTATTATAGACCCTTTTCTTTCAGAATAATGGAAGAAATCGCATGCTTTTCTATTTCTTGCAGAGGTGTGCGTGAAAATTGAATGAGAGAAAAGAAAGGGATAGGCAAAAATAGAAGTACACAAGGATCTGGTCGTACGAAATGTCATGGATCTTCGACGACGCATATACTTTCGCTATAAAAACGTGAGGGTTGGAGAAAGGAGTATATTAAAATATGGAGGCTTTAAAAAGTGGGTTTTAATGTAGAGAATGAGATTGGTAGATATTAAATTAAATAGGAAGAAATGCTAAAGATGACCCCTTAAAAATCGCGCATCTAAATAAGCTCAAAATATTACAAGAAGACCAATAGTAAAAAAATTTGGTCATCCTTGATTCCAAAAGAAAGGGGCCCTAAGCTATAGAGAGTATAGTGCCAGATTTAGCAAGTTTACTTTGCTTTAACGTAAAATAATTAAGTAAAAAGATAAGGAAATAAAGCTTAAAAACCCACGGTATAGATACCTTTGAAAACCTCAGTTTTAAATGAAATGCTTTGACTATTTAGAAACAATCCCAGATATACGGTAATCCTTTCGCGAAGGAAAGAATCGCTCAGCATCCATGCAGTGTTTGAACAATCGAAGATCGCAAAGTGAGCGTGAGGAGGCATTAACTTGGTCACATCGAAAAATGTCCTTCTTTTGGCGAAAATATTAGTTTAGCGTGGGCGCGATAAAGGATTCATAACACGTTCCGAAGGGAAGAGCATGGAATATAGAACAGTGAACGATGGACGAAAATTGCGGATCTAGCCAGTTCCGTGAAAGGTTCGCAATTAGATCCGCATTGTGAATGGAGAATGGCGACTTATGAAGAAGTTCTTCTTTTTTTTCTTTGAGGTGACATTTTTGCAAATCCCTAGATTCGGTAATTAACGTCATGGTGACGTCTAATTTCCTTGGAGACGGAAAATGCTCTATAGCTAACGGGATGCGGATGTACAGCGTTTATAGGGTTCTATGAATTTTAGAGTAATATCTCGCTAGAGTAAGTAACGGAGTAAATTATTTGTTATTGTATTTGTCAGCTTAAACTTTTTCATACGAAATTATATTTATGGCCTAAGAGTAGCTTTTAAATCGTATTGAAGAAATGGGAATATGAAATTATCGTATTGATTGGTAGTCATCTATATATGTCTATAAATATGGATGGTAAATCTATTTATTGCAGATTAGGCTTTACGAAAATTTTACAAAATAGTATAATCTAGTCCTCATAAGTATGGGTAGACTCGACAAGAAGATCAGCAAATAAGGAATTTGCTCAATGATATCGATAAAAATGTATGAAATGGTTAAAATACTGTGAATAAGGATCGATAGAATGACATGTCGAGAAAAGAAAAATCAACAAAACAAAGATCAATCTTGTACTATAGTTTAGATAAAAAATATATCTAATTTATACAGCATCTTTTAGGCTATATTTCTTGATTCAACACTAATTCTTCCATTTTATGTTGCGATTTCAGATAATTGAATTCACTTAATGTATGGTACTTATTATGATTTTTGTTTTCTTGAAAATATATCCTGTCTAAACATCAATCCATCGATAATTTTAATGCTTATTAAGTAATACATATTTTCCTTAATCATGCAAAATTTCTCATTTTCCAATCGACATCCATATAAAATAAAGGGATTTCTTAACATCGCTAACAGATTCATATTGAGAATATTTCGATACATCGATAGTGATCGATATTTGCGTTGTGCTGGACCTTCTCCAAATCACGGATAGAGTCTAGATGGAGCCATAATATGATGCACGCACATTGCAGATACATACAGCAGTTACCGAATGCAGAGACATTCAATCCCACAAGTAATGGAATCCAAACGAGTTCCAGAAAACTCTCATAAATTTTGCATCCGTGACGTCTTACAAGATACGTCGCTTCGAAATCATAAATTTGATTTCCGTGAGAGCGCCCCTTGTCAAATATCATTCACGCATTTCACTAAGGCCTCCGTCTGAAATTTCAGCAGCATCTCCTCCTTCTTGAAAGATGACAGGCCGATTTCCATCTCCGAAGATGAGTCCGGACAATTTTCTCGAGAAGATGAAATTTCAACTAACGTAAATAGCAATTCCAACGGCGTCTTAAAATCCCCCTTCCGAAGCGTTCGTGACGTAATTGGAATCAGTTAGTTTCTTCACGTTCTAAAGGAATGATCAACGAATTCACGACGCAAGACGTACGTATGCTATTAGCGGAGAAGCTCGTAATTTTGGGATTCTTGGTTTTTAGGTCAATAACTGCAGAGTGATCTACGACTACTGTTCCTTAAGCAAACACAGTTAACTTTGGATGTAGATTTTTCCTCGAGTCCGGAATAAATATTAAAACACGTAAAAACGTGTAATGAGGAAGTAGATGTTTACATGAGCAAAACTTTTAAAGCTTGATGTGAGGAAATTCAAAGTGTACGAGAAGGCATTTCAAGTTGGATAAATAAGAGATGTCATTTTAGATGCGAGACAGACTATGAGAATTTCCTTGTAGATTGTAACGGTGGATATTATAAATATATTGAAATAAATATCGTACCCTACAGCTTGATAAATAACTTTGCTTGGCAGTTAAGGTTCAGCATGGAATATTTTTTGAAACTTCTCATTTTTCGTGAGTTTATCTGTTAATTAGTCCATTTAATATTAGTAATTGTAAAATTGCTTCGTTGGCTGAGGCTTTGTATGAGTTTCTATCATCTGTTAATTATTATGTAACTAAATGAGATAGATAAAATAAATTATATTATCATTTTTGTTAATCCTCTTCATTATTAACATGTTGTCATTGGCGTGGTAAGAGTCTCTGGTATATGAAGGCACTAATTAACTCCTTGTATATAAATATTATAAATGTGCCAAAAGTTATTTTATCCTTATTATTGTTATTACTAATATCAACAAAGCTGGGAAGAATGTAAAGGAAAATAACATTTTCCATTCAGCGCCAAAATACATCGAAAAGTATTCCATTTATCAAATGCGCTAGAAACAGGTCATACATGAGTACATACGGTAGCTCTAAGTATCTCTTAAACATAAAAATTTCAAGCTTCTAATTCCTACATGCATGACCCTTTTGCAAAATGTCAGTAAACATCCGCCATTTAATCGTTCTTTTGATCTATTCATGCTCTTGATGAACTCCGAAATTTCCTCATAATCTGAATCTATTTAACTTTTACGTTGAGAGGAAAGAATTTCAGTCTTCCGAAAAAAGCTGTCAAAAAAGGCAACCCTTGAGGCGTTATGTGAGGGGGCGAAAACAGCGGTTTCTGAGGAAGAGAAAAAAGAGGATCAGAAAGTAAACAGGAGGTGGCCTAAAAAGGATAAGCTCAAAGGGGAAGAAAGCATTATGAGTGCGGAACATCCAGTGGAAAGAAGGAAAAAAGGAGCTTTATACGACGTTCAATAGTTAAGAATTTAAAAGAAAAATCTATGTAAAATCTAAGGAGAAATGTTTTTAGAATTTTATTTGCAATTAGAGCGACTAAGAAGGGAACGAAATGGAAAGATATAAAGTGAGAGTAAAAGGTTTAAGACGTACCCGCTTAATGAGTGGTTTTCATTCGGTTCATTTCAAACTAAACACGTTGTAAATACTTAAGATGCCTTCCAACCGCTTATAAGGCGGAAATTCTGGCTCATAGATTCACTGCAATCCCCTATATCTTTAGTCTCAGTCTATAGACTAAAAATTGTTTACACTATTAAGATTTACTCGCTCGAGAAGTAGATTCCTAAAAATATATGACGAGAAGGCAATCAATATTGCACAACAATACTTCGCAGACTAACAAAATATCTACAGCCTTTAATAAGTAAATCAATCTAAAGATTTCTTGAAAATTAAAGAGACGAAAGACTTTCTCTTTTGATTTCTAATGTAAAAGAGAAAAATTTGTCATGCACTGGTTATAACGCTAAACCGCTTATATTACGTAGTTTTTAGATTTTGCCCTTTCGTTAAGAAAAAAGACCCGAAAGTGAAAACTGACTAATCAAAAAGAGCGAAGGCGAGTGGCAGCAATCTTGATCATCGACATACACTTGTCTTGAACACTTAATTTTCCGCGAAAAATATTTTCTTAAAACAGGATTCGAAGCACTAAGGATAAACTTTTGGAAACTTTTTGGAATCTGTAACAGACACTCTAACCACTCAGCCTTTCCATGTTGGAACTTCGTTAAGATAATTAGGTTATTATTCAATAAAGAGGACTGTTAACTAGGCTACTGCATGCGCCCGCCAGATAATGGCAGATACATTTATATTACTTTAATTTATCGATTTCATTTAGCCAAATCCGTACATTGTGAACTTTGATTTATCTGCAATTGCATTCCAGAGTAAGCTGATAAAACTCCGATGGGTATGCGGTGTATTTATAAAAAGTGATTTTTATTTTTAATTTTCATAAAATGTATTTTAAATTAAGAGAAAATAATTCGTTGATAGGAAGCGATCGCAGCGTAATCGGAGCAGTCAAAATAAACTGCGAGTTCTCTCGGCATCATCTCTGTCACTGATCATTTACTAGGAAACTCAGCAGCAGGTATCTATTTTGCTACTTTTGAAGGCATATTCAAACATATCATGCAAACCAGTGGAGAGAAACACATAGGATAGTCCTGGTTATACATTCTATTCTCTGTTAAGCAGATCTCAACTCTAATTCGCGATTCCACCTGAGAACCTCTCCTTGTAAGATTCAAGCCCAGTCTCCCACTTTCCGGGCATTTCTTTTATCGATATGGGAGAAACTGAAATCCCTGTAATTCAGCCACTAAACTACCATTCTCCCACATTTTTACTTCCTTTTATGGGAACTCTGACGGTAAAGCAAGTGGCGCTCTAAATAGCGGCACCAACCACCGCCACAGGTCCTCATCGAGACAACTAACATGTAGAATGAGTTGCTAAGGTTTCCCCACGCTCAACTAGCCTTCTTCACTGTCCACTTTATTGGAAAGAAGCATCCATACTCTTCTAAAACTTCATTTCTGTCATTCCATTTCCATCCATTCCTTCCATACGCAAAGACCAGCATAAATCGGGGAAATATAACCAGTAAAATCTACAAAGTTTTCGCTACATTCAACTAGTTTTTGAGTTTCCCTAGCCTTTCCTCTCTCTAGGGCACCATTCATACTTTTCCACTCATTTTCCTCATCCATCTTTCCTGTCCAATGTAAATATAACAAGTAAAAGTTCTAAAGTTGGCCAATTCATCTAAGGCAGGAAAAGAAGAAAGGCCAAAAGGACTCGCTCCATTCATCACCGAGGTAAATGGACAGTACGGAAACTTGAGAATCCGACGCAACATCCGAAGGTAAACACGAGAAGAGACCTTTAAAAGCGATTTTGAGTGGAGGGGAGAGAAAGTGCGATCCGAATGCTTAAGTAGAGATTGATCCGGAGAATGGAAGATTGGGGCGACGCGGGTGTGTGGAGGAGGAAACATGAATAAAGCGGATATGAGAGTGTGTGTGTTGGGTGTGGATGGCTGAAACCAGGGATAAGAATGCCTTGTATCAGTGCTTATTATTACTTGCTTATCCATGTGGACAGGTAAATAAATCATTTAAACCCGTAGCGTAAATGTTGAATCTGTTACAGTACAATCGTCTTTTTTAGGCGAAATTGAGACTCAAAAGTCTGAACTTACATTCACACTATTTAGAATGCAACGCGATAAGCTTGAAAAGAATTCAAATGTTAAACATGAATACATAAAACTTTAATATTAAGTAAACTATGATATCAAATGCTTTTGTAATTAATGCAATAATTAGGAAGATGTTCACTTTATATTTTGGTTTACATTTATAATTCTGATTTATCATGGTACCTACATTTTTTGGACTTCATAATAATGTTCGTTACTTCTTTATTTTAAAACGTATTTTAAACGCAAACGTGCTTCTTTTTGTGTTAGCTGTGTAAAATGTAAATGTATGATTTTTTGCTTTAATAAATATTATCCTGCCTTTCCGTAAAATTTGGTCTTTTAACTGTCTGTAGGTTTTATCTTTGTCTTGGGTCTTTTCCTGCTATAGGATATTTTTACCTAAACATTAGATTATGTATTTAATCTCACAAATTATTTATCCTCTGTGCACTTTTTTCAAGCCATTTCTTTCTTTCAAATGTGATATGACGAAGTACTAGAAGTAATAAGAGATTAGTTATTCTCAATTACGACCGAATAAGTCAGTATTATCATTAGTTATATTATGAGGCTAATTCCAGATATAAAAAATGTTACTCATGAAATAAAACTTATGGCATGAGATAGGGTACAATAATCTTACTTTAAGGATAGTGTATGAATGAAACGAAGAATACTGTGAAAGATGAGAAAGAGAAATGGATGGGAAAATAGAAAAAATAAAAAAAAACGAATAGCAGATAAGAAGAGCCATAATATTTCCCATAAGGAGAAAGAAGATTTGTGACGATCAACCGCAAAAAATTCACTCGCAAAAATTCTTTTACAGCGTTATATCAGCTAAGACGATTGTTGGAGACTCGTGAACTGTAAATTTTACTGTCGAATATTTCAATCCAATCCCTTTCATCCACGGATTTCCTTTGGCAGCCTCTCAAAACGGATTCGGAGACATTTTTTGGCAAGAAAATCGAGAAAGATTTGAGGGATTCAATATGTGCGATGAAAGGGTTAGGCCTAACTGACATTGTGGAAATAGCTAGACGGGTCAATCAGCATCTGACGACGATTTAGTCATTCTTTATGGTTTATAACACGAAGATGGAACAAAGACAAACCCAATATTTTACTCTGTAGAGATCTATGCTATTCTTCCTTATAAATCTGTCTGTATTAAGTTACTATCCGAATACTGAACGAAATTTTCTGTGTAGGCATGCTTCTGAATCTTTGTGATGATAAATTGAAATTATCTGAATTGCTATTTTGAGTATGTTTCTCAATTTAGCCTGAAGTTTGGTTTGAAGCTCAATCCCTCCATAAGTAATTAGGGGCTATAGAGGGCAAGTCAAACTTACTAAGCTGGGTGAGGTATGAGATAGATTGCTGAATGTGGAATATGTTCATAATGATAATCGAACGTATATTCACTATTTAAGTACTGATCAGTAAAAATTGAATTTGAAGCATCGTATTTCAACAAGTGAACAAATATTTTTCGGCAAGGTAATATATACACACATACAAGCTCCAGTACCTAAAAAACATTATAATTGTTCTTTTGAAGGATTTCACCTAAAAGGGAAGGGGGGAAATTATGTGCTCCGCTGGGACTCGAACCCGGAACTGCTTTCACCGAAGGGGTGCGTTACCCATTTCGCTACCCGATAGCGCATTAGAGGTTGATATTTACAATAAAATGTATCATTTAAAATATTTATATAATCGTTGATTTATCGGTTGAAAAGTCGTCCACGCGTCGTTCAAATGAAGAGTCGGCCAAACGGAAATATCCTGAGCTCCAAGAGGGGCAACGGGTTTGCCTTTGGGATCAGCAGTCTTGGGTTCCGATTCTTGGTCAAGACCCATGTGTGCGAATTGACCTCAGCTGTAGAAGTCCTTTCATGAATACTTCTATAACAACATTCCGAGAGAGAGTTCTTGATTTCACCAAACAAGTGGAATTCAAGAAAAGCGTAAATTAAAGCGGAGATCTCATGGATGGCAGAAATCCACTGGACTCAAAACACCTTGGCGAAAAGAGAGAAAAAAACGCTTAGAAATGTCTGTATGGTACAGGGCACACGCAGGGGGAATATATTATTCCAGTGTTCATCTAGTCGGGTTGGGAAAGTTAGGGTGATCTGGAGGGAAGGAAGCGGAGGATCGTGAGGTGCATTTTTTCGAGTCGGATGAAGAGAGTGTAGGAAGTCTGACTGGGATGAAGAAAATATGGAGGGAGAAGGACTCCTTGAGAAATTTACTGCTGGGAGATTAAAATTAAGACCCTCTGGAGACCTGCTCATCGGAGAAGTATACGTCATCATCGTCTTAGTTTTGTTCTCTACCTAGACTCAGTACACGGGAGGTGCGCAACTTCTTAAGATGATGAAAACAAATAAACGTGGTTGTTAAGACGGGTAGTAATTTATGAAAACTCTGTATCTAAGGAGATTATATTTGTTATTTTTATTAATGATTCGTGCGATGCGATGAACGTATATAATTATATTATCTATAAATATTATTGTATTTCCATCATGAGGTTTTCTGCCGAGTGCAGGTCCTTGGCGTTATTTTATTTAAAATAATGTTCTTCCCAAGGCCTTAGCTTTTAATTTGAAATATCCCTCTCTTTCTTCACCTCATCCAAAAGCTTTGTTCTCCTTCATCTTCTCTTTATGTTTCCCACCAATGCTCCTTCTACTGCCATCTTCAATATTTATTATTATTATATGTATAATTAAATTATATAATTAATAAATATAACAGTATAAGTTCAGCGATAACGCAAATATAGGCAAACATACTTCATTCATAGTTAATTACATACAAATTATTACGGGAACCAGCATGAGAAAGAATGAAAAACTTGTAAAAGTTGATTTTATAACTATTTTTTTTGGGTAATACAGTATAAATGGAAGATATCTACTTAAACGGGAGTTGCTGAAATATTCCGATATTTTCTTTTCGTGCGATTTTCATAGCTTTTCTTAGTCACGTATGTGGTATTAGTATTGTGAAAAGTGCTTCGACAGCTGAGGTCACTTCGCACGTAAGCTTCCTCCGGGAATTGAACCCGGAAACGCTTCTATGGAGGTCGAACGCGCTGCCTACATGGCTATCCCAGTCTTTTTGTCCCTTTGTCACGTAAGTCTCAATGCTTGCAAATGTCTAAGTTAAAATCTCTTTCATATCCAATTACATATCAAAAATATCGCTGGCCACATTAATATGATAGCTTGTAGTAGCATCAGTGCGACACGTTGGTAGTCGAGATGAAATTCGCCACTTCCACTAACACATACTCTCAACCTTGCTCAAATAAAAGCGAAGAAAAATTATCGAGAAATTTTGCTTCTATGCCAAAAAACAAAAGCATAGGTCATAGGTCACCTATCGAGCTATGACCAATTTCAAGTTTATTGGACGTATATAACGTGATTAACACGAGGATGGAAGCCAACTTCTCAAGTCGATATCACATTGCTCTGATTGCACCCGATGCATTCGGCCAAAGAGCTAATAAAGAACCCCGGAGGAAATATATATGAGATGAAGGAGCCATAAATATCCTGGTGAGAAATGCAGCTCTGGATTCACCCCTGCTATAGGTCAGGGTACCCTAAAGTTCCCCATTTAATGCCCCTACTTTTACGCGCGGTTCCCAATGAAAGGATAAAATATGTATTCGCTCGATATGAGAAAGTTCTCTCGGTGCAGCGTTTGATTTTTGCCCATTTCCTTGGCAACAGAACAGCTGAGCGCCAATTGATGGGAGAGAATCTTCACGACTTGAACTCATAAAATCTGCTGACATGAGAAAGAATCCTTGGAAGAGAAACTGTGGCCGCACTGAAAGGGAGTGCAGGGATACCTTAAACTTTTCTTTCTAAGGAACATTCACATAGTGCCATACTTCTTTATTATGAAGATAAATTAGTTTATTACCATATGAATTATATTTCCTTGAAAGGAGCATTATATTTCACTGCACATATTTCATTGTCAATAATTAAATGAAATCATGCAATTCGCGGAGCTAGACTTAACTTATTGGTAGGAATAATCCAATCTTTTATTCCAACTTCCAATCTTTCATTTTATGAAAACATTATACGGGAAACCTGTTTATAGTGGAATCCATTGGGACTGCGATTTTTTCCCAGATAGGACAGTTTTATGCTTTAAAAAAGGTTCCGCAGGTAGATAACAATTTTAAATTGTATTACAGTAGTTATATTCGTTATATGTATTCGATATAAACGGGGGTGTCAGTTTCACCCAAAAGATGTTTAGTCCAAAAGACGGTCCACTCACACAAAGTTTGCTGAAGAAAGACAGTTTGCCCAGAGGCGGTTCATCGAGGGGAATTTCAACCCGAAGGCAGAACAACCAAAACTTTTTTCTTCCTAATTATATTTCACGGAAAAGATATTTTTCGATCCTAGCATCAAATATCGTAATCCCTCTAAAAGGATTTAATTATATGTAATTTTTCATTAAGTTTGTATTTAATTAAATTTTAGAATAAAACTCGTAATACATAATAGATAATCAAGGCTTGGATTAAAATCCGAAATATAAAGGCTGACAACAGGTTATGTCAAGTAACCGTTTATATTGTGAACTCCCTTGTCAAAATGAGGGAATTAAACTTAACTTATTTACAATAGTGTATTTCGGTATTTGCGGTATACATATAATCCTTCTAAAGTAGATTTTGAGAATTTTAAGTCTATCATGCTTTAATGTATTTCTGATATGGGCCTAAATTCCCCGTGTTTTCTCATGAAAAATACATGAGATCGAAATCAACAATCGCAGTGGTTGCCTTGGGTACGAGTTGTTAACGACCACAAAATTTCATAGAATTTTCCTCTATTTTATCGTAATTCTAGCAATTTGGAGCCGAAAACGATATTCCACGACCAAAAATGAATTTTTATTCAATCTCCTTTCTTTGATACTTATCTCGGCTTCTTAGGACCAATATTTTAAATTTAATTTTGCAAAAGAACCCAAATCTGCAATGGATGATAACGAACTTTAGGTGCGTTTTTATGGAATTATTATTATTATCGAGTAAGAATTAAGAAGGTAAAAATATTATTCTCTGTTTTCTATTCTATTAACTTTAGACGTCCCAACCTACAAACAAATTTTGCCTCTGGCATATACAAAGTCTTTCTTATACAACCCCTTACCTTTTTAAACTTCATGTTTAAACTTTTCTTTAGGGTCTCATTCACCACACACAACCAGATTTCACTCGGTCCCTCTCCTTTAGCATTAACTTGACAATACTTTTCTGTTGCTCACAATTAATTATCTATTAACGGGGTGAGGATATTTCGAACATTATAACTAAACTCTTATCTAACATCTGTTCAATTAAACGCTAATAAACCTAAATTCGAGGGAATCGCATCGTTAGTAATTCTCCAAGAAATCAAATCTGTTGGGTTGAATACAGATTGTGTTCTTCTCCGTGGTAAAGAAAACTGGTCACCCCCAAAATTTCCGCACGGATCTCCTTTTCTAAATATTCAATTAGCAAAAGTTTTCTTGTCGCCGGAAGATTCCTCAATCCATAAAGTAAGAGTTACCGAAAAGTTTCGCTTTCAATCAAGAAGTTGTCTTTTCGACCGCTTAAAATTCGAGAAGCGCCTCTCGACTGATAAAATCCGGGATTCGACATTTTTAGAATCAAAACGTTTTAATCCACCCAAGAAATCTGGCTCCCTGGGAAGCCTTGGTAATTTCATCCTGCGCCGGAGGCCACTTCTTTGCGGCTTCTTTTGTTTTCAGAGGAAAGGCCTTATTGAGTTAACTTGTCGTTCCCTCCGAAAAATTACCTTCCTTTGGCTTCCAAATCCGAATTAATTACACGTTTTTGTGTTCCGTTTCCTTTTTAGTTTCGAGAGATATGTAACCTGAATCTGTCTGAGGAAGATTGGAATTAAATCACGAGTTAAAAAGCGTTTTTTCGCATATTTTTATGGAAGGAAAAACGATAATTAACGTTATTGTGAAGCCATTATGTAAAAATGATGAAATAGCTTTCTAAAATACGGTGATAAAGAATATGTCTCCAGTGTCGATTTATATTTTTACTAAAGTTGGGTATGATAAGAAAATAATCTTACAAATGGACTAAAACGCGCTTAGGATGCTTTTCAGGGAACCGATACAGAAGGGATAACGTTATGATCGGGATGTTATAAATTTTTATTTCTTTTACATTGCAAAATGAGAGGATAGCTTTCTTTTGTTTTTTTTTTTTAATTTTTAAATAAGTGCCTTATAATGAATGGTAATCTTCTTTAGCTCGCTTTACTTGCCACAGCTGTAGATATACATGAAGTCTGCGAAGTATTATTGTGCAATACTGATTTTCTTCTCATAATATTTCGTAAGAATAATCTGCTTTACGGACATAGAGAGTGTCTTCCTCAGTTACTTAATTTAGACACTTTTTCACTGCACAAAGAAGCATTCTTTAATCAGATAGGACAGAGAATATGGAGATTGGAAATATTAGACTTATAAGAAGGAAGCAGAGCGTCTCAAGTGGCATTTTTACCAGTGTTTAGTATGAAACAGACCGAGAAAAAACCTTGTATTAAGGGAGATAACATCTTCAGCGGGTTTTAGAGTATTTATTTTAAGTGTAAGCTGTAATAAATTAGTACTTCAAATGTTCACAGTAAACTTCCCCACCATATATTTAATTATCTATAGTGATATTTGGCGTAACGAATTCAAACTTTAGTTCAAAAAAGTAAAAAAATATCGATTTCGTCTTCAGGATAAAATATAAGGGCATGAAGATCGATAGGTCACTACTTCCATCCTGGAAAACAATTTTCAACACAGTACACTGTGTAGTTTAGTAAAGTATCTCACTAGAACTATTGCAACGAAGTTTAGCCTTAATCGGCGTACACAAAGAGTTCCCAAAACTATTTCCTCCGTTAAGAACTTTATTTAACGGTGGGGCCCTCTTGGGGTCCTAAGTTGGGAGGAAATCATTAAACGAGAAAGTTTGAGCAATTCGTTCCGCGCCATTTATTTAATTCCGTTTTCCATCATGTCTTTGTTATCTTCCATCTTTTGAGGCCCTCCCTTCGGCATTTCAGAAGAGGAAATAAATAGTTTCCGCGTATTACAATCTTTCGGCTCATTTACATTTCTTTCTCGAGACAAAGGGATTTGACAAAATTAAAACATCTTTCTTTCGGGAAAAACTGATTCTCTTAGTGGAGATCGCTGACCCTTGTGAAGTATGAAGAGGATGAGCAAAGGACAAGAGTAATTATCGGAAAATAGAAGTCAATCCAGAATTAGAGATGGAATATCTGGTAAAGTGGAATGACTGGTTTTAAGGCATCCACGAGATTTAATTGCTTGTGAATGTCGTGATATAGGAGTGACCTTTTGAAACGAAAAATGAATAACTCAGTAAGATTATAAATAAATAAAAATAAATAAAACATAAAGTAAAAAAAGACTTGAAAGAGGCCAGACGGTGAGACTTTTTTGAAGTTCATTCTTCCTTTTTTGGGATTTTTCCTAGGCGCACGCCATTGTGTAAACAATTTCCTTAACCCTCTTCACTAAAAATACAGTTTTGTATATATTAGTAACCTAGTTAACGATTCAGGGTGGGCAAGAATCGAAAAAGCTGATATCAGAATGTTAATGGTCTAAAAATCGGAGGAATCGGTTAATGGTCTACAAAAATTAAAGCATAAACCTAAAAATTCCAAAATGTACATTGACAATAGAACAGAACAAAAGATGCCTGCTATATTTGGACACTACTGCAATAAATTCATCATCAGTAGCAGTAGAACTTAACCCCTAATTTACAAAGATACGGACGTACTAGAATTTTTGGCAAAATCATGAAACATGAAACTATTGGGACCTAAATTTAGGTTAGCAAGGACCATTCGATAATGGAAACTTAACTCCTCAAATGAAACTGTGGTGGCGAAACAGTACATAAATTTCACCTCCTCCATGGAAACACTCAACCTAAGATATTACACAATCTCCCCGGAATATTGAAGACTGAAGTTTCCACTTCTCTGTCCTTTGGTAACATAAATTAAACTACCGATGAGAAATAATACGAGATTTGGATTGAATATACGCAAAAGATACAGTTTAAATATAACGGTGAATAAATTTTGAAACGCCATGTTTGATTTCAGCCATAATGAGCGTTTACTGAATTAAACATTCATGTAACATCCCATGACGTGTGTCGAATGCAGCAAATTAATTATTCATCTTCTTTCGATTTAATACTCAACCGATCTATTTTACGCATTAAAAATTCATGTTTGAAATGCATGTCACAGCAATAGGACGTGTAGCTTTAACTTTATCCAATTAAATTTGATCGGAAAATATTATATTTGCGATTGACATAAACGCTGCGGGGTAGAAAAACAAAGTTGAATTCGAAATTCAATTTCCTTACTAAAAGTACTTAGGGTCAGATCAACTAATATTTCCTGTATGAATATTGCATCAGATGAGTCCCATTTCAGACTTCCTTGTTTACTAAGCTGGAAAGCCATTGTCATGACGTCAATTTTATAATTATTGTGAACTCAAAATGATCCGTGGGCGAATTATTTAATAATTTCAATAAATATAAATTATTTAATAATTGCTGAAAACTATAGAATCTCTAAATTTCGCCCCAAGATACGATATTTCATAACATCCTACGAAAGGTAGATGTTTCATTAATGTGGATAGTAACAGATACATATGCCTATATTTTACAAACATTTTTGGAAAAATGTTCCAATTGAATATGCATCCCAAAACTTTTTAATTATCCTTTGGTTCTCAACCCTTCCCTTGAACAGTTTTCCCTTATCAATTCTCTGATTTTTCCATTAATAAATCATAGTAATCTGCTCTTTAGCTTATTTAGTCTTGATTTTTTTGTTTTAATGCCATGCTTTCTTGTTAATATTTATAGATATATTTATACTTATTCATTTTCATTCATTGTAATAAGTCAAACTGGCTGTTTTAGAATCACATTAAATAAATAAAAATAAATAAAATCCCTTCCATTGAAGGGAATTTAATTTTGCTCAGTTACACAACTCCTACTGAAATTCTGCCTACTTCCCCGTCCATAATGATGCTATAATATAATTTACGACTAAAATCTCAGATCCTGGCCCATAACATAAAATAATCCCATCTCAACAGTTGAAGACAAGGAACTAAAAAACATATCGAACTACATTTGGCATTGATTGATTACCCGTTGATCATTTAAATCTCCTCGGCTGTGTTCGTATTCCCGTTGGAGGGATTCAGGGCAACCGCAGCGCGCGGTTTCAGAGATCAGCAAGGCTTACTCTCGGCCAATGCGACAGCTTTAAGTTGAAAATTACAGAGATTTATGGGGTAGCCTCCGTAGATATACCTCGGTTAACGAATGGTCCTGACGGCGAATGATTCATTTACGAAAGTGTTTTTGCCGTTTATTGGAATCGACCAATTCGGATGCGACTAGAGAATGTTCTCGTGAATGCACGTGCATGTACGCGAACCGAAAATATTCACACGAGACCAAGACGGAAGGGACCAAGCATATGCGTGTTTACTTTTAGAAGACTATAAACTGTTTTCTTAATTATGTGAGAGTGTTTAGAATGTGGGAATATGTGAAAATTGCATTTCGGACACTAATAAACATACGGACAACATTCGGACACATACGGACAACGAAAATTATCCCGGAACAGGGCAACGAACCGTAAATTTTTTCCTTTCGGTTTTCGATCTTGTTCAACGAAAAAAACAAATATCAGTTCCTTTCCGGTTTTGCTTCTTCTGCCAACATCGAAATCAATCTCATGCCTTCTTTTACCTAGTGACCTCATTTCCTCTTCGGGGTTTATTCTAGCTACGGAAGAGGGTTTGAAAGGTTCAACCAGCCTATGGGGTGACAACTTTAAGGATAGATTCTTGTTTTTATTGAGCATAGGTAAAACCGCAAATATGATTTAATGATTGTTTATTGTCAATGTTGTTGATTGTTGCTCCAACAATAGCCAGCTTGATATGCGTCATTAAGAATGTGAAGTCATATTCAATAACAGCGGCGAAGCGTATTTCCATTTTTGTGTTATTACGGACGTTTAATTGCTATATTTAGATCCTAGATATATATTTACCGAACTTATTTATGAGTTTTCCCGGTAAGTTTTATTAAATACATTTATATATGCAAAATTGGCCTTCAGAATGAATGCCTAATAGATCAGTAAAGTATTCAATTAAAGAGCTCCGATTTAGGAGTTTGCGAACATTGTAGCTGGATAATAGAATGAAAAACCTTGTCAACGAGATCTCTAATAATACATGTATAGAGAAACCTCCGTCGGTCAAGAAATTGGTGCTTAGCTATTAATGAATAATAGTCCGAATAAACGGTATATGTCAATGAAAGGTCGGTACTCTTCCCCAATCGCAGAAAGGAACCGGTGGATTACTGACGTTCTAAGAATCACTCTATCAGATTTAGGACGCTATGCCACAATCTTCAGGGGGAGGGAAATGCCGAATGAGAATATCTAGTCCCCCTGAGGATGGTAGCTCAGCTACCGGAATGAACATTGAGGGGTTCCTAGAAGGTCAGTAATTCGCTGGTTCTTTCCTCCTTTCGGAGAAGAAGCCCAACCTTTCATAGACCTATTCGGCTTATAGAGAATATTTCGATCTCTAACCCCAAAATATGTTTAATTTATTTCCATTCCTCATTCTCTATACGCATGAAACGTGTACTCATCGAAATGCGATACTAAGAACCACCAAATACGAATGAAAGCGAAATGAAAAATACATGGACGTACGCAATGGGATATATCCAATGATCTTCGCCTCTACATATATAAGGGAACACATCCCCGTAAATCCCATTCTTTTCACCCCTTCAGACCCCAAATCATTACTGCATTCTTTCCGAGCCCACCTGAAAACGTGAATGAAACATGAGCGCCCTGACACAGTGAATTATTCGGATCAGATTACGAAGATTTGCTCAGCGTAGCGCACGCCCGGGATAAGGAGTTTCCACGCTGCGTAAATTCGAGGGGATTTTGGAAGGATCGAATTCTTCTGTTGCGTATTGCTGTTGCTGTCGCGATATTTCTCTCGATTGTGAAGGGATTACTCGGATATGAAAGAATGGACGGATGGTATTGAGTCCTGCGGAGATTTAAATACCTTGAGAGCACGTAATACCTTCTTTTGTGAGAGAGGTTAGTATTGAATCACGCATTAACGTTTCATGTGTAAATAAATAAAGAAATGAAAGACTTTGTGGAAGGATATTAAGCATGAATTACACGCTATTAAACTGGTTTAGGGACACAAGGTCGAAAAAATCATCAAAAGGATTCAGAGAAACCCCGACTAAGCGATGGAAATTAGTTCTAAAATCATACGCATAAGGCGAGACGAAATTCCCAATGTGCTCTCCAACACTAAAGTAAAATGAAAAACATAAGAGAAAAATTACAATTTACCTCGTTTATGTATCATAAATATTCGGAAGTAAATTCTTTTAAAGTAATTACATGGTTATTTATCTAGGCATGCAAAAGTATGCAACAAAACATTTTTATTCAAATTTGCAATCGTTAGCCGATTGAGGAAAATAGCGGAAAAAATTTTCGTCAGTAGAGTCATTCGTTCATCGAAACGTTGATACTTATGTTCTATATTAATTTCTGGTAACTGATTGTGTTATATTCTCTTTTGAATTGTTTAAGGACACATTTTACACCGGAGTATAACATTTTATAACACAAAGTTACCTGTTTATAATTTCCTCTCCTTTAGTCCTACTTTTCATGAAGCTACAGATCTAAATAAATACAGAATTAATTGACTAAGTCAAGCGCACTTGAAGCTTAATTAACATTTATGCCCTCAACACACCAATCATACTTGCTTTTACATCGCATACCGTTACATATTCAAGAGACCTTATTCAGACCACTGAAGATACATCTCTATCCGTGTTCCGTGGCTTTCTGATTCCAATAAAGCCCCACAGATATAATCCTTTAACAATCCAATAATGCATCTTCCACTCCAATGCAAGCTTAATTCAAATGCTCCATTATCTGGGATTTTGCGGTGCGCTGTACGCACATGTAAGTCTTGGCGGATAATATGCGATGATCAGATTACGGTCGTCTAACTAAGCAAGAGTCATTCCTTCTTCAATTGGGAATTTCCAACCAGATTAGAAAGGGATGTAATTTTACGGAAATAGCTAAGAGACACGGCTAAGGATTCTGAGCTTTTGAGATTTGCCAGTTAAACGTCATTAAATTAAGGTTTTTTAGCTGAATATGTGTAAGTTCTCCGTTCATTTCGGTTTAATACACGTTTTGATAATCAGTACCTAATTTTAGTTAATAAAACCTTCGATCTCGTAATATAAATGCTGTTTTCCATTCGTCTATTGCTTCTTTAATTCTAATATCTCTTTTCCAATTTTGTTATATGTACTCCATACAAAATTAATTCTTAAGTTCTCCTTTTAAAAACTTCTCTCTGAAAACAAATACTTTGTATACTTTTCTTAATACTAATATTAGTTATCCAGTCAAATTATCTTGATTTATGTATTCCACGTCGAATCTCTATCATAAAATATCCTTGATCAAAATTTGGATTCGGTTATTTCAATGATAAATAATGTGTGTTGATTTGCACTCAATTTTGAATCTGTCTTTATTGCCTTCAACGGACGGATGGAAGTCAAGGGAAGGTTCTGCTAGCTCTAAAATTAACTTCATGAACTCGTTAAACTTCTAGACATTTTGCTAGTATAATAAAATTTTTAAATCTACGGTAAAATTTGTCCTGTTTATGATATTCAGATTAATTTTACTAAGCCTTAGTAAGTTGATTTTTGATTACTTTCCACGTGATGGCTGGTTTACAAGGAATAATACTACAATTTGGTACACCTGGTCATTGTGAGGAGAGTAATTAACTAATAACTATTAACTACCTTTTATAATGATTAATATTTAAAATTAGTTTACGAAGCAATTAAAAATACGAACGCTGGAATAGTTGTCGGTCATAATGTAGCCAAAATATGAAGATCAAATAGTGTCGGCCAAAGAAACCATTGAGAGCTTAGTAATCCTGTTTAATCTTCATATGGTATGTGACATTTAGATTACGTTTTCGATTATTAATATTGATATTTAGCTTCTAAATCATTTGAAACTATATACAACGAAAAAATCATTCGGTCGAAATGTCGCCGAAATGGTGTGTCGGTCAAGTGAGAGTCGACGAAACGGGACAGCCAAAATAACAACCGTTCTATCAACTCCACTTCTATTCTACGATGCCATTTCGACTGAAATGTGAAACTATACCTTTCTCTGGAGAGATGCTTCATGTATTATAGCCCTCAATACATGTCCGTCAGATCGGAAGCATTAAATGTCCTTTGGATGGCAATTCCGATGAATCTTTTTGTTAAATCGGCCGTGAACTTCATCGCCGTCCGCTCATTTCCGAGTCCACCAGTACATCACCCGACCCTTCCTTACATAATCCTCTTTGCCGGCATTTATAAACAAAAGATCGCACCTGTTGCCCATTTATTGACTCGTAGTAATATCCCCGGGAAGGGCGTTCCATCAATCATCCAAGAGGTCTTCTGGTGGAGGTCAAAGGCCGCTGCGGTGGATTCTTCATTCGCCACTTTCTTCTTTATTACCCTTTCTCTTTTCTTGTCGCCCCTTTTTGATGCATGCCCTTTAAATGGGTCCACCCTATCCATGTACTTGAGAATTAATGATACCCACGTGATTTACACGCCATTATTAGCTCAGTCGTTTTTGTTACCTAACGCCTTCCAACTATGCGATGCGCTTTATCAGTTTAGCAGGAAAATTTCCAATACGGAGGATTCGTGCGGTATAAACTCGTTCCATCATTATCATTGTTTGAAAAGATCGGTTGTTCACACTCGCCTTTTTTCGAGGGTCTCTGAAGTGGATATTTTTTCTGTGACCACTCTCCTTTTTTTCCTTTATATACTATTCATTATAGTATTACTTAAAATCTGTATTGATGTTTCTATGTAGTTTGCATTACATCCTGGCAATAGGTTAAGTAGAAGGTGGAAACAGTCCCGATTACACCCGATAATAAAGACCTTTGCACGTATGTATTATTCTGTCTCTAGGAAGGTTTCTACAACTTAAAGCTGCCTATTCAAAAGTCAAAAACTTACTCCTACTTAAGTCATCAGAGTTATCTTTGTCCCTCGTCTACTATGGATTACAAATACTTTCTCTAATATTTTTGAAACCATTACTAATAACAAAGTACTTATCAAATTAAAGGGTAAGAACGGCTAGACTGAATCTATCTATACTGCGTTCCAGTTCTTTTAGTCAGGGTGATAACGTATTTCATCTTCAGCTTATGGATTTAAAAATAACAAATGCATACATACGATACTCTCGATGAAGATCTTATCAGCATAATGTTTTCAATCGTGCACATACCTGAAAGAGAAAGAAAATACATTTTAGATAAAACAGTCTGAATGATTGGTGATACCTCTAAAAATAAGATAGATCTTGAAATTACTTAAAATTAACCAATTCAATGAGTAATCAGTCATATATTTCGACAAACATATATTCATTTACTATTGCTTTCTTTGCAGTCCGTTACTGAAGTGCATACATTCAGAGGTAAGCAAAGATTAGCTAGGTAAAACAATCATCATTATATCATACGTACATATAGGTAGGTTCACACCTCTTGCTGGAGCCTCTTATACCAAAAAATCAAATACACTATCGTGGTTCCCAGCTTACCTACCATAACTTCGTTCTTTGATAGATTTGAAATGGTTTTAGTTCATCCAAGACCTTGACCTCCGCTGCTGCATTTCCCGCAATCCTATTCATACAGATCTCATCCCAAGAAAGTGTTTTATCCAATCATGATAACTATTCATTCTAATCTAGATATTCAGTGTCAGAACTTTGGGAAAGTGTTTGGTCGAGAGTGAAAATTTCGATATTTAAATCTTCAAATAAATAAAAACTTCATGGAATAAATTGTACGCTATCAGATATTATACTTATCAATCGAAAAGTATCACAGTAGTCAATTAAATGCGTAAGCGTAGCAATAAATCATACTAGTACCATCACCACCTCATAAACGCAACATCTTGATTAAACCTAGAACGTGTGATCATGAGATAGAAATAGGTTATTTTAGATACAATAAGGTTTTGTTCGTCTATATTTTATATTGCTCTTTTTTTAAAAAGAATGCCTTTTATTTTTGCGTTTTACTTTTGATTTATGTCATGTTTTAAATAAATAAAAGTATGATGTATGTTTGAAATGTTGATCATAAATATTCAAATTTTTTGATCCAATAATCTTTGTAAACGTAATGTTTATGTGTCCTTTAGAATTTCCTCATCACTCAGCGTTTGAACTAGCACTTTCAGTGTTCTTTTTTTTCTTCAACCATTATTCTCATATTTCCCATCAATATACTCGTATGTTATTCATTTTACCGCATTGTCGTGCAATACGTAAATGAATTCATCAATCCGTACCTTAATTACACACGGTGAAAAATTCCACGTGCTCCATCACCGTCCTCTCGCTGTCACCATTTCTCTTCGGAGATGATTATATTTGTTGATGGCGGACGTTAATGCCCGGCTTTATCATTCACCGCGACGTTATAATTGGAAATTTCGAATTTTTCGGCCGGATGTGCCAACGAGGTGGTTTTGACTTTGACTTTGAAATTTTTGAACGGAAATACTAGCGGCTCTTCCTGCGGTCATCGAGGGATGAACAACTTAAAATATATATATGGAGGGCAGGCAGTTTTGATGGTTTGACATGTTCAAAAATGATGTCGCGAGCGATACATCCTCCGTTTTTGTCCTCAAAAGCTGCTTTTCAAAGGTATACAAAACTCGTTTTCCGCCCTTGGTATTCATGACCGGAATTCGAGTCAAGGTTGGATAAATTCTGCACAAGTAGATCCTGACCTGGAATATGTATGCGGAAATGATGTGCGTACAAACTGAGAGATTATACGTACGTATTGCTCATGGACAATTGCAACGATTTTCTGAGTGCATAAACTTAACCTAAAGATCTTCATACATACATATTCAACTTGGTATTAGCTTTCAAAGTTAAATATCAATTACAAAATTCAACGATCTCTTACGATAACTGTTTAATCGAGACAAATAGTAGACATTGTAATCAATTTTAACATTGACATACACAATAAAAGTGCAAATAAATATGATTAGATATAGAGTTATGAATATTAAATATGAAACCAATAATAAATGAGCGAATATTTATAATGAAACATGGAATTATTAATTTAAAATTTTAACTAAATAATGTATGGGGGAAGAAAGATTTACTGCGAAATATATAATAACGGTGAGAATAAATGAAATCAAATATATATTAATATTTAACTAATAATGACACTGAACATCCATTAATTAAAATCCATACAATTTAAAATATAAATAAGAATAAATAAAAGGCGTCAGAATTGATATATTAAAACTGTACGAGAGGATAAATGAATCTTGATATTTATCGTATATAAATTCCATCCGGGCTGATATTATCAACCTGCAGATACCATCAGCTGAAGTAAGCGGTCATAATGAAAATTTCACGCAAAATATAAGTAAAAATTTCATTCTGACACCAAAAGGACTGACGTAATAGTTCTGGTTGGTGGTATAAAACAGAATATGAAAAAACTGAAACGTCAGATATTGAGAGAGATGGATCGACAGAAAGACCCTTCATCAGCGATGACTGAGTAATTGGTGAGGGTTGGTCCTCTTCTATTTTAATATATATGAATTTATGATATATGTGAAAATGATAAAACAAATACTCATAGGTATACTTAGGGGGTGGGAAGATTTCTTCGAAAATTATAGTCGACAGAAAAAATGAACCACAGGAAAAGGGCCACAGGAAAAGAGCCACAGAGAGAGGTGGCAGAAAATGCTTGCGAATAAATAGTAAAATATCGTAATTAAAACCAAGCGAAGTGGAAATATAAAAGTTAAAATTAAAGTTCACGATAGAAATGAATAAAAACAAATATTACGCAAAAACGAGTTTGATTTATGAAAATAAATAAGACAAAAATATATGACACGTGCATCAAGATGAGAATATTTGCCTTTGTATGCCAGATATGTTTTAATTAGATATAATATTTTAATCCAATGGAATATTGCTATTTGATGTGATATTCCAATTTTACTCAAACAGGAAGTTCAATGTAAAATTAAAATTCGATGTATCTTTATTCATTCATAATGTTATTTTATGAAATGTTAAAATTCTAAGTAATATTGCGATTCTATTTTTAATATCACAACTTTATGTAATATTGCAAAATTCCATATTATAAGCTTCCTTTATTAAGTATCCAACGTTCTTTCCATTAGGAGAGTTATGAAAGAGAGGAAACGGGTCAAATATGAAAGAAGAGACAAGAAACGATAAAGAAGTATGCATAGATAACGCAAGGGAAGGAATGGGCAAATCATGCATCGGAAAAGGGAAGAGATTGGAATAAGTAGCTCAATACCATGGCAACCGACATAACACCGACGGATAGCATTACCTCTAATAATCCTGAATCCAATCATCCCTTCAAACACCAATTCACACATCCTCCCCGTTCAGCCCTCCTATCAGAATGGGGTACATAAAAAGAAGACCGCGAAGCCATTTTAAAGCTTCTTCAAACCTTCCTTCAATATCTTTCCGTCGAATCGCCGTTACCAGTCTCCCAACGCTTCTGTTGGTGGCTTTATAGCTCGTGCAACGTCCGATCCTATTATATAGCGCACCGTTCGAATGGCATTAAACCATCGAAGCCCCGTGAACTTCCGCAGACGGAAATGCACGTCTGCCGCGCGGGTCGTATGATTTACAGGATACCGTCCGATGGGTTTTTCGCCATCCACTTCACATGGGAGAGAGAGCCAGATGTTCCACAGAATGGGTATTACGTAGGTGGTTCGACGTCGGGCCGCACATTACCCGATACCCTCGGTATTATTCTAATCTGAACCGGGTATTGATTTCCTAGGAGAGGTTATATTGTTCCCTATCCCACCTGGTGGGTCGCTATTAGGCTATTGGAGTGCAGCGTGGCATTCAAGGGCTACGTCAGAACTATCCGAATCTGTCTAAAATTAAGAACTGTAGCATCAAGACAGACATAAATGGAAATGATTCTTTCTAATTGTTTTTCAAGTGAGATATCGATCAAATGTTTTGGTAAAACGAGAAGAAGTAGTCATTTTTTAAACGTCTTTCCACAGCTTAGGGAATTTTGCATGTGAGCCACCACTAGGAAACGAACCCAGGACCGCTATCCCGAATTCGGACGCGTTACCCACTTTGATTTATGAAGGCTAAAACGAGAATGTTTGGTAACCTGATTGAGTGGTGACTAGAGACTACTTAACAGTCAGTTACTGATTAGTGATTCTCTTAAATTTCTTTTGCAAGCAGTCATCAAAAAATATGGGTCACAATCACAAAAAACTCGAACACGTAACCGAATTTGCTGAAGGAGAACGCACTACCAACTTGGCTACCCATGTCTGTAAATAATCCAGCCCGAAGATCGGTTTAGACCTTCATTATCAGCATATTAGCAACCAATATTTTTGATGAGGTAATAAGTTATGTTACGCTGAAGTGATGGATTTTGAGAAATAAAATATATAATTAAAAATACATATAAGGGAAATCTGTCGGTCTTAAAGCCGACCATATTGTATGTCGACCAAACGATCATTTGACGGATCCCCAATTCTGCTGAGTGACAGAGAAAAAACTATGTTCTCAAGGATGAATATTTAGATCTCAAATTCATAGTTTTTTAAAGAAATTTTACTGAAAACTATTGTTAAAAATGTCGTGCAAACGGGATGTCGGTCGGATGGAGCGTCGTTCAAACGTCATGACCCCACTAGAATTTTGAAAACCCCAATGGGCGGATAGGCCTTTTCCTCTCAGAGAGATGGCTATTTATTAATAAGACCGCAACGCGCGAATTCTTGCCCGTGTCGTTCACACGGCGATTCCGTCGACGTGTCCCTAATTTATTTACTTTCCGAGTGGGGGCCGAAGGTAATGCAACCTTTAACATCCGGGATGATTAATGCTCCTCCTCTTCCAATGCGAGCGTAAAGAGAGACTCGCATTACCATAATCGGAGTTGGCGTGGGAGTTGAAAGTTTCGATCAGCTATGGCGATATACCGATTTACAACTAAAGTTTATACACATCGCTTGCACTTGGCACACACTCGACTGCCCTTTCCTCAAACGAATGTCCGCTTTCCTCAAATATCCGTTGCAAATTATCTAGCGCAGTGCACTTGATGCGTAATTTACGGTCATGGAACGTTCTCATTATCATCGGGAATAATCCCGTGCGAAGTAGAATAGAATAAACGGCTATCATACACATGTTGGGGAGTTGAAATTCACGTGGCAGCCACGGTAAAAGCAGTTTAAAACGATCTCGCTTAAGATGCGCTTTTCTATCGGTCTCTTTTACTCGAAAAAATGCTAAAAATCCGTTTAAGACGCACAGCTGCCCGCTTGTAAGGCGGATTTCCAAAGGGCCGCAGCCCATTGTATTCCTAATCCTACGCCGAAGTTTTTGGGGAGATAAAATATAAGTTGATTTCTTCTGAATATGCATTCTTACGGTGGTGTAATCAATTATTAAAGTATATGAATAACTTACTTCAATAATAATTTGTTTTGTTGCAATAATTTTATCAACATATCTGCGTCAAAAAATATCAATTCAGAAAAATTAATCAAATTAATAAAATACTAGCCGCGCGCATGCACCCTCTGGGTGCAGTTGTTTGGTCTGGACCAGACATCTGGCCTGAGTCTGGAGTATGAACATGTACTATCATTCATTTTTAATCATTACTATCATATGGGCATATCAATCATAGTGTATTCTTATGGAAAAACGCAATACCTCGGTTTCAACAATCGCATTCGTCGTCAAGGGGATTGGTTGTTTACAGCCTCAAATTTTCACGAAATTTCCGTTTATTTTAACCGAATTCTCGCCATTTCGACCCGATAACGATATTTCACGACCAAAATAAGAATCTCTATTCATTTCTCTTTCTTTTGGTGCTTATCTCGATTTCGTAAGCCTATTGTTTCTAATTTAATTTTGCAAAGGAAATGTAGCCTGCAACCGATAAAAGTGAGGTTTACGTGCATTTCTTATGAGAACGGTTTTTCTTCTCTGGGTACGAACTGGGGCCGTTTAGATAAAAGAAAATTTTGCCACATTGTAGGGTGCAGCAGTCTACATCGAATGCACGTTTCAACATTGCTCCAGCTCTTGGCATTGGCGAGAAAAACGCTTTTTGTAGACAGACGGACCGACAGACAGACAGACTGACAGACAGACACCGTTACGTTTTTAATATATATAGATAATAAACAAAATTTACAATATAATATAAGGTAATATAATATAATATAATATAATATAATATAATATAATATAATATAATATAATATAATATAATATAATATAATATAATATAATATAATATAATATAATATAATATAATATAATATAATATAATATAATATAATATAATATAATATAATATAATATAATATAATATAATATAATATAATATAATATAGTGCTTTACTGTTTCATCCAAAATAATTTGCACCGTCATTAATTAACGAGGATCATCCGGAAAGTAGTACCCGTTAGTGCCGCATGAAGTGCTGACGACGCGAGTAGCCGCTGGACAAGGTCAGATAGCTTCAGTGGCTTGTCTGCCTTCTCTGAGCCAAGTTGCGTGACGCTTCATTGCCTGTGTTGTTTCTGTGATTGTTTACAATGTTTAAAAAAATTGAGAACGCCGCCAGTTGTGAAGTGAGGGCAGTGATTAAATTCCTCAATGCAAGAAACGTTCGCCCATGTGATATTCATCGCCAATTAAAGGAGGTGTATGGAGACAATGTAATGGACGAGTCGTCTGTTCGGCGGTGGTGTCGCAAGTTCAACATGGGGAGGGGGAGCACACACGACGATGAGCGTTCGGGGAGACCGTCTGTCATTACAGACCAACTGGTGAGCTCAGTTGACGAATTCGTGAGGAACGATCGGCGCGTCACAATTGATGACATCTGTGAGCATTTTCCCAATGTTTCTCGAACAATTGTTTATGAAATTGTTAAAGACCATATGCATTATGCAAAAATTTGTGCAAGATGGGTCCCTCGCATGCTTACAGATGAGCACAAAACCAAGCGTATGGCTGCAGCACTGACGTTTTTGGGACGTTATTCTGATGAAGGAGACTCTTTCTTGACTCGCATAATTACTGGTGACGAAACATGGGTTTGTTATGCATCACCTGAGAGTAAACGACAGTCAATGGAGTGGCATCATGCTCATTCACCAAACAAACCAAAAAAATTCAAGACAGTTCTGTCCACCAGGAAACTCATGGCAACCATTTTCTGGGATCGACGAGGTGTATTGCTTATTGATTTTATGGCCCGTGGAGACACTATTAATGCCAATGCGTATTGTGAAACATTAAAGAAATTACGGCGGGCAATACAAAATCGGCGGCGAGGTCTATTGTCTACTGGTGTCATTCTCGTTCATGACAATGCCAGGCCTCATGCAGCTGGGATAACACAAAGACTTTTGCAGCAATTCAAATGGGAAACTTTCGACCATCCACCGTATAGCCCGGACTTGGCCCCTTCAGATTTTCATCTCTTTACAAAGCTTAAAGTCTTTTTGGCGGGGAAAAGATTTGACAGCGATGAAGAACTTAAAGAAGGAGTGACCCTGTATCTCAATGAGCTGGCGGCGGAGGACTATGCAGCAGGAATACAGAAACTTGTCACACGTTATGACAAATGCCTTAATTTGCTTGGAGATTATGTTGAGAAGTAGTTTAAAGTATCCTCTTTCAAATAAAATTTTTTATGTTTGTTAATATTTACTTTTGTGTCTTTATTTCACGAACGGGTACTACTTTCCGGATGACCCTCGTATCTTTAATCAATATCATACATAACTAGTTGCCATAGCGTTCCCTCTCTCATATGAATTTCATTTCTGAATTAAATACATTAATTCCGAATTTATAAAATTCTGAGAATTACCAGCAAACATTTTTCTTTGTAATAATGTTAATGCTCGGAAGATTACAAATTAATTCTCGGCTTTAAAGGGAAATGACCTGTAAAATCAAACTTAAGAAAACATGTTCGCCTTACGGTGATTATTGATCATGCGGAGGTGATCAGGAGTAGAATATTCAATATTATGATGAATACAAAGGATTTTAGAGAAAGATTATTATTGGAAAAAGCCAATCACACTACCTGCATAAAAAGGTCAATATAGCCAGGATTCATTACTTTTGACTATCGTTGCTTTGCATATTTTATCGCGGATATATTAAAGCTTCATAAATAATGAATATCGCTCGAAGCAAATGTGCTTCAGGATAAAATATATTAAAACAGACATTTCCAAATGATGATCTGTAATGAAGAATGAATTCGTGCATACTTCTAAGGGATATTGAAAGAATATTTCCAAATCAAATTCCATCAATATATCCGAATAACTCTGAAAAATTAAAATCTAATCTTTAGCTAGAAAAGGGCATACTTCAAATGAAGTATTATTACCATGAGATGAAGCAATCGCGAATTAATAATTATCCATGATTTGTTCTTATAATAATACCAAATACTTAACTAATAACATGAGTAACTATAAAAATAGAATGTTTAAAATCATTAATTATGAAACTTTAAATTACCTAATTTTTTTCATAATGAACAGAGATAACATATTATTACATTATTTATTTTTAATTGTTTCTATTTTTACATTTGGCGTGTTCATTGTAACGCATGATGTAACATTAATTTTTTTAATTTTCAAATTTTGAAAATTTCAGTTGAAGTATTTCAATTGACGTTTTTTTATATTCAAATTTATTATTATTATCACTAAAAATAAAAGGTAGCAAAAACAAAGATATTACAAAAGAGAAATATCTTCACAAGTTTAAGCTTGGCAGCAAGGAACAAATTATATCAAATTCCATAAAAAATATAATATCTCCTCATTGAGTTTCATATATAGTACTGAGTGACGACTTAGCTAACGCATTAAATATTCTAATTAACTCACTCTTCACCCGATGATGCCCAAAAGTAGCTATGTAGTGATTTAATAAAATATTGAGTGGAATATTAACTTATTTTTCCCATTCTTTATTTTCATTATGACAAACACTTCTTTCGGAAAACCCAATTATTCTGAAATTAGATCTCTAAAAGAATTCTGGAATTTTTTTCGGAAACAAACATATCTCGGGGATGGCTCTCATCCAGATTATATACCATTCCAAAGGGGGGCACATCCCCCTCTTGGGAGGGTCTGCATGTGAATCGGTGGTACTTTCTCACATTCTCCAACACCCCATCCGCAGCCGCTGGGGGATAAACCGCGGAAAACTCAAGAAGCGGCTATGGAATACCTCCGGGTACTATCGGCGCATCCCGTTAATGGTAAGATAATGCCGGCGTAATGTCTCCCAACCCTTTTCCACAAGGAAAGCGCAAAGGATCCCCATGCGAGTGATATTCAGAGAAAGGCACAAACATATTTCAAAAGGAGCACGTCAAGCGTGGAGAGCGTGGGAAGAGTTCCAAAAATGAGAATGATAAATGATCCTCGGATTCGGATGTAACCATAATTGATAGCTGAGGGTAATGATAAAAAATACGGAGTCTCCGGAAGAAATATTATGCTCCGTTTGAAGATTAAAACGGGAGATCATTTGTTCGGATGTGGACTTATTGAGATGACAAAATCGCTAATCTTTCCACCGCACAACACATGGCGATCTCGCATACATTATCTTTCCGTTAATGCGGTTAAGGTTTGTGCTGCTAATGGGATGAATTTTCTCGCCAAACGATTAATTATCGGTCTCTTTGAATATCGCAGAGGAGGCGTTTGACTGCGGTAATGCGATGATGCATGGTGCAACCAAGGGAAATACACGGGAAATATTCAATTACTATTAGGACGCGTACGTTTTCTAATGATGGCACTGATGAGGGAGTGTGAAATTGAGTATAATGCTTCAAATCACATTTACCTACATCATACATAACCAAATACTAATCACAATATCATCATGAAACAAGAAATAAAATTCTAATACAGTAAAATCTCTCATAATAGACATCCCATTACACCGGACAGTCTCTCTCAATTAGAAAATCAATATAACTATAAATTAATATAGAAAGGAAAAACATTAGTAGTGGTGGATATCCTAAAACATAAGAGGATATCTTAAGAACAAAAGTGGTCCACAGTTGGGAAAATCCGCAAAGAAGAGGTTGTGAGAGGAAGGAGATAAGAGAAAATGCTTTGAGAAGAATATAAGGGAATAATGAAGCAAAATATGAAGATGGAGAAGAAAGAGCCAAAATTAGACATAATAATGGAAAAAATTGGTGAAAGAATAGAAAAAGCTGGAGGAAGTTGAAACCCGAACTCGATAGTAATTGGTGATGGGAAAGAGAAGAAGATTGATTACGAATTTGACATTTAATATTGCAGAATTTGCGTATCATTTTTCTGAAAACTCCCGGAATAAACCATACCTATTGAAAAAATAGCTATAGCAATTCCGAAGAAGAAATTTAGGCAATTTTATTTTCGTAGAATCTGATGAGACAAAAAAGAATCCTCGATTACTTGAGCTATAAATAATAACTTGATAATATTATCTTTTGTTCGAATTCACAAATAAGGTATATGTTCGTCTAAATTAAGCCATGAATTTTTTTAGGGGAAAACTTCATTATTTTGAAAAATTTTCAGGCCGAAAGATTAACTTTTCCGAATTAAAATTCTCTTATCCAACTTTAAAGAGAGCACTTTACAAGGTCGTTTATTCTCGTCTATAAAATTAGATAGAATTTATAAGCATAGAACTGAACCATACGTCAATAAATTCATACCGACTGCATAATGCCAATATATAATTCAAACAAGTAATCTCGCTAAACTTTATTCCCGCAACGTGAATGCTCTAATTTAAACTGGAACAAAGATATTTAATGCATAAATTAATTAACGTGGAAGTTGCGTAGGATTCCGAAGAGAGCAAAGTACGCGGAAGTACATTGCAGCAAAGGAGAGAAGCTCAAGTAAAAAGCAGGTCAAAAGGCATGTGTGAGGAGAGTACCTTAAAAATTTCAGGTTTGCATTAAGGAACACTGGTTTATGCCACGTCTCTCTAAGTACCTTTGCAATATTTAAGTTTAAGACTCGAGCCTGCAAAATACTACGACGTGCCTTTTGAGAATAAGTAAGCTCGGCTCTTTCAAAGTAGTACGAAGTACCATGCGATTCCCTAACCTAATTCTCTGTAGTCAAAAATGCAACTCAAAGGAACGTGTGTATATTTTATCCTCAACAACATAATTAAGGAAAGAGTCAAAAAGGCACCACTTAACCTCAATGTAAAGCACCTCTTTCGAATGCCAGCGAGACTTATAGCATTTACAACACCTTAATTGCGGTGTAATCAGCAGTTTGGGTCTTAACTTAGTAGGACATAATAACTCCAGACTTCAATGAAATACCGAATTTTATTCCAAGGATGTCAACCTAATTTTAATATGTGGATTTCTAAGTATTTGAAAGACAATATTAAAGGAAATAATCGTATTCTTGAGGAAAATTTTCATATGTGTATGCAGGAATACATATTTTACATGTATGCCTGTACAGTAAATCCCGCTCTCAACGCAATACTGGTTATTAAGCAGTTTTCCCCTGGTCCCGGTCCTTACCATACGAATTACATAGTAGAATACCACTTAAGACGCTCTGATACCATAAATAGACACTCCCAACACTTTTCCGAACTCAAGAAATGTTAAAAGAGCGCATGAAAAGAATACGGAGAGTACTTATCTATTCCCAATATCTATATTTTCATGGACGTATTCGGAATATTTCCTAAGGATTTCTATTCCTAAAATATTAACAAAAATTCGCTTATAAGAGGCAAAATAATTATAGTATACGAGGGAAAATGAACAGTAAATTTCATTATAAAACAATACTTGTCGTATGGAAATTCTGGAAAGTTTCCATATTCTCAATTATTCATATCATATACATAAAAATTCAAAATTACGGTTCATAAGATATTATTTATAGAATCTATAATAAAATAATTAACGAGAAAAGTTCCTCTTCGTTTGAAATCATAGGTTTTCTTGAAACAACTTCCTCCTATTACAAACTTAATACTTAGTTATTCAGTTAAAGAACTACTTTAACGCGTTCATTTTCATAGGAATTTTTACTAAGAAGGCGAATATAGACGTTTACAGACATAAAATATTCATGAAAAGGAGGGTTACGATCAATATGTTTTGAAGAACCTTTTTTTGAAACTCTTACGAAAATATCATAAAATATTCATATCAAAATCGTTCAAAGTGACACGGATGAAAGCTTCAGAAACGAATTAATAACGGCATTCGGCGGATGTTTTTTCGACCCTCAAAGAATTAGCGGATATCTATATAGCCCAATCGCAGTAAAAGTTCGGATATATTTCATATTAAATGATTGAGAATGATATATAAATTGAGTAAATGAAAAGTGTCCCAAATTAAGTTCCTATTTTTGTTAAATAGGAAAAATAAAAAATTCAATTATTAATGATTATCATAATTATAATATGCTAATAGTGTACTAAATTTTATTTTGTTTATGTACGAACGTACGTTATTCTAAAATTCGAATTTTATTTTTTATTCCTTAGAGCTCTGAAATTTATTATACATGATAACGGATTTTTGTAGTCATAAGCAGAATCATGGGAGCATAATTATGGGGAATAAAAAGAAAAGCATCAGAGATGATTCAATTAGCTCTGGCTTACAAATAAAGCGATTCGTTTGTGAATTGTGAACAATTTTATAAGAATTGGATCCGTAAATGACGAGGTAAGAAGAGGACAACCAAGTATAGACTCTAACAAAACTGAACTAATTCGACGTGCAGAACACAACAGTTATATTGTATTAATAATTATATCAGTTACATTCATTCTATTAATATACAACCGTATATTGTAGCAATACATTAATATACTAATCACATAATAATAAATTATAAAATTAATTTATATTGATAAGAAACAATTCACAGAGTCATGCATTCAACACTTATGAAAAATCCTTATCATATTCAAGTAATACATTCCCTTCACGAAGAAGCATATCTTAGCAAATTGTAAAGATAATGAAGAATTGAGTTTTTATTAAGTTTCCATTTACTCAAAAACAGGTATTTACTTTTGGTACATGCTATATAAATCGAAAAATTTGCTTAAAAAATTCCACTCTTCCCTTAAATTATGCGCATAAATTTATGAGGAACATATACGTAAGATTGTATGTGTAGGTCGGATAAGACACCCCCTGCCATAATCCCGTAAGGGTAATGGTGAAGATGTAGATTGTTGGGGAGATTGGCCTGATTCTCAAAGGCAGAGAAAGGGTGACTCCCACTTGACCCTAACAAAGGAAGGGCCTTCAACAATCGATGAGATCCCTTTAATGCCCTTTAGGGTCAATCCCTTAATAGAGGAATGGTGGATTTTTCAAGCTGCCCTGCCCAAGCTGGAACGTCTTAAAGCCTCCACAAGATATCCTTTGTTCAAGAAGATACTTTGATAAGAGCACTCCAAGGATAGAGATAAATATTTAAGGCGGGGCAGTCTGTAAGAATTTCCTGAATCTGGCCACAAAATTAAGAGGAAACTGCGAAGTAATATTGTTAATCAATTTATGTACTATCAGATACGGCAATGAGTTATTCATTCATTTATTTCCTACAAATATTTCAAAACATCGTCATCATTTTTAGCTATCGCCATACAATAACATGCAGTCATAAAAGTCAGTTCATAAAATATATAAATATATCATCATAAGTCATAGAAGAATAGATAGTAGAATAGAGAATGTAGAAATAATTACGTTTCCTCAAATGTCAAAGAGTAAAACAGGAAAAGCAGCTGAGTAATATTTGGAAATAATTTATAAAACATTACCCTTGAATGGAAAATTCAGAAGAAAGACTAAAATATATAATAGCCAAATCGGTAAATTAAAATAGACAACTGAATATCTCATAGATTAAATGCTACAAGGATGTAATTGAATATATTGCGCATGGATTTTATTGGGGTTACTCTCTGCTTCCTTCAAGTTATTTTAAACATATTCGCTCACATTAATTAACGTTCAGAATCTATATAAATATTCGATGGGAAATCAAAGGATATTGTTTTTACATTCCACGAAGCTTATCTGAACTTAAAACTAAAATATTTCTACCTTCATTAGATCAACCTATTAATAGCCGATGCGATCGTATTCCTTCGTGGGTGGCGGATGTTTCCACGTTCAGATTTTATGCTTTGGTTGTTCAGTCACTAACATACTTGATACTTGAATTATATTCTTAGACGAAAACGTCCATTACCAACTTCTTATTCTTCGTTGAATAGTTTATTTTCTATGATATGTTATTTTATTTAAACTTTCACGAAGCAAAAGAAAATACTCCGGCGTTGCTAGCAAACTCTCTCTGGTAGCTACGAAGATTTTTTGTAGATCTTTATAAAAAGTCTGTACGATGTTTTATTTGCATTTTTGATACTAGTAATTATGTGCATAGTTGGGTGAGGATCATGTAAAAGTAATTTAAAATGAAGCACTCGCAATAAATTCACTTAAAAACAGTGTGCGTGAGGCATAATAAAACATCCAGAGTGAAGGGAGTGATTTTATGAAAATTAATTCAATTCTATGGACGAGGAACGAAATTTATAAGAACTTGGTCTCTTGAAATTAAGAGATATAATTCGTGAATAACTCGAAGGAGATATTTGAATAGCAAGAAATCGATGCAAAAAAGATACCTTCTCGAGAGCTGGGATATTTGTTCTCCAATTACTTCATTCCATCGAGCTGCGGAGGAAGTTTCTTTTGAATAGGCTTCCGTTTTAAGGAAAGCTTCACAATTTGCTCTTTATAAATATTTAAAAATTAGAGAACTTATAGAAAAGTCAGTCTATGAGAAAAAGTTCTGCTCCATCTCTAGAATGGACCGTTTTACATTGTACTGCACTCAGTGGGAATGGGTTTTCAATAGATATTGGAGTGCCTTATTCAAAAACTGGATTTAGAAAATGATGTTGAGAAGAATTACAGTGAGAATTTATGACGTGGTTTTAGAAATGAATCTGAACGTGGCCAAGTTGTTGAAGATGTAGTCCTGAATGGTGTATTATTTACTCTCTCCAAGATTCTTGGTCCAAGTCTCCAAGGATTCTAGTTTGTATTGTTTCTAACATTCTCTAAAGAAATTCAACAGAGATTTGATATCTAGAATATATTCTAATTTTAGAACGAGATCGGAATAGTATAAAATCTCTCCTTAAATATGGCTACATTGATTTCCATATGAGCCCAATGGCCTACTTCTATTAGTACTTCTCCAAGAAAAAAAAATGTCGAGGTGCCGAAAAGCAAAGTGGGTAATGCCAATGGAGACCTACATATGCGGAAAGACCTTATCTGCCAAAGAACTTTTAAAAATAGTACTACCTTAAAAATTTTTGACACAGAAATATTGTCTTTCTACCAAAATTTCATGCATCGTCATTCTATTGTTATTAGTTAATATTATTCTCCTATTTTTTGATTTTCCTGTCGTTTTAGGAGCAGTTATCATTGTTCATAAAATTGTTATAATTTGCTGAAAATCAATGTAATTTAAAATAGAATTAAAGACAATGTAAATTTTTACTACAATGTAAGTAAAGAAATAGTTAAAAGTATACTTTAAACTTCTAAAATATAAAGGGAAAATGAATTTCATGTACCATTCAGGTACGTATTAGCATTTGTATTTCATGATAGCCTTGTTTTTCTAAAGCAAATCAAAAAATTAATAAATAATGATGTCACTGTTACTGCTATTCTGTTATTACAATATCGTTCGTTGATTTTGTTAAGTTTGTCTGAAATATAACACAAGCATTAAACCCCAAAATGAGTCTGAAGTGCTTTCAAGTCATTTTTCATTATCTCAAAAGGTTGCTTAAGTACTTGAAAAGGAGCGAAAAATTCCCGTGGCAAGCAAAGGCTGAATAAGATATTCAGAATCCACTTAACGGCGCTAAAGCTTTTCTAATCACCCGAGTTCACATCCTGCGAAATGAATGGTAAGACTCCCAAGTTTTCGAGTTAAAATCTCCGCTCAAACTCGGGCGTCGAAAGGGTTTTCGAAGTACTTAAGATGACTCTTCTGCTCGAATTAGTCATTTGCATTCTCCTTAATCACATCCGAAGGGCTCTTATGAACGGAGACAACTTCCCTTTAACATCTTTCACTTCCAATTAGAAGCATCTCTTCGGAGCTCTCCTTTGCGTGTGTCGAGTAAACACGGAGGATCGAAAAAGAATTACTACAGTTGCGTCATCTCGTGCAACTTGTTGCGCTGTGCACTTTCCGTGAAAGAAGAATTAGAAAGGAATCACGTCACACACTCAGAACGATGGTGACAACCTGAGACATTTACAGAAAGTATTTTCACCGTCATTGATCACAGTTCTTCCATGGCATTCCTGTATACCTGAATCGATGGAGTGAATCTTTTCATTTGTCTTTTGTAACAGGATAGAGAAAATGTAATTTACGTTTATTTTTTAAAAATTTGTTCATGGGTGCGATAATATATATGCTAATGTTTCCTTTTTAACGGTACATTTTACAGAGTTAGAATGTACACCTATATTTATGTATGTACCTTGTAAGCCGAAAATCAGGGTGTGGCAGGGTATTCACGCACCTTGACTCCAATTTCCCTTATCGATTGATTTCGCGTATTGCGGATATGGCATCTATTACTCTGTTCTTCCTAATCAGAATGGCCTGTATAACTAGGAAGGCGCATAAGTAGACAACATATTCTACTAGCAAATTCTCTCTTAACTTATTAAATAAATTAAGTATTTGATCAAATCTTCTTTCTCATAAAGGTTCCCACTCCTTGTTTTTAGGCATCTGAGCAGCGCTCATCGATTCGTTGTATTTATATAAGAAACGTAATACCTTTCGTTGCATCTTTTCTATTTCTCGAATACAACACTTTCTAACTGAGTCTGCTAAGATCGCTCGCGATATATTTTCTCGCTCCAACCAGCTCTTCTCTTGACGAAATGCAAAATCAGTAATGCTTCAATTTTTTCTTCAATCATAGTTCGCCTTCAAAGTAAATGATAAGATTTTCGAAATTTCTTCTGATTTGTTTTCTTCATTTCGTTACCATTTTTATTTTTATATAACTAGACATCCTTCACGAACAATTATGCAAGGATAGAAAATCTACAATTGAATATATCGGGGGTGGATATTTTACAATTGGTAAAACGGGCTGCAGAGAGATCAATGTGTTTGCATGCTAACGCTCCAGAACCAAGGTATCGGGTTTGAATACCGGCTGATCGGATTTTTATCTTTTTTATTACCGTTTGTGAAATTCTAATGGAATAAATAAGTAAATCTGGGAAGAAGATAGTGCAACTGATCCATCAATAAAAATATTAATTCAATGATAACAAAACAATAAGGAATTACCCAATTAAATAAAACCGAATTAAGATGAACGCATGATAGAACCCTCGATGAACACCGCAAAGGATGATTTCAGTGATAGCACAAGACCGCCACCCTCTCCAATTCGGTCTAATTAGGTATGCTTAAAAGAGCAAATTATTACGGGACGATGGCTCTGGAGAAGAATTTCCCGCCTTAACCTTCGTTCCGAATGAAGACATTAATCTTATCCCTTATCTTCCAACAAACTCGTTTGTCCATCTGTCTGTCTTCCGCCCTTTTCGCTCCAAAAAATCTCCCGAGGGATTCTTCTAAGACTCTTTCACCCTACTTTAGCCTACTTCACCTTACATAATCCCACACTCTTCCCAGAAATTCTTCTTGAGGTGAAATTCCAGGGGTGTATAGGACGATCGACCCACTTTGTCTCTTTTGTATTACTATAGAGAGACATTCATTGAAATGGGAATATAATGAGACATTTGAGCTTTTATACAATGTGTTGCTCATTGCATCCATAACCTAAAGTAGCAGTAGTAATGTTTAAGTAAACTAAATCTTCTATATCCTCCTTTAGTTAAAATAACTTTTATTTATTACTTAAAAGTATCTGTTTTTATTGAAGACAGATTAAATGTAAGAGGAGTATTTCCCGTCCAGGTGCGAACAGTAGAGGAAACCCTGATTCATGCAGGAGTGAAGAGGAAACTGGTAAATCACCTTTTTCATAATACATTTGATCTCAGTCTTCCGGTTCTAGGTGAAGTTATTTTAATACTACAAATTTCTCAGTATAAGGCAAGGTGTCGTGTAATTCCATCATGGAAAAGGAAACCTCAAATGGAAATATTTCCATAAAATTAAGTTTCCAAACAAAGAAGATCGGTTCATAGAAAGGATCGTCATCATCAGGTAAGCGACACTCTAACAACAGGCCTCGTGTAGCAACGGGATGAGGATGTTTAAGGTACAAAGGAGGAAAAAGGGAAAGGCATTTCTAAGAATCCATGAAGCTTGAGATGAAACCGTTGTGAAAGGGAATGGAGTAGCGTTGAAAGAGAAGGGAAAAGGAGGTCCTTAAATAGCGTGTATCTCCTTTGCAAATCCCTTTACTATTTCATCAGCATTAGTTTCGTTATTAATGTTAACCAATAACGAGAGCGCATAAAATTTTACAGGACAAGAAAATTGATCGGGGAAAATGAGGTGACAAATCTATCTCTTCCTAGTTCTGGGGTCTACAAGCTGTGCTCCAGAACCACTTAGGACTCTTTTTGGAATTATCTGCGGCTTGTTTTTCTAGTCAGTAATGACAAATTATAAGGAAGTGGAATCCTATGTATTCCTTCTCCGTATTGCAAGAATAGCTACATTCTAGGTGGTCTAAATGCATTGCTCTAAGATCTTGAAATAAAAGTTATCCATGGTTATCCATTAAGTTATCCATAGTTAATTTTACTGGGTTTCAGCTATCGAAATGGCTAGAAAAACTACAGACATACAATAAACTCGCATAAGTCGCATCGATTGAAACATCATTCTTTAAATTACTAACTCAAACAGCAATGCTTAAATGTAGTTTTTTATACTCTATAGGACAGCTAATAGGAAAACAATGAAGGGTCATATTATGTCACGATTTTTCGGTCTTACGAGTTCGTTTTTGTAATTGCATAACATGCATAACACCTTTATAGAATAGATTTATACACTTCTTTTATAGAAACAGAAATTTAAGGTGCTCCATATTCAATAAACTCTCTCAAAGTCTGGAAAAACCTCCGTACTGAGAACTATCACCACACAATCAGAAGAAACAATGAGAAGAATCACCCGCAAAACTCTCCTTCTCTATATCTTAACACGTATAACAAAGAAAGACATACCTCATACATACAACTGCTAAGTTATATGCATCTTTCTTTGAAATGCTCACTGGGTCTTTCTCTCCGTATTGCTATAAAGAAATAGGCTGTTTCTGTCGAAAAGATGTGCCGTTGCGAAACACGTCGTGGGAAACCGACCAAGAAGCCATGATTTAAGTTGTTGGCCAACTAGAGTAAAGTGGCATCTTTCTTTAGCCTACAACTTCCCACCGCAGTTTCCCACAGCGATGATTTCAAGGAACCCTTAGGATTTGAGGAGGAAAATGTTTCTCCTGAGAAAAGGGGAAGCGGAAAGAAGAGGATAAGGATCAAGGAAAGAAATCTCCCACGTGGATTCAAAAAAGGGTACGAGAGATAACCTAGGATTAGGTTGCAACTGAAAATGGTTCTGGGAGAGGAGAATTAATTAAGATTTCCGTTCGGTAATGTAAACACGATATACGCGGGAGACTAATTAAAGGGACGGGGTGATACCCTAAGAACCCTTAGAAAAGGGAAAGAGGGGATTAATTAAGTGGGGCTAATTTATTCCTGTGAGAATGTTGTTTTAAATCGGACTTTGGTAGATGGGAATGATTGCAAGCAATCGGGATCTAAAGGGATATACTTGGGAAAGATTATCAGTGGGAAATGCTGAGAATCAAAATGATACGCACCAGAGGGTTAAAATGAGCGTGTAGATGATTCCTACCAGAAAGAAGATTTTGGAGATCTCCAGCTTAAGTCTTTTATTAGAGATGACGATTTAGTGTTGACGATTACACTAGATACACCCTAAAGAATAACTAGGGGCTCCCGGATAGCCGAGTGGACTATCCTTCAATTTTAGGGAAAGCGGATCCGGGTTTGATTCCCGGTGGTAGCTTTATATAGACGAAAAAACTTAAGCTATTGAAGTACTTTTAATAATAATAATATTAAAGAGCATTCTAAAAGAGTATTGTCTATTTTAGTGCTGAAAAACCTACGCAAATCTACCGATGGTACAATCTAAAACATGTGATGGAAAATTTTGTATAACACTGAAATCACAAATCAAAAAATAGGCACAATGTAATCATTCAACAATAAAGAGAGAGCAATAGAAATTAGCGTTTTAAACATAATACTAAAATATCAAATATTAAAATAGAAAAAGGATTAAAAGTAGGAATACTCAATAGACCTAGTGAAGATTAAGGAAAAAATACGGAATAGAACATAAAAAAATACTCGACAGCTTGATAAAAATGAAATAGAATATTTAGAAATAAAGAAAAAGATATAAATTTTTAAAATGATGAGAATTTATAAACATATAACAAGACCTTTTTGTATGCTATACCGCGTTGCGTAATAGACAATTTTTGTCAGGGGAACGACTATCTATAAAAAAGATCATTAATAAGTTGACAGTATATGTTACGAAGCTTAGATTCGTTTTAATTAATGAAATCATAGAACAACAAAATGCGCTTTAGAAGTAATGTAGTGATAAGATATACTATACAAGTCAGTAATGTACAGCCTCATAAAGAAGTAGAACTGACAAGATTGTAGTTGGTAAGGCAAATTGATGTTCAAATGAGCTTTGAATGTAGCATTTGTTTCTGATAGGAAAATTTCATCTCCCAGAAGACGAAGCAGTCGCTCGGTCTCTGCAGTTTGTCAAAGTTGAAGGATTTACAGAGAGGTGAATTTACAGAAGAATGGAAAGCAAACAACGGCATGTCGAGGTTTATTGGAAAAGTTGAGGTAATAAGTTCCCCGAGAGGTACTTAAATTTGGATTAGTTCTCAATTTCCATCCATAGCGCTGTATGTTCGACACATCTCCGTGGCTGTTTACTCAATCCCCGGGAATTTCAAATTTGGAACTTCACAAATCTACGGCACCATACATCATTCATCTTCATCCGATACGAGAGCAATCAATGACATCGATATCTGGAAAAACGGACCGAAGACAGCTCTACGGCGCGTGAGGAATAAGCCGGTGAAATGCGATATGAAAGAGAAAGTGGAAAATTGAATATCGCGAGGGAAATGAAGAAGAATGTCGAAAAAATTCGAAAAAATATGGCATCGAAAAATCGAACGGCGAAATATGAGAGAATATCAGAATCCGTTGTGATAAAATAGATGAAAAAGAAATGGGAAAAGAAGTATATACTCACTGTAATTTTTTAATAAATTTACATTCATAAGTAAACTTATATAATTATTTAAAAATATAAGAAAAATGAAAGAAAATACCGAAGGAATTAGAAAGCATATCAGCAATCCTGAACAATTTAATTCCAACAAAGTAAAATCTAATCTTTAAGGTGATCAGGAGTACTGTTTACATAAATAATATAAAGTAAAACGAAGTTAAAATAAATTATAAATTAGATAAATAACTATAATAAAGTAAATCGTAATTGGGGGTAAATATTAAATGAGAATGACTACAAAAATTTGAGGAATTTAATCTTTTGCATAAAAACAGAAACAAACGCTGAATAATAAAAGAATCGAAAGAAAAGTCGACAAAATATGGCCCGGGAAAAATGAATGCAATACATAAAGAAAGTTAAAGAAAAAAAGGTGCAGCGGGAGAAAAACAGGTAGCAAATTTCGATAAGGATATACAATGTAATAGTTGAAAAGGTCAAACGTATTAAAAAATTTTTAAAAACTAGATGTTTAGTGGCCGTTCTTCATCGGAAGCTATCAAGATATTCATATTCGTAAATAATCATTTTTGAAATTTGATCGATTATGATTACGATATGAACTCTACATTGATTCCTAACAATACCTCTGATTTAAGATTTAATTCTACATCTAGATATATAAATTAATCACTGAGATTAACATGTAGAAATTGAAGTAATAATACAGAGTTAATCCTTATATATTATTTTTATATATCCGTTTTCGTTGATCAGTGCTTAAATCCCTTCACACTCAAAAGATCGAGATAGAAATTAAATTTGCCCTTAAAATTTCATTCTTGAATGTAAAGATAGATATTGATATCTATTTATACAAAGGAACTAAATCGAAATGGAAACTGATTCTCTATTTTCCCGCCCAAATACATTTCAACGAACACTCCAATCTTTATAAAAGAATATACACACTAAAATATACTTAAAAAAACAAAACATCGCGTATAAATCAATAACATTCAATTAAGTTGTGCGAAATTTTTGCACGGGACAACTAGCATTGAAGTAAGGTCCATAAGGTCTTTATTAAGGCAAGATTGAGACTGATAATGATAATTTACTGACGAAAAAATAGCAGAGTGGAACTTATTAAAAGAAATGATAACCTAGGAAGGTAAATCAATACACGGAATCAAGTCACACGGAACTTATCAAACAGAAACCTCAAGGAGATTCAAACGAAGAAAAAAAGGAGCGACTGCAGAAAATTGAGGGAGAGATCGAAAAGAAAGAATCTCCGAAAAGGAGAAAAAGCATTCCAAAAAACGGCGGAAAAAAAACGTCGGGACGTAAGAAATGCGTTCCTTAATGGAAAACTTTCACTCCTCCGCGAGATTTATTCCTCTCTTTAAGGGAAGTGGGGGAATATTTCTGCTCTTAAATGTTTAAACAAGCTAAGATGTTTCATTACGGAGCCATTGATAACTGCCGTAGAAGGCGATTTAAAGGGCCTTTTTTCAGGCGGATAATTTACGATCTCAGGAAGAGCAAAACGTCTGCGAAAAATAAGGCAATTAAGGGCGTAATGTGAGTCACCCTGGTGGAAGAAAGCGCCAATGAGATTAAGCGGGGAAAATCTTCACAAGTGATGCCTTATTTAAAAAGGAAGGAGAAAAAATTACGGGAATAAATAGCCGGAAAGGGTTCTTTTAGATGATTGATAGTTTAATCGAAACCAGGAAGGCGATGCAAAAAAAGGCGAGAAAAATAGACGGGGAAACGCGTCCCGATCTTCATTTTTTCACTCCTGGCGGATAAATCAAGCGCCCACGGGGGAGAGAAATATGGTAAAAAAAGCGCGGGAAGGGTTTATTGTGGAAAGAAAAAAAGAGGTTCAAGAAATTCCTTTTCCCTTACGAAACACAAATGCCCCCGTAACTCACGGTCCCAGTGTATGCATTCCCATTTCACCTTACATCGGTAAGTTTAGTCACCTCGGAAACTCCGCTATCTCGAAGGAATTCTAACATTTCCTCCCTTCTGACCCTATATATCGGGACCGCAAGCGTGTGACCGCATTTCGTAAATCATCCGAGGAAATAAAATTTCATTTGTGGATGCGGAATTCGATTTCGGAGAATCTACGGACACTTTTCGGATATATTACCGAAATGATGAAAGTTGTGTTCGCCCACGAGACGGTTTGTTCAATGAAAGGTAATCTGGGGTAATTTTCATCTATAGACATTAAGTTCGAGATTTCTTAGCAAAATGTTTCCCACCTAAGATACATTTCATTCAAAAGACCTTTCATCCAAGGGATAATTTACAGTAAATAGGATTTTTACATATTATAAGCATGATAATCCAGTAAAATTTAAGAAGGAAAAGAATTATAATCAGAGCTTCGCAACTTCTAGATATTCTATGCAAATTATCTACAAAAGCTCTGAATATGTTAATAATTTCTACGAGTGGTTGAATGTTTTCTTACAAATGAAAAACCAAACAAAAATGAATATTCCTACCCTAGTTTCATTGAATATTCACCTATTCATATACATACGAAAACGTTACTTCAAAGAAATATAGTCTCTTTATTACTATCAATATAACCCAATTTGATGCCTCAACTGCCAAAATGTATCTTAAGATCGAGTAACATAATTGCAGACACCTTTTTCGGCCAATTTTTGAGATAAAGTAAGGGAAACACATAGGAATCAAGCCTTGGAATATTCTTATACCACGTCAATTTGTAAGGTTTCTGAATGTGAGATCTGAAAAGACTGCTCCAATTTAGATGCCATCTTGGGAATTTGGTAGATTTTTCTGTAGCACAGCTGAGTTTGGCTGAGCGGACATCAAGAATTAAATCGTCCTGCCTTTTCGGTTGTCTTACATTTTTAGCCATCAATACTTAGCACTCTACCTGCTTGCCTTTTCGTTTGTTACGGTCGTATATTTCTCTTAGATTTTCAAACAGATTCCTTGCATCTACTTCTCTTACGTTTGTTAAGGAAAGACAACGGTTGCACGAGGAGTTGCGTAAATTCTCCTTAAACAGTGGGATTGCATCCTCCAAAACTTCTTACCTCTGAAGCAACCTTAAGCAAGCTTCCAATCTTGACATTTCCAAGTTAAATTCAAACAGAATATACACTAGAAGGATAAGATGGCATACACGGACTCTTAAATTACTTCTAGATAAGTACCTGACTATATACGTGAATGTAAATTTAATTCCGATTTTCTTCCTCTGCAGAATGCCGACTCGAGGAGCTTCTAATTTACGCTTTCTCGTTTATCTTGCTGGTTTTTACGGAAACTCATCCACTTAAGTAGCATCTCGTCGAGCTTCCGAATGTAGTTATTCATGTAAGAGTCTCTAGTAGCGAACACACGTTCCAAAAGGCGTACGCTAAGAAACACACTGGCTTAACAACTCTGTCGGCACTCCCATCATTCAAACGCTTGATAAATCAGCACCTTTCAACTCCTTGTCTCAATTGCTCGTGCGTTGAAACCCAATTTAAAATCTCCAATTTCGCCTGTTTTACTTAAAAAAAGGCCCCAGGTAATGTATTTATAGATAACGTAACGTATACTCCTTGCGTGAATATGTAAGTAAGAATAATTACTACATTCAGCTATCGTACGTTGAGATTATTTGAATTCATTTAAATGAAATCACAAAGTTCTGTAGCAATAAGAATATTCAGCAGATATTGAATGCATAACCCTGAAAATATGAGCCCATTGACGTTTTTTTTCAATTCAAGTAAACAGCTGTATATTATATTTGGATCTTTAATTGTATGGTGTGCGGCAGATAGTCAAAAAACCCCATAATTCTTTACTCCACCGAGTTACATACACCGTTGATGTTATCCGTGAAAGATAGAGCAACTATATCTATTACTGCTATAACTTGCAGAAACCGTTACCCGTCTGGCTACATTCTCTTAGAGCAGGAAACGTAATATCACATATTTCTCACAGGTATACAAGAGAAATATTGGAACTTATTACCTTATAAAACTGATAAGTTCCTCATTTCTATGATAACACTTCTCAGATAATGATAAACCTGTATTGATTTTTGTTAACTACTTTGTTAACTGTCCGGTAAAAGCAAGGGTAAACTACCTCATTCCTTATCCTGCCGGGTATAGGACGATTCGCGGAGGACTTCTTGCCGCCAAATTATATATAATACATATTAAAAGGGAACAATATATTTATAAGGGTTTATTAATGTATTCCAAAGGTTTTCTTATATTGAAGGAATTCCTTACCCCAAACCGACCTCCCAATCCAGTTCATTTAATTGTGAGCACGCAGAAAGAGCTCAATGACGGAATTGCAGTTACTTTACAGTGAAAACAAGATTATTTAACTATCGTATGAGCCATTTTGATGATGACGATTGCTCGACAACAACATTCTGCTGACGTTTACTAGCTAAAACTGTGACTTTTTCTGTTAATATCTACCGTGAATTAAGTATCGGATATCGGTAGAAGGAAGTAATTTCATTTTAAAAAGAAATGCCGCACTCTCAGAGATATCAAGATAAGTCTTCTTCACTGAAGGTTTTATCCCAAATATTCTAAAAGTAATACTTTAATCCCTGACAACATTTTGGAAGCGAATCGTCCCATTTTTCCTAATAAGCCTAATTCATCTCCAGAGCTAACATTGGAAAGAATGAGGTTCAAGTATGCCTATGAGCTGAATAGCGTACAGACTATAACTGCCACTATTTTCCGATCATAAGGAATAAAAGCCGGCTCTCACCAATATTGGGATGGCCCATTTTCATTTACACACGGCGACCCCCTGGATTCGGCAGGATGCTAAAAGGTAAGGGCCAAGAACGATACCTTGCGGTACCCCTGGAACTGTTAATGAAGGATGAGCGGGCGATAAACACAAGCAGATGATACATTCCCTCTCTGGAAAGCAGGTGGCGCTATCAAGTTTCTCCTTTACTCTCGTACGAATGTATTGGGTTTCCTTTTGCTTCTCACCCTCATCAGACACCTTTCCACCGATATCCTCCCCTTTGACCCTCTCTTCATTTCCATCTTCACCCTACTCCACCCTCCACACCCAGTGCGAAACCATCCAGAAAAGGCATTGCAATCGCTTCGGAGCCGTAAATCAAACCTTAACCACTCCCTCAGATTCCTTTCCCTCCCCTTTCTCTACCTCCCTTTCTGGAATCCCTCCCAGTTTTAAAGGTAACCGACAAACAGTCTAGCCCTCCCCCCCCCCCACGTGACCAAGATCCTTCTTTTTAACCTTTCCGGTTATATCTTCCGTTCCATTTGCGCACGTTAAAGACGCTAATGAAGTAGCAAACTCTTTAAAGATCTTTAGCATATCGGGACGGGCGGAAATTAAATAAGTGACGAGGTTTTTGGGGATGATTAGGGCAAGCTTTGTACGTTATAAATTGATGTTTACTCGCGGTAATCGGGAATTAATGATGCGAATATGATTAAAGGTCGGCCTGATAAGGAGGAAAAACGATTTATTATAAATTATTAGCAAGGCAGAAACCTCTGACGTAGAGCTGGAAATGTGAGAAAAACAATCTCCATCATCTACGAACTTCAAGGGAAAGTTTTTGTTTCCGTTTATAAAATAAAAATATTCTACCACGAAATTAGGATATGGATGTAACGTAATAAGCTTCATCCAAAAATTTCGCTTAGTTTTAACAGCCAAAATGAACGGCAAACTCTTCCGAATAAAGCTGGATCTAGTTACGCATCGCAGGAGGATAAATTTAATCCTACAACTGAAGATACGCGTAGTAATTACACTCTAAGGAGGCTAACATATTTTCCTTAATCCGAATCCAAAGTGAGGCGATAATGTGGAGCTTGGGTACGATTAAGCGTACATTTAAAGGGCTTAGAAGAATGAAATACACGAATTGTATCTCTATAACATAAAGTAAATCGAGGTGAATTGAAACAGCGACTTGAACGTATTTTTGCTAACGATATAGGAGTTGGCTTGGATCAGGAACTATCGCTACGAGGTACGGTAAAATGAAGGTCTTAATGGTAAAGAGTATTTGGAGAATAATGATAGATTTACCAAATAAAAAATATAATACAACAACAATAATTGATAGAATAAAAGTAAAATAATAAAAGAATAAAAATAATTAATAACAAGAAAGTGATGATGAAATAATAAGATAGAATGAAATAATAGTAAAATAACAACGATATATTACTAAAATAACAAAATGATCAATTTTAGAAACATCTACTTAAGCATGAACATTGTAAAAAATTTAAATCTCGAAATTCTTTCTGGATGGTCTTAGATCACGGTATAATCTATTAATCCTTAATTGCGTATATAGTAGATTTGCGATGTATGTAAACATTCCTACCAATTATATTAAACACTGGCATATAACTATTAGTATAATAAGTGAGTGTAAGTGTGAAATATTAAAGGAGATAGGAGGTTAGGTGGAAGAGAAGACCCCATGGGCCTAACTTAGCCAATAAAGTGTCTATACATTAATTAGATTGCTAAGTGTATATATTAGGAGATAACTTCATTGCTACACCCAGCCATTTGGGTATCTTACGAATGTATTCGCTCATAATGTGATTAAATATGAACCTGCCGGTGTTCTCTATTCGCCTTGGAAAGTAAGACTGCAATTTATCACCTCGCAGGAAGAAAGTAATAAAATCCCTTCCGTTGACAATCATACATAGTGGCTTAAAACATGTCCGCCCGATTTCTTATTCATACAACTCGGAATCAACGCCCGCCGCGTAAATCCACGTACCTGTTTCCGGATTTTAATAACGAGCGGCGCAGATGTTGCACTTCTTTCCTCCATCGGGGAAAAAAATCAAGCATCGAAGTTTGGCCGTAAATCTGCTTCTCCGGAGGAAAAAGGGAAACAGGATATAAATGCTTTATCCCCACTCAGAAAGTCATCAAGCATTAACGCGGAAAAGGAGAACACGGAACGGCGCTAAATCACGGCGCGATGACGTGTGTCATACCCCTTTTAAAGGACCGCCAAAGTTATGAAACCCTCCCGATTCTCTTTTTTTCACTCCAAAGGTGTCGACTGGGCACCGGTTCACCTTTTGCCGAAAAAAGCGGCGGACAGTAAAAGGGCTTAAAAATTGAAAATTTCCCTTTGAGGCGTCTGCACCAATGGCGAAGAAGAGAAAGGATTATAAAAAGAGCTAAAAAATTGAAGATGAATGGTGAGATATTGGAGTGGTCGGGGAAAGTGGAAGAAGAAAGCGGAAAATTTCCATAATTTATGGTCTGTTTATCACGTGACCTTAAGACCATGCATCATCTCGAGTAAGAAGGTTGCCATGGAGTGTAACAAATCACTTAAAATAAATATCGGTACGCAAATTAGTTTCACCTTCCTTATAAAAATTTCAGAGTTTAAGAAAGGCCCGTCCAGGAGTGATTACCTTTTAATACCAGAATAAGTAGTTAGATAGGCACGTTAGTTCTACTTTCTGCAATTTAAAATGTAATAAAATATGCAAATAATTCATTTTTCAGGTCGGTTTGATTCTCAACCCCTCCACCTTTACTTAACGTAAGTACTGGAGAGAGATAGAGTAGGACTTATTAGGCAAAAGAATAACGATTATTTTAGTTGATCCCAAGTAAAAATAAAAGTGAATAAAAACTTTAACGCTTCCATCAATATAAAAGTACAATGGTTTCATAAGATCGGCTTCGGATCGTTCAGCCATCCTCAGGTGCTTCAACAAGAGCGAGCATTTTATTCATTTTCTAAACAAGGGATTCTTTCATTTATTTTAGTCTTGACTCGTAAATCACAATAATAATCTTTGTATTAAAAATGAGATTCTACGCAGTAAAATATGACCATATTGAGTTAACATCCTAACAAATTGAGGAGTGAGGCAGTTTGCCTTGTTATCGTTACCGAGCTGTTATCCATTCCTCATTAGTACAATCTGTAATTACTCTAGGAGTGACACTTTGTATAGCATTCAATAAGAAGAGAAAATACATATGCCATAATTTAGCTTCAATCATACCTGAGTAGTTTTTATATTATCAAAGCAATAAACTAAAATGAGGCAAAGGATGAGATTTTAATTTCGTTTTGTGCCCTACGGCAAAGAAGATATTAAAGAATGTTCTTTTGCTTTAGCAGGAATGGAAGATATTACATTTTACAAACACTCCGACATTATTTCATCAACTATCATTCGCTCCTGCGCTTACTAACTAATTTGTTTCATTCAACACACAAATACCTATCTTAGATCTTTCTTAGCAACTGCCTCACATATTTTAGAATTCACTAACGGTTAATATTAAAAATTCCATCGCGCTATGATCCTTCAAAGTTAAATTTTACAATTGCTCGTTTTTCGAGTGTTATTATTTTTTATATCTTCACATTTCTAATTTACTTGTTTCTTAATTTCGTAAGGTCATTTTTATTTGTAACTGGCATTGAATTAAATCAGTTTTTCTGTATGTTAAAAATGTTATATAATAATCACTTTTATGTTGGCTGACACGTGATTGTTATTATTTTTGCTTTTTTTCGTATTTCTATGAGCACAATATACATGCAAAATTAGGATGAACATAGAGAGATCAATAAAAGAGTAAACCTGCTTCTTTTCTAATATACTTCAACGTATAACCATAAAATTAGTAAGAGGATGGAGGGTTCTTCTCTTTATCACTACATAAATTATCGAATCGAGTTCCTCAGAAATGATTGATAATCTTTACCTAATATACCATAAACCAATTATGCCGTTTTTTAATGTTTTAATTAGTGTTGTGATTTAATATGATTGACTAGTACCATCTCTTTTTGAAACTAAAGAAATAAAAAATGCATCATTGAATAACATCTAATAAAAGAGTACAGTAGGTGTATGCACGAGTATATGAACTGAAGTAATGGGAAATGGAGTGCTACAGACGAAATAAGGTTAGAAGCAGACGTAGTATTGAGATACACTCCTCTAATACTGACGCCTCCGAATGAAAAAAGTCTGTATTTTGGCCGAAGGCTCTCAATCGATCGGATGCGGTCCATCGATTTTTGATGAATGGTAGGTCACGGGCGTCTCAGATGTACAAGTATTCCGATGCGGAAGATGATAAAAAAGTGTAACGGATGGTTCTTTTGCTTTCCCTTAGACCTCTTTACCATTTCGAATGCGGAGAAATGTTAAAAAGGTTAGCTCTTATTCGTACGAAGAAATTCTATTCGGTATCTTTGTGAGTTATTAATTTTTTAGCCAAACGATTTTCAAAAATACCTGGAATATAGACAAATTGTTAATATAACTGAGGCAAAATATGAATTATTTGAGAATTCGAGTATTTATCTAACAATAAGAGGAAAAATGTATATGTAGTCTCTTCCCAGAAATTCTGGCAAATAGAAGTTCCGCATAAGCTTTCTTGAAACATGTAGAATAATGGCTCTTCTGCTATGAAAACAGACAAGACATTATATTTTTGCTATCTTCTTTTAATTATAATATTAAATCATAACATTTATGTTTTAGAAATAGATGTGGGGTATCTATTACATTGGATAAAAATACATTCCTATATAGTAAGAAATCTCCTCTTATAATATAATGCATGCATGTTTTTGTTACATCAAAGATTGGAGTCCAATGTCATTATTTGTAAAATCGGTTTAATTCAGTGTGGTGATGCAATAATCGTTAAGAAATATCAAATATTCATTCCAAGACATTTTTTTGTAAATAGTAATAATTGTGTATGAAAATTAAAATGTAGCTTAAGAATACGTTAGGGATATGGTAGCATGACATCAGTGAAGGCTGCAAGGCAATTTTCCTATTCCATAGTAAGTAAAATGGACTCTTTTCCGCTGAAAAAACACAATTTTCGCCCGAACTCAGACCAATAACAGTAGTAAGAGAGAAAAATGTATTCAAGGTTTTCAGTGATAAGTCGAACGGTTTGCAAAAAAGATATCTTTAACTTTTGATCGATGAATTTTAATATATCGTATATGCTAAAGACCTAGCGCAACTTTTTATGATGTATCCAACCTATATTTGAGCACTGAAAAAACGAAACTTACGTAACATGAAATAAAAAATGTAACAACTTATTGGAAAAGATAAAAAGAATACATATTTTAATCCATTGTCTTGTGATTTGTGGTTTACAAAAAAAATATTGGCAAGTTTTTTCCATCAACCTAAATAGTGAAGATTTATTTCCCACACTTGCTGTGGCTTTCCTTATAATTTTTGTATACAATTAACTCTCGATTATCCGGAAAAATGATGGGGAGAAGATGTGCGAATGATCAGAAAACACGGATGACAAAAATTTCTTTTATTTCTCAAAATGTTCAAAATTTATGCAAATAAACGATTTATTATTATCTAAGCATATTTTCCGTTAATTTTGAATTTATCCTGGATTAATTATGAGTACTCTTCACTCGATCGCTGATTTGTTAGAAGTGATAATGTTATTTTAGTTGTATACCTAGTATTACCTAGAAAAGGTCTTACTTAACTCCTTCTTGTATTATAGCGTGAAAATATTTTCGTTGCTTTTGTTTGAAAATTTTCGAAAAGACCACGGAAAATAAAGTCGAAGCGTAAAAACTTATGCATGGATAATAGCGAAGCAGGTAATCCGTAAACCGAATATTACGCCTACAGACAATCGGTAGTTTAGTGTATAATGCAGGAACATAAGAGTATATGCTATGAAGGGAGAAAAACTGGCAGGTGTCTAACTTCGCCAGGGAAGGTTCCATCTATCTAAGTGCTCGGTAAAAAAAAGAAAATAATTTCCAGAGTTTGAAAAAATAAACTTCAAAGCACGTGAAAAACGTCGATATCATCGTGCTCACATTTACACAGTAACGCAGGTAGGAACATGAATTGGGTAGTACTTGTATCATTGCAGTTATTTATTTCATTCCACATCTGGCAATATTTCCGATTAAAGGTGGAAGCAAAAAGATAAACGTACGATAAATTATAAATTAAGTTGATGGTAACAAAACGAAACACAGAGCACAGTAATTACAAGCAGTGAGTAAAAGGGATATATAGTTTTATTTAGTGTCCATATGGATAAATTTCCTTTAAATGGAGTAGAGAAAAAAGATCAATAGAAGGTGGTAAGGAGTTAAGTAAAGAAGGGAGCTAAAAGAATAAAGTGACAGTCTGGGAGTATAATAGTGAAGTAAAGAAGACAGAAGAAAGAAGTAAATTTATTAAATACATGAATTATAAAGAGCGAGTTTAGAAAAGCATAGTCACGTTAGACATATAATCATTGGCATTTTATAGATTTCGCATTCACCAGCCATAGAAAGTCTGTGATAGGAAGGGATAAGAATCAAGTCTGCCTCTGATAATATATTCGACAGGGATATCGTGCATTTCTCAATAATAAGTCCCAACTTTCGCCCGAGCAATATAACCAAATTTACTCCCAGAGTTAGCGTGAAATAATCCGTTTCATAACATCACGTAACTTTTTCGGGAGAGCCCTTAAATTTTTTCGTCGCAAACTTTTTTCCTCGCAGACCTTTCTCTATGAAACGCTTAAATGGACGTGAATTCATAAAAAGGATTCCAGATGGAGCCGAAAGCTCTCCCGGAGAGGAAAAATTGCCCGAAATGTACTTTTTTGGAAAAATAAGGAGGGAGGACAAAAAAGATCGTAAATTTGGCCGTGCAGTCTTATGCGCGAGGATTTCACTTTTCTGGAACGTTCATTGTGTTAAGCTGAGCCCTTCGGAAGATATGATAAATCATTTTATGAAACGTCACTTCCAATCTCCGGGACATATATAGGAGGCATCGCTTCGCATCGTAAAGTACACGCTTCTGCGGGAATGAGAGCTGCACTCAACATAATTAGACTGACCCAAAATCTATAATCGCTGCTGACGGTCTAACTGAAATGCGCCAATAGCAATTTCCGCTAACTGGTTTTCTTCGCAAAAATCCTTTCATTTTAAGGTAATGGATTTTAAACGGCGGAAGCTTAACGAGGGCAATATTATTTTATAGAGTGATCTTTATGTTACTGTATGGGAGTTATCAATCTAAATCCAGCCCTAATAAAGCCACTTTGTTGTTATTATTATCCTACTTTGTTCTCACATTTCGTGGTCTCTTTCACTGCCAAGTTTAATGCCTCTATACTGTTCCTTTCTACAAGTAGAATTTACTATACCTAATGATTTTAGGAAGGTTTTTGTGATTGAACAGGCATAAAAAATTACATACTTTTGCAGTTTAATATCGGCTTTTGGATTTTTGGAAGTTTATTTATGTACCTTACGGCGTTTTTCATTATTTTTGGTATTATGCATGTTGAAGAGAATATGGTAGGAAATATTTTCACGGATTAATATAAGAGGGCTGGCCTTTATGGAATATGGTAAAGAACAATAAACTTAGTATGTTCCTCGAGATATTTTATTCCGACCGGCTTGAGCCATCGAATAGTATCATCAGGTATATAAATATAAAAATATCTTCGGAACTGACTAAGTTTAGTATAATTTAGTATTTTCATAATAATTTCATATTTTCAGACATGTAATTAACTCGTAGAGAATGAATACTTGGTTATTTTGTAAAACAATACTGAGGATAAACATTACTTTTATTCTCATTTGAATGCAGATAGTTAGCATGCTCCGGTAGTAATTAGAATAGAATAAGACTCTATTGAGGCCGAGATTGGATTCAGTTTATAAGTCTCCTCTTACACCTAACTCTTTGTTATTTTATAAAAAGTTAAGGTTAGAGAAAAAACTAAAAAGGTCAATAGAAAAGAAGGAAGAAACTGTCATGTGAATTAAAAACACCTACGTCGAGTAATTAGGAAAAATCTATACAGCAGAAAAATACTAAGAAGTGGGGGTATGAGAAAAATCTACCTGATAGCAATGGTAAGTTAGGGAAATAAATTTTTTGAAACCCGCAAAAAAATTAGCAATGCAACGGCTAAAGAACTGTACGATGGTGTGGAAAAGTATCCAAACCATAATAAATAGAACATTAGAAAATTCAAAAAGAAATAATTTAAATTAAAAGTTAAAAATACGCTATATTATACAAGACAGGACAAATTTATACATGTAAACTAACCCATCCACCTTAATATTCACAGACTTATCTACAAGAGCTAATAACATTAAAGTACTATTCAGAAAGAGAAGCCGAAAGGACTCTTTATTTGCCCTCTCGTTTGAATTCCCTTTCAGAAATAAAAAGATGCTCTCAGACGGATGAGCACCAGCAGAGGGAGGACGCGATGAAACCGCGGGAATGGCGCTGCGGTCCCTTTCTTCGTCAACCAATCAAATCCCACCGCCTGCATCGCTATGTTGATTGCTATTCAATAAAGCCTAACTGCCCGAGCGTGCTAATTCCCTTCCAAGTCTTTCTCATCCGAAAGCTGGATTCAAGGAATATTGTTTACTGGTACTGCATGTATGGCATTTGGCTATCGATTGCGATGGTGCCGATGGATTGCAGGAAAACATGACGGCACTGTCCTACTATACTCCCTTAATCTGTTTAGTGCTATATCGAATGAAAGCAATTTGAAAAAGAAAATAAAATGGGATGGCGAATCATGTTTATTATTTCTTTAAACTCCACTTAGACTATAAATTATTATTATAATTACATTTTAAATAACATTATGATATGAAAAAAACATCGGTTTTAGTGGTCTTGAAATGAACATTAAGTAAATAATTTCTTATTCTCGATTAAATTAAGTAAATCAATGCAGCGCACAGAGTATTATTACTCACATTTCAAATTAAAACGATGAGTAGCGACGATAGAGTAACATTTAGTCATTAACTACAAAAGAGCATTAAGGATTAACATTTCCGAATATAAAATATAAATACTCTTCTAGCATAAGATTTTTATTCGCGATTAAGGCAAGTAAAGAAAGGAGAAATGGATGTATGAAATCAATAAACATTACATACGAAATTTGATGGGAAAACATGAAGCTAACACGCCAGCATCACTATTTCAACGTTTATGTGTTGCAAGAGATTCGAAATACTATCCGTTCTCCGAAAATGATAGCGAAAAGTCGGGTCACTTCCTCGAATGGAAAAAAGACGCTGCGGATTACCGACCTTCACAGAATTATTCAGTTTCGTATTTCGATAGCTATGCTACCATCCTCAGGGGGGAGGGGATGCGAATGTGTATAAAAGTAATCGGATAGTGGAATTTTTTGAACCTTTTATAATTAATAGCTGGTTATAATTTCTTTTTTCATCAATATAGGTTTTTCGCCTGCGGAATAATTTCATTTCATGGATAGTTAAGGTTTCATTTAGCTATGAAAAAGTGTCGGAAGGATTTACGCGAATACTTAAAAAATCCAACGAATTGAGAAATCAAAGAATTAATGATCAAATTTCCAGTTAATTAAACGTTCATGTGTATAAAAACAGAAAATAACATTAATAATGTTAATTATAACGAGACTACGAGAGTAAGGAAGAAAGGATTTCAGAAGTTTGGAATAAATAAATCATGAGTTATAAATTCATATTTCTCAATTTAAAACGTAAATTTTACGAATTATTAAAAATGATAATTATTCACCTAAACATTGTTCAGAAAGATATTAGAAAAACGTTTAGTAATATTAATTATTTCAACGAGTTAAAAACTAAATAAATTAGGTATTTAATTTTTGTGCCCCTAATTAATTAGAAGTTTGTCAAATGAATTATTAAATTTATTAATCCTCACGCATATGTATATAAAATAAAGAGTTTGGGCGAAATAAATCTAAAATTCTGCTAAAATTAATGTGAGAAAATATGGTGCGATGATTTTTACTGAATAGGCATGGTCTAGAGAAAGCCTTTTAACCCATGAATTTTGAAATTAAATAAAATTGTTATAATTAATAGAAATATTTTATGTAAATCCCGTCCATCTCCCATAATTAACTTCGCTAATTTCATTACTGCCACTTTTTAATTTCACTAATTGAACGACCGTGAAAAATGAGAAAAGAATTCTTTTTTGGGAAACGAGAATTAAATTTCACCTACGGTCCGATGAATTCCTATGCTCGAATAGCTAGGCTCAAATAACTCATAGTATCGGCATTTCACAACGTACTAATTGGAAGTTTCATTGGGTTTCATTCCTGACCTTTAGCAACATACAAGGGTGACATTTGCCTCTTCTGACAGAAATATGACACAGTTTTGTCTAAAAATGGTTCTTGAAAATGATGAAAATGGAGAAGCAAATTTTTATTTTCGTTACGGGTATGTTAGCATATATTCACGAATTGATGAACTGACTATAGATTTAGAAAGTCATCTCATTTCAAACTTTGTATTTAGATATCGAAATTTAAAATTGTACCCAGGTTTTATTATAGATGGAAACTCATGAAAATGATGCGACTAGCTGGAGTAAAAGTAGTGAGAGAAGAAGGAGACCGTGAGTAAACGTGATTAAGGCAAACATATATTGATAAATTGTTAATTGTGTAGCAGGAGCAGTGAGAAGTTAGAATGACGCTTCTTTTCGAGTAAATGCTTTCAGAAATGTAATAAGTGAATCGTTAATGAAGGAGAGGAAGTATGTATCATACGGATATACGGAAGGATGGAAAATTACGGAAAATCAATAAAAATCCAACGAGGCGAATAGGTATGGTTCGAAAGATATGAATGTATGAGTATGAAGAGTGGAATAGAGTGGTGAGGAATCCGTAAGCGATTAAGTCCTCAATTTGCATTGTGTTCAACCAATTGAGGTGGTGTGCGTTGAATGGGAGTTTGGCAATCGGAGTTTTAGGTTAAGCCGGCGTAATGCGAAGTGAAGGAGTCTTGAGCAAACTTTGAGAGGAGTGGCTTCTGGAACCAGTCATGAGGGCATGCACCAATTCAAAAATGCACGGAATCCTTGCGTATGACGTGCGCTCAATACATTTCTGAAGGTTCTGAAGATCGAAATAAGCTACTACTGCAACTATTCGTTTGTTTTTATTTCTCTGAAAGCTTATATATATGTTATATTTTATCTATTGTATACTTTTTGATATGAATTATGTTAGTATCTATTAACTATTACTCAGATGCTAGCTAGTTGTTGACAATTTTAGTTTTGCATAAAATTCATATGGTCAAGCGTGACTGTAGAACTCAACACACATGATGAAAAAAGAATGCTTTATAATATCAACGGAAGGTCTATTGTTCGACGAGTTCCGTCTTTGATTCATCTGAAGATTTACTTGAGGATGTTTACCCGTTGACGAAACAATAACCCTCTCATGGAAATTAGAAAGCATTCTTTCTTTCAGTAAATCGTTTTGCATTAACTGTTTGAATTTCTATGCATTAACTGGTAATTATAGGTGTAAGAGAGGCAGTTCTGGTCTAATCTTAGCAAAAGAGTATAATCGTAATAGGCATTCAACTTAATCTAAAGTTTATGTTTCGAAAATATGAAGTGATAAGAGAGATATCATGAATCTAACTACATGTTATAACCAATAACAAATCAAGACATAAATAATCTAGAGGTAAAAAACAATCGAAAATCTCCATAAGATGTTTAAAATTCCTAAGAAAAATCGGCAATGAAATAAGTCAGACAGAACCAATACTCTGGCCGGATAGCTTAGTTGGCTAAAGCAGCCTCCCAAAATGAGGAAGATCCTGGGTTTGAGCCTCGGTCCTGTCAGACTAATTTCATTTCTGTTTCTCCTTGAGATTTTTCCTGGATGAACATCTTTACGTGACAAATATCCTTAAACCCTCTTCCTTGTATTTCCCTCAAAAAGCTTTACTGGAATAATGAAGTAGTTCCGTATTTTGCGAAAGTAGTTCCTTCGGATTTGGTTTTTTGCGCTGATAGCATAAGCGTGTGAAACCATTAATAAGAAAAGGAAATTTTCCACCCCATACACTTCACTTCGGAACCTATTCGTCCAAATTCCACGTAAACTTCACTTTTAAGTCCCATATTTCATAATCACGAATGTTTTTACTGTGAAACCCCACTTCATCGCTGCAACTTGTACAAATCTGGAGCACGAATAAATCTGGAAAGCGTTTTTCCACCCACCGCAGTCCTTCGCATACATTCTCAAATGAGATTCAAGCTAATCTCAGCGACTATCATGTTTCGGATGACTCTTTTTCCGTCGGATCAGTCAGGCAGATGATGAATTGAAGCCCTAATGCCGAATTTTCCAATCAAATGCCACTGCAGAGGATTAGACCCTCAATCCATACAAGCGTGGCTTTTCTATTAGACATAATCGCAACGCTACATCTCATTGAACACGACCGATAAATTGGCAGAGAACGAAATATGCAACTATTCCGGCGTTTTCAGTCTCATCTTTTACGTTTTCCCAAAATGAGACCAATTTTTATCATTCGAACAGTTCGGCAATCGCTTGGGTATTTTTAACACCATCCAAATAAATAATGCAGATAACGAACTAATGGGAAATAAACTGCGACTGAATACGGTTCGCAATCATTATACGTGAATAACCATCCCAATTCGAAGGATTTTTGCTCCGAATTTTTGTACGTTTTTTCAAAAAAGAGCGCTAAAAAAAGAGGTTATGATAAATTGCACTCGATATCAGTAACGAATGCTGCGATAACCGGTCATTAAAGTATTTCTGCATGAGATAACGATATAATTGGATAGATGTAATTGGGAAATAGAGCCGGGATGTTTCAAAAGAGGTAATTATGGAGTTTTCACGCTCGACACACGAGTAACTGTCAATGAATTATTTATTATGTCATCGAGAGGTGTGTGATTAGGTTCCAATTATTTTGAGAAATGATTTACACGGGGCGTTTGAATATTTATTCTGGCGATGAATATCTAGTTTTTAGCTAATGATACGGAGTTTATTTAATTATTGGAATTGAAAAAAAACATCGGATAAAGAAACGTGAAAAAAGTGAGCTGAATCCGGATCTTACGCTAGCCTGGCAGATGATTCAATCATTGAGGTATCTCCAAGAGAAATCTCTTACACCCGTTATAGGGAAACTTTACAGGTAAGGCGAATGGTCTCACCATAATCAGCAAATTTATTGACAGTAATAGATATGTATGTAGACGCTTTACGAATGTAAATTAAACTTGAAAAAACACTTGCTATAGCATATGCAATTGAACAGAAACCTAAAATAATCATCATCGTTTAGTTGAGATGGTTCATATTATACAGAATAACGATCGACTTCTTCTGATTAACTCTAAGGATTCTTTTTAGGCGAAGTGTAAATGAAGCAGCAAACAAAACGAATCGGATTACATTAAAATATTTTAGATATTATCTGATTTATATACGTGTGTACATGTGTGAGTGTATATAGTTTTACGTTGTTGTTTGACCGAAAAAGAGGTTTTTGATCCAGTGACAACTCTACTATAGATGAAAAATATTTCTATTATTATTAGTATTGTTAATAATAGCTTCGACATCTGAGGTTATTTCGCACATGGGCTCCCACCGAGAATCGAACCCGGGACGGCTTTCTCCGAAGTCTAAAGCGCTTCTCACGAGGCTATCCGGTACCCGACGAAAGACATAAAGCACTTTAAAATAAATTTTATATATTTCATATTGAAATTTCTATACAAAAATATATAACAATAAACTTAGTGAATATTTCTCAAGTGTAATCTTTTGCATCGTTTACCATATTATTAGAATTTTACGAAAATACAACAGCAGATATAACACATTCATCGCTTTAAAGCAGAAAAAAACAAGGAGTCCTAACTCTTTGAAGCAGCCGTGGAAAGACAAATCCAGTGGAGAGGTTTTTAAACAGGCATCCGTCCCAAAAGGTGGAAAAATAAAGCAATTCCTTTTATCGCCCACGTGACTATACGGAGGGGAATCGTACGTGAGATTGGCGCATAGCAAAGCGAACTTCCAGTTGGCTGTGTGCCTAATGCGAGGGGTCTGGTGCACACGGTGACATAGAGGAGCCGCTTATAACGACCTCCAATAACACGACACCTTCGGATATGTCGCCATTTAGGAGCCGATTTCCCGCCTCCGCTAATTATCGCCGATTTCTGAAGGAGGCGAATTAGGCGCGCTCTGGTGGGAAAACGTGCAACCGCGAGGGATCGAAAAGAGGACGGCATGGATTCGTCGCTTTTTTTTCTAGGGTTACATCTCTATCGTTCGTTGGCCTTTTTTGTGGGATGGGGAAAAATAAATGGTTTATTTTTTCGAGGAAAAGGATTAGAGTATCTATAAATGTAAGATCGAGCATTCAGGATTCCTTGGGTTTTTTGTTTATTTTAGTTTAACTCTTTTTATTGAATTAAAATTTTTAATCTAATCTACTCTATGTTTTGTAAGACAACTTTGATTAGTGCAAGATAATGACAATCGGTTTTTCAATAAAGTAGGATATGGGATATAATACTAAAAACGATTTCACTCTTTTTACATTTTTACATTTAGACCCTGCAAACCGCCACTGGCGCATGGCAGGGGGTGTAAAACACCGAAAATAACTTGCTGATTAATCCCATAAGCCATCAATTTATGGACTATTTTTACATGTGACACTATCAAAAGGTTTTCTAAAATCTAAAAATACGGCATCTGTGCTGTTATCCGTATCAGCTGCCTTAACTAAGTCGTTCACTCTTATAGACTACTAGCTGGTCAGGTCGTTTATAAAGACGGAAACATTTCCTTTATGTAAACTCTGTTGTATTTTAACATGGCAAAAATGTCTTCAGAGGATGAATGTCATCTTTGGGAACTCTAAATTTTGGATTGCCAAAAGGGGAAAGAGTTTACTTTTGATGAATGCAGCCCCACGTTGGATGCTCGGTAAGGAGCCGTATTTGCTAAATTGCTTCTGCTGTCAAAGCACGTTTAAGAACATTAATATGTACTTTGGGAAGACGCGTGCTAACCTATATATTCCTAACCTGCACATCTTAATGGAACAATGGAAGTTCTGCATGGATATTACGCAATACGGTCGTGGGCCGCAGATGAAGAGTTAGGGCAAATTAAGGTTCTGTTCATGATTTTCCAAAACAATTTATGCAAAAATACATAAATCTTTGGGAGATTTAGAAATTCAAAGCTGTACCAGTATATATATATATATAGTATATTTTCTACTACTTTCTGCAGTGTAGGAGACAAAATTATAAATTTGGGTATGAATTTATATATTTTTCTTTTTCCGCCAGAAAAAAATATGACATTGATAAAGTAGGGGTGTTATTATCAAGAAAATTAAGGTATTTATTTAGAAGTTACCTCATTTTAGTTATCACGTCATTTGGTTATCACATACATTTGGAATTAAGCGAGAGGTATGGAATCTTATGATTCTCCTTCATCAGTCAACATTTGATAACTGCCTGCAATTTCCAAATTTCAAATAATCAACAAATTTTCATAAATAACGTTAAAATCCGAAACACATTTCTGACCGGAGGGTGAATTCTGATAGACTGAACTTAGAGATATACTTATGAACGGATAAAGGCTCCACAAATAATTGTAATAATTCAATGTTATTCAATAACAAAATAAGAAGGATTTTCGGCTACAGATAAACTGAAAGAGTTAATTTTGATAGTAAAACTGAAATTATTTAATAATGAAACATTTTCGGAAGAAAATTTATAACTAAAAGGATAATGAACTGTTACAAAATTCTACGCTTGGTTTGCTGTAAAAATTCATTTTATGCTTATCCCCTACGAATTGATGGTCATCATAATGCGTATTCAGTGATTCCTAGAAGTCGGTAATCCCGGCCTTCCCTGGTGCTGTGCTATCTAAGATACCCTACAAACGACTAATGGAGTATTTTTAACCTCTGATAATAATAATAGGTCAAAAAATGATTATACTTAACCTTTCGAATGTATGCACATATACTGTGGATCAACTTAGCGCAAGAAAGATAACTTTATCTATGGTTAGGAAAAAAGCTCCATCTGCAAATAGGTTGAAGAGTTTTTCGAACGATATCTGCATAGAGATAAGAAAATATTCATGGAGAAAAATCATCGGAAAAAATTCGTCCAGTTTTACTCATGGGAAACCTCCCGTTTTCAACTCAATTGGATAAAGTCATAAGTATATTCCTCACTCAAGTCGATTCATTTGCAGAAATATCGCTGCGAGCATTTTTTTCAGGTTAAGGGAATTCGAGTGCGCCTGACGTTCTTTTTTTATGCTAAAGATACCATTCCATCAATTTCTTTTTCGAAATGATTTACATTTTTATCTCGTGCCGCCGTTCTGTGTACACCCTTATCGAAAGATGCGCCGTTCCCAAGAGTAATAAATGCGTCTCTTTTTTAAACACGAGGATGCTCTATATTCAACTGCAGAACCCGTTGACCGGTAAACGTAAAACTGCACTCATTTTCAATTCGAACGTGCAATATTTCAATTATGCACGGCTCAAGGACTGAATTTGGTTTGCAAAATCATTTTGAATGCGGCGGAAGATAATAACGATCGTCTAAACAGGGAAATTTGATATCGTATTCAAAAGCTATTTCTCGTTGCTATGCGACTATCCGCTGTGAAATGCAGCACGTGTACGACTTCTTTATTGCTCCCCTTCGTTGCTAAGTGTTTCTTTCTTTTCAGAATTCCTATTTCTACTTGGTTACTTTTCTTGCGTGAATCTAAATGTTTTTTCGTACTTAACTAGCAATGGTATTATTTTTATGAATAAAATGAAAATTCAGTGATAATTATTTAGAATATTTTCTCTATTTTTCTTCCATATGCCCTCCAGCTCAACGAAATTACAAACTCCTATTCCAGAGCATTATATCTAGTTTTGAGAGAACTTTCATATATCACCCACCTCATTTTTATTATGTCCTTCCCTTCCCTCTTCCATTGCCTATTTATGTAATTTGATTAATCTGCTACTCTTATAAGTATACTTTGTATTACTTTATATACTAATAGTAAATACATAATAAATGGTTGAGTTCTTCAGTCTTAAGGTTGAATTTAAGTCGTCAACTTTTATGTGAATTCTGCCTTTTTCAGGAACAAAATTTAATTCTAATGTGGATAGAAATTTAAATCTGAAAAAGCCTAAGTTACGTATGAATCATTAGAGAAAAAAAATAAAAAATTAATGCTAATTTAAGTATTGTTGTGTACATTTAGACGCGTGGTCTGTTAAATAAAAACTCTAACTGACGAATTACTGAGGCCGATTTGCTCTTGTATATATTTTGCTTTGCTCTTTATTAGACTTTGCATGTACAGTGTAAGAGTAAAAATCGATACTTACTAAGCTACCAATTGACCGCCAAAAATACGTTTTTATAAGAGAAAATTTTTCGATAACTACAGTATGTGACGATAAGTTCCATTTCTTTGTAACTGAAACTTTTTTTTCGTTATTCCTGATTTCTCTGGTTTTGTAAACAGATATGTGAATCTACACTATGGCTGCAAAGTCGTTTAGGTCAACTTTACATTTAATGTTATTTATTACTTAACTGGATATGTTTAATAAAAGTCTATGAATCACTATTGTTGTAGACACGTAAAAATACCTGATTTTCTTCACAGTTTAGGTGGTCGACTTTTGACTAACAATAGGTTTGAATATTACTCGAATAAATATATAATATTTGTGTTATTTATGTTTTTAACTTTTAATTTATTTTATTGATCCTTTAATTCATTGCTCATTGAGTGTGTTGTTTGTTTTGTGTGTTCCAATGTTTCTTGCGTGTATTTAAGGCCTTGTTCAGTTTATGCATTAGGTTTAAAATAAAGCACTTGTGACTCAGAAATGAATTTTGTACCTGATTTTGAATGAGAACGTTTATTAATTATTCCATAAATGATAGTGATACTGTGATTGTAATACCGTGAGATTTTGTTCCTGATAGTGTACTATTCTTAATATTCATAAAATTCTCTAGCGATTCACCGTTGATGCAATTAGCAATTTAATCTTGCATAATGAGTTGTATGCACTGCTAAAACGCCATTCAAAATTTAGTAAATATTTAACTAGGCCAAGCTTACTATTCTATGAATGCGTTTAACTTTTCTGTAAGGAGTTTAATAGTATTTTCATTGAATCGCTTTTGTCTCATTAGAGTGAGTACTACTGATCCACGCAAACAGAATCCAAGCAATTAATTCATGTGATATTTTGAATACCAAACTGCTACTGATTCAAAACAATTATTTGGATAGTTAAAGTATTATTAATAGCATTTTGGCAGCGATTTCCTAAATAAAGAGTTATGAAAACAGGAGAAAGACAAAATAAAAGATTCCAAGTAAAGAATTTCCAATATGTCGTGATATTTACGTCATTACTTGAAATTTATAACAATATGGCAATGGAAATGTATCTGTCATTATCTGACGTGCGCATGCAATTTTACTTAACCAGCCATTTGTTAAATTATAACCAAATTAAATTCAAATAGCCGAGTGGTTAGATTGATACCAAAAAGTCTCCAAAGAATTTCCAAAAGGGTATCCTCAATGGATCAAATCCTGTTCAAGACATTTTATTTTTTTTCGGAAAATCAAGTCTTTAAAATTAAGTCGGAATTCAATAGAAGTGGTTCCGGGTTCAATTCCCGGTGGGAGCCCATACAAAATAACCTCAGCTGTAGAATCATTTTTCACAATGCTACTACCATTGAATGTATTGATTAATTGAGAAATAATTCAAGGAATATACAGAACAAAACTGTTTGTTTTCCCAGCCGATGTAAAACTACATATCTGAATCTCACAGTGAAATTTCACTCTTTTCAAATCAATCCAAAAATTGAAAATACTCCAGTAACTAAGAAAACAAACCATTTCCATAGAGATAATACGGCAAACCGAGAAACTTTCAATGGATAGAGGAGCATATATTCACCGTCTTTAATGAAGCTTAACGTATCTCTCATCGAAAGAAACCGCTTTAATATTTCCTTGCACTCAAATTCGAAGTCTACCTTTGAGCTCCTCAATACCTGAAATCGAAAAATAAACCGCAAAAAATTCGCAATATGCACACGTCTGTGCGAAACTTATTTCCACATCCGCGCAAGTAATTTGAGGAGAAATTCCATCTGCACAAGTCCTTCTCCCAATAGGTGAATAGGATGCGAATTGCAGCGAACACTCTCTCAAATCGGAATCCCTAGGAGAAGGAATAGCGGGACAAATAATCGCGGGATATATTCTTTTTGGGAGATGAGGTGGGTACATCCGACCCATTTCGCATATTCATGTCGGAATTTCCGACGTCTCGCATTCACCCTTCCGCACAAAACATCCGGCGAAGACTTTTCGGTCGCCCGTTTATTCATGATTACCGGAGGAGGAAATTAAACGTTTGCTTTCATAAGGCGCTGCATCCAATTTTCCGAGGAAAAGAAAGCGGGTTTTCGATTCGTGAGTTCATCTCTCCTTTTTTAATTCCTCAATTTATATCGAATGCGTTTTAAAGTTTTGGAAATGCAGTGCAGTTATATACAGAATAGTGCGGGCTATTTATAACTTATGTTTGCTCCATTATTTTCATCCTTTACCTGCAATATTCTGATTTTAATTTCTTAGTTTGAGCCCTTATTCTTCATAGTAAATGTTGAAAAAAGAGCAGAGTTGTACCTTCTTCACAGAATAATTGTAATGAAAAACGCTGGATCTTCATTTCTTTCCATTTCTGTATATTCATTTTAATTTCCCTGACATTCATTTTGTTTACAATTTCGATCTATATCTTTTATATTTCCCGATCTTCGATTTCTACATTTCTCTATCTTAATTTTTTAATTTCCTGATATTCATTTTTTTACCGTTCCGGATCTTCAATTTTTCGAACTAAAAGTTTTATAAAATATGCTGAGGAAAAAGTGCAACGATTCCCTTCTTTAACATAACGTAATTTTACAAGAAATAAAACTTTAAACGTAAATACGGAATTTCTAAGATAAACAAGAATAAAATAGTGGGCGGTATGTAAAAAATGTTTGCGACAAGTGACCTACATTCATAGTCTGCAATTTCCTCATTGACACAGGTTAACATGAGCATATCCTTAATATACTGCAATCAAGTTTAATCATACGGTCAATTTAAGTTAAATGGACGCTGTTTAATTTAGTTTTCATATCATTGAATTACATTCGCGAAATGTGTGATTTTGTTTGCAATTATCATTGTTGACGAAAATTCCTGCGTTCAATAATAAGCAATTATCATAGTCATAATGAGAGTGATGAGACATAGCAACCAAACAAAGAAATAAACAATGTAGCTAATTGCGCTAACCAGCTGAAATTTTGGAACGAGTCGTTTTGGGAGAATTCGCAATGAAAATTAACTAAAAGGAAAAAAGGAATCAATCGAAACAGAAAAGAAAGAGCGTTTTACTTTTGATGTAATTTTGGTAACTGACAGAAATGAAAATTGGTGTAAACGATAAAATATTATCAGAAAGATAAAAATGATGTGATATAATAAGTCATAATTAGGAAATTATGTACCGAGGGCTTGGTTTCGAACATGAATTACGTAAAATTTGATTTGTAAGGTAATAACTTGCTGAATTAATATGATAATGATGCACCATTATCGACTGCATGAAAATTATTTTGAAACACTCCTCTATTAATGCCATCAATTGCTAAATTAACTTAAGAAAGATATACTCTGATTGCATTTTCATTCAATTTAAATCAATGACAGAAATTGAAATTTCAATTACAAGTTGCATTTAATGGCACACGTGAATTTCGAATTACCAAGGAAATTATAATGGGTAAGTTCTTAATTACTTCATTGCCAGCTGCGTTAACGGTTGGGAACATCCATTCTATATATTAAAAAACCTGGTCAGAAGCATGAAATGTAACATAACAATAAAAAGAGGCAAAAACATCTGTTGGTACGACTTAAATACCATTACATACATATTTAGTCCGAAAACGGAGAAATTTATGGAAAAAATAAGATAAATGGAATGTAAGACTCGTGATAATTATTATTCGAGAAAAATGATGATAAATTCAAAGTCTGAACAAAGGGTCACAGAAAATGTGCCGGAAAATTTTATATACAGATTAGCAATTGGTTGGAAGGAAATTTTTAGCCCCTTCACGCGTAACAAATATATGTTTGAGAGAAAATTATTTAACTAAACTTTATGAGTAATTAAAGTATTGTGCATATTTCTGTTTTACATAAAATGATTCGTATTTTATGTGTAGGAAATAATGAAATGTTCTGAATTCGAAGGGCTGTAGTAAGTGTGCGATGAAAATTTCACGTAGTAATTTATATCTTAGGCTACAAACGATATGAACAGTTACCACCTGTTGTATACCTACTAGTAACTTGTATATAAATAATAATAGCAATAAAAACAACGGAAACAACAATACACTGACAACAGAAACAATCATAATAATTATTACAATTCATTAATAATTAAAAAATGTGAATCTAATGAAATCTAAACTGAAAAATGGCTAGACTAATCTAGATTAAAAAACTGGAATAAACTGTAAAACATCGCTTTATAACTGAGGGGATTAATGTCTTGATGTAGAAGTGAATGCATATTTTAGGCAGATTTTGCGATGGTTAACATGAAAAAATCTCCACGGCAACGATGTAAACAAGAAATGAGCGCAGGATGTGCAGCAGCATTGCAGAGAACGTAATAGCATTATGAAATAACATGAATATGATACGAGGGTTCTTCCTCGGGTTATCTAGCGCAGATATTCTCGTGCTTGATAATGCAAGAAAAAGTGCTCTTTTGCATTCGTTGACACGATTGTGGCGTTTAATCTCTTCCACATGAGCGATGCAAAGATACATTTATGGACGGTTTTGGGTGCATTAATCTACAATGCTCATGAGAGGTCCACGTATTGTGATAAGCGACCTAACAGGATGGCGAGAGTTAATTTCCAAACTTGACACGTATACAACGATATCTTCATACAATCACATGATTGGACAAGGGAATCAAGAGAAAAGATGCATCCGAAAGAAGATATTTTTTGAAAAGATATTATCTCAATAAATCTGATATAGTCAAGCACAAGTTTGTGGAAGGAACTCGTATTAAAGAAACTGTAATTTCCGCATAAAATGCATCTATTGCAACGACTATTTTCGGATAAAAGTATACATCTTCAGGCAGCCTGAAAAAATTAGGTAGCTTATATCTAAACAGAATATTTTCAGTTGCATATGAAATTTTTTCATACTCATACAGAGAAATCGTTTCATAATAAAATTGTTGAATGCATAACTTCTCCATGCTCTTATTTAAATGCTAAGTTATTCTGGAAAACAGAATACAACATATGCTGAAACCGTATTGCGTCTCGTCATTCTACGTAAACGGGGCGTTGTACACATATATTTGGTAAACAGGCCTGTTAATACAAGCACGTGGTTAATTTTAATCTGATTAAGAAGGATTTACGCATTTCAAGCGAAGGAAATCTAATAGATAGCAAGTAAAGTAACTAAAGCTGAGGAAGATGAATTAAGGAAAAACTAATCTTTAACGGTACTGGTAAGCATATTACCCAAAGCTAAAACGAAAAGGGATGATTAATCAGTCTTTAGAATGAACTAGACGACTGAATAAAGTTCATAGCGTTGGTCTACAAGGCATTAAAAACATAACTTAAAACGTAAAAGTTTAAGGAGAATATGGCTAACTTACAAAGATGTAGGATAACGCACCATCCTGAAGAGCGATGTTTTCGAAGCAGTTTAAGGATTATGGCCAAGAGTGTGGTACATACCTAAAAAGAGAAAAAAGATACATTAAAACATAAATACATAAATAAGTAAAATACATAATAAAAATAACAATTTCATTAATAAGTCATGTTCGGAAAGCAGAGAAATGAATTTGAAGGAAGTTACAAACGACGTTCCACCCATAACATCGAAATTTCATTTTAGAAATTAGCAGAAACTGTTTTATTAATTACTATTTGTGTACAACTATATGCTGTATGAATTCCCGTCTTTATTGAAGACTTCCACAACTTGCTCGCTTATCCGTAAACGGGAAACCATTACATAAGCATACCAAATACGAGTGAATGCCTTTAAATCACTGAATTCTATGCCTTGTGTCAACAGCACGGTGAATCTACGCTCGAGAATGACTCAATCCTACAGTCTTGTGTCGACGCGAATGTAAATAATTTTCTCAAATATCATTAATTCAACCTCCGGTCCCTGTCGAGAATCTTCGCCCAATTCCGTGGTATTCAGCAAACTTTTCCATTAACACGCCGTAGCACGTGACGGAGGCATATCAGTCGTGACAACGGCGTGCCCTCAATCACGTCAGATAACCAGATAGTATCCATTGACCGTCGTCCGTGTTTGTCCTCCGGCCTTGTAATTCAAACATTTTGGCCAGGCGATTCGATTTGCTTCCCACTGAATGCCAACGCTGAGACGAGTTACATTTCAGCCGAAACTGAATGCGGGTCAGCGGAAGATTGACTTAAGGAAGGGCTAAAATATTCCGCTGTGCTAAACAAAGCGTCTCATATGAAGATGATACTTTGACACGTCTTTTCCTTTCATCTTAACACAGGTGAAAGGTAGAATGAGTAACTTAATGCAGTGAATGAATGTACAAATCAGATAGGAACGGAACGCGGCTTTTGTGAATTCAAGATAAAACGTCTTTTTTTCAGGGAAATGTCTTCATAAAAGAAATATATTCGCTTTAAAGTCATTCCAGTGCCGCATACGAATTTTGAGGATTATATTAAGCATTTGATCACTCTAAAAACAATTCCAAGTAGGATAACGTACTGCAAAAAATGGAACATTTATCCTCCTCATCCTTTCATGTTCCTTGTCACAAACAGATCTCAGCAAACAAATGCACTGCCCCCATGCATAGCATTCCTATTTTATTATAAATGCATACTCACATCCTATCTGTTTCCTAAAAGAGATTAAGCACCACATATTTATCCGCGGCTTCTAAAAAAGAGAACTATATGAGCTTCGCAGCTTCACCTTACAAAAGCTTCAAATTAATGGAATGTCAGAAAATCTTGATAATCGCTCGGGAAACAGAAGCGTTGAGGTATGTAAAATAGCAATGGAGGGAAGCCAAGTCTATTACTTCGTTTAGCACCACGAGATACTATCGTTTGACCGAAGCCCATTTGGCCGACACCCAATCTAAAGGATCTCAGTTTACCGACAAGCCATTCCGGTCCATAATACCTAAATGAATTAGAAATTAATCCTATTATATATTGAGAAATATTTTTCCGTGGCATTCATTTCAATATCGCTTGTAAAGCATTTAAATCATAACTCAAAAAAAGAATATTGTGACTGAAGTGAGATATAAACGAAGATATCGCTACGCCAAACAATCCTCATCCCACTGTTAGAGCTGATACGGACTCTGAGATAGAGGGAAATCTTCAGATAACTGTTGTCTCAGGGCAGAGCATTAGATTAAAAATTCGCTGGGCGGTATTTCCTTTCCCCGCTATTTCTAGTTCAAAACATATCGAATCAGCCACAAATAAGTTAGAGTGTTTTGTGGGCTGTTTAGCGTAGTCTCGGAAAGATTGTGATTTCTCCTCACCACTGTTGTTAAAAAAATTGTTATTCTTCCCTAATTGTCTATATGGTAAAATCTGCTTCATTGTAGAGTAAAATCATTGACGTAACAAGGAAGTAACGAGTAAATAAGTAAGAGGCTCTTTGTGTTCAAAGACCAGGCAATTTCTTAAAAAAAATAACGAAGGGCAATCATCATTAAATAACCCAGTTATAACGCTATCCCGCTTAAAACGCGGTTTTCGCTTGCTCTCCTTAAAAGCGTCTTAACTGGGTTTTACTGCATAGGTTGGGAATCACATAACACATATAACCAGCTCTGAATGTATATATCTGGTCAAATAATTAAATAGAAAGGGTTACCCGTAGAGAAACTCGAGATGAAAAAAGGAAAACCAAACGGATCAGAACCGAGTGTCGGTCAATTGATATAAAACCAACAGCGATCAAAAAAAGAAGAGTTGCATTGAATGAGGAGGTCCATTAGGAGGAATGAGTTTTTTACGCTCGGGTGAAACCCTTTTTGATTGATGTCGATAGGGAAGAAAACTCAGGGAAAGGGAGAGAACGTGGAGAGCAGAAAACACGATTAAGGGCAGAGAAGAAAAATTAGACCAAAAGAGAGCGTTAATGAGGTTGAGATTGATGTGATAAATTAGAGGGAGAAAGGTGATGGAGGGTGCGTTGAGGGTAGAATATTTTGTGGGAACGAAAGAAAGGTGAAAGAGCAGTAAATAAAGGAGAGAGAAAAAGGGCAAGGAAAACAAGTCCAAACTAAGCGATATATATCTTATTGTCTACTGGGAAATATCCCCGCCCAGAATGTCGGAAATAAATGCAACTTTTTAAATATATAGAAAAACCCGGTTAAGACACTCTTTGGGGAATTTAAACCGCGTTATAAGTGGGATAGCGGTTCTAAACGGGATATGATAACGGTTACATTCTTTAACGTTGGAAAACAAAAGAAAAGGTTAATAATAAAAATAAATTGCCGTGGGTTGCGGAGTGGTTAGCGTTCTCACCGTTTAACTCTAGGGCCCCGGGTTCGAGTTCCGAATAGCCAGGATATTTTTCTGATTAGGAAATTAGTTCCATTAATGGATATTTGCGGATATGGGGATTTGGAAAATAAATTAAATAATTAAAGGAACAGCTTGACAGGTTCCTTTATAAAGAGTTTATTTATTTCTCTATATATAATAAGGCTGTGTAATATTTATTAATTGTGCTGGTGAATATCGGTGTGGACCCCAAAAATTAACTAAAGGAGAGGAAACTGAACAATAAATCATATTTTGGTGCTTGGAGATCGGCGTAGATTCAAAATCGCGAGAATTTTGTACGAAATAATGATAAATTTGTATAATTTAGTGGAAGAATACACTAGTATCAATAATAAAAGATAATGATACCCCTCGATTACTTAATACAAAAATATTATAATGTTAGGATGGCTATGTTGCAGCTACCTGAAGAGACGCATCGCCCTCATACTCAGAGCTCTTAAAAGCGCATTATCTCCCGAAAGAAAGAAACCGTGGCGACCTGGAAGTAAATAAATAACCGCAAAAAGCAAGAGAAGAGGACAATTTAAGAGAGAGGAAATAGAAACAAGGTGCAGTCTCGCTAAGTGAAGCATTACCTCCGGATGAATAAAACAAAAGAAGGCAGAGGATGGTGGTGAAGTCGGGTAATAAATAGCACGTGGATAAGTGTGCTTTATGGGATAGAGATAAAGAGATATAGGGATAGGTGAATGGAGAGAGAAGTCCTTGAAAGAGGGAGCAAATCCATTGTAGATGGATGTTTAGGACGTGAGATGTGTCCTCCGAGTGGATTTGTGTGAAAATGGGGGAAAAGGGGGATTTGGAGTGTACGTGGGAGTTGATATCCCTTTGGTTTGGATGTCGGAGATGAGGGAAGAGATAAAGGAAGAGAAGAAAAAGTTAAGGGAGGAATAACAAGGAACTTTGGGAAGGAATTATAAGGAGGAATCGGTGGTACGAGGATAGACAAACAGCCTCCTCATTTACTGCGCTTAATTTCTCGTTACCGGTTGCTGTATTCGGTTAATATTCAAGTGAACAAGTACTACATACATGTACCTAAAGAAGTTCAAATATCCTCCATTAATGATATGTCAGAACAGAAGGTTTTAACCCTTTTTAACTCCACTTTTACTTTTAAAGGCATTGGTCCAAAACTAGCTATATAGAGATCCCGGGTTCGAATCTTGGTTACAAAGACTTACGACTTAAACAGGTCCCTAACGTTTCACTTAAGGAACGGTTTATCCACGGAATGTTTCATCTAGAGACGTTTCACCAAAGACTTTTCACCAAAGATTTCTCACCACAAAGGTGTTACGCCCAAAGATTATTTTACTCTATGGAAATTTCATTAAATGGTGTTTAAAAAAGACAATATACAAAACTAACAGAAATTATTAACATGACAATGCCAAAAACACATTTTAATATCTTAATCAACTGAGTTTCAAAGATGTGCCTTAACATTATAAATTTAAAACACTGAAAGTCTTTCCGTAATGTTTGTGTATGCAAATGAGTGAAAGTTTAAACGTAAAAGGCAAAGTGCGATCATATTCGAGCTGCATTTCCTTATTCTTTAGCTACTACTACTAGCATGATATATAATATGGTATATTATTCCACGCTTGGAGTTTCCTCTCATTTTTGAAGTCAAATTAAACCGAAGGTGAAATATTTTCGTGTTTTTCGTTGGAAATTTCGAATTGATATTCAAGTGTGCAGTACCCTACAAAAGGCTGGAAAACACTGTACAACACAGCATAATGTATCAAAAGGAGAATGGTTATTAGGTACAAAGAGAAATCGACAGCTTCTTGTATAGCATAAGTTGAGCTCTAAGCAATATTCATGATCTGCTTTCACGGCCCTTGGTTTCTCAGAATTATATTAATACGATCTCATACAAAGAAGTCTAATTGAACATATTTGAAGGAGCGTTGATAACATTCTTGTCGCAGCTAGTAGTCAAAGCAAGAATTTCCTTAGATTTCCTTCACGAATAGTTTCGGGAATATCTCCAAAGTTATCTCCACTCAAAATACAAATTTATACGCTTGATTTAATTTGCAGCTGCATTCTAAGACTGTCTTGCTTTAAGATGCATCAAACGATAAATTCATGCGTCTATAAATATTTAAATACATGTCAAATTCATGTACAATTGCACAAGTTTTGATTTATTGAGATTTATTAAAGGAAGTTAATGTGTTGTAATTATTTTTCATTTGTCCTGTTACCTGATATAATTGTCTTGATACTATGATAAATATTGTTTATTATGTTTTCGCAGGAAGCAAAGTCAATCAGCACCGGGTATATAATAGTAATAATATTTTTAACATGCAAAGCCGTATTCATCTCCCAAGATATAAATACTCTTTAGTATGAGGAATATACTATAAGTACTCCAACATGTCATTATAAAAATAATTCTTTGACAAAAAGGTTTCTAATCTAAATCTAATTCTAAAGAACTGATCTACTTCGTTTACTGAGGTACGCCAGGAATGAATTTTAAAGAACATTTTCTCCGCAGGAATACAAGATTGAAAGAGGAAAAGAAGCTTTTTTGATACGTACCTAAATTAAAGTTATTTTAATAGGAGAGTACTTAAACTGAGTTCATACATGTAACTAGGCGAAGAGCATGATATTTCTAACGATTAAAATCCCTTCGAAAGACTCGCACTGTAAAATATTGGAGTAGTGATGAACGAAGGCAATCGCCTATTTTTTGCCGAGTTTGCATCTCTTCAAAGTCAGTTGGATGGATCCATTCGTGATCAACCAATAAGACCCAACCACAGATGACGGAAACCTCATCAAATAATAGAACGGTAGGAAAAATGCAATCATGCACACCATTGGAGCAATATGAGATGCGCAGTAATTTGCAGGCGCACTCAAAGAGATTCTTGTGGATATTCCAGCTGTTAATATGTTCAGCCTTTGAAGTGAGTTTCTGCGTGAGGTGAGCTGTGTGCTTGCTAATAATGAAAGGATGAATGGAACTATTGTTTGAACAATATGGTGCAGCGAAAATTAAAATATCGGATATGCAGTGTGATAGAAGCAGCGGGAGAGATAACCCTACAAATTTCAATTAGCTTTTACCCTAAGATATATTGGCAAACTGCATGAAAATTAAGAAATAAAAACTTGCTCCTGCATTAAATTATCCAGTCAATATCAAAATCCTATCCTTCATCGCCCACCTGCAAAAGTTTTCCGTGGCTCTTTGTAGATACAGAACGTAGATTACCTTGGAATCTCGAGATTGAAATAGTTTCAAAAGTGAGGAAACTTAAACTCAAAGGAAAGTTTGGTGTAATCTATCCAAAAATATGGAATGAACACGAGGGAAAAATGTTCATCCTTTTGAAAGTTTCAAAGCGATGAGCTATGCAAAGATTATTTAAAAGAAATTCCGTAACAATTAGTCTACCTATACAATATTAGATCTTGAAATTACTTTTAAGAATCTGAAAGCAGCTTCTTACTTTTTAACAACTCCCCATTTTATTAATTATAAAATCCCTGGCATAACTTAGTCTTTGGTTGTTCAGAATGAAAAGGATGATTTTAATAGAATTCAATGTTTTCATGTCGGCGAAATATTTTTAGCACACTCATTTCTTTCAATTGTTATAGCCGAAGAAATATATTTAACATATGTATTGATGCGGTGTTATTCAGGTGAGATTGAGACTAAAAAGTCTCTTCTTACATCTAACCCTTCGTGGATTAAAACTCGAAAGAAAGAGATAGCATAAAAAGTGCACAGAATAAAACTAATTTGTCGGTTTAAAAACCTATAATATTGCTTGGGAAGAAATACCCACAACATGGAAAGATTCACACGAAGGGGTGTATGAAAAACCATCGAAACCTTTAGATAGCAAAAAGAAATTAAAATTCCACGAAAAAGGCAGACATCTGAAAGTCTAAACGATATATGTAAGCAAAATAATTGCTGATACACAAAAAAATAAATAAAAAATTAAAATTAAAAAAATGATAATAGAAATAAATAGAAAATGAGCATTCTGGAATTGAAAAATTGGCTAAAACATGTCAGAAATGAAAAGTAGCAATAAAAAAATTAACGCAAACAAAAATAAAAACTCCCTCTCAGTAAAGGCATTTTCGGTACCGGTTGATAAAAGAATAAAAACATCTGAAATATTCGGAAATGCAATTTCAAAAAAATGAAAATAAACAAAAACATCAATTATCAGGATAACCTGTAAAGGCACCTCAATAATGCAGTAAAAATTGCTGCTGAAAAGTGCAAGGTCTATAGAGTAAATCTTGTGGAGAAATACGTACATTTGGAACGGGAAATGACGTATTTCCCCACCTCTGGTTTAGACAATAACCATCCCATTTACACTGCCGAACGAAGCAAGCTTTGCAAAGCCGTTCTATTTAAATCTCGCGCAAGCAGGCGCTCCGTTGACACCATCTACATCTGTACGACGTTTAAAACGCTGGTCTTTTCTCTCTGTCGCAGATTCCCCGCCTGGCTCTTGACAGATATTTTTTCCACTCTTTCCATCTTGCCCTTCTTTCAAAAAATCCCTCCGCAGTCTGCAAGACGCCAACTCTTCTTTTTTCCTTCCACCGCATTATTCTGCCTCGCTTTTACCACCAACACATTCCTCCGCGATTCTTAGCGCAAAGCAGTGACTTGACACGTCCAACCCTGTTTTTCAACCTTTTTCATCCTTTGAAAAATAAGAGAATGTTTATTTTTTATTCACTGTGTCCTTCCGTCCGGAAATGTGGACTGTCCGTCCATTTTATTTCCTTCCAGTTCTTTCTTGCAATTTTTTTTACCGCCCGAACTATTTTCACCCGCGGATTAATGTCCCACCCTGTATTGTTCTTCAAACCCTTTGTTTTTCTTTTAAAAATAAGGAAAAGGAGCTTTCTCGTCCGGGGATTGTGCGATTGTCATTTTTCAGCTCTTTCTCGCGCAAATTACTTTTTCCCGCCCGAACTATTTTCCCCCGCGGATTACCTCCCTTTGAGCCTCCTTCGCATCAAGTGGGCGCATTAGAAGACCACAATTATCCCGTAAATCGCCTCCTTTAAGGCGCGGTTGAAAATTTCGCCGACTTGGTTAGATGCCCGCAGGAAACTTACCCGCGACGCCACGTGGCGGAAAAAGGAAGCAAGGCTCTCACAAAGCGCGCTTCCCCCGCGAAATAGTTTATGCCTCGGAAAGATATAACACGTAATTAAACTTTGGAATAATTATTTTTCGCGCAGACTAACTTATCGCCTCCGCGAGTGAAAACAAATGCGAGAGGCGGTTACGTGGGCGGTAATGGATAGGCCAGCACGAATTCCCCGCATTAAATACGTCAGCGTGTTTAATATCCCTTCACGCCGTTCGCAATTACCTTGCCTTCCTCACAAGACGTTAACGATTTTTACGCCACCTTTCTTGCGGAGAGGAATAAAGGTCTTTGCGCCACGATTTTTGCTCTCGGGGACACTTCCCCTTCGCGAGAACTCTCCTTAACCCCACCGTAAAAAAATATAGGTTGACTTTTGTCGGATCCCGTATTGACGTTATATTCTGACAACCTCAAGAATCGCCTGGGGCTCTTCGGGAAGAGGATGTATTGGAATGGGACCCGAGGCGAATCTTAGGGCGAAAGAGGGGAGAAATTGGGAAGAATGAAAAGGAGATGAAAGATGAGGGCAAAAAGGACCGATAAACGGGGTACGTTTGGAATGTATTTTTGTTCCATTCCCCATTCCTCCACATTCGGTTTGTTTGATTAGAATAAACTCACTTCCTATGTATTAACTAAAGGAGATGATACGCTCATTTTGTGCGATTAAAGTCGGACGAAAATTTTGCGAAAGAACTTCATGAATGAAGAAAAGAAACACAATTTATGTGTTATTCTGAACCGAACTTTTGTTTACTATTTAAGTGCCAAATAGCGCTGAAGCGCTGAAACGCGAAAAATGCTGAAAATCAGTGTATTACATGAAACACTGCATCCAGAGGAGAATGATTATTATAAAGTGAAATCAGCAGCTTTTTGCGGAGTAAAACTTAAAATTTCTAATTTGAATTCATGGATAGCTTTCACGGTCATCTTCTCAGAATTATATTAATATGGCCTTCCATAAAGTGTTAAAATTGGAAAATAATTGAAGAAATGAAAAAATTATATTAACTTTCATTTTAACTCGCATTAGACAAAAATTTGGGGAAACATCTAGAAAAAAGAAGAGAACCACATGTTTTAACCAGAGAAATTCGAAACGAATAGTAAAAACTTAATTATTTTGCAGAAAATGCAATGAATAGGTCATAATAGAAAGTTTAATGTTAAGTCATAAATAACTTTTGTTGCATCGTTATCATTTCTGTTTAAAAAAGACTAAATATCTCCCTTTGAAATACACGGAAGAAATTATTGAACATAAACATCACGCATTTCTTCACTTGATTAGAGATAAAATTGCAAAATTTAGGAATCTCTGAGAGATCAATGACATAAGATACTTATAAACTTTTCTCCCAAAAGTATCCTTGTTTCGATTCCAGACGACTCGATAAACCTTTAATATGAAATGCATGTTTAGGTCAATTCGATCGATTGCAGAATTATGCAAGATAGGTGTAAAAAATGAAGACTTAGAAATGTATAAATATGAAGGTTGGAAAATGTGAATGAATATGAAGAATATGAATACCGGGAAATATAGGAAAATGATTATCGAGAATGTAAAACATAAAGATCGAAAAAAATGACAATCGGTAAATGTCAAAATTGAAGATCTGGAAACCTTAAAAATTAAATAAAGAAAATAATTGGCATACATTTTCAATTCTGCCAATTTCAATGAGAGAATTCAATAGTTGAAGATAACTATTAAAAATAGAAAATCAATCCATAAAGAAGATTCTACTAGAGTCGCCTTTTAAAGAAAATATAAAATTATCAAGAACTCATTATTAAGTTTTCCTTAAATATCTCCTAAGTATATTAAGTTGGCCAACGAGCTTAACTATGATATAAGGATTTTTTCCAGTGGGTTCGTTAATGAAACAAGTTCATCGGAGTACTAATTCACATAAAAAGAACAAAAACACAACGGTCGACTTATTATCGCAACTGCATAATCTTGTTATGAGGAGAATATTAAAATCTGAAGAGTCTCTCCCCTGGAAAGCTCCTAGAAATGAGTATTCTTAGCGAATAATAAGTTTAATGATATCACCATTTCAGATAGGAGTTCTTTACGCTAATTCTATTTATGTGAGAGATTTATTATTTAATTTTTGCTAGTTAAAATCTTAAATGGAATCTTTTCTATTTGTGGCCTTACAGCGTTTCTTATCTCTGGATATATTTTACGTTTAAAGTTTAAAGAGATATTTACTTCAAGTCAAGATCTATAAAAATCTACGTATAAAATACGTTGGCTTAATGTAAAATTATAGTTGATTTAATAAATGAATTATGTTTATCTTATCATTTATAGCTTTCACAATTTATATTTCTGTATGATCTATTTCGTTGAGTATTTTCAACTTTCACGTATAAATTTACGAAACACACGCCTTTTTTCGTAATTAAAGTACAGGTAATTCATATAAAAGCTTCTTTTGGGAGTCCTCTTTTGTCATGTCTAATTATCCTTATTAATTACCTTTCTTAAAAATTCTTATGAAATTTTATCGTCTATGAAAGTGAAATGATAATTATTAAAAATATATATTTAAAGTCTTTTTGTATTCAACAGTAATCGATAAAAAAGTTTGACTATAGATAAACCACCAAAAAAATACTTAGTCTTTATTTAGACATTGATTTAGTAAAAGTATAATGACTTTATTCTCTTCGGTTTCGCCTCTGAGTTGCATTAATAGAACATTAATCCACGAGAAGAAAGCTTAAACTTTTAGAACGTAGTTTTGGTAATTGGTAAAAACGATACTTGCTCTCCTCGATGATATTTTTCAAAGTTTGCCCACAGTTCACCCAATTCTTAATTAGGCCACGTACATCCTGAGGGAATTTGAACCGTTAATGCGTACGCAAAGGAGCCAACCTCATAACCATTCCTCGTAATTAGATTCTCATCCGTTGGGGGGCATACATACTAAGCTGGAAACTTCTTATTGTCTTTGGATTTCCCTTCACGTCGAAGTTCAATTGTGTCGAAATCATGAGATGAACAAACACCGCAGAATTAATCACTTTTAAGTTCAACGAGTTTAAAACTTAACGTCGCCTCACCGAGGGTTTTGTTTCGTCTTCCATTATGTATTAAGTTAGACGTTTTAAACTCGACTGGAGAAAGAGGCGCAGTTTCCGTACTTTGGAAATTATTAACGCGCCTCACGAAATATAGACTAGCATCTATGAGCCTATTCCTCACGAGATCAAAAGCAAGATTAATGCACGCTAATACATTCGAAGTACACGGGAAAATGCACGTGGAATCCTCTTTCGTTGTTTTTTTCATTCAGCGACTAAACAGGCGAAGAAGAACTCAAGCTTGAATTTGTATGAATAAATGAAGGGGAAAAAGTCTACCGTAGTCGTTATTTTAATCAGAATCTCTCACTTTTTCCCCTCCGCCTGATTAAAATGATTCCTAAGGAAATAAAATTAAAACTCATACATTAATGAGTCCAATTTCACGATTTACTCTGAAAATTTAGTAAAAATGTTTTAGTAAAAGTAAAAAGTTTTAGTAGTATTCGCTAATCATTCGTTTTACATTAAAACCTATTCCATTTTTAAACTAAATTATTAATAATAGTGAAGAATAAATTATTTATTATAAATAATTTACGATAAATAAGAGAAGATGGATTTTCAGTAATTTCTTGAACTGAAGCACACCAGCTTATCATTATAAAGTGTTACGTAGATTTCCATTACTTGTCGTGAAGTTTTAGTAGTATTCGCCTATCATTCGTATCTTGGTTTTTGAAGAAATGAAGAACTCTTTGTAATTATTCCAGAGATATACTTGAAGCACGACCTGTTTCAGATAATGAATAGTCATCGTTAGGAATTATTACAAAGTTTCTTACGTTTTGATTGTAAAACCTAATAAACTTAAAACCTGAAGATGACTAAGCAGTAGTTGAAACCGGCCGTGTTTTCAAATATATATTTGGAATTATTATTTTATATTTCTTTCGTTATCGAATTCCACATAGGAATACATGTGACAACACGTGTGAATAACTTGGACGTTCAACATACTTCTGGTTTTTGAAGAGCAAAGGTTAAAGAAGCCTCAAAAAAATCATCAAACAGTAACACTCTTAACACAGCATGCAGATTCGAGAACTAGTAAAGAGCCCCAATGCAATCTCTTCACAGCGCATGCACTCTTGAAAGACCCGTGTCATCAATTTATCCGCATAATTTCGAACGAAGGCAACGGCGAGCAAACGTGTAATCCATTGAACTCTCACCTTTATGGACAGGTTCGCAACCTAATTTTAATCCTTTGAGGACAAAATAGCACTCTGCCATTCATTTCCCAAACGGGAACCATTTCATAAGGTAGGATGCATTGAGTAGCGAAGGAAAGAACACTTCCAGATAGGTGGTATTTCGGGAATGGATTGATCCGAAATTGGAACAATGGATTCCTGGTTCCGGGAATATCAGGGGAAGGGAAACCTGCGGGAATAATTCAGGGAAGACACGGAGAGAAAACCGATAGCATATGGGAGGGGGAGGATCACCTTACAATACCACTTCCGGGAGTAGCGCACAAAGTACAAATAAGATGAGGAAAATGTGCTGTAAGGATGTTTCTCAATAATCCCAATGTATCGGAAGGACAAAAAAGAGAACATGGTCTGCAAGGAGGAAGTTGAGAGAGACGGGAAAGAACTATTTATACACACAAGAGATATTATTATATTATTAGAGCATGGAAACTTTTGACAATTCACCAACGAATTTAAGTAATATTTTAGAATTATGGGTATTTCAGTCAGTAATTTCCATAATAGCATTTATAAGATACAATGGTCGTATGAAATCTGGAAGGATTTCACAAAAATTGCATAAAAATGGAGATTTTTGTTAGCATGAACGGATGTTATTTTCAATTCAAAATCAGGAAATTTATAAATCAGATTACATTCAACTAAAAATAAAACAATTTGAATTGTAAATCATTGCTCAGAATACTCCATTCGAGTTAAAAAATTTTCACTCAAAAATTTTTTGAGCTCGAATTTTTCCTTTCTAAATATAAACTACCTAAAAGGAAACGGCAAAAATCGTTGTTTCAAAATTTTATATTGAATACATGTGGAAAAATTACTTATTTCCTAAGGTGTTTTTGAAATTTATAATTCATTACAGTAAATTCATTCTTGTATGATTTTCTTTCCACTCTTAATTTCGGTATTCAGACTTTCAAATACATTTGTTTACATTTTGCTACGTTTAAAGTAAAATTAACGTTTCTATCTTTAGCATTGCTTTATATTAAGGCTGTATTTTAATGTTAACTCAAAATTGCCTAGCAAAATAACCTATTGTATACCGTATATATGAATAAAATCAACATAATATATTCTCAGTGCAACATATTATTCCCAATTTATTGAATTTTATCTTTACATACACTTAATTTTAGATGCTTATAGTCATGGCTGCCTAGCGCTTTCCTTCATACGTTGGTAAGCGTTTATTTAACTTCCGTTTCCAAGGTACTGCTTATGTTCAAACACAGCTGTAATAACTATAGATATTTATGTAGAGAATGCAGAAAACAGACAGTGGTAACGGAAAAGATTATGTGCCTTAAGAAAGATTTCTCCTCACGAATGAATTTAAACATTCCTTTTCAAGAGTTCAAAAAGCATAGGGATTAGATCTGAGATTCAGCCTATTTTCGCAAATCCCCAAACTTGCGCTAAAACGACAGCATGATAATCAAATACGATAGGAGATTTGCACTCGGACTCTTAAATTTCCGGAGGAAAAAACTCTCTTCTCCTATGACCCATTTTCTTCCTCCTTAAAGAGGAAGATCCCCTTACTTTCCAAACTCGATTGCATTTCGGAGCCCACTTAATTCCCCGCAAAAAATCTTACCATGGCCTCCGTTCCATTTTGCGAAAACCTCCGCTGAATTAATTTAAAGGTTTAGCAACGCAAAAAATATTCGGAACAGACGTCGGTCGGAAATTCTGGTCGGAGAAAGAAATATAGAACAATTCGAAATTTCTTAAAGGACGTTAAGGGATGAATTTCTCAAATAGCATTGCTTCTCTTTCCTTCAATGAAAATCATACCTTTTCTACATATAGTGGGGCGAGATTTGTCGCTCGGAAACTGAATAAATTTCACAGCTCGTTTAGCCTCAGTTAAGGAATAAATTATAATTAGGTCACGTGACCAACCACCAGAATTATTCATACAGTAGAAATAATGATGAGATTATCCACAGCTTTAGAGACAAGCAGATAAAGTTCACACAGAAGAGTCTTGGTGGATTGAAGGGGGATAAGAAAACTCCCTTGCCGACTTTGTAATTCAGAAGTTAGGAGAGATAGAAAGTTGTATTTCGCAACAATACAGCCATAAAATTCAGGATATACTCGTCATAGACAAAGATGGAGTAGGTCCTACGCATCCTTATATTACTATTATTAGTTATCCTAGAACGAATTGAAATATAATTATGAAGCTTCTCTAAGATACGCAATAAACCTACTGCATTTATCACAAACTGACACACTAAATGTTAATTGGGGATGTTATAATTAGGAATCTAAACAGTCCCCCCTGGCAGGTTCGCCGCTTCTATGACAATTCCTTAGATCCGCCCACGCAGAGAGGTCGTGATGTTGTAAACATTCTTTTTAATTTATAGGGATTTAATAAAGATGACACATCCAAAGGGTGTGTTTCGAAAGTAACTATTGAAATTAGAGTTTAAATATATAGTCAAAGAAGGAGTATGAATCTATTTAAATACGTAAAAATATACAACAAAATAAATTATTTAAGTTAACACCGGGAATTAGGCCCACAAAATATGAACTGAAAACCAATTATGGAAACTGGATCTGATACAACACCAAGGGATAGTAATGCGATAAAAGGAAAATGAAATTAAAAGAAAAACCATGTACGTTCAGCATGTACGTTCTAGATTAGAAGAAGAACTTTTTTACTCCAGTAACAGGGAGAAATAACTGTAGAACAACTGTAGATAGAGAGAACAAAGAAACGAAAGAAGATGTAGTGACAAGAAAACACAAAAAGGAAGGTAAAATCTAATAATTAAGACGGCTGTAGGAAAAGAAACATATTAAAAGGATGGAGAAAAGTAAAAGGAGAAGAGAAGAGTGTGTGACAGTTGCAATCACGGCTTAACAGATTCCAGGGGATTAAATCCTTAATTAGCCGTGTGTTGTCAAGGTGAACCGAAACAAATTAACTGATACAACAGAATGACATTTTTTTTTCTTTCAAGTTCTTCATTAGGTTCGACAATGATATAGGTATGTAATTTTTTCATGCAACTTGTATTACCGCACATTAATTTAAATATAACGCACTAATTCTTAGTATGAGCTTAAATTTTTTTAAGATTTAATTTAGTTTAATAATTTAGAATTTAGCTTACTTTTTGCTAAAGGACTAGTTGAAGTCTCTGTCAACACAGGTTAAAATATCTGCTATATAGTTGAACGCTAATGAATAAAATAAATAATTAAATAGAAATTTATGTGTTTTTTATTTTTAATGACAAATATATGTAAATATGCTATACGATTTACTTTTTTATTAATTCTCTCTTATTCTCTAATATATATATATATATATATATATATATATATATATATATATATATATATATATATATATATGAACATAGAAAGAAAAACTCCGTAAACTTCCACAGATGATTTTATTTTAACGACCGGTTTCGGCCACTGGCCATCTTCAGGTAAGGTATAAAGGAGGATGCAGCAGTATATATTCACAGAAATTTTGAGGGGAGGGTAAGGGTTTTGGAAGACGTATTCGTTTACTAAATTTTCTGAGGCGGAGATTTCTATTATTTCGAGAGCGTCCAACTTTATATATATATATATATATATATATATATATATATATATATATATATATATATATATATATATAGTATATATAATGATTATATATGTATTATTTATCGTATATATAATGATATGATGTATTTCTAAAAATTTCGCATTGATTTTCTTCTGTTAAACAAGGATAACCATTAAACTCCAGCTATATTTAAACCTCAGATGAGGGATGTCGGACTAATTATATGAACTTTCTTGCAATTTATAACACTACACCCTTGCAACCGTAACTGAATTCCTTATTCACCAACAAAAGTATAGCTTTTCAAAGAGGAATGAGAGAGACTGAGATTTATATAATTTTCCAGTTGAAATTTTCGAAAGACCAGTTAAAGCGAAAAAAGAAGATTCCAACTATGCCGAGAAAACGAGATATTTCTGGAAAAGAGGTGTTTTGAGGATGATAATGAAGTTTAATACAGAACCCGCAATGATGAAATCCTTTACGATAACTGCTTCTGAAGAAGATAGGGGAGATAGCCGTGTTATTATAGAATTCCAGAGGAGCGATTTACCTGAGAGATAAGGCACGTTCTAGACATATCTGGCGGAGACACGTTCATATTTCATAGTAATAGAGGGAGGGCAAATAGAAAGCTATTTGAATTGCACTGTATTCAAATTCAGCACCTCTTCATATAACATATATCACTCTTCTTGTTAGAAAAGCAAGAAATTAGCAAAAAATTTAAGCTAACGGATGTCATAGACATAAAAATGCTTAAATTACGCGAAATGGAATACATATGAGAAGGGTTTGGAGTGCATACGACATGGAGCAACTCGTTTAGTTAAGGGAGACAATAGGTTTTATAGCAGTGTGTCAGAGATGATCATAATCCTATGCAAGGAATCTCTTGAGGATAGAGGAAATGAGTATAGGCATAATTCGATAAATTTTTGAGCAGTGATTTATATGATGAAATACGCGACTTCTTCAATCCTGTACTTAGCGAATGCAAATTTCGGGGCCAGACGACAAAAAGATTTCGGGAGATTATAGCGAGAACGGATAACTATTACTAGTCCCTCTTTTCTGATGACAATAGGTATATAAATCAGATAGCTAACTAGGGAGTTGAGTGTTTTCACACCTCCTGCCATTCACCATTAGATGACTCGCGAGGTATTAATGTAAATCATGTAATGAAAGTAAAGTTAAACCTATGAATGTCAATCATTAAATTCAAACCGTATCAAACTATCTAGCTAAACAACATTTAAAATTGACGGGTTCATTTAATTAAAACAATGCTTTCTTTTCCATTGCAGATATTTTTTAAATTAAACCTTTATTGCATCAAGTTTTAAATCCGATTTCAATAAAGTTGTCACACAATTCGAACCTATCGAAATTGAATTCGAACCCTGTCAAACCATCTCACTAAACAACATTTAAAATCGACATGCAAATGCATTTAAATAATACTTTCTATCGTTTCGTGGAGATTGTTTAATTTAAATGTAATTGTATTAAGTTTAAAATCCAATTTCATTGAAGTTGTCACGCAAATTATAACACTCTAAAAAAATAAAGTTCGTCAACATCTAAATTGTTTAATTCACTTCTAACTAAACAAAGTTTTCAGATGCAACATTTGCTACGATTCAAGTCCAATTTTAATGCTGTCGCCATAGAAATATAACAATCCCAAAATTAAATTACGTTCCCTGAATTCTGAATGACAGATCTTTTGAAACATTAAATTTCCTCTGGCATTATTTGAGTCGTTGTCCTAGTTACATATTCTTGAAAACATTGCGTCCGTGCTTCATTCCGTTTTAATGCGTGCGACAGGATTTTTCGGAGCACTGAGGGCCTCTGGCGGCGGACGACGAAAACATATGTTTCTCCCAAAAGAGAGTATAACATGCAGCTGTTGAACTAGGATTAGATCTTTAAGTGCATATTCATGACCCCACTGTTTTATTCTCCTTTGATGTCCTAGCTGATTTCAAAGTTTTCCATCACGACTGGAAATGTAGAAGTGCGTTGCGGAGGACATTCTGAAATATATATTAAAGTAGGCCTTTGAAAGTTTTCGTTCTCTCATCATGCTGCAACTTGAATAGCGATACTATTATTTCAAAGTTACTTTTAGTGTTGGTAAAGTGAATAGGTTAAAAAGCTACATTTTCAAGGGCTTGACTGGAAGGGGAGATTCAGGGTTAGATGAACAAGTTTAGTAAAGACATATGGACAATATAGTGCTATGGGTATTTTTTACTACCACCATATCTTGATTAATGAAATACTTAACATTTTTCGGATGACGAAAGTTAGGAAAAAATTAATTCTTTAACAGATAATAGTTTATGTTAAATTGGATAGGATAATATATATATATATGATGATTAAATTTGAACTTTGTTGTTTTGTGTGTTGTACTCGCAATTATGGTTACTCTCAATGTGATTGTTGTATTTACTAAGGAAAAAAAGAAAAAATATTAAAATAGGAAAGGAATAAAAAAAGGGTTAATAGTAAGAGTGGACTGCCTTGGCTAAAATTCACCCTAGAGACGGCATTATTACTTTAATTTAGAGAAGGTGCAACGACTGGCAATATGTTTTCTAAAAAATTGCTGCGACAAAAAGTGAGAGGTACTCAGATACTCCAGAAGGCAGTATGGGAAATCCTGGAAGGAAGAAGATTCGATCAAAGACTTGATATACTTTATAAATTCAGAGAGAGCAAGTTCTTAGAAGTTGAAGCCGATGCTATACATCCTCCCTGTTACGTGAGCCGTACACATACTAAAACAGAAACAGATGCTAAAAGAATTCGATTCAAGTATTCATTTTTCCGAAGACCATACGAGGAAGAAATCGATTAGGGAAGCAGTTATGATGCATTAACCCCCAGCCACACTCCGAAATGCGACTTAAAAAGTGTATAGATAAACATGATGTTCATTATATTAGAAGTGTATTATGATGATTTACATGAAAATCTGTGAAAAAGAACAGTTGAGTTGAAGTAAATTACGCAAAGGAATACATAATTCCAACGAGTTTTTCATTTGAACTGACCATGCTTTCGGTTTGGTTTACATCATCACCAAGAACAGGAGAAGTTATTACCTAAACGAAGAAGGTGGATTAAGAAGACGTATCTTTCTATACCTCAACGAAAGAAGTCTCCTCAACTAAGATATTGTAACATATCTCGTTTAAGCTTAATCTTTTATATTAAGCGTATATTATGTATTTAGTTGACTCATAGTACACGGATTTGAGCTCTTTTACCGACTTGTAACTTTTTAATTGATATCTTTGTTTGCATGGTAGAAACAAGAGACAGGTGTAAGTTAAGTCTGTTTGGAAACAGTACACATTTTAGGGTAGTGTCAGGTATTCGAGCGTCGGTCAAATCTCCATTGAAATCTTATCTGTCGGCGAAACACTGGTCATCTAAGGGTAATGACAGATATTTTTTGTAGGCCAAACGTCCCCTGAAAAAGAACAGAGTGGGAATGAAAGTAGAAAAGAAAGTGGGACTGAAAATATGGAAAATAGTTCAGATATGGAGGATAGATGAAAAGAGGAAAGACAAGGAGGAGTGAAGAAAACAGAGAAAGGGAAAAGGAAGGATCGCTTTACAAGGAGAGAGAAGAGGAGAAAGCCAGCGGTTTCCATGGTTATAGAGCAAGATGCTGGATGGAGAAAGGAGAATCGCTTAGTCTTTCTCAGAGGAAGTGGTATTTCCAGCAGAGGTCATTGTGGGGAACCCGTGTTTTATTCGAGAGAGGACTGTTCTGAGAATAAACGATTCCAACAGATGCCATACCAAGTTCTGTTTGAAAGGAATAAGGCATGAGAGAGACTCCATAGGGTGGCTAATAAATAATAACAAGATACCCACGGTGGGTCCTCACCCGTCCAGGTTTCATTCGGACACTTCGGGATTTAAGAAGTTAGTCCGGACAGAAAGGACCTTGCGGACAGTATGTGTCCGGGAATTTAAGGATGAACAATTGAAAAGTCTGTACTTTAAGCGCCTCTGATGATGGCGGATAATTATGGCAAACATATGTTGCCCATTTGAGGATATCATAGACGTCGAGATGCCTTTCTTTCCTTCTTTTGATTGGTTTGGGTCTTCAAAGAACTTTTTATTTAAACCAATTCCACCAATTGTTTAGCGTTATTTACGTATGTGAAACTTATGGTCAAAGTAAAGAAACAGTTTAATTGTTAAAAAGATAAAAGCAGAGTAGTAGTATTATGAAGAGTGCTGAGGTCATTTCGCACGTAGGTTCCCACCGGGAATCGAACCCATGACCACTTTCATTGAGATTGAAAGCAGAATTTAAGATAAAATTGAATTTTGATCGGCTTGCGGCAAATTTCATGATTCATCGCAAATAAGCAGAAGGTGGTATAGAAATCAAAAGTAACACCATGTTACCAGAAAATTTACAATTCTGAGATAAAAATAAACAAAATACACTTTCAACATAAAATGCATATTTAATTTTCCATTTTTTGTTAATTTTAAGTTAAGCTGAAAAATAAAAATTACCAAGACAAACCCGAGGTTGATTTTTCGTAGCTCAATTTTAAAAAGACGTATAAACAGTTATCTATACCTTCTTTCTTTTACAAATTGTTTCGACAGTTTTCAATAGCGAAATGACGTCTTCAGGAATCCGTACAGAGATACCCTGACACATCTAAGATTGTCCGGGAATATTTTCCTGTACACAAAGTTAAAAATATATTTACCACAAAGATAATAATAACAGATAGAAAGCAGATGAACGGAAGGAGAAAGGGGTGTAAGAGAGATAAAACTCGTCTTGACGCCTAAGAAATAAAGCGATGACAGCGCCGGCTTAGGACGTGGTGATGGCAAACGTGAGAAGTAAGCAGTTATGAATATTTAAGCGGCGTGTTCATTTTTGAGAGCGTATGTCGTCCGCTATGCATATGCTTCATCTTCGCGCTGTTATCAAAGAAGATATGTGTGCGTCAGAAGGCTTTTTATGATGTGGAAGGAAGCGATGACGCGACACCTATGGAAAAATACAGGGAAAACTTGAAACATTCTTTTCTTAATAGAGGCATTTCCGAATGGAATGAATTACCTTGCCAGGTGCCCACCATTTAAGCACTTGTTTGAAAGGAAAGATACAAGATGTTTTTGGGATAGTTAAAGAATTGACATTAAGGAATCCTGTATAATAATCACCATGGTATATTTAAGTATCCATCTGATGTCAGTACTCTCGTAGGAAATACACGGAGGAAATTTTTCGACTACAATTTCAATTTTGAGAGATCAAAGAAGCAACTTTGGGGATTCGCTAGAGGGCAAATGACAGGTCATTTTCGATAGCATTTATAGTTGCGTAGAATCCTTAAAATTAAAAGAGCATCATTGAAATGAAAATAATAAAAATATATGAAATTGATATGAATCTCAACATACAAAAACCAATAAGAGAAGATTAAAGCATCATATATTCATAAAGCACCCACATAGATCATCAAACGTTGCATAGAAGCTTTTATTCCAATGGTGAATGTTTCAATACCACGATGAATGGGAAAGATATACTGTTAGTAGATATGAGAATAGAACAGTACGTTCCGGGAGGTGGGATTTAGGAACATTGAAACCTGGCTAAATTAAGCTCAAAGCGAATTCAAACGTGCTTTGCTGGGTTATTGACCGCACGGTTTACGAAGAAAAAAGTTATCTTATAAATAATGGCTTTGTAAACCCATACCCTACTTCAAAAGGAAAACTCCAGTTTAAAAAAATAAAACTGCAAAAACCCATAAATCGATAAAAAAAAGAATTACAACGTACGCATGAATCACGTGACTTGAAAAGTTTTTTTGAACCACTTCTTTAAAGGCAATATAACCTCTTTTTCACAAAAGATTCATGATTTACTCTTACTGCATGTAACAGAACCGGGTCACGATGTAATATTAAACAACGTAGTTGTAGTTTGAGTGGACTTCTAGCATTTCGATTTCGGTTTCATGTTTTCCAGCGAATCGGAATACTTGAATAGGAGAGTTTTCCAACGAGAGCATGTAAATCCAGGAAATTCGATGCTTGATCGACTAAATCGTAAACATTTGAAGTGAGCTGTTGTAGTAAGCAGATTGCTTTATGGATTTCTGTAACTAGAGAGGTTTTCAGATAAAACTAGTATTCTCTCTGTTATACATGAAAAAGAATGACTAAAATTTTCATGCTTTTATGTCACTATCGCTAGCCCTTATTCACGTCAAAACATTCATTAATTAGTCACATGGGGTCTTTATGACCCCAATTTTTCCCACTTTGTGAATCCGGATACAAATAGCTTAACCTATCCAAGAAAAGGAGCAGACCTTTAGATAAAAGCTCATGCGATTTTCCCTGCATCTTAAATTTTATATTAAAAGTTCCTAATATGTAGTATTTCATAAAATAGCAGATAAATAGAAACATAATGTAAAACTGTATAATTCAAAAGTTATAGAAGAGGAAAAAATTAATCTCTAATCATTTTATCTTAAATTAATAGAGGAAGAACTATATATATATACGTTTATGCATTTGGATATAGTTGCCAGTAAGGTAGCATAAGGTTGACACATGCCTCGTATTTTACCGTAGAATTTTAAGGGTTTGGTAAGCTTCAAAATAAAAATCTGGCAACAGTAAATACATATAATTTTTCAAGCGTCCACACGCTACTTTACACCCCTGAAAGGTCAACGTTCCCATTGTGAGAATACAACTCTTCGGATAAAAGGAACAACCGGTCCGTTGAAATGTATGAAACCTAACCGCACGAAAATGACGGATAGCGCCCCGGCAGAGTTAACTTTTTAAAGGGGAATCGTATTTGAAACGCGCATTTTCCGCAAACCATATGTAAATTCCGTGGAAATCAGAGCGAGGACATGTAGGCGAGATAGCGAAGAATCATCCGCGAAGAAAATTAAATGGAGGAAGAGAGAATAATCGCCACGTTTTTCAGAAATACGAAAAGAACGACTTCGCCCACACGCGACAGATGATTTAAATTCGTATGAATTCTGACGAATGGATATAATAAATAGGAATCGGGAAAAAGTTGAAATCTGACGAAAAATTAAGCATTTCAATGAATTCTCCAATTCAGTGAAATTTTTTATATGGGAAAACTGTATCCTGTCGCACAGGCATTACGATAAACATGACTGTTGTGTGGGTTGCATGCAATATAGGATAACTCTCTAAAAATGCGTTCGGTATTGAGTATAATCGCGCAAGTTTGCTATAATTTATATTCATTATAGTAAAATGTACACGTATATGTCTGAATTAGTCACTGCAGTCGGAAAGTTTCTGGACCCACTACTCTATGAGATTATGAATAATGAACAGAAAGGTCAATTTTAAAAATATGGAAATGCATGATTTCAACAACTTATGTATGCTAACAGGCATAAATTTCTCTGAAAAATGTCGAGAATATAGATAAAAGAAAAATATTTTTCAAAAGTTAAACATTCGCTTAGTTACATGATTTTTCTATTTAAGCTCATATACACCAGCGCACATGGTCCATTATGTATGTTAAGTAACTTTTTTCCTGAATCTTGTGATACTTAATGCTATCAAATTCATGAAATATGATCTTTATTATTGCAACCGTTCATTTCCAAAAATAATTATATTTTATGAACTTCTCATTTTAACATTATAACACTCACTTTCGCGTAAGTACTTAGGTATAGAAAGTCAACTGTTTTACTTAAAAATCTTTGAATACTCTACTGTTGACCACATCTATGGCTACCTAGAAATAACGCTAAGCAAACATTTACGCTGTGTATAAGTCAATCATTATAAAAGCAGTAAAAATAAATGAAATGCTCTCCAAATTTCAAACAACCATTAACTTAGTTAAGAGTTGATTTTCAATTCACGTTATGTTTACATTCGAGCTAATTTTCATTACTTTGGAATATGAACATGTTTCGGCAATATACTTGATTAATGTATTCCATTAAATTTTCCATATTTTCAAGAGTTTGCTCGGATAAATATATTTCGTCATTGCACTTTCAGATGTCATATGCATTGTCAACTGACGGAAAGTAAAGAAAGTGGGTCGATTGGTCTCGAGGAGAGTGATGGTAATCATGTTTTGGACGGTCCAGATAAACAAACGTGGCCATTTCGTGAACAAACAATGCACGGGACACAATTGAACCCACTCAGCAAATCACGGGGAAAAGGATTACAGTGAACTGGAGTGCTCTTATGATTGGACCTTGATATGATGTACTCCTCTGAAGATGCCAAATTCTTCTATCCTTTAGCTTAATGTAATGGAGTCTACGTATCATTTCTACCTCTTTGTGTAGCTATATTTTGTATAATACATAATCTATAATTTCTTTCATCCGTAACATACATATGACTTTAAGCATAAACTGGTTGTGGTAAATGCCGCATAAATTAGTACAAAAGAGGCTCTTTTCCTTTAAAGGGTACCTCTTAGCACGTGTGCTTCATAAAAGGTCAATGCATAATCTCGAACAGATCTAACTTATATAGGACTGATAAGATCTCCAAGTCCAACGAAATTTAAACTTATTTGAACTCAAAATAAATGCATGTTCGCTATATATATGACAAATTTATTTTAGTTGCTATTTCTATCTGTGCAATAAATTAGAATGCTATAAGCGTCTCACTCAATAAAGTGTAATATCACCCAATACAGTGTAACTCTAATCCTGATGTTAAAAAAGACATATAACTGATTATAAATCTAAATATTATTAAATTGAAGAGTTAAAAAACGAGATTCCACATGAGATGCAATTCCAATGCATTTCTATACCACTTTCCAGTTTTTACACTTAAATTTTACCTTTACGGCGCTTTTCCGGTGAGAAGCACCGTTTACATCAGATATAAAAATATTTTGTGTCTGTGCTGCGCTCCAGTTTTTTTTAAATAACTGAAATCATGTACTTGAAATGATGATAACTGAAAACATGTAGTTGAAATTTTATAACGTAAACTACGAAATTTAATTTTAATCATTAGATAGAGGAACCTCGCATTGGGAAGCCCTGGAATGAGGCTATTATTGCAAAACGGAGAACAATGCGTAGGATATCATTCTCATAAAACCATCATTACTGACAAGAAAAACTGGAACGCATCATTGAGTATTTAATGAAGCGAAACAAGAGAAAATCAGCATGAAATAGATATGGGTGCATTACTGATAATTAGAAGCATCAAATACTCTTAATCATATAAATGTCACAATGAGCGTGCACGGTGAGTAAATTTCATTGATTTAATGAAATCGCCCATGAAAACAATAAATGGAATAGCAGCTGTGTACGAATAAGCAAACTGCTCCCACATCATAGGTGGATGTTTGCTCGGAAAAAATGTTACACGTCAAGTACCAATTAGTTGAGTGAAATCCCGCATTAATCAATTATATTGAGGAAATGAACTGTTTCATTTTTATGGTTCAGTGAAGCGGACAATTCTGCATTTTTGATATAATTAAGCATTACCATAATCATCGTAATGTAAAACGGAATCGAATACATTTCTTGGAAAAGATAGATGATAAAGTGGAGTCTATGGAACTGCAAAATATGTATTATAAAATAAATGAGAGTGATCAAAAAATATAATCAATTATCAAAGCTTCGTATAGTTGCAGAGCAAATTTTAAAAATCTCTTTAGGAAAAAACTTCCACGCTTTAAACATATTTCAACCTGTTTCAACGTATACTCATCTTAGTTTGGTTGCCTCAGGGTTCCTGAAACCGAAACTTGTCGATATTTATAAATAAAATGTATAACTTTTAAAAACATTTTTATCCCTCATAGTGAATTTAACAGTAAAACGAGGTAAGTTCAATCTGGTTGGGACGTTCTATAGTACGAAAAAGAAAGAACTCCGACAGATATGAAAGTGAGGAGGGAAAATATGGTTTGTAGTTAGGGGGGAGTTGAAGATTGAATTCTGGATCGAGCGCCTGAGATCACCGCAACCACCACAGCTTTCCGCTCGTATTATCTGCAAGCAGCAGTACACGACCCCTGGAGTCGCCGCAACCCACTCGACTCACCCCTTACATGGCCGCAACCAGCCACAATCCTCTTCACTACAACACTCCATGGATTCATTAGTCATAATTATCCATTACAAAAATCAATCCAAGAACGAATAACGAGCGATGATGGAAGAAATTGAAAATTAAAATTGGAAATGAAAACGAATATCTACAGTTTTTAATCGAGGTCGCATCTCTTCATAATGGAAATTGTTATTATTCGAGATAGCTTTCAGTGATGATGAATTATTGACTATTTCTGTTCCACTTCATATCAAATGATCGGATTTCTAATTAGATTAAATGATAGCCGTGACACAGGTACTTCATCTCTGGCCTAGACATTTCCTTCTATCTGGTCTGAAACTGGTCACCTATTATACGCTTAAATACATTAATTACTTAACTATTTGATAACTAAAATAATACCTTTGGAACATAAATAATGTGAGTAATCTTCGCATTATGTTAATATGGTAAAAAATCTTGGTTTAATATTTGAATTAATAGAATTGACTATGATGAAGGATATAAGACACGTTCATAATGTGGAATTATCCCCTAACCGAGGTTTTCTTATCGATAATTCAGCATCGGATTGAAGCTGAATAATTTTGTGAAAAATCGAAAACTGGCATTTTTCATGAATTTCATCAAATTTTATCCCATATATAATTATAATAGGCAGGAGTAAACGTAAATGACCTGTATAAGAGCATATTTTATAACAATTTATTCAAGAGCAGGCATGCAAAGCTTCGGAGCATGAACTTAGAAAAATCACTTCCGTATTTTTGGCCAGTTGTTTTCAATTCTAGCTCTTAATGCGGCGCTTCTTTAATCAATTTGCCAACGATTCAATGATTTTTAGTAATAAAAATTTTCTCATTTATTTTATATGAAATTTTAACTTTGGTTTGTTAGCTTCAAATTTGAAAGCAAACATTGATTCAAACTTTTCAAGTATAGTAATAACTTTGTACTAATTGATAACATCATTTTAATAATATAATGAAATGAATTACGAAATGCATTTACATCTGTGAATATGCCCTGAAAGCAAGCTCACTCTAGAGGGGCTAACTATCGCATAGCAACAGCCTTCTTGGACTTTTTTTCTCTGTTATCGACTACTTGCTTAACGAAGCCGAGTTTCTTGAATGCACCTTTTCAACGTGCGGATTAATCTCCCTTAACAAGTCACGTGAATGAGTGCAGCAAGGGAAACTGCTGCAAAATCGAGTGTTCACTACTCTCATAATAGAACCGCGGTGCATTTTACGCATTTAGACACATGTTTACTCAGCAGATGCTAATGCGGTAAACCGAAGTTAAACTCTTAGCGAAGTTTACTATAAAATATCTCTCAAAAACGTCAAGATTTTTCTCGGTGGCTTAACGAATTATCATCTGAAAGGGTTTTCCTTTCGAAAAAATGCGGTAGATAAACGAGTCTATCTGAACTTCAGATTCCCATATTTGCACTCTATTCCATATTCATATTGCACATTCGCATATAGTCTATGTTCGACCTCCAGTCTTTTGAGAATCCTAATTTATCATCACAGCTCTCTCTAACAGTGTGAATAACTGTGTAGCATTAGAAATCTTTACATTTGGAACCATGATAAGGTTCACTAGAGTTAATCTTGTAGACAGCTATCAACACATTGATACCAATGCTTCCCGTTTCCTATATCTTTACAATTCCGAGACCCTGTGAGTTTCTATCCCGGGATTCTGAACATTTCCCGAAATTCGAATTTTCGCTCAAATAGATCGTAAAATTGTACAAATTGTTTTGGTTTTTACATTTTAAATTGATCTCAAAATAGATCGATTAAATTTTCTATTAAAGTAAAAGATAAATATTTATAATTTTGATAAAGGACATTAAGGATAAAAGACAAACATTTTGTTTAATTTATTAATTCTAATAAGATTATTATTAATAATTAATAACATACATTGTATAAAATTGAGGAAAAAGTTATAAGAATAAGCGCCATACATAAGCGCCACTCTGTGCCTAAGAATATAAAAAACTTAAAAGAATTCATTATTAAAATCGAAATATGTTATTATCTTTTTCGTAAGACTTCCAAGAAGGAAGTGAGCGTTGTTTACTGCAGTCTTAGAAACTCTAAGGTGGGCATTTCCTGTAGTGTCGCAAAAGAAGAAAAGTATTGGGCCAATGGGTAAAGGTCAAAGGGGAAATGAAATATACGTTACCTCCAAAGGCTTCTATGTAGAATGTTTGGGTATGTGACAGAACAGTATGTGACAGGAGTATCTGATTTAGTAAATAAATTTACATACGCCCATCACTGAGGCACTTTCTTAGGCCGAAATTAAAGATATGAAAAACCGGGATTTTCCGGATTATACTTTGACTTTCCCGGAAAACTGCAATAGTTATTTACTTCTCGGAACCAAGGACGACAAGCACTAACTCATAATTCCCCAGTACAGTTCCGATAAAATGGAATTAAATTTTGGTTCTCAAAATAAACCTGAGTTTTAAGAATGATTTGCGAAGAAATCAAAAAGTACTAAAAGGCTAAAGTGCCACATCTTTCAGCTATTAATCAAATACCAAATATTATGACACTTACATATCATCCTATTGGTGTTTAACAAAACCAAATAATGAAAATGACTAACAAAACCATTTCGATTCGATTAAAAATATGCATAACTTGCTTAAGTTCAATAGAGCGCAAAACAGAAATGGTGGAGTATATAGTAGAGAAGTACCATTTTCTCGCTCTCACACCGATGTCATTCCATAAGATAAATTTATACACTTTAAGATTCAAATCATACTGTAAAAAGTGCTGCTGACACTTTTTCCTTCTAGCAAAGAATTAAGTTTTTTAAGAATCACCTATGAATATTGCGACAGAAAATTAATTCACTCAAATTAACGTAAGTATGAGAAGTTCATAGAAAGAAGGCATAGAACCACCTGCGTGCGGACGGAAGAGATGTTATCTGAAAACACTTTGCGAGAAAGCTGTGCTTATTTTAGCATTTGTAAAGGCGAAGGGGATTGGAAGCTCTAAATCATTGGAAATGACGACCGGAATGAGATCAGAATCCGCATTTCATTCTAAGCAAGTCGATAAAATACGTCCGTTGGAATGCGTTTCCTATACATTTAAATTGCTTCTGATGCGTATATCCGGAAAACTTCGGAAGGACTAAATTCCATCGAAGATGTACACTGTTATCTTCATTTGGAATATAAGTAGTCAGGAGGGTCTATAGGGCATAAACAATTATTTTCTTGGAAGCAACAATGAAGCAGCGTATCCCAATGACAAACGGATTTGAAATTACATGAGTCTGACAGGACCGGGACTCGAACCCGTTTCCATTTATCCTTGGTATTATTTCTAGGTGCATGTTCTTATGCGCCAAATATCCTTTAACCATTTGCCTTATTAAGCAACGTATATTAAGGAGCCTTTGCGGAATATACTCTTTATTACACTGCCTGTAAACTTCTTAATAATTGGGTGATAATACGGATTACAAATAATGCATTGGATAGAAATAATAATAAAATGGAAATAAAACTAAGTTATTAATATTAGGGTAAAGATCTTACTCTCCGTGCATGCATTCGAACCACTGAACTACCATTTCGCGTCAATTTCACTTCTGTTAACGGACGTTTACACAGACATACATAAACATTTACGCAAGGAGGGACGGAAAGTGGGAGACCTGAGTTCGAGTCGCAGCCCTGTCGCTATTTTACGCTTCTGTATGTCATTCGGTAGAGGAACGAAGGCATTCGAGTAAATGTAAACGTAATACCAAAATCGAAGAGGTTAAACAGTTCTGCAATCGATGAAGTATGATAGAGTAGGAAAACAGATGCTGAATAGAGGTAAAAAGAAGATTATGGCTGAAGAGCGTCTGAGAACCACAACACTCCATTTACAAGTAAACAGGGGATGAAGCTTTAAGGAAAGCCTTTGCAAAATGAATATAGCACTTTTACGCGCAACATAACGTGGCTTATTCAACAGATGCGTCGTAATAGCAAATAAGCACTTCACAGCACTTCGCTTATCACGCTGAAGCAAGCTTTGCAGTAATACAATTTCTCATTTTATTGCACTTTTCTGAACCTCGAGAGAGATTTTTGCAGATCTCAAGATTGCGAAGTTAAAAGAGCGAAGGTTCGCGAAATTATTCGTGTTTCCAAGACAACCTGTTGTTCCTAAAACGGGTGTATCAAGAGCGTTTTCGAGAACCGTTCTCTCTCAACGAGATGAAGTTACAAAATTAACGAGAAAAGTAAATTAAAAGTCGAGGAGGGTAACATTTCTAAAGCTCTCTCTAAGTTCCGATTTCTCATTCATTTATGCAGCGAACGGGATTCGTTTGATTGTTAACAGCGTCGTTCAGTGATTTAAACTAAATTTTACTAAGCAATTCTTAGTTATACTTATGAGAAGTTCTGCACTTTTAAATCGGAGATAATTCAAGTAAAGGATGCTTTGAATCTGATGTAGACGGATTGAATTTGAAGACTAAGTTCGAAAGTATGGAATATGTTACCTAAAAAGGCCTTCAAGCCCTTACCAACTGCAACTAAGAAGTTACAAAAGGATGTAAAAGGCTCCTATTACTACTTGAACGTAAATAATTTCAATACCATATTTAATTATAAATTCAGACTCCCGATTCGCCTAGAAGGTGGCACGTTTGCATTCAATTAAAGCAGTCCTGTGTTCGATTCAAGGTGGAGTACCGTGAGTTGGAAATAACAAAAGATCGAATTAATTTTGAAAATAAAATTACAAGTATAATATTGCGGTAATAACTTATGTAATTGTATTGTGGATAGTATGTAGTAATAATGACCGATTATGAGTTGCTAGATTGAGACTTTTTTTGTTTGGGAAGTAATGTTAACGTTCGACACTGAAACTATTAGTAAAGATTTGTGTAATAGGGTAATTGGTTATGATACGGTAATAAGTACTGTAAATTTGCTTTTAGTATATGCTGTAAATATTTTGTTAACGTGTAAGATATAAGAAGTTTGTCAATCTTTTCTAATTAAGAGATGAATTTAAGGAGCTGAGGCTATCTCCTGATATTTGTCATACTGCGTCAAGAGTTAAATAAATAAAATAAATATCCACAGACACGATATGATGTAACAATCTTCCGAATTATCTGCTGAAATCCACGATAATAACTAATATATTATCTTCAACGGTGGAATTGGACGAATCGAGTTTGAAGCCTAAGTTCAAAACTAAGTTAACTTTGGCATTAACCAAAAACACCTCATATGAGAAACTAATCTTCGGCGGAATTCCGCAGCTTCTATTAACTGACTCCTCCACAGCGAGCACATTTACGGGAATCCGAGCGTAAGGACATTTTCGGGAAAAAGCGTTTGAAAGCGGGAAAGAAAAGGAAACAAGGCGGAAACTCCATGTCATCGGGGGAACATAGAATAGGCGGGTGCAAGCGTTCGGAAAAACTCACCTTGTTGGAAGGCTGCAAGGATCAGAAGACACAGCACAGTCGATCTCCTCCTATTCCACCGTGTAAAAGAATCCATCTTCCCCGAAGCCCTCGAGGTGCACCCTTCCGATCGCTTCCTGTAAACGAGAGAAAGATGGCAGAGGTTAGAACTTGAGGGAAAACCAGCCGAAGACAACTATCAATTCCTCCTAACAAAACTTAGTCTCTATAAAATTCAGCGTATGTCACTAGATTTTCAATTGAAGTGTGTTTGGAGAAGTTTACAGAAGCAGGGGTGAGCGGCTGGAGACGGTTTCCTACGACTAAAATATAATCTCACTTTGAAAAGAACTTGTTCATAATGATAAGAGAACACAAATGTAAATACGAAACTATATAAAAGCAAAAAATGTAAAACTTAATTGATAGTAGCTGAAAGGTAAGATTAAGTAGTAAGCCAAAGGAGGAATCCTTGAAATAAGAGATTAATAGCTAAAGTAAGATCACTAAATAAAGTCAGAGAAAGCACTCGAAATGCAGTGCAGGAACTATGAGACCTCCCTAACGTTTCAACATATGCGATGGTTAGCACAAATTTGTAGAGATAGATGAATAGACATATCGTTTTCAAAACGAAACAAGGAAAAGCTCCCTTCTAATCTACCATATGGCTGCTCGCGGGATATTAATGTAAATTTAAATACGCAATAGTAATAAACAAAGAAATATGTCGATATTTGTTCGCTTTTTACACCTGCTAAACTCCATTAGCTATCCTTGATGGTATCTAATCATATGTAGGTAACGATATGCGATTAATAACAGATTGAGAATAAAATTCAATTTAGGCAACAAGAACAGTTAGTTACTTCCTTGATCTAAAACACAGTCCGCGTAAGTTCGAAGGCAATGTGACTTGACTGCGAGACAAACGAACTTGCTCACCACCGCCGTAAAGCACGCAAAACCTACGAGAAAACTTGTTCAAGGAGTAGTCGACACAGTCAGAGTACATCAAAACACTCAAACCTCTAACAACGAAACTATAGAGAGAAGTGAGTTGTGGGAGCGAAGTTTCAACGGGGGTAAATCAGCGGTCGAATGGGCCCAAACTCACCTTCCGCGATCTTTCGTGACTATCGGAGTGAGTGTTGTTCCGTGACTCGCAGAGGAGTGAAGAGAGAAGAGACCCCCGCGTCCGACGATGCGCGGCGTTTCCATGGTTACGCCACCAAGCGCTCCCATTGGCTGGCGGAAAATTCCCCCCACCCTCCCCTTTTGGTCCACTCCTGCGGAACATTTCGAGCCAATCTATTTCGCGGATGGCTATCGATGGTGCTTTTCCCCCTTCTTTTGTTTGTTAAGATGTTTATCGAGAGAGAGCGGTGGAGAAGAAATTTACGCAATACATTTTTCCATACGTTTCGTCCGCGGATTTTCTCTATTTGAGATAAAAGTGTAATCCGAGGGAATGCGTGGATTCTGTAGCGCTGGATCTCTAACTCCGTATCCCCTTCTCAAATCCTATCGAAATTTTGCCGTATGATGCGTTATCATTGAATTTCGCATTGAATGTATATTCCCTTTCGTATTGGATAAGCAGAAGGGTACATACGTAGTGTATGTAACATATAAAAAACTATAAGTTAAAGTATTATCTGCTCGCGCTCTCGTATGATTTAGTTAATTTCAACTTCACAAATACCTAAGTATCCAAAATACGAAGATTTTCGAAATTAATACTCGAAAATACGAACGCAAATTTATATTGTTTTAAAATTTGCATATGTAAATTCAAGGTTGGCACAAGCCAAAAAATTATGCTTACGAAATTAAATAAGATTATTAGAAAAGGAAACTTGGATATTGATCATGACCTAGTTTTACCTATTCGTCAAAAACGCTCATTTTTATTCATGATATATTGATCTTCACTTCCAAAGAAGAAACCAAATTAAAGTTTGGGTTTAGTCTGACGAATCAATCAAAAACACACATACTCCATGGGCGTAGTAGATAATATGCTTAATTCCTGCTTCTTTTTACGATTAAATATAGAAGCGATTCTGCAATGCCTCGAGTATTTAAATATATATATTAACATAATTTAAGTAGCATTTTCAAAAGTGCTTCGACATCTACGTCATTTCACACGCCGAGAATCGAACTCGGGACTGCTTTAACCAAAGGGGAACGCTCTATCCAGAAGCCTCTAAATAAAAGAGTAATTAAAAATTTGAGCACTACAAAATTGAACGTTCGCATTCAAAGAATTGAAAACTCGCATATTCACGACACAAACCATCACTTCTCATATCACAGACTTGGTCAAGCGGTAAATTTGCAAGAAGGGCACGAAGCGTACATCTTCAGCATGACCGGGTTCAATGAATTTGCACTTTCGAGATGTCTAACTACTGACGTAACCGGTACGAATATCTCTCTTTTTGGAAGTTCAGTAACTTCGTCTTTACTAATATGAGTGCATCGTATTCCAAATTAGAAGATGAATCTCGAAAGGTGAACTTTCCTGAATCATAGACGTTGAAAAACTATTTTTTCCCGAATTTTCTAAAATTAGATAAAAATGTTCTTACGAAGCACTAGTTTTAGAACAAAATGCTTAGAATAATCACAGTCAAAATCGAATTATATTAATGAATTCTATTACGTATTAAATTAACTGCAAAAAACATGCAAGTAGAGTCAAATCTTTTGATAAATTCATCACAGAGACTTACAAAAAGCTTCTCTTTCATCTTTTACTCATGAGTTCAATTTCCAAATAATCAAGATAATGGAAAATCCAGAATTAACGATGGCGTATGAAGCCGATCGAGTAATTAATTTTCTTCTTACTTTATGCAAGAGAAATTTCTCTCTTTACAATGGTTTAGTACAAGACACGTCTTCAAATATCAGGAATGAAGCTTCTTTCGCTGAATTAATTAGCCTTCAGATAATTTGAACAAAAGACGATAACTAAAAATGTAACTTGAGAAGCAATTTTGCGTTTTCCGTACGGTTAAGCTAGTATATATTCACGAATTGATACCTTATGATGGATTCTATAAGGTATCCTATTTAAAAGTATGCATTTTGATATTGAAATTTAAAAAATCTATAAATATTTATGTGCTTTACTTGAGTTACGTGAATACGTTTCTGCTTTAAATACCCACCTTAAAAAGACGTAATTTATGTCAAGTAGTGCAAGAATTTTCCTTAAACTTATCTTTATCAGCTGAATGGACTTTGAGAAAACAGAATGATAATCTTTAAATTTCAGGAAAGCCGATAGAATACTGTCTCTCTGGATGAAACAGAATATTACTCACGCAAATTTTGTAAAATTTGTATTTAAACGTTTTAATTTATACTTTATTTATAAAAAATAAAACAAATACGATGTTCGTATCATAATATAAGAAAAACATCCACGCAATTCATCAGATGCTGAATAATATATATTTTATAGTAAAGAGAGTAGTATTAAGATTTGGATTAGCATGTGTAATATAATAATATAATTTTCATGGAATGTACATACAAGATGATATACCGAGAGTTGCTAAAATTATACATGGGTATAAGTCTATGTTTTTATACAAAGAGGAAAGAGATACCTGGCTTTTGGTCAATATGCGATTTATGTATAATAATTACGAAAGTTCACATTACTGAATGTCAAGAAGATGTAATTATAGAAGCAACTGCCTTGTAAACGGTAAATGTATTTCGCCCACCAAACTAGGAAGTGAAATATTTAAATTAAAAGGAATAAAATCCGCTATAAAAATTATCCGCGAACAATTAAAGTGGCCATATATTTATACAGAGTCATTGCACCGACGAGTAAGCATTCACATTTGTAAAAGTGTTAAAAAAAATAAATTTCCTCTTTTGTACGGTTTAATCCTCCGCTCATTCCCCGTAGAGAAGCAAATACTCCGCCGGATTCCTCGTTAGAGGCATCAATAGACTTAGCCAAGACGCGACCGGATCTGACGCGATAGCCTTCCTCTGTCTTCGCCGTTAATGAAATGTCGTCATACTAAAGGGTATTGTAATCAGCGCGACTACTGATTCAACGGCCTTTTGTGCCTTTCATCTAGAGGATGTGTGTTGCTACAGATCCCCCAAAGCAAACAAGGATGAGATTTTCTTATTCCTTCTCAAATTCCTCAATTATTTCCCCTTTTCTCCGATAGAGCGTTCTCAAACGGGTTCTCTCACTTCGTTACAGCATCGCCGTTTCCTGCGAATCTGCCTGTGTGACTAAAGGAACTGCATGCACTCCAATACAAGTACTTCGTGTTAATCAGTGAGGGATTCTACCGTGGACATTTATCAACATGTGCATACATACTTGAGGGTGCCTCTGTATGTTCATATGCCACGAAATTACTTATATAACCCCTTTTCCTATATTCCTTGAGAGTATATCCCATTACATCATTAAACATCTTCTATCTAACCCATTGTCTTTCCGCTTACAATCCTTCTTAGGTAGGAGGAAGGAGGTTGGAGTTACTTTGAAATAAATATTTCTTTCAAAGAAAAAACGGACTCGAAAAAAGTCTGGCTGGACCAGAAAACGTTTCCCGGTCATATCATAGTTATTTGAAGTCCGATTTTGTTGGGATATTTCTTAGTTGCTTGTCCAATGTGCAAAAATACCCTATTCCTTCTCCTTTAACTTTATTCTGCTAGTACATCCATATCAAAACTATCATTCTCTGTTTTATACTTCTGTAATTTTAATTTTTTAAATTTTTTTAAAGAATTTTAATAGTTTTCTATATATATTGCTTATTTATTGTAAACTGTGTCTTCGCGGGAATTTTTCACCCCTTTTCATTAGGTATCTTCTCGCAACGTAGTTTTTTCCTTGGTAAGTTTCAGTTACATACTTCGTTTTCACAGTCTACTCTTTCTTTTTACTTTTACTTCATATTCGTACACATTATAACGATATACAGGGATAGGTGAAAGATAGGATTTTGTCGGATTTCGCATGACTTTTAACCATAAACATTATAACACGATATAATAAATAAATGATTCTTTATTTAGGGATAAATTGTAACTACAGAGTCTCCTTTACCATTTACCCCATCTTCAATGTAAAATAGATTATGTGCAATATAGGAATCAAATATCGGTTGAATGAAGTGGGAAAGTAGCGAAGGAAAATGAACATTTTTGCTAACTTTGACGTTGAATTTCTCTCAAAGGACTAAATATATAATTCAATTCCACTTTCATTGTGCTAAGTACGTCCCCGAGCGACATTCACTTTTCAGGTGCGATTTACCGCAGGGGATACCACTCTCAAAATCCCCTGAGTTAAGCACTAATGCAGAGAACATTCATTTTTTATGAGATGGACGGAAATTTTTCCTCCACTCTTATATTTATTCGACCCGCGAGTTTATTAAATTTCATGAGACTTCTGCGGAATAGTTTCAGTGAAAAGCAAAAGAGGTAGGCTAAGTCTCTACGGAGCTATTAATGGCATGCCGGATCTAAGATTAAGCTTAACACCCCTCCTTGATGATTTTGTAGTACTATTCATGTGGTATAGATAATGTAACGTACAGAGATAATAATGATTAATGTCAGCAATAAACTGCTGGTATGGTGTAAGCCTGGTGGCAGTTTTTTCTAACTACAAACATATTCAAATTATAAACATAATTAAAATACAATACCTACATGAAAAACATGTTTGTTTTACATATTTCAATGAATATCTTTGCTTTTTATAAATGCACCGCATGCCAATAGGACTTTTATCAGCTTACGCTGGAATGCAATCGTAGATCAATCAAAGTTGAAGGTCGAAGATGGCTTAATTAAATCGGTGAAGGTATTATCTGTAGTTCGGCGCATCGACGGGTGTCAAGGTAAATGTGAATGCATGAATATTATCTGACATACAAATGCAGTAGTCTACCTAACCAGCCACTTTGTTGAATTATAAGCTAATTCTTTCAGCTACACCTCATCATCAACATGACCGAGTGGTTCTAGTGTCTTGTCCAAATTCCAGAAAGTTACCAAAGTTTCCTCGGTTGTCCTCAGAGTTTATCCTCAGTGGTTCGAATCCTATTCAAGGCAAATATTTTTCGAAAAGTTAAGCTTTTACGTACCGTTATGTCGCTAATCAAGATGGCTGCTGCCAAAAAACATTTTCCTCAATAAAATGCATATATACCTCTCGTTATTGTATTAAGCCTCATCAGAATTTGCCACAATCTTCTATTAATCCAACAAAGTAAAACTTAAACGTTATGACCGCACTCCAATTCTTTTAACACACTATGAATGCACCAAGTCTTGGCCCGCTCCCCTCTCTCCGTTAGAAAATCTGTCTGTTCTCTATCCCTAAGATCTGTTCCGTCCGTCTGTTCTCTACCCTTAAGTAAAGTAAAAGTATATTTGTTTTTAACTAACTATCCTGTAATTTAATCCTGAATCTGAAGTTATTGTATCACTCATGTTATTTTATTGTTTGATTTTTTGTTAATATGTAGTCTTATATTTTATTTTTCTTTTTTTTAAAGCTAAATTGATGTTAACCATTGACGATATTGTATATACCTATGTATTGTGTTTATATGTATTGATTTTCCTATGGTTTTTATTTTTGGTAATCTGCAGTTTCTATGGTTTATTCATTTTCATTGATTCATTTGATTTTTTACTGCTTTTATTGCTAAATTGACGCAACCAATGGTGATACTGTAAATATCTATGTATTATGTTTTTCTCACTTCTATTATCATCTTGCAATGATTCTTTTTCTATCATATCATTGTTCAGTTATAATGCTTTTTTAAATTCCTTTCAGTAATGTTGCAGTCACTTCTCTTTTCCTTATTCCCCCTCTTCTTTAAAATTTTTAGATGCTACTGTCAGTAGGTTTCGCAGGTTTTTCACGCCCCCCTTCCTGTGGGCGTTTTCACATTTGGCATGATAGGTTGACAGTACTTCTTCCTTTTAATTTCATGTAAAATGTCAATATAAATTTCAAAAGTCTAGCGTACGAGTACATTTACGATTCAGTGTTTTCTCTGAAATTATCTTGACTTTCAATTGATTTTACATTTATGGAAATATAAAATAATTATGAAATTAAAAGGTAGATCATCGCTGGATGATATACATGAGACATGATGATATGTAATATACAGTTTTTCTCTATCTAGAGATGAAAGAATGCTATTTTAATTACAGTTTTCATTCGAAGAAAATTCATCAAACAGACGTTCTCACGACTACCAAAGACGAACCTTACGGTGAAAGAAAGGAAATCTTTTGATTAATTACGTTGTTATTGGAGACATGAACTCGACCTGAAAATAATGATTACAATCGGTTACCATGGAGAGTTGCCGCTATTAAATTCGGATCGGAAATTTTCAATATATTCCTTTTTCATTACTCATCCTTGTTTTTCGAGATAATTAAAACTTGAAGGTCTACGATTGAAGAGGAAAGCTGTTAACATTTATGAGACGTTAAGAGAGAATCGTCAAACCTCTTCATTAGAAGCGTCAAAAAACAGTTTCAATTAGGAAGCGCTCAAGAGTTAGCTCTTCTTTTATTTTGTACTATTCCTTTCCCTTTTAGCTGTCGCTCTCTCTCTTGGAAAGTTCTCTGCCGAGTTCATTAAATATTCTTTTGTTCCGACCAGCTAACGAAGTGGCTCCCACTTGGGAAAGGTTCTCGTTGATAATGACCGTCTTACCTTGATTCCGATTCGTAATGAACGCTTCATTGAACGACTACCAATTGACCGACAGTAATCTAACCGACTTTCACTTTACATATGGACACTTTACGGACGGACAATGCACATACGGACACATTACGAAAGGACACTTAACGGACGGACAATTTATGGACGGACACTTAACGGACGTAAGTATTACCGACACAACAATACCAACGGACGCTATGCCGAAGCCAACCTACCCAACACTATTTGGTGGACATCGCTTAACCTACAAGTCTTCCATATTCAATTCGGTAATGAATTAATGTCAAACATTAGATATTAAAAAGCATCAAAGCAGCATTCTATAAGTAGCTGTCCATACCCTTTCACCAAAGAAACTGTTCTGCAAAGTACAATCTCGTTTAAACGACAACTGCCTGGATCTTAAGTACTCCGACACTGTCTACTGCACTATTATAATTACTTTGGTGTACTTTATAGAGAAAGAGTATTTCCGCTGTATCTTCATAAATAACCTGGCGTGATTATTCAAAGGCGACAATTTAACGAGTAAGGATTTGAACCAAGAAATCCCCCATCGAGAAACTTTTTACAGTTAGCTGTAAATTCAAGAAAAGAAGCTCGTTTCCTCAGGTCACCCCTTTAAATAGAGAAGTTTTCTTAAGTATCCCCAGTATCTTATGCCAGAGGATTAGTTCGTTGAGATAACTTAATCACTCCTCAAGAAAATATACTATCACAAGTGGCGGTAATTTAAATTGGATGGTAAGACAACGTGCTAAACCCACACATATTTTATCAGGAACACGGTTGGTTGATTTATGAAGGTGAAAAATTAGATCCGACACTTCGAAACTGATACGCATAATGTATTAGGTACTAAATATTTCCCCCGAATGTAAGACCGGGTTACAATTTAATTCGTTAGTAAAAATAAAGAATACAATAAATATGATATTACAAATTTACTTTATTAGTAAATTTTAGTCCTAAGAACGCATTGGGACTTATTTTCAGGGGACTTTATTTTTCATGTACTAATTTTAAATCACTTAATTCACTAAATTTGGAGCAATAACTTCAATAATGTTATTTACATTTATTTATAAATGTGTAACTCAATATATTGAGTTGTTTATTCCAATCGAATAACGAAAAAAGTACAGGGCTTATATTTGAGGTATAGATAATGTTAAGAATGGAATTATGCGAATCGACATTTCATGAAGAGTGATTAAACGATCGACAAACAATATTAAATCTCTTACGCGATATATTACTAGTTTTATGACCACGATAAAATTTCTAACATTTTTTATTCTACAGCCGAAAGCGGCAGGGCTTACTCAGCTCTCACCGAAAATGTATCACTAATCTTTTATTAAGATAAAACGGTATTTGTGCTTACAGGTGAAGACGTCTTTTGAGAAGCGTGAGTTCCAAGCATTTCTTTCCTCACTCGTAAGGGCTTATTAAGCTGTCGTCTGCGAGATAATTCACGAAGCGGCTACCATTATACCCAAGGGAGATTTGAGTAAGACGGTCAGAAATCCAGTTGATAAAATTTGCAAGCGCTCTCCCTCTCTTGGGTGGATTCCTCTGAAAACTAAAGGAATGGAGCATGCATGGCCAAAACAAATTGGATTCCGTTTACAAAGCGTGTTTCAGACAACTTGCACTCATCATTTTATGTGCCGTTATCACGATAGGCTTTCCAACCGTTAACAGTAAGAAGAACTGAACGTAAAGCAAAAGTATCGTATTGTGCTGTGTAGAGAAAAGATGAGAGAGCAAGGTTTGCATAAAATGGAATAAAATTTTTGCATTTTGATATAAATTCGTGGGCTTAAGTTCGATATAGGTCAACTTTGACGTTAGTTTGAAAGATTGTAACCATTGGCAACAAGCAGACTTCAGAAGTATTGTTAAAAGTGCTTCGACAGCTAAGGTTATATCGCAAACATGAGGTCCCACCGGGAATCGAGCCCGGAACAACTTTCAACAAAGCCGAATGCGCCACCCTTTTGGTTGTCCAAAGCAGGCTAAACCTAGTGCCAAGTGACCAAAGGTATGTGAAAAACTTTCTAAAATATTATAAATTTTAAAATACAGAAACTTACAAAGCGTCGGGCTGGATAGTTATGTAAATAATTTCATTATTCCCCCGACATACATAATACATCTTTTACTTGCTGGCGGTGGTGGTTGACCAATATCAAACCTGTAGCTAATCTTGTAATGCAAGGGACTCTAACGAAGCTAACATAAACGTTATGAATTTCAAAATTCACCCTAAATCCTAGCTCTACGCACTTGAACGTTAATTATAGTTACAACTTACATGAATTGAATTTGAAAAAGTTTGACTTAAATGAAAGAGCTATTGAATTGAATCATTCCATAAGTGTATTGACCAATGACTATCATCCTGTGAGTGTTTTAATAGTCGGAAGCTGTGGACATAAGTTCAACAAATCTGTTGAAAAGTAATAACACAGCATTCATTGGTGTTTTTATCCAACTATGATGTTTCACTAGAGAGTATTCAGTGCGTTAAATAAGATTCTCTTTAAGGAGCAGTCTTTCTTTGAAAACGACCAGGAAAAGAAGTAAGCGCCGCTAAAAAGGCTCTCCGACGCAAGACGAGGATTCTCGGAAGAGATCGAATTGGAACCTAATTTAAAGTTAAGAAACAAAATTAGAGAGACTAACTTCTTGGTAGACGTAGGCGGAGTAATGCTACTCGTTCACTGAACTAAAGGAGTTGTGAGAGGAACGATCACTACAGGAAGTGAACGAGTAAAACGCAACAAAAATAAAGGCAACAAGTAAGTAGGCCACCTGGAAAGAGATTCTACTATTTAACCCAAATAACAGTTGTAGATTGACAGAAAGTTATTTTTCTGAAAGAGACTATACTGATCCGGCACCTCATTTGACTTTGTCCACCTCGTTTTACAGTCAAGTCTTCCATGAACTGTACATACATTAAAATTGATTTTGAATTAATTTAAAATTTTATAAATTAAAATCGCACCGTCTTCCTTAGAATTTATTTCAATACTAAAAAGTTATTTTAAATATCAAGTTTGAAAAGCTTTTTGGTAATATTGGCCACTAAATTATTAGAATATTTTAGATATTTCATGATATTCAATGACGCAAACCTGCAGAACTTTTCATTGATTCCCAACGGGGAAGGTAGGATTAAAAAATAATAATGTAGATTTTTATAAATAGATGGAAATGCAACAAATTGCATCTTATTTCCTTGTATTATGCGGAAACAATCAATTTAATTACCTTCCATACATAGAATCTGGCAATTTTAACGATATTGTTACTCTTGAATATTTATAATTCTATTTATATGTGACAGAAGCATAAAAGGAACGACAGTCAGATAGACAATGTAACAGACAGCATATCAAGTGTATATGATCGGGGAATAGAGTGTCTATCAATCCAAGAAGATACATATGAATACAAAAATCCACAGCCATAAATAGAAAGGTGGACGAAAGGATAATTCAGATGCTGCGTAACTTATTACAGAAATGATGGCAACAAAACAGTCACGTGAATGAATGATAGCAAGAAATAAAGCAAAATGACCACCGAGGAAATTCTAATGCAACTTTTGACGTCATTCCAAGCTGCGCTCATGACGTACTTCCAATTACCAAACGTCAATTAATCCGAGATCAATGTCATTCGTTCTCTAGGTTACACAAGTGGCTATTTTGGGCTCACTCTAACTTCGTGATAACCTTTCCAACATCACCAAGTCTAAACTTAGAAAGCTCACTGATTCACGCTAAGCGGATATTCACGTTCACGTCCATCACTTGTTGGAATTTCAAATGAAAATAAAACTTCTCTAGTTGCCCCGTGCAGGTTTTTCGCCCAGCCAAATTGAAAGTAGTTGATTTATACTGGAAGTTGTGTTTTTTAGGAATATTTTATTTTCGGTGATTTAGTTTTTAGTGATTGGAGTGTTTGTTGAAATAAATTTTGATAGGTGAAATTGACTTACTGTGTCCGTTTCTATACATATAGTTTTTGTCGATAGATATTGATATCTACACATTCAGTAACGGAACTCTATGGGAAAATCAAAACCTTAACTCGATTTTTTTGTACTGATGTTGCATTTGCATGAAATTTGTTCTTCTTCGCGACATCCTCCTTTTTTTCGCACGAAATTACGCATTCTAAGGAAGGAATTTACAAAAAAAATTCTGCTAGAGACAAGGCCAGGAAAGAAGACGGCATCACAGATGATGTAAAAAGTTGATTTTGAAGTTGAAAAGTTGAAGGAATGAAGCGAAAGATTTGCTAAAGCGGGATGCAGTACATCTGGGGACACGAAAAATCCGCGTCTTAAGCGAGAAGCTGGGCATCTTACGCTCTATGGTACCACAGGTTTTGTGAGACCAGAAACGGGAGAATACCGAGTATTAAGCAGAATATCGTCTTAAGCGGGAGTGTCATAGACGGGACTTACTGTTAGTAAGTAACTTATCTTTAAAAGACTGCACCGAGTTGTAGTTCTTAATATGAACCGCTAGTCAAAGGCGAGGGAGTTATTAAGAGAAATTTAAGGATTGTGATGTGAAATGGGACAATTCAGTCAGTGAGCGTCGGCACGAGTGTTGACGAAGGAATAGGCATTTTATAGGCAAAGAGATCCAAACTATATTTCGATAGTAAGTTTCGCATACTTGTAGAAAGTAAATACTTTCTCTGAATTCATCAAGCAGTCGCAACCATAGTCCTAACCTCCTTTCTTTCAAAGAGTTACTGCTTTTACTCGACCCTGGTAAAAATTCGCACCGGTTACCCTTTGAAATGTACGTTTTTAGCATCCGAAACACCCACTCAAAGGGGTGGAAATCACCTTAAAAAAGGGAATTCAGTGAAGCTCACCTTCACGGATAAATCAGGCGAAGGAGCGTCATTCCCACTTGTTTAGCTGATAGCATTCCGAGAGAGAGATTTAAGATTTCCTCACCCACTTCATCTTCTCCTAAATTCCATTCACCGCAGTCATTATAATTCCAACGGAGGATCGATGGCAAGCACATGTGCCGAGTTCCGATATTTTTTCATGGGTTTTCGGCATTGGGAAACGTGTGTTTGAGAGATGAATGGGAGATGTGAAAAAATTGGGAGGATAATGGAGAAAGGAAAGGGTATAAAAGAAAGGAACGGCTTCCTGTTTGTGCTCCAGTCTCTTCAGCTATGCGTGGCTTTAGTAACGAGATAAAAAGTGTAACCGATTGTGAAATCAATATTCGAAGAATTAATTGGGTGGAAAGCAATGGTAACAAAAGGAGAATTTGGTAATTACTGCAAATATCGTTTTACTGCGACCGGTTTTGCTACTGTGAAATCATCCTCAGGCAATGAAAACTTCTATACTAACCTACGAACATATTCTGGGTTAGCCGAAAAGTTCAGCGGTTTTTCAAATTTGCGAATATATAATGTTCCAAACCAAGGAATCGTTTTAGAACCTTCTAAGGATGAGTTACGATAGCAAAATAAAATAGATGCTAGCTATTATCTATCAGTGTTGACATCCCCTGCCATTCGCCATCCGGCGGCTCATGGGGTATGAATGTAAATGTATCTGTCAAATTATCTGGCGTTTACTTGCAGTAGCATACTTAACCAGCATCTTTGCTGAATTATACCCTTATTATTCATTCGAAGCTTCAACAACAAAATGGCCAAGGGGTTAGTGTCTGTTCCAGTTTCCAAAAATTCTCCAAAAAGTTTCCGAAAGTTTATTCTCAGTGGTTCGAATCCTTTTTTTTCCAAAAAATATTCAGGCACTGTGACGTCGATGATCAAGATGGCTGCCACCCAACTCCGCTCTTATGGTTAATCAGTTTATTCTATCTAACTCCCAACCAACTAGTAATTTATCTAATCATGTTTCTCTTGTTTTACTTGTTGTCTGATATATATAATCACAGATGTAATGATAATATCGTATTTCTGTAATGTACACGGTTTACTACTTGCACTAGCACCATAACCACAGCGGCCGGAAAACTCGGTCTCCGTCAACAAACCAGTCTAAACCAGTAATTCCTGACTATTTAGCGTATTAGAGAATCGAATATAAAAATAACCATTTTTGTCCAGAGTGCTTCTCTCCACTGGTTCGCGGCATGTTCAAATATACCTTCATAATTAGAGAAAAACTTATAAGGACAAAAACTGTTTTTACTCGATTCTCTATTACGCTTAAAACGTCTCCAAATCGCGATTCCACTTGTGAACCTCTCCTTGTTAGTTTTTCTACGTCTTTCCTTCCTTTAAAAACAATCAAATCCTCCTCATTCAAAGCCGTATATATAACTCACAGTTACACAATTATCTGCAGAGGGTTGCAGCAGAATACACTTCAAAATACATAAATGAATCCAGATTCTCGCTATATGTATGCTAATTGTATCGGAAAAACATTTCATATTACAGAGCGCTTCCACATATTTGTAGGACACATCAACTGCGACGATCGATTCCAGCGGTACCTGTAGATTCTTATTTAAGGAGTCACAAACGACTTATTTACCAGCCTAGCAACGGTACAAGCTGGAAAACAACTGTGCACCTACTAACATAGACACAAAGCTGGCTTTTGGAAACGGGATGTGGAGGATTGCTGTGGAACGTTTCCAACTCTTCATTGGAATGATTATGTGAACACGAGAATCCTCTCAGCTTGCGTTTCACTATTCTGAAAAGACTCGGTTCGAACTGATGTTCTTTTAATGGATTTCGTATATTGAGGAGTGAACTGGCTCTGCTGTGGAAATATGAATGGGACCTCTGCAAACACATGAGGGAACTGATACTCTGCAAAAATGATAAGCAGCGAGGGATATATTATGTCCTTTAATATCACCTTTACGTAGCTGCGTTATTTATGATAAGAAAGCACAGATGGGAATGGAAGAAATGAAGAGAAACGAAATTGTCTATCGTGAAGGGGAGTAAGGCAAGAATTCTCATCTACTACGGAGAAATATCTTTTCTAGATCCATATAGTAGTTTCAAGGTAGGCAGAAATCATCATCTGATCTTATTCGTTTACCTTGGCTGCTAAGGATGTACGTTGATTAATTGAAGCAGTTATGCTCAATACCTTTGGCTTTCCGATCGACTTAAGTAATTCCAAATACACCTAATCCTTTGATTAATTTACTTCTAATAGTAACAATTGTTTGAAACCAAAAATGATTTATTTAAAAGTTAACTTAACTATATTTTCGGGAGAAAAGAGAGCCAGTTTTGGAAAAGTTTTGCAAAGGCTTGATTGATTTAATTTTAAATCAATAAAGATTAAATAGGTGGAACCTCATCACTATAGATATATTATTAAATTTAAAATAAAAAATAAGATAAAATTACATTACGAATTGATATCGTAATTCTATTTTAGATTGTATAATAAATATTTTCACTAATGTAATTTGTTGATTAAATATTCCGCTGATGGAATCGAATTGACTTTTCTGTCCAACTTTTGATTTGCAAATGCACTCTGCTAGTAAATTTCTAGTAATTTCTACTGATGAATTATTAGTACAATCGAATTTAAAATTGTATCTCTTTCATGAAAATAATCATAAATATTTTATGGGATTTCATCCTTCAATATAAATTCCATACATGTCCGCAATTCTCCGCATGCCTATTTTACATACAATTTTTTATAACAACATCCGAGACCTACAAACAACAAAAACTGAATTTTAAAAATATGCATCAATATATTTATTTATACTAAGTTAATTATAACTTTGTCGCTAAGTCAGATCCACGAATTGCCTCGCCTACAAATCACCCGAATAAAACGGGGGACTGTTCTGATAGTTTAATTGGCTAAGGGTCCCTAGAGTTGGAATTGATCTGAAGAGATTTCCAACATCAAAGCTAACTAAAACGGAACGGCGAGGAAAACGTTCCTTTAGTAAGAGATTGACAAAAACAATAGAATCTCTTATACCATACTTAGGATAAAATTCCGCGCGTTATCTTACAAAACAATTGAGTTTAAAAGCTATTTTCTTGGTTGGTGAAGGAGGGCTTGAAACAACGGGTCCGATAGTATGATTTTCCTTATGTAACTTAGGGAGACTATAGAGAGAACTTAATTGGCCAAGTATCCTCCTAGCAAGAGGAAAATCTAATCTCGAATAATGTTAATGTATCTATTTGATCTGTGACACTATGTTGCTGTAGGTAGATGATAGTAGCAATGGTATTCTTGTTAAGAGTTACTTCGATAGCTAAGGTCATTTCTCACATACTGGACTGCACCGGGATTCGAACGCGGGACCACTTTCACCAAAGGCAAACGCGCTGCCCACTTGGCTGTCCGGTGATGCATGCATTTCAAAGTGTTCTTCAGCTGGGTAATTTATGCTCTCTGATAGCCCAAAATGTTGTTTTATTGCAATTAGTATTGTACATAGTATTGTACATAGTATCGTATCATTGCATAAATATAAAATAGTACTAGTAATAGTAGTAAAATACATTACTGTATTCAATACAGTCGCCACTGGAATATTAGCTCGTCTATAAATAATGAATCAATAATGAAAATGTCATTCTCACTTCCAATTTGCCTTTTGATTTAGACTCGTAGGTCCTAACGCACTATTTATCCTTTATCCCTTGCATTTCTTGTATCCTCTCTTGTTAACATAATCAGAAAGCTATATGTCATCCATCCAATCATGACACACTAAAGAAGTATCCCATTCCAAAATAACACAATGTTTACAGAGAACGTAGAAAAGCATGCATCCTGTGAACATCCCCTTCAATATACTGAAGGTGAGGGAACAAATGGTAAAGAGTGGAGGAAGAGATGCCAACAAAGGACTTATGAAAATCGGCGACTCCTGCGATGGAATGGAATCCATTGGACATAAGGGTAGCGAATGAAAGGCAGGAAGAAGGGCGACAAGGGTATCGTCGAATTCCTTAGCGCAACAAGGGTAAGCAAGGGGTGTCGGACCAAAGCAAGAAGAGACCCCTATCCATCAGAGGATGAAAAAGGGACACAAAGGCACCAAGGCCCTTGTCTTCGACTGAATGGAACAATATTCAACTAAGAGGACGTTGAAGGTTATACGTGTAAGAGGAGACTTTTGTCTAATTTTTTCGTCTCATTCTTAGCCAAATAACGACGTTTTATTATGGTTAATATCATCATTAGGGACTAAAAAAGGAGCATTACCGTTTACGGGGGAAACAGTCTCCATTTATCCAAAATAATGGTTCGAAGACCATAAACAGGTCTCTAATGAGAAGGCTAATATCTTAGCAGGTTTATGTTGTTCCTTAGCAACACAAATGAATGGAGATCATAACTCTAAGTAAGGTGAGATAAACAGGTCTTTTAAGTCTATCTTATTCCAATGTTGTTACTCTTATGAAACGTAGTTAAATAATTTTGTTTCCCTAGATCGATTATTACGTTATTACCTTTCTTTATTACGTCATTCTTATTACAGGAAAACCCGTTAAGATGTTTTTCAGGGAACCAAGCGAAAAATACGTCTTAAGCATGATACCTTTATAACCGGGTGTTGTAATGCTGATAGGCTTACATAATATTTTTGAAGAATGATCTGCTTTTTGCTCAAAGAGAGCGTCTTAGATACTTAATTTTGGTGATTTTTAATCCTACAATGAAGCAGTCATTACCAGATAAACAATTAGGGAAGAATAACAAAGTTTTTAACAGCAGTGGTGAGAGGACATCATTCTACGCAATACTCACATCCCAAAAGCCTCTTATCTTTTGATATCCTCTTTTTTAAGGTCCACGTTTCACACCCATTCAGCAATACTCTGCAAACTAAGGGCTATTCTCCTAATTCCTTTAACAAGACCCTTTCTTATCATTTCCTTACGCTTCGCAAACGTGAGTTATTTTTTTGGACAGAACCATTTTTACACCGTATTAAGTATTAAATTTTATTCATAGTCTAAGTTCATACGAATAACCACATCATTTTGGAATAAAATTATGCAGCAGGGCTCTCAATGATTTGTCCATGAATACAGAAATAGTCTAAAGATAAGTCGGAATATCTCGATTGCAACAAAATGTCCGCTTAACCATCTGTCCGATATTTCTTCCACTAAATCCTTCGTCACCAGGAAGTGGTATACAGAGATAAATGTAGATAGCATCCGTCATTATGGAGAATATGTAAAGATGATATGCATGTAGAGAATGTACGGATTGAGTAGCTGATGAGGAAACGTACAAAAAGGCGTATCAAGAACGATACCCTCAGTTTCATGTCGCATATTGGGACCTTCAGAATACAAGAAGAATGAAGGGAAAGAAATGAGATTTAGCCATCCTGAGGCAGAACATATTCCATCAAGCTAGATTCTTTATTCAAATTGATAAATATACATTCATTCGCCGAATTTGAATACATTCATATGTATGAAGCCGCCAAATGAGAATATAAAAAATACAAGGAAGCGTCGAGCGAAAAAATCAGCCGAAAATGAAATTTTTCCGAAAGGACGGCTTATTGTAGCTTGTATGAGAACGGGGAATTGAGCCGTAAAAGCATGCGTCTCTTCAAAGCATTTGCCGTAAGGAAATGGACCGAAGTCACACAAAAGTAATTGCGCCTAATGTTTGAGTCTTGAATGTGTTTGCTAGATGCTTGACGAGTATCCTTTACAGGTAGTCGAACCGTTTCTAGGTTTCAACTTTAATCAATAGTTCTATGGCTCCCTAGATCTCCACTTTGATTTCTCTTTTTCCGTTATTAGGTAAATAAATCAATCACAGAACCATTTTTACATCGGGGGAAATATAGAGTGTAATTTCCTATACATAGACTAAGTTTATATATAGAACCAGAGTATGTGGGAATAAAATCACATTACGAGGCTCTTAAAGAATGTAAGATGCTAGAATCAACACTTGAATTTATACAATATCATCAATTATTATATTGGTGTATAATATTTTGGTATTGCAAAAATTAAATTGTTAATTCTAGCATCTTAAGTAATTATGACGTACCAACAAGTAAAGGAAGTAATCCAATGAGATTCAATGTAACTTGGAATTTTTTGTTAGTAGTATCAAAACAAAATTAAATAGACATATGTATGTATGTAGTACCTTTGATATGTATGTGTAAACGTATGTATTAAACTAGACTAGATGAAAATTCTTAACTAAAACAGACTAAAATACTAGTAAAATTGCCATAAATTAATAAATATCTAAATAGAAATTAATGTTTTTTTGCTTAATTTCATTAAAGAAATATATAAGCTATGGTAAATTATTAATATTATGAAATAAGGTTCGAATGTTTTGAAGAAGGAATATGCTAATCTTTTCCTTTTAAATTTCATGTAATAGGATTAAATGTAAGAAGTATTGAAAGTCGTTCATTATTATTATTATTATTAATAATACGTAGATTTGTTACAAGGAATTGCTAATGAACTCCGCGAATGAATTTATCTCTTTTATCGGCACACAATACCTCTCTACGTAAGCCGATGATGCATGAAAATAAAACATTAAGCAGGAAATAACGAATCTCTCTCGCGTACGCTTGAGAAGTCTTTCCAAGAAGGACGGATGGACCCTTATAGAGTTATAAGTCTAATGCGTCCCATTTAAAACATCCTCCCAAATTATATATATAAAAAACAAAGCGTTGATTCCGCCAGAATTATTAAGAGAACGAATAGGAAGATTTGCACAATTAAAATTCCGAATAAGCAAAATCCGGTCCATTCCTTCTTCCGCTGGGACAACTCCGAATACAAATTAAATTCTCTTAGTCATTCGAATCCAGCGTAATTCCCTCATTTGTTCGCGTCCTATCACCATGGAAACGGAGACATCGAATCTCTCCAATTTCCTATTAATTAGCGAAATTTTTGAAAAACATAAGCATCCCGACAGGATCGTTACCGGACTTGGCAAAGGGGAGAAAAGTTCTCGAGAGAGACGAGAACAAATGAATAGCGGGATATCCGTCAAAGACTAGAGCTTAAAACACCTCGAAAGGAAAAGCGTAGGGAAAGGGAATGAGTGGGCGAAAATGTTACAGAAATCAACCATATATACTCTTTTAAAGGAACACACATTTAAACAAATAATACGGATTGAATAAATAGACAAAGGATACCGAGAAAAAACAGAAACCAGGGATATTCTACTTATAAGGCTGCTTTAGGTAACTACGCTATCCGGCTAAAACTTTTTATCACACCGTTTAGAGAACTTTGAAACAAAATAAACATATAAAACAAATAAACAAAGGTTAACGACGAAAACGGAAATGCGACCGGGAATCGAATCCAGGATCTTTCTCTACCAGGGAGGTTGCTTTAACCGACTAAGCTATCCGGTCAGAACATTTTACCATGTCGATATGGGGAATTTTGAATAAACAAAACAGATAAATAAATATATATTACGGAGGAAAACAGAAATGTCGGGAATAGAACCCAGGATCTTCCTCTATCCGGGGAGCTGCTTTTGCCAACTAAACTATCCTTAGCAGTAACGGTAATGTTGAAGGTGCTTCGAGAACTAAGATCACTTCGCACTTTAGCTCCCACTGGGAAATGAACCCGGGATCACTTTCATCGAAGTCAAATGCGCTGTACACCTAGCTATCTGGGAGCCCCTAAGCTATCCGGCCAGAGCATTCTATCATACCGTTTTGGGAACATTTAAACAAATAAAACAGATTAAAGATATAAACGCAGATTACCGAGAAAAATAGAAATGAGACCGGGAATCGAACCCAGGATATACGACTGATTTGGGGGCTGCTTTAGCCAACTAGGGTATCTGGCTCGAATTATTTAAAAAACATAAGCATCCAGAACGGATCGTTACCGCACTTGGCAAAGGGATTCGACGTCGGGGAAAAAAGTTCTGGAAAGAGACGGGAACAAATGAATAGCGGGATATCCGTCAGAGACTAGAGCTTAAAACACCTCGAAAGGAAAAGCATAGGGAAAGAGAGTGAGTGAGCGAAAATGTGGAGAAGGATGGAGTGGAAAGGATATGGACCGTGAAAAGAGGGGTATCGAAACAAGACTCAAGTGTACCTGTGGGGTTGAGGAGTAATCGGGTCGATGAATCGATGGATTCCAATCATCGACGGGAAGGAAAAATAGCTGAAGAGAAACAGACTGGCGCACTAACTGAAAGTGGATCCGTATTGGTCCTAACGTGAGAGTTGAACTACATATAGGGAAAAGGAAATTCTATCTATAAGTAACCATGGTAGACCAAATAAAGTACTTAAAAAGAATACAGATTTACATAAATAATATATACTAATATATAAAAATAAAGAAAGAATACCGAGAAAAAAAGAGAAACGGAACCGAACCACCGATCTACCAATATCTGGGAGGCTGCTTGAGATAATTAAGGTATATAGCTTGAATATTTAGACAAGCTGTTTCGGAAGATGCAAAGGTTAGTGGTACGTCCGCATCTTCTATAGCCAACGTCCTCACTGACCAAGTGCTGGAGGAGAATCCTTCACAAGATTTACACAATATAAAAGGTGAAAGGTAACTTTAACAGGTAAAATAACATTTACTTTCACCAAAAAGAATCTTTCTTGTCCGCTTTCCATTGGGAATTTTTCTAGATGAACGGGCGAATTCACCTTTTGTACCTTTCCCTGAATTTTATTTTACTAGGAAATCAAAATTTGATATCAAAGATCGGAAATAAAATTAGAATTCCCGGGATAAAATACACAAAATACAATCCTACTTTCAATTACAGAAGGACAACAAAACCTGCCCGAAAAACTTTTTTTTAAATCCTTCGGATAGAAAGTGATAATGTCCGATTAATGAAGATTTGAGGTGGAATCCCCCAGACTTAACAGATTAAAATTTGCCCGATAGAGACGAGATATTGAAAACAACGGAAGATTGGGAAGCATAGAGAACTTGAGCTTCCTAATTATCGCCAGATTCGCGAAGTGCCGATTTTAGCGAATTCCGCGGATAAGAACGTAAATTCCTGAAGAGAAAGGAAAATATTAGAATTCCGACGAAACGGCGCAGTACCGAGATTCCTCTGAAGTTGTTTTAAAATCACCAAAGCTTCTTTCGCCTCACGCAACGGAAACATAGCAGACAACCTAAACACTGCCGAAAACAAACGAAGACTAAAGATGGGCTGTAGACCATGTAGGGGGGTGAAAAGACAAAACTACTAAATTTCCCTATCATTGATTCATAGTTCTAGACATTTGCTATGTAATTATTCCTAAACTACGCCGCAAGCCATGTGTTTGAATGAATCAGGAATTTATTTAATTTACGTCTTTTAAAATGAAAGTTGCCAGAGTGGGTTTTTAGGTGAACGATGTGAAATGTTCTTAAATATGGGAAATATAGGAAATACAAGGAAACGGGTACTAAAACCCATTTAGAGTGAACTTAAGAATGTAAACTATATATAATAGATATTTTAAAGTATTTCATCCAATAAAATAGGGAATAAAGCAAATGAGTATAAGTGAGATCGTTGGTATTTCTGATTGTAGTACCACGCTTTGCTGTAGAGAATGTAACAATGCGCAAATCTTAAATTATAGTTAACTTCGGAACCGATGTCTATCTAACTATGATAACAACTCTAGCAAATAATAATATAAATCGTAATCGAATAGATCTTTCTGTTTATTTTTAGATTTCCGCAACATTAAATTTCCAGATCCAGATAAACCAGATCTGTAAGTGGCCAATAGAAAAGCTTAGATTTTTGCCACTAAATACATTAATTTCTCTTTTATAACACGGTCTAGATATATTCTGTAGCAGTCTTGAAAATAACGTGTATCTATCTGTAATACGTCAGTCATTTGGACAAAAGACATATATTTTAGAGTAAAAAAGACGCATTTTACCATTCTACATTCTCACATTCTCCCATATGAAAGCACACGAAAAACCCGGGATTTCAAATAAATATCACAAAAATGACGTTGATATCACCAAACGTTTCCTATCGGAATACTAGGAACATAACGTAAAGACAGAGTATGCAAAATATCATAAAAATGAGTTAATTTCTGATATCGGGGCAACCATTGTAAACAGCAGAGCAGTAGTCAAAGGCCGGGAATGCCAGAGTCGTAATATGTTTTTTTCGGAGATTAACTGGAAGAGAGGGAATAGATAAAACGGACGAAAGTGAAGACGGAGGGGCGATTTGTAAAAGAGAGGAATTGACGGAAGGTATGCGTTGTTTCGTATGGAGTTGACCGGAATGCGATAGTGTAGCCCTCTTTCGGAAAGCACCCTAATCACGGCATTTATGTCTCGTTTCACATTCCTCTTCCCTTTCATACCTTCTTTTTATTGGTCCATCCGATGTATCAATCCCTTTTTTTATTCCTATCAAAGGGAGATAAACCTGGGACGCAGATTCCTTCTGTACGGTCCTTTGGAAACGAGGTTACCATGGGAACTGTTTACTTACTTTTTTCTCTGGGAGTTTTCGAATTTTTTTTCGGACTTTGAAATTAGCACAGTCTATGTCAATTCCAAGGGTTAACTGACTTGTGCCGAGAAACTACTTCGGATTAGGGAGATATTATTTTTAGCTCTTCCGATGGCTGATTAGCGTAGTAGGATCCTTTTAACATTCAAATTTTCTTTTTGAACTCTGGTATCGGATCAGAATACAGTTTTACGTATTTCTATTTTTAACTCTCCATCAGTCGCACAATTGTATTCCATACAACACCGATAGTTATTCGGGTCCTGCTTCTTTAAGGATAGTCTTATGAACGTCAGTCTTGGATCTAATGCTTTATCATATTTTATTTATTTTTTAAATTAACTTTTAAAGACTTCTAAGGCAAGAGCTTTGTTTTAAATTTTGTCTGACTGCGAGAGCGAGTGAATTTGTTAATTGACGACTGTTGTAGCACATGAAACGCTCAAACTTTTCGTTAATTTGCTAATTTTTTATACGACATAAGCATAGCATCATTTTCTAATTCTGTTTTGCAATAAGTTATAATTTGAAATTAGGGAGTCGGCAGTGATGAAACCCAAAGGATTTCAACGTATTCTTTAAGCATGTACAAAATTATGCTAAAATAAAAATTTTATACTAGAAATGGTCAATTTGTAAAGGCATCATACTACATATATATCCAATAGGTATTTATTATATATTAGCTAATATTATCAGCTATAAAAATTCGATCGAATAAAGACATCTTGTACGGTATACAGAGGGCGACTTTTTTCATATTTTAGGTGCTACAGATGAAAGGTCAGATGAAGAGAAAGTACTCAGATTCAAAATGAAACAGATGAAGACGTATTGGCCTTACAACCTCATTCTTATAAATGGAATCAATTTAATATCTCTTGGTACAGAATAAAAAACACTCTCTTCATTTACATTTACCAGTCTTCTTCATAGTTGAAGTGATGTAAAAGCTACTGAAGCATAATAAGTGCTGAATTATGATATTTTATCTTTCTTTATCGAATCATATAAAGGTTTTATTCAGTGTCTCATTGCGTAGGACGATTCAGTGGGCGATTTCCATTCATAACATTCTGAGGAAAGCAAACTACCTTACTCCATTTCTTGCCTTGGAAGACTCAATTTCTATATAAAGCATTTCGAATGTGATTGAGAAAGGGACATAGATCTAAGAAGCCTTTGAGCGGGAATGAGAAGTGAGTGATCACTTTGTCCTCACTTTCATCAATGAGCAAAGATTCCATAGAATTATTTACATTGTCAACCCAAGAACTATAGAACAGCCCTATGAATATCCCTTTACATGGTATTCATCAAAAGGAGACTGAAATAGCCGGGAACACCTTCATCTGAACTATTCCCACTTTTCGCACCGTACCCTTTATTTTTGCTTCGCTTTATATTTGAGCATATTCTAATTACATAGGAAATTAAGTGGAAGACAGGCCCACATGGGCCTAAGCTCGCCAATATATGGTCCGTGTATATATCTTTCATATTACTCCAGTCTTGAAGTACAAATAAAAAATTAGATTAAAGATAAATTTTCTCCATTTGTGACATAATAAAAAAGGGCAGTTTCCTTTATCAATGCAAAGTTTTCAATTGTTTTCAACAATACATAATAGCAAAAATAATAATCTAATTTCTATTTAGCCACCTTCGTAATGTATTACTTTCTTTGTGCTTTAATAAATAAACAAAATAGGGAGATATTATCAGGTTCAAAGCGATTTTTTACTTAGTATAAAATGTACTTAACGATCCCCACTAAGGTTTCCCATAGAGTTTCTCAAAGCCGCTCCGAATCAAAGAAAATCATAAATAATTCAGAGACTGAAACGAAAGAAAAAAACCTGAATGAAAACTCAGAAAGTGTTGGTTAAAGGTCGAATCGCTTCCCTTAGGTATGTGGAAGTTGGAAAAGAAAATGGAGGAATCGGGTGGCTGAAAGTAAACGTTTTAAGAGCGGAGCAGTAAAATGGAGACTTGATAAAGGTTTCTTCGACTGAGGCAATAAAACACCACACTTAGCCTCAGACGTAAACACGCTGTTTTCCCCATTCACCTGTTACCCTCGCAAAGAATGCTTGATTTGCTTCTACACTGTCTCAATTCAGTTGGCATTCTTTGTCTGGATCAGCGCGGGTGTATGTAGCACACTTAACACTTAGCAGAGGTTGAATAAAACCAAGCGGTGATATCACAGCGATGTTTTCAGAGGATTTCTTGATTTAAAAAACATCATCTAATCTTATGAAATATTTATCCTTAATCAAAAATTATACTTGGATTAATGGCGAATGTTATCATTTTATCATCCAATCACAACTTTTTCGCCAAGCTTGTCATGAATAAGAATATCGAAGTCAAATATTTATTCCACGGATTAGTAGAAGAGAGCGATTTTGACTGGGGTTCGAATCCAGGTCTTTAATTTCCAGGAACTAAGGGTATCAATTGCAACATATTGAAATTGTTTGGAGATCCTACGATGGGGATAATGCTCATTATTTCCCCATGTATTACATCGAAAATTAAAAAAATACGTTAATATAATGATGATAACAAGTTTTTGTTAGGCAAATGTTAGTCTAAATAGACCCCTCTTACTATCAAAGTTCTAAAGACACATAGAAACATGTCCTAACAACGATTCGAACCCAGGACCTATACTAGATACCATTGAGCGGAGGCATCCTTAAACCACTTCACTTTTATAAATAATATTCAGAAATACGAAATATAAAAATTCCACAAACGCAGTACCAATCACTATCTGGGATATAATATTGAAATCCGGGACTTGCGTATAATCCAGGACAATAGTTTACTTTATCTGAAAGCAGTACGAGATAAGTTGCAATACAAAGTAGATTGGATGCGAAGGAAAGCCTTTCTGCTGGAATACGGTTACCGTATCAGCGCCACTTGTATACGTTTTCCTCTCGTCCATATCGCAGCATCTCGCTTATCGGTCTTCATCTGTTTTCCTTTCATCGCCCTCTCTCTCTCTTTATCGATTCGTTCGCAGGAAAATCATGTTAAGTCGACTAAAACGGAAAATATAAATTCCCCGGCTTTGCGAAAAAAGGAGAAATCGGTTTAATTTCCGTTTTCGAGATGGTTTCTTTTGTGAGGCACAGAATGTGTGGTTCTAAAAAGAAATCCGACGACTCTTTGCCTTAATTTGGTTAAGAACTGATATTTTCAAACGCACAAATGTGAAACGACCTTTGGAAAGTATCTAAGGAAAGTATGCCTGTGATAGGGAAGCATTTTAAAGGGAATAGGGTATATATTTGCAAAACTACGTTAATTTGACTATATTTTCGACCAGAAACATATGTACACGACTTAAAATTGGAGTCTAAGGAAAATATGCTTGTATTAGAAAACTTTAAAAGAGAATAGAACAAATCTTTGCAAACTGGGTTGTAAACTCAGCCTTAGGCTCAAAAGCGTAAGTTTCTTGCACCCCCTGCCACACACCGAAAGGTGGCTTTCAGGGTGCGTATGTAGATGTAGATGAAAAGTGCGTGTACATCAGAGACTATCTAAAATAGGTGTCGCCAACGTTTCGTTTCGTTCTCCTGCTCTCGGGATAACTCCAATAAGGTTTATCCAGGAGATTACTTCATCCAACTAAGCAATACAGCCATATTCTCAAACAGGACAGAGGAAGATCCGGGGTTCGATCCCCGTCAAACTTGTTTCCGTTTTTCCCTGGGATTCTGAGGACGGTATTGGAAGGAATGGTGTAAGGGAGAAATTAAAGAGGAAGACCTAGGTTGGGTCATGGGATGGTAGTTTTCGCTTAAGCTAGGAATTGTTTAATAGTAAATGCTAGTTAATTTGTACAAAGGTTAGGAATAGAGAGATTAAGGGATTAATAACAGAAAGGTTTGGTTGGGAAACGATAAAAACCTATCTTTTCATTGATAACCTATGATTATGACTAGTTTATGGGATCAAAAGTTCCGTACAAAGCTTAATGCATAAAACTAGGCTCAGGATGAAAAAAATGGCGATTCGATTGAAATACTCATCGGTCCGTATCTTAAATAACCTTGTGAGAGTGAGATGGGAATAGTGAGAGACGGACTTAAGTTCTCGGACGGCACAATGGAGGTTCAAATTACCAGAGGAAGGGGTATTGGACTTGGGTAAATACGGGCTTAAATTGAGTCACATTGCTGATGACGGTGATTGAAAAGCTGCCCGATTTTCCAGTGACTGGGATGGAGATTAATTTTTTTCCTCGATCAAAGAGCTATCTTCCCCATCTAACAAAAAGAACTTTGACCTGTTCGAATGCACCGTATTCACTATTTAACGACGCTGATTGAGGACGGCTTTTTTATCGCAGTGAGGGGCGTAGGTCAGTGCGTACTCCTGTACTTTATCCCCAACTGCATTCAGATGAGTTGATGTGGCGTCATTATTTCAGCTTTTATTTTAAGAGTTTTGAGAGTTGTTTAATGAAATGTCTATCATCCATCTTTCAGGAATAATTGCAAACCAACCGAAATAATGGAATGTCAACGTGTCATGTGCGAAAGGTAAGGAATTAAAGAGTCAATCAGGTGAACGAAATCCTGTCTACGGTGGTCTAATCTAGAATTTTCAAAATGGATTTTATTTTGCGAAATGGACTGTCAAATTAACACAAAAATCTCATTCTTTTAATCCGTTTGCCGTCCATTATATGATGATTCATTATTCAAAGCCAGCTGAGACAATTATACATATCTTACATACTAATCACCACTGTGTATTTATTTATTTATCAAATATCAGTAATTCCCGTTAGAAATATACGAGAGAAATTTCGGAACATTAATTTCACGCATTTTCTGACGAGATGGAAATACGAAGTTTGGCAAAATTCATTAGAGTGCAAACGGCCTTACGCTTATAGATCTTTTTCTATCAAATGTATGCTTAGAAAACTCGAAAATGATCTCATACGAAATGCATATAAAATTCATTTTAAACGATTGCAGACTTTGTTTTTGTAAAATTAAATAAAAAATAATTATCCAATCGTAACAAGCACTAAAAGAACGGAAAAAGAATAAAGATTCTTATTTTGGTCGTGCAATATCGCTGTAGATCCGAATTTGTGAGAATTTGAGCAGAAAAGACGAAAAATGTGTTCAATATCGTAGTTATAAGTCACTCTAACGATTAAGGCGAATGTTAACCTCAAAGCTCATGTGAATATATGGGAATGATAGGAAAGATTTCATGTATTATTTTGTCATATCATCAATTTATAATACTACTGTGGATTATTGCCACCGGATTGATAGCAATCAATGTATTAATAATAGTTAATTGCGTAGTTAAAAACCAGATATTTGCAAAAAAAGAGATTATATAAACTGCACGGTGAGATTGCGTTGGCATTCACATTAGATTATTATTGCCTTAATTTTAAACTTGTTACTCCTGAAAATGAAGTGGTATAGTTGCCTTTCGTAAAAATCTAATGAAAATCTTATCGAACAGCTTGTTAATGTATTCTTTAGCATGTTTCGCCACCAGAACCTTTCCGATATTTTTCAGGATCAAATATTTACACGTGTCTTAGGGCTCTGTCAGCAGCTTTCCTTCTATTTCATGGCCTCTCTATCGATTCTTGTATAAGTAAACAAGTTTCCAACCAAATGAATAATCCCTTTGGTTAATTAAGGGTAAATTGCTTCTAATGGGATACGAAACTCTTAATTTTTAATTTAAGTTACAGAAAATACATTTAGACATAACTAAGACAACATAAGAGAACTTGATAATATTTCTGTTGGAAAAGATGAGGAGGAAGAATAAGAGGAGGGAGAAAGCGGGGGGTGGTTGAGGATTATCATTTATATATGAATGATGCGCATGAATTTCTACACAACTTACTTATTTCAGAATTTCCAGTCATATGAAAGCTCTCGTTGTCACGTAAATACTATTATATTACCCATAAAACATTAGTGAACTTAAACATTTCAATTATAACAGTGATAGTCGTCGTTGGATGCAGTGTATGGGCTAAAATTTGTATCATTAGCTGATAAGAAAAGGTTCAACGAAAGTCAATACGTTTTGTAAACAAATGCTGTGACAAATCGGTGAGCTTTACTCGTATGCTTCAGGAGGCATATTTGGTATTCATGGGTATATTTAGAAGAAAGAAAGCTCAATCAGAAATTTAAAATACTGGATAAATTCAGACAGAGTACGTTCATAGAAGATGTTTCCGATATTATCCTATATCCCTATATATAAAATTGTCACAATGAGGGCAATGTGACATAGACCGTTCTGATACTGCAAAAAATAGATAATACAACCAGTCGATTCAAGATTTCATTCTTATCTCGAACGATACGCGAATGTAATCGATTAGGAGAGTAGTTCTGGTGCATGCACCCTCTGCCACACGCCGAACGGCAGCCTGCAGGGTACATATGTAGATGTAGACGAAGAAGGAAAGCGCTATAATCAATGAAGGTAGTTGGACGTATACAACAATGAATTAGGAGAAGCAACAATAGTTGGACTATTACTAGTTACTCGTCTGACGAAGCAGCTCAACAATGAGAAATTCATGATTTTTCCCTGAAAAGTGCAATATTGTTGACGCTTCAAGTTACAGTAGTTACTGTAGCTACTGCTCGCAACAATATAAAAAGGATGAAAACGCGAGGAGAACAGGAATTCTTCTTATGTATTCGCACCTCCAGATTGGTTTAGAATTAAGGAGCAAACAGGTTCAGTTCATTATAACTGTTAAATATACACATAGATGTAATTTATTCCGGGGAAAATTTTAAAGGTAAACTTGCTCTAAATCAGTGTTTCTATGAATGTAATTAAGCATCTCATTCGTTCAACCCCAAATCAATAACTAGAAAGGCAAGAAAATTAAAATTATTCTCTTTGAATCTCTTTGAGTGACTAAAAGGAAACTGGGCGCAAAGACCGAATCCGCAGTCCATTTTTATTCTTTTCCGATATAATGATTACCACGAAAGTCTTTCATCACAGAATCTATCGGGTCCTCAAAAGATCAAAAGCCAGCAAAATGAAGGAAAAGCAATATGCCGATATTTATTATTCCTTCGATAGTTATTTTATTAATAGAGAGATATTTTCAAGGACGGAAAAAGGACCAAGAAAAGTCGATTTTCGTCCGATGGAATAGAAATATCCTGCAAAGAGGGACTTCACTTTGGGTAGATTCATTTATTGAAGTAGCCGAACTATGGAATTATTGGAAGCTGCAGGGGCGATAGAAAATGAATAATTGCGATATCGAAGAGAATAGGGTATATACTATTCATTATAATTTACATATCCTAAATTCTTTATTTAATAAGTGTTATTATTATTATAAAAATGGATTTTTAAATAAAAGACGTATTATCATTACGTACGAGTATTATTAAATACGTATTATGTAAGAAATAGATACAAAAAGATATAAAAATATTTGTATAAAATAAGAATATGTTATAGAGTATTATTATTATTAATGGATATATTATGCAAAAAGCGTCTAATCACAGCGTATATTACTATTATTATTATTACTTCACATTTCCGCCAAAGTCATTCAATGTGTCAGCAGACGAAATTTATCTATGAATTTTACATACTCAACATACTTGCAATACATCGCTATTGGGCCTCCGGATACCCAAATGGGCATTGCGTTCTACTTCGGTGAAACGTAAATTGAAGGGTTCGATTCGAAATTGCCCTAGCTGTAGAAGAAATTTAAAGAATACCACATATTCTGAAATTCGACCTTAAACTATTCGAATATAGGCTACAGAAAACATGAGAGAGGCCTGATGGTTTCACATGCCACCTTTCACATAATACCGAATGCTATATATGGGCATCCCAATGGAAAAAGGTTCCCCATCCCTGGGACAGATCATGAAAGGACATTTCAGCTCGTTTACTGCCGAACTGAAGAGAAAACGCGAATAAAGATAAACAAACAGTTGACGCCAATGAGTTTCTATGCTCGTCATAGCGTCGCTAGTCCAATCCATTTCTTCTACGTAACGATGTTTGTTCGGGGAACTTCAAAAGCAGAGAAAAAGACATTGGGAGAAATACGTATAGAGGGCAGAATAAAAGAGAGACGCGAAAAAGAGAGACTAACGAGACATTGAATGAAAAAGGAGAGAGATAATGGGAAGGTAAAGTTTTGGGGCGAAAGGAATGGGTGAAAAGGGCAAAAGAAAGATAATGAAAGGAAAGGGGACAAAAGAGCAACGTTCGACACGTCTGCTGTATGGCTTGAAAAACCGCTTTCGGCAAAACGTCTGCGGTGTCTTCTCAATTCAATTGACTCAAAGAGGCTCTAATTAATTGGTCCATTCTTATTTTCGGGTTTCGATCGGTCGACTTACGCACCTATCGGACAACTTCCGGGAACTTTTTAATGACTTAAGTGCGAAACAAACGCAACTCTCAAAATATCTACCAATAAGGAATAAAAGAAATTCTATTTTGAACTTGTGCTGTTATTGATTACTTGAAAATCACCGACATTTACGTTTGCAGACGTTGTTTATAACTTTTAAATCTTGTAGTATAATCTGGAACCTTTTCCAATACATTATTTTCCAATACGTTATTTATTTTTCATCAATATCAGTGCCGACAGCTTAGATAGGAGAAGAGTCCTTTCAGTCTCCACCTCTCGTCAACCTTTAAGACCTTTAGATATATAATAGAAAGCATTTATAAATAACTACTTTCAGAGATACGTGGTGGAACCTATCCGCATTTAAATGAATCAAAGAAACAGACCTTGACTATGTCCACAGAGTATATTTATTTCAACGCCACCAGTTTGGAGGTATTATCTCATCTTCAGACAATCAGAGCTTTAGTTCCATCACCAATAGTACTAAATAGCACAATTGACATAAATATTCCTCGAGGAAATAGTCACGTTTTTTCTTTATTCCATTTAAACATTAAATAGACATGTTTTGCATCTATTCTTAAGTACATCTTGTGTTATAGAGAAGGTACAGTAAAAGACGATGCGTTTTGCAAACAAATTTTGCAAGAAATCAGTGAACATGCCTCAGAATGTAAGAGATCTTTGAAAAAGATAAAGATTTTAACTCATGCATAGTTTGCTCAATAAATTCAGAGTAAGTACGTACTCGGAAGACGTATCGGATTTTATGCGTTCACCCTCTCATATGCATCGATCCGATAGTGCGAGAAAAGTTAGGGAGATAGATAGCAGGACTAGTCGTTTCAAGAATTCATTTTTTCGCAAACGATACGCGACAGATAAGGAAAATAGACCTATGGCGTATGTATCCCCTGCCACACGCTGAATGGCGGCTCACAAGGTACGTATATAGATGTAGATATCACTAATACATAATAAAAATTACAGCGATACAAGTACAATTCCTTGTGGTACTCCTGGAGTTATTTTAATTGGGTTTGACGGTTTATTTCCTCTTTCATACTCTCCATTGAATTTATTATCATAAGTATAAATACGTCTTTAATTGGCTTTTTGATAGCTCTTAGCTTCCTGTAAAGTTTGTAGGCACTGTCTGCTAGTATCCGATATTATGTTCATTTAATTATTTATTTAACTCAAAGAGGTTACCCGACATATATTGAGTTATAACCGTCTTGTTGCAAAGTTCGGATAATTCCAAACGGACATTTAAAGCTAATGACTGCGGCTTATATGAATGATAAAAAAAAATTCAGTGGACTAGGATTCCGAAATATCTAAATTATAAGTAAACAATCCTATTTAATCTTAAAAATAACAAATCCTTTATATACTTTTGAAGCATTCACGTAGCAACTCTTGAAATGAAATGAATGAAAATAATGCATATATGCAAATAATACATAATACGTCAAAGAACGATAAAATCTACGTAAATAATTCAAACAACGATGTCTAAAGAAAGTAATGTAAATGAAGCGTGGAAAACGAACGAAACGAAATAGAAAACTTCCCAAGGACAGTCAGTGTGAAGAAAGAGTAGAAACGAAGAGATGATATCGCACTTCACTAGGAATTAAAGGAATAGCGCATGCATTATTTTGGTGGGGAAGCAGGAAATCAGCAGGGGAGTGCATGAAAAAAATCAACGGAGCCTAACTGCTACCCGCACGTCCGCCCAGGAAAAATTATGGCGCAAATAAAGGAATGCGGAGAGATAGGGCGAAGGAGAGATTTTTGCGGATGGTTATGATAAATAAAAATAAGGAGACGCTACGGAAAAACTCCTTTCCTCGCCCAAAAAAATGCCCCGGCTTCTTTATGTGGAGAAAGTTTATGCTTCCTGAGATTCTTTGAAAAATCTAACTTTTCCATTCGCGATAATTTTTATCATTTTTATCCGGAGAGAAATTCGGGTTGGAACTGGTCCAATGGAACTTCAGTAGAGGTGGCGGGAGAAACGAAAAAAAATGAAGAGCGTCAGGCGAGTTTGTCCGTCTCTGTGTCCGGATGCAGACATTTTCTCTCTGTTCAAGAGTTTTTGTAGTAAATTTTCCGTGCATAGGAGAATCAGTAGGATTGCCACCTGCTTCAGCAGATACTCCTTTTATAATTAATATAAATACATACAGTTAGAATTGTAATCTATACACGGAACTAATATTATCATAAAGGGAAAGGGTTCAGGTATCCCTGCACATAAGAGGGTGTAACCACAAAAAATCCAAAGGAAAAACCTACTTGAAAAAAGTCTGACGGGACTGGGAAAACAAACCTAGGAAGGTTGCTTTGGTTAACCAAGCTATTTGGCCAGAACATTTTGTCAAACTGTATAGAGAACTTTTTGGGCAAAGGCAAGTGTAGTTTCGTCCGGGGGTGCGGTATCGTCCACGGACACAACCTCAAAGAGGCACGGCCAAAAAAATGTGGTGAAGGTTCTTGTCTGTATTCCACATATCCGTTATTTCTAATTAAAATTTATAAAAAAAGCCTGCGAGATATGAAGGCGAATTTTACAGGCACTTTTTATGAACGTAATTTCGATTAGATGGTAATACGCTCCTTTTTAAACATTGATGAAGCACGCGAAATTCAGTTGAAATAAACGGAATTTTAAAGGAAAACAGTCCATATATATGTAAGGAAAGAAAGACAGACATAGGCAAACAGACTCACAGACGTCTGACAAAGAGACTTGGAAAACTATCGGAATAACAGGGGAGTCTCCCGGATTTCCCTTAGAACCCTCTGCTTCATAGAAAACGTACAGATGAACCTGAAATCCATGGAAGAGTTTTGTAGGAATCAAGAATGGGAGCGGCAAAGGATCACAATCGTGGGAAAACTGTGAATGAATGCCGAAAAAAACGGGGAAAGAAGAGGAGAGAAAGGTTCAAAACTTTGCGCAGAGTTTCCGGGTCTGATAGATCAGCGCAATGTAAAAAAATTAAAAGAATGAGTGCCTTTGGAATAGGATACGGAGTTATTCTCTGTGAGACTCATTTAATGAGATACGGAGTTGAGCGACTATCTGTCTAGAGCAGAAAAGGAGTCTATGTATGATGTGGATGTACGGTGGTTCCTTTGGCCTCATATGTGGAACATAAAATCCGATTGAGACTAGGTCTGTGTTAGCCACATGAGTGGGTTTCAATATCACAATGAAATTCGGATGACTCTTCTCAAATTTCTATAATAAATACGATAGTCTATTTCTCATATGAAAAACCATTGATAGCATTTAGCTTCCATAACACACGAGCTGAAGTATACATCACTACTAGAGATGGTAATTCGGATATTTTAAAGTCAAATTATTATTACTACATAGTAGTTATGTAGTAATAATAATTTATTAGTAGTGAGTAGTAGTATTGTTAAAGGTGAGGTAATCTTTGCATGTAGACTCCCGTCAGGATTTGAACCCGGGATCGCTTTTCACCTCATCGCAGAATTTCAATACCATTTTCTTTTAATTTTTCCCATTTAGCACCGCCGTGAGTTAGGGAACTTCGGAACTTATTTTAAAATCGTGTAACCAAACATTTCCTGGTTTTCCCAGTAGATATCATTAACAAGGACAACTAACGAGGGGGATAAGAAAGAAGGAGAGAAGGAAAAGCAGCCAAAGGTTGAAATAATTCCTTGGAAAACGTTAGAAGGGTGTAGAGGACTTTATTAAGAAAGGAGAAACACGGTCAGAAGTCGAGTAAAGGTGTGAGAAAACTTCTGAGGAAATATAAGTTTTCACCTGCATGGTTTCTTTTAAGGAAACAGCTTAACGGAAGTAAAAGTTACGCTATGGAACTCAAATAAAGTGGGAAATGGAAGAAAAATAATTGGAATTATTATTCTTAGCACTGAACAGCGAGAAGAATGTAAGAATAAATTGTAGCTATCATAATCCGTTTTTACTAACAATTATTAGGTTAAGATTATTTGCCTGTAAGGCAGGCAGTCGGACTTCTAGGGGCTAATTTGAATAAAATTAACAGTAGTTAATATTTTCGGTTAGGAAACAACTGTAGTTCTCTCCGTAGTCAAATGTTAAATTGTTTTCAATGTTTAAAATTAAATTTTAGTCATATCAAGTCATTTAAAATAAAATAGTTATCATCATTAGAACTTAAAATAAAATACCTATGATCAGTAGAATTAAAGCATAGTTAGTACAACTTAAAATAATTATCCGTAGAGCATAACATAAAATAATTGTCATCGGTAGAACTAAGAATAAAATGATTACGATTATTAGAGCATGTGGATTTATATGAATAAAAGTGGAGAAATAGGGGGTGTACTATAAAGTGAAAGGGGTGTATTAGACGTGCCTTGTTGAGCAAAGTCGACTGAGTGAAAGAGAGGGGAAAAATGGGAGACAAATGGCGGAGAAGGACGGACAATTCTGAGAAAGGAAAGGCGGATTAGAGAAGGAAGGGTGAAGACGAAAGTAATCGGAAAGAAGAATGAGAAAAGTTTAACTGAATGAAAGAGAGAAAGAGAAGACGCTAAGAATAGAAATCCGAGTGGGATGATGGGTAAGATGTGATGTGAGATTTTAACATTACGTTTCAACTTCGGTATAACTGACGAACAATCATTCAAAACCGCTGATACCGCATTCCATGTTTTTATAATATTAACTTAAATTCCCATTTAAACAAATATCTGAGGTGGATTTTCCCAGTTTTGTTCAAGTCTGAGATAATATGAAAGTAAATGCGTATCATTAGAAGCTTTTATTTCGTTTCGCTTGTTTAGGTTACTCTTTATTTAAAGATACATAAAGTGTCATTCATTAGTTTATTGCGCTACTTTTATGTGGAATATTTCTTCTCATAGCATTCTGGAATGGAAAGGAAAGCGAGTATATACTTGCAAAGATTAACTTTATTTTCTGTGGGAATACATTGGTTTTCTCTCAGTCCCTTTCACGCTATTCACAGTGAAAATACCGCTTAAGACGCTCTACTTCCTGCTTAAAACCGGGTTTTTCTCCATTCCCAAATGCTCACTAACCCGTTATAACCATTCCTTCTCTTAAGTCGATAGGACAAACATTATTTACATTATTCTTCCATAATCGTCTATCTGGTAAAAATAGCTTCAATGTAGCGTGAAAAATTACCAAGATTATGTAAAATAGGATAACGTAATCCTTGGCTGAAAAGAATACCATTCTGGAAATAATATGACGAGATGGTTAATAGCATTACAAAATACCTATAATAGAATATTTTTCGTATGCTGATACGTAAAAAGATAAAAAGGTAAAGTTAAAGGTTCCTTTACTGTTGTATTAGTATTCTATATGACTATATTTGTACGAAAGCTACAGAGGTATGAATTCTGTAGGTAGTGATGTTGCCCATCGGGTCTAAAGAGGTATAACTCCGTAAAGGGAGAATGGACAAGGGTGTAGTAAAAGTAACAAAGGCTACGGACAGAAGAACGGACAGACATCGGAAGAAGACGAAAGAAAAAGCTGAGACGGACAAAATAAAAGGAAGTACGTGATGGAACTGAGGAAAGGTGAACATAAAGGCGATTGACGGAGGGACGTGGTGAGGAAGAAAGATGACCCGAAAGAGAGGAATGGATTGCAAAATGGATAATGGAGGAGGAGAAAACAAGATTGGAGGACAAAGGAATGAAGAGTGTCCGGAATGGGAGGTGGATGATGTGGCGAATGGCTGGCGGAAAGGGTGAATTGGACGTGATTGGACCCCCTGTGGCGACTCATGTATTGCGATCAAGGTAGTAACACTATCATTATAGAAAAAGAATGGATACATTTAAGGAGAATACATCTATACGATAATTGATACTTCATCTCAATTCGTTGGAAGATCTTATTTTATTTATTACTTATGTATTTACATTTCATAATTGAAAATAGGCATCGAGCTTTGAGGCAGTCTTTCGAAGAGAAATAAGCAAAATCCCTGCCTTGCATTTACACTATCCGGGAGGAAAACTCCTTCATATTTGGTGAGAAAGGTTGTTAGTAAGTTGGATGTTTGAATGTCCGATTTTCCATACAAGAGTTGACTTCAGGGATAAAATTCCTGCAGTAAAATTACAATGGGAAAATTATGGCGGTGTTTTTGTGAATGCTGTCCTAATGGTTTCATTCCTTTATATTTTCTAAACTTTTGAATGATTTCTTATAGATAATCTTGAACAATTTCCACGTCTTCTGAACTGATTTCAGTAACCAAAACCTTGGTGTTCAATAGAAAAACCTGATCTGAAACCATAACATAACTCAATATACCTGAGTATAAACCTGAGTATAAAAAGAATTAAACCCATCCGGATCTCAGCAAACATATCCTCCTTTTTTCACTTTGTAGGTCACCAACCCATCTGACGGAGGCGTTCGGCTTATCAAAACTGGCTGCGATAGAATAAAACGAATTCCGAAACCTTTCCTGCGAAAATCCGCAAAAAGAACGAATCCCGAGGACGAGTTTAATTATTTCGCGCGGACTCTCCTTCCGCTCGTTTTCTAGCCAAAGTTGCATTTCGGCTTTTTTTCCCTTGAAGATGCCGTTTTGGAGCAACACTGAGCTCATTAAGTGCACCACTCTTAAACGATCGATTTACAAGATTAAAAAAAGAAACAAATTCACCCGTGCACTGGAGGGCTTAATTAAACGTTATGGTCCCCAACTACACAATCCGTTCCTTCATTAAAATTTCAAACCTAGTGCCGGCTTTTTTTGTTCCTTTTTGGAGAGAAATGCGCGGTAATATCCGTCCTGTGACGTCATGCGACCTCTCTAATCTATTCATATGGGATTCCTTATCAACTGGGATGAGCTTTTCCAGGTCGAATGGCATATATATGTTAAAACGTAAAGATTTGACTTTCCCGGCGCTTTCGCTGCTGCATTAGGTAGAGTGAGTAAATACTTTTTTAAATTTCCATATGCGAACAATTATAAGATCTGCGTTTACACATACGGACACACGCCAATACTTTACCTTTCGGTAGATTCCTTCCCTTTATACCTTAATATTTCGCATTCAATGCCTTTACTTTCCTTTCTTGGTAACTTAAACAACCATTTGTTTTATTATATTTAACATCCTTTGCCTTTGTCTTCCCCTCTGACTTTTCCATTGCAACATACCTTCAATTACTTTCTTTAGCAATCTCTATCCTCTCAACTTTTGAAATCCTCCGTGGACAATTAATTACTTCTATTAAAACCCGCTCCGCCCCAAGCATCTCTGCAACCACCACCTTGATTATTTTATCAACCCATTTGCATTCACAGACAGTATTTTTGCTCCATAAGACCAGCCTTTTATATTTTAAAATTATTTTTCCGTTTTGAACGGAATACGTAATTTTTAATCCGTCATAATAAAATGTGATTTTATACACTTATAAAAATGGATTAAATTGAATTGTACTAAGGAATTTAGGGACAGGAGGGTAACTAGGAAGTTAATTTTATGTATTATATTATATTAATTCATTTTATGCAAATAGAGAAAATAAAATTATAAGAATATCTTTTCTTCTGACTATTTAGTCTGTAAAATTTAATATGACCTATCTATGTAAAACGTACGTAATTTCAAAGCATTATTGAAAAACGTTTTAGGTATAATGTCACCAATTTAGGTAAGGATGAGATAATAAATTACAGGTCAGCTAAACATTAACATCAACTAATCCCACTGAAAATTTCTAATATACTTACTACTAGTCTGATCAAAATACCAATAATTCATGGGTAGAAGCAACCGAATAAGAAAGAGTTATAAAAATTTTGTACAAAATTTGGAATATACATATTTTTCAATCTGTTTCTTCTGAGTCAAAGTTTAAAGAATTCCCATATCTTAAAGACATTCTGGATTTGAATATCCGCAGAGTTAATACGGCTCAATGACTGACAGGGATTTCTCTACGTTTTCTCGATTTAATATATGAAATCCTTTACCCTCTAATATTTCTATTCGATAGATTCCGATTCAGACACCATCGAATCCGAGGTTAGTTACGGAGGCTCTTGGATAATTCAAGTTTGAGAATTAATTAAAGCCACTTGAGACTACATTGATCTAGAGTGTGTGTGCCTTCTGCAACATATTACGAATCCTTGGGGAAAGCATTCCTTGAAATTCAAGGAAATCGCAACGTGACTTGCATACTGTTCCTGATAAGTAAGCATATCTCCCGGGATACATCGGTGATGGATTAAGAACGCCTCGCAATGCACTCTTGCGTGGGAGAATTCTTAGACCGAAATAATTCATCTGATTAAGGAATGAGTAAGCTTAGAATGGAACTCCCAATTTGTATGCCTTGGCTCTCATTGAATATTTCACTTCTTTTATTAACGTTTTTAGTGGTAACTACTCGCATTTTATCTAGTGATTTAGTAATGAATACGTGAATTTATTTTATACCTATTTGTTTAATGGTAAACGTGTAAACAGATTAAGGAAACACAAGGAAAGGGTTTTAAAATAATCTGGCAGGATAGATTAGTTGGCTTACGGAACTTCCCCGTTGGAAAACGATCTCAGCTTCGATTCTCGGTAACGTCAGAATTTTTTCGTAACCATTCATTTTATGCATGTCAAGTAAATGTAGGACTTTGAACCATAATTATTTTTTTTCTGTTTTCTCTCCTCTTAGACAAGAACTACTATATAAGATCTACTTATATAAAACACACCAGAGAGCAAAAAGTGGATGTAATAATATTTTCCCTACCTGATTTCATTAGATGCTCTACGTGAGTGAGTTTATTTAGAAAACGTTTCTTTAATTACCGACTAACCATAAACTGAATCGATTCTATTTTTCTTTTAATTTTGCTTTTAGTGCCATATACATTATAATCTTTGCATTAATATTTGTTTTCTAGTTTTGCTTCGTGTTGCTCCTTAAATTCTTTGTATTTTGGTATTTACCAATATAAGTGACAAATGTATCATTAGTTATTAATCCTCTTAATTTATTCTTTTGCTGTTTGGTTTTTTAAGTTCTTTGTATTTTGTATTTACTAAGCTGACTCACAATAATTTCTGAGATTGAATAAAAATAACTATCGTTATTCCCATATAATTTCTGACGATAAAAACAGAAACGCGGTATACCTCAATTGCCTCATAATCCTCATCAGATATTGGTCTCTAACGGTTCACAATCCAGCCTCCGGGCTTATTGCTATACAGAACCACACATACGAGATAGTATTATCGGCAGTGTGTCTTGTATACCGAGACACAGTTAAATGACGTATCTCTCCTATACCCTTTTGACCTCCCTTGGCTTTTACGAGTGGAACACACCGCGGCGTAGATCATCTTTAAAAAATGCGGCAGAAATCCTAAGGCATCTCTCCGTTTATGGCCCTCGTTAAGGGGAAGGAAGGAGTCATATCGCGAGGGGAAGTTTAGAGAATGAAAGTCTGCAATACTTTTCCACGCGAAATGTAAGTGTATGCTGCGGGCGAAGACAAATCTCCTAGCTGTGCCGCATACGTCACAGAGTGGGGATTCCAGGAGAGAAAAGGCGACACAAGATGTGAATACTAGGAGCTGTGAAATCTAGCTAGTAAATGTAACCCATTTCGGGTGTAATATCGTTCTTATTAACCCTTTTGGTGCGAAGTTAGGATATATGCATTAAAGTCACTGATTGCAACTTAATAATAATAATGATAAGAATTCAGTCATCACAAACAGGAGAGACTCCAATTACATGTGATATAATAAATTAATAAATACTTAAATACAAAAAAGTAGCAAAAGTATAAAAAATTATATAAGGATAAAAATTTGAAAAATTAAAATAATCAACCAAACAAGTTCAAGTTCACCTTTCTCTTAAAGTAAGAAACTGAGTAGAAAAATCTCTGCTCCTATTCAGGACCTTATCAGCCTGTCTCATGATTCTGGACAGGGGTTCGAATCTACACGCTACCACTCTCTCAAAAGAGTCACGAAAGTCCTTAGTATTTCCACGAGTAAGGGGAACATTAAAATTAACAAGATTAACCAATTCATAAAAGTAAATGACCCCAGTTTGAATATTCTGAAGAAAGACTACATCAGATAATTTATGTAAATTATAAATATAACAAAGTGGACTAGGAGTCGAAAATATCGAAACTATACATTATACTATCCTATACAATCCATAAAAAATCACAAAACTTTTACATATTCGAATTTCAGTTTTCAACTGATTTTTGAAACTTTCACAGAAAAACTATTGAAATAAATCAGCACAGTTCAAGTTAAATTTATAAATTACACTGCCTGAAAATTAACACAAATATTCGAAATTGGTTTTTCGTACATATTATCCGCCTCCTTTTCTTCTACAAACTAAATAAATATTCAATGTTACAAAGAATATCTCTAAGGCCAATAATTACAAACACTATTTAAATTGGACAAATTGCTCGTTTTATTCGAACAAACCGTGCTATTAGCGGGCCTCAAAGGTGTAGGAGATTAGCGCACTACATCGAGGTTCCGGGCTTAAAGTTTGGTAAAATAAAAGTATAATGTATTATGTATACAAATTCGTTCGAATTTCGGTTGCAAAAGGGTTATATATTTTGATAAAGACTATTTTTTCCAACATGCAAATTTATATGCTTCCATATATCTCCTTGAAATTTACCGACCATTTATTTTATGTATTTTCTGATTATGAATGCGGATGATCTTTATTGTTTATGCTGTCTCAAATATTACTGAATTTATATGCATCCTTTTTATGTATTCTTTTAAATCCCTAGGCTATTGCAATATATGTAGGGGTCCACAGGTTTTTCACACTTCCGTTTTAGTGGGTGTTTTCCTGCAGTAGATTCCTTTTTTCTTGCGTATCCTAGATTTCTTCACAAAGTTTTCCATATTTTCTCTCGCATTACCCCATCTCATATTAGCTATCCCGCATTACCGCAGTACGACCCTTACTATGCAGATATGACCTAAATTCCAACCATCCGTCTTACATTTATATTAAAGGAAATAATGAAAAGAAGGAGGTGAAAGAGTGGGTCGTGAAAAGAAGTCAGCAAAAGAGATTTCGGGGCGCCTTTGCATTTAAGTTGTCTCGTTTGGCCAAAGTGTGAGTACTTGACCCGAGGGACAGATATAAGGGAGGGATGAGATAGGGAAGGATAAGGACCTCGGGGAAGTTTGCTGGAGAAGGAAGGAACACTGTTTGCTTTCGGAGAAGGACAAGGAAACGCACACAAAAGCCACACGCACAAAGATAAGACAACCGGGATTTCTCGAGAAGGGCATACGCATATATACAGTGAAACCCTGCTAAGACACTTTTCAGGGGACCAATATAAAACCAGGTCATAAGTGGGATTTTACAATTTTTTATATCTATCACATTAGAAAAAGGAAGGGAAGGGATATTTGCATCTTTAACTTTCTAATTACTGCTATAGTATTGTTAAAAGTACTGTAATAGCTGAAGTAATTTCGTAAATGTTCTCCCACCGAAAATCGAACCCGGGACCGCTTTCAGCAAAGTGGAATGCACTGCTCTCATGGCTATCCGGGTGCCCAATAAGAGCTTTGCACTTTTAAAACGGATAGAAATCTTCTTCAGTTTGGTTTACTTGTCATAACTGTAGGCATCCAGAGACTCCGCCAAGTATTTTGTATCCTTTATAACAAAGAGATCATCTTCCTTTTTTACTTAATTTTGGACATTTTTAACTCTTGAAAGAGGCTGTTTTTAATCAGGTAAAAAATAAAGAATAACGAATGAAATTTTCGGTGTATCGACTGAGGCGGAGGATGAGTTACAGCGGGCTACAGTGCCTCCAGGGACGGGAAAATTCCGAGGTATAAGCAGATAGCAGAGCGTCTTAAGCGATATTTATACCTTGAGTTTAGTGTGATTGGGACCGAAAGAAGAACGTGTTTTCAGTGTCTTCATTTCACGAGGGAGCAAATTCCACTACTTCGAAGTCAGAAAGTAACTACCTACCTAAGAAAGTAATTATCTACCAGAGAAATTCGTATGTATTATGTGTACAGATATGTATTTCCAAATTTAAAGTTCTGGAAAATTGACCAGATTCGATTTTTCGTTGATGCATAACCGTTATACATTATGTCGGTGAATCGTATAACAATATATTTTGTCATTCTGTTGATTTTAATGAAGATTATGTTTATAGCTCTCTCGAGCATAAGCCAATTCTACCATTTTTCAAATTCGACATCTAAACTTAAAGATCAACTCGAACGCACGGGGATACGTGTCATTTACCAAATTTAATCGATTGTCAATCCTTATACACGAGTTTCAGCTTAAATTGATTGATTTCGTGTTTCCGTAAGAGAGATATTCGTATTTAATAACACATTTACTTAGCGGTATCCTAACAGTAGTAATAGTATCAGTTTTAAAAGTACAGCTTGGATAATTCCTCACCACCGGAATTCGAACCCGGGACCACTTTCACCAGAGAGAGAAGCGATTTCCTTTTCCCAGGCGTTTCTTCCGAGACCACACCTTGGAAAGCAAAACGAGGGAAAATTTACATTTTTATCTTATTTTTCCGGTGTCGAAAACAGAAAGGGAAGACGAGCGCCTTTTTATTATCAAAAAAAGGGAACTTTTTCTCTCTCTCCTTTTTTCCGCGGTTTTATTTTCCCGGGGCGAATAAAACAGGAGGAAAGAAATTCGGGAGGACAAAGATGGAGAGAGAACGATGTTGATTAGATGGAATAGAAGGAGACTATTTCAGGACCGGAATTGAGCCCATATATTCTTCCCCTACAATCGCCTCTAATTATATGAAGTATAAAAATAACGAGGGAAATCGAATGGGGCCGGATTGCGCTGAAAGACCCCATTTGACTCTGTCGTTTAATTACCGACTTTAATCTTTATAAGGATAATTCGGGTTTGTGTGTGAGATCTACTGAAACTCTAATACTAGAGTAACGGCTTTAAATTTTTTGAAGAATCACAAAACAGCCTGCAGAAACAAGCAGACTTCATTTTTGAGATAAGAGAGACAGAATAGTACTTTTCCCACATTGTTATTTTCCACAACCGGTTTTAGCGAATAATCTCCATCATCAGATAAGAAGAAATACATTTTCCGTATGGCTTTTATTTTGACATCCGTTTATTTATATAGTAAACTCATAAGGAGATATTTATCGCATGTATAGTCTTTCTGCTGGATAGTTTAAGTAAGAAACACACTTAGTACTGTAAATTAGTAAATTTAGGAATGCAGATATTATTAAGAATAAAATGTTTTTGAGCTCTTCTTCTCGCCAAATATTTCTTATGGCCTTATTCTGCCCGTATCTTGGTAAAATAATCCGAAATGCAGTTGAAAATATTGCTAAAACCGATTTAAGCTTCACTTTCTCACCTTTGTCATAAGATAGGATGCGAAGTTAAGACCTTCAAAGCTTCAGTGCTTCAAATTGGGTGAAATGTTGTTATTGATCTTACTCTGGAAAATCTTAGTATAATATTTTCATTATATAAAACACAAAGAGCAACTTTTGAAAGTCGCTCACTAATGAATAACCACAATATACACATAAATTACTATACTTATGCTTTTGCACATCGGATGATGTTTGAACATTCGGAAAATACAACATTGGCGTTTCTTTTAAATTGTAATGTCTTCTCCCTTATTTTGAGTCGAATCGGAATTTTTTTATATAAAGTAATATCTTTCTCTGTAATCTCAGTCAGCATATATTACAATTGAGATGTTTATAGCCAAGTGGAAATTTCTCACTCACCGTAATAACACTGCTAAAATCATTGTATCCTAGTTTATGCCTTCTTAGCATATAAACTTCACTTCTATGAATTCAAAATGGAAGAGCTATCTGATGATAAAGTTTGATGGCATATTCTCCGGACATTTAAATGTACTGATATCAACTATTTTAATGTATGGCTAATTTCCATAATAACCAGATTTGCTCGAACTTTACTTTCTCCTGAGCATCGTAGCAAACTTTTCAAAAGGAGCTGACGGCGAAACGGTTCTATAAAAGTTGTCGGTTATGTATACCGTCAATCAATCGAATGTCGACCAATCGCCCTGTTATATCTTATTGTTAGAGTAATTTTACGTTTGTTGATATCAAGTACGTCCAATTTAGTTTTATAAATACCGTCTAGAAAAAACTAATACGACCGTATTGAAAGATACTTTCCTAGTCGCGCCACAAACTTTTGAAAGGAGCTGTCGGCAAAACGGATGTATAAAAGTTGTCTATCAAGTGTACGGTCGATGTAAAGACTGTCGGCCAAACGTCTCCTAAGTTATTTCACCTTCCCGGATTTCAAACACGCCCAATTTACCTTCATAAATATTGTCTCGAAAAAAATAACGCGAAAGATACTTTCTCCTCAGCGCAAACTTTTCAATCGCCCCGTATACTTTGGTGAGATTTACAACTTCCCACGTTAGCAAAACGGAAGGAGAGGAAGAGAGGGGATAAGAGAGAGGAATGGAGAGAAATGACCTCAAGAATGGGTGTGGAATCAGAATGGAGAGCACGACCAGCAAGTTTAACCTATTTCACCTTTGATGCCCGCCTGATTCCGAATTCCACCCCTTAAACTACTTCCAACCACCGCCTATAGATCACTCTCCCCTTATCACCTTATCAATATATCACTCGGAGATTGATTAAGTGCGACCGAGATCAGTAACTACTCTCTTCGACGGAATATTATCTCTTGGGAATGTCTTTCCATGTGGAAAACTACTTTATCAATCACGCTGAAAAAGTAACGGCGGCGCCCAAACTATTCGGAACATCCGGAAATCAGCGCGGATGATTTCCATCTTTTGTGATTCAGATTTTCCGATGAAGAGCTCGATGGTTTGGTAGCTGAACTAAAAAAATGCTTAAATAGCCTCAATCTCTCTCTCTTTGGTTATGTAAATTCAAAAAAGAAACCGAATCTTATAGGAAAAACCGTCAGTAACCGGTTTATACAAAGTAAGAGTAGAATTCAAAACCGAAAATTACAGGTTTTGAGTTGAAATAGAATATAATACGAAAAGAAACCGGTTTTACCGACTAAAACCGAAAAAAAAACGAGAAGAAAACCGTTAAGACCGATTCAACGCGGAAGGGAAAAAAGAACCGAAAACCGAAAATGACCAGTTTTTTAGAGTGGAAAAGGAACCTAATACAGAAAACAACTAGTTCTTTACAGATTTAGATAGAGCGATTTCAATACATTCTTCAGATTTTTATTTTAATAAGCGTATACAGGTTTTTCATATCCCATTTATAGTTGGTTTTTCCCCTTCCATTCTATTTTTATTAACATATACACTATTTATGATTTTATAAATACTACTGACGACATTTTAGATGGATTAAAAGACTTTTAGTCTGAATCTCGCCGAAAGAAAGACATTTAAATCCTCGCGTTCAGGACGGAAATAGTTATTAATACCTTGTAAATCTAGTAAATCTAGCCTATTATTCTTGAATACTGTAAATTAGGAAAGAAATTCAATAAGTTTAACTTCAACATTTTGTGATTCAATTCCCTCTTTTTGGGCACAATATATACTAGAATTTAAAGGTGGAATCGAAAATAAACAACTGCCTGGTAACAGGTAAACAAAAGGCCTTGTAATTTAACCGGTTTCAATCGAGAAGCTACGCTTTAGACAACAACGACACTGAGTAGAATGAAAATAAAAAGATTGCGAATTTAAATGAAAAAATATAGACTTCAGAGAGGAAAATTAAATTGCTTTGAATAATTTTTATTCTTAAGAACAACAATACTGAACAAGATGAAAAAATGCAAATTTAAATGAAAAATATTTGTATTTCAGAGAGGAAAAATTAAATTAGACGAATACTAAAATTTTATTAAATAATAATTTGAATCAATGGGAGTAAAAATATCAGAAAGAAGAAAAAATCGCTATTTCCCTCTATTATTAATGCAATATATATATATATAATGTATAATGGAGAAATAAAGTAAGAATATAAATCATATATTAAGTAAATAATAATGATTTTCTATTTGTATTTTTAGGGACTCAGTAATTTTATTAAGATACTTTCCTGTATAAAGTGAATTCCGTGAAGTTGATTTTAATAACCAAGGGAAATAGCCTCCGGCTGAATTCAAAATATTTGAGTCCTTTCTCTCAGCTACTTCACATATTACTAGAAATTCTATTAAAGCATCGGATATGCCAAGATCACCTAAAATATTCCGAAGGCAATATATTAAGGGCTTATGAATAATCTAGATGGAATTCGAAATACTTGCCCAATGAAGAAGGAATGCCGTCTATCGAGTCCTTTGTGATAGAATAGGATCAAAATCATTTAACGAGCGAATATTCCTCGTCAGAAATATCTTTATGGTGTGTTAGACGTTGGACTATTCGTAATATATTGAATCAAGGAAAACTCTCGAGCACTTTGGTGGAATTCTGCTGTCCATTCCGTTGTCTGCACGCTTAATATTGAAACAGTCGATTACGCGTGCTAAGGAATGTCTTTAGGTGATTAGACAACTTAGGTCACATGTTTTCCCATTATATTAGCTTGCCATTTATAAATCAGCTGAAATATCCTTCACCTACAATTAAATCCTAATAACTACAATTACTTTTGTAGACCAGTAGACTACAAGAGAAATATATGTATATCAAAAAATATTCACGAATATAACGTCTGTTTGTATTTAATTTTGTTTATGGATTTTTTCCTAGATTTAAGCTTACGTTTCTTCAATCGCTTTTGATGTAATATTCGTATTTTCATATTATTGATAACAACTCCTGAAGTTAGACGAAAAAGAAGCCATTTTATCCTAACCTCGCCGTAAGAATATGAAGATTTATTTTTTAATTTTACATAAAATAAATGCATTCAATATAGTTATTCATTCAATGAGTACACGAGTTATATGTCTGAGACGCCGTGTACTTACATACAAACATACTTTCACTCATATAAATTAAATTAAATCATACCAAACACAGTTCCGCCTCCATCCGGCTGGAAAGGGAAGTAAGAGAAAGGAAGGGTTTTCAATACCCAAATGAAAGAAGAGGAGGAAATTGAACGCAATGCACCAAATTGAGACCAGACGTGATCTTATTCGCGTAATCTCCGCATGAAGGGGAATGGAATATTTATATATAAATATTTGGGATCGATAGAGAGTCTTTAAAGAATAAGGTGACACCTACATATTTAAGGAGATTAGAGGAGGCTGTCTCCACTGAGGCATTTTGTAATGTCTTCGAGTTGAGAGGACCCAAAGAAAGCAACTGAACACTCAACGAATTGATTTCCGAGAGATGGGTCCATTTCCACATCGCGTCATCGAGGAACAACTCTTTATGACGTACCTCTCATTTATTTAAGATATTTATGCATCTTAGCTACGAGAATGACCGAATTATTCATTTATATTCATAGGTAACTGACCTGGTGGCAGTCATATTATTTAATATATTCTGCAACGTACATTTCATTTAAAAATAAAATCAAAGGGAATTTTTGTGAAGCATGATTCTATAGTTGACAGCCCTTTTTCGTTCGAAAATTAATAATCACTAACCATAGAAACATGTTAGAGGTATCACAGTAACGAATGACCTTTCATAGATTATCAACGTTACAGCTTATAGAAATTGTTGGCACACTGTGCGAATGTTTTCATAATTAAATACACTGTTGCCTACGGTACGTTTGGTGTATTTATAGACATTTATACGAACTGGAATATCCCGAAATGCTCTTCTCGCTTAGATATACACATAAATTACTCTAAAAAAGAATGGAATAATTTATCATATCCTGTGCAATTCCATATATATGGCTGCTTTCATAAAATCCGGTCCAACAAAAATCTGAAGGCGATCTATTTTCAAATATTATCAACCTGAATGTTCTAGAGCGGAATAGGTTTCGGAAATGTTAGTATGAAAATAGAGAAGCAATAGACAATGAGAGGAATTAAGAAATGTTAATTTTTAATGGTTTTATTCTTACCTTAAGATGAGGTCCTGAGTTCACCGATAAAGATGCGAGGGCAGTCTCGCCAAATTAGCTGAGTGTACGGAACAACGATTAGAGATGGTTCTGAAAATAAAACAGAAATATCACATTATATTATATGTTTAGGCCTGTGTTCGTTATTAGATACAAGCTATTGTATTAGAAACATCTTCGCAAAATTTATCTTCTATAATGTAGGCAAAAATTTTGTGGTTCTTATTAACCCGCCACCCCGACGACTAAGGCAATTATTAAATCAGATCTCATACATTTTCCTGTAAGAATAACGGGGAATTTAGATCCATAAGAAATATATTAATGTATTATCAACACAATTTTGGTTTAAGGATCACATATATGATAAAGTGATTAAAATTTTTAAATGAACTAAAATCCGTTCCGTTATTTCTGATAAGGGAGTTAACTAGTGATACAATAATGTTGAGATAATTTTATGGTAAGCAGACTGAATAACATTCACTAAAAAAGCCTATATTTTCAGGAATGATTGCCATTATTATTAAGGTAATGATTTCTCAGACGTAGGTTAGACTGATAGAGAAGGACGATGGTGTTAGAAAATTTCAAGAATTTGTATATGAAACTTCCTATTTCTTGCAAAATTAAATTAGAGAAATTATCGTATCAAATCAAAAGAAGTACCAAAAGATGGGATATTAAACAAAGTTTCTTATTTTAGCCATGAAATATTATATTCTTACTTTAAATTATAAATCATATCTATTTGCATCACATTTTGCGGTCAACGAAACTGAACCACTCAATTAAGTGAATAAACTTCTTTCGTGTACGAGTATTCGCTCTCTTTAAGGTTTAGAAAAACGAGTTTCAAAGTACTCCGAAACACAATTGAGTGTGCGTCCTTATGTATGCACGTGAGATAGGACTGCGTTCATACACAGGATGACATCGGATGTCTCCGGAGCGAAAAATCCCATTTATGCACTCCTTTTAAACTCGATCAGGCTCAGAGTTGGCTGGATTTTTCTGGGAGATTGAATTTCGTCGACAGCGCTCTCCATAATCGGTTCGCATGGAAAATATTGACGACACCGTGGATGATGCCTTCCCAATCGCACGTGTTGCGTCTTTGCATCATATTCAAGAAGATAATATTCCCAGGAAAAACTCGCCCATAACTTAGGATAGGGTTCGTAAGGCTGGGTAAATATTTTAATACACTGGTAGGGGGTATATCTTACTTCAATTCTTTAAGTTTACACAGCAAGTTCTTTTTTCCTTTGTCAAGCATGAAATATGTTACAGCATCAAAAGATCAGTTCGTTATTCATCAAACATTTAACCATGCGTAACTTTTACATTTCTCATTAATCTCTGTAAATGTTAGAGTGACGCATGATGTTTGTTGAAAGACCATATGGTCCACACCAATCCAATTTGAGGTCCATCTATCGATCTATTTGCTTAGTTTATTACTAACGAATATCCGATACGAAAAGAATGAGCTCTTGATCGTTCCACCTTCTAACGAAATTGAAATTGGATTCCCTCTTAATATGATTTTTTCAAGAAGAAAATACTATTACAAGAAGGAACAATGATTGAAGAGTTTGAACAATTGACTTCAAAGAAAAATATTTCCCGTTACCAGAATCTATGAAGAAAATCTCTCATACTTTATGATAATCACCATTATGGGTACATTTATTTATCCGTTGTCAATAACTCTAGTAAAAAATACATGGAAGCAGTTTTTGAATATTAATGCACACATTTTCCTGACGAGATAGAAATACGTAACTTGGGGATTCATTTGAGATCCAATACCTACAGATATTTTTCTAACACCTATAGATATATTTTTACCAAAGTTAAGTCTACTTAAGGTTAATAAGTATCGTAAAAAATATTGCGTCAAAAAATTGTAATTAATTCTGGTTAACAAACGAAACAAACTTCTTGAAAAATTTATGACGATATCCAGTGATAACTCTCTATAAGGGACAGTCTAGGGACCTAGGTAACTGTCCGTTGAAGAGGGGTGTCTTTTGAATTCTCATATCATGCATTACTTAAGATCGGGATATCATGAAACTGTCCGTTAGGAGATGTTTTATTATAATTTGAAAAGCATATCTCTCAGATAAGAATCTGAAACCGAACTTTTTATATTGAAAACCGCTATGAAATACATCTGAATTAAGGCAATTTTAGAATTAAGAAACCGCAAATTTCATTTTTTAATACAAGATGATCTAATAGTTCGAATAACAATCATAAATGATCTAACAATAGAAAACTCCTGTAGAGAATTAAAGATATGCCAACAGCTGAAAAGAACAACTGATAAAAATGAAACAGGTTTTACCGCAGAATACTTTTCCATTGAACTGTTACATACGTTGAGCAAATACCTCCCATTGAAGCCAAAATTTTCCATCAGCGTAACCACTAATCATCAAACGAATCGTTCCGATATAAAAATGCATTCTTCTCAGGCGGTGCGTGAAATCCCATTCATCGTAATTCGAACTCAGCAACGCATAAAATCGCAGTCCGCACACACGGATTCCATCGGAGTAACAGCAGGTAACTCAATCGCGAATATCGATTGGAAATTCCTCATCTGAGTAAGAGCCCTTACGCAAACTAATGCAAACATTTTGAGAACAAATAGAGAGAGAATCCATTGAACAGTGTCACCAACAGTATTAATTCCATTTGCTACGTACGTTTACTTATGCTTTTATGTTTACTGTTAATCTACGCACAGAGAGGGGCTGAATGAGCCATACTGTTTAAGAATTAATCGTTTCTAAGCGACTGCCATTGTTACCTATGACTGCGACTGCCAGGTAGCAGGATTAAGCACCGTTAGATCTATTGTTGTCTTAATTAAGATGTTGTTTACGAATTAATTTGATAGCTCCCTCTCTATTGTCACTGTCATTTTTGTTTCTAATTGTGCTGTCATAGCGACTCTGGTGTAAAAGTAACAGTTGGATTCAATTTTACGTTAATGTTATTTAAGAATAAATGTAACCGGTTCTAGGCTATTACGTCGTTGCAATTGCTGCTTCGGACTGTTTAATATTTGCGATTGTCTTGTAGTAAACATTCTTAGATCTATTATTATGTTAATAAAAATTTAGTTTATAATTTACTTTAATAGCTATTGTCCTTGCGGTTGTTGTTTCTTATGGTACAGTCATAGAGATTTTGGGGTAGCACCGTAAGATTCACTGCTTGGTTAACGATAACTATTTATGAATTGATTCAATCGTTAATAATTAATATAATAATAATAATTCAATCGTTCAATCAATAATAATAATTCAAACGTTCTATCAATAATAATAAATTCAATCGTTACCATGCCATTGTTACTTCTGATTGTGTAGTCATTATGTAGTTGTTGTAGGTTTCTCTTATAATATAATTTTTTTGCTCTATAGCTGTTTAAATTATAAATTAGTGTAGCTATTAGACTATTTCAATTCCATATTGTTTCTAATTCCTTATGCTCCTTAAATCATACAGAGAAATTTGTATCATTATTTGTAGTGTACATTGGGGTTACCACCTGTCCTAGTGAATAACTATGGAAGAATTGTACATAATAATAAAATAATAATATAATACACTAATATATGATTGGTTTCCCTCTCCCACGCTCTACAACATCGTTTTCTTTGCTCTTCCTCATCCGTGAAGATAAATTTAAAGAAGCATAGCAAAGAACGTATTAAAATGCGTGCTGCATGAATATACATGCACGCACCGAGGAAAGAAAGGAAGTGCTCAATTCCATTAATATCGAATTCCTCCACCAGAGGCTTTATCTCCACGCAATTTCCATGCGTAAGGTCCTGAGGAAGTCAACAACAACAAAAGAAGGAGCATAAAAAAAGAGATTCTGTCGCCCCCTCTCGATCCGAATTTCAATTAACGCGAATGTGTGTCTCATCTAGAAGGAGAAGAAGAGGAATTTCCCGCCAAAATAAAAGAGGGCGGGAATATAAAAAAGGCGGGATTCCTTCTCGTAAAGCAGCCTATGCCTTCATCAAGGACCATCCCTCTTTCCCCTCTGCCATACACCTTCTTCAGTAACTCACCAACTCTATATCCCACCTTCATCCCATCTCCTTTCTGAGAGAAAAATCCTTTTCCCACCTCTCTCTTTTATATAAAAAACCCTCTAGATTTATTCATCCGACTCTAAACACCCAGTCCGTTCCAAGGTGACGCTGTTTGCTTTTTGGTCCCATCCATTTTTTTCGCCGTTTTTTTCGTGTCAATTCGTCGATGCCGCCCACCGCTGTATTTTTTCCCTCCGCGGATGTGCTTTTTTCTCTCCCTTTCGATGGATTAGTCTGGGAAATCGTTTTTTTTTCTTGGTTTATTTCTCCCACGCCAGGGGCAGTCTTCAGCTTCAGAGGGCGTCTGGATTTTATATTTTTGAGATTATGTCTTCGTATTTGAGGTATTAAAGCGATTATTTTTTGTGGGATCAAAAGGATTGCCGATCTTTTGATCTTCAGTTTGAACTTGCGATGGAGGCCATATCTTTTCGTCCTTGAATACGCGAATTTTAATTATGTGCCTAAGCGACATACGGTGTTTTAGTAACCTAATAATAAACAAAACCCGCTTAAGACGCTTTTCGGAGGATCTAGTGATAGCTACGTTATAAGCATAACCGGGATATATAAGCGTCTTAACCGGGATAAGATCTATCTATCTTAAACATTGGAAAAGGGCAGTTTTTCTTAGAATTCATTAAACTTAAAAAGTACTTTACAAGTTGAAACTAAAAGGAATCTACTTTAGGCTGTTTCTTTTACCACAGCTGAAAATAAATATGTTGCATGTCCGCGAGCTTATGTTGTTTAATGCTGGTTGGTAATACCTTCTCGTCACATTATCCGAGAATGATATGATTTCTAGACCAAGAAAATACCTTCCTCTGTTAAACTTCCTTCTCTCCTTCCTCGATAAAACAACTAGATAGAATTACTAGAGAGAAACTCTTAGAAGATGAATGAAGTTTTTAAAAGAAGTGGTGAGAGACCGTCACAGAGCACACACTAAACACGCTATCTCGAAACAGCGCGCAACATCGCACCAAACACAACTCTCCCTTTCTAGTTTATTGAAAATGTTTTCAACTTGAGATAGTCGCAAAAGGAAACACCGCCAAGTGAATTTTTAATCTACCTTATGACTATATCCTGCAGGTAGGGTAAGATTGCTGTGCGTCTAAGGACGCGGAAAATACGCCTAATAAGTTCGTAAATTACTAAAGAGTATTTTAAGGGGTACTTATACCGAAAGATAAAAAAGTGAAAAATAGCGGCATGACTGGGACTCGAACCTAGGTCTCCTACAATCACTGGTGGGTATACTACGTATTGATTTCAGTTGGTTTTAGATAGCGTTCCACAAAGTTCATAGGACTTTGGACATACGAAACTATAGGTTTTAACTTAAGATTATACTGGGTATCGCTGGAATTATTTAATTTGATTTATTACTAATCTTCGCAAGAATCTTTGCTAATACGTGGATTATTCTTTTCATTTTCACTGAATAATTTGTAGATAGCTCTAAATAAGGAAGGTTTACGTGTAATGGAAAGCATATCCTCATATTCCGAAAGCAAACAGGATAAAACACATTTTCCTTAAAAATCACAGCACGACTTGGAATGGAATAGAGAAACCTTTTGAGAATAATGAAGGAAAGTAGAAATAGCGAAGCACTTTTTAAGAATGCCAATACTCGAAAAAAATAATTCCGTTAGAGTGCTTCGACGGATTCCAATATGATTTTCCTTTTCTACACATAGAAAGGTTTTCGATTACGTTAGCTTTTTCATATAAAAAGGTCGAAAAAACCTTTTCCAATTCAATGGAATTCCTTTCTCGATAAGATGAACCAAAGGTAAGCGAAAGAGAGGAAACTTATGGAAACATTTTTCCGTAAATACTTTCTCCTGCGAACGATGCCATCCTCGCTTAAGTTGATGCCTTAGGACCTCTCTAGTTACCATTCTTCTGATTGTACCTCAAGGTATAATCGATCGCTGAATTCTCACAATAGGTATTGTAAAAGCAACATAAAATAAAAGATAATATTTTCAATATATATATTAAATTTTCATCGTATTATGAACCTTGAATAATATATTTTACCGTGTGACCTAGTGTATAGAACGATTTCCAATTTTGGCAGATATTTTCCGTTACCTTGTTTCAATATTTCACAATCGTTAACTCATCAAGGTGATTCTAAAGCTGTATATAATCGCTGTTCATTTTAATGAATTGAAAATATGGAGCGTTTAAATTCATAGAAGGCATTTTTATGCATCACTTTCAAAAAATCGGATTCGATGTTTCCTTCGTTCCACTCCATCAAGTGAATTATTCGGTATTTCACTTGTTTAGTCCTTTAAATAGAAGGCAGCATTAAGAACGACTTAAAGTAGTGTCTATAGACAGGAAATCACGTTTAGACTAACAAAGATGTCAGCTAACGAATGTCATTTCGGAACAAATTTTCTTCATTATCCGAGGTATTAAGAATTAATAAAGATGTTAATCTCAGCAAGTGTGTGATCTTAAATGCCTAGACGCGGCATAGCAGCTCAGATATTAGAATACCTGCCCGGAAACTAAGGGATCTGGGTTCAAGTCTCAATCATGTCGTTTTTTTATTTCTGTTTATCCTTCGTTATTACTCTACCCTTAATTTGACTCCCCTGAAACCCATGTTTGATTACCTTTCTTTCAAATTAAAATATTCATAAATATTTGCAAACAAGTACAATTTTCAAAACCCTGCGAATTTTAGCGTTCCTTATGCGGCTAGCGGGTGATATTAAAGCAGGCCTGATCTGCAGAACGTATGACATTCATTTAAATCAATACCCACCCTTAATTAAATCTACTTTATTCACATCTCTTCGAATAAATTCCTCAGCCTTTATTTATTAGTTTCATTAGGATAAAATGCGAGCATCATCGTATTTTAACTACTTATGGCCCATGAATAACATCCTTCATCGGAGAGATTAAATTACTAGAACAGATGTTTCCCGCTTTGGGCATCGTAAAATATGCCCGGAAATTGTGCCCAAAAAGAAAGGAACCAGATTTAGGTTTTTAATAATTAGCGCGTTTCCCTCGTTAAGGGCGCAATTATCCCCTCATTTCAATGCATCTTAACATAAACATCACCTCTCTTTCCATCGTGACTTACATACCCTTACAGGAATTCTTACTCCGACTTAATTTTCGGTATCACAACTGAATTTTTGAAGTTGTATCGTATCTTATGTTTGCTCTACTTTAATTAGAATCTACGAAAGCATTGCCTTTGACCATGGCAGCAGGTTCTTAAACTCTTTCCCAGATACATGCGTTGTCATAGATATTAGTGAGAGAATCATATAACCCAAAAAATTAACGATTACTTCAACATTGTTACGGCAGCTTCAATTTCACTGATTCTTGTAAGAAGAAACTGTATTTTACAAAATAATTTCTATGTCACCATACAAGTTAAAGCATAACCACTCATACATTGATGTGTATATAAGTAATACGCGACGCTAATTTTATTTCGAAGTTCACTCTATACATATTTACTCAAACAAAAGTAGAACGAATATACGTAATTACATACATACAAACTTCTTAACTATCGGATGATATTGTGACTGGATAATACTATCTTCCATTTAAACCTTGCTTCGAAGTAATTAATTCAGATTTTAAGCAATATTATATAATATAGTATATACAGGGAAATGAAAGAAAGGTATAGAAATTTGGTAATATTTGGTCATAGAAAAATACGTTCACTGCAGAAGAGAAGAAGGTGAGAAAAACCTTCGAGATTTTGAGGAATGATTGATAGATAAGAGACTGAGAAACGGTAAATAATAAAAATTACGAAAGTAATCAGCATATTATATTTTTCAAAAACTGCACATAATAGGATGTTCTTAAGTTAGTGTATAATATTATATACAAAGTCAAATATATGTTAATGTTAGGAGCATCACAAATAAATAAAACAAGTACAGGAGCATATAACGGAAACTTCAAAAATAGAATTACGAAGAAGGTCGTCAATGCGTTTGAACAAAATCATAAATAAAGTATCTCCAAAATACCCAAATGTCAAGGTTAAGTTTTCACAGAACGATTAATCACACCCGTCCGTTTACATTTATTTACCTTAAAGCTAAAAGTTTGCATCGAGGACGATTTCGCCAATAAACAAACTGCGCCGGAATACAAATTTCCCAAAAAATGCATTAAAGCGAGCACTGCCAATCTTTCTGGTCACGTCAGATTTGCGAACGTGATCCTCATGTTTTTTCAAACGCGGAATTTTCCCCTCGATGAATCGCAAATTCATTTCGCTCGTTTATCGCTGCTTAATGAACGGTTCTCCGAAAAGTGAATGGCGGTTATTTAAATTCGGTTGCTAGGAGATAAGAGGATCAGATGCAGGAACAGCCATGCATTTTTTTGTTCCGTTGGCAATTTAACTGCCAGACGTCCGTTTGAAATGCATTTTTTTATCTCCTCGAAACTCTCTTGCGGACAGCCGCGTAAATACGTGTGTCATTTTTATCTTCCTTCCCACTTTACGTACGAATTTAGACTCGATGGACGTAAAATAGTGGCTCTTTACCAGGGTTGCATGTAACTCTTGGGGTGTGATGCGCTATGGAAATAAAGGATTACTTCCCACATAGTTAAGCATTGATAAACAAGTTAACATTTGTTAATCATGGAGTTAAAAATTTGAAGTTAGATTCAACTGAATACCTCGAGATTATTCTTAGTAGTAAATTAGTAGTAAATTTCTTCGAAGGAAACAATTGCGTAAGAATTACCCATACATAATAATTGGTATGAATATAAATATTGTCGAATCAGTTGAATAGCTCAGGATAACTCCAGAAAATAACATGAGCTGGAGCACGCATATTCGAAAATCTGAGGTAAAGCAACTGAGAGCTCGGATTTATAAAGTGATTTTTCGATATTCTCGATGAATAGGTTAAAGAGCGATACTATCACACCTTAGACAATCTGGAATACGAGTCGAGTATAATAGAACCGGCAGAAGAAAAGTTTCAACAAATTCGAGAAAGTTCAGCACAAAGCGATACTTTTGCTGAAAATATGCTACAATAAAGAGTTACGAAAATTCCCTCAGAGGCAGGGTTTGGAAACTTTAAAAAATGATAAGAATGCGATTGCTTACTTAAAATTAAGAGAATGCACGTTTGCAAGACGTAATCGGTATTACGCGATACGATTTCGCGATTTTACTCAATATAGATTTTTTTGTTCGTTATGCAATTATCCTTTACCTTTAAAAATAAAAAAGGATACCATTTACAATTTATAAGGTCCATCCCTAACACTTACCTGGGACTAAGGTTTGAGGATTTCAAAACTGACACTGAGAATACCTAAATATCAGGGATTGAGAGAATCACATAATAGATTGACAAGTTCCTCAAAGAGAGGATAGGAAAAATGAATATTATATCAAAGAGGTGCATGAGAAACGGTAAATTCGTGTGAAACACAGTCTGTAATATATAATGTATCAGTAAATATATCTTGTGTATACCTTCTCAATATTTTGCATTATTTTTTAAGGTATAAATAAAATAAATATTAAAACTTTAAGGTCATTTTATATAAAAAATGTGTCAGAAAATCGTATAGGCTCTACGAACTTTCTCTTCATCTTATCAGGTATTAAAATAAGCCTAGCTGTTCTAGGATTCAGTAACGATCGATCACACTATTAAAATGACATTCTGCGATCATATAGTCCCAAGGAATATCACACTCTCTCCCCTAACATATTCCCTTGAGGGAATTAAATTCCAAACCCCCCATTCCATTGCGGTTATTGTTCTCTGCATGTCCTCCAGATTCCATTAATCGGAACGTCCGCCGCCTTCTTAAAATGCGGTCCATCGCCGGCATAATGACCTCACTTCCCGCGGTCTATTCCCCGATCGACCTACTAATCTCTCATACCGACATCAATACTCGAGCGATTCCCATTTGCCTTCAATTCCACTGCAAAACCATCGTGTGTCCATCAAAACGGGGGTTTTAAACGTTTAATGCCATGCATGCCATCGCGGTTTGCGTCAATTACGACGCCAAAGACGCCATCAAAAGAGGGTATAAGCTGGCGTATCTGTTGTACAAGGTTAAGTGATGCTAAAATTTCTAGCGTATACTAGTTCTCAGATATATCGCTGTACACGTAGTTATTACTATCGTATTATATACTCAAGTTTCTTATTTAACGTCTCTTAGTCATTGCTGAAATATGCTTACGATGTACGTAAGTATATTCATAATTTTTTAGCACGCTCTTTTTAATGTAATATAATTTATTGTAATATCATGTAATGTAAAGACTCATATTCTCTGTTTGTACATACATGTAAGGTTTTGGGAAAATATTTTATTAATTGTTTAGTAATGTTCTGTAATTCTTAATGTGTTTTAGTAGTACTAATAGACGTCGCTACCAGTCACTAACTGCGACTGTATTGTGTATAATAATAATGATTATGTTATAATCAACCATGTATTTTAGCTTGTTTTCTTACTTTGATATGTTTCTCTTGTGTAACAGGCGGGTTAAATTTGATCTCATTTCCTTTGTAACTTTGACCTTACAGACAATTTATGTAATTTTCTAGTTATGGTCTTCATCTGACTATGTCTATTCGTTTACCAAACCGGTTAATATTAGTAATCATCTTTGAGAGTTACCTAATGTTTTTCTTCCTAACATAGTTGCTGTGAAATTCCACGAAGTTACGATTGAACGTATCAATTTCATTAATTAACATTTATAGGAGCAGAAACACGGAAGCACTAGGGTCGTTAAAATAGTTTGTAGAAATCCTATCAACTAGCACTGTGAGAATCATTCTTGAATTTATATTTCCACTAAACTTTCGGCAATGTATGTTTAGAATTTGAATGGCGGTTCATGAAACGAAGTAAGCACATCACATCGAATAATTACTTATATTAATTGATTTCCCAAGTAATACATCCTGAGTGAGAAGCAGACATCAACTGAGCAATTATCATGAGATGAAGATCTAGAATACATTTGAAATGAAGAGACTGCCTCCAATTAATATTCTCCAGCCAGCAATTCGGTCTTGCTTCAGCCATTTGACAATAATAAGCAAACAATCACAGTTATGCATTTGAAAGCCGTCAAATGGGACTGCATTCTGAAATTAGAGCGGAAATATGAATTGGCCAAACAAACCAATTACAGGATTAAATCGCTTAATATTCCCCCTTTGATTAGACGTGCCATTTCGCCTTTAACCGAACGTTGGGTTAATTTCAGTACGTCAGCTTCGTGTTATCCAATTACGCAAATTGATTTATATTTGGTTTTCCTACGAATTGAATACGTTGGCAAATTAATTCAAATTCATATGCAATTTCCTTGTATTAGATCGAAGTTGACAATTTTCCTCTTAAATTATAGGTAACTGAAAAACTCATTGAATTAATGAGTGCGAAGGAAAGCCAAATAAAATATTTAAAAGGGTTTTTTAAAAGTAATATATATTGGGCAAAATACAAAATTCTCTATTATTTTTCAATATAATCTCTTCCGTGTTGATTGTAACTTTCCTGACGTTTACCAAGTGCTTGCATTTTTCTGGAAAAATTCTTTTAGTTGCCTAACCAATCACACAGCTACATACTTCTTTTTTCATTTCTCTTACTGAAACTTCTGTTTCCATAGTGATTTCTTAAGTTAAGTCCAAAAATTTGATAATATGTACAACATGTATAAATCTCACGATTTTTTACCTAACTGTCTGTTCTTGATTTTATGTTGGTTCTGTTACATGTTTCCTTCTTTTAAAGAATCATAGAAATTCAAATAAATTTAGTAATAACTAACACGACTAAATAAGGAACGTTTTTGACGCTACTTAGGATAAGCTATTAGTAGCTTCAAGTAAGTAAGATTCAACTAGACTTTCGGTTGCATTCTTTACAAATCAAGAAACTAAGGTAGAATGCTTCTAAAATTTCGATATAGAGAATTACCCTAATGTTACAGGTTTGCATCTGTATCGACGTGCATCCGCGAACAAAAGAAACTGGAAAGGTATCCTTTTTTCTTAGAGAGAACACTCAGTTGCCATGACTGCGATCATGCAAATTAATCACATCTTTTCTTCTTTCCCATATAGAAACTCGCATAACAACTTCTCTATGGCAACTCACAAGTTGGGATCTTCCAATACACAAGCTCCAAACAAATTGAAAAGGGACTTCAGAACTATGGGTTTACATACGTTCTTTCCAACGTTTTTTCCACCATACACCTCCGCTACACTCACTCTCAGAAGTTTCGGAGGCCTTACCACGAGAGAGCGCAATAAACAAGGAGTACAGATTTCCAGGGAATTTTATTTCCGCCAAAGGAGAAAACCGTCGGAGGAGTGCATGACAGCGTTACAAATATGCTTCACAGTCTCTCGGAGTTATCTGCACACGAAGTTGAAGAAATCTATGGCAAAAGTATTTTCCCCGAATCCTACGTGACGTTTCTCTCAATAAGGTCGAACTAAAGGGAGGAATAAAAGTTTGAAATCCGAAGATATCGAGGAGAAAGATAAATTCTTTCCGGGTTCTTTAACTCCTCCGCTTCAAGTTGGAGGAATATTTCCCCGCGAAATGTGTGGGAGATTCAATTACGCTCGGAAACTGATTCGATACTCTGGAATTCACGTCTATGGGATTGAAATGCTTTTACGACCGGTTTGCATGAGTAAACATTGAAATCTTTATGGATATTCAGGGTATGAAACATGTTGCAGTGCAGTTAATGTTTCTGAAGGATACTCATCTTATGCCACATTTAATTTTTGATAAGCATGTATTACTATCTAAAAAAAGAAATTATTAATTATTTATTCATCTGGTACTCTCACAAATATCTAATCCTTGAAAATCATGGGAGAGGTGTGAACAACAGACGGACACATACGACCATTCCCTAACGGGTTAGCCGAGATTCAAACCCGGGCCTTGATATTAGAGCGCTGGCTAGCTAACCACTACGCCACTGGTAATTTTTAAATGATACATAACCAAGAAAACAGATGAATGAAAAATAAAACAAAAAGTTGTGGTCCCATAGCAACAAAATGTTTTCTTGTTGAGTAATAGTGTTTTAAATGCCTCTTAATAGACGGTTTTCAATCGGTCTCGGTGTTTATCACACAAAGCATATGTCATATATAAGGCTTAAAAATTTCTAGAATCCCGCTTATGAGATGGATTTTTATCGTCTCCAAAAGTACTATAAAATGCAACACAATACAGTTATTCCTCTATCTCACTAGTAGTAGCCTTATATTTATAAATTGCCAAATTTATCTGTTTTATAAATATCAGGAAAATTGATTTAAAAGGGTACAAATGAGTTTTGATTTTTGTTTCCTGGATTAGATGTTACTGAAACGAATAGAATGCATGAATTTACGAAAAATAATGAGGGACGGAGTGTCAATTCAATATTCTGATCACTTACACACACAATTAGTTTCTGTGAATTCACTAATTAAATTCCATATTCAAAGGACATTTTATATTATTTGACTATTCAATTTGATTATTTCTAGCCGAAGTAGCGTTATCGCATGGCAGATGTACATCTTAATTTTTTCCTGATTTTCCGAATTCCAATACTACTAGAATAATTAATAATAAAGAGCATTACTTGCAAAGAAAATTGCAATTCCGTGAAGGTCGAAAATGAAAGTATACAAGGGTATAGAGACCTCCGAATATCCCTTCGACCCATTGTATCCTGTTTCTAATTACTCCTATCATTTTTTAATCCTCTCTCTCTGGGGTCCCAAACTATCTCAACTTGTAAGTAACCTGATTCCTTCCGCGTCAATGCACGGGTTTGAGCTAATTGAGAATGTTTATTGGTTGAGAGTAATCAGAATCCGCCCTTTGTTTCACAGTGGAATCCCTTTCCCTTCTCATCCCAAGAATTCCACGCCCAATTCCCATCTGCAAAAAGCGTTCCCCGAATTAGAACTGAGTTGGATACGTTTCTAAACTCATACTAACAGAAATAGACTTCTAGAGAGGAAATTGAAACCTAATCTATAAGTGAAGACATCATTTTATTGATTTTCTTATCTATTATTATCATTAACTAATTATTCGGAGATTGGATGATAGTCCCACGGCTACATGATTGTATAAATACACCTCACATTGATACGGCAATACACGATAACAATACAGATTACAATACAATGCACAGTTACAACAATGACATTTCCTAGCAATAAAAATAGGCTATTGCAATTCAGATATCACTTAGTAACAAAATACACTATTATAATACTGCCAGTTTCTAGCTACAGTAATATAAAGTACAAAATACATACAATTAAAATAACAGATATTTCCTTAAGAAATAGCGGGCCAAATTTTAATTTTTATGTTTGCTCCTCGAGTGATCACCACCTGGCCTGTTATCTATTATTAGTTTATTATCTATTAGTTATTATTATCTATTATCTATTAGTTTTTATTACGATTGAATACATAAATGTATTAATTCATTTACTCCAATGAATTCCAATCAAAAATTCCAAATCAGAAAGTGTAATATCACGTTGTCATCAGCAAAAGCGCACTTGAATATCTATTAATTTTTTAATTTAACTTAACTTGTCTTTATTTAAGAGCAAAAAAATTAGAGTATATCAAGAGGCGATTATGCTTGATTAAAAATGTTTTTCATTTAAAATTCTACTTTCTAGAAATCACCGCAGTTGCATTTGAAATCTGAATACTAGAAATTTATAAATTCTTACTCAGACCTATGTCATTACTTAACGATATCAAAAATGAATCGCCTTGATAAATTTGTATGCTCCACATCGTTATTATCATATGCATCTCCAGAGGGAGAAAGGGGTGTTTTCAGTGGTAATGTTACGAGATAAACCTTGATTTTTATATTTAACAGCCCACAGCTTTAAAAACATCACTATATCATAAATAATGTGTGTTAAAATGAGATTCATTTTGCGGTAACTCTAATTTTATAAGATTCAATTTACAGGGGGTTGAAAATTAATCACTGAATTATGCACAACTACACACTAATGAGTAACTGAGTACGTATAGAAGTAATCCGACCACGTTCAAACATAATTACGCTATACAAAATTGAAATTATTGCAACGTGGGATTGCTTTAACTTCTCCAAAAAAAAAGGAAAAAGAGAAAGGCATCCGATCATGAGAGAGCGGAAAATGTTTATTTTTCTCCATCGCACAAATGAAAAGCAATTACATGGAAGTAAAATGAGGAAAAAAGTGGAGAAAAAAATTAATTCAATCTGCGGTATCCTGACAACTCCGCGTTTATCAACATTATTCGCACGAAATTTCACCGATGAAATGCATGCAGGCACATTTAATTCGCGTGGTTATTAATTATAAATTGTTAATCAATCATTGCATTTCACGTTTATTCAATTAATTCTATACTTCAAAAAGTAACGTCATTATTCCGGTGGGATTACTACCGATAGATCTTTATTTTATCTAAACCATTGCATTAAGCATTTCTCTATTTAATTCCATTTCTAGAGTAAAATAATCAGTCAAATGAGATTAGGATAAACAAATGCGCTCTATATTGGAGTACTTTTCGAATCTTATTAAACCGCAAATGTAGCCAGCAGATAGTATTCAAAATTAATCTCATAATTCCATATAACATAACATGAAAATCAAGCTGATAGTAAAGCAAGACGAATTAAGAAGTTATTTTTATTTATACTTTTTATCTTTTAGACTATATGACAACGTTTTCCCCTTTCTTTCTTCATTTTAAATAGTAGTTGTCAGTGTATGCAGGTTTTTGCACACTCTTTCCAGTGAGTGTTTTCCTACAGGGTGTTTTATTTTTTCCTAAGAAATTACTTAGGTTTTCTGTAAGCTCAAAAAATGTTCACTTTCTTATGCTTTCCTTTCCCTAAACATCCTTTTTTCGTCTATATAGACGATATAGGGTTAAATGTAAAAAGAGACTAATAAGTCACAAATTTGCCCTGAAACAATGATAATAATAATTATTATTAAGAATACTTTTGATATAGCGTGGCTTTACGAGTCCCTTGTATTAAAGAGATTTTCCATTACATCCCAGTATTCTTTAAGTTAAGTGTTTTTTCTTTGGTTTATCTGATTTCTAAGATCTGCTATGAAGCGCAATTGTCCGTGACCTACGACCAACCATATCTGCCACAATTCTTGTTCGCGTCACACGTCACATTCGAGTCTGACACGTCCTAATGTGGGAGCTAAGTAAATTCTGGCTAATCTTTACCTCGTTAAGCCTCCATCCCGAATGCCTGGGGGCGATCCTGTCACGAAATAACCGCGTTGTCCCCGGATTTACATTTTAATGCGTCTCGAGAGCTTGATCCCCATTTCCCGCCATTTTGCCCCATTTTACTTCCCGCCAATTCTCTCGCCGACACACGTCCAAGAATTCAGTTTGGTCCATCGGTGTCAAAGTTGACTGGGGATCTTTTTGGGGATTAATCCTCCGGTCAAATTTACGAGTCAAATGGGATCCGTCCGATTAATACTTGGCCGACCCTCGATTTACCTCGAGCCCCATTTTTCTCTTTACGTGGGATTTCAGACGATCCCTGAACCATGTTATCGAGGGTACCCTTTTAGAGACTTTATGTGGCGTTTTATTAGAGAATAAACTGTCTTCCATCTTCCCCCCTATGTCTTTCCCTCGGTGACAAGTGTCGACGAAATAGATGGTTGCTAAGATACGGCGGTTTATTTGTTTTTCTTATGCGAAAAGAGAGGAATCTCTTTCCAGGATGGCGTGGGGAAAGGAAGGAAAATGCGCGTTAATATTTCTGTACTTAAAGATATGAAAAAAGAGGATCGATAAGAGATATTCTTCTCGCCTTCGTAGAGCTATTTCAAGATGGAAACTCGACTGTCAAGAAGAAAATTTAATATATCGCTAAGTGTTGGAATACTCTTCAGAGCTTGCGTATACGAGTGATAATGTTGCATTGAACTGTTTTGAAATTACTAGTCGTCGGCATAAAATGAAAATCTCGTGTCTCGAAGTGTTTTTATTACAATTTTAGATGGAATCACTTCTATCTAAGCTATTAATCAGAGCAGAAAAATGCAAATGGTATCCTCTTAGCTGATTAATGGTTGAGATATGAGTATTATTGTGGAAAAAAAGCAATAAAACATTTCTTGATTTGTTTGTGACTCGAGGCTTTCATTCTAACCTTACGATATGCATATTTCGTCCCTGTTGATATTACATTCACTTTTAGATCGGCCAGGGGTAGCTGGGTGTCAAACCATTAATCATCCTCAAATTAAACCTTACAGAACCTATATTTATTTAACCTTTAATCAAATAAAATCTTAGGGAACCATACAATGAAAAATAGAAAATTTAAACTTCAAACCACATAATATGAAAATGCTATATAGATATTAGAGAAACTAAACTTTTGGATTTTGCTTGACGTGGAGATTAATGATAGAAAAAGTATTAAAATCCTCTCAAATGAATAGTTTGAAGTTATGGATTAGGTCCTATGATGCTGGTTCTGAGGCCAAATGCGGCCTTTCTGGTCATTCATTGCGGTCTATAACTATTTTTTAAGACAAATGCTCCTTTTTAAGTTATTTGTTTTACAGTTTTGCTATATATAGGAAAGTGTGTAAGGAAACCCTCAAAACACATCTTAAAAGCACAAAAAAATCCGGAATTAACACGTATTTTACACACACGTAAATCAAATTAAACTTGAGCGAGAAGCGCAGAATATATTACTGATAAATTATGAATAAGAGTTTCTCCACTCAAAAAGTACCAAAATTTTGAAGAAAAAATTAAGCATCTAATACAACCTAAAACTGACATCAAGGCCTTTCATCAAATCCAAGACTTATTCATCGCTCGGATTTAAAAAAATTTCTCGTTTTTCCTTGAATTGGACTTATAAATGGAAAAATTTCCACGAAAGATCACCGGTCGAACGACGGAATTGAATTCAGACGAGAATATTCGAAAACGTTAGCTGTCACTCGTATCGAGGAAAAGAGGATCTCCTCATAATCAAGGAATTCCAATTGGAGAGGATCTCTCTCGGTATCAGATAAAAAAAAACGCAAAAAATTCGGGAGATATGAAGTTCACTCGACGAGGACATTCCGGATACAAAATTCCATCGAGATAGGAATGATTCCATCTCTCCAGAAACAAAGCCTATGAGTTTGAAATTTCATCGCTGCAAATGCCATCGCAGAAATTTTTATTCAATAGGGTTCCCGTATCTAATCCCTTGAGGGAATTTCTCCAAGGCATTCTCCAAAGACGGTAAGTGCCACTTCATTTTCCGCTTCTTTAAACCCGCTTTAATCAAATGAGGTTCTTTTCGGATCTCTTCATTTTGCCAATATCTTGAGAGGGCCTGTCGTACCGCACAATGCCCTGCCGTCAGGTGATGATATTGCTGCACTTTTATTGGAAAATGCTGTAGTGAAGGAGCTTATTTAAATCTGCCTAGCCCAATGGTGGGGAATCTGAGGCCTTCAGGCCGCATGTGATCTTTTGGAACGTCCTTTGCGTCCTCTTAGTCACTTCCTAAAACAACCGCTCTAATTTAAATAATTTTGTTTTCTAAACTTCTTAATAACAACAAAAGTGAAAGTGAATTACGCTTTCTTTCAGTTTACTTAGCAAGAAAATTCGTTTTTCCATTTTAAAGTTCGATGTAACACAACTACATAAAACCCCGGTTTTGAAGAATGGTCTGCTCTTTGAACAAGGAGAGCGTCTTAGTTACTTAATTTTAGTAATTTTTCACTTCACAAATAAGCAATTTACCTAACAAACAATCAGGAAAGAATAACTACTTTATGTTACAATGAATTATTCTGAGTATAAATATTTTACTCGGTCGTTTACTGAATCGTTTATTAACTATCCCTTAATTGGTATGAGTTGATCATAAAAGCTGTATTAAAATAATTGGGAAGTAAAGAATCGCTTAAACAGAACCCAAAATCTCTCCTCGACCGTTTATGCCTCTAAAGTTGACGTGCGGCTAAAATCAACATTTGGAGACCCTATGCTATACAAATGTCACCATTTCTTGCATCCTATGTTACCTTGAGTTAAGGAAGCTAATTTAGAAAATGCCTTATGCGGTGAGTGCCCTATGAGTTCAGGAAGTATCCTTAGGATCTTTTTTTCCAATTATCTCCCGATGTTTTTCATTTACCCGTTAAAAATATCTGTAACTTGACTTTAATGGCTTACGGTTAGCCAAAGATATTTTGGATGAAGTAACCCCAATAGTGACTTTATTTGTTGGTTTTTAAGATATCAATGTTCCTGGTAACATATTTATACATTTGAGTGGAATCATTTCATAATCATATACAATAGAGTTTTGAGTTAAATGAATAAACAGAAGACTTACAGGTTTAGATTTACTGCAGAAAAGCCAGGCAATAATTGGAATGGACCGAGTCGTACCTGAAAATAAAGAAAAAATATTTAAAATTTATCCACTTTCCAATGTTTCTTATTTTAGGTAGCTTTTCAAACCACCAATAGCCTCTGAATGGTCAATTCCATAGTCAACATTCATCTTCACCACATTATATTCATAAATTATGGTCCTTATGTATTTTCAGCACTTTCATATACATTCATAATCAGTGTGACCTCTAAAAAAGATTTTGTAAAGTGAACTAAATAAAAAATACTCTTCACATCGATATATTTTGTGGAAGACATACAATAACTTTATTGGGAATAAATCGTCGAATAATCGTCCAGAGAAAACAATTCGGATCCTCTTTCACTTACATTATATAATGAAACCACTGTGTATGTGAAGATCTATTATCTTCACTGTTTATTGATCAAAAGGATCAGATGTTCGCGACAATAATTGTACATTTTTCTATGAATTACATTTACTCTCGTATTTTTCCCCGGAGGAATTCACTAATTATATAGTTACCTTTCCGTTTTAAATTAATACTACATCCACCCATTGCTCTTGCCTAGAAAGTTCCGTAGAAAGTTTGAGAAATTGTTCTCGCCGAGTAGCTTGGTTTATAACTTGAATAAAGCGACCTCCCAGATAGAGGAAGATGTTTCATTTTGACCCTTTACAATTCCGTTTTTCCTTGAAAGTAAATTAATTAATCTATTGCGGAAATTTCGGAATGTACGTACAACCATATCCTTGAAAGCGACAATACATCCCAGGGATACCAGCAAACAGTCAAAAGAGTGTGCAGAAAACGTCAAACAAACGCAGCAAAACATTTCCACTCAAGAATAAAAGTAGTGGTACATTAAGTTCCATCCGATATCAAATGCGATCGTGGATGGATTAAGACACGTGGATCCATCTACAGCAAGAAAATAATTCCACCGATACGTGAGCTATTTCAGAAAAGGTGAAAGACAGCGATGCACCGTATTTCCATGAAACATCCGAATGTGGAAGATAAAATTCTATTGCGATGTCAATCATTCCCACGAGCTAAACAAGATGACAATCCGATGCCGCGGACGAATTAAGCGGGGAAAAGAATAGGCGCAATTTCCTATTTTCTAGAGTGGAAGGGAAAGAGAGGGAAGAGTGGGATATTAGGTCAGTGGGGAGTATGAATGAAAAGGTAGAAATTTAAATAGATAACTTCGGAGAATCGGAGTTATTAAGGATTTTTCTCTATCCTCCCCCCACAGCTACCGCAAACATTCCATTGAAAAGTCCTTGCAAAGTTTATCTCATTGTTACTCACCTATATCTTCCCCTTAACCCACTATCCCTTTAATCTGCATAGACATGCCTGAAGAGAGCTTCTTGTCGCCTGATGATGGCGATTACTTGCTGAAACCAGTAGTGGAAAAGAAATCTGCCTTACTTTTAAACAAATTTATAAATTGATAATTTTGAAATTTTTAGGACTTCCCTATGAAACACTACAATGAGAAATCGACGTGTATTTTGATGTCGATTGAATTGAATCAACATAACATGATTTCAATTCCAGTGACATACTATCACGCAGTACGTCCTCAATAGCATAAATTTTACGCATTTGTAATTCGCATGTAATGCATACTCTTTCTTTTTATCAATAACTTTGAGCGGTTATTGAAGGCTGTGGTTGAAGATCATACTTCGATGAGATAGGCTATATCTCCTCTCTTGTGGTGATGGATTTCCACAATACGACGCCGAGGATTCTATTTAAAGGAAAAGCGGAGTTTTTCCCACTTCCACTTAATCAAAAACTAAAGCGACAATCGATTTTAAACCTCCGCCGAATCGGAGCGTCACTTCCTTCTCTTTTAATTAATCAGATGCCGGACGCCTTATTCGAAGAAGCAGGGATTTTTCCAAGAGCAGGATTATGACGGAAAAGAATCGGAAGGAAGTTAGGATTGGGAAATGGGTCACGGTGCACTCATCTTTGTGCGATTTTAATTAATTATTTACGAAAACTGATTGGGATAGGATGGAGCTTCCTGGAAAACAAAAGTATGCTAATGGAGTTGGAAAGAGAACAACAGGATATTTTCGGAAAGTTGAGAAAAGCTTGAGATGGAGTGAATCAACGGCTCTATAAAGAGGGAATGCTTGTCTATTTATGCATCTCGTCTATCCTTTTTTATCTCGAAAAGGAATTTGTGATATTCCCATCTGTTTATTCGTCAGAATGAGGAATGGCATCTGGCATTAATCAACCTGATCCCTATCGCCTACTGCTGGTAGTTATAGTGTAAGTTTTTTAGAGAGGTAATGAGTGTGAGTGTATCTTCTATTTCAGATATTAAGTACACCCTCAGCATATATTTGTGAATGTGCTATCTAAAATTAAAAGAATTTAGACAGATGGATGAAACAGGAAGATCAACATGATCATATAACAAGGGGAACATAACCTGAGGACCCCATCCCATACACTTAGTAGAATTGAGAGAAGCTTAAGAGTGATGCCTTTAAAAATTTATAACAAGATGCATGGTATTATGAAAAATAGCACTAACATACAATTTAGTAAAAAATTAAAGAAATATCTACAGACAAAAACATATTACAGTGCGGAAGTGTTTGTAAATTACAGAAATATTTAGTCAGATTATATTATAAAATAATGTATCAAGGAAACATAATGTATAATTAGAATGAAAAGTAATGTAATATGTATTTTAATAATAATCGAATTTATCGTGTGAACATGTAATAGATGATTATCGTGTAATTGTACTAGAAGTGGTATAACTCGTATACTTTAAATTAATGTAATGCAGATTTAGTGACTTGTCCTGTGTGTGCTTCCTTATCTTCTTGGATTAATAGAATATTAATATTATATCATTATGATCTTACACAATCGTATATCATCACGCTATATGAATCCTAAGGGAATAATACATTGTAACAAGGACTCCTCATTCTGTTTCCATACGATTTGCTTTCCACTTCTTATCTTTTGAGGCTTGGATTTTCCATTTCCCCATCACTCTTCGAGGTCCTCTTGAGGGTTATCGCACTTGAGTCAGTGTTTGCACCACCGAAGCAATTCGGGAGATTTTAATGGAAAATGCACCGGTGGTGACAGTGCAGAGCTGATAAAATTCGAAGGCGTTAAGGAGAGGCGTTCAGCAATTACGAGATGCGTCAGCTCCTTCCAGAGATTATCTTCTTGAAAGAAAAGCGATTCCACCCGCATTTGCGCGTAAAAAGCTTTTATCGGTAATTTCCTTCCCTTTTGAGGAGTGGAAATGAATTAAGGGGGACTTTCCTCTGAGATGAGTGCACTGCCAGAAGCACTACGCACTTGGATATCGAATTATATTTTAAGTGAAGGGAAGGAAGGTTACGGTAAATTTCAATGGTAACCTTGGATTTTGGAATTCACTTTGGAATTACCAAGGTATACACCTTTATTACCAAGTATACCATTGGCTCACTTAAATCCTATGAATCTTATTATCAGTAATGGAAAGGGGAAAGAGAAGAAATGGAGCTAGTGATTCATGATAGAGTCGAAAATAAAAAAAAATCGGAGAAGTGGAACAAAGAAATAACTGCTATGAAATTGCTATTCCAGTATTGGCAGTCTTTTATCTTTCATAAAGCATTACTAAAGGTAACGGACTTCTTAACTGAGGATTAGGTCTTAATTCTCAACTACGCACAGCTGGAAGCTTGCAGGGTGGATACGTGAGTATAAATTTACTGATGTTTCTCTGAAGACTTTCTACAACTTACCATCTACACTTTGTCACAAAATGAACATATTTTGCACTTTTCATGACTACTATCACATATTCATGTGTAATTTTAAGGAAGGAATGATGGAGTAGACGTGCGTAAATGAGAGTTATTTTACCATATACCATAGGATACGATTCGGAGTGAATGATAAACTTCAAAATTATCACTTCCCGGCTTCATTTTCTTTAATATTTAAAATTAAATAAATCCTGCAAACAATAAAAGTGACCTTTACGTGTATCTTATGGAAACATATGCTGGGCTGCTGGTTTCCAACCAGAGCTTTCACGGTGATGGTAATACTTAATTTTTTCTAACTCGTAGTAGTACAATGCAGTTTGTCTCAATCTCTAAATCAAATTACTTCTGAAATGAAAAGGGGACGGACGGACGGACACTCGCCATTCAAATATATTACGTAATAGGATTATACATTTCTTCATCGATGGCAATAAAAAAATACAGAATCACGCGCTGACTAGGAAGCCGATACAATGAGAAATCAAAGAGGAAATGTCTTTTATAGATCGTGAAATATTTAATTGTTACGCCAAAGGCAGCGGAAGTTCCGTCCGCTCATTGTGATTGATGTCGTAAAGTAATTGAGGAAGGGCCATCCGTTTGCAGGAAATCTCTACTAGGTCATCGCTGTTCCCTCTATTTCTTTCGTTTCCGGTTCAATTTCTTACACCAAAAGAAATTACTGTGGAAACCGCAGAAAACACTCCCCATCAAGACAAGGATTTTTCCGTCTCCAGATGCACTACACCCCGCTTTAGCCAATCGCGCTCCTAATTTGATGCACCAAATTTATATTTGCGTCATTTTTGTCGTCCTTTTCTTCATCTATAGAATGTCTTCTTATGAATTTCTTCCTTGAAATGACGAATTTTATGAGAAAAAAATAAGAAGTAGAACAATCTCAATCCTTACATCAGTGCTGACACGAATTCTGAGATAGAGAGAGATAATTTATATGACTTTTTTCAGAGCAGCACGCTCAATTAAAAATTCGCTCGGTGGTGTTCCCTTTCGCGATCTAAAGTTGTAAACATAACGAATAAACCAGAAAGGGAGAGCAATGCTCTGTGAGCGTAGTCTCAGAGAAATCATGATGCCTTCTCACCACACTGCTGTTAAAGAATTCGTTATTGCTCTATAATTGCCTGCTTAATACTGCTTTATTCTAGAGTGAAAATGACCAAAATTAAGCAACAAATTGTAAAATGTTTTCTTGGTGCCAAAAGCAGACCATTATATATATATATATATATATATATATATATATATATATATATATATATATATATATATATATATATATATATATAATATGTAAGGCAACCATCACAACTCGGTTATAACGCCATTCCGCTAAAGAGGCGATTTCGTTTGGACCCCTAAAAAGCGTCTCTATGTCTTTCTGTAATTATTCTTTTTGCAATCGCTGAGCCGAGAATGGATTTGCGGATTAGAATGCGCCTTATGCACTATCCGATCTCTTAAGGCGAATTTCATTTTATATGGAGTGATCGAAAAATTAAAAGGCAAATAACGAGATGGGAAGTTTTCGACGGCAGATCAAGTGGTTACGGAAACTGATCGGGTAAGATCGACTATAATCTCTGTCTCAAGTACCTATGACTGAAAACGTAAAATATTTCAAGGGGTAAAAATAGTCAAAACTGAAAGCTTTTTCTAGAAATTCCGCACTGAAGTCCTTCAGATAGAGGTTTTCAAGCTACTTGAGGTAGGAATACACGGAGGAATAGAGGTGATGGAAGTAATACGGCTCCTGGATAAAGAGGAGGGTAACGAAGATATCTTTGCAAAAAGCAGCTCGGGTTTGATTCCCGATGGAAGCCTATATGAGAAATAACTTTAGCTGTCTAAGTACTTCTAAACATACTATTACAAAGAGAATATAAGAAATATCATATAAATACGGTTTAAAATTTGTATACGTTTGCAATGCACACTTCACACATATGTACGCTGTACATATCTTCACCTACGACTCGAAAAACAGGAGTTGCACAACTTTCAAACTCTTAATATTCTTAAATGTATTCTATACGCAGACAATACACTACAGTTTATTTAATCTGAATTATTTAAACTGTTCCCTGTTCGATCGCAGACGAGAGAATGCGTTCTCACGAGAAATGCACGTAAACCACTTGATAAGCCTTCAATGGGATAATATTTTGAGAGAAAATAACCACCAATTTTAACGAATAAAGAAAAAGAAGGAAGGCTGAATCATTATTATAACTAAGAAATCTTCTCCAATGATACTAAGTGGTATTCTAAATTCTCAATAAAGAAATGAATAAATAGTACAATTATCTATATTCACTTCTAAATTGCCTTTGTAACAAAGCATTACTTCATTTGTAAAACTAAAAAGCTGACCTATGCCTTGGAGGTTTGGAACCTTTCAAACATGGCACATCCTAAAAGAAGGACTAGGAAAAGGCGTATAAGCAACGGAAGAGAATGCAGGGAAATTGGAGGCAGGAAGTGATTGAGGACAATTAGGATCCTATTGGGACGCACACCGCCAGAGGTCAGGTCACAGGACCATATATTTCGAGGCGGAAAACGTGACTACAGAGATCACTAATAGAGGGAGAATTTAGGAATGAACTTCATCACTACACTAATAATAAGTATCATGGAAAAGAAATATTAATTTAAATTAGACAATTTAAATATGAATAAATATGTATAATCAGAACATATTTTGATATTTTTGTAACTTATGAAACTGATTTTGATTTATTGTGGACATAGGTTTATTTTTATGACAAAGTGCCCAAAAAATATCTTCAGAACGGGTTAATAAATTAAATTAAAAATTTTAGTGAAATGTATAATATTTTATCAAAACACGCAATTCGGAGCGAAAATCTACATTAGACGATAAGTCATGAAATATTTACTACATTCCGTTTCTTATGAAAGTTATATATAGTTCGCAGGAAGATAATTTGTAATACAAGTTGAAAAACAAAACTTCCTGCAAACGATGAAAATGAACATTACATATAATCTTTAAGGGAAACGCTTTGACCTGTCAAGGTCGGAACTGAAGACCATTGGATCTGTAAAAATCTCTCTATCATCTACGCAAAAATGACATTTGATATAGTTTTAGTTTCAAATTAGTCCAACTTTTAATTCTTTAAGGCACATATCAGTGGTGGACTTCTGCCATTCGTACCGCACAAATCGATTAAACCGGTTCTAAGGATTTCCTGATTTTGCCGAACCACTTCCTAATTCTAATCAATGAAATAGATATAGAACGATACATACAGAGGCACTGAAATCTACTCCTTTCTACAAGAATATATTTTTAATGTTGAATCCTTTTAATTAAAATCTTTGTTCTCATTCTAACTTAAAGTTATGTAAATAAGTTTCTAAATTAGTATAATTAGGAAAAATAAATTTAATTGAGATTAAAGTGTGTGGATGAATGCTTAGAATGAGTTAGGAATCTTCCTGAAGTTTTTCAATCCCACCACTGAAATATATGAGATTTCTACTTAACTTATCATGCAATGTACGTATTCAAAAAGGTCATGTTATGAGGATGAACCTTATCTCGGTCCCCATGGATTTCTAATGCGAAATATTAAGTTTTCAAGTCTTATACTCCAGCGTATCATTGTCCTAGAGAAAGTCGTGAAGGTCAGGGGAGGTAAATGTAAATACATCTCAGAAACAGATTAAGGCTGAGCAATTCCCCACTCTCTTCTTGGCGGAAAAGATGAGATCGAGATTTCTTTCGAATAAAGTTTCCGCTAAATTTGCAAGGAAACCAATGACACGAAGGGCCTTACTTTCGATTCCCTTTAGTATCAGTCCTCTGAGAACAGCTTTGGGGTAGTTTACATGCCATCGGGTTTCACCCCTCAAATTTTATCTGGAAGGATTCAGAGAAGAATATGGCGAGGAAATGTCACAGCCAATCCACATTCTTGTCATTTTATCTTTATAACTATTTGATATTCCTGTTGAAAACAGGCTAATATATTGGGAAAATAGCATAAAATTAAATAATAGAGTAAATAATTAAACGGAAATTAGTATGTTGCTGTTAAAGGAAAACGATACATGTAACTTTTGTCGAAAATACCAAACTGATAGCAAAGTTTAATATTTAAAATTCACAAAAACATTTCATTTTCATTGATTCGTTTATTGGAGTGAATTTTTATTAATATATGAATCTATGGTAACATATTTGATTATTAGATAACGGGTATTATGAAAAATGCATACGCTCACGCAACTCTTCAGTTACCTATATGAGAACACTTACTTAAGGCTAAAATTTTACCCTTTTGAGCGTTCATTGAAGCATTTCTGATAGTCTCTTTCTGAAACAAATATACTTCTAAAACTTTTTTTCTAACTTTTCTTATGAGGCAAAGAGAAAATAAATCGGACAATGTTCTCTTTCATAAACAAACTCAATTCCATTAGTTTCCACTGACTTTAGCATAGTAATACAATACTAGAATTATAATAATATAGAAAACAGAATTAAAATCTAGAAAATACTAGAATTGTTTCACTTTGTTTACGATTACAAATTTCAGTTAGAACACCATAGATTAATATGTTCTCTTTCAGTTTACTCTGCGAATAAATTCCATAACGCATATAAAATGATGAAATAATTAGTTACAACTATATAAATATAAGCTACATGTAACATATATGGATCCTGATGGTTTTACATTCCTGCTTAATTATGTGACTTAAAGTTAACTGTTGCCTTCCGATAGCAAAATGTAGCCCATCCCTGTCCTAATTTCTACATATTATATTGTACGCGCTACAGGGATTTTTCCTCTAGATATTATAAAATAAAATGACGTAGAAAGAGGAATGAATAATGTTTTAAATGAAAAAAAGGAAGGAGAGAGAGCGAATGAGAGAAGAGGAAGGGGCATTGAGTGGGAAAGCGATTCTCACGTGGAGAGAAGGGAGGCAATCATCCAGTTGTTAGGGGAGATCGTTACAATGTAACCAATCGGAATCAAATGGTGTCGATGGAGCGAGAAAAAAGCGTAACAGCATCTCTCAAATGTGCCCAAAAGAAAAGGAACTACGTTCTTATCTATGGGGATGCTAGATTTATAGTAGATACTTCCTACGTGTTATACGACTATACTACTTTTCTATTTAAGCTTAATGGGATGAATAAGAGTTTATTGTAATAGAAACAAATTTAAAAAAGAATAAGTTAAGTAGATATATAATTTTAAATAAGGTAGATATAGATACAGAATTTTTAAAACTAAGGTAAGTAATTACTATAATGTTCCCTTTGACTATTGCCACCTATTCCACTGAACAAATTGCACTGTTTATTAAATAAATAAACGAGAAATAAGGTCCTTTCGCACACCGGGAATCAAACCCAGGACTTCTTTCACTTAAGCTGTCCACTTGGCTATCTGAGCTGGTATCCTATTTATTTTTCGTATTATTCCATATTTGGTTGCAGCATTTTAAGTTTAATTACTTATTAAAGGAGCAAAAATGCTATAAGTATTAATAAAATTGCGTAGCGAATCGTCTTAAATATTTCCAAATTCAAATCCTTTTATATCGGATTAAAATTATTTTTACCAAAGTTACTTTACTAAACTTATGGTGAGTTTTAACACGTCGATAAATTCGTAATCCGTATGTGTGCATGTGCTCCGTAATATCCTCTAATTCGAATTTATAGTTAGTCTGCGGAAGATTTCACCGGAATTTCAGCACTCTTCGGTAAGGACGGTTCGCAATGCACGTAATTCGGAGCCCTTATTCGATTCAGTGATCCGAAAAGTTATAGTACGATTCAAATAATCCCAAATTATCGTGAGTTAACGTGATTTTCTACTCTTCCGTTTTGCCTTGAGTTTCCAATCCACATACTGCGTATTTCGTCATATTCTAAGTATGGCACAGAAAAGTAGTTTTTAACTATTCTGCATAATTTTATTTCCAGTGCAAACAAGCTGCACGTCCAAAATACCATTAACTACGCATTCCATACCCCTATGCAAAATATCTTTTCAAGCACCAAAGACCGTTGGAATCCGTTGACCACCAAAAGACTCTACCTGCTCTCCTGCGTTGAGGATTCTCCTATTGAGTTGCTTCCGTCATAGCGGACGGTATAATCAGCATTTCAACGAGAGCTGTTGAACATGAAGCCAAAAACAATCGCCTCCAGCATCTTCCCTCGTCTTTCTGGATCTCTCCTGGATTCCGAACACAGGAGCAGCGTCCCAAACGACTTCAACACGAGAGAAAAGGACGTCGACTGAAATGCTAGAAATGATTGAAATCGCAAATTTCCCCGATGACTTCCTTATTAACGAATATACCTACCCCCATTTCTCTCCCATCATCTTTCAAACTCCCACCACCCACTTCCACCATATCCGCTCCTCTTTGCTATTTATAATGTGTTGCTTCCTGAAGATGCTACTTCTGTCGTAACTGGTCGTATGATTAAAATTTTTGTGGAATCTTCACCAAATTTCTTTACATCAGTGCTACGGCCTTCAACAACGCCTGATTATATATAATTTAAATTGCATATCATTCATATAATAATATACCAAATGAGTAAGGTCATTTCGTACGATATGTTAATCTCTCTTTTGATACACTTTCGGTAATAGCACGTGATTATTAGTTTATTAGGAAAGTATATAAGTATCTTTAACTAACAGCTTCCACGTAAAAGTGTTTCGCAAAGAGATGAAAATATAACATGGCTTCACGATATTGTAAGCAATGGTTGAATAATCTATTATTTTCTAGTTTGTTTAGACTCGGACCTCAACAATTCATTGTATATTCTCATGTTGGGACACGTATCATCTACATCTATAGATGATTACTCTGCTAGCTCCCTTTTAATATTAATATTTAAATATTATTAAATGGATTAATGCACCCTATAATCTATCGCTAAATATGTATGATTCAAGGAAAAAATTATGTCCTATCATCTACTTCCCTAATTTTTCAGGTGAAAGGGTTTATGTATAATTTAATACCACGCATCCTCATTCATCATATTATCAGGGATTAATGTCTCACTAAGATAAGATACGAAGTAAGATACAAAGTAGTTAAATAACGGAAAAGGCCAATACCAAATCGAACATTTACCTTTTAATCAATATCTCAACCTGGAATTTTCATAAGGATATAAAAAATTTTTAAAATTCAATAACAGAAAAATAATTCTAAAAGTAATAAATTGATATTAATAGTAGATGATAATATATTATTAAATTTTAACCTTTCGATAATTAATTTTTAAGAATTGATTAAAATTCTAACTTTTTTGTATATACCAAAATGGCTCACGGGTTTAGGATAGATCTCAATGGAACTAACTTAGCCTTCAATTGCTCCACCTTCAGTATTTCAAAGAGGAATTTCAATCCCTTGAATTTCGAAATAACGAGGAATTAGCGTAAGTTGCAGTTATTATCCGACCTCTTCCCACCGCATAGCAAAAAGAAGAGGAATACATTGGAACGGAGAAAGTCAAGTGGGGCGTGAGTGGGTAATGAGGGTTGAATGGGGGATGAGTGCGCATTGCCTACCCTCACAGGGGATTGATACTTCTGGGAGAAGAAAGGGCACCTCGATTTTAGAGAATTCGGCTCTCGTCTTGAAATATTTCCACAGAGGGAATGCGAACGGAAATCGAAGGGAGAGAAATACGGGCTTCCAAAGGTCATTCGGATGCACGGCGTGGGTTGGTGAGGATTGATATGATGGACCAAATAAAAGGAATATGTAGGTTACCCAGTGAGGCATTGTTAAACATAGAATAAATTAATTTGCATGACTACCGATATTTAAAATCACCTGAATGAGCTTAAATACTCCATCCTAAACTTTAAGGCTAAACTAACATTATCTTCTTTAATATATTCCAGGATGTTTCACATAGCGCTTTGCCCAATGGATTTTTACCCATGGATTTCTTTTTCATGGCATTATTTATAGTTCACTGGATTTTTAATTGCCGTAAGGTGACATTTCCGTTAGGTAAATATTTTGAGTGAAATGTTTCTGAGGTGAATTGACTTAGGATGAAAAATGCTTAAGTCTTTTTTACCCCGTCTTTTGGTTGAAATCTCAGTGAATGAAACGTCCTTCAAAAAGATTTGGATGCACTTTCGTCCGGATACCACTATGAAAACCTTTATAACAAACTTTTTCATTAAAAATTGCATTTAGAAAAGTTTACGAATCAAAAAAATCATTGACGATCTACTTAATGGAATGGTGTTTTACTAACCTATCAAAGTCCCTGGATCTAGACCCGCCGAACTCAGTTCTTCCTACTTATGGTATAAATTAGCTCGTTATAAATGAAATTTTTAAAATAAATAAAGTAAATAAATGAAGTAAAGTATGTAAAATGAATAAAATAAATTAAATGAATAAAAGTATTAAAATAAATAAAATAAATAAATTAAATTAAATAAATAAAATAAATACAATAAATAAAATAAATAAAAGAATTAATATGAATATATAAAATAAATAAATTTAGTTTTTATTTCGAGCGTAATTGAGACTATATAGTCTCCTTTTCCATTTAAGCCATAGTGGAGTTTATTGTATGCATAAAATTTTTTCGTTGATATCCATGCATAATCTCACCCACCAAAAGTAATCAGTAGGATGAGAATTAAGGGAATAGAATAAAATAGACTCCAAATTCAAATCCACGGCATTGATACCTTCCATTCATCTTTCTAAATCCATTCCTGTCCCAAGTCACGAATAGCGAAAAACATCCATTCACTTGGAAACACACACGACCGAGTCTATTTAAAAAAAAAACACTATCGATTAAAAAAACCGTCCGTATGCGAGAGCGTTAATATTGGGATTGCTTAGGCTTAAGGGTAAATCAAGCGAGATTAGCGCTCTGTGGTCAAGTGGAATGCGAGGGAAGAGCCGTGGTCACGGGCGTGAACGCATTGAGTTTCGGCATTCCCCAGAGACCACTTTTTTTCGAATAGCTTTTCCACTTGCTTTGATTTATTTTCGCCCTCGTTTCCCTCGTATTTGTCGAAGAGAAAAACGTTCTCGCAATAAAATAATACACGGTCGGAGACTAGATCGACAGGAATGCTCTTCGTTAAAAGCTGAGGACATAAAAATCCATCCCAGTTTTTATTTTATTGTGTTTATTTTTGTAAGCGGGTGACAGAGTGGACGGTTAATTTTCTACTGTTGAGAGAGAGAATAAGTAAATTCAATGGGAGAGAATGGATCTTAAATACAGATGGAAAATTCTAACTCTGGATGCCGAAATGAGATGTCGCGCTTCATTGTCTTAATCCTTAGTTAATCACGTCGAGAAAAGTGCTTTAATTGCTTAAGTGGGGTAAAATTAACCCCGAATATTTCAGAATTTTTAACATCAACTAAAATCTGATAATATTGATGTATCATATCCTAAATCAAGAATAAATATTGTAAGGAAATCTTGTAAATTTTCAGAAATTTTCATTGGCTAACTTTTTTTATTTGTTAATCAAACGTACACAACTTGTAGTTTTTCTTAAAATCGATGTATTTTTTTCATAGCTAAAAATTCAATTTGAACTATCTTTACCACTTGACTGATAGGCGTAAAATCTTTCTTATATATTCTCGTGCATCTTTAATTAAGCATCATATCAGAAGCTAAACTTCGAACACAATATTATTATACCATAAGCTACCTTCAGATAACCTCTGACGTTATTTTATGGTAATTTCAGACAATTATCTCAAAAATTATTGACTACAAATATTTATTATATCTAAAAAATAAGCCAAATGAAACAAACAGCAAAACGTAGGTACCGAAAAATAGAAAAATAATGGATAAATAAATAAAAACTGGATACTATACACGAGAATACAGAAAAACACTGTTTTTAGGGATAAATACCTCAAATAAAGGTTTACGGAGAAACACACAGGAAGAGAGCGAAATTAGAGAGGAAATAAAATCACGCTATTATCAATGATACTTTATTATGAAAAAAACTGTTATTGAACGTGTTATGGGAAAAAAGAAACAAAGTATTACACAAAAGTGGGAAAATGACATGAATACATCACTTCCCGTTTCCATTGCTATTAACTATTAAATGAAATACAATCTCTTTGCCATTTCGGATCAATACTGAGATTTCATCCACATTTGTGACGGCGTCTAAGCGAACATAAAGGGATGGTTTGCTGATAAACGCGTTCTGGTCGAATGATAAAAAAAGAGGTCCTCTTTCGAGTTTTTTCCAGCCGGTCACAATCGGGAGAAACAAATTTAAAAGCAGAAAGATAATCCTAATCCAGAAAATCCTCCCCATAATCCCTCGAGTGGAATAATTTATCTAACATTCGGAATCTAACAAAGCTTGGGCATCCAAAGATCCGGAAAAAAAGTTTTAAAATGATAAATCTCCAAATGAAACTTCTTTTTTGGCATTCTTTCAGGATCACTTTTAAATGGGACTATGAGAAGAACCGGAAGTTTGAACTGAATTAATATATAAATAATATAATAAATTATAATTTTAATAAGAGGCTTTAAATGATATATTGACGATCAAATTTTAATAATTACATTAATATTTAGTCATAATTGTAATACTTGATTTAGGAATAGAAATCACAATATACAAAGAAAAAAAGAGTAAAGTAAATATTATAACTTATAGTAGTTCTACTGCTAGGTAAACTAGCCAGGAATTGGCTTACAAGAACAGGTTATACAGGTAAACCATATAAAATCAATGAAATAAAGAACATAAGAGATACTAAAAGGTAGAAGCTTATATAAATAAAGAAGAAGTAAAGACATATAATGTATGATGATAAATATAATAATAATATTATATTTATAATCATAAAATAGTGTACCAAATTAAGAAATGAAACTATATTACGTAGATATATATAAAATGTACTTGTGGGTGTGTATACCTGCACCGGCATGTATTTCCACGGAAGTCCTACTAGTGTTGAAGCGCGAAAATATTTTATCACAGAAAATGTCGATGTAAATTAAAAACCCATGCCCGAAAAATCCGTCCACGTATAATCAGGAGTTTAGTGTACTTATAAAGCAACACAATATACAGTATACGTGCTTAAAATGAGCGAAACAAAAGCATAAAATACAACATTTGGATGCTGTACACAGGACCATTGGATTCGACCAATACGATGATAGGAAATCTGGAAATTTATCGCAGCTGAAACAACTTGCCGCCCATTACCCATAATTCAAAGTGCATTCCGAACACCCCGTCATCCGAACTCTATAATCTGGGAAGCGCTGGTTGCCTTGTAAACCTTATCAAAATCCGATGCGAAGCCACTCTTAATCACCATAACAACCGCCTGTTTTTCCAACTATTGAATTATTCAACCGCTAAAATACACTCGTGTAACCTTGGTGACCAATCCCCTTCGTTATACTTCGCTTTGTCCCAAATCAACACAGCCAATTATTCAGCTTTATCATAATCCCCTTATGACGATATATCACTAGGCTATCAAATTATTAGATTCCATTCAAACATTTCCAACGCTTAAAATGGTTGCCGCTTTACGTGACATAAATTGTCTGTACCAGAATTCTTTCTCGTGTCGATAATACAATATCATCCATAATAACTTCTATGTAATTCTATAATATTTCATATAAATTTTTAAATTTGTATGCACGATTACAAAATAACAGAAGGAGGCTCATCTAATAGAGGTTTAAAAATCTCTCAAAGCAGTATACTGCCGTTCGAACCTATGTTTACAACAAGGACTGGAAAATGAAAATAAATTTACCCTTCAGTCCCTAATAAATTTCACTAAAATGGAGCATCTGAACAGCAGTTTTAAGCGGCGACAATGAACTATATCAATTCAATGAATAGAAAATAGATTATGAAATACTTTAATTCAGTTTTTATTAGAGCGTGTGCGTATGCATAATACGAGAAACTAAACTTCTAAATTATCATCATCTATAGAGTAATTTTATGAGTATTATTTTGAATTCCTTCAACAGATGAACCCATTTATCTCAAATGTATGCATTGTCCTTAAGATATACAATCTTACAACTTCCCTTGACATGACGTGAATTACACATCACGGAATCATATATTGGCGATATATTGTGGAAATCCATAATGGAATGAAACTCGAAAAATTGCGCTTTTTCCAGAACTTTTAATTTAAAGAAATACTATACGAACAGCTTCTACGAGTCATCATGTGGAATTTGCCAAACTTACTTGTCGAAACTCACTATATATTATTTTTTTACATTAAATGTGAAAGTTTCTCAGAGTTCGTATCGGCTCCATCGGTGGGAAAAAGATTACTCTGCTTCATATCTTAATTTTATTCTCAGAAAATTGGTCATTCAAAAGAAGAAATACACAGGAAACCTTTGAGAGACAAACAGGAGATGATGTAAAAATATTTTGTTCTATCGAATGAGGCGAACGATTGGCTACAGCGATTTGCAGTGTATCTGGAGACGAGGAAAATCCGTCCTACAAGCATAATTAACGGTATTTTTTGCCATGCATTTAGTATGAATAGGATCGAGATCAAGAAAAACACCACGTATTATGCTGGATTTTCTCTAAAACAGGAGCGTTTACACGGGTTTTACTTTGAAACGAGTCTGCTTTTACCCCATGATTTCCTATGAACACGAATGCAATCTCGTGCTTACATGACTTGATTGCTGACACGGATGGCGCTGTTTAATAAAGGAACACATATAAAAATCCAATCTTTCCTCAGAAGGCATGTTCAGCTCAACCCTTTACCGAGCAAGCGACCTCTGAAGGTGGACTAATTTATAAATTTCTCCGCAAAAGGGGAAATGAATGAGGTTCTCTGTTAAAAACGAAGTAAGCGAAGTCGGTCAGCTGTGACGATTATTTCAGCGCCGACCTCCAAGAAAGACGAGGCCCGTCATAAGGGAATTGGGTCACATATTTCTGGTTCAAGGGTCACGAAGAAGTTATCGTTACCGATGCGGTTTGGCTAACTCCGCTCAACGTCCCAGAAATGCATTTTGGATAAAAGAATCACCTTTGATTTCGTCTTAAATCGTTAAATGGCCGATTGAAGGGATCGGAATGTGTAGAAGAATTCCTACAGAAATATGGGTATGACTAAAGTCTGACAGTACCCAGACACAAACCAGGATCATCTACTTTCCGGGTGGATGCTTTAACCAACTGTGCTATCTAGCCAGAACGGTGGCGTATTCGTTAAATTTTTATGAACAATTAGAAACCCTTAAATTACTACCTTGTCCCAATACCCTTACCATCAGTGACCATCACTTACTCTCCCCTTCCCCAATCCATTCTAACCCCCTTCTCCCTTACCACACCCCTCAGCCCCTTCCAGCCTTCTTATACATCTCACTGCTCTGTAAATTTTTTTTTACCTGATGATGATCCAACGGGTCGAATCCATGGTCGTGAAATAAAAATCTTCTGAGATAAAATGTAAAAGTTACAAATCTATTTGTCTACATAGTCAAAGATGGCAAAATAAAGGGGCATTAAGGTATTATCTATTGGTGCTCACACCCCCTACCATACGTCACACGGTGACTCGCGGAGGATTAATGTAAATATATCTGCCATTATCTAGTGTGTGCATGCAGTAGCCTTCTTAAAATGCCTTTTGTTGAATTATCTCCCAATTCTTTTATCGATGGTACAATCGCTTTAAAACACTTCAACCCCTCGGTAAATATGGCCGACTGGTAAAGTGTCAATTCCGTTCTCCAAAAAGTCTCCAAAACGTTCCTAAAAGTTTATCATCTATCGTTCAAATCCTGTTCAAAGCAAACTTTTTTTCGAAAAATGAAGTTTTCAGGTCGATGATCAAGATCGCTGCACCCCACCGCCGCTCTTATGAATTGTCAGTTAGGCAATGATTTTAAGCTAAACTGTGCGGAAACTACAAAGGCTTCAATTACCTTCATTATCTTCTTCCGATAATTTGAAAAAATATGTATTTACTTTCTTAGCAATTTTATAAGCTCCTCCTCGAATTTCCTCGAATAAAAATCAATTTTCAAAATATATTTATATATCCGTTGTTCTATTATCAAATAATTGAATTAAACTTATAATCAATTTTATGATGGCTTAGGTCTTAGTAGACCAATTTTAAATCGTGCAAAAGACATCCAGTTTCAGCTAACGTTGGCCCGAACTTTATAATATTGTATTAATTAGCAAAAGAGATTGTTTAGATATCTGTCATATTGATCTTGTTTTATATGTTCTTCAAAAGTACAAAAATCATATCAGTTGAAAATAAAAAGGAAATCACTGAATGGTAAAGGTAAACCCATCTTGAAGCATAGAAAACTGGGCAAATATTATCGTAATTGAGGGTACACCATAATTTCTTGTGATATAAAGAAGAATAAAAAAATTAGTGCGAAACACCAAAATCAAAACCTTAATCATTGTTCACAGCATATTCAAATAGGATCTTAATTAACGTAGATTCCTCCAGCTTGTATTTATAAGCAATTCAGAATCCACCTACGCGTTAAAACCAAAGCTTCATCGATCAGCAATTCGTCCTCAGCAGAAAATAACCCATCCTCGAGAATGGAAAAAAGTCCTCCCCTCGAGGCATTTGACCGGATTTGCAATTAAGCCCTCCTTTGAGAAAAAAAGTTCCAGATTTGGATTCCAGGAGGCGTTCTTGTCCGCTGCAGCTATTTCAACGCGTCTCACGTCTCCTTCGCAACGGATTAATAATGGGAAAAGAAATTTCGGCGCTCGTTTATCCATGGCGATCGATGCTGGGAAAAGAAATGAATGAGTATTCCCCAAATGAAGGGAGCGCAAATGGAAAACTTGGGCTGACGGAAAAATTAAAAGGGGGATCCTCCATTTTCTATTTCGAAAGGAAGTGCAGGTGACTGGGGTTTAATGCAGTGGAATACATACCGAGCGATTTATATCACGGATTCGTCGCATTGCTGGATGACTGAATGCAAAATCGTACTTTGATTTTAGCTACTATTTACTACGATTAAACTAATGACATAGTATACAATTAAGTTACTGCTCCCAGTTTTTGTGGATTCGCTAATGTAAAAGTGGAATATCTTAGATTAACACTCAGAAGTAACTGAAAATGGAGTACCCGCATCCATCATATTTATTAACAATAAAACGTCTTTTTTGAGTGGTATTGCAACTAAAAGCCTCTTTCCATCTATCCCTCGTCATATTTTAAGGGATGGATTTTAAAGGGAAACAGAAAAATGTGAAGAAGTAAGGATATAAAATATAAGAATATTCGGAGGAAAATATTGCCTACTACAGGAAAAACTTAGAATATGGGTAAGAAAAACCGGTGCAAACTTGCCATAAGTGACAGATGAATGATTCAAAAGAACTTGAAAAGAAAATATAAATACACATTGCATGCGTAAATCAACAAGCATTATCAGAATAAACGTGAACGGGCATAGGATACTCGGCTTCGTACTAAGAGAGTTGTATAAAATATAAACTATAAAAAGAAAACGGCTATAAAATATAACATTATTAATATGAAAATAACGCTACTAAAATAATACAGTTCCATACCAGTTAAACGAATTAACTGGCTTATAAAGTTGAGTAATTTAAATTCCTAGAAAGGTTGAACGCTTACGATCTGCATAATATCATTTCCGTTGAAAAAATACATTATCCATTTTTGAGATAATTGGAGAGAAAGTCATTTAGTATTTCCAGTCGTATAATTCAGCCATCGTTCAAGCAATCGTCCCTCTGAATTAACGGAATGAAATTGGGTTCGCCGAGTTAAATATTAAAACATAATGAGACGAAAAACCTGCCTAGAGCGGTCAATTAACGGAAATATCCGAAAACATGAAATTTCGATGAAATTGGTCAAATTGACGAAACGGTAGATTGAATCTGTAAGCTTATACTAATTGAATCTGTCAAATACAGAAAACGAGCAAAATATTTAAGCCAAATTATGCGCCGCAGTGTAGCTTTAAACAAAAATAACAACATGTATTTTATAATGAATAAAATTAATAGCAGCTGCTAATGATGTCACGATTGACGTTGCATAAATGTTTGCTTCAGCTATCTGTAAAATATTCACTATCGAAGGGTAGCTGTCTGCAACATTCATACCAAATATTTCAGTAAAATATGAAACAAATTTTAAATGTTATTAATTTTAACCATACTATGTGATGCGGGAATAAGATTTAAATTTTAGATTAATTTGGATTATTATATAAATTTTAGCTATATTTATCGTAAAACATGGTAATGGAAGGCTGTAAAGATTTGAATGAATATGCAACCATACTTAAGGTACTGACATTTTCAGGAATTTCACAGAATTCATTTAGAAAGAAAAAAGAAAGAGGATATGTTAGGATACAGTCTGCCATCAGTTTGACTATAAATTCCGTAAGAAGGGGTAAAAGAAAGATGAAAATTTTTCATATCTTTAAACCAAGTAATCTAACGTTTGTACTCATGGCATTTCAGAAAAATAACAGAAGCCCAACGATATAAACATCATAATGAAAAATGACAAGAGACAACTTATTCTTTTAATACCCTTCCCCAAAACCATGGTTGAAATCATGGTATATCAATAAAAAGATCGGTACTAAAGACATATGTGCTCTCTCGTCAACATTCATTATAAATGAGACTAACTACAAAGTCGAGCTTAAATCAATAGACTCCAAGTATTTCCAATATTTTGAATTTCTTTATACATAAACCTTGAATTTCCAAACTAAAATCAGAACTCCGGAATCAGTAAAATTTCAGGTTTAAAAGAAAATATTCTTTACAATTTTCCGGTGAGTGACGGTGTTTAAATGAGTATACTGTGTCTACGAGGGAAACATTCAAAACATGTTTAAATACCTAGAATAGAATAGCTATCGTCGCCCTCGAAATTTCATTCATCACTCCACTATTCACGGAATTCCTCATCTCAGAATTCAATAAGGCTCTGGATAGAATATAAACGAAGACCATTCCAGACGTCGTATTTCTCGGGTTGCAACGCCACGGACCGCCGAACACGTTGAGGAACACTATCTTCGTGAATAAAGCAAGGATATATTATAGAAAAGTGCTGGAATTTCGCCGGCGAGCAAAAGTATATGAAATATTCGACCCATAAAACACATTATGCTCCCTTATCTAGCCGCAGAGAGGGATAAAATTGAAAAACAATTCATTACCAGCTAGAGCTCGGCATGCATCCGCCGTAAAATAGATTTTCGCTGACCAAAGGGAAAAAGACGGCGTTTTTTGCTGAGACGTATTCGAATCTGGAATGGGAATTCATAAACTTAATGAGAATTAAATCTTGCAAAAGTGCTCATGGAGACACTTTTCTGTGGATGTACTTCTATTGACCGACAACCGGTTAACTAACACCCCTCTGAACTAACCACTTTTCTTCGTAAATTTCTTAGCCAGAAATGTCTTAAGCCGACAACGACAGCGTGATTCTCTAACAGTCCAATTTTTCTACAGTTTATTAATTTTAAAATGGTTATATTCAGAGATTTTAGTTAAAACTTTACAATTTCCGTACGAACCTCAATTCAATGAGAAATTAAATTAATAACTTCGACTTGATATAAGGAAAAATAATATAAAGAGAGACCTAATACTTTTCTCTTCTATACATACACTCATACTTCATCCATATTTGATCCTATACCTTTGAAAATCAACTCATGAAAAATTCTGCAAGATTAAGTATTAAGACACTGATGAATTTCTAAATATCTGCACGATATACATATTGTTTATACGTTCAAAAACAAATATTTAAACAAATCTTATAAATATTTTATAAATAAGTAACGAAAACTCGGCTCCCGGATAGTCATGTGAGCAGCGCGTTCGACTTTAATGAAAGCGGTCCCGGGTTCGATTCTCGGTGGGAGTCTACGTGCCAAATGACCTCACTTGTCGAAGCATTTTCCACAATACTAGACTGCAAGAACCAAGACACGTCGTTGAAGCCAGATCCTTCTTGGAGGACGTATAACAAATGTACGTCGATCAAGTGAGTGTCGGTTATGCGTCTGTCGGTAAAACGAGCCCTTTTCCCTGTCGAGTATATAATTCCTAGAAGTTTCAGATATCTCGGCCGCTTTGTCAGCCAAATGGATTCCGCAGAGTATGCGATGACGAGCTTAAGTGGATACGAGAGAGATAGCATTTCCCTGGCAACGGATGCGAATTAGCTCGTTTTCTAACTTGGTTACCCCTGATTCCATTATGTCTCCAAGGTTTGGGAATGCCTATCTACCTCTAAGAAAATCTCTGTACTCCCTAAACGTACACCTCTCTGCAAAACCTTTACTCTGTATCAAGCATTGACATAGTATTTTCCATCACAATGAAATTAAGAGAAGTCTTCAACAAAACCTCAGAAAAAAGAAAATAGGAGATTATTATTTCCTATAAGGGGTAGTTCAGCTTTAAAAAATAGTTCAAATTATTGGGTTATAACTAACTGTAGGACGTGACTCAAGGAGATTCATCATACCAAATTTACATACTCGGTTTATGAGAAATGTACTTTGACTTTTCCGGAAAATGGTAAGTTCGTTTAAGCACAAATAGATGCGTTAGAAAGCTAAATAGTGATAACAATAAAGTTATTCGAAGGTTAAGTACTATATCAATAACCGGTCCATATTGATCGAATATCTCTCGATGATTGATAGATCGATCGATACATCAGAATATCGACATCTCCATCGCAATATCAGGATATCAACGGATCGATCTCGATATTAGAATCTCCATAGATCGATTGAGATATCAGGATATCGCTAGATCAATCGAAATTGACCTGTGGGATACCCCTGATCTACAGTGACATTTGGAGAGATCTGAAGGTAACTCCGAAGTATAAAATGATGTTTCAGTGTTGATTTGGAACCTTTATGAAGATCGAGTAAGTACGCCATGCCATGCCAACTCTAGCTTCCACTACACTCCCGAATTCTCATTCTTCATTTGCCCTAAAAGACAGAGAAGCTAAAGTAATCCGACGTATCACAAAATAAACAAGAGAAACGCATCTGTAGCAGCGAAAAAGAGGAAGAGCTAAAAATAGAGAGCGTCCAGAGAGAGTCTTCACAGAAGAGAAGGAAATAGAGAAAAAGGCAGCAAAGAGAAAGAGGGCAATAGGCTATTAGAGTGTGTACCGGGAGCGAGAAACTTCCCGAATGCTATTTATATGCTGAGGAATGCCTAAAGCACTTCCTTTGTAAACTTCGAACCGAAATGATGGACTAGCAGCGCTATGTGTATCCAGTCTGCATTTCGCGATTTGCAGAAAAGCAGTGATATCTGCGCGGTCTGTCGGCGGGGCGTGAACAGCCCTCGAGATCAAACCAACGAAATAGTTAATGGAAATCCCTTGTCCTAGGAGACATCCAAAGATTAATTACCTAATAGGGATGGCCGCTGGAATGGCGAAAATGTGAGGATTATTCCGAAGGAGACACGAGTCGAGCTAACGATTCTAAAAGCGAAACAATGTCTTCTCAGCGAAAATGCTAGTAAAGAGAAACACCTAGCGGCATAAAAGGGAGGCTTTTAAAAATCCCTTACTCGTGCGTGCGTTAAGAAGGGTTGAGGGATGGTTTTCCACGCGTGCTTCCGACTGCTGTTCGCACGCAATTTTTCCCCGTGGAAACGTTTATCTCGCTCTGATTTATCTACGCTGTTCTTTAAGACTTATCACGCAACGAGATAGTCAGAAATACGGCGGTTTGGCTATACTGTGGACTTTTACAAGGTAAGAAGTCAGATGTGGGAAATACAATAAAACCCGTTTAAAACGTTCCTTCTTAAGACTATCCCGCTAAAGACACGATTTTATCTCGGACCCTATCAAACGAAGCATACGGTCGAGATACCGCTTAAGACGCTCTGCTTGCTACCCGACTAAGACGTGGATTTCCTCCGTTGGACTGCCACCGGCTAATCCTCATTTGATAAAAAGAAAATAGTTTACATTATTCTCCCTTAGTTCTATACCTGATAAAATTGCTTCATTGTAGAGTGAAAAATAGCAATATTAATTAAGAGAGGAATAAGCTCTAATTGTTCATAAAACTGACCATTCTCAAAAAATATGACGAGAAAGCAACAGAAAAATAATTAACAGAATATTAATAACTATGACTATCTACGGCTGTGGAAAGTAAACCAAACTGAAGAGGATTCCTGTTCGATTTTCAGGTATGAAGCACTCTTTTATATTTTAGATAACCAAAAACCCTCCCCTTTTCTTTTCTAATGCAAAAGAAAAAACATTGTAATATCCGGGCTATTAAGCTTCTAATTCGGAATTAACTTGGTCCCCTGAGGAGCGTCTTAGCAAGGTTTTAATATATTTATAGAAAAAAGGACGCATTTCACAATACAGCCGCGATAAAAATATTTCTTCTTTCTCTGATTCAGAACCAGTGGTACCAATACTAGTATAAGTATTCCAACTCGAGGTATTTCCAAATTCCTGATTCAGAGCCGTATTCCTTTCCCTGAGATATACTCCAAAACAATAATAGTAACGCGATACTCGCAGTAAGGAAAGGTATATTCCATCCGGAAGGCCTTTCACGAAGTTAAGAGCAATGCCTGTCTATCCATTCATTCCAATCGTCCAAGAATAAAGGAAAAGAGAGACGAATGTCCGTTCGCCTCTTTTTTTAGGATTATCTGCGAAGTGGCGAACGAAACCAAGGCCCTGCCGTCCGGAACCGGATACACGTCACTTCTCCGGTAACACTTTTCGAGTCACTGCCATGCGTCTTAAAGGGCGGAAAAAGACGTGGAAAAAAGCCCTGCAGCAGCCACTTCTATCTGCTTTCTTTTTGTGACTTCCTCGACATGTGCCTAACGCCGTGTAGAGCGTACTAACCCACGCAACTATGCACCGAAGGGAATGTAAATAACTGAATGTAACCTCGCTACTTTAAACGCATTTTGTGTCAAATAATATCAAGAATTTTTCTATCATAAACAGTAAACCTGAAATAGATTTCTTATAATGAATCGAAAAAAATAAAATTATAAAATAGAAAATGTAACCGGGTTTTGAAGTGGAGGTGTAATCCTAAAAGGAAAATTAAGCGTACGACGATTTAGAAAAACTGTATAGGATTTACAGCTTTCAAAGCACCGATAGTTAAGATCACCCTACTTTGAAGTATATAAATATGAATGGCATTTTAAGAGTATTAAGTAAAGGCGGAAGTTGAGAATTACTTTTATAGGTATATATTTTGATGATTAACCGTATTTTAGGTTTAACCTAGAAAGGAAACACAAAATAATTCATAAACTGTATTTAATTTGTACATTTAGGATCGCTTTTAAAGGCTTAATTTACCTCATGGTAAATGGAAAAAAGGCACTTGCGTATACAAATCCATGAAATTCACAAAACGTATAGTCTGCACTACCTTTGAGTAATCTCTCTATTTTTAATCCTCTGTAGAATGTGACAAAAGAAAGCTTCAGAGAATTTTAATGCCACCAAATTTAAGTACTAATTAGCATTAGCATACCGCAAAATTATGGTCCTTATTTGGGTAATGTCCGTCCGTCCATCCTCCCGCTATTTCAGAGCTAGTTTTACTTAAAAAAATTCAAAACGTAGTGTATTATATTTGTGAGAAACCCTTAGAGAAACTATTCCCTTCACTTCCTTATCGTTCGAACCCAGGAGCTCATAATGTGTTTCTATTAGATATAAACGTAGTGAAAATGAAGGATATTTTCTTACTAAGTCTTGTAATATTGCCAAAAAATTAAGGCCAAAGTTTTTTCTTGATATATTTCGTTAAAAATATAGTTATGGTTACTAATTTAAATCGATATGATTGAACAAGTTCCTAGTTTTATTTTAGGATTAAAATAAGGTGAGGAAATTCGTTTATTGCAATTTTATTTGTACTTTATTCGAGCGTCCGGGACAACCAGATCTTTTCCCACTTGTCCGTCCGTTTAAATACCTGTCTGAGTTACTTAGACCCAAAGACATAGCATCCGGTTAATCAGCCGCCTAGAGAAGCGAATATCGCCCATTTGAAGTGTCCCATTCTATATCTCTCTCCTCCGAAACACCTCGGGCATCGAACCTCTTTCAAGCTCTTCCACTCACGCTGCCTCCCTTCTTGAGCGACTGCTCCCTAAGGGATGAAGAGGGAGGCGGTTAGAGAGGAAGAGGACGGAATTGGAGGAAAAGTATGAGAAGAGGAAAGGAAAAGTTAGATTGAAGATGAGACGAAGCGGCTACCTTAAGGGAAAAGAATGGAAGCGGAAGCAGAGAGGAAGTATCAGTGCAGGAATAGCGAGTGTATTGCAGTTCCGTGTTTCATGAAATATGGGACTCACGTGCTACACTATGTGTGACAAGGAAATCTCACACGGTGTGACTAGAATCGGATGACAGGACGATTTTTATTCCGAAAGCATGTATTCTAAAAAGAGGAGAACAACGATTTTTAATCCAGGAAATACGAAATTAACCTTATTATAGGAGGAGGGTTTGAGATTCAAACAAATCTGTGGTCGAATAATTACATAGAGAATGTAAACGAAACTATGTGACTAGCTTCAATATATATTCATCACTACCTAAATTCGATTTCCGATAAAATTATTATTAATGTTAATAACAAGATATTCAGTGCACCATTGGCACAATTACATAAGTCTGTATCTTACTAGGAAACCACACTTGATGTACCTTAAGTCGAATGATAAGACGGAGTCTTTACGAAAGTACGTACTGAAAAGGAGAGAACCACATTTTTGATCCTGGAAATTAGAAATTAAACGCTCAGTACAGCAGTAAGGCCATGGTAAGAAGATGGAATATAAAGTCATTAATAATTCTTATTGACTGTTTATTTTCCCTATGGTTGGCTAAAAAAATTTAAGATTTTTCTTTGGAAATTCCCCTTACTTGAAAATAATATTTCGAGACATTTTGGTCCCAATAAATTATTTTTATAGTTCTTTTGATTTTTGGCAGACGTCAGTTCTGTAGAAAAATATTCAAACATCTGATAAAATTAATGTATTACCAAATATTATTTCTAAGCGAGAATTATTTATTTTCAAATATAAACCTTGAATCTTCTTCTATATATACCGTCTGAGTACATAAATAGAATACATGTGTAAGTAAATACATGCACCGTGTGTTAACCTTAAGTACGTTTGATGAGTATCCGGAAACGTGGGCAACCCAACTTACATATTCGTACATGTAAGTTGCCTAACTCGCAGGCGGCAAATAAACAATTTCTTTTTCGGACTGTATGAAGACCGACTGCAAAAATAAAGTTGTTATAATGATCACCATTACGGCCATAACTAAAGGTTTTTTCTGTTTCCAATTCTTTCTAGATGAACAGTATCTTTAAAAATAAAAGAAAAACGGGAAGCGAAATGATCCAATAAAATGGAAGGTATTACTTGAAAAATCAAAGGGTTTAATTGGTAGGTTTTTCCAAATTGCTAAATATAAATGATTAGAACAACTAAGTAACATATAATCCCTTCCTTTGCATGGCTGGGAATAAAACTTTTCATCTGAAATTTCAATAGTCAGTACAGAATTTGCCATAGTTATTCAAACGACGTCCCTCCTCGATGCCTATTGGGAATGCTAATTTAAATTCAATGGCTCGATGAACGATGGACCTAAAATCTAATTTTCGGTCCAACGGTAACTGGGTGCCCTAGAGGATTCCTCGTTGGGAGAAAGTAGTCCATGAGCTGAATAAATTTACTGCGGTCTTTTCCACAAAATATCAAAAGGGGTCATTATTATCTCTCAGTACTCTTCCTGTTATGCTGATGATTATTTACTTTGTCCCATGATCATATATAAAATAGTTGCGAAACAGCAAAGAGTTCGTAAAATAAATCCATAGGTGTGTGTTTACATGCACACAGATTCACTTTTGCATAGTCCTACCCCAATAACGAACCTAATAGAAAGTATTCTGTCAAAATGTTCTCAGTGAAGGCAGAATTAAAACATAAGGACGAGACGATACAAATGAGAAAAATATTTAAAGAATTTTTGGAAAACTAAGCAAGCTATTGAGCGTTTTTGACCGAAAATTCAACACTCACGATATATTCTTTCCATTCCTTTCTTTACGATCCTTGATATATTATTTTGCAGTGCCAGTCTAGATCAGTCAAACGAAACCTTTCCGAAAAACCATATGCCTATGTGTTCTCTAGCTATAATATTTTTCTTCGCGGAGAACCATTAATATTCGTCTGTAAAAAGGCTGCAATGTTATGACGTTAAGTGACGTCACATGTCCAACGTCTACGTTGCGTAACGGCCTTACATGCTTCCTACATTAAACCACAAAGTGTTTATTCTTATATGTATTATAGATTTAAAACTATCAAGATTATATTGATATACAAACATTTTAAAGCAGTAATATGAGAAGTTTTCCGTTGAAATAAAACTCAGTGAGAGAATAATTAAAGAGGACGGGAAAATTCAAATTAGAGGAGAATTTAAAGAAAAAGTATTCGTCGGATAATTAGGCTATTGACGGAAGAGTTAGGGAATTAAAATAAGGAAAAGAGACGTCCAAGAAAACGATAGAAGTGTGTGCATAAAAAAGGCAGAGGTGCACGTACTTGCATATAAAAAAGAAAGATAAAAAGGAGGAATTCGGGAGTAGGTGTGGCAGCGGAGAAGAATGGAGACACAATTGGATATTTTGGAGTTGAGAAGGGGAAAAAGAGAGAAATAAAAGTAGATGAGAGAGGAAAGGCCTTTTGAGAAAAAAGAGGCGGAAAATGTAGGGAAAGATAGGAGGATGAGCTTTGGAATAAAACGGCGAGAGGGACTTTATAGAGTAGACGTAAATGGATATAGAAACGAAAAAAAGAGGTTATACTGTATTTCAGCATCCTAAGTTAAATCTACGGTAAAGTTACTCTGTTTCAGTTGTGAAATTGTATTAAAGAAACGATTCTGTATTTCAGCACGTCGAATTAAAGCTGCAGAAAATTACTACATTCATGCTAGTAAAATTGTTTAATAGAAAAGATTCTGTGCCTAATTTTGTTAACTTATACTTGTAGAAAAGCTGTGTGGAGCAATGCTTTGCATAGATTCACTGTATCAAATATTTTGAGATTTTACATGCTTCAAAAACTAGACCAGCTGAAAAATCTATTAATATAGGCAAGGTAAATAAAGGAATATCGGGAATTATGGAATGAAATTTACATCTGAAGCAATTCCACAGCCATATATTGTTAAAAACATAAAACCAAATACGATATCAAACTTCAACTAACTGTAATTAGTAATACGTAGTCGAACATTATTTTACGAAATCTCATCATAAGCGTTTATCATGAGATAATTTGGCAATATGGTTAGAGAATTAAAAGTGAAGAAAACGAAAAAAATCACTATATTACGGATTTAACGATCAAAGTATATCTTTGGTAGTAAGTCATTTCATTTGCGCATACAAAAATTTAAGGATTTGATTCTGCGCTAGTACAGCCAAGGTAGGCTCACAGAAAGGAAACAAATCATTTTATCCAGATCTATCCGTAACTGTCAGAAAATTTTCCATAGCAGAACAGATGTTCAACGAGATCTCTGAAAGTCGAATCAAGCTGCCATGAAGACTATTACAAGAACAAAGGGCAGATTCGTATAAAATTGGCCATTTTTCTTAAGATTTTTGCAAGAGAAAACTAGTATTCCACGCTGCAGGGGTGAACCTGTAAACGTTAAAGCACTTCAAAAGTAACCAGGATTTGGCTGTAACATATCACCCATTAGATGAAGTGTGCATGTAACTTGTACTCGTATATAAATATAAATAAATATATACGAGCATGTATTAATGTATGTGAATATATATAAACGTATATAATCTATAGCCTTCAAAATGAAGGAGGAAAATTCAACGTAGCGTTTATGCGTGTATAATTCAGAACACTCAAAGGAATAATATTTATAACACGCAGCAAAACAGGTGTAGAAAAAGAGAAAAACATCCTTTCCCTTGAAAGAAGCAATCTGCTAACAAGGGCTCACAAAGAAACTATCCGTCCACGTCAGGGAAATGCACGTAATTTCGCAGGGAAAAATTCGGTCGCCCGGGAAGCCGGGGCTTTGTTTACTCGCTACTTAGCAACGGAGCCCTTTTCCAGCCAACTTGAAAATGATATCGCGCCTTCCAGGATGTGCCAATTTTTATGCGTGCTCAGAATTGCGTAGAGAAGCGAAACTTTTGCTCATTTGCTCGTGAATATTCCATTCCTATGCTATTTCTAAGAAAAAGAAATTTTATGGTAATCTAAAGAATATGGAAAAGATAAATTATACAGTACCTGTCTTCGACATTTTACTACAGTACACTCTGGTTACAGCGTGATTAAAGGGACAGAAAATTTTGCTCGTTATATCTGATGCTCGAGCTAACAGTGTCACTAAGTAAACTAACAAAATGTAACAACTTTACTCAAGTGGCTTATCTTTTCCCTCTTATGGCATGCATGAACGAAGTGACTGATCGTAAGACCTTTTACATGTATTAATGCCGTCAGTTTCAAAGCTATGTCCTCTCTATAATACAGTACAAACAATCTGATTCCCATGTTTTTTTCCTTGAAAAGCAATGCGTAGTATAATTAATCGCCTTAAATTAGCTCGTTATAAACGAGTGCTTGTTATATGCTTGTTATTAAAAGCGGTGTAATCCTCCTCAACTTTATGTGTGCATCTAATCTGGACCGTTTCTCATGCTCTTTATAAGTGAAGTTAAGTGGGAAACGCGTATAGCTTTGGTGGCACCGGACCGGGGTTCGATTCCCGGAGGGGACTCACGTGCTAAATCAGCTGTACACTCAACTTTAGAAACACTTTTGAAATATCTACCATTATTTGATAAAATAGAATGATAAATTTTCCATTTAGAAGAAATATGTAGCAATTCAATATTTTGTTAATGTTGTAATCATGATCATGAATTCTGCCCATTTTTAAGGAAGAGATTCAATCATGGAGATGCGTTCCTCCTAAAAGTTTCTGATTTATTTCTCAGGGAAGAAACCTGAATTTAAACAATTCATGTAATTAATATAACGGAAAAGAAGATTTCTCAATTCGATTCACTAAATAAGAAATTTTAATTATTTCGATATAAATTTCATTAATTAAAAATTCAATATAAAGTTTAACATTATCAATATGCATAATTGAAAAGTATTTTACAAGAATTCTCGCAATTTGCAATCTGAAACAATAATTCCTATGAAACTGAAATAAGAATTTCCGCTCTGTTTCCATCTCAAATGACAACTTTTATTCATTTTTTTTTCTCTTGTGAGATGAATTCCCAAGAAACACATTTAATGTTTAATATAAACTTCTCGCTTCCTGAAAAGACTTGGCAAAATAAACTCTGCATTATTAAGAGAGTCATACATTATTCCTCCGCTTTTCTCGTAGTTCTTCGGGTCATTTGCCCGGTTTTCATTCCGTTTGAAATACTAACAAACAAGTATAAAACTTAGTTCATCGCATGTTTTGAGCTGAAGACAAGTTTCTTTGGAATTAAAGATGCAAGACCCTTTCACAAACGGATTCAACATCTTTTACGAATGCTAATTACATGTTACGACCGAGATTAATTAATCGGGTAAACATTTAGGCACATCTGTCTGCTGTACATACAATGGGATACTAAAAATTTAGATTTTTAAAGGAATTCAAAGACTGGGTTTTGATAGGAAGGTGATGGTTAAAGTAACGAATTGAACCGAAACGAAATTCGAAACTGAGAAAGTTATTTTTTCTGAAGTGAAAACTGAAATATATGCATTAACAGAAAATGCTTGAACACAAACTGAAACCGAAAACCATTTAATTTATTACGTTATATTTTTGGCTTCCCATAATATTAATTTATTTTCTAATGAACAGAGGAAGCAGTACTAGATACGAAACTGACTGTTTGCAACTGACTAAAATGAATGCTTGGCATTCAAATTTATGAAAAAAAAGTAATTGAAACACGGTCGTTAACGAATAAGAGGTAGAAATCTTTCGTTAAGCTAATAAGCAAATGAAACTTCGGGCCTCTTCCTCAAATAGAGAAAATAGAGAGAATTATATATGAATATATATTATTTTTAAGGGTATCAGTATTGATATACTGTACGTAATATGTACAAATGTTTTTTCAGCGTTCCTGGTAGGCCTTCACTACTACCGTTCCGGTCCAGGGGACCCACTGTACATCACCCTACCAAGCAATACCCTAATCCTGATAATGATGTACTGATAGTATTTGTACGATGAAGATGCATAATGATATTGATGATTGATAATGATGTATTCCGCAATCTATTATAATTCTACAGGTAATGATAAATGTATCGTATGACGCTGACAATAGATGAAAATTTAAACATCAGCGGGTTATTATAATAAATTATCTTACTCCTCATCATGCCTAAATGGTTCAATCCCTACGCTAAAGCTTTCTATAGCTAATGGTGAAGAGGATGAGGATTCAACCAAGCCTTGGGATGATGCCTCTATATACAAAAATCATTGTCCAGAATATCTTTTACTGATGAAACAATTACTGATTCTGCTAAATTGTGAAGCGTTACAAAAAATCTAAAAGGGATGTCAATTTTATTTGTAGTCTTCGATATAAAAAGCCGATTATAGCCTTGGCCTCCTTTCTCGTAAGACACTCTCAAAGGATGAGGAATTAAGAAGTTTTACACTCAATCTCCCTTTCTCAACCCACTTGATACATCTTGTTTACGTCATTTCCTGGAAAGGTGTGTTTCCTTAACGGAAAAAATTTCTCGGAGATAATTCCCATAAACATTTTTTCGTATCCATGGGAACGCGATGAGAGCGCCGATGGTGGCCGGACTCGGAACCATTCTCGCGAATGCTTGAGAAAGCCTTGATAGAAGTTTATTTTCCTTCGAAAGCAAATCTAATAAGCCAGCTCCCTCTTTCTGGAACACGCCTAAGAAAAGAAACAAAAGAAGTCCCTCTGGCGTCTTCCAAACTGAATAGCTATTATCGGAGATTTTTTCCGAGAAATAAAACTGTTTCGTTTGAGAGGATTAACGTCTCTTATAATTTTATCTACACGAGAGGACGATCTATTTAAGAAGCTTTCGAGAGGATATTGACGAAGATGTTTTCTGTCGTGACACGTGCTCTAAGAATAACATTCAAGAAGGATATCTATAGCCAGTGTCCGATATATTATTCCAAAGAAAATATTTTTATTGAACTATTATAAGATGGTATCGAATGTTCAAAATTATTACCGTCATCTCTGTATCGAGTATTTATTGTTCGCTAATTCTGATGAGACTGGTGTAATTCATTTTCAAAAAACTTTCTTTATAACATTTAATTTTAAAAGATAATATTACTATTAAAAGATACTATTGTTTTCTAGCATTGTAATTAAAGAATTGTGCTTTAATATCCTTCAGCTATTACCAACTACAACTCCTCAAATTTGAATAATTACTAATATAATATGACTTATCTATAATATCTATAATCCTTTTAAAAAGACAAGATTTAAAAATAAAATAATTATTTTGCTAATTAGCCTTTCCAATCCGATATCAATCAATTACTATTCCCAAAAAAAAACAATTTCTAAAGAAATATCTTATTAAAATAACAATGAAAAAAATAATAAAACGTTATCAATATCATTATTTATATGAAATGTGATGTAGAAAATACTCAAGTAGTCTAGCAGTTTTGTGCGAATGATTACCACGAAGTGAGACCTGAGTCCGTTTTGTTTAATGTAATTTTTTAAAATTCGATACACTCCTAAGCTAAAAATGAATTAATTTTAAAAATATTAATACACATAATAGTAAAAATAGGTATAAATAATATAAATAAACAAATTATATATAAATATAAATAACAAAATTAAAACAATATAATATACATCGTATTATATGGAACGGATATTAAAATAATTTAATATATACATTATTATATGAAACAGCAATTATTATAATATAATATAAACATTATTTTTAATTACGTAATATGAAGACCTGAAAATAGTATGTAACTTTTAACAACAATTCTCGCTAACATTCGTTAGGCAACAATGGATTAACAAGATAATAACGATGAAAAATATCAATAAAAATAATAATAATATACAGAAGAGGAGAGAAGAGGGTATGTCAGAAAGAAGAATCCATACCCCTCCTTTTTTACATCCACAATATCCATCGCACGTACATGCGATATAGATGCCAACAACAGCACCGGCTGGACTGCGAAATATTAAACAACTCATTCTTTTCCTCAGATTTGAATTTGAATGGAGAAATGTACGTGCTCGTATCTCTCTCTTTAGGAAGGAAAAAAGTTCCTCCGGCCATGAGGAAGTTTTCTTTAACGGAAAACAAGAAATGCTCGGAAAATTCCGAGAGAATATCGGTGGAAAGAAAACGAATTCGACTTCTGGTGGTTTTCCTCATGGGAAAGATTATCCGGCGCTCTAAATATTCCGATATACTTTACAACGGATGAAACGTATGGATACGTTGTGCACCCACGTATCCAACAAGAAGAATACATTTCATGATACAGTGTTTCTTCCCTAACTTAAACGTCTTACGATGGAAATGGAAGAGTTTAAGAATTGAGTCTATCTAAATACATTGAAGATTAATTGCACGAGTTGATAAAAATATCGTTCTTCTTCTGCGAGATTTTAGAATTCTTACGGAAGAAGTAAACTTTTATAATTCACCAACAATACATTAATAAAATGTAATAACAATATATTATAACAATGCACTTACAATACATTATTACAATCCAATACAATATATTTTATGAATATGTTGGCTAACAATAGACAATCTCGTTGAAAACGAGAGAATTTCCAACAGCAAAACGGGACAATTTTTGTCGCTCTACTGACTTTTTATCGAAAAACATTTTCTTACATCAATGCAGATACTATTTAAAAGAATTCTTGGCCATTTTATTGATACAACTTTTATCCCAATGAGACGAAGTACTGCTATATTTTACGATGAAATTAACAATAAAGCACATTACATTTGTCATTTATAAACGATTAATAGCGTAATTTCTGGAATCTAACATACTTCACTGCAAATTCAGCATAGATTTTTCGTAAATAAAACAGTACTTTTGATTATAAAATCTTATATAGAAATTTTTATTATTCATTGTAATTCTGTTTTAAATTATTCGACTTTAAATATTCGAGTTTTTCTGTTACCTAAAATTTCAATTCTCTACATTTTTATATTAAATATAATTACAAATTGCATCTTTTGGCGAAAGATCTCCTAACAAAGTTCACTTTTAACAATGTGGACGGGACGTAGGGTTCAGAAACGGGACTCTCTCGGAAGAAAACAGGACTTTTGGTCAGCCTAGAAATATATAATGTGACTTTTTCAAAAAGAGAAAATCTAAGAATCATAAATCTTTGAGATGATTTTTTGTTGCTTAAATAGGAAAGAAAATGCAGCTGAAATAATTAACGAGGCGGAGAAATTAAATCATAAGTGATAACGATGGACAAAACTTTTCCTTCGTATAAATAGATTATTCAAATCTTGAAACTGCTGAAATAGTTGAAAAAAGAAGTTTTGACTGTGGGAATAGTGCTAAGATATCCCTTTAATCATTTACAAAAATTCATAATATGATTGCTCAATAAGCCTAGAACATTAACAGTGAAATATTTATGGAGTAATTCATAATAAGATCCGCCTGTTACCATAGGTGAATAAATCTTCAACAGCAATATCAATAACAACTAAAATATGCAATTTTCATCGCAGAAAAGGTTAATATTGCCACCATGAGGGATTTGGAAAAATATTTTCTTCCAAAGTTAGGGACCTGAATGGAATTAAACTTTGGGCGAGCTTGCTCAAGTTGGGAACGTAGAGTTGGTAATTCTCCATTCTGTTTGGTCAAAGAATAATTGGATAAACGGGAAGGAAAACAGAGATGAAGCGCAATGACTAACGTACAGACCAAACTCAGGTGAGCCAAAGCATGGCAATGAGTGGAATATATTAAACCGAAAATAAGTCAAACTGAGGGAAATTGGAATGGCAAACTTCCAAAGTCGGTGACAAAAACGAACGTGCTATCATATGAGTGAATGATGAACGTTTATATATTTAAATATGTAATATGGGTGGTCATCAATCATCACACCGGAATATATTCCAAAGAGATTAAATGTGACTGGATATGAAAAGCGTGGGATTAGACGTAAGCCACAGTATAAAAGGATAAGGATTTTTAATTTTCTGTATATGAATGATGAAACACCCTGATATGAGTGATAGATGAAATGATATATTAGTTAATATAATACAATAAAATAAAACAACACATGAAAATAATCATGAAAATTTCAATGCAATTGGAAATTTTCCAAACTAATGATATACTTTTCTCGCGGAATTTTCATCCGATACAAAAGGAAAACAGTGAAGTTCTTTCACCTTATAGGAGTATAAAATTTGACAGTGATATATAATCTATTATAATAGGTTGGACTTGATGGCATTACTTAGAAATAAGAGAGAATTAACTTTAAGTAATTTCCACTAGTATTATTAATATTAATATTCCATTTACATTACCATGTGCTCGATTGTTAGAATATGATGTTTTATATAAATTAGTAAATATAACATAATAAACTAATATATTCAATCACAATAGGGCTCCTAGGAAGCCAAATCAGCAGCGCGTTTAACATTGATGACAGTTATTCCGAGTTAAATTCTCGACGGGGGCGTATATGTGTTAAATTTCCTTAGCTGTAGATGTATTTTTAAACATTACTACTGCTTTAATAAAATAATTAATCGAAAGAAATATGGTGGAAATCATAGTTATTACTAACTTCCTAAGAATGGAAGATAATAATTATGACTAGAGCTAAATATCGTTACCATATTTTATTTTTGTATTCCTTCACTGAGATATCTCGACTTTTAAAATGACTCTGGTGTACTCTGGTACATATTTATACTCGTGCATACGTGAATCTTCAACGACGGCCTGAAAATACCCACGTACCCGTGCACAGAATCTCAAAACGTAGAGACACATATATGCTCGAAAGACTGCAGTTAATATCCGTTAAAATCGCAACTACACTTCTTCCCATTCTTTACGCATAATTTACCGATTTTCCCGCGATTCTCGAACGTGCTTATGCAGCCATTTCTTGCGAACTAATCGCAGTTGAAAGAAATATGTTTCCATCCGACGTTGTCGTGGAGCAAATAAATCCAACACTTCGATAAGGACCGCCGATACTTGGTCCAAAGAGAGCAACGTGATTCTCTCCGTCCGAATATCCCAAAAAAAAGAGGATCTTCATTCCATTGTTATCGCTGTGATGCATTGCTGCGATAAAAATCCATCATGGAAGCCAAGCATATGCACTTCCGTGGCATTTCTCGTTTTTCGACAATAATACCCGTGAAAACGCTTACGTGAAATACGTTCCGAGCTATATATATTCCCGGGAGGAGAAAATGACCGACTTTTTTATTTTTTCCGTGAAATATACGTTTCCCCGCTTCGTCATAACGCTAGAGCGATCGCCTAGAATAGCAGCTTTAAATGAAACGAGAGAGGTGAAACAAATTCGTTAAAAATTCTACGAAATCATATATCTTTCGTCAGTGTTTTAAAATTTCGTCTTTAGGTTGGGGATTTTTCAGTTTGGCCGACAGTTGGAGAGCGAAATCCATCTTGCCGACAACAAATTCTAATACACTTCTTTTGCCGACATGTCACCAACATGATAAACGTTTGAATTCTTAGAAATTTATAATTAAATCAGTAAGTAAACAAACTTAAACAAGTATTCCGTAGATTCATACACTCATTACATTATTGCTATAATACCTCAAGTATTTACTTCACAAAGTTTTTCGAGACATTTATTTATATAACTTAAAATCATAATTCTAAGAACCACCCGTAGCATTTAATTATCTTCTAAGCAGAAGAAAGACCACAGCTTCTCAATGGGAAATACTATAATATTTAGCTCACGACTAATCATAATCAAAAATAATTTATCTTAGTTATTTGAATCCATACCTCTAGTTCAGTAAGTACCTTATATCACACTCTATCGTGGAATCAAATACATAATTTACCAAATAATAGTGCATACATAGTTTTCTACATAAATCAACGATTTGTATCTGATAATTACTATTGGTGAGGTTAGACCTCTAAGCCATTCTTCAATCTAACCTCGTAATAGCTTTTCCACGTTTATCTTAACTCAATGATAATTTTTCTCCATCTTCTTCTATGCACTTTTCCTCTTTATATTCTATTCTTCCACTTTTCTTATGTCTCTTATTAAAAGGATTCCATCGCATCTCAAAAGCTGACAAACTCGATCCATTTTCCTCCATAATATTTTTCAAACAAAACCCTTTTATCCTGCTTCAGTAGTTCATTATTTACTTCAAGATAATCTGGCTTTCTAAGAAGTGAAAATTCTAAGGATTATAATAGAAACATACAGTAAGAGCTCTCAGCAAGTTCAGTAAATATGGAATCTCTCCATTTCGCGCTATCCCCTTTATTGTAAATTCTCCTTCTCTTGCGCCCTCCTCTGTATGTTCGGAACACACCGTGGTTTTAAAATAAAGAAATTAGAGGAAGCACTCTCAATATAGCAACATTGGGGTACTATCCACCATTGAGGGGCAAGTATATTCAATTATATACTCAGAACCCCTGTTTTTATATTCAAAATTATAACTTGTAGTATCTTTCATAGCCCAAATAGAAGCGAAAAATTCTCATATCCTACATTTTCCTCTGAGATTCGCTCTTCTCAAATATAGGTTATCCTCCACTATATATCATATATTAATCTGCCCTATCGTACATACATAAGGCAACATTGATTGCGGAAGACTAGAGATAGTAGGTACAGTTTCTCTACCATCGGAAGATTTTATACCTAACATATGACAGCGTATTTCAAAGGAATACCTAGGCTGATAATAATAATACTAATCATTAAAAATCATTAGGGGATTTAAAAATTTGCACTTTTAGCAAACGTATTAATATCAATTTGTGTTTTACATTGAGAAGCGTTTCCAAAATCATTCACGAAATAGATTACGAATTCACACCGAGCCTGTTTAAACTAGCATTCGTATAATTACCGAATTTATTCAAATTTATGTTAGTGCATATTAATTACTGGTTATTTTTTCCATATTCTTATATTGTATTAAAACAAGTTCTATTTAACATCCAGGTATAATGTAATCCTTTCATATGGATTATTTCAACGGAGTGAAAAGGAAAATAGTTTTATGTTTGCTGCCGAAGCTGAACCGAAATTGAAATCTTCATTTTGCTAAACCGGAGCATAATTATTAATGATAACGAAATTAATTATAGTCATCATACAACTAATTAGTTTTGCTATATTTAGATATAAAATCGTTCCGAATTTAGAATTGTACATGTAATCTTTTAGTAGCTAATTAACATTTAATAGTTCGTAATTATTTTAATAATGTTGAAAATATTGCATTTTGTTACCTTATAATATTGTAATGTATGACGTACTGCCCTCGAGAGGTTTTGGAAACATTTTCTTCCGACTTTGAATATTTTATATACCTACTCTACATATTATTTTATATATTAAGCAGGGTATTTTATATGTCCTTCCCCCACAGGAATTACTACCCCCTGACCCGGTGCCTGTTTGCATCCCTTAAAGATGAAAAAATAAATAAAATAAAAGTAAATAAAGAATAATAAAGACTGCAATTTCCACAGCTGATAAATTTCATTGTGACGACTAGTCACGCCTGAAAATGTCTACCTGAAGACGAAACCAGTCGTAACAAATTCATTTGTCCTTATTAGAAAACACAAAGATCTTACAAATTCTTTAATATAACTACAGTGGACTATAGTAACTCTCGTATTCATATCAAGATTAGAATCGATCCATTGCTTAGAATCGTCATATTTTGAGAACAAACCCCGTGAAACTCCCTGATATTATTCGCTGAATAATTCGGAGGGATAGTAATAAACCCCACGCCGCGAGTATTGGTTCGAGCGTCCATATTTCGCAGAACCTTATTGGCCGCAACAGAAAAGAAAAGAGATTCCCGTAGATATCCCTCAAATGGAATTCCCAATCGCGAAGAACAAAAACAAAAGCGTCACGTTATTCCGTTCCCCCAACACATCGTGCTTTTGCATTATCTATCGAGAGGGTAGGGAACTCGTTATCGGCTGACTTTTTCGATAATTCCGAAAGGGGGCCTTCATTTCCCGCTCTTCCAATGGATTCAGCTTATAAACAGTTATGGTTTTTATGTCTATGAAAGCGTGTTTCTCTCTTGTATTATCCCTCTCTATAAGTTAAAAATCCGAGGGTTGGCTTTCTGCAATAGTTCAGCTAGTCCAGTCTCCAACCAATCGCATTATCTCATATACTATTCAGAGTTGTTTGTATATTTAAATATTTATCTATCCGATGTCAGTAGCTCCCGTAAGAAATCCATTGAAGAAATTTTTGAACAGCTATTTTACGCATTTTCTGAAGAGATGAAATCACGAAATTTGGAAATTTATTAAAACAAAAATGATCCAGTACGATATCGATATTTTTTAATTGAAAATTATCCTTGGTTCGACTCTAAGGGACTCATTCATAAAACTTCTTCAATAGTTACTAAATCTCTTCATTTTCCTCTGCAGAAATGTCTGCCTAACTATTTTATCTCACGGAATACTAGGGATGAAATTTTAAAATGTTGATGAATTGTTTTAAATTAAAACGAGGTTAAATTTGTAACAACACACACATACAATTCTAAACATGGTTCTAAATTTGATTTACTCGAAACTCCTTTTTTATTATCTGTAATCGTTTCCGTTATTATTTTATTTCCATGTTTGGGCACATAATTTGCAATTACAGGATTGAATGGCGAAAGAGGTTAAATAATACCTTTATTCTAATTAAGAATACTGATGTCATGATAGACTTAACGAAAAGCATAATCAACTCTGGAATAAACTGCTGAAATTCGCTCTTATTCTAAAAGTTAATTAAAAGGAATTCTATTTAAAGTTTCCTTTGTAGAGGGATTGTGTTATTGGAGAGAAAAATACCGGTTTGTATAGGTTAGCCGAGGAGAAACCGGAAAGGAACCGAAATTCGTCGTTTTCACTTCACTCAACCGGAACGAGTATAATTGCAGTTAGAATCCTAAGATGCAATTTAGGATGACCATAGGGTTGAAATATACTACTTTAGAAGAATATTTAGATTCCAATCTCAAACCTTTTTACATTTTACCGTATGCAGTACTTGAAAATAGGATGAATGCAACGCGGTACTTCTGAGTCTCAATTTCGCCTGGAAAAGCAGCTCTCTTTGGCATCTGTGTTTACCGTAAAAAAAAGAATCTCTCAGGAAAAATCTGCATGTGGAGAATCGCCCCTCGCGGAACAGATATACAAGAGCGATGGAAAAAAAATGGTATTCAATATCTGGAAAGTTCTGAGTGATGGTCCCGGAGATAAATGCAGAGGATAAATGTACGGCGTTGCCATGGGAACGGAGGAAAATCGATGATCGGAGATCAAAAAACATGTGACGATCGGTAACTAGGAGAGGTCATCTCCACAGCACCTCTTACTCTATTAATGAGATTTACTAAGGTGCGCACAACGTCAGATGCTATGGCAACGATTTTTAAAGAGTAACTACGCAACCTGACGACTTATCTGTTATCAGAATAACATGAACTGCTCACTAACCTAACTTGTATGAACTAAAATAGGACATTAACGCACGGATTGATTTTGTGATGGGGGAAATCTTGAATATAAAATTTAAATAGTTACTCAATTTACTAGGATGGAAGTTGTAAAAATCAGTTAGGAAATAAAAATTGCAAATAATAATAAGAAATGGAATAAGAATAAATATGAACAGAAAACTCATTTGAAATCGGCGTTGAGAGAAATATAAGCTTTTGAAGGAATTACTGAAAAATATCTTTCCGATAAATAAAAATTTTGTTTTTTTTTCTGTCACTAATATTCGGATATGTACTTCAAATATGAATCATTCGTAGCAATTAATAAAAAACGGTATTAAAGGATCAACTAAACGATCTTCATTCGATTTCCTTTCCTTTGGTACTTATTTCGATCTCGAACGACCATTATTTCTAATTTAAATCTGCGAAGGAAGACAAACTCTGCATTCGATCCAAAAGAACCTTACGTGTATTATATTACAAAAGTATTTTCGTATAGTCCACAGTCAAACCCATGATACTTTGGGCAAAAATATTAATGTAGAATAGCTGATCGGTAAATTACAATAGTATCTCGTCGGGAAGTACGTGGAATTAATGTTCAAAATGACCTCTATGTATTTCTTGTCTGAGATACTGACATTGGATAAATAAATATACACTAAAAGGTAATAACTATATGAGATTTCCAAAAATTACGACTTCTTCCTCTTATTCAGTTGTTATTACGGCGTTCCCATCGCCGAATTTCATAAAAATCGCTCTCGAATATTTTATTTGCATGAATTCGCGGAAAACCTAAGAAACACAAAAAATAACGAAAGAACGAAACATCGATAACCTTTTCATGTAACGATAGAGGTCTCCCTTAAGGAAACAGAATCCATGAGCGCACCAATTCCTGAAAACCGCGCATCGAACCAACTTTTTTTACTGCGCCATAGAAAAGTAAGGGTTCATTAGGTCAAACTTTGAGGGCATTCAGTGAATCGCAGCACAGCATCAAAGGAGAACAGTGCTTTGAAAAATCCCTGCGAAGGGCACTCACCGTCACCGCAAGTCGACCATGAATCCTCCGCTCACCTGCAAAAAAAGACGAGAAATGTTAGAGAACTTCTTGGAAAGTACTTACACAAGGCATTTTTTGTTTAAGGAGTCATGCGTCGATGTTTACACAGAAGGAGTTTCGTGCTCTTTAAGAGGAAGTCTTGTTAATTTCTAAAGACCCTTGTTCGCGTGGAAAAGACCTCCTTGAACAGCTTTTCTGGATCAATTCGGGCCCCGATTTCCTCAAATGGTCCATTGAAATTATTTCTATTCAACCCAAGGAAAACCTTAACTTTCTTCACATCTTTGTGTATTTGATTTCTCAGTAAGTTACAATCAGGCTGTTTTTCTCTCGATTATATTTTTGCTAATTAATAAAAAATTAAGGAATTGGGTTACTAAGCACGAGATGGCGTGCACTTAGGAAAAATACCAAGAGAAGTATAGACATGAATAAATTCCGATGGGACCAGCAATTGGGAGATCAAGGATTGAATCCAGGTTCATAACTTAATTATTTTATAGAATACTCATCATCCAAATGGCCGAGTGGTTAGTGTGTCTGCTCTATTTCCAAAAAGTTCTAATGAGTTTTCGAAAGTTTATCCTCAGTGGTTCGAATCCAATTAATATTTTTTATGTATATTTTTATATTTTTTGCGGAAAATTAAGTTTTCATGTCCTGTGACGACAATTATCAAGATGGCTGCCCACTACCTGCGCTGTTATGATTAATCAGTTTTTTTATCTAATCCCCAACCCACTGGCAGATCAGTAAATCTAATCATATTTCTCTAGTTATACTTGTATGTTCAATTAGAGATATGATTGAAATTGATTAATTAGAGATGAATATTGTTTCTTTTTCAGCTATTTGCATGGCTTACTCTTGCGCTAATATGATAACTACACCGCAACAGGGGCCGGCGAATTCGGTCACGGTCAACAAAGAGACTAAATCCCCGAAATCCAACGGATTCCTGACTGTTTCGACAATCGAACTAATAAGCCTGCCTAATTATGACACAGTTCTTTAATTCTGGGTCCAAATTGGTTCACCCGTTCATATATGAACTGCAAGTGAAATTCACGAACTTGAATGAGATTAGGTGCTTCTTTTTAAAGCAGGAAATAAATCTCCGATTTAAATTAATGATCCAAAATAACTTATACGAAAATTCTTCAAAATGTTAATGAGGTAGTCTATGATGTGTGTAAACCAGTAGATAAACTAATATTGCTATCCCCTTGGAAATATTGCATATTCTGTTCCGTTAATACCTAAGAAATTTAACATTTGGAATAGGAATTTGGTGCACCTTCACCGTTCTTTCTTTGCAACGCTCTTTTAGTACAAAAAACAGACCATTCTTAAGAAGAATATGACGAGAAGGCAACCAGATTTACAAAACAATGATTCAAAGGCCCTTTAGTTATCCCATCTACAACTGTGGCAAATAAAACAAAGTAAAGAAGTAGCGTTTTCTTCTTAAGGAACAAAGCATTAACTTACATATTAAAGAGCCAAAATAATTTCTCTTTCGTTTTCTCATGTAAAAAGTAATAAAAAATTCGTAATTTTCCGATTATAATGTGGTTATCACTCGCTCCACCGAAAAGCTTTTTAACCTGGGTTTTCTGTATTTATTAAAGTAAAAGGGCGGTTAAGTAGAAGAGAAACCAACTTAGGCCAAACCTCAACTGATGAAAGGATACATTCATTCATGTTCCATTAAATTTTTTTTAGAACTCTCTTTAATTCTGACTATGTTTCAAGTAATAATCCCAGCTTTCTTGATATAATAAATATGCAGTTAATATTGATTCATTTTGAAATAGTATTTAAATTCTTTAATTTCTCATATAAAAACACACTATTTATAATGATAAGATTTAACGGGGTGTATTTATGAGCATCCGACTTCTACTCCCTCTAGTATCTTGTAGTTCCTTGCATATGCATCAAAGTATCCGACTGAATGCACTGAATTCGAGTCGACCCATAGAGAGAGAGATTAAAATTGAAAAATGCAGTACTGTATGTCAGAATTCCAATTCTGGAGCGGACGTTGAACCGGTAGACATTTATTGAACTTGTGCATGAGCGTACATGAAATATGAAAGGTCGCTCGCATTTTTGCAAAGATATTCCCGAGCTGAAAATGTTACGAAGTTATCAATGCATACAATGCATTTGTGAATCGAGGAGATATGTAGCATAGTGACGTGGATCGTTATTACAACCCTTTCTACGGATGGGATAATGGAGGAAATTTGTGGAATACATTTCGGGTTACAATTAATTTCATCACTCATTGCATTGGAATTAGGATTAGCTGTCTATCGTTTGATAGGCTTGATTGACAAAATAACGAGGAAGGCAAGGGATTTCTTTACCAATGCAGGAAATGCCATGGGATTTAGCTAATCAAAACTGGCGAGATACAATTCAAATCCTGATTAATCGCTCGTTCATTTGAATGAAAGCAAGGTTACGCCAAAAAGATCATCTCATAGGTTTCATTGTCCATCTTTCAACATAATTAACATTGTGTATAATTATTTATTTAACCGATATTATTCACTTCCGTAAGAAATACATGTGAAAAATATTTCAACGTTTCCGTTAATTTCACGCGTTTCCCGACGAGATAGAATAACGAAATTTGGATATTCATTCCAGATACAATGTCTATCATTTATTGATAGTTTTACCAATAGCATCCAATCCAATACTTTTACTAATAGTTATCCAATAGTAAATAACCAATTGGTTCAACTCTGGACGACTCGAAAATGCTCTTAGAAAAAATGCACGTAAAGTTCATTTTGATCGATTTCATATTTCTTTCTTTTGTAGAAAAAATTACAAATGATGATCCGAAAAAATCGAGACAAGTACAAAAAGAAAATAAATTCTTAAAAAGATTCTTATTGTGGTGGATTAATATACTCGTAATTTCCGAGTCGAAGTTGCAAAATGTGGACAAAAATTACGAAACATTTATGTTATTTTACGTGTATAAAATAAATCTTCTTAAGGAAAAAGGCAATTGTTGAACTCGACTCCAATAAGAATACAAGAGAAAGATAGGCCCATCCATATGATGTGCATAAAGAAAGGAGAACCGATGTTTCATAATAAAAAAAGCATTAGTAAGATCAACATAATAGAAAATTTACGATATATTTGTATAGTCTAATGGGAAAATAGAGTAATAAATGTATGTACCAAGAGCGAAACAGCTTTTAAAGTACCCTGCGTTTACCCAAGTATTTTAAATTTCTTGCCTAATGGTAAAGAAGAAGTACGCTGGTAATTTTCCACACTGTGTGTGAAAAAGTGTGGAAAAAATACCAGTGTACTTCTTCTTTACCATAATGGCTTTCCACAAAGTTACGCCTGAGCATATAGATTTCTTTTTTGCCTAATTACTTCAGTCTTTAGTTTTTTCTAGTTAGGCCCAGTTTTCTTTTCTTTCTATATCTACAGTAAATATTAATCAAGAACATTTTCGCAGAATCGTCATTAACTCTGGTATTAGCCATTCATCCTGCAATACGGTTTTCACATCTTTCGCAAGCCTCATAAACTCTCGTTTTTTCGTAATAATTCGAACTCTGTCTAGAATGGGATACATCCAGAGAGAGCTGTCAGAAGCAGTCGTAAAAATCGTTTCCTACACGAATGTGATTATGAATGCCACTGCCATAAGCATACGTTTGGCATTATTTTCTCCGAACGGAAGGAATGTTTCGGAGCGAGTGATTTGACTGAATGACGCAGGTTTTCACTTGTTTTCTCCCGATCGTGCGTGAGTTATGGAAATGATATCTTTCGATGGATGCGAAATGAGGGTTTTGACACGGAGAAAAGCACCTACTCAATACTATGTGCTTCCGAATGAAAAAGAATCAAGTTTTATAGAGCCGGGGATGGGATTGATTCTCCATAGGGAACAATGTATTGTAACAGGATAGCAATAAAACTTCTTCTGTAGAATATAAAGTATTCCAACAGAGTTTTATTATTACATTGTTGTTACAAGGTATTGTTACTTAGCATTGTTAGACAGATTAAGCTTACGGATAGCCGCATGGGCAGCGCGTTTTTCTTTGATGAAAGTGGTTCCGGGTTCGATTCCCAATGGGAAGCATATGTTCGAAATTGACCTTAGTGTTTAAAGCATTTTTAACAATGCTACTAATATTGTTGCTTATTATTCTAATAGAGTATTGCCACGGAGTATTGTTAAAGAGATTGTTACAGTCTTATCACAGTGTATATTAATCGATTAAGGTCACAGAAAATTGTTACTGGATATCGTTACGGATTATTGATAAAGCGTATTGTTATAAAGCATTGTTACAGAGTATTGTTATGGAGTAATTTTAAAGAATACAGGTATAGAATATTGTGAAACTGTCTTTTAATTGTCTTATCACAGTATATTATATTCTAGTATTGTTACAGAGAATCGTTATGTACCAAGATAGTCCATTTTCATAGCAGGGCAGCCTGTATTAAATGAAGAGAACTAAACTCCCCTCTTAAGTTAAAGTAAAAGGGAATAATTTAAAAATTACAGAGGAAAAAACCTTTTCATTTTATAAATTCTCTATCAATTGCGAAGCGTCTTAAACCTTGCTTTACTTTGTATTTTAAAGGCTAAATTTTCAGAATCTTTCTCCATTCGCCACAGTAAAACATTTTTCGCATTTAATAATAATTTCACTTTCACTCTTTCACATCAAATTCAGAGCCCGAATTCTACGAATTTTCAATAAAGGGAAATTATCTCGCGCAGTAGTTTCCTCATATTTTAACCTTAGGTCAAATTTTTATGTAGAGAGAGGCTTTTCTAATATTTCCTCTCTCCTTAACTCAACGTTTGCCTAAGGAAAACCCTGAGTTTTGTCTCAAGCAATGCGATCAAATCCTTGTTCAAACATCTTTTTGCTTCCATCGCACCTTTTCCTCAAACATAAGAAGGCTCGACTTCGTGGAATTCCAACGAGAAGTAAACGTATATTTTTGTGTCTTCAAATAAAATTTCATTCCTCGAAGATGTTTTAATTCGGTTGGGAAAAATCTTTCCTCCAAATTCTTTTGTTCACTTTTTTATATTATATATATTAAAATCACGCATATTGCCATTTATTTATCGCAAAGCTCCATTACTCTCATTACTATTATACTTCAAGGTTGTTTTTCTATGAACGCAGATTCTCACATTAATTGCTATATTTGCATGTATATACCTCTTTTCCTTCAGTTAGGTAGGTCAAAAATTTTATTTTTTATTCTCCGTTCCTAATTTACTTTGTTATATACTTCGCAAAATGCCTTTATTTTCATCAGAATTCCTTCTATCCCAACAAAAAAAGCATTCATTTCAATTTTATGCTATAATTAACATTAAACCTTAAGTAGTTGAGTGTAATACTTGGTTACGTGACGGTGGTTAATCTATCTAATCACGTTGGTTATTGACCTGAAATTATTAACCTGAAAATCGCTTTTTAGTGGCGTTTAATACATCATATATACATCGTATATATACATGATATACATCATGAAAATGTAATTCTCTTTTAATGATGCTTTAAATGACAATTGAAATGTAAAAATGACGGGTATTATGGCGAAATTTCAACTGAACAAAAAATAGTTTAAGATCAGAATTCATTATGACTCAGTATGAAAATTACAATATAATTTTTCAATTCTTTAATGTGGTTCCCTTCCACAAAGTTAAGCTTGGCCATATCAGATTTATTTTGGAAATCATATGTTATATGTTATTATATTATATCAAATCAGTATGTTTAGGGTTAATTGTGGTGGTATGAATAGTTTTCAAAATGTCTTTTTACTTATATATTTTATGTATAGCGACTGCATTGAATCCTACTTCAATAATTATTGAATTATTATTATTGAATGATTACTATTATTGAATTATTATTATTATTGAATTATTATTATTATTGAATTATTATTATTATTGAATTATTATTATTATTATTGAATTATTATTATTATTATTGAATTATTATTATTATTGAATTATTATTATTATTGAATTATTATGATTATTATTATTGAATCATTATTATTATTATTATTGAATTATTATTGTTGAATTATTATTACTTCATTGAATCCTTACATTCGTAAAATCGGCAGACGTGTGGATGAAATTGCAACAAGTTATTAATCAAGTCAGAGTGAGCCAATATTACACTCAGAAGGGATAAGAAAGGCTAAACTCATTTTCATTGCGCTAAATTAATATATGTGATATTTTCTATGAAATTAGTATCACCCGGAAACCCTCAACGGGAGATAAACTTGTATCAATAATGAAAGGACGACTTCTTTGTAAATGAACAATTACGTGCTGAATAATTCCCGTCAGCACTCACATCCTGGTTAGTGCCCCCGTAAGATTAAAAATTTCCGAACCTTCCTCTTTATTAGGGTTCTTTTGTGGTCTAATGGGAAGAGTTCCAGGTGCACAAGACAATAGGATCCTCAGGATCAAAGATTCAAAGGGTAAGATCGCAGGATTCTTTCATTTGATTCAAAAATAGGAGCACCTGGAGGGCTATGCAACCCGCTTAACGAGGCCGTGCCTTGCTAAGAGACTCACCCGATTTCATTGCTATCGTAACGGTGCATTATCCGGTGAAATCAATGAGGGCTAAAGGGTTTTCATAGGGTAAGGGTTTCAGCCTAAGAAGACATTTCCGTTACGTTAAAGGAGAAGGGGCAAATAAGGATGAAAACGTAATGAAGAAGAAGGGAAATGTGAAGTTTTGGAAGGAAAGTTTTTGAAATTCTCTAGATACGGAAACTTTTTCTGCATTCACCCTTTAAGTTGTTTTCTCAAACTTAATTTTCGTGTAATTTTACCAAAAATTAATGTTGGATCTAATGAATCTTAAATTATAATAAACTAATATGTCTTGCATAAAAAATAACGAAAAAGGACTTATGCCTTTACCACAATATTTTATTAGAAGACCATGTTTTCTCACATTTATAAAATATGAAGCTTAAACATGAAAATACGAAACTTATATGAAAATACGACGGCTGGAACAATTCTCTCAACTTTTTTATCCAATTATATATATACGTTCGTATTATGCTGCATGATTCATTGGATATTTGAAAAAAACACCAAATGAATTAATTAATTTGCAATTTCTTAAATTGGAGAAAACATATCACTATCTAGAGGGAATGCTAAGGGATATTTCTTGTTAGAGAATATCAATAAGCTGTTGTTGATATGGTAGCCAATTTACGGTGAATTGATAAAGTAGATTATTTGCTTTGTCTCAGATTATCCAAAGCACCCTTTTCTAGCTGAAAATTTAATTCCTTGGCACTTTCGTGAGCTTAACCATTAATTAATGTTTACTCAGTGAAATGTACAATATATACCTACTTCATTATCTCAAAGGAAAAGTACATTTAAAACACTACTGCCATTGAAGTAAAAGAAGCAAAGGAGTTTTTGTTTACCTCTAGGGCGTAGTCATAACAACGATTAAAAGCTTTAACAAGGTTAGAATTAGAAGATGCAAAAGCTTCGGAAAAATACTCCTGATACAAAGAAGGAGGTTTTTGAGTGGGCGCTAGGATAAGCAGAGTAGAAATTCGCGTAGAAAAGTAGAGCGAGAAACATAGACAGCTTTAGGCTAATATTGAGCGAGTTAACCAGCTCAGTTTACGGAAGTAAAACTCAAATGAGATCAATTTACATCAACAACATCAAGAAAACAATTAAGCTCAACGCTTTATCTACAACGAATTAGCAATTAGTAACTTGGTCTCTAAATCAATAGATTGTTTGAATACATACATCACGCAAGTATAGAATGCTTTCAGAAACTCCACAGGTTGTATCACAGTAGACTCCTTGGGTTTATAGAATAGACAGTGAATCGATACAAGATATCTTCAAATTTTGTTGTTTATTAAACTGGATAGTAATTTATAATAATTTTATGACATTCATTCACTTATCTCTTCACATAATCCTATCACTGTGTTAATGACTATTTACATTTTTAAGATATATACATTTATTTTGTCAGTACCTGACTATTAATATTGATAAATTTTCAATTAATTCAGCTTGACTGGGTGTAACGTATAATGTATGGTAATTTTATGTTGTGTTAATGAGGTATTTAATTTTTTATTGTATTTATTTGATATTTACCAGTGCAAAAAGTGGGAATTATGATATCTATTTGATGATCTATTTGAGCTACCAGGTGTATTACAAATAGTAAATTACACTTATCTCTAATAAAAAGATAACTCCGCTTCGAAAAAGCTCAAGTTTCCCTTTAAAAGCAAAATTTTGGATTATCCGTCTTTAATTTGTTCATCCATTCCTCATCATTTTCTCTGATAATAGAAAATATCACAATCTAATCAAGAAAAAAGGCAGAAATGTGAATGCTATTCAGATAGGAGAAATGATGTAAAGAACGAAGTAGTAACCCCACGCGGAGCCCAGTTTCAGTACTCAAAGTTGAATAAGCTGAAGGGAAAAAGAGGGGAAAGTCTAATTACCAATTGATTGCGACATACGCATCCCACGTGATTATGCGCTGTGATTCTCTGCGGAGATTCAAATCCCATTGCAAAATAGAGAATTCATACTTTCCTTTTTTGCATGGGAATTCTCTTTCAGTGCAAATTGCGTGAGATATTGTGGAGAGTTGAATGAAATTCCATCAAAGGTTTCATTTTCATTGTACGGAAAAAAGACGCAGAGTATATACTTCATTTTTAAAATAACCAGTGAATTTCCCCATCAAGAATAACGGAGTCAAATTTAACTTGTAATTAATTTAAAACTTCTATGGCATATATCTAAACCTGAAATAAAAATTAAATAAAATTCGATAAAAATCAAATGTATAAATTGTATAAACATCTCTCAAGAATTAAATAAATATTGAATAAAGGTATAATGTTAAATTTAATTCGTTAAAAATCAAATACAAATTAAATAAAATGTTGGCAACGAATAAATATAAAATAAAAATGACATCCATTCAAACTTAGAAATGAAATGTTGGCTAATTAATTTAATTTTGTATACTTCTGTGTGATATAGGCAAGACGATATTAACGTGTTTCTTCACAATTTCGCTAACACGAACTAGATTTTGCTGTCCTTATGAGTACATATTAACCAGGTTCTACTGTATCCATCCATCTAAAATAATTCTTTGGAATCTAATCTCCCTTAGACTCCATCCCCCGATTCCTCATAAACCCCCTCAAATCATCGATCAATCCTCACACAATCCCTCAAATTTCAAAACTCTCCTCATCTTCCACCCAAAAAACACCACTTCCGCTCCTCCAACATCCGCCTGGAGACCGAAAGAAAAACATAAAAAACTTTGGAAAACTACTCGAGAGAGAGTCATTTGATCGAGATAAGAGAGTCGAAAACGGGGGGAAAATCTCCGGGCGAAGAAACTTGCCGTTTCCATGGAGTTTGGAACAATTGAGTGGCGAAATTAAAAGATATCCGCCGCGCGACACTTTGTGCTGAAGACAAAAGGGAGAACGGACATTTTGCCGACGCAAAGGGCACCGCGATCTCGAGGGAATGGAAGAGAGATTTAAAAAGGAAAAAGACAAAGTGAAAACATCCGAGGAGAAAGTGGCGCCGGGAACGGAGGGAAAAAGAAGTTCAAATTAAAGAGAAGGGAATGCTGGAAAAATGAGGAGGTAATTACAGTTAACAGATACTTCGCTATATATACATAGAGGGCTGTAAAAGGTAGGAAAGGTCTATTCAAATTTCCTCGGCACGTCTGCGTGTATATACAATTTTCTACCTCGCATTATAGAGATAGCAGGTTATAGTTTAGCCCTTTTGAAAGAGATCTGTAAGATACCACAATATCACCATTTTTCTGGGAAAAATACTGTATTTTTAAAATTTAAACAAAGGATCACGAATATATAGCGGTTCATTTCCTTTCAGAAACAACTACAGCATATAAATGTGTCTTGCCAAGGAATATTTTTCCCTCTTCTGAAAATAAATCATGGCTAAAGGGGAATATAATTAAATTATTTCGTAAATATTTAAAACTAAGAACTTTATTAAGGCTACTTTACGTAATTTCTGTGAAGACTAAATTACTTTGAATACATCAAAAGCTATGCGTGTTATTTTCTATCATATTAGCTGAAAGAAGAGAAATTACAACTCGGCTGTTAATGAATAAAATGTCTTTGTAAACCGAATACATCAAAATAAACTTCGGGCCTCTTTCTCGAACAGATATAAATTGTTCTTCAACAGTAAAAGTAACAGTAATTAGGAATGTGAGCGGTTTTATGTACAAGTGTCATCTCATTAAGAAAAAATTAAAATAGTAATCCATTTCTACGACCTAAAATACATTTCTATAAATTTCAATTATGTCCCTCAAAATACCACAATTTGAAACATAAATCTCAGGTATTATCAAAGGTTTTATATAGTTTGGGGATGCGAAATCATAATGAAGAGTAAGAAATTACTTTAATGGAGTAAATTTATTGGGTTTATTTCGAGACTACAATCTACAGGTAATATTAACGGAGAATTCGCAACTGGACTAATGGTTGAGTTGATTTGACACGTACGTCTCTATTTTACTGCGTTGCCCTATTTTACCGTTAAAAGGATGGACTCAATTGTCCGAGAGATGCCAGAGTCCGGAACGCAACTATTCGAGGCCCTAAATCGGCTGAGGGACGCAATAGCCGATGTACGCAATTGCTCGAGATGTAATGCGCTAATGCTCTAAATACCAGGTGGTGAAGCCATAAGCAACATAGCCATACTTCACAACGTCTTCAAAGAAGCAATGGAAACATACAATAAAACCCGGCTAAGACAATTTTCAGGGAGACCAATCAAAAACCTCATCTTAAGCGGGATAATGTTTTTAATTGGGTTGTGTAACTCTGGCTGCATTCCGTCATTTTAAAGGAGAGACTAACAAGGAACATGCGCACTCCAGCTTTCTCGCAATATCCCAACCATTTGGCAGTAGATTCAAAACTCGATCCAGTTTGCTCGAGCGGGCACGTGGTGTCGCTGACGTAATAGACATCGGCCGTTGCATTTGGAAATAAATTTCTGAAGGAGCCATGCGAAAAACATCGCGTTTTTATAATGATTAGGCGAAAACCGTCTATTTGCAACAATCCTCTGCGCGGAAACTTAGTTCCGAATCGAAGAAACGACTAATCCTGAATCTCGGATTGTAGTTGTCGCGTTAGCATCAGCGGAGGATCCGGCACAAGAGCGAAAGAAAAAAGAGTGTAAAGAAATAGAAGAAGAAATAGGGAAAAGAAGTAGAAGTTTTCTTCCTTCAGGGACTTTTGATCGGTCGTAATGCCCGATGACTACCAGACTTTTTAAAGAATATTTCTGGAAAGCGGGAAATATATTTACGATGACTGAAAGTTTTAAAGATGACGATTTCTGACAAAAATGTATTATATTGCGTGATGAAAATGAAATCCCCCAACCCGCAGGTGAATCAGTTAATCTAATCATGTTTTTTTGTTATATTTGTTGTTTAATTAGATGTTATGATAAGAGTGTTCGTCTTGCTGTTATATACACGGATTACTACTGGTACTACTAGCTATGATAACCACAGCGGTCGGCAAATTTGGTCAAAAAACAGTCTAACCTCAGGGATTCCTTACTGTTTTGACGGTCAAACAACTAGGCCCGCATTTCATCACCCATTATGACACATTTTTTTTTTAATTCATGGTCTTAATTGGCCCCCATCTATATCTCACAAGTTATGCGGTGGGTTACATATGCGATACATTTATAAAAGGCAAATATTTTTATAATTATTTTTTTAACAGCAGTGGTGAAAGGGTATCACAGAGCACTCTCTCTGAAAGACTAGTACATTCACAGAATATGGTATTCATTTATGGTTTATTCACTATGTTTTTCACTTTGAGATTTCGACGAAAGGAAACAGCAAAAAAAATGTTCTATCGAATGAGGCGGATTATTGGCTATAGCGGGTTACAGGGAATTTGGGGACGGGAAAAATCCGCGTCTTAAGCGGGAAAATGGGCGACTTTACAGTTGGTATTTACACTATGTCATTCGTGTGAAAGATATCGGGACCAAGAGAATATCGCGTATTAAGTGGGAGTGTCATAAACAAGTTTTACCGTGCTAAGATCTAAAATGCAAAAGATAGTACAAGGGAGAAAATGGCAAAGAAGTATCCTGTCATTTCAAAATATGAAGGGAATATAAGGATTAGAGAAGTTCTCTGCATGTCAGATTCCCATCTAAGGCCTTTAGAACTGATGGAGTGTTAACAAAACACACGCGACGGCGCGAGGCCAAACTCTTTGGAGATGAGAAAAACAAAGTAGACAGAGATGGTGGAAAATAGGATCGTAATCGTATTTATGGTCTTTTAACAGTCAATGTAAAAACTACGTAATGGGAAATAATGCAGCTGTGGAGAGATTCATGTTCTTTTATTTGTGATGGTAACTGCTGTTCATCGAGTATTCTTACATGTTATTGATACATTATATTTATACGCACATCATAATCTGCTAGCCGACAACGGCTTACCGTAGGAGGTGCAATTATCTCAGTTTCTATGGCAATCTGACGACCTATTATTACGTCTACTTTCCAGTAGGAAAAATCGAGAAAGAATGAAACAATTGCATGCATATTCGTGAAACGATCGTTATAACAAAGCTTTCTACTCTGTTATATTCACGATTGTGTATATTATGAATATCATTGAGCAATACTTGGTGAAATTTCATTATTGATTAATTACAGTGGAATACTATTCGCTATTACAGATTCTTCTATTATAATTTTCAAACGAATTTCTTAAATCACTTACGATATATTGCGTATCGCTGATCACCTCAGTATGAATGTCGAAATGTTAATTCCGGTGAAAATTGACACCCACGCCGCCTTACATTAATTTTTATAAACTATTGTATTTCAAGAATCTTTCCAATTCTTTAAATATCTTGGCTGATTGAGATCGTAGCCGTTTTCACGGAAGGTAACTGTGATGCCCCATTCGCTGTTCTTATGACAATTGATACCATTACACCTACAACAATATTTAATGTGTTAAATACAACAATAAATAATACATAGGGTTCCCGGATAGGCAAGTGGGCAACGCGTTCGACCTCGGTGAAAGCAGTTCCGGGTTCGATTCCCAGTGGGAGACCACCACGTGCGAAAGGACCTCAGCTGTCGAATCACTTTTAGCAATACTATTAGTATGAATAATATACATACTATCATTAATGCATATTCTGCAAGGATATAAATGGAGATTTTTGCAATTTAAACGATACATTCCCTATATATCGTGCAGTACCTCCAAGATAAGATTCTTCCGACCATAAAAACAGAACTTTTCTTCCTTGAAGATCATCCTAAGCGTGAAGGACGGACACGCAGGCTTCTAAGCCCTGCGCAGTAATCCCGAGCAGTTTGGTTCACTCATGCAGAAAAGCTTAGCTGAGGAGAGGTCTGCTCAGAATCGGTGGGGCTTTGGGTTGAATTTATGACGGATTCTGTGAAGCATAGGCCAAGGATCTCAAGAGAAAATACTGAGGTACAACCGAATCAAATGAGGACCTCGTCAAGAAAGGTACGGAAATATCCCGTATCTTACCGAGATATGAAAGAAATTTTACACTTAGGAAAGAAGGATAAAAATTATTTTAAGATGAAGATATAGACGAATTAGTGAAAATACAAAAATAGTGCATCGAAAGATGGAATAACTTTAAAATTTACATTTACATTAATACTCCGCGAGCTGCTATATGGCGTATGGCAGGTTGTGTGAATACACAAAACTCCCCAATTAACTATCTGATACGTGCACCTTATACTATCTGGAAAGAGACCAGTAATAGTTATCAGTTCTCGCTATAATCTCGAGAATTCTCCTCGACCTCTGGCCTCGAAAATCACGTTTCTCTGAGTACGGGAATAACGATATTGCGTGTTTCATCATATGAATCATTATTTAACAATTTCTCAAATAACTCGTGCCTATAATCGATTTTTCTGTCCACGTGAGACTCTCCGCCTAAGGTTTTCGATCTTATTTCTCAAAGATATAACCCTAGATGAGATTGGAAAAATAGGTTTGGCTATAGATATATATTGGCTATAGAAAGACAAACACGGATGTATCGGAGATGGTGAGAAAGAGAAGATTTTATTAAAGTAATAAAACAGAAGAAATGGGTTCGACAAATATTAGAAGGAAACGGATTGCTACAGAATGTAATAGAGTGTTGGATCTAAAGGAAAATACAATAGGAGAGACAAAGGCAAAATGTGTTTGATGACATAAAGGCTGGGATGATATAAAAAAGAAGTAATGGGTAGAGGTGTCATCTGAGGATATAAAGGAGTCTACCTGGAGATAGAATTCACATTTATGAATATCTAATGAGTCTTCGGAAGGTCATTAACCCTCTCTTATCAGCTGTCGCTTTGATGTAGAAAAAGGTCAACCTTTTCTTTGCTCTGTGATATCGCTGAATGGAAAAGATTGTGATTAAATTCCATGGAGATATAACACTTGACTAAATCCGAGAACCTTTTCCTCTACTCCTTATTTGTTATATAAAGGTTCACCCTAAGTTTTTTTGACGGGAATGTCTCGATTTCGAGATATAGTCCCATTATTTTCATTTCTTCCCACCTTAAATTTATATCTCAGAAAAGGGAATTTCGGGAGATTCAGAAGGTCGAAGATTGATTCAAATATCAAAATTAAATAAATTGATAACTCTAAAATAGCTCTGACAAGTAAGTTAATAAAATTCACTATTTTTATGCAACACCCCGAATTTGTCCCAGCTTAAGTCTCTTTCGTAATTAGCGTTTTTGATAAGGTAGCACAATTAGAGCGACCGATCGGAGGATCCGAGTTCGAGTCCGGGTCATGCCAGATACTTTTTAAGACATTTCCTCCTTGGAGAATAAATCTATTGATAGAGATATCACAAACGGCATATTTGAATGTTCTGATAATATATCTCTATCAGTTATAGCAATCGACCGTCATTATGGGAGAAACAGGTTCGACTTCCGGTCCTGTCATATTTTTTTCATGTCCATTTCTTTTTGGAAAAGCATTCCATTGATAAATATCCTTCAAAAGACGTACCTGAATACTCTGGTAGGATAACTCAATTAGTTAGAGCAACCAACTGGAGATACGGTACTCGAGTCCCAGTCATGGCAAACTTTTCCCAAGTCCGTTTCTCCTTGAAAAAGCATTCCATTGATAAAGACATGGGTCGAGGATAAGAAAGGCAGAAAGAAATAAAAGGTGGATAAAAGGAATCTAAGGAGCAGAGCAAGACAGTGAATAAAAGGATTAAGGAAGATATAGTGGACGGTGAATCGGACCTCAGATAGAGTCCCAATAGCAAAGATACTGAAACAATGATAGGAAGAGGCTTTCGAGAGACAAAAGAAACTCGCGTGGCGCAGCATTTACAAAGGTATTGTGAGATGGAGGGTAAAAGCATCGTCTGGACTTTGAGAGAGGTTAGAAAGTAAGGTATCAAAAGAAAGAAATCACTCTGAAAAGAAAGACTAGAGATGAGGAGAAATACGATGAAGGTGATTGAATAGAAAAGAGGCTTAAGAAGGATGAGAATTGGGAGTTCTTAAGACATTTAAAGAAAAGGATATTTTGAAGAATAGATTGAGGAAATGTCTTCGTGGAAAGAAAATATTTTCAGGGACTATTAATAATTATGAATAGTCTTTATTTGGACCAGATGGAGACCGAAATTCTTCTATTAATAATCCATTGATATCTTTAATATAGTGATTGATATTAAAGAGATAACTTGGTAAATTATCTTAAGAAATGAATATATAAGAGACTTAGGAAAAGCCCTATAAAAAATTATATTTAGTAAGGAAACATCAAGATTTTAGAAGTTAGTAACCGTCGGAAAATAATATAAGATTAAGAGGGGAAAAAATTTAACGGATTTTATTGAGCTGATTATTATTTACTCACTTCTCTAACCTCCCACAAAATTTAAGCTATAGAGAAATTACAGCGAAGTACCCAAAAATTCACCCCAAATACGAATGCCAGAAAATTATGGTTAGTCACGGCTAACCAAACACTAATTCACTGTGATGTAATAATTATATGTAAGAAAATAATGTAAAGTAATGTAATAATATAATAAATTGTAACAATTTAATTTAATGTAATAGCTTGAAATCTCGACCTTAGTGTCGGATAATTAAGATACTAACCATTCATCCTGCAAGATCGGCGAGATACGAAGTTTAATACTCCTATTTCCACGACCTTTTCTTTAATCACTACTTAACGCTCATTTATATCGGAATTACTGTGTGAATTTCTGATCAGGTCAAGATGCAGAATACAAAACGAAATTGGAAACTCCATCTCTCTCTTCATAAGCACATTTTGAATTGGAAAATGATTAGCACAGAAATTCGACTATGAAAATCGGAAATCAGCAAAATGTTCACAGTAAAGTACATGAAAGATATCGTTTAAGCTTAAAAAGAATCCAGATGTGTTTCAATATTGACTTTCCATCAAGGTTGAGCTTATCCAATCAGCGGCCCATTAACCAATACCGTGTGCTGCCGGTAGCGTAATAATTCTTGAGAGTTTTTTTTGCGAGTTTTTGAGTTTCGCCGTACCGTACAACCTATTCCCCGTGTGAAGAAAATTTATTTCCTCTGGCGTGTGTTTTATAAGGGAAGACCAAGCCAAAGAGCCTTTATTACGCATAAAATTTGAGATTATGATAGTATTAATTCTCTACTCCACATGTAAGCGTACAAGACTTAAATTTTATCCTAAAAAGCACTTTTTCTTCAACACCTTGGCTTAAAAATCATGTATTAACTGCGCAAATTGCCGGAGTTTACTATAGTATTCCTGAATACAATAAGCATTTTCAGTGAAAGACAATGAGTACAATCATTACGGATATTCCTTAAGTTTAGTACCTTGAAAAGTACTATATGGATTGAATATAGGATAGAATCATCATTATATACATTGATATGCATTATTTCCTTTGATTTTTCAATCTTTGAGCGAAAAGAAATTTGCTTAGATTACGGAGCCCCTTCAAGTCAGCTATGGAATAAAATAAACCATCAAATTTAGATTTTGATCTCTTAAATGCTACAATGAACTATGTATTCCCATGATAATATTCACAAAGAGTAATTGACAAAAATAATTCATGCTAAATATAGCTGAGCACTTACAAACATCTCGATAATCCCGTAATAGTATTCACAATAATAATAATATTTATTGTTAGACTCTGTATACAAAAAAGTGCAAGAATGTACATTAAAGCAAGGTAAGAGATTTACGGAATGTTAAAGTTTTATGCAAGTGGAAATATAGCTTGGAGATGTTACTCCAAATCTGCATGGTTCGAGTTGAAGGTACAATGATTAATAATCGAAACTAATTAATCAGGAATAGAGCTGAGAGCTATCAGATTTTTTGATGAAGTATGTAATTCCATCATAATATTCACATTGAGTAATAAACTGAAAGAATTTTTTTAAATAGAGCTGAAAGCTTACAAATTTCACGATGAAGACTAGGCGGTCGAGGAAGCAGTAACTAAAAAAGTATTGTCAATTAGGATCCCAGCTCGGAGAGAATCTAGATCCTACAAAATTTTAGCAAAATAGAGAAAAACGAAAGTAGATACCCATTTCTTCTCCTCGTCAGGGTGTAACTCAGAGCGGTATAAACAGATCGGCGTATTTTTTCCTCCCCGGGTGACAATTCTAACCCTTGCAGATAACCGCGTTTCAAAAGCGGCGAAACTTTACGAGCGCAGATAGGGCTCAAAGAGAATAGCATTACGGAAGAGATAAGCGGAAGATAATGAGTATCGAAAAAATGATACCTTGAGGCAGACAAGGGAGTGAATGGAGAGATTGTCCTTCCATGGCCATCTTTGACGCCCAAACCCATGTGAAGTCATCCGGAGTCAAAGGGGGGATACACCTTTCACGGGGCAATAGTCTCCAGAAAAGTTGGGAATATGGGGAAAATAGAGTGCGTGTGAGAGTGAGATAGAGAAGGCCCAAACAAAGGAAGGGCGGCGAGCGCACCAAACAAAAGGACCATGGGAGAGGGGAGAGGGTGCCCCTGAGAGAGGGGAGGGGTTAAAGGGCAAAAAGGGAGGGCCTTTTGTATCCTGACGGTGCCTTTCTAACAGCCCTGGGGAAGAAAAAGAAGGAAGGAAGCAGGGGAATCGACAGTAGAGAAGCAGGATGCGTGTGTCCTCCTCCCGAAAGATGGCGTGCAAACACGTTAAAAAGAATCGGAAGGGAAAGGAAAAGTGCTGGGGATGAAACTCTGTGGGTACTTAAAATTGTTCACTCTTCTGAGAGGTCTCTCCTTTACATTGTAAGATTGTAAATTAGAAGTCTTTAATCCTGGCCTTCTTTGGTTTGTCTAGTACCTACACTAGCAAGACAGACGGCTAAAGCATTGTATTCAAACCGCCAATAAAAATTGAAGAAATCTACAGCAACATTTGACAACCCGAAGAAGATTTATATATTTAATTGTCCTTAATTTGGTACCTATTCGATTTCCTAGGTCAATTGCTTCTTATCTAATTCTGCTAAAGAAAGGCTGCAAATCATAGCATTAAACCACGAGCATTACGTGCATTTCATATGGAAGTATTTTCCATTCGCTATGAATCAAACACAGGTTACTTTTGTAAAAATAACGAACATTTTGTCAATTAGGGTTAACACTGCTCAAAAATTTATCGAATGTGAATATTTAATGAATTATGCCTGTACTCATTTCTTCTATCCTCAAGAGATTCTCAGCAGAGGCTATTTATCGTCTTCGATACATTTCTGTCGAACTTATAGTCCTCCTTAACGAAACGAGACGCTCTTCGTTGTACGCGCTCCCTTCTCGTGTGGATTCTACAGTACGCAACAGTACATTGATTATATTAACTAAGTCATAATCATGGATTATAAATTGAATATTATCCTTAATTTTTAATAACCACAACTACCGACCGAAAAAATCGACGAGATCATCCTCGGAATGCGAGAATTCTCTTTCGAAAGGAAACTTTCCATCCCTTGCGATTGTAAATTAATTACAACGGTTAGATTTATCCAGGATGTGCGCCTGGGTTATTTCTCTCGCTTCCTACCCACTCGGAGCAATTCCATTTTACTCTCAGTCAGCGGAAAATATTTCTTTGGGTGGAATTAAACCCAGCGGAAATGTTTGATACGTAAAAGGGACGTTTCCTTCCAGAAATGGAAATGAATTTCGAAAAATAAAAAATTCCATGGCAACGTGGCTCAATTCAAACCTAGCGCCGAACATTCAGTGGAGAGACTTTTAATGAAAAAGGTAGGTACAAATTAAGGGGTCATAGTCTTTGTGAAAATATTTCAACGGCGCTGGGCTTATTATGAATTCAGAGTCATTTTATTCAAGAATCGTATATGAGAATTTTCTGCATAAAAGATTAAAGGAAAATTGCTCGCTAACATCGGCTGAGATATTTGTGCTTCACAATCACATAAGAAGAAACATCCTTATTAACATCGATTAATGATTTGCAAAACGTGCTTTCATTTCGAATAGAACTGAATAAATATTCGATTCGATACACGATTTTTTCCGTATTTTTTCGTAAATTTCCTAAACTGGAGTTTGCATTTTAATCGCCGCCTGTTTATCGTTGTCAATCGCTAAAATGACAGATTTATAATGAGGGAATTTCTTAGGTAAGATATAATTTCGTAATAACAGTCACCTTGGTTAGTAAATTAGTTTTAGTTAGAAACGTACTTATATTCAATGTGCCATAAACATTCCTTGCAATAAATTAAAAGAAGCAAAACAAAAAAGAGGAACGAAAACATAATTTTACGCCACTTAAATTTATGTTACATTATTTATCAGATATGGCATGAGTATAGTTTTACAGATGTGGAATCGGCTCGAAATTTCAGTCGCAAAAAAAGAATTCAGCTCGATTATAAATTTCGAATATTCTTCTACTTTAGAAGCAGAAAAATCACTAAACGTTTTCCATAAAACCAGTTAAGTTAGTTTATATCGACAGCGTATTAGCAACACCAAGTTGAAGTGACGTGATATGTCCAAGCTTTAACATCTAGAGGGCAGTTTTAGGATTTATGAAGACGTAGGCCACGGTTACCAAGGACACGGTTACCACAATAGTATTTCAAATAAAATTAGTCAATCTAATAAAAGAGTTATTATATTGAATGTGGGGAAGTAACATTATGGAAAAATACATTTACCCCCTGAAGATGGAGGGATAGCCACCGAAATGAGCATTATATAATTCTTAGAATTTCAGCAATCCGCCCGTTATTTATTTCTCTATTCAACCGACTCGTCGGTCCTCTTCCTTGACTTCAAAATTTTACAGCGCTTCTAATATTATTTACACTCTTTTAGCGATATATATTCCTTATTAAGATGAAATATCATTACCTTAAGTGGTATATCAGCTCAAGATATACAAAAGACTTCCCAAACTGGCGTTATATCTCGTTGAACTACGAAAAATACTGCTGCAGCTATAGCACACGAGAAAGAGAGTACGAGAGCACAGAAAAAAGAAAAAACTTTCGGTCTTCATAGATGGACTAAAACTGAAACTACAAAAATATTTTCCCTTTTTCTAACAATCCAAAAGACACGTGCGGAATAACCCTAGCCAATGAGCGGATGCGTATGAGTGTTTGCGTAGCGCGGGAGTGCCATAAACCATACTTAACTCCAAACCCGTGACGCAAGGGTCGGTAAAAATTTCCAGATGTGAAGATTTCTCAAAGTATATTCTGTCGAACATGTTTTTCACGAATATCGAGGGTGAAAACATCGCTGTAAGTATTTTCACGGTTAAAATTAAAATGCAGCCGCATTTTACCTGAATGTTAAACTTCCATTAATTCCACGTTCGTTGTGTAAATTAAAGGTATCTAATTCCTCTCTTAAACTGTCTTCACATATGTTTTAAGGATAATTAGCCAGAATTCAACATGAAAGAGACAAATCGTTAGACTTCGTATCACCAAAAAGACGGCGAAATCGGGGATACCACGGCGGTGAGTCGGAACGCGCCACGCTTACGAAAAATCGACTTAATTCCCAAATTGGCACCTGATTTGAAACAGTTTTTTCGAATTCTACATATAGACACTTCTGAAAATGACCTGGTATAAAAGACTCGATGCATTAGGACCTTCTTCCTATTTATATTCCTTACTTTATCTCGAAAATTGTCCGAAAAAGGTGTCCCCCATTTTGTTGTTTTAAGTGAGCAAAAACTCATTTTTCTAAGCGGTAATTGCAATCAGACAAAAGATAAAGAATTGTTGTAGATCATTGCATCGTTCTTTCTTCCAAAAGTATCTATTTAAACCCTCCATAAAAACTCACTCTTGAACGTTTATTCGAAAAATCCGAGATTGCCCATTTCTGTGAAAATTGTTCAAGTTTGACGCCATGTATCTTTTTAAAAAAATACAAACGGGAACATAAATTTCAATCATTTTATAATAACTATACGAAGTTTCAAAACCCGTACTAAAAAAAAAACATTTTTGGCCTCTTGGCCAGCTTTTTTCGATTCTAGCCCACTGTGCGACGCTTCATTGACGTATTCAGTTTACGAAAAGTTTTTCAACCGCTTATTAATTAACAGCAGAGTCCCAATTTCTTTTCTCTTATCCTTCCTGTCCAAAATTTTATTCAGACTTCCCAATCTTTAATTAAGCTTTTCAGCAAATTTAATGAAATTCGTTCCAAGGTACATGGACCTACCACCGTGAGGAACAAAAGCCTCACCTTATTAGAAATACACGTAAGGAATTTCGTACATGTAGTCTGCAATCTGGGGAATATTCCTCACGGATCAGAGCAACCTATTCAAAACTCGAGGGCAATTTGTATAGAGCCGGAGCACATTTCACGGAACATTTTCGAAAAATTCAATTTTTTCAAAACTTTCCGTCTGCCACGAGAGACTGCAGCCCTGTCGAGAATTAAATTAAATCCTGCGTTTCAACGACATCGAATATCCTTCATAATTCAGACATGAAAGGAGACCCATCTCTCCGATTCCCAATTTTTCGCAGAGATACAAGCTCTTCATTAACTAAACCGAGCCACCTCTTCCACGAGAGAGAGAATTAGGAGAACGCGCTAAAAATCTCGAAAAAGTGAAGAAATGGTGGCTTTTTTGATGATGGCAGGAATTTCTCCTTTGAAGACGGCGCTTTAGAAAAGGCGCTATATATAAAGCACTGGTGTGGCGCCAAAAGGTGCGTCTCACGAAACAAAAGAATGACGGAGGTCTTTTCATAATCGCGAGACAGGGTCGCATAAACAGAGGGATGAAATGTGTCTGATCGGAAAAAGGTGAGAACTAAAAGGGAAGAGAGAAAATTCTTCGACTGAATCGAAAGGAATTTCCGTAAAGACAACTAACAAGGCAAGGGGAGACTGAAGTTGGAAATTCAAAGGTTAGTGGTTTGGAGGGCCAAAATCATAAAATTCATCATTCCAAGAGAAGCATACGTGTCTTAAGCGTGGATCCATGCGCAAGTGTATCCGTTAATATTATCAAAGTCGTACGTATATCAAGGCATTTATATACTTATGTATTGAAATTATAAGTAAACGAAACAGTCAGATTTTGTGATACTTATTAATATTAAAAATATTAAGAATTCTCTTATGAAGTTTTAATGAACTTATAAATTTATAATTCTCACATTTAACTATTTATGTATTGAAAGCTGATACTTAATTTTAATTTAATTTACATATAATTGAGAAATTATTAAATAGGAAAACGGACATGAAGAAAGTCTGATAGAACCGGAACTCGAACCCGGATATTCCACTTTCCGGGTGGATGCTGTAGCCAGTTAAGCTATCTAGCCAGGTAGTGACAAGGTGAGTGAGTTTGTCTCACAAATGGCATGTTAACTGCGATGGCTTGATGTCATAGTTTTCTACAGCAACCACCCAGAAAGTGGGGAGTTTGAGTCTCTATCACATCCGTCTTTTAACATAAATGTGTACACATAGCTTATATCTTATTACATATCTTATTACATGTAGTAGATATATTGGAAGTAGCTAACTATTGGTCAGTCGAAGATGGAGTAATGAAATTCGAAACATGGGAAGATGAAGGAGAAAGAAGGTTAAAAGAGGAACGGTGAGGGCAAAGGGATGAATCGAAAGGGAAAATCCGGAAAGAAAGTAAACATTCCCTCCACCGCTCTTTTCCGATACCATTTCAGTGCAAATACAGTGCGGTGTCGAGATATTGTTTTTTCCACTCGTTTCCGAAACATGGAAAGAAATAATTTGGGCTCCTCTGCCACTGACAGAACGAAAAAGAAATGAAATGGTCGACGTTTCATTTAAAAATGATCTTTTGAATTAATCCGCGTTTCTCTCGACGGCAAATAAGACTTACGAACTGAGGGAAAATCTTTAGGCAAAATCCTAAAATGAGTCACTGTGCATTAAAGTCTTTTGGGAAAGGCGTCGTCATTACAGAAGATTAAAGAATAGAAACTGTCGGTTTGAAGATACCGTGTTTCCCCTGAGGTAAGACAGGGAATTATATTAATTTTAGCTCCCAAAGACGTCTAACGGATTATTTTTAGAGGGACTTAACGTACAAAAATCTATATTTATTTAAGCGAAAAAATATACATTAATTCATGTAAAAATATCTGAATTTATTCTAATACACCTCTCTTTGGCTTAAATTTTATTTGAAAAACTAATATCAATAATGTTATTTATACATTCATTATTTAATCACAATATATTCGTCGTGTGTGTTCCAACGTGGAAAATTAATCCGTTATCAGACGACCAAAACAGGAGCTTATGTTTGGGGCAAGGCTTACATTAATGACATCCTTAAAAATTATATCAGGACTGGCATTTGGGGAATTATAGAAATAATATTTAGAAAAGATAACTGTCAATGTTACAGACCATGTTTTACATTGCCATTTGATTCAACGTACACTAGCAGCGTATATAATAATGACACTCTAATAATAATATGATGCTATTGCTTTGATTTAGTACTGTTTTAAATATTTAATATCAACTACTTAATGCATTACTTAGTTTTGATAATGCAAAATATCTATAGGCGATTAATGTTGATTGCTGTATGGCACGCAATGTTTATGTTTAATAAGTTATATGACGCGTAATATCATGTATGTTACAATTGTTGTAATGTTAGTTAATAAATTTGGGTGTTTCCAAAGTCTATGATAATGCTGCCACCTGGCTTCCACCTAACTCAAACTCATATAATAATAAACAACAATATTGATTGAATCAGCAAAATATATGATTTTTTGATTGATTCACAATCAAGTTTTGTTCCGAAAATCGTCGATTAGTCGATAACAAACGATCTACTTCATTGTGCATACTTAAATTTGCATTCAACGGAATAAGTTAAACAATAACGCTACGTTTCATTCAAAGAACTGTTAAAACATGAACTATGTGCGTTGTTAATATTTGTTTTTTTATACTTTTGATTTTTTAATTTTCTTTTTGGGAAATTTGCCTATGATAATGGGTTTTATGTGACGCTTCACCAGCTATGCTATTTCAAAGAAGACAGCAGGATATTAGGATAAGATATCTGGTAAAACTATAGTCAATAAGAAGAACCATCACAGTAAAATTGTCTGAAAAGTTTTAAAAGTCGATTCAATATAGAGAAGGGTCCGTAAATTCTTCAATTTTGAAAAAATGATTCTTTCCCAATGAGAAAAACATTGCAAGTGATCGCACACGAAATGTTATGAGAATGCCAATTCCCCACATTTCAAAATAACAAGCGATTGTCCGTGAGAAAAAAACTCAGTGAAAGTACGCCTGAAAGCGAATACAAATTGTGAAATTTGGAAAAGTGAAAGAGCGCTTCATGAGGGAACTTTTCCCAGAGCCAATATAACAGTCTCAAAGGGAATCTCAGAGGACGGAATTCGGCTGTCTTGGGATGTGTGATGGATAGAACGCATTAGCACATTCCGTTGAAAACTATCTTTCTCACTGACAAGAAGTCATTTCATAGTTACCATAGGAAGTACTCTATATGGCGCAGCAGTGCCTGCCAACCTATTCTACCTCAAGGCACCCTTGGGATTGGAAATTTGTTTTGAGGCTCCCCAACTAAATTTAATTTCAGGTTTGCAGTGAAAGATAATGTAATGTGTACGTCAAATGTTAAATTTTGGAATTATAACCAGAATAAAATACAAACTCAAAACTTAAAACTTCGCGAAGTGGGAAAGTGTCCTTTAGTCGGGTTAGGGTTATGGTGTATTCGTTCAAAAATCGACAGCAAAAAACCAGCATATACCCGAAAATTTCTTTTTAATCTACGAGTAACTATTTTTATAGATCTATCAACATCTCACCAACCAAATAATTAATAATGGTGAAAAACTATAGAAATTAGCAAGCATCATTGGTAATACTTTAACGATTACGCAAATTTATGGCGCAGAAAAAATTGCAAATATTTCGCAAGTTTTGCATCGACACCACTGCCAGATATTTGAGGAACAATTGCCACTCAATGGGGCACACTAATGTTCCGCGGTACACAGTTTGGAATACACTATGGTAAGGCTTCCTAATAGGAGTTCAATGGTTAATCAATGAACTGCATAAAAATGAACTAAATAAAATTGAACAATAATGAATTCAATAACAACAATAATAAAGACAGTAATAAAATCAAACACAATAAAAGTAACAAAAGTGATAGCAATAATAATACGACTTTTTGGACGAGATGAAAACTAATGAGTCACTTGTAACATCTTTGTAACCCTTTGTCGTATGAAATAATGAAAAAAATATCTCGAAAAAAGAATCACAGTAGAAAAATAATTTGTAGGTTTTAAAACCTAATTTTTCATTTAAAATACATCACGGCAAGAAAAAATCTGCAAGAAGTGTGGTGTGAAAACCTGCAGTACCTGCAGAGAGTTAACCAAATTTTAAGTAGAAAATACGTTAAATATTTTCGTGTACCCCCTAATAAGCAAATATAATATATGCCATAAATTCAGAGATGCATGTAAAAAAATTTTCCGAGTAGGAATATGAAATGAAAATGAAATGCAAAATAAAACAACAAACAAAATAATGAGCAAATAAAAACGGAAAATATTTTAAATACGTAAACAAATCACAAGGGAACGCTTTATAATATAAACACGGTGAGCCGTAATCAAAAAGTTGAACGCTTTAAAATTACCTCAGCTGTCGAAGTTCTTTTAACAATAATACCACCATAAAACGCTTTACATTTGAATGAAACTAACTAGCAAAACATGCATTTCAGTGAGCCGTGAAGTATGAGTAAATCGACCGGATTTTATAGAGAGATAAAAGCATGAAAATTGATATAAATGGAATTCCATGATTAGCTTCAGTCATTTCGTTGTTTATTAATATATCCAATAGAGCAATCAAGTAATCGAGTGATAAACTGTATGAAATGCTTAGGCAATGACTATCTGCTCAGCTATATCGAACTGGTTAAATATGGAGAAAATTTAAGTTAGTATAAGCCGATTTCATCAGGCAAAAACATTATATAAACCGTATCTAAATGAACCGAATTGTTTTGAAATTTACCATAAGATTTTTTATGGTAATTTTACTTATTTTAATTTAAACCACCAGACGGTATGGGTACTTGTGGAGAAGATTAACCTCATGAATTTTTCCCTTTGCGGTGAAAAATAGCGTCTAGCCGATTCAACAATAAACATCATAATGTAAGAATCTATTCAATATATCGTCCAAAAAGAATAGTTAAATGGTAAGACAGATGCTGCCTCATCAACTTACATCAATGATCCATATCATCAGTCAATAGATCAACCACATTACAGTTGAAGAAACACTCCCATAAAGTATGACTTCGTCAATGTGAGGAGAGGAGAAGCCAACTAAGTTTCCGTATATACCTGAAAATATAGATGAAAAAGAAGTTATATTAAAATAATTTATTATTATCATTATGTAAGTGTATAAGCAGATAATCAATTTCCTACATAGAACGCTCAATGTTGTGTTATCCATACGTTTTCCACTACATTCACGAATTCATACATATACACACCAATGTGGGAGAAAACCCACGAGATGCAACGATATTGTTTGATAAACGACAAGAAATATGAATATCCCGTAACGAAATATATTTTTAACTTTTAATTAAAATTTTCTAATTACATCAAAGAAAATTAAATCAATATAAAATGAGAAGCTCTCACTGCAAGAGAATCTTCTGTTAGATCTCTCTTAAAAGTATCCTTCAAAGATATATTGCATGGTTCATCTGCATTTTCCGCTGTCCATCAACATTAATACATCCATCCCTTAACGCAATATCTACCAAACGATGTATTCTAAATCATATTCTACTTCATACAGATTTCATTGTGATCGTGTATTAATAAATAAATATTCCAAGCGAACGATAAACCAGTAGATAACCGAAATTCTCAGATAATTTTACGAATAGCTAATTATTTCATTCAAATATAAAAACAGCTCACCAAAAAATTTGTTAGTAACAATAAATATGATGAAACTTGTAAGTATCCATAATTCTGAGGTGAACTTTTTCACATTTACGGACAAATAGAGCAGAAAAATTTACAGATAGTTCGCAAATATCCAGTTTTTCGCATCGACTCTACAGTCTACTCCTTTGAGGCACACTAACCACCTCACGCGTCACACATTTGTGCCATGGCACACACTTTGGAATGCACTGCCTTAAATCATTTTCAGAATGAGAACCTCTGATATGAGCAACCTACAAACAAAATCATACTCTTGCAACACACGAATTTATGACGGATTTGGAAGCTGATTAATTCAAAAATTCGATTAAAATTGGCAACCTCCAAGTGGAATTGCGAAAATAATTCATCGGATGACGGTGACCACCTTATTCATCCGAAAAAAAGTTGCAGTCGCAGATCGTGAAATGAGAAATTAATAAGCAAAAAAATTCGAACCCAGGACATAATTGGATCATATGCTCTTTTCTGTGCTTATCTGCAGTTTCCCTTTTAAAATTCACGCAACGGCGAAGTTATACGATCCCAAAATCCCAGCACTGAATCCCACCTAATAGGACACCAATTGATTGAATTTCTCACAAAATAATTAAACAGAAAAATTTCCAATTTCCCCGAATTCCGCATAACAGCGGAATTAAACCCGTTGCAATCAGAACGCCATTTCGAACAAAAATCTAATTTTTATTCATTTTTTATAGCGGGAAAAACTCGGCGCATTGAAAAGTAATACCTGATTATTATCCATTCCGGAGACTTCAATTATCGAGGAGATTTCAACGCTGTTTAAGAAGATTATGAACATTGCAATTGCAACGGGATCCAATACCGAGCGAATAAAAATTAGGCCTATTCATTTACCACCCCTTCCTGCGGTGTTTAATTTCTTAATTATAAAAGGGGAAGAAGAACCGTTTTGTTTCGCATAATTATTAAAGCGCCCCCTCCCGTATAGGATTACCGAGTTCTCTAATCAACGCTCGATTACTAATGAAATGGGCCGAGTGACGTCACGGGATTTATAATGCTGGAAAGCGGAAATTTGGGGAAAATAACGAGATCATTGAGAAATTTATTCATTTATTCATTTTTTTAAATGGGGAAATCAGTCGTCGACGAAAATTCCCGTGGATTGACCGCTAAAGCGTTTCATTATGATCAATTATGCAGGGATTTTTTCGGTTTTAATACGTCACGGTTGCCTTGTTATTAATTTGGGGGATTTGCGGTTTTCTTTGAGGTTTCGAAACCGCAAATGTAATGCGGTTATTTTTATAATGAGAATGAGGGATACAGTAACTTTTTTCGTCTTACTATGGAGTTTGAATTGTGCACGAAACTAGGGAAAATAATAGGGGAGAGGAGAGTCCAAATGGAATTGGTGAAAGTAAAAGCTAGAGTCAACAAATGATATAGAACGTCAATGTTTTGTCATGGTGACGTTGACAGATGGAGCTCGCCGAATTCTCTTTTGTTTATTGGAAGGAAGCAATCAATAGCACGCCTATCTTTCGCTTGACGACTTTTTATTAGAACAGTAGACAGTTTCAGCCAAATAAGTGTTTTCGTTCTCTTTTATGCCGTATGTTCGACTACCTTAAACACAAAACATGGCATACCAGAATTTACGAATTTTCATCATTTCTAATGGCATTTATTCCTGATTAATATCCCCTCCCATGTATCTCAAAACCCTGACTCTTCCTTACCCCGTCTGTTTCTTTATATTGAATTAATGGCCTCCCCTCCCCTCTCTTGTTTTCCCTCTTTCCAACTTTCCCCTTTAACTGTGTATGTAACTAATTGCTCTGGGCTTTTCTATTCAGTTCAGATGATGGCGTGATTTTTGCCGAAATCGATCAACGTATTTACTTTTCACGTAGATTTTGTGTAAGTGTAGCAAGTAAAAAATAAAGTACAAGTTAAAGATTCTCCTCTTTTGATTTCTTTAGCGTTTATTCTTTTAATTAGAAAAATAATTTGTATTGAGAAACAAAGCAATAATACAGCCAGAGTTTCAAAGAAAAGATATGGATTACTCATAAACTAAACAGATTAGCGAGTGACTTTCTAGTATTCCGTGAGGATTAAAGGAATAGAAAATAAACCACTTTTCACAAAGGATTTCCTAATTTATTAGGATGTATGTATAAAAACACTGTCCCCCTGACGATTAAGGCTACTGATATACTTAACTATCATATTAATGTAAGGGAAAAATAGACCCATATGAAATGTATGAGGAAGAAAAGACGACATTTCATGCTAAAGAAAGCATTAGTAAACTTTAAAAATCGGAATTTAGCAATACATATTTACATATCATATTATCTTCTCTACTCAGAATGGTTTCAAATATTTTCGTTCTCAGTTTTGCAGTTGAAGTGATATCTAAGGCAATAAACACGATATTGACATTTAGTATCCACATCGATGTTTTATAAGGAAGCTATACACCAACCTTAAAAGAGATATAATAGTAGAGGACTTCAAAAGAAACCGATACGGATTGATTTGATTTACTATACATAAAAGAACACCGTTATTCTTTTGATTGTTGATTATCCACAAAGATCAGATGTATGCAATTATAGTTATACATTTTTCTGTAAATTTAATTTAGCTCCCTTATTTCTGACCGGGGAATCCACTAGTGGATAGATAATGGTTTCCTCTGCCATGGGCCTGTAGCGGTTTGCAGTGTTTAAACGTAAATGTTATGTTGACTGATGGTACTTTGAGAGTATAGGGTTATTTGATATTAACTTGAATGCTTAGAAAAAATATCACGTGAAATTTTTATTTTCATTCATCAAAAAATCTGAATAGCTTGAACTCGAATCTGGTACCATGGTTGTTAAGTTGGTACCATTAATACCAGTGGTAACAATCCCAGCACCGAAACCGGGAAATTCCATCTGCAGCAGATATAGGGCCAAAACTTTCTTGTTACAAACAGCGCGATAAAGTAAACCTAGAACCCTAGAGACATGCCGCGAAAGTCTCGGTAATCAACGACCCCCATGGGATTAAAAACTTTCCTTAATCCTCAGAACAAATGCCTGAAAAATCCTTAGCTCTTCAGAGAAAGAAACTACAGATGTCACTGTCTAATCGCGTCCATTAATACCACCTTCTTTTTCCTTCTAAAAAATTGAGCTTTCCTTTCTCGCTTGGATTCCTCAGCTTAAATAGTTTATTGCGTTCTTAAAGAAACCCTTTTTAATAATTCATCGCCGGAAAAATATGCGTCGGATGAAAATGAGTTTAATAAACGGTTTTAAAATCCTCTCGAGCACAATCGGGCTTTCACAATATAATATTGCGAAATTAAAATGGGTTCTCTTGCGTCGAATTCTGCGTTTCATAAAAGAGACACTCTTAATGAAATTTTATACCTCGCTCCTTTTCTAAATTGTATAGTTTACGCGTGAATATATTCCTTTGAATTTAACACCCGGATCTTTATTTGTCTATAAAAGATATGAATTCTAGCAAATACCTGCTTCATCCGATATTTTACTGGGTGAAAGTCATGATATCGTACATAAAATATTATCTAAAACGCCTTTTCCTTTTCCGCTGGTACGGCAGCAAAGAATCAGAAAAGAATTCATATTTGTCATTATTTGTGAAGATATTGTCTTAGAACACCAATACACTTACCGAGACTTGTTATAAACTAAGGTTTGGATATAATTCTACCTACAAAAAACTCCGTAGTCTTATTATTAACTTAAGCGAGGGCATAGCCATAGAAAGCGTGGGGCTGTGACGTATTCCGCCCAAAACTCTTTAAACTTATATTATGTTCTTATTTCTGTCCCACTTTTAAAATTAGTACATCTACATCTACAAAAGAAAGACTGTTGAATCCGATGTTTTATTTTGAGATCCGATGATTGGATTTCATCGTGGACAAAAAAAAATTTGCGGCAAATTTAAACAATTTAGTAAACAATATGTGTAATTTTCATTGAGAAAATTTGAAATGGATAATCAACCACTACCTAAAACTGAAAAAACAATCAATATAACACGTTTTATTAAAACGTTACAGCTCTTTGAAATTAGTATATGGTTTCCGCTTCGTCCCCTGAAAAGCGTCTATCTGCAGTTATATTGAAGAAGTTCTGAGCAGAGTCGGTTACAGGGAAATAGAAAGTGGAGTAGCAAATAAAGTCCATTAAAATGAATGCTCCAGGGTAGCCAAGTGGGTAGTGTATTCTTTAGAGAAAGAGACCCCGAGTTTGATTCCTGTTGCAGCCCGCATGCAAAATGACAGCAGATGTCGAAGCCTTTTTAACATAACTAATACCCATTAATATTGTATTAATTATTGCGCTAATTTTATATTTAAGCCTTGTATTGGTTACTGTATGTATAAATTTCTGTATTAACGATCACATTAATTGTTTTATTTCTTCTATGAGGTGTCGCCGGACAGTTGTGTACCAGTGACGTATTTAAAAATAAATAATATGAAAGCCCGCAAAATTCAAGTTACTTATTCATTGATATCCTCGGAATTGGGCTTGGGTAAAGTGTACAGGAGATTAATTTTCAATCTAATTTTATTTGAGAGAGTAAACAAAATTTTAGCGATATATGTTGTAATTCACAATCAAGAAGATAAGTTCGCATGTAAACTATAAAAAGCCACATTTGACCTAAAGATCGCAGTCCATCCATATCCTGTCATGGTTCTCAGTTACTATGATACTATGTCATTCATAATCCATCCAATTTACCCACCATGACTGTCAGATAACTGGAATGTCCGTACAACGGAACTTCAAAATTAAAGGATACTGCTTTGCATTTCTGTCCCCCGAAGTTCCCATACTTGCTGCCAGTCAACTCTTTGATAGAAGTGGAAAAGAAAAATGGTCCAAGAACGCTACCTTGGGGTACTCTCGAACACAGGCAGGTGCAGTGGAAACGGTTTGAAAGAGGGGTGTAACAGCCCGTAGCCAACAATATTGGAACCCCATAAGCACTAGCCACATGAGAACTCATCATGTGCCTAGTAAGTGCCTTATGGGTTCCAAATCCGCCACTGTCCCCGAAGTTTTCCATTCCCATTGAAATTCCTTTAGAATCCACCCCCGAGCAGAAAAGAGCAGGGGGTTGCGAGAGTGATGAAATGAAAAATCCAAGGGGATGAGGGAAAGTGGAACAGGGGAAAAGAGGGTGCGAGAGGGATTTGACGCTTGGGGGATACTTGCAGGTGGCGAATTGGGGTGAAAGAGGGGTGGAACTAGGGTGGATGAGGGGTGGAATAGGGGAGGAACTGGGGTGGATAAGGGGAGAGTGCAGTGGAATGTGTTCATTGAAAAAGTGCTTCGGATTGGAAAAGGGAGTAATGAGTTGGTGAGGAGGACCAGCTGTTGGTAAACATCATATTAACACCCTGAAAAAACTCTGGGGCGCCAAAGAAATTAAAACCGAAGGAAAAAAGGGGAGACTTCCGAATATTAGAGAATTCTCATAAGAATCCCCTGGTTGGTGGTGTAATTAACTTGATTCTGCCGAATCTAAGCGTTGCTATGGAAACATTAGCTTTCGTTTTCTTATGCTGCTATTATTAGTTGTTTCTACTTTCACACATAAGTAGTGAAATAGATAGGTGTTTCCGTTGGCTTAGAAGAAACATAGTATACGTCTCATAAGTACGAAGATACGACATTTATTTTTCATAGTAAACAAGGCACAGTAAAGCACGTTGTAAGTTCACATTTAACAAGCTATCCCTCTTAATACACAATTTGTCTAGGTCCTGGACGCTTTTACACTAAACAATCAGTAAAAAAGTGCTTGAGAAGCTTTTCTACCCGGTTATAAGGCGGATATTTTCGGTCCCCAGATGGACTGCTACCCACTGTAGCAAATCTTCTGTCTTAGTCGATAGACTATTGTTCACAATAATCTTCCTTTATTGTTTTCCAGTTAGAAAGTGCTTTATTGCAGAATAGTAAATTACCAGAATTGAGTAACAAAGGAGGTATTCTCTCTTTGTATGAAAAGTAGAACATTTATTAAAAACATTGATGATAAGGCGAACAAAACTAATGATGGGTAGTGATCTGTCTGGATAACTAAAGCTTTGAGAAGTGAAGCAAGCTAAAGAAAATCCTTTGGTTTTCAAGATATAAATCACTCATTTAAAAATTGAAGTGCCAAAAAAATCTTCCCTTTCGTTTTCTAATGTGATAGAAAAAAAGTTTGTAACATTTCGGTCATAACACTTTCCCCATATTTTCAATTGTTCCCCTGATAAGCGTCTTAACCGGATTTTACTGTACTTTGTCAATCTCAGTAGCTTCCGGTCGAAAAATACCTACTGAAATTATTCGTAGAGCGATGCATCTCCATCATCCTCGATAAATATCCGCTGATGACGACAAATTCAAATTCTAAATGGGGAAGCTAAGATAATGTAAGCAACACCCCGTATAAGGGATGATATAATAACTGTGCAGGCACACTTTGTAGATAAGCATTATACGGCGATGGATCAATCAGCAAGGGGCTTCCTTTGGATATAACGGCGGCTATTTTAATGGGCAATAATGTCAAAGTGTACGAATTGCACCTGTTTGAACTTGGGCGACAGGTTTAACGGCACGCGGAGATTAACGGCGGAGACTTGAGGTTAATGACATCCATTGCAACATTTTACTCCGCCCGCTGTTTAAAAGTAGATGGTGTGGCCCTTAACAAGGGTTGGAAAATTATAATGCGTTCCTTTGATTAATTTATTAACCACTTCCGTTCCTTTCGATAATAGAATGACCATTTGATGACATACATTTCCCGTTAAACTCCGCATGATGAAGCTGCACAATTATTTTGTGATAAATAAGCCAGGGTTTAAATAACCACGGTTGGATACTCCATAAATTGGCCATTCGGCGAAAGTTGAGGATTCAATTTATGGTGATTATATGCTAAAATATTATGTGCTGAGATATTATGTTGACTCCAAGGATTTTAGCGAATCAAATGGAGGTTTTCAAACTTAAGAGTGAATGGATCCACATCAGGTATTATTCATATGTTCTGTAATTAGGACAAGAAATAAAAACGTTGCAGTTTTCCAAAGTTTAACACGAAGTTATTAATAGTGTTCAAGGAGAAAAACGTTCAAACCATTAAACTCTGAGTGGAGTAAATAAATCGTAGCATAACTTTTTTAACTACCTTTCGGTACAGTTGTTTAAGGATAGCTACTGAATTATTCATGAAAAGATTCCATAATCGCAGTTAAATTATATAATAATTGTAACGTTAAGTTTGTGCTCGTGTTTCATTCCACGTCAAACCGCGTATGGAAATAGATTGCATTTGCACTTCTCGTTAAAACTCTCTCATAATATTTATAGAAATAGTAGAAATGTATATGCAAATTTTTAAACTAATCTAAACAGGTAAATATTCAGCTGACAAACTCACGCTCTCATTAAAACTCCCGTTCCTGAAAAGCTTGAAAAAGCAGTGCATTATATACACTCTCTTTAAAGCATTAATGTAAAGCTTTATTAAAGTAAAGTGTGTATGTTAATTTGAATATAGTGCAGACGATTTTTGTAGCGATGAGTATACGCTGAGAAAATGTAAAGCTTTCACTGCTAGTTTTACTGCACTCACTGCTCATTGTGTATTTGACGATGGAATTAAATACTTAATGCTGCTATACACATATGTAAAACATAAATTAAATCTAAATATATCACTCTTAGAAGTTATTTTATTATATTTAATCGCCTATTGAAACTGTCTTTTTCCTCTCCAACGATATAAAAACGTCGGAGAAGAAACTGCGGCTCTAACTATCCCAAAATAATACAAAATAATACAAAATATTAATATGCAAATTAATCGTATTTAAAGCAGCAAATTCCTCGCGGTGTTGCTATCCAATATTTTCCCAATTTTATCCGAAACGGAAAACAAAAATTGACTTCGTCCACACCCTGGCATTGAGGTAGCATCCTCGAAATAAATTGCTATTGTTTATTATTATTAATCATCCACTATTATTATCTATATATTGTTATTATTAATTTATTATTGTCGTTCATTTAGTGTTGTTATTATTATTAAATAATTAGTTACTAATAGTACGGTGTTAACGATTTAGATTATAATGCCGTATTACAAGAATACAATCATAGACTATACAATAATACAAAACTGATTACAAAGATAGAATGACAATTAAAATAGAGATATGCTCTAACTACAGCAATACATCATCACGACATCCTTCTCGTTCATATAATTCTTTATATCTTATCGATTATTGTTGTATCTTTTAAATAAAAGTAAAAAAAGTTCCGCCATATAACACAGGACTTGTTTCACATCTCCCCGATAAACTACACTGCAATCCCTAGAAACAATCGATGCTGGCAAGACTAGGATCTCACTAGTTAACACATCCGCACCCTAGGCCCGTCTAAACTCATCCCGATAAGGTCAGCCCACATCTTGGTCCATAGTTTGCCTAAATGAAACAGTTAACCCCTATATTCAGGAGTTTCCTCCCATAGAAGCTGTGGAACGTACTGTTATTCCATCCACTTCCAATTCCCCTCCGTCTGCATGCTCTGTTTCCCTTTCATACTCCACCTGCTTCATGTCCATCCATTCTATTTATAGCTCTTTCCTAAAGATATGAGATCGACCAGTTTACTCGATCTTCGTGGGTGGTCTACCACTTTCAAAGCCGTTTCCTCCTATTCATCCAGTATCTACAATTCTCTGAGTTTATGCACATGTTGGAATTGGCATAAATTTTTGCAATACAGATGAAGGGAACAAAGGCGATCATAATTGTTACGGATATGAAGCAGTGGAACATTTATATCATTAGTTTCATTCCACGCCAAACTGAACATGAAAAAAACATTATATATTCGGATCTTCATTAAACATTGCCTTCAAAGAAATACAACTGCAAGTATCTTTAAGGTTTTCTTATAATTCTGAGAATATAAAAAAGGGAAATGTGTGTAATAAAAAATATATGAATTACCTCTGTATCAAGGTATGACGCCCATACTAGTCTTTCGTATTTAATAGCATATTTAGTAATTTTAAAAGTGCTTCTAAGGTTCAATTCATTTGGCGCATACGGGCTCCTACCTTACCTAATTGAACTCAAGAACTTAACGTACGATTCCCGGTCGCGTCAGAGTTTTTTCAACATTAGTTTGGGTCCACGCCCTTATGCGCAAAGATACCTCAACCCTTTTCCTTGTAAAGTGTACTACGTTCGGAAGCATTACGAAGGTGTGTATTTTACAATGGATCAATCTCTGTTACCTGCCTCCTTATCCCTCACCTCTAGGCAGATGCGACATCGTGCTCAAATATGGACTGACAATCTCTTTACACAATGCCTTGAGGCACTTCCGTGTCAATCACGGGAGTTCACGGCGGCGCTAAGGAGGAAAGCGTTAAAACCTCATTTTCACGCTGCTTTCCTAAATGCAGTCGTTCCGCACAGATTTCCTCGCTCCGATGCGCAGCTTATGACGTTTCCATTTGTCACTGCCTTTTCCTTTTTTACAAATCTAATAAGGTGTTTTGGGATTCAGTCAGGGATATCTGATGGTGGGATTCAACCGTACCTTGTAATTTCTCAAGTTTTGCCGAGCTGCTATCCTCATTATACTTCTAAAAAAAATCTAAAATAAAATTTTGTTATTGAGCCGCAAAACGAATTCTTAGGCGCCTATGTACCACAGGGTGAATAATTTAGTAGACTGTTTTACGCATGAGCCAACCGACATACTATATCAGCAATTTATACGGTTATCAGCACTTTAATCACAGACATTTAATCGAAAAACAGTGATTTCACCGTAGCACAGTGGGCTAGAATCGAAAAAAGCTGGCCAAGAGGCCAAAAATGGTTTTTTTGAGTGCGGGTTTTGAAACTTCGCATATATATTAAGAAAAGATTGAATTTTATGTTTCCGTTCGTTGTTTTTCGATATCTTTACGCGTTAAAAAGATACAAGGCGTCAAACTTGAACCATTTTCACAGAAATGGGCAGTCGCGAATTTTTCGGATAAACGTTCAAGTTTGCGTTTTTATGGAGGGTTTAAATAGATACTTTTGGAATAAACAACGATGCAATGATCTACAACAATTCTTTATCTTTTGACTGGTTGCTATCACTGCTTACAAAAATGAGTTTTTGCTCATTTAAAGCAACAAAATGGCGGACATCTTTTTCGGACAATTTTCGAGATAAAGTAAGGAATATAAATAGGAAAACGGCCCTAATGCATCGAGTCTCTTACACCACGTCATAGTCAGAAGTGTCTAGATGTGGAATCCGAAGAAACTGTTTCAATTCAGGTGCTACTTTGGGAGTTAAGTCGATTTTTCGTAAGCGCGGCGCGTTACGACTCACCACCGTGGAATCCCCGAATGCAGTTTCGCTGTCCTTTTGGTGATACGAAGTTTAACTATTGGTTTCTTTCATGTTAAATTCTGGCTAATTATCCTTAAAACATACGTGAAGACAGTTTAAGAGAGGAATTAGATACCTCTACTTTACACAACGGATGTGGAGTTAAGGAAAGTTTAACATTCAGATGAGATGCGTCTGCATTTTAATTTTAACCATAAATATACTAATAGAGAAGTTTTTACCCCCGATGTTGGTAGAAAAAATGGTTGGCAGAATTTACTTTGAGAAATCTTCACATCTGGAAATTTTTACCGAGCCTTGAGTCACGGGTTTGGAGTTAAGTACGGTTTATGGCACTCCCGCGCTACGCAGACGCTCTTGCGTATCCGCTCATTGGCTAGGATTATTCCGCACGTGTCTTTTGGATTCTTAGGAAAAGAGAAAATATTTTTGTAGTTCAGTTTCAGTCCATCTATGAAGACCGAAAGTTTTTTCTTTTTTTCTGTGCTCTCGTACTGTGCGCTTCCTCGTGTGCTATAGCTGCAGCAGAATTTTTCGTCGTTCAACGAGATTCTGTCGGCCAATCCGCCTTCAATGGAAGAAGAAAACGAAAACAGTTGCGAAGGAAGAGTAAAATTATTTGAAGATTAAAATTGACGAAGGTTACGATTGGATATTTTGAAATCAACTTTCCTATGTTGTTTACAATGGTAGATGGAAAGATGAGAGTAATCTACTTTTTGGACTTACTAATTTGACTTAAATGTAATATAAATACTTTTTTTGTGCAATTCACTAACAGATAACTCGACATTGAGATGTTACATCTGTGCGGCAAGAATATCTGAAATGAATGACATAGAGGAAATGAGGAAACGGAAAGTGGACCCGGAATTCTCTTTCGGAATATCGACTCTTCATTGCTATATCAGGTATTTTGTAATGTCTTTTGCATTGGTCATACAGACTTGATTTTAGGCAGTGGCATGTGAGTGAATAAAGTTATTGATTGTTACATTCGGAAAGCAATGAAGAAACCTCATGCAATAATTCAACACTACAGGCCCGTGGTAGCCAAAGAGTTCACTTGCAACAGAGAAAATTATACCTACGAAATGAATTTCGGCATAAAGTGGGCTTGATAGTCGATACGCCAAAGGTATGAACAGGAACCACAAATGATGGTAATACTGCTCGGAGGTTCTTTGAGAGTCCAACTTGAGCAGCAAAAATAACAGGTATAAAACCGATATTAGCATCTAAATTACATAAAACTCGGAAAAATGTTAGAGTAAATTTAATCGAACACCGTAAAATAAATCGCGGTAATGATTTCTATTGGTTTAACCGGTTTCAGAGTTTGTTTGGATAATCAAAATAACTCAATACCATTTATTTCCTAGGAATTGACGACAAAATAATAAAAAAAAATTCGGAAATATACTGAAGGCACTTTCGAGTTGTTTACCCCTTAATGCTCGGAAAGAACTGCTGGGATGCTGCCTCTCTATATTTAAGTTTGCATCCATGGTACTACATGCCTCCGACAGTACATAAGGTAGTTGTTCATGGAACACAAATTGCAAACAATTCGTTCTTCCGATAAGAGAACTCTCCGAAAAGTTTATGGAGGCAAGAAACAAAGATATTAGGAGGTTACGTGAAACATTTACGAGAAAATACTCGAGAGTTGCCACAAACGAGGATCTCTTTAAAAGACTTCTGCTTACATCAGATCCAAAAATTTCCATGTCTGCAGTATTCAAATACAAGAAACAACAGATAATTGCGAAAGAATTGAGAAATATCCTCATCATCGACGACCGAGATGGTGAAATTATTGATTATGAAGATTCGGACGATTCATCTTCTGACGAATGAAAGACTAAAGCTACAATAAAGTAACGATATATTTTAATTAGCATTAATATTTATGTTGTAAATAGATATTTCTGTCATAGAGGTAATATACGTGGAATTTAAATTCGCATTAACATTTAGTTTAATTATTTTACTTAAAATGAGACGCTTTTTATCTGAATGTTAAACTTTCCTTAATTCCACATCCGTTGTGTAAAGTAGAGGTATCTAATTCCTCTCTTAAACTGTCTTCACGTATGTTTTAAGGATAATTAGCCAGAATTTAACATGAAAGAAACCAATCGTTAGACTTCGTATCACCAAAAGGACAGCGAAACTGCATTCGGGGATTCCACGGTGGCGAGTCGTAACGCGCCGCGCTTACGAAAAATCGACTTAACTCCCAAAGTAGCACCTGAATTGAAACAGTTTCTTCGGATTCCACATCTAGACACTTCTGACTATGACGTGGTGTAAGAGACTCGATGCATTAGGGCCGTTTTCCTATTTATATTCCTTACTTTATCTCGAAAATTGTCCGAAAAAGATGTCCGCCATTTTGTTGCTTTAAATGAGCAAAAACTCATTTTTGTAAGCAGTGATAGCAACCAGTCAAAAGATAAAGAATTGTTGTAGATCATTGCATCGTTGTTTATTCCAAAAGTATCTATTTAAACCCTCCATAAAAACGCAAACTTGAACGTTTATCCGAAAAATTCGCGACTGCCCATTTCTGTGAAAATGGTTCAAGTTTGACGCCTTGTATCTTTTTAACGCGTAAAGATATCGAAAAACAACGAACGGAAACATAAAATTCAATCTTTTCTTAATATATATGCGAAGTTTCAAAACCCGCACTCAAAAAAACCATTTTTGGCCTCTTGGCCAGCTTTTTTCGATTCTAGCCCACTGTGCGTAGTCTCAATCTTTGTTACAATAGCTGTTATCTGATTAAAAGTATAAAAATCTATTTTCGGCCGAATGAAGATCGTTATCTATTCACTTTGAATCCTACATAAAAATCGCATTTTTCAAAACAAAAACGAAATTGTAGTTTTACTCAGATTGATCCGTTTCCACCTTTCCAATGCGGATACTCGGCTCTTTCCTAAAACTCTCAGACATTCCTTTATGAAAACTTTCCCTGAAAACTGGCGGAGTGATATTAGCAACTCTTTTTCCTCCCTCAAGTGGGCGTATACGGTTTGAAAGCAGTTCATTGAATAGCATTCCCTTACGAATCACTCAAAAAAGATAAAGTGAAATGGGAAGAAAGGGAAGCGATGAAAAAGAAAGAAATGGGCGGGAAAAGTGATATCGAATGCTTCGACCACTTTCAATGCGCCGTTTTCTGAAAAAAAGAATAACAGAAGAAGAGCGAGATCCGAATCTCTCTTAAAAACACCTGCTATCTATTTTAGGAACTCGTGGATAATGAAAGAAAGATGATGATATATAATCTCTCAAAATTAATTGCGAAAATCGCTGGAATTCCGAAATATTTCTCGGAATTTCGCTAGGGATGAGAGAAAGTGACTTTCCCTGGTTTTTCTAAAGTCCATTTCACTTTTGAAGGCATTAATAACACACGGTTCAGGTGTAAGCTTATGGATGTGATAAGGAAGGCCGCATGTGCAGATATCGCAGAGCAAATTTATGCATATATACAAACAGTCTAACTTCGAACGTTTTCGTATTAATTTAATTTCATCTCCATAATTCAAGAAATTAAATATAAAAGTGAATTTTTAAAAATATTCCTGTTTTATTTTTCTTAATTCGATGAACTATTCATATAAAAGGATAATGATATACGATTTACTTCTCTTCCTCGAGTCGAATCAACTAAATATTGGAATTTCGAATCGAATCGATTAAGTATTCGTTGAATAAACGATTCATTGTCCGTTTGCGATACCAAAGTATTTCCAAAGTGAAGTTTGGAAATGCGATTAAGATTCAATCATATGACATTTCAAAAATACAATGAAGTTGCACTATTGGAATGGTAAAATTTAAATTTGATTTTGATTTAAAATTTTAAATCTTAACTGTTTATTCATTATTATTATGGTTCTTAAATTTCTCTCAGGCAAATTTATAGCCCTCTCTAGATATCCAGCTCTCTTATTTCTTGAATTTGATCTTCAACAAAATCATACTTACTATAGTATATTAATTCCATGAAATCAAATCCGAAATAAGCAACTTCTCAATAATTTTCAAGCAAAGATACAAATCTAATCCTTCGTATTGATACGACTGCTAGATTTGATGATCCGAGACATAAAATCCACAGTTCCCGTTTACCCAACTGCGATAACCGAATACGCTATAGTTGAGTTTAATAGAGGCTTTAGGAACAATTTCAAGAAGACGATAAAGCTAAAAATAAACAAATTATGAAACCGCGAAATATAAGATGCAACTCAAACAGTTCAATCCCTTCAACGCTCTGTAGGGCACGTAATTTTTATTTGCAGAACAGAACAGGCTGTTGGTCATCTCTAGACCAAGGGGATATGAAATCTTATACAGCATCTATACTCCTTTAAATATATGGAAGTTGTAATGATTTTTTACTGTCTTTTAAATTATAACAGAGACTCTGCGAACTCCTGTCTTTAATAAATGCACTGAATACCAGTTAGAGTTTTATCAGCTCACTCTTGAATGCAATCGCAGATCAATCAAAGTTCACAATCGAAGATGGCTAAAGTAAACCGATACATTAAGGTATTGCATCTGTCGGTGTTCACACCCCCTGCCATACGGCGACACACGGGGTACTAATGTAAATGTATCAGTCATTATCTGGAATGCAGAAGTAGTAGTCTACGAGCCTTTTTGTTAAAAAATATCCTAATACTTGGTTAGTGGTTAGTGTCTCGTCTGGGTTCCAAATAGTTTTCCCAAAGTTTATCCTCAATGATTCAAATCCGGCTCAAGGCATTTTTCCGGAAAATCTTCAGGTTCTCTAACGCCAATGATCAATGGCTTCCATCCAACTCCGCTTATTAGTTATTCAGTGTATCTTATCTAAACCCCACCCCACTGACGAATCCGTTAATGTAATCATATTTTTCTTGCTATACTTGTTATCTCGTATGATTAATTAGAGTTTAGTTAAGTTTAATTAGAGTTAATTAGAGTTTAATTAATATGATAAGAGTGTTTGTTTGGCTGATATATACACGGCTTACTACTTGCGCTAGCGCTATAATTACACCGCCACAGAGTTGAGAAAATTCGGTCAACAAAACAGTCTAAACCCCCGGAATCCCTGACTTTTAGTTCGTTGACTTGCTTTAATATGCAATAATTCCATTTTCCATCTAGGCAAAGCATGGCTTTGGTCATTAGCTAAATACGCTACGGATTAGGACCTCATAATCTGTTGGGAATTAAAAAAAAATTTACTTTTTCACCAATACAATTTTCTTTTGATGTATTTATAAATTTATCCATTCAATTATCCCTATGTGTAATGTACATTTTTAATCTTTGCGAGTTGTTTGAGTAATTTGAAACAGTAGGGGCCTCAGGGCTATATATAGCTTGGGGCCTCATCAAATCTGAATCCTCTTCATTTTAGAAAGTACATCAAAAGGAGATTTTGAATATCCCTCTCTAAACCCTTGAAAAATAAAATTTCAAGAAATAACACAAACATCTCCTAGAAAATAAGCATCGCTATGGAAATTAATCAAGCGCGAACCTGTAATCCTCTTATCAGCCGTCAGTTTTAATGTGTTTCCAGTGATACCCTGAGACGCCTACAGCGCAAACTTTCGACTCAATTTGATGACGAAAAAAGATGAAAGGAAACAGCGGGAAAACTGGAGATAAAAGGCTGACCTCCCAAGACTAAAAAAGATCTCCACAAAAGAGGCGATGAGAAGGCGAGGGGATAATATAACACCACTTACTTTAAAAGCTTAAAAATTCGGGATAATATTCAGGAAGGCGGAAGATTAAAAGAAAAGCAGGCCCTGGAAAATAATCAAGTCCCTGAAAAATGCGAGGAAGGGGATTATCTCGAAACCCTAATTAGGTTGGACCCATTCCGGAAACGATTATGATGACTGCATCAACATTCCTAGGCAACGGATTAATTAAAGATGTTTTTAATGAGGATTTTTGAGTCTTTCTAAACCACGATGAGGATAGGCGATGGGCAAACTTAGGCCTAAAGAAGGATTTGCATTCTAGAATATTATTATTATTCTACCCTATATTAGGCGAGGTTAGGCCTCTTTTCCACCTAACATCGTATGATAATCTAAAATGAAAATAAAAGGGAGAATACCGTATGAAAAGAGAAGAGGAAGAGGGTTAGGGTAATATTTGCACATAAGGCTGTGCGCCCAGGAAATTCTCAAGGAAAACGAACGGACGGACGGACAAAGAACGGAAGAAAGACTGACTGGACCGTGTATTTAACCCGGCATCTTCTTTCAGGGGCTTGCTTTATCCGTCGCTTATTTTATTTTCTTCAAGTCCTTTTTCCTTGGGAGAAGAGAAAGATAAGAAAAATAGGAAAGATTTGACTTGCTGGGAAAAAAATCTCCACAACTGAAGGCTGATAGAGAAAAAACCCACGATAATTACATTTACAATCAACTTAAACCTAGGAAGAAAAATCAAAAAGAAGAATACATATACAAAGGTATATCGATACCTTCACTTTATTAAATTACCTTCGTCATCCTAGTCGGTGTTAACAGAAATGGGATACAACAGGGTGACCCGATCCATGTATTGTGCATAAAAATGGCTAATAATTCAGTATGGATAGCATCCTATATGTTCTGGTCATTTTTAATTTACTCTGTATACATCAATGTGTATACGCCAAAAAAGTCCATTAGTAAAATCTGACGAACGACGATCAAATATTACTTGGCCAAAATTCGTATTTAGGACAGTCGTTGATAATGTATACCATAATAATCTTAAATTCCTTTCTAAATAACTGTATATAAAATTAGAGGCTAATTCCGGTCAGTCCATTTATTTTTAGAGTTAATAATTATTTTAACCTTAATATCCTTACTTTTAAATGGGATTATCCTCATTCCTCCGAAATTTCACCCGAGTTAAGGAAAGCATAAATTGGTGCGGATTAGTTGTCCTTGAGAAAGAGTAATTTTTTCTTAGCAGAGAAGACGAGCTTCATTAGCAACCTTCCAACATCTCTTTTTGCCCTTCTACAGCGAGAACATTTCATCAGGCGCTTCAGAAAGAGTTATTTCGGTCGCTTTTTCTCGCGATAAAATCCCACCTTGGAAGTACTCCTAAAGGAGTGTCTCCAAGGGACATCGAACATTCCGACCATTCAAAATGGCGCCGAAGCGTCAAATGGGGCCTACGCTTTGTTATACATATTAATCCATCCAAAGTGCTCTCAAGATGTTCACTGAGTACGTTATGTAACCGCACTGCGACATCCGCCCCGTTTGACTGCGCACTTTTTCCTCGAGTAATCAACCGTCTCATTAGACGGTGAAACACGTTAAATACGCTCCCTTTTCAACTTACTGGTACGGAGAAGGGACACTCGATCTATATTACAAATATTACATTCCGAACGAGTTAAAAGTTAAGATAAAAATTATAAGTTAGCATATATACTATAGAGTTAGAATATAGGTTAGTATTATTTGTATGAAAATGTTAAAGTTTGTATGAATTATTTCAAGAAATAGTATAATAAAAAATTATTTGCATAATTTTGGAAGGAAGGGGTGTTGGGTCCGTCAGCCACCACCTGGTAAATCTCTAGTAACTATCCCGACGTAGGGTAAGGAAAAAGAATATTTATAGATATGATGTACGAAAAGTTAAAAGTTTACCGATTAACGAAAAGTAATATCTGCTTAAAATGCTCTCACTTAAGACACTATCTCGCTTAAAACTCGGTTTTCTCAAAGGTTCGGTCCCATACATGAAACATATGGTATTAATACCGCTTAAGACGCTCTGCTACCCTCTGATGACGCGGATTTTTACCCTTCCCCAGATGAACTAAACCAGCTTTAGCCGATCCTTTGCCTCACTACATAGATAAAAATTTATTTTACATGATCTGTGTTACCCTCTCACGCTTCGCCTTAAGTCAAGTATGGTTCCTCGTGATTTTTTTTAGGTATGAATAATTTTGTGAGAATATAATTAAGATATCGCGAAACCAGAACGATCTCTATCTAACTGTCGGAGCTGATGCGAATTCTGAGATAGGCTGAGATGCATTTAATTACTTTTCTCACAGGTCAGATCATTAGATTAAAATACCCTTCACTGGGTTTCATTTCGTCACAATCTTAGGAAGCAAACAATTTGATTAAACCAGAAAAGGAAGGTTTTAATACTCCGTTTGCGCTCGGTCCCATAAAGAAGCGTCTTAACCGGGTTTTACTTCTCATTTCGCCGGTTAATCTCTCTCTGCTAATTGCTCCCCCTTCTCTACGTTGAGGACTCACTCTAAAATTAACTACGTCATCATTCAGACCGTTTACACTTCCCACTCAATTTCAAGCGGGAAAATTAACAACCGAAACCCCTGTCTCTTTCTAAGGAATATTAAATCAAGCGCCGCTCTAAAACGAAGGCGTCACAGTAATGGAGGGCGATTAATGAAGGATCGCACTGAAATTTGCCAATTAATACGTGAAGATGAAGGCCTTTTCTTGCCTCTTTGTTAAGTAAGGGTTTAATTTTCCTGGAGGACAAAAGTGAATGCTATACGAGGTCTGACTATTAAGTTGGGGTGGGAAATAAATTGACGGATTTTGAGATAGGGGTGGCTTTACGAATTCAATTGAGGTGGTGAGAAGTATCAACCTATAGCCAGCAGCAAGGAATACAATTACTTCTCCAAGTCAGCAAGAGTTTCATTTGGCAGGAGGGAATCTTTAGAAATAGGAAGGTTCAATTTCTGGGAAGATTCTGTCGGGACCGGGAATCGAGCCCGGGATCTCTATCTATTCGGAAGGTTACTTTTAGCTAACTAAATTATTCGGCCAGGACATTTTCTCAAACCGTTTAGGGTACTTTGAAGGCGAGAGCAATCATAGTTTGGTCATCGCCCACGGACACGACCTCATGGAGGCACCGGACAAACAAGTGTATTTAAGGAGAACCTCACTTAAGGAGAAACAATGCCTCTACTGTTTCAGAACATCCCCAGGTATACATTAACTACAATACAGAAACATAACCTATAATGACATACCATGTTTAAATAAATTTAATGGCAATAATAACTTTATGCTACTCTACTTAAAGAGAGCTAACAATTAAACTCTATAATTATTTTCGGTAAGGGCTTGAAGGCCTCTTCAAGTAACGTATTCCATCCTTATTCTATGGATATTTCTTGAGAAATTAACACATTATTCTTAAAAAACGCGACTGGAACAATTGCAAGAAAGAATATAAAAAAGGTAATGGATAGAAGTTAGGGAAAAGGGGCTTTGAAAGAGAAGATCTAGAAAATATATGATCATAAAATGTATTAGCAGGGGGTAATTGGGGAATTATGTGCCTGAGCAAGATAGGGGATGATGTACGAAAAGATTTTAATTTACCATAGAGAATTTAAGGTTGAAAGTGCATCTGAAATTGCCCTAGCAAGTCACTTTTCTTTAGCAAATAGCCAACGTCGAGATTACAAAGGAAAAGGAATCATTTTGATTTCTATCATTATGACAAAAGGCGCAAATTCTCAGAACCATGAAACTCGATTAAAGGGGTTACGTTATAGCCGACTCCTACAAACAACAGCCAATATTTCACTTATAAAACAGTGAATTTCAGTGCATTAAGCTATCCAACCGTGAAATAAAGTTACGAATACAATTTTGATTAATATTTGGCTGTGAATTTAATTAAGATGATTAATTTTCGAAAGGAAATATTTGCGCATTTATCTATACTTTATTTGTTTTCCGAATTTAATTAAACTAAAATCCTGCTGATTAAAAATTTAAAAAAACCTTCTTTAAATATGTGCGACTTGATTAGTGTGTTTGATGGAGATTATTAATTTATATTATTCGTTTGCGAAACAAAAAAGTTATTTGTTTATCGTAGGTATTTGCGGTAGTTCCCAGAATCCGTCGCTCAAGTTAAATATGATATGTTTCATTGAAATCACATGGAAAAACCGATATGATTACATAAAAGCAGTTAATATACCTATACTGGCAAGAAAAAGCTATAACCTAAACATATAATTATCAACATATAATATATTATTCATAAGCATATAAAGATAATTAAACATCTAATATCGATTGAAATTTTATATTCCGTAGCATCCATCCAATTTCATATCAACTGAAGGTGAGGAAGCATTTAATTATGTTATCACCTCTCTTTAACAACAGCTTAAAAAAACACATAACCTACTCGCAAGATCTACAACAAGTTTTACGAATACGTTTTCTGCGAAAATCACTAACACTTAGCAATAAAACCGCTAAAAATCCAAAAAGAGTGATTTACAAAGCTTAAAGCATTGATTAGATTACATTGCTTTAATTATTGAAAGCTTACTTGAAAGCATTTTCGCTTTCAAGTTCCATAACCTTGTGATTCTGTCATCTTGTGTTGAATTTCGTAATCAAGATATTGTAAATGATAATAATATAAGTTCACAAGATTGTGAAATTAAGGTTCGGTATAGTTGAAAATGAAGAGGAAAGCAAATTCCAGCAATTTTCCTCTCGCGACAATTAGTTCAATTGGGTATTTTTGACCAGTATGACCATTATCATAAGACAATAATTAACATTCATTGATAATAAATACGGTATTATTGACGGTTTTTCGCGATTCAAGAATCATAAACAACTAACTGTAAAAATAGCATTGTTCTTACGGTAGTAATATTATCGTGGGGCAATAATTCAAGATAATTAATCAAAAAAAAGATTATTTAAAGAGTACCACCCTAAACCGTGAAATTCAATGTCTTTTACATTCCAAAATATTTCAATAAAATTCTCAATCTAGATTAAAGCACAATGGTTTTTACCTACAACTCTCCGTTCGTTGATAAATGAGGCAACAGTGATTGAAAATAATTCCAAAAACTGGGCGCATAGAGGTAGAGATCCTCAATTCCCCACCTTAACCTAGATTTACGGGAAAAATTCGGACAGTGTGTATTTATGGTGCATGTGTTTGGCATAAAAGGTGCAGGCAATTTGTATTGAAGGATCCTTCACTTACTTGCAGCGCTAAATTGTCCCTTTTTTGTCCCGGCAAAGAATGATCGCGAGAACATTGACGTTTAAATAAAAGCTGCGGCATAAATAACCTTCGTTTGTTTCCTGGGCGGTATCAGAAAGCCATTTATTCTGTTGTAGGAAGAGCGATGAACTTTGATAAATTCCTCTTTTTACTTGGGCGACCTAGTTTCTCTTCCCATTGTGAGGAATGCATTTGAGGAACAAGGTGGAGATCTTATGGCTAAACATTTCAAAGTCATTACTTTTCGAACAAAACCAAGAGAGATGACGTCACTTAAAATAGACGTATAGGGATACCCGGTTAAGATGCTTTTCAGGAAAACTGCTTTTTAAATGGCATAGCATTATAACCGAGTTATGATATCATAATTCTTGTCTTATGTTGGGAAACAAAATGGAAGGGTCATAGATGATTCACATCTTAAAACGGAGACAAATCTTCTATAATTTGCTCTTTTTATATACTAGAGTTGTAGATAGTGCATACAGAGTCCACGACTATTGGTATGTAATACTAGTTACATACCAATAGTCCAATACCAAATAGTTTCTCCTCATATTTTTGAAGAATTATCAGCTTTTAGAACAAAGAGTTTCTAAATTAGCTGTATTTTTACAATAGGTTCAGCGTTAAAGCGATTGGGACCGATAGAAAATCGGGTATTAGTAGCATCTTTAACAGGTTTCAGTGTATTAACTTTTTTTGGACAGATTCAGGATTTGGCAGATATTATGTTTCCATAATCAGGAACGTTTCTTACATCGAATCCATCAATATCCCTTGACCTTGAAGGTATGTATCAGGGAGTGATTGACAGACCTAATACCCCACCACCCTATATTCTGCAAATACTTCCGTATGAAAGTAATTCTTGAGGGTTTTTGAAATAATTTATAGACACTTTACAAAATTTTCATGGACACTAATGGAAACTAATTGACATTAATTCCATACTAGGAGAACAGTTAATGCATATGTTTCCGTGGTGTAGTGGTTATCACATCCGCCTAACACGCGGAAGGTCCCCGGTTCGGTCCCGGGCGGAAACATCATTTTAAAATCCTTTTTACTCATATTTTGTTTATTATGGGAAATAATTTAGAATCAGGGTTATATTAACACTATGGAATGAGTTTTTTACAGAGGACTTAATTGATATTATGTGACCCCCCTCCTAATTAGGCCGATCCGATAATGAGAATAATATAATATAAATAAATGCTGGAACATGTCATTTTAAGGACTCTTTCTTTCCATGAACAATACGCGATTATGACAAGCTAAAAAAAAAAGTAGCTGAATCGCTCGGTGTTTACAACCCCTGCTACACGTTGAAAGACGGTGTGCAGGAAATCAATGTAGACGTAGAGTATTATATTATAAATTGCAGACAGAACAGTGAATAAAGTATTAAGAGGAAAGAGACTGCTAAAGATAGAACAACAAAAAAAATACAAGCTAGAATACGAAGTGGAACACGAATGATGTTAGATGACATGAAGGGTAAGTTACCATGAAACAAAAATCAAGGCGTTGAATAGGTTGACGAATCTACTAAATAGTAATTCGATGTGATGTAAAACATTAAAAATGCTTCATACATGCTATAAATATAATGAAAATTGAAATACATTCACTTATCCAAATTATTATTGCTATTCTAAGAAAGGCATACAGACATCCTAACAATGTAGCATTGTTATACAATGCTAACAATCGTAATACGTACATCTTTCACTGTTGTAAATACGCATAGAATCAATGGCTATTTCCGATTCATTTTGCGTGCATTCTTCCCCTCTGGAACACGGCTTTTAATTAAACATTGTCTGGAATTCGATTCAATTTAAAACTCGCTTTCGAATCCACAACGCAATGAATGAAACGTGATTTCATAATTGCATTCCTCTTCTATTTAATATTTTCGATTGTTCTGTGGTCGCATATTGATTTTCGCCATATCTTTTTAACATTTTCTGCTGGCGAATGCATGGCTCACGCTTCGATGCCGTGCAATTCCTTTCCAATGAATATTACTCTTCAAAGGATAAAAGTAATTCCTCATGTATTCCCCATTATCACCGGTAAAGCATTAAACTGGGAGAACAGAAAGTTTCGGTATTTTTAACGTCTTAAAATGATGTTTTCTCTCGTTCTCTCACTATAATATTATGTGACAAATGTATTTAAACTGAAGTAGGGTGGTAATTTTGGTTTCCTTTGCTGATTTGTACACAATATGCGACTATAAATATTAGAAATTTATTTAAGCCGTAGTAAACTAGACAACTTAACATTCGTTTAAGAAGATCCTGTTTAAAAAACTAATAGCTTAATAAGCGGTGTTTTCTCAATAGTCCCTTTCGCACTACACTCATAGTAAAAATACCGCTTAAGACGCTCTAACACTCGCTTAAAAAGAGGATTTTCCCGTTGTTTAACTCAATGGACTCACAATGCTCCGCCTCAGTAGATAGATATAAAATTATCTACATCATTCTTCCCTATTTGTTTATCTATTTCATTGGTAAAAACTGTTTCATTGTAGAGTTAATAATGGCAAAATTGAAATAACAAAGGAAGACGACTGAAAAGCAGACCATTCTTTAAAAAATGTTATTATAATAATAATAATATAATACATTAATTCGAGGACTTTCTAAATATCTACAGTTATGGAAAGTAAAGGAAACATAAGATCATTTCTTATCGTTTTTAACATGCAAAACACTTTAAAAATTTAAGGGCCAATATCCTCTTCTCTTTTATTTTCTAATATATAAGAAATAAACTTTTATAATATCTCAGTTGTATAGCTATCCCGCTTAGAATGCGATTTTTACTAGGTCCATACAGTATTTGGAAAAATGCATAGTTTACATAATAGTGAAAGAATTCATATAGAAGAAGAGTTTGAAAGGATTGAAAAGGTGTATTTCATCTGTGAATAACGAGGTACGTTTTCAATCCCCAAATAGCGAGAGGAATAAAGCAGTTGCGCAGCCAATTTATTTATTTACCGGTGCATAGCAACGAGATGATAATCGGCGCTCACGCTGAATGCGGTCTCAAATCAAGATTTATGATTTCCATAGCAAATTCTTTCCTCTAAAGAGAAACGTATTGTATTTTCACGCTATTTATACAAACAGACAATTGCATTGTTCCGTTGTTTACAGAAATGTCTCTATTGTTGAACTGTTCAAAGAGGAAAATGAATACATAATCGAACGTTTTATTCTGATTTGATTATTGAAATCTACAAGAATGAGTATTTATTGTTTTATTGTTACTTTAAATCATGTTTTTATTCTTTATCTGATTGCATTGTTGAATTATGCAAGAATATGTCATCATTGTTTAATTGTTTACCTATAACAATTTTCAGACCGATCTTTCTATCTATCCTCTTAACTTTGGGAATCCCTAGCATTGAACCTGGGCCTTTTAATTCGATTTCTATTCGAATCTATTGGTAAATCCTCCTGTTGTAATGCTCTTTTACGGAATTTCCAGGGTCGATCTAAGGACACTTGAATCAAAATTAAATATACCAAAATATAGATACATAATACATCTATTAAACTGTTAACATGAAACTCAATATCTAACAATAAAAGTACCACTACAATGGAATGTAGAAGACTTTGGAATGTAACGATAATCACCTTGCTATTCCCACTGTCACACACCGAAAGAAAACTTGCAGAGTATTATTGTAGATTTTCACAGCAGAGAGAAAACAGAGGTAATTGACCTGAAAGTTATATTGTCATGCGTTGACAGTTAGTTAAGTTTCCGGAAAAGGATAGCAGTCTATTCGCACGGAATAACATTGTAAAAGTGACTCTCTAATATACTATCTGTAATGAGATCGTGCTTCAGTAAACGGTGCGACAATACCGTTCAATAAACATCGCAATAATGCGTTACTAGGACTGAGCAACAATGCTAGACAGTTTCCATAGAAACTGGAAAACTCTGAATGCTTTACTCATCCCTTGAACAGCTGGGTGTGCTACTACGTGATACTCTTCGAGTAAATGGAATCGTTGAAATAATTTCCCATACTTTATTCGTCGAAATGGTTGATAAAGATTTTAAAATAAGGATAAGTACAGGGAAACATCATGATTGTTTCTCTCTCTCGAATCAATTATCGACATTATTTGCGGCAATTACTGATTCATAACGTTGCAATAGTGCGAAATTTCTGTCTTAATTTTTGGTACATTTTCTGCTAAATCGCATGATGGATATCTCAGCATCATTATCACTACACAACAAACAGAAGTTACAAGAATGGTTTTGATCTGATTGTTAGTTACAAGTTTCCACAATGCCTTAAAATTATGCAAGTTCATTGTTGGACATTTCTCTTTCGGTTTACATTTAAACAATCTCGATACCTATTCTTGCATCGTGAAACAACATCAGTTGTAACACATCCCTTTAGAAAACATATTAATTTAGTAATTCTGTTCCTCAAAGTCTTGTGAATTTTTATTGTATTTGGTAACATTTATATTGGATACATATCTATGAATCGATAAGAAAATAATAATTAAACATCGAATATTCAATCAGATTTCACTCGATATTTATCTCAATATTATTAAACATTCCTTCAAAAAAAACGTAATAGCTTACAAATTCTGTTTCGTAAGGTGTTACAAATTTTAATTTGGTAATATTTATAGCAGATATACAATTACGAATCAATAAGAAATTAATAATTTATCCTTCAAAGCTTCTGTAAATCTAATTGTGAAGATAACCCGCAGTCTAACTGAATACCGCACGAAGTAAAGCGCATAAATTTCCCTATTTCTAGGCTAGGAAAACTGTTCTGCTAATATCAGTGCAAAAAATCGTGCAGCATTGGTCAGAGGTGACGTCCGTGATGAATGAGTTCTTTTAGATTTTTGCTCAAATGTTGTTTCTCCTCTCGAACATTCGTCACTCTTACTATCGGACGGACGCCACCCAAACTTTTGCAAGGCTCATTTGTCAAAAAGGCCTTTCTTTTTTCGCAAGTGCTTTTTTGCGGAACTTGAACTATGACCGCTCTCAAGGAGAAGGAATTTCCTTACGGGAAGCAGGTGAATTCCCCCCTTCCCCCAGTGATCCACCCTTTGGACGAGATGCGAAACAGAAATAAAAGTATTGGACACAAAATCCTCTATTTATCAGAGATTCATATCCAGGCGGTGTCGGTGGCATGAAAGTGGCCTAAGCAGCGAGTTGTATTGCCCTAAGGAAATTATAACTCGCTATCTTTACTGTTGATTTCTGTCACATTTCAACAATGGCGGAGTACATTATTGTTTCGTATGCCTAGCTAATTCTTATCATTGTTTAAATTTTAGTAATTATTACATTGTTTTCCTGAATTCAATTATTGCTATGATTATAGTATAATTTGACATTCTTTTTTAATCGTTCTTGTTGCGTTCTTGTATAACTTATATAAATATTCAATATAATACAATTCAATGTTTTAAAAATTCTAATATATATTCAATATTGAATTTTAATATAAGATAAATATGTATTATTAAAATTATTGGAATATTTAAATAGATATTGAAAATTATTATTATTAAAAATCATATCAATAATCATATAAAAATCGTATTAAAATCATATCAATATCTATATTTAAACACAGATATTAATAAATAGAGTTAACTGTACGATGAGACCATCTAGTCATAATTTCGCACATGCATGCTTAATTTCACTTATAAAGAATTAAAATCTATCACGGTATATACGAATAAGTGGTCCTTCTAACCTAGCATTTGTGAATTTCCAGTCTATAAAACGTAAAAACATTTTTAATATTGGCCGAAATATCCCCTGCATTATTATGGAAAAATAATTGCGTTTGGATTTAACTAACACTTTGGTCGTCAGGGTGCTTGAATGTTTATAAACATAAAAAATTTCCCAAAATTATCGTTTAATTTATCATAATTCAAGTAAGTCCTAATCTTAAATTACATTCCATGGTCAAAGTGAGAATCTTTATTCAATTTCCCTTCTTAAAATTATCATTAATTCGTGGGAGCAGAATTTCTAATTTAATTTTATAAAGGACTTAAGTCTGCCAGAGATAAAATCGAGCAGTGAATATCCTACGAAAGTATTTAAAAGCCGTCTAGACTCAAATCCAGGATACTTATGTAAATGAATAGAAGGATTTACACCGTCAATTAGACATTATTATAAAATCCATTAATTTTACTCCCTTTCTCTCACAGAGTAGAGTACTGAATTAGTTTAACATTTCATTTCTGAAAGGCTTTTTACTTATTTTACACTCTTCGTCATGTGTATATAAATTTTTATCTTTGTGAAAAATAATTCGTTTCTCGATGCCTTTCTGAAAGGCTCTTTGCTTATTTTACACTCGTCATCATTTGTATTGAACTTTTACCATTAGTGAAAAATGCCTTGTGATCAATGCATATCAATGCAGCAAAACAGAAAGGAAATCACACACAACAACTTCAAAGCGTACCTCTCACATAAAGGCAAAGGAAAGAGACGCCGAACATATCAAACGTAGGAAAAAGAGATTATCGAATCCAGTGGCGCTAATCCTCCCTAAGCCGGATTATTCAGATCTGCCCTACAAAATCGCTCGTTTTAAAACAACCACAAGGCCATTACCGCTTCAAATTCGTACACACGGATAAAAATACACGTCCACCTGAACGCCGTGATTTGTCAGGGGCTTTTAAAAAAAGGCTATCCGATAGGGGGTCAAACATGGAAAAAGGGTTTCTCGTAATGCGTGACGCAACTCTAAATCGATATACGAGCGTTTAATCATTAGAGATTTCGAAAGGGTTTTCCCTAGTAGCAACAATAGCAGATGCTGCCCGCATTGTTGGAATTCTCTCTCTCCCTCGACTCGACATTGTCGACATTATTGGTGCCAATTATTGTTCTTTAACGATCCATTGTTACGAAATTGCTGTTTTAATTGTTAGCTTTTTGTTTTCTGAATTAAAACTCAAGTATCTCATCGTTAATTATTGCTACACGAGCACTAAAAGTGTTGCAACAATCGCTTTCTGCTCTTAGTTACACGTTACTTCATTGACGCAAAATTATACATATGCATTATTGATTATTCTCTTTTCATTTATATGTTAACAATCCCTGTATCTATTACATGTACATGAAACTGCATATGTTACAACAATAGATGTGTATCTTCATTCTACATCAATCTCAATATTACTATACATTCCTTCAGAAAACTTATACATAGCTACGAATCAATGAGTTAATAGTAATTAAACGCGTTTTATTTGGATAAAGTTATATAAAAGGTTTATTTTATACGGACTTTTATAAGTCTGATGGAACCGAGAATCGAACCAGGGATCTTCTGACGACTGTTTCGACAGCTATCCTGCAGGCATCGGTTTTTATACCTATGTGCATTAAAAATAAAATAATTTGCAGACGACTGCATACGACATGGATATCAATTTCATGATTGATATGTAAAATTCAATAAGACTCGCTGGGTATGTACGTCACATGGAATAGAATGGTATTCAGTTGGATGGATCAATGATGGGCTATCCACGTACTATGTGCTCGAAGGGCATTCAAGTGAAAACGGTGGAGTCGAGGCATAGCCTATACGTACAAGGCGATGCTGCGGCTAATAGTATGTGATAGGAATTCAAGGGGAAGCCACTGAAAGCATCAACAAGTCACCACATTTCATAAGGTATTCCTCAAGTTAACCTAAATTTCCCATTTGTTTCGGTACATTTCCTGCAATTTTTCACTCGAAAATGAAATAATTTTTACCAGACAGACAATTAGGGAAGAATACATTAAATAGAAGTGGTCAAAGCTAGTTATCCGAGACTACGTCCAATAGCCAACAAAATACTCTTTTTTCGGTTTCTTTTTCAATATAATTACTTCTTAAGATGACGAAAGGAAACACTGAAAAGAAAATATTTAATCTACGTTCATCCTTAAGAAAAAATACTATTAAATATGTTCTGCCTATCTCAGAGTTCGCATCAGGTTCGCATCTTTTATGGTGGAAAAAGATTCTGCTTCATGATATCTTCATTCTATCCTTATAAAATTTGTCATTAGTAAAAAGAGACTTATAAGGAAACCTATTATAGTAGAGACATGGAGAGATGAGAAGATGGCGACACAGATATTCTTAAAATATTTTGGTCTATCAAATGAGGCGAAAGATTTTCTATAGCGGGTTGCAGTGCATCTGAGGATGGGGAAAATCCGCGTCTTAAGCGGGTAACAGAGCGTCTTAAGTGGTATATATACCATGTATTACGTTTTGGAGGCATTGAGACCATGAGAATACAGCGTCTTAAGGGGGATAAAGTCTTAATTGAGAGCGTCTTAAAGGGTTTATCTGTGATTTGTTTAATAAGGGTTAATTAGTAATTTGCTGCAGTAAGATAGGGTATGAAGAGTATGTCGATAACATTGGTGAAATTCTTTGTTTTTATTCAATCTCGATCTGCAGTGAGATTAAAGCAGCCACTTCACCAAGAGATGTTCTCGTCATCTCAGAAATTTACGCGAAATGAAGTCGTTGAAGTAAGTTTTCCCCCAAACTGAGGAAGAAAGAAAAAAGAGGTCTTCCGCTGCATCTCAGCATTAATGCCAATTACTTCGCCGATGAACTTCGAACAACTTTCCGGAAGACCCTCCACTTGCAAATGGAAATAAAACAAAATGGCGGATGCTATAAAAACTTCAGTTCAATATTCGCCATGTTTTTAGCTATACATTGTTGAATTCTGCCCCTTGTTTTTCAACAATTGTAGTGTCCATTATTATCACGTGCGACGAGCTGATTGTTATTATTGACTAAATCTTAGCTTTAATTATATTGTCTTACTGTGTTCAGTTATTGTTAGTATCATAGTATAATTAATCATATTGAACTTCGTGAATAAATCGTTTTGTCCATGGCAAGGGCAAAATTGTTATATAACTTAAATGTAAATATTATTATTATATTGTTATCATCGTTGGATAACTTAAATATATATTAAAATTATAATTGTTAACTTAATATATTATGATAAAAATGGTTAAATGTAACAGAAGGGGCTGTCTAGTACAAGTTTCGCTCAAATATAAAGAAATTTTTTCGTATTTTAGATATATGTTGGATATCCATAGATCACTTAAGTTTAATATTCGCCATGTAATATTCGATATTACCATTAAACAATGTCCTAAATTAATAACTTTTTCGTGTTATATCTTCAACGACAAGGAATACTTAAACTTGATATAATTTGTATCTGTTAAAAATTTTGAAGTTTCGACCATTCTATTGTCTATTCCACGGTCAAATTAAGAATCTTTATTCTATTTCCCTTCTGAATATAACTATCTCAATTTGCAAATTTGATATTTCAAAATGGAATCCAACAATCACTTTAGTCGTCATGGGGACGGGCTGTGAGTAACGCACAATAAAAACCCCGCCGCCAAAGTCAGATTTAATGCGAGAGTTTAGCATAAATGCAGAGGGAAGAACTCAGCTGCAGGACATCATATCTCTCCGTTTAAGGAGGCGTAAAAGGTGCTGAAACGGACCAAACTTTTGTCTCTTCAGAAGTACTGCAGTAGAAGTGGTCAGACTTGGGGAAGATTTGGGGAAAGTGCTTCCAAAGAGTCGCTAAGGGTTGAAGAGTCGCTCGAAATCCCCGCCGAAGAAGCTTATGAAGTACGGGTTAACAAAATCGAGATGTAACAATCCAAGTTTTGATTGATCGAGGACACGTTAGAAGTTTGCCGAAACTTTCGATAGGTCGAATTTTCGATAGGTAAGTGGAACTCCAAGGATCGAATTCCCTAAAACTAAAAGTTACAGAAAGTGGACACTTCTAGGATTTATTTAACGGGTGGTATTTTCGATATATCGAATGATTTCGTGATTTCGATTTGAGGGAAACAGATATCGTAAGATCGAGAGATATTTTTAATAGCTGTATCAAAAGTTATAGAACTTTTTTATGATATCTTCCTTTCTATTTTATAAAAGTCAATGACCTTAGGAATATCTAGTATGCCCCCTGCTGTCTCCCTTAAGATAACCATCAAACACTTAATCATAATGGAACACATAGAGCAGCGCCCAAAATTTGTAGAACACAGTAAATCGAGTTAACTTACTAGAAAAGGAAGTCTTACTGATATATTTCACTGATGGTTGAATTGTTCGGGAATCTTAGCTCTGTGCATACCTACAAAGAAAAAGAAAAGCATTGTTTAATATCAAGTATTTCCTCAAAAAGGATGAATATCTAAAAGCATTTTTTTTTATATTCTTTACATGTTCTCTATCACTTTAAAGTTATCTGTATTTATTACAGTTAAAAGTTGCTTGCATACTGCAAGCTAAAGGGTGATTAATAAACACTAATACCAAATTTTCATCACCACCTAGTTATTTTTAAAGAACTCTCAAGTTCATCTAAGTGTAATTCTTTGGTGATAATTCAGCCTGTCTGGTATCAAACTCGGAATCGTGTAGGGAGACTTCATTGCATATTAAGTTATGATTGCGACTGATCAAAATATATAAAAAAATATGTCGAAGTAATTATTCATACTATTCAAACACTGAATGGGTGATGGCTTTCTATCCCTCTAATTTAATACTGAATCTCGTTCCTTAGCTTTTCTTATGGAAGAGTTGCACCGGCCTGGCGTCGAACTCAGGATCTTATTCGAAAATGTCTCCGTAGATTATTATTATAATACCAAATTCTTTGATGATATCACGAATTTCAATTATATATCACCCAGGGTAGTGCCTCAAATGTATTATTTGCCTCCCACTGTATTTTTATGGGACTATTATCTTGGACCTCCCGGTATCGAACCAATGATAGCTAGGATCAAAATCTGAATGTTTCTGGTGGTTAATTGCTGGGGTGTGCATGTCGTAAAAATTTCAACTCATAACCTCATGTGGAACATGGTTAATATTTCTATGCTATATCCTATTCCATCTGGAAAAGCGTCTTTATATAAAAAATTAAATAGATGAGGATTAGTTACCTGTAAAAGGTGACTTTTAGTCTCAACTTCGCCAAAATTAAAGACGTAATATTATTATTATTTATTCGGTGTTCGATCAAGTCAATGTTCAAGCCCCCTCTTCAGAAGCCCCATCTAATCAGCTAATGCACTTCCATCACCAATTGGTCCAACTCCTGTTCCATTTTCAACCGCCACAAAAGCATCACGTTTACTTCAACTGTTAACATTCTCTCCGAGCGAAGCACGAGCAACTTCCAAGACAAGTTATATAGTGAACTTCAATAGCGGTAATCACCAGCACTATGCCTAGAGACTTTGAATATTCTGCCACGTACTTTTATAACGCAGACAAGCCATAGGATTATCTGTTATTTTCCCCATGGAAAATGCTCGTCTCATTAAATTTGAGGAAGGTATCGCCTTGAGTTGAAAATGAACTGTCAAAAGTTTCCTGCGCTCTTCAGTTACATACTCTTTCTCTACTCGATTTTCAAACTTTGGTGATGATAGGTGAGGCAGGAATTTTATTATTCTCTTCGAAATGCACGGTAAGTATATGGAAGAACGTTCATATTTGACTAGTGGATTCCCACGTCAAAATGACAGTTTAGACGCTATTCCGCGTAATACGTGGTTTCATAAGATGTAACATAAATTATAGAAAATTTTATTGCTCACTACTATGCTTAAAATGTATTCTAATCTGTCTTATTATAAATTCTTTATACCTAATCTTACATTATTCTAATTGAATTGAACTTACATAATTTAATTAATAAATTATTAATATTTACATAATGGATTTTATTTAAACTACTTAGCTTCTCAGCTAGACAATTGAATTATTTTTTTCTCTAAAGCTTAATGTATTCTCCGAAGATTATTATTATTATTATTATTACAAATTTACTACAGATAGGCTATTAGCCAGGTGGCAGTGTCCCTTGCAATACAATAACAAATAAAAAAATAAAAAAATTTTACCAACAACCTTCACATAAGACAAATAGCAAGAGAAATATGGCATAAGATAACAGATAAATGGAAACATTACAACCCAATGAATAATCATGAATAAGACAACAGAAAATGGAGCATTGAATACACCACAACACAAAAAATATTTCACATACAGTTTAGATAACTTTTAGCATAAAATTTTTCCCCAAAGAAAAAAGGTTGTCCAATACACACAGAAAACTTATTACACTACACTACAGGTATCTTTTTTAATCTATTTTTAAAATCCTTTATATTTTCCGGCAAGGGTTTAAGTACTCCTTCAGGTAACCTATTCCACTCCTTTATTCCCCTATTTACGAAAGAATACTTTGCTATATCTGTCCTTTGTTTCCTTAATTTTAATTTTAGTTCGTGATCCCCTTTAGCTATGTAACTTGGCCCTTGCATTCTTGATTTAAGTTCTTCCCAAGCATCACCCCCTGTTCTAACCTGGAATATACCTATCAATCTGTTTATTTTTCTTCTATTTTCTAATGATTCCCACCCGAGTATTTTTAGCATTTCATTTACGCTGTCCCTCTTCTTTTGCCTACCCAACACATATCTTGCAGCCTTTCTTTGTACTTTTTCAATCTTATAAATATTTGACTTGTCGTGCGGATCCCAGACATTGGTTGCATACTCTAACATTGGCCTAACTATTGCTTTATACCCTAATTCCTTTGCCTCTTTGCTGCTTCCCTTCAAATTTCTCATGACGTAATGTAAAGTTTTCAGCGCTTTGGACGAAATTTTATCTACGTGAGGTCCCCAGTCTAAGTCTTTTGTCAGTATGATACCTAAGTATTTACATTCCTCTACCCTTGGAATAAGTTCTCCATCGAGCATATAGTTAATCTGCCTTTTCATCCTCTTGTTTGTAAAAGTAATATGTTTGCTTTTCTTTGTGTTTATTTTCATTCCATTACATTTAGCCCACTTCTCAACCATATCTAAATCTCTTTGAAGTGCAATTGAGTCTTCCTCAGTTTTTATTTCCCTATAAACAATGCAATCATCTGCAAAAAGCCGAATACTGGACGAAATATTTTTTGGTAAGTCATTAACGTAAATTAAGAAGAGTAGTGGCCCAATTACACTTCCCTGTGGCACGCCGGAAGTAATATTGACATCTTCGGAGAAGCTCTCGCCAATTTTAACCCGCTGAGTTCTTCCTATTAAAAAATTTTTTAACCACCTTTTGACCCTGTCATCTATATTTAATTTTTCTATTTTTGTAAACAACCGATCATGTGGAATTGTGTCAAAGGCTTTATAAAAATCGATGACTATACCATCAACCTCTCTTCTCTCATCTAGCGAATCTGCTATATCCTGGCATAACCCTAGAAGTTGTGTCTCGCATGAATACTCTCCTCTGAACCCGTGCTGGCATTTACTGAGCCATTCGGTTTCCCTCCAATAATTTCTTAAATAATCTGCTATTATTTTCTCCATTATTTTGCATACCGCCGACGCACAGTGGGCTAGAATCGAAAAAAGCTGGCCAAAAATACGAAAACGCTTTTTTTGAGTGAGGACTACGAAACTTCGCATGATTGATTTAGAATAAATTCTGCATACAACTATGGAGATCATTTAAGTAGGATCCTCCTCATTAAAATTATACAGGGGGTCAAAGTTGACCAATTTTTGCGAAAATTTCCAGTTTTCGATTTTTCACGAAATTCTTCAACTTCAAGTCAATTGTGAACACAAACTAGGAAAATCATCGAGTAAAATATTATGCCATTTTATAAATATGTTCTTTGTCCTTCATAAGACTTGGTTTCAATGAGCTCTGATGAATATTTATGTACTTTACATGACAAAATGGCGGACCCTGATTTTGGAACAAATTTTTACCTAAAGCGAGAAAAGAAGTTGATTGAGACACCGTGTGACACGGAGTTATTTACACCACGATAAACTACAAACCTTCCTTAATGGGAATCTGAAATAAAATCTTGCCCCAATTTGCCCCAATAATATATAAGTCGACTTTTCGACAACGCTGCAAGGGCCAAATCCGCGCGGCGGAGCACCGTCCTCCGCTACGCTCTCTTGTTTTGGGAGGATCAACGAACCAATACGTTTCTGATTCGTTCTTTTTGTATATTTTGAGCATTATTATACTTCGTACATATCTTAGATAACTATGTTTGTGATTTTGATACTGAATGCTTCTTCACTCTCACTCTCAACTATACTGAAAATTTTCTTACAAAATCGATACGAAAAGCCACCACTTTGTGTAATTTCATAACAGTAATGAAATATAATTGTGATAATATGAAAATGGTGGCATATAGCGTAGAATTTTCTTCAAATACAAAAATTGGCCACATCTGGAGTTGTTTTGGTGACCGTCGCAGTGCTCTGGAAAAGTTCGGCAAAGGGCTCGTTTTACGACAGGCAGCTGCGCTTTTTCCGGATTAAAGGTACCCTAAGAATTGCATGTCCGTGATTTTTCCTTACAAGCTTAGGAATAGTTCAGTTCTATTTGAACATTGGATAAGAAGAGGTTGTGTTTTGTAGCTACGACAGTTCTGTGAAACAAGAAGTCTTCGACAATCTCCTGGTAGCATTCCTCGAGTGAGGTTTTAGATTTTTCACAGGAATTATATCTGGTGAGGTATGTTTTTTCATTATATATTCCCTTTTATTTAATGTATCAGAATACGGTGGTAAATATGATGTATTTTCTGATCGTTTTAAAATGTGCTCACATTGTTTAAGTGCTCTCTACTCCCTTTGTCCTGCATGTATTATAAAATGCCACATTTGCGAAGAGAAATTTTCGAATATGAACAATCTATCGGCGATTAGTAATCAAAAAGTGGACGCAGAAAATTTGTCCTATAGCATTTCTACGCTGCATGGTTGAATTAGAATTTTTTGAGTGTTTATAACATATCTTTCCGACTTACCTTTAAGCAACTGTAGGTGAGAGTACCATATTGATGAGTATGATGTTATGTCATAAGACGTACCCATTGAACTTATCTTAATATTCTTAAGTAGGCTCGTGGTAATCACAAATTACTGTTTGAGGGGAGAATATCTCATATTCAGAAAGAGTTTAGAAAAAAGATGGGACTGATTGTAGATGTACCTAAACCAGGATATGGCTCCACAAATTATGGAAATAAATCAAAGCGTTTCTTTAGAAGTCCGCTAGTTAAATCTAGCAGCTGAAATAACAGGTGCGAGGTTAAATTTATTTTTATTAATGCGTAATCTTTTATTAAATGTAAAAAACAGGACACTGAAATTGATAAAGAAGAAATTTTCACTCACAAAGATAAGAGTTCTGTATATGGTTTGTTTTATATTATTAATTTTTTTTCCTAAACTACCGTCTCCCAATTATAATTTAATTATACATTTCCTAAAAACAATTGACTAAGATCTCATAAAAAGATTCGCCAATATCTTGAAGGTAATTTCAAGTGGTTTTCCACTAAATGAAATAGCGTTCAAAGATTATTGCTGTGCTACAGCAGAGATGTATGTCCGATTATATCCGTGGTACTATATGCCACCAACAGTACATAAAGCACTTATACACTGGGCTGAAATAGCAAAACAGGCAATCCTTCCGTTAGGGCAACTGACAGAAGAGGCAATGGAGGCCCGGAATAAAGACGCAAGGAAATACCGGGAGAGATACACAAGGAAACACTCCAGAGTGGCCACGAAAGAAGATTTGTTCCGAAGATTACTTCTAACTTCTGATCCGCTAATTTCAATATCGGCACCAGTTAGAGCGAAGAAAGGATCGAGGAATATGAGCAAAGAGATTAAGGGGCTCCTAGTCGTGAACAATGAGGAGGAATTGGCTTATGGGGATGAAGATTCTTCAGACGAGGAATGCATTTAATAGAAAAGGTAATTTATAAAAACACTGTATACTTCATTATAAACTCACTTAAAACTTTGACTGCATGATTTAGTAGAAATTTAGCATTATCGCACAAAAGTAAACTAATATATTATATTAATATCGCTTACGTGGTCCCATACTTTAAAGCATAACCCATTTCATTTTTTACAATCATCACCCTACAAGAAATGGTGACTTTGTAATAAATATTGATGTCTAAGATATGTACTAAGTATAATAATGCTCAAAATATACAAAAAGAACGAATCAGAAACGTATTGGTTCGTTGTTCCTCCCAAAACACGAGAGCGTAGCGGAGGACGGTGCTCCACCACGCGGATTTGGCCCTTGCAGCGTTGTCGAAAAGTCGACTTATATATTATTGGGGCAAATTGGGGCAAGATTTTATTTTAGATTCCCATTAAGGAAGGTTTGTAGTTTATCGTGGTGTAAATAACTCCGTGTCACACGGTGTCTCAATCAACTTCTTTTCTCGCTTTAGGTAAAAATTTGTTCCAAAATCAGGGTCCGCCATTTTGTCATGTAAAGTACATAAATATTCATCAGAGCTCATTGAAACCAAGTCTTATGAAGGACAAAGAACATATTTATAAAATGGCATAATATTTTACTCGATGATTTTCCTAGTTTGTGTTCACAATTGACTTGAAGTTGAAGAATTTCGTGAAAAATCGAAAACTGGAAATTTTCGCAAAAATTGGTCAACTTTGACCCCCTGTATAATTTTAATGAGGAGGATCCTACTTAAATGATCTCCATAGTTGTATGCAGAATTTATTCTAAATCAATCATGCGAAGTTTCGTAGTCCTCACTCAAAAAAAGCGTTTTCGTATTTTTGGCCAGCTTTTTTCGATTCTAGCCCACTGTGCGACGTTAAGCTGACTGGTCTGTAATTTCCCACGTCTGTCTTGACTCCGTCTTTGTAAATAGGGACAACTGTAGCTTTCTTCCAATCCTGCGGAATCATTTTGTTATTTAGAATCGCATGAAACAATACTCTTAAATAGGAAACCATGTTCACCGAACCCATTTTTAATAATTCTCCGGATATACTGTCTGGCCCGCGCGATTTATTACTTTTTATTCTTTCTAACTTTCTTCTAATATCGGCACTATTAAGTATGAAGTAGTTACATTGTGGTAACGTTTCTGCCGATGCTTCATCTGTATTTGACTTATTTTTTGTCGACTCCTTTGTGCGTTCTATATCCATCCCATTTCTTTGAGCACAGCTATACACCCTGGAGTACCAGTTATTTAAAATATTTGCCTTTACCTTGTCATCTGTTATTACTTTCCCATGATTGTCCTTGATTGCGATAATCTTCTGCTTATTGTCTCTTCTTCTCCCAAGGTATTTAAAGAAATTTCTCTTCCCATCTGTTCCTAATATATTAATGAGATATTTTTCCTTTGCCTCCTTTTTTTTCTTGTTCAATATTTTTGAAAGATTTTTATAATTTGCGCTGCTATATTCGCTGCATTTTCTATTTTTATACGTTTTTCTAAGTTTTCTTTTCAGTATCCTAATTTCTTTATTGTAATATTCCGGATCAGTATTACTCTTGAGATATTTCTTTGGAACATATCTTCTTAACCCTTCTGATAAAATGTCTTTAAAGCCTATCCACATTTCTTCGACGCTCTCTCCTTTGCCTGCCCAACTCGGAAATTTTTCTTTAAGAAACTGTTGAAAACCTAAACGATCACCTTTTCTGTACTGCCATATCTCTGCTTTTGATGGACATCTTAATGATTTGTAGTTTACTGTTTGTAGCTCAAGTGTCACTGCTTTATGATCACTTATACCCTCCGTAACATTGGTATCTAACAATAGAGAATAAGGTCTAAGCAGGAAAACATCCAGCACATTTACCCCCCTCGTTGCTTTTTCTACTACCTGCCTGAAACCTCCTTCGTTAATTATTCTGTTTACCAATTCCTGCGCCTTTCCACCCCCTGCTGTCGATCCGTCCCACGCTACTCCAGGTAGGTTTAGGTCCCCTGCGATGACTAATTCTTTCCGTATGGGCATCTCCAAAAGTAAATTTTCCAAAATTTCTAACGAGTTATAATCTTCTCCCGGTTTACGATACATTGCAATGACTTCTAATGCTTTCGCATCAGTGCTTTTTAGTTTTACACACATCATTTCTGTATCTTCCCTTACCCATTCTAAGGTACCCGCTATACCCTCTCTAACCGCTATAAAGATCCCTCCTCCCCTCGTGTCACGATCTCTTCTGAATATCGTAAAACCCTGTGGAAATATTTCATTTGAATATATACTGGGATTTAACCATGTTTCGGTTCCTACGATTACGTCCGGACTACTTGTTTCTATCAAAGTTTGAAATTCTTCCTTCTTATTTAGCATACTTCTGCAATTTACCTGAAGGAGTCTTAAACCCTTACCTTCGTCTGCTGTATTTTCTTTATGATGCTGCATTCTTCCCCCTTTTATTTCTCGGCAGAATTCTTCTTCCTCCTTACTACACATCCATTCCAGTCCACTCTTCTTTCTTCCGCGCACATCTTCATCGGCACAGCTTAAGTCACTCATATTTTCAAATTCATCATCGTAATCCCCCTTTGATAAGCAAAGAGAGCCATTTTCACAAACATCTCCTTTACCTTCGTTTGTTTTATCCAATTTTGATTTCCCCCTTAGCCTTGATCCAACCATATTATCCCTCTGAAATACTACTGTATTTTTCATATTAATCCCCGAAACCCCCCCATCCTTAATTAGTTTCCCGTCATCACACTATTAATAACCTTACAGAATAAATGTCCCAGTTTTATGTTTCCTTTTCTGCTTAAGTGTAATCCATCCCTTCCGATATCCTCACTGTTTAACCGACAGTTTGGGTCAACAAAAAGATTACTAACTTCTAAAATCTAGGTGTTTGTCTGCTATGGATAGTACTATAATATTCTAATATATTCATAAGTGTTTTTCTTAAGTACACATTTCTTATATTTTTCCCTAGATATCTCCTTTACTCAATAACTCTGCATATATTCATATTGTTATCTTATTATTTAATTCCTATTGTTATTCATGATTATGAATGTATTGTTATAAATTTCTTTAATAATGACAATGTAATCCATCAATAGACAACGTAACAACCATGTGAATGTCCGAAAGGAAATTTAAATTTTTAATCAACATGAAAAATATACCACAGTGGGAATCCAGGTGCATATACGAGGATAATTCGGCTAAAAGAGAAAAGAAACTTTTTACCAATAATTTTTAGTTAATCTTTAACCGGAATACCGACAAAGAGAATTTGTTAATTACCTAGAGCTATTAAAAGGGATATCATGTGCTATTTAATACCCATTAAATCAAATAAATAGGCTTTTGTATTTTCATTAAATTCGTGATATTTTTTTCATAATTTTCAGATTACTATAATTTTGGATAATTCTGTTTGCTCTGAACATCAAAGGTGGTAAAAAGTATTCAAATCCGATTGAAAAGGAATGAAATTATAAATTAAGCCTATTGAAGTATCGTTTCAAAGCTTTGTTATTACCATAGGAAAAAGTTCGATGAATGACTTTTTCAAAACATGGAAACCCTACTGCATTCACCTGTTGGAAACGATTGGTGGATTTTACGCCTTTGTGAGCAATAGAGAGAGATAATATCCGATTCTCTGTCAATGCAAAATACAAAATATATCCTACAAAACTCCCACGCAAAATTTGTTTGATCATCATATCCATTTGAGGTAAACTATTTCCTCTTCAGAAATCTGATGGAATGTCATACAATATCCACGATTGAAAATCCATGGGGTATTAGGTGTTAATCTATCACATCTAGTTATATTTATAAACGAGACCAGCGCTTGATATTTAGAAAAAATCTGTACTACATACATCTACAATTTAAAAATTCAAGAATGATTAATTCAGTTAAGTACAAATACATTAAAATAAAAGAAGAAATTTCCTAATTTAACTACCACGACAGAATTGAACAATAGAGTTATCCCTCCTTATTTGGATAATACTAGCCTTCGGAAAGTGGAAGATCCAGGTTCGAGTCCGACCTATAGCGGACTTTTTCTACTACATTTCTTCATCTTAATTCGACAGTTTAGTTAGTCAGTTTTCGTATAAGTGTACTGGAAGAAGCGAGAGAGAGGCATAGATATGCAGACGTTTTAAAATGCATTCGCATGTCAATAATTTTAATTTGAAAACTATACGTCTGATACACCTACATTAGGATGTCCCTTATTTTGCAAAAAAATGCGTATTTTTTGCAAAATAAGGGGCTCACCCCCTGAATATTTTTCATTGGGTCAGATTTACTCAAAAACCAAATTACATCAAAATAGACCGATATTAACCCGTGCCGACCTGAGCGAGAAAGTTGAATGTTAAGAATTATATAGCTTCTGTAGTTTTAAGTTTGAAATGCGTATTGATATATGATCAATATTTTAGCATTTATAGTCATCCTACATTGATTTCCCGCTTTTCAGGATAAAATTTTAGAAAAGTCTGGTAGCTGTCGGGCATTACGACCAGCCAAACGTCCCAAAAGGAATAAAATCTGATTTTCTTTTCTCTTTCTCACTCTCTTTTCTTTCGGTCTTGTGCCGGATCCTCCTCTGATCCGAACGCGACAACTACAATCCGAGATTCAGGATTTGCCATTTCTTCGGTACGGAACTATGTTTCCGCGCAAAGGATCGTTGCAAATAGACGGCTTTCGCCTAATCATTATAAAAATGGGATGTTTTCCCCATGGCTAATTCAGAAAGTTATTTCCAAATGCAAAGTATGATGTCCGCTGTGTTAGCGACACCTCGCGCCCACTCGAGCAAACTGGCTCGAGTTTTGAATCTACTGCCAAATGGTTGAGATATTGGGAGAAAGTTGAAGTAGAGTGTGCATAGAAGTACAGAAATGCAGGAACCCATTCAAATTAAAGTCTGCCAAGTTACCAATGGTTAATTTTTCTTTTTAGGATGGTTTCTGTGAAATTCCACGAATTCAAGACTGAACATATTAATTTTATTACAACGCAATCTAAAGTGGCAAAATGTGGAAGTTAGTTTGGGCATCTTTGTGTAGAAATTTCCTAAAGAGAGCTCATCATCCAGTGAAGGAAGGAAGGACACTAGTGACACATTTAAAATCACACGACATTACGTGGAAAACGTAACATCTTATATAACAAAGACGCTTTTTTAAACCTCGCGTTTCTCTCTGGAGAAAAATACACAACGTGCACTATTTCGTGATGGGGAACATAAAGGGATGAAATGTAAACGAAAACATCTGCGTTGGCATTGTTTGTGCTCTCCATAGAAATCTCAAACAGAGAATGCGGTTCTTTCAGGAGTTTCGTATTTATTTGATAAAGAGAGCGTCTTCATAGGTCAAGGTTAACAAGGATGGAGTAATTTATGAAGCAATGGCAAGAGGACGCCAAAGGGCATTAGATCAACGCTTATAATAAAGCACGAATGTGTCACGCCTTAGTAGGGCACGCAAGAGCGCTTTTAGCTCCAGTAAATAAAGATCTTTGTATCCTCACTGCATCTGACGGGCTTGATGAAAGAAAGGTACTGTCTTTTTCATGAAATTCGTGATAACAGTAAAGCGTATTTTAGGGACGAATATCTCAAAAATAGGTTCAATTCCGATTTCGCTCCTTAAAACAAAATCGAACTATTTCTAACCGTTTTTTTTCGCTCCGACCACTGTAATATCTTATCCTACAGATCTTTTACTATTGTCAGTACGTTCATTTACTTTACATTACCCTAAATGTTATGAATATTAAAAAATAATTGTTCTTTTATGAAATGTAATAATAATATGAAATGTAATAACATGTAATGCAATATATAATAGATAATTGGTTTTATTTCTTTACGACTATTGTAGTATTTTAACCTACCGAAAATTTCTCTTATCATTTCTAGCATTTTCATTTACATTACAGTACACTAAATTTTATGAACAAAGCTAAAGAATAGTTAGCTGCAATTAATAACTACACGTGGTTAGTCACCGTAAAACGAGAAATATCCCAAGGAAAAATGGACCTAATTTTTACTGTTCAGTATATTTCAATCTATTTCTATTCTCTCAATATTGCGTAGGTTTTATATACCTTATCTCAACGTTTTCCTGAATTGGATATACTCTACTGAAATAAAAAAATAACGCGGTTCTTCCTCCTCGAAAACAATCTTTCTTTCCTATTTCCTTCATGTGTTATATTTTATATTATTGTGAAATATAAATACCTTTCTGTTTGTAATACAATATGACAGGGCTTAAATGAAAGATGAGATTATCTAATTCCAATTATTCCCAAAGAAGACGCAAATAATAATAAAAAAAGATGAATGTAGTAATTGTAATATACATAATCCTAATCCCCCAGACTTCAACCAAGGTACTTGACAGACTTTTTCAATATCCTTTATTCCTTGGGAAGTTTATAATTTACTGAAATTCAAACGTCTGTTTCATTCCTTAGCCTTGGGCAAACTCAGAAATCCAAAATAAATATTTTTGATTGCAGAATGAGAGTTTAAAATAAAACACAATAGCTACTGAATGTTAAACATAAATTTTGCATTTCACATGCTTATTCATGAGCTCCAAGGCTTTAAATTTAAGTACCATTTATGAATTCAGTCTTAAATATGGAAAAAGCCAGCATCAACGTCACAAAATATTCCTCGAAATCCGAAACAAATTTTCTATCAATTGCTTCACCGAACCTTTCTAAATTTCAAACTTTAGTACGTCTATATTAAATTTTGAGCACCCACATCCGACCTTTACACTTATATTCTCCAGATGTTCTTGGAATTTATTGAATAAGCCCAGGACGCAGTAGACCCCAAAGATGATATTTTGCAGACTTCCATACTCTTATTCTTTCGTAACGGTAAAAATTAACTGCAATCATAAATTCCCTTAACGATGGGATCATATTCAGAGGGCAGGGTTGTGTAAAGCGACCCTTAAAGTGTATTAACCATAGTACGAAATCACTTCGTTAGTGAGATTTAAGAATGCGGTTGTTTCCATCATTTCGAACGCTCGGAAGGTCTCTTGCTCATTAAGTTGTGCAAAGAAAGCTTTGTCGTTAAACGTAAACATCACTAGAAAAAGTAGAAATTAGCTCATAGAGCGCTTTTCGAACAATGCATTTTGACTAATCAGGTTATTTTTATAGGTAAAATTTTCATAATTATATTCTGAAGCCGTGTAATCATGTTTGATGTAATGATCTCATCTTTTTCATCCATAATGCAATGTTGGTTATAATATTTTATTTATAAATACCATGAATATAAAGTATTTAATATATTTATGTATGAATATGAATATTATAATATATAGAATATATTTATGTGTATAAAGTTTTAGTTATATATAGCATTAAGTTTATAAAAGTCGCCATTACAACAATTATACTGCATACTTCAAATTATAAGATTTTTACAAGGCCATGATTTCTTCTTACATCAATCCAAAAGTCAAAGAATGCCAAATCGTGATGACGAGTTTGAATAAAGCATAAAAACATCTTAATCAAGGACTTTAGAGCAACATGATAAGAAGGGAGAAGTAAAAAAAGTAAAAAGTTATGTCACAATATAGCGCTCTATACTTCATGGGTTCTTAATACATATTTGCCGTATCTTAGAGGAGAGGAAAATCCGCCTTATTAACGGATAGTAGAGCGTCTTAAACGGTATTTTTACAATGTGATTAGTATTAATGGGACCTAAACCGTGAGAAAACTGCATATTAACCAGAATAGCGTCTTAAAGGTGAGCATTTTAAGCGTGTTTTACCATGTACATATTAGGTAAACATGCTAAACTACTACTTGCATACTAATGCTACTTCTTGAATATTTTTGTAGAATTAACTTGCCGTACCTCATAGAATTATAAAGAAATTTGAAAGCTAACATTTCTCCGCACTGTAAAAAAACGTTAAAGGCAGAAAGGCAGTCACAGCTGCGAACCAGTTTGAACTCCATTCGAAACAGGATTTGATTGGACTGAAACCATCAATGGTTTAGAAATGCATCATTTTTTACGCCCGGCTTCACCTTTACGAGCGAATGACAACGTTCTTTTTTTGCCCTCAATTACTCACTTAATTAACGGCCTATAAGCGTGACTATTAATAACATTGGGCGGACATGAAGCTGTTAGCGCGGTTGAGGAATGGGAGAACGAAATTTGCATATATTCCCAAGAGAGGGAGTGCAATCAACGTGAGAAAACGACCGATGCGGTCCGTTTGTTGCAATTTGGCGGAACTTTAAGGAGATGAATTATGCGCAGAAATACGCTGCTCCCAATAGAGAGTGGATTCGATGGGAATCAAAATAGGAGAAATAATTTCTTAGCGTGACTTTCGAATAGACTGTATAAGTACGAAATTGTCAAAATAATGAACTGAAAAGGGGAAGAAAATTCAAAGGTTTAGTATACTAGAAATATTTGTTTACATCTATTCAGAAACATTCGGAAAAAATATCAACATAAATATTCAAAGAAGAGCTATTCAATTAGCAACTAAACTTAACAAACTGCGGTGTTACTTGATGAAACTTTTCTATATAAAAACTTAATATATATAATAGGAGGGTCAGCAAGACAGATCCACAAAATCTTTCATTAATATCCGCTAACGGTTTCGTTACTTAGTTACGTCCTCGGGTGCATTCAATTTATCAAAGTATTTTCACCCAATCTAATACTGTTACCTAGTAACGAGACCGGCAAACTTCCCTCCAATGAAAGTTAATAATCCATGAAACTCGTGAGTTGCACTTCTGTTGATGTGTGATCTTATATATTTATAGGGTGAAGATTAAGAAAAAAATCATGTAAGCACTACTTCTAAAATTGAGATTATTAGGCAAGATTCAGAATATAAACTTCCAGGTCGGGTACCATTTCTGCAGTGAAGTCGTTTAGTGATGTTTGCACCTCTAAGAAAGAGTCGAACCCGGGACCGCTTACAGAAAAGAAAACACCAATTACGTCGACCGGAAACCAAGCAACAATATTCATTATATAACTTATTAATATTACTCTAAATATTCCTCTATCAACTCTTCATAACCCATACCATAGCTATGGTAATTATAGGAGATGTGACCATTTATAACCATAGTAACCATTTATTCCTCTATCAATTATTTCCTATCATACATTACTTTAAACACTGTTTTTAAATTGTATAAAATTCTTGCTTTTTTCTTTTCCTTCATATTGTTATTATTTGATATTTTTATACTGATTCGATTCAACGAAATTTCCAATTTCTACCTGTTTTTGAATCTTAATAAATATATAAAATAGACTTTCACTTCCTCGCTGTCACTGTGACCTCATGGTGACATTTTGGCTTCACAAAGGCTTCTCAATTGTAATTCCTATAAGCTCTGAAATGTTTACTGACAAATATAATCATATCATAAGTAAATAAATAATTGAATTACAGTGTTTTAAAGCAATAAATTATGTCTCATTTAAGTTGCCACATTAATTATGGGCACGCATCTACTATTTTTACTTATCTTTGTCCGTGGAAATCCCACAGAATTATTTAATGTCAATTTATTTATAAATTAAGTCAAAAGGATACATTTCCACGAATTAAAATAAAAAAAATATTTGGTACAAATTAAAATAATTGCCACTCACAAAAGGAATTTCACAAAGAGAGGCCTGAACTCATTGAGTTTGTTTGGAATCATTTAATCACCAAGGCAACTCAAAGGATTTGGTGGCTTTGATTAAAAGGGCCCACGCAACACGGATTGATTCGACAACAAGCACGTAACAATCGTCGCATAAATGAAAAACACTTGGTTACTGCCACAGCAGATATTCGACCGATTTCGTCAATGCATTGAAATCTTCTTTGGTATCAACAACCTTCTTAAATTGAAAAATTAGAAACCACCAAAATTATGTAGTAAAGGATGTGACACTCATTGGACGAGAAACAGAGTTTGCTTAAAAAGTAAAACAATGCAAAGAATGCAGCCTATTACAGTTATATAGTGGCGGACTCACTTTACCTCTATAGCTGTGACAAGTGAAGTTAATTAAATAAATAAAAGACCTGTTAAAGTTGAAAATCACCCATTTAATAATTAATTGGGCGAAAAATCTCTTCGTTTTGTTTTCTAATGTAAGAGAAATAAAGGGAATCAATGAAAGAAAGGAGATTAGAAGGTAGGTTACCACTGCTTGACAAATTTGGAGAAAGCACGTTTTCCGAGAACATAGTTGATATTATGCGAACCCCATATTACTTCAGCCAATCCGATAATAAAAATAAAATAAGAGAAATAGACGCTAGAATATCTTGTTTTAAGGACTCATTCTTTCCGCGAACAATACGCGGTAATAACAAGCTAAAGAAGTAGCTCAATTGTGAGCGTTTACACCCCTTGCCACACTCCGAAAAGCTGCTTGCAGGGTATTAATGGAGATATTTAGATTTGTAGCATCTCGTTTAAAACGTGGCTTTCATTCTGTTCCCTGTAAAGCGCCTTAACCGGGTTTTACTGTGAATGAATATTAAAGTTCTTTATACATATGCAGCAAAAACCCACGAGGCATTTTCTCGCCACCAATCCCATCTCTTTACACACAATGAAGAAGTAACTTGCAATCAGTCTCAAATTTTCCACCACAAATGATAATACCCTCGTCCAGCACAGGTCGCGGAAAAAGAGGAAAATGATAAAAGGCTCTCTTGATTGGAAGCGCGAAAAAATTAAACGCTTGGGAAGGATAAAAAATAATTTAAATCATTTTTCCGCTGGAGAAGAATGGAAGAAAAGGGTTGGAAAATCTCGCCAGTAATTATCTTTGAAAACTGCGGCGTTTCCTTAATATGCGCGATTTGAATGAACAAAGCCGCACGAATTAAGGAACTTTTCAAATTTTGACTCTTATTCTCTCCGTTGAATTCTTTGGCGGTTTTTAAATCCTTCATCAGCGACTTTCAAAATAGAACGAAGTTTACTGAATTTTAAAACGGAAATATCCGAAACGACCTTCGATGACAGCTTCGAAATACAAACTGAATGCCTCTTTTTACACATCACTGTTCTTTTAACTCCAGGGTATTCAAAAGTAGTGTCAGTCAAAGTTTGAGAATCCTTTTTTAATTTTTGAAAAACACTTTCCAATACAGAACAGTTACATTTTATAAAATATTTGTGAGTTTCACAATTTTTGGGAAAGTAAGATTTTTCTTTCACACTCACTATGAACTCACATTTTATTTTTTTAAATACTTATTTCTGTATAATAATTTTATAACTTTATAACGAGACATAATAGTTGATTATTAAAAGATCAAAATAGTCAATTTTAAGCAATGTTTTATTCTGATAATTTCTTAAATATTTTATATCATTCGTATCTTTTTCATTTATCATTTTTGTAACTAATTTTCTGCTATTCATATTTCTACAATCCACTGCTAATACCTTGCTCTTTCCACGGATTTAACTTAGAATAAATAGATAGTTTTACAATAGTTACTCCAGGATATTGTGGATTAAAACTCTTCCAAACTAAAACGAAAAGAGTTAAAATTATCAGCTCCACTCTAATAAGAAAAAACCCAGGAAATTCTAGGGACCCAAAGCTTACCCTTGAGGAACCAAAAGAAAAAGCAAATGCAAGTTAATGCACGGTGCGTGTTGATGCGTGGGGGTTGCTTAAGGAAGCAAAATAGATAAGGAGCTTCGGAGAGTGGCTTTAATCTAAATGTAAATGAATGAGTGTATGAGATGAGTAGCAGGGTGCTGAGATAGTGAGAGAGAGAGGAATAAAAGGGAGAACGTGATGCTGCGAGTTGCTACGGGGATTTGGAAGAAACAAAGCTATTTGTTGATGAGGCACTTGAGATCCCTTGAAAGGGTTGCCAAGGGAACGGCAGAAGTGGCGGATTTGCTGTGAGGAGGATAGACAGACAGATGGAAGGACTTCATTCCGCTGAAGTCTAGGAATCAAGAACCCTTTTCGCGTTTAATCCCACCTGCTTGCGGAGTCGCATTACAAAGGATATAATTGCAAGTTTTGAAACGGAGTTGTCCGAACTTATTCGCAGGTCACAATTGAAGTTCTATGATAGAGATGGGAGGGTATGGAACATTAAATTATGCAACCATTATTTCGTGTGTTTGTATTACTATTAGAATTTTTTATCTTGTTCTATATTAATTTACACCGACAAATTGCGTATACTATTATAATTGATGTGAAAGATGAAATATAATCCCATCATAGAAACAAAATTTGAAGTAATGATTGTTCTATTGTTCTAGCATAATTGGATAAAGCAACTGGCACGAAAGTGAGAGATCCGAGTTCGAGTCTCGGTTACGGCGGACTTTTTCTCCATCAATCCTTCATCTACTATTATCAAAATATTACACAAAAGGTCATCAAACACATACCGACAAACAAACAGGTGTTTAAAGTATATATTGGAATTTGTTGTAAAATAGTGGAGTGAATTTAAAATGTTTTTTTTAAATTTTGAATCGAGAAAACCAGAAAAGGAGAGTTGAAATTAAGACGGGCGAGAGATTGACTATAGCGGGTTGTAGTGAATCTGTGTATTGGATGAATTCGCGTTATAAACGGGTAGGAAAGCTTCTTAAGCGATATTATTAGCATCCATTCCGAGTGATTGGGTCCTGAATCGGGAGCAAACCGCGTCTTAAATGGTACAGCTGCTTAACCGGGAAGCACTTTAATTGGGAGCGTGTTAAACTGTTTTTACTATATTACGAACAACTGAAATGTTTTCGATAGTATAAGTATGCTACATGCGGCTTAATTAGAACAGTTATTAGGGGTAATACCTCTATGATTTTAATTTCTATTATATTACGTGTATTATCGCATTCTATGATGTCAGTATTTGATGTTCAATGGTATTACTTTTCAGATAGAAATTTCCTCATAATTGCAAGCCAACTTAGAACAAAATAACAAGAGGCTTATCGCCTAAAGTGAGAGTCATTAGAATGAATTCCGAGGAAGATATTCTTTAAAAAAAGAAGCATCAACTAAACAAGAGAGACGAAGAAGGCAAAACAACATGATTAATATTTCACGGAAATCCGCCCCAGGAAAAGCATTTGCGAATTTATTGACTCTCCCCTGGAGACCTGTTATTTACTACCTTTATTAAACTTTCACGGAATTTTACAAGCAGCTTTACGTGGAAGCATTTTCAATACAATATTTCAGCAGGCTCTCGCTGAAAACGATTAACTTCATGCGAAAAACAAATTAAAGAACTGCTATTCGAACTGGAATGAAAAATGATTAAATGTGAAGTGAAATTCGCAGAGGGGTTTCATTACAAAAATGCGAATAGGAAAAATTAATATTGAAAATGAAGTTCATCTTCCGATAACATCAATATCATAGGCAAAAATCTCAATAGCGATCCCTCTGAATCTTATCTAGAAATCACCGATGTGAATATATTTATTTATTAAATGTCAGTTACTCCAGTAAGAAATACATTAAGACATTTTTGAAAATTGATTTCACGCACATTTAGACGAAAAAGAATTGTGGAATTTAAGGATTCCTTAGAAAGCCAATCACTTTCTACAGTATTCATCAGTATTTTTCTATCCGTGATTTGACTCCAGACTATAGAAAAATACTCTCAATTCTTATAAGAGTATTTTCTTCAAAAAGCTCCGAACGTGATTATTCAATTCTCATACGCTTTAATGGGAAAATATGAAATTAATGAGGAAATGTATGGGAAGTCGAATATGTATTATAAGAAAAAGATTATTAAAGTTAGGAAATCAATATTCAGCCACAATATAATATTTTGTACCGTAAATGGTTTAAAATTAGATTTAGCGAGCAAAATTTCGGGCTTTGTTAGAGAACCAATCATAAATCAATAATTTCTACCCAAATTATCGATGGTTATATCCTAGACTACTCGAAAATTCTCTCACAAGAGTCTTGCAGAATTAAATTAGAAATAATGGTCGTACGAAATCGAGACAAGCACCAAAAGAAATAAAATTGAAATATTCATAATTAGGTCTAAGAATATCGTATTCAACTCAAAATTGCGAGAATTTGGACAAACATTATGAAAATGTCACAGGAAAAAAGCACCCGCAAGAAGGAAGGTGTGACAAACCTGCGAAACCTACAGATAAACAATTAAATAGTAAAGAAAAATCACGTTAAGAAAGGTTTAAAATGAAATCAAATAATACAAGCCTATTTTCACACAAAGATACGCTTTCACATGGATAAAACTAATAGAAACGTCTTCGGATATAAACAGAAATTACAAGCACTGAGTCAAATTATATCGCTGAATGTCCGGTGTTTGAATGTATAAGGAAAGCTAAATAAGTCCATTATTAGAGCAAGTATGGGACTGATAGCTTAAAGCAAGAGATAGAGTGAGTGAGGAAGATCGCTCTTTGTGGGATGAAGGCGGAAGTTGGCAAGGAGGAGTGATATGTGTTTGGCGGGTTTCATTCCCTCCCTCCTCCGAGAAATCTTCTGAGAAAGACAAGGAACAGATAGCGATGCTCAATGGATCCTTGAGGGAATGGCTTTAATACTATCCTTCGCTTGAGGAATCCAATGTTCTTTATTTGTCCTCTAATTTAGAATAGATAGTCAACCGATAATAGGATTGTTAAACAGCTGAAGTCACTGTGAAATCTCCGAATATGTGCAAAACTCTACAATCGCCGAGTACGCCGGTGGAAGTCGGGCCAATTCCTCGAAAGGAAAAGGAAGCCGCGGACTATCAACCTTCTGGGAAACACCCAATGTGCGACTATGCCATCCTCAGGGGGTAAACTTTAAACGGCAATGTATGTGGAAAAATAAATCTCACGCCTAATTCGAAATTTGAATAATAGGTCTCCCATAATTATAATGCGGCATACCAATAGCGTATTTATTCTACCACGTTAAAAATAGTTCTACTCCGTTAACAATATCATTACTAAACTAAATACTCCCACTGCTTTAACAGTACTACTACAAATATTGCGTTATCAATACTGCTACTTCTATTCTACTGCGTTAATAATACAAATAATTAATAATTAACTATACAATATTACTAATACTACGCTTACAATAATACAAATAATACTGTGTTAACAAATCCTAATAATAATGCTTTAACATTACTTATAATACTGCGTCAACAATACTACTGCTATTCTACTACTACATTAAAAATGCTGCTGCTACTATTAATCTCTTAACAATACTACTAACAATACTACTATTACTGTGTTTTACATATTTTCGACCTTAACTACCTCATTTCTCATCTTTCCTGGTAAGCCTCATCCCCTATTCCTCAATATATTTATAGCTAATTGTGTATGGATTGTGGAACCACAAGGCGAAAAGAGGGATGGAGAAATTGATTCGGTTCCTTGAGAGAGGACCATATAGTCCGCCTTAATAAGGAAGGAAACTAAGATTGGGTGGAATTCAAGTGCGTATTTGTGAATGGCTTTCACCGATATGAGACGTGGGATTTGAGAGGGGCGATATGGGAGAAGGATTTAAATGGTTTATTTCAGACCCTTGGAGGCATTCCCTTGCCTTTTTAATACGCGGATTCGTAGAGGTTAATTAGAAAAAGTTGGCTGAATAATTCGTTGATCTCTTCAATCTAGTCCCTCATAGTTAAACTTTCTCTTTAGTTGATTAACATCATGCGAGTTCCTTCATTCATTTAGTGATATCCAGAGGTATATGCATTTAAAAAGAAATTGTATACATAAAGAAAATACACACGTTTACTAGATATACTTGCGTACAAAACTCCAAATTTTAAGCTCTACGTGTTAGTCACGTGGGCAGCGGTCCCGAGTCCGATTCCCGGTAGGAGCTCCAGTGAGAAGTAACCCCAGATGGGGTAGCACTTTTAAGAATACTACTACTACCTATTTTTTAATTTCTAGTCTATCTTTTAAAAATAGGTATTTTAGACTAAGGGTCTCTTCTAATTACCAAATCTACCACTTTTTAAAACTTCCTTCAATGTACAGACACTTACAGATTTATTATATGTACAGATATACATAACGAGGATATTCACTGTGGATATGATGGTTCTATTTCTTATGGCATAAACAAACCAGTATTTATTTTATTCCTTTATGCTTTAGTTACCAACGGTTAGCTTAGAAAATTGTATGAAACTATCAGGAAACAATATACTCTATATCGCACATAATTGGTAAAGAAACAGCGAGTGAGACACCCTTCTCCAAGAACTAAATGTGGTTTGAATTTATAATAATTCTGTTAAAGTTATTATAGTTAAAATTGCTAAGAATTTACATGTTCTAAACGGCGAATCTGCATCATATGAAAGAAGATAGAAAATTATGGAGCTTTTCATTTACAAGGAAATCTATAAATTTAATTCCTCATGTTGTGGCACATTAGTTCATTTCCTCACTTGACATAAATCCAGAATATGAAATCGGGAAAAAGTACGTAATTAATCTCGTTAATGTTTTCAGCAATCGAATTAAGAGGCCCCTTTTTATGCCTCGTAAATCAGCTCTTCTTAATATAATTTCAAGAGTTCTTTTGAAAACTTGAGGGAAAACTGATTCGAAACCATTCAACTACCAATTAAGCCTTCTTTAGATGAGTACATCAATTAACATTAGTTTCTTTTATAATTGGCGATTCATTAAAATTGGATATCATTATCCTTTGTAATAAGATTAAAACTCGAAATTTTCCACATTAAATACCATTCAATAGAGTACCTTCATTTTAATTGAAATATGAGCAGTAAATAAAAGTGGATTCTGAGCGAACACAACTACAAAATATTTGTTCGAGTAACAAACAGAGTACTCGATGCTATCTATGGAAAAACTCTCTTTAAATTTGAAAGAAAAGTGCTGAAATTCCATAACACTCGAAGGGATGGATTTCTGGAAGTGGTGAATATTCTGCATATCCATAGATATAAACTTGAACACGGAAACTTGGGCCATAAAAGAGAAGCACTTCAAGCGAGGAATTCCTCTGCCTATTCAAAACCTTTACTCGCGCCCGATAGAAAGAAAATCTGCCGAAATTTCATGCCTGCGGAAAATTGCACCGATGCTTAAAACCTTGGAAACATGCTTTCGCAAATCATTTCTGGATTCATCGGGAAGAATAAGAGACACTGGTTACAAAATGGAGAAAAAATGTGTAAATACTTATTTAGTATCCATACAATTGCTGTTATCTACTTCAGTTCCTTTACTTATTAAAAATAAGTGAAAGATAATTATAGAAAACCAAGAAACATGACAGAAATAAAACAACCATAAAGATATAAAGAATAATAATAATATAAAATAATAAAAATAATGTATAAAATATTAAAAACAATATAAAATAAACAACAATGGATATCATAAAAATGAACAGCAATAAATAAAAACAATATAATATCCTAAGCAATTGGTTTCAATCGAAACTTCGTGGAATTTCCCAGGAACATCTAGCGAAGAAAAACACTTTATAACTCCCAAAGAATATTTTTAATTCTAAAATAATTTGTTTCATCGACGTGTTAAGGTCCACCTGAACAAGTCAACAAGTAGAAGAATCAGGTCAAATTATAAACTTCCCCTGGGAATTACTAAGTGTTTTCATAAGATCTTTAGTAAAATAGGAAATATATAATAGTATAACGTAATCGAAAAATAAGACAAATATAAAAAATATAATGTCAAGAATTGAAGTTAAGTTAATGCAAAAATAATCAGTAAATGTAATAAAGGAAATAATCCAAAAGAAGGAAGTAGAATAAAAAGAAAACATTCATTAAATCACTCTTCATCTCCAGGGATGAGAAATGAAAAAATACTAGTACTAGCTTACTAATATAAGTATTAGCTTAAACAAGATGTCGAAAAACTCATATTAATAAAACGTATAAAATCTCCCGAAAATTCCATATAAATTATTTTTATTGCTAATTGGTTTATTAGTGAAAATACTCATTCATTTATGTTTACCGTGGATACAGACATTTTATATTAAATTCACTGAGGCATAAACTATATATACTCAATCTAAAATATAATTAAATCTGAATTAGATTGAAATGGAAAATTTTCAGCCCTTGCATTATAATCTAATTGGAGGCGAGTGGATTTAGTTATCCAGGATGCTTATTTAAACGCTCAAGCCAATCAAAGTAGGAACTGAAATTTAATAATAGAAGTATACTCATGTTACGTCACTATAAATTGAATTCATGAGATTTAAATTAAATCCATAGAGGTAAATACTAAAAAATACATTTATAGTTGAATTAAGTTATGTCATTTTAGCTCGCTATATTTTTCCTAATTTTCCAGCATCAGTATCAATAAATTATTCAACTGAAAAATTAATACCTCTTAAGTTTATAAAGCAGAATTTTTAATACAGAAATATATTTCTTTAAATAGGAACGGTTTTTTACAAGCGTTGTGAAATACTAACTACATACAAATAATATATTAGTAAAATATTACATCTTAACAGTATGAATACATTATTTGTTGAATTCAAGAATTGAAAATAATTATAAACACAATAACAAATACGCATACGTATATTTTTTATTAACAATAAATATGAATTTCAAGGTATAAAAAAATAAATTATTATTAATTTTAGGATCTGGATATGAGAAAATGCATTCGAGATAAAAAACTTTAAAAAATTCAACTAATACATTGAAATTTAAAGAATAAGAAATATATTTTCAAACAAAGAAAGGAGCACGATACATTACGTAAAACTATACCATTCTCAGGTGCACAGTGTTCTTTGGGAGACTTAATGACAACTAAATGAAATTTGAGTCATGCAGCAGAAAATATTCAATTGTAACGAGGAATCCCAAAGAACTAACTTTTTCGACTAATGAAGGCATTCCAGCTTTTTAGAAAACAGAGTATTCCATTTCGGATCTTAATTCAAAAAACCGGAAACTTTGACCCAATTCGTCTGGGAAATGAGAGAGATTCTTTTTTCAGTGTATTGAGAAATGCGTAGTTTTCTTCCCTTAGTATATGTGCACCTCAAAAGAGAAAGATTTCCTATTCTGATTGATTTAATTCGTTGAAATTTTATCACAAAACATGCATCTCAGGTCCCTTTGTTCAAAACCATTGTTTTCTGTTCTATGTTAAATTAAACTACCATTTATTAATTTTAACTATTCAGATCAGTTTTACATTGAAATTTGAATAGATAAATGGATGGAAGAGTAGTACTCTTAAAGTCTCAATTTCTCCCAAAATGAGAACTTCATTCATTCATTATTTGCATTATTAACTAATTTTTTGTAAATCATTTAATAATTATTTATTTGTCATATATTTTAATTATTTATTTCTTATATATTTGTAATCTATTTATCTTTTACATATTAATTATTATTTTATTACTAATGTATTATTATTCATACTTTTTATTTATCAACTCTTTATACCTTCTAATCATTTAATATTTGTTCATTGCTTATTTATTCGCTGTTAATTAGCTGTTTCTAAATTCTTTTTATTCATTAATCACTATCTAATTATTTACTTATTATTTATCAATTGTTTAATAATCATTTTTAATGTATTTATGATTTATCTCCGAATTTTTTTATGTCTATATATCTATTACCTATTATTTATCCATAGTTTATTTATTAATTTTTATCAACCTTTAAATTATTTAATATTTTTTTATTTGTTTCTTATTTATTGAATAGCTTCTTATTTATTAATTCAATAAAAAAATGTGTGAAATTGTAGTTACTTGAGAAAAACCTTAATAACACCCCAGCATCTCACCCATTGAGGAATAAAAACCACTGCATCACCCAGCTACAAGCTCTTATTAAATCTCCGGAAAGCACTACGGCGATAAAATCCGACAACGCGAAACTCTCAGCGGATTAAAACGCACCTAAAACCTTTGTAGAGACGTGCCTATAGAACACGGCGGAAACCACGTTCTGGGAATATGTTCACATAATCCGATTCCCGGTGCGTTTCAAATATTACGGAGGTGTAAACAGAGTATGACCTATAACGCAGGCAATATTTGGAAAGGCTCTCAGAATAATCTGAAGAAAAGAGTAACGTAATGAAGTACAAGAACGTGGAAAACTGTGTCTTGAAGAGGCCTTAAGAGCTCAAGGGAAAGCAAAGGAAATCCTCGGGAAGAGAAGTAACGATTATGTGTGTGAGGAAGATATAAAGAACAGGCATTTCTGGAATCGGAAACAATAGGAAATACATGGATCGAAAAGAGACAAGTGTGGGTGAAAGAATGGTAGCGAAGTTTTTTACGCTTCAAAAAGCGAAACTACTATAGTGTTCACAAGTGGAATGCATGGATTCATGGATCAGAAAAATATTTCTATGTTCTTCATCTAACACTGGGTGGTACTGATGCCCATCCTAATGCCAAACATTGATAAATCGAATAGTTTTTATTTGTCCTTTGGTATGTACAAGATACGTGGAAATATATCTTTTGACAATCTTTGTCTAGATTTTTCATTTGATGTAGTCATATAAAGATTACTTGAGTAATAGTGATGCTTAATATCAGCTTTGATTTAGGTTTTGCCTTATTAAATGGTACGTTAGTGTTACTGGTAGAGTCATTCCGCGTCTCTTACATGGACTTTTTTCTCTTATAGCATTATGGATCGGTAAGGAAAGCAAGTGGCAACTACCTCACTCCTCATCTTGCCAAGTTCCTCACTCCCTCTCCTAGTCTATTTAGTGAATAACTGATATAGTGATAATAATAAATAGTATTACTAATAGTTAAATACACTCTAAAAGTAGCTAATGGTAGAGGGGATTGGCTTAATCCTACTTCGGACTGAATACCTTACAGTTACTGCTTCCATATATGGAATAGAATATTTTCGCGTACAGGATAAAGACGAAATTATTTTACAATCAATTTTTACCCAGTCCTGTTCATTGAGGTAAACTTATCTAATAATCAACGTGGTGTGTATATTTATTTATTCATCTGACATAAGATTGAGTAGGAATCGGGGAATGATCAATCCATATTTACCTTACCAAATCCTTTCACATACTTAAAAACGTACTCTCGATAGATTTAAACGATAAAGGAATACTTAAATATAATATATTGTATTTTCTATGTCGCAGTAATTATTCCATAAAGATCCCCAAAACTACCTATAAGCCACCTTAAAAATGTTTTGGTTTTAAATGACAAACAATTCAGCAGGTAAAATATAAATGTTAAGAATAACGCAAAGAAGTTTTCGTCTCCATGGTGACGTAATAAACTTTGAGCTCCTCTTTGACTATTGTTGTACGTGAAATAATAATTACGAAGGATGTCGAAATAAAATTTAATTACAACTACTACAACATGATGTAAGCCAGGTAATAATCACCCTTCAGAACGAAAATATTCATTAGCTTCCCGTATTAGTGAAAGATTTAAAAAGAATCCGGGAGAAATAATAAAAGTGAAAGGGATACCCGGAAATACATGAAGGGGGCGGAAATGAGGAAAAGTCTTATAGAGCGAAACGGAGATTATTGTCACGAAAGAAATAAGCAGTCATGTGAAAGAAGGAAAGAGTAATGAGGGATAGAAAGAATGTAGAATGAAGGAATGTTGGAAAAGATTGAAAAAATTAAATGAAGAAGATATGAATAGAGACCGAGAAAATGAGAAAAGTAAGGACTAGAAAAGGAAAATAAAATATCAAAGGAAGAGAATTGGAGTAAGACAAACAGAGAAATAAAGGAAAGAAAAAACAGAGAGGAAAAAGATGTGAAAGTAAGAGAATGAAAAAGAAGGCGGATATATGAGAGGAAAGAGAAAGCAATAAAACAAGAGGAGAACAAGAAATAGGAGCGTATGAATAAAAAAAGGACAAGAAGAAAAAGGGAAATGATCAAAGGGACAAAAAACGGATAGGAGAAACGGGGAGAAAAAGTAAAACGGGAGAGAATTTAGGGATAGAGAAAGATAAAATGACAGCAAAAGGACAAGATAAAAGATAGAAGAGAATATAAACAGAATTTAAGGTAAAGAAGTAAAATAAACGAACTGGAAGACAGTAACTGGAGTATTGTAGTGGAGAAGGGTAGCAAAAGACTATATATAAAATATAAAGAGGTAAAGATAAATAGAAATACGGTATATTAGACTGAATGGACATTAGCGAAAATATATCCCATTTGAAAGAATTATCTACAATCTACAGCAAAGAGGCTGGTTTGAACTTTCTATCTTCTACCATTAAGATTATAAAGCTAGGAAATGAGGCTTACTAAACAAGATGAGGATTGGAGTATTTTAACGTTGTTTATTAAAGATGGAGAAAGAAACATTTATAAACTCAAAATGTATTGATTCAACTTTGTGAAATAACAATCCAAAGTAATACTTTGTATTTGTCACGGTTTTAAAAATGAGGGAAATACTAAGTAATACTAATGCTCGAATTTTTACGAAATATGTAGAATATTGAGGAATATACAGGAAAAGAAAAGAAGAGAGAAAACAAAAGATTTAGTGAGGAGGAAAAAGAAATCGTAATTCAAGGAAAGAGGAACGATAGGTTATAGAGGAAAAGCGATAAAGTAGCAATGGGAAGAGAAAAGCAGAAGAGATGAAGCCATAGAAAGAGGAAAAGCAGGAGAGTGTGTGTGTGTGAGGAGGCGAGAAGATTATAAAGTTGGTGCGCAGAAAAGGGAGAGCAATTATAGGAGGCGAAAAACAAGCGGAAGTTAGGCCATGATTTTTGGGGGACAAAAAAGATGGAATGGAGCAGACAAGAGGATGCTGCGAAGAAGAGGGGATGAGTTAAGGGATGAGGGGGAGATGAGGGATGAGGCGAGAGATAGTATAGGATGTGGGAGAGATTGAGATGAGGAATGAGGCAGGAAAGGATATAGGATAAGGGATGAGGGGGAGATGAGGGATGAGGCAGGAAAGGATATAGGATAAGGGATGAGGGGGGAGATGAGGCGAGAAGGGGAATGAGGTCAGGTGTAGGGGAAGAGGGGAGATGAGGAATGAGGTGAAGAATGGGATGGAATGAGGGAGGGGAGAGATGAGGGATGAGGTAGGAAAGGATATGAGATGAGGAATGAGGCAAGGAATAGGATAGGTGGGAGAGATTGAGATGAGGGATGAGGTGAGGATGGGAATGAGGTAAATATGAGGATAAAAAGGAGACAAGGATGAAGATGAGATAAGTATGAGATTCTTATGAGGATGGTTTTGAGACAAGGTATGAGATGAAGGAGAGGATGGGAATGAGGTAAGTATGTGTTTAGGATGAGGAAGAATATGAGGAAAGAGGTGATGTGAGGGTGTGGCATGTAGTAAGGAAGAAGAGGGTGTAAGTTAAGGGATGAGGTAGGAAAATAAAATAAGGTAAGTTAAGGGTAGACGTAAGTTAAGGGATGAGGTTGAGATGATGTACGTTAATTAAGGGATGACGTAAGTTACCAAACGAGGTAAGTATGGGGGTGAGGTAAGTTAAGGGTTGACGTAAGTTAGGGGATGAAGTAAGTTAAGGGATAAGATGAAGATGAGGTAAGTTAAGGGATGAAGTAAAGATGGGGATGAGATAAGAATGAGAATGAGATGAAGAAGGGGAGGGGATGAGAAGAGAAAGGCATATTTAAGACTTAAAGTAGAAAATTAAGATGTTTGGAGAAGGGAAGGAATGCGAGGTATTGTGAGGTTGGCAACAGTGTTAATGAGCAAAGAAAAAGGCGAGAGAGGGCTTTTAATAAATGGAGACAATCTGAGGATGAGGAAGAAAGGCAATCCGAGAACGGATTTGTAAGTGAGACCCTAAAAGTCTATATTTGAGACAATGATGACACAAACAAAGGTAGAGAGAATCGGTAGAGATTTGAGGAACATTGGAAGGGAGACAGAAAATCTAATCATCAAATTTTAATATTAAGACTACATTTGTGAGTAGGGAAATTCATTTATTTACTTATTGTTTACCGCAGTTAGACGGAAATCCGGTGGAAGGGTATTTCATACAACTAATGTTTAAAAATAATAATAAGAAATACATATTTAAAATTTCACAGTACACAATAATTAAAGAGAATTACTGTAACTATAAAATTACAATGCATTAAAATATGCGATGAATAAGGAAGAGTTACGTAACAATATAAAATACAATGAGCTGGTATGATAATCGATAAATAGTTAATAGTTGTTATGAACATTACCCTCATTCTAATAATTTATTCTGACTTAAGTAGATGCTATGTTATTATATATTTTTATCTTATATGTTATACGGAAAAATTTTATGATGACATATGTGGGCAAAATAATTAATACAAGAACTAATACAGCTATAAATAATTGTTATCAACGTAATCTTGACCCTTATGATTTATGCTGTTTGTCGAGTATGCTTTGTTTTAATGTATGTTATATGTTATGCTGATGTATGTTATGCCAATATAATCAACTACAAACAAAAACATAAGCTGTATTAAAAGGGGTTGTTATTATTTCTAAGGTCAGAAAAAAAGAAGGAAGAAATAGACTGCCTCCTATTTTCCTTACCAAACATTCTGTAAATTAAACTAGGGCGATGTTTCCATTCCTTCAGAAGAAACGGAAGTTCATCTTAGAAACGTAAACAACGTCCTCGCATCCAATAGGATTGCATGACCTAAATATATGTCTTGAATTATCCACCTATTTCCAAAGGTAATACATTCTCGTTGCTGCCAGATATTTCTGTTTTTGGTTTTTGGAAAACGGTATTAATAAATTTTCCCTTGCTTCTTACCCAAATGTTTACATAGATGCATTAAAATATTGATTATTATATCATATTTAATACCTTGGTATCTACATTATAATACCATCATCAACTTATTTAAGCATATAAATGAGGTCCAATAGGGAAACTTTTCATATAAAATTCTTATTTCAAATGTTATTCCTTATAAACAATGAAAACATATTAAATACGTCATTGTATTTAGATTAAGAAATGAAGGAAAAAGAGATTTCCGCAGCAGTGACTCGAACCCGAATCTCCCACTTTCCGGGAGATTTGTCCAATTATTTTTTTTTCTCCTGCATTACTTACTGCCCATGCAAAAGCCTACTTAACTAGCCTCTTCGTTGAATTATAACCTATGTTTTTTATATACGCTGTATCATCAGAATGGCCGAGTGGTTAGAGTGTCTGTTACAATATTCAAACACCTTCCAAAGACTATCCAAAAGTTTATCCTCAATGGTTCGAATCCTGCTCAAAGCAAATTTTTCCCCCACCCTAGTGGTGAATCAGTTAATCTAGTCCTGTCTCTTTTACTCATCCAGAGTCGAACCAAGGATACATTTGGTAGAAATATATTGATCTGTAATAGCCCTTTGATGAATCTCTAAATTTCATACTTCTATCTCATAATGAAGCGGATGAAATACATGTCCAAAAATCCCTTCCTTGTATTTCTTACAAGAGTTACTGACATAGGATAGATAAATATATATACATAACGCTACTTATTATTTTAGAAAACATTTTCAATGGAAAGAGAACGGTAAGGAAAGATTTCGGTTAAAGAAAATGCAAAGCGAGGCAAATGAGAGGAAAGCGATGTTGGCGGAAGAGAAAGTAACAAGGGCGAAACGATGGAAACGATTGGAGGTGAAGAGGCGGTATCCCTGGAGACAAAACGAGGGAGATAATTAATTCAATCTCTCTCTTTTTCTCTCTCTTCGCCAAATACGCCGAAAGGGACGTGAATCCGATGCATGCAATTAGTGGAGTGCTCGTGACGCTACCAAAACAAGGGTCTCAGATTATTATGACCTCCGTATCATAAAAATGCGCTTAAAAGACGGGTTTAGCCAAATGTCTTTTTATAATGGTTGAATTCAGGTTACATTTACTCAACCAATCAACGAATAGCGAATTGGGGACCATGATGTTAAGCCAGAGGTGGAAAGACCAATCGGTATTGAGACATTTTACCTAAAGAGTCTAATGTAAGGGATGTTTCATCCATAGACGTTTCACCCAAAGGACTGTTCGCCCTGGGATGGTTCACCCTATGAGAATTTACACCCAGAGGCATCAAACGCGAGACTTTTCACCCAAGGATTTTTCACTCATGAGACGGTTCACATAATAAGTGTTAAAGCCAAAGGATATTTTACACAAGAGATAGAGATATTTCTCCAAATGGAATTATAAAAAAGAGTAAAAAAAAACAAGGTTATCTGTAAATATTAAAATAAATAAGAGCATTTCCTACAATAAAATCTGGTTCTTCAAGTATGGTTGTTAAACAATCCCTCAAAACATTTCAAAAATCGTTAAAACATGAAATATCTCGTGGGTGAAATAAAAAAGTTTTTTAGAATGATATTTATCGCAGTGATAGCTTTACACAGACGCAATCAGGGTCTTCTGAAAGATACCTTTCATTTTCAGTTATTTTTACAAAGAATGCTTGTGTTCTGATGTGGTTATTACATATTGATCACATTTATAAATTTTATTATTCAGTGTTTCAATGTCTTTTTCTTATACTCTTTCCTGCAAATCTCGCTGGTTTTCCACACCCTCTATGCTTAATGGGGTGTTTTCCGTCTATGGGTATACTTTTTCTGCTATAAAAACTTATACCATACGAAACCAAACCTTCTTACTCTTTCTTGTATATACCATACATAATAGTATTGTTTAAAATCTCAATTCATATATGTATATACTTATAGAAAAGGGTTTAATGGAATATTGTACTTTCTAGTTTAATTTTACGCTATAATACAGATCTTTGTATGTGTGTAAAAATCATCACCGCCTGGCTAGATACCTACTGATTCTTAAATTACTTTCAATCCACGAACTTTGAATAGTTTACGTCCATTCAAATTAATCCCATCAAACCGCCTCATTTTCGCACTTAAACAAACGAGCCCTGTGAACATCTTCTATAGTCTGATCCCATTCAAATTTGGAAACTTGCGCACGACTCTGAATGGACCATTGAAAATCGGAGGTTCAAAATACACTCCCGCTAATGCCACTCTAGGGAAAATCAACCAGACCATCCAAATTTCGCCACCGCACAAAAAACCGGCTTACTTATATACACCTCCTCTATCAGCAGCCACCTGAATTTCCGAAACATTTCCTTTGAAAGGCCGAGTTTTATCATAGGCAATCTGCCGTGTTATTCCAAAGGGGGCGAATGCGTTCCTTTGGAAGACACCTTTCCACACTAATGAATCAGACCGATAAACTCCATAATCGGGTAATTACGAAAGAAACACATAGACAAATAGACTCAATCCCATAATTGGCCGTTAGAATCAAAGGGAGCGCACCTAAACAAAACTGCATTCATTCGGAGGAAAAAATTGGACTTGATGATTAATTAGCCGTAAGCGATTGGAACTGTCAGCGGTGGCTATCTATTGGGTGGAATCTATCATCGTGCATGTCCTCAGCAGATTCAATTATGTGACGTAATGAAGTGCGATGGTAAAAAAACACTACTAGGAAGTGGACGGCTAATTAGTTTCTTTCTATCGGCTAAACGATTTTCTGCTTTCATGCACATACTAATGGAATGTTTTCATTTCAACTTAAAAGTCGTAAATTTCTTGGCAAAATATTTATCAGCTAAACTCTACGGACTATTTGTCCGTTTGTTTTGTGCGACGGACTATTTTTCCGTTTCCTTGAAGAACTTTTCAAAGCATATTCGCAAACTGTATTCATGCATAAATCATGCTTCTTGGACTAGAATGGACGGTTAATAATCATATTAATATTGTTCTCTAAATTGATTTTTTTAGTTATGATATGACAATGAATTCATTAGTTACATTTACATTTAAATATGACATTTGGTTAAACAATAAAACCCGGTAGAGACGCTTTTCGAGGCAACAAGTTATCATCGAACTGTATAATGATGGCTGCACTACATCATATTTATTAAGAATGATCTGCTTTCCACACAAAGAGAGCGTCTTAATTTTAAATTGAACTTAATTTTAGTCGTTTTTAAATCTTAAATGAAACAATTTTTATCAGATAGAAGATTAAGTGAAACAACGAATTTTTAAACAGTGGTGAGAGGAAATTAAAATCTCTCCAAGGCTACATAGCCTATGAAACACTCCTTTTCTGTTATTTTTCCTATATGCTAAATTCTTAAAATTGTGACGAAAAGAAAAACCGAAAATTCACCTTATACGTTAATACGCCAATATACGTTCTTCCCTTAGAAAAATTGACAGAGAAGTGGTGGGATATATATTACTCTGCTTCGCGATATCTTCATTTTATTCTCATAAAATTATTTTTTCAAAAGAAGAGATTCACAAGGAGAAAAAAGATAGGAGAATGAACGGCAACACAGATAATGTAAAAATATTGATAAACATTTAAGAACTCTGTAAACCATTAGTAACAACTGAATCTAATAAATGAAATACTGTCCTTGCTAATTGCCTTTAATACGTCAGGTTAAGAAAAGACTACCTCTACGGATGAAAATTTAAATCAGATTGCTAGAGCATTCAACCCTGAAGGTACGAGAGGTTTAAAAGGGGTCTTTTATCCGAAAATTCATCATCAAGGAAAGTAAAGAAGACTCTTTCCAAGTTCAAGTTGAGAGTGTTCCTTATTTGGTATTCCGGAAAAGGTCTCATAACACTGTAAACATGTTGATAGTTTCAAGAAGAGGCATTTCTTGCGAATTCTCGACAAAACAGAATTCGAATAATATCGCTAATGAACTAAAACACAAGAGGAAGTGTGTTGAAAGATGGATTCTTCATGTTAGCAAAGTTTTCGAAGAGTAAAACATTTTGATAACATTGATAACCTTAAGTGTATAGCAACCAGTCCATGCGGAAATCAAGCAGTAATGTTCACAAAATTGGGTTATGTCATTTTATTACAAAAATTGTAGGCTGAAATACATTTTGATTCTCACGTAATTGGAGAAAGAAACAGCTCACTGAAAATCGAGATAATATTTCGAAAATATCTTTTTCTTTCTTTATACCTAAATGTAAACTAATTTCATCGCCTACAATAAAGAAAGAATTAATTTTCAAAATTGAAAAACTTCCTTCAGAATTTGAATAAATATATACTTTATAGATGGAATCATATACACTGTAAATTTCAAATATGGGTTACTTCATTAAGGAATTGATATCTTAAAATGAGGGCTTCCGGAAAGCCAAGACGAAAGCGGTTCCGGGTTCGATTCCCGGTGGGATGATATGAAATGACAATAGCCTTACATAAACTTTTAACGATACTGTTACAAATGAAAATCCTTATTGATTACACAGTTAAGTACTGATATCTGTTCTCTTTCAAATAATTGAGAATTAAGTTAATGGTTCCTAGTCATCCATGTGGATAGTGTATCCGCCATTGGTGAAAGTGGTCCAGGGTTCGATTCCCAGTGTGAGCTCACATGTGCGAATCACCTTAGCTGTCGAAGCAATTCTAACAATACTACATATCAATAATAAGTAATAAAGTTTAAAAGGCCATATGCAGTATAATTCTCTCACCCTCATTTTACTTAATAAAGAATCCTTAAGGCTGTAGCTTATTGCAGCTGTAGTGAAAAATGGAAACATATATGATATTGAATGAATAAGTTTATACAGATCAAATATATTTGAAACTACACGGATAATCCCCACCAAAAGCATATCAGTAACATCAAAAGCACGGTCTTTACCACATACACACGATCGTCCCTAATCCTACAGACCGTTATCTAAAACATTACATTAATTTCTTCCACTGATCGTTCCACCTATAGTTATGTTCCAAACGAAATGTGCCACCCTGATAACAGCCTTCGATTACCATAAAACGCCCGACCGTTGATATTCCCACGAGGACACTAACATTCTCGCCCTCGAGGACCGTTTTATTGCCCACGAAGCAACAATATATACATCCAGAGTAAGGGATCGTTAATTCTGCAAAAATAAATGAGCGTCGTTTAAAAAATTCGAAGGGAAGGTTCGGCTCTTGGATGTTCAACGTGCAGAAAGAGCCATGAATGCGACCTTGTTAAGGTTCTGCACAACTTTTTGGGTGTCCATTGACCCACACTCGGTTGCCCCACTACGCTTCGCCGAATGCATTCCTCAGGCGGGTCGCTTAGAGACGGTTTGTTTTGTTTCTGTTTTACACAGCGAGTTTTACAGTTTTCAAAATTAGCAACTTCAGAAAAATGGTTAGGAATCCTGTATGACGAGACGACTAAAGGAATAGCCTCAACCTAATAAAATGAACAAAGATAAGACTTCTCCCTTTGTATACATAAAGAACAACTCTATCAGACTTTACTAGTATTATCTTTTTCAATGGTAAACAAAGTATAGTTATGCTGACTTAAAATAAATATTGCAAAAGACATGTATATTATTTGCTAAATATTCAATGTGTAATAATTTTAATACTACAAATATTATATATATTTATAGAATATTATAATTTATTGGAGGCTTCTAGATAGTCAAGTAGGCAATGCGAAATTACCATAGTACAATAAATCGTCTGAAGAAGAATACTTAGGCGTTTATTAATATAAAAATAAAATAAATAGCGTATATCTTGAGCATCAAAGAGACATAAATCCCTCTCCATGACGATGTTAAACGCTGGGCATAGATTACTTTTAATTTCCCTGGATATCTAATCTTAAAGGAAGGAGGAATTGTCGATCAAAAGAAGACCTCTAAATGTAGTGGATTACAACTGAGTGTCGGTGAAATGGAGATTCGGCAAAGTGGGTGTCAGTCAATTGAGATTAGTTAATACAAGAGTCGATCAAGTAATCGTTGGTCGAGTGGGAGTATATAAAGTAATAGTCGGTCAAGTGGATGTCGGCAAACTGTCTGTCGATTAAACGAAAACATCTTGTTTGATAACCTTGTTATCTCTGGACCTGTAAACTTTTTGGAATCCGTTATCGGAGTCTCCAGAAGAGGTCAATCTTTTCTCGTCAACCGTTCGCACTTAATTGCACATTCCGACCCTTTTTTATGGCTTTCGAAAACTTTTACGGATAACTATAATTCCAGAATGACCCATCATTCTAAAAGCACTAATCTGGTGGAATTGGGCCGACGGACTTAGCAGTTCCAAATCTCGCCTTAATTAGGCTTCTTTTTCTTAAGTCTCCTGTTTCAACCCTTTTCCTAATCAACCCCCTCTTTTAACTGTACATATATATCTTTCTTCTCACCCCTGCTTATTACCGCCCCTCTCGCTTTTAAATAATTACTCGCACCCCATTCCTTCATTATTACTGAACTTTCCGCCCTTGGATTTTCTTCATTAACCTCAAAAACTTCCGAATTTCCATTTCCCGATTTTCATCTTGGAAATGAAACCGAGAGCACATCTCCACTCATAATGTTAACACGTTTAATTTCTCTTTGTAAAGCTCTGAAGCGATTATCGTGCGTAATTTCCATCTTTCCAGATCTGATATTCTTTAACTCACTAATTTCAGATTCCTTTAGGTTTCAGATAGAAAGTGAGAGAGTTGGCCGTCTCAGGAAACAGTACGCCTATGTATGAGACACGGAGTACACCTATTTTTAACACCGTTTTAAACTATGCATAGTAAAAACTCGTTTAAAACGATTCTGTATAAAACGGTGTCTTTCTTAAAGCGTGAATTTCTCTCTTTCCTGGACCCGTTTACACAAAATACATGGTAAAAATACCGCTTTAGACGCTCTGCTACCCCCTTCTAAGGCGGATATTTCCAAGGTATCAATAGCCTTCAGCTTCATTCTTCATCAAGGAAATTTGATTTTCAGCGACTTTCCTTTGTCTCAATAATGGAAGTAGTAGAAAATCAAAATAGGAACTGCTGGTGATAGTGAAAGGAGGAAGTTTAAATTGAATAAGTAAAATGGAGATGGAGGAAATAGGTGAGTCAAAAACCGAGAGGAAAGAAATCTCTAAAGAAAGTAAATGAAAGTGCAAAGGGAAAGATAGGGCAATACGTAGACAAAAGATACTTAATTATGTTAGAGGACGGAATATTTTATGAAAGAATAAAGAGATGGGGTATAGTTCTTTATAAACTCATATCATATGTACAGCTAGTTCCAAAAAAAACTTACCACCTAAGCCGCAACCCGCATAACAGGCAGTGAATTTCCTCCGAGCGAGCCTTAAGAAGTGAGAGAGAGAGAGAGAGAGAGAGAGGAAAAACATGGCGGAGATGGTCTGCTTAAGTCATAACTCCGCCTGCAGAGTTGAAATGGATTTATTTGCTTTATTAATATTGCAAAGATTTATTAGTATCCTGAGTTTGGTGGCATTGGCCTAGCAGAATAGTATTATAACAATACGGATGTCGTAATGCAAGAATTCAGTTATTATAAAATGGTTATAACGAATCAGTATATATTCTAGCATTGCTTCTCGCACAGAGGGAGACGTCGCACACGAGGTCCCGTTATTCCGAGGATACCGAGGCAAACCCCCTTCCCTTCCCTTCCTGTCATAAAATTCGAGTCTGAGACGAAAGGCACGAGCAGGCTGAAGGAAATTTTCGCAAACCCTGCCTCTGAGCCGCTCTGAGCTTATGTTTAGCACTGAGATGGGAGAAAGAAAATTTCCGCGCTGTTTGAATCATTGTCGGACCAAAAATAAATAGACCTCGAATTTGATGCCTTTGCTTCCAAAACTCTGCGGTTATAATGGGTTATATTATATAATATAATAGTAAGTAATATTATACATCGTTGAAGAGAGCAGTTATTAGCCTTTAAAATTATATACGTAAGGAGTCCATACCGATCACCTGTTTTATCACAGCGTATGTGAATGCAATCTACACAAGTAAAGTAAGGCAAACTCATGGCCATATCTAGGCTATTACTTTAAATACATTAAAAAATCTATAAGTAAATATGTAGTATGAAGTCTTGAGGCATTCTCTGTGTATTTTAGATAAATTTTGTTTCATTTGATAAGCATCGAAATTAAAACTCGATCGGTAAAAAATCAGTAAATTTTATCATCTATGCAGTTGGAATTTTTACTATACCGTACAAATCAATTGAGAGAAAATGTGCTAGGATCGATTGTCCTGAATGAATAAAGATGACGGATACGAGACTACCATCTTTTACATTAATTTTGAATTCATTAATTAATTATTTTCGGTGTCATTGAAGTGTGAATCGAATAAACTTGATTTCTTCTGTGGATTCCTCTTGAAATGGTTGCAGTCACAAACCATTACGTTCTTAAACATTCTTCTCCCTATATTTATCACCTTTAAAAGTTCTAAAATACACAAAAAGATAGTGCGAATGAGGTTTGGTCATAATGCTCATTGAATGCTACTGTTAGCTATGAATGTAAAATTTTCAATTAATTTTGAATGTATACAAAACTACCTACATTATTTATATTTCAATTGTTTATCCCAGGGTATCCCAGTTTTTACCAGGGCTTTTTTACCTGTAATTCCAACCCTGTAATATCACATGGGGAAGCGTATATGAGGCTCATGTTGAAATTTTGCTCCCCTCGGTTGATGGCTGGCCCTGCGTAACTCTCATATTTTTCGACAGAATTTTAATGATTGAGATGAATGGGCGGTGGTTTGGTATGAATAGTCTATCTACATATTTATCGCTCGGTGATATTGAAAATATTCCTTCGTATGTAAAATGTATGGCTATGAGAAACTTTTTATTTCTCCACATTCCATGACAAATTTGAAAAGCAAGATACAGGAGCGATTGGAAGAAGTGAATAAAGCAATGAATTCACCAGGACTTCAAGAGGGGGACTGTTTTGATAGAGAAGTGAGAAGCGACGGCAACAGTAATACATACACTCACATTAATTTAACAACCGAAAGATGTATGTTAATTCCAGATTTTTGGATGAATCACAATAGGTAGGCGCATTTCTTGCTTTCCTAGTCGACCAATTGTTTACTTTGAGTAGGAGCAACGACCTCTTTTAAAAGTATAACGCACTCACTCACCTCAATTTTCTCATCCAACACATATTTTTTCCGTTTATGACAGCCTCCAGAGAAACTACTCATTTATCCAATTTAAGTAATATCTTAGTCAAACATGGTTAACATTCAAATATACAGAATATAACGTCGATGGCATACCATACTTTTAGAAATTTCCTTCTGATGCATGTTCATTCCCAGGATTCCGAAATTGTATACAATAGCGATGTTCAATGTTTTGTAGCAACCTTCTTTTAATTCTATAAGAAAGTTCGAGTAGTTCACTAAGCCAGTACCTAAATCATCTTCTTATCAGCAATTTATTTTGGAAAGAGATTCCGAGGTCTATTCAAACCGATAGAAATTGCTAACATTAGTATTACTATCTATGCAAGCCAATGGTTTATTCTAAATAACTTTAGAGATATAATTTATCGGTAATTGGCGTATAAACTTCAAGTTTACTGCGACGTTGAATATGCGGAGTGTCTACAATTCCGTATTTACGTTTCAATTCATATTTTAGTGACATTATAATAGAAACTTTAGTCGATCTAGTAAGATCATCTTCAACGCTCGATCAACTTTGTATTATAGATGTTGTAAGAGAAGTTAAACGATTTGGTTCTCGTAAGCGTAAGGAATAAATATTAGATGGCATTTCTCTAGTTCATTGTTCATTTCTCAAGTTATTTCAAACTACGAAATTTTGAGCTCAATATAGAGACAAAATAAAGCATAAAAAACAATATTTATAAATAAACAATCATTGACGAGGAGCTTGATTCATATAAATTGACGATAGGCAGCATTACTTATTTTTTCATTTTTGTTGTCCAATTAGTTATTTAGTATAAGCTAATACAGTTTATGCCATTCACTTTAAAAGCAGAATATTGAGATACTATAATTCTGATATGATACACCCAAAAATTGTCAACTTTATGTTATCGTTCAGATTTTCCGAAGGTCTTATTTCAACTAGAATGATCTTCCTTGCATTACTATTTTAAAAAATTCGAAACATCTTCGCAAAGATCGTAGAGAATTATGATGTGCCTAGGATGAAGGATGTTACGAAGGTCCTTGAAGTGAATGTTGGAGTAATGGATTACATATGGAACCAAGAATATTTTAACAGCTAAGGTATGAATCATGAGAATTAGAGGAATATTCTCATTTAAGTCTGTTTACAATCCGTTGGTTTCTATTTTTAACGTATTCTTCCATGACTCATATTATTCATCATTCATAATTATTGCCGGTGATTTTTCTTTTAATCATTATACATATTATGCACCATTCAAACAATTCGGGTTATATAGTTTACTTGAGGCATTCAGAAACCGAAGCAGCGATCATTAATCATTAGTCTCACTTTCACCTAGCGCATAGTTCTGAAAATCATTTTAGTATAACAATGGAAATCGTGTTGTGAGTGTTTTCACACCCCCTGACATATGTCATACGGCGGCTCGCGGGGTATTAATGAAAATGTAAATAAACCAGGTGTTAACATGTAAACCTGCAATATGCAAGTATAGAAAACCTGGAATTTATATGCAATATGCAAATCAGTCTTAAGGTTCTGATTTTCCATACTAACTGTTGTTTCTTAACCATCTTAAACTGTATTCCTTGCAAGAAGTCCTGAAAGGTCGTCTACCTCAAAAATAGAGTTGAATATCATCATTCCCTAAGGGAATACCCGCGGCGAAGATTTGCAAATCGCGGATCCACCATTTCCCACCTTACTTGTGATCGGTCGCCGCCACCATACCCTAACCTTAGATACCTGCTCAGCAGGGGTGCGGTCGGGAATCCTCATTAGCGCTTTCAAATTCGCTACCCCGCATACATACGACCATCCACAATATGCCGAAAAGGGGGTTTTTCTTCTCAGAGCGGAGTTCACCTTCACCCATCGGCCGTTTTATGGTTCCTTTGAGAAAATAGACAATACCTTCCGAAGGACGAAACAAAAGAGAAAGAAACAACAAAGGAATGAATAGGGGATACTCCTAGGGCCAGGGTGGAGGGCCTCCCCTTTCTCTGAAAGACTTACTAAAACCTCAGACGCGAATTTGTCAGAAACAGCCAAATCTCATCGCAAAATCATAATGCTTCATCTGATACCATCATCACGAATGCCTGGTGGAGGAACAGAATGACGTGTTGACACATATATTCTGAAATACCTAATGCTTCGTTATTTGTCGTATCAAGCAAATTTTATACTTCTCTGTATTGCAGAATAATTTAACCGCAAAGAAATCGAGTCAAAATTTGCACCACGGGACAAGAAAGACATTTAGCATCAGATAAAGTTGGGACTGCATAATTTTGCAAGGAACATGAACTTGATTTAATTAAAGGGATAGTTTTTCTGGGACTGGCAATGAACAATATTTTCGGAAAAGTGTTACGAGATGCTGGCGTTAATTTCGTCGTAAACAATTTTTTTATTCTATACGTGAAAAAATTTTGTAGTTCTCAGTATTTAAATTAAGAGTGCTACTATTCTAATATCTATGTTATTTTCTAAAATACTAAATTAGAAGGTTGAATTTTAAACAATTGCCTTAGAAAATGATGATAGCACACCAATTGATATTTTACTTTCTATCAGTTGATTTGGTGGTATTTAAAACTTAAATGATATTCGATGTAATTATCTGATTTAGTTGATCGTAATTTACTTGGTTTACTTTATTGTAATAAGTTTTGGGTCTAATTTTCAGAGCTATTTACCAGGTCGACTTAAAATGATTCTTTCTCAGTGTATTCGCCCAGATAAAGTTTCTTTTCATCTTTGCTTTCCTTAGTAGGTTTCGCAGTTTTTTCATGCTCCCCTTCTCGATAGCATTTTTCTGCAACATAAATTAGTTGACATACAGTTGATTGTGTTCTTATTCCTAATTATTCTTTATCTCCTTGCAGAGTTTTCGTTCATCTTTCTATTTGAGTCATAGTCGTGAATTTCCTCAAAATAAATTTAAAAGTTCTTCCTGTAGGCGTCAAGAGCATAAAAAACGTAATAATATGATCCTTTTTAAGCTTGCAATGACATTTATTGGATAATAGAAGCAGCTAAAGTATGTTTACCCGATGCCTCCAGAAAAAGGTGAATTACGCAGAAATTTCAGGCAGAAATAAGGAGATCCGATTTTCAATCATTTTTTAATACTATGCTGCTGACATAGTAAAAATTAACACTAAATTTATACTAGATTTCATGCTAATAAAGACGGTACAACTACGTTGAACGCGTTTCACAACGGTTTAAAAAGGCGCCGTCAGAATGCTCCTCCTTCCAAGAGCCAATAGAATGCGTGGAAATCTCTAGACTCGCTCTCATCGAGCTTCACGTCTGTTATGCGGGTTGCGGCTTAGGTGGTAAGTTTTTTTTGGAACTAGCTGTACGTATATTGAATGCATTCTCATATATAATTAATAACATAGTAGTAATAGAACTGTAAAAAAAGCTTTGACAGCTGAGTTCATTTCGCAAATGGTCACTCGGCCGGGAATCGACCCGAGACTGCCTGCATCAAAGGCGAACTCGCTGCCCTATGGCTATCGTAGAATCCATTTATTAATTATTACATTAGCAATATTATTACATTAAGTCTATATAAATTAAATTACAGAAAGTAAAAGATTTATATTTATGCATATTGAAAATTCTCTATCGGATCAACGCTGAAAAATTAGAATTAATCCAACATACTCCAAGGGTTTGCGAGAATTCCCTGATTGGAAAGGGATCGCTGAATTTCGAATATCTTCATTTCAAAATCACATCTCTAAGCTTCTCTATCAAAGTTACAATCCCAGTTTTTCTAATGCAGTACTTTTTCATCAATTCCTGTCTTCCGATTCTACGTTACTGAATCTGCACTATTCTCAGATTTCAATCTCACGTAGTGATTCCATCGATTTCAGATCCGTCGGAAACATTACAATCACTCTCTGTGAGCCAAATCGTGGGATTTTGGGATTTTTAGTTTTCCAATCCCGGAAGTAAGAGATGCAAGAACCGTATTTAAAATTTTCGCATCAAAACGTATGGAGAAATATCTCATTCTATCATCTAACATAAGGTGTGTAGATAGAAAATGTAGTACACATATCTTTTTATAATTATCTTTACAGACATTATACTTGAGCTGTGATTTTACCGAGAAAACATGTTAAGATTAAAAAAGTGAGTCTGAAACGATGTTACCAAGTCAGTTAATAAATAGATAAATAACATAACCCTCTAACATTTGTATTAGCAATACAGTAATCAGTTTAAGGTTCATTTGTGTATCAAATAAGGATTGGCTATATCTGTTAGTGTACAGAGAATAAATTGCACAGGTATCTAGAAGAAAAAGACACATAGAAATTGGTAATTTATATAAAATGTTGCTTGAACTCCAAATGAAATTGATGAAGTACTAATAAGTGAGTGATTAAAAAAATTTACAAACTGTATTTGCTTGGAATACGTAATCAGTTATCATTTAAATTGTATTAGTATTCTAATTTTTGATTTTCTTACTTGCCTTTTTACTTTCTTTATGCTTACTCATTAATTAAACCTAATTCTATACTGCTTCTAAAAACCTGAATGTGGTCATTCATTGTGATAGCAAACTCTCCCACCAGGTCTATACCTATCTTTAGATTTTATGTACTTTTAATAACAAATTCAGGAATGAAAATCAGACAAATACCCATAAATCTACTATTTTCGAATATTTCTGAAATCTTCTTGAAAGTTTTTATCGTACATATACACCACTGCAAGACACCAAATATTTTTCAACCTCATCATATAACCAAATTCTTATCTAACACACTCATAAGCTGAAGAGTCATCATGTAATTATCCATAACATTGAAAGTGTGACAATTAAACTACCTAAGGCTGCAACAACGTAAATGAATTGTTTGAACAAATCTATTTCGGAACAAGAAACATGCCAATCCTGAGGATACGAACTCTTTTCTTTTCATTTTCAAACATTCAGAGTTATATCTCGAGGAAATTATTACTTGGCTGCAACTCATACCTTCACGAAATGCATAAATATCTCATTTTCATAGGTTGAACTTAATATCTCAATTCTTCAGCTACATTTGACTTCTCAAGTCATTGAATAAATAATATAAACATACAACTTCCAATCAGCTCTTTTTCTAAGAAACATCTCGAGCAATGCTAGGAAGGAACATTTTTGCCGAAATATGAGTTTCGGCAAATCGAAAATGTGAGTTCGTGGAAATACTTATCACCGCAACTGCATAGAATCTAATGAAAATTTTATGAAATAAGTGGAAATAGGATACAAAATATAAATCCAACCTCACAAATGCATATTTCTTAGAATTACTTCAGAAAGCTCCAATTATTCTACTATTTACAAAATACAATAATTAGAAATTCTAAACGGCTTGGAGATAATTCCAGATTAAAGCTACGCATTCAAATAATATAAGAGAAGCTGAGAATTTCACATCTGCAATCCAATTTCTTTTTCCATTTCGTAACCTCATCCAATCTTCTAGCTTTCTTCCAATTATCATAACTTCTCTGATTTCCTCATTACATTCACTACCTTTATCTAATTGTCTTTTCCCACTTCTTCCATTAAAGCGAAACCTTTGTGTGATATAAGTAATGCTACATTTTGCAATTTATACATCTCGTGCCCGCACAATCTGCAGTATTCAGGACATCATACCGCCTGAAGTGATTTAACTAACTTTGATTGTGCTTTCATGACTAATATAATAAAAGCGAGATGGATGAAAATGCAACAATACAGCCACATTGTTGCAAATATTAAATAATGAATAGAATTAACTAAAACGTAAGCGCCGAGACCTCCCCCCGAGAAGTTTCAAAATTTACGCATGTAATCTATGTGTATAAATGTTTTCTTATGACTCGGAACTCGTAAATTCATGATTGAATTTCGAAAAAACAAGGTGTTGTTGTAAAAGGTTCAAACTTACTAGTATTTCCGATTTTACCCCTAGCAGAAGTAAACTCCGACCGATTCTTAAGTGAGAAGATGGCCAAAAATCCACACATACCTAAAAAGAGAGTAAAGAGACCGGTTAGAATGAGATTCAATCACTAAACTCTTTCTTATGTAATTGTACGTTAACACAAACACATATGTGTTGCATTTGGCAGTATTGTGTGATAAATAAATTTTTTTAAACTCATTTTACAGGTGAATGTACTCAGGGAGGGCTCTCAGTAGTCTTAAGATTCCAAACTCCCTTAAGATAGGGGGTTTTGACCAACCTTAGCTGTTCTGTAATGTGGTAATCAAGAAGAATCACACTATAACAACATAGAGTACATATTCTGAGTAGCGTTGTTGCAGGTATTTAACAATGAATAGTATCACAAAATGATAAGCACAATAACGAGATTTAAAATTGGCTTATTCTTGATGACAATGCATGCATTACTCGCCATTTTTGTATACTCTAGATACATACATATGGCGTACAAAAAGTACCTGGAATAGGACCAATATTGTAAAATAAGAGGCGGCAAAATTTGTACCTATTTGCAAATCCCTCTCATACACGTACATACATATACATACACATGAATATCATGAGCTAGAAAGAAGAATCATGAGTAGAGGTAGAAAGGAGATCCTAAATTCAAAGGCCTTCCAATCTAAGCAAGCGGTCATTAGAACTCCGCCATCTAATTTTCTTCCTGCGGTATTTCACACTTCTTCCATTCTGCACACATCCTGTGGCAGCCATTCCCTTAATACCCTTTCCTCCAACTTCTATCCTATTACTCCTTAAGTCCCTTTTCCACCCTCCTTAACCGACCCTCAATTCTGTCACTCTTTCATTCCCTTTTCCCTCAAATCTTCCTCAATGCTGTATCCTTTTCTTCAGAAATCCCTCTCTCTACATCCCTCTATCTATATTCCACTCTCACTTGACCGACACCCACTATGCCGACACCCCAATTTAAAGGTCTTCTTTTGATCGACAATCCTCAAAGATTAGATGCCTGTATTCGTTTATAGGATAGCGTCTATATATACGGTTCATCTCCGTGGTCTAAGAGTCATTCGTAAGCAATGTTAGCAAATACATGGATAGCGCATGAAAAGTACAGTGAAAAGCTGGACAAAATTAGGACATGAATAAATAAGAATCACGTTGTAATTTTCACAAATGTATATATTCTGGATATTTTCCCAGAACATACATTTGCGGAAATCACAAAGTGATTCTTATTTCTTTACGATGGCTTTCCCTAAGTACGGTCAGATATGATTGATTAAAATTAGGGCAGTTTTCTGGAGTTTTTCTAGAGACAGTTTCGAGAGAATTCGTAAAAATATTCAACAATTCAATATATCACCGCATCCAAAGTGAAGAGTAGCTTAAAAAGGTTTAACTAATAACTAACACCATATAGCTTTAAAAGTTTTTCCGGGCGTTCAACATCATTGGCGGATTGGGAAATTGCCCTTTGATTATTTTTTAGTATTAAAAATTTGCTTAGGATCTGACAAGGAGCTTGAACTGAAATCAAATTGGGCACTTTTTCCACGATTAGTACACAGTAAAACCCGCTTAAGATCTATCTAGCTTACTACATGGTTTTTCTCTCAATCCCGGTCCCCTTTTCACTAAACACAGGGTAAATATACACCTTAAAACGCCTTGCTACCCGCTTAAGACGCAGATTTCACGCTAATCTCCCGCCTCATTCGATAGACCAAAAATTATTTACATTTTTCTTCCCTAAATGCATAACTAGTAAAAATTACCTTAAAAATTTTAAAAAATATCAAAAATTAAGGAATAAGGGAAAATGCTCTCTTTTTAGGTGAGCCATTCTTGACATGATGGCAACCACTATTACGCAACAATGGTTCGCGAACTCTCTATTCATATTTACAACTGTGGCAGGTACAGCAAACTAAAAAAGATTAATTATTCTATTCATTGTGTACAGCACTTATTTAAAAATTTAAAAGCCCTTCTCTTTTGATTTGAATTGAACCTTTTCTTTCTGGTGTATAACAAAAATTTTTATATCCAAAATATAATTCTATCCAGTTTATAAATTTAGAAAAATTTAAAGATTTGTATCGATCTAGCAATCAATTGTCTTCGATTGTTAGCGAAAAAATAAAAGTGCAAAATTGATTGTCCCCTTGGCTATCCGAAGACGCTATTGTTACATTCCGAATTCGAGTTATTAATGAATTAACTCGCATTCTATTATTACCAGCTCCTTAGGGTTGCATCGTCACCTTCTGAAAATTCAATTTCTTTGACTTGATCAAGCAATCGCAATCTAGTTTCTAGTCTACTTTCTTCCAAAGATTCCCAAAATTGTGTTTCCTTTCGTATCATTTTTTAACAAACCATATCACTAGACTTTCTCGAGTTCCCGGGTACCCGTTTCATCCCCTGGTCAATTCATTCCGAAGTCCAGTAATTAATGAATCAACACCTCTCCTATAATTACCACCCCGTAGTATTCTTTCAACTTAACAAATCTCCCCGTGCCCACACGCATTGAAACCCCTTAACATTTGCACCCCATCTTACCGACACGCACTCAGATATATAGACACGAAGGCCATGTGTCCATGGTTGAGGAATTTGCGGGCAACGCTTGGGTGCTGATGGTGAGGAGTGGGCCATAATGGTGGGCTTAAGGTGCCCTTCCTTCTGAGTTATGGATCCAATCCAATCGGACCGTACCCTTATCAGTCCATGTCTGCCCAATTCGACCACACGCGCTGCACATCCATCCTCAAGACTACCCTTTTTACCCTGTAATAAAAGCCTTCGACCTCGTACCCTCAAATGGGGCCAATGATTCTCGATAGGGGTTATTTTTTCATCCGAGTGCATGGATATCGACGGAGTTAGGAAATATATATAGAAAAGGAGAAAAATGAACTCGATATACCAGATTCCGGATATCAGGGGTTAGGTTATTTACAGGCATACACAACGATCATTCATTTGCATATGCATCGAAAGCCAATCGTAAATATGCATGTATATGGAAGGCAATGAAAAAATTTATCATACATATTGGAATGTAATGGCATAGTTAAAACCCACATGCATGTGAATGCCTGCAGATCAATCTTTATATAGTATGTAAATGAGGAAACCGCCTCAGGGATGTCAATGGAGAGTAAATGTCTATATAGAAGAACGTAGTATACCCTTAAGACTTGGAGTAGATCGGTATGGATGTATGATAATAATATAAAGTAATGTCTTTATTAGGCGAATTTTAGCCTGATTAATGCCAATCTTATGATTAACCTTTTAAAGTCTTTCACAGATAACCATACCATGACCAGAATTTGGTAGAGCAAGTAGATTTTATGTCCAAAGATCTAATTCTACGTACATGGCTAACACTTAATATACGAAGCTAAAAAATTGAGCCTATGATTTAATCTATGGATTCATAAACAATAACTATGACATATAAATAAACTAAATTAAAGATGAAAGATAGCAATAATGATTCGTGATGAAAATAAACGAATAATCGTTGCTAATCAACAGTCATTACGAAGCGACAATTGAAGAGATTTCATCTCTGAGGCTACCAAGTAAATATAACAGTTACGCATATTTTAAAATAATTTCATTAATTCAAGTCAGGATTTTTCATGCGTGACCCGAAAAGAAACAACTTCATACTAATAAAATTTATAACTCTTCATCATAAGTTACTGCCATGGGGCTAAGTTGAATTTCCGTGTATGGAAAACATGAGTTATTCAACAAGAATGTATAATGATTTTGAGCAATGAATTAGAAAAAAATTCAACTATTCTGGCATTGCTTAACAACAATCGAATCCGGGATTGTTGATGCTTGATGCGAAAAAAAGACCATGAAGAAATGAAACGAAAAACTTCAGCATTTATGTCCATCATGAATTTATTCTAACTTTTGATTAACAAATACCCAAGGATATTCCACAATAGCGTAGAACTTGCGATTATAAATAATAATATGAAAAAACAAATGATTGTTGCAACCTATCAGTCATTGTGTATCAACAATCGAAGCATATATTGTTGATGTGTATCTCGAAATAGAATGACAAAGAGGAAACGAAGAAGTCATCAATTGAGACAAGCGATTCGGAAAGCTCTTAAGATCTGAAAGGGCGTGAGAGAAATGAAGAATGTAAAAGAAATCGTGCGGAGATACTTCACTTAGAGATGATAACTCAGCGAGAAATCGAAGCCTTAAAGTCGATGTATCGAATGTGTAGGCCTGTTATAATGTTATCCTCAGTAGTTCGCAAAATAATATGACCCCTCTAAAAAGTTTTTAGAAAAACCATAAATACCTTGAAAAAGACATTCCAGTAATGTTTTTATAGAGAGCTGAAAGAACTTTTAAAATGTTTAGGTAACTAACAAAAGTTTTGTTCATGAAATCAACTGTGAAAGACTTAACTGTGGAAATCCATTATAGCTTTTATATTTCGCAATATCCTAAGAGTACTTCCTTTGAAAGAAAGTCTCATTCATGAATGATATTTATGCCTCTTGCGTATTTCACAAACGAATTTCCTTGTATGCCTTTCTCTAGAAGCATATTGTGTAAAAATTTTAGTACCTCCTAGTTAACCTCTAACTTTTCAAGATGAATAAAATCTTTGTCTACTATTCCACCTGGAAACAAACAAATTTACTTTGAATTTCATTCCATCTAATTCAAAATTTTGAAAAACTTTCTCTAAGTAACATTTATTATAGATGATGCGAAAAAATTAGCTCCTAACATAAACAGTTGCATATTTTATGTTCGGTGAAAATGATTTCGACTTTTTTAATTACGAATACAGTTTCCTAGACTGCTTTCTCCGCTACAGCAATTTCCTGAATATAAATTACATACCTTAATTAGATAGCGGCCATTCTTCTTGATTCGGATAGAAAATAAAAACATTTCCTGCAAACAAGTAAACGCAAAGTGGTAAAAAAAAACTCATTTAACTAAAATTTTCGAGATTTCTGTTCTTGAGAATTATTAGGATCTTAATTTTGAGTGCGTAACCATGACGACGGCAATTTAAACACGTTGATGTTGATAATAATTAGTTCTTGCAAACCACTCTTTGCTAAAGATTGCTTACTGCTGTGAAATTTTTCTTTTCCACTAAATTAAAGACCTATAATTTAAAAAGTATTTATATATGAATTAATTAATATTGTAGAAGACATTTGATTAATTAATTAATTAATTTAATTTAAATAATTATTTAATTAAAGTCATTTACAAAAGCCTACCAAGGAAAATAATGCTACGCTAAGAAACGCAGCATTGTTTACTTATATCACTACAATAGTTTATTGTTTAATTGTTATCGTTGTCATTGTTTTCATCACTGCTGTAATGAGAAGTTTTCTCCGATGTACGTATAAGAATTAAGTGAATTCATTGTTGATTCACGCGTACCAAGTGAATACAGCAATGCTACGACATGTTTTACACCGGTCTTAATTAATAATTATTAGTATTTTTCCTTATTGTTTCCCTAATTAATTGTTTTCTTGGATTTAAATAAGTCAACCAGAACTTTTCTCGTGGCAATACAAGGGTACAATTAATCCTCGAGAAGTAATCAAGTCAAAAATAAACCCCTTACCCTGATTATTAGAGAAAATGAGCACTCAAATATCATTAGAGCTCACAACAATACTCCGACAAAAAATAAAAACAACAATCCTCTCCATAGTTGGAATAAAAAGAGAGGCAATTCCATTCTTTTCCCTAGAAACCTCTCCGCCTGGATGGAAAAAACAAATCGAATGTAGAAGAGAATAAAAATCCGGACTAATTAGCAGTGAGTGGAGTAACGAATCCTTGAGTGAAGCCCACTCTTAATCCTTGTAGGAAAAGAACGGGGAATAAGATATTCCTATTGAAAAATGGGGTTGCCTAGCGACATCGATCAAGCAAAAAAGAGCGGAAGGAGGGCTTTCTTTCAGTACCACTCCAGAAGGTCTCGTTGAAGGAATTTCGAAAACTGTAAGAAAAAAATGCTAATTAAAGGGATGGGAGGCAATATTGACTGCCACGGGTGAATTAATTTGTTGATTAGCAAGAGTGCTCGTGCGCCGAGTGAGAGTTCAGCTGTTTTTTTGGGATTTTTGTGTGTGCGGAGTGAAAAAGATGCAATTTTCAAGTACTGCGCTGCAGCGAGTGGGAATTCTTTACGTGATTATCCCTTGGGATACGGAGTTTTCCTCTGGATGAAGTTACGGGAAAAATAAAGACAAAATAAGGAATCAGAATGCATGAAAATATTAGAGAATGATAAGAAAGTTCGAAATGTAAATATATATTTCTCTTACTCTTTCAGGAATGATTGTGAACCGTATAAAATAATTGTAAATATATTTTGAGAATCTTTAAGAGTAATGGAAGATATATGAGGACATATAAAGACAAATTAGGAATGAAAATTGTTTAGAGTAATAAAGGATTTAAATAGTAAATAATTTCTGGTATTTTTCTAGAATTTTTAGGAGTTATGGAACATAATAAAATATTAATATTGAAAAAAATATTTCTAGCATTAATTGAGATGAAGAGTTATTTGAGAAAATTATGAAAGATCAAATTGCATACATGATTTTTTATCGACTATTTAAGCCACGATTTCTTTAGATATTCTTATTTACCTTCCGAAGGATTACGGTTATAATAAGCAATCACAAAATTAGAAAGAATTAATTAACGCGGAAACGTTTCTTGCAACCGGATGTTGTTCATAGTGTTTATTAATAGAACAATATCACTCTCATGGAATGTTTTTCGTGAAAACAATTAAACTAATTAAACAAAACAATTTTTCGTTGGTAACTTTTTCACATGATTTTGCTATTTTCGTTTTTAACTAATATTATGCTATTTATGGAATACACCACTGTATACTGCCAATAATCTTATCGGAAAATTGGGAACTTTTTTGTACTCCTAAATTTTTGAAAACTTTTAATAATTCAAAGAACATTTGTCGCCAACGTTTTAGAAAGAAAGAAAAAGATAAAATTGATTTTTAAAGAAAAAGATAAAATTGATAAGCAAAAAAAACAGTAGATTATTTAACTGCGAAACGGTTTTAATTTTTAATTGATAGTTTTACAGTGAACAGATTTTCAGATAATATGAGGGCAACATAATATCTCCTGGAGTGTATGCAACCTTTACATCCCGCTTGTTGAACTGTAAGTCTAATTTACAGCTGCAAAATATAAATATAGCATTTACATTATTTTTATAAGCGCCTATATAATTAGTACAGGATATCTTAGCGGAAAGCGAAGCTGCAGAATTCTTTCCTTTGAGTACAAGAAAGAGAAGAAACTGTACATAGCAACCTAATCAGACCAAAACTGTACTGTGCCAATCAGCCTCTGGTTGCCGTGAGTTGTTTATTGCTGAATTCCGACCTTAGAGACGTAGGGGTTAGGCCTTGCAGCTTAGCAACAAGGATCCCTGTTTAGAATTCTGATTTGACATGGATTCCAACGTATCCTGCCAAGAGATTTCTAGGTCAAATTAAACTGAATTCTGCCCGATTTAAGACGCATTTATTTCTTGAATATTTAATTTCATTAAATGTAATCTTGATATAACAGTACTGCTTCCCTAACTCATGAGAATTTCACAGAGTATTACAGCGTTAAATTACGCTGTAGAATTATGAGCGTTATAAAAGATTAAACAGAATCAGGCAATTGTGAAAATACATGATAGAAAGAAACTTTAAAAATTTAAAAAATGCTGATAGTTTATATTTAAACTTTGTTACTAAGTATGATTTCTCACCAATTGATGACGATCACTAGTAGAAATCGTTAGTCTGTTATTTGTTTAAATTTAACGTAGAAAAGTACAATGGTTTAAGTTTATTTTCGCTAAAACTGAGTACTAAGTAAAACGGTCGGTAGTTACACCCCCTGCCATACGCCAAAGGATGGCTCACAGAGTATTAATAGATGTAGAAGTAGATTATTATTTTTATTATTTTATTATATTTATACTTATATACGTATTTACATAGATACGGTAGGAATAATCAACATTACCTTAGAAACGTTGGAGAAAGACATTTTATCTAGCAACGCTAACTACCATGAAGCCCGCATGACAAGAATTGGCCAATTGGTGTAATTAGGATGGGAGAAATGGTGCAAACAGAACTAGCGTCGACTCATTAGGCGAGAAAAATTAGGAGATGCAGAAAAAAAGAAGGAAGAAAAAGCAGTGGAGGAAAGAGGGATGTCTGAATTCTCACGTCAAGGGCGGTCTTAAATAGTTTCTCCAAGAGTGGACGTTGAATATGGAACATATTTGTCTCGCATTAATTTTTATGCCTCCCGTTTACGGCTTCCCCGTTTTCTTTCTTCATAAATTATACATTTTCATTCCTCATACATTTCTCTTAAAGGGATTAATCCATTTGCATTTTACTTCGCAAACTGCACTGACGATCCGAACTTTCGATGGGTAAAAGTTAAAGCCTTTCCTTTCGATAACTAACTCATATAATGTTCTTATTTTTTCATTTATTTGAACACTTAAGAGTGATCAACGGCAGCACAATAACACACGATCCGGAAGAATATACATTACAACCCAGTTAAGACTATTCGGGAGACTAAGCGAAAATAGCGCCTTAAGCTGGATGGCGTTGTAACCGCGTTGTGTAACGTTGGTTGCATTAAATTATATTTTCAAGAATGGTTTTTTCCCACAAAGACTGCATCTTCCTAAAATACCTAATTTTGGTCATTTTAATTCTATAATAAAGCTATATTTTGACCAATTTCAACAAAAATCTTAATCTCTTCCTTTGTTCAACGTTAGTAGTCTAACTAGTAACGTGAAAATTAAGATTACCAAATTACTGAAGATTCAACTGACAGTTTTACATTACAAATACAAAGAAATTTAGAAAAAGAATCTAATAAATTGAACTGTTTGAGCTAACACTTTAACTTATAAATTAATATTCAAATATTAATAAAATAATATTAAATAGAATTAACGTTGATCTGACTTTAATAGCACCTGATTAACAATATCATGGCCATCTCCATGGAAACTTTTAAGATTATGTATAATTTAGATAGTATTTACATAACAATAAATTATTAAATTAATTGATTTTTAAATTATTTACACTTCTGTTTACCGGTATGATAAGCCTTTAAACGGCAATTGTTAAGCAATTCGGCTACATTATTGCAGCTTGTTCACCTTTGTTTCCACTCGCAACAATGCGGCAAGAGAATCAAGAGTAAAGACGTCTTTATCGTCGGCAATGTCACGCTCCTCACAATTGTTAAAAAAATCGCGTGTGATAAAAGAGGCAGTAAACACCTCCTCATAGAGGGAGATTCGTCATTTCAAGAGAGAGAGAGCAAAAGAAGAGATTCGATAAGGGCGACACAAAAAGATGTTCTGTTGTGAATACAAACTCGACTGCATCCATCACACGCCTAATATTTCGGAGACGAAAATAATCCGACGGAATAAATTCGCTGTCAGTGGAGGAGAAATGAATCCGGAGAAAGTGAAAGTAAAACATTAGTTTGGAAAAGAATGCCCACCCTTATCTGGATGAAGAAAAAAAAACATCGCATATAAAATAAGGCGAGTTTAGCAACAGCTAACAGGGAAAAAGGACGACAATTCGAATAATAACAAGCCGCTGCCATGGTGATTTGATTCGATGATATTCTATGATCACTTTAGGCATTCTAACTTAAGGAAGAATACGTCTTTCAAGTATAACATGATGTAATGCAGAAACCAAATATATTTTTGTGATTTGATAAAATTAATGCTTTGTAAGAAATATTTTTAAGGTGATATCCTGTTCAATTACTAGGACTTGTTGATATAAGGCCATTTTCTTCAACCTTTGTTTACCGTATTGTTGACCATGCCCAAGTAACAATTATAGTGCAAACATAATTATACTTGAGGTTTTTGTACTACTGCTGCCTATTGTTGGAAAAGCTCAATGTCAATTGAAGTTTAATTTATTGTCATTCACGGTGTCACCAACATTACATTCTAACATTGATTGCAATGATTGTGAGGTTGAATATCAGACTTGAAATTAAAGACAATAGCTGAAATATATCTATTTAATCTTCAATTAGAACTGTGAAAGTTGATATATTCCTATTTTTAAAATTCAATAATTTACCATAAATTAGAAAAAAGGCTTCCCTAGAGTTACTACCGCTGACCTTTAAGAATATCTTTCCTTTAAGTTTACAATAGATGCAAATTTCTCAACGGCTGTGAGAAATACGTAAATTTAAACGCAAATTTGTATGAAAATGTAGGAATATTAAATTAAAATGACCGGAGGTAGTGAGACTGGACCCCTTAGGCGAAAATATCAAAATACAAAAGTCCTATTTCTAACTATTCGTGCTACTGCACTGGTCCCATTCAATGCTTCTTCGTCATATCCGAGAGACATATAACCTCTCTCTCTGAATGAGCTAATCGTAAAATTTTCATTTCTCTCGGTCATTTCGCGCTTCGTAAAACATTCCAGCAAGTTATGTGCCGTTTTGAACGCCAGTATACTATACAGAAGGGGAAGCTAATAGCCAATATACGAACGTATTGGCTAAATGTTTGCGTTATTCGCAAATTGCTGTATATGTTGGAGTCAACCAATACTAACATTCCTCTCTCGTCTATATTTTCGCTATACTTTTTAATAAATATATATCTATATCATTCTACACATTTTAGCAAAACTAAAATAGCCTATTGGAGTGTGTGCAGCTAAAATTAGAAGATTTTTATGTACAAAGACTTTATGTAATACTGTAGAAAGCTGAACGTTAACATAACCGCTACGAAACTATAAAATAATGTTGAATGATTCCATACGTTATGGAAAATATTCGCCTAGTTAATGATTCCCAAAAGAGGGGATACCACCCCCTAGAGAAATAACAACTGCATATGTTTATTTTTCTCGTTATTATTTTACCTGTAGTGGTTACATTTTTTCTGTGACTACATATATTTCAGTTTTCTTATCCCAGCAAAACCAATATTTCTCTCCTATTCCAGTATATACTATGTTTTATAATATTCCTTATCATCTGTATTCATATAAGTACTTGTATTTTGAGATAAGGGTTAAATGGACTATGCGTCTATTTAGTCCCGATGATAAATAACTTGTATATGAGCATATGTATGTATTACTCTGTGGTTTTGGTCGTACAGATAATAATGTTTGTAGATGAAGGCTAGGGGCTGTTGTATACATTATATGAAACCAATGGGGAAGTAGCACGAAAAACTTAGGTGGATTTTATAGATGGATGAATAGTCAAGTAGACTATTTTTTTATTGGCTTATATTCATATATTTCAGCATTTGAAGACTATCGTACTATTACAACGCAGTCGTTTTATTGGATTGGTAGAAAGTTAGCAACAAAATCACTACATTTCTGGAAAAGTACAAATACCTATTCTTATGTTTCCATCAGGTATGAAGATGAATTTCCACCTGATAATACTACAGAATATTAGAGAGTTAGAGACCAAAAAGAGAAATTGACTTTTGAAAATGAACTTTAACCTTCAGTCTGTTTACATTGAAACATATTCTTTCTTCAGTTGGATATTTCGTTATTCCATAACATTTTATTGTAAGCGAAATGAAGTTTGTATCGAAACACAGACCCTGGACAATAAAAAATGCTACTTACTGGATCACAAAAAGCACAACAGATTCAGGATTTACAGCATTCCACCGACATAAAAAGAAATGTCCAAACTTCTTATCAATCAAAATAAAATATACCAATGTTTTCTCTTTTATGACGGAGCAGTAATTGAGCTGTGGAGAGAAAGTACATAAATATGCCACATATGTGCACCTCAATTGACCGATTCGGTTATTTTTTAACCGCGCCGTCAATTTTTACAAGCATCGCCTTTATATCCTCAATATATCACTCTCCCTTAAAACTGCCAGAAAACACTCCCTCGTAAACAGTTTCCATGGTTTCGCGACGGAATTCCTTTACGATTGTTGCCGATTTCCCGCGCATGCGCGTGGAATTATCTACCCGTTCACGCCTCTAGGGACACCAAAAATTCTCCCATATTATTCTCCGGGAAAAAAGTAACAGACGTTCAATTGTTTCTGGGAAATGCGTCGGACGGAATTTCAATATCGCCCTCGATTTTTTCACGGTAGATGGAGTTCTTTTCGACTGAAAATGTCAAATCTCCGCCAGGAATAGGTATTTCTCCAATAAGTCCGCACCGACGTTCGATAAATCAAATGAAATGCGTCAAATCTAGTTTAGGATTTCATCTTTCGCCTTTCCTTTTTACCCTCTCCATAAAAGCACTGAGAAAGTTCTTTTTTAGGACTCTTCTATGCCTGAAAGTGAGACTTTATGATTTCTTCTAGTCGGGTTTTGGCTTGTCGCTTACGTTGCAGACCTCTATTATTTTGTGAAATATAGTTATAAATTAAATGGAATTAGATAACTGAGAAGGGTACCATAAAAGAGAGAATTTTAAACAGATGTTATCCTCATGATGATGAATATAACTGGTGAACTTCCCTGTCAATATACTTCAAAATCGAAGACGGCTAAATAAAATCGGTGCATTAAGGTATTATCCGTCAGGGTTAATATCACCTGCCATACGCCATACGGTGACTCGCGGGGTACTAATGTAAGTACATGTCATATTATCTGTCATTATCTGGCTTAACATTATAGTACTTAACTAGCCTCTTTGTTGAATTATAACCAAATTATCTTAACCAAACTACAACATCAAAATGGCCGAGTGGTTAGAGTGTCAGTTGCTATCTCCAAAAAGTATCCAAAGAGTTTCTAAAAGTTTATCCTCAGTGGTTCGAATCCTGTCCAAAGCAATTTTTTTTCTGGAAAATATTCGTGTCCTGTGACGTCGATGATCAATATGGCTACCACCCACCTCCACTCTTTTGGTTAGTCAGTTTATCTTATTTAAACCCCATCCCACTGTTGAGTCGGTAAATTTCATCATGTTTCTCTTGTTATACTTGTTCTCTCGTATGTTTAATTAGAGATTTGATAAGAACAATTGATTTTTGATATATAAACGGCTTAATACTTGCACTACCACGATAACCAAGCAGTCGGAAAATTCAGTCAAAAGACCCTCTCTAAACCCTAGGCATCCTGCTAACTCCTGACTGGTAAACAATTAGCCCTGCCTTTCGCCACCCATTTCTCATTCGCGACTCATTTCTTAAATTCAGGGTCCAAATTCGTTCGCCCATGTATGTCTTACAAGTAATGCGTCGGTTATATAAGCGGTGCAACCCCAAGGACAAAAACGGTTATTTTCGATACTCAACTCTCTCTTACGCTAAATCGATCTCATCTCAAAATTGCCATTCCACCTGAGAAAAATCTATTTGTAAGAGAAACTTCGTACAGAGGAACTGCTTTTGTCTAAAACTTTGATTCTCGAAAATATTAAAGACAGCTGAGGATTAAATTAAGTAGAAGAGGAAGTCAAAGAAAATCAGTTGAAGAAAGTAAAAGTTACAAAAAGAAGATAGAAGGAAGAGTAATCAGATGGACGAATAAGTTAAAGAAAGGACTGATAGGCAAATGGAGGGGAAATGGAATAATTTGAGAGATTTGAAGATGGAGACATTAAGATTCGCTTAGTTCAAAAGAAGTGGAATTGAAAGGAACGGATTCAAGTTAAACGATAGAAAAAGAGCAAAAGATAGATGTGAATGAGGAGCAGAAATAGAGCGAAATATAGCTGCAAACGAAGCCATTTATAGAGGAAAGAACAAATTGATAAATTCGCTTCAAATACACTGCGAATACTTAATGTTCTATCAGCATTTATCTATCGTAATCCACAGGTGCAACTGCGATCTACGGCTCTTAAGCGATATTTCTTCGAGTGAACAGTGAATGAATAAAAATACTGTAAATAAATTGCACTGTCGACCTAAAGAACTTTATTAAATTTTTGTACGTAAATTTATATTACTTAGCCATAGATTGTTATGTCAACGTGTATTATATAAAAGTCAGGTATTCATATTGTTATCGTTGTATTGTTTTAATGTTTGCATGGTTGCCTCATTATTGAAATTGGTGCATTGATGAGTACCTACTCAAAAAATTTACTTCAATTGTTGCACGTAAATTGGTAAAAGTTAACTTTTAATTGCTACGTAAACAGGTATCAGTTAAAAATATGCAATTCACATTATAATTTTTCCGTATTGTATTAATGCTGTCTAAAAATTAAACTTTATCCATTACTATGCTATATTTGAAATGCATCGTGGATCTTGACTATGACGTAACCACCGTCATCTAGATAGTCTATGATTTCTTTAACTGTTGTTCTGTATTAATCAACACAAATTGTTACATCAACACATAAAATTTAAAAGGAAGGTATTCATCATAATTTAATTGTAGCCGTACTACTTTATCGTTAGTATTGTTGTCTTATTATCGAAATGTGTACATTGCCGTACTATTATTGCAGTATATTGTGGATATTGACTATGAACTAGCCACCTGTAACTCGGTGAATAATAATGATCTAAACTTGGATAGTGTGAATCTATCCTATAAAACGTCTCTTTTAGATACGCCAACTTGCGAAATTGCGAAATTGAAAATGATTTCCACGAGTTTCCCTCATAATTCGCGACCCTCTATTATTTATTAAATCCTAGGACTCATCCGCCACCAGAAACTTCCCCAGCATCCGCTGGACCAATCTCTCCCTTTCCGAACGTATTTACGATTCCCCTTATTATGGTAATTGCGCACTCAAAGTTTTCCCCTCTCATAAAATGCTCTCCCTTTATCTACCATTTTCTTAATTCTCCGCATTTCTCTTTCCTTATCTTTCTCCTGAACAATTACCGCCACTCCTTTTTGCCCTTCATACGCTTTCGAGCTTCTTAATTTTTTTTTCCTTCCGTCTCGTTTATTCTTTCCGTTTCATTTATCACGTCCTCTGCCCATCTTTTCCCTTCACCTAAAGCTGTTCGGAAAGTTGGTCCGAAGAAGACGTTTCCTCCTTTTTTCAGTTAGAGAAAATCGCACCATTCAAAGGCGTTATCTTTCTGTCACGTACCATAAATAATGAAGTTTTCAGTGTTAATCGCTAAACGTACTGATAAGGTCTTTCATACGGATTTATCAAAGAGTATATGACTATGAGATTTGCTAAAAAGTTAATCCTGAATCCAATGAAGGTTAATCCTTATTATCCTTAAAATATAAATACTTTTACTATTTAACTCCTTAATTTATGAACTTCGTATTATTAATATAATGCGTATTTAGAATTGAAAATGAAAATGTTTTCACTGTTGAACTACTTGAATTCCTTCACTAATTTTTTTTTCAATATATGTTAAAATTTAAGATAAATATTTTCATTATGAAACTACTTTAGTTAACTAACTTATTATTTTTGTATAATTTATATTTAAAATTCAAAACGAAATTACTAGTAATACTAGTAATTTCATTAATAAATCACTTCAATTCATTCATTTATAAATTTTCCTTGGGCTTTTGGTAGAATAACTAATATTAGCAATTAGGATGCGACAACTTTTCTTGTATAAATCTGATTTTAGTAAAAGCACTACTTTGTGGAAAGATGCCATATTCAGGAAGAAAACAACCTTATAATTTTCACTGAATATACGTTTAATCATAAAGCTTCTCTTTACCCTCCGTACTTCCCTTTAAAGGCTTTCTATAGATACCAGCTAATCCGATGAGAAGCTTCCGAAAGATCTCAAAATAATACACGAAACTATTCTTAATAATTATATTATTACTCTGAAATTGAAAAGGTGCTTTACCCCTGGAACTTTTCTTATACATCGCAGAGCGTCGAACCGAGATATATTTCGTTCCGGCTTTCAGGTTAAAAGCAAGAAACAAATTTTGGTTCAGTTCCGGTTAAGCTTCTTCTACCAATGCCAAACCGTGTGAACTATTTATTATCGCTCCGAATATTGCTTAAATGACTCATAGTTAAGACGAATAATTAACACCATAAAAGCGATACCGTCACGATACGAAAAACATTAAAATTTCGAAATGTGTATTGGATGGATCCTCCTAGATTTCGAAGCAAAATTTCACGAAATTTTACCGAGTAATTCTGTTCATTTCTAAAAAAGATTGATTATAAATAAAACTCAGTCAGGATTTATATGCTTACAATGCTTTACACAGGTATATTATAATTCTTTCTCAACGAAACTATATTTCCTATCCTAAAGCAGTAGGCAATAAAAATTCAGTCATAAATAGTAAAAATAATTTTTCATAAAAACAAAGTATAAGTGTAATTTGAAGTATCTAGACTATTTCACCTATCATTTAATAATCAATTAATTTATAATGTGCCCTATTCAATCTAAGCTAATCCTACTCCATTCATTCTAAGACCAACTCTATCTCCATCTGAGATTTACTCACTTAATCTGGCTTTCATTTTCACCCAATATCCTTCCATATTTTTCTTAATCCGACCATTTTCTTTGCCTCAATCCCTTTGCCTTGCCACATCCAATTTTTCTACCTCTTCATTACACTCCCTACCATTAATCTTTTGCCACATTGAATGCATCCTTTTCTATCTTCCTCACCTACTACTTAATCTTTCTCATATTCGAAATCTCAATTTCTTAAGAAAGATTCTACACGCATATGGGATGATTCACATGAATATTTAAAATGATAATATCGTGTTTAAGTACAGCGAACAAATATCCAGTTTGAGGAACATTCGTGCATGTTTTGTTTTAATTTTCGTCGATATTTTCTGCAGTTTTAAAAAGCTTTTTTTTGAAATTATTTTCATGTTCTAATATAAGTACGACATAGGTAAAACCTTTTCTATGGAACCGTAGGAATATGAACAATATGATGTTGAAGTTATTATATGACTATAATTTCAAAATCAATTACTTAGGCGTATAATTCTCGGAAAAAAGGAAATCTTGAATCGACTGGTTCTAGCATTTATTTCTCTGATTATTATTGTAGTATCAGAACGGCTATGAAACAAAGTAGACGTCGGATAACATCGGCTACATCTTCTATGCATGTACTCTCTTTGAATTTATTAAGTAAATTAAGTTTTTCATTAACCTTCTTTATTCTATAAATTCCCATCCCGCCATTATCCTGTTCAAAATTTTAGATTAAATTGATCCAAAGAACAATGTCTGCAATCAATCGCAATGAGCAATATGTGCATTTCAAATGAGAATATTTTCAAGTCGTCCAGAGTCGAACCAAGGATACTTTTCGTAGAATAACATCTATATGTGTTAGGTCATTAGGACCCTAATATATCCCGAAATTTCATAATTCTATCTCGTCGGAAATATCGAAAAATTAATGTTCAAATTTTATTTTTATCTATTTCATAAGGCAATCGCTGACATCGGATGAAATAGATGTATATAAAATGTAAAAATACATAAATATCTGCACAAATGTGATTATTTTATAAGATTCTCTATCGTATCTATTTTTCAAGAATCTTTTCTAGTGAGGATAACCTAAAATTGCTCCATAGCATAAAAATATTTTTCCATGGTTTTTAGATAATTATATTGGAAAAGACGAGGAACCTAACGTGGCAGCAAGAGAAGATAAATAACTTAGTTCGGGAAGAAAAGATTGAAAATACAAAATGGGGGATCGTTACGCATAAATTCGGTGACCTCAAAGCGGCCTCGAAAAGGGCATCTCTTAAAAAAATTTAAGTCGACGCAGGGCTGCCAACTTGTAACGAGAAATTTGTATCATGACTAACTATGACCCAATGCAAAAATCTCTCTCCACAAGGAATGTAATATGAATCAAGGTTAAGTAAATATACAATATCGATTGTTAATTACAAATTAAAGCTGACAGTTAATTTTATAACCATTCATCCTTCAACTTAGGCTACAATTAGCTTATAATGATATCCATTAATTTAATTAAATTAACATTAACATCAATCAATAATTGGTATTAATTATGTTTTAATTAACACCAACTATCAATCCAACTACCAGTAATTAAATAATTATCAATAATTTACTTAACATAATGTTCTTAAATCATTATATTTAATGATGATAATGAAATTATTAATTAGGGTTTAATTATAGCCTTTATAGAATTAATTAATTATTTAATTAATATCGATTATTATAGGTAATTAATTAATTAGTGGAAATAATATTCATATTTTAGTATGAAAATATACGCCTCTCAGCATTTATCCTGAATATTATAATTAAAACGATTATTCTACCTGACACCCATGAAATTTAATGAGAAAATGTAAGAACGTAAATCTGCTCATCGGCCAAAATTAGGCCAATTTGGCTGAATCTTTTATATTAACGCATCGTTGAATGAGTTAACCTTTCAGATTTCAACATTCGTGCTGGTATGGTGTGAGGCGATGTTGCCAAAGTAAAGTTATTTTAAGAATTAGTAACGGCATGTTGATGTGAATGCTAACAAAAATACAATTAACTAATGAAAACATAAAGAATTAAGCCTCAACGTAGAATCCAGTAAACACTGCCCGTAAGCCCATTTGAATCTCTCACCGTCTCCATGGTGAATAACCTATGTTTAATATAATCTACTCCATAACTACAAACAATATGATATGTTTAAATAAAAGCGGACAATTAGTTAGAAATTTATATGTAGAAGAACGTAAATTTCTTATACATCGAAACAATGAAAGAAAACCTCTTAGGGTCTGCATGGTATCCAACATATCTTTAACATTTAATATTCCACCATTATATAACATATGCCTTTCCATAAAAGCGAACAATTCTTTACAATGCTAAATATTAAAGTACTCAAATTTCCTATATATGGTAACAATGAAAGTACGATGGTATACGAAATGCTCCATTGTAACCAACGTAACAGGCGTCTCTAAGGAAACATAGATGAAAAACGCGTTTATTTGAAGATGATCATTATCGTCGCTAGAAACTATTTTTACATCTAATTGTTGTTCTCGTGAGTTCCAGACTATTCATTGTTGGATACTTTCAACAATGCTATACAACAATATCCCATGGGCTTCATTGTAGATTGAATTAATTATAGACGTCGAATCCGGGGTATTTATTGAGCGGCTTTAACGCACAAAGAAGAAGAAGACAACTTTCTCTTCAAGGAGAAAGAACCCCGTGAATTTAAAGGGACAAATTGAGGAACCCTCAAAACGACGACTCCTTTTTATTGATGAGCGTATGTGTCCCTTCCTTCATATTCCCTAACAAACCCTTGGATTCTCTCTCAGGAGTTGAGACAGGCGTGAGGAAAAGAAGATGAGGTTTGCGGAAGAGTGGGGATTAAGGGCCGCAGGCGGTCAGCATCGTTGCTGGAATTTGCATCATCAGAAAAATCCTTATCCCTTAACTGGAAAAAGCGGAATAGTATGAGTCCTATTTTCTATTTTCACTGGAACTAAATTCCTGCCACTTTTTCTTGGTGAATTCAGTATTTTTCATTTTCCTTCTAGCATGCCAAAGGGCATAATTATGCAAGAAATGGAAGATTTTGAAACCGGCCATCTAATTTTCTAGAAATTTAGTAAATAAATTTCCATCTCGGAAACTCATACATTGTGCGTTACCGCATATAAACTCAACTAATTGACGAGTAACTTGGTAGTATTCTATGATGATGGAAAATAAAAAAGAAAAATACTCTTCCAGGGGAGACTAGTTCCTTATTTATTATGAATGACACAGCAAAATATCTCAGAACAACTTAGAACACGGCATTTTTCAATAAGTAATAAGCGAAAACGTTGAGTTCTTATTTGCTCTATAATATTTTTCATAGTATTTTTTATAATGAAAAAAGGAACTATTTTCCCTAGAAAAATAGTTTTCCATTTTATTTTCCCTTCGTATATACGTATATATTTGATCTCATTTAAAATCAACTCCTTAATTTGTGTCCTCAAAACAAAGAATGTTTAACTTACTTCGATTTAAGTCGGCTCTATATTTTTATTTATCTCTTAGCACATATGCAACCGAGTATAGCATATCATCGTAAAGATAACTTAAACTAATCTGGCCGTCTTAATGTCTAAGAATGACTGTGACAAATACACTGAAATACTGAGCTGCATCTACGAAAATAAAATTTACAGACCTTAATGACCTTTTCAGTAGAGATTCTAGGAATGGATGCATGGAAACATACCTGCAAAGAGAAAGAAATTTACATTAAAATCGATCAATAAATACATAAATATAGAAAGCCACTAAATTCTAATACCGACTCTGAGAGTAAATATTCTAAGATAGCGATGTTACAAAACTTGAAAGTAAGGCAAACCCTATTACCCTCCTATGACCTTTTACTCCCGTCATTATAATTTATGGTTAAGGTGGAGTTTGACCTTAACCTTCAGGTATCCTCTAGCAAACCTTCAATTAAGTTTAGTATTATAATCAATAGTTGTTATGTCTTAACTTGTGGTTGAAATTTTGCTTAAATTGGCTAGTAGGTCAAACGATGTTCACATCTTAACCTTTTCATTCACCGACCAATCATGTGCAGCGAAAACCTTCGCACCAGATATATTTGCTTTTTATTTATACACTTTATTTATAATACATTGAATTTTACGAACTGTATCTTTTTATGTATTTTACTTTGTTTTTATTTGATTTTTTTGCTCTTTAGATATAAGTTAATTGTAGATATCATTTTTGGATTAATTTTCTTTGCTTCCATAGAATATCTATAAAAGTTGCCTAAAAGAGAAGGAATCCTAAACTATTACAATGCGGCATTATTCAAACAAATCTCATGGCAACGAGTATGAAAATTATTCTCAGTCAAGCCTTCTAATAGTCGAAGTAATAACTAGGACCAATTAGGATTCCCGGATAGCCAAGTGGGTAATGCGTCCGACTTTTGCGAAAGCGGTCTCGGGTACTCGGTAGCCCCCATGAGTTAAAAGACCTAACTCTGCCTTAACTACTCCCTAAAATTTTAAGTAATACTTTCTAAGATAGAAGTAGTTATAACTAAAAGTGTAAGGAGCTTTATATTCTCTTTATGCCTGTAACTAGTAGCTCAGCTTAACTTAAGGTTAACTGTTATATTTGACTATAGCAACGGGACTCCTTGGTTACGGTTCGCCGCCTAGGGCCTCCAAAATGGTAAACATGACCATATGCAGACATACAAAGTTATTTGCTATTGAAAAATTCCAGCAAAGCAAACAGAATCCCTTTGAAGATGGTAATTCGTCCTTTGGCTAAATATCTTGAACAGCCCAACTAAGATAACCTAGCGCAATATTTCTCCCAATCAGATGTTTACATTAATCTCTCGGATAAAACACGAAGGCAGACATCAAGGCCAACTTGGGAATGCCAAAGCATACGGATTTCCCTTTCAAGTCCTCTCAGATGCTGCTTATGTTTATCTTTGGTGCCCACAGAAGTGGAACTAATCGAATCCCAAGTTGGTCGGACTTGTCTTTTCAAAAATTCGGAGTCATTAATTCAGAGGAAAGCAGGGGATATTCGGTGGGTCTTCTTCTTCAGTTCATTGGGACTCGTATGAATGTCCGATAGCACACATGACCGACTAAGATCGACAATATATTTGACCAGCAATAAACTTGATCAATATTACACTTGATGGAAAATATACTTTATCGACAATTCATTTGATAGACAAACACTCAATCATAAACGAACTTGATAGAAAATACATTTAATCTACTCAATCCTTGATCGACATTTCATCGACACTTCACCGATGTTATTTCACCGAAACTCCGACAGCTCTTTAATCTGAGATTGACAACAATGTCCGCTATATCTTAAATCTTCCATTTTTATCAAAGTACGGAGCGAAAAGCACAAGACTGGTTACAATAACAATAATTAATTTCCACTTTATGACAATATAATAAATCATAGAAATAATACATAATTGTCAATGACAATGCTAGAATCTAGTTTTAGTCAATTGTTGTCCGAGCAATATAAATATAAAAATCGCTTTTTAAAAACTAAAAGTATTTCCTAGTAATAAATTTTCCATTTATGTCATTTTCAACTAGAGATGTATTGCTCGCGCGAAAAAACCGCAGAATTTCCCGGATGACCCAATATAAGGCACTGAAATTAAATACTTAAATCCTTATTGCAAGTTAAGTACTAAATACTTATTTTTAAGTTCCTCATCAATTTCAAGAGTGCATTTGATTTTTCTTCAATTCCTTAATCCAAGAAAATGAACTTAAAATCTTACGAATCAAACGGAATATTAAACGGAACTAAATTCTGAAATTTAGACAAAGGCTGAACAGAGAAACTATAGGACTATATGATGTATTAAATCAAATAAAATATTGACGAGATATGATTCGTTAGTCTACAGATAGATTGAGAAATCTTTCGTACAAAAAATCCACCCCTGTGCTTACCGTAGAGACATTCCCTCCGTAATGAAACGCAATTCATTCTATACAATGAGAGCAACACTCCCGTTGCTAGGCAACCCTTCATTATTTCAGTGCGCTTCGATAAAGTCAATAGGTTGTCCTAATAAGTACATGGAAACGATTCTTCAAATACCCTTCCCAACGCTTAGCTCTAATAACTCATATATAAAATCGAAAACCCAAATTTCAACAGATCTATGAGGAAGAAAAATCTATATTTCCAGATGAGCAAACCATTCCTGAGGAAGTGTTTCACCAGCAAAGTCATTACCCTATCGTCGATGAGATAAGGCTTGAGAAATGGGAGCGGCGACTGCAATTAATTTCCAGCGAATGAAAGAGGGATGATTATAGGGGGAGTCCTTAATCATCTTTGGAAAAAAATAATATCGGAAAGGAAGGCGTGCAGAAAGGTGGAGAGTTATGTGGGAATTGATGGAGAAAGAAAGAAACGGTTTCAGAAGAGGATTTAAAGGGGTGGGTGCCAATGTTATTTTAACTGGAATGTCACTTACGTAGGTGGAGGATTATTCTATTCCTTTAGGAAAATATATCAGTTATTTTATAGCCAAAATGTTAAGGATCCATACTTAAATATATTAACGTTATAATATCAAAAACAAGGAAAAAAGTTGAGGTATTTTTACACAGAAGAGTATACACCCAGTAAAAATGACAAGACCACACCTTCTCTGGCTACAAAGTTCCCTAAACAATTAAATTAACTGTTCTAGCTGAATAGCTTAGTTGATATTGGTAACCTCCCGGATAGAGAAGGATCCCTGGTTCGATTCCCAGTCCCATCAGACTTCTTTCAAGTCAGTTTTTCCTTGGTCATTTCAAATAAATACTACTTATAATTGGAATTAAAGATGGTTGTCTGAATTATGAAGTTAGTACAGTAAAACCCGGTTAAGACGCTTATTTTGGGACAAAGCGAAAACCGCCTGTTAAGCGGGATGGCGTCATAACCGGGATGTGTAATGCTGTGATAAAATTCAGTATCCATACATCATTTATTTGAAGATGTCTGCTTTTTGCATAAAGAGAAGGACTTAATACCGTTCATTTTGCTGTAGTAATTGCATTTTTCAAATCCATCTGAAGATTTAAGTTTGATTTTGAAACCGTTCGCATATTAAAAACTACTGTGGAAAATTAATAATTGTTAAATTCTAGTTATGAATCTCCTCAAAGATACACCTTTATATTATTATATCGATTTTATAATCTTTTAATCTTCTTTTTTCTTACTAAAGCATTATTAACCAGGTGAAGGAAATCACGCAGATTCAATTCAATAATTTTTGTAAAGAAACGCTTTATAACTTGTGTCACGCTGTGAGTTTTGGCGGAAACAACTTTTCTTCATTATAAATCCTTTTTCATTTGCACACTTTTTATATAAAAGGTAATGAATACACGGTTTGATCTGGTGCGATACTCGAATTATTTCAAAGTATTTCAAAGCCGCAGAGAGAAAAAGATAAAGAACACACTAATTAACTAAGTAGATTGACATTTAATTATATTCCTTTGAATGTCGTCCTCTTTTTCTGTTTTAATGAATAAGAATTTCTGGACGTGGGCTGATTTCATTTCATTCGGATTTTTCTTTAAGGCAAAAAATAGAAGTGTTTAGAGCAAAAGGTTCTTCCTACGCATTGAATCCGAACACGGAATACGGAAAGGATGAATTTTTTGCGATAAAAAGTATAAATGTACAAATTGAGTTTAATCAATAGATTTCTTTTTAATCTAAAAATTACTATGTCAAAGGAACTATTATAATTTCAAGGAAATACAAATATGCCTAGACTTTAAATTACTACCTTATGTAAATGTCTGTTTTAATGACATTCGCATAAAAATCTTTGATATTTAATTCTTTAATTTAATTATTTAACACATGATCGAGCTATTAAAAACAACGGCAACATTTCCTGAGCAGAAAGCTGTTTAGTAAGTTATATTTGTACGTTGTAGAAAGCCCATTGTTATGCTGTATTGTTATTGCAGCTTGTTAAGCACATTGTTGCATTCTATTGGCTCATTCTTATATTATTAAAATTATCGCTGGATTGTTATTGTTCATATATTGTCATTGCCGATTGTCGATTGCTCAATGTTATTTTATTGTTATGTTTGGAGAAGCACTGGTTCAAAACAAAGAGTCAAAGTTAAGTTTCCGTTAGATTACAAACAATTCTATATTTTTGGTAAGTGCAGATTTTTACTTTTCCATTGATAAAAATAAGTAACTAGGACCGGTTGTCTCACTTAGTTTATATTCACGCTAAAACAATAATATAGCTTTCAAAGTGATGCTATTTCGAAATTTATCGGACATTTCTAACTCTTATAATTTTAGTAATTTTCTGCCTACTCAGCAACCGAAGTTAATAATCTCTGGAACATTTTTAAGCGTTTAAGCCGAAATCATAGCAAGCAAAATTTTATTGATAGCAACCTTATCACTCACTAAATTTGCTCGTAAATTCAAAGTAAACTGAACAGTACTTAATTACTTTCGCCAAACATTTATTTGACGACCGGTTTCGGCCAAAACACGACCATCCTCAGGTTTGCCAAAACTTATCATTGGATAAATATTTGGAGGAGATTATGAAGAACCGTTTAGAGTATTTCGAACTTTTTCAATTTCCTATCCACGATACCCTACCAAAGAATATTGATTCCTTATTTTATGAAAAATAGAAGTATTTAATCAAACTTTCGGATCGTGGGCAATATTCCATGATTAAAATACGAATTTCCAACAGGCGGTACGGAATTCGGGTACTTAAAGCCAAGGAGGTACGTTTACCAAAAAAGGTTGGGTCTTCGGAGATGAGAACTTATTTAGGATAAAATAACGAAGCTCCGAATAAAATAAAACAGGAGGTCCTTTTTTGCTGAGGAAAGGTTGGTTTAGTGCAACAGGGTCTTCATCCACCACCACTTGACGCCATCTGCATGGATGAAGGAGATATCAGTGCGGTAAAGGAAGAGGAAGTGGTAAAGAGGAATGGGAAGGGCCGTGGGCGGAGGGATAATGAGATGAGGAGGAAGACCCGAAATAGGAGGAATATCGCCCATCGAAATCTCCCGTCAATACTTTTTACTATGAACAACTTTTCTACACCTACATAAATACAATTCAAGCAGCCTTTGGCGTACGGCAGTGGGTGTATTGAGATAAAAACAACATGCCTCGGTATTGCCAAAAAGAAGAGTCGGCAAAATTTGTGTCAGCTAACCGGGGTCGGCGAAACGTATGTGTCGGCAAAAATTGATGAGATAAATTTACTGTCGGACAACCAAGTATATTGCAGTAGAAGTAGTCACTTCTCAATGGAAAAACTGCAGAAATATTTATTTTATTTTAACAACTGTTACCGTTTTTAGTATTCATGACTCATTCATTCATCTCATTCACAAACTAAAAGCAATTCCTTGTCGGTGCAACCATTCCTCTCTCACCTCAGACGCTCTTTTAATCCTGTTATAATCGGAATATTTAATTATTTATCCTACATCCTCAAAGCAATTCATCCTTGGCCTACCCCTTCCTTTCTTTCCCAGGATTTTACCTTAAAAAATGTTGATTAGAGAGGCACTGTGCCTCAGACAATGTTCTATAAACTTAATTTTCCTTCTTTCTGTTACATCCAGTAATTTCCTTTTTTCGTTCACTGCCATCAGTACCTTTAAATGTACATATATATCATGATGACTAAAGAAGAAAATATGTCTGGGTATCATCAGATAGGGTAATCGGCAAAATTTGTGTCGGCGAACAGGGATGTCGGCGAAACGGGGGTGTCGGCAAAATGTCGTAAGTCAAATTCAGTGTCAGGCAACCAGGTACGTGTCAGTTGAGTTATTCCCCTCTCAATTGAGAGATTACAGGAAGATTTATTTCATTCATCGCTAAAAACTGTTGCTTTTCCTTAGAAAAGAGGATATACGAAGGGAGACTAAGATTAGGAATATAGAAAGAGAGATGGAATGGGATAGAAAAAGCAGGGACGAATGAAAGGGAGTCATGTGAGTCGTTCTTTTTGTGAAATTAACGCGTGGCGAAGGAAAGGAAGAGATGTGAATGAATTGGTAAGTCTGAAGGGTTTTGCGGTGGATTAGAGGCGAAAAAGGACTTCCCCTTTGAAGAGAGATGAGGTGTAAGATTGTGGGGGAGGGTGATGCAGATAGATCCCGAAAGGACTGATTTAGGGCGCCCACGGATAGAGAATTTATAATGGGATCACACAGAAAAGAAGTATTGGGAAGGAAGAAGAGGGTTTTTTAATGGTGAGGAAAAGAGGTAACATTTGTGGACGAAAGTGAAGTGTTATAATGCCTCGTTCTCAAATATTTGTGTGTTCTCACTTTAGGGGGACACTTATTTTTCAATACTTTCGCTTTGTAGAATTATTATTCTTGAATTTTTGCCATACTACGTTTCACTACCGTATACGTATCTATAGCTACATTTGTACTTTGTAAAGGAGTTGCAGGGGATGTATGCACTTCTAATTTCCTAATCCATTTCATTCGCACATTTATAATAATTTCGTAGATAATAATGAAAAGAATCTTCGGTTAACTGAATAAGCCGTATTTATTCGTTGAAAATTGCAAAGCATTCGGAAAAAGGAAAAACCTGCGTCTTAAGCAGGTAGCACAGCTTCTTAAGCATAATTTTTACCATGTGTTTAGGGTGAAAGGGACTGTGACCGAGAGAAAATTACATATCAAGTGTAGTATCTTAATCGGGAGCCTTTTAACCGGGTTTTACTGTATTAAAGAAAAATGGACTTGAAGATTGTCTGACGGGACCGAGATACGAACCCAGGTATTTCCTCTATCCGGGAGGTTGCTTTATCGAATTATGCTATCCGGCCAGAACATTTCCACAAACCGTTTATGGAACTTGGAATAAAGCAGCCTTCCGGATAGAGGAAAATCCCGGCTTCAAATCCCCGATCCTGTCAGACTTTATTCGAGTCCGTTATTGGGATTTTTCCTAGATGCACACCCTGATTTAAGCACCCTTTTCCTTGTATTAAATAATTCAGCTCCATTTAAAACTAGTACTCATGCCGTAAACAAAAAATCAAACAAAATATTCACATCGATACTGAAAAAGTCAACATATTTCACATTTCCTCCATTTCCATCGACTATCTTATGACCCAATATAGTATGCCCAGAATCAATTGATAGAATTCCACTCTGACTATATTTCGACTTCCCAATTTTCGCTCTTCCTTTGTTTCATCCTTTTTATTGGGCGCAGTATCGTTTTGGCGGCGATCGTTTAAATTTATTCCAGCGATTTTCGCAAAAAGGCCTTTTTTCTGTCCCGCTGTTATACGGCATTTTTTTATTTTATTCAGCGAGAATATAAAATGAAGGGGAATCGATGTCCTCGCGCCATTAAATGGTGATTAAGGTCATGAAAACACGTCCCACTGGAAGAAGCAACAGATTCCACAGAAAAGATGGATTGAAAAAGAACATCATAAATACACGGGTCCTCTCATATCGGCGTATGTTTCACTACGGCTTGTTGTTGTAAGGAAGAAAGCTAATGTGCTTATGATTACTATTATAACATGACCAATATTATAATTTCTGCTGGGTGTCAGAGGGTATGTGGGCACAGTGATGACCGTGAGGAGGTCTCTAAAGTTAAGAGATTTCTTAGAGAAACTAGGCAAACTAACAAGACTCTAAAGAAAATACAAGCCAAAGAAGCAAAATCTAGGTCAGACTAAAGTGCAAAATGACCGAAGATGTCGAAGCACTTAAATCACTACTACTACAATTACCTAAATATTTAACTGACGGCATTAATACTGTTATTATATACAATTGGAACTTCCCCGTTAAAAATGATGGAACTAAATTTAACTTATAGATTGTAGATACTTCTTCTTTATTTGGTTGTTAATACATATTAAGACGCTAATTTACAATTTCAATGGCTTTGAAGTGTGAAAAAAAACTAAACAATAAAATATCAAAATTAAACCTATAACAAACACTCAAAACTATCTAAAAAGCCTGTTTAAACGGGCTCAAGTATTGAAAAAATAGCCAAAAGCAAACATTAAAGTAAATTATCAAGATGAAAACAATATTATATCTTTTATCTTTAATAGAAACAATATACGTAACTATGGTAAAAATTATTTATTTCTTTGAAAAATGACGCGTGTATTTTCTAAAATGCATACACCACCCTTTCGAGAAAATAAATGGGAGTTATTTTGCCTTCTATTTACGCGAATCTGAATGTTATATTCGTACGCGTTACTTTTTTATTGTAGATTCTTATAACAGTTCAAAAACACTTTTAAATTATGTGCAGCCACGCAAGAATTGCAAGCAACAGAGTACTTTATAAAAATAAACAAAAATGGTCAACTTCCGTAACCAAGCAACACGGAACTGAAAAAGTTCTCCCCCTTGTATGATCCCAGAGGACAGCGAGTTGACAACCGCAACATTAATACTCCCACACGGGCATAAATTCAACACCAAATGCATCTTCAGAAAACTTCAGAAGGAATAAATCCAATTTCTCCAGACATTGCGGGAACTTCCCATTTAAGAGTACCTCCTCAAGGAGACGTTAAAGAATCGTCCCTCAAAGGTCTCAAGTTTTAAAGAGCTTCGGAGTCACCTTTGCTCTCTCGATAGCATCTCCCACAAGCACCCTTTCTTCAATCTCCAGGGTAACCAAGTTGGGGTAAATAAGAAAAAGTACGTCTTATTTATGTCCGTCCGTTGCTGAGCAACACGGAGACAGCAAAAAGAAATAAGCCAAGTTTGAGAAGTGCCGTGTAATGAACATGAGGCCCGTTTTCTGGCTTCATAAATTCGAGTGTAACAAGAAAAGAAAGTTCTTTATAGTACGTGTGTGTGCGGTTGGTATTCGTGCCTTTGTGACGCTCGTGAGGAGGAAATTTAAAAAGTGAGGTAAACAAGGTGAAATTGGATGCTGAGGAAGTTACGCCGTGTAAAGTTCAACGAAAAATTATAGGAATGTGAGTTTTTGCTATATGGAGAAGACGGTTGAAATGTTTTGCATGAAGTCGAGTGAAGACTACTTTATATGTAGGACAGTGACAACCTGGATATAACAACATTTTATTTTTGTCCGTATTAGAACGAACGGCTTTTTTGGCTCAATATTTTTTAAGACGTTCTTTAACCATTTAAGGGAAATCGAGTTTAATTTTCTTCATTTGTTACATTATAGTACCTTCCGAAGAAAATAGGCTTCCTTGGTATATAATAATATTCAGTAACAATACTTTGTAATATTACAATTTAACAATACTCCGTGAAAATATTCGGATAAAATACACCGTAAGGAAACAGTGAAAATATACTTTAAGAGTACTTCGTGACTACCGAGATATTAAAAAACTCGATTTCTTTTGCACTAAAAAAAGGAAACTATTTTGTTTTTGTGAAGTTAAATAAGTTTTTAACACCTTTATACTGAAAATTAATACTCATCATTAGTACTCTATTATTTAATTTTGATCATAGCTGAATTTTTATTATTGTGCTTACTTTCTTTCCTTCTTCCTGATAATTTTGGTATCCCTTTTTATTCTACTTACTACAAAGTAAATTATATTATTAATAAGTTATTTATCAGCTTTTTGGTCCTTATTTCACCTGAAATAATAAAGCATTATATACAGGAGAATGACCATCCTAACAGTCCAATGGTCAAATGGAAACATCGCCTTGAAATCGCCTTAACTTAGGTGCTCCTTGTTACGGACCGTAATATCGATTCCCTTTAATGGCCAGTCTTCGATCTGCTAGGAAAAGAATGACAGGCGCCCGTATAAAACTCCGTCAACGGGATTTTATCCAGACTGGTACTCCAAGATTAAGCCCTTCCTTATTTATCGGCGGTAATTCGAAGTGGAAATAATATATGGGGACCGTCCGAAGAGAAGAGACTATTGACAAAAAGTGGACTTGACATCCCTTGCTAAGGGTTCCCTTTAGGGGTTCCGGATGAATTCACCAAATTTATCGTTTAATTTCTGAGAAAAGGAAGTGCTAATGCCTTCCACTTTGCACTTCTGATGCCATTTATTCTTTATCTCGATGGAGGTAATGTTTTCGTTCAGTACGAAGAGAGAAATTTATAACTCATTTTCACAGGTATATATAGGTACTAGATACATACTCCGGAAATATAATGGAACCATTTATCATTTATTAACCAACTAAATATTTATCTGTTAATCGATAAACGCATTAAGATTCGAGTTATACCTAGTTAAAAATTAAAGTCTAAATATCTTAAATAAAGCTTTGCCCACTTTTCTATCTGGGATTTTATATTGTATATTCTTCTGTACATATCATTCCTATTTCGCGAAAAGTTGAAATCGATTTATCCCATTAAAGGATTTATAATAACAAAATAAGCAATGAATTATAAATTATTTCTCAACAGGATCTGCATTGCAGCAAATTCCATCCATTCAGTAGGAAAATAGGCGATCAAATTGGAATTAATAATTAAATAGAAAATCGGCCAACGTTTATGACATTAAACAAGAGTGGATTTTGCTCATGAAATGGCCTACAGAAAAAACTTTGAATCTTCACAACTTCGCAATGCGAAAATAGAAGCAGAATCGCACTTTTTAATTAAACCGAAAATTGGCGAGGTGATACGGAATCGAGCGCCAACTATTGGTGTCAATTTTAAACGCGCTAATAGCCGTGAAATGACCGATATTTCCATATCACCCAACGGATATAATTGCAGTTTTCGTTAAAAATTCAAAAGGTAACTCTAAAGTAATTGTGCGACAGCTCTGGAAATTCCCATTTTCTATTGCCTATTTAAGTTCAAATTTTCATTTTATTTTTTGCGTAAATTCGGAAATCATAGTTTCAAAACTAAAAATATCTCAAGGTTTATTCGCAAGATATTCACAAATGAAAACAATCTAAAAATGTAATTAATCGCTAATTTCACATTTTCTCATTTTGTATTAAAAGGGACGATGAAAATTGCACTTTGGAATTTTTAAAACTGAATATCTCAAACCCTGAATTCCGACGTGAAAATGAAAAACTATACTACAATTATACCGTAAGATAAACTTAATATCTTTGAGATGGATTTTACTTAAAAATAAATCAGAAAACAGATTAATGTCGAAGGTATTAATCCGAAAAATAGAGGGAATTTCTATTGAATGTCCGAAAATAGACAAACTTGCGGTTATCTTGATCATATAACTCTATCTTAAATTAACACACATGGTATAACGTTATATGAATCACACCCTTTAAATGTTTTCACTGAAATAATAATGTATCTTGTACGCGATGGCATAGCCTTTTCCACATCAATAAATGGTTCAAAAATAACGAACAAAATGGTTCAATACCATTTTGTATCTAACTTTACTTCAACGTTTTATAATCCTTCTTTCCATTCTAAATATATGATTAATTCACTGCCGGTATATATTTCATTAATCATGTATTTATGACAAATCTAGTTGTTAAAATTTCACTTCATAGTATGTTTCATTACCAAATACTAAAAATAAACTCATATCAGTGTGGTCTAAGTATAACAGTATTCTTAATTCCACGACGATTTTGCGATTGCTATCACCATAGCAATTGCTACCAAGGGCAACTACGGCAACCATTGTTATAGTTAATAACGGCAATTGCTTCCAAGTCGTATTATTAACGAAACCCTATCATTGAACTCATGAGGTACAAAATAGGAAATTGAGTAAATATTCTTAATCTGGTCTTAAATATTATCATCGATTAAAACTAGCTGTAATTGTGAAAAAATACGCGAAAATAATATTTTAAAAATATACTCAAGATTACCGTAAGGGTTTCCTTTCTCATTCACATCTCAAGAGCCAAATTGGTGCTCCGTGTTTGTGCGAAGAGAGTAAATGTCGTAGAGAGTAATGGTCGTAAGAGGACTCTCGAAGACTCGGCCAATTGGAACTAACGGCCCAAACATAGTTTCGACGCAAACGCTGCCCAATTTGACCGCAGACAATATCGCCTTAAACCTCATAATTGGAGTGGACCCTAGGGTCAGGGTTCCCTATAATTCAGTCCTTAAATTGCGAGATTACCTTCAGGGGGTGTGGTATCACGTCTACATCTTACGTAATTACCCTGCGAGACACCTCCAAGAGGGTTCCTTAAGCAAACCTACTTTCTCCCTTCATTTCTGTTTGAGAAAAGGGTTTTGTAAACACTGGGTTTTTGGCTGGATACTTTTGTTTCTCTAGGGCATTTCTCTTCAGGGTATATTTCGCAGTATATATTATATATTCTTATTTTATTGATAAATATAGTCCCATATGATAATTTTGGGGGATTAATAACTCCTTTTGGTCTTTTAAGATTTGCCTGATAAGAATCCCCTACTGAAACTTATCTTTGCAGTGTTTGTGGAAAGGGTTTTGTAAACAGTGAGATTTTGGGTCAGTACCTTACAGTTTTCTCTAGGACATTTCGCCTTAATGTACTTTCGCTTTCGTTTTGCAGAATTTATGATTTATTATCATTTCATAAATAAATCTAGTACTAAATAAAAGTCTTTGGGGATTCCAAGAGACTTTTTTCCTGCTGAGAATTACCTTCCTCAAAACCAACCCAGACAAACTAAAGAATAGACCATACTATAGACTATAAGAATAGAAAAAAATAATGATGCTAAAATTACTTTCAGAATACCTGAAATACCTAAGGGTTCAAATAATATGGCTGGATGATGGAAAATATTACATTTCTAAATCACTCTGCGTGTCTAACGTCCAGGCGACCATACCGGAGGATTAATATTTACATCAAACGTTTTAATTCGTTTGATTTCGGAAGTGATGTTCTATTTATATATGTAAATTTAAACTATTTTGATTTGACTACTTGTCAACGATTTATTTATTTTACTTTTTTTAGTTTAGCAAATTATTAGCTACAGTTTAGAGAGCCTCTAGCGGAATTATCCAAAATGAATTAGCCAATTTGCCCTTTCCCGCTTGATTGCTTTTTATATAATCCTTGGCAAAGTAAAAATAACTTTGTTTTATATAATTGACTTTGCCAAGGATCTAGCGAGAAACTTCAATTCAATTCAGTTTATTTTGGGTGTTTTCACGATACAACTGCTATATTATCTCAACAAAATGGCATTTAAAAAGTTAATTGGAGATGATTTCATCTCATTGTTTCATGTTCTAAATTGCCCAACCATCACTTATAAACTTTTTATAGTATTTGTAGTAGTAATTTTCAAGAGTGCTTCGACAGCCCCATTGGGAATCTAACCGGGATCGCTTTAATTAAAATCGAACACGTTACCCACTTGGCTATCTATAGGCCTGCAGGTTTCTATATCCACCCTTAAGCTTATACATTACGCGTGGGTAACCCTTGATTCCAAATCCACTGCCATTGAAACTCCATGGAAACCATAACTCTGACTCTGAAGGATAAAAGAGACGCACCTTCCGTAACCACGAGCAACCCCACCGGTCATACAATCGATGATCAATCCCATTCTATCGACACATGTGCGTAAGAGATGAATTAACCCTAAAGGAAGATGGATTGGGAGTTCAATTCATCACCGCTACGATGGCTAACACGATATTGATGATGGGAAGAAATTGCACTGAAATTAATGAGCGTGAATGATATTGCGTTTAAGACACGCTCCGCCGTCTATTCACGGGTTTGGCCGTCCGGACGTGACGCCAATTTCGTGCTCATCTTCTCATTCACTGATCAATTGTGCCTCACCAAGAGTTATCTGACCAGAAAATGGATTTAGAAACAGCTGGTTGGAAGGTTTTCCCAGTTTAATAGTGCCAAATCGCTTAATTAAATACCATGAGATTTAATTTTAATTGACTTTTGTATTCATTTTAGTATTTATTGCTATTTTTTATACCTGACATACAGTAAAACCAATTTAAGACGTCATCCTTCATTGGACGTTTATCATTGTTCCGGTCCCTTTCATACGAAACTCGTGGTATAGATACCACTTAAGATGCTCTGATACCCACTTAAGACACTTATTTCTCCCTTCCTCGGATGCACTGCAACCTTCTACAGCTAATTGTTGGATTCATTCCTGAGATCCAAAAACGTTTTACATTATCATTGATGCCAACCGCTGTCCTTTACTCTACAAGTACCTTGTGTGTCTCATCTTTTGAATGACTAATTTTGAGGGTGAGTATAATTAAGATATCGCGAAATAGAGCATTTTATTGGAAAGTGTTTTTTATAATATGGAACAAGTGATGTAATGCGTAATGTAGGGCTAAGTTATTCAGTGGTTAAAGAAGCTTTTCTTCGTACTTTTAAACCAATTATTTTTTTATTTGTATCCTCGGGTTTAACTTCCGTTAGAGACTAAGTTGTTAATTGCTATTATCATTTCTTTAGGTATCATTTAAATCAGTATCAATCACCATTTTATTTGTATTATGCGAAATACTACCATCTGGTTTATGACCTATTCCTAGTACTAAAGATATAATTGATGTTAAATTTTCAATGGATGGCAAAACGGTGTGGACACGTTAGTGTTTTTATCAAAAAATCCTCATCTTTAGCAATTTACCGTCAATTTATGTAGGATTTCTTGTCACGCAATTTCCGATTTCCTTTTTAATACGATGCTTACATTGCAAGAGCGCTCTCCCACACATGGAGTAATGAGAATTACATTAGGCCTTCAGAATGGTGAAGCAATATGGTGGGGAAACTCACATTTGATAACGAAAGGATTAGAAGAAATGGAAGAAAGGAAAACTAGAGATGAATCAAGATGATCAATGTAGTGAAGATGATGGAAGACGCAAGGGAAAGAGCTATGAAAGAAGGATTAGCAACGGACGAAAAGGCTTTGAAGGCTATAATGAACTAAATTGCAGATTGATGACCCAAGATCTTGGTGGGGTCTTCGGGAATAGTTTCGGTACTGCGTAGGTTTCCATGGGGTTGGTTACTTGAGTTCTGAATCATTCGGGTTTTACCGTGATAATGCTTTTTTATGACAATTGTTTCGCCAACCATCCTGAGGACATCTTCAGGTCGAAGTGAATTTATATGTTATCATAGTAGATCATATTTATTATAGTAGACTAACGAGTTAACCTGTGAAAATATAAAGCTCTGTACTTTCTTCTCCAAAATAGTAAGAACTCTATGAAATTTCAAGACAATGCAGATAATGATGGTAAAAGGATATTCAATACCTTTAAATTTTCTATGTTTGGGTCTGCAGATGAATATTCAAAAGTTTAAATGTTCAGCAAAGAGAAGAGAGGGATAGAGATTAGAGAGCGAAACACTTGTAAAAGTCATAAAGTAGATAAGATAGAAAGCTGGAAATAATATCAATTGCAACTAGAGGGTCTATTACACATAGGAACCAAATTTATTTAAAGGGGTAAAGTGTAACCACAGTTAACGTTACAGTAAATTTGAGAGCTAAGAAGGAATTAAGTACTTATTAAGTTAAGAGAATTAGATAATTAGTACTTAAGTGTATCAATTGTTACTAGAGAGCCTATCACACATGAGGACCTAATGCAGTTACAGGGATAAAAGTGTATTCATGGGTAACAAATGAAGAGAGCTAAGGAAGACCCTACCAGGAGCCGATTTCATCTGTGTAAAACAGACCAATTGGAGTGAATTGCATATAATACCGAAATCTATGGAAAGACTGGCAATGATAGGAAATCCGATGACCCTATAACGTAACCTATGACCTTAGCAAGAACCATGATCCCAATTGCAACATATCCATCCAAAAGGAACATTCAAAGAAAATTAATAGCAGTGGCAGACGGCGATTACAGAAAAATCCCTCCGAGTTAACCCTCCGTTTAATAAAAAGTGCCCTAACCGTTAGGGAAACTGCTGATGGGCCGTGGCCATCTCCAGACGTGGAGAACCCTTTTATTGCTACAAGGGTGCTCCAACGCATTAACCCTTATTGAATCCGAAAAGATGGAATAAAAAAGATGATGAAACCATTTAGAAAGAGATTTCGCCGACTAAGGGAAAGAAATTATCCGAAAATATAATGTGAGGGTTTTAAAGGGACAAAAAAGGGTCTTAAACGTGGACCAATCGAAAGGTAGGAAAAGTGATGACGTTTCCTTGGAAGTTTGGCCAACAATGGATTGAGTAATCCAATGAGTTCAACAATGGTCCGAATCGCCCAATGAGCGCTTCGTTTAACAATGGGTCGGGTCGTCAGGAGTTCTTGAGAACGGTTCTCCTTAATTCCGCCAGAGTGTGCTCCATACGGTGGGGGTTTTTTTCAATGTGTTTGATCAGAGACCCGCGGATTTTTCAATAATTGACGTAATTAATTCGGGGTGGTCTTGACTACAGAAGGGCAGCTTGTTAACCCAAAGAGCTTGTTTTTTTTGCTCTTTTCCTTTAACGGCTGAGATTCCCAAAATCTGTGATCACTGCTGATGTTATCTTTCACTTAATTTTCCAAAAAAAAATAGAAGTTTAAAAGGAGATGAGATACGAAAATAACTTTTAACCATAAATAACTATTTTTTCAATTACATGTATTCGATATTTATGCAAATGGACATATAGCAGTATAAGCTATAGAAATGGTAATGAAATACAGTAAAACGCGTTTAATACGCTTCCTCTTAAGACGTTATTCCGCTTAATACGCGGTTTTCCCTCTGTGCCCCTTTCGCACGAAACAAATAGTTAAAATAACGCTTAAGACGCTCCTCTACCCGCTTATAAGGAGGAGTGATTCCGCTCTCAGATACACTAGAACCAGCTATGGCCTCAAACGATAGACCGAAAATTACACAGATTCTTTTACCCAAATTGTCTATCTGGTAAAATTGCATTATCGTATAGTGAAAAATTGCCAAAATTAAGTAACTACGATGCTCTCTTTGTCCAAAAAGCAGATCTTTCTTAAAAAATATGACGAGAAAGCAACCAGTATTACATAAGGATAGTTCGAGGACTCTCTATATATCTGTGGCAAGAAAAGCTAACTAAAGAACATCCCGATTATATTCCATATATATTTAACACTGAGTTAAACCTACAAATTAAAAATTTACAGACCTTGATAGCTGTCAGACTACTCCAAGAGGAATGGGAATCATGGAAACATACCTGAAATTAAAAGAAAATTTCGTCAAAATCTGCCAAAAAAGGCATATTCATTCCAAATAGCTTACATATTATTATATTACTATACGAGAGTCATAATGGGAGTCATATCGTAACTGGGGATCCGCGAAATATTCGTGCAATAAGAACAATGAGCGGTAAAGTACTTAAATTATTTTTATGAACCATTCAAATTTAATTATAATAATTCCATACCAATAAAACTATAATTTAATGCTTACTTATAAATGCGAAAGTAATTAAAACTTTTTACGGTAGGGGGACGTATTATGTATTCTACATTGGTGTTCATAAAACATAACACTCATTAACTGAATATCTCTACAGCAAAAATAGACATTAAGAGAAAATGTATTAATTATGCAAATTATTATATAGCATGTATGTTCTCTACTAAAGTTGTTTTGTTCATAACTGAGTCCTGAAAATTATAAATTAATATATTTAGTTGCCATAAGCTTTAATTTTTTGTTCCTCTTATCTCTCTATAATGGTAAATTATTAATTGTTAGTTAAATTATATGGTAATAAAATTGTAAGATAATTACATGGTACTTTTAAATATAAAATTGTAATTGTAAATATAATAGAAAGTTCACTCATGTAAATCTTAATCATGTTTGTTGTACATGTATTTATTTGACTTATCATTTGTCTTAGATATATAGACCTGCGTGATTTCCACCTAAGAAAGGAGAGCAAGGAAAGTAACTCAATCCTCATCTCATCTAGTAACCATCGTCTTGTCTCAAATTATGGAAGCTAATGGTAGAGTGAAGTGGTGAGAGTGGTTGAGAAACAAACTTGCCTTCGAGCTGATGAGTTTACTCGTAGAAAGCTGAATTGTAATTCAAATTGTTAAAATCACAAAATGTGGGACAAGGATAAAAGATCGTAGATTCAGCACCTAAATTTTAAAATAGCAGAGTTATTTTCCCTCTTTACCAAAATATAAACATAATTCTGAACTGCTTACTGAAATGATTTCACGGCAGTTAACTTTAAATCCGCCGGCAAAGTGGCGGAAACCTATAATGAACAAGCAAAGGCTCCAACAGGTTGCTAACCGGGCAAATACTCTCTAAATAGATACGAAATACCAATTTACTAATCCATTAGCATCTCGAATTAACACTTCGTTCGAAATCCAATCTAAATTCATCAGATCTTTTCTCATGAATCCACTGAGCTTTAAATCTTTAATTTGTGATGACGACATTTCGTTTGAATGAAAGTATTAGTTTTATCAGCATTTTATTCCAATGAAATACATTATAAAAATATTCGATTCAATAATTTTTGCCGTTAATCATACGCGAAAATCGATTAGGGAAGTTGACACCCCCTACCACACGCCGAAGTAGGGTACGTATGTAGATGTAGACTAACCTTTGGAACCTTGGTTTATTCTACACTACATTCCTGTATTTCTAATCAGTAATGATTAATATGGGAATATATTTCCAGGTTGCAAAATAAAAACTGAATCATTTTAGGGCATTTATGATAAAGTTTAGATCTAGATCGCTGATGTATGCCGATATTTACACAGTATGTATTCATGAATACCGGGGTATGTATTATAGGAATGGATTCTAAATTAGGAATAAAATATTAATTATTTATTCTTTGTTACCACTGTTGCCTATTGCCATATGGTACAGTTATCTGCTTTCATATCATCAATTATCTAAGGTATTGGAGAAACGTAATGTAATAATGTGATATAATTGTTTGAGTAATGCCATTATAACAAGTTGAACGATTAATCTAATATATAATTAGTATTTATTTTAGTATTTGTTATTTTAGTAATTGGTTATAATAACCAATTACTAAAATAACAAATTATATATTATATTTATTATAATATTGTTAATTATAGTATTGTTATGTCTATTATTGTTAGTTAAGTTATTTTTATCTTCATTATTGTTAACTTTTATATTTATTATTAATAGTGATTAATTTTACCTCATGATATCCATAAATTGTTACATTTAGCATTTTATTAAAGTTTAAATCGAATGATAAATTTTTCGTGGAAAAACCTCATTTTAAACAGTTTTCAGTCTTAAATATGCTTATTAATATTGATTAATTTTCCGTCATAAATATCCTTAAATTGTTACATACGTCATATTTTCAAAGTTTAATTGAGTATTATATCTTTCGTGGGAAACCTTATTTTAAACTATCTCCCCTTTAAAAATTTTCTCTATGTCTTAAATATGCTTTCTCATACAGTTTTTTCCTATGGCCCTATTGTACTTGATTCCGGATGGTGTATGTGTGAATGATAAATGAAGTATTCCGCTGTCTAGCACAGCTTTCGGCAAATCCTCTCTCCCAAATATAAAGGGAGAACACCGAATCACAGATAGAGTAGGATTAAATCCGTCAGCTCTATTTATACTGCACGATCTCCAGAGTACAGCGAAAGGAATCCTTCACTCTGCAGATTAAGTCCCTTTTCCACCCCTTATCAAATCAAACCCTCTATTAAAATCACATCCCACATTAATTAATCAAACCCCTTTGGCATGGGGAGAAAAAGATATTAGGCGATCCGAATAATTATGGAGTTAATGGAAGAAAAAAATCTCCACCGAGAGCAGGAGTAATTAAAAAAAGGTTTTTTACTGGGGGATTGGTTCGATCAATCGAACCCTTTCGATAATCGATCTCGCATCGATTCCCCATATATTTTATCCTTGCTAAAGCAATCGTCCCTTTTTCATCAAGGGACTTCCAAGGACATCCATTGGTTGGAAACTTGTGAAAAAATGAATTCTTTTGGCCAAAAAATCCGACTTTTCTGCAGGAAAGATATGAGAGAAGTTGAGGCGGTATCAAGTCATCAGGATTCGTCGATTATGCAAAACCTTTCAGCTGAATAACTCGCTCGAAATTGCGGAAAGCGTCTCTTTTTCCAACTCCAAAAAAAGAGGAATACAACTGTTTTTCATCGGAGAGATTGCGCTGACATCTGGTGGAAAGATTCTTCTTCTCAAAAGAGAAGAGAACGGTCCTTTTTACAGTCTTGAGTGAAGAGAAAGAAATCATCTCAGTCGGAGGTGTGGCGTCGGAATTATCTTTCCCTGGGCTATCGGAGAAAATTTAGGAACTGCGAAATTGAAAAAGATTTTTTTGCAATTTTGTGAAAAACTAATTACTGGCAAATTGAAATCACCAGTAAGGTCCACAAAGGTTTCTTAAACAGATAGAAAGATATATCTTTTATAAAGAGCCAGAAGATCCATTTTTTTATCTAGCACAGAATCACTTCGGCAGGTATAGAATAATTGATTAAACATTTTCCAAAAAAAGTATCAACAAAACAAAAGTTACCCTTTTTTATGCAATATTCGTTGAATTAAAGTTAAGTTCTTCATCAAACGGAATGATTTCGGTAGTAAATGATTTTCATCGCGGAAAATTACTCTGACATGAAAAGATTAAGGAATGAAAAAAAAGACTTTCTATAGATAATCTTGCTTTTAATGCCTTGAGTGCAAAAAGAGCAAACATCTCAGCTTGAGATGGACATCGAAATAATCTTTTCTCTGGATATATTGAGAGAATCTCCGAAAATTCCGAAAGAATTAAACGCGAGAAAATTTTATTTTTTCTTTCATTGCAGAAAATTGCTCTGTAATGGAATCCACACGATATCCACAAGTGGAAACTTTATTTCCAAACTGGGATATAGAGTCTTTTTCCTTGGAGGAATTTACAAAATCTTTTCTAACACAGGAAAGCAGTTCTGTTTTTGAAGAAAATTCTTTATCTTACTACGTTTCAAAGAAAAATTATCGTAAATCCTTACCATGCACACATTTATCTATCATAGCGTGAATTTCGTGCCGAGCCTAGCTTAAAAGTAATAGTTAAAAGAAAACGAAACAATTTAAAAAAAAATTTTACAAACAAAGATTCTGAAAATATTATAAATAATGTGAGTGACTTATAGGTACAATTTAACTGCATTATATGAAAAATTGTATTGCATTCTACGTTAAAATAGCTAAGGATGCCGATAGTTCTCAACCGGGAATTCCAAAATTCAGCAAAACAAGAAAGTAGCAAGTAATATGTGCGAATCGTGCTTTACACTTAAAATCGAGTTAATAAAAATAATAGGAATTTTTAATCCAATAGACTGAATAAATTATTCGAGACACGATTCTTTTTCTGTTTTTTTTTATTCTCATAAAAATCCCAATTCAGAGCTCATATTTTGTCTCTAGCACATCGTCGTAACCCAATAAAATAGCATGCAAATTCATCACAAGAACATTCTTTGTTAGATATAATTTCGTTATTATAGCCATTTTCATTAGTAAATCTTTCCCAATTATATATTTGAGTAGATATTGCTTCATTGAACAAAATCAAATAACAAAGGCAGACGCTACTTCGTCCGAAAAGATGTAACTGATCTTCAAAAATATAAATAGAAGACAGCCGATATTACACAACAATTTTGTGAACTCTCCCAACACCCCATTCTCACGCCTACCAGAAAAAGCTAATTAAATAAGCTATCTTTTCGCTTTTAATTTTTAAACATTTGAAGCACGTTTAAAAATTAAAGAGCAAAGAAACTATTCCCTTCCGTTTTCTGATATGCATGAATTGAATGTTTTCCATATCCCGCTTAAAGCGCTATCTCGCATATGACGCAGATTTCACTTGATCCCCAAAATAGCGTCTTAAGCAGGTTTTACTGCACATGTAAGAATAGGGGAAGTAGCTAAGCATTGCAAATATAAGGGTGAGTTTTGAAAACGAAGTGAAAAATATGCATATACCGGAATTCCCGAAAATTTCGAATCCAAGTCATGTCCATAATTTTCACTTTGTGTTATACATACACAAGTGTATAGAAAATTTTTCTATAAAGCGAGAAACAGAGATTCTTAGAAACGAAACAACTCCTGGTGAGTAACTAGATTAGACCCAGACTTCCATCCGCAAACGACTCAATTCCCGTACGGTTGGCAGCCCTGACGAAACAGAAGAAAAGTTAAGCAAGGGATTGAAAAAGGGATAAGGAAGGGGTGGGATTAATTGAATGAGGGATCCGCTAAAGGGGGCTCGACAAAATAAAAGAAGATTGGATACTCGCCAAGCCTCATCTTTATCGTACCCATTTGACGATAAAAAATAGATCCTTTGAAGAAGAAATATTATTGGATGAATAACAAACCCGTAATTAGATCAAGTCTTTGTCCCTTTCTTTTGTTTCTTCCGCTCTAACGCTTTACAGCCTCTCGCTTCATTTGATTCCAGCTTATTAGGAGGGAAACAAAAGAGGAATGATAAAAAGGATTCTTTCAATCGGTTAATCAGAGACTGAATTTTCACGGCCGATAAGATTTTCTTACTCGTTAAATCAAAATGGTGTACCGAAAAGGTGTCGGATTTTGTCTTTTTAGTCATCAATATGAATGCTGGTTGGATCTTAAGCCTTCAAACTAGATATTGCCAACCTTTTAGACTGTCATTTTTCGTAATTTTCGTTAATTAAAATGAATATATTCTACATCAAGGTTTTTAGAGCGGTATGTAAAATATTCACTCTTAATTTGAAACGGAGATTAATTTAATATTGGATGAAAAATAATGATAAATAATAATAACAAAAATACAGCGGATAACAATAGTAGTATAAGCCAACAATACAACAATAATAACTTAGATGAAGAATACGACAATGTGTCGATGATGGCATTGTTGAAATTCGAGTCGAAACAGAAGAAAGCGACAATTAAATGCACTCATGTGGGTTTAAAAAAGTTACATTTTATCATACAATTACCAAGATATCATGCGGCATAGCAGTAGCGTAACATAACATTAAATTTAATCTATTTCATCACGTCTATTATATGGCTAATACAGCAGCATAGCAGTAACGATATCTCCAATTGTACTCGATAAATGCCCGAATCCCCCTCACACGGCAGAAGGTGCTGTGTATTCTCAATAAGATTTGGTGTTAAGTGTGAAAGTGTTAAGTTTAAGAAAGATAGCAATTCTACAATTGTACTCAGTTTGGCTGTTGAGAATCTTAATAATATACGTTTTCAGGATAGGAAATAAAAATGGCTAATATTTATTTAAATGTTGTATATGATTTATAAATTACTAAAAGCGTTAAGTTAAAGAAAGGAAACAATTCCGCAATTGTACATACGTTTCAAGCGCAGTTAATACAGAATGCCTATTATAGTATATTAGATAATACTTTATTATATTAGATTGTTGCATATTATTACACAATGACTATTGAATTATGATTAAACGCCTTTTTATTGGTCAACAATAAAGATAATAAGCAACAATGGATGCAAGATAGCTCTAATTAGCCTCGATTAGCTAATCGATTCCCTCCTAATTAGAAGACAAATTAGCCAAAAGAGAAACAGCAAAGTCGTTTCGATCTCCCCTTTTGGGAAAAACGAGAAGAGGATTGGCAGTTTTAATTTCCGCGAATCCTTAATTCGCTTTTTATTGGACCGCTTCTATTTCATTAGTTTCTTTCCTCGGTCTATTTAATCTCAAAGAAGAAGACAAACAAGGCCGTTGAACTTGTAGGCTTTCCTGCCGCCAAAGGAAAGAAGAAACGCCATTATACTTCTTTCAATGTTGCTTCGTATGTCAATCTATCAGCTGATCTTAAGCATTAATTTCCTTAATCGCATACATCAGAATCTGAATTCACGAAATGAGTTCCTCTGTATTTAAGTGTCTGAGCCATGGTTAAGCATTCAGCTCGATGGAACCTCATCCCCTCTACCAAAGCAAATGAGGAGTGAGGTAATTCGACCTTGCTTTCCTCACCGAGTCTAAATGCAGTAACCCCAGGAAGAAATCAATGACTCAGGTTGCATCAAATTAAAAATTACATTAAAGCAGTTGAAATTCAACAACAATGAAATTTTAACCGAAACACTGAAATTAGCAATTAAGTTATCCGCGATTGTTGCTTCAAGTGTCCAGGCAACTAAAACCATTATAAATATTGTATGTCAAGTAAAGTATTCAGCTCAAAGGGTGGTTAAAATAATCCCTTTATACCATCAGCTACCACGAGGTTTAGGATTACAAGTCAAATGAGGTAATTTGCCCCTCACCCAACCAGAATGCTACAAACTCATCCACAAACGTTTGTCTATTGAAAAAGTTAACAATTCAGGCAGAAATTTGAAACAAATGAAGCTTCACACTATAGCAATCGAAGTCGAATTATCCTGAAATATGACCCATAACTAAAAAACTAACTGCTACACCTACATATGTACCCTGCAAGGCCGCTTTTAGGCGTGTGGCAGGGGGTGCAAGCATCATGATTCTACAACCCTAATCGAATACTTTCGTGTATCATTCATTCTTGAAATAATTTAATTATTAAATCGACTGGCTCTTCTAAAGAGTTAGGATGGGATTTGGATGGAATCAACAATTAATTAATCCGCTATTGTTGCCTCAGGGTAACCAGGCAACTAAAACCAAGCATGTCTATGTGTAAATAATTAAGATTGAAGCCCATAAGAGCAATATCAAGTCTACGTAAGTGAAATATACAATTTAAATCATAAGATATGAATGTATAATTGAACTTTATAACCGTTTGATGCTTTTCCTCGCAACTTTCAAGAAAATCTTTTGAAATTACGATTAGAAAGTTGGCTTAATAAACATTAGAGGAAAAAGATGAGCCATCAAATTAATTCATGATGTAATCAATATGGGAAAAAGGAAAGTGATGATTTAGTTGTAGACAAGAGTAGGTTGAATCTTTGATAAAAATCTGGATAGCCTGACGTATATACAGATGGCGACTGCACTCAAGAGATTAAAAGCAGAATTTTCATGTGAAAGAAGGCCTTTGAAAAGGTCAAAGCTCTTATAACTGCCCAAAAAATATCCATAATCTTGAGGAAGAGATTTGCGAAATGCTTTACATGGAGTTTGGGCTTATACAAATCAGGAACTTGAGGAAAAAAGGAGGAAACTAGATTCAGAGCTTTGAAATAAGGTTATTGAGGAAAACGGAGAGACTATGATAGCGTGAAATCATCTATTTCTCTTGTACGTTGTAGTTTTTTGAGTTGATAATGATGAATGTATGGGAATTAAATCCTTCCTATTTATTTTTCTCCATATGCGGAGTTCCTCGATCTGAATATCACAGTTATGATTATTAGCTTATATTAGTAGATATCTGCAATTTCTCAGCTATCAAACCAACTATAAAAACAGGAGCACAGATCGTATAAATGTATTGGAGGGAAAAAGTTGATAATACAATATGGGTTAAAGTTAAGTTACATCACAGAGGCATGATTGCTTAAATTACACCATCATATAGGAAAAAATGTAGGAAAATACTGAAAAGGGAGAATAAATTTTGATATGCTTATGGAACTTTATAGAAATCGAAGCTACCAGCAAAAGAAGAAGGCAAAGGATAGAGAAGGTTGGAAAATTTTTGACAGAAACTTGACCCCGGACCTGGGCATCGTAACGTAATATTTTTCGCTGCGAATATTACTCCGGTTCAACAAAAACAATATCGGTATAGTTCCGGCTTAGTTATGTTTTTCGCCGAACCGGTTTTATAGCTCTTACCGATGTAATATTATATTTCCGAATGATTGTTTGAATTATTTCTAGTTGTTTCGTTTACACTACACTACAGTTTAAAATAAAAATAAGCAACAAGTTTCAAGTCTAATTTACACGTTTGGTTTACCTTTCTTCAGTGCAACTTATGTTGAATGTACAATGTTAGTAAACAAAATAGTGAGGGGAGTTAATATCGGTTTCGGCTCGGGTTCCGGAATTCCGCTTTTTTCGGTACGGGTTAGACTTTCACTCCGGAAAAATACCGGTTATTCACGGTTTCTATTTACGATTATATTTCTGTTTTCGATTCAGTTCAGCTTCGATGACTTATCTAGGACAGAGTCAGTCTATGATGATGTAAATTCATTCACAGTAGTCGCAAAGGGATTCGAAATTTCCAAATGGATCAAGTAATGGGAGAGTAATCATCGGGAACGTTTTAATACATCTCTATGAGCTATAGATTCCTCAGATATTAATTGGAATATTTCAACCAATCAGCGTTTCGCAAACCATCACGCTCTGTACACAGCATCCTGTTATGCATCATTTTCCAATAATTATCGGCAAAGAGTCCTGGTAGTACTCATCAACGGAGCCAATTTACCATTTCGCATAACTATCTTTCAGTTGACCCACAAAGGAATATGGAGGAAAACCCGTTTAAGACGCTCCCGCTTAAGACGTTATATCTCTTAATACGCGGATTTTTCCCGTTTCCGGTCCCTACCACATAAATCACACTGAAAAAATACCACTTAAGACGCCCTGATTCCCGCTTAAGACGCGGATTTTTCCCATTCTCAAAAGCACTGCAACCAACTTAAGCCAATCGTTCTCCCCATTCGGTAGATCAAATTATTTGTACAGCATCAGTGTCCTCCACTCAAGCCTCGCCTTATCTCTAGACTGTTTTTTGCGAATTTTTTCTTAGCAATGACTAATTTTGTGAGATAAAATAAAGATATGGCGAAGTATAGCAATCTCCAAATCACTCTGGGAGCTAATACGAATTCAGAGATAGAATGAATTATTTTTATCACCTTTGTCTCACGATCAAAGTAGAATTGGCGGCGTTTCTTTTCGTTGCAATCTATAGTTTTATACTTATCAAATAACTAGAAAATGAGTTTTTTGCAATATTTTTCAGTAGTCTTGGAGAGATCATACTCTGTGATGCTTTCTCACCACTGATGTTAAAAAATCCTTATTCTTTCCTAATTGTTTATCTGGTTAAAACTGCTTCGTTATGGAGTAAAATTTGACCAGAATAAAGAAACTAAAACGCTCTTTTTAAGCAAAATACCCACTATTCTTCAAAACTATGATGTAATACGATCAGCATTAAAAACCCGGTTTTAACGCCATACCGCTTAAGATATAGTTCTCGCTTAGTTCTCTGAAAAGCGTCTTAACCGGGTTTTGGAAGCAATACGTGACCTTTGATACTTCCATTGAAACTCGCAGGGATTTATGGGTAAAAAAGGGGAAAATTGACGCTTTGGTCGTCAAGGGAATGGAAAACGTCATACTTTAGGTTTTGACAGTCGTAAGGCCAAAGATAGAGGGCGCGAAAACAAGGGCGACCTCTGTAATTGAAAGGAAATGTCATCGAGTGAGGCCCTCGATTTAAAAGGCCTTTTCATTGGGCCCAATTAACAGCTCCAATTTGCCAGACGGATGTTGTCGTCAAAGCCGGATATGGTTGACGTATAAAGTCGTAATTGAGGGCGAAATGATTCTTGTGCTTTTGGAAATGTTAAAATGAACTTCTATTCTAATGCATAGCGAACTTAAAGTTAAAATGTAAAGACAATTTGGAAGGAAACAGATAGTTGTGTGGCTACATTGGCCCTTACTAATTTGAATGTTTGCATTGTTACCCATATGACAATTTTAGACATATTAGATAAAAGACTGTTGAAACAGGCTAAAATACCAGCTAATTAATTGCAAAATAATGAATAAAACAAAGAAATCAATAGAAATTAATGTGAAATAACTCCAAAGATTTTCATAACATGTACCTTACCATAACATTCAATTTTAAAGATATGATACACGACTGGTTTCGAAGAGTAATTGCCATCATCTAGTAATGCTATATACTACGAATGTCTCTTCATGATCCGCTTATTACTCTAGTAATGTTACTTGAATAAAATTCCTAATTAACCAATTAAATATTCTACGATATTTATATTTTCATATCTTCAAATGCTGATACATATTGTTTAAACTTAAACATTATCTGAGTATGTAAACTAATTATTTTATATTTTTGTATTAATGACATGATTAAAGATTTTCCTTCAGAAATAATATTTGAAAAAAAACCAAAGATTAAAAAAACTAACTTTTTTATTATTGATTACTATATAGAATGTTGCAAAATGTATTTCAAAGGTAAAAATTATACGATATTGTAAAAATCTTTTTTTATAGTTATCTATGAATGGCATGATATCAGATATTACTGGAAATAGAATATTTAGAAATATATCCAAAGATTAATCAAACTTCATAACTAACATAGATTTTTACCTAACTACCATTAAGATCAATCTATTCATAGGTACAGAATCACACCAAAAATAGCTTTATTTGATTCATTTTATACACTTAGTTGGATTTTTTTCCTCAGCTCTCTTTATTCCTCAACTCAAATTAAACCTCAATTTCGACGATTTCCAATATTTCACAATCCTTGCATCAAATTGGATTTATCGGCCAAATTTCCTCACCCATAAATTCGCTGAACAAAACGACTCTTTTTTTTCAAAAAAATCAAGAGTTCACACCTCTGCGAATATCTCACCTTAATCTCCGAGATAAACAGAGAATAAGAACAACCTCAAACAAGCGCGAAAACGGCACTCGGATCGACATTAAAAATTCTCTGCAAAAACATTCGTTGATATTCCGAGAGGCGAAATTTTCACCTCGATTAGTCGCAGCATTCCGATATGTTTTACGAGTGAATAAGCCAGGGAAAAAACTTTTAAAGTATTACACACGTCCTTATTAAAGGTAAACTAAAATATCCCTTGCGTTTTTCCGGGATTCCGATAAAAATTAATGGCTCCACACAACTATGCTCCGAGCGTTACCAGGGAAACGTTTTGTTTCCTTGGTTTTTCATTATTTGTTCGGAATTTCTTTTTCGAAACGTTTGATATTGGAATGTAGTGCGAAGTGCGGAATTGCTTGATTTTCGCGAGTTTTTGCCATTCGAACAATAATACGGGTAAATTAACGGATAATTTGAGGACTTGAAAATCAAAAAGTATGCGGAAATGTAGGATTTTCCCGACTTTGCTATTCTTTTGAGTTATTAGTACATTGGAGTTTAGGGGGCACCAGGAAAATAACTCTTATTAACGGATAATAAACCTACAAAATAGTGGGATTAAACTAAGAATTCTCGTTAATTATTTACTTTACACTGTAAATTTTATTCGTCGGCTTTGATAGATGCCATACCATTGTCTAATAATTAGGCTACATTATTGATTTGAAATTTAACTGAACTGAGTAAAATTACAACGGAGTTATATTTTTGAGATCTTCTCTCTATATAATAATGATGATATGAATAATTAAACGCCTTTATGCGAAAGAATAAGACTAAACGTTTCCATTTCCATCTAATCCATAAATATCATCCATGTTTACCATCTACATCTACATATGCACCCTGCAAGCCGCCTTTCAGCGTGTGGCAGGGGGGAAAATCATAAAAGAGTGCTTAAGTCAGATCTGTTAGACCAGACAAAGAATTAGAAGCAATCACTACAGTTTGTAGTACAAAGTTCATGTAATTAGTAAAGTGTAAGAGATCTGATATTGATTGAAGTAAGTAAAGATATCAAATTTAAAAACAAATATACAATCATAGGTATTGATAAGGAAACACGAATGTTGAATAAGATAAATATATGTATATAAAAAATTAATCAATTTTCTTCACCATGGGGAAAATATTGAGATTTTCCATGACTTCGAATAACTTCTGAATAAATCACTCTAGTAGGAAATAACTATTTAATACTTTAATATAGCACGGAAAAGAAGCTCCTAAACATCTAAAATCCTCTTTAGAAAGCCAATATTTGCATTCGGATTGTGAGCATTAAATAATAATGAATTCAAGAGTTTTTGAAAAACGCATGAATTAAATGCAAGGAATAAAAATTGAGCTTCCTTCCGGCGTACTAGTTTTCCTATTTCATACATTACATTAATGCATGTTTAATTCATCCTAGAGTGCTTTTAAGTAATCCCAAAACATGACGTTTGCTCTATTTCCCAATCCTAAAGAGGCAACGGAAAAATGCAAAAATGTAATCTCTCAGGAAAGTTCTAAATGGAATCATCAGGGGAAGAATGCGCCACTCCGCCGAGAGCGAGCGCACGGTGTACTACCAAGAACTCGGATATTGCAAGTTTGCTGTTGACAATCACATGCAAGAATGACAATCACCCTGTTCCCATTTGGATAGGCACGACAATTCTATTTCTTGATTAATCAAATAACATTATTGCGTCAAACCTCGACAATCGACAAGAATGTTGATTGTAGAATTTACTAATGTAGGATACAATTCTCATTATCAAAGTTTCCCTTTAAGGTAACAAAGCATTATACAAAAATTGAAATAGTTCTATTTCATCATGACGAACTGGAATTAATAAAATTTCTTAATTTCAACCTTGGCCCTTGTCCAATACACAAAAGAATTATAGTTAAATTGTACAATATTTTAACGTAAGATATTTATGCATACAACATTTATTGTGTCAGATAGTCATGACTGAGGTGTTAAGTAACGCACGTAAAGTCGATCTACCACTCTTCCAACTTATTACAAAACGGTATTGACCATGATAAAGCTGTAATAATTTTCTTATAAAGTAATCGCTTAACTTTAAAATATAGGAATTTGTCTATTTATTTGAAAATTTAAGTTGAAATTTATTTCGTTTATTGTATCCATTACATGGATATTATGCAATAAAATTAACAATCACTAACGCACAGATATTCGAAAAATTATTCGAGGAAGGTAAGGAAGAAAGAACGAAGAAAGTGATTATATTTTAAGAAACGATTGTTGTAATTAGTGTAACATTACGTAACAATCATTAATAATGAAGGAAGCGCTCCAACAATCGAGAAAGAACGAAGAAAATGTCATATTTTTGGAAAAACAATTGTTGCAATCAAATTAACATAACGTAACAATCATTGGCACGGAGATATTTTAATCAACAATTAAGGAACGATTGAGAAAACAATTACAGAAAGGAGATAAATCGTCGCTTTAGGGATACCGCACGTCCACATCCGGAACTGCCACTCCCCTATTCTATGAAAATGCATGAAATTAACTCCCCGTCTTTATTGATGTTCACACTTTTCGCAGAACAGAAATATCAACGAGGGAAGAAATTAATGATTTAAAAGCGGACGAAACGAAGACCGCTTTCAAATTTTAAAATCCGCCTCGTACATTATGCAGGCAGGGCAGACCTTTTTAAAAAATAAAAAGTCCTTTTTATTCCGTTTATTTTTTCAGACCCTGCAAGACCCTTTCTGTCACACTTCTCTAAACACGGAGGGAAAAATTCATACACCTGTTTGCTGAAACTTTTGTAATATCCTCAAGTTGATGTATGTAGGTCCACTGGGCCATTTTTTATCGCGAAAGTTCAAGGCGATTGCACCTTTAAGATTTCCCTAATCATGATTCATTAACTCTTTCTTATTTTACCTGGATTCTTATGTAGCAGGGGGTTATTTATGGGTTGGACAAGAGAAAAGACATGACAAAGATGCTGAATGATGAATAGGAGTATGGCAGAGGGTGCGAATCTAATTAGATTTCTTTTATTTTTGTTATAACTATAGTGACTACATCTAGAAACAGCAAATGAAATTTCACTGAGAAAAATCTGAATTTTATCCATGGTGACGACAAATATTTAGAAGTAAATACCTTTTGACTGGATATGAGAGAATTATATCATTAGTATTAATATAGTTGAAGTGTTTTAAAAGCCCCCTCTGGTAATCGATTTTGAGAGAACTTAGAGAAGTAGAACGCTTTTCTCACTTGGCTATTAGGTAACGGAGGATTATTCAGAGTAAATTATTTAGAAATTTTAAGGTGATTTACACTGTATAGATATTACTATGATGGATTAGCTGTTATTAATTGAGTACGTTTACTATCATGTAATTATATGCTATTCTATCGTTACTTATTACGTTATATTATGTTTTATATATCCATAAGTTATAAGTAGGCATACAAAACGACAAAGAGAAATTGACAATTAAAAACTTGCAAAAACCTACTAGGAGAGTTAATTGAAAGATAGCAAAACTAAAAACCCTTAACAATAATCTGAAAATTATAAATGCATTGTAGAAATAAAAGTCGCACAGATTATACACAACCGAACTAAACACTAAAATATCAGAGACTACCAAAAATAGAATTATAAATATAAATTACACTGTATCAATTATATGCAGACACACATGTTAACTAAGATTAGGTAAGGATAATCATCAGATGAAAAGATTATTAAAGTAAAAGATGAAATTATAAAAAATTAAAAATTGAAAAATTAAATATTTAAAAAACATAATTAGATGACAGGATTACTAGCGAAAACTATGCACAATCAAATCTTATGATAGTTAAAAATTTATGTCAGATGGAAATAGTAGCCATAAAAGTTTTCTGCTTCCTCCTCAGGTTTTCCTATTAAATAAGTGTTTCTATAGCGTTGATTTAGGAATAGAAAGGAATATGAACTCTGACTACACGAATACAGATTCATCTATTACTGCCTGTATTTTTACCAACAGCCAGTCTATCTGTATATGGTTTCAGATCTATCTAATTTTTATAGTCTAGATTTATGTTTAACCTATTTCCACTTTTGACATATTTATTAAAATTAAAACAGGTCTGGTTAAGGGGCGATAATGATAATTAAATTCACGAAATATACCGCTTAAAAAAGCTACATTTAATCGCAACTGCAGCATTATTTTTTTCTTATAATTAAATCTCTTTAAATACAGATATAATTAACATAATTATTAATCATTAATAACCGTGGAGATAATATAAATATTGTAGACATTAATGGATTAAGGATAACGAAATCATACCAAATAAATTCCTAAACCAAATTATGCAGGCCAATCGATATGGTACGTTTCCTGGCAACGCAGCCGACATTTCATTTGAAAAAGCAACTCGTTGCCTAGATACGTATATTTGGGACATTGCCTCATAAAAATTGTCGCAATAAATTCTGTGTTTTTTTCCGCGAATTTGCATTAAATAACTATAATGTTGCAAATAATATAAATCATTGGACGGCTAAACTGCACAATTAGACTAGGTCTGAATAATTTACGGAAGCCATTTCGCATAACTTACCGTAATCTATTTAAAGCCGCGGCCAAGATCCATCTCCAGCCGCTGAGAGGTTAAATATTTGCCGGAAAAAGTTTTATTCTTAAATCCAGCCATTAATTTTACTCGAAAATGCATTTGTCGGAATCTACCTGGGGTGGAAAATATATTTAACCTTTCTCTCGAAACTTTTGCAGGAATATTAAAAATGGATAAACAGAGAGGCATCATAAAACGGTTGAAAAATAAATGAAAATGTTTGGGTTGGTCATGATTTATGCCGGAGGATTAATTAGGGCAGAGGTGAGAACGACGGAGATATCGGAAAGATTTTTAAAAGCGGCGGAAATAACTCGTGCGTGAATTTTAGCCCGACTGAGCACGTGATTTTTAAGGGAATGTGAAGTAATATCTTGGATTTTTATCAAGAAAAATCTTTAATTAATATAGTGTGCATATCAAAAAGCAAACTTAATGATAATGTAAAAAGGTTGAAGCAACAATTTCCATAATAATCAACAGCAACTTCGATAACAATAAGCAACAATATCTATAACAATCGGCAACAATCAATCATTATTAAAATGTGTGATTTGCAAAAACATTTGGTATAGGTAAAAAAATTAAGGTTTACATGTAAATTCTTGGAGACTTGAATGTTATATGACAGTTATATTTTTTCTACTGTTAATTAAAATTTTAAAGTTTACATTTCCGTGGTTAAAAACAAAAATTTACGTTGTATTTAAGCTTTTTTAAAGTGAAAATATACATTTGTGATGAAAGGAATCAAACTTTAAGGCCGTTTCAGAAGACCTGAATATTTTTCATTTTGACTACATTTTTTTGGTAAATACTGAATGCGACCATAACAAAAACTTTTTAACGACTCGAAATTTTGATTTTCCAAAGAAAAATGTTTTTGATCATACACCCTACTGTATAACTATCAAATTAGGAATATTCAATCGATCAAGCAGCAATAACAATGCTGGTATGACCATCAACAATGACAGCTATCGAATTTTCAAGAATACTCTTTGGAGGATTTATAACAATCGACCTGAAAAATTGACAAACAGCATCCCTTTTTTATATCATGTTTTTATAAGTTTCATAACAAATTACAACTCTAGAGATGGAAGACTGACATGCTAACAAAGGGCATGAATTTTTAAATTTGATCATATGGGTTAATTGCCTTTAATTGTTGGAACTGTGAAGTAACTACATTGTTAGGCACTGACAAGAATACAAAATAAACACGCATATGTTACTTATCATTTTCCAGTTGCTATATTACAAGGCCTATCGGGCTTATTATCGAGCCTTTTCTCCACATGCTAAAAGTACAACGGATAGTTTAAAAAGTATTCAACAAATGAAGCAACCTGACCTTTAACTTTGAAAGTTGCTTCTTCAAGGCACTTGTACGTGACGTGAGAAAAATTCTTAACACGGAAAATGTAGCGAATGGAAGAAAACTTCCTTCGGGAATCAATTAGCAAGTTTTACATTACCTTCCTGAATTTACGAAAGCAGTAAGAAGAATGTTAAATTGAAATGTATTCATCGACTGGATGAACTTCTTCCTCTGAACTCTGTATAGAAGCCATGTGCAGAAGAAATAGTCTTAAGTTTTCAAGCGGTTATGCCTAAAGGCATGCAGACGTAAAAGACGTTTCCAAAAATGAACAAAGGTATACTACTTTGGGGATTGGTTTTTTCTACTTCTCTAATGTATATGAAGAAAATTCACATCTATCCATGTTTCGCATTAAGAATTTTACTTCGAATTATTTTCGTAATTAATTTAACATTCCATAATCTTTTAAAAATCCATCTCTTACTAATAGGATTTGAGTTTCCGTTTGGCTTCCAAAAAACAAGGAAAATAATTTTTAGGTAGAATTCAAATTCTTTCCTAAATGATAAAAAAATTACATCCGCTTATCTTACCCGCTTAACTTATCAAACAAACAAAACAATCAGAACTTGTTTTCTACAAAATTATTTCCTTTAACCAATTTGCATGTAACAATCCAAATGATTTTAAAATGCTAAACACAATTTTCCTTAGTTCCGTATTAATTTGAATTTTCTTAACATTTTTTGACGGAATTTTATCCTTAAATTGTTACCATTAATAGGCAGAAAACCAATTTTTTATTGCTACTACTACTAATTATTACGAAAATAAAAATCAAAAATGAATTAGAGGAATTTTCATGCAAATGTGAGGTATGTGTGCATGAGTCTGTAATGTAACCAACAAACTGTTTGTCGCTTAGAGACAGCTTAATATATCAAATAAATCGACCAGTATTAGAGATAAGAGGGAAGTAATTACAGCATTATTAAATATTTATAAATAGTACTAATGTCATAATTATAACAGCAAAATGATTATTGCAATTATGATTAAATTATTTTGATTGTAGTATTGTATTTATGTAATTCTTGCTATAGCATTACTATTGTAATGTAACAATTAAAGCAATTTTCTTCAACGCATTCTTGTTCTCGAATGGCAATAATATTATACTCATTACAGGGCTACAATTAATTTTTTTTATTTCTAAATTTTCAAACCAAAATATCAGGAAATAAAATGTAAAGTCGAAAGTGTTAGTAGTTGTAATATTAAACAAAGTTGAACGCGCTACCCACTTGGCTATCTGGGAGCACGGAATAAATCAAATACATAAAAGATAAAGGAGATAAATTCGAAATTCGATATCTACCCTAAAGTAAATGGAACACATTAAGCGTAAAAATCGCATAAATTGATAGAGAAATGGGCCGTTAACATCCCATAGTATTCTCAGCGATAAAGCGAATCACTGATCACGACAGCAATTTCGCAAATGAGTCCTTTTTTTATTAATGGCTTCGGAAACTTATCCTCAAACTCGTTGGAGGAGTTGTTTGAAAACTCGGTATCCTAGCTACAGGAAGCTAAACAAGGACGAATCCTTTGAAGCTGTGTTTCCCTTTTTTCCCTCCCTAGAAGTTTCCACGGCAACCGAAAAGAGCAAATAGGGAGGAAAAACATGGCAACGAACCTGTTCATTTATTAAAGAGTTCGCACTGAATCATAATTACGAAGTAAAAGCTTAATTGAAACACACGGCCATTTTGAAAAATATCGACGGATAAAAGTTCTCACAACATATTCCCGGCTTAAGATGTTGGTCTTTGAGTTTGCTAGTTCGTTAAATATGGGAAGGAGCGGATTTTTTCATCTTTACTTAGAGAAATAAGATATTTCTTACTTAGATATAAAGCGTAGAAATTCAAGGGTTTAATAGAACAAAAAATTTATATTTTTCATGACGTTGAGTTTAAATTCGACTTGGGTTTTGGGAAACCGCGTGCCTTAATTATTTTTTCTTTTTTATATTAAGCCCAAAATCCCGAGTCAAGTCCGGATTTGGCCTACTCTCATGATAGTTCGGAGGGATATGAGGAGTATCAGGCGAGATGAGGAGTACTAAGACAGGTGAGGAGTGCTAGTCAAGATGAGGAGTACCACAGGAGTTTAGGATTACTTAGCAAGATGAGGAGTACTAGAAGAGATGAAGAGTATTAGGTATGATGAGGAGTACTTAGCAAGATGAGGATTACTCTGAAAGATGAGGAGTACTAGTTATGATGAGGATTACTGGACAAGATGAGGAGTGCTATACAAGATGAGGAGTACTAGAAGAGATGAGGAGTACTAGAAGAGATGAGGAGTACTAGAAGAGATGAGGAGTACTAGAAGAGATGAGGAGTACTAGATATGATGAGGAGTACTAGAAGAGATGAGGAGTACTAGATATGATGAGGAGTACTAGAAGAGATGAGGAGTACTAGAAGAGATGAGGAGTACTAGAAGAGATGAGGAGTACTAGTTGTGATGATGAGTACTGGGCAAGATGAGGAGTGCTCGGTGAGATGAGGAGATCTAGAGGAGATGAGGAATACTAGGTAATACAATGAGTACTACTCAAAATAAGGAATACTAGACAAGATGAAGAGGTAAGATTATAAATGCAAGGCAAGATGAGGAGTGATGTACTTCTCACTAATGAACATGAATGAAAGATATCTTTTTCTCTAACCTTCGCTAAGGAATTTCTTTAATAAAAATCGATTCTCATGAATAATGTGATACTAATTAAAAAGGAATATGATGGATGATTTTGTTATTCTTGGGAATTAAATTAACTTCAATATGACTATTTCTTCGACAAAAGGATGAAGTAGTTGATGTAGTAATTGTTTAACAAATACATAAATGAAGATTGAAAGATGTATTATAAACTATTTTGGTATTCATAAAATTTATTTAGTTCTCAGAATTGCTAAATCCAATTGCCAGTATCGAATTAAATTAAGATCCATATCATTAAGTGATTCACCTGGACATAAGTACAGAGTCGATATGTGGCTCAGCAATTCAATGAAAAGATATACTAAAAATAAATACTAAAAATATTAAAAATACTCAATTGTATCAAAATTAAAAATTAAATCTGACGTAATCAAGCTCGTATCGACTGGGTTCATTAGTAAAGGGGTGATTAAAATACAAAAACGATCAATTTGATAGTTCTCACCCTAAAATAATTACCGTGCAATTAAGCTTAAACCTTTGAAGGTTTTTAACTTCATTACTTTTCAATTAATGAACAAATACGACAAAAATTTAAAGGGTTAATTTATGTATTAATATTTTCTTTCATTTCATTCCTATCTACAATTTTTCATTACAATTATAATAATTCCTAATTAATTATTCAAGATATTAGGAAAACCTAATAGTACGGAGATTTCATTAAAATCCTGCACCAATCATAACTGGTCTCAATTTTCGAAACATCCGCTAACAATATCATGTATAATGAGCACTTAATTGGCTTAATAAACATGTACAAATCGCTTTTTCACTGCAATATTACTTTGGTAACCAAGTTAACGAAGGAGTTCAGTTATTAAATCATTAACATGTGTCTGATAATTAGCTTTATCACGTCAACAATGCGATAACAATCATATTTGAGCGCGGATTATAGACAACAATAGAGTTTTGTTAACGAGATAAATCAACAAATAATATGCTATAACTCATCCAGCGTGAATTAAATTCGCAATAATTGGCGCAAATTAATCAACCCTATTATGATAATTCAGCGCGCTCTTTGCAAATTTTTCGCAAATCTACTTCAAAAGGCGTTGATCCTGATTTATTTCTCTTTTGGCAATTTTCAATTTCAAAAGAATTTTTCCGCGAAATATCTCGTACTTTAAAATTTCGTCATCGAGTACAAATAGGCATTATACACGTGAGATAAAAAGGCAAATTAGGCATAATTCAGTATGTTATATTTATGTCTTTGATAAATAGCATATTGAAGTATTTTATTCAACCAAGCATAAAGAGGACATACATTAACGAAAATCACATATCAATATAAGAATTCATGGTTTAAAATTTACTTCTTAGTAACATGTAAATTACGTTTTACTTACAATGGGATGATTATCATTGATTTTCATTGTTGACTTAGCCCCCGTTGATTTGATATCTTAACAATAATATTCGTAATGTCTAATTATAGAGTACCATAAAAATTATACAACTTTGTAATTTTCCACGTATTTTTTTTAATATTGGCAACCGGATTCGTAAGAGCTTCTTACATCTTCAGGCATTTCTTCTTCTTTCTTCTTCAGGAAAATTACAAAGTTGTATAATTTATTATGGCTTTCCACAAAGTAACGCCAGAACATATTGATTTCAATATAGAGTACCAATTTAAAGATGTGTAAAATCACAGGTTATTATTAATGATATTACATTTACAGGTATTAAAAGATTTTTATCAATGATGATTGTACTAAATAATAATATAATGTGTCGGAATTGTCATTTAAAATCATAACCTTATTGTAATAAATATTATGAAATTATAAAATATTATAAAATTGGAATAAATTCATTCTATGTACGATGGTCCGATATTAAATGTGGAAAACGCTCGTTTAGATTTCTTTATGCATATGATATTTAATCTAAAGGCTATTCTTTCGGTGAAATGGGAAGAAATGTACAATTCGAATTATACAAATGCATGCAAAGGAGAATTTATGCAAAAGTAGGGTCTGAGGGTTTCTCTAATGAAGTCGGGAAGTTGTCGGTCTAACCGAGTGTAGAAGTAAATCTCAGTCCATGCTAATTCCAGCAGCATTAATGTAATTAAATGGTACTCGAGTCGAGTATTATTACATCGAAATAGATTGTCCTACATTCTCACACTGTTGATGAATAGACAAAGTGAAACTGTTGAGCTATATACACGGCTCGTGCTGAATACTGAAAATAACTGCATGAAGAAACAAAATTCTAATGTTGAGCTACATATATTCGATGATGTCATTTACAACAATAAACAAAATATGTACAGATAAATGCTATTGGATTGTTGCACTGTTGGCATTATTGTTGCTGCTGCATAATTAACAATCGACAACATTATATATAAAGAAACAAGAAACTACACGTATAAAGAAACAAGATTCTAATGTTATGCTACATATACATTCGATGCTGTTCAATACTTCATCTATAACAATAAACAATATGTACAGATGACCGCTATTACATTGTTGCCTTGCAAACATTACTGTTGCTGCGGCATACATAACAATCGACAACATCTTTATAAAGAAACAGCATTATAATTTTGAGTTACATATGCATTTGATGCTGTTTACTGTTTCATCTATAAGCACGAAAAAATATCAGTACGAATAATCACTATTTTATGAAATATACATACATACACCAAGATCTTTGGGAACCGCGTACAGTGCATTCATGCATTTTATTTGGATATGCATTATAATCTTGAGGTTATTAAGGTATGATTAGTATGCCTAAAATCGTAACGTTAATTTTGGCATAATCTCCCATCAAGACTGGATCCAGGTTCTAAGAATATTTCCGCGAAAATCAACCGAACAATCAAACATTCGTTGATATTTCGGAGTAGCAAAATGAAGGTCACGAATCCACCAAAATCAATCTTCCCAATTTCTAATCAACTCAATATATATCGCCAGTCCAACGTCTGCTGTATCTCCTTTTCAATCCAAAGCCAGAAAAAATCATCTACGAAGGATGAGGAAAAAAAAGAACGGCGATAATACAATCAATTTCGATAGAATGAGTTGTTTCGATAACTCTCGATCATGATCGTTTCATTGCAGTCGTAAAACTTTAAGGACCATCAACTTGTGAAGGGAGAGGTCGTTTATTTGCCATCTCCATGGTTACCGGTCGACCATTCCGGAAGCCTTCCTCCACATCCCTCTATAAGTATTAAAGAGAGGGCAAATTTACCGCGTTTTTTCTCTCTCTAGAGGTGAGATAAAATTGTATGTGATGTGGATTTAAAGGTAAGTGCTGAATTCTGCTGTGATATATTGAAAGGTAGGATATGGCCGATTTCAGGACGGAAGCGGCTGTTTGATGCTCCATGGACTAGTTTTAACCCATTCAGATCTTTATATTATAACTACTACTTTTCCAATTTTTGTAAATCCATAGCTAATATATACGAAAAATTAAAATTATACGAAATTAATGAAAAATACTTAGAAATAATGTACGTTACTTGCTTTTGTGTTCCCTTAGATGGATAAATTTCAAAATTTAATCAAAAATTAGAATTCTCTGGATATATGAGTGACAAAAATTACGAGGAAGTACTTCAGAATTCTAGTCCAAGCACATTCATATTTCAAGATTTCATAATATGGAGAGATGTCAACTTATTTCTGATATTATCACTAGGAGTACCCTAAATTTTTCTTCTCCCCTATTGACTTTACATCACTTTTGATAGATATTTAATAATATTATGTCATTTATATTGAAGATGGATTAAATGAAAGAACAGACTAGTCTTATGTTTTCACTTTTCAAAGGCACTATTTATTTATGCATTATATGTATTTAAATAGTAGTTAAAAAGTCGCTGATTTCATTTTAATTTTTTCAAAACAGAGAAACAATTCAGGTAATAAAAATAATTAATAGGTTAATAATAAAACAGCTACAAAGTATTTTAAAAATTATAATGGCTAGAATTAGTTCGTACGAATATAATATCAGTTTGGATTTAAATGAATAAGATGAACTTTAACTCTTTTATCAAGTAAGCATAATATATAATCTATGTTGATTTGTATATAAGTAAAATTTTCATACTGATAAAGCAAAGAGGAGTTTCTACGTAACAGAAGATGCTGAATGGAAATCGAAATGTCGCTAAAATAGAAAAACAGGTCGCTAAAAGAAGAAAACTTGCTGCGCCTAGCGACAAAGTAGCTGAATCGGCATTTATGAATATGAAATGCCCAAACTAGCGAGAGAAATGAACGTCGTAATACTATGGAGAAGATAGCAAAAGGGCAGTCAATACAGAAGGCTGAGAGTAAGAGTTCTTCTAATAAGTACGAATGGTATTTCCCTTTCTATTACTACATATGGAGCAAGAACTCAAAAATAAATGTTCTAAATCAATTCCACTACTTATTCAGTAGCTATATCTCCGCACTACTGGCATATTAACACTGTATTGCTTCAACAATGGGAATTGTTAAAGGAAGTTTCGGCAATGCCAATGAGTTCCAATCGTAACAGTCAAGTACAACAATAACTATTCAAAACAAGAATATAAGACAACAATGTTCGCAAGGATGCTATCAATTCAAGCAATTCCTCGCCCATTCGATCCTTAACGAAGAATTCAATCAGTTTAGAGAGCTCAGACTAAATCGCCTAGCATATATTTCTTAAAACAGGCTCAATAATAGCATTTTCATGAAAATATGTCAGGAAAACAGGAATGGCAAATACAAAATATCCCAAGACTTCTACTACAATGACATTGAATTGAATCAACAATAAGATTATAAATGAATTTTTGACAATACTAATCAGTTCCGACCATAACAATGGTAACCATTCGAATGAAGAATTTAAGAAAACAATACCCACAACAATGCCATCAACAAACGATTATTCGTCGGACCCTGTATATTCTGATCTCTAATAAACAATCCAAACGGTTAAGATTAAATTGCCAATCACATGTATTAATTAAAAACAGCTTAAATATTAGAATTTTCAAAGTAACTCACCTTAAATGAAGAAGACTCCTGGTACGGAGGACTCGACGACTTGACTCCAGACGTTGATCCGTTGATAACACTCTGTAAAACAAGGAAGAAAATATAGATTATTACACTAGATAATATATAGGTCAAAGAGCAGATTCACATAGTTTTTATAATATTCAGCAATTGAAACCAAATCTTGTATATCAAAGATGTCACAAAAATCAGTGGTACAGAATTTATTTCTCGGTTACGTGATGTTTTCTTTGTAAAGAGTAATTATCTGATAAAAAGGATGCTTAACATTTATTGTCACCAAGGTCCTGGTATTATCCTTTGTAGAGGTGTTTCACTTTTTTAACAAAGGCAGGCATTAACGTATAAGTGTAGATAAAGATATAAAGTACTAATCTTAGATTCTTCTATATTTTTATAATCTGTAAATTCTATAAAAAAATCACTTCTATGTTACCTCATAGTTCTGTAGTTCCCTATGGTAATCAACGGACAGTTATGCTAATAGTATATTTACTCCATTTTTGGATGCTATACAATGTGTTCCATTTTTAATTTAAATCACAGTAAAAATGTTACATAGAATGGCACATTTTCAACATGAGGCAATGAAGAATAATTCTTCAGACTCCCGTTACATTTGCTCATTAATAAATATCTGAATCTGGCAGAAGTCCAAACGCAGTAAAATGGGCCATTTTCTTTATCGCCGCAGGGAAACAATAATGCAACAGATTCCTTCCAATACATTCTCCGTTTAATAGTTACCGAAATTAAGTTTCCTCCAAGAGACTGCAACACGTGACCCGAACGTAATGCAGCTTTTTTTCCGTCGTTAAATGGGGCAAATGAGGCGATAACATTTCCCGTAATGGCGGACGGAGAAAAAGAGGTCTTACCGAGTGCAAGAAATACCAATTGCTAGCAATCACGGGGAGAGATTAAAATCTAATTATCCAGGGAGCACGAGTAAAATGGGGCAGATCATTTCCTTCTTCCCCAAGTAAGTTACTTAGGCTATCACGAAAAACTTTGTGAATTTTCCAATTACAAGGCAGCGAAACGGCGTGCGATGCTCACCAAGTTTCGACGCCAGTAAATTGATAAAAATCTGCAAAGTTTGTTTTTGCTTCGAGGAAAATGAAGTATTGGGTTGAAAATGCTTTAACGGAGTTCATATCTACTTTCTGAAAGGGTTTTATAAGCTGTCTTCTTTTAAGTTCCCGAGTTTGAAGTGTTCTTGCTACAATGTCTTGTCATGAACAGTTTATCTTTACAAAACTCTTGGAACAAGATGGAAGAAAGGCTGTTTTTTATACATATCAGTATCTCTAATTTTCATACATCACCTGTATTTTTGTCTGAGTTCATTGATGCTGATTTGCCATAAAAGCTAGCGAAAAGATGTTTGAATAATGATTTGTATCATTATCCCTGCAGGGTGATGCTGAATTAAAAAGCATCAAACTGCTAGTTAAAGGAAAGAGAAAAATTTATAGTCTTTCTTTCGTTATTGTCAGAGCCTTCTCCGTAGATAAAACAAAATGATAATAAAACTTCATTATTTAGGCAGACTGAGACTAAAAAGTCTCTTCAAAAATCTAATCCTTAGTCAACTAACACCTTAAAGAAAGAGATACCATTAAAAATGTAGGAGAAAGTTAATTTGTGGTTTTAAAAACCTAAGAGATGAGTGAGTAATTAACCTAGTCACTCATAGATTGCTATGAGAAGTTTAATTCATAGCTGTACTCACTTGGGAATTCTCCAATTATGAAAGAATGTTCCACTGTTAGCATATACGGCAAAGTTAAAGCAAATGAATTGAAGAGTGCCAGGTAAGAAAAAGTCACGCCTTCACTTGTTTATTTAACCTTAGATTAAAATTTCATTCATTAAAGTAAAGCTAGAGCCCCCCAGATATAAATAAATCATACAATGTACACAGGAATTATACTAAAATGAAAATTGATTTAATTGGAAAATATCAATTTAATATCCACATCTAAAAGCAATGAAATCCAAATGCTACTCGGATAATTTCCCAGAAATATTTAATGACTTTGTTGTTGGATAAGTGATTGTTGCGTCCTACAATCGATGTTGATTGTTGAAACTCTGGTTCATCCTTTCATTTGATTGTTGAAATCAGAGTTTCAGCAATCAAATCAAGGAGTGGCAAAAATAAAATTTCTTCCTTTCAAGACGATTCAAAGATGAAATAGATCCAGTGTGCGCCAGCGTTACATGCACTTAAAATGAATCCTGAATGGATGAACTAAGAAACAATTCTTTTAACCGTGAAACAGTCGTTAAGTCATTTTTATATCTTTCAATCCATCACGATGCCATAAAGCTACGTCTGATTCATTCGATGGAAATGCAGCAATGTAAATTCTTAAAATGACTCCCAAACTCTCGTAAATACAGGCTACAATTCTTCGTGAATAACTGAATAAAAGAAACAACTTCCATTGCTATTGAAGATTGCAACAAAGGATTACGTCTGATTTGATGAACATTCGGCAGAGAAAATCCTCGAAATGACTTAGGAAATACTTCATTGAAGATTTGAGAAGGAAAGAAACAAGTGAAGATGAGGTAACAAAGGGAAAGGGAACATCTTCAGGGACAATGTGAAATTACGAGATTTCGTACGGAGTTTGAGAAACTTGGGAAAGGAAGGGTTATTTCCATTCCCAACGCATACGTCTCTCGGATTGCGTTATTAAAAGCATTCCTCAAACTTGCGCGCTTAAAAACAATATTAAAAACGACGTAAATTTGAACTTGATACCGTTGTGAACTGAGATGGAAACTTGGGATAACTTGGTAACAGACACAAAGACATGCAAATCATTCCATTCTAACCCAAAGGGATCCAATCAGGCGTTGCTAGGTGACGAAGGGATAGTCTCTACTCTACTTCACGAAGCTAGGAATCTTATGTAAACAGTAGAAAGTTTCTACGCATGGATTTCAACATAAGTTTTCGCCTAATACTGAAGTAAAGTGATTTGCACTATTATCAGATTTCGTAGATCACTAAATATAATCACGAATCAAAGAGTAGAATATAATTCTTACGTTTTTTTAATTAGGAAAAGTGTAAAATTGGTATAATAGCGTGCAGAATTGATCCTTTCAATGAAAGTGAATTAATGAACAATATTTAATAATACTAATTTGATGTTTTATTGTATTATATGTTATTATGTTATGATTTTATTACTATACTATCATTATATATTATATTATCTTTATATAATTAAATCGTTATTATATGATTACATTATTTTTGTATAATTATGTTATAATTATTATTACATTATTATTAATTTATTATTTTATCATAATTATTACGGTATTATAACATTATTATTTACATTATATTTTATATTGACCCATAAACGCAAGATATAAGAAATTGTAAAAGATGTAACTTTTCTATTATAACAATGGCTTACTAGGTTTATAATAGATGGAGACCAACAGATTTCAAGCAACATATCTGTCTTCTTTTAAAATTCACTGTTAATTTCACTTATAGTTATTCAACAATAGTAACAATCTTTATGTACAGTACATATCATCATGTAAAGCCGCACAATCAATGGTGATCACTTACGAGAAAACCCATAGAAATAAAACATGCACAACAATCAATCAATAATAATAGCCTCGAACAACAATGACGCGGCCCATCATTCTAATATATCTCTCTCCATTTGTAAAGAAACGTGAATAATTGGGTAGAGTCCTGACCTGATTTTATTTGCAACATTAATCGTACGCCGATGGATTCGATTGCGCCTTGTTTATATATCACCATGGCGGTCGATAGGGCAAGTGACGTAGGCAAAACCACGCCCTCGACCAACCACTCGAGCGTAAGAGGCCCTCTAATTGAGTAAGGAATCCATCCCATGGATATATATGTGTGTGTGGGTACACCAATAACTTATGAATAATTCGCGAGGATTCGTGGCTCTCTCTCTCTTAAAGTCTCCTCTCCAATGAGAGCCTCTTTAAATCCTTCGGATGAACTATTCAAGAAACACTGCTTCTCCGAATACTACTTGTGTACTCAAGAGCGATAAATTTTCACAATGGATACTAGAAAGAAGCGGAGATGTATGAATGGTATGATTAGTCGAAAGTTAGTTGGTGCTATATATAAGAAGAAACAGTCTTCGTAAGGCGCTATGGGTTGCTATGGTTACGATTGTAGCTTATTTTTCGTACTTATCCTTTGTTATTTGTTGTCACTTATTGTTTGCTAATGATTGCCAGTTACCAACTGATAATAATTTATTGTTAATTTTAAGTAATCAAAACGATTTTTTATACGAAATATATTTCTGTAACTCGTGATACATTTGTTTCATTTTTATACATAATTTTTATGCATAGTTAAAAATTTTTAATAAAATCCGAATTACTTCATTTTCGAGAGAAGCAAACAAAAATATCTTTCAAACTTCAAGATTCATTAAAAAGATCATAAAAAAATCCGGTATCTGAGTGAAAGCTAATTATCTTCCTTTGCTGATTTTCTCGGTTGTGTTGCCATGGGAAAGACTTTCCAACAATAAATCAACAAAAATCGTCTTAAGTTTGCAACAATTTGATGGAACAATAGAAAACGAGAATATGAAGAGAGAATAGGAAACAACAATAGAAAATTAAATTTTTCCAGGTGGTTTTGCTAAGCAACGAAACCATTCTTTTTAAGTAAAATTTTTCAAATTCTGTGTATTTTTACAAAAGTCGTTTCATAAATCGCAAAATGATCCTATGATGTAATATCTAACATTACGTCCTTCAACAATGTAAAAGATGAAGACTTGGATACTCCATTCAGGTCTTATAAACAATAAAAGCAAAGGATCACTCTTGGAATCCAATGGAAGACACAAAGGAGAATGAAAGATGATGAAATTTCAGTGGAATTTTATAGAAGAGGAACTCCTCCAATGGATGTTCGATATGAAGCGAAAAGTGAAAGTAATTTAGAATCTCTCGTTTTCGAAGGAATTTTACGACCGAATATTTTTACGAGGATGAAAAAAAGGGATTCGGTTGTGATGTCTACGAACTGAGTTATTAAGGGATTATAATGGATTATTAAATCGCTCATGGGGTGTCAAAGATCCTTCCTGATAGAAAGGATGTGACGTCACAGGAATTCCAAAAGCCGGAATTTCATATCTAAAATTTATATAGTCAAAACTTTATCTACTACAGATGAATCTCAAAATGTTCAATATAATCAAAGTAGTGAACTCTCCCGTCAGAAGTGACGGAACTAAATTAAACTTATAAAGAATTTCAAACTGTTATTGACTACAATTGATCCTTCTATAACAATATAAATAATCACTCTCCAAAAACATACTGTCTCATACAAGATAAATGAATTATTTTTCTCTGAAATTTTTCTTTATCATGTCCTTTGTAAATTTCATATATAACTTTCACATAAAAAATTGATATAGATAGTATATGTTTATTTGGTTGCTAAAACAATATCGCCTTTGTTTACATTGTTGTCTCAGAAATCATTTCCACGGTATAATTTGTCATGTATTTGAGAACGAAAACATTTCTTAATGGAAATTTTATCGAAAAAGCCTAATTTTTAACCATCTACATTGTGAAAGTCATATTATTTGTAAAACTATACTGCCATATTGCAATTACCTAAATTAAGGCAGTAAAATAATAAGAATATATGTAACTTTTCATTGATTGTGAAAAGGTATATACATTAGGTCCCAAGTCTTTCAAACGATAATGCCTACAATCAAGTAGTAAAACTAAATTTACAAGTCTATTTACCATAGAAGAGACAGGCTATGCAACCTGACGATGGCTATCAATCTCTGAAACATGGCCATGTATTTCTTATTAAATTTATTCCATGGAAATAGCAGAACCCTTCCTTTCTTTTAACATTACCTATTCTTACAATAAACCACGTGAATCAATGTGAATTTTATTAAATTAAATTCTGATTAAGTTTCATTATAATTTATGAAATCATCATATTATGAATAATAATTAATATATAAGGAATTTATATTAAATCTGCACAATCAATTTTCCATTCCAAGATTCCCTGTACCCTTATTTGGTCATGATACGTGTTCCTCCCACATGTTCTAGATAGAACCTAGAAAATCTGTTCTATTCCACCTATAACATCCTTGCCAAACATCTCCCCCGAGCAGCAATATCTTATTTCATACACAGCTTTCTCCTCATAGGCACTTATCTCTCGAAGAACGACCTCTCGCACCGAAGGACGCCTGTGGGAGGGAGACTTTATATCGTGGGCGAGTTATGGACTCGGGCTGGTGTCGAAACCCGCTCTCCTTGATGCAGCACATGTTACTTCCCTGATGTCGCACCTTTCTTGACTTACTCACTACGGAAAAGTTTTCAGATCAAAAGTGGCTGAGGGAGGTTAAATCTTGGACCATCTGCTGGGGTAAGGCATTTCTGCAGGGCGGATTCGGGGAATAAATCGCTGGAACGTTCTCAACAAATCAAGAAAACGATAAACAATACGTTATGGTAACAATGGGAGAAAAAGAATAAAAATAACAATGATAATAATAACAAATTATCACCGTTTTTAGTCGTACTCATCACCCATTGTTTTCTAAAATATTGTACATTATATATAAATTGTATAAAATAATGGGTAATGAGTATGACTAAAAACAATGTCAATGTTTAGTAATTGCCAACATGTTTATAGTGTATAATTTTGTGAGCTCCGTAATTGATACTCACGCGCAAGCACAAAAGCACAAAATTAATGAAATCAACGATATTATAACTGAACAGTAATGTACAGATCATTCGTAATAATTAGCTGGAATTGTAATTAACAAGATTGCATAAAGCTATAAACCGGGCGCGATTTAATAATTTCAAAAAATGAGGATTATGAACAATACTTGCTTACTTGTATGAAAATTAGAGCTGATTGCAATAATAATGAAATATTTCATCTTAATTCATAAACGTGAACAGACAAAAATTTTACTGAATTAATGACTTATCATAATTAATGATCTCTATAAAGTAGTACAAATTAAATAAAAGGAAAAAAGAAAATCTATAAGAACACACCAAGCTACTCAACTTTCCCAAAAGAGATTTTCAGCGACTGCATCTAGAATGAACTGGATGAACTACTAGATGATCCTATAAGACACAACATGGGCTAAATAACACAACGATGTTGGGCACCTGTTTTCACCGGCTGTTTGAACCCAAATTTAATCTAAGTGACACCGAGTTGACCTATATCATGAAAAATCGCTTAAGTAAACATTAAATCCGAACACATTCTGGATTAACCGAATTGCCGCTTTAAATGGATTTCGACGAGATAAAGTTGGCGCGTGACGCTTCACGTATCCATGCGTCTTTGAGGCCTTCCTTAGCGACAGTGTCACGTCATAAAAATGCAAGATGCTTTTAATGAAAATCCTTCCAAGATTATATTACTGGGATCATGAGCTTTATACACTGTGCACTGTATTACATCTGATAAAATATAATTCAAGCAGAGCCAAAATACAGCCTGCACGACAAACACGGATCGTAAAAGCCTTTTATAAAACCCATGAAGGAATTGGAGGATTCCTGATGAGATCTGTAAACTTTGAATGTATTACAACAAGACAAAGTAATTACATCCTCATGTAATGATAAACAATCAACATAACACATAAAATACATAACACCAGTATGCTATTATTAGAAAAAAATGAAAGATTCGCGAATAGGCGTGCAAATATGAATGATAAGGAAATAAAGAAATAGATTAAGAAACGGGTAAATCAAATTCAATGAATAGAATGCAAAATGATGAAAAAACGAGAACCTCTTACCATTCTTTAATATAAGCAAAATATCCCACATGAATGCAAGGCAGGGATATTATTATATTAATTCCTACAATAAATGCCACCAGGCTAGGCGCCTATATGTAGTCACAAAATAAAATATAAATTAACACAAATTTGCCTTTCCATTCCCAAATGAGATAATGTCATGAACAGAAAAACTTCATCTCACCGCGGAAAATAGCCATATAGCCTCATATCTCCATTTAAAGTGGATTTTATATACAAAGTTCACTAGAACTCGAAGAAATAGTATTATAATCGAAATTTAAGCTCAAAGTAGTATTTAAAGAGATGTTTAAACACAAAGTAAACGTGCAAGGTGACACACATTGAATTTAAACAACTTTAAAGAGATGTTTAACCTAAGTATCAGAATGAAGCTAAATCGATCTAGTACATCACTTTGAATTACACTTTAGGCTTTAATATCGACTGTAATACGGTGTGTTTTAGTTAAAGTGAACAGTCCTCTTAAAGTCCACTTTCAATAGAGATTACTCGTATAATATCGAGTCTAATATAGCACTTGTAGCATTCCATAAGTTGAGACTATAATGAATTCAACATCTCATGCCTCAGTACCTTTCATATTATCACAGCCATGAGCGAGATAGAAATAAACGTAAATAAAAATAGATTTTCTCTATCCTACACCAAGGGAAAAATGGAAAAAATATTCCTATCTCCAATACATAGGTATGCGATATTATGGAACATACGTTCCCTATTCTATAGAAACCCACATAAGCAGAAATCGAAAACCCTCCAGATTGGATTCGCCTACTTTGAATAAAGAAATGGAGGAATGGAAAGATCAGCGAAAAAGGGAAAATTTATATTTCTGCTCCACCCTGAAAAGGAGGGAGTTAAATGGGGCAAATTCGACACCTGACGTACGGATTCGGGGCAAAAGTGCCCCATTTCATTGGGCGAAAGAAAAAAGGCGAGGGAAACTGGATGGCCACTTTGTTTTTATCTCATACTTGCGCTGCAAAGTTATGGGTCTTCCACAAGCAAATGAAGCTGCGTGCGAAGAAAACCAGGGAAAGTAGGGAAATACATTCTCAGTGGGGCGATCGAATATTTCAGATGGAAATTTAGGTAAGGATACTCAGTGCTAAAGGGTTTCTATACTATTACTAGTGCAATATATATGTGTATAGAAATTAGAAATGGATTTCTAATTTTATACTTACAATAAAACCCGGTTAAAATGCTTTTCAGGGAACTAAGTGAAAACCGAGTCTTAAGGAAGATAGAGTCATAACCGGGTTGTGTAATTCTGGTTGCTTTATAATATACTTGAAAAATTGTCTACTTTTCGCTCAAAGGGAGCTTCTTAGTTACTTACTTTTGGTCAATCAAGCTGATAGATCACTAAGGTGAAGATCACTCACTAGATCTCAGTATTCAACGGTGGGATAGAAATTGCTCTGCTTTTATCTAATAAAATTAACTATTCGCAAGAATATATTCACAAAATATCATTATAGAGATAAGGAGAAACGTGAGAAGATCACACAGATGATGTGAAAAAATTTTGGTCAACTTTAAGAAGCTTGCAAATACAGTAAAACCCCTCTGTAAAACGGATAGTAATGGAATCTTGGTGACTCTGTTGCTAAGAGATATCAAGTGAAGACTGTCTTAAACTCTTACATTATGCAAAACTTTCTGATCGGGACATCATATAACTGTCCGATAAGTGTCCGTTACAATGGGGTGTCCGTTATGAAGAGTTATGCAATATAAAAAAGCACATAAATCAGTGTAAAATAGAATAGAGAGTAAAATGATAGAAATTATCATTGAAAAAGGCGTCGCAAACGATCTCTATTGGTTACAAATATCCGTCGATCGAATGCGTTTCGGTATTGGATAGAATACGGCCAACCGCAACGCTCTCTGGAAAGTATGGGAGCAGTGAACCGCAGCATTGCATAGCATATCTACGGTTGCATAAATGGGACGGAGAATCGGATTCCGCATCACTGGACATCAAAAGGACACCTATCTCTACATATGTGAGAAATATTTCGACTGCTCGAAAAATGTGTAATGGTGTTCGAATTTCAGACCAAATACTTTCATTCGATTAGTGGAAATTCCATAGCTAACTTTTTACTTTTCCAGCAAGAATATCTCATGATACAACATTAAAATCCGTATTCTGGTTCAATTTATTGTAATTTTGACAAAGCAACTATATGTGGCTCCTTCAATATTTTCACCCCCATTCTCAACTCTTCAAAAAATTGAACCCTTTTTAAACCACGGTTAAGCTGTAAAACTGTCAATCTGGGTTAAGAACACGATGTTAATAAAATGGTCGATTTAAAATCATGGTCCTAGGTTAATAAAACCTTGGTAGAAGTAGTGAGTTTGCGATCAAGCATTTAAGCCTTAAAATTTCCCAATAAATCCGAAGCAGAATGTTAATTACCTCCCTTTCAAAACCCTCACTACAATCTAAACTAAGTTCCGAGTTACACAGAGTTTTCCGATTATCATTTTGATGCTTTCAGAACGTCACTCACAAAACGGAAACCTCATCCAACCGAAACGACTCAATTGGAGGCATTATTAAAACAAAACACGGGCGAAAACATAAAGGACTGGAATCCCTCTACCTGGATAACGCGCCAACATAAAGATACAAAGTGAATGCCTCGATGACGGACGGGGTAATAAAATCTGCCCCCCAAAAAAAGACAAGGAAATGTAAAATAAAAGAGATGTAAGGTGGGAACACGGCATTTGTCAGGGAAATTAGGGAAAAACAGGGGTTCACATATTTAAGTGGGATTTAGAAGGTAATCCACCACAGTGGGGCAATGGCGCATGTGGATGGGGTGAAATTGGGTCAATGCACGGTGGAGGATCATGGGAAGGGCTGAAGATGCCCGCGGACACAAGCGGACAAGGATGCTCTAACACCGGTACTTTACATGATGTAAAGTATAAAAATACTAATGAGATCCACCGTCGAAAATGACTGGGCTAAAATCTAACTTATAAAAATGTACAACTTTTATAGCATATATCTGATCCTTTATTAAAATTAGAGTTACAAATGATAATAAAAAAAGATTAACTGAATTATGAAGGTGAAATCACTCGTAATCTGGAATTGACACACAGCAAGGATTACAATAAATTACGTTGTTTCTGGATTTACTTATTTACTGAAACAAGCATCAACATACAACAAGAGGTCAACTAAAGCTGACGATGAACAAAAGTGAATAAATAAAATCAACAATTAAACAACTATACACAGTATAAAAGAGAATAATCCAAACAAACGAAAATTACAGATAATTAAGTTTAAGGTTTAAGCAGACACTTCAAATGATGCAATGGATCAATCTCTTCCAACCAGACTTTCAGAGGAAAATATAAATGAAAGAAAGGTTATATTGGGAGATTGCGAGATGCTAATTCCGGAAAGTATTCTGAAAAAGAGGAACAGTTTTATTTCTGATAGACGTGGAGTATTCAAAGAGTATCAGAAAGATAAGTTGTTCTTGAAGGAACCCAAAAAGAGAAAGTAGGGAACAGGGAATCAACATTGTTAATTTCATAATTTAGGTATTAATATCCAATTTTCTTATATTTTCTTCTTCAAATTTATAAATTCCGTGAAAAGAAGATCCTATGCCATTCAAGTCCTGATATAAAATAATGAAATGAACGACAGAATGTTCTATCTTTAAAATTAACAAGTGAGGCAAAGATTGAATAAACTTGGATGAAAAGCAGCTTGGCTCAAAAAAAAGCAGAGCAAAACCAAAACACAGAGCAAACTCTTCCTATTTTTACGCTTATAATTATGAAGTACCATCCGTTCCTAAAGTAGCACCTTCTTGTATTTCAAACGCAGAAAGATGAGCGTAAAAAATACTTCAAGACAATTTTACAGAGACGAAATAGAATATGCATTTCCCTTTGAATAAAAAATGTAGAAAAGCTTTGTAAAACTCCCGCAATAAAATCATAACGAAACGTGACCCCAAAAATGATGCTTGTAACACACCATTCATGTAGCAGCGGTATGATGTTTTTAGACAGAATTATTGCAGTGTTTCCACCAGAGAAAGAAAAGGATTTGAGTACCGCTGTTTTCAAAAGAACGCTTTGAAGTAAAGAAGAAGTGAAAAAACAAAAGAGGCCCTAGATGCGAAGCCGAAAGATGGGATTTGGTGTATATATGGTCTGAATTAGCACAACCGTACTTCTTAGAGAGATAGCCTCCCTTTCTTTCCTCGGGGAAAATTGATAAGGGAATAATGTAACTGAGGGAATCTACAAGTAAAGTCAGACGCTGGAACAGGACATCTCTGAGAATAAGTGGCAAAAGGTATGGTGAAAGGTATAAAGCGGAGGAAGGAGTTTTGGAGGGAAAGTTGAGGACGTCATTGGTGAAGATAAAAAGGAAAGGATTACTCGCACGAAACATCTTTTAAACGTCCTTTACGATGTGGGACAGAATGAATGAGACAAAAATCCAGGGAATCGATAGAGAATATAAAAAAGAGAAGGGACACCTCTATAAAGTTTAAGAGCTGTTAAAAACAGGGGATACTCTTGTAACGCGCTCTCTTAGCAGTTCGCTTAAGTGTTTATTTTGTCAGATTAATCTCTTTTAAAGTAGAAGATCCTTTACGCTTCATTTGATCTGCAAATAAAAGTTTTCTGATCCTTGAGTAATACTTCATCATCATAGGTGTGCTGGATTTTCAAGTAAGTCGCGATTGCATTAAATGAACGACTTGTGCACACCCTTAAATATATAAATGAAGCTTAAAAGTAAGGTAGATGCAGGAAGTGAGCAAGTCAGAAGACTGCTTCAGTGCGAATTATAATCAAAGGGGTGTAAATACCTAAATATCGGAATTATTCTGAACTACTAATACTAAGAGTAAATGGAAATGTAGAATTATTTTTCCTTTTGAAACTTACATAACGAAAGGATAAGCTTGAATAAAAGTTCATCTAAGTTAGACTTCAATAATAATTATATATTGAGTTATTAAGAACACAAAAAATAATTTTAAATGAATTACCGCAAAGTAATCATAGATAAGTTCGTTGAATTTTATTGAAGAGTAAACGATAAAGAATTAAGCAGCAACAACGATAGTTTTTCCGTAAATAACATTGAATTTATGCAAACATTTCCACAAATCAACACTCAAACTTTGGTGGGTATATTTTAGTAGAGAGAGAACTTCAAACAATAAAAACTCCTTATACAACATAAACAAAGCAACAACCGAAAAAATGAAAGATAGATCGATGTTGCGCACCGTTAATAATATTTTTTAATTTAGAGGAAAATTCATCATTTAAACACTGAACACCTGCAACAATTAATAACAAACAAGTGATTGTTTAAAAAGTTGTAATACAATTCAAGCTGTACTTAGCAATAATCGACGCCGAGAATGTTGAACATTTGTCGAACGAAAGAAGTCAACAACGACGAACATTGTCGCGGCCGTGTTTCCGTAGCAACTTACAATAAGTAAGAAGAGACTCATTAGTGTCGATGTTTATCCAATAAAGACGATGTCTAATTTACTCTATTTTCTTACACTGTTTTGACTTCCAAGTTTAACATAAACCTCTTTCTATAAAGATTTATAGCCTATTTTATTTTTCTTGAATTTCCTAAAGAGTTCTTAGGAACAACAACAGCCTCTAATTAGGAGCTATAATGAAGCGAAGTAGTAATCTAAAACCTTTAAGATTTATATTAAACGCGGTCCTTTTGTTAAACGAATCCTAAGCTACTTACTGCTTATCGAGATTAGCTGAACATCAAAGGATATATTAGCAGCCCCATTTTTACTTCAGTGCTCCATCTAACCTTTCAACTTTCAAAGAAACTTAAGATGTCTGAAAGAGCGATGTTTAATTTCATAATGATCTTTTTGTCTATGTAATTCTATTTGATATACTAAGTGTATTTCATATTTTTATTGCTTTTGTTACTATTTCAAAATCGCTTTTTTTCTTTAATAATTTCTCATCTCTCTTTTCCTTTATCAATTTCTTTAGTTCTATTTTCACTTGCGACGAATTTTATGAATTTATTTCTACTGTATCTTTATTTACTTTCAAACTTTTTTCTCTGACGAGGTAGAATGTGATGAAATTAAGTTACTGATGCATGGATTTCTGATATGAATTTAGTTTATTAAACAAATAAAAACTTTCTTTCTCCCTATTTTTCTTTGTCTATCTGGTAATTGACTACATAAAATTTTTGAGCTAAAAAGATCAAAATAAATTAACAGCTCTTTTGGTCCAAAAATCTGAGAATTAATTCATAAATATGGCGAGAAAGTAACCAGTAATACTCAACAATAGTTTGCGGATTTCCTAAGTACCTTATCTACAATGTTGCATCTAATAATTGCTAATATAACCAAATAAAAATTAACCATTTCAAATTACTCGTTAAGTTTAATTGTCTTACTCAAAAATTTAAAAAGCAAAAAATAACCTGCCCTTTTGTTTTCCAGCTCAAAAGAAATAAAAAAATCTATCATCCTGGTTAAAGGCCAATCCCACTTATACCGCGGTATTCTCTCGGTCCTTTGAAAAATCTTCTTATGTGGAATTTCACCGTTTTTAAACTTATTAACCCCAATTCGAAAATCCTCCAGCTATCATAAGCCTCCTTTTCCCCTTTAGAAAATGTATAATCTATCAGTCCATCCCATAACATCAAACGTTGAATCCCAAAATATATTTTACTTTAGTTCGATTTAAGATTCCTCTTCTATCTCCATGGCAACCGGAGGGGCTTGAAGAGAGATTCGAACTTCAAACAGGAAAATTCGAGGGATTGCGTAGGGTAAACATGCAAACAGAAAAGGATTATAAAAAACCCGATAGACCCAGATGACCATGCAAAGTGAATTGCGTTCGAACTTATCCACTATCAGTCGGAATGAGGTCAACTCTTCGACCTTCCGAGCGTAGGTGTAGTATCACTTGTAAAGCTATGTCGAAAGAAATTCAATTATCAAAGGTACTGCTATCCTAGTAAATTAAAAATTCTATTTTTTTAAAGCTTATGGCGGAACATTGCCGTATCGGATGAAAAAAAAGAATTATATCACTGAAATGAAACCTACGCATAGCATAAGATACTGATGTTATCTATATTGTTTCTTCATCAGTGTTTGTTGATGAATTATTATTTATCGACATTATTTACATGGACTTTAAATAAATGAATTTTAATTATTTTCGAGCTAGAATGAGTGACAAACATAGGAATATTTACTCCGTATGTAACGTTGGAATATTGCAAATATTTCCGCAATCAAATCAACAATCAAACTTTGACATTTTACTATGTTAGTGAAGAGAAAGATTCAACATTAAAAAATACCACAACAACATAAATAACAATATAATAGATATATAAATTAACAATACAGTTTCACTGAAGGCTTACTTAAAGTGATACTTAAAATTAAATTCTAAGGGTTGATAAAATAAATGAATCATAATACTTTGTTTTTTGTTCCACAAGATTTTTTATTAATTTTTATTCGGACACAAACGCTTGAGTTTCGAAGGAATTTTCCATTAAGTTTGTATGAAGATACCCTACAGCTTTCACATTTTCATCCAGATAAAACGAAATTAATTGATGATTTGAATCAAGATCAATCTTAAGTAAACCTCAAAACTTCGATGTAGCTGATCATAAACTATCCGTGATTAGAAAAAGGATTGAATTATTTTATCTGCTGCATGCAATTCTAAAAATAATCCAAACAGAGAAATAGGACTAAAAATCTGTATTTACTGTAGTGTGTGGAGAAAATTACTTCTTCCAGTCTAGAGGAAGTTGTTTAGTTTTGTGAATGCAAAATATATCTCGTTCGCCTAATTAAGATCCTCTTTCATCTCAAAGAGTAAACTGAGATGCTCACACACACATCCTGCTAACTTTAGACGATTCTGCATTAGCATGCAGTTGAAATAAAAAAAATTCGCGAGACTTCAAAACGATAAGGAACTTTGTAAAAAAAAGCCAACTCTAGAACGAAAGAAACTCTTTTGCTTCAAAGCTAAGAAAACACTACTACTTCATTTCACGAAAATACCCAACTAAAATTAAATGAGCTCAAAAATCGGCAGGCGTTCCTAATTCTTTCACGTGAGTATAAAAAAACCCCTTGACAACAATAACATCGCCTCGTTGCCATGGAAACCCTCGCTCTCTCTGTTAAAAGGAAGGCTCTCTGGATTTAGGCAAACTGAGGTTCTGAGGATTATTCTTGGTGTTCATGAAAAGGAAGAGATGATAATTCATTCAGACGTTTACGGAGATATTTGCATGAAAATAACCCGCGAAAATTATTAAGTAAGACGCCCTCTGGGTGGGGAAAATAAGAAAAAGGATGGGGGGCCTTGCATTGTTAAAGGATTCCATTTTCGGAAAGAAAGCGCTCCTTTCGAAGATCGCATTAAAATTTCGTTCCTAAAAATATATGTGTGTTTGAGAGGGAATTCACCGGGTATATATATTTGGAGTCCATTGAATTACGGATACACAAGGAGGAAATGGAGAGAATATCTTAGCAGAGAAAGGTAAGAAATATGAAGGGCCGACGGCGGTTAAATTGTGCCAAAAGAGGTCAAATGGGGCTAAGGGAGATTCTTGTAAGGGATTTCGGATAATGTGGGAAGATGATGAATTTGGGAAAAGAAATATGGAGGAAAGGGTGTAGCACAGATATACATCAGTAATACTGCCCTTTATATTTACATCTAAATGCTTGCCATGAAAGCCGCCTTTTGGAGTGTGACATGACATCATTGTTGAGAAAAAGAGTCAACAATGAAAACTTCCATATAGAAATAAATACAGCGCTAAAAATCAACAATAGACTGAGAGAAAAATTGAAGAGAGAGAAGCTAGATAATTGTTGAAAACCAAACAATTGTTGAAACTGGTGTAGTGCTGGATTTATATTTATAGGAAGAATAGCTGAATCTTAATATATAGAGCGTATCAACAATTGAAACTTACATGTGAGAAATACAGAATGACGTATAAACAGTGGGCACCGAAATTACCGAAAATGAAAGAACAATCGAAAGAAAGATCAAATAATCAAATAATAATAACTTAGTAATTGTTGAAACTGGTGTGAAGCTACACGATTATTAACAGAAAATGGTTATATTTTAATATAGAGAAAGCTACAACAATTGAAATATCCATAATACCAAAAATACATTGGTAAATAGCAACAATAGACATCGAAATTGAAATATAAATCAGAATAGAGAAATTCAACAATGAAGGTGATTGTTGCCTCAGTTTCAAAAGGCGACACTTGACAGGAAGAGCATTGTTAGCCTCTCCTGATAAAAACGCAGGCTAATATAACCCATTCCCGCCAAAAAATTCGCCCAAGGAGGGAGGGATTGGGCCCTCAAGCGATTCTTGCAAGGGATTTTGTATAATGCGAAGAAAATGATGAATTTCCCCAGGAAGAAATAAATAGGGCAGAAAGGATGTGGGAAGTGAATGGGAAAAAATAATGGAAAGACATTAATTATTTTAAGGGCAAGGAAAGAGTAAAAAATGGTCAGGACGTCCAATTATGATTTGAGAGGGCAAAAAGAAGAATGGTTGGGGTGGAAATGTTTGGGGAAACAAATTCCGCAAGAGAAACGGTCTTTGCAATGACATTAAAGAAGAGCTCTCAGGGATATGGATTTGACCATAATTGACCAAAAAGTGGGGCTATTTGAACAGGATGTGTACTCCATCTCTTAATTTATGAGATGTATGGAACTAGTCATATGATCATTTACAGTAAAACTCTAACGAATAGAAATTTAAAAATAATCCAAACTACTAAACGGGCTGTTTTTATTGTAACACATCATACCATGCATATTGGTACAGTAATATAATATGATACTAAAACTAATTAAAGATGACTCACCAAATGGCTAAGTTTTGAGGTAAAGAAGCTCAGGATTGCAATTTGGACACTTACCTGAAAGAGTAAGAATACATCATTAGAAATTTTTTCAATGTAAGCGGTGCTAAATATAAATATACCTCTATAGAAATAACATTGGCAATTTCTGAAGTGAATTCCTATTAATATCAGCGTAACATTTTTCATTTAAAATCATGACAGAAAATCATGACGCACAATTAAACATGAGTTGAAAATTATAATTCAAGTTCGAGATTTCACAATTTTTATTCACTCAATGCTGATAGAATCTCTTGTTTCTCTACCTCAACTATAGTTTCACAATAATTTAAAAAATATTCTCTCGTGGATTAGAAGAATTTATCCACCTATGAAAGCTTAAAAATGAAAGTATTACTTCGGATATAAATACAGATACAAAGAAGAATACTCGAAACGTAAAACCGTATCAAGAAACGAAGCAATTCCTACAAAACATCAAAAATTCCCTTTCTTCCAATTACGAAAATCAAACCATTGTTGCGTCCATTGAAGTCAAGATATAACAGCTACAATGACGGACAACAGTGAGTTGCAGTGTAATCATAGCAAAAGCTATACAACAATGAAAACAAGTTCGTAGTTAGTAACAATGATCCATTGTTGAATGGTTCCCATGTAAGTGAAATTTTTAGAAGAACTATTATCGAGTGAACATTACCTTAGAACAGCTAAACATATGAACCCTGTACTGGCGATTCGCAGAAATTAATCAAAGCTCCGGAACAATAAAATAGAAAACACGACTGCAAAATGTGCAATGAAATGAGCTCTTTAGTAACTTTTCGGTGTCCTCGCCTAATTCAGAGCTTTGGAACTGTTCTTCATCATAGGGCTTCCTATTTATTCACTTGTCAGTCCAAAGGAATCTCTCTGTAATTACTCCATTACTATTTCATCCGTCGAACAATAGACGGCGCTGCATTCGAATAGAAAAGGAATGATCAAAAGTTGAGTCTGCAGTCATAACTAGTCATATTCACTGAAAAGAAACGCTTTAGAGGAGAAACTGCACAAGTTCCATTGTGATATTAACTGGTTAATTCAAGCCAGGCGACTCATCTTTCGACGAACACGTGATGCTTATTCATGCGGCTACAATGGGAAGTCTTACACGACCTAGTCATAATTGGGGATGTTACGATTGTCATGGCATTGTTGCGGCGTTTCATTAAAGCTGTCTGTAGAGGAGCCATTTCAATATCTTTCATTTTACTAGAGAGTTCATTATGTATCAAAATGACTGTAACTTAAAATTACTCTACATATTCTTGTATCTATACTCTTGTCTACAAATGCAAGCCTGGATCAATAATCACAACAATGGGAATCCTTACATGATTTGGTAATAATGGTGCATATCGCGATTGTGAAGATTACTGCGCGTTGTAGCTGTGTGTCATTGTTATTTCAGGCTCCACATGAGCTATTCCTGCATTATCTGTATGAAATCTGATGCATTCAGCATCTCAATGGTTACAATTTTAAATCACTCTCTGAATTTTTAAAAATATACTAACTCTGCTTGTGCAATCATTTTTATAACATTGTGTCACTTTGATCAATGAAGGAAATATTACTTCAAATAACCTTCGTCCATATCTTAGAAATAAATTTTTTCAACTTCTTCATGATACCTTAACTATTTCGTACTGTCTATATATCTTAAAGATTTATTTGTTGTCATATATCTTAACGACTTCTGTGTTGTTAAATTTCTTTACTACATTGTTGTTTTGAAATACATTGAATGATGAATTTTTGTTGGATATCTTAACTATTTCGTTGATGTTATCTTAAATACTTTGTTATTGTGAGGAGTATTAAATACTTCATCTGTTACTTCATTGTTTAGAGGTGCATTAATTACATCAATGTTGATTAATACCTTACAAACTTCCTTGTTGTCAAATACCTTGAATAATGCATTGCAGTAAGACATCTAAATACAACATTTATTATACCTTAATAAACTTTAACTAGTGACGTAACGGTAAATCTGGGTCCCATTTAGGGAAAACAAACGGTTCCATAGCAACACGGAGGTAACCCTGAATTTCGGAACCTATCAACACAACCCTGAACATTAATTCACCTTTACGTACAACCAACTACACCTACATTATCAATTTTTCTACCCAGTGACATTTATATCGCCTTACCATACATATATATTCAAACACCGATTGCCTCCCCTTTTAAAGATGGAACCCCTTTCTGAAAAGAGATCCTGAAACTCTGACTGCAATGGGAAGGGGAATTCCCCCTTTAATGGCACAGAAGCAGGTGCGCTGAGAAAATTTCGATCTTCATATTGATCACCCCTTTTGGTTTAATATGCAGCGCTTGTCCGGACGAAAATAAGTAAACGACACTCCATTCCACACGACTTAGTAGCGGCCGTTTTTTCTCACCAAAGGGGAATTCTTTCGGAAAAAAGAATCATGTTTTATGAGCGAGACTCTTTGCTTTGGTCCAGAGAAGGCCACGGATGGATGGACCACGGTCGATTTATTATGGTTGCTAGGAGACGGAGGGAAAGTACTACATCTTTAGGGAGGATTACATGCATATACTCGTAATTTACAAGATGAAGTGTAAAGGAATGGGATTTTATAAGGATCAATAATGGGAATGATAATCAAATTAGAGATAACAATGATTAATTAATGATAGTTATGAAATAATAATTCTAACTGAGTGCTACTCTTTCATTATAATGATAATAACGATAGCATTAGTTATGATAAATTAAAAATTATGATCATAATAAGAGGGATACTAAAAATTATGATGGTTTAATATTCATGATAATAATGATGATGATTTATAATAATTATTATGATAAGAAGGATGATAATATGATGATTAATTAATAATGAGGATTTGCATACAAAATAGTTTTATGGATTTACACCGTTAACAGTTACAATTTCATTTTTATTCAAGCCTAGGGTGAACAGAGCTTTGGATTTAGTCGGGAATTTCTTATATTTCTACAGTCCGTTGCATATTCTATAGCAGTCTAAAAATTTCTATCTCTCTCTTATAATTAGGAATGAAAAAGAGGTAATAACTTGCAAACCCTTCGACTTTTTTTACGCCTTTAAAGATATTTCGTTAAGCCGCAGTTTTTCTTCAGAGATATCGCCACCTGCTGCCTCTTTCCATAACTAACCGAGATTTAATGCAAAGTAGTATGTAACCTACATCACCCAACGATCCTGACGTTCAGATAGAGATAAAATTGTATAGATATATGCTAACTAGGATTCATTAACACTACAACTTGACTACACGGGCATATAAATATTTCCGTAGGTTTAAGGTAACACGAAATATGGTCACCAATTATGATATTCATAGTATTTAATTAGGAATGAGCTCTAAATAAATAATTTATTCAGCATCATTCAAGCTTCAGTAGCTGTCACAATGCAACAATGAATACCGTCTAGCGCTTATAGAAAGTAGAAATTATTAACAATGACATCCAGGAACAATTCTGAGAAAAATTTTCAGATTAAAGATATATTTTCCCCTTTCTCTTGTCATAAATACAGAAACCAGCAATTAAATTCTGAAATACAAATTCCCATTTTGGATAAGCCATAAAGAGACTGTGAAAACGACTATAAACCATCTCAATGAATAAGTCTTCCGATATATTAAACTCCTTGCTTTTACATATGTAGTACAGATTTCGAAAATAGCTGAATTAAATCATGCACCACTTGAAATATGAACCATCCATAAAGGATGAATAGGATAAAAAGAAACAAATTTAAAAAACGATAGTACAATATAAAACGTACATTTTGGAAAGGGGGTCTCAGCTGAGATTCAAAACCGAAATCATCAAAAGAGGAAATGAAGAAGTTAAGGAGAAATAAGCTGTCAGAATTCTTGAGAAGAGGAAATAAGAAAAGGTAAGGGCGACAATGAGGAGTCCTTCTATAATGGAGAGAACAGCTGTGACTACAATAATTGCTAGGGACGCATTTGGCTAGGCCAACAATAGAGCACGGAAGAAAAGAGTGTATCAAAGAGATTATATTCATATCTTAAAATAGGTACTCATTAAATCCCATCACTATTTTCTACTACAAGAATATATAAGTACTGGTATATAAAACTTTATAAGTATTTCAGATGTATGGCCTTCTTGAAGAAAAGATTATTCGCCTCCTTCATTGTTGATGGTTTTTGGTTACGTTACAACAATATGAGAACGATTATTGTTGTGTAATAGTTGATTATTTTCAACAATAATTATTATTCTCTATCTAGGTGTATTTTTTCGCTTCATCTTCTTTTTGTGATTCCAATCACAAACATAATTATAATAAGCAGTTACTATAAAGCATAACACGAGTTTAATGTCCACATAATTTAATGGCTGATCTATAAGTAACAAGAATGTTGTATTTTATCAACAAACGGTTATTAAGAATCTCATTTCCCCTATTCTAACTCTGTTGATCTCAATATAGACCCAGTATCAGCAATTGTTATCGATAACAACATCCGTATTTGTTGCTACCTTGTTATCATGGTAATGTTTGCAAATATGATGGCAAAATATTTGAGCTATTATTAGTGTTATTATTGTTAAAAGCGCTCGGCAGTTGAGATCATTTCACTAATATAGGCCTCACTGGGAATCAAACCCAGGACCGCTTTCAGCAAAGGCGAACTCACTGCCCACTTAGATTTCAGGAACCCTCAAAGAAGCATCATTGCTTTAACATCTGTTGATTTTGTTACGATAAACTTCACTGTTACCAATGAAACACTATTATTGAAGATCTATCGTGTGGTAATTAGTTAATTGTTCGATAAATCTTCATTATTGGCTTATATTTTCCTTAAATTTATATTTTTCGACCTCGGTAACGAAGGGATTAGCGCGGTAGCCAAAAGTAGCAAAAACATTGAGGTCCAGGGTTCCTGGGCTTAGAATTTTGTGTTGTAAATTAAGAGTTAATTGTAAAAGTATCCTTGAAAGGCTACAAATCGCTTAAATAAAGTCTTCATTATTATTACTATCATTATTTTAAAGCGTATGTTTAGTAAAAATGTCAAATTTAGTACTTCTTTAGCACATAATTTCCGAACGCAACTTCTTTACGATATACATTCGTCCAATTGAATACATAATCCATTCCTTTCTTCCCTTCCACTCTTTTACAAACCGATAGCCTCAATGTCTTGATCCAATCTTAGTATTTATCCCCTTTTAAAAGGAGTGGTACTGCTAAGGGCCTTGTAAGGCGTTTGACCACCGTCCTTATCTATCGCCCTAGAAACCAAGTCTCTTGGAAGACGCCTCTTGATTTTGGCAAGCCAACCGGAAGAGGGAACGCGTGCTTGTGGCGGACACTCTCTATTTAATAGAACAAGGCCTCTCTTTTAGAGTGAATTCATCCAATTGACAAGTTGATGAGATGTACAGGGTACAGCGTAAAAGACTCAATACTACTCTTAAATCGGCCTTCCAAGGATCGATAAATGCATTACATTCATCCATATATATACTTGCCGTTCAATGAAATTTGATTATAAAAGAGGAATAAAACGTTGATATGGACATGTTAACAATTACATAATCCCATATTATATCCTTAGATTTATATATAATCTCCGTATGATAAAATTGGATTCTAAATCACTAACAAAAATGTTGCTATGGAAACGAAAATAAAATCAATAATAATTTCTTTATTGTGAGCCGGAAGTCCCCAATTAAATCCGTCTTTATAATTATTATTATGGATATCGACTTACACCAACAGATAACGGAATTCGAACCCAGTCCCTTGAGGTATGAGTGCTAGCAAGCTAACCGTTCATCCACCGCAGCAGATAAAAATAAAGAAAAGAAATCCTCAAAAGCAGAGAACTTGCTTAAAAAATAGAGTAAGAAAGAAGGATCTAAGTATGTTTCTGATAAAATTCAAATGAAAAAAGATAAATGTTTAATATACAGAATAAATAGGGAAGTATTTTAAGCGTCAAAAAGCAGATTTATATAATAACTAAAGCATTCGAAAGAAAGCGTACAAGTTGAAAGGGAACAAAAGGCAAGAGAGAAATTTTATAAATGAGAAAGAGAGAATGTAAATGCCTGAAAGGAAGATCGCAGTGAAAAGAAAGGAGGATAAAAATAAGAAATTGTTATATTTAAGTAAACAAAGAAGAAGCTAAATATAAAATACTTGTTCAGAAATGTAATGTAAAGAGAAAGGGTAAATAAATAATTAAGAGAAATCCGGTGGTGATTTTATCACAGTTAAAGGTAAAGAATGATTTAAAGGTTACGTAAAAAATGTACACCTTATAAAAGGAAACACGTTGAAATAAAAACAGAAGTAAATTAATAAGACAAGCGAGGAAGAAAATCTTTCACTCGGGGAACTATCCTAAGGAAAAACGGACTTAAAAATGTCTGCATGGACCAGGAATATAACCCGGGATCTTCCTCTATCTGGGATGCTGCTTTAGCCAACTAAGTTATCAGAATCCTTTCCTTGACCTTGACAACAAAGTTAACTAAAAGGATTGAGAAAATGTTCTGGTTGGATAGATTAGTTGGCTAAAGCAGCCTCCCGGATATAGAGATCTTAAAGTGATGCAGAGATTTAGAAATACATGTATTGAACACAGATGAATTACGAAATTATTAAAAATTAAAGGGATAATAATAAGCATGATTATTATGCCAAAAGTGAGACCAATAAGAGTATTTTGTAATATAATACATCACCTTTAAGAGTATGAAAAGATAGGGATAGCGTTGTCACGGTACTATTTTGTGGGTACAAAAAACTTAGTATTCATTTAAGAAACTTACTTTAATGTAGGATGTAAAATAATATAAAGTGAAAGTATAATATAAAAAATAAACGATGTAAATGAATGAATGAAACATCGCAGGAAGAAAAGCCAGTGCTAACATTACGATGCGATGGTGAAAGTGATACGAAAAGCTAAAGAAACTAAATCCAGAAAGTGGTTCATAAAGTGAAAGCAGTGAAAAGTGTGAAAGTAGGAAATAATTCGGGTGCTTTACAAGAAAGAGTGGGTAAAATTACACTGAAATAGATCTTAATCATGTAGAGATAAAAGTGAATGAGGACGTCACAGTGAAAAGTGAAAGTGGGGAGGCATGAAAGAAAGAGGTTCTGAGAAAAGATCAAATGAATAGCTTTTCTTGTATTGCATGATCACTGCTTCTCAGGATTTTGATTCGTGATTTCTTTTATCATGTTAAATCACAAATGTTGCTTAAACGAATATCTTTATCAATCCAATAATTTTTGATAACAGAATTATATAATTCTATAATTTTTATGTACCATTGTAATCAATACTAAGAATCCTACTAATGTCATGAATGTGTATACTTTACTTGGTAGAACTTGGTAGAGAAGGAAATATATATTTCGAGAAACTACCGAGTATTTTTATTCTTCCTCTATGAAATCTACTACTACAAAAGATCTCTATGTAACCACCGTAAGATTGGAATAATAAACATAATGGCAACAACGATTGCAACTTAAAAGGATGCTATTATTGCGTCACTTGTATTATTGTTATCAAATCTGCGGCAGCAACAATTACGAGCGATCACAATCTTAACATTGAGTGTTATATACCAATATAACATTATGATGAGGTTATTACGAATAACAACAATGTTCAACAATCAACGAGTAACTATAGTGATCATAAATAATAATACACCTAGTAAATCATATTCTGTATTACATGTGCTATTCTATGAAGAATTATAAGTAGTAATATGTATAATAAACATTAGTAAATCATTTAACAAAATGTAATAAACTGATAGGGATATAAGAAGAATTTTCTCTTGAATAAATAACGTATTTCCTGTACTGCTGGCATACTTACAAGCACACTAATAAACATTGTATTCATAAAACAAAGATATACGAATATATAAAAGTAGTAAGTAAACGTAGTATTTCCTGATTACTCGGAATGCTGAGAAAACAGTAAAACTCGATGAAAATATTAAAGCAACTCACAAAAACCGCTAGGGAATCGCAAATAGTAAAAATCCTAGATGAATACTCCAAAAAGTAAACCTCTCTAACACTAATAAGAGTCTCACAGTGGATAGTACTTGCAAAGGATCAGAATTAGGACCTTATTATATCTTTTTAAACCCTCCGAGGTAGAGAAGGGATCAGAGAAATGAACCCAGCTTCCAAGTTTCCTATGAGAGGCATAATATAGCACACTTAGGGATGATATTTTTCCCTCCATGGCCCAGAAAGCAACGCTAAGGGATTAAATAACTGGATTAAGAAGCCAATTCTTCACGCTCGGAGGAATATGAACATTTTTCCCGGCTTAATTACCCCGTAATCCACCCCTAAGACAACTTCGATTTTTTTAATCGCCTCCAGGGGGGGTGAAAAATTGGCAGTAAAGCATTTGGAATTATTATAATTGCGTTAGGGGCAGGTGGGTCGACATTTGTCTTCATTAAACTATAAAACGAGAATGCTATTGAATCGTAAATAATTATGCGCAGTGGGAAACATGAGAAAGAGAGAATATCTCCAGCGCATGATGTCATTTTCAGTGTAAAGATTGAGATAAACTTAAAGCCATCTGCCATTGTTGTATTTTTAATATTCAATGCTCAAATCAACATTGATATCACCAAGTAGTTTTCAATTGTTGACTCTTTAATTGACTCTTTTGTTGCTTCCAACAACTTCACTCATTGTAGACCATTGTTAAACTATTCAAAGAATCCTTAGTATCAATCACAACAATAACTGTACATATCATAGTTCAATAATGATCAATCTATAATAAAATATGTTTAATATTGAATGTTAGAAAATAGTAAAGATAGCCTAGTAGGCAACGCGTTCGACTTTAGTGAAAGCGGTCCCGGGTTCGATTTCCTGAGGGAGCCTACGTAAGAAATGATGACTAATGTCGAAGCACTTTTAACAATGCTACTACTGCAGTACGATGTATTCTAAAAAATCTATTTTACCCTAAGGTAGGTTGACAAATTCGTAATGAAATTGCTACCTACAAATGATATTATATAGCTACCAATGAAATGTCTTCATTTTCATGTACACATAAGTGTCCATTGGTTATCTAGGTAAAAGATATGTATTGTTGAAGAGCAATCAATTGTTACACATATAATTTGTTTATCGTCACCTTCCAAATAGAACCTTCAAATAATATAACAATTATGAGATGAATAATACATCAACTGTTATCAACAAGTGACAATGAAGCCTGCCAAGTTGATCAATAATGATCAATCAACGTTGCCTAGCAATGGCCTTGTGATTGTTACCAAAATAACGTTATTGTAAACACAACATTATTATACTCAACCATTCCGCCATAATAGAAAATAACTCGAGGTTTATTCACCCGTTGCAAATATCGATCCCAAACGCAAAATCTCCCACTGCTTGAGGTGAATACATACATACAGGCATACTCAGGCAAAGGAAGGCCTAGGTTCCTCTCTTCCTTTTCATACATTTTCAGATGGAAACATCTTTCCCTTAATGGAGTGGATGTATAAGTCGAGGATATACATGATTGCTTTGACGTTGATTTTGATTTGAAGGATGAGAGATCAAAACGGTGAAAGGGGTGATGGGAAGGATCTGCCAGTGAGAGGAAGAAGATGTGTGGGAGTATACTATATAGGGGTGGAAGAAAGATGGAAAGTGGATAAGAAAATTTATCCCGAAAGAAGGAGCAGCTGCTCTAAGATCAGAAAGTGGTGACTATTTATAACGCTGGATGGAAAAAAGGTCATGATTTATGATCATTACTATTACAGAGCACAAGTTCATATACATCTACGTACATCTACATGCAAGTGGTTTTAAAAAGCTTTCGAAAACCAAGCTTTAATCAGTACAACATTATTTCCAGCTGAAATGAAACCTAGCGATATTGCCGTGCAGTATTGTTGAAGGTAGACAACAATGAAAATCATAACAATGAAAAATCCCGTAAACTATATTGTTGTGCAATATTATTGCAATTATACAACAATGAAGAAAATAATACTGAAGACTCATAGAAAATGCACGCGTGTATGAAGTACTTTCAAGCGAAAGTGAAACCAGGTTGTAATTCGCAGCTTTGTTGCAACAACACAACAATATAGTGTCTTAACAAGTTTCCGCGCTCGTGATCATTGTTATTCACGAACTACTTGGATATGAATAAAGGCATAGAATGTCCAGACCGGTTCCCTAATATATTTTCACACGTTTTACTTCAACTTTCGTTATAAAATCCTAATGTATTCATAGGATCATGCGGAACAAAATCAACTCAATAGGATTTTTGAATTGGACTGAAAATTTGAATGCGTTTATCTTATCCATTATCAAACAACTCTGCAAAAAGTATCTACCACAGTTTTTATAAATAAATATACATATATAAATGTGCCTGGAATTGTGTTTTTCACTAAAGCGTAACTTAATCCCTGAGCTTCTCTATCTCAAATAAGAATACATATTCATCTGCATACGAGATGAGGGCTAAATGTTCCCCTAATCAAATTGTACTGCTTGCGATATACATCCTTATTACAATATAACCTGTGTGCACTGTTGCATAGACTTTTTGCCAGTGTTTAACAATGAAAATAAGCTTAGGAACTTGGCAATGAGATTTATAAGTAGCTTTCGATGAACGACAATGACTGTCTCCCAGGAACTATAAGAACTCAACAATCTCAGCCCAAAATACCCAATTATAAAATTTTACCACTTGCGAGATAATTACTAACCAAAATGTAACCATATAGCTTGTTACAGAGTATTGCTGGCCTTATCCAACAATAGAAAGTCTCCATGAGCATACGAACTAGACAATGATATTTAAACCAATCTTTTTGACAACTACAATGATTGTCTTCCAGGAACTTTCATATCTCAACAATCTCTACCTATTATATATGCATTTTGAATTAATCAGACGGACCTGAATCAAATGTAAATCAGTCATAATTATAATATACAAAAGCGGACTTCAGACGAGGGTTATTTATACATATTGATAGAAAACACATCAGATATTTGTATAGCAAAATCGGAGAGAACAGATTGAGATATCTGACACGCGTATCAGGAAATACAACACAACTGACGAAAGGCAAATGTCAAATGGATATCAGACAAAAAAGAATAAAAGAGATGTATAAAAAAGATGAAAATGTCATCGATTTGGTTGACGTCAGGCGATAAAGTTATCACATTATCTGAGAGATATAAAAGATCAAAGGAGAGTATCGAAATATTTTAAAAGGTCTTCCGCTATTAAGACTAAATATAGGCAGATTTTCCCTCATTGATACCGAATTTCATCGGGTTTTAATGGGAACTATCGCTTAATATTTGTATATGAGATTGGTATCAGTACAGTTCGGTATTCAAAATTTGCTATGGGATGAAAGATTACGGTACATTCACATTAATTTTATCTTTTAATATATTTTATCGCTCTATTTTATAAGAAACTTCATTAAACTGAATTCAGACTTCACACATTTCATATGAACGACAATTACGTCATTAGTATCTATCTCATCACTATGGAAACCAATTTCTTTGTATCATTAGAAAAAAAGGAATGAAAAAATTAATAAAGCTCCGAGAATATCACAGACTTATCTATCCTATGCTAAAAGAATTCCTACAACCTGAGTGGAAGAGCATTATGTTCTTTTATCATGTTACTAAAAGTATATGGTTTTGCACATAATATGTCTAACAATGTTGTGTAGCAATCATCATTGTTACATTATTGATTAGCGATCGTACTGTCTGTAATAACTTCGGCAACCCCGTTTTCTATTATACATTATAATAACACATCTTAATTGGTGTAGTGTATTATTAAGTAGTCTATAATCTATATGAAGTAGTGCATTATTAATTATTCTATCAATCACGTAACTCCGGCAACCACATCTCATACTATTAATGATTAATAATAATGCTTCTTCATTAAAGCAGAGCATTATTAAGTAGCCCATTAAATAAGGTCATTATTAAGTGTCCGAAAGTATAACCCATTGTTTGAAAACAATTTCAAGAATATCAGAACCCTGGTAATAAACTACCTAATTGTTGAAAACAATCGACATTGTTTATATACAATTTGAAGCATTGTTTTTCTAGCCTTTTTATTACATCAGAGTTATGAAGATTACTCTACTACTTTAGCAGTCACATGTTCTATTATTTAGCCACTGAAAACTATTCCTCATTGTTCAGTGACAATGTATATTACTACCATTGCAAGTTACAATTGTTGTATATAATTGGTCAATAATGGTTTCTGGAGTAAGTTAGGCTAATACACGTATCTCTCTATATATATATGACGCGATACAGTCTTCTTAAGGGAGCTTATGAAGGTCGTATGGAATTTGCCGGATCAGTGGTTTAAAGAGAGAGAGAGTGCAAACAGAAGAGATAAGAAGGCCTGAGGCGGTGAGAGAGAATTATTGGCGTTCCTCCATGAGGATGTCCCGGAGGCTTTATGAATGTATATTTATTCGGAAACGCGAAAATCTTCTGAACCACCGAAAAGTTGCCGAGTATAGCGAAGATAAAACCCTCTTAAAGAGGAGGACTTAGTCACCGGCAAAAAGACCCTCTAACCCACATTACATTAAAGGACACTTCCCCAAAGAATAGTTCACCTGGGTAACCAAGAATAGTTACCTGGGTGACCTAATAGAATACCTGGGTGACCCTGACAAGAAGGAGTTCGCTATTTCAAGACTAGATTTGTTTGATAGAGAATTGAATATATATCTGAAGAGCTCTAATATTCATATGCTTTAGTCCAGGTATATTTGCTGACTATTGATCCTTACAGTGATACGAAATCCAAATAACGATTCATCAGGACTGTCCTATGTATTTCTCTCAACTGGTTTGCAAGGTATGGTTGTTTAAATATACCTTCAAAAGTAGCAGATTAGATGTCTACTGCTAAGCTTCTTCCTAGCCGATAAGTGAAAGCGATGACGTCGTGGAAACTCACCTGTTTATTTTGGTTGCTTGGGATACGCTGGGATCGCGGCCTATCAACGGATTATTTTTATCTTTAAGTTATGTTTAATTAGCTTATTTGCCTTATATAAATGCACCACATACGAATCGGAGTTTCATGAGCTTACGCTGGAATGCAATCCCAGATCAATCAAAGTTCACAATCGAAGATGGCTAAATAAAATTGGTACATTAAAGTATCATCTGTCGGTATTCACACACCCTGCCATACTCCATACGGTGGCTCACTGGGGAATAAATGCTAATGTAAATTATCTGTCATTATCTGGCATGCACATGTATTAGCCTACTTAACAAGCCTCTTTCTTGAATTATGACCCAATTATTTTCTCAAATCGTCATCATCCAAATGGCCGAGTGGTTAGAGTGTCTCCCAGTTCCAAAATGTCTCTCAAAGAGTTTCCAAAAGTTTATCCTCAGTGGTTCAAGTAAAATTTTTTTCCGGAAAATTAAGTTTTCTGATCCTGTGACGTCAATATTCAAGATGGCTGCCACCCATCTCCGCTCTTTAGGTTAGTTAGTTTTTCTTATCTAAATATTACCCTCCACAGCAAATGCACGTAAACTGTTCTATATATCACGGAAAGATTATTTATTTTGCTACAATTAATTTCAAACAATGATTAATTATAGTTCAATTGCAAATAAATCGAACTCTTTTAAATAGCACCTGGAAATTAATGGGCGCAATACGTATGACCCAAAAATTACTCAGATCATGAAACATCTACTTATTGGGAGAAAAGTCTTTGTAATTATACACATACTGACTCGAATCCAGGTCATATGGAAAACCCTCCAGAATAAATGCAAGTAAACTGTTAATGATAACTTAAAGATGACTACTTTTACTACAATCAATTGCAAACTATGATAAATTAGAATTTAATCACAAATGAACCTACTCGAATCCTTTGTTTCTTCAATAATATTTAAAAAATCTCGCAGTTGGTGAAATATCTACATCAATATAAATACCTTGCTGGTCGACTTTTGGCATGTGGCAGGGGGTGTAACGTCAATTCGGTAATCAAGTAAATCAACTCTTGCTTGAAAATATTGGGCGAAATGTCTATGACTCAAAAATAAATAGGTGTTTACCCTCCCTGTCACACGTCAAAATACGGCTAGAAGGGAATTTATGCAGATGTAGATGTAGATCACCTGGGTTTGAGTGTCTTTGGTTGAAACCTCTATTATATCTATTCGGAGAATTGTCTTTTGAATGCAAAACCAAAGAAAGAGCAAATCCTGTGGTGATCACCAAAGCGTACTCGACTTCTTGGGAAAAAAAGAAATGTATGATCCGGAATAACGAAGATGAACGGAGCTGCGGTTTTTAAAAAGGATTTCCGTGATTTATGGGAATGCGGGCAAAAATGAGCTCATAATAGGATTAAGGGAAGGGCGAATTGAATCAAGAGAGAAATCAATCCATAAGAAGCCAACTTTAATCGTTTAAAGAGATGTGTTTACTGAGGTTGAGTTTAATTTTTAGATATTCAGAAATAAATACTATTGGATCAGGGGAAAGAATATGTCTCTACGTCTACATTGACACCCCTATAAGTCAAGAGTTCCAGGAAGACGTTTGTTGCCGTTTGCAGATTGTTATCGTTAATGTTACCTATTGCTATGGCTCATTGTTGTCTATTGTTGTCTCGCACAGTTGTATTTTTACATATCATTCTTATGTATTGTAGTCTATTGTTATGCACCGTTTTTATTCATTATTATTACTCATTTCGTGTACATTAATGTCTTATTTTTGTGCACATGAGTCTTTTTAACGAAGTGTTATTGTTAATTCTTATTTATTTCAATGGCTCATTGTTGTCAATTGTTATGCCTTAATGTTTAGCATTGTTATATCTCCTTATGGTTCACAGGTATGTCTACTTTATATGCACTGCTATCTATTGTTATGTATCGTTCTTATCTATTGTTAAGGCTCATTGTATGTTTGTAATGTCTCATTGTTGTAAGCTTTGGTTTGTTGATAATCTAAATTATTATAAAAACGTAACAACGCAGCATAACAACACAGCTTTTTTAAGATGAAAATCCTACCCCGCCAAAGAGACCATATTTAACCTACTGGAATGAAAGGAAAAATATTAACAACCAACGTATATTAAAGTTCTCACTTAAGTTAATCATTTTGCTCATTTTATTCTTTAGCATTCATTCTATTATGTAATTAAGATACAGTGAATGTTATTTTTGTTAATATTCTAGATAAAAAAGCCAAAGTATTTCTAAAACAACCCTACAAAGAACCTTCAACGCTATACAAAATATTTAGCTGAAATGCGTAACTTTTTCAAATGAAACTAACAAAATATTTAAATAGTGCATAGGAATGCTTCGTAACCTTCTAAATGTATATCATAACAATGGACACACGAATTGATTGAAGAGCAAGAGTAAATATTTCCTTTAAAACACAAACACGCATTGGGAAAATAATTCTGAGACGAATTCCAACGGTGAAATTGAAAAAAAAGCTCTGGAATAAAATGGATTGGCTGACATAATTGGACAAATAAATATTTGGTTGATTGGAAACAGTTCCCGATTGCTAATTTAGCGGAAATTCAAATATGGTCGGAATATATTAATTGGGGATTGCTATATAGAATTATTTTTTTTCCTTCGATATGCGTGCGTGTATTTTTTTAAGAAATAAACTTGTTAGGGAAATTCGTAGGGTATACAGGTACGTGGCACGATGCTTAACAATGCTCACATACATTGTTGATTGATTTAAAAGACGCATATTTTCAGCTTTCGAACTGATGGTTAGTTGAGGCAACAAACAATAGATGTAACAAATAGATGTAACCATGGTGACAACTGGACGGAAGAAACAGGTCATTATCCTGGTTGAGTTCCAATCCATTTTAGATGATAACGTTTCATACATATACTACATTAATTTATATTTTAACTGAATTTAATTAATTCTGAATATTCTATGCCCGCATACAGTGGATCAAATGGGGTGATAAAAAAACAGTTACCATGGTGAGAATGGGGCAAAGAATACTTCCAAGCTTCGTTTGTGTTACCAACGTTTTGGGCATTTATAATTCGTAGATTAAATAAATAATAATTAAAGCTGAATATACGCAAACAGAGAGTTATATGGGGGTATGAAAAAGCAGTTTCCATGGTGACGACATGGCGAAAGCAGCACGTGCTAGCTTCTTCATTAAAAAATAAGGACATTTATAATTCATAGAATAAATTTAAAAGTGAAAATATAGAGAGTTAAAGCTATGCAATGACAAAATGCAGTTGCTATGGTTACAGTATGGTGGAATGAGCACGTGCTGGCTTCTTCATAAAATTGGTGGGCCTTTATGAATTCATAGATTAAATAATTCAATTTTTATAGGTGAATACAGCGAGTTAAATTGGACAACGAAAAAAGCAGTTGCCATGGAGACTTGCATTGTCGGAAGCAGCACGTGCTAGCTTAACAACGTGGGCATTAAAACTTCATAGATTAACTAGAGCGTTAAATGTGACTACACTTAGATAAAGTTAAAAAGACATCTTCGGATTGGAGTAAAAATAAGAAACTGGATTTGTAAGAAGGCTTCTTTAGAGTAGCAGTTGACAGGATATGCTCCTTTTTGTAAGATTCCATGCTACTTTACGACTGCTTTCGAAGCAGATGAAATTTCTTTTTACAGAAGCTGCTGCTACTGCTGAGGGATTTTCTTTTATCTTTCCCACCGATACTTCCCACGAAAACAACATTGTGTGTTGTGAGATTTCTCGCCTTTTTGAATTGACTTTAATCTTTCTTTTTTAGGAGTTTAAAATTACTTAAGGTAACTTCGACTACTTAATTGCGAGGGAGGAGATTTAGCTAACTTAGAATAATCTATGCATATGTAAAATAATTAATTATGAAATTAATAATAAAATAATTAAAATAAGATTAATAATTATAAAATAATGAATATGCAATTAATACTAAAATAATTAATAATTAGACTACTAACATTTTGATCTTGGAATTAATTCTACAGAGATACCTAATTCATTTTACATATCTTTCTTCGCCAACTTCTATAATAATTGATACAAAATTATATAACTACGCCTATTGCTACTAAGCATTGTTGCCTCCTCAACCGGAGCGAACTCCTCAACAATAAAAAATTGAAACTTTCAAATTTTCATGAAAAATCATAATATTTATTTGATAGGGTTGAAATTGAAATTAATAAGCCTTTTCCTACATCATATCATCATCTTTGAGGATTTAAAAATAACAAAATAATAATTAAACAGTTAAAAAAACTACTATGCTAGAATAAAGGAATAAACACGAAGAAAAATACACCGCCTCAAAAAAAAACACTGTAGTTAACGTAAGAGATAATTTAAAGATGAAATAGCGTCACATTGACATATTTTAACAATAGGAAAGTGTAACGATATGTATGTAACAATAAAATCTTTTAAGACTGTGACTTTTGAAGTCACTTCGGTTTCTGAGCAATTTCTCCCATCGAAGGGTTCCGGAAACAAAACTTAACCATACCCGAGATAATTTTGAACTACAATAATAGTAAGCGATACTGTTGTGCAGCATTGCTTCAGTAACATAACAATGAAAAAGTTGACCAATTCACGCTGAATAGATGCAGGCGTAACAATAGCTTTTTCTGAACGACAATGAGCGTCGTCTCCCGTGAACTTTTACATCGCCCTTCATAACTGATGTATTTTGTTATTCATAATCGAATTACATGATTGTTGAGATTACCATTGTTGGAACTGAAGTAATCCTATTCATGAATGGCATTGTTGGAAAATGTTTCATTTTTATGAGTTATAATGATAATTAATTTCTCTAAGACTCAGGTAATGAGCTAAACTCAATAAAATACACTTAACAACGAAGCAATAGCGAAAACTAATTCATTTATACAATATATAAGAATGTGATAATACCATGTTCGAAATAAATTAAAAAGGGTCGGCACATAAAGATTTTCAAAAACCTCATCACCAATATTAAAAACTACACCAACAAATTCATTCTATGATACATTCAATCTAATTATAATATTTAATTCTATAAAGAAAAAAGAAAAAATCCCACGTGATTATACAATTTTTCATCAAATCATTTTAAAGCAAGTGACCTCTGACAAGTGAGGAAGAATTTTAAAAGGCGAAACTGGGTTATCTAGTCACTGTTCCATTTTTGAAGCTCCATTTAATATTTTCGCGGATTATTCTGCCTCAACACACTCTTCTCGTTTTTGTACACATCCGCTCTGATTGGCGGACATGCAAACCAAGTCAAAAATACTTAACGAAATCAACGAGGGCGCGAAATTTAAATTCCATATAAACAATCAATGTATTTGAAACGACAAAAAAATAAAAGTGAGAATTGATGAATAAATGGTAATATTTACCGATATTTTGGCCTGAAAAACTCCAATATTCATTTGTTTTAGACCAGAAATATATTCTGACTATTGATCTATAAAATGGTATGCAATCCCAATGAGGACTACAATTCACCAATTTCATTGTGAATAACAATCCAAAGAGAATAGCAACGAAAAAGATAGTTGCGGAATTCTACTGAAAAGTTGACCTTGAAAAATCATTCGTACATGAAGTACTGATTATTCTTAATACTTGAAGTTGAAGTATATTTTATAATAATAATGCAATCATTATTAAGTTAAGTAATAGAGTTGAAATGTTTCAATTAGCTATTCATTAAAGCAAATGCTATTTTAATAACTCATTAGTTCCTGCAACAGTTTTACACTTTGACTGCAAAAGATATTTAGAACAAATGAAAAGACCTGCAGTTTGGCGTATGGCAGGATAATATGTACCGTCTCTTCAGTTAATTTGTTTAAAAGGTTCATGTAATATAAAATTATAATATGACTGTTTTGTATCAAAGATGACTGTTCAGTCTAGGGCGATTGTTGGATAAAGAGCTATTGTTGAACCGAAGCCGATTATTAAGCATAAGGCGAGGTCTTAATCGAAGCCAATTGTTGAATCGAAAGCAATTGTTGGATCAACAGCTGTCGTTGGGCAGAAGCCGATTGTTGCATTTCAGGTAAGATTATAACCAAAACCAATTGTTGAATAGAACTCGGTTTTATCAAAATTGATTGTTCAACCTATTCTTATTTTAATTAAGAGCCATTGTTTAAACGAGGGGCTATTTTTGAATGAAATGTGATGTACTTGAAAACAATAATATATCAATGCATTTCTCAATGATAAGGTACACTTTATTGAATATAAAAAATTCTTTACCAGAGTAATTGGCTGCTATGATATTTTATGGTAATCCTCTAATGGTATTCATTTAGTTTAAACTTTTCATCGGAATTTCCATCACAACTATCAACTAACTTTATGAAAGCGACATTGTCTGCCCCGCTGAAAGCCATCCAGATCAAATTGAAAAGACCGATGAGTGAATTTCTCCAAAATAAGAAAGGAACGTAATCTAAAAAAAATACATGGAAGGAGGGTCGTGGAAAATTCCATTTGATTACGAAAACTCCCCCATTTATCCAATTATTCCCGAATCGACAATACCCCCATCTCACCTTCTCATCAATTGAGATTCAATTAATTAATGGAATCCGAGGAAACCGAAAACAAAAGAAGGAGAGAATATTTTCGACCGTCGTGATTAAAAATCACTACATTCGTGACAACGTCACTCCGACAGGCTTACATAGAAGACAAAACTCTAGTGAATGGAAAAAATCCGTGAGGCTATTCACTAATTAGCCCAAATAGTGATTTTGTGAAGCAGGGATAATACAGTTGAATTTTTTTAATTCCAGCGACGATTTGGGATTGACTCTTTCACTTATGGATCAAGACTATTTTTAGAGTAACACATGAAAGTCTTACAATGTAAGGGGTCATTCGAGACTAATTGGTGAAGTCTGTGAAATAAGCCATTAGAATCATTCGAAGAAATGAATTTAAACGAGGATGAATTCACAAATTCACACTATTTTGAGATGGAATTTAAAGCTTGTTTTCAATTCAAGAGAATGTTGCTAAGGGACCTTACACTCGCGGCGTAACTATCCGATTGTTGTCCTTTCGATAACAATGAAAGTTAATGTTATTATATATTATTATTGCGTCAACTCTCTATTATTGATCCAAAATTGAAATGTAAACATTACACTAAATAAAAATGTTTTACTAAGTTGTTAATATTTCAATTTTTATCCATCTTTAAGGTCTAAATTCCCCTCATCCTTTATATTTATTACGAACACGTTGTTTCCATTGTTCGCACTTTAACTTTTCATGATAATAATGTATCTAAATAATTTCAATTATAATAGTTTCAATGCATTGCTGATCAAGAACATTGCCATATTCAGAAGTAAATGGAGAAAAATTTCCTAGCTGTGAAAGCTTGGTTTGTATAGAAATCAACAGTTGAAAACACATATCCCAGATTTAACTATAACATGGATAAACTACAATTATTGTTTTTAATCAAGATAATTACACTTTAGAGTGTGAAAAGAAAAGATAATATGTAAATTTTAACAATTATTTTCAAATTGGTGACATAAAAACCTGTTATTCAAAACGAAAATTTCATCCAAGTATTTTAATATAGCAACAATCCCCCATAAAAGATATTAAGAAGGAATCAAACAACGATAATACAGAAAATATAATCCAGTTTCCAAATTATTCCCCGAATGCTTTTAAATAGACCATAGATGAACATAAATTTATCCATTTGAATAATTTTGGAAATTACACCCATTCATTTCACACGTCTAAATTTTGAATTGAATTTAAAATTCGACTAAAACGGCATATTTTCCATGCCCTACATTCGGCGAACCAACCAAAATGTTAAATTAAATGGCTAAAAATACCCAATGATTTTTAAATCGAGTGAATTGGAGAGAGAATCCTGTAAAATGCTTTCATTCTCTTTCATCCCAATTCTAGATATACATTTCATTTTCTCAATAGTGACACCCAAAGTATGGGTTATTTTGCTGTAATCAAATTATGATGAATTCTCTTATTATCTACCATCAATAATGGGTAACAATGAGTCATCCTACAACAATAGTAATTATTATTGTAAATTTTAATTATTATTTGAAACCTGCGTTATATCTTTAAATTCTCACTGCTTTGAAAATGGGTAACGACGAAAAGCGCTGTTTGATTTTCATTTATTGTCACTTTTGATACCAACAATTATGGATAACAATAATAATAATTCCTACAACAATAGTAAATAACGCTAAGTTAAATAAGAATTAATTGATGACTAATATTCTAATTGTTCAGAAAATGAACTAAGAAAACTATAGTTAATTAAGAGTATTTAGCATTTCTGACACCATCGACAATGGGTAACAATTCGTCATCCTGCAACAATCAACTAACATAGAAATTCATTTTTAACTTAATTATTTTATTTAGTTTTATTATATACTATATTTACTTGATTATTTTATTTAGTTTTCTAATTACTTTAGAAATTAGGTAACAGCGAATTTCTTTGAATTTCCGGTGATATATTTAAAAATTTATAAATTTATGAGCCCAAGTTTATCGCTTTCTTGGCATGGGTTGGGTAAACATTCTATTCCAGAGAAAACATTTATTATATTTAAACATTTTTACCAATAAGTGTACGTATTCGGAAAGCTATTACAGTTGCATAACAAAAAAATCAACAACTTTAGAAAATGTAAATTTGGTCGCAGTATAGAGATGCACGTTGTTTACAGTTGTATCCCTGGGCAACAGTCATCGCAGTCCATAAAGTAGTTACAATTGGACGTAAGAAGAGCACTGAGGCACTAGTTTTATAACCCAATTCCAGCACAATCGCTGTTTTTATACGTCCTTTGTCTTACTGGAATTGGAATCTAGCCTTGTAGACTCCTTGATGCAGCAATTCTCTCTTTCTGCTCTTTAAGGGCTCTCATAGCGACCCTAATTGGTGACCCTAAGTTTGGCAAACGCATCCTTAAAGGCACTGTTTATCTAACTATACTGTCTTCTTGTGATCATCAACTTTATAAGCGTAGTTGGGTAATATTGCTTAACTGTTTACATTTCCCTACATTTTGGCTGAACTGCTTGAAAATTTTGAGAAATCCTTGAAACATTGACAGGGAGTGTTCATGACATTTTAAAGTAATTGGGTTTGATTCCCGGTGGGAGCCCATATCTGCGCAATCATCAAAGTACTTTTAGCAATACTACTACTGCGACTACTTTTCCTCGAAATAAAGTAAACAAACAACTCATTCTTACCTTAGAATGTTCTTTTTCATTATAATCAACAGTTTATCGGTCAGAGCTACAATACCGAAGTAAAATAGATTTCAATTGTTTCCTGAATTACTACTACTTCTGCGGACAAACGTGAATTAACAGCACATTGTCACCTCCGGAAAACTTCTTTGTAATACTGAGAGCAGTTATGGCTTTCTAATTTCTAATTACGACAGGATCTTCTGGAGAAACAGTAAACAAACAACTCATTGTTACCTTGTAATATCTCTTTTCCATTATTATCAACAATGGAAAAGAACATTTTATAATACACAATGACGACAACAGTAAACGAACTACTCATTGTCGCCTATCATTTTTCATTGTTATGAACAATTATTTTCTGATTTTTATTAAAAATTGAAAACTCTTGTTCTAAGATAGACACTATAAGACACTAAGACAGAGATACTGTAAACAAGTATTCATTGTCAACTTAGAACAAGTTATTTTCTATTGTTATGAAAAATTTTTCGTACTAAGCGACCTTGCTGAAGTAAATTACGTAGATGTCATTTTTTCCCAAATGACAACTACTTCTACAAATAACCTGGAATTAACAGCGTTTCATTTGGTCGCCTCTGTTTAACATCTTTTTCGATCAGAAATTGCTGATGAGCAATGAGATGAGTTTTCTGGCGGAAGAATCGAAAGGACGCTAAGAGCGATCTTCATCTGTTTATTCTTCACTTGGCCGGAAAATTTCCCATGGGCACCTGCGGCCGATTTCGCAGCTTTAATTACTGGGAATCGAAGGACGAATTGGGAATACTTAACAGAGCATTTTCTCGTCTTTTTCCAAAAAACCTCATCTGGAACTCTCTTGTTAATCAAAGACAGCAAAAGGATGAAGGAATTTTGATGAGAAAAAACATGTTTTCTTTGGGATAAAAATATGGAAAATAGACCAGTAAAGAATTATTTCGAAGTAAGGTTCGATCTTAAAATGAAAATTTAATAATTTTGGCTCCACGTGTGCGGTTTTATGTTCATACTTGAAAAAGAAACCTCACTTGGTATGACTAAAGTTTAATGATTACACAAAAACTTTCTATTTTGAAGAAAGAGAAATCCACGATACATGATCGAAATTAGCAATAATAACTAATTACTATGTCAAAAAGCAATTACCATAAAAGCAATTAACATAAAATCATAAATTATCATAGCTTTTTCATTACTTCTGTGATTGATTAAAAGGAATCAAGATTTCTCATCGAAAAAGAAATAATTCTTGTTAGTAATATTTCGTTATTTGAAACTTTTCGGTCCAAAAAGCATCCTCTTTTATATTTATTTTGATTTTCGAAACATGTTACTATCGGATGAAAACATTAAAACATCAGATGAAATAAATAGTTTCCAAATTCTTGTTCTATTAAATAATGATAATAAGAGAAACCTTTTACTTCAACAATTAACTTATTAATCCTTTGTAGTGCATAACAGACGGAATGACAATAATTAACCCAATATTCATATTCTTCACTTGACGACAGCTGAATAGTTAACAAGTGAGCAAATTCATCATTTAGTAACACATTATTACTGAAGTACTCGTCCTATTCTATACACGACAATGCTGCCAACATTTGTTTATCATACAATTACACGTGCATTTGCTATTCAGACCATAACTTTCCTAAAGCTTACAATACTGCTAATGCAAGCTATGATTTATTAGTTTTGACTTAATGAGGTTGGCTCATGCATAATGGAGTAGACCTAGACTCAAGTTACGGTTTTAATCACGAGGTGGCACCCTATTATGATTAAAATTTTGCCGTGTGTAATGGAATCTGAAAATCTGATGTCTACGTATGCAGTGTAATACGCGAGACAATAGAAATCACTTTGTCGAAAATTAATGTATATAAAATTGAAAACAAAAATAGTTAAAGACAACTCACCAAATGACTTAGATGTGTAGTTAAGAAGATCAAGATTGGGGATTAGACACTTACCTGAAAAAAAAGAATTGGCATAAGTATGTTTCGACAATTTGCAAATTCATATTGATAAACACACATACAAAAATGGAAATCAAAGCTTCTCATTTACACAGGTAATTACTAACTGTAAGTGACATAATATTCTATGCATCTACATCATGTATACCTGACTGAAGACTTTTATATGATTTAATGTGCAATTTTAAATTAATTGAAAGTCAGAATTTCCTTTTCTACGAATCTTATCGTAATCAAAAATTGAAATTTGTTTGATAGTTTTGTTCAAAATAGAAATTTTGACTTTGAAGGCACATTATACACTCCAACAAGACAATAAAACACGACGAATGATCTTGCGACACAATATGCCAATCATCCAAAACCTCATTTATCGATCAAATTACCTAATTAAAACAAAGAAACCATTTGAATGTTCTGCAGCGATACCATACCGAACAACATTCTATAATATATATGTATCAAATAACGCAGATAACAAAATTATGTTAAAATAAAGAATCCTTATATTATCACAGAATTCCACCACTAAATAAGCGGCTAATTATTAATAGGCAAATAACAAGGGTACCACACTCACTTTATGCAATAAATAAATAGTGTAATAAAATATACTGGGTATAAATATTATATTGAGTGAATGTCACAATCACAACAATATATACATAACATTGATGACGTGGTATTTATTGTTAATCAATTCTCTCATTCTTACAATGAGCTCGTTGATTGTTACATATTGTAATAAAATATACTGGGTATAATTAATATACCGAGCGAACCTCATAGCTACAACAATATATACGTAACGATGAAGTTGCGGCGTTAATCAATACCCTCATTATTGCGAGGATCTCGTTGATTGTTCAACCCTTTCCTTGATTGTTGATTGATACCCTTTGCTCATTGTCCTACGGCTAATGGCATCCAGGATCATCACAATAGGCCATTGTGAGTTTAATCTTGGCCCTATCATTAGCGGATATCAACCAATAGGGAGTTACAGCTTCTCTTATTCTCTGAGGGTCTTATCAGGGTAGTGGCAGCCATCGAAGATCATTGGGAGGGTGCGGAAGAGGGATTACGTGAATGAATTAGGGGACACACCCTTATCGAATGGGATTAGACGTCGCCCTCAATTGTCATCTTGGGTGCCGATTGCGTCGCCACCTGGAGGTGATTTCCCGACGCACGACCAATATGATCCCCCTGATGGCGATCCTCGAGTAATTGGACTGTTTATCGACTGCAAATCAACGGGGGCTGTCAAATTGCAGGACAACTGGTGGACTTAAACACTCATATGGAGTTCTGACCGAAATGATTTGGGTTAGAGAAAAGAACAAATTAGAGAAAACTATTATGTACACACTGTCGTACACCGAAAAGTGACTTGAATTAGAATAGACTCAGTCACTACCTACTCTACCTCTCCATGGCAACAATAGGGCTTAACGCAGTCAACAATGTAATACGAGAAACAGACGCGGCAATACAGAACAAAAATCATCATTTTTTGTTATCACAAAAATACTGAATTTCAATTTTCTACATACAATAACTAATTATTAGTATATCATTATAACAATATTACCTTAATATATCCATACAGAGGCATTGAACCTATTACGATAATAATTCATTTTACATCACTCCATACATTCAGTCAACAATTTAATACGTGAAATAAAAGCGTCAATGCAGAAATATTATTATTGCCTTTTCCCACAACAATGAATTTTTGTTATTCAAACAATGCTACATTTTATATCTCTACATACACAAACAGTTATCGTTTGATTATTACTACAATTATAAATTTAATTCATCCATGCAGAAACAATGACCGTTATACTATTACAACAATTCTTCTTTGTACTTCACACCATTCAATAATAATAAAATAATAAAATAATCAATACGTGAAATAAATCGAGACAATATATCATCATTATTATGACAGCATTATTTTATATGTTAAGACATTAATGCAGCGTTTACAGCCAATTTGTTAGGTCAAAGAGACAGCATACCTCAGTATGAATTCTCTCTGTACTCCTTTGTGCAGAAATGTGACGCTTGCATACGCCGCCAAACGGGGATTAAAGCCCTCGGGAATAAATTAATAATTCACATCGATTTCCGATTCCTCATATAACTGCAGGAATTCAGTTTCCTTGTTCCGTAATCTGAGAAGAATTCCCTTTGGCCATATAACTTTCTTTTCTTCATTTTCTACCTCTCCTATGAAATAACTTGACATTCCTACGCAATAACGGAAATCTTTAAATCCTTTCATAACATTTTCCAACAATTTTTCCCAAAAATCGTTCAAGTATTTCAACTATTTATTTTCAATTGGTCTAAATATGACATGAGGATTACTTGTTTTGGAATACGTATACAAATATTTACTTCAAAGAGCTATCCAAAGGTATAATTTTATATTTTCCAGATAACATTTTTAGCTTCAAAGATGTAAAAAAGTTTTGGATTTTCATCATCCGAAAGGGAATAAAATTCAGCGTTAAAAATGTCAAAATGAGTCACCGTCAATCTTTATCCTTTTTGGCTATTTCATCACATCAAAACCAATTTATTTTAATACATTTAACGAAATCCAACGACGGACCAAATACGACTTCAATGAGTAGGGAAAATTTCAAAATTTCATGGGATAGAAACATTATTGCTCTCGAAATATTTACAATTTCCTCGTTTGAAACACAGAATACTATGGAATAGCTGATTAATAATACAAAATTTAATGATCTAAACAATTGAAATTATCAATTATTTATTTATTAAAATAAATTTTAACCATTTTAATTTTTTTTAAAGATATTATTGATAAAAAAGATAAGATGAGTAAAATTACTGAAATACCAACATAAGGTGTTCAATAGTTCGATAGGAAGTGTTAATGTTCATCTTTGCAAAATCATAAGGGTCTGCTATTGATAAAAAGGAACTATACTTGCATTTCGTATCATTTTAAACATGAAAAATATTTGATGAATACGTCGTAACAAATATTGTGACCATTTCGTCGGATGCATCTATTCCTTCTGCTATTGGAAACCTGTCCCAGATTATCTTCGTAAAAACAGTAAAAAGATTTCCAGATCCCATATAAACAGGCAGATCATAAGGACAATTTTCTCCCAAGGGTCCAAGAGAGAAATTTTCTAAAAACAATGTTTTTCCTGATGCAATACAAAGGAAATGAAACATTTTGAGAATACAAGGGGATCAAAATACAAGTGCTCAGTTGTTGTTTTACTGCCCTTCTCCATCTACGCTTCTCAAAGTCGATATCTCTATTCTCGTGAATGGCCTCAGCGTTGTCATGGGAACAAGAGGTAAACTGTAATGTTGCGAAGACTATTCTCGGAGTTTTGGCTATCAACCAAATAAAAATACGACTGAAAAAGTGTGTTTCCATAGCAACGAAAAACATTCCTCGTCCCATTCCTTGTGTGAGGAATTAGGTAAAATAAATGGATTAGGTAAGGGAATAGAGTTCTGCGAAAAAAATAATGAATTAGGTGAGAAAATAAAGCTTAAATCGAAATAGAGTTTTTATAATATAAAATTGTGAAAGCAATTTAATGATTTACACGTGTTTCTTTCATCAATGCAAATTTCTGTGATAATACTTTGTTTATCAAAAATTTTATTCTTTTATAGCAGGAAAATTGGCTTGCTTTATCAGAACAGAAGACATTCAGCTTGCTTTCTGTTAGAAATCCATGCCTTATCGAAATATTTAATTACTTTATAGTTTCACATACATTTATGCCACCATTTTAAAGGAATACAAAAATACTTTGAATTAATACTAATTTGAGCGACTGAAAATAATATATTAAGATAATAAATTATAACGCTCTGTTATTTAAAAAAATTATAAATAATAGTAAAAATATATAATAATTATAAAAACAATGACAAATTATGACAATAATGTCAATTATAGCCATAACTAATTAAATCATGTATAGCTATAATTTTCAGTTATAACAAGAATATCATATCTAATCTAATGTCATATCTAATTAATAACAATAAATTAATCTTTTAAAATTTATGGGTAAAAAATTTTACTCTTTTCTGCAATATTTAAGGAAATTGGATCCAGATATCAAAGGACCTCGATAGATTGGAATATATGATCTTAAAAATATAATCTGTAAACAAAAATTTTATTAATTTTTCCCTACTGAAATGAGCATCTTATATTACGTCAAAAATGGTACGATTCCCTTAAAATATACACATCAATATTGCAGCAAAATAATTCCACAATACAATTCAGATAAAAGCATACACCCTATCATATGTTTCTCTCATTCATTAATTCCTGTAAGCCCAACAATGTTTTAGCTAACAAATAAAAGAAACCATCGACGTGATATCAGCCCGAAAATTCGATGCGAGTTTAAAATTCAATTCAACAAAAACACAATCGGAATAAACAAAGCTAAACAAGCATGCTGCTCGATAAATAATGCATTTTGCCTCGGAAAAACATTGGAAGTGTCCTATTTAAACCGCTTTCAAAAACATTGAAAACTCGTCCGCTGTCCAACGAGCCTAATTTACATGTCAGGAATAATGGCAAATAATTGCATCAAACTTGACTCTGATTTCGTATTCCTTTTGGCGCAACAGTCTGCAATTACATTGAATTGGAGTGACACAGCACGCTGACATAAAATTTTAGAAGTCAAGTAATTGCCTCTTTTTGCTCCGCACTTGCTCATTTTACCCGCAAACGAGCTGCGTGTGGAATACAATCTTAGCTTTTAAAGGGGTAATATTTTTAATTTATTTGTGGATTTTATCACCTAATATAAGTTTGGTCTATGATATTCTTATTCCAGTAGTGTTTTGAGTAATATAATACAATCAATAATGATAATTTTTTCCCCTTGCGGAAATTTCGTATACGGGCACTGATATTCTATTTTTCCCACCCAATACATTACAACGAACACTCCAATCACTACAAACGAATACACAAACACTATAACATGCCTAATAAAATGCACCTTCATATTCTGTATCAGTGTCGTTTCGATATACCTCAATTGTATCGATAGATATCGACTTCTACACATCCAGTAACGAAACACTATCGGCAAATGCAAATTTTCAACTCGATTTTTTACGAAATGGTGCATTTTTTAATTTGATGGTCGATTTTAAGCAAGAAGTGGAAAACGTTCTCTTTAAAATAGTGTGTCATTTATATATTTTGATAAGGTGTGAAGGGAGAAAAGCCCCGGTCACCAAAAATAGATGTTTAGAAGTAATAAATAGAGGATATTATCCATCCCTTGTCAGATTACTGAATAAAAATTTAAAGAATACAGGTACCCTATGAGAGAAAATCACTTGTTTTGGGGTTACCACCTCTTCGAATATTACTACTGAGAATGAAATAATATTTGTTAAACTAAGAGTAAAATTTAGCTATCTTCATGTATCAGTAAATTAATACAAAAATATTCTAAAGTAATTCAGTTACATAAATACCCTGAACACATTTATATAATCTTTTTCAACAAAAATTCTACTTCAGAATTCTAACATCCGAAAACTTTTAGGCGTGGAGTTTTACCTGAGGTCATGGGTTATTTTAAAGAGAGATAGGCTATGCAAATTTGACGCTAGACTGGCGTATTTATTTGGAACTCCCTTCGGCTAGAATTAAGCATTCCCTGAGTATGCTGAGGCCGTTTTAAATTGCAAAAGACCCGGAATATTCTGCGCCCCCAGCGAAGCTATACTTTTAACTCGATATACTTTTGGCGTGGAAATGGGATCCTAATAGAGAGAGAATGCCCGTCATAACCATCTCTTCCTCAAGTAAATAGAGGCGAATTTGAAGCTTTAAAGCCATGCGACGGATTTATTTCTAGTTTCAAGTTCCTCATTAGCTAGGAAATGAGCTTTTTATATTAAAAAATGATTCCCTTTTGTTTAAAATCAGGTTTGGTTTTAAACATCATCAAAAAATGCATGTTGTTACAGAAAATAAAGAGCATGCTAGAAGTGTTTATTTTAGTCTAGAGATTCCTTCTTGATTCAGTAATGAGGACTCAAGGTCAGGTTCAACATAAATTTTCCTGAAGAGAGTGCTTAAACTTTGCTTAAACCAACACCTTGTTTGCGTTCTGAGTTAATGCATTCTAATAACTTTATCTTGGTGTTATTTATAGGATATATAAATAGATATACAGTATAATGGAGGAATTGCATTATATAACATGAGAGGATCATTAGTGGGATTACATATCTGGAATGAGTTACTGATATTCTTTTATAAATAGAGCGGATAAAGAATGGAATATATTGCCTGATGAGGAAATATACTCCATTCAATCCCTTACCAAAAAATAAAAAGGAATTTAAAAGTACATGTTGGAGTCTGTTATAGTAGGTAATCAAGTGGAGTGAATGCGTTTTGTATTTTATATATCAAAGTTCTGAATATTTTGCAACTTAGGAATTGTGGTGATTGTGAAACTGATTAAGTTTTACGTGACCTGGCAAATGATCGATGTATGACTGTGTATTAACTGTAATTATGGTGGAATATGGATATTGGTACATGTGGTGTATACGTATTAGAATGGATACCAGGAGGATGTTATACGAATTAAGTGTTGAAGTTGTTTTGTGCTGTTCTAATCTTTTTTAGATTGGATAATGTTATTTCGGCATGTTAATACAGTGAAATCCCTTTACGAAAACTTAAAATACTTATATATTCTAGAAAATCGATTATTGCGCTAGTCTGTACAACCGGTTTCGTCACTTGGTAGCAGCTTCATGTGAAATTCAGATATTTTTATGTTTTTGAGTTTAGATATGGAGGAGTTCCACCAAATACCGCAGTAATACGTTAAGTTCTTCCAAAAAGTTATCATTCCATCAACTCACGCATATAAAATTCGACACTACAGAAGAGAAGAACGTGTAATGCCGACAACAAAACTGGAGTACGGGAACTTCCAAACGGTCGCAAGCGATACCTTGGAAAGCAGCCAAATACCAGGCTGGTGCCCAACAGCGCTGCTGCATTCCAATTAATCTTATGGGAATTCCAAAGAATTTAAAACCATTGGGAGGATTTAAACAGATCGCATGTGCCTTTAATCGCAACAAATACCACCGATTCAAAGGAATACAACCCGCAGCAACCCAGTGATTTCAACGCCCTCATGAAACATCAATAGAGAGAGAGTACAGCTAGTTCCAAAAAAAACTTACCACCTAAGCCGCAACCCGCATAACAGGCAGTGAGTTTCCTCCGTGCGAGCCTTAAGAAGTGAGTGAGAGAGAGAGAGGGAAAACATGGAGGAGATAGTCTGCTTCTGTCCTGGCTCCGCTTGCAGAGTTGAAATGGATTTATTTGCATTATTGATATTGCAAAGATTTATTAGCATCTTTAGTTTGGTGGCATTGGCGTAGCAGAATAGTATTATAACAATATTAATGTTGTAATGCAAGAATTCAGTTATTATAAAATGGTTATTACAAATCAGTATATATTCTAGCATTGCTTCTTGCACCGAGGGAACCGTCGCACACGAGGTCCCGTTATTCCTAAGAAACCGAGGCAAACCCCCTTCCCCTCATAAAATTCGAGTCTGAGACGAAAGGCACAAGCAGGACGAAGGAAATTTTTGCAAAATCTGCCTCTGAGCCGCTCTGAGCTTATGTTTAGGACTGGGATGGGAGGAAGAAAATTTCCGTGCAGTTTGAATCAGTGTCGGACCCAAAATGTATAGACCTCGAATTCGACGCCTTCGCTTGCAAAACTCTGCGGTTATAATGGGTCGTATTATATATTATAATAGTAGATAATATTATAAATCCTTCAAGAGAAGAGTTATTAGCCTTTAAAATTATATACCTAAGGAGTCCATATCGATCACCTGTTTTATCACAGCCTGTGTGAATGCAATCTACAAAAGTAAAGTAAGGCGAACTCATGGCCATATCTAGGCTATTACTTTAAATACATAAAAAATCTATAAGTAAGTATGTAGTATGAAGTCTTGAGGCATTCTCTGCGTATTTTAGATACATTTTGTTTAATTTAATAAGCATCAAAATTAAAACTCGATCGGTAAAAAATCAGTAAATTTTATCATCTATGCAGTTGGTATTTTTAATATACCGTCCAAATCAATTGATAGAAAATGTGCTAGGATCGATTTTCCTGAATTAATAAAGATGACGGATACGAGACAACCATCTTTCACATTAATTTTGAATCCAAAATGAATTTTTTTGGTGTCATTGAAATGTGAATCGAATGAACGTGATTTCTTCTGTGGTTCCTCTTGAAATGGTTGCAGTCACAAACCATTACGTTCTTAAACGTTCTTCTCTCGTATTTATCAAGTTCTAAAATACACAAAAAGATAGGGCGAATGAGGTTTTGTCATAATGCTCATTGAATGTTACTGTAAGCTATGAATGTAAAATTTTCAATTAATTTTGAATTCATACAAAACTACTTGCATTTTTTTATATTTCAACTGTTTATTATCACGTTTACAATTATTATAATGTAGAAAACGTTAAAAATACGCGAAATAATAGGGACTTAGTGAAATAGTTTTAGGGCCTTTTTACCTGTAATTCCAACCCTGTAAGTATCACACGGGGATAAGAAGCGCATATGAGGCTCATGTTGAAATTTTGCTCCCCTCGGTTGATGGCTGGCCCTACGTTACTCTCATATTTTTCGACAGAATTTTAATGATTGAGATGAATGGGCGGTGGTTTGGTATGAATAGTCTATCTACATATTTATCGCTCGGTTATATTGAAAATATTCCTTCGTATTTAAAATGTATGCCTATGAGAAACTTTTCATCTCTCCACATTCCATGACAAATTTGAAAAGCAAGATAGAGGAGTGATTGGAAGAAGTGGTTAAAGCAATGAAATCACAAGGACTTCAAGAGGGGAACTGTTTTGATAGAGATAGGGAAGTGAGAAACGACGGCAACAGTAATACATACACTCACATGAATTTAACAACCGAAAGTGTAAGAGGGATGTTAATTCCAGATTTTTGGATAAATCACAATAGGTAATGGCATTTCTTGCGTTCCTCGTTGACCAATTGGTTACTGTAAGTAGGAGCAACGACCTCTTTTAAAAGTATAACCCACTAACTCACCTTCTCAATTTTCTCATCCAACATATATTTTTTCCGTTTATGACAGCCTCCAGAGAAACTACTCATTTATCCAATTTAAGTAATATCTCAGTCAAACATGGTTAACATTCAAATATACAGGATATAACGCCCATGGCTTATCATACTTTCAGAAATTTCCTTCTGATGCATCAGTAATTTCCAGGATCTCCGAAATTGTATACAATACCGATGTTCAATGTATCGTACCAATCTTTTAATTCTATAAGAAAGTTCGAGTAGTTTACTAAGCCAGAACCTAAACCATCTTCTTATCAGCAATTTATTTTGGAAAGAGAGTTCGGTTTTTTCAAACCGATAAAAATTGCTAACATTGGTATTACTAACTATGCAAGCCAATGGTTTATTCTAAATTTTACCTAACTTTAGAGATGTAATTTATCTGTAATCGGCGTATAAACTTCAAGTTTCTGCGACACTGAATATGCGGAGTATCTAAAATTCCATATTTACGTTTCAATTCATATTTTAGTGACATTATAATAGAAACTTTAGTCGATGTAGTAAGATCATCTTCAACGCTCTATCTATTTTGTATCATAGATGTTATAAGAGAAGTGAAACGATTTGGTTCTCGTAAGCGTAAGGAATAAATATTAGATGGCATTTCTCTAGTTCATTGTTCATTTCTCAAGTTATTTCAAACTACGAAATTTTTAGCTCAATGTAGGGACAAAATGAAGCATAAAAAACAATTTATATAAATTTAGTAAACAATCATTGACGAAGAGCTTGATTGATATAAATTGACGATAGGCAGCATTACTTATTTTTTCATTTTTGTTATTGCATTAGTTATTTAGTATAAGCTAATGCAGTTTATACCATTCACTTTAAAAGCAGAATATAGAGATACTAATTCTGATATGATGCACCCAAACATTGTCAACTTTATGTTATCGTTCAGATTTTCCGAAGGTCCTATTTTAACTGGAATGATCTTCCTTGCATTACTATTTAAAAATACTATAAAAAAATTTAAAAAACATCCTTGCAAAGTTCGTAGAGAATTATGATGGGCTTTGGATGAAGGATGTTACGAAGGTCCTTGAAGTGAATTTTGGAGTAATGGATTACATATAGAACCAAGAATATTTTAACAGCTAAGGCATGAATCATGAGAATTACAGGAATATTCTCATGTAAGTCTGGTTACCATCCGTTGGTTTCTATTTTTAACGTATTCTTCCATGACTCCTTTTACCCATCATTCATAACTATTGATAGTGTTTTTTCTTTTAATTATTATACATATCATGCATCATTCAAACAATGCGGGTTATATAGCTTACTTGAGGCATTCAGAAACCGAAGCAGCGATCATTAATCATTAGTTTCACTTTCACCTAACGCATAGTTCTGAAAATAATTTCAGTATAACATTGGAAATCGTGTTGTGGGTATTTTCACACCCCCTGATACGTCATACGGCGGCTCGCGGGGTATTAATGTAAATGTAAATAAACTAGGTGTTAACATGTAAACCTGCAATATGCAACTATAAAAAACCTAGTATTTATATGCAATATGCAAATCAGTCTTAAGGTTCTGATTTTCCATACTAACTGTTGACTTAACCATCTTAAACTGGATTCCTTGCAAGAAGTCCTGAAAGGTCGTCTACCTCAAAAATAGTCGAATATATTCATTCCCTAAGGGAATACCCGCGGCGAAGATTACAAATCGCGGATCCACCATTTCCCACCTTACTTGTGATCGGTCGCCGCCACCATACCCTAACCCTAAATACCTGCTCAGCAGGGGTGCGGTCAGGAATCCTCATTAGCGCTTTTAAATTCCCTACCCCGGATACATACGACCATCCACAACATGCCGAAAAGGGGGTTTTTCTTCTCAGAGCGGAGTTTACCGTCACCCATCGGCCGTTTTATGGTTCCTTTGAGAAAATAGACAATATCTTTCGATGGACGAAACAAAAGAAAAAGAAACAACAAAGGAATGAATAGGGGATACTCCTAGGGCCAGGGTGGAGGGAAGGAAAGTCCTCCTTTCTCCATGGAAGAATTAGTAAAACCTCAGACGCGAATTTGTCAGAAACAGCCAAATCTCATCTCAAAATAATAATGCATCATCTGATACCGTCATCACAGAGAACACCTACACCAACACGTCATTCTGTTCCTCCACCACAGGTGGAGGAACAGAATGACGTGTTGATGCATATATTCTAAAATACCTAATGCTCTGTTAATTGTCGTATCAAGTAAAATTTATACTTCTCTGTATTGCAGAATAATTCAATTGCGAAGAATCGAATCAAAATTTGCACCACGGGGCAAGGAAGAGATTTAGCATCAGATAAAAGTTGGGACAGCATAATTTTGCAAGGAACATTAACTTGATTTAATTAAAGGGATATTTTTCTGGGACTGAAAATGAACGATATTTTCGGAAAAGTGTTACGAGATGCTAGCGTTAATTTCGTCGTAAATTAATTTTTTATTCGATACGTGAAAAAATTTTGTAGCCCTCAGTATTTAAATTAAGAGTGCTACTATTCTAATATCTATGTTATTTTCTAAAATATTAAATTAGCAATTTGAATTTTAAAACAATTACCTTAGAAAATGATGATAGCATACCAATTAGTATTTTACTTTCTATCATATGATTTGATGGTATTTAAAATTTTTATAATATTTGATGCAATTATCTGATGTAGTTGATCGTAATTTACTTGGTTTACTTTATTGTAATATGTTTTGGGTCTAATTTTTAGAGCTCTCTACCAGGTTGACTTAAAATGATTTTTTCTCGGTGTATTCGTCCAGATAAAGTTTCTTTTCATCTTTGCTTTCCTCAGTAGGTTTCGCAGTTTTTTCATACTCCCTTTCTCGATAGCATTTTTCTGCAATATAAATTAGTTGAAATACAGTTGATTGTGTTCTTATTCCTAATTATTCTTTATCTCCTTGTAGAGTTTTCGTTCATCTTTCTATTTCAGTAATAGTCGTGAATTTCCTCTAAATAAATTTAAAAGTTCCTCCTGTAGGCGTCAAGAGCATAAAAAACGTAATAATATAATCCTTTTTAATCTTGCAATGACATATTTTTTTATTGGATAATTGAAGCAGATAAAGTAAATTTACCCGATGCCTCCAGAAAAAGGTGAATTACGCAGAAATTTCAGGTCAAAATAAGGAGATCCGATTTTCATTCATTTTTTAATACTATGCTGCTGACATAGTAAAAATTAACACTAAATTTAAACTAGATTTCGTGCTAATAAAGACGATACAAATACGTTCAACGCGTTTCACAACGGTTTAAAAAGGCGCCGTCAGAATGCTCCTCCTTCCAAGAGCCAATAGAATGCGTGGAAAACTCTAGACTCGCTCTCATCGAGCTTCACGTCTGTTATGCGGGTTGCGGCTTAGGTGGTAAGTTTTTTTTGGAACTAGCTGTACAAACATATGAGTACTAAAGAGATTTCAACGGGCGAAAAAAATATGCACTTGCCTTGTAATTGAAAAAGTCATTGCATTAATTACAACGTAAAAACGAGAGAAATGTAGGTGGGAAATGCAATTCGTTGTAAATTACTTAAACGAGATGCTTAATTCATTCGTTGGCACCCGAATTTAAAGCAAATAAATTAAAGTCTCTCGAAAAGAGAAATGTAAAGTGAGGCTCTCAGAGTGTTTTTAACCTACCATTAACTGAAATGATGAAAAAGGACTGAATAAAGTATTTCTGAATCTAGTTAATGACACTACAGTAATCATATAGCACAAAATGAACTGATAGCGAATCTTCCGTTATAAACTGTTTACAAAAGTTTCTATTGCAATCGACCCTTAACAACGCCACTTTGACCTGAATCTACCACTTTTCGAACCCCTGGTATTGAAAATATAACTGCACTTTTATTCATAGATCTATTTCATACACAAACTCGATTACGCAGTAATTGAATTCACAAGGAAGAACATCTAACAAATTAGGAATAGAAAGCGTTCTTGCTGTCCGAAGTCTTCAAGGAAAATAACGCGGTATATGTATTCAGTAAGAGCAGAGAACGTCGCCAATCGAACGTACGTAAGAAGAGGACATACGATTGGAATTTATATTGGAAAAGTTTTCTGGCGATGCCAACGGAGAAGGACTGAGAGAAATCTGTATGCATAGGGTACAGAAAAAAGTAGAATTCCAAACTTCAACATCATTCGATTCGTGGATTGCAGAGTGGAAGAATTGTCGTCAACATCGCAATGCAAAAGACAGCTCATGTCAGACTACTGCAATAAATACGAGACCGCAAAAAGATGTATAGATGGATATACCTTTTATTGGTGCATTTAGACCCATATTGAACTCTCTTCCACTTAGAATATTTCACTTATAATATGTAAAAATATGAACTTAAGCAGAAGACAAGGAGTATCAATAGTAAAAAAAGAGGAATATATATACATTCAATTTAGATCTCAGAATTTATGAGCTTCTCTTTTGAAATTTATAATAGTTTTTGGAATTGGATAGCGTACAATTCTATTGCGTTGCATTACTTAAGCCGCGTGACTTATGATTTAAAAAAAAACTAGACGGACATTTATAATGAATTAACGCATTGATGATTTTTCTGAATGAAGGTTATTCGTAAGGAGTGACTATCTGATGGTAATATGCTACAAATCAACGTATATTATGATCTAATAGTAAGAGTTACTTTTACATGTTTCTGCAACTATGAAACTTGATTCTCGATGGAATAGAACATACACTACAGAGGTTAGGAAAGGAGAAAAGCAATATAGGAGGAAGATTTTGTGAAGAGAATTAAACAGATTATGAAGAAAGTTGAAACGGGAACTACAAAAATAATGAAATAAATATATTAAGTGGAAAACTTTATAAGGAATTATGGATAGAAAAAACCTAAGGTAATATCATAAAAAACACGCACAAGGATATCATCGAAAAACCATTGGAAATCTTCTGCTAGTACAAGTTAAAAGATATAAAGAAAAACGGGGTATAACAGGGAAATAACAAAACCAGTACTGTAGCAAAAATTGATTAAGAAATCGACAACTGGTCACATTTTCGCAATTCAGATAGAAAGAGAAAATGACATTTATTTTTCTAAATAAGTTGAAATGATTAATAAAAAATTATTTGAGAGATACAAAAGAAATGAAAACTCTTACATGGTAAGTATAGAAATATTCTGCAGTATTTTAAATATGACGAAAATAGAAATCAACAAAAAGTAACTATTGCAGAATGATTGGTCTTATATAAAAAATAAAGACTTTAATAAAATGTAGGACATGTAGTAGATTCATGTGGGTTCCTTACTGCATATAACGTTGTGGTAGAACCCAGAAAAGCAGATAAAAGCCGAATCCAAGACCATCTCAAGAGTCTTCATTAAGCACCATATTTCACTCTTGGAGAGCATCAAAAGCGTCTACGTAATGGAAAGACTGAGCAAACGTTAATAAATCGAAGAGACCAACATGATTTACGCTGAGCAATTAAGAAGCTCATAAGCGGATTCCCTTCCTCCAAGAATTCCATTTGCTTGCATCTTCAAAATCATTAACATGGAAGAGTATGCTCATTGAATGTTCGACAAAGTGTGCCGAAACAAAGTGTAACAACCTCACCATGGCAACCCGTTTCCAACTTCCTTTCGGGTAATCCTTTTCCCTTAGCAACTTCACCGTGAGATGGAAAGATGCTCCGGTGAAGAGAATTCGATCTTTTTCATGTACTAAAGTTTAATAGCTCTTTAGATACATTTCTTGGTGATTTTCTCAGGGAAACATCTTTGACGAAACTTAAGTTGCGTTCATGAGACGTGAGATAATTTGCGAAATATTAATTTATTCGTCAAATACTCGTTTATCAATAGGGGTACAAGGGAAAAGAATGAGTTACCCGTAGAATATATCATTCCAATGCCGAAAAATGTTAAAAGATTCAAAAAAAGATCAAAAACTGTGATATTGTATAATGTAATATTGTATGCATCACAATGATAATACTTGAAAATTGGTATAATTATATAGTAATACAAAAGTAATATAACAATCCAACAATAATGATAAAATATAAAAATTATGCTAATAAAAATACAATTATAATATAATAATGCAACAATAATATAACAATGCGATTACATGGCGATATAATTAATATATCATTTCATAATACGAATAATATAATAATATAATTAGTAATATTAAACTAAGTTTGCAATTGGTGGTTGAAACCCTCACTTCATGAAACTGCATATCAGGGGTTATGTCAAAACTTCACATAGTAAAGATTCAAATGAATGTATTCTTTATTTTATATTATTAATGATTGGAATAAAAATTTTCCTTTCATACAAAATATTTAGGTGGAAATTTTTTTAAAATTTAAAACGTTCCTTCATCTTTAGGTATGGATCTGCACACGGCACAACCTTCCACATTTGAATTTATGCCTCGTAACTCAATTTGCCGTACGCTTTGAATATGATTAAATGACGAGGAACACACTAACAAGATTAAATGGAGAGGAATATTGTTTTTTCTATTTCCATGTATACAGGTAGGAATGGGCAATGTAAGGAATATATGGGGAGAATATCTGTCTATCAATGTAATAACTAACAATTCATCACACAACTACATTCATTTACTGCATCGTATTCATACAAATTCTCACATCTTTAAGTTCCCATCCATTTTGAGCTCCCCGAATCTCACATAAGAAGAAAAATTTCCCCTTTCCAGAGAAGAAGATGAATCAAGGAATTTAAAGAGGCCTTCCAAAAATTCAAATGCTTAAGGGATTCTTTTTTCTTGAACATCCTCGGAGAGCTAAAACGCGGGCGTCGAAATTCAATTTGTCCCTCGTAAATGTGTTTTAAAGCAATTTTGCAGGAAGAGAGGCACCTTGGGTGTGTCTCTTATTATAAATCGTAAACGAGGGTAACAAGGACGGGCAAATAACTCATACACTTGCCCTCTCTCCATTAACTCTCTTTTATTAACCCCAAATAAATGGGTATTCCATTCACTCTCTCTAGATTCGAACGACTTTCCTTATTACGAGTAACCATGGAAACGAGGTCAACAACTGAGAGTCGCCAACGGGTTACTTAATATCCACTCTACAATTGAACAACTTATTAAAGATAATAGGGAAGGATAACGATATTTCAACAGTAGTTGTGTGAGGGTATCACAGAGCACGGTTTCTCCAATACTACGCTCACAGAATACTGTACTCCCTTTCGTATTTATTCGATACGTTTTACAACATTAAAATCTGCAAGAAAAATTGTAATATAACGTTCTGCCCTGAGAAAAAGTGACAAATAAGATATCACTTAATATCTAGTTCGTATCAGCTAAGATAGGGGGAAGAAAATTGTACATATTATTCATATATGTTGATCTAATTCTCGAAATTTCTAACCCGAATCGATAACTCCAACTTCAAAATAATGAAACAATTTCTAAAACGGGAGTGAATATTACCGAGAGAATTTAATCTCATCTTAAAAAAAAGATGAAGTACATGAAGACTTTCTTGTGCCTATGTATTTATGTCTAATTAAACACGAATAGTAAATATATACTTATTTAATTATTAAAAATATGGAATACAACCAGTTTACTTTTGAAATACTTCATTGTATTAATCAGATAACGAAATGAAATTCTCTCAAGTGTGAATATTTAATATTTTTTTGAATGCATGCAGTCAACTCTTGTATGGAATTAAGAAAGGAACAACTGTTTTTGCATTTCAGTGAATTAACCATACATGAATTTACCCATTCATTAAAACAATTCCTCCCTCTATAGAATATGTAAAGAATGTAAGACTTGGAGATAAAAATCATTAAAATATTAAGCTAAGCTACTGCGCAGCTGCTAGTAAAAGATTACTATCACCATTTTTTCAGAGCTCTTCATTCTAGGATATTCGAAAAACCCTACTTAAGTCGACCTATGCAAAGTTCTGCGCGATTCCATTCTCCCAAGAAACCTGCATGGCTCCATTAGCAAATTAAATTAAGGGAAATTAGAGACTACAATAGTCGTTTCTTATATATTCAAGGAGAAATCTACTGAAGAAAAGGAGAGGAAACATTTCAAGGCAGGGTTAATTAATTAAATTAGTCCTTAGTAATTCAAATTAAGATGTGTATTTTATTGAAAATTATCCGGAGAACTTTCCTCATTACTGCTTTATCCTATGTAAGATTTCAAGCTTATCTGGAAAACAATTTGTTGCAATTTACTCAATAGATACGAATGTAGGCCTATGTACACTTCGTCGCCTTATTGGGGATCTAGGACATTCTGCCGCGAGGTACGTTTTGCCGACGACTTTTTGCCGAAAGTACTTTCCTATATTATTTATATGATAAATATTTAGATAGGAATAGATTTATCAAAATATTGACTGATTACTGCATTCTATACAGCAATAACAATAAATTATAATTATGGTGAGAGCAATGGTGATGATAAAGTATGCTTGTTTATACCCTTTGCTGACATTTGAGAGAATTAATACTTTATTCTTTGAACGTACTCCTGTGACTTGACTGTGGTTCGCCTAAGTTTCACTGTGACTCTTTTCCGTGACTTTTTCCTGTGACTACTGTACTGGTCGACGAAAGATTATATTGAAAATAAACCTCATTTAAGGTTTCATCAAGTATTGATCGTCTTCAAAACCGCAGGAAATAATTCCAAATAATATTACAAGTCGTATTTTTATTCGTGAAAAATTACTGTCGGCAAAACGGCGGCGGCAAGATGTCCCAGTCCCTTTTAGTGAGTTATTAAGGGTATCTGATAAATTAGAAAAGTACGTTTAATAACCATCAAAGCGCAGTGTGTCGGGAAATGTCGTTCTCAAAAGGTAATTAATTCAAAGTCACAATGGCAGCCATTAAACTCATAATCGCCGACGTGAATAATATTCTCCTCGAGTTTTAAAATATATAGCAAAAGTTAAGCGGCTTTGAAAAAAGGGTATTCACGATGCATGAGAATAGCGTCAAGTTCACATCCCTTCAAAAGACCAACTTTTCTCTCAGCATTCGATTAAATAGTAAAAGTTAATTCGAGCAAAAACTATTCAGACGCTTAAATAGCGAATGAGGAAAAGGCGAAGGATTTTTTAGATGGAAGGATTGCTGGATTAAGGAAATTATTTTGTATCCAGGGCAACGGGTGGAGCGACAAAAGATCAAAGAATATTTGCCGTTTAGTCAAAGAGAGAAAAAATAATTTTAATCATGATTTTGTTGATAGCTTTAGACATTTATTCGTGCTCTCACGTTTATATACAGTAAAACCCGCTTAAGACGCTATTCAAGAAAGGTATCTGAAGTTTCACAATCATGCCTGAGAGGTAGACAACCCAACGTACTTATAGACTAGTTGGGTTGCCTACATTCAATAATACCCCTATTTTGTCGGGATATATGCAACCCAACTGACTTTTCAGCCGTTTTGGTTGCCTGCATCGCAGGATGCCCCATATGTGTACATAGTTCAACAACGGGTTTTCATTATTATGTGTACACAAGCAGCCAGTTCTTCAAGGTATAAAATTAAATAATTCCTTTATTGCTGTAAAGATAAATCTAGGAAAGACACGGAATCGATAGGAATAACTAGGAAATTACGTCAAACGTAGTATTTCAACTTTTCGAAACACTTTCGAGATAATCTCCTGGAAAGTGAAAATATTTTATTTGACTCAATTCTCCTGTCACGGAATAAATAAAAGTTACTCAAAAATCTCTAAAAGTAAATTAATGTTTAAATACAACATAAAAATATATCAAAGCTTTTCAAAATGTATATTTTATGATATCAAATTAAATATTCCTAGCTTTAGTGTTCATATTTCATGAAAGTAAAACTTCAACATAAGTACCCAAAAAAATACACCGTTCTCTAGTTTTGATAGTAAACAAGGCAATGTTCATTTAATTTCCTAATATATTCGTTATTTTAGCAAGAGATGAGTTGTTGATATAAGTTTTATAAGCCAAAAAAGCTATTTCAATATAAATCTTCCATCAACAAAACTTCTACTTTGTCTAAAGGATTTTCTCGTGTTGTTTATCCGTTGCTAAAGGGTTGTTTAACTGAGTTACCACTGAGTTGTTAGCTCATCAACATTCTATAGCTCATTTTCATGAATTACATTCAAAACCTCATGTTTCGTGCAAGTAATCAAATCCAGAATCAAAAACCAAAAAAGGTATTCATTTTAGAAGATGTTTTCAGGAAGATAACCAATCCAGTCAAAGAAAGGAGCGCTGAAAGCAATAATTAAGACCGTGAGAATCTTTGCAGCGTCGCCCCCTTTCGAATCAAAGCTGTCAGATTTCATTTCGGTGAAAAGTGAATGGACTCAAACGGAGCGTAACTTTGACGTGGGCGTTCGAAAAGAGTGAAAAGTACAAACAGGACTTGTGATGATATGAAAAGCTCCTTTCCCTGAACAATCTCAACGTCAACGTGATCCATTCACAACCGAATTGTATTAAATAAGGAAATCTAGAAGAGGAAATTCTGTATATTTCCACAAAGCAGTATTTAAATACATGACCTTTACTGCTGCTATCAACATGATAACAAAATACTTATACGATAATAAGGTAATAATGTTATAACTAAAAAATAATAATATAGTACTAGAACAACAATATAATAATACATCAATAATATAACAATAAAAAGATAATCGATAATACATAAATACTTTTATCGAATTTTATTTAATTTTTTCCGATTGTATCTAGACGAAGAAATGAAGGAGAAATAGTCCACCGTAGACGGGACTCGAACCTGGATCTCCTACTTAACGTGCGATTTGTTTTATTTAATTAAGAGAGCACGACCATAGCAACCCATCTTAGCAACAGAATTGAAGGAGTGATATTTCTTCTGAGGTAGATTAATTGTATAAAGTGAGAGATCCGGATTCGACAGGCATTCTCTATTTCATTCGCTATATGTATTGATACCGATGACAATGGTTATAATGGCGTATTCTGTATTATATATTTTAATGCATAATATGTTACTACGGAAGTATAATGTGAATTATTATGTAAATAAGTGTTACTTTAATTTTATCACATATTCTTGATTTCTTAACTTGTATGATAATGTTGCTATCTGGATTCCTCCTAGTTGCAACATATAATAATAATAATAATAATAATAATCTTTATTCTACTTTGTCACAAAATACAATAATTTTCTCTCCATTGTAAACTTTAAGGTCCTCCTGAGCCAGAAAAAGGCTCGTCAGGAGGTTCCATGTTTAGCATAGAAAATAACACATACAATAAAAGATACAAGAAATTAACCATCTACATTTATATCTAAACAACCAATTAAATCATTCAATTATTTCAATACTACAATACAAAATCTTTATCACAGTTACAATAGCAATAAAATTACAATTAATAATAGTGCAATATGCAATAATGTTACAATAGCATTATAATAATATTACATAATATTAAAATAAAGTCACAATCAAATTTTGAGTTCTTTGTTGTTGAGATATTAACTTTGAATTTATTAGTTTTTCCAATTTGTCACTAGTTTGATTAATTTTGTAGTGCATTAATATTACAAGGAAATACAATCATAAAGATGTTAATAACAATAATAATCATAATAATAATAACTGAGTGAGTTACTAAATCAATCCTAACAAAATGGTTGCCATGGCACGGGGTAGATCACATCTTAGAGTCTAGGTATGGACGGAATCCACCCTTACAAAATGGAGGGGTACATAATATCGCCAGGGTGTAATAAACTGGGTAAGCGAGGGAGACATTTCCAAATCAGGCGTAGAAGGGCGTCAACCCTTAAAGGATCCTTCGTTTTAAAGCGGAGGTGTGTTTTGGGAGAGAGAACAACTTAATCCGAAAAGAAAGGGAGAATATAAAAGGCTCCTTTATTGATGTAAAAGGAGACCAAGATGTATACAAGAAAGCGTGGGTTTGTGAACGAAAATTTTAACATCCAATTTAATATCTAAAAGATACAGTAAAAACGTGTTAAGACGCTGCAGAAAAAAATGGCGTAATAGTACTTTAAAAATTGGAATGATATAAATAACGTGTAATAGAATTAATAAATAGCGTGAAAGTAATGATAACTAACAGGATAATGTGATTCCGGTTTTCTTATCGGTAATATTGTTGAAGAATTGTCTGCTTTTCGCTAAAAAAAAGCGTCTTAGTTTCTTAATTTTGGTCATTTTTTACCCTAAAATGAAACAGATTCTATCAGATAGTTAGGGGAGAATAAAGAAAAGTTTAACAACATTTGAGAGAGGGCATCATAGAACACAATCTCTCGAAGACTATGCTCAACTGCTCACAAAACACTGCATTCCCTTTCTGGATCATTCAATAAGATTTCTTTTAAAGATCACAACGATAGTAAACATGGCAAAGCAAATTTTTAATCTGAAATCTATCTGCCCTGAGACAAAAATATTGAAGAAAATCACGATTATAAGGCAATAATATTCTAACAATACAATGATAATCCAGTAATGAAACAGTTTTAAAATACAGCAACAATATAATAATACAACAATTATATAACAATTAAACGATAACTGAACTGACTTTCTCTCTCTCTAAAAGTTCGTATTAACTCTGACAGAGTAATAGTAAATATGACTAAGCTTCGTGATATCTTCATTTCACTCTTACAAAATCAGTCTTAATCAAGAAGAAATTCACAAGAAATCCTTTTAGAGAATAAGCAATGCGTAGGAAGAAAGAAAATAATGATATATATTATGTAAAATAGGTTTGGTCTAACGAAAGACTGGCTAAGGTGGATTGTAATGCATCTGGGGACGAGATAAATCCGCGTCTTAAGCGGGTATCAGAGCGTCTTAAGCGATAATTTAACCCCGTGTTTCATATGAGAGGGACCAGGAACAAAATCGCGTATTAAGCGGGATATCTTCTTAAGCAGGTGAGTCTTACAGAGGGTTTTACTGTAGTGAGCTGATTTCTAATTATCTCACGTCACAACTTGAAAACCTTCCGTCACTTAATACTCCCACCATAAGCGTCTTTCATGTTACCTCATAAAGCACCAGAGGCATTTCAATTAAATTCAAAAGAGCCCCTCATGATTTCAAAGTCGGAAATTCTTTTTCCTATACTACATGGCAAAGATTTTCATTGAATGATTTCATATAGAAAAAAATGTAGCTCATGGACTCAAAATCTTACCTCTTGGTAAATATATGTCAAACGTTTGACTCTATTATATCTCTACTCCAAATTATTCTTTCTATAAAGAGTCTACTTTCTAACTAAAATGTAAATGTACTCCTTCAACCCAACTCTACATTATGCAAGAATTGGTCTCTGTCTTTTCTCATTGCAGCAAAACATTTCGAATGTTTGGTACTATCGTTATTTATTAAGAAGTCTATCTATAATTTGATCAAAACGGTACCTGGATTAAATTCCAAAGACTTTACTATTGACTACCAGTACCCATGGGAATTGCATGAGGCTTAGTACTATCTCAGGGAGACGAGGAATTAAGTTTTTTGCACATCTCTCTTTCATTGAGAGTATTGGTATACCCGTATTACCATATAGTAAAACCCGGTTAAGACGCTTTTCAGGGGGACCATGGGAAGATTTTAAGTAAGATAGCGTTACAGCCGGGTCATGTAATTCTGGTTGCCTTACAGAGTGTTTTTGAAATTTGTCTGCTTTACACAAAGAGATCGTCTTAGACTTGTCAAGGAAGACAACTCTTGTTGTATGAGTGCCAGATGCTATTGGTAAATTAGCTTAATGCTACGGAATACAGGAGTATTTCTCCTTTAATAACGAATGTTAGAAAAGATCAGAGATTATTATATAAAAATGAAATGCTCTTTTAAAAAACATGACCTTTTCATTCGTTATTACCCGTTTTCCCTTTGGAAAATTGTAGAGTTATGTTTGTATAGTCTAGATGAAGGCAGCGTAATATCTTTTGGATACAAGTTTATTATCTAATATTAAATCTAGTATTTTTATAAAAATAAATTAAGGGAAAATTTTTCTAAATTATTGTTTGAAATCATTTCAAAGTGACATTAAGATAAATGTTCCGAAAGACTAGTGAACAGATTCTTCAATAACTTATATTCAAAATTAGTTTCAATGTAGTTAGAAATACATTTTATGGAATAATTGTCCATTTCGAGTATCCGTCAAGTGAGTGTATACCAAACAAGAGAATACCGACAAAATAAGGAAAGAAGGCAATAAATGACAGTCTGAGCAAATAGCGCTGCTTAGGCAAACAATCGACCTTGAAGGAAACTGATGTAGTTAATTAGTTGTCCACGTCGCACATCGTTATGCCCTTTTTTTCTGCTCCGTTAGGCATGGGTGAGGTTGTTTACAAACAACTCCGTATCCAGGGAATCGAAACTGACCAGCCTTCTCACATAAATATGTTACCTAAATGAGAAAATGTTTAGAAAGATGGGGTTATGAGGGGAAAGGAAATGAATTGGTAGACGAAGAGTTTGATAAAGTTATGATGAAAATGTGGAGGTTTAATTTGCATTGATTTCCGAGAGCATTTTGAGTTCATCTTTTAGTTTTTACTACAGATCTGGTATCTCTAGGTCCATTCGATTATCAAGGAAAAAATGTAGATAAAATTATAATATCGTAGCTAATTTACGGATTACTGTATAAATAGCTAGATGGCTATAATTTTCTTTCTCGATGAATAGAAGAACACAACTGTGGAATTTCACGAATTTTTGGCATATTTTAAATCAATGTTGAAGAAAAAGTATCGAAACCCGTGTATGGTGTTTACTAAAATGTCAAGTTCCATATTTAACCAAAATCTGTTCACAAAGAGATTAAGATTGCTGGATGTTTAAGTATGGCTCTGTTCCTTAGGGAAACGGTTTGTAAATAAATAAATCTATATAATTAGGGATGTAAAAGTTTTCCACTTTCTTCTTTCATCTTAAAAGTTATCATCTTAAATGAAATCCTTTCATCTTATATGATCAAAAACTTTATTGGAAGAAAATCTTCAAGGAAAGCTAGAAATTTTAATTTTTCTCTTTTTTAAATATATTTTCAAGCAAGGGCGATAACGCCATTTCCAACTATCTTCCACTTAACCTTCCATCGTCAGTCCTATATTTGATGCACGGAAATATGTAAAAAGTCCATCAAAATTCCTATAAAATTTAAACCAAAATCCTCATTGAATGATTAGAGATACATTTGTATTCGCTTGTAACATTATTATTTGCGTTCTTATGACAAATAAGAACTAATACTTCTGAAATTCTGACTCAGCCTCAATTTCCTTAAAAAACTACCGAATTATGTATATACTCAACCAATAAGGGCAGTAAAAACATCTAATTTTTATGAAATTCGAACATTTGGAAACATCAGCCTTTAAATCCCCTTTCATTGATCAAATAAGGTATTCCTGCAAAGATAAAAAATCAAGTCAAAGTTATGCGGTCAAGGTCGTAACCAAGGAGACTGCCGTCGCTAAGGCAACCATCAACTTTTCCCCATCCCTCTTCATCATTAGATTTCCGTTTGTCTCCAGAAATAAGGCGACTGATGATCGAACAATACAAAGAATGCTTTGATCTGAATGCAAATTAAGAACGCTATACGGGATTTATAATGGGGAAGCGCGCTTTTAAAATTTTTAATGAACCTCTCGCAATGCGGAGATTTCTTAGAGATCTTGTGAAATGTGGTTACATTTTTTGCTTCTGGTGCTCTTTGGTTAACTCATTAATTCCCAGGGAATTTTTAATTTCAACAATTTGTAATTTTATTTACTTATTGGTATATTTGTAACATACTATATACAGTAAAATTCGGTTAAGAAGTTTTTCGGAGGACCAAGCGAAAAGCAGGATAGCGTCATAACCGGGTTGCGTAATTCTGTTTGTATTACATAATATTTTTGAATAATTGCTTTCTTTCCGTACGAATAAAGCATACCAGTAACTCAATTTTGCTCATTTTCACTCTACAATGAAGCAGCTTTCATCATATATACAAATAGAGAAAAATAAGATTATTTTTATCAAATCCAAACTAATACTGATATAATCATATCTAAACATTAGTATGAAGTGATCTTTACAGAAGTTTCATAGTTTAAAAGTATAACAATCAGGATTAGCAATCTCAACCCATACAAAATGTAAATTTTTCTCAAATAAAGACGTTATGTGTACTCTAATAAAAACAGTAGAAAGCCTCACTAAAGACAAAAGTTCGTAAGTTGTAAAGAACATATTAATGATGAAAGATCTAAATATCAATTCCCTTTATTCGTGTAAAATAAATAAAAATATGTAATATCATATTATATATAGTATATATTATAGTATATGTATATTTAAGAGATGAAAACCCCTTTCCTTTTTCCGATGTTAAATAAATAAAAAATTTTAATATCTAGGTTACAACGCTCACTACTTTAACGTGGTTTTCACTCGTTTTCCTGAAAAGCATCTTAACCGGGTTCTACTGTATATGATAAAAAATTAACGATCGAAATAATATTCTTACATACACAAGGATAAACATAACCTTTAACCTTACCTATATTTTATTCCTATCCTTCATTGAAAATTTCCCGGTTTCACACTCACGACCTCTGGTTATACAAACAATAGCGTATCCAGTTTTCTACAACCGCAACGTACTTCTGAGGCAAAGCAAAAATTCCATTTAATAAGTTGTATTCCAACACAAAGACCACAGAATTGCGACAAAGTTATATTTAGCGGTCACAACTTTAGCAATAACGCCGTATAGAAATTTCGTATAATTTTTTCATGCGGGACTTCTATAAAAAAACCAACCAAACTAAACAGAGTGGGACAAGTTTAAAAAAGTTTCACACAACCCCACGTTTTCAAAGCTTTGATCTCAAAAAAGGAGTGAATTTCTAAGATTTTCTGGTCGAAAGATGTGCCGTAACGTGTAAATAAAACCCTGTAGGGTACGCCGCCTCCGTTGTGGCAACGGAAAAATAAACATTTTATTCTTATATTGGGTCACTTTGTTGTGGCAACGCAACCTCAGAAAAAGACCTCTTTTTCATTGAGAATCCGTGCGCCTTGAGATCGTATTCTGTTTGCAGTTGGCACATTCTCCGCATGGCGCTCTTCCGGAGTGAAAGGACAGGGAAAAGATCATGCGTCAAACGGCTTAAAGGAAAGATCTTGGAGAACGGAGAAGAATTCCAAATGTAGTACTTGTGCGAATATGTGTATTAAAGCAACCGTGTGCTATTGAGGTCAACGAGAGATGATTTGGGATTTTTAAGAAGCCAAACCGGAACTGCTGAAAGAAAGGGAGAATCGTGAGAGGAGAGAGGACAGATGATGCTAAATCTTTTTTAGGCTATCGAATGAGGCGAACGAATGGCTATAGCAGGTTGTAGTACATTTGGAGATCGGAAAAATCCGCGTATTAAGCGGATTTTATGAAGCTATTGGTTAATTCGATGTTTTTCAACTTGAGACTGTAAAGAAAAGAAACAGTTGCAAGTGAATTATTAATATAACGTGCTGCTATGAGACAAAACTGATAAGAAAGATCTCTATTTACCTCATAGTCTGTATCAGATCCAGCAGTAAGATGGAGATTTTAGCTTCGCAATATTTTTATTCTCAAAAAATTAAACATCCCAAAGAAGAAATTCATAAGACACCATTCAAGAGATAAAGCAAAGTGTGAGAGGAAGAAATATGTAATTTATATGTAAAATAAATTGTATTCTACCGAATGATGCAAACTATTGGCTAAAGCGGGTCTTAGTGCATCTAGAAAAAGGAAAACTCCGCGTCTTAAGCGGGTATCAGAGCGTCTTAAGCGGTATTTTTACCATGTGTTTCGTGTAAAAGGGAGCGGGAGAAAATCGCATATTAAGCATAATAGCATCTTAAACGGGTAGCAAGGCGTCTTAAGTTGTATTTTTACCATGTGTTTCGTCTGAGAGGAACCAGAGCCATGAGAAAACAGCCTATTAAGCAAAATGGCGTCTTAAACGGGTTTTATTGTACATAGTGGATTATGTACATCGTATAAGCGGATGCAAAAATCTTAACCGAATTTTTGCTGAAACACTTTGTGTAAGCAATCAACATAAAGCCGGAGCAAAACTTAAAAGGAAATTAGTATAGGTTCCATAAAGGAGGTCTTTGTGTGAGGCAATTCTGAGCTTAAATGTATTTTCGAAACCTCTCTCTCCTTAAAGATTAGTTTAACTAAGAAGTTTCTCAATCGGAAGTTGAGAGAAGAAAGGATATTTTAGAGCCCAAAGGTGTTTGATTAGAGAGCCCTGCTGATCTCATTACAGATCCTATCCGTTACCCATAATCCCTTGCAGAATCTAATGCTTCCTTAAGCCCGTGTTTAGGATAACTTAAGGCCATGTATGGAAAAGCCCCTTCAAATCTAATCCTCGCTATAGCAAAATCGCCTAATTGGATAAGAGCAGGTTACACGAACGCTATGAGCTTATACCTTATATGATACTTATGAAATTATAAAAGGAGATTAAGCTTCTTTGATCCTGCAAAGTAAAAATTGCTTGTGATTATGAAATATAGAACAAAGTTTTAAAGTTTCAATTAATATGTGAAAAGATCAGTTACTGTAATTTTATAGCAAACGTCAAAATCAAAAAAGACAGAAAATAATTTAACATAATTTAAAACTTGTATCTATTATGGTATACAAAATATCATAATGAGACAAAATGCATTAATTGTAAATCTATACTACCCTAATACTTGTATATGTTTTAACTTTCAATAAATTCTTGTCTATTATATCGATTATATGATACTCGGTCAAAATAAGAATTTTTATCTAATTTTCATTCTTTTGGTATTCGTCTCGATTTCGCAGTACCTATATTTCTAATTTAATTTTGCCAGGAAATGAAGTCTGCAAGAGATAAAAACAAATTTATTTTAAATTCATTGAGAGAGATTTTTCCAAACTGTCTAGAGTCGAACCGGAAAGTGAGAGACTTAGGCTCGGGTCCCACTTGTATCGGCATGCTTTACTTTTGATATTCTTTGGCTTTTAAAACGTCTTTCCGAGAACTAGAAGACCTGGGTTCGAATCCCACTCACATCGATAATGCTTCGCTTTCGTTAATCCCTGGCCAAATATCTTTCTTCCAATTAACATTGAATACATTCATGAACTTTTTAACACCTAAGTCCTTCAACCATTTTACATTTCACAGCTACAACAACTATATCTTTACAACTCTGCAATGTCGAAATGTATTCATTCGCAATATTCATATATATTTAATTAGAAGAACATAAAAACAGTCCAGAAGATTATCTATGTTGTATTTCTATGGTCTAAGTCCACCAGCATCTTTACAAGGACATGAATGAGGTAGTTTTACAAGTATCCGATGACGTCATTATTCCAGTGAGCGCTCCATCTTTCCAGCAACTTTCGTGGGTCGGACGTTGAAGTTCCTTTTTACTTTTGGCATGACGTCATCGCTCTCTAAAAGGTCTCTCTCGGCATTCACCTTCAGACAAAAGGCTTTGGAAGGGATTTTCCCACCGATTGTCAATTGTCACTTCAAACTTCGCCGGCGTCTCTTCCAGAATTTCTAACCGCCTATTATAACTTTTGGCAGATCTAGGCGAAATTCGGAGCGAAAAGATGGAGTGAAAATCACGGCTTTTGTGGTACGACTAGCTTGGTATACCACGTCAAAGATTATGTGGTACAAAAAACTTACAATGAGGACTTGAAAGAGATGTTGAAGATGGTTTTATAACAAGTCTTTGAGATTATGCGAATGAATTTTTCAGAAGTTAACATATGTAATAATATTTTTTCTTTTTGAAATTTAAAATTTGTCTATCGAAAATTGAAATCTTCCCACAATTACTACATTTACCGTTTAAAACTTTAAACTTACGCATTGAAATATGAAATGGCAGTTATAAGAAATGATAGAATTACGCTGTATAACAACGAATAATTTTAACGTGGGTTTAAATCGATATATTGTAAATAAATTAATTTCATAATATAAATAAAAAATTTCTAATTTCGTTTCACTGAATTTTTAATGTTTTCTAAGTTCGTCCTGTAACTATGTTACATATTGGGTGAACTTTTAAAAACTCAATAAAGAGAACTAAAAAAGAAAAGATGTTTAGTTAAACATCTGAAAAACGTTTAGCTGGATAACAATGCGAAATTGCTCGTTCTATTAGTGTCCGTCCGTCCGTCCGTACCCCTCATTTTAGTAAACAGTATAATTTAAAGATATGAAACAAATTGCATTGTGTTCCTATGAGACAGAAACCAATGGAAAATTATTCCCGTCACTAAGAAGGTCCGAGTTGAATCCTTAATTCATATTTCACATTCATCATAGCAATACGGAAGCTAAAGATTGTCCTTCAATATGATATCAAAGTTACGAGACTATGAAATGTGCTTTTCTTTGAGCTGATGGAATACTTCCGTGTGATAAGAAACGTTTTTACCTATTGTTTTGTTCAGAGTCCAGTAAGTGCAATTAGTATGGTAATTATCACATTTCTATTCCACATTGAGAATCAACGTACAGTTCAGCCAGTACATTCAATTCCTCTATCAATAACCTCGCAATGCATTACGGACAATAGCAAACCCATGTGAATCTACTCTTCCTCTAGCATTGAACAATCAGAGGAGCCCAAAGAAGTTGGCGAAGTTTCCGTTAAGGGTCTAACGAATTAATCAAGCTTGAGAGGCACACAATTAGTGTCCGAATTCCTCAACGTTATGTGTGGAAGTTGAGGAATCTTCCGACGAATTAATAAAGCATGAAAGCTTACACACATAACTCACTCCAAGCATTCCCAAGTCTGAAGATGGATTAAGCATTCTTCCTTCGAAAACCGGAAGGTTTACATCATAAAAGATTTATTTTCTAATGAATCGCTTCCGCAATTTTTCCTTGATTCTCACCTGAAATAACCTCTATCTTTCATGAATTTAACATTGACCTCTACGTAGTGGGTAAACCACATATTAATATTAAATATTTAGATTACATTATTTTAATGGTCTTCTATAATAATCACCGTTGTGTATGCATTTACATATACAATAAACTCGTTTAAGACGCTATCCCACTTAATAGGCAGTTTTCTCGATCTATCTATGAAATCATGGAGCTCTTTCATTTACTCAGAAGGTTCACTTAGCACTGAGCAAACCCTCTAACGGACCACCGGCCTACATAGAGGATAGCTTATCAAAGTCATTGTCCACCAGATATCAGCTAGAATCAACAAAAAGTCGAAATACAGTTAAACGGTTAACGATGTAAACGTAGAATATGCCTTTTTCAAAATTACACTCAAAGTAGTAAATAAAGATTCATGTTGTTATGCTAACGAAAGGTGATTTTCTATTTCAATAAAATGTCTACTCTTCACACTAATCCGATATCCAGTCCTTTAACAAATCCTCGAGCTTAAATATATAAATAATAATAATAAACTTCTTACTCCAACAACATACATAATTGCATTCCAATTAATAAACAAATAAGCGAATCACTTAATACTTTACAAAATTATATATCTAAAGGCATCCAATTACAGTAACCACATTTTCATTTTATAACCAAAATTCATAATTTTACAATCACAAATGGTGCTACCCTACAATACATTTGTAATACTACAGTAAATTTAAAACAATGCTATACTACAATACAGTTTTAAGGTACCATTATCAAGAATGAATGAAATAATAAGTAGTATCAGATTGCTATGGTAACACTACATTGATTTTCTATATCCATTATTTCACAATTTCTATTGCCATAGAATCAATGATGTAATGAAGCTACCTTTTGTCTAGTTTTTCTATTAAATCGTTTATAAAATTACTTCAATGAATGTCACGTTTAAGAAAAATTACCCTTAAAAGATATAAGCTTTTCTGGACGCTGCTAATTTGTGATAATTTCGTTCAAAACTCAATGGGAACACGAATCAACCTATATATGCACTAACCTTAATGAGTATCGCACGATTATCTCCCGAAAAAAGATAACACTAATTAGTAAGGATGACTACACAAGTGGTATTTCCCCTGAAAACTTTTCGTCTGCGATAGTAAAGGAAAGAATGCTTCCATTCATATAAGAGTAACGGTACACTCTCTTCCGGTGTGAGCAACCGGAAATTTCAAGGTCCTTAAAGGCAACGCTTTATCAGTATAAGAGAATCGCCGTCCAGAATACATTGCGAATTTTAAAGCATAAAAGTACCGCTAAAGAGGTAGAGCGTTTCCGAATTCACTTAGCCGTGTAATTCACCAGATAAATTACGCCAGATAAGTGACATAATGGATATAGTAGATCTATGATAAGTGAAATACTCGTTTGAAGAAATGCTACGTTTTGTAGATTCTCGCCATACACATGGAAAATTTAGCGGTAATGAAAATAGAGAGAATCCATAACAATACACAACGTAGTGCTTCTTGAGCATAGATACACATTAAAGCAACAATAGTACTTCAATAATGTACTATTATCAAGAACTGAACGAAATAATAAGAAAATCATCAGATTGCTATGGCAACACTGGTATCAATTTCCTATAAAGGTTGGATAAATTTACCCCAAGAATTCGTTTCTTCTTGCTAAGTCACTGAATTAAAATTTGTTTCATTTTTTCACATATTTAATTTCTTCTAGTGTTATCAACTAATTAATAGCTAAGTATACATAATCGTTTGATAAGCTCCTACATCCTCCATCGTTTACAAGCTCCTAACGGAAACTAAAATCTTAATATAAATTTAAAGGAGGAATAAATATTACATTATGAATAATATATCGGCCTATAACATATCTATATTATAATTTACTGTTAGTCTCATATAAATTATACAAAAACTGTTGTTAAATTATCGTTACTTGCCGCTAATTGTATATCTGATAACAACTGATCCATTGTAAAGTGAAATTAACCAGAATTAAGTAATTAAGACGCTCTCTCAGTGCGAAAAGCATTCCATTCCTCAAACATATTATGTAAGGCAATCAGAATTACACAACCCGGTTATAACGCTATCCCGCTTAAGAAGCTGTTTTAAATTAGCTTTATGAAAAGTGTCTTAACCGGGTTTTACCGTATACTACATATATGAGAGCCTTATCTTAAATTATTTCAATGATACATTATAAGAAAATATTCTCTATTTCTTCATCGCCTTCTAGTATGAATTAAAGGGGTAACATAACCATACTAAAACTAGAGAGACAATGAACGAACGCCTTATAAAGCAATGAGAATCCCCACCTTAAGTCTATAAGAAGCATAGGCATGCCTTATGTGAGCCCATCCCAAATAACAAGAGGTTCACGGACCTCAGAGTGAATGACCTTTTCTTACGGCACTTCCGAAACCAAACACCCGATTGGAATAACAAGCAGACCTCCGACTTGAGTAAATGCACAAAGTACTTGGCGAAAACGCTTTGGTTCACTCTACTCTTGCGAGGAAACTTGGAATAAAGACCGCTTAAGTTGACTATCTTCTACAAATAGGTGATAGATTACGCCTATAAATATTGTAGACTAAGACGATTTTGCTTAATAATTTTTCCATTGTCTTATGTTTGATAGGTTTTTGATATATTTATGTATAAAAATGCTATCAAAAGGATAATTCAGTAAAGCTTCAATATCTATTAATAAGACCACATCTTTAATACTTGGTACACAATAAATAAATACTTGAAGTATACAATAAAAGATTGGAAACAGAAATCAACAAGAACATTATTTAAATTTAAATATACAGCATCAAAATTATAATGATATCACTTTATGTTTAGTCAAAATTGAAACACTACATTCAAACTATTATTGAACCTCGAAGCTGAATATATATTATAACATCGAGAATTTAATGTATACAGTTGAGCTAATTCGCTTATAGATGTATAAGGATAAGATTCACCATATCCTTACACTTTGTAAGATCCACTAAATACATATATATATATATATATATATATATATATATATATATATATATATATATATATATATATATATTTAGATATGTAATTTCCGCTCACCAATTAGTGATCCGTAGTGCTATTGATGTGCAGCTGTTCTAAGTACCCGGTATGAAGCGACTTGTTGAACGCAAAACACCTATTGAGAGAAAAATTACAATGTATAATTAATACTGAATGAAACTACATTACAAAAATACAGCAAAGTTAACGGAAGAAATTTATTATTAATATATGTCTGAGGAAATGTATTTTGAAGCATCTTATGCTTAAAATATACTTCTTCTTAACGTAATAAGTATTTAACTGAAAATTTATAGTATTATATTTATAAAGTGCATTTGTTTAAATTTCATACATAATAATAATTAATTGTTTTAAATATAATTTTATAAAAATAAACTAATATTGAAAATATAATTTTGTATTTAACTTCTTATATATAAAATTTCTACTGAAAATTTTCTAGTGAAACTAGAAAGTAATTTATGTGTAATAATATTACCGGTTATGATAGAAAACAGTCGTTTATGGACATAGTCGATTTTTTATTCCCAGCTGAATAAATCACCTTAAAAATTAAATTTCAATTCATACAATAAATACAAATCTAGAATAGCAAGGGTACTCAAAAACGAAATATAGTATCATAACGTTATATTGAAAATTTAAAAAACAAATTTTAAAAATTTCTCAGGGCCTCAATTAATTGGGTTTTTAAACAAGAAGTGATAACAGATGGCCGCATCAAGAAATGAAAATCGAAATCAGCTTATCATGGAAAAATTCTTAATTACGGATGGCAAACTAATAAAAGAAAGAGATGACGTCAGCGGGAAACCTATTACGCATGCAAAAAGAGGATCGCAAATAAGATTCTGCAAAAAAAGGATTCGCCAATTCAATTAATACCAGAAAAATTGAAAATGATTCGCAAAAGGGTGTAAGTGATATCTTCGGGAAATAATTGAAACTGTTCCGTATCCATGGATACTGTAACTAGAAAAGAGCTAGAGAAAAATTAAATTGTGTTTTGAATATCTTTGTTGTAAAACCTTGGTGATATCTACGTGACATACTGGGAAATTACTTCGTTAACAAAGCTAACTCATATCATATTTGATGGAAGAAAAATTTTATATGGCTCTTGCCGCAGAGATAGGTTTTAAATCTAAACTGCATTTAATTTTGTCTCAGCCTTGCTGATGTCAGTGACGATATGAAACTAATGAGGTATAACAGATGTTGGATTCTGGAATTTAATCTGAATTATTTTTATATTTATATTTATTAAAGCTTTGAAAATACTTATTCCTAGAAACATTCTACTGTACTTGGGTGGAGTTTTAACACCCATAATATTTTATCTCAGTGTCAGAGAGGATAGCAAGGCCTAATTACCTCAATCCTTATCTTGTCTAGTATGCCTCATTCCCTCTCCAGTATTAAGATTAAGTAATGGTTGAATCCTTGAGATTATAAACCTACTTTAAAGAATATAGGAGATCGAGATTTACAACAAAAGTACAACATATCTCGTCTTTACCTTGTTAGCCTAATTCCTTAGCTATTTAAAGCTAATTGCACTGATCAATCTGTATTAATCTGAATAGTTATTTCTAGTTTTTATTTACAGAAATCTATGAATAGATATTCAAAGGAAAATTCTGCCAGACTTGTTTGAGTAAATTCTTCCACTTATAGCATTTTGTCAGTGAGAACAGCAAGGCTTTACTACCTCACTCCTCACGTTGTCTAGCATACTCTGTTTATTTTAAAGGACTCCTATTAGATAACTGTGAATGGTTTGAGGTTCAAATCTACCTTCGGGCTAAATACTTTAAGGCAAGAAGAGGTTAAAGTACCTCAAACCTCATCCTTTCTGCAAATCTATTGCTAGGTTTAAAGATTTTGAGCTTAAAACCAAGCTCATGACAGAATATTTCATAGAGAAGGCATAGGATAAATAAACAGTATAAAAAGTAAACAAAAATGGACCTCAAGGGAGCGATAATCTTGTTGAATTAATAGGAAAGGGCAGGAATTTCGACAGTCAGTCGATAAATACGTCAGTTCCGCATACGTCATGGAAAGGGAGAGGAGCAATCAAGTTAGGCGGGATACTAATTAGATTCCGAAGGCACGCCAATCATCGTCGGAAAAACAAAATGGAGGAAGAAATGCCTATTTGCCGGCACGAAAACAGGCCCAAAATGGGAAATAGCAAGTGAAAGAGGAAATTGAGGGCATCGTTTTATACGCAGGGAATAGAATAATACGATGGAAAACGAAAATAAAAGGTCCAATTTAAAGTTAATATGAGAAACTTGTCCGTTAAGTATTCGTCCGGATGTCCGGATTGTATCTATTCCCTCCCGAGATAAATAACAGAGCATCGATCCGGAACAGAACCGAAAAACGATGGCAAAAAATCTATTCTTAAGGAGAGAAAACCGAACTCGAACCGAAAAACTATCGTTGAACGTTAAGAAAAATCGTAAATCGTTCTTGCGTTTTACAGGCATTATTTTTAGAGTTAAAAACAGGTAAATAATGTCAAAATCGTAGGTAACCGTGAATTTTTGTAAACTATTCAGAAAGTATTACTATTACAACTGAGATTCATATTATTACTATTCAGAATTATAGTACATTATTCAGATGAAAAGCGATTTCTACTATTTTATTCTTATCTATACTTCATATATTCTCACATACCTTCACAGTTCGAGGACCGATCTCGGCTTTATATACCTATCCTCAGGTCACTAACAAGATTGAAAGTCAAGCAGACACATAAACAGAAAACGTAATGATACTAAACAACACGTAACTATAATAACGAAAATAAACAGAGAAGAAGAGAAAACACGTATTAAGTCATCAGATACAATCTCATGAGAAGGATAAGAGAGAAAGGTAAGGGTTGGTGGGGTTGGGACTAGATGAGCTGTTAGGATGCGAGAGGCATATTTTATGATAGAAGAAGATAAGTATAGGAACTCCTTTGAAATTTTATCATTGAACTGACGATGGCTACATATTGCCGAGACCGGTCGTCAAAAAATAAATTTATATATTTATAATACAAATCGATTTTCATCTGATTACTGTAATTGTTATGATATTAAATTAAATTGCATTAAGCATTGAAATAGTATAAAGTAATGAAAGAATAATATAAAAAATAATAATGAGGAAATTACTAATGGGAATTTGAGACTTCTAAGGCAACTCTTGCTATTAAACCTTTATTTTACAATACAAATATCCTTGTTCAAAGAAAGATTTGAACCCGAGACCTAGGTGTTGCTAGGCTACCACGCTAAACTATATGCAACCGAGATCGATAATAGTAGACTCTAGTGGAAGTTTTTAGAAAAACTATGTTATAAAAATAAACATTTAATCATCGGTACTCAGTGAAAAATAAAGCATTAGTAAAGCAAAGATATTCCGACTCCTATACATTCATTCCTATAGAAAACATTGAGAAAAACCTACTTTCACCCTCTAAGCCTTGCTAAAATACACCAAAATCGACTACCAAAGTAGACTAGTATAGCGATAAATCAACCAGGAGAGAGAGGAAGAGAATAAAAAAGAAGGAGAGGCATCGTTTAGAAGGGGGACTCCGGAGGGACACTAAATTATGCTGCAACCGCCAACAAAGCTGCGGTCGCATGTCGCAACAATGGCGGGAAAAGAGCGGCCCAACAATGATGATCCGATGATGGCGGGAAAAGCCTCGTTTCAACAGTAGAGGCGAGGGAAGGAAGGCTAAAGCAGTGGTGCTATGGGGATTCTGTAGGAGTGCAAATGATGTAGTTCATGGTCGAATCAATCGGGGGTCTTTTAGGAACTTTAAGAGGGTAAAATCTACAGAATAGGCCGTGATACTGTAGGAATTCTTTGATATGACACAGATATATATTTTTATACTATTAAAAAATACTGCATCAATAAATTGTTTGACTAGTGAAAGTAATTCTTTGATATTACTGTAACTTGATAAATTGTATAGGTTTAAAATTAGGAAATAGAATATAGCGATTCAGCTGTGATAAAATTGTACACTCAAAATCAGTGAGTTTTTAATTTTTCGATTCTATTAGACTTTTTAAATAATATTGGAAAATCGAGTGTTCTTATAAATCAAAAGATAATATCAATTTATAATTTAACCATACACGAATATTCACGCTGATGAATCAATTACAGAAATTTAAACTGCATTGTTTGTGATATTAACTATGAACAATTTATTTTAGCTATAAATAAATAAAAGCATTTTGATTAACAAACGATAATCCTTTCATACATAGTGTACAACATAGATATATACTTTTTCTACAGTAACTTATTGAATAACTAACGGTTTAGGATCTATAGCCACCTCCAGGTTATCAGAACACCAAATGTCAAACAGACACATCCACATTATGTACGTAAGTATAAAAATCGAACCCAAGACCGCTTACACTGAAGTCAAACTCTTAGCCCACTCTATCCGATGACCTTCACAATTATCACCTAAACGTGATCAACAATTTAACCCATCATCATCGATAGTTCAACATTACTACAATTCCAGCAAAACATGAAAGTCCCTCCGAATAGAGACGAATCCAATTATGAGAACGTCTCCTTGTACACACCGGAGGATGATATTTCCAATTAAGCCCGGAAACAAACTACGGACTGATTCTTTCTTCCCTGACAATTACTACAAGTGGTCCAGGAGATGATATCGTCAAATCAACGCGCCAAAGGAAGCTGCGTTTATTAGGGCTGTATCAGATCCCCCTGTCGGAAATTGCCGAAGACAAACGACTTTATTAAGGAGGAATTGAAACTCCCCCTTAGCTTATATTGAGCCCTCCGTCGTGATATTAGCTTCCGAAGATGAGGAGGTATCCATGATTGAATGGGGACAATTATTAAAGGGATGAGGATGGAAATTGCTGCCAGTTGAAAAAACCTTTTAATTCTGCGGGAAAGTCGGGGACAAAGAAGACGTCGGAATTACCTCGGAGGAAATAATCAAAGATGGAGACCTTGAGGGAATTGGATTATCAGAACACTTTGGTAATACTAATAAGGAAAAGTACAACTTTCTTTGGTTTAATTAAAAAGTTAAAGTAACTATGAATGGGATAACGAAAATTCTAAAGGACGCTATATTAGATTAAAGGATGAGCTTAAGTAAAAGCCACAGTATAGGAGTAAACACGGTGGCCAAATGAGTTACTTTTAATTGAACGCAAGGATAGAAATTACGTAAAAATATCAACTGTTTACAGCTACAATTAGGGCAGGATGGAGTTAAACAGTTAGTTAATTAAGGTATACGATTGATCGAGCATTAAACGTAGCCAACAATATCAAAAACAATGAAATTTTTCCGATACATTGTTGAATAATTGTCTTAATCAGTATTGTTGTTGTCTTTTGGAGCAGGAAGAAGCAAGATCTAGTGATGGAGTAGATCGAGTGTTGTTGGTCATTATTTCGACTGTTTGCATTACAATAATACACTGTCAATAATGAAGGTAAAAACATCTCGGTTCTTTATTATTGTTCCATTGTTGCTTATAATCATTTTACCTGTTGTATGACAACAATACGCTTACAATAACGAAAAGAGAAACACGTTTCATCATTGTTACGGCCTACCAATGAATAACTTCTTTCTATATTGAATTAAATATTTCACGAGTTTTAAAATTAATTATGTTAAATTTAATTTATCCGAAAAGGAACCTACTTTCATTACGGAATAGAGAAGTATAGAAAATATAGAACGATGAAAAGTACCTTATCCATCAGTGATTACACACAGAAGAATCAACACGAAAATACAGATATATAGGCGTCATAATCCCACCAAAAGAAGCGTTGAAACCCATTAAATAGCCTAATGTAGACAAACAAAGAATGTTATAGCCTTAATTCTACCAAAAACACGAGAGATAACAACCCTTTTAGAAAAAAAGAAATCCTGGAGGATTAAACATAGAAAAGAGATGTAATAGAGAGATAAGAAGACCAAAAAGGAAGGGATATACAAAGAAAGCTCCCTTAGAAAACCCCTTTTCCTTTGGTTCGTAAACAAGGACGTCTTGTTTTACGCGGCTGAGGGAATCTTCCCAAAAGCCCTTTCCCTTCCTTTTTATTTTTCGATCCCTTTTTAAAGGGGTTTTAACAACGGAACTATTAAACTTCCACGCCAACAAGTGAAACTCATCATCTTCTAATCAAGCTTCCAATAGCAATTAATTATTCCGGGAATCCACTCGGAAGATGGAGGAATGAGGAAGGATAATGAATCGGATGAGATGGGAATATCCTGGCAATGAATACCCTTAAATAGTGCTTTTCTATTTGTCTAATAAGTAATAGTGGATTAAATCCTATGTATAGTAAAACCCGTTTAATACGCTATCCCGCTTAATACGTGGTTTTCTCACGGTATAGTATATACTATATACCCTATAGTACTTTTCTATTTTTCTAATAAGTAATGATGGATACCGCTTAAGACGCTCTGATACCCTCTTAAGACGCGGATTTTTCCTGTCCCGAGATACACTGAAACTCACTTTAGACATTTCATTGATCTCATTCTATGGACCGAAAATATTTACATTATCTATATTGCCGGTCACTCTCCTATACTTGTCTCTGAAAAGGTGAATTTCTTCTTTAGAAAGACTAATTTTTTTAGATGAAATTGATATATCGAGAAGCTTAGCAATGTAAATCTTATAGTCAGACGAACTCTGTGACACAACGAGATCTTCTCTAACTCTTTATTCTCAGGGCAGATCGTAGATTACAAAGTCACTTTTTCGTTTTTTCCTCAAATATCTATCATGAGGAACAGGACAAGTTGTATGGTGAAAGTAACCATCGCTAAGTAACAATGGTTGACACTTAAGAAAAATTACGGGTGAACAATTATTAAGAATTTGAGAGACAACAATGCTATGCGTTATCAACAATGTCATCTACAATCAACAATATAATCATCATCAACGATGTGGTGAATCTTATTTAAAAATTTCCCTTGTTTTACGTTCATTGTTTGAAGTAGCAAGGGGTCAAATGATATATATTACGTTCTCTGTGAGTGTATTTTCTACAAATCATAAATATATTTAAAGAGATATTTGAGAATTATTATATAAATAATTATAAAGAACTATAATGTAGATAAATCATCAAGCAATCTCAATTTAGTATCCTTTCTTTCAAGGATTCCCTATCTAAATTTGAGAGCATCTTCGTAACTTCTGCCATTTTATCGTTGCATTGTTAACAAAATTTATTAAAAAAATAAATATATATTACTTGGGCGTTTCCGTATTACATCAAAATACTGATGGACTATCAGTAAAACTCAAACAAAATCTCCTCTTAAATTTATTACGGCATGAAACGTAACATACGAATATCCCTGTGAACTTATCAGAAAAGGGCACAAAATCCCAGGGAAAGCACAATACCCAATCCGGAATTCGAGATAAAACAAACGCATCATAGCAGAGAAATCCCTTGCATTTACAGACTAATAAGGACCTCCTCTTTAAGGAAACGGTGAATCAACGTAAAACAGAGCAATGCCAAATAAAAATGAAAATGTTCGCGTAAAACTCGTTGGGGTTGGGGAAAAGGTTGGGCGATATCATAAGAAATCACGTCGGGCACAATAAAAAAGGAAAATAGATGGCATAAAAATCGGAAGAGAAACCGTTGCCAAGGAAACGGAGAAGCAAGAAACGTATGGGAACAGGAAAAGAACAAATGATACAGCCCCCAATACAGAAGCTTAGCAGATTGTGGTATGAATATCAGAGGGGATATTTAAGGCATGCATCGGTGCTTATTTACGTTAAAGCGATGTGGAAGCAGTTTGTTACCATGGAATCGATCAAGCATCAACTATCGTATACAATAAAAAGGAAAAGGGGGTATTGTCTAGCAACGGACAGTCACTTCTTATGAGCAACAAGGAACAATAAAAAATTGAAGTAAAAATGCTGATGTTTTCGTATAGAAAAACCTAGTTTAATTAATGTTTTAAATCATAATTTCAGTTGCGTAAATGCATAAAATCATCTTCAATACACCTGAAGGAAATAAACTTTATAGTCATCAAAGATCAATCGTTCATACATTAATCCGGAAGTATGAAGACGAATCATTGTAAACAATTCATCGCACACTTTCAATTGCAAAGAAATTATTGTAAAGAATCAGCTGTTTGACAATGAGACCTTAAACAATCAGCTGATAAACAAATAGTTACAAAACAATCTGATATTAAACAATAAGCTAATAAAAATCACCTGTTAAACAATAATTTACTACACAATAAGTTAATATACTATTACTAGCTATTAAACGATAAGTTACTAAACAATAACCTACTGAAAATCACCTATTAAATAATAGTCACAGTCACCAAAACTAAGCTATTAAACAACAGTAAATCGGGATTTGACAATGGTAAACAATCGCCTATATAAAAATCCATTGTGTAATACGTAAATCAGTCTGAATCATACCTATGCCATATGTATATACGAAGAAGAAATGAAGAGAGAGAGAGAGGAAATTTGGAGTGGAATACGAAAGCAGAGGAAGTGGCATAAGAGAGGAGGAATTCCACGTCATAAGATAGAAGAGAGATAATTGGAAGCGGACGGAAATGAAGAGGGTTCGAAATACAAATAAGGAAGAAAAAACACTCTCGATATTGCGAAGCTGATCAAATACTCTTCCAAACTTTATCGAAATTTTAATTACTGAGAGAAATGTTTCTCACTAGGAGGTGACGGAGAATTTATTTCCGTCTTTTCTAATTTTTGAGTTTCGAAAGATAAAATATTCCTATCATAAATTCACAACATTGGATTTCCTCATAGTTTTATAATTTATCTATAGTTCACGTTTCTTAGGTTAATATGATAGTACTTAACGTGGGATTTTACTCTATCAACATTCAGTTTTGGAGATATTTTCACAAGTAAAACCCATCGAATTTTTCTCATTTTGCAATTTTTATTTTATACTTTTTCCTTCTATTTTATTTCATATAAGATTAGCATACGAGGTTAGTTGAAGTGAATTGTAACTGTAAATTTTTCTGCAGTATAAGTTTGCGCAAATGCGAAAAATTTGACCTTTATTACATTAAATTTGACCCTATAACAGCTTTATATGTATCAAATTTAAGCAATCAACTGAAACTAAAAGCTGCATCTTATAAAATTCCAAAGTTAATCACTGCTAAAATGGCAAACACAAAGTCATAAAAAGAACTTAAATACTATTAAACGCTGGTAGTATGGTAGCACAGTTATTTTTCTTAATTTTTCCTTGCTATCTTTTTTTTAATTTTTATTGTCGCTAAGAAAGCTATTGTAATAGTGAATTACTTATTATTGATATTTTGATTGCTGCTTTCATTGTTATAGTAGTAAGCATCACAATGGGCGCTCCTATCATTATTTCAGTCAGCATTGTTGTCGGAGAAGAAAATCTCACTTTGAGAAAAGCTTAGAAAGTGCCATAGCAACCTTGGAGAAAGTCACTTCATCTTTGGCGACGTTAATCTATTCAGCCTCAAACTTTTTTCGTATAGGTTCATATAATAAAGTCCTTCATTTTGGACCCAGTTCCTCGTAAGGAGATGAGGATGTAAGCTTTTGATTAGATTGATAAGAAAAGACGCTCTTAATCACAGGAAGCGGAAGATGACGTCTTCCTCCTTCCTTCGTACTACGCTTCACATTTATTAAAACCCATCTCATCTTAAACATCCTTCCTTTCACTTGAAAGTTTCCTAGTCTATCACTCCGTTTTTCAATTTAAAGTGCATTTAGATTGGCAACGGTGTTAATATAAACTACTGGGATTATCATAACTTAAGTGATCTTCTTACCCTTGCATAAAACATGGAAATATATAAAAAGCTCCTATTGCAATGAGTATGGATGAAAATATGAAGGACATAATGTAGATAATATATAGCAAACATGGGTAACAAGAACAACAATGAGAATACAAAAATCTGCCGAAAATTGAAATCTGCGACAACAATCGGTAACTGTAATAAATGCAGCATTGTTTAATAGTATCAACAATGTGATAGACAAGGCGAATTCTATTCACAAAGCAATCAGAATACAAAAAATAACACTGATAACTTTCCCTGATGTTCGATGGTATAATTAAAAATTAGTTCAATTTTTTTATACCTCTTTAGATATTGCCAATATTTCTCTTTTAATTTCACTTCAGAAAAACTGCTGAATACGAAACTAAAAAGAAAACTAAATTTAACATGCATTTAAAAATACATTTACGCCAAATAAATCAATTTTAGTACACAAATATAGAAAATAGCTAAACCAAATACAGACATAAATGTGATACTTAGGAAATATCTTCATCACACATATCCTTGATACAACTTGACAATATGCTATGATGAAAGGGAATCCCTAGCAATTTTCCCCACCGTTGTTTCGCAGTGTTCCATTGGGTTTCCTATCATAATCCCAAATTAAAGGAAAACAGTCTGAATATGATAACTTTGGGCGAGATATTTTCACAGCAGCTTATACACGGCGTAGATAAACTAGGAGAGAATTATTCATGACGTACAGCTCAAAGGAATGGCCGAATCCCAAAAGGGATAAAGCACCATATCCACTTTAAACAAAGATACGTGTATTCCAAACGGCATTTGATTTAACAACTGCTGATATTCGGACTGACAGATATACCTTTGCACATTTACATGGAACTACAGTACTTCTGAGTGGGATTTGCATTACATCAACTCTCATTCTGCAATAGCTACTTCACCAAGATCCGTTTATTTTCCACACAAGCAAACGAATCTCCACAAAACAAATTTTTATTCCTGTTGAAAGCCCAACAACTCTATGATAAATACAGTTGACAACAAAAGGTATGACGAAAACAGCATTATTACATTAGTATCACAGCCAAAAATTCAAATTTCAAACGAATCCGAACCCATAACTGTAACGAATGTAACAATATTACAACAATGCTGAGTTTTACAGGTAATAAGTCAAATTTCGAAAGTACAGCATTTAGCTTGTTTAGTTGTAGAAACAATATGATAAGACAAGCGAGATCCATTCAAGTAAGAACAACAATGAATATAAAAATGGAATCTGCAATAATAATCAGTCATTGTTATAAATACAGCTGTTTCAATTGTCGTGACAAAGTGATGAGAGAAGTAAAATCTGTTCAAACAAGAACAACAATAATAATACGAATTTCATAACGAATCTTACATAACAAATCATAAAAGAATCACTACAGTGATTGAATAAATAACACTTTGCCTTCACTAATGTTGGAAGTAATGGGTAGAGTGGAAACTTCCAAACAACCTTCAAAATTCATAAGAAACAAACAGTCAACCTTATAATACATTTAAAAAATCAATATATCCGAAGAGTGTAACATTATTTGGAATCTGACAGCTTTTTCAAGGAATTCGCAGTCTGCAAACACAGGATGAAGGAAGCAAACATTGTCAGACTCATCCCTGAAAACAAATTTACCAAGGAAAGAGGTGTGATTACTAAAGAACTTTATAATGTCTGTTTTACTTCCCTGTTGTTGTGGTTTTCCTATATAAAGGCGCTAAGACATATTCAGAAGAAGGATTTCTTTGATAAAGGTTTGGAGACTTAAAGTCTTTCATTTAATGATTAACACACGGCTAATTGTACGATAAACATTTGAACATTTTAAGATTTTTAACGATTTCTAAATAAATACTGGAACCATGAAGGTAATTGATTCCTGAATTACGTAAGATCGTAAAAATGTAATTCTTTAAAGCACTTCCAAAGTTAATATGGAATTCGAGTGAATTTATATCCCTTTAGCTTTTTTAAGCTATTTTTACTTGTAATAGACATTCTTACATTCCTGAGTATGTTACGTAAGCTCGGTCACTTTTAATAGGGAAGTTTAGTAGTAAATTAATTAGACTAAAAATTGTTCACTGTATTTTTAGAGTCACAGATGTAGCTTTTTCATATGGCATTGTCAAATCTTTTTCAACATATCCTTCACGCACTTAAGACACACATTTTTGAATTTTAAGAATTTTCGAATGAGTAGGATAACTAAGGAAATCACTACTTGTGAACAATAGATAACAAACCTAAATCAAGTCGATCTGATCTTCACGGCTTAGAAAACACCTATTTCCATTTTCGAAGCAGACTTTCTCTCATAGAAGTAACAGATAAGACAGAAAATACCGCAAACTGCGAATATTACATCGCGAAAAGGAGAACAAAATTGAAACGGAAGTTCGACGTCTCGTCGAGCCGCGGCGCTGTTTAATAAAAAAAGAAGAACATCGCCTCCGACATCAGGTTGTCGAGAAGAAGGAGAAATAAAAATTCAATAACAAAAAAAATTCGCAGCATCTCCAACAAGACGAGTTTCCTTTTTCACCCGCTAGCTGGCGCCGTTTTATTCTCTCTCGATTTAGGCAGCGAAAATGACATTTGTGCAAACTTTCTCCTTCCCCGTCTCCATGGCGAGACGTTTAAACAGGGGACTGTTGTTTTCGTTGCCCCGGCAACCCCAAGTTTCCTTTCCATTCAAGTTTAATGTTATATTCGTCGCGGAGAACCGCAGACGGGGAATTTTCGCGGTCGAGTTTGTTTTCCAAATGAGGTTTGATTATTCATTCCAAAGTTCTCCTGCGGTCGACCTCTCTCTCTCTGTGTGGGGAATCGATTGATCGAAAGTCATGTATCGAAACTATCGAGAGTGCGGTGAATTAAAGTTCCAAAGTGATTTTATCTATTTGAATAACGATTTGGAATTTGGATGTATTTCTAAACGCTGATGATAATGTAAGTAAAAGTAATCAGTCAAATGGTTTGTTTGAACTTTATCTAATCCACCATTAGTTACAAACTACCAAGGAGAGTGAATGAGGCACATTAGACAAGATGAGGAGTGAGGTATTTTGACTTGAAATCCCAACTGACAACGGAAATAGCTCTGAAAAAAGGTTATTTAATCCGGACTGTTATATTGTTATTATTAAGTTAATTATTGTTATAATTAATTATTAGAATATTTATTATGATTATCATTATTAAATTAATTTTTATTGTTGTTGAGTTAATTATTATTATTATGGTTTTATTACTATTGTTATTGAGTTTATTATTATTATTACTAATATCTTTGAGATGAATTAAAGTGAATAAAATTACTATATCTTGATATCTACAGCCGTTGCAAGTAATGCAAATTAAACACGATTAATTTTCGTTTTAAGATATTTAAGCGCTTATTTAAAAATTAATAACGCTAACAACCCCTTCGCTCTTGTTTTCTTATGTAACAGAATTAAAATTCCCTGATTAAAACGCGGTATACATTTGTCTCCCTTAAAATCGTTTTAACCGGGTTTTTCTGTATATCCTGAATATATTATAGTAATATGAATTCCAGTTGAAGCGCAGATTTGTTCCTGTTATGTGATAATCTATGATTATTCATTAAATTACAATTAAATCAACTTAAATTACAATTTAATTTCGCATAACATAATAATAATTATTTGTTATGATAAATTTTCTCATTCTCAATATTTACATTTAAAGGCATTTATTTCTGCTTACTCAGCTTAGCTCATTGTCTGACGCCGGCCCTGATTCTTCCAATCGTGACTAGGAAGAAATCACGGCGTGGAAAGAGTCACGAATTCTCATCAATCGTGATCACGCGTGAAGTGCAGGTCCTTCTTTTTATAAGAAAAAAGGGTTTTGGCACCAGGGCCGTAAAAAGTAAGGGGCGGTCGGACAGGATTATTGTGCAGACGATGTCATGGTCAGGCAACGCCATTAAACTCTGAGGCCCATTTAACTCCCTCAGCATCGCTACTTGCTGCCCATCGATTGGACGCCCGGAATATCCCGGAAACCGAAATTCCGGGAGGGATTCCAAAAGTAGATATCGACAGCCGATTGTCCTCTGATGCGATTTCCTAAAGATATTTCATCAAATCTGAAGCAATAATACACTATTATAAGGATTCAAACTCATTGCAGATTACTAGCAATAAGATTGTATACTTAAAGTACTTTCTATGCATTTCTTGGAAAGTTATTCCACCTTCTATATATGTTACTTATTTTTTTTAGAGAATTTTGTGTTAAAATAAATCACCAAAACATCTTGAATTTTAACATCTTTTATTTATTTTCTAATATTTGATATATTTTCCTTTGAGGAAAACAATAAGCAACAATGATAAAATTGTTGAAATTAATTGTTTGGCTAATATTGAAATATTGGCTACGATTTCATTAATTATAGATTTGGAATTTAACGCTTAATACATTATTTTATTCATTAATAAAACGCTAATAGGAAACCTCAGTTAAAAGCGTTATAATAAAATACAAAATACAAAAAAAGAAAACATAATAGGCAGCAAATACAATAGAAATATTCGAGTAAATCTTGGACAATTAACTCTCCCTTTTTAACACAACGATGGAAACGTAATTTTTACTTTGCACATGAAGTTGTGCGACTAACCCAAGGTTATACAAGAAGTGAAAAATTGCGACTTGGCTGGGACTCGAACCCGGGTCTCCCACTTTCCGGGCAGGTATTCTATCCATTAAACTATGCGGAAAGTGGGAGACCCGGGTTCGAGTCCCGGCCAAGTCGCAATTTTTCACTTCTTGTATAATCTCCCTTTTTAACTTTACGTGCATTTCTTATGAGTGCATTTTCGAGTCCTCTAGAGTCGAAACGAGTATTTCTGGAATAAAAATATCGAAATGAGATATCCAATTAGACCCCTAATTAATCTCCAAATTTTATATTTCTAGTCGGGAAGTGCGTGAAATTAATGTTCCAAACTTACTTCGTATTTCTAACATACATAGTTTGCACATCAATGCACCGTTTTTATCATATAAGATGGAAAACAAATTACTGCGCTGAGAAAAAGAGATTATTAAATAGAAAGAAAAGTAGTAAAATAAGAAATTCAGACTCAATTAAAGTTATAACCTAATTATTTTGAGGTCTTAATGAACAATTCTCAGTCTGAAAAGTGAAAATGAAAACAAGTAAAAATAGAAAATGTACGGAAAACAGACAATCCTTACTCGGAAAAAAGCGATAGGTGTAAATAAATAAAAGTAAAAATAAAAGATTAAAAAGCAAAGGAGTTAAATAAGAAATTTGAGATTGTTCACTGTGACGTCATAATAAACAATTCGAAAGAGTCGAAGAGAGAAGGCGACAGTTTCCATGGAGACAATTTTCGAAATTTCCACAACTCCATCTCGGATTGTTGTTTATCTCAGAAACATCTCCTAGGGCTTGTTTATAAAACCCATACTTCGTCAACTGTTAGGGTCACTTAAACTTTCCCATTGTGTAAAGGAACCCTTTTCCGAGGATATTCTCAGCCTATGTCATACAGATGCTTAAAAGGATCGGCCTATACATTATGCGTGTAATTGGGCACTTTGGATATCCCTTCGAATTATGTTTGGTTTATCGAGGTACTTGGGCCGTTTTCTCCCTCATTTATTTCCTTACGGTAATTGCGTTCCGATACGATATTTCTCGTCACCATAGGTACTGCTTCGAAAGCGTAATGTGGGGCCCTAAGAAGAGAGAGATGGGCTCATAAAGAAGTACGCCGTTTCGGAGAATATTTCGGTTCCGCAACTGTCGTAGAAAAGACCGTTAAAACCGAATGATTAGCTAAGGCTTAGAAATTAACCTCTTTTGAAGAATTATCTGTTAATGTACTCTTCCAAATTGAATTAGACTCATTTCTCAACAATTTATTTTTCTGCAACAATTGGACAATCGTGGCTCAGTCCAATAATAAAACATTGTAGAATACATATAATCACCTTATTGTCGTGTCAGTGTACCGATGAATTGTTGAGTTAATGCATGCTATTGTTTTTAACCATTCGAAGTACTCAATGAAGATTATTAAAATCAAATTAAAAACTACTCAATTTAGTCTTCTGACAAAAACTTGCAAACAAAACTATTTTAAGGTTCAGGAATTCAGATTTCACCACTTTAGTTAGTCTTCTAACCATCTATTTCAAAGTTTAGCAATCCTCGTTCATCAACTGATATTTCAAATAATCTAAATTTTAAGAAAAAGCTGAAATGGATGTTTTCTGAAGTGAAATAGACATTCATTAAGCTGTAAATCGTATACATGAATTATAATTCAACAATTCAACACAAAAATTCAACAATTACGTATAAAACAGTAACGCATCAATGAAATATTGGTAACAATCAGACGTTTATAATAAAATAGAATAATTTTTGGTGTAACATTATAGTAAAAATCACACAAACCGATGAAACGACCAATGTAAAGAACATTTTCGAGACCCTATTTTGTGATAATCTCAACCATATTAGGATCTGAGATAAGCACTTTCAATTTATAAAAGAAATAATCAGAATTTCGCATCACATGACACAGAAGTTTCCATATACATTCGACCCCAAACACAACAACTCAAAAGGAAGAAATGAATGACGCATGATTGAATCAAAAATCGTTTTTGCTGCACGGCGTCAGATATTAAAAAACTAGGCAGAAATCAATGGAAGCGCATGCTAATTAATGCCTGTTTGAAATTCGACGTTCGGAATGTAAAAAAAAAATATAAAAATATTTCGAACTCGATCGAGCGACTGCAATGCCAAAGAAAATTTATAAATATCGCCCGGAATTTCGAAATGAAAAACAAAAGAATGCAGCTCTCCGTAGCTCTCGAATCGGAGACCGTAAAAAATGATGGAATCGGATGGAATGATGTATGCGCTAATAACATGAAATCATGACATCATGGAAAGGTTGGTGAAACATTAAATCATTTCACTATGCATGCAGCTGCTGTCCTTTCGAATCTGACTTAATTTCCATTTCCTTGAAAAAATATTGTTTTTTAAGTTTTAAAAAATAGCATTGATGGAAATGGTTAAAGTTAGAGAAAGTGATTGTAAAGTTAGCTTCATTGTAATCCCAATCGACTCATATTTTTAAAGAAATTATTTCACATACTTCACTGCATTGGTATTAATTATTTTATGCAGCAAAGTATAAGCAATAAAATATTCAAAACATCATTGAAGCATTCTTAAAATATAAATATTTATTTATATTCTTAAATATGCTTGGTTTCAAATTCCATTTCAATAATTTTCAGCAGTATTATTCTGAAAAGTGCCTAATTAGCAGACTAAACAACAATATTTATCAAAATATGTAAACAGCAAAAGTGACCGCATGTTGCCATAGAAACGCGGGGAGTTAATATTTGTTTATATTAACTTAATTAGATTGTCTTAATTAGATTTTCTGAATTGACAAAAATGCAAACAGAATTTCATTAAATAGTGAAAGTAACGACAGGTTGCCATGGAGACACATAAATTTCAACTTTGTTGATAACTTTTACATACAACGGTTGCCATGGAATCAATTGTTCATTTTCTTACAACAATACCTAATCAATTTGCCGTAAAAACACAATTCTAACAATTTTCCACTATTTCTGAAATTTATAATCTTGAAACCATCATAAATGCATCAGCTGTAGTACAAATAACCTCAACGAGAACAATCAAAATACAACTTAAATTGCTTCAATATTGGAGTTTAATAGCATGGCAGTACTTGTATATTTAAAAGAAAAATCTTACCAACATTGAATCAATAATCCAGCATCATTATGAGGAAGGTATTTGTGTAATGTCAGCAAAGCAATGGTGACCACAACTGGTCATTAGAAAGCTTGAATTCTTAATGATCTGCATGATGCACTCTGAATGTTTAATTCCGATGGTAATGACAGTCCGGAATGACAAATAAATCATCATTTTTAATTTGAAAATTCCCATTCTGTCTGCAAATGTGACTTTTTATGTTGGCATCCCTGGATTGGCTCATTTGCCATTCAATCGTGGTGTAAATAGTAATGAAGTGATTTAAAATTCACGAGGCGATTGTTGTTGAAAGCGTGTTTTGCGATTGCAAATCTATATTTGCGAATCAACAAATCCATTACTGAAATTTCAGCGCTTAATTACATCCGAAATTGCAACTCTTAACTTAGGAATATTCAAATATACGATGAATGAGAATTACGTAAATTATAATCCTTAATCATAAGGTATGCCTCTGTTGTTTTATTAATTTAATTTTTCTACCTGTTCCCTTGCATTTACTTTCCTAAATTTATTCTGATAATTTAAATTCCTGAAAAATGCAGCCTTTTACAAGTAAGTAACCTTTCTGAAAAATGCAGCTTTATACAGGTAACTTACTTTACAAGTAAAATAATATATTTCATAACTATGGATCAAAAAGTAATTCTATAGCTAATAATTATACCTCTTATCTGATTAGATCACTAATTCACCTTTATAATTTTATGAGTAATACCATAATTAGCATACGTATCCAATGTAACCTTTGATTGTATATCTAGTACGATGAGTCATGTTCAAAATTTAAATTAGATAGGATATCGGTAAATGTATTGCAGAAAATAAAAACATTTCACAGGAATTATGATTAACAATGCTCTGAAAAAGACGATAAGAACCTGTCCAATAATGGCTACAAAAACATTGAATTTAACTAGAAACATTGTTGGACGATACATAGTTACCGAAAAGTCAACAATCACAAACCATTGTTGGCGAGTGTATACAATAATGCCAGAAAAAATTGGATTGTAAGCTGTCAATATAACTCAAATTTTACTTCTAGTTATCAATAAATTAATTCTAGTTAATTACTAATAGTTAATTACCTCAAGTTGTTCTAGTTAATTACTTAGTTCTAGCTAATTACTTCTAGATCAAATTAGCAAAACTTGAACGAATTTAGCGAATATTCTAGCATATAAATGCAAAATAATAATAATAAGATTCGAATTCTGTATCAATTCAATATGACACTGAGTATCATTTTTATGAATCCGATGAAAAGATAAATAGAATTGAAGAGGTCAATGAAAAAAGGAACCCTTTTCCGCCAACTTGCACCCGTCGGGATTCGAACCATCAATTCCACAACCTCAAAACCCATGACAGCAGCCCTTCGGAGGAAATTGCCCTCTCTATAGAGAGAGTCTCCTATTCAATCTGCCTCCTCTTTGGATAAAAAGGTCACTCTGAAGATGACCCCGATATACCATTCAGGAATACTCCTTCTAAAGATATCTCCGGAAATTATCTCACATTCTATAGAATTCCCACGTCAAAAATGACGGAATTCAACTTATAATAAAAGTACATTTCGATACTATTTTTGGATATTTATGTTGCTTACTTCCTTTATATGTGACTATCTTTCCTATATATTCTTGTGAAAATCTACTTCAACAATCGGCTTGGTCGTCAGGGAAACGGGTTATTCATACTCGCAAAAATTACACCAATCCTTCGTCATTCTTGTCCGAATTCTTGCTATTTTATGACTCAACTCTTGGGTTTCACCTTGATTGTTAGCTTGAATTAGCTCGAAACTTAAGTAAATATAAACATTGCATCAAATTATGGAGGTTTGACAGTAAACATTGATGCATTCACGATAAAAACACACTTCCATGATTTAAGGTAAGGTTTTCATGTCGTCTGTTGATGGTTTATTGGTATAAAATAATGCAAATTAAGAATTAATGAAAGGAACGTGATATATAAATTAAATAACGCATTTTATCTAAGCATAACTATTGACAAATGTACTTCACACATAAGAAGGTTATGTACAAATGACATTTAAAACATAGAAGTTTTGTCAAATAAGTATTTATTTAATGTATTAAACCTTTGCTTTTTTGCACAATTCATAAAAATACAACAATTCAAAGTAATGCAACAATGCAAGGTAATGCAACAATGCAATAATAACGCAACAGTGCAAGAATAACGCAACAATGCAAAATAATGAAACGATGCTAAGATATTATATTTCTGAAACAAAGTAACGATGCAAACAGGGTGTTTTTCTAGGCAAAATTCAACAGTAAAATCTCAGAAAATACCTAGAAACAGTCATTTGTTAGCATTAGTGCAACAATGCAAACACATTTACTTCCTAGAAAGAGCCCAACAATGCAAACGCAAGAAAACGATCAATCCCATGTATGTACCAAAGAAATGACACCTATATTTCAATTATAGATATAGACTTAAATTTACGCAGTTTTAGGCAGTCTAAGACATGAATAGCAATAGAATATGAGCCTAAAAATAACTTAGTCGACCGAAATAGAAATCAAGTTTAAGACACGACCACAATTTTCCCAAAAATCTAACGGCAGATTGACAAACTAGGATTCCGTCCTAATTCTTATGCTTTGATGAATAAGCCGTTATTTTTCTCCACATTAATCTTATCGCCCATCTCAGTGTCAGCCCGGAATTCCTAAACCAAGGAGGAAGTCCTCTTTCTGACACTATTGCGGTCTTCAGAATAAAGGAAATACGTATTTTTATACTGCTATCAAGAACCATATGGCTTCTATAACACACATTTTAGATTATAAGGATGTGATCCAGTGATATTGATCGATATATGCAGATACCATTCCTAATTAGTTTATCCCTGCGAAATAAATTTATATTACTTACGAATTATTATGCAGCTATTAAGATATCATGTTATATAAGAAGCTTTTTCATCGAAATCTGAAAAGAATAGTTTCCTAGGTAACGTGTTTTTATTTTGTTCAAATTTATTATTCCGTAAAATGATACTTAATCAAACATCTCCAAGGATTATAAAAAAAGGGGAAATAAAATCTCTCTAAGGAGTAGAAATTGAGCTATTGTGTCATCCTTCGATCTAACTTATTCTGGAATGACTATGTATACTCGCCTGCAATTATTATTATACACAACTCATTGTCGACCATTCGGTAACAATGTCAACATCCTCCACCTATGTTATAATGGACCAACAATGACAAAATCGTCAAAAACCAACGATGTAGGCGTAACTCGTCATTGTTGACTTTCCAACAACAATGTCAACATCGCCCATAACCAGCATAATCGATTAACAATGCTAAATTGTTGAATGATGTCATAATCTAAAAAATCAACGATGTATGCACGTCTCGACATTGTTGAATTTTCACCAACAATGCCAGCGTCAATCAACAAATGGCCAATATAATCAACCAACAATCAAAAACGTTAGGTGTATCTACTACTACACTTTCCTCCATCAGCGACCATTAAAAAATACAAATGAAAAATTTCATTCTCCAAAATATGTCGGGAAAAAAATTAATCGAAATATGGCGATAAACTTTACCATTCTCTCTGAATATAGACTCTGAAATTAAATTCCAGAATTGTCGGAGTGTTCATTAACAATTAAATGTATAATAGAAAAATTCAACCAATGGTAAACTACAGCAAAACTAAAAATAGGCAACACATACGGATTGAATCCAATCGTAAACGAAAAGGGAATGCGACCCTCCCACGCTGGAACTAACGAGGTAATGCAGTAATTCCTCCGAAAGATGGCCTCAAATTAAACGGTTATTAGGCTCACCGACCAAAATCGGCCTTGATCAATTATATCCCAAATCCGATTATACCGCCGCTTAGAGATAATTTCCGTTTCCTTGGAGAAACAACAATCGTAGATTATCCCCACGCGCAACAAATGAACCGGGGGACCATAAACAAGTTGGGAGCGAATATTATTTTGATTTACACTCCCAACTTGCTTCCCTCCCAATATATCACGACATTTTCTTTTTTTTGCAAGAGTTATTTACTTTCGGGGGCTAATGCTCCCGGTTGCCATGCGACCCGCGCTGTTTTAACAACCGGGGAGATTTAAGAGCCATCTTTTAATGGGTGCGATACATAAATACGGGAATAAATCCAGCGCTGACTATAAATAAGAGAGATGGGGTGGTCTGTGAAGAACCCCCTCTACTCCACTACAGAATGGCCATTATGCCGCGTGAGGGCGTCCACTTTCATGATTCGCTATTTATCGTTTGGTTAAGAGGTGGAAAATTCGGAATTTTAACGTTTACTCGGTTACTTTGGTGCGTTTGCCGGAAATGCAAGCAAATGGGATGTATATGGGCATAAGTTGATTTCATGGGAAGATCGTGAATTAATTAAACTCTAATTACCGATCGGAGTGACCTATGACCCTTCTAGAGTGCCCTCTAAGTAATTCGATACATTAGTTCAAATTATAATGAACTTACTTTTAGACTAAAGTTTCAGTATGGTTAAAAATGCAACTGATATCTGAGTGAATGCGTTACTTATATGATAAGAGATTTGAATGTTAGCTGAAGTGCAAAATCAAATCGATTAAAGGTGATTGGTAACATATACGAGAATAAACCTGAGTTAAATTCCTAATAAATCATATCACTTATTAATTTTCATTAATTTGATAGAATTCCATGAAATTAAAGGTCAAATTCTACTGATTCCGATAATGATAGAGGGATGACCAAGATGACCTTAAAACAAAAACTACTTAATGAGTTTCAGAATGTTTAAGATTAGTCCAAAAAGTTCCTTAAAGCAGGCTTAAGAGCTAGTTTTAAACTTAATTAGAGCCGATATTCTCCATCATTATTGTTAGAAGTATCCAACAGTGAAAAACCTAGATAAGTTCATGGGTACAACAATCGGTGGCAACAATAGCTTTTGTCGACTAACAATGAGCGTCTTCCGCGAACTTTTCAATCTATTTACGTAAACACAGCAATTATTATAAATCAATGTGAACCATTCGACGCAGAAATACAGCAACGATTCAACAGTAGCATAAAAACAATAATATCATTAAGTAATATTTTGCACTATAGAATATATAATAATGGAAAAAATGAGGATAAATAGAAATATTGTTCATCTTATATTTATATTCGATTCGAGAATTAGCGAAATGGCACAAATAAAGTAGAATGAGTATTTGTATGAAAATGAATGAATGTCATATGAAGATATGGATTCTCTGAGAAAGAAGCGTATATTATGAAAATATACGATGAAAAATAGTAAAAAGAATTATAAGATGGAATAAAAATTTTAAAAAATATAAAACCCTTTCTCAATAAATAACTAAACAGTAAGAACAACAATGGGCAATAATAGCAATCGACTAATCACGATGATGAAAAAATAATCGAATTCAAATAAACGGTCACCAAATCGTGGGTTAAAAAAATATAACTTCTACTTTACCCTATTATCGTTAACATAATTCAAGCAAAATACAAGAAGATTTAACTTCATCTCTTTCGTATTATTTTTTAATTCTTTCGGCATATTTTTCCTTTAGATCACCATGGTAACGACAAGCATAAAAGAGACCTTCTGTATTTTAAAAAAGAAGAGTCATAGTGTAGGAGAGGAGTCATTAAGGATTCGTATCCACAAGGGTTTTTCTCGCCCCATTAATCCATTCGTCGCCTAGGATACGCAGGTGCGATTGGATGGAGAGACGTAACCATGGAGACGACCGCAGGCGAAGACGTTCTGCACTTCGATTGCATTCGCTTCCAAAGGAGGCAATTTCCGACATCCATTCAAACCGCAGCACCGCCTTATGAAATTGTCACTGTGTTTGCAATCCTCTATCTCACCTCTAAATGGAACGAACAAGATGTTCCTCAGAAGAGTTGTGCTAAATGACGCAACAATGTCCTCACCGTCGTCGTTGGATTCATTTCCGTCTCACATTATTGCAACAATGAGTTTATTCAATTTTCTCGACAATTGAAATTTCAGGATATTGAGGATTCTTTAGACGTAATGGTTTGATGGACTTGAAAATAACATTTATGGGTTGAAGTTGGTTGCCAGGGTAACATATTTATTGCAGTTATCAAAATATATGTAGGAATTTTATTCAACAATGGAATAAGCATAAATGAAAGCAACTGTCAGCAAAATTTGAAACAGATTATAGCAATTTTAAATACAATCAAGAGATGTTTTGTAACTTGGTCCACCTTAAACTGAAAGAATCCTCTTGATATAGATTTACCGTATATAAAATAATACACATCTTTCGAGACATCTAAGTTATGAAATCGATAAGAAAAATTGCCGATATACTTTTTCATGCTTATGAAATTCCTTCCGGTAAGTTAATACTGTTTTACATAGTAAAATCAACGATTATATGAATATTCCTCGCCTACATCAAATATGAAAAAATATCCCATAAATCGTCTTCTGTACGCTCCTTATCTCTAAAAAAAGATTCCCTCTGACAAGGAGGGACTGACTGAAAATTCGCTCAATCAAGAGACAAATTTTCTCCTAAAGTTCACTACTTAATACATTTAAATCGAATATGAGAACATTATTCTAAAGCGGAAATGATTCTGAAGAACACCCTTAACGCTTACCTGGTAGATATTTAACTACACCCTGTTTGGAATGTTCTCTGAAGGCTGCTTTCACCCTTACTTAAATATCCAATGGAAAAAGTGCTAGGTAAATCCATGACAAATGCTCCGAAGACGAGACAACGAGCAAGTAATAATTTCTCCTTCTTACCGTTATGCACGCTTGAAACATTAAAATTACAATTAAAAAAACAATTACAGAATTGTAAGTTCACCGTAGGACGTCTCATTTAAAACTGAGGGAATCCACAAAATCGAAGTGTCACGTGTAAGGAAAGAGTCTTCAAAGACTTAAGAACTAAACGCAAACACAGCTGCACAGTTTATGACACCCGCGCGGTCACTCGCCACTCACAGCCACCACTCATTGGGAAGTTAGTTTATTCCCAAATATCTATCGGTATTCGTTTCCAATAGGGAGACGTTCGTAAAATTCTAGTTGCTTCGATATATGTTGGCGTTGAGTTTTTTTAGAGAAGAGAGGTGACGTCGAGTAAGACATTAATTATGAAAAGTTTCCCGTTAGCAGGGATTTATCTGCATGTATGTGGTCGGAGACGATTATTATTCAACAAACAACTATGAGGCACCTAGTGATTATTATTAAACATTAGAAGGCAGTCGCTTTTTTTTAATAGGAAATCCGAAATCGTTCGAATGCAAGTTCTTTTTGTGCTCCTAGGATAGCCGTCGTTAAGTACCGTAAATGAAGAAATAGCGCTGGCGAAGGTTATTTAATGGGACTATTGATTAAATCTATTTATTATTATTATTTTAAGGTCTGTTAGTAAGCTACAAGGAATATAATTTTAAAATGCATCAGTAACACCTTCTTTTGAACCTTTTTCACCAAAGTCTACTTTAATTTTTACTACAAAAACATCCATAGCTTTGTTCTTTAAATTCTTCTTCCATGTATTTTTATTTTAAATGTTTTGCTTTATTTACGTTTTAATTTACTATCGCAAATGTTATTATCCCATGTAAGTTACCTATTGCATATGATAAATTAAAACAAGAAGAAAATTATACAACTATTGTAGAATATGATAATAAATAATGATTGTTTATGAATTTACCTCTTGAGGTAGGTCGCATAGCAACCAAAACCGTATTGAGTGTTTCCCAGGACGATAATCCGTGGTTTCCTTACTCCTATTTATTCGACCAATTATTCATCAACAGATAATTGGTTTACTTTCAAGAAAATCAATGTTCTAAGGATTATTGCCTAGCAACTCATTGTCGATCCAAGTTCTCGCACGTTGTCAAGGTAGAACAACGTCATCCACACCGTCTTATAGGGACGTAGTATGGCTCATCAATAACCAGAACCTCAGTAAGTGCATTAACACGAGCGTCTCCCAAATGAGCAACAGTTGCGTAACAATGCCTTCTACAATTACGTTAACTAAATCCAGGTGCGATTGCGCACCTGTTGCTTCCCATTGTGACGTAACTGTCGAGGTATGAAATTGTTGCTTTGTTGCATTCAGAGGAGCATTAATGCAGCATTCGACGTAATGTGTGGCATCACAGGCAGATTGTTCTTCATTAAGGGAGCTTGTGCTTTGTTCACATGGATCCGTATTGGACGATCTTGAAACTCGTATATCTATGCTTCTGCTAAGTTCATCTCAACATAGAGAAATATGAAAAATGATAATCATGAACGTTGTAAGAGAGGTAGACTAATTTTGGGAACCATATTATATAGGCTAGGATCAAGTGAAGCTTAGAGATGATGGCTTTAAAAATATACAATATGCTACCAAGTAAATTAAAAAAAACTATTAATGAAAGGCTGTAATTTTTTTCTAAAAGTGGGTGTATGATGGGTGATTTTTAAGACTGAAAAAATACTTACTTTACAACTCATTCTATAGTACAGAAGAATTTTTTGATAAAAGAAATAAGTGACTTATTATATTTCATGATTTCTTGGTGACTTGTATATTTCGAATAGAATTCAAAAATGTAATAAAATTTATGATAAATTTATTTTATAACAATTGTAATTGAATTTGTGGTAGTGTAGGATAGTTTTCATTGTTGAATAATGAATAACGGTTGTAAAATGTAAATTTGGTTATTGTTATCATAATTCATTATTGTTATTCCTATCGTAATTAATAATTGGTATTGTATAATTCTAATATAATATAATATATAATAGTTATTGTTGTTCTTCTTATTAATTATTGATATTATTATTTATTATTAATGTCATTGTACGATTTGTAGTGTATTTAGTGATTAGTTTATACGTAATAGTCCTCATAAAGTGCAATGCATTTAAAGACCTACCCTACAAATGCTTTCGTTTATCGTTGGATTAGTAAATGTATCATTATTATCACATGAAAAAAGTCAAGATCTACATATTCCACCAACCGTGGTTTTCCTCAGAATCCCTTCCTTGATGATCCTACGGAATTCCTTATCTGAGAACAGATGACGTAAGGAAAGTTGTGTTTTCTAAAGTGGAAACTGTCGGTTGGAGATAATAAAAACTTCTTTCGCTCTATAAAACGCATCTCTTTCTAATCTTACGAAACTCAGCCATACATATAGCATATCCTATAGAAAGCGGAGTTTTTCGCTTCAAAGAATTTAAGGAATCGCCTTCAAAGGAAATGAAATGTGCCAAATGGGGAGTTATGTTCATGATGTAGCATAACGGATTCATAAAAAGTAATTTATATGCCTTTATGAGATTTATTGTATATTAAAATCCTTCATAACGGGCACCACATTACGGACATTCCATAACAATGGATATCCCATAACAACGGACACTCCATGACAATGGATATCCCATAACAACGGACACTCCATGACAATGGATATCCCATAACAACGGACACTCCATGACAATGGATATCCCATAACAACGGACACTCCATGACAATGGATATCCCATAACAACGGACACTCCATGACAACGGACACTCCATGACAACGGACACTCCATGATAACGGACACTCCATGACAACGGACACTCCATGACAATGGACACATCATTACAACTGACAGTTTCATGATATCTAGATCAGAGGTATTGCATGATTGTTTAAAGGACAGACTTCAGCGGACATCTCTTAGCAACGGACAGTCACCAAGGTCCCGAAACTGTCCCTTATAGAGGATTTTCATTGTAAATGGAAGAATCACTTGTATTTTTGCAGCTGTAGACCTACGCAAGTATCGACCTACGTTAATATATGAAATAGTATTTATTTTTATATCATTAAAGCCAGGATTGCAATTCAAGGGTTATAGACAGGGATTTATCAGAGTATGAAGAAGGTAAAACGGTGATATTGGCCTTATGCTAAATCTGAGTTAATCTCATGTGCTTTCAAACTAATATTCGAATCTCTAAACCACGATAATCATGCTTACAAACAAGTAAATCTACCAACAATCCCATACGTTTTATTCAATAGAATTCATTGTTGACCGAATTCATTATTGACTCATTGTTGAGCATAGATTGCAATGGAAACGTCATCAAATAATGGAAAAAATCGTCATATCAATAAAAATTAAATCGCATAATGCTAACAACAATGTGAGAATTTAAAGCGTCCTGTTCAGTATACATTGTTGAGCGACTCATTGTTGAGCACGGATTACAATGAAACCCTAATCCTTCAGTGGAAAACAAAAAAACATTGTCATATATTTAAAAACAAATTAAATCTCGTAAAACTACCAAAAATAGTGAAATAAAGTCCGCTCTATTGAATGAAATTCATTGTTGGCCTACTCATTGTTGAGCACAGATTTTTCCGGTGAATACCTCGTCAAAACATCGTCATATCAGTGAACAGCCTGCAGGAAAAGTGAAAGAATCCATTTTTCCCTTAATTTGGAGAATATTTTGGCGATAAATCAAACCGCCGCCGTTTCTATGAGCTTCCCCGTCACCCTGGCAACGACTACAATCGACGCTCACTTTAAAAAACGAGTAATTATGTCGCTAATGAAAGGGAAGGATATAAACAAAAGAACAATGGATATGCCTTTCACAGCTCCATAATAAATATGGGATGTACAAAAAGATGCCCTCTGTCGGTGAAAAACAGGAATCGTTCCTTCACAACACGGATCGGTTTTATTCCAAACAAAAGGCGTGATTAATAAAAATCCGGTGACCTCAATCGCCTGGAATTGGGCGAAAAAGTGACTTTCTGCTTTTTCATCGACGTCCTGTCACACGTGATTTCCACTTCCCAGTGAATCCCCTATGTTTGGGATGATTGGAAACCTAGCAACAAACGCCAAGAATAAAAAACATAAACCATTGCAAGCCATACGGAAATACTACTAATGACGTCTGGGAACTTTTCTCTAGTGATTTTCTCTGAAGATTATAATAACAAATGAATGGAAGCAAAACTGGTTCGCTGAATATTCAGGAAGCGCTGACTTGGTAGAGTTGCGTTCTCAGTGATTATGGGTCCCCCGTAGATAGTATTACAAACTGATATATTCTGTGATTATCGTTTTCACGTATTGGACTAAAATTCTGTTAAAAATTCAAGAATAATATTTGGAGATTAAGTCATTCTCATTTCTGAAGAGCATTAAGTTAATCCTTAATTTAAAATTGTATTATACATTACTTTTCAATTTCATCGTTGATAAATTTAACTATTCATCTTTAATATACACAATCTTTGGGATGCTGAGTCATAAAGTTGAAAATATATCAAAAATATAAGAAAAGTTTTTCAAACGGTCAAAAATGCAAAAAAGGCTCATTTTGAAACAATTCTTGAAATTTAAGGAAGCAATTGTTGAATTTCTCTAGCATCATTGTTACCATTAATAAGAAATGTATAGTTATATATTAGAAAAATTAAGGGTACCTTATTAAAGGTAACTGTTAAACAGCACATTGCATTCTTGTTCGCTGTTAGGAAATATCGATGACGATAATGTTCCCTTTGTTAGATATACAGCCTACTGAAAACCAATCATCACCAATTTATGCATATTATTATTTATTATAGGGCATGAACACCCCAACCCACCGTTGACAGGATTCTAACTATTGGGTCGATACTGGATAGGTAAGAATACATTTTTGCACCACTACGCTACCGAAACAGCTAACAATTAAAACAACTTCAAACACGATCATCACAACAATGTGTCAACAAACTAAAACTTAACATCAATTGTTGAAAATCAATATTTCTTTATACACAACAATATATACTTTTCTTTCATTTTTGAGCTAACAATTGAAACACCTTCAACTCTAACAAAGTTTCCATAACGACACCGAAATCAACTAATACTTGACGACCATTGTTGAATAGCGACAATTTCAAATACATGATACTTCTGCTTTCACCTAGGCTAACAGATAACAACTAAAACACCCCCAATTTCAACAATGTTATCACAACAATACCACAATTGAATAATGAGTAAACCCCTTGTTGAATACCGTCAATTCTCAACACACAATAGTGTACATTTTTGCTTTCATTTGGGCCATGAAACCGAACTTTAAAGTACCGTAACGATACCTGTTGTGAATAGTACCTAGAAAGTAATGGAGAAAAGCCGTTACGTTGGCGAATAAAGAGAGTAAGGAGTGATAATCACGTAAGCGTGACTCAGCGTGCGGAACACCGTTACTTATTCCAGCGCCGTACGTGCACGAAAATAAAAAGCATTATTTTTTCGAGAGATGATTCAATTAAGTTCGCCGGAGAAGAAAATGAAATTCTGTAAAAGGGGTAACTATGGTTACGACGAGCGTAACTATGTTTTACGGAAGAGGGCTTATTAGAGTCTGGAAAAGCAGGTACTCCTCCTTTTTTATTTTAGGGTGCAATGGCACTACGTTGCTCGAATCTCTAAGTCTCTATCTCGAGTAAGCAACTTACTAATATTTCATCCGTTTAATTTTAGCTGGGAGAAAATTTAATTAAGGAGTCAATAAGAAGTATTAATAGTCAAAATAAGACTATAAGGAAGGTAAATACAAACATAGTCACCGATTCTAATGAACTACTAAACAAAGTCTTCCAAGTCTGCATACAGGGTAACAACGAAACAACAATACGGTAACAGTTATACTTTCAATATTGAAGTAACAACAATACTAATATTAACAATAACAACAATATGAACAAAAACACTGACATTCTCAAGAGCAGTAATAATAAGAACAATAATAAGAACAGTAATAATATGGCAATAGGGAAGATGATAATAAACCTAGCAACCGGCTCTAATTAGCTTGTAGACAGAGTTAATAAAGACTTAAAGTCAGAAAGTGTAACTTAACAACAATGAGGTGTAAATTTCAACAAGAATGGCTCACGAAAATTGAAGCGAAATGACTTGATCGAATGTAAATGAATACACCAACAGATAGTCATGTTTACCTTAAAACCTATTTCAAGGAAGTAATTTTGAGTAAATATACACCAAAATACATCAAAATCTTCACGAATTCTAGAGTAAGCTAACACTGAACACAGACTGAAATTCTATTTACCATTAAAAAAGTCAAACATCCATCATTAGCTCAATTCTAATATCTACTTACATGAAGATGAAATAGGGGGATTGATACATACATTCAGTGAAGATTTTGTCAACATGACAGTAGCATAAGATGTACATACCTGAAAGAAGAGAAAAATTTTTCTTAGAAAGAATATCCATTAGAATATCGTTATATATATATTTAATGTAAAATATTAGTAATAATACAATGTAATAATAATAAGAGTAGTAAAAGTATTAAAACTTAAGACAATATTCACATTATGTAATTAAAATTATAAATAACTACAATCATGTCTTGAAAATGTCTGATAAAACAAGCTTATCAGCGACGAGGAAACATTTAAATATAATTGCTGTCTCCACATTAAATAAAATAATCTTTTAAGTCACACTTTCGCAGCCTTATGACGGTTTGAAAACGTTATGGTTTACATAGTAAACATGTAAATGTAAAGAAATGATGACAAACTTTGTTAAAAAATTAGCACATCGGTTAATTAAAAGGCAAAATATCAATTTTAAATCTTAATAATAAATATAGAATGATCTAGATTAATTTTATGTCAAACATACTTTTAAATACATTACATTCGTGCATTTATAAAGTGCATAATTTCAAACAACAATAAAAGGGTATCGTCCTTAGCAACGGGAGATTAAATAAAGGAGCAGAAAGCGAACAACGCCGCAGTTAAACAAGATTAAACGGGCTAAACCAGCGTGTAATTCACTAAAATGTAAAACGAGTTTCGCAACGTAATTACAAAGTGTAAGTCCTCCGACAATGGAAAGGGACTCCTAGCAACCCGAGCCGAACGAATGGAAACAATTGGAGTCCCCCATTGTTTAAACTCGCCTACCATAATTCGTGGGAATACAACAGACATCTGGGAAATCAAGGGATCGGTAAGTTTAAATTAAAGGAACACTTTGCGGTGAATAGCCCATCTTGCAAGTTCATTCTCTCCTTGACCCAGTTGCTGAAAAAAAACACAAGGAATAGCTAATTCAAGCACCTTGGGTTTGAAGTTAAGGATTGGTTGAATTCCTATGAGGAAAAAGACGTGGGAAATTCATAAAAGTACTGTTAAATGCACGTTTTTCTATGTAATTAGCGAATAATGGATCATTCTTGCCTTTGGTAACCAAGGCATCGGTCTGAATCTAAGTATAGCAATATTCGATATATATATTCGATATAATGGTAACCATGGATTCGATCTGAAACTGAATACGACATAGTAACCACGGAAACAGTCTGAAACTAAGTATGGCATAGTTGGATATTGCTGATGGATACCATGGAATGAGTCTGAAACCAAGTATGTATATGTTATAGGTAGAGTTCGATATTGTCATTCGTAACCAAGGGATCAGTCTGTAACAAAGTATGGCATTGTTGGAAAAATAGCAACACACGTTGAAAGCGCAAATTTCTCTTAGCAACGCCGCCTGACTTTGAAAACGGGTTATTATTGATCCAGTAGGCTCCCAATCATCCATTTTGCGTACTATCCGCGTATGTATTTTTACATTTCATGCAAAACATTTGGATGTTAATACATCTCTATTACGCAATAGATCCTATGTAGACTCTTACCTATATGTAATTAAATCTTTAAAGTGTACCTACTCGAGATTCTGAATAACCGCAGTATTTCTTGTGGGAATTCCCACCAAAATTAGCAAAGCAAACTTTCACTTCACTTCTATAAAAGAACGCATATTTATGCTGAAGAAACCCCAGCGGAGTTGCCGGGCAACGTTCATTGTTGTCCGCAGAAGGTTATTTTTACATCCCATTGTTGCGCGCGTTAGATTGTTGAGTGTTCATTCTTAGACTATTGCAACAATGCTGTCTGACACATAAAAACACACTCGCTAAAACTTATTTCTTTCCGAGACCACTCCAGAGGTGGTAAACTTACTTCCGGGTTAACTTTTCTATTGGGCTCACAAGTCTAACAACGAAACTCTTATGAGAAAAGAAGCCTTAAAGGACTAATAAGTTACGTAAAATACTTTCATATCTACTTTAAGATTTGAATTATATTAGAAGGTATATTACAATATCTAAAGTAATTAAACATGGCTAGAAAATGACACATGCAAATCACTTGAATATGGTAGAACTTTGAGACGTCTCTAATTTATCGCAGAAATCTCAGGGCAACTTAAACTTAAACTAGGAACGATAGTAAACGAAATACAAACCAGGTGCACGTAGCCAACCAACAGTCGCAAAATCACCATTTCGCAAATGCAAAAATATTCGCAAATGTTTAAAAATTGTCAAATAAATAGGTAATTTATTACAAAAATGGGAAAAGGGAAATAAAATCGCAAGTGAAAACTTTCGCAATTGTGTCAAAATTCGTGGATGCAAAAATATTTGCGCATGTAAAAAAATCGCAGATGATAACTACTGTCAAATACATAAATTTGCAAAAAAGATGGAAATTGCAAGATAAAAGCACAAGTGAAAATTTTCACAACTGTGTACGAATTCGCAAACGTATAAATATTATCAAATACGTAAATCACTTATTGTAAAACAATAAATTATTGCAAAATTAAATAGCAAGTGACATTTTCGCAACTACGCAAATATTTGCAAATGCAAAGATATATTCACGAACGCATAACTATTGTCAAATACAAATACAACATATTTCAAAGAAAATCGAAGAATAAAAAATAAAATGAGGAAAAATATCGCGACTGTGCAAAAAATTCGCACATGCAAAAAACCAAAACAATTTCCACTCGCAAGCACAACATACAAGCGCATCTGCACCACAGAAAAGTCCCATATAAAAACCGAAACTAAAAATTAATTCGCGTGTTTAATCTTCGCAAAAATCCCAATCGAGGCGTGCACTCTAACAACGTGTCCCGTTATTTGCACGCTGAAGCAAGCACACACAAAGAACCAAGGACGCTCAAAAGAACTCATACTTGAACCACGTTTAACCGAGAGAAGGTTTATAAAAAAAAAAAGAGAATCGCAGGATGACCTCATCAGCGACACTCTCGACATCTGCAGGGGAAAAAGGTAAAGAAGGACGATTTGGCAAGGTCTCAAGGAAGTGTAAAACCCGTAGGAGCAAGGATTTAATCTTTTCTGGTATCTTCTGGTTTCTAACACTCTGTGGGAAAGGATACTTAAACGTAAACGCGAAAAAAAACTTTAAAATACTGTTTATGAAATTAGACCCTATAGTATTTTATGATTATGAGATAAAAAGCATCTATTTGTACTAGATATAGTGTGATTTCTGTTCTCGATCAACTATCATTTATAATGAATTAATTTTGTTAAAAATATCTGCAAATTATCATTATTTGTAAATAGGCAAATTTTTATAAGAATTTAACTATAATAAAAATGCAACAATCGATATATTGTTTAATTACCTGAGGCGTTCCATGGTTGGTATTATTAATCTATTATCAACAACGAGAATGGTTGGATGCAGTTCTAAAGACCTTGTATTCAGCCAAGGCTATAATCCCAGTGATTGTTGCAATTAGGTTGTAAAATTAATTAAGGTAATTATGATGTAATGTAGATCAATTAACGAGTTATTTGTTAATAGAGTCAAGCTAAGTACTCGTTTACACTCTACATGCATCAGTTTAAATTAAATATTGATTTCATCTCTTCGTTAATGGAAAATACATTTTAACATAAATCCCAGAGGTAACATAAGAGAATGGGAACTGCAAACCTATTTTAGATGGCTGTCATTTGATATCGAATATTCAAAATAGATAGATAACAAGGAGTCATAAAATCAGAAGAAGAAACATTACAATAATCAGAAAGCATTAAAAACCCATGGATGATGCATTGGATGACCAGTTATCAAAGGATAAAAGAAATCGTATTTATATAGATGCTAAAGGAAACATAGAACCTTGCAGAAGAATAAATATTGAATATGAATAAAAAATATTGCAATAAAATGCCGAATTCGATACGTTCGCTAAAAAACATCACAGAGTACAAATCCAATTAAAAAAACCAAGGCAACCAAAATCGGAGAGAGATTAAACACAAAAAATAACAAAAGATGGAGCATTAAAGTGAAGTATTTGCATATAAAAACAATACACGAGATATGAAAGGCCAAATAAAAGGAAGGTTTAGCTTTAAAAAGTCAAAAGGTCGACCTGTCCTTTCATATATATTTGTATTTGTAACAATTATATTTTTTATAATCCCCGAAATATCAAAGGAAAATCGCCCGGAGCATCCAAAGAGAGAGTTTATAAAGCAAAATGGCGAAGGAGTGAGTTTGTGTGAACAGTTGAAAGTGGAGATGAATAAAAGAGTACTCGAAAAGAATTATTCAAAACAAAGGAAACTTTATGCGTGTTACTATGGAAATTACTATCTCTATGTAGCTGTAGAAATAGTCATGAATTCAGGGGGGGTGACTCTATGTAAAAATCTCTGCTACCAATACGAAAAAATAAGGAAATATAAATAAATAAACTGTTCTGAACTAAAGTTCTATAAACTGAAAATATAAAAAAGTGTTCTTCTTTGCCTTGTGACGTTCAATAATCATGTTGACACAACCTGTACTACAATACAATACAATAAAGCCTACAACACAATCAGGAGGGTGGCAATACTTAAGTATTCAAAAAGGAGAAAAGCTTAAACAAGGAAAATAATACAAAGAAAACCGTAGTTCTTATATTCGGTCTATAGTTGATCAATGGATGTCATAATTAGTAAGAATGATTGGCCATTGTTATAATCGATTGTTGTTTTTTCATTAGTGCTTTATTGTTGCAATAAAATTCATTTCCTCAGCCTATTTCCTCATCGCTAGGAGATATTCATGTTTTAGCTGAATTATTGTTACATTGTTGGCATGCGTTAAATTTTTTCGGCAGCTTCGCTATTGTTAGGAGCTATTGTTGTTTTAATTGTAGTACTGCTTAATTGTTGGAATGCATTCATTCTTTCTCAGCAACTTCGCCATTGTTAGGAGCTGTTCTTGCTTTTGTATATTTATTTTTTCGTCAAATAATAACATATTTTAAATGTGTTATTATTTATTATTATAGGAATCAAGTAATTAGGATTAATCTTTATTATTAAAAATCACTCATACCTCAGTAGCATTCATATGATCACAGCTATTGAAATGGATAGTAATATAGAGATAGAGAAATTCAAGTTGATGATGCATTTTTCTTTATCTCGTACCAAAATAATAATTAAGAAATATTCCATTCATCATATGTATATATGGTTACAGCAAGGTTACATCATGAGGAAAATTACAACACAGCGGAGAATCCAATCCAATAAATCCAATATAATTAATCAAATGAATTGAATTCAATGTACACGTTAATCAGAGTCAGTCATCAGTGGATAATGAATGAATGAGTGCAGAAGAGGAAAAATTACATGACATGTTTGGTGAAAGAGTATTTAATTCGATTTGGACATAAGTAAAAGAAAGGCCTGAAAATAGATTTAAAAATAGGTTGTGGATAGAATTTTATCAGAAGTATGAAGTAGATAAAGAACCAGCCAAGACAATGAGATGCTGAAGAAAAGTATAAGTTGGAGAATACAAAGGATTACATCATATTATAATTGATATTGTCACCATATGAGTGAATTGAATTAATTTAATGCTTCAGGAAAACTGTGGAAAATAATGTAGTTTAATTGAGGAATATTCGAAGACGAGATTGATTAGCTGGTTAGCCAAAATAATCAATAATTAAGATGGCAGGTTAACAACAACACAGCATTACGAAGCTGTAATGAGACGAAAATTTAACAACTGTGTTAACATTTGATGTACACAAATCATTTTATTTGGAGGCAAGTCGAAAATTCAGTAGATGAGACGTGTTTCCACCAAACACAACATAAGGACAAAATAATGAGTCGAAGAGTCAACAATTAAGCTTACAACAAATAAATAGCATTACAAAGCAATAGTGGATTCAATTTTCAACAATTGTAACAGGGAACTTGAAGAGAAATACATTATAAACTGCTATAAGTGTAAATTTCAGCAATATACGTTTAGCGATCCGGATGTCGGGCTTGCAACAATCGCAGCACCACAAGGAAATGAAACATTCTACAATCAACATAGCTAGTTCGCACCAAACACATCACAAATGAAGCAACAATGAGTTTCATTTTCAACAATTGATGCAGCGGTTTTCAACAAACCACGTTAACGATTCGAAAGTACAACATTTAAGATAGCGGATTTGCAGTGACTAACATTATAAAAACAACAATGAGCCAAAAATCAATAATTGCGAAAAGGTGTGATTGTTTCCTTAGAGACCTTCACACATCCAGCACTGCTTTCATTTTACAATCCATAAAAAAACAGTTGTAAACTTCTCGAAAAATCAATAGTATTAGACACGGAAAATTCACGATTAAAACTTTTCTACTTGATAAAGTGAACTGAAGCTGTATATAGCAGAGAAGAGTATATAAAGAGATGTGAGGCTTAATATAAGATGTATTGATCATAAAAATCCTGACACAAGGTATCTGTGTGGGAATTGAGATGAGTTTGACTCCCCCTGGTAATAGATAAGACGTATTATAAAGGTAGGTTTAATCCGAAGAGGCATCCCTAATTGGAATTCCAACCAAGGAATTAAGTTTCAAGAGATCGTACAGGGGGTTGTATTTTTTCCACCCTTAATCCGGAATTCTACGAAAAAAAAAGAAGACCTGATAAGGGAAATATTTGGAGATTGGGAGAGGATTAAAAAATCCGCCGGGTCTTCATGGAAACGGCTTTTCAATTTCCCGCCTCGGGGAGTAAATAAGGCGTGCGATTGTTGGGAAAAACACGACCTGAAAAGTGGAATGATTAAATTGAGGACGTACACAAACTAATGGAAAAACAGCTAATGTTACGCTGGATTAAGTTTGATAAAAATTCAGAATTACAACTTGCGATAGAAATTGAGTTTAGCGTTAAGGAGTACTGAAATATTTTAAAACCGTTTACAATGTTACAAAATACGGTAGTGAATGTTGATAAAGATGAAGAGCACGGTACATAGATTAATTTAAAAGAACAGCATAAATATGCACGGCTTGACATAATGTAAACATAAATAAAGCTGTAACACTATAAGTTTTCTAAAAACATGGAATAATATTAGATAACAGAAAATAACTTAATTCTTCTACTGTATACAAATTTTTTATTAGTAACAGTTGTATAGAATTACCAACAATTCAAATCAACAAGAACCAATAAACATTAATTTCCCATAAACGAAAAATTTTGAGCCTTAACAATGAATCATTTTAATTTTTATAAATCAATAATACAACCGTATCTATTTACATTTAAGATTTTAAAATCCGCAACTGTTTAACATTATTTAATTCGTTAGTTTCAAATTAATATTACTATTCTTTACCGTTTCCATAGCAACCGTAGCTGTTTAACTTCCCGTGAGAATTTAAAATCATCCAAGCTTATTAGGATCTTGATTAACAGACTTTACGAAAATAATTCTAATTAAATTCATCAATTTTTCATATTAAAGGCTTATTATATGAATCTATAAGTTTAGATAAATTTGTGATTAAACCCAGCACTTTAAGGGAATAAAAATTCTTGATTATACGGTGTAATATAGGTTAAGTGTTATTAAATATAAATAGCACTTCACTTATATAAAAGCGCTGAAATATTTAAGTTTTAAAACGCTTTTAAAATCGAGCCAATGGAGGACAATTTTGATACCGAAATTTGGCAAATTCGTGTCAGGATGATAATGGGTTGTGATTGGAGGGAATCGTGTCGAGGCAGACACGCATGGGATTTATGTTTGACACGCTATTATTCGCTTCTTCATAAAGCCCTTCTCCATCGAGTCAATTAAAGGATGGATTTTTCACATACAAAGCCCAAAGATCTTTTTTTATGTCAAAATATAATATGACGAATTTTTAATGGCTTCCTCATGTTATTTTTTTATTTTTTCAGTTTTCTGTATGGATCGCCGGTTTTGAATAGGATTTTTTCATTTTTTTCTAAAGTTAACCAATTAAGCAGTTACATTCTACAGAATGATGATGTAATTGCAGGTAATCACTTGAGGAAAAATCGAAAGTTCTAACGAAAAAATATGGAATGATTATCTATAAAAATCTTGCAAATGTTTCCATAGAAACGTCTTCGGGTAAGATACTCGGATTCATAACAGAAATACCAACTTATTTAAATAATCCCAGCGATATATGGTGAAACTTATCCATGCTTAAAAATTTGGCTGATTCGACAAAATATTATACATAGTTTTTTGAAGCAGTCGTGTTTTGTTTTCCTTCATTTAAATACGAACTAACTTTTTTTATGAGTATAACCAAATTTCCATTCAAATGAGAGTAATTTTCATTCCTACTTACGAAGAACCATCTACAAGAAACATGAACAAAATTGCAGCACATTACAAAAGACGACAAAAATATGTTGTCTAACATTTTGTCTTGAATGTTCTAACAATTCTCGAACCGAGCGTCACAACTTTTTGGATGATTTCATACTAAAATGAAAACAAGCAATATTTTCATCCAGCATTGTTGCATGTTTCCAACAATGAAATGGTTCAACAAGCTCACGCGCGCAACAATGAGATTTAAAAAATAGTGTTTCCGTGGACGACAATGGAACTTTCGCAAACTTTACTTTTTCTTATCTTAAATATTTAAACGTTTCCATTCAGCTTTAGGAATACCAAAACAAAGTAGAACTCGCAATAAGAAAAGCAAACTACCTCAATCCTCATTTTGCCTTGTATACCCCATTCCCTTAAATTGCTTTTAATAGCTAATAATAGAGGTAAAGTGGATCCAACCAGTCTTAAACGAATGACCTAAAGAAAGACGCATGTTTTTCAGCTAAAGACCAGATGACACAATTTTACCATTAAGACGTCTATCGGAACAGAGTGGTCATCAAATGCCCAATAAAGATCCCAAGTTAACGTAGAAAAAAGTCATAAGCCACCGCATCCTAGTAAACAATGCAGCAACGGTATCCAGGCAACAACATAAAACCCCCGTTTGCGAGCAACGATAAAGGCGACCTAATCCATTACATGATAAGGAACACAATGGAGGCAGGGCCGGCTTCAATAAAGGTCCGATGCATCATCCGGCCATTACGATGATTGATAAAGATGAAATTGGTACAGCGGGTTGCCATAGTTACCCCGCCATAACAACGGGGGGAATGATAGTGATCATTAAGAACAGTTTAGTGTGATGGGTCGTAAGTAAGCGAGGAATTAAAGTTAGTAATTAAGGGGAAGTTATGAAGTCATCCGCATGGGGGGGTTTAATTCGCGGCTTCTTTACGACTAATTCCAGCGTATACTCCCACTTTGCATTCATAAGAGTGCAAAAGTTTACCTTTATTTCCATGAACTTCCGCAAGAACATGAACTAAATTGAATTGTAATTTTACAGTACATTATGAACTTCTCCAGCCCTAACTTTCTAGTATAATTCATCTTGAATAAGTCTACAATAATAGAATAGCTATAGACCATAAAAATGGCCTGTCTAGAAAATTACTCTATCAAGTAATATCCCAAAATGATGTGAAATCATTAAATAGAGAATAAAATTTGGATAAAAAATATATAAATAAAGTGCTAAAAATTTTCTTTTTCCGATTTTAATCAGAACACTTTTTATGGAGAAAGGCTATTTATCATAAGGGCTCCCGGATATCCAAGTGGGTAGCGCGTTCTCCTTTGTGAGAGGTGAAAGCAGGCCTGGGTTCAATTCCCTATCATATGTGTGAATTTAACCTCAACTGTCGAAGCACTTGTTAATAGTACTACTACAACCAAGACTATCATTGGGCGTACATTACATTTATTCTTATGGGAAGATGAATACGCCCGATTTCAACCATCAACAATGGTCGTCTGGGTGACAGGTTGTGGAAAACGAAAATTTCACTAAATTTTCTTTTATTGTTTCTTAACCTTGGAAATTGGAAATCGTAAACTTAAGTATCTTTATTCAATTTTATTTCTTTTGGGTCTTGTCTCGACCTAATCATTATTGATCAAGTAAAAACAGCAATATCAATTAAATCAACAATTATTTCCATTATTAGTACGATTATATGAAATTATATAACAATTATACCAATCAATATGTATAATTGAAATTTTTAATATATCAAGGGATGAAGCAACCACCGTCAATGACAATGATTTATTTTTATTGTGTTATTTTAGGCGGTATCACCTGATTGTTGTCGATGCAATATATTGTAATTTCATTTTTATATATAAGCATCATAAGCATAATCAGAAGTTAACAACAATACCTTTATTTGTTGACTCTCAACAATATAAGTTCGATTATTATTATTAATTATTATTCAGCTGTAGTATTGAAAATTTAAGTCTCAAACAGTCATCTTTTTGACCCCCGAGTTACTAAATATTCCCTATTCATTTTCTTATAATTAAGTATTCAAAACTCTTTCTCATCTGTAAATCTACAATGATAACACTGATTTAAATCAACATTTCCTTCCAAAATTTCCATTCTATTCCCCAAATGATTCAAAACTTCATTCTAGATCGATTCCAGAACCTTATCCAACTCAAAACAAAGACCATCGTTTTCAGCGATTCTCCATGCTTTTTCCTCACAAAAACACTTTAGAAGAAAATGAAGGCACATTATAAAGACAACATTTTCCCAGCATTTTAAACCCATTTGCTGACCCGATTCTCGGTGGAATCTCATTCGCGAAAGTTTTCCTCAAGACCAAAAAAGGAGTCCCTCTACCGGAAGAAAACAAAAGCACAACAACCGGAAAAGCGTGCTCATGGAGAGAGAGTGAGGTCATTTCCGCGTTGCATTTCCATTTATACGGATTCTTATGCAGTTTTCTGTTACGGTGGGAAAAAGCCATTAGCAGAAGAAGATTTGGAATAAAAGAGTCTGTTATGCAAGAAAAAACTGAAATTCTGTAGGATTTTTCTAAATGAAAAGAGCTCTCTCAGAAAAGGGCTGAAAATGGCAGTTTTTAAAGGTGTTTTCGAAGGGATTTCAGCGCTGCAAATGCATTCTGAGCAAAACGGCCGGAAGGAATGTTTATGCACGAGAATGACTTCATTATTTCACGGGGAAAAATAGATAAAGGACTTCCTTAAGAATGGAATCCATAATGGGTAAAAAGAATGCAATACTCGCTCTTAAGAATGATGATGAACTTGCTGAGAACAACACGAAAGCATCCTAGTAATGAGTGAACAATGTAAATATAGGTAAGGCGAAAATCTCTTCTAACAATGGTAAACTGGCAGTAGATAATATTAACGAATTCCAACAATAGCCTAACAATGATATAGGTAAGTAGAAAATCTCTTCTGACAATGGTGAAGCTGCTGAAATAATATTTACGGATTCCAACAATGGCTAAGCAATATTACAGGCAATACAAAAATCGCTTACAACAATGGTGGAGCTGATGAAAGCATAATTAGCTAATTCTAACAGTGTCTAAGCATTACTATATGTAATGCAAATATCGCCCCTAGCAAATTATTGTAAATAATATCGATGAGTTACAACAATAGCTAAGCAATGCTGTAGGTAATTCAAAAATTGCTCCTGACAATGGCGAAGCTGGCGGAATCAAGAATAATGAATTCTAACAATGGCTATGCAACTTCCGACAATGGCTAAGTTGATGTGAAGAAAATAATTTCTTTAAATACTTAAATGATAAAGTGAAATCTTAAAATGTTAGAATCGCTAGAGATGAAAATGAATAAGTTAAGAATATTGAGTATGAAACATGAAAATCAAAATATTTAAATTAAATATTACACACACGTAAAAGTATATGAAGACGAAACTCTAAAATAATTTCAAATTATAAGAATGATATATATTAACTCGGAAAGAAATACATATGCTATGATACTGATGTAATTTTCTCAATGTTTAATAAATATTTTTTCAAGATAAACTTCCATTCTTAAGTAATTAACTTCCAGAAAAAAAACAAAGAATCTTAAGTCTCATTTGATACGGAATTCCAAGCCTTATCTACCGTAACGTAGCAACGGATACCTGATCTCCTGGGGAATTCCACGGAAATCTACGCATGCCGAAAATAAGTTCCTAATTGAATATTCCATTCATTTCGGCAGGTTGAAGCCCAAGTTTTCGAGAGGTCTCACGAGATGGCACGTCTAATTCTGTATCAAAAAAATTTAATTTCGCAAGTTGCCAAAGTTGGCGAAATCGGAGGATTAGCAGAGAAAAGGCAGTGATCTTACGCTTAGGGTAAATTTGAAGGGGGATTCTAACTTAACATGACATCCTCTCTTATAAAAATGGTCTCTCATATCCAATGAGAACAGCTCAAACATCTATGCTATTTAAGTGGTAGAATAGACAATGATTGAAGTATTAAAATAAGACAAATAAGGAAAACTGGGCTCTTAGAATGAGTAGAATATTAAAAGAGAGTAAAGCATCAAAGACATTTTAAAGGTTTCAAAAGAATCAAAGCTTACCGTATTAGAGATCGTATCGAGGTAAATTTAAACCCAATAATATTTCCGAGAAGCATTGTTGCAAATATTTAATAATGCAATGTTCCACACGTATCACGCGCTCAACAATCAGATGAAATATTAAGCTCTACATGGACTACAATGGGGCTGGTATTTACAACAATATCTAAATTTTCCGAGCTACGCTGAATAGTTTATGTGATGTAATGAATTATTAAATGAATAATCAATTGGTAGAAGATCATATGTCAAAGTTTTAAGAAAATTATGTCTTAAGTTCGGAATTAAAAACGAATTGCTTTTGGAAGAATATTTAAAAAGGGAAGGAAGACTTTAAAATGAAGTAGTTTTTAAATATTAAGGAAGATTTTCTGGAGAACATATATCTTGTAGTTTGGACATAAAGTCAAGATCGGCTTTAAACAGAAGAATTTAAATGAAACAAAACAGCCATAAAATATAATAACAAAGGCGGAAAAATAAAACCTTCAACAGTGGCATCCATCGTCAAGGCAACAGTTCGCGCAGTTATTATTAAGTATTAAAAGTATTCGCGCAAAATTTCGCCAATTAAAAAATATCTATCCGATTTTAAAATTAATTCAATGTTGTTACTCATATTTTGCTATTTTTGCCAAACAAGAACGTTTAGAAAATAAAATCGATTTCAAATAAACGTATGCGTCATCCAAGCAACAGAGTTGGAAATTAATGTATACTGACAGAATTTTGCCGATCTTTATCGAGTTTTTAGAATTCCCGGTGTAAAATGATGTTCCGCAACAAATTTACGAGAGATTAAGTTTGAGCATGTCGAATAATACTTTGATTAGGGAAATGGAGAAGAAACAATGACGGTTTCGACTGTTGCCCGAATTGCAGCAATGTCAACAATATCGAGATCGCCAGCGTAAGCTATAACAATGCCAGTTTTGATTGTTGCCCGCAACGTTCCAACAACACCTCAACATTATCGAGGTCGCCATGTTTAGTAGAGATGCCTGCAATAGCCCTAATCTAGCCTCATAGCCTAATACTTCAACAATCCCCAGCAACAATGCCGACATCCCCCAACCCATCCCCATCCATGGAGACGGAATGGACCAATAAAAGTGAAGGCCTTATGCATTATGAACCGTAAAAACCGCCATCCATTTAAAACGACTACTACATTAATAAAGTTTGAGAGAGAAAGGTCGCGCTGAAATTTTAATTGAATTAATCAAGCCATACGGTGAATTAGGGGTCTTTAATCGAAAAAAAGAAGAAGTTTTTGGAGAGATCAAAAAGGCAGCACCTGCGAATCGTCACTCTTATTCTTCTTCTTGATGAAATTTCCATTAAAAAGATATTGAAAAAGGAAATTTATAGAAAAAGTTGAGAAAAGAGTTTCGACATGAGCCCAGCTTTAATTGACTCTTTGAAATTCTCAGAATGATGATGATTGAATTCACCGAATGATTTAGTTCCTCATTCAACCGGTAGGTAGCGATCTTAAAGTTGTGTAATGATGCTGGTTCTACAGAGCTGGTGAGAGATGATAAATCAAAAATCTAATGTAGAAGGTAAAGTGTAATATTGAATCATAAAATCAATAAATACAAAATGAAAATGTGAAAATGAAATAGATTTCCCTAATTGTAGGAATTCACACATTCGTGACAATGTTATATACCTGCAGATTTGGCTGCATAATTTCTATATCAACACATGTACGAAATACCAGGAATTGCTTATAAAAAAATACCTGATACAAACTCTGGGTACCGCTAAGAAAAGCAATTCCTCTGAATTTACAGTGTAATATATAAAATGTAAATGAGTAGATTGGGCCTATTAAGTGCCAAAAATACACTTTAAAACGTAAATCATTCGAAAATGTATTTTTAGAGGAATACTGCTTTAGGATTTAGACTAAACCAGAAGTACCAATACAACTCCGACCGGATATTATAAATATATAAGTAAGTATATACGGAGATACATTTAGCAATAATCAGAGGCATGCACCTACAGATCAATAAACTATGTCGTTATTATTGTTACTAAAATTATTTTCGTTGTTTTTATTGTTATTGTCGTTATTATTGTTGTTGATTATGATCATTCAATATCTCCCTAAAATAAAAACTATTTTATTATTGTAAATTTCCTATCAGATCTTGATGAAACCCAATTTTGTAAACATCACGGTATGTATGTATTTATACTACATTGACATGATTATATAATTAAATTATTATTATTACTACTATGAATATTATTGTTGAAATTGAACTATATCTCTAATTTGAGGTCCTTTATAATGTAAACAATTACTTTAATTTAACGCGTACCATTTTGAACTTTATGCACTCAAACGTTGCGTATGTTTGGTAAAGGAATTTTCCCATAAATTATGAACAAATTATATGAAGTCTTACCATAAAAATATCGTTTTTGTTATTGCTATTATCATCATTATTACGTATATACCATAATTATTTAAACTCCCTGAAATAAAGATGATAATTATTATTGTTAATTTCCTATGAGATTTTGAAGAAACCGATCTCTCTAAATATCTCAGTATATAAGGATGTATTTCCTCAACAATGACATGATTATCGCTTCATTAGATACTTGCGCAACAATGAGGCGGTACCCATTCTTGCGACTTTCCAACAAAGAAAAGGTTACCCATTCGGGTTTCATAGCATAAGGTCTGTCATATGCATTGGTTTATCTCTTTGAGGAACATTTAAACGCATAGAAAGCGTAGGCGGTTAGATTGGGGTCATGAGATATAAGTTAAGGGCGTCGGCTCCTTGACTGTCTCTCTTTATTTGATGGGCGTTCCTATGCAAAGATTAAAGACACGCATCTTTTAATCGAGACACAATTGATACGACCTTCTGACCACGGAATACAGGAAGTTCCATTGTTGGGCGGTTTTCTGTCATAGTTTCCATTGTTTGAAAAACAACCTATTTTTTGGAGGCAATTCATCGAACAATACACAAGTTGTCCAAGATTAAGACAGAAATTAAATTAACACTAAAATCTGTTTATCATGAAGTCATAACCAAAAATTATGGACAATCCAAGAATACATTTCGCTCAAACAATTGTCTATTGTTGCTCACTCATCCACAAGGGGATACGACAATTGGTCGCAACAATGAGCATCCTTTAAGAGCAATGAGAGTCTCTATATACTAAATCAAAATCCAGAATTTTTTATATCATAAATTTGACGTTTTATTCAGTATTCTATATTGGAGGAATATTTCGAAAATCAACGCGAAAATATTTTTCGTGTATGCCTTTATAAAGAATGAATTTCAGGAGAAAAGCGTAAATAATAGAGAGAATTTTACAAGAGAGCATACGTTATAGAAATAAAATTCTCAACTTTTACTTGTGTATGCTACCAGGGGATTCATGCACCATAGGTCTACGAGGGCTGTTCAAAAAGTTCCCGAACTTTATTTATTACAGCACAAATATTTCACTTACAAATTATTGCTTCGAGTCTCCTTAAAAGTACTCCCCACCCCAACGTATACACTTATCCAAATGGTATTTCCACTATTTAAAACAGTCTTGGGACGCTTCTTTCGGACTGTTCATAAGCTCCTCCGTCGAATTTTTCTTTATTTCTCGAATGGTGGCAAATCTTTTTCCTTTGAGCGGGGTTTTTAGCTTAGGAAATAGGGAAATGTCACATGGAGCCAGGCTTAGTGAATAGGGTGGTTGAAGAAGCACAGTGGTCTTGTTTTTGGCTAAAAAGTCACGAGTTGCTCGTGTTGCTCCTGGTCTGCTGTCATCAGGTGAGGCACGAATTTGTCCTCGACTCGATGCATCCTCAATTTTTCCAGTTAGGATTTCGTAGCAGAACCAACCGGGATGCCACGCTCCTCTGCAAGCTCCCTGACAGTCAAACGTCAATTTGCACGAACGAGATCGTTCACTTTTTCGATGTGGGGGTCATCTGTGGACGTTGATGGTCTTCCGGAACGCTCGTCGTCTTCCACTGATTGCCGCCCGTCTTTGAACCGTTTAAACCACTCATAACACGCGGTACGTTTCATAGCATGCTCACCAATAATCAACTCAAAAGTTTCGGTGAAAGATTTGCCCAGTTTCACGCAGAATTTTACAGAAGAACGCTGCTCCTTCAAAGAGCTCATTTCCGTGGACCCGATTTTTCGCCGCACTCTACGATCATCTGTTCACATAAACATCCGTAACTAATGAACAAATCAAGATATCGACAAAGTGATTGAAGGTGGTTATTTGGGAAGCTTTCGCGGATACAACGCTTACAGGCAGATTAAAAAATAACCAACTGGAGGCACACTATAAAAAAAGTTCGGGAACTTTTTGAACAGACCTCGTACTTTTCCCTTTAAGTTACCGTCGCATATCCATAGAAAATAATCTATGAACTGTCCAGATCTAGCATCTACATTTCCTATTTAACTTGCAGAATCTGTTTTTTATATAATTACAGTCAATAAGTTCCACATGAATTTGATGGGAAGAAATACTGAAAATCTTATTGTCTAATGTTGAACATTCTAATTTGCACACAAATATATAGAGAGTTATAAAATTGATGGGAATACATTAATAATTACTCATAAATGCTAACTTTCAATTTCATTGTTTCGTTGTTGATTGTTGAGACTTTAAATTGTCGAGAGATAATTAAACTGTTAGATTGTTGAGCCATTATTAAATTGTTGGATTGTTTAGAAATTAATAAATTGTTAGATATTTAGCCATCATTAAATTATTAGATTGTTGACACATTACTCAATTGTTAGACTGTAGAGACATTATTAAACATCGGCAACAATGCTGATCGACAATGGCTATAATCCTATCCCAGAACCAGTCGAGGCTTAAATCAAAGGAAGATCATGAACCCCAATTTGGTATGTAGATCAGAGCATTATCTGTGATGAGCGTATCAATATGCTAAATCCATCATTCCTCTAATACATTCCCCACTCACTCTATAATACGTACGCTGATCACCAATCATCTCAATTTTCTAGATTATAGAGTTCCACTCTAGGAAATGTCCTCAAAATAGGAACAGATCATAGTGGAACATCATTATTTTAGGAAGGAATAAACTAGTTTTAGTGAAGCCCTGAAGCCATGTTCGGATGGAAAACTCTCTATTCGTGATTAAAAGAGAATCACGTATCGTTAAATCCGTGATTTTGGAAATAATAGTGACGTCGAATGGGGCACAGGATGATCGGAAACTAAATTAATTGCCTTCTCTTTTGTATAGAATGTGACAATGGACTTTGATTTGAAATTCAATGGGCTGGATATGAAAAGGGAAAAAATAGAAAAAAAAACAAAACACAATCGATGGCAGCTCGGCTGAATTATATTTTATTTATTTTTTCATCCATCGTATCCAATGGTGATCAAATTTACTTCAATTTATAAGAAAATTATCTTTTTATAATAATCACAGGGCTCACATGCTATGTTCATGCATTTTATTCATCCGAACTCAATAACTTCAATAGGAAATACGTGTTCATTTCTCATTTCGTTTCAGACTTTTTTTTGGTATTGTAAAACTAAATTAGAACTGATGTTTGAGTGAGGAAGGAAAGTTAAAATTGAAAATGTGATAGAGATTCTTATTTTATATAGTAGAATATTGTGTTCGATTCGATATCGCGAAAATTTTGACTGATTTTTTAAGTATTTGTACGAAATTTTGAGTTAATAAACTATTACATACGAATGAATTGAGTAGTAAATATTCAAAAACTATAAATAAATAAGGAAAAGAAAAATAAACAATAATAAATAGTATCTAATAACAATAAGAAATCAATAAGTAGTAATGGCATAAATAATAATAAGTAAATAAAAGACAATAATCGATGATAATATAATAATTAATTAATAATGTATATTTTAAAATAAATAATTAGTCATAAAAAGTAATGATAAAGTAATAATAATAAAAAGAAAAACCAAACTGTTATTGTCGTTGTAGAAGTATTATTACAAGTGCTTCCTTAGCTGAGGTCATTTCCCATAAATAGGCTCCCACCGGGAATCGAACCGGGTCACCACTTTCACCTTTCGCAAAGGAGAACGCGCTACCCACTTGGTTATCCGAGATCCTTGTAAATATCGTGTAAGGTAGGTATAACACTACAAACAGGATAGCAACCTACCAGAAATTCAGTAATAATAATAAAATAGTAATACTCATCAATGTTGTTTGTATATGAAAATAGCATTGAAATTTTACATCAATTGATATGAAAACTTTTGCGACATCTAACGTTGAAATGGGGGGATTATTCCATGATTGGCTGTACGGCAAAGCACTTGAAAGAGCGGTGACCAAGTGAGACATGATGACCTACATAAATGCAGACTCCAGCCTCAGCATGCATTATACAAATACATCTGAAAAAATCTTACAAGGAAGAAAAACCCGGATCTTAGAAATTATTACATAAATTCAGATAAAACTGCAACCAATCTTTTATATTTTGAATATTAACTAAAGAGTTAAGTACCAATGAACATGATAGCATGTTCCGGCTCTCTATATCCTAATTAAAACATGAAAAAGAGGTGTTTCTGAAATGATATTCTCTTGCATACATCTCCATGATTTTACTTTCATTATCGAATAGGTCAAGGTGGCAGGAAGGACGTGAGATTTTGCTCATAAAAAACCACTCTGGCCATTTATACCGATACCTTATTAATGCGTATAGAATCTGTCAAAAATTTAAACTGATTTCCTTAAAGGATTCATAGGATGATACATAGATACCTACATAGGCATACAAGATTATATGCAAAGCAATAGATGGACTTAGATGGCTGTTTATTGGAGAATCGGATCGTTTTACACAGGGACTTTCATATCGATATGAATCATGCTTGGGAATGCAGTTCCAGAAGGTATTTGGTTGCTCAGAGTATCAATTGTTTCTGCTTTAACTCGCCGATAATCTTTACTTCTTTGAAGCTATTCTATTACTGGTAGCAAGTTGCATACATCCAACCGAGTCATTTTTGCTCATTGTTGGCTTTTAACAAACGGAAGAGGCGATTCTGCGCAACAATTTAAATAAATTTTCAACAATGAGAATCATTGTTGCACTTTGATTACATTTCAGGATTGTTATCAATTGTAAATTTCAATTACATAAAAATTGATTTGAATTTATACAAATTTCATTTGAATTTCTTTCAGTAAAGTAGGATTTTTCAACAATAAAAGAAAATCTAAGAAATAAATCTCTTCATCATTTTTCATTTCTGATTTACGACAAAATCCCTCAAAACTGGAATGAAATCCATTCATCAACGACAGTATTTATCAAATTGAAAAACTAAACCTCCATTAATTACCATCATTATTTCTCCTGCTTGACACAAACGCAATAATCAAATATCGCAATCTATTATAGAATGAATTAATAAATAAACTGCAAATTGTATTCGCTACCTGAATACCTTTTGAGAAGCATACAATTTCGATAGCAAACATCTTACGACAGACAATTCATGGACTAATGGATGAGTATATGGAATAACGGATTAGTACATGGAATAATAGTTCTATTAAGATTATAAGGAATTTACTCCACCCAATGTAGAAGGAATGCATCTTATATCAACATGGATGGAAAAAGAAATGAGCCAAGATGAAACCTACCAAAACCTAAGGAAGAAGCCAACCCAAAAGGAAGGCCATCAACCCTGTATAGTAGGTGGAGTGTCTACTTCTTCCTCAACTTTCCTCCGTTGGCGAAAGTTGGGCATCACCGTAACTCACCTCCACCAAGAGCACCGTTGCACGAAATGTGGCAACAGTGCCTTCCCGACCCAAGAGCTTATGTGTGGAAGGTCTTAATTAACCCTCCAACGCAATCACGCATCGCGATGCTCAGCTGTCTCTCTCTCTGGGGAAGGCTTTTTTCAATCGCCGGCAAATCGAACTTGGAAATTCAGGTAAAGTCAACAGGAATCGCAGAGTTAATGAGATAAACGTTGATGATTTGATTCGAAAAAATACACGAAGTTACTAACGAACGGAGCTATGAGAAAATTTCTACATGCCGTTGCCCGAGAAACGGAGCGTGCGTTTCCATGGAGATGTGTATGTGAATGTATATACGTTTAAAGCATCGCTGTTGCCATAGCGCATGCCATCGCTTAAGAATGGAATGTTAAAAAGAAGATGGGTTTAAAAGTGTGGATTCGTGAATTGCAAAAGGTCAAGCGTTAATTCGTGAGTTTATTATTAGTGTTGGTGATTGACGAATCCTGTGTGTAATTCGATAATACAAGAGATAAAAGTCGAGTTAGTCTATTTTCAAATTATGTAATAATTGTAATACATAAGATAAGAAGTCGTACATTTATTGAAAGGACATTTGATATAAGCAGTCAATTTTGCAGAAAAAATGTTCGGACATGATATGAAAAATTCGCTTGAGAATGAATCTATTTTTGTGATTTTTTTTCATTTCATTTACTATGCAACATGTACATAAATAGTGAACAATCCTAAAAATAAGTTTATGCTTGAAAGTGTTAAGTTTCACATTTACAGCGCGGAATTCTGTAAGTTATCTGAATCAAAGGTGCAAAGAATATCGTTTTTTTGATGATTCAACAATTGCAGCAAAAGGATACAACAATGGGACAACAATCAATGGAGTAGAATCAAGAATGTACAATAATCAACATAGCTCGAAAGGAATATCAATCAAGAGCAATCTCCAATCCTAGCAACAATTCACAATTTCAACTATTTCCTAAGATGATGAAACAAATAATATAAAAGGGAAAAGGAGGAGGAAGCCAATAATGGGAAGCGTTGCATGGTTACGAAAGCAATCTGCCGAAGAACACAACTCTTTTCGAAAGATTTTCGAATGGGTTCGCCTGAGCGAAATACGTAGAGGTGTCAATTTTTGCAGCTAATCAAATTACGAGTGCAGGTGGCATTCCTACAAGAATAGAGCAGATTGTATGGGAGAAAAAAAGCTATCTGGAAGCCAATCTTACCCGTAGTTTCATGAGGTGAAGGAAATGAAAAATTCTACGTTACAAACTACACAAAAAATATAACTCATGTTTGCCATAAACAAACAAGATGAATATTGCTGGATGAAAAATCTATGACCTAAATGATGCAACGCACGCAATTCCATGTAAAAATACACTGAAAAGTTCTTTCAATTGAATTTCCTTCACTCATTGTAGGAAAAACATTACTTGATTCGCCTAATACAACTACAATGAATTTTTTGCTAGACATTGTTGCTGCAATGCATTGTTAAGTGCAACAATGAAAGAATAATAGTTGCATAACGTCTGAATTTTGATTAAAAGTACTGTTACCATCCTGACTGAATCATATTTGGAATAAATGAAATGTAAATTATGCTCTATCATCTAACGGATAAAATTCCGGTGTAGTTGAGACATTTCCGTAAAAATTTTAAGTGAGTCAACTTTGCTTCCAACATTTACTGTATGGAGTGAAAGTAATGCCTGATGTAACATCCTAAGTAATTTAAGGGTAATTAGTTGAGGTTAATTTGTTTGGTTACGTTTTGTTAGTTTAGCCAACGTTTATTTACTTAAAGTTAATTAGCTAAAAGTAAATTAGTTTAAGGTTAAAAAGTTTAATTATTTTTGTATAGACATATTGCGGAAAATAAAATTTAAGAGTAGGTTAATGGTAAATTGATTGCAAGAGACTATTTCAATGAATAGTAAGAACCATTACAAGATAGCTGTACAGAAACTATTTCCATTTTCACGTTGTTGGTATACGAGAAGGAAATACTACTGGTAATTTCAAAAGCGCTTCGACAACTGAGATTAAATCGCATTACTGCCTCCACTGGGAATCGAAACCAGGACCATATTCATCAAAGTAGAACGCGTTTCCCACTTGGCCATACTGGACGACTTGGCCCAAATGGTTGATATTTCTTACCTAGGTTGCTAGGCTACTAGGTAATTGTTAAATACAGTTCAACTCCTTCTATTAAGCTTTCCGATGCATAAAATTAATTGCTATTTTCGTTGACATTCTTTTCATTGTTACTGCGTTCACTACCGTTACTATTATTGCTCTTCTCACTTTCCACGGCTATAATCCAGGTTTTTCTTCACCCCATTGTAGTTACAGATTATAACAATAATTCTTGTTTCTTTTTTGCCATAGTTACTGTAATTATAAACGATAAAATTAATACCTTTATCGATTTTCACAGTCCTTGTCACTTTTTCTCCATGGTCGATTATAATGATAATTTTTGTTGCCACTTTTCATTACGGATACAACTGTTGCTACGTTCGATTTTTACTACATTGTCGTTTAATGTTACCTATTGCAATGATCTCCATATTTATGATTGTTAGAATTGTTTGCGATCGCCAGAACAATGTTGTCGAATATCCTCTCGGAAATCAATTCCACAACCAATTCCACTATAGGAACAGGGGTCTGCGAAGATGACAGGAAGGTAAATTACAGCGAAAAATCAAAAACACACATTTTTTTAAGAAAAAAACAGCTTTCAGAGAATCGACACACGGGTACACAGTTTCTCACACCCTCTGGCGGATGTAATTGAACACGGGATGCGCCAAAAAAAATAACGAAGCAAGAAATGTCGATATGTGTGTGTATACCCAAAAAAAAACAAAACAATATCACCACCCGAAAAGGCAATTAAAGAACGGTAATTCACGGGCAAAATGATGAAGATATTCATCAAGTTTTCGTTCGAATACAACAGTACGATGCTCCAGCGAAAATTTTCGCAGATATCGAAAAACAAAAGAGGAACGGGGGTTAAGGGGCACTCTGGGAAATGCACTACTTTTCAGATGAATAATTCTGGCCGTGACACTCGATAAAATGGGTAAGAAGGAATGTTTGATTGGTCATTTTGAAAGAAATATGTGCTCGTGAGAGAGCGTGATCCTTTTGGGAATTATTGATGCCGTGACCCATCTCAAGCTAATGGAAACATCTCTTTGACATTCCCAATATATATTGTTGATGACGTACACAATTCTGCACTATACATATAAACACGATAAAGCGACTGCAGGTTTTTCTATGATTACCATAAATTTACATTTTCTATTATTACTTTGCTCTATAAATCTAATATATTATTCAGCGACACATATCACAGAATTAGATATGAGGATGCAAGAATAATAATCTGACGAAAAACGTTCAATAGATTCAAATTTTTAACGTTTTTATAGAGTGAATTAAAATTGCCCGACATTCGACTATTCCAAAATTCTAAAATCCATATCGTTAAACAATATTAACCTATCCTATCCGCTATGTACTTTCATGTTAATCAATTATTGATACAAGTTAGAGTATCACTAAAGTATGGATAATTTTTTCAAGTATTGATCTCACGCTTTGGACTCAAAAATTAGATAATTACTCATAGTTTTAGTTTTAATTTATTTCTTCATTCCTTATAAGTATATACTTCATTCCAACAAATCATACCATAAAAATGTTCTGATCGAGAAAAAAATCAAAGTATCTGGAATTTATAGTCATCACAATTAAAGAACGGGACAACTTTCAATTCCACCAACAGAAACATGAGCAATGTACACGGTCATGTGGCAGATGTCATAATCACTCATTATTGCAGCGTTGTTTTTTTCATATTTGTATTCTTGTGTCAATATCGTACCCACAGCATTGTTGTGTTTTGTAGCTGCATTATCATATGGTTGAATTATTCAGGCCAGCTGAGATAAATGAAACAGTCAGTAACAAATGTATCAGGAAATTACCAAGCAAATTTATTTTATCCAAGGAAACCAAAAGAAACATTTTTTATTCTTTCTTAGGGCTCGGGGATGTAACCCTGGTAACGATATAAGCTGTGCGTTAATTAATTATATTTTGAATCAAACAAGGGATTTTATATACATCATAATGGGGAATTTTCATCATATTTTATATTCATCAACTCAATGATTCAATATCTTAATTATATCATTAATGATTCATGGAAATACCAATTGCTTCAAAACATACATACGTGTTGATCAACAATTGTAAATCGGGGTAAGCCTATTAGAACAAGAATAACTAAGTTATTAAAGAATAGCCTGTATCAAATTATGAGTGACATATACCGGATGCTACAGCCAAAGTATATCGATTATATGTTGTTATGATTTTACTTATTATTCTTGTTGCTACTATTATTGTTTTCATTATTCCTATTCTTATTATTGTTACTATTATTCGTTTTATTATTCCTATTATTATTGTTATCGATGTTATTGTTGCTATTTCTATTCTATTATTATTGCCATTGTTATATATTGATTTACATATTATGATTATATATGCTTGCATTTGTCCGTACACACACATGCACCCAAGAATACATACATGCATATTTATTCAGGTTGAGCACATTTCGAGTATAAAAGCAACAAAAAAGAGACTCCATTTCAATACATCACCCAGAATCAACACTTTTCGAGGGAAAATTAAACACGTGTTACAACTTTCAAATTTATATCTCTCGTATTTTAATATCGCGAGTGAAAAAAAACTGTTATTTTTTTATCAAGTTGACAGATGGACCATCCATTACAAGGTGCGATTTTATGGGGGGAAAAAAACAAACAAAACAGCGCCATTGGCGGGAGCGATCGAAAGCTCAAACAATGGCAACGCACGCGGACTGTTAGAAAAAAATATGGACACAAAAGAATATTCCAAAGCGCCCTCGATGGAGATCATGAAAAATGCAGCATCGCACTGAATTCTGGGATCTTTCGAGATGTTCGTGAGTTTGCCCAACACTTCACCGTGCTCGTGACTTCGATTTCACGCCCAATTAAACTGCTCTTGAAAATTCCACTGTTTTTAATTCACTGTTTTTTAAGCTTGATTGTAAAGTAAAATAAGCAGATGATAGCTATGGGTTAAGTTGCTGAATAACTACATATGCCAATCCATAAAAATGTAGACTTTGGATGTAAAAATTCTCGGATAATTCAACGCAGTAAGTCATAAAATATGTGCCATGAGTATTGCTGCACATGTTTTATGCATTGTTTTATGAGCTCTAACTCCAACAATGAAGAAGTTTGATAATTCTTTATTACCATGGCAGCCTGATGTTTTCCATATGTTAATTTTTCATTTAACAATAAACTTTAAATACGTCATAGATGGTTAAATTTAATTATTTAGGCGTTGATTTTGTATTATGTCGACATGGTGATTATAAAGTTTTCATAATCCTAAATATTTTATTATATTCATTAATTGTTAATTATTTAATTCTAAAAATATACTAATGTATGCCTTGTTATTATTCTTCGCCCATTCCTATCGCTTAATATAAATAAATAATTAATTAATATTCTATAAATATAATTATATTAATTATAGCAATATCGATTTTCTTTCAGCTACATTTTCGTCTGTTGGAGAAAGAGTACAAGAGTGATCTTTAAAGGCAAACATGAATTAATACTGAAGGTTGCATTTTAATACTGAAGAATTTTCTGACGACAAACAAAAATACATTTAAAATGTTACAATTATGTAGGAGTAAATTTAAACAAAAGAATAAATTAATCACTTTGCCGTAATTTCATCATCTACACATTTAGAATAAAAGACTTTCAGACCAATAATTTCAGGTGAGTCGAAGTACGTCTGAATATTTGATGAGGAGAGAGCTGATATTAAATCGCTAGAACATCCTAGATTTGATCTAGAAAAACCAGAAATTCGATTTCTTACTCATGTCTGCATTTAAATGAAACATACACATCAATCCCGTAGTTCAATTTTCTTTCCAATCCTAATCTTATCGAAACACATTGAAACAATAAATACGTTGGGGACATTGAGAAATATCGATATGCTATAAGACATGGGAATACGAGATGTCCATCTCTTTGGAGAAAACGGCAAATAGGCAAAAAAAAAGAAGTCGGGCGACCTATATCTTCTATAGCATATTCCAGTCTGCTCAGCGAAAAGGAGATTTGCAACACCCGTGCATATAATATGCTCTGTGCATTGGATGTGCAGATATGAATAGAAGAAAGACTGAGATTGGCGATGTATGTATATAGAGGGAGGCTGACCACTCTGCTTCTTTCTATCAAAGAGGGACCTATATATTCCATAGGAGGTGTTTCTATGCTCAATTGCGGAATAAGATACGTTCTCTCTCTTATCTCGTTGCTGTAGTTACTCATTGTTATCCATACAATGAGATCACTTTAAATGACACTCGATTTTCCGGTTTTTTACTTATCATTGTTGCGTCTTAATGATTTTAATTGTCTCTTCTCGTTGTTATAGTTACTCATTGTTGTCCTTCCACTATAGTCAACTTATTTGAAGTAACAATCGATTTTTACTGATTGTTGCTGCGTGTTAATAAGTTAAATTCTACTATTTATTTCCTACGGTTAATTTATGTTGCCTAGCGATCGTTTTCAAGTTATTTGAGGGGACAATCAGTTTTCTAGTTCGCTTACACCATTGTTATGCATCATTCGTTACAGATATAAGCTTTTACTTCTCATTCTCATATGCAAAATGAATTTAATTAAGATATACTAAAATTAGTAGAGGCATTTTTCTATCCGCGTCAACTTCCTAAAAATATCCCAATTGAATTTCAACGGGGTATTTGCTACCATAGTTATTTCTATTGTAGACATGTTGTATTTCGGTCATTTATTTGTCAGAGCAATGCAATGAAGAATTGCCCACGTGAGTAATAGGACTAGACCGTTCTAGTTTCAGGATTTCTTAAAAATGGGACAATTAACAGAGAAGTCAGTCATTAATTCCCTCGGGGCACTCTTATCTCTTTGCGCTGATTTCTCCAAAAAAATAAAGCCTTTTCTAGAAAAGTCCAATTCTAAAGAATCACGAAAGCAAAGAAATGCCTTCCAATGTACGAAAAAAGTCGTTTTCGTTTGTCAACGTATCTCGTTATATTTGCTCGGATGATTAATGGCATAATATAAAAATTGGCAGGAAATGCGCATTTTTATGCATTCGGAGCGAAAAAATGTATTTATTTATTTATTTTGGATCCTACACGTATCATTTTTCAAAGACCTTTCATTCATTATTCATTTCTCCAAGGGATTCCTTTTTGTTCCTTCGGTCACCTTGGCAACTCTTCTTTCTGTATCTTTTGGAGACGGACGGACATCTCTCGGATTGTCCTTCGATGTATATTTATGCAGGTTGTCATCAATCATGACCAATAAGGGATTGAGAGGATGGATGTCTCTTCGTAGAAATATGTATTCTCTCACGTATAACATATGACGCTTCTTTTCCAAGGATTTGATTGGATGGAATGCATTTGGGATTTACAAGGGTCTCGGGAATAAATCAATATAGTTCTCTCCTTTTAAGTTTTACCAGTGCTCTTGTAGTTTACGGGCAGTATTGATATGAAAGTTTAAGTAAAATTTTCTTATTTGCGATATTTTCGATATCCTTTATCTTGAATGTCCATAGGTGTCACTACTGTCAAATAGGGATCATGCTATGTCCCTTAATATTTCAACTTATAATTTACTTTTAAAAAACTTGGAAAAAAATCGAGTAATATCCCAGAATTTCATTTGGAGGGACCTACAATAAATTTGAATTTGCGAATACTTGATTCAACAATGACGGTCTACACGGAAACAAACGGAGAAAATACGAAATACCCAAAGAATTTCAGAGTAAAACGAGTATTTTTACGGAAAAAAATCAGGAAGTTAAATCATTGTAAGCTAATATGGATTATTTGGTTGACTACATTGTATCTTGCAACGTCTTCCCCTTCTGTAAGCATCTGAGGAAACTTCATCATATACAAAACTTAAATTTTCCACTTTACTATTACTTGGATGGATTGAAATTAAAGTAATCCTTCCTCATGATTATTTTGCCTGCGGAGAGGAAAGCTATTTTAGTATCCAATTTGAGCTTTAAAAGGTCACAAAACTAATGCGACCAGGTCAACTCTTAAGGTTAACATCCTAAGGTTACTTTTCTTTGGAACTGATAAGTAAAGGAGGCAATATTCCAACAATAAAAAAGACAATAAACAATCTCCCTAACTACTTACGGTAACAATAGCATGCCAACAACAATTGGTAAGTCAAATTACTCGTTAAAATACAATTAAAATAAAAATGACGATGATGACAACAAAAATCATCATTGAAAAGTGAAACGACAATGGAGCGAATAGTTATCGGGTTGGTAGCCGTGAAAACAATCACGGTAACAATGGTATCCGTTAAGATTACAGTGATTATGACAACAATAACTACAATTACTGGAATACTTTAATCACATACAGAACATTAACTCTTCTCTTGTAATTATTAAAAGCCATTATGCGATTTTTTTCGAAAGTGAAACAATAAATAATCACAAAACCATACGCCTAGATTTCGAGGAATTTCATCTTAAAATATGCAAGAATGAAAGCATAACTTTGTCTATATTCAACAAATAATAAATGACATCACTGGTTTCGACGGTTTCAAGTCATCTTCAGATACATATGAAGATAAATGAAATATTGACGCAAGCAAAGACTTGACCGTATATTCAAACAATGCTTTAATTCATTAAACAATACACCTTTCCAAAAACAATTAAAGACTTTAGACTAAGATATATAATGCTATTATAACACTGTGATGTATTTCAACGCAGTATTGTAACAATATGTATGTAATTGTATTTTACCCAATGTGTACCTGTAGAAATTCAATATGCTGCATGTATATATCATAACGAAATAAATATATCTCCTCAACAATCAAGTAATCAAATGAATAACGGGTTTCCTAGGAAACGGAAAGATAATATCTCATGTTATTTCTAAGGTAACGGATGGATAAAAATAACAAAATACATACATATGGGATACACCAATCTAATCAGCATACGGCAGTTGGTGTACATACCTGAAACGAAATAGAAATTACCATTAGATAGATATATAAATAGTATATTATTAATAAATATATATTTTCTCTGATTCTTGTCTTTCATTCACAAGCCAATTATCAAACACCTATTGAAAAAAATACACTTTTGCGAACAATGTTAATTTGGCTATTTAAAATTCGAGGAAATGTCCGTCAAAAATGTTTATGGATGTCATTTGGTGCTGATATCCTTTCATCATGAACCTTGATTGGACTTCCTCATTAAATTTTAAGCTCAAGTTCGTTGAGCCTCAAATTATCACTTCCTTTCACCTTTAAACAGTCTATTTTGGCACCCATAATTGGGGAAAAATTTCAGCTAAAATTTTATGCCTTTCTCGAAATCACCTTTGGGATAATATGGATTCCTCTAATGAGAATCGTGAGAGTGACTTATTAGCTAAATTCCGTGAAAATTATAATTGCTAATTAGTGAATCTAAACCTTTAAAATTTAATTCTTCTATTAAGTAACATGAAGAGGACCAGAAATAAGAATATTTTGCAGCTGAAAAATATACTATTAATTATAAGCAAGAGTATTATAAATTAGGTTGTACGAAAAGTGAAATATTGTGACCTGACTGGGACTCGAACCAGGCCTCCCCCTTTCCGAGTATTCCATTCTTTCTTTGTTATAAATTAACTATTGAAATTTAAGATTTAGTTCCATTAATTCATTTCAAAAAGCCATATTTATATCAGCCCAGTAGATATCTCCCTGAGTAGGCAAGTACAGGAAAAATGATGAAGCCTACAGGGCAAGATGAAGAGTGAATTAGTAAACTTCGTTATTCAGCATCACGCATACCTCGGTAGCTTTCGTTTTATCTCAGACATCAAGGATACTATTGCAAAATTAAATGTTAAATACATTTCTCTGTTTCGTAGGTAATGGTTGCAAGAACTAAAAGGCGAGAAGATTAATAAGGAATCACTTTATTTTCATGTCTTACACATCGGATTGTCGAATTTCTATTTTTTAATATTTTTAATTGTTGATTAGAATGTTCCATTGTTGAAAAATAAGATGTACACAATTATTATTCTAAGCTGATTAGAATAATCGTTTCTTAGTTACCAACAATGCCTAATTACCAATACCCTGCAATTCTTTTCTTTTCCTTTCGAAGAATTTGTGATAATAATTATTAATGGAGTTATTAATGTCTTTCATTTTATTCTGCTGACCTATAATTATTGTAAATGTTACAATAATTATTGTATAATCATTATTATTTTAAAAACTGCCGTGAATGTAACCAACAGCACTAAATTTTCATCAGAATTTCTCTTCAAATTTAATCCAAGAACCAATTCAACGAACAAGAAGGACATCCAAAACCTAACATAAAGCATACTGCATAAAAACCCTTATTCTTAATAATAAAGATAGATTTCGATAATTTTCGACCCCCTTATCGAGACATCGAATCCGGTATATCCTTGATCTTTTTACTCAATGAAGAGAATAAAAGCGGTCTTCAATTGGTTCATTCTTTGTGAGGCTCTTTCTTTTCTGCTGAGTCTATGCACATCTTTCCACAATGGGGCGTAATTCCCCCTTGTATAGCAGCTCCATCTATCGGAACGGAAAAAGGACCGATCTTCGGCCGTCTCATCCCGCTTACGTTGCTAGGAGACAGAAGGGGGCTTTGAGAAAAGTTTAATTAAATCAAGGCATTCTTAATAAGATCAGCTTCTTATCAAAAGATCAGTCAGCACGGCTAATTGAAAATGCTGACCTCCAAAAATGGAATGATTGTTTAACTTCGATAAACACAATAATGCATTCATAACAACAATACTTTCACTTGTGATAAACAATGGCTGACAGCGCTGTCTCCCTGGAGATGAGCTCACAATCTTCATACTACTGATGCTGCCGATGAGCGAAACATGATGCTGATGGATCATAAGATGTCTTATGAAAATAATAATTTTCGAGTCATCTCTAATTGATTTGCAGAGTTTAAGCATATGCTTGCTGTATATTTTCGAATCTAATTCGCAGCCAAGTTAAGAGATTGGAAGGATAGAGGGAAATAGTAATAACGCGTTTGTATAAGTTATTAATAAGTTAAAATATATGTCGTGTTGTATTCGCGAGTTAGAAAATCTAAAAATAACCTATGTGATTTGTAAATAACCTCAAGTTTTGCCTCAAGCCGAATTCCAGGATACATATGTAAATGTAGATACATGTAAAAATTAGCAATACATAAAACAGAGTACGAGAATAATAAAAATACGGCAATTAACTCTTGAACCATACCGAAATGCTAAAGAAAGCAATTCCAATTTAGTAAACAATTCCTAAATATATAACCAGAAAATATTCGACCTTTGCGGCATCACAGTCACTCTAAATAGAATTGACCTGACCTTTTGCGCTAGAAAAAGAATCACAAATAGTTTCATGGAAGAATTATTTTTGAGCTATCCATCGTCGCCATAGAAACCTACTTACTATCGCAGACCGCTTGTCAACATTATTTTGTTAACAAACCCAATTAAAACGAAATCCGTATATGTATAATTTTGCAATCTTCTAGCTTGCAACGCGTTTTATCTTTTCCATAAATATCGTAAATTCCCCTTTCTATAAGTAGGTATTCATTCAGATTGAAGTATTTTATTAACAGTCACAGCACTTTAATTTTCATAATTAACTTTTTTTTAAATATTAAGATTAATTTTCATATTTGTTTAATATAAGATAGGTAATGAAATATTATATAAGATAATATGTATATAAGATAAGTAATAAATATTATAATAAGTTAACTGTTTAGCAAGATTACTACTGGTATGACATAAATATAGTGAAAAATTAATGAATAGACCATTAAATTGGCCTTCAAATTAAGAATAACTGAAAATATGTTGCCTAGCAACGTGTTCATTATTGAATTTAGCCCGATCTTGATGATTCTAATTTATGCATTACACCGACCAACTACTATAAAAGCTTAAAATTCCGTTTAATAAATAGTTCAGGAATGAAAAAAACGTTGCTTTTCATCGCTACAAGTTCATCTGTTTCGCAATCCTTCTTAAATGCCATTATAAAAAGCGCAAATACAACATTTTTCGCTTCAACTGATGCATCATCTTTTTTTCGAAGTCTTTATATACCTATTACGATTTCCTTACTACTTGAGTTCAGACCGAACTTTCAATGGAAACCAAACTGCACATAAATAATTAGTTATAGAGTTAAAGGAACTCATTTTATGAATTTTGATACCCTTCATGTCCCTTGCGAAATTTTAGCAAATAAGAATTTTAAGCGTTAAATATGCCCAAAACTTCCACGAATTTCGAAGAATTTTCATGGTCATCTTTGCAAATTTTCGTTTTAATTGGCCAATCTCTATCTTCTACATGTCTTGTATTATTCACTCAACAATGTGTCAATCTATGGCAATACCTACGTCTCAACAATGACAAATAAACCAGTTAATATTGCCTAGTATCACAACAATGATCAATAAACCTGTTATTATCGGGACGTGTCACAACAATCCCCGTAACGTAGAAACGACGTATTTCTCCAGATAAAAAGTAAATGTCTAAAATTACTTTTCGCGGTAAAAACTAATGCATTATCGAGGACGTATTCATCGCCATCTATCGGTTTCGTCATCAATCTTCCAGCATCTTAAAAAAAACACAATCCCTTTCATCAAAGGAGCTTTTATGAATTCCCGCTGTATCCACCGTCTTTTGTTTTAAGTAATCTCCTGAGACGATCCATTAGGAAGCTGTCTCCTTATCTGTCCCTTGATTAAAAGTTCTTCCTTAAAGATCTCAATGTAATGCCGTATTATGTCGAACATTGGGAAGATGATAAATGTGCGAAATTCATCCTCATAGACTTAGAGATTAGTATAGAGCGTTCGATTGTTCCAGTTAAGCCAGGATAAAGCTAGGAAATTCTATTATTTAAGTTCTCTACGCTTCGAATGAAATATGATAATGCATTGCATTAGAAACAAGGAAACAATGGTATTTATTGTAGAAATGATTACAAAAGGAGATTATTAACAATGGTAAAGCAGAGATCAAGGGATAAATAAACAGAAGAATAATAACAAAACAATAAAGAGGATTATTAAAGAGGCAACAATAGATAAGGCTACAAAACAATGAAGATGATGATAACCTAATAATAGACAGAATCATTACAAAACAATAGAAATAATAATAACCTGGAATATGGAAATGGAAAATAATTACATAACAATGGAAAATAATTACATAACAATTGAAAGAACGGAAGCAACGGAACAGTAATATAACAGAAGCAAATATTCTAATAATAATAAATGTGTCGAAACAATAAAGAAGAATGAATTATAACAACACAGAAAGAAAAAAGGCGAAAATTCAGCTAATTCTATAGATAGCGAATTATAATCATATCAACTCAAGAAATTATTGAAAAAGAATCAACAGAGACGAAAAATAAGAAAAAATATAACAAGAAACTACTAAAAATTTTACTGATACTCGAGCTACCTTTTCAGGAAATCAGCAAATACATTACTGTATTAGACTATGGACCACCTCCACATATACATTATGCATAGTCAAGAAAATTTTTGCGAAGTTTCAAAAAAGAATTTATCCCTACAAAAGGACACCGAATATTCCATATTACAAATTACCATGTCATACAATTACGCAACAAAGATTACATAGTCAATAACAATCTGGTTGTATTATAAATAGTAATAATACGTTGTCATGGAAACCGGTAATAATTTTGTCGGCTCATTTTTGATTCAAGATTCTTAAGTTTCCCCGAATTTTAACCCCTTCCAATAGACATACATCGGACAAAAAATCTTTCTATTATTGTGATAAATAACAAATATATCGCAAATTTGGCTATTTAGATAAACCCGATGCATTACCACATGCAAAATGTTCAAAAATTCCACACATAATCCATCTTTCCCAATACAATTTTAGAAAATCGGTATAGAAGGAACAATTTTAGAAAGCTGCAAGAAATCGAGTACAATCACTCTTATGAAATATTCTCCCTTGCCATTATAATACTCTAATCATTGCATACAGAGAATCGAAAGAGGAATTCTACGTGTATATATCCGAAACCGCAGGCATTTTTAAGCAACCATGTCATTAATTATCTCCGCATTTCACTTTCGAAATAAACTCTCCGAATTCCACCCATATTTCGTTTCAATTAAACGATGATTTTAATTTTCAATCATCGAGATGATAATGATTTTTTGGTGAAATTCTGGTCCAATGTTAAATCAACCTGCGTGAAATCTCAATCAGAACTTATCGATTCGAAAGCAATGGACATATCTGATATCGGCTTTAACAATGTATTCGTTTACATTATAATAAAATAGCCATGGCAATAAATGGACAATTCAACAGAAGACTATGGACCTGAACAATGAAATTATTCAACAATGCCTCATTGTTGAGCGGTGCTGTTTCTTCAACAATACCGAATACATTGTATGATTGTACATACTAAAACTAAATTGATAAGAATACCATTATAAGAAAGATCCTATTTCAATAATATATTTTGAACAACAATGAAAATAAATCGTTAAACATACCCTCATACCAAAACTGGTCTAAACGTAATTGTTACTTATACCATTATTACAGTTATGCAGTTTGGACAACATACATTTTAAGATATAAGGTGTTTAAAAACTGCAATAAGAAACATATTGTGAAATATACTTTCATTCAAAAATGTTCTGAACTGAATTGTTAAATATGCCCTGTTAACAATCGAGTGATGCTGTTTCAACAATATACCTCAAATAAAAATAAGCAATACATCTCCAAATACACTTTCATTCCAAATCATTTCCATTCCATCAATCAATGCCATTCAATTCAAAGAATGGTGTAAACCAAATTGAATATTATACTATCATCATTGTGTTTCAACAATATCAACATCAAAATCAACAATATAACAATAATATTATAATCAACAATAAAAAATATACCTTTAAGTCAGAAAATATATATATCTTCAACCCTAAAATGATTGTTAACTTCAAACATAACTCAGTATTGTGTATCACTCTATTCTTTCATTATATAGTTCGGTTCATCTTCCATCGATAACAATGCCATTGTAAGTGCCATTGTCGACGCACTCCATTGTTGAGTTAACAACCGCGGTGATCAATTAAAACAGATATTTCTCGCGAAGTGAGTGAGGACATAAAGAACCTGCCATCGCATTGAAATAAAAAAGAAATAAAGTATCTTTTTTCAGCTATATGAAGAGTTATATAAAGGATGACAGGTTGGGAGCATTAACTCAATATTATGAATTGAAAGCACCGCTCAAAAAGGGTTTCGCGTCAACTATGAAGGCCTCTTCAAGAGGACCATCTATCACATAAGCTCTTATGGATCATTAAGGTTAAATGGCAAAAAAATCCGCATTGGATGAGTTAATCAATGTCTATGTACTCAATGTGAATGGAAGGGAATGACGATCTCAGAACTTAAAAGCAGAGATTCTCAAAAAATTGTCTGCACACCATGGAGGACCCTAATTTTCCAGAAAGATACTTTTTGAATATACGAATATTTAATTTTCATATCTAAGATATACTTTTTATCAAAAGAGCACTGAAATTATTGGATGTAATTATATAGGTATAAAGTCAAAACTGTCCTATGAATTAACGTGCCAAAATTTTGCAAAGTTTGGTGTCAGATTTGGTGGTTAAAAAATTTATGTGTTTCGTTAAATATCATAGATATGTATAAAATATGAAAAATTGGGTTTTCTCCAAAAACTATAGTATCGGCTAGCTGAAAGGATTCGTTAAACTAATATAAATACAATTTTTAAGAATATACAAATTGTTCCTTTAAAAAGGAGTAAACTGTAACTATGGAAACTGATGTCAATAATACTTGAAACTTCTAATCGTAATTGTTTACCTAACTATGGTTGAAATATTGTCATTTTCCATTAAGAAATTGAAAAGATAAACGGAGTTATAACTGACAGGAACTCGAACCCAGGTCTTCCACTTCCCCGGTGAATGCTATAAATTTAAAATAAAGTTAAATTTCTTTAAACCACATTGTAAGTCTTGTATGAGGACCGTGGCGTTGGTGAGTGCCGCCAAACTAAGAAACCATTCGCTTTCCCTATAATCTCTTTCTAAAAAATATGAGTAAGACTCTGCTTGGTGTGTCACTTTTGGTTTAACACATCTTCCTGTTAAGCGGAAGACCTGAGTTCGACTCCCTATCACGTATTAAATATCAAAATAAAAAATAAGTAATATAAAAATAATAAATTTCAGTCTATTCGTTGAGTATTTCCCGATATTCAAAATTTCGCGAAAAATCACACCTAAATCGCCGTCGCTAAGAAACCGTCTTTAAGAATATTCATTGTGGAGGTAACCAAGGGAACGTCATCGATACCAGAATGAACGCATCACCTTTCCTTCAAGATGACGTGTACATTAATAAGAACGTGTATTCAACATAAAAAGAGCGTTGGCATAATGGGAAGACGTTATAGCAAACATCCCCATACATGTCTACACCACGTCAATCGCCTTTTTAATAAGAAAGAAAAAGGAAGAACAGCAGCTTCGTAACCAAGGCAACGGCGAAAAAAACAAGGGCGCAGCGGTGAAATTCAGGTGCAGCAAATCCCGAAAGAGTTGGAAATCATTGCTTGGTTGCCATAGGGATTGTTGACAGCATCATCGCAAGAATGGAGGTCGCTAGGGAACGGCCGTGCCTCGGATTCGTGAATAAAAGTGAGTCGAGATAAGCTGCGTCACGGAACTGCGGGAATCTGCCGTTTTTAGAAGTTTAGGATTTCTCTTTTTTAAAGCTGCTGACTGAGAGATTGCGGAATAAAGAGTTAGAGGAAGAGAACGGTGTTCCAAGTGCATGATGGGTAATGAAGGATTTTGGGATTGCTTAATGACGTCAGCGTTTCCGGGTCGTGACGAATCGAATTTTTTTTTCATTGATCTTTCGGTTAGTCAGGTTAAAGAGAAATGTAACTTTCCTTTACTGTTGCAGAAGTCTTTTCCTTTATTATAATAAATTAGAGGTTGTGTTTTGTTTTATTGCTCTTTGTTGTACTAAATTGCATATTATTACAATTTTTTTGCTGTTCTTTGTTGTGATAAATTACATATTATTACGACAATACATTTGTTGTTCTTTGTTGCTCATTGTTGTGTTGTTTTACAGTTCTTTGTTGTAATAAATTACATATTATCACAACAATGAACAAGACAAAAACAGAGAACAATCGCATTTTCTCACTGTTTCTAGTAAGCCTTTTCTATTAATCCCCATCCTATTTAGTAAGTTTCATCTACTGTAGTAAGCCTCGTTTTCTCAAGTAAGCTTCATCTTTTCATCTAAGCCTTACATTTTTAGTAAGCCTCATTTTTAATAGTAAGCTGCATCTTTTATAGCAAGCCTCATCCCCCCTATAAAATTCTCTCTATCCATATGGTATAGGCTGTGAGGATCCATCAGAGGCAGCAATACTAAGCCAATCGTATGAGAGAGACTGGTAAAATCAGCATGAATGCATAATTCCATGGGTGTGAAACATGGACCTCAAGACGGGATGCAGTAAAGTATTGGAAGCTTCTAACAGATCTGAATGTGATCTAAGGTGTGAAACATTGAAAGTAAATCAGATTTATTACAATATAATGGAGGAAATTGTTCAGAATAGGGAAGAAATTTTATCGAAAAGATGGGCAGGTAACATACTGCTAGGAGACCGTCTCCATAGTAATTAAGGTCAACCTGCAAGGAAAGGGCAACGATGAAGATGAAGACAAAATCTATGGAACAAACAAAATAAAAGAATGGTTATAAAAAATAGAAAATATTGCTGTATAATGCGAATTCCATGGAATATGAAGCAAGCCATATGTAGAATACTCGTGAATTTCCCGTGCTCATTAATTATGCATGAACACATCCGCCGATATTCCATAGCAATAAAACATAATTAACCACAACCTGTTACAGAACCAAAGAATATACACTTTGCGAATATTTCGCAAATATAAAAACATCTTCCAAGTCAAAAATATCCATTGGACACACTTGTCGTAAAAATTAACTCAGTGAAATATGGCTATTTTGCATCCAAACAAAAATGACGATTTCCATGGCGACGCCGTTTGTTTATCTCCCGCGGGTGACATTCTCTGGCCAAAAGCACTCTCTCGTCCGTGATTTACACCACGGAATGTTACACTCTTTCGTTGTTATTTCATATCTCGCGTCACGATTCTTTCGATGAATTAATGTAAACTAAAGAAGTATTTTGTTGTGATTTTTTGTGAGAATTTCGAACATATTAGTGAGCAGATGACAAAGGAAATGTGATATATTTAGGATTACAATATTTCCCGTTTTGGCCGGGATTATTCTGGTTTTAACAGTGTAGAAATGGTTCAGGTCAATGATACAAATTATTTAAATGTAAGTTATCGTAAAATTTTGACATCATACATACTTAAAAGTATTAAAACCACACTATATTATTTAATATTAAGTTTTAAGGCTGTAGTGACCTTCAGAGATATTTTTGATTCAGCACCTAACAATACCCGTACAAAGAATATCTTAAATTCTATGCATAAAATATAAATGAATATCTTAATCTAAAGGCAGATAGGTTCTCTCTCCTGAAGCTAACTTTGGGACAATTTAAAACAAGTATTTAAAACGCAGAATTGAAGAAGAACAGGACAGGAGTCAACAATAGCCATAACTGCTGTCAACAATAAGAAGTATCACTTAACAATTAGGAACGTAATATCCAGAAATAACAAGTATAATAATAATAACAGTATCATGTAACAATCAAGTCTGGAACACTCAACAATAGCAGCCATTATCCCATAACAATTACATTTCGTACCACATAAGAATAGCCCTTTAACTCCTACGTAACAATCATACTCCGTAACACTCAAAAAATAACCAACATTTCGTGAAAAAATACATTCATAACCATTCAACAATAGCAGTCAGAACCAAGGAATAATCACAGACCTTAAAAGGCAGCAATACAAGTGCTACCAGGAATAATCGCAGTCAGTACTAGGTAACAATGAGAGTCTTGAACACGCAACAATTACAGTATAAAACACGCAACAGTGACGCTCCGTTTTCTCCAAATCTGGCGCTCTTTCCCATATTGCGCTCGCGCAGTTAAAATCCTTTCTAAAAAATTTCTTTTTTTCCGCGACCGAAAAGCGTGATAAAAACCGCAGCACGCGGCGAAGGAAAAAACGTCACGACACGATAAACTCCATCTGATGATGTTCGTCAGGCGGTTAGACACGTGATCCATTACTAGAAGGTACGTTTCGCTGAGACCAACTATCCTGTGCGATGAATGAATTTCATTTGTGCGGTGGCATCTATAAGAGGTGTTTGACCCAAGAAGTTGAGGCAAATATGAGCTTAAACAGTCATGATTCAATAGGATTTCTTCCCTCTTTCATACCTGTATCTATCCATAAGAGTTCTGTTTTTTGTTGAGATTCGTTGATTCTTCAAATGATTGACTACATTCCTTAAGTTTTATAAATCTAATGAAATATTTTCAACATCAGAGAGGTAGTGATGAAGGTAATGTTAAATCAGAAAGTGCTGTGTTACCCAAAAATGTGAAGAAATGTGTCAAATTTAATTAGTGCTTGTCGGCATAGAATTTGCGAAAAAGTACTTTAATTTCAACTTGATAAGTAAGGTAGGAAGCATTTTAAACATAAAAACATCATATGTTCTTCTACTTTAAATAGATTAGAAATGTGGTAGTATAGTTAAAAGTGCTTTAACAGCCGAGATCATTTCGTACGCCCACTGTCAGAGAGAATCGAACCATGCATATTATGCATAATGCATATTATTACAATTAAAGTTCCAAAACAATATACTCGATTTTAAAATAGAATTTCTCTAGATTTCCTAGAATAGTTCCTGAACATTGAAAAAATTATCGAATACATAGGAATTTTGGATTATCCTAACAATGGTCGGAAATGGAAATAAATTTAGAGAAAGAATGAGGCTTACTAGGTAAGATGAGGAGTGAGGTGGTAAGCTAGCTCTTATCATTAAGCTAGAAAGTCATAAGCACAAAATTTCCACTAAAAATAGCTCAATGGCCAAATAAATAACTTATTTCGTAGCATTTTATGAACAGTAAGTAAGATGAATATCATCACCACCACTCTCACCACAGAAATATAATTTTATCACTGATATGAATAAGGAAAAGGAAATTTAAAAATACATTTCTCTAACCTTTATCTAAAGAAAAATTGAATGAGAATTTGATTCCACATCGAAAACATTCGAAATAATGCAAATATTCTTGACTTCTATAAAGTAATAGATTTACTAGTTCACTACTATACTACACTACTACTACACACTACTACATAATTCAACGTGATATTATTTTCGTGGTTTCATTAAAAGCAATGTTAAATCCCAAGAATTCTTACACCGTCGGCAAATAGACTGAATTTTCTTTGGATAAGTCATCTTTCCTTTTGCGCTGATGACGTAGATTCCAGAAGTGCTCGAACAGGAAAGCAGTCACGTTGCTATGTACAGTTTCAGCGGTGAAAGTAATTCCAGAATGCCTACTCCGTCTTTAGACGTGCATCCAGACACGGAAACTGTGAACCGTGAGTTAAAAAGATGAACGATACCTTAACTGAGATGTTATCAACTAATCATTGTTGTGTATATCTTGTATAATAATCAACTTTGTTTATAATTTGTTTATCCGATGTCAGTGACTCACGTAAGAAATACGTGGGAGAGATTTTCGAACTTTAATTTCAAGCACTTCCCGACGAAATGGACACATGAAATTTAGGGATTCGTTAAATGTCCAATGACGTAACACACATCGATATTTTTCTACAAAACGTATCTTTGGTTCGACTCTAAAACGACTCGAAAATGCTCTCGTAAGAAATGCACCTAAGTTAGTTTTGATTTATTGCAGACTTCTCAATTAAATTAGAAATAATGGTCCTACGAAATCGAGACAAGTGCAATGTACCAAGACAATGAAAATCGAAGAAAGATTCTTATTTTGGTCGTGAAATATCGTTATCGAATCTACATTGAGGGAATTCGGACAAAAAAGACGAAGAATTATTGCAATGCTGAAAATGTAAATGACTAGTCCCCTTGACGAAAAAGTCAATTGTTGAACACGACACTAATATGAATGTAAAGGAAAGAAAGTCTTATGACATCAAAAAAAATCATTGAAGAGATCAAATCAAATTAAATTCAAGAAGAACATACATACTAAAAGATCCTTGAATCATGATTGGCAAAATCTAAAAGTGTTTTCCACAACAATAATAAAGAGCTATATTTTTGAGTAGCATTGTTGTGAATATATATATAACAACAAAGAATCTCTAAAAATCTTTTTGGACAACAAATCTTTTGGCGACAATGAGATGTAAACATATGGCCAACAACAATGAGCTAACTCCAGGATATTTGTGAACGCTGTACATTTATAACATAAACGAATTATCGCTGATATGACGGGATAAGTAAATAAACAACAAGTTGAAATAAACAACAATGCAATTGATTCACAGTCTGCAGCATGAAATATACTAAGATATGACTTCCTCACAATATTCTCATGAAACATATCTTTGATTGGATAAAAGCTTATAAACAGATCAGAGACAAAGGTGTGTGTATACAGTATATCCGAAACTAAACAAAAATCAATACTGATTCCAAAAGAAGAGGAAGACAAAGCAAATATATTCGGAAGTGAGTACTTTATCTTTTTAAGGAGAGTGGTTCTGAGAGAGAGAGAAGCTGATTTAGAAGGCGCCAAAGTAATACAATTTGCATCTCCTTATATATCACTCCCGAACAAAAAGGAATACACAATGCACAGCCAATATTAAGCCCTCCATCATCCCACCTTAAATAACGAACCTTTTCTCTCAAGATACTTCCCATGGGAAGAATTGCTATGGAAAGAAATGCATACAGAGGGAATAAATTCATGGATATTCACGTGTCTGAAATATACGTACAATATAGTATGAACCAGTCTCTTTACTATGTACAGAAAGCAGAAGTTTTTTCTTAATCTCTTTATTAAACCGTTTTTGAAATAAAGGACGGACGGACGGACACTGCGTAAATTATATATGTATATATTCTATGTCCCTTTAACATTCATGAACCTAGCTTAGCTATAACTGTTTACCCTCACTTAAGATGCTATCCCAGTATATACGTGGTTTACTCAAGGTCCCTTTTACCCAAAACAAATGTTATATATACCGCTTAAGACGCTCTGCAACCCAGTTATAACGCGGATTCTTCCCACGCATAGATGCAATGCAATAGTATATCCTTATCCTCAATCGAAAGACCGTAAATTATCTAATTATTCTTCCCCAATTGTCTATCTAATAAAAATTGCTTCGTCTAAGACTGACAATGACCAAAATTAAGTAACAAAGGAAGGCGCTGTCTTTGACCATTCTTATAAAATAAGACGAGAAAGCAAGTAGTATTACGCTACAATAATTCGGAAGTTTCTGATGTGAAAGAAATAAAAGTTTATAAAATCCCGGATAAAACGTTATTCGGCTTATAAGAGAGTTCTCATTCGATTTTCTGAAAACGTCTTACCGGATTATAATGTAATAGTACAGTTTTGCATATTCATTCTTGATAACAATGCATTGTCTTGCGTATAGTCTGCTTCTGCAATACCCTTGCAGTATTCAATTTTCAAAATAGTACGGTTTATTATTAACATAGTAATTGCATTAATACAATACATAGTTTATAATATTATTTATTGTTTAAGTCATTGATAATGATAATTAACTATTAGTGTAATAATGATGATAAATTTTACTGAAATTGTTTACCTAATTTTATTATTAAATTAACACTGTAGTGATATAATGATTAATTATTGAGCATTTAAATTAAAATAGTACATAATGTTTAGTATTATTGTGAAGAAATGTATATCCTTTTTTTGTTCCTAATGTTTATATCATGCTGCTACATTCATTAGGACAACAATGTCCTAAATATGACCGACCATAATTGTTATATCAATCACACTCATAGAGTAGAATACACTGATAATACTCATTAATTTACATTGAAATAGCTTCGTATGCCCTTGAAGTCCCAACTCAGTGGCATTTCTTTTGCTCTAGATGTATCCTTATCAATAAACTAAGGAAATTTACTAAAAATAGCAAGATGGCCTATCAAAAACTACGTATATCCGTCAGAAAATGTATTTAAAAACCACAATATTTCGCGTCACTGGGAACTGCGGTGAAAGCGACTATATACCTTCCTCATGCGAGAAAAAAAAAGCAGTTTCAGAATGCGAAAAGATAATCTTCGCTCACAAATATGTCTCCCTGCAGTTGTTTATCCGCGCAATTCGTTCCCAAGACAAGTGAGTGCACTATTTCAAAGCCCCGCTTTGTTTTCCATTCTCCTTGAATGTGAGTTTGGTTAATGAAACCCAACCTGTGGGACGAGTTCCACTTATATGTCCCCAGTAGATTGCAGAGTACATACGCCCTTATTCATATGATCATACCGTTTTTATCTCTTCTTTTTCTAATCTCTGCTACTTATGCATCCGATGATGTAGCTGCATTGTTTCTCCAATTGTTGTGATGACAAGTAGATCATTCCGTTGTTGTTGTTACCGGTACTCGTATTGTTCTGATACTATTCTTAGAATTTTCGGAGCAACTTAAATTAATATTTCATATATTATTTTTTAATTTATTTATTTACAGTTAATTGTAAATAAATTTAAATAAATAAATTGTTAAAGTAATTAATAGTTAACATTGTTTCGTTTAGCTGTTATTGTCGCTTTTAGTGCCCAATGTCTACGACTGTTAGCAGTGCTGACATTGTTAGTTGCTGCCAGTGTTTCTGATGCGCTTGTATTATTTCTACCATTGTTGTAATGCTAACTACGAGTTTATCATTTCAATGTTGCTGGTACTTTCTTTGTTCTGATATTGTTGGCAAAATTGTTAAATTTAGATAAGTAAATTTCCGTCTTAATTTTTTGCTTTGTTTGCATTGCTGTTTATATTATCTCATCGCTACCATTGTTACTTGAATTTAAATGAGTATTATTACCATTCCAGAAGTTTTTCTAGTTGATCTTAAGAAACTTTTTATAAAGGTTCACTTGGTTATGGGTGGTTGGGATTACTTAAAAAACAGCACTAAAACAACTTTTATTATGATACAGTATGTCACCTTGCCCAGTATGCCTCCATCCCTTTACAAAATGTATGGTAATTTCAGTTATAGCACTTCATACCATTCTTACAAATATTACACAGTAATCATCTGATGCTTAGATACACTACCATACATTAAATTCTATTACCGTTGGAATAAATATACATTACTCTTCATTCTAATTCCACATTACATTTCCTTAATATGATACTTTACAATATAATCCATCTAAACATTTATATAATTTACAAACTCATTTACACTATAAATGCTTTTGTTAGTAGATATTCATGGCTTGACTAATAAAAAATGTAAAAATACATAGAGGCAAAAGGATGACCGAGATTTACGCAAGAGAAATTTAATAGCTCCAATATGACAGATTACAATATGAAGGCTTAACAAAAATTATCCCTTAACTCCCGAAGATACATGACAAAGCCGATTCCATAATAGTCTTCCTCAACTGAGATTAGCCCTGGATGTTGACACATCGATTTCCATGGTAACCCCGTTTCTGAGTGCAATCCAGTGCACAAGAAATTCCTCCATTAAATATCGTTCAAGAGCAGGTGCACTCCTATCAATAATATCGATGGAGCTAATCTAATGCGCCTCCATGGAATTCCCGGAGAAAAAAGATTCCGCGCAAGTGACAGCTGATCGATCGTTCAAATTACCCGGGAGATTTCAATGAAGGGGTGATTACTGGTTATAGAGGTGTTTGCGATATCACCCATTATGTCTTTTTATTTACCAAATTTATTTTCTCTTCGACCTCCATGTCTTTGGGTCAAATTTATCTGGAAATTTTGCCATCAATTCTTGATCCTCAAAGGCATTCATCCTCTAGTTAGATGACTAAAAATGACAACAGCATATTTCGGTTAGAATCTACCTAGATAAATCAAAGATTCTGTAATTTTAAATGCCGTTTTTACGAATATTTTAATTCAAGGAGCATGAAGTGTACGAGTTATCTTAGGACCATGGAGGAGCTAATAGGATCCTCTGGAAGTATAAGCAGGTCCAGTCCTCGAGAGCTTCTGGAAGTAACCATGAAAATGTAAATTCTTATGGTTTTTTTACGATATTTGGCACTGTTCCTGGTATTCTTTACTGTCTCAGTTTATTGAATTCAATGAAATTGCATGAGATATCAAGGTTGCTTTGTTATTTCAATACTATTGTTTGTTGAGTTCGATGGTTCATTAAATGTAATGATTTCATGCTCAATGAACTGCATAATGAGCCTAAATGTTTTGACTAGAGAAATTTCGAACGGAAAAACAGCTATTCTTTTCCTATAAGATTGGTAATTTCCTCTGATAGTTCACATACCAGAAACTCAGATTAACAGTGGCAAAGCATGAAAGAAAGAGATGGAACAGATCGCTCCTTATCTGATACCTAAAAAACTTTTGGTGATATAATGTAAATGAGAAATATCCAATCGGTAAAATTTTAAAAGAAATTCTTGAGTTTCAACGTACTGTTAAATTTAAAAAATTCAGCATTACTAAGAACCTTTAATTTCTAATATTATTTACAATTTTAGTCTTACTTAATAAAACAAATCGATAAATTTTATTCATGCAATCATTTGAATTTGATTTTAACTATTCATAACTTGTTTTAACTCTATTTAGCGAAAATTATTTTGGGGTTATCACGGAACAGAACCAAATATTCTTCTGACTCTATAAATAATTCCATTGAATTCAAATTTAAATTTTTTAAACAACTTTAAAATAGCACAAAAATATTATTATTTTCTACATTACTTCCTCATTAAAAATTTTCATGGGGTAATAAAAAAGATTAAAATCAAACATTGTAACCACGCAACGAAAGATGTTTAATGTTTCGATAGCAAATTTGTTTTTTTTTTCGTTTAGGATGAAAGTTAATTTTCATTAAATGCCACTGTTATGAAAACTTCAACGATAAATTTACAATGGTGTTCTTAGATTTTTATATTGATGGACATAAAAATTTCAAAAGTATATTTATGAATTTTTCCATTCATTATAAAGTAGAAGGAAAAAAGCATATAAATTTACTTAAAAATTTATAAATTATGCATTTCTTTATTCTAAAATCTTAAAATTTATATTTTCTTTTCTTTGCAATAAAGATATTCCATCCACTTTTTATATGAATATAGCTTTCTCATCCTTTACCGTTAGTTTTCTTTTAAAATTGTTTGGAACCTGTCTCTGTAACTCCTTTAAATACAGCTAAAGCAATCTTATGGGTCTAATACAATGCCAATAAATTCATACCACAAAACCTTGGCACCAAATGCATTACGATAATCTCCTAAAAAACGGCAGAAATGTCAAAGTTTCTCTCCGATTAAACGCCATTCATCCTGAATGGGAAATTTCACAATGCAAGATGGGACATAAAAGCCATTGAAGGCATATGCTTCGAGGGGAGAGGGTATTTTGCCTGGCAACGGATAAGAATTGGCAGTGATTTCGCCTAGCAATGAGCTCCTTGATTCCCTCAAGATCTTGCATTGCCATAAGATTAAATTCGGGAATAACCTAAGAAAGCGCATTATCGTTCTTGCGGATGAGTTATGGAAAAAAGGAAAAGAATTGGCGCCCATGCCAAATTCATAATCGGTGGTAAACCATAAAAAGACTGGAGAAATGTCCACAATTCAAAGAAAAGGATAAATCTTGCTTTTTCTGAATTGCGAAAGATAAAATACGGACGTAATGTATCATACTTCCAGTTTGTTTCTTATCTCTAATTCAAACCGTTTATGAAAATAAAGGACGGACGGACGGACACTGCGTAAATGATATAAATTTAGATTCCATGTCCCTTTAAAAGGTTTGACCTAGTTAAGCTGTAAACTATACTTTCCCGTGTAAGACACGGAAATCTCCCGGTCCCATTCACACGAAACTCATGTTATAGATACCGTTTATGACGCTCTGCTACCCGTTTATAAGGCGGATTTTCCCTTCCCAAGATGCACTGCAACCACAATGAAATTTAGATGGCCTCCGATCTTTTCCTTAAGGTCAACGTTTCCTGAATTTCATTCAGCAAAACATTCCTATAAAATAAATACCCCAAATTTAAAATCTAAGCCTCAAATATTAGCAACAAGTATCCTTGAATCTAAGTATGATTAAAAAACACAAAAGTATGGTACATACATAGTATATGTACCCCAAAAAAATGTATGATATATTAAATCCAGCTTTTTTAAAACTTGTCAAATTAATCAAATAAAAATGCATAACTTCTACGTGTTTACAGAAAAGTTATCTTATGTAAGTTGAAAACATTGACTTTGAATATGAGAACAATAATCTCTCCTTAATTTTCATTTCGAAATTCCAGTTCTAAAGAAAGTAATTATTTACTTATCAACGACTTTTAAACTTTGCTCGTAACTGTAGCAACCGAGAGTCAACAATCATAAATGATTTATAATCGAATTACCATCAACATGCAGATTACATTTACAATGTATCATACATTTATGTATCATACAACGTCATATTATTTAATATTAAATGCTGAGAATGCACGGATTACAATCGTAACCCTTAATTCAGGTTAATTACTTTTCTTACGTAAGAAGAGACTGAGATTTTTACTGCGTACAATTGCAAATGCAGGCAGTTTTTCCCGTGACGACGGAGGGCATTAATAAAAGACTTCATCAGCAACAATGCTCAGCCCAGAGCTCAGCATTTTTAATTCCGCGGGAGAGATTATTAACCCATTGAACAAGAATCGCTCGTTACGCATTCTTCCATTGTTGCGCCTCCTTCATTGCGAAACAATTATTGGGCAAGAATCTCCATAGATACCATCGCAATCGGTTCTTGATTCGTGCATAAATTCATTCATTCATTCGAATTTAATCAAAACGTAGAATTGCCTCGAAATTGAAACTAAGGTTAATCTTTTTATAGAGAAATGGATTAATGAGGAATCTTTATATATAATTTAAGTTTTGTCCGTCCGTCCGCCCCCTCTATTTCAGAAACTGCGTGATATAGAGATATAAAACAAACTAGTATTCCTAAGAGAATGGGCAAATTACATCTCTTTCCTTTCTACAAACGCTTGTTCTTACTAAAAACTAAAACTTGTACAAGTAAAACTTTGTAATGTGTTTAGCGCTTGGATTTCCGTAGTTATTTTTATCAATATTCTATGAAGTTTTAATTTCCATATCCATATAAAGAGAATCTATCCATGTATACCAAGATTTTTACATCCGCCTTAATAAAGGGTAATGCGAAAACCTGTGAAACTTATAGAGAAAAATTAAAATTCAACAGAAAAGGCAGGCATTTGAAAGCAAGAAACATATACATGTTTTAAATCTCCTTTACAAAAGTAAATACGTCTATCTTTCATAAAATGACGATAAAAATAAACAGAAAATGAACATTGTGAAGTAAAAAATAAAAACTAAAATCAGTAAAGAACAAAAATTAAAAATTCACCTGTTGTGACAACCTTCCTCAAAGATTTTTAATTAAATTAATCATAAAATAATAAAAAAAGTCTTAGATATTCAGAAATTCGATATAAAACGAGAGTTAACGTAGTACAGTACCTACCAAGATCAAGCTCGTGAAAGAACACATTAAACACTATTATAATATGCATCTAAGACGATTGTATACAAAGATGAAGGAAGGATACCTAAATGAACATAAAACACTGCCGATGTCAAAGGACTTCTTAATTAAGGAGAAACAGAAATCAAAACTATCGTCACTGAACATGATCCCATTTCCAGGGACGTGTTATAACCACTAAACTAACAAGCCCACTCCTTGTTATACAGTACTTTACATAGCACGGATAAGTGTGTCAATGTTAAGTGCTCTGTCAATTACCTTTCCCCTATATTCGTGATCTTTCATTTTGTGAAGTGAACTCACTAAATACGTGCTCGATCAGGACGATGCTCTTTGTCCGTTTGACTCTAATTCAATTCCCAAATTGGAGAAAAATCATTTTCTTAAGCTCCCGTCGACGTTCGCAAAAATAACTTCGCAAATTTATGAAAAAGACAGTTTTTTCATTATATATAAATTTTTAATTGTAGTAATTTTGATTAATAGATTAGTTTTGGTTAGAGGCAAAGTTATATCAAATTTGGCATAAAATTTTACCTTGAAAATCTAAACACGAAGCAGAAAAATGGTAATGAAACCAATTATCCGCCACTTAAATTTGAACTCAAACCGAAATTTTACAGATTCCGTCCGAAACTTTCTTCGAACTCAAAAAGTTCGCTGATTTCGTTTTCCACACAGCTATACTTTCCCTTTATCTCTACAGTGACACCGACTGAAATGTTGGAACTATGAGTTTTCCATCAATACTATTTCTCTATTTCATAAAAAAAAACTTTGCTACCTACACCAAAATTTTTACAATTCCCTTACCTTTTTAGTTAAAACGTTCAGCATCCCTAAATCTAAGAAAGAAATAGAGTAAGGGATCCATTAATAAATTCAGATGCAGTAATATTTACGTGGAATTACATATAACATTGAGAGTTACCTATACATCCTCAACATCTTCATTACTTTGGTAAATTAGTCAATACTGATTTCACAAAGATCGAATAATTGTTATTTATCTATACTAAAAGGTGAGAATTATCTTCTGAAGATGGATCATTACCACGATAATTGAAGTTAAACTAATCATTTACTATCGAAAAAAAACACATTATTAAAAACAATTAGCTAAAAAATTTCAATCAAAACTGATATCAATGTCTTCAGAATTCTAGATAAACCAAATAGAGATATGAATTGAAGAGCAAGAGAAAAAATTTTGAACGAGTTAAATAAACAAAACATACATCTTAAATAAAATTATCAATTTTCAATTGTGTTTAACAGTAAAAAAAGTATTAAATCGATGCTCATTGTATAAAAATCTTATTCGTTAATTTTCTTTCTAAAATCAAATCTTATTTTAAAGACGATCATTCAGTTATGTGTAAATTTTTAATGATGTAAAATATTACTTGATATATCGCCATATTCTACAATACAATATTACCCACCGATTATTATGATTGATATAAATCAATAAATATATTTCCAACCATCCAACAATGCGCTAAATATTAACTATAAGATCATCTAATTACAATAACGTTCGCCATATTAGCCACTGATTCTACATTGCCACCTAGGATACACGCCAACATGGTACAGCTCGTTGCCATGGTTACAGATAAATAAAGCAGGGATTGATGGGGTATGTCCGTAGGCCAAAGAGAATTTTATTACGATATAAACTAAAAAAATGAAATGGCATCAGAAACTTCGCCGGACTTGGAAAAATAATATTCTAATAACAATCATTTGATCTTTAATTATCGAATTTGTTGATAATTAACAAATTTCAACACAATGTTACGATAACTAAATGTTGAAATTCTTGATGGTATCAAAAATTATGTCCATGAACTTCCCTCTGATAAATTTTAATATCTTGTATCTATGCAAGAACCAAGACATGTCACCTGAGAATTGAAAATGAACTCAGCATGCGCGATTTTCGAGAAGAAAAACATGACGTCACATTACCTAAGAGCGACTCATTTCCAAGAAACCAATTGCGCATGAACATAAATACCTGAATCTAAAAAAATAATAATTGCGACGGAGGAAAATAAAAGCGTGACAAAATTGCCTATATTTTCATCATAAGCCTCAGAAAAGAATTCTACGATGAATACTCGAATAATAAACAACAACCGGAAGTGACGTCAATAATATCGGAAGTAACAACAGGTTGCCATGATAAATAATTCGCAAGTATTACTTTCTTCAAAAGTAATGTATTTCGTCGAAATACTTTATTTCTGAAGGATGATTCTAAATTGTTTGAATTTATTTATTCAGATGATTTTATATATATGTCAGTAATACAAGAAATAACCAAACAAATCTACAGTGTATTAGTATGAAATAAAAATAAATTAAAAAGAACTAAGATAGAAAAAAGTATTTCGAAGAATTCTACATTTATCTACATTCCTACATAAAAAGCATTATATTAATAAGGAATACTTATTTAAGAAATTAACATAAATTATTTTGGCACGAATCTCTTACATTTACATGAATCTTTATATAGACATTTTTAAGAATGATTCTAGAGACTGTGAAGAGAATTCAAAGGGTTTGCATACCTATAAATAAGGCTTTCATTTGCCAATCTAAATGAAGATACTGTGCGATTATATTCTAGCAACCAAATAAACAAATGCTATACACATCTACGTTCTGTGAAGAAGCTATACAACAATTTTACAAGAGAATGAATGGCAGAAATGTTCATAAGAAAATAAATCAGGATTTTCTTTCTATTACAATATAAAAAAACCATACCTTTATTGTAGAGAAAAAACTTTTACTTTTATCCTCGATTCCTCAGAATATGCAGACGTATGCAGTAATGTCTGTATCTTTTTGATATGACAAATTTAGCTCCGTCATTCTTTTCGGAAAATCCACTAGCAAAATAGAAAATATATATATTTATGAGATTGGAAGAGCAAAATTTAATAGACAGGATTGACATTTTATTTTGGAAATCAAAAAACACCAACTTATAATTAAGAAGCTTCTTTGATAAACCAAATAAGAAACAGCTGTCACAAGAAAAAAAAATAAATTGTCAAAAGCCAGACGCAGGTTAAATCATACACGTTATCAAAAGTATACATAAGTTTGCATTGGGGATATAGCCCATCAGGTATGAATACACAAATACACGAAGGAATGCGACCTTGGAGACATCCACCTTACAAAACCCACCGAATTAAACAGGTTAATCCCCTCTTGCCCCCTCCGGACATCATTTAGACCCGGAAATACCTCACACAAGGCAGCGAATAACCTCTGGAATATTTCCGCATAAGAAAACCACAAAAGCATTCTTCCATACTTACAATTCAGTCTTATTAAAAAACTGAGAGTACCTTACTTGTTACAAGCACTCAACCATTCCTTCAGCGAGGCAATATGATAAGTTAACCTTCCAGCCGAGGGGGAGAACGGTATCGCTTTTCACCTCTGAAGAAATGAACATTCTACGGCCTTGTCGAAGAGCCAATCGCATTGAATATGAAAGGCCACGAGAGATGTCGACTGGAAATTATCAACTTACACCTACTTCGGAGAGTATTTAGAAGCCACAAGTTATAAATAATTGTTCATAAAAGCACTGAAGAGATATTTAGACCACTTTTAAGAAGAAAACGTGAAGAAATAACCATAAATGCCTATAAAAACTCTTATTTAAACTAACTTTAGCGAGTAGTTTGCGCGCTTGTATACTAAAGTAAACAACCTCATGGCAACGAAAGTAAACAACCGTTTTAAAAGATCTAAAAGTAAGTAAAATAAAACTTAAGGCCAAACTGAGTTTAAAAGTTAGCTCAGTACCACTTAACAAGCACTTTCAGTGATAATTTAAACGTTTATGGTTATAAGATAATCGGCGCGACGAGTTCAGAACAATAATTTTCAATAGACGTCAACTATGCACGTAAGCTTAGTCATAGTAATGGCTGAAAGCATTCTGTTCACAGGTAAGAACCGCCTGCGAAGACCGCCTCCTTGACCTTGAAGAGCCAAAAGAAAATGAGCCACATGTCAACCACCTCTTTATTCGTTAGCGAACGATTAAATCACACCGAAAATATGCGCAGAGGAATCCGGAGGAGGATGAACCCAAAGGAAGCACCGGTGTAACTGGTCTCCCACGACAGGTGAGCTGCGTGAAAGACTTCCAGTAGAAAGGGAAACGCGAAAGCAACTTATACGGCGAAGACTCCGGGCGTCTGGGAATCCGAGAAAGCCGTTTTCATCCTCACGGAACGACTCAATTATTCCCATAGTCATTATCGACGACTTTAAGAACGAAAGCAAGTCTTACGTGAAATTGAGAATTTTTCGGGGAAGAGGAACGTGACGTGGCGTGAAGAGTCACCTTCTTTTAGAAAGTGATCCTTTCCGGTGCACTGCGAGCGTCTTAACGGGAGGATACAGACTTTTTCTTGAGAAAAAATCCGCGCGGCTTAACAATGAAATTCGCCATATACCGAGCATCTCATTACGGTAATTGCGTTCGTGAATTACGAAATTTGCTTTCTCAGATCTTATACCACGGTGATCTTTTCTCCGCACGTTAACACAGTAAATAACAAGGGAGTAATGAATCCCACTCACCTGTTGAGAAGTGTGTGTGTCAGTAACGGGATCCAAAAAACCAAGCAGCACAGGATGGAAAGTAATTAACCAAGGAAGGCTAACCAATCACAGAAAAAACCATTGAGGGGGTGAGAGATGGAACATAAACACTGGTAAAAAAAACAATCACCACGCACGATCGTAAGAGCGGCAAACTGTCAAACAACACAAGAAACAATAAACACAACAAACAAAATGGACAATTGCGTCAGTGAACACGATATCTCCTGAAGGGCCTTATTCCATATCTTGCAGAAACTACCCTCCGTGGACACTATTTCCACCTTGCCATCCCCCCGAAGAACCTATGCACATCACGCTGCCCAGCGGAGAACTCCCGGGAAAGTGGCCTAGAGGGCGCAACGGGTTAAATTCCGAACCAAACCAAATACTACCTGCTTCTGAGGAATGCCGCCAGAGAGACAGATCCCGGAAAAGTGAACCCTCACGCCACCTACCGCTCACACGGCGAACTAACTCCACAGGAATCCAAGTAGCGTTACCACCAGCTGGCATTACTTCCATCTTCTTACATTAGCGTCCTGCCACATTGGCACATATTCCCAACTTAAATATCACAATTCCCATAAAAATAATGCACTAACACATCCGAAACTCAAATAAAAGCAATCCTTACACAAATTAAGTTTATTCAATGAATATTTCCTACAAGTAATACTTCACATTACGAATGAAATACATCTAAAATCTAGTGAAAATTTCGAAAACAGGATTACAGATTCATTCATGCTTGGCAACAATTTGTACTGCAGTTATATTGGTCAATACCTTAATATAGTAATTCATACAACACGCATTCGTTAAAATGAGAACAATGAACAAACATTTTGGCCAGAAATGGTGTGAACTATCCTTAGAAAAAATAAAACACTGGTTACAATGCAAAAATTAGATTAATCTTAAGATTGTTTCAATATGAATTATAATTGCGTCCAGTTAATTGAGTTTAACAACAAACTATGTCACAACACAGTGCCTGGTAAAACTCAACAGGACAAGTCAATGGCATTTGATGAAACACACCACTTTATTCCTCTGCCTCACAGCTTCTTGCGAATTTTTTAAGAGTTAAGTCTCCATTCATAATCGCTGTTGAACTTATGCCGGTTTTTGCGAGCCCTTCTTTCCGATAAGCGACTTGTGGATGTGAGGGATCACACCTAAACACGAGAGAGAGATTGGCATTAAGCGTCGATTCCACAATGACAACTTATCAACATTACACACACGAAAATGTACTTACCACCGCCAGCAATGGTTGCCTTAATCAAGCTGTCCAATTCTTCGTCTCCTCTAATGGCGAGCTGCAAGTGACGCGGTGTAATACGTTTTACTTTGAGATCCTTTGACGCATTCCCTGCCAACTCCAGAACCTGAGGAAAAAGTCAAACCCAATTTTCAAGTTTACTTCCACAAAAATCAACAACCCAACAATCCGAGACGCTAACCGAATCACAATTATCAATAGCAACGAATAAACAACAATGAACGAGCCATCCAACCACAATTTAACGATAAATACAACAAAGAAAAGTTCGCGCCAATTTTGAAAACCCTCGAACCAAACGTTATCTCCAAGTCCTTTATCCTTCACAATTCGGGATTGACACTCACCGGTTTTTCACGACTCCAATACTTAACATCACAGAATTTACTTCACCACGCTTTAAACAGAGCATTTCGAACGGTTGGGTTGAAAATTTGACAAATACCGGTTACGGCTACAAGTTCTTTCATCAGCCATTTTGAATACAGATGTAACTCACCTCGGCTGTTAAATACTCCAGAATTGCTGCGCTATAAACTGCCGCCGTAGCACCAACACGTCCATGACTGGTCGTTCTATTTTTCAAGTGTCTGTGTATTCTTCCAACGGGGAACTGTGGTGAAATAAACGTACATCAACATTCGATCCAACAACGCAAACAATGCACTATCAGCAAGTGTTCCGCATGCCACCAACTGTACGTCAATAATTTCAAAAATTACGCGATGACTGACAAAATTGAGGTTATGGACATGTCGGGCGAACTTTAATCTTTAATTGTCACCAAGGAAATTCGTAAATTCTTCGTAGAATCAACGTAAACTGACCTGTAAACCAGCTCTCGCCGAACGCGACACAGCCTTTGCCTTCGCCTTTCCGGAGTCCTTACCCGCTTTTCCTCCTGCCTTTAATTGACAAAATATAGGGTTAATTTTCGAGCTAGACACTCCAAATTTCAGGATTCAGTAGTTAATAGACCAAGGTTTCCATTTGTGATAAAACTAATAACCGATGACAACTATTAACCATAATAACTTTGGATTCTTACCATTGTGCTACGACTATCTTGACCAAACTGCTACCAACGCTCTGCGTGCCCGCCAAACAAAACGATTTGATGAAAGTATGAAAGTGTTCACGTGACTGATTTCGGCCAATGAGCGCTCAGTTCTTTTGAAATGACTAGCGCGGGACGCGCTCCATCTATTGATCAAAACGACTGTTACTGAGTCACCCAAAATGGCGTCTTGAAATGTACGTTATTAAAGAAAATAATTCAGACTACATAACTTATTTAAATTTTTATTTTCCTTCTCGGCGCGATATATCGTGATTTTTTTTATTATACCAACAAATTTCACATATATTAACTTCCAGAAGACGTGCATCACCGTTAAGCTGTTCTTTAACTTTAATTAAACGTTACTTTCGATGTAGGTAGACGCCAATGCGTCAGTAACGGGAATCTGGGATGGGTCATAGGATAATAAGGACATTATTTTGTTCTGGCAGTGTTTATTTCAAATACAAGTACAGTTACAGTGAATAGAAAAAACTAGTCACATAAACGTATCTTATTAGAACACTTTTCACATGAAGTACTTGCGTTGATTCTTCAAGAATATCTGATTAAATATAAAAAATCTTGTGACGGTTTCAAGAAAAAGTGCCTTGACACAAAAATTATCCTATAGCACCAATAAATTTTCTTTCAAAATTTCGCCCATTCCAACGGACGTTGTTAGTGATAATAAATTTAAAAATAAAAATTACTTCAGGAATGCACCGTCACGGTAGATCACTCTCCTCTCAGCTCATCACACCTTTCTTCTAAATCATCCTGCAAAGAGAAGCAAATGTTACATAAGAATGTAGTTAAAGGTACGTAAAGTTTGTTTAAAGTTAAACTTCAAGAAGAGAAGTTTCAAAGAGTTCGCCAAGTACAGTTCGAAGCTTTTTCAAAATGTCAATGAGTTGAACTATGATTAATTGAATCTGAGACCAAGTGCGAAAACTTTAAAACGCTTCGCAAATGCATTAAAAAGTAGTGGATGTAAATTATAACTGAATGAAGATTATTAAAGGCGCGTCATGAAAGTAAATTGTGAAACAATGACATTTGGCAGTGTATTAAAGTGACCGACGTAAGAATGACATCAACCAAAATAACGCTCATACGAAGTCATTGTTAGAACAAATTTGGATAGTCAAGTTCATGCACCAATCTGCACATTAAATGAAGGTATAACCAGAAAGCTAGTCTAGTGAGATAAAACTATTACTTAAATAGGAGTCTTGGGCGTTTCTGACAGATGTTGCATCATCTATCTAAAAGTTTTCATGCAACTAATCAATACAATGATAAACTTTAAGCAATAGAAAAATAATAACCTCTTCCAACTCAAGGCAAGTTCCCCATTCCTTGAGGGTGATTTTATGATCATCATCAACATCACACTTGTTCAGGAATGGTGCTATGCAGTGTTCCAATGCCATCAATGGAGCTCTGATTGGGAAGAGCTCATGACGAGACACAAACCTAGAAAAAAAGAAATACCATTTGTAATTCAAAGTATAAAATTTACCAAAACCAAGATTGCAATTAACACAAAAAGACTGTGTTAAGAGTGAAGTAAATGTCACAATTCATACTTAAGTTGATGTTCAAAAGTAAGATATCTAACTAAGTTATCCTTGATTGATGTATTACAATTCATAATAAGTTGAATTTGGTAAGTTACACAACAAATTTAAGTCATGATTACTGAAAAACAGACAAAAATGCACATTAAGTGGAAACATAAAGAAGTAGAACATGTCATTTCATTAACTCCTCATCTACAAACTAAGTAATAAATAAAAGGTAAGTTATTAGGAAGATGCCTGAGTTTTCATAGTTATAATTCTATTCATTCAATGATATCAAATGTCATTGAAACCATAAGTCATTCAATTATGAAAAACTAGTTCCTGAACCAGATGATTTAATAAATCACTGATTCTAACAACTTCAAATCTATTGACCATTAAACGAACTCAAGATCTAATCCATTCATAGAAAAACTCATGTATAATGGCTGGAAATTTAAGATAATAAATTCCATATAAATTGAGAAACTCATTTAAAACACCACCATTTCAACCAATGAAATTCATAGCATTTATTTCATCAGATCAAATTTAGAACCCTTAAGTTCTAATAAGTAAATACATTAGATACCAGCAACAAATTCAGTAACTCTTTCAATAATATTTGTACCAAAGAACAAAGCAATGGTAATAAAATAAGAAGTACTAAATTAAGCAAGTAAGTATTCACAACCTACATTTCACTGACTAGAGAAAAGGGAAATCAATCAATACACAGCTGTCTAGCAATGTAACCTTAGATTAAAAGGAATGATTAGAAATGTGGATTTCACTACAAAATAATTACTAGTCACTCATTAGAAACTATGAACTGAAACAAAGAAAATTGACAGGAATGTTTCCTAATAATATATCAGAATAATTCATCTTAATTATTCATGTTAATGCTTCTCAGTCTAATCTAATAGCTTTTACATAACTATTAATTATTTGTCTCACAGTTCAGTTCAAAATTTGTTCTTATAATTTATTTTGCTAAATATAACAGACTTTAACCTAAGAAGATGATTAAATTGAAGCTATTCAGACATATTACAGTTAATTCAAACTAACTTTTGAAAATACTCAATGGATTATAGACTGATTCATAATCCTGAAACACATTTAATGCTATATTTTCCAACAAAATTCCCTCAAATAGTACTCAAAACAAAGTAATCTTTCCAAAGAAAGTCAAAGATTTGATACAACTAGGATACCATAGTATTTAAAATGACAAGGATACCTTCAGCTAAACATTGAACCATCTCCAACTAAAGCTAAACTAGTTCATATCAAAAGAAGAAATTGAGAAAAGTGTAGAATAAAATCATTCAAGAAAATATCATATTAGAAATATATTACCACAAAAGAAGAAAACAATGAATGCAGAAGAATCATACATGGTTTTATCAGAGTAATTTTCATCTTCTTAATGAAAATGCTTAAAGATGACTTACGCTTCACATGCTCTGAACATCTTTTGAATTTTTGCTTTCTGAAACCTTGCATAAGTATAAAAACAACTGACTCATCCACATCAGTTTAGACTGGTTAAGTAGCTAACACAGAACAAAGAAACTATGTTTTTTCTAGGTAAAACTAGCCAAATAAGACAAAATATCTACTTCCTTGGATCTTAAAGCAATATTTTAAAGTAATTGATTCATATCTGATGTAGTACAGAGGTAATAATATTGCAATAAAGCATTGATATAATACTTTCTACATCTTAAATTAACATCTACAATAGACTAAGAATCCATGGTAAAATATATATTAAAATACAAGTATACAGATATATAACTGATCAATTATACATAACAATTATATTTACACTAACAATGGTGAATGCTTTCAATTTCTTAATATAATATTGTGTACACAAGTTTTAGCAGCACTTTTTTTAATGTTTGTTGCAAGAAGAGACAATTTAGTCTCAATCTCACCACATCAAGAATAGAGAGATTGGCTGGGATGTCTACAACAACAACCGAAGATTGTTTTCACTTTTTATCATTGTTTGCACCATTGTTGGAATTGTAAAAACCATCAAAAGCAGAGTATTATTCACTTTGGCAATATCAAGGAACAACTAAAAAGCTAGGATATTTACACTAATAAGTGTGTATGATCTTTTAATAACTTGTTTTAAACACTCTCTTTTCAATATTTTGTATTATGTTTACATATACTAAATTCAAGTACCAAGCCTAAAGGCAGGTTTGAAACTCAATTTCCATATGATTAGCAATCAAAATCCTTAGAAAGAGAATAGATTTTATGAAAGTTCACTTTCTTCAAATATTAATGAGTTTCAAGCATTCTAATGCAAAAACACCAGCCTTAATGAATCAAGGTTCAAACATGGTATGACATTAACTAGCAAAATATCTAAACCTACAAAGATCCAGCTTTTAAAATCCCCCAAAAGATACTTAAAAATATGACAATAGATATACAGCCGCTATAATATCAAATAATTGTCTCCAAAACAATAAAATAAATCAAGAGGAAGCTTATATTGATATGATGTAAAAATACAACTCCTAAGATTTCTAGACAATGTAGACAGAAAGCATTTTAGAAAAGAAACACCCAATATATAATGATGTATGTACAGCAATAAGTTGATCTGGTAGATCTTTCTTCTAACCTACCTGTTGCCCGACTCATATAAGTACCTCAGCCTTGTTGATAAATATGAGAGGGGAATATAAAAAAGCCTTGATAGAATTATGGAAACCTAATGAAGTAGCTTCTCATTTGCAAAGTTTAATTAGATGACAAATTGAAATCATTCAAGAACAAATTCTATTCTAAATCCACAATGAGTATGAAAGCAATGAATCCTTAAATTATCTTTTGCAAGTTCTGAAAAAAGGAGAACAGTTCAACACATGTTATATTATCCTCTATAATAGGAATACCATATATCTCATTTTGATTTTAAATGTCGTGGTATATAGATCTGGCATAGACAAATTTTATTTTCCTCTCATTTTGAATGCATAACTTACATCATGTAATCTATACTATATAATACATGATAGTCAGAAATTTCCTAAGGAAAAGTAAACTTTCATAAACTTTTAACATCTTTTGTTGTTAATTTTTGACAATTTCAACACAATTTTACATATTTCACAGTTTGAATCTCATCATTATTACCATATACATGCCAGAATAAAATAATGAGGATGTAAGTTCTTAAAAGAATAAATAAGTCTATGATTATTGCTATATATATGATTGGTGAATTCATCACTCATTATATATAACAAACTTATCAGATGATGTTACATACAGTTTTGCAATTTTCATTTAGAAACCTCAAATGTCAGATTACTTGTAAGATTACCACATTGGACAAGGTTATATAAAAATATTCAATAGTTTTACCCATGATTTCCCCATAACATTGTTAGATAAAGTCACCAGCTTGAAACCAAGAATATTTCAGCTGCAGAAATAAATGATAAAGCAAAATTTATAGCTATTGTTTAATAAAGCACTCAATTTCTTATAATGAGATACTAATCGGCTCTAAGATGGTATATAGATCATAACAATGCTATTAATTGATACCATTTCCAAAAATTCAGACAATCTCAACCAAGATTACAATCTTAAAAGGATAGCACAGATCTTTGAGATTAATAAACACACATAGATAAAAATAGAGCATAATTTTAAATTAAATAAAAACTGAGTCACTACCAAAGATCGTCACTCAGAACACATCTAGAAAACTAGACTTTAGTTATGGGCAATTAAATTTAAACTCACAACTAGCTTTGTTTAGCTTAGTGTTTAACTTAAACTAGCTTTTCCACAACTGGGAGTCATTCTTCATAACCACAAGAATATTAAAATGTCAGATTCCTTGTACGATTATGACAATGTGAGATCATAAATTAAGCATCTTCTTACAACTCCAAATCATGAAATGTAAATATTGTTAACTAAGTTTTTTGTCTGAGTATGTCAAGCAATAAGGGAAGTGAAGAGAAAACTTAATAATTAAAAGTGTCTTCCTAAATTATATTATTTCTAAATGTATTTTTATCCATAAAAATTACATAAATGAAAGACTAATACATAAAAAAATCAAGTCTATATTCCAATTAACCGATAAGAATAATCTATGATAGGTTGGTTATCTTGCTTTAGTTTTTCAAGTTTGTCAAATAGCAAAGTGAGTAAAAGCTATCATATAAATTGGCCAAGCTGATAACAAGAGAGATTTTCTTAAGCTCATTATGTTTAGCTTAAATTTAAGGAACTAATGAGTGAAATATGAGTAGACACTTGAAATTTCACTAAAGAAAAGATTCACCAGCTTTTATTGTATCACATTGTCATAGATTTAGCTTAGGGAGGCCAACTTTCCATAGTTCAAACATCAATTATTTCATATATATTGAGATGTATTATGAAAACTAAAAAATAAGCTATAAACTAGAACTATGAAGCAGTAACTATAGTAATGAACAAAAAATTTACAATGACAATAATTAACTAAACTACAATAATAAACTAGCCTTTAATATTGAACATTACAATTACAAAGTCAATAATTAACTAAACTAGTCCATAATAATTAACAATACAATTAAAACACAATAATTAAGGAAAACCCCCCTAGAATTCATTGGTGGATCATATTATTTAAGCATTTATGCCTATTAAGCCTATTTATGCCTACATTTGTAAAATTTGCACTAAATTTCTTTTTATTTTCCTTCTGATTCAATTAACCCTTAATAATCATGTAATGGAATGTTTTTGGCATGTGCAACATGTATATTGGCAGCCCTTAAAGCACATATTTTTTAAGAACGTTACCAATTCCAATCATTGAAATCACTTAGGGCAATGACCTTATAATTTCAGTATCAAACTTGAGATGTTGAAGGATATATCCTTGATTTCTTACTAAATTATAGAATATATGTAGAAAGAATACTATCTCAGATTTGCACTAGTTACGCATTAATTCTATAGATACAAACCCAACGTATAGTACCCACCTATCATGAGGATGTCCATCCAAGTCGCACCACTTCCACACTGCAGCGTTGCTCCAGCGCCTTGTGAGGTTGCTCTCAGCCTCACGCTCCATCTTGAGGTAGTGGGGACTCAGTTCCTGTCTGTCTGCAAGGTCCCTCATGATGTTGAACAGCCAGTCACGCATCCTGCGTGGGAAGTCTGCCATCTCCTCTGCTGAGCATTCCTACATTATGAAATGTCCATTGAAATGAGATTAGCAAATGAAAAAAAAACTGACATAAACATTACAATAAACACTTTTTATCTTCAGGACTTCAGACTGGTGCAATACCTGTAACTTGCCTACTGCAGAAAACCTACTTAAAACACTCCCTTTTAAGATGCTATAATGTTTCTCTCAGTCTCAGTCCCACTTCACACCAAACAAATGGTAAAAATAATGCTTAAGATGCTCAACTACCCAATTATAAGGTGGATTTTTCCCTTCCCAAGATGCAATACAACCCTCTATGCCCAAACTTCCACCTTAGTCATTACAATAAATACTGTTTACATTTTTCTTCCCTAATTTATTTAAAATTGCTTCATTGCAGAGTGAGAAAATGACCAAAAGTAAATATATAAAGTATACACACTCTTTGTATGAAAAGCAAACCATTCTTGTATAATATGAGAAAGTAACTAATATTACAGAACAATACTTGGCAGACTCTACACATCTACAGATGAGGCAAGTGGTAGACTTAAGATAATTTTTGTTTAAATGGTTTATAGCACTTACTTCAAATTTTCAACCACCAAAAAACCTTTCTCAATTGCTTTTTTAAGGAAAAATTAAAAATGGTAATATTCTGATTATAATCTCCTGCTTATAACATAATTTTCTCTCCTGCTTATGACACAATTTTCACAAAAGTTCCCTGAAAAGCATCTTAACCAGGTTTTACAGTTGCTTTGACTCCTTATTGTAAGGCTAATAAAAGCCTACAATATGTTCATAATAATATTTTTAACTTCCATAAGTATCCAACGCTATCAAAAAAATTATTGAATAGTATTTTTGTTCATTACTTTTATGGATTATTCACATTAATCGCTTGTATACTTGACTAATAAGATTTTACAATTAAAAGAAACTCAAAGGGCAAAAATACAAATATATGTAAAGAATTAAACCAGTGTAAAGAGTTTTCCAAGAAAAATAGTGTGAGCAGAAACCTGTTGAATCTCTTGGTAAGAGATGCAGTTTCTAGAAGATGCTGTACTTTGTAAAGAAAATCTACAAATCTATCTGAAAATGCTTTGAAGTAATAATAACGTTTTTCAATCACATCTATAATTTCAGTGACATATAACGTCTGACAAGATTCTATAGTTACTTGAACTAAGTTGAATAAAGACTCAGCCATTATGAAATGTATAAAATTTTAAAATACATTTGTGAATATGAAAGGATATATTAGGGAAAGTTTGAAATTATAAACAATAAATCAATGAAATAGCTTCATGAGCAACAGCAAAGATAAATAAATCAATTAATGATCATTTTATGAGATAAAATTTGGAATTATTCTTATAAATTTTTATGAGCATATTGGGCAATGATCACTGTCGTAAGTAAATAAAGATTTATCAAAAGCTCATAATGCACCAAAAAATTTTAGATAATGTGTTAACTTTTTAAATGTTTATTTATTAAGCCTTGATTGGTTTTCACTTTCATTTAATCATTCATTCTTTTAATTAAATTAAAGATCATTTTCTTTTAAAGAACATTAAATACCATGAATTAAAATGATGTAACACAGATGAAAGCATAAGATAATTTAAATAATTTAGCTTTATGTTATCTCTTGATAAAAAATAATAATTATCATAGATCATAAATGACCATCACCACAAAAGAAAGTTTTATTCTATAAAAATCTTATCTTAAATTGACTGGATGCAATGCAGAAAGTGAAAACATTATACTAACACTATTCTCGAGTTAGTGATGAAAAAATAAATGATGAAAATCAATTGAAAACTAATGAACATACGGGCATATCCCTGCACTCTCCATAGTATTCGATATGGACGTGCTTAAACTCTTCTCCCATACACTTCTCATCCTCTTTGTCACAAAGACACCTCATCTGGTACACTTCACAATCAGATCCCCACGTCTCGTTGTGGTTGGTGCAAACCTAAGGTAAAAACAAGCAATGATGTACATGGCTGGCAATGAGAAAGCATATCTACAGAACCTTATGTTAAAAATGCTTATAAAGTCCAGGTTAAGAGCTTAAATCATAATAGTAATCACTAAGAATGTTTTATATGTTGTATTTTTAATAATTACCACATTTAAAGCTCTAAGAACTAGAAACTTGATCAATGGTTAAAGAAAATATCTCACCAAGCTTTCATAACTTCTTAACTTTCATTGAATCAACAACAACAATATGTTAAGCCCAGTTTTTACTTATAAGAAAAGAGAAAATGGTTTAACATAAGTTTGTTACCAAGGCAACTAGAAAATATTGTTTTAAAATGTTACAAACCTTAACAAACTTGAAAATACATAGCTCAGTTTGGTTACAAAACAAATTAAATTCTATTGCATATATATTATTGTACATAAAGTATTAACACTACACCTAGTATAAAATTAAATAAATTCAACCAAAAAAATCTTAATTACCTTCCTCCTAGGTTCAACTTCGACGGGGCAGTGGGGAATACAGATACAGTGTGCTTCTCCATTTTCATCCAAGTCACAGACGCGACCAGCACCACAATGCTTGACTGCACATGGATCAACTAAGGAAAACACATATCTCATTACATTTCAATGCATTTCATGGTATCCTAATAACAATAACAGTGATTATTTCACAATGTCTTGAACATATATAACATTGACTTAAAATACACAACAATGGCTTGCTTGACAATATTCAAAATGGAAATAAAGTAATACATATAATTGAATACATATGCTGGCTGAACAAGGTGAGATTTAAACCCTTTTCAAATTTAAATTCAATCCCAAATAGAAATTAAGATAACCGATAAATTTAAAAATTAACATCGGCAGCTATTTACCATTGTCGTTAAAATTTTGCTAATATTATGCAATTTCATTGATTGTATTAAATTTAATATGTATTTATAATCAATTTCCATGTATTTTGTATATATATTTTGAGATAAAATGTTTTGCATTAAATATAAAATTTATATCAAAGGTAATCCAAAACTGCCATAAAACAAAAATCAGAAAATATAACACAAAAGATTAAATGTGGTTTAAAAGATCTGCCGAGAGAAAAGTCAGATAAAATTCATTATTTCATTAGCTAATGATTACATTGCAAAGTTTTAATAAGATAAAAAAGGCAATTTTATAATCTGAAGATAATATCTGTAAAGATTGTAAAAGTCTTCAGAATTACCTTGATGAATTTTGTAAGTGCAAGAATTTGATGACTCTTCGACAATTTTGTCATTAATACAACTAATTTCTTTCACTTTATGCAGCGAGGGGACTTTGGATCAAATACTACTACAAACTTTGACAGAATATTTTTATGATAATAATGTTGTGTTATGAAGCTGAAAATGAATTCCCAAATTTTAGTCGGTATTTCCTTTAACAAATTTCACGCATAATTTAGTAATATACTCAATTAAATCTAAATAGAGAACTCTTTTGTCTAAACATTGAAGTAATGGAAAGTAAAAGAAATAAAATATGTAACGCTTACTGAACTACTTGTATTTTAAATTAGAATTCATCGTTAACTATCTTTGCTCTTGTGAGCTATAGATATTTAACTCGTTCTTTTTTAAAATAATGTTTAATATGTAATGATCTCCCATGAACTTGACAAATAGTTCATTGTCTTGTAATTATTTTGTTACTTTTGTTTGAATTCAATTGTTACAATCTGATGATAGTGTTGTTTAGAATTTTATTGCAATTCTGCATTGTTATTGTTACAAAATTATATGTGCTCCTAAATGTGAAAATAAAATGTTTTTATTTTCATTACAATCATAGTAAACCATCAGTTTAAGATTCCAAGCGATATGTTTGTTGTTTGAGGAGAAATTTTTTCAATAATTAAGAATCAAGTTTCAATTACTTGGAGAAAATTCCATCACATTTGTTTCAATATTACAATATGGATATGCAATATTTGATAAATGTAATAAATAATTGTGTAGTTATGTATGTAACAACATTTGTGTTAAGTTTATCCTTTCGTTAATCACCTTGCAGCACGGTATTGTCCTCCATAGATTCTTCCTTGGAATCTACACTCTCTTTGCTGCTCTCCTCTTCAATTTTGGTGGCCTTCTCATCTTCCTCCATCATCGAGAAGACATCGCGGTCCTCCGCCGACGACTCAGTGGTCGTAGTTGTGGTGGTCTTATGCTTATGTCTCACCTTCTTGAACTTTTTCTGCAATACCCAAATAAAAAAGGTCCTTGTTGCAATTCTAAAATGTTAAAATTCTCATTAAAATTATCTGAAGTTAACATTTAAGACCCAAGAATACTTTAGGTCATAGCCAAAGTACGGCATATAAACAGTGAAGGCGGAAAAAATACTAGTTTGTTTATTTATTTAGTTTGCTTAGTGATTATAAAATATGCTGGGCTTGAATCCAATTCCAACGCCAAATTTTTCATTAAAATATATATTTAGTAAACCAGTAACACCCTGGCTAACCTTTTCAGACCCTATTTCCAATATATTGGACATATTCATTAAAATTAATAAGTTTAATCTTGACTTCGTGCTATTTTGCAGCAACCATCTTGAATTAAAATATTTATCAACATCTAAAAAAGATTTTCAATGAGATATGTTTCGTCAACCGGTTGTATCTTCGGCTACATTAAGAAAATATGTTCTGCTACATGTCATAATACTTTCATCCATCAGAAAACTGAGGCCTAAAACAGTTAAACCTATGTTGCAACCCATTGGGTCTTCAAGAAACCAAAAGCAATGGATGCAGCAGCTTAAATGATGGCTTCAAGTGTACCATGTCCCTTTCCCGATAAAAATGCGGTACTCGAAAGTCCTTTATCTGGAAAATTGATGTAAGATCTGCAATAAATGGGTGATTACCGGTTTGTCTGCATGGACATCAGCCAACAGGAGGAACAGAAGAACTGCCAGGAGAACCAGATGGGCCTTCATCGTGTACGTGTGCCTGCAATGGTAAAAAAAGACAATGAACCCACTCCATCGAGGTGCATAAATGGCATATTGAAGCAAAATTATTGCTCATTTCGGGGAAATAATGGTATATCCTGAATACCTTATGGTTCACCATTATGGAAACTGAGTTTCTGCCACCAATGTCACGCGTATTAATCTGATAAAAGGGATTCGTTTTGAATCGATTAAGAGACCGGCACGTGCACTCGCACGATTCGCACGCAACGAGCAACGATTTGCGACGTCCGTGCGGGAAATGCAAAATCCGCTAAAAAAATTCGCTCAAGTAAGAGTGCATGTGTTTTGTAATACATATATAATGGGATCGTGCAATAGCTGGATTATAAAAAAGATTGATGTTTCAGAATGTATAAAGTAATACAAACTGGCAGATATCCAAAACTGGTGGGCAAAAACCTGAAAAACCGATATTGGAACGAGCAAAGTAACAGAACTGGTAAAAAATTGACGCTAAAACTGATCAAAATATGAGCTGAAAAGTTGCCTGAAAAATGTCTTCATTAGAGAAAAACAGACGATTTTAAGAGTTTCCTTGCTAATGATGCCAAAAAATGAAATTCCACATATCTCTAAGGTTACATAACTAACTTCTTCGACAATTAAAACCATGTAAATAGAAACATCTGTAATTCTTGCTGTTTCTCGAACTTCTACTTGTTAAAACTAACTTGTTCAGTCAGTTTATGGGGATATTACTATCAAGTGATACAATGCAAACCAATTAAAGTGACTGTAAGATAGAATACGAATTTATTATTATCTATTCGTTGCAATATTTCTTAGTTGTAATAGAGAATGTATCAATATAACACAAAATGGGAGACTGATAGTGATTTATATATTCTTCAGCTAACGATAAAGGTTAGGATGTTTGAAATTTTATTTAGTTATTGAAATCACCACTCAGCTATTTATATATTTAGTGAAAGTATTATTCATACAAGTTTTCCCTCGCCCCAATCGTAGCCAAATTTTGAACAATAGACAACTGCAATACATGGAAACCGTTGGAATTTTTAATAACATTTATTTTGACCAATTCTTCAAGAATGGGTTGTTTATCAATTTCACAATCAGTATTCTATAGTTTTAGTATAATAAAACGCCGTTTTATTGGTGTAGCAACAGCTTCATACTCGCAGTCAACACATACTTTTCGGTTGCAATTGTTGACTATTTCGAACAACATTTCAACAATGTAATGATCGATTATTGTAGCTTATTAAGAATTCAATTTTATTGTTTCAAAACTTTTAATTCACCGGTTAATCAAAACTCGATAGCGTCGATTATTGATGCTATGGAATGGTGACAACAATCGCTTCCGATACGTAAGCATCTTTTCAACTCAACAACGTCGGCGATAATCCAAATATTTTATTGAATATAATTTAATTGTAATGAATTATATTAGGTAATGAACTATATATGTGCTTTATATTTCTATAGCATAAGGAATTCACTTTCTTATAGAGATACAATGCATTAAGCCCTTGGATTTGGTGCATCACAACTTGGATGGAGCGAATTTCAGCCGGAAAAGCAGACGAAACATCTGCTTTAAGAATCCAGAAGTGTGGGAAGTGGATGACGTCATTCCCTCTCTCATACAAGTGCAGAGCATTCCCAGAGTCACTTTTTTTCCGTGCACTTACGTCATTGAAACAAGCATAGAAAGAGCAACATAGCGGTCTTAAGACGCTATATAGCAATTAGTCATACAATGCACAAGCCATTGTTACAAATTGTGAAAGATCTTCAAAACAAAATACGCAATGATTCTGGAAAATATTCAACCGAAAGTTTTTTCTGCGGCCTACACACTTGGATAAACATTGGCAGGGCTGAATGCAGACTGTAATACAACTACAATAGAAAAGTTGTAAGGAAAAAGTTGCAGAGTTATCTAAAAGAAAGAAAAAAAACAAAATTTAAAACTGCTATCACGCACAACAATGACGAAAAGCAATTAAAAGTTGTGATTTGAGAATTGTTAGATATATCGATCAACAATGTAACGATTGATACGAAGCGAATTATAAACGATTGTTGAAAATAATGAAGCATTATTTAAAAATCCTAAATGTCAGGATTACATTCGTGTCAGAACAGGAAGAATGAGATGAAAAACAAGAAAATTCAACAATCTAGACAACAAGTTCTCAACAATCGCCGTGTTGGGAAACAATGTTTCACGCCAAAAAAGGCGAATTGTTGGAGTGAAATAGATCCAACAAAGACTTTTGCCTCACAGTTCAGTTTCATCTGATTTCATACGATTATTGGTCAGTGAGTGAAACTTCAAAAATTAATGTTGGGTTAAAACAAACATTCAGGAGCTTAATTGAAAGGATTCTCAACAAAAAACAGAGTCAAATAAACAATTCGCACTTCCAGAAGGTACATAATCCAAATAATAATAAAATGCATAATCTACATCGAATTTTTTACGTGAATTATTCAACAATTAAGACTACGCGTTGGCAACAATCGAAGCAAGTCACGTTGCTATGATACGCGCCAAAAAATATGTAAGAAGCGCGAGACGAAAGAGAAAAATTCAACAATTAATTCAGCAGTAATGATATTGTTGGGCGTCTGAATAGTCCGCTAATGGACATGCGTGGGTGTCGACCATCTTTGAGTCTACAGCGCCCTCACACAACAAAAAAACGTAAACCTGTTTTCCTGCTGGTCGTGCATTCTCATCCCAATAGAGAGGGGCCCTCTCTCTATCGCTATGGGTAACGGAGCAAACGTTAAAACACTCCACAAGCAAAGATATATGGCGGTAACTTCCGAGTTTACCCCTTTTCTGTTTCCTTGGTTACCACACCCACGTGTTACCGAAACCGGAAAGTATAAAAATTCAAAGCTAAAACGGGACAAAAGCGGATTATTGAACAACAATTTAGTTTCAGCTGTCTTATTATTACATTGTTGGGCATTAAATTATGCGAAAATTCGTAATGATTAACTAATGATATTAGCTGGCAGATTTATTATTTACAATGCCATTTTCATGTAATACTGTGATACATTACTGTGTACAGTACTTATTACAATGATGAGACGTTATTGACTATTATAGAACGTAAAACAGCAAGCTACAACAATACGCTATTACAATAAAAATATCTCCTAGTTACAACAATACACTAATTTAATACAGCTAATTTAATTTCAAAATATCCAATCGCAATAAAAAATATCTGGCTTTAGCTTCGTTGATTTCAATTTCAATAATTAAAACAACATTATCAATAAAAGCTTGTAAACTTCTACAAAGAAACTTATTATAAAATATAATAAGTGTGGAGATACATTAGTACTTTGGTACTTAAATATGGAAGTGAATGAATTGTTATGATTTACTCATTTTTATCATTGAATTGTTTCACTTTTCTTGACCAAAATTCACGGAAACGTGTAAATTTCAAAAGTTGTAAACTTAAGTTGAGAACGATACGTATGGTACGCCTACTCATCTGGATATTTAACTCTACAAGGTTGGCAGCCCGTACAGTATGACTTGATCATGGCGCGGCTAATTTGCATACTGCATTACTTATTACGTAATAAAACATTTCACTAATTGGATGATATGAATCAATACATAATGGACGAATAGCTACATCACCACTACATTGTAAATACTCAATTATGTGCTATTATTTGTCACCTCACTCCACTGTTTAAACTGACTACATTGTTTTCATACATTCTTGATTCATTTTATCAATTCGGAACAATTAGAGTATTCAAGATACACTGTCAATGATTAAAAGGTTACAATTTAATTTGTTTACGGTTTAAATAGGTGAAAATATGATTTGCGTTGTTGCTTTTCTAATAATTGAGTTATTATTTAACACGCGACTGACAATGTAAACAATTTTCGAGTTACTCCATAATCAATTGTTGCTTTTCTTTGTGTTGTGAATGCGAACATTGTTTGCGATGATTACTGAGTCATTTTAAGTCAATTATCAAATCGACGATGAGTTAAACGTGTGTGTGGGCGTGGTTAAGAATGGCGGATATCTTTAAAGTGCTTTTTGCCCTAACTGAAGTTTGGCTAATTGGTCAGATGTAATATTAGAAGCCTAAGATTGCAATGCAGCGTTTAAATGAAGCAAGAAATATTTTACCTGACAATTTACGAAAAAGTTATCGGTTAAAGTTTCAAAAAGTTTAAGTTAAGTAGAATTTATCCTTTATACTAATACACTCCTTTAAAGATTAACTGCGCCAAATTTATTGATTACAATACTATTTTACACTAATGCTAATAATATTATATGAATTTACGTTAGTTACAGGTTTGATCGTTGTCAGGAGGCAGCGTAAAAAACTCTGAGGGGGCAACCGGGTTTGAACCGGTGACCTCTCGATCTGCAGTCGAATGCTCTACCACTGAGCTATACCCCCACACATGAATCAAAATACAAGTGCTACCAAAAGAAAAATCTGCACAGTCTTCAGCTCTACGGCTGTTTGAACCACAGATCCTAAACCATTAGCTACCTTAAGGTTTGGAGAGGGAATGAGGCTTGCTGGTTAAGATGAGGTAGTTTACCTTTACTTTACTCATTAAAATAGAAAGCTACAAGTATTATTATAATTGATTATTCACTTAACTAACTTCAATAGCTCGGATATATAAAGAAATAAATTTCATTGTTTATAGAAGTATATTACTATAGCCACGAATAAGACTATGACGAAACTGAACTAAAGATACATTATCCTTAATCCTGAAGCAAAAAAGTATATAAAGAATTTCCTATACATCAGGAAAAGCTTGAAGGAAACAAAATACATTCAAAAAGTGAAAAATAAACAGTATTCTACAGAAAAACGCAAAATTTCACTTGGTATATTTTAATACAGTCTTTGTTGGATCGTAAACTTTCAATTGTTACAATGTAGCATAGTTGTCAAAACAATGAGCAATTAAAATAATTGAGGAGCATTGTTTCAGAGTATAAGATATGGAGAAAAAGGCGCTATTGAGTTCGACTCACTTGTTATATAAGAGTGCATCTATTCGATAAGTTTGGTGTCGGGATTACATGAGCTAAAAGAGAGGAGTAAAAAAGAGAGACTTAAATTCGAGGGAAAACTTTCCCCCGAGAATTTTGAAGGGTAAAATTAAAGAGGAACTCTCCTTGAGGACACAATGCCAAAACGTAGAGGACCTGAAGAAATGCAGTGTTAACTGCAGAATTCCATATAGAAAAATGAATTGATGACTCGGTTTTAAGACGTTGTATATCGACTACAAACACTTAATACTAATAATAAATTGTTTATTACGTTTTTGGGTATAGCCACAAGAGTAAAAAAAGTAGTAAAAAATGTTACAGCTCTCAAAAATGGATATAATGTAATGTAAGAGCAAGAAATAGCAATAATTATAACAATAATAAAAGTTAGAACTCTCAAAAATATAAACAATGCAAAACAGAAACAATACAGAAAAATAAAGCACGCTACAATATATAATTTATAAGATATGTAAAGGAAAAACAGAAAATTATTCATAATTAAGGAAAAAGTAATTAAACAATTCAACTTTAAAAGTACGTATTAACGTAGATTTTTTATCTGACAGGGTACAGAATTCCAAATATTAAAGGCTGTAACCATGAAGGATTAAAGAAAAATGTTCGTATGTGGAATGGCGGGGGTCCTTTAGCAACAAATAACTCATGGTCTCGATTGTTGAGATACTAATTCAAATTTCAACAATCTAGGCTGTGATTGTTGTCTGCTTAATAGCGCTATTCGCAAAAATAAGTATTAAAATCTTTTTCTAGCTTATCTATAATCAATAGCGTTACCTCTAACATATCAATAATCTCAATAATTTACTGTATCATATCACATAATCTTCCCTTACTGAGTCTTATTCCCATTCTTAAGTACGACTTAACAATGATATATTAGTAGTATTTTATTCTTTACGCGATTTTATCTCCTCCAGCCAATGTTGAGTCATTATCGCCTCATTGAGGTTGTTACCTCACCTGCCAATGCCCTGGTTTAATCAAAGGTCGTTAACGTTTCGTATTAGTCAGCAGATAATCTCTGAGCAGAATTGAAAGTAAGTTAAAGGGAGAAAATGTTCAATATTCTAACACCTAAACATGAATTGAGCCCCCTCTAGGGTTTTTGTGTGAGAGTTATTGGAAGAATTCCAATACCACTTCATGTTGAGGTGAGGAAAACCACTAAGAGAATGATGCCCTACTTTTCCCTTAAAAGAAGAATTTTCAACGGTCTGATATTATAGTCTACAATATAACGCTAAGAAGCATTTATAGAAATAATATTGGATTGTATTGTTATTGCATTATTGTCAGTATTGTTGGCAGAAAGTTTTCCTCGGGGTACCAACAACGAACTTGGCTACAATTAAATCTAATTGTTCCAACAATACGTTTTTGTATTCATGAAAAAGCTCCACATAAATTAAAGAATGGAAAAATAAATCCTTAAAACGTATTTTGCATTTAAAATAAACTTTGTCAAGGAAGCAATTGTCTGCCCCATTGAAGTTTCTGCAACTTCAGATCGATATCTGCACGTATAACGTAAAATTTCGTCGTTTAATGGAACTTTTAGATATCGTTCTCATGAACATTTTATCACACTTATAGTAGTCCTATTCCTTTAAAAGGTTTCCCTTTAAAGATCGATATTTTCCTACTTCGGCCCATTCCTCAATGGCTCTGAGTTTCCTAAACTAGACCAAGAACATAAAATACGCATTCTATCGCATTGTTTCGAATTGTTTTAACAATCTTAATCCCTTAAAATATACGTCAAATTACCTTACGTAAAATAGCAAAAAGGCCTGTATTTCCACTTTACCATTGTTGACGTTGGAGAAAAGTAAACAATCGCTCCAGCCATTGTTGATTTCCGGATTGTTTGCAACAATAAACGCAACAATTGATAGTGATTGCGTTGGGTTTTTACCGGTTAATTCCACCCTTTTTCCCCGATTTGGTTTAAAAACCATCCCTTAAATTTATCTCCTGCACTGTTTTCTGCAGTACATGTCTGGAAGGCGGATTTTCCAAGTTTTCTGATAAATCCAGACTTTGCGAAAACAATATCCGAAGTCAATATTTCGCGAATTTTCCGATAGCAGCAGTGCGCCAATCGCGGACTGCCTAGTAACTATAAGCATGCGTATTCCTTAGCGAATTTCAAAAGACGCCTGTACATAAACCATAATATTTTTAACTATTCTAGAGCTGTATTTGATTTATTCAACGTGTAATTATTTATTCTACGGTATATTATGAATAGATTTTTGCCCTGCGATGCCTGGATTTTGCTTCTAAGGTATTCATTGCAGTATTCCCAACCAATCCATTATTTTTTTCCATAAGGTATTCCTTTATCAAGATAATTATGAATAAGTCCTATTCTGTAAGCTTTAATTAACTCTATCGCTTATTGGGCATATATTTTGCCTCAAAAATCGAAATCGTATTACTTTTTTTGCTCTTGGTAATTCATACAAATATAGCTGATGCACACCATATATAATATAGCTTTTTCTCGAGTGAATTTTATCGAATTCAATGTTAGAGAGCAAAATATTGATTTAAAACGACGAGAAAACGTATAAATGTCACGTTTCCATGGTAATCATGGCATAACAAATTCTGCCGTGCAATTATAAACAAAATGCTTACCCAACAACCGTTTATTCATAAATTTATAATAAGTATACTAAGGATGGATGCATCATATGCTTTTATTAAGATAAGGTCACTAATAAATCAAATTGAAATAATAAAATTAAAATGATAAATTAGAACAATCAAAAATTATTATTACTCGTAAAGAAATTCGAGTATCATTATTGATGAAAAAGCTAAAGATAAATCAAATGTTCCTATTCCGGTTTCAATTCATAGATTTCGGAGTAACGAATGGCAACGGGTCGCTTAGCAACGCATTTTCCCCTACACTAAAGTACTTCATGGATTATTCCCATCTATTTTCCATTGACTTCCTGTTTGATGGATATCCGTGAGAAGAAGTGTATTCCGTGGAAATATCAATCAATCGGCAGCAAATTAACCGCCATGTGATTGGATTTCCCGTTTGATTCTGTGGTCTTGCGTCAGGTGATACTCTCTTTGATGGACCAGGATCACGCAATGTCAATGAAGACGACATCTATTCTATTTCTCTTTTCTAGTCGTCTATAAAAGCCCTATGTAATGCATAGCGCATCCTAGGGAGTTTCCCAGATGATGACGTCTACGAGAAGTAACCATGGCAACGGAATGAGCAATTGTTCGACCAATGGCGGATCGTTAACAATTAGCGGTGTTGGCTCTTATAATTAACAATCACGATATTTATTGTTATTTGTGTAAATGTCAAATTTATGTTGTGTAAATGTAAATGTATTATATTTCGATTATTAATGCAAAACTATCTATACATACTACAGGAACTTGTTTTATAATAATAAAATTAAAAATTAAGATAACACATTAAGAAACATAATGATAATGATTCCAACAACGATAATAATCATAAAAATGATAATTTCCACCTTTTTTCTCAGTCGAATTCATTTTCATAAATGACTAAGCAAGTTTCCTAATTTCATCTAATTTAAGACGATTTTAACATCTTAGGAAATATTGTCTCGATTATATTTTTTAATTATTAGTTGTACTACTTGTTCTTCTTGTTACTTGTTTTTCGCATCAGGAAAGAATTTTATATAAAGGCTACTTAATATGTTTATAGAACACACTACATAATAAACGTCACGGTAGAATGTTAAGTCTATTCATCATTCATTATAATTACGGAAATACTGCTAGTAATCCAATATTTTGATTATTCCTGCCGTAACTAAGCAACTGGATTTCGTTAACAAAATCGAGCGTTAATTCTCATAACTCACAATGGGGGTCTTAGCGCCTTAGGGCCTCTGATAGCCCCTGAATTTGCCCCTTATCTTTTAGGGTATTGGACATTTGACAGCTATTATGCGTGTATTCATCAAGGTTATCGAGATATCCCTTTAAAATCATGATATTATCACCCCTTTTGTTACACGCTATTTTTCGATTTCATCCCCCTAAAAATCGATTTAAAAATACCAAAGAATCGATATTGCTTTTCCAACACAACGAAAAAGACATCAAAACTATATGCTCACAGTCTACAGATGGTGCGGATTTAGAAATTTCACCATTCTGGGTGACGATTTAAGATGATTTCTATACATAGACTTCTTAAAAGTAATAGTTACTACACTAGTGCCACATTATTATATCAGAAAGAGGTGAAATTGCCATTTTAAAGTGATAAGTCCAATTGATGTATGTACAGTAACTTTGAAGTCAGTTTTTAATTTAACTTTCTCTGCGTATATGAATGATATTCTGATCGCAAATCTAATTTAAATGAGGGGCGATCTGTAATTGCAATCATCGTTTGATTGCAAGAAATCTACGGGATTGCGCAAAATAAATTTCATATGATTTGTACTAGTATGATTGATTAAGTAGTAATATTGTAACAGTCCATCAGACCTATGATAAATCCCCAAATTTCACATTTCACATCTCGTCGAAAATTGCGTGAAATTAATATTAAAATATTTCTTTCATGTATTTTTTACGAGATACTGATATTGGATTGATATTGGATTGATAAATATATACGGCACGGTGATTATTACACAGGATAGTTATATCATGCTTAGTTTAATGTAAGGACGAATTCAAGCTATCAAAGACCAGACCGAGGCTCCCACTGTAAGAATTAAAATTCAATTTTTTCATAAAATACATGAAAATGCATGCCATAGAAAATTCATTTGCTTCAAAACATAACTAAAAAACGAAATATTGAATTATTATCAGTATTTCCAAAAATTATTATGAATGATGGATAGAGTTTACACTATATTGGGACATTAATTATTAAGTATATTCTATTAAGATGTTATTTAACTTAATCTTAAAAAATATCTTTCCTGAAGTGAAAAATACGTACTTGTGAATCTAAACTAAGTCGAAACTACAAAAACTTGTAAAAAATACTGTAGCTCGTTAATGGGTTTGTTAAAACAGTATTCAGATAGATAATTAATAATTTTTAATCTGCCCCTTTTTAAAATTTACTTCCAAATAAATTTACAGTACGTATATTCATATTCAACTTTTTCCTTTTGTCGCTAAATTTCAACGAGATACACAAGGGTAAGTAACAAAAGGCGGTCACCTCTCACGAAACGAGTGTGGTAAACAAACACAAGACAAACAACGCCATGGCAACGAGCGCTGTAACTCGAAGCCGCGTTCGGATGTGAGGTTGGGTTGGGGTTAGTGGCCGTAGGAATGCTGGATCGGTTACCAGGCGACCGTAGGGAGACGGAGGGTCAACTGCTGCGTTTCAATGGTTACGAAGGGTAGAATTTTATTGGGGTGAGAGAACTGCCTTCACGCTTCATGGAGTAGACAGCTGACCCTGCTAATCATAAAGGGACGCTTTCAAAAAGGGGACTGTTTGAAAAAATATTCGTCTGTTTATACAATATATACACTATTTCATGATTGATTATTGTTTAATCGTTTGTCTTTGTTGACTAGCCGATTGTTACAGTTTAAAATGCGTCTACGAGCAATCTAATCATAATTAAAGTGAGCAACAATATATATTGTTATGATTTATTATTGCTAAGAGAGATATTGCCAACTTAAGCAAGCTTGTAGCCGTAGAAAGCCATGGGATCCATCCATCATCTAATTTAACGTGTACTCTTTAATATTGCAATACGTTTTTATTGCTGTACCACTTCAAAAATAGTGTTTTCATACGGATAAAAGAATTATATATCCGATGATATATTTTAAGATCCGATGACTGGGTTGCATCGCGGCTACATGTTTCGTGAAATAATTCGTTGAAAAGTTAAAAAATTTTATAAAATAAAATCAATCAATGAAGCTTTCTAAGCTATCTTTTGCTCAGTTATTTCCTCTTCAATTGCCAATTTTATAAAATATATGTGAAACATTGATTCGTAAAATTTTGAAGATACATTCAATCGATACCCAAAACTGAGAAAATGATTTTTATAACACGTTTCATTAAAAAGTCATAGCCCTTCGAAATTATACATGTACGCCGATTTTCGCAAAAATTTCGAAGTTTTAAAAATTTTAAGTTTGGAAACAAAAATTTTGAGCTGAAACTTTGACAGAAATGTTTTCTTCTGGTAGTGCGAAAGAATAAAAATTTCCTACCGATTTCCCGCGAGTGTAATTAAGACTCGGTCGTTGGTTACCAGGACAATATAATTTTGAAAACCAGCCACTAATTCGCTCTAAGAAGAATTGATTCTATTCTAACCACCGTTTCTATAGATCTTTGAGGAAGGTGAGGTTCTTTGTTAGACATCGACCAATTATAGTGGAATGTAACGGTGCCATGGCGACCTTCCCTTTTTTGACCTATCCTAACAATACAGGTACTTTCACTTCGGAAGTTATTCGATGTCTGAAAAGATATTTCCTCCTACTAATCCCTGAAAGGTGTGACAAGTTTTTCAAAAGATTGAAAAGACCCCATGAACAGGCTTGCCAAAGCTTGACTGAACTTGACTTGACTTTTCAACTGAAATTTTGCACAAATTTCCTGGAACCGTATTTTCAGCCTAAGCTGAAGAAATTTCCACCAATCACAGGTCATACGTTATCTCTAAAAGTGTTAAGTGAAATTATTAAGCGAGTGAATCGAGTTATCTATTTGATAGAAAAATCGAACAATTATCGCATCATAATTCCTTCATAATTATTTAAATCACTTAATAAATGAAACCTAAAGAAGTAACCATGATCTAAAAAAATCATCGCCACAACCACTAGGGTTACAATAAAACTATTTCAATTGTTGGCGTACCATTGTTTGCATTCGACAATCCAACTCTACAATTGCAAATAACCTCACTTTAACAAATCCACTCAAAAATCTCATCTGATATTTACATAAGTTCAAAAATTCAACTCTACTTCTACATATGTCATTTAGCTCTGAATGGAATATTCCAAACGCGTATGAGGATAAGATAAAGTAATGAAAAAGAAAATTTTATGAATCTTCTCCGGTAAGTTTTTCAACTTAATATCTTAATTTCTATTACAGTTTTCACTTGATTTCACAATCCAATCTAAAAAGAACAAAATGATGGCCCATATTTACATAATGCAGTCAAAAATTCTTCATACCAAACGCATGAACGTGAACTTTCTTATAGGTGTCATAACACCTGCACCGTGAGAGAAAGGTGGAGAAGCAGTCCCGACCTGCATTAACTTGGGAAATCCCTCTCTCTCCTCGAAATGCCATAAAACATCCTTCTACTAATTATGTGTCAGACGGGGTAATCTGAACCCCTTTGAGGCCCTCCGACCTGCTCTTCCATCCTCCAGACTCGCATACTATAATTCTTAGAGGAACCAAGGGGACCTCGATATAATACTAGGAATTCACCTTTGAATTGAAATACGTTTACCGGCCTGTTAACTAAGTATGAAGTAGAAATGCTCGATCAATAATAAAAATAATAATAATGATAATAATAAAACCTCTTTATCCGGATGAGCATGAGACTAAAAATTCTCTTCTTACATTTAACCCTTCGTCGATTAACACTTTAAAGAATAAAAAAGTGCACAGAAGAAAACTAATCTGTTGGTTTAAAAAACCTAAGTTATTGCTAAGAAAGAAATACCCACACGAAATGTGAAGTCCGGCGAAACTTATAGATGGGGAAAAAACTACACGGAAATTAAAATTACACGGAATAGGCAGGAATCTAAAAACAAGAAACGTAGAATATGACGCAACATGGTTTTAGTTCATGCAGTATTATTTTCTAAGAATTATTCAGCGTTTTAAATGAAGAAATGGAGACGTTTGGGATTTATAATTTCACTGATGGTGAAAAACCGAAGCATATTATCTGTTCTTTCCACAGAATTTTTCGGAAAAATTACGCTTAACTTATTGAGAAGAAGGCTAGTTTTAATTTTTAATTTTATCATGCATGAATATCTATTAAACACTCGTTAAAAGGGAACATTTTTCCAGTTATTTATTCGTAACACTTGGAACTATCTTTTCCTCGTGGGAATACATGTGTGTGATAATGCATACAAACTTAAAGTATATAGGTACACATTTCACAGTTATATTAACACAGTATGCATACACTATCCTGTTACTGGAATTATTGGATTAACCTACCAGATGTACAGTTTTTAGGTGATCGGTTTACATTTGCAGTTAATAATCCATGAACCGTTGTATGGCAGGGGGTATGAAATCCCTAATCAGCTATCTGATTTTTGTAACTAACACTGTCTTGTGAGACAGACCTCCTAAGAAGGATTATACTACACCAGCTTCCCACAAAGTTTCATCTTTTAAAATTTCCGTCTACAACTGATGTCAGAAGACTTTTTAGTACACTGAAAATGAGGCTATTTCGCAAGAGACCGAATGAATAAGCGAGGTTAAAACCAGCGACCTCAAGAACTGTGTGGTTATCTATTCCTCCAAGGACGAATTCATCTAAACGCAGTTTGGAAGTTGCCCTTCACAACACTGAGATTAAACAACATAGTTTCCCCTAACTCAAAATTAACTCAATAAGTGAAAACTCCAATTGTGTTACTCCATGGCATTGGAATGATGATTAATTATGGAAATGAAAATACTGAAATAAATTCACTTGGAAGATTTCGAGATGGACCAATTTCGACCTCTTGCATTCATAACTCCCTCTAATATTTTTTCCTTTTTTGGCAACCGAAAAGATTTTACTGGGGATTCTTAGTTTACAGAGCTATGCCGCTATGCCAAGGAAGAGTTTTGTTGCAATATTTCTGATTTTCTTCATTTAAATGAACCATATCATCCCACTACAGAATTCAAAATATGCAAAATCATTAATGCATATGTGGAAATCAAAGCTAATGGTTTTTAAAATATTCAATCAATAGAAGACACTCGAAAAATTAATTGGCACTTATTAGAACTTATAAAAGTATTGTAGCTTAGAGGGAACACTGCCTGCGATACGTCGATAGCGGATTGCTGGGTAGAGATATGTTAGAAATTGTAAATGGCGTATGGCAGGAGATGTGATGAAAACCAAACTAACTATGACTCAATGTGTTATTATTCAAAAACTTCAGAATTTATCCTTGCAGATTGGCTACAATCCAGGTGGCAAGACTTTATGCAATAAATGTTTACTAGTAGGCATAATACAAATTTACAAAATAATAACAAAATAAAAAATTGTGTTGACATTAAAACGAAATTAGAAAAACGTTAAATCTATCTTATTCAGGAATATAAAAAAAGCTGAAGATTAAGATATTAGTTTCAGTAATTTGGCTCTACAAATGGAAACATCCGACCTCAGACTACATCAAAATAGTCTACGAATAGCAGAATTATTACTTCTTATTTGTAAGGATAGAATGATAGAAGGTAAATCCATTTTCTACATAACCTCATAAAGAAAAGTAATCATAATGAAGAACGCAATTCAATTCCTCACTAGTAAACCTTACTTTTCACCATGCCATTCCATAAGCATCTGCTTGCCCTCATCCGAGAGATTTTATCATCCGTGATTTACAGAGGCGAGCCAAGTTGGACAAAAAGAGCCTTCGTCCGCCTGAGGAAGTTCTCGGAAGCAGTCAAATAAGGAGATAAAAAACCAGTTCTGCACGAGAAACTTCAACGCCCGCGTGCTGTATCTGTCATTCCTATTTCTGTGGCTTTATGGAAGAGAGATGGGATCATCACAGTGGTTGCGCAATCACGGCCAAGTGAAACAAATGGCTGTCGAGACGAATGGCGGCAAAATTAATGGCAGCGATTTGAATGCCAGGGGAAATATGGACGGTTATGTCATAGATTCGATCCGGCCAATGATTTAATGGGGTATCGAAGAATATATTTTATCAGTACCTGAAGCATTATGTGGGCGAGATATGCTATTCATGTTTGAAAATGTAGCACAATCTATCAAGATTTTAACTGCATTTTCTTTTGATAAATTTATTTCTTTCCAGTATTTTTAAGGACTCCTGAGTTTTGACTGAACAGCTCATAAAAAGAAATTTTTAGCCCGGGACTGCTTACACAAAAGTCGAACGTGTTGCTTACTAAGCTATCCGTATTGCACAATTATGATTATTGTTATCGTCTGGGTTATTATTATCGTTATACTTAGTGCTATCATCATTGTTATAATTATTGTTGAGATTATTGATTTATGCAGTTATTGTTCTTATTATTTTATGCTTTTTATGTTAGGTTATCATTTTATACTGTTATTATTTTATATTGTTATCATTATTAGCCCAATTAGTGTCATCATTGTTGTAATCGTAACCGATTCCATCATTTTTACCATAATTTCCCTAAAATGCGAAGTTAAAAGAGATCCTTGAGGCACTGCCCTTTACTGAATATTTTCATAGCATAGCGCACAGCGTAGTCATTTTATATCTCATACCCTCTATCGGCCGAAGCGAGAAACAAACAACAATCTCAATGGAAATGAATGCCTCATTGTCCTTTAAAAGGCGAAGCGCCGAATCCGAAAAAAAGAAGTGAATTTATAAGAACATCTGCCTTTGGAAAAGGGGGTCTGTGAAAAGAGAGTGAGTTGGTTCGAAGGCGTGAAGAAGGATGTCCCTTATCGCTGCAATGCATGTGTACTTGTGGCGGTGTGAATGAACTTGGTTATCCTTTATCCTAGGAGAATGTAAGGAAGTCCTCAAAGTGATTGGGATAGATTGTACTCCAAGTTAGAAGCATGTCTGCAAATCTTGCTCGATCTTTAGAAACCGCTTTTACACGTTGAGTAAGAGGAAATTTTCATCAGGAAAACTTTCGGCCATCTCAGTGATCTTTTTAACATCATAGGCGGATAAGAAATTTCTATTTACTATATAAATACTAAGCAGATATGTATTATATCGAGCGTACTCAGAACAAACCTTTATGAAGTTTGTGATTTTACACTTATCCTTGTGAAAATCAACCTTCAGATTGTTTCCTGAAGACTGATATGTTAAAGAAATACAGACGAAATTATAAATGAAAGCAAATTATTATATAAACGTGACGATAAAACAATACGACGATGATAATGGCCAAACAATAAAAATAGTATAATGATAATAATAGTGTAAAAATAACGATAAAATAGTATAGCAATAATAGAAGAACCGAATAGTCTAACGATAAAATAATACCCATAACAAAAGAATAGTACAAGAATAAAAATATAAAAATACTAACTGACAAGATATCAAACAAAGTAGTTCAAGAAAACACGGAATTTCTATTTAATTGAACACGGCACTATTGTCGTGCAGCATTGTATCTAATAATGAAAAGCCCTGGCAAAGTGACGCGCTCAACAGTGAAGTGTGATAATAGCTTTTTGCGGATGTCAGTCTTTTTATACGCCTGGCGATTATCATTTTCCCCTCATTCCCGAGTAGGTTTCCTCGTAAAGACACGGGTTGTAAAGCATGAATGGAAATAAAGCGTTCTTTGTATTCAGAGCGGCATCTATTGTAAACAAGTCCTATTCATCAAGATTGATTGTAATGAACTCTACCCAAAAGAGCAACCGACTCGAATTTTACTATCCTTTTATGGGTATTTATTTGGAAATGGCCCATGGCCAGACAAGAAAACTACCCAATTTATTTTATATGACATTTGTTTCGATATAGATAAAGAAATAAGAGACAGAGAAAAGGCATATATTTAATCGGATATCTCTAAACATATTACTTCTCCATCAAAAGTCTGCATAAATAGCGATGTCACTGTTCTAGCTTGTTTCAAACGACACAAAGAGCAATGATGAATTCATTATCAGAATATCATGATTTTTAGATTTTAGATTTGTATCCCAGCAAGCCACTGGTGGCGTATGGCAGGGTTATACAGGAATATACATTACAAAGTTTTATTTTTCACTTTTTCTTACTTGTTTAGCTTAATTTCATCGCTGCTCTACCGTAATTTTTCTTGCGATGAAGTCAAAAATCACCATCCAACTCTATTGTTGCCATTTTGATAATAATTCGGCCAACATCTTTTATTTTTAGGCCTTTGTTGTGGCTTTTATTGTTAGGAATTTGTTCTTAGTGTTGATTACTACGAATTCGGACAACATATTTCATTCTTGAACCTTTATTCTTGATCTAATTATTGTCTCTACATAGCCTTCTTGTTACTTTAAATCCATTGATTGTAAGAACACGTACGTAATAACGTAATTGTTACATTAATTAACGTAAAAATAGTGATCGAAAGGATTCTTCACTCAGCTTATTTTATACTCAATGCAACAATGAACATTTGGTACACTGCAAGAGTGATGGTGGGTGTAGACATCTTACAATATAAATCACGAAGGATCTACATAATCAGACGCAATGAATAATAGAATTCAACAGTCAAAAGCGTCTGCATCCACAAATCTGTCCGTCTGTCACTGTCCTTTTGACAGAAATCCTTGGATATAAGGACCAATGGAGGACTGGTGAGGAATGCAGACTATATTTAGGACTTATTTACGCCTGTCCGTTTCCGTTAACGATAAACAAACAAAGCGCCGCGGTTCGAGAACTTTCTGCGACGCATCTTCTTTTTCGGTTGGTCCATCGGAAACGAGGTCTACAAACTTCGATAACCCCTCAATCCATCATCCAGATGCGTCAAAAGTGACTCAAAAAGTCATCATGCTCTTACTATAATGATTCCTTTTATATCATTTATACCGTGTCATAGGAATCATATGTTATGTAATGGAGAGTAAATTATCACAGTTTTACATGAAGCATAATTATTCTGACTCTTTCACAGACTAAATCTTCTTTAATTAATCTCTATATGCAGTGTGTTTGAAACGACAACAATATGGACTTAAAACTACAACAATATGGTTGGAAAGCGACACTTTTCGGTCCCATCCTCGCCGGAGAAATTCATATAAATTTTGACCTGGACTGTCCCGGAAAATTTCGTTGACAAAACTAGTGATTTATTATTTTCATCCAGCAATCTCTTATACATTAGTTTATCCATGAATAGTAGAAGGTATACATGTTTCTATTAGTGTAGATATTTTCTTAAGTGTACGCTACCATAGTCCAATTTTCTACGCTCCTTAATAAATAGCAAGTTCCGGTTTCTCAAAGAATTGCAAGACCTGCAACAAATATTTCTCCTCGAAGAAGGAATGCTTTCAGGTAGACTGAGGGTTTCTTTTTCGGGTCTCGATAAGAGACAAAGATAAGCTCATTTAAAAGCGAGCAAAAGCGTGTTTCGAAATTCGCCGCTAAAACGCGGGTCAACACGCTACAGATAAGCTAGGTAACGAGCAGAATTTCAATTTCACTACAAAATTTCAAACACAAAAATAAGAATCAGGAATCTAAACTACCATTGAAAACAAAAAACAGCAATAAGAAATCAAAAACCAAGAATTAGCTATCTAGACAATAAAATAACATTCATAACTCAAACGACAATCCCAAACATGAATCAGCAATCTCAACTACAATAAAAACACGATCAGCAATCAGTAACCTATAGCAACAATCAGTAATAAAAAATTAAGAATTAGCGATCTAAACAATAAAACAACAATCTTAAAGTATCAGCTATCCAAAACCCAGATCAACAATCCAAGTAACAATCCATTATGATATGAAATTCCACAACAGTAAGTGCAACATAAGAAGAAGAAGAAGAAGACAGTAAAGAAGGAAGTGTGAAATCATGTCCATAAAGAAAACCGCCGAATGATGGAAATGACATAATGGGCAATGGAATTCGGTGGGGCTGCAGAGAGGGAGTGTAGGCGGAGGGCCTTCAGAGAGATTAAAACTTCCGCGACCGCCACGTGGAAGCTAAGATAACCCCAGCCTCTCCTTCCGGACGATTTTTTGTCCTCCGCAGAAGAACTAGTCCTGACCTATGAATTACGCAATATAAGAAGGGTTCCTATGGTAACGAGATGTTTGGGTCCACCAGCCGCCGAGAACTAGATTGTATCTTAGGGTGATGAATTTATCGTTTATACATATACATATCGTTTGAGGACAATCTTAATATCACCGTTGTGCATATGGTTATTTCTTCGATGTCTGTAAATTTCGGAAGATATACACAGAAGTAATTTTTGGAAAATCATATCACGCAGTTCCCGACCTGACAGATGTACTCGTATGAAATTTAAAAATTCGATAGAGGTCCATAGGACTATTACATACCGATATTTTTTGCCCTAAGTATCATGAGTTCGATTCTATACAACACGAAAATACTCTCATAAGAAACATTAAGCTCATTCTCATCAATTGCAGATTTCTTTTCTTTAGCAAAATTAAATCAGGAGTAAAGGTCCTACGAAGCTGAGACAAGTACCAAAGTAAAGGAAATTGAATAGAGATTCTTAGTTTAATCGTGGAACATAGTTTCGGAAATTGCAAAAATTGGGACAAAATAATTTACACCCATAGCAGGGAATTACTTATTCAGAAATTTAGGAATTCGACGGCATTCGACTCCAAATAAAGTTTTAAAAATGTAGGCTTGTAAGCGAATCTCTAAGGAATTTTTGACTGAATAGCACTACTCAACCCTGTACAATTCTTAGAGACACTCATAGGTCGTTAACGTTAGTATGACTCTCTACCACCCGCCGGTCTTCCTGCTATCTTCTATAGACCTCACTATTTCACTGTTATTCCTGCTTTAGTCACTCCAAAAGAATACTTGATTCTTAAAAATCTTTTCGAAACACTTGAGGGAGAATCGCTGAGAGTTTCTAATTACACATACTAAGTCATTGCTTGGAATTGTGTTTCTTTTCAAAAGCATATCTTCTTAAGCTTTCTATATGTCTCTTTTGGGTTTGAAAGAATAGCCTCGGTCAGTTTTTCTCTTTGTCCCTGTTTGAATGATGTCTGACTAAGAAAAGATGGGAATTCGAAAATTTAAAGGAAAAAGGGTTAGAAGACTTAAGTTGAATGACTCCCTGACTTTAAGCATATACTGAGAATGGCTAACAGAATCAAGAAATTGGATAAATCAACGCTTTTTAAAGCAACGCCTTTTGCCGGTATAAAATTATAAAAAGCTATACTCTTTGCTGGAATAAGTAAGACAAGGCTTTCAGTGAATTATTTAGAAACGCATACTGATCATTATCAGGATGATTTTTAAAGGTGTATTCTAAATTTAATCTAGAAATACGTAATTCTTGTCTAATTTTTGTAAACTCCTAAGAATGTGAATATAAGATGAGGATTTTCGTGTTAGGATGAGGAAAATTTAGCTCGCTTTCCTTAATCCTTGCGAATTAAAAAAGAATAATTTCCCAAATCAACGCTAAAAAATTCAAAAGTTAATACACTATTTTCCATAAGTAGAGAAGAATACATCACTGCTACATCATGTCGGAGAAATAAATAATTAAAGCGGTGGAATTAAATAAAATGAAGTTTGATTTTCCATATATCCATCCTTTCCTAACATTATCACTTTCGGATATTTATTTACATTGCCAAAATGGTATGAAACAATGTCATATTGAGACGGATACCGCGTGAATACTAAGATGGTGTCATTACACCCCCTGCCATACGCCACTGGCGGCTTGCGGGGTACTCATCTAAATCTAAATACTGTAATTGCTTCTTCCATTATTATCTTATCTATAATACATAACAATCGGTTGCCTAGAAACTAATTACTAAAAATCGAAGAGTCGGATTCTTGCCATTGAAGTCGAATCGAACAATTTAATCAACAATTGCTTGCTGTTTACAACAATCGAGCCCTTAACTCGCTTAAAGATATATGTAAACGCAAATAGATTAAGATTAAAATACCTCTAGTGTAGCCAGTGGCGTATGGCAGGGAGAAGGATAGTCATTGTTCAACTTAACTCAGATCACATGAACATAAAATGCCTATGAAATTATATGAGTATGAAAGCTTATGAAATTGTGTGTGATTAAAAAAACTAACAAGCCATTTGCTCTCTATGTAACGATGGTATTTGATATTATGTGTACTAATTATTCGATAGACTTAGCCAAGAGTTCCAAGTTTATTCTTATGGATGTTTCGAATCACTATTCCCTAATGAAGGCATCTGAGTAAAGAATTTTAAATCTTCCTACCACGGTAATGCAGTAAAAAGTTTACGACTATTCTGTTGAATGCCTAAATACACCAGTATGTTCTGGAGGCCAACTTTGCTTTATTCTACAGTGGATTTCAATGTGATTCCTCGACTTAATTTCTCCAACGGCTAAAGCACAGAAAACAGACCGCATTCCGTCTGAAAGAGCAAGGGTGATGACTCATACGTTAGCTAAGAAGAGAGTCGGATGCATTTGCATTTACACACATCTCTCTGGAATACTAATGCTGGTTAAAGTAAATGCCAGATCTTAAACCGTAATTTGATTATTTCTAGGGATAAGGATACCCATAATGGTAAGTACATTTAGATGAGTTACTTTATAGTTTCCACAACTTGTAGTAATCTTATTTCTTTATAAACGAACGATTGTTGTAGTTTTTAGACACATTATTGTAGTTACAAAGAATTATTATTTACTTATAAAAGTCCCATTATTGTAAATTTCTGCTTACATTATTGTGGTAACAAAGTATTCTAATTTCTTCATAAACGTTCTATTATTGTATTTCCAAACTTCATAATAATTAATATTTTAGTGTTCAGTAGTGTATATTATCTGTGTGAATGGAGAAAGTGATTTATCCTTAAAATGACGGTAACATAGTGGCCATGGCAACACGCATTCATGAGTTACTGTCAATATAAATACATTCTACATTAGTGCCTCCTCCATTTCCCATTGCTACACTATTTAGATAAATCCAAAGATGTACGGTAACTTACTATGCCAACACGTATCTCTGAGTTACTACGAGTAACTATGAATCCTTACTGTGAGCCTGTATATTTCCCACTGCTCTAATATTCGCCTCTAGTTGTCTGTGAAAGTGACTTTTGAATTCCGACTTCAAATCTCGTTATCTGTTCTCTCTTTCTCAAAGGGCTCATTCATATTCCACATTTCCCGGCATGCAAAGCAAGGTCACACACTCCATTTTTCAAAAATCCATATCGACTTGACTCGTAGAAAAACGGCTTATCTTTCGATTTCGGATGCTTTTTCCATTCTTTTCTAATGTTCCTAACACAAGTCTTTAGAGCTGTGATTCACATTCAGGATTATCTCACAATCAGAAACGGAAATTTCTTTAAAACTGAGTTGAATATCATTTTGGTTCATATTTCCTGTTACTAAAACGTATGCGAAGGCTTTAGTGAATTAGTGAACAATTAAACCTTCTGATATTCAATGCATACTTCAATTTAAATGATTATCGGGATAAATTTTTATTTTCATCACTCAATTTTCTAAGCCATATAGGCTCGTTTGCTATCAATTTAAGATGGATATCCTCGATTGCTTAACCCTTAATTTCTCCTTTGATCGTTAGGATAGCATAGTTCCGCAAATCTCGATGATTCTTACAACAGTAAGGTAATTCAAAATATTAACTTAGAAATAATTGAGAAAAATAAATGTTATAATAATTTTTGAATCCATAAGATTTTGCTATGAGCTCCTTAATATAGATGATATGATGGAGAAAGGTCAAGAATTTTCTCTGATAATTAAGTTTATGGTCAGTTTCATTTAATTTTCAAGATCACTTCATACTTTCATATTGTTACAAATATATTGTTGTGAAACCGTCTCCCAACACAGTACCTCATTGTTATCATATGTTTTCATTATAATAATAACAGTGTTAATCTGACCCACCCCTATTTATATTCCAAGAATAAATCAGCCTATATCTTCATCTAATAGATACATGTGTACTTCTAACCAAGGAAGGCTCAGTTTCACTTCCCGGTTTCTCTGGACCACAGCAGCCATCTGGTGCACGAAAGTGGAGCACGATGAATCATCTAAGCACGAAAAAATCGAAAGATGGAGATCATGACTTTCTCACGCCTTTCGTGTCTGCACCCTCTCATAAACTGTTTGCCCTTGCATTCGATCTATACACTGTATTTTTTCATATCGGAAGTTCTCTGAGATTATAGCCGTTTCAGTGCCTTTTTTTTGCTTCACAAAATTCTTCCCTCAAAGACCTGAATTTTTAATCAGGTAAATGGTCTTATGGAATTCTAGAATGTACCCGTAAATTTTTCCAATCAACTTATTATCACTATTATCATGCTTAGTTCCCAAACTGTGTATTGATTAAGACTAAAAAATAGTCTGAAGGGAAAGATTCACTGATAAAAATGCAATGATATTACAACAATCATTTGAAATAAAATTTTATGACAATAATTTATAACAACCCATTGTGACAATACTTTATAGCGGTGATTTTTGATGATGATGCTTTGCTACAATAATTTGAAATAACAAGTTGTAACAATAATTTGAAATAACAAGTTGTAACAATGATTCATAATAATACCAATTACAATACCAAAAATATTGTTATCTTCGTAACAATACCTTGTAACTATACATTTTAAAAATAAACTGTTACTCTATAACAATACAAAACCCTTCCCTGGCCATTAGAGATGGAAAGATATAGCAAGATCCACTTTTTAAGATACTTTTAGCAACTAGATAGCTATTTACTACAAAAATAAATAAATAAATGACGTTTGCATTTTGTTTGGTTGAAACCAAAGACTACTCCCAAAAAAGAGGAGACATTAATCAGCAAATAATAGTTTATATTTACATTGCATTAAAACTTCATTCTACCGATGCACTAAACCCGAACTTAGTTAATAACTTTAATGACCTCATACCCATGTATAGCTAGGTAAGCATGCCTTTAAGTTAATCGATGAAGGCTTATCAATTGTAAAACAGCAGTGCAGTTTTTTCTACGAAAAAATCCCCTTACGTACCTACCAAGCTGCGTATGGCAGGGGATGAATGAATGAATTTTCAATCCACTACTTGATCCAAATTTTTCCAAGGAACACTCCACCCAGTACAACATTTTTTGTTATCCTAACAGATGGTTTTAATGATTTCCAGGATTCGCCCTTCATAAATAGGTCATGAGAATTACAACTTAGCTCCACATTTACGCTATGGGTAGCGGAAACTTTTTTTTCCCATAATCACAACAAACTGATTTTGCATGTTTACCAATATGCAGGAAATTCAGAAAAAAATGGACGGAAATTTTTGAAGCGAATCAAAGGTTATGGTGTCAATGGGTCGTATGAGAAAGATAAACTGACGACATTTTCCAGATTTGTTTATTTATGGACTGTTTGGGGGGGAAGAGTACTAAGATAAGCAAGAAAATTTGCGAGTAACCCACTTACGGAATTTTAAAAATACATTGAGAACGGCTGCTCAGCATCAATATGCTATCCCAGGATAAATATTACCGTGCAGAAAAATAGAATTGTCATAAGAAATTCTGAATTCACCCACAAAATTTTCTAAGGATTAACAAATAAACTCGTTTATAAAATGTAAAGAGGTTCAAAATTTTAATTCGCAATTGAAATCTCTCGAAAGAGTGTGACCCATCCGATAGCGACCCTTATATGGGTCGTGACCCGGAGTCCGTTGGATGACAAACTTTCGAAAGTCCTTCTCAGATTACCGATTTCTCATCAACCTCTGTTATTGAGATTGATCTTCTATAAGAAGATATTAATGATATTTTTTTTGCTGTGCTGCTTACAGATGTTGCCAGATCAGATGTTGATCAGAATCTGATTGTTTCCAGTCTTTTTACTTCCAATTATTATTCAACAATACTTCTATTCAACACTTAAGTACTTATAAAATATTACTATTATATAAATAAATACTTCTATAGATCACGACTGAAATACTTCTATTATTCCAGAATACGAACGAATAAGAATTACACTAACAGTTGATCTTTAATATAAGAAGTCTTTAATATTGTATAAGGGAAAAGCATTGTGTGCAACTAAACTTTTAGCCTTATATTCTGAACATAGGAATTTATAAAAGAACTCTTACGAACTAAAAATAGAAAAAAATATCCTTCTTATGCAATGGACTGTAGATGTAACTTCAAACAATTATTAAATTATATCAACATGAACTTATGATGAAGATGATTGTATAATGAGCATTATAAACATTCTGTTAAGTTAGAAAAACGGATTCAAGTGGATGGAAAGTCGTCTACCGAATGCAGTAGCCATTCTGAGAAAGCAAAACTGCAGAATATTCTCATGTAAGCTTTCTCTTAAGGGAAGTGATCCCTAAGAGATGGACATCGGTTAACCACATCATCTTCATTTGATACAACGCCTTAATTAGAACGCGACTGTCCCGCCGCCACTCGGAGGCCACCCAAATTAAACCACCATCTTAGATAGACCCTCAGGGCAATTCTCAAAGGGTTACGCACTCTTGCTAAATTCATTAAACCACCATTACACTGAGGACTGGCTTATCCAAGGAAACGACCTTAACAAGTGATTCTTTTAAGTAATCTTTATTGAATGCCAATGGAGAGATGAGTTGGTTAATTACCACGTATTTTGAAGCTTAAAAGCCTCGTTAATCAGTTACTGGAAAAGGAATAATTCTCCCCACAAGTTCAAACGGAAATAATGCGTTTGGTTCCATTCGATATTTCTTTGCTAAAGTTATCCGATAGGCATTCAAAAAGTTTCAGAAATCAAGCGTTAACGCAAGGGATGGTTTAAAACTAAAGATAACTATAAAGATAAAAACTAAAAATAATTAAAGCCGATTCTTATTGTTGCAAGCATTCAATAACAAAAAGTCTTTAAAATTATTCCCGCAGGAGAATGAGACGTAAAAATAGCTTATTGGGAACAGCAATAACGCTATGTATGTACATATTTCTTCTATTTACTCATTAAAAAAATAACGATGTTGGCAACATAACATGTGTACATTCTTACAATACATAACTAAGCATAACCATATCACATATTTGTGAAGATAATAAAATTCTTAAGATTCAAGAATAAATTTCCGCTAGTTGAAGGAAAATATGTTTTCCCTGAGTTTATTCACAAAACAACGGTATTATAATTAATTCAGCCATATGTAACAGGAAGCTATATTTTCAGAATTTACAACAATGTAACTCCTGCAACTATGGAACAATAGACATCCTTCGTTACATTAAAATTGTAGTCTATTCTTATAAATGGATTATCTACATAATATTATTATAGCCGTAGCAACAATTTAACGGTGTTAGAATGAGGTGTTTTAATGAATTGAAGACTAGAGGTTGACCTAACTCTTTTCAAATACTGAATTCATTTGAATTAACGAAATGAGAATTTCTTATATATTTTCCCATTGGAATGGAATGGAGCGCCTGAGCAGCTATATTTAATTTGTATCAGTGGTGTTTAGCGGGTAATATAAACAGAGACCGCTCTATCCTGTTGAAGAATGTTTGACAAGCGTTGGAGACCGGAAATGCATTTCAACTGAGGGCAAGGAACCCTCACAACCCCTCGTCGTGAATCATTCTCTTGTTTCAAAAATCGAATGGCATGTCATCCACATCTCAAGATGAAATTCAAAAGATACTGAAAAAATTGCATATTCGAAATGGGCACACGCATTGGTATCAACCTTTTTAAAGAAAGCGAAAAATAAGCCAGTCTTAAACACCAGATTAACCAACAGTCAGCATTGTTGCTAAGCAACAGAATAAGTATCAAATATCATTGTTGGATGGTTGGGAGCTCAAGAATGAGGACGTAAATTTCAATAAGAAAGGTCCATCAACGGAGTCTAACAATCCGAAAGGATTGATTTTTAAAGCGAAACAATGGGCGTATTTTTTCATTTTTGGATTGCGCCTCCATATTATTCAAACAATTGTTGGAAATTTGTTTGTTGTACACACATCTATCTAACTATCACTTTTAACAGTTTGTTGCGGATAATTTTAGTTTTTCGTCACTTAAGGCTACATTGAATGTCCAGGAGTCGGTAAACTACCGTATGCTTTTACATTGATACTCCATATGACAGGGGAAGTACTCGTAAGTGTAGCCTTTTTAGTAAGTAGACTTACTGTACCTTGTTATATTTAAATTAAAACATATATCTTAGTGAAAATCAACCCAGTAAATCGTACTTTTTACGAACATTGTGGAAAAAAGTACAATTTTTCGATTTCTTTCCATTATGGATTTCCACAATACGATAAATAGCCTGATTCTCTGAAGCTTATAAATCTTAGTATCTCAAAAATTTAATCGAATTTCACGAAGTTAAATCTGAATTTGTCAATTGTACAAGCCTTTATTAATTATATTATTGCGTTACATTTCAATACAATATTTTTAAATGTGATTACATTGAGTAATTTAAAAGTTTGGTAAGTATCTAAAAACAGACGGAAAGACTACATCTCAATTAACTCGCAGTCATCAGTGGAAAATTTTCTCGGAAACTACAACTGGGAACTCGCTTTCAGTAAAAACTACTCATAGTTCGGGGTCTAAATGATGATAAGAAACCCAGACATTCTTTAGACGTTCCAAATTAAATGACCATGACATGAGGGAGGATGTTAATAGATAAAGAAATAGATTAGGTCGAACCAAGGCTAGAGTATCTCACATTTTAGTAAACCCCAAAAAAGCTAAATTATATCTAATGGACTAGTTTCATGATTAAAGCAACTTTGATTTCACTCAAATAGTTTCCGTGACCTCCCTTACGAGGTTGCCTAGATACGCTGCTGGATACAGATAAATCAATGAAGTTTAAATGCATGGCGAGAATATATTGTCCTTTTTTAATTTATCTACAGCTTGTCAGAATACGCAATTGAAAGAAATAGCTAAAGATTGAATTAAAATATTTTATGCGCGAAAGAAATAAATCTAGAACAACTTAATGAAGATTTTATTAGCGAGAGATTATTATAAATAGGGCCGAATTAGAAATACTTTGAAAACTAATCTAAAACTGCTATTCAATTATTGACAACAATCAGTCCGTCCTCAACAATAGATTAACCATCATCCATCATTGTTGGATGTTAGGGAACTTATCATCAAGACACTGATTTCAATAAAAAAACAATTCATTCAACAATGCATAAGGATTAATTTTTTAAAGTGAAATAACTAACGTAATTTTCATTGTTGGTTAGCTACTCTCGGTGAATCAAACCGTTGTCGGGAATCGGATTCTATTTATCATTGTCGGATTGCGATGCTTAGTGATACAAGTGATTGTTGAAATGGGTAATAGTTGAACCCTTATTTTAAGATAAGAGATTGGTCTACTTTTAAAAGGAAGAATACTCGGGCTAAGACGTCTTAAAAATTCGCCCAACAGCAAATGGAGAAAGCAAGGATATGGACCAAGAGAGTGGGTGTGAGCCAAGTGGGCAGCAAACCGCCCACGGACATTACCGAAGTTCTTGAGGACACTTCCTACTCAACTCCAAAAAGTTGGGAAAACATATTAAGAATCAAGGACCACAGTTTAGATGGGGTGGTCAGCCGAGTCCCACTAACTTCCTTTGCAAAGTTGAGCGAAATTGCAGGCTAAAAATACACAGATAGTCTTACACGTTATCTCCTTTACTGCTTATTTCCTTAAACGTTTCCTATATAATGGAAAATAGAGCAACGTTCAAACGTAATAATGTAATAATAAAATTGTGATATTGTTAAGAAAAGTGACGTTGCAAAATTAAATATCCGTTTCCCAGCAACAATCGACTGATTTATTGTGTAGGAAACGGTGTTAGATTGTATCATCAATGGTAGTAGGCCGTTCCAAATATCATGATGGAGTAGATATCAATAACAATCTCAATATAAAAAACAACAACAAAAATCAACAATAATAGCAAAATTAATAACAGTAACAAAAATTAGCTAATATTATTAAAGTCAAAACAATCAATTTTGGGTAAATATCAATATCAACGTCATGGCGTTTACAAGCATAAATATTTCTCCTATCATAAACGATCAATAATACATAATAAAACAAATAAAATCATTGAAGTCAAGCCTATTAATAATATTCCATTTTTAAGTTCCAATGTAAAGAATAAGCATCATAACGTACTTTGAATAATGTATGCCCTATCAACAAAAATACGACTGAACTTTAAGAATTTGAATAGAACATATATCGGACAGTCCCGGCCATAACGGAACCTAGTTATAGCCCATTTTCTCGGCAAAGAAGAGATATTTCGGCGAACCATCTAACTTTTCAAACCCTTATACGAGTATAGACTTAATATCGCCTTGATGTAGATAAACATAGTTATTGTATTTCATAATCTAGCAAGTATACTGTATATTGCAATAAAAACAGCAAGTATGTAGTATATGCAATACAAAGGCCCCTCAGAATTGCAGAGAGAGCAATCCCACCGATAAAATGCGAATGTTTGCGCGTGGGCGTAGGAAGAGAGATTTTCTCAACCACAAAGGGCTTCCTTCCTTCCTCTATCTGCAACTCCCACTTCCTCTGATACCAACCAAGGACTTCCATTGTTTCCGTATTACCCTGCCATCTACATTCCCACAAATTGGCTGTTGACCCTTACTTAAGTCATCCTATTTAAAATAAAGATGGAATCCAAGAAGAAGATGATTTAATTGCTAAATTAATGTCTGCGAAATCAACAATAGTTTCAAGCAAGTCAAAGAATTACCAGACGCCTTAATCTATAAGTTAGTCAACAATGGGTTTTATTAAGTCGACAATCGACGCAATAAAGGATGCAGCAATAGCAATAATAATCACTTCTTTATTGGGCAAATTTTAGTCTTACAAGAGCATTCTTACAATTAAAGAAGGAATTAGAGAAGGAAAATAAACAATCACGTCCATACAAGGATTCGAACTCAGAACCTTAGACTCTAACTCTAGGCCACCGATGAAAATCAATATTGACCTTAGTCAACCATATTATTCAATTTAAAATGATTCAATAAAAATGACGGAAATATGAAATGAATATACAAAGATTTCCTCGAGTTGAATAACAACAAAATGAACAACAATGAAATATTAAGAACAACAATAAAATTTCCAATAATATCGATCATATCAACGACTCAAATACAATGGTAAAGTTTATAAGAACGACATGACAATGAAAAAGCCAACAATACTTTTCCAAATTACTTTTCATGGTAAGAACAATGCAAAGAAACGGACAAAACCGGAGTGGTCTTGATTATGACAATTGAATGATGCGAATTCGAGATTTAAAATCGAATTTAAAATAAATCTGTTTATTTGAACATAGCACAACTTCAAGAACGACAGTATTCAACGGAAGTCAAAATTGTTCGAAATTTTAAATATTTTTTCTACGAGTAAAAAAAAATCGGAATTACGGAATTTATTATGCTCAAAGAATTCTAAATTACTTCAAATATGATCCCGGGTTTCATCTATTAAAAAAACTTCTTCGAAATTGAGAAGAGTTTTTGATCACTGTAATAAGAATTTCCTAGCCTAGAAAATGCAGACCCTAAGGCTAAATTCTGGGAATTTTTCATAGTCCATCATGAGCACAAAGTTCACTGTCAACTAAGAGGTACAGCTTGGTCAGACTAAATGGAGTAGTAAACAGGTTCAAAGAATTATGAAGAATTTGCAAGAGCAGCCTTAATCGCAGGCCTCCGTGGTGGTATGGGGATTAGTCTGCTCGCCTAAGAACACCGAGATCTTGAGTTCGAACCTTGGTCAGAGTATATTTGTTTGTGTTCGTTTTTAAAAACTGAATTGTTCGATAGGTCTTTAGAGATTAAAATTTCGCTAATAAATATGTTATTATTATTATTAATATACATTGTTGCGTTTCCTAAGTAACAACGCATAAATATAAAGGTTACATTTGCGGCTACCGCTACCCCATTGTCACATCCCTGTTACATTGTTACTATAGCGGCAACGTATTGTTACTTATGATGGCTTCTACCCAGCTCTATCCACATATACTACCAACACCAAGGTCCTGGGTTCGAATCCTAATTAAGGTAAGGTTCTTTGTGTTCGTCTTTAACAGAGTAATTGCGAAAGCAAACTTTAGAGGCTATAATTCCGCTGACAAAGATGTGATTATTATTATATTGATGTATTTAATTTATAGTTTTATTTCATTTATTATTATTTATAGACATTGTTGTGCTTCCTATAAACTTACGCATAAATATAAACGGTGCATACGATTGTTTAATCATTGTTCTCTCTTCTCATCTCATTCTTACATCCCTGTTTCATCCTTGCCTTCGTTGTGGCGACAACAGATTGTTACTCACAATGTCTTCCATCCCAGCTCCATCCAGTGCGTGTTAGATAATAAGAAACAAATAACTTAGGCTTAGATGCCGACATCCGTTCTCTCCCTTTTTTGCCCTCTGCCATATGCTTAAGTAACGTCAACAAACTTACTTAAAGAGTCAAACCGTCCATTCAAATCCCATTGCGTAAACTGTTAAAACAGAGACGCTTCCTCTTGTGGTAAAAGGGTTGAAACAAAAGATCCAGATCCGCAGTTTCTTAAAACGCGCGAAAGATGTCGCTTGATTGAGCTGCGAGATTGGGGCAGGGCGACCGCCCAGGTCCTCATTCTTGGTCGGGGCGTTTAAAGAAAATATTTAAGAATTATTTCGATATACCTTATTGTGAATGGTTTTAATAAATTATCAAGCCACGCCCACTTTCAATTAGCATGACCTGGGTATCAATGCATAGCATCATCATCAGATACACCTACCCCATCACCCAAGTCAATTTCTGCATTTCATGTGGTACTGTATTAAAATAAATTGTCAATTTTACCATCTTAAGACCTTATGGAATAACACCAAGTAAAGGCCAAAATATCACCGCTATTACCGATGTATTCCAACCCAAAAATTAGGAAAATAGATGGATAACTTGCATATGTATGTATTACAGTCTTCATAATAATAATAATAATAATACGATGAACAGGCTAAATCAGAACGTCATGCAAGTGAGTCTTTGCCCGATATTCTGTGATGACCCCATATCTTTGACCCTTCGTTTTCCAAGAAAGATAAAGAAACACTTTCTTTACAACCCAATACTTAGAACGAGATTACGACAAGTCCATAAAAACATTTTATCTTTAAAGGAAACGCACTTCTATTCTTGAAATATCCCAAGGCTGGTTTTTGCTTTTTTATATACTCATGAACGAAAAGCAAGTTACAGAATTGGAATATAATTTTAGATTGAAATCAATTTTTTGTATGTATGTATGAATTAGTTTTCTATCTCTAGGTAGGTTCTTGAGTCCAGAAATTCTCAGCTCAACGCATATTCATTTTGTTTTAAAATTCTTTTGGAAGTATAAAATTACATAATATATTCTATTTCAGATAAGTTTCGAACTTATGATTGAAATTTTTAAGAACTAGTTGAAGTGCCCGTTGGGGCAACATATTCACAAAGAGTTTGAAGACAAAAGAATTGAAGTAGGCAATGATAAAATATAATAATAGGCAATAATAAAATCTCTCATCTTACACCTTGTTAGATGAGTACAATGGTGCAGGTTATCGAAAATTATAACTGTCCATCTTGATGAAAAATGTATTTTGATTGATACTTGAATCACCTTTGTGTAGTCTATTTATTTTACTTCACGTGATTTTGAAATTATCCAAGTACCGTTTCAGTGTAAGGAAAACATCGAGAGAACGGTATATGATTGAAATAGTCAGGCTAGCCAACATAAATGCATAGGTTGTGCCTAGTTGTTGGTCCCAAACCGGTTAGTCTCTATTACTTCCAAGTACCACTCATAGCGTTGTAATCAGTCAATTGAAATCTAAGAGAGGTGTTGCTGACCTCATCAACTTGCCTTAAATGGCAAAGCAAAAGACGCAGCACAGATTCAACAGAGATGCTGTTTTTTCATTAAATACTACCAAGGGAAAGTCTACAGTTTCACGTGTACTATTCAGAGTTGTAAAGATAGGAAGTATCTCTTTGGAATAGGAATTTTAAGAAAGAGAGTTCATGATAGAGTTATTGGAATATTTGCCAAAATTTAGAAAAGAGCTTCTATATACCATGTATATTCATATTCAGATCAGTTTCAGCAGTAGCTCATGTTTAATATTTGTAATAATAGAAGCAGTGCCCTGCCCCCCTGCTATACGCCATACAGTGGCTAGTGGAATATTAGTGTAAATGTAATGTAAATGTAGTGGGAGAATAGTGCCGAATATTGTTTGCGCCAAAAATGAAAGGTATTGTTGTAAACTTCTGTTTATGTTTACAATTCAAAAATAAAATCATGAAGTCGTCGCTATTTGGCAACGACAACAATTAGATGGTATGTACGGCCAACAATGAAAATTAACCATTGTCATAGACGGTGATTGTTTTCTCCCTTGATCTCTTAACGATTTCCGTTATGAATATTGATTGATGTAATTGTTGAATTAATTCACATTGTTATTATCTATTGGTCATAATGATAAGATCAGGAAAAGCTTCTTCAAAAGAAGTAAAATTGAGTAAGGATAATTATTGCGTGAAATATGATTCCTTATATTAGTTTTTGATGAAATACACGAAAATCTTACCAAATTCTTTTTTTTCCGCTACCTAGATACCTTGTCGCCTAGATTCCTCGTCGTTAAAGACAAACTATTTGAATTTTTGTGGCTTTATCATTTTCATTCACCCATTTCGTTTCTATTTGACTGTAATTATTTATGCTGTCACTGTTTTTGTGAGCGCAAATGATGGTCTTTTTGCACTACACATTACCGTCAACATAAAATGGCATTCATGCATTATTAATGCCAAGTAAGGCGAGATTGCATACCGTAATAACGGGTCTTACGATATCTCGAGAGAACATAAACACATTTCATTCAGGCAGCCGTTCATTACTTATTCAAAAATAAGAAACCTGTAAGGATAAAGTGGACCTTGCTGATCTCCTATTTAATGGATTAAAAAGTCTTTAAAATATTCGCCTTAAAATTCCGATAACTGGTTTCAGAGCACATAAGTAAGGAAATGGGAATTTTGGAAATTAGCACCAAAAATAAACAAAAGATGATGAAAAGGATGATTAGCACCCAGAGAAAAATGATCGCAGGACTTGGTGCATGAATTAAAAATCCATCTGAGAAAACCTGATGCCTAAATTTAAGCGAAAAGTATGTCTAAGTATATCAAGTGTCTTTATTTATGTTATCTTCTAAAGACCGAGTAATATGAAAGAACTATATCTCTGCTAGTTACATTCTGAGTCATTGCAGGAGGTTTTAAGGTTATGATGCAAAAGTTTTAAGTTTATTTTCCATCAAATTCCTATTTAATATGTTATCTCATTAACCATTACGGCTCAATAGACTTAAGAATTGCTCTTGTTTTCATATTCACCGAAACAATGTTACTTTTTACGTCGAAGCTTTTGTTTGATCAGTAATCATGTCATTGTTGAATAATAAACAATGCAAAGTAACAATTGCCCACATTGTTAAGACCAGAGCACCTATTGTCGTCTGATTCGTTTTCTGTTCGTGTATTAATTGTAAATTAAGGTGATATCATAATAATCGAAAACTGAATGCAAATTTCTTCTCAGCGGATCATCATCAATGATTATGAATTAATATATTATTCATCATTTATTCTTATAAACATAGCAGCTTCAAGAGTCAATGCGGTCGAAGATTAAAAATATTAATATTGTCGGAAAAAAGTTTCCATTTTTTCTCAAAACCTTGAAAATATTAGCTAATTTACTATTGATTAAAATTAGCCCGTTTCAAACATTCTGGCAAAAAGTTATTTGTTTATTCGTTTCAGACATTTATTCTTCAAATATTTAATTGCAACCGAAACCTCCAGATTTCACTGCAATTCATAAAAACTAAACATTTGTTAATATTAATTTACTAATTTAGGATCGAATGAACTTCCTAAATCAAGATGTAAGCTGATATTTCCCCCATCAATCAGTATCGACCGGTATTATTAAAATTGCGCCCAAATTATCCAAACGGTTAATTAAACCCGGAGGCCTTAATCATGGAGTACCGGAAAGAAATGACTGGTTAATTAAATCCAATGGGCTTCCCTTATATTCTTTAAAAATGAGCTCCGGATATTTGAGCCTGATCATTTTAAAGATAATTCTTTTATTGCTCGTGTTGGACAACAGCTATCCTCCGGTGAAATAGAGGGTCTTTTAATGAATTCTCATCTTTATTTGAGGAGTTGATGGCGGTGATAAATCTACTAACACATCTCCACTGTTGGTGGACAAATAAAGACTTTCAGGATTCCTTCTTTCGAGTTAATTATGATGTTAAGGAACATGGATAAATACACCGTTCAATTTATTTTCCCATCACTTAATGGACGCCTAAAAGTGATGGAAAACGACCGATTCCGAGGCGAACAATTCTTGCATCTATTCCTCTGAATTTTATCGCCTAGGAGACGGGACGGGATCTGTACCATTATGTGGGAATATTAGGAGGTTGATATACTTTTATTTTATTTTCAACATTATTATTAATGTATTCACTTGGATAAATGGTCCGATGGCAGTGTTATTGACTACAATGATATATTTACACAATAATACACTTTTACAATGCAGATGGCTCATAACTATAACAAAGCACTATTACAATATAAATATCTCAAATTTACAACAATACTCTACAACAATGTAGATGGTTCCAAGCTACAACAATCCAGTCTTACATTTCTGACATATCTTAACTACAACAATACACTATTTCAATTAAGCTGTCTTCTAGAGAGTAGATATCTTAAAATCTACACAATCAGTAAATTTTCACGTGAAAGGTAGTTAACTCGTTTTAGCCATTTATTCTTCCAATATTTCAATAAATTCAAGAAAACATCTTATAATTTCACTGGAACTCATCAGCAAACTAAATATTCCTAAATGATAAATTACGATTAGAAATACAGTTTTTCGCCCATCAGCGGAGAGTGGTGGAGATAGAAAATGGAACATAAAGACACGCTGGCCAAAATAATCTGTCCTAACGTGCAGATCCTGAGAAGATGTACTTAGTCTAAAATATGGAGAAAATGTGTAATGCATATGAGTCTGAAGTATGCAGGCATGTAAAAAGAAGGAGGAGTAAGTTTAAGGAGCAATTAGGATGCTTATTCATAAAGAAAACACCACTCAAGAAGGGAATATTTGCACACATATTTATCACTTTCGCGATATTTTGAAGATTCGACTCAGATGCATCCTCATGTCACTACATATATATTTTTGCATTTTACCACCATTTAGCAAATTGATAAAAATTAAATCGGGAAGGTTACGAATGTCCAGCGGTGTCAAACATACTGAGGATTACACACGCACAATATATATGAAAATTATTTCAAAATTATCCATAACTGTAATAGTGGTTTAAACACTTTGGGGAATTTATAAATTCAGGAAAACAGAAGATGTCTTACGAACACAAACTTGAGTTTTAATTAAACTTTAGATTTTGTTATTAGATTTTATTCTCAGTTCTTTTCTGTTCCACCGACATTTTCATCTATTCTTTATTAGACTCTGAAGATATCTCCGCTGGAGATAAAACTGTCTTAGATAAAGCAGCAAGCCGCCTTTTGGTGATTTACTGGAGTTTTAGTACTAAGATTTTAAGAAATTTAACAGATTGCTGAACAAAGACCAAAAATCCACGTTTCATTTGTTATGCCATTCATAAAATTGGATGAAACAATCCGTCATTGTTGCTCAGCATCGCCACAATAATGCGTCAACAATGAAAACCTCAGCAAGTCCCGACAATCAAGTGCCATTGTTGCACTCAGACAACTGATAACAATCCCCTTCCGGAAGCAACGAGTCTCTTAGAATGCACATTGAGTGCGGATGAAAGAAGATAGAGAATTGCTGAAGAAGAGAAATGTTCCATTTAAGCGTAGGACACACGCTTTTTCAAGAGCTTGCGTCATCAGATATATTTATGTCAGAATGTAATGAATGATGCAAACTTCCCACGCACAGGATAACCATAAGAGAAGACTAGGGTGCCAACTCTAATCAAATCGTCGTAAAGATTCAATAAAAAGGAAGAAAATAGGAAAACTACTTTCCTCGAGGAAACTAGTTCTTTATTTAACAAATAATTCCGAAAAACTCATTTTTTATTTTTTCTTCATCACGGAATATCACGAAGTGATTCCTCAGTCGACTGAGTTTAATTCAATTGGTCAGTTATAAAATTGTATGAGTTACGTATGATAATCAAATTCTTACTCTAATTCATTTGCCTTCATTATTTTATATAGTATTATTAATGTATTATATAGTGTTATTATTAACATATTAATGTTGCTCAGATACTAGATGGATATATTTGGCACGAGTACTAACCGAGGGGTTCTATTGTTACATAAAACTTCGAATAAAGTGTAGTTATTACTTTATTGTAAAACAGTACAAAGTTGAATTTCAAATACATATAGAATGCAATGAGATACTTAGCTCATGATGCAAATGAAATTCTACCATCATGAAAAAAGAAGAAGCTTATGCTTTTTTATTTTATGTCATTGAGAGATCTTTCTGTAAAGAAATTGTACAACGTGCTGTATATAATATTTTGTCCATATAGGGAAGTGATGGGACATCTGCCTCTTATAAGACCATTCTCGATTAAGTTCAGCGGCTGATCTAGATACTTGCCAAATGGGTGGCGGTGTTTGTCAAAGGGGGATGTATTTTAGACAATTTCTTTATGAACCCATCTTAAATTAACTTTTCAATGCCATTCTGTCGAACAAATGTAGTATAGCTACAGAGATCGAGGAAAAACTTCACAATCTTATTCTAATCTTCGTAACTTCATCTTGGTTCCCCAAAGTCATCAAGGGAAGGCGACCACCCCTATCTTATCACAAATTATATTAGATTACTTTAATTAAGTAAGAGGAAGTAGATCTCTACTTATCCCAGGATATAACTGAAAAGAGGCAAATTTCATCGGACATTTATTGAGACGCGATGAGATGATGAGAATAATATTCGAAGAGAAAGCTTTGGGCAAGAGGAAGACCCAAAGTACAATGCTTCAGTATGTAATGAACCGGTCATTGAATTGCAATTGATTCAAAGAAATGAAAGAGCTGAAAAAGGATGGGGAAAATGGTTGATAACAGAAACAAGGCACCTGCCTTTCGCTGCATGATGACTTGGAGCATTAAACTGTCATTTCTTCATTTATTATGATTATAATGTTTCCTATTATTGAAATGAGATCAATTTATTTGTCCGTGAATTTACTGATATATCTCTTAATAGATTCACGTGTCCTAAATATTAAACTTTGATATCGAATTCTTCTCGAAAAATTTGAAATGGTACCCCATTTCTAAACGCTCTCAAAGTGTTATTAGCACACAACCCTTCCAGAAGATCCAATAATTCCCCCCTCAAGACAAGTCTCCCAGTGGAACGGCGTATGAAAGTCTTAACTCGCATCGATGGGGCATCCGACATCCATGCACGTGACACGCCCAACAACTCGGAATGAATTAAAAGCGACGTGCATCTCGAACAAATGAGCATCGCACCGCCGACCCAACCGCATACCATTCTAAACCTGACCTTTCGGTTAGGAAGAATGGTAGGGAGTCCCCAGAGAGAATAACAATACAGGGACACCGGCGGAGGAACAATGGTATGGACCACAATGAGGGGACGCACGGACACTTTGGAGGACACCTTGCGCGACCTTCTGGTTCGAAAGACCCCGGAGACTTCAACGATCGTCGCCGGAAAGGTGAAAAACACGGTGGGTCCACTTACCAATAGCAGCTGTTCCAAGACCGGACAGAAACTTCGCTCCCAACACGGCCACAAGCAAGCCCACGACTGCTGGAGCGACTGCCTCATCTCCCCCTTCGCCCCTCCTTCCCCTCCGCCCCCACCCCTTCCTGTTCCATCCTTTTAAAAAGAGCCGCCTTCCAGAGGAGAAACTCACACCGCAATGTCGCCCCTACCCCCGGAAGATGATGAGGGAAAAACATGGGGACGTGGATTTCTGAGCTTTTTCGGCTGTCTTATGCGGGCGTACACGTGTTTTTGTCATTTGAGACTTTTAAATTTTGGTACGCTTCCTCCCAATTCTTACCAAAAGGGGTACAAGAATTCAGCTAAAGTTCATCTCACTTTCTTGACATTCTTATATAATAATAGTGAATTCTCCAGTCAAAAAATTAAGGAACTAAATTTAACTTATAGAAAATCTGCAGCAATGATTGCATGCATCTGATCCTTCAGAATAATCGAAAATATTATATATGAACGTTCTCTAATAAAACCGAGGTCTTATACATTGTAAATGGATGAAGATCCAAATTCTTTCCAAATGAAAATTTCTACTATTATATCCCTTGTAAATTTGATATATAGCTTCCATAAGGAAATATACGGATATGGAATGATAGAAAGGAAAATATGAGCCTATTTTTCCCATATATTCGTATGAGAATCGAGTTCAACAATTGCCTTAGTCTTCAGGGAGACTTGTGAATTACCAAAAAATTTTACGAATATATCGTCTTTCTTGCCCTAATTCTTATAATTTAGAATCGAGAATTACGTTATAAAACCAAAATAAGAATATAAATTCAATTTCCTTTCTTTCGGTACTTTAATAAATAAAGTACTTTGATAATTAAATAGTAATTTCTCCTATTTTATATAGCTACTTCTCCGGAGACGGGATACAGATCCTAACCATGTTCCACAGCAGTTATTGACTCGAAAATTTTTCCACAAATATTATCTCCAAAAATCACCAGAAAAATTGAGAATTTGAACTTGGCTGTCATGGGTTCAATACCAGAAGACTCCAAATTTTTGGATTTTTCCATAAGGATAAATAGAGCCGATTTGAAAACAATTTTTTGAACATCTTCCCGAGGACGTGGAAGCATACTTATAACCCAGCATGTGGAGAGAAATCATAAATACATTCTATATACGCAGTTGACCCTGATGATCCTTGGTTCGATACCAGAACGTCATTTGCATTCTGCCATACATTTTAAATGGGTAATACAGAATTATGCTTGAGGATGTTCCCGATATGAAATCGACTTGAATTTCCACATACATACGCTTCCTCAATGTAATGTAAACGACATCTCCTGAAATGGTTCCGGATTCGACACCAGACCGATACATTTTCCCATTTGATATACTGAGGTAAACTTGGGAATGTTTCTATAAGCACTTCTCCATTTGGCTATTTTATCAATGAAATATTCAGCCCGATGGCCGGTTTGAACCAAAAGAAAATAGGCGAGGGGATGAGGTTAACTATGAAAGACGAAGAGTGAGGTAATTTGCATTGTTTTTCTAATCGCATTGATCTGGCAACCCTGATGCAATGATAAAGTATTCAACAATCCAGATTCCATCAAGTATGCAATATGCCATCCTTTAATCGAACTGAAATGAGCTATTATTGACAAAACTAAAATTGCAAATTATCTCTATTATCATTTGATCCATTGTGATTGTCAAACAATAATAAAAATTATAATAATTATTGTTGTTGTTATAATGATAATAATAATTATTATTATTGTTATAATTATAACAATTAATTATTTATTCCTACAGGTTGAACACAGTAAGGTGTCAGCGTGGACCTCCTCATGTCCACAATAGACTTGAAGACTTGCATTCAGCAGTTAGCAAAGGCGATTCAGCAATCTTTTTCCACATTTCCTTCTAGTTAAAAGCGGATGTCTTAGCATCTAGAACAGGAAATCTTAAAAATATCCCATCATCTCTTTTTAGAGGAAATACTATAGTCTACGTTAGAATTATCAGCACTTATGAAAAATATCTCACGCGTGTTTTAGCATACTTTCGAACGCGCTGTCTCCGTTTCATAGATGTGTCTACTACCTCTCCATTAATTCATTTGCAGTACCTTTTTATTTTGTAAAAACTCCTTCTTTTTTAGGGTGAAAAGAGTAAAAGTAAGTAACTAATACGCTCTCTTTGTGAGAAAAGTAGATCATTCTTCAAAAATATTATGAAATGCAACTATTATAACACAACCAGGTTATAACGTGGTTTTAGCTTGGGCCCAAGAAAAGCTTCTTAACCGGCATTTATTCTAAAAAAAGATGCTAGTAATTTAGCGAAACCAGTCGCACAATAAAAAATCTTGTGGAAAATTACAAAGTTTTCTTTTTCTCCATTTATATATGGCTTTCCACGAAGTAACGCCCAAACATTTTGAATTTATTTTAAGGGTTTTATTCTTTTTGTAAACATAAACACTGCTTGAACTATATATATTATGTAAGTTGAATATTTTCTCTAGCGAAAGATTCGTTAGCCTAGAAGTCCATGAAGATCTGAGACCCTTATAAGAACAACCCCTACCCCAATTCCATGTGTGATTAGTAGTTTATAGACCAGTTCCTAGGGATAAATAGTCCATGTACAAAAATATACATGTATCTTAATTATTATGTCTAGAAACGATAAAAACGAGTTTGTATCGAGCTAAATGAAATATTTTTCTGCAAAATGTTATATGTGGCGAATTTGTGAATACAAGTGTACAAACATACTACGTCAGATGAGATGGAATGAAATTTTTGTGTTAAATTTTCCATAAGCTTGCTTTTTGGCGGTTACATCATTAACTGAAGAAACTAAGCGATGCGACAAAATTATCAAGAGCAAAAAGATGCGTTATAGATGAAAATATATCGCTAATTGTATCTGAGTCAATATTTTGAGAAGAAAAATCTAATTCTGAGCTTGAAAGTTATATGATACTTTTCGGTAATTTCTGTACTATTTTGACTGTATATTTTTGAATATATAGTCAATTTCAAACCAACTAGATTCTAGATATCATAAAATATTTAACGAAGCAATCAAATTTCCGATTAAAAAATACTATTTTTATTAATTCCCTATCATATAATCGTAGGTTGACATGGAAACGTAAAGTCTTTGTTTTTCTATTTTTCTTTAAAAAATTGGTAAATCCAATACAGGAACATGTCCAAAAACTACTTCTAGACACCTTAACATAAACGTACTTGAAACATTTCTCTACGTCATACAAGAACGAAGAGCGTTAAAAAAGATCCTGGAACCAAACATTACCGCTTCTGCGATTCTTTAAAACCAAAATAAAAACACGAAGAGCATTGTTGTGGAGCATTGTTGCGTTTAATAATGAAAAGTCTAAATAACCTCGATAATGAAGTGCTACAATAACTTCTTTAGGACATATATGGGACTTTGCGACAACTTCTTGGATGTCCTTCTTGCATCTTGATAGGTTAAAAGATGCATTTTTTTCTGTTCGTTGGAGAAATCAAGTGAGTTGACTTCGGCATCAAGAATGTAGGGGTCGCGCAAACAACTTTTGGCGGCTTGGAGTTGATTTAACCAATCAACGCCTCTCGCTTCGATATAAGTGATTTTAAAGTAACCAGATATTTTTTTGTGTCTGAAAAAGGCGTGAAACGAAGATGATTTTTCCAATTCGGAAAACTCTGACAATCTCAAGGCAAATATAGAATGTCTTACGAACGTCTGCATTTATTCCTGTATTTAATTTTTTTGACGAATGTGTGATAAACGTTTAAAATCGCTATTCATCGGTCCATAAAATTGCTTCAAGTTCCTAAATTTTTCAGCTATTGATAGCAAATCTAAGTTTACCATACAGAAATGTAGAATTTTCAAAATTACTTTAAGAGAATCGAACTTTTTAGAAGCATCTTTTCTCTCGACCGTGGTAATCCTTCCGAATGTTTCTTGCATAATTTCCAGTTTATTCAAATTTACACCACATTACAATAATTTCATAACAGAACTCGGTAATGGTGATTTGTAAGTCGAAAGTAAACATGTTTATTTTATTGAACCTTCCTCCAGTTATAAATAACTAAAATGTCCACTGTTTGAGACAAAAAATCGGAACGGAAACACTATGGGTTTTTTAAAATTCGATTTGGGTTTCAGAATTTAAGTTTTTTTCTCCAATTTGGGTCGGTTTTTCCATTGGAAATAATAACGTTTTTTTCAGTTTTTGTTCACGGTTCTATTCTGTTTCGATGCCGTTATATACAATTATAGAATTATATATATTATGGAATTATATATATTAGGGAGTTTTTCGAAGCATAAAGGGAGATTTAGCGGTAAAAATGTGGAAGGCATAAAATGGCCGTGACATGGTAAATTTCAGAATAGCTTAAGGAGCTGATAAACATTGATAAGTTGCTGCTATATTTGTGTTTGGTGAATCCTGTCACCATAGAGATGCAAAAAAACTGCTGTCGGAGCGTGTGAACTACTTTGACCTAATAAAGAGGTTATACAGTCATGGGAGATGAATTTTTCTTGAAATACATCATGTTCTTTGGAAATTAATTCGAAATATTCAATATTGTTCTATATTTTCAAGGTTTATTTACAGTGACTATTAATTTTAATCTATGGCTCTAAGTTTAATCAAATTATAATTACAAGTAGGTAAGAAATTTAAATTTTGACTTCATCTTAATGGTATCCTTGTTTAAAACTTTGTGAAAATATTTTTCATGTACTTCTCCATAAAACACCTAACATCACATTTCAACTTCCTTTGCATATTTAAATTGATATAATTGAAAATGTATCGATTTTCGTATGAATTTAAAGCTGAATACAATATATAGTATACTGTTAAAGGAACTTCTTTCTCCTTAAATGGTAATTGAGTAACTAATGAAGAAGTACTCCAAAAAGGAATTGAAGGCAAAAGTCTCTGATTGTATTAAAAATAATTTCATTGTTATAACATGCTGATGCTGATTGAGCATTGTTATTGTAAGTACTATTCTACTTGTACAGCGTCTACTGTTATACTGTTTAGCTGGTTATTGTTACTGATGGACCTAAACGGTGTATGGTTGCGCTGTTCATAAAAATACCTGTCCGCATTGTTGTTATACAAATAAAAATATGAAAATGATATAAATAAATGAAAACAAATAATTATTCATCGTATACCGATTGATATACACAATAAAAATAAGTTGTTGCGGGCTACAATGACTTCCGATAATTATTTAAGGGTCAAATCCATGCGGACAACAATGAGACGTAAAATGACTTCGGTTTACAAGAATGGTATTCTACCGAGAAATTTATGAACGACCACGTACTGTAATTTCATAATTTTTTTCAGTTTTGTTATGGTAATACTTTCGTTGGAACACACGAATAACTTAATAGGAGCGTATATATCTTTTAGTAATATATATTCTTATATTACTAAAATATATTTTTAGTAATGGAACAGATAATAAATGTAATTGTAATAGATTATGAATAGATAATTATATATTTATGTAAAAAAAAATAAAATGCTAAAATGTTTACTGCATTAATTTCTTGTTGAAAGTAAAACTTTTAATTTTAACTTTCAATTTAAACTTTTTATTCAAAAATTTTGGAAAGTGAAACGTTTGATTCTCATTAATTTGAATTCATTTCACAATTTCATTGTCACACCAAGAAACGCAAATTCAAATTTGAGAGGAAAATTCTTTTTTGGAATGAGGCTGATTCAAATCAATTTTCAGATGCAGAAAAAGTCGTAGAGAGTTATTAAAAACACATCGAGTTTTATGAGGGCATCAAAAGTCCTCGAATGATGTCAGACGGATCAAAGTCCGATTCTAAATTTGGGAATTGGAAAAGAACGAATTGAAATTGATTACATTGACGAATTTCTTAGAGTACTGTAAAACCCTCACAATTTCCAAAGGGATTTGAAAAATGTAAATTCAATGTTTTCTTGGTTTAAATTAAATTAACTGGAATTAAATAGAATTTTATCATCATTCCATAAGAAATGGGCAGCAATTTCATTGCCTTAAAACAATTTTCTGTTCCACTGTAGATCATTTTGTCCGCTGTGACTTTATTATATGGTAAGGATGATAATTATGTCGTTATTGATTCTCATTGCTGTATAGAATTCAGTAATTTTCGTAGCATTAATTATATACAAGAATTATGCTTTACTCCAATCGGTATAGGTTCTGTTCCATTATTAAACATATCGATGTGGATTTTTTACTAAAAAAACAATTACCTTCTATTCCAGTATTGATTTGTGCGTTTTAAAGAAAGTTTATCCAAAACATAACTTAAAAAATACATAAAAGACACGTGGGACGTTGAAAACGTTCATGGAAGAAGGTCATTGTTGTCCTCAGAAAGTTATTGTTACGCCTCATTGTTGTCCGCGTGGTTCGAATCTTTCATTATTGTACGCAACAATGCTGCACGACAATATCGATCGATTTTGTTCAGTTTGAAACCATTCCGCGGAAGCGGTAGAAGCGGTGCGGTGAGATTTTTATTCTGGAAACTTTTTGAACTCTCCTCTTTAAACATTTACACTATTGGTAATCGGAGATACTAATGCAGTGACACGTGATTGAACTGCAAGACTGGAAATAAATACACTCAAACTATAGGCAATTCACGGAGTGAAACAAGGAATTTGCATTTCGATTCCAAGACCCTCTTAATTAACATAACAAGGCCAGTAAAGTAAGAAGGATGGTTGGATCTTATTAACCTCTCGATCATTATCTACTAGAAGCCTATGAGAAGGAATAAGGCTAAGTGAGGAATGAGGTAGTTTGTCACTACTTTCTCTGATGAACCAGAATATGTAAGTAGAATAATTTCATATAAGAGCAACCTAGTGATCATATAATTTTCACAATATCATCACAAACAGAAGCAAGACTGGCAAAATTAAACGAAAGATACATTTTTCTATCCTGTGCCAAAAGAAAATTTTCCTTACATCAAGATATGATATCTGGATTATCTTCATTGTATTGCGTTTATTAAGGGGTGTCTCTGACTTTGAATTGAGACAGTATAACAAGGTCTCACTGTGCAAAGAAAGAATGCTGAAAAAACGAGGGTTATGACATTTGAATGGAAGACAAGATGACGCAAATGTCTTTCTCTGTAACAGACGAGCTTCTCATGAAAGATGACGTAATAATGAGCATCATTATGCTGGGGTTTGAAGTCATCCTTCCGCTATTTCCATGTATAAACATTGTCGGTCTCTGTATTCAGTTGATACGTCAATTTGGTACTAGGTAAGAAGGTATGTCAATCAGGATTCAGGTAATAAATAATGAGAGCATACATTAAATACCATATTATTCCTTAATACAAGGAATAATCTCAAGCATGTATTTCAAAAGTTTTTTTACCATTATTATTTTTTATTTTGTTTTTTTTCTTATTTCTTTATTTATGTATTTATTTTTTATTCATAAAAAGATCCAACAACAGTGATTGATGGTGACAAACAGTGGACATCATAGCATTTTTGCATCATCGGTAAATTAACAACAATGGCAATGATTAAAATTGATGAGGATACAACTATATCAATGTTTAAATTTCTAGAATACAACAATTGGAATTATTACATTCGGAATGGAATGAACAACAATCCAAACTATTACATTCATAACGACAGAACAATTCCAATGGTTAAATTCATAAAAGACAACAATAGCAATTAATAAACTCATAAAGCGAAAACTATGACTGTTTCCTTATTATGAAATTAGTGCATTACTTAGGTTTGAGTATTGGATGCATATGACGAACTTTTTCAGGATATGTATTCCCTGCAGGCAGTTTAAGTTTAAAATTTCCGAGGCTTTCGTACTCATAATTTAATTCTTACGCTGATATATAGCACTTGCATAAAAATTTGCATACTTAAATTGAGCCCAGTTGTATTCGGCTCTAGAAATTATTTCGATTTCAATCAATATTTTTCTTTTATATCATTAAAAAGCGTATAAATTTTATCTTCATATGGACAAAATCCCAGCATATAACACGTAAATTTGGCTGTAAAACTGTGCATGACAACAATACCTGCCCCTGTCACCTTGACAATGAATCAAACAATGGATTCATTGTCGGAAGTAATTCTTGACGACTCATTCTTATTATCACCAACCATAAAACGAAACAAACGGAATTTTATGAATCTGATTCTACATGTCTTTGTATGTGCGATTCTGATTCAGTTATGTCTTTGTGAGATGCAATCCGACATTAATTATGCCACAACATGATGGCATTCTCAAATGGTCTCTCAAGGTTCCGCATTTCAGTGTCTCAACAGCGCATCCTCTAGAGTGGAAAAATGACTTGATTCTGGCATCCATCCAGATCCCTATTTATAGTCATTGGCGAGGATTTTAAGAGTAATCCAGCAGAAACAACTTACACCAATCGACCTGAATTCAACATTCTTCATCACACATACTTAAAAAAATAAATATGTTTCATACTCATGTCGAGATAGCTGTGATTAAACGTTGCGTGGCAACAAAGACGACAGGGGAATGTTTCTATGCCAACAGCAACTTGTAATTTTTATGATATACATTCTCAATACATTATGATGGAATCATACGCATTGTTAAGGCATTCGCTAATATTATTTATCCATTGTTACGGCATTTGTTAATTCAATTCGGTGAGTAGCGATTCTAATCAATAATGAATGCATCTTGGATCTGCTGTAACCCCAATAACGAATAAGGACTGGTTTATTCGGATTACCGAAACTTGAAACTTATATAATAATAAATTAAGCACAACATATGTGCTATTCAAATCTCGATTATGATGATAAAAAAGAAAAGTAATGCTATTAATCAAATTAACTTCATTTTCACTATTTAAACCCCGTCACTCTGGGATACACTGAAAACTGCATGAGCCTGCCCATCAAACTGTTATGATAATAATGGATTCCAAACGCATTGAGTACCATTTATATTTATTTATTCATTTATTTACTTATTTGTTGGTTTTTTGTTTGCCTATTTATTTATAATAAGATCCAGTATCAAATATTGCTGGCCACTTATTTAAGACGCCGTAACATTTATAAAGTTTTAATGATGGTTAATTGTTATTGCCATAATGGTATGTTATCATAATAGTATCATTGTTATAAAAAACAATGGTAACAACGTTGTCAATAAGGCTAACAATTACGTTATAATGTTGTCCGTAAGGCTAACAATAATTATAATAATAATAAGAACAAAAAAGGTTTCCATTATCGAAGCTAATAATACTATAATAATAACATATAGTAGATGCTAAGCGGAAACTCTAATGAAATCCTTTATATAAACATTGTATGTCGTATGTTCCATGAGGGAAGTAGGCATGAGTAAAAGGCGTATATGGCAGTGAGATATTGAGCTGGCAGAGGCGTTGGTTTGACGGCTGAGAGGAAATGGGCTGCGCGTGTCCCAAGGAAGGTCTCAATTGGCACACCAATCAATCCATCAGGATGTAAAGAAGAGTACCCTTCTGCATATATATGTATATGCTCTTATTTTAATCCAAAGTAATGTAACAATGTATTAATTGATGAAGTTTTCGACTTTTATTTACTTGTGAAAGCTAAACAAGTCACAAGAATCGACCTTTTTTAGTTAGCTTAGTTTATTATTGACCTATTGTTGTTTTATTCTTATTTTTAAATGACCTTTTATTATTACGTATTAATATGATTACCTTTATATTAATAATGGGTATAGAATGGAATGGCCAGCCAGCAACACAATCAACTGATGTATTGTTGATGTTTTCAATTGTTATTTCAACAGCGCCGGCATCGATCATTGTTACGCAGAGCTACATTTACATTTACATTAATACCCCGCTAACCGCCGTAAGGCGTATGGCAGGGGGTGTGAATACACCGAACTCCCTAACCAACCATCTGGTTTGCGTACCTAATACTATCTGGAAAAAGAGACCAGAAATAGCTATCTGTTCTCGCTATAATTTCGCGGAATCTTTTTGACGTCTGGTCTCGAAAACTACGCTCACTGAGTACGGGAATCACGAAGTCGCTTATTTCCTCATGTAAATCGCTACTCAAAAATTTCTCGAAAAGTTTATGCCTATACTCATTTCTTCTATCCTCGAGGGATTCCCAGCCGAGGGTTTTAATCATCTCTGACACACTGCTGTCGAACTTGTAGTCTCCCTTGACGAAACGGGCCGCTCTACGTTGCATGCGCTCTAGCTCTATGATCAATCCTTTCTCATGTGGATTCCACACCGCGCAGCAGTACTCAAGCAATGGACGAACCAACGAAAAGTAAGCCACTTCCTTGACATTCTGTTGGCAACCCCTGAGAACGCGATTACATAGCCTCAGCGTCCTATCAGCTGACCCCACTACGTCTTGAATATGCGTTTTGAACGATAAGTTACTACTGAAAACAATGCCTAAATATTTGTATCTACTTACGAATTCTAATGTTGTACCGCTAATAAGGTAGGATGTTTGTTTTAAGTTCTGGGACGGGGAGCGGGTCATGCTCATCGCTACACACTTCTCTATGTTCAAGCCGAGCTGCCAATCTTCACACCATTTCGAAATAGCGTCTAAGTCACCCTGTAATATGGAAGTATCTTCCACATTTTGAATTTTCCTGTATATGAGTGTGTCGTCCGCGAAAAGCCTTACCTTACTTCTTACATTGTCTACTATATCGTTAATGTAAATTAAGAACAATATCGGTCCAATGACACTGCCCTGAGGAACTCCAGATGATACTTCTACTTCATCAGAGTAAACGCCATCTAAGACTACCCGTTGAACTCTGCATGTGAGGAACGACTTAATCCACTGAATAATATGATTTTCGATTGCATATGACTCTAGTTTCTGGAGTAACTTTGCGTGTGGTACTGTATCGAATGCCTTTCTAAAATCCAGGAATATGGCATCTGTCCTAAAACCTTCATCGGCTGCTCGCATTATGTCGTGATTAAGAAGTGCTAACTGACTCTCACATGAGCGACCTTTGCGGAATCCGTGTTGACTGCGTGTAATTGCATTACTATCACCAAGGAAGCGCATTAGATAACTGCATATTATGTGTTCTAGAATTTTACAAAATATCGAAGTGAGCGATATTGGTCGGAAATCATCCGGTTTTGACTTACGCCCTTTTTTTGGGACTGGAGTGATGTTCGCTCTCCTCCATGAGGCAGGAACCATACCTTCGTCTAAAGATTTATTGAAAAACACGAGTAGGAGGGGAGCAAGCTCGTTAGCTAGCGTAGATATAACGAGGGCAGGTATACCTTCTGGCCCGGGGGATTTTTTGCTGTCAATTTGCAATAAAAGGTTCTTAATACCTGCTTCATTTAGTTCTAATTTACTCATTTTAGAGGTAATACGAGTAGGAAATGCATTTACGTGACCGTTATCAGATATGAAGCATTTCTTAAAGTGTTGGTTTAGAATATTAGCCTTTTCACATGAATCTGATACGACGCTACCATTGTTGTTTATGAGATGCAAAACGGTCGATTGTTTGCCTCTTGTCTCTCGTACGTAAGACCAGAATTCCTTAGGATTCTTTTCCAGAGATTCGCGTAGCGTTTGAGATCTATACGTATCGAACTCCTTACGTGCCTCAATCTTCGCTGACCTCTTGATATCTAAATATTTACGACGTTGCTCCTCGTATTCTATGCTATTTAATGGAAAAGTCTTCATAATGGAATGTAAAGCTCTTTGTTTTCTTTGGAGTGAACGTAGTTTAGGCTTGACCCATCGCGGCTCTTGCCGATCCCGAGCCACTCTTGTCGGAATAAATCTAGAGGTACCTTCACGAAGGATTCGGAGAAACTCAGACCAACTGTCGTCTACTGAATTCTTCTGAAAGAAACTAATAAGGGGAGCACTTTCTGTCTTTATAAACTCCTTGAACGCGGAGAAGTTGGCTTTCCTAAAAATGTATAATGTACGAGGGGGCTTCAGAACTCGGAATGAATCTATCTTAATCGAGGCGGCTATTATTTTGTGATCGGAAATACCTTCACTGACGGAAATTCTGTGAACGAGATGAGGATGGCTAGTAGCAAGGAGATCTAAGATATTGCCCCTACCAAGAGTAGTCGTTCTGGTCGCTTCTGTATTTACTTGTTCTAGAGCGAAGGCCGAGAATAAATCAATTAATTTCTGCGATGCGTTTCTATCTCTACTATTACTAGCGACGGACATATTCCTCCAGTTAACACAAGAAAGATTAAAATCACCTCCTACGAAAATAGCTGCTTCGGGTTTACTCCTACGGAGTTTACTCAATGCTTCGTACAGATCCTCTATGGGCTCGTCATCGCGATTAGGAGGGCGATAAAAGGAGCAGAAGTACGTTTTTCTACCATGCTTGTCAGACACTGAGCACCAAATCATCTCAGCACTATCCTGGCATTGAAAGTTTTCTAACTGACTCACCAAACTATTTTTTACAGCGATAAATACTCCTCCCCCCATTCTGCTGTCTCTATCCTTTCGATACACAAAGAAGTCGGGAGGAAAAATCTCACTAGAGGCTATTTCTTCTTAACTCTCGTTTCCTAGTATTATATCTCCGCATGTATTTTTAACCAAGTCGAAGAATTCCGCTTGCTTATTGCGAATACTTAAGTCGCAACAATCAACTGTCATTCCTTACTTAATTTATTATTGCTGTATCTTAACGCATCTTCAATCCTAGTACTTGTGCTTTGATTAATATGGTTCGTGCGTCACTAAGCAGGTCACTATCCTTGTTTATCTGCATGAAATCAAATCGAAAGACGTGGAAAAATCTTACTGAACAGAATCATAAACGAAAACATCATAAGGGATTGTCGTGCAGAAAATAACAACCCATATGGTCCTTGGACGACATCCTCAAATACATGATGTACTTAAGATAGAAAAATAGCAAACGTCAATAGAGATAATCTTCTAGGTGTAAGATAATGTTCAGATGGGATAGATGGCGGAACAATAAAGAGACAGTATATCTGAGGATATAAAAAAGAAACAGGTGCAATCTTACTAATAGACTTGCATCTCCAACATCAATAACGTATATACAATGTATGTACTTGGTCTTACCAAATTTTCTTTTTTCCACGATATTTTTACTGATTATCTTTTATTTTGAGATTGATGGACGGAAATTTCCAAGTACTACTTAAAAATTAACGGCAAAACAGTCTAGATTCTAACAATGGCATAAAAATTATAATAAAAATCATTCATGTCCTATGTTACAATAATTGACAATCTCATAGGAGGGCATAACAATAGATTGTCGGGAGATTGGTAACAGGTACATATGTAATTTTACCTCACATACCTCATATGTAATTTTACCTCACATGCCTTTCGTAACATTGATATTTTTATTTTTCTCTTACAGTCCGGAATATTTTATTGGACGATTACCCAAATAACAATGGTTAGTTAGCCGCTGAAAAAGTAGTACCCACGTAAAAATAGATCTCTTATATTAGCCCTAAAATTGAACTGAAAAACTCTATTATTATTAGCCTAGATCTACATTTGTACCCTGCAATCCGCATTTCGGCGTGTGGCAGGGTTGCATGCACTATGGCTCTACTTTCCTAATAGATTAATTTCGCATTTTTTTGTTGGTAAAAATGAATTCTTGAATCTACTGGTTCTAGTATCTATTTTTCTGATCTTTCTTGCAGTATCAGAACGGCCTATATAACAAGGAGGCTGCATAATATAGTTTACATCTATGAATGTATTCTGTCTGAATTTATCAAATTAAATCTCTGATTGAGCCTTTTTTCTTCTAAAGATTCCCATCCTGCCTATTAAGGCAACCGAGTAACATTCACTGATAATCATAGCAATTCAATACAAAAAGTAAATTATTTGGGTGTTTAATATTCACGCATATTTATAGAGAGGCTATCCCAACTACTTGGTCGATTGAGAGCTAATCTTTACAGCTGCATCTGTACATCTTTATAGCTGCACGTGATAGAAAATGTTCATCTCCTTTCCGTTACTGGTTTCCGATGTCGCGCCTCGATGAATTGTACGCCCTGAGGCGTCGTCCGCTGTCTGAACCCTGCTCTCGGAAGAAGATGAAGAAGGTTGAGGGATATTAATAGCTCGGCACACCGTGACTCACCGTGCATTTTTGCGTGCAGTAACAGAGATAAAAGGAATGAGAGATAACGAGATTCCATCCAACACTGCGTGTGCAAGCATTCTTGAAAACCCTCTCAGATAAGCAGATGAATTCCAAGAAATTCCAGTAACGAATTAAATTATGAATTCATTAATTAAAGAGACGACGCCTTCCCGGAAATGAATCTATGATAATTACATTAGGATTTAATTTCCAGAACGAAAACTTGTATTTTCACTCTTCCTGATCTAGACATTGAAAAAAAAATAAAAATCTACGGTAAAATAGTTTATATTTTAACAATGCAATCAAGCTTTAATTCATTGTTAAACAGCCATGTCTTAAATTGTTATATTTATTTAATTATATATTATATTTATTTAATGTCATATTTATTTAATAATATATTTATATGATATTATATTTATTTAATAACATAATATTTAACATTATTATCATAAATGATCATTTAAGACATTACAATATAAAATTGATAGAGGAGTGATTGGTAACAATTACATATGTAATTTTACTTTACGAAAACTGAAGTGTAATGTTAATTATTACAGAGGATATGAAAACCGAATCTAATGTAGAATCTGGCAAATGAAATGATCTGTAATATGGATCATTTCCAGTTGATTATATTTGTAATATTTTCTTTTATATATATTTTTTCCGATGACTTTTATGCATGTATCTTTATATGTCTTTTGGATAAATAAATAATTATTATTATAAAAACAGCATTTCTCCATCGCATATCATTCTAACGCACCCAATAAATACTGGACTTTCCATGGAGACGTTCATCATAGCATTTCAACAAAATCCATTACAGTAAACACAAGTTACAAGCCTAAAACATAATCGTGGAGAAAAAAGACAACTGAAATAGACTACCGAAATTTTAGGGTTGTAAAAGAAGAATTCTATGAACTATCAATTAAGCAAGGTTAATGAAGATCAAAAGTTTGCATTGTTTTCTAATATTGCACCATCGCTACAAAATTTAAATAACAGAGGTACCACAATAAAACTTAATATAGAGCGTTACTGGCTTGCCAAAGAATCTGTGGGCCCTCTCAAACCCTTTGATAAAGGGTCCCTAAATCTCGGAGGGCTCCGCATTACGATTCCTATCATTTAGTTCATGGCCTCCATATAGCTTTAAATAATACCAAAGAAAAAATCCATCCAGTAAATATTCTTTACTTAGTAAAGTTTAATCCTGTGTTATGACAGCCCAGTCGAATTTTCCGAAAAGCTGCAGAACGAAAACGCTAGCGAGTTACTGCATTGGAGAGAATTTCTAGTTTTATTCACGATGGTGACCTACGTTCACGACGATCAAAATGGACACACTTCCTCGGCATATTTCGTGCATTTGTGAAGCAATTCAGGGCAAACAAAACAATTGAACAGAATCTCGCAATCCTACTCGATAACTTTCGTAAATAAATTCATAAATACTCTATCGAGACATCTTATAAAGCACAAATTATGTGCTATGAAGTAGGAATTGATAAATTAATCGATCTTAAACGTTAAAGTGAATGGGTAAAACGACTCATTAACCGAAAATGAAATTGTCGATATTCAAGTAATTCAACCAGGTTTAAGGAGGAACAACTACGTAATATTTTCCAACAAGTATAAACATTTCATATAAATGAATCATTGTGTAACCAAATGCTCTCAGGATAACACTTTTATATCACCTAATCCATTATCTTACTTAAGACTAAACTCAAACTAGCAAATCTACGGAATATTGATAACAGAAAGAAGTTATCAAGGCATATTCACTATAATCCAAATCGGTTATATCAAACTTTAAAATAAATCAAATTAATATCACACAGTATTGGAGGAAAGATAATTTGAAGGATATTATGAGAAGAGTCCATGAAAATTTATGGATTCGTAGTTTAAATCAAAGCCCAACCAAGGAGACAAAATTAATCACGAATAAATTACAAATAACCTTACCAGGCTGATGGGAAACACTCTGATTTAATAAAAGTGAGCTCCCTTATTATTCTATGTTATTATTATTATTCTTCGACAAGGAGATGAACGAATGGGATATTAATTTTAAGAAAATGCAATACACTATATTCAAATTGAAGAATGACTTCTACGAGGCAGATGCTTTACTTCTTACTTCAGCTTGATTTCTTTGCTCTTGAGAGTCTTTGTTTCTCCTCTCTTCAGTTAATAATTAAACTGATAGAAAAACATTTCACTAGTAATCATTTAGAGGAACTAAACTGATAAAATTAAAATGATGTTGCCACCTTATCTTCTATAGGAGTTTGGCGCCGAGGAAGAACACCAGCGCCTCTACTGTTCAGAAGTAGAAACTGTAAAAGATTGTTTGGAAGCGTCAGATTTTTGATTTAAATATAACCAACAAAATATCTTCAGAGTACGGAAAGTTTAATTATACGCTACTTTTAGCGCATATTACTATCTATTTTCCTGCAACTGGATGTTTAACTATACGTATAGATTTAAAATACAAAAACTGACAAAATTTCGCTCCTGATAACATTTAGAAAGAAATTACCTTGTTTGAAACAAACGGGACCATTTATCGTTTATATTGAGAAATACACTTATCGTTAAATAAAAGCAGGGGATCTTAAGAAGTATCAATTCTATTGGGGAAGTTAGGTGCTAACTAATACTAAATTTTATAAAACTGAAAAAGTTGTTTACATTGAAGTTCCTCCATGGAAACAAACTCTACACCAATGAAAATTTTAACTCTATGAAAAATATCCTCTCAATTCTAATCTTTAGTAATTGATAAAGAAATTTATAGTGTGAGAACTTACTATCATGATGAACTTCATATATCACCTAAAATTTAATGAGCTAACAAACTTGTAGACGATTATAACACACTTCCAGAGTAAACAAACTCCTAAAATACATTTCTACAACACGAAATAGCCTCGTTAAATCTTATTCTTTCTACAATTCAAAACGTTTTAGGCAGCTTAAAGAGCGGTAATCGGAATTCACCTTACACCATGCATCCCACAACATAGATCTAAGGATTCTCAGAATGACGTCGATGCTCAATCAACAGAGAATAAACTCGTTAATGTACTGACAGCTAAACTAGTAACAAGATGGAACCATAAGCTAGCCCAATTTTTTATGAGTATGAAAAAAACTGATTTCCAAATACCTCAAAGCTGCAATAATAATATTTCCTTAAATTATGGTTGCTCAAAAATGCTCATCATTTAATAACCATTCTCATGACCGCTACACAATTATCAAAAATGAGACATTAAACTTTGCTAGCTGATACCAAGGTTTAATGCTAAGTAATTTCATGGGTAAACTATAAATACCATCAAAGGTAGCTTTTATCAACATGGTAATAATTATTATGGCAATCATTGTGTAAAAATTATTATGATAATTATTGTAGAACATTGTAGTCTTCTTTTATTGGCAGTAAAACACAACTGGACGTTTGCCATTGCACAGTTAGTAAAAAAATTATCATAATTCATGGTTATAACTGAATTTCCTTATGCTCAACACATAAATATGATGAAAAACATAACTAATCCGAGATTAATTTCACAAATTATGCAGCATATATAATGATGAAATTCACAAAGCTCAGATTCAACCAATGACATAAGAGAAGACAACATTAAAACAAGTTTCCAACTCATAATGGATGGGTAATAACAGCAACACATGACACCAACTCGTCAGGATGATAAACACCTACTTTTTTTAAATATTTTATTGGAAATTGAAAATGCACCCGTCATCACCGCATGAGGCAAATGACAGGAAACCAAAATCATCGACAGGCCAGCTTAGGCACACACAAAGGAAAAAAATATGCTTTGAGCGAACACAAAAATTATGGAATAGCCAAAAACAGGGAAAATTGTGCTAAGCATTTACAACAGTTCACAATTTGCTAGCACTTGGATATTGCATAATTAGAGCACTGTATCTGTGAAATCAAGGAACAAACTTTTTCTTAAACCGTTCCAGATGTTAGTTTAAAAGGCATTGTGCAAATGCAGTCATTTCCTCCACAAAATTCATACCAGAAGAAAGCAAACATAAATGTAACAGCTTAGCTTTCCATCAGAATCAAAAAGGAAACTGTTCGAGAGAAAAATATAGTAAACACAGATTCGAGGTAACACATACAGCTATCGGGAAAGCAGTCTTTTTAAAAAAAGGGCACAATTGCCAAGTTATATATTTCGTATATATTTTTTCACGACTGAATTTCAATCCCAGAGATTTTTGCAGATTTCTTATTTTGTACCAATCTGAAGACACTTTTTTTATTCCCTAAAAAGAAGTATTTCCAACCCAAGTCAAAAAACATAGCCAAAAAAGGAGGTTACTTTAAAACAGAAGTACAAGATCAACTAAGAACATCTTAATGCCACTGATAGCAAGTGTTTTAAATATAACAATAAATTAAAAAGAAAAGCTTTTAAGTGGTCAGTCGTATTACCACGTTCCGTGGCGTCCACAGTTACAAAGATCACAACACATGAATATTGTTTGGATGAAGTAAGCCGGCAGTTTGCTAACCATGTCCTTCTTCCCATCAACTAAAAGACTAGCTTCCCATTCATCTTCACATGTACTTACAAAAACGACAACCACTCGATTTTTTTTAACTCATGAAAGAGCACAAGACAACCAGTTTTTTTTAACATTTTTGCTTCTCTATGTACCCACAAAAAATAGTTATTCTTGTCAGCACAAATTCTCAGCCTTCATCCAGATTTTCTGCTTGAACACAAGACACTTTCATAGTTCTACCATGCTTTTTTATATACCCAAAGCAAACTTATTTTTTTCCGAAATCCAGCTCGTTTCGTAGTCCAAGGCCTTTTAGTGGCTAAATCTAGAGCACGCATTTATTTTTTTTTTGGGAGAGAAGTAACAAGAAAACGAGGCGCAGAATGATGCGTAAGATCAGGGGAAAAAAGAACCATATCACTTAATCACAAATTGTTTTAAAACTTTCAATCACAGCACATCCAAGAACTGACCTGGTCTAGAGACCAACTCCCTCGTTAATTGTTTTTATTTATTTTTTTAAATCCTGTACACAACAAAATACTTGATGAATCAGTGATAACCATTATATACTTTGCTTACTTGTTACTTTATTTCGACAAAGAAGGAAATTCCATTTGTATTTTTTTTTCTCATAAGCAATCTAACCCCAGGAGGAAGCCTACATAAAGCTCCTTGATTTCTTGATGAAATGATTCGAATATACATATTTATATACTTTATCGACTAGTGTGATACGTGTCGAGGAATGATTGCAATGTGTTTTGCAAAATTAATACACACAACTATCATTACGATTGCTAATTCTAAAAACGCTCTGCTTTAAAAGTGATTAATCAATCGACGACTCCGAGATATTTGTTTCTGAAAAATAAGGAGTAGAAAAGAACGTCTTGCATTCACAATACATGGAATCCTTCAACGGTTGTTAAAATTAAAAAATTGATACGGGTATTCATCATTACGCCACCAAGAAGTTTCATTTAGTAGGACTATTTTGTTAAAAAAAAAAGATATGCGAAAGCTATGGCCCATGTATTACTCAATTCAAACACTTCTTCAAAAACCACAATACTGACATATACCTCCAACATAATTCGTCCATACCACACGTCAGCAAGACACTGTTGATAAAAACACAGCCGATAGTAAAGATCTTCGTTTCTTGACCCCCTGCCAACAACAGCAATGCCAAAACGTAATGCCAGCCACTGAGTTCACCATTCTCACAACCAACTAGCACAAAACCCATTAGCCATTGAATAACTTATTAAAAAAACACGCAAAAAGGTTAAGAGGGGAAAAAAGCTGGATGGGAATATTTTTCTTCTTTTTCTTTAAGTTCCCTGTGAAATTGTGTCTAAGTAGAAGGGCAAATTTTCTCTTTTTGTAGATTTTCTTGCATCAATTCTACGAGTAAAACGATACAAGAGGCAATATAGTACTTTTTTGATTGGCATCTCTACGTAAAGCACTCTCTTCATGACAGATCAGCACCACACAATGCAATTTTTTTTTACCCCTTTCGAAATTTTTTTAGTTTATTTTCCCACAAGTTGTCTAAACCTGCATTAACTTCCTCCCGTTCTCTTGATTCAGTCCTATTCAAATTTTTTTATATCCTTAACAATAAAAAGGGAGTTCGGCTAATATTTGTTACTTTTTTCACTTCCCTTTTGTAAAGAGACACATTACGTTTTTTTTGGACATTTTTTAGTCGTCACTTTCCTATTTTTTTTCCTTGATTTTGTTCTTACAGACTCACTTTTTTTAAACGTGTTACACTTACACAACAGCTCCAAGAAACAGAACTCACACCACTTACGCTCTCGCACACACTCAGTACCACCTTACATATCGCTTTATAAGTAAATAGGGTGAACAAAAAAGGAGAAAAAATTAATGTACTGAAAACTTGAGAAATGAATCGGAAAGAGGTCAATGGAGCGGGTACAAAGGGTTGCGTGGAGGAATGAATTTGTACTACGGAGGAAACGGGGCTTCGTATCGGGATACATAGGATCGCAGGAAAGATACAGCTTCCGGAGCAAGGGCTTCCAATGACCAATCCAAGGATTCGTTAATTGGCAAAAGTAGTAAAGGGAAAGGAAGAGGGGTTTTTAAAAAGGTACCAGAGGCTTTCATAGTCCCAATTGGCATAGATTAACAACGTGGACCAAAAACACAATTGCTGAGCCTTCCCCCTTTGACTGCTCAATCTTCCGTATAACAGAGCTGAGATGAAAACCGCGCACGGGATTTGAAAGATGACTGATTGAACAAGAAAGGCAAGGATTTGGTTGGGAATTCAAAAAAGGGTTATTTTTCTTTTTTTTTAACACCTTCCGGCCACAATAATCTGTACTCAACGCAGACCAGAAAGTCACAAAACAACCATTCTGGCATTTTTACAAGAGACAGGCATTAAATATATCCCTACCAAAATATGAATGGGGGAAGGTTTTTAACTGTGGTCGGAGGCGGGGGACTGGGATAAGATGGATAAGACGCATCACGACTGCTAGCGACGGGAATATCCTCCCCTATTCATTCCTCCACCACCACGTCCTCCGTCACCACGGGAGAATGGACTTGGACCACCACCTCCACCCATTCCTCCACGGCCACGGGACATGCCAGTCATTCCAGAGCCTCTGATGATTCCACGGGGAGTGCCACGTCCCATTTGGTCCCCAGAACCCATACGGTTGTTGGCACCACCACCCTCTGTCCTCGGCCTCCTCTTCTCCTCTAGATTCAGCTTTTGACCACCATCTCCAGGGAAGTAGATGGGCTGCAACATCAAAATTCAAACATGTACAACACAGAAAAATATATAAGGGGTTAACCAAGAGATTGGTTCTATGGATAGCTAGCATCTGGGATCCCTAAGATATACAAGAAGTGAAAAAATATGCCTGCCTGGAAAGTGGGAGACCTGGCTTCAAGTCCCAGCCAAGTCAGAATTTTTCAGTTCTCGTATAACTTTGGGTCAGTCGCACAACTTCATGTGCTAAGTTTCTTTACATTCCATCGGGGATCCCTATTTGAATTGGCCTCACAAGGGTGATTTTTATTTTGCAGATTGTAAATGATATCTGTAAGAAGTAAATTTCACTATCCCTGCTCTTTTGGTAAATGGTCATTAATGACTGGAATGAACTCGCTAAAGTAAACTACCAAGATGTCTTATTGGGCATTAAATATTTTAAGATTCGAGTAGTTAATTATTGACGCTATGAAGAATGGCTACAGGTTTAAAATATAGGAACACTACAGCATATTCCTACTACACAAGTTAGGCTTGGATATTTTAGTACTAATCCCTCAAAGACGGCATATAAGAAAAATTGTTAACTTGGTATCATAGTACTGCTGGGTGCTCCCAGTTAGAGGCTAATTTAAAATTTTGTAAACGATAATAATTAGAACAATTACTACATAATAAGAATGATGAAATGTCACTAGCTGTAACATTAAGACAATAATTTCTATAATAGTGCATTTTTGAGTTTTCATAAGTTAATTCCATAAATTCTGGGTATCATGAAACAAGACAATATAAACTGAAGTATATCTGTACGTATAATGCATAGATTAGGATCATAATTAACATGTTGGCCATATCACCCAGGGGAAAATGAATATAAATATAAAACGTTCATGGTTACAATATAAAGTTATAAGGAAAACTGGAGAGATATATATTTTAATGATATTTTAATTACTGGCATATATTATGAGTGCCATTGTATAATTCAAGCAAGAATGTAGTGTATACTCTAGCATGAACTTTATCTACCAACAAAAGTTCTGTACAAAGAGGTATATGTCTAGAAACACAAGAATGAACAGAATTTAAAAAATTGACAAGATTGAGACTAGAATACCTGCGCAGAAAGTGGGAGATATGGGTTCAAGTATCAAATAAATAAAAATAAACAAAATGAAGATTAATACAATAATCAAACAAATGCCAAAGATATCCCTGCCAAAAAACAATGATTAAAATATTGAATCAATCCAAAGGAGTAAAACCTACAACAAATAATAAGGATATCATACTTCTTCTACAGGAAATCATTTAGAAAGGCTGAAATTAAAAGGATTCTTTCATTTTCATTGTAAATTTTAAAATGTCCTAGGAAAAGTAATATTAGTTAGTCAACTTGGAGAGTATGTAGAATACTGCTAACATATTTAATGCAAAAACAAATTAGAGGTCCAGTTTTACCACAAGAAAAACCTAGGAATGAGCCCAGAGACTCACGACTTGGGGGTTCTGGTTTTAGGTCACAGATCAAGTGATAATATCTACATAGCAAGAAATTTGAATGAGCTATCACATAGAGATTAAGTTGTCCAAAGTTTCTTTACAGATGAAGCCCAAACTTCATCATTAAATATTTTTGTGCAAATAAAAGGAGTATTATGTACAGGGGTACCTATTCTTTTGTCTAATGATGTTAGATTACAATAGATCAGCTCTGACTCAATTACAAAGGGCATTTTTCATGTTCAGAAGCCTAAAACTGATAACTTAGTAGAAGTAACTGACACTAACAATCCATTCAAATGAACATTGCAAGGAAGCTGCTTACAATGTTTATATTTAGACATTAATACGAGTTGCATTAACCAAATAGATAGCTTTAAGAGGACTTATGACATTAACTAGGGCATTGTTCAGATAATAAATGCTCAGGAATGCTGCCTAGCAGAAAGTAATCTACAAAAAACATTTAAACGCCTTCAAATACAGTTATCAATTCATAATTATTTGTCTTACCCTTTTGCCAAGGACTTCTTGTACACTAGCTGGATCCTTGAAGACAATAAATCCAAAATTGGGCACGCATTTTCCTGTTTGTCCTTTAGCGTTTTGCTTGCTATGAATCCGAAGTTCCAATATGGTTCCAAATTTCCCAAATAGTTCCTGAAATGGGAAAGACTCATTTTAGCATCAAGACGAACTTTCGCCAAAGTAATTGGAATGCAAATTTTGATGGGTAGAAGTTTTTTCATGCGGTAATATTTATTGTACACTCACCCTCAAATCATTTTCTCCTGCATGTAAAGGTAGATTTCCCATAAACAGTTGCTGGCTGTCTGAATATTGTTGTTGAAGGCTACCACTTCTTCGCCTGTCTCCATCACCACCTGAGTTCCCTAGAAAACATTATAATTGATTTGTTAATATGCATGACTTTTAAGAAAACTATGTCTTATTTCATAGAGTTGCAAGTTCACCAAAAATACAAAGACTAAATGAAGATGTTCACAGAATGCTCTACATATAAACAGTAACACTTCCAAAAGCAAAATTATCAATCTTCGAGTGGCCATTTCAAGTAATGAGGAGAACTAAGTCTGTATACAAGTTAGAGCAGTAATAATATCCTTGAATTTTTCCAATAAGAGACAGAAAGAAAAATACCATGATCTAGATTGGACATTTTTGACATGATTAGTTGGGGAGGACACAAATTAAACATGTAATCAAGTCATAGCATTCACAGTGAATTTCATCACAATACATGAGACCTACAGATCAAAGGTTTCTAATTTCTAAGCAAATAAAGGGCATTCAAAACATAGGTTGGGTGTAATTGGAAAAAGTATTTGCTGGCCACAGCCTAAAAGCTTTGAGTGGATAGCAGTAACCAATGAACACTCTGTTACAACATATTAAAATGGATGAAAGATAAAAATAAAGAAGAATTCTCCCTTTCATGCTTATTCTTAAGAATTAAATGGATTCATGAACCAAATATCCTCTACATAAAAAAAAAGAGTTGAGATAAAAGCTTAAATAGGTTAGTAAATTACACAAAATTCTTATCAGCCTTGTTATTATAAATGGTATTGTGAAAACTAATTGATATCATGAATTCTGTCTCTTACCAAAGGCCTGCTTCAAAGTTCCCAATGAAGAAAATTATTACAGGGCTATGTGATGCTTGCAAATCATTAAAAACTTCATTAAAATTAACAGTCATAGGGCAAACTAAACTATGCTATCAATGTATATCAATCAGAATGAGAAATATATTTAAGGTTATTTTGAAAAACACAGCTGTTAGCATTTGAAATTCTACCAAAATTTTGATCGATCAGAAAATCATTTGGGTGGCATAAAAGTATTTAATCACAAAGCATTAGGTTACAAATGGGGTACCCAGCTTACAGGAAAACTTGGTGAATAGAAATTATCATCTTAGGTTGACAATACAACTGAAGGCTGCACTGAATACCGTATTTATTTGAAAATAATGCAACATTGGATGTAATGTGTACCCTAAAATTTGAGCATCGAAAATTGTGATCTTTCACCCATGAACCTAATGTGCACCTCAAGACATGCAATCACGGTATCATCAGTACCATAAACATGTATACAAAACATTGGTAGTTGTCCATGCCCTATCTTCTATCTTGTAAGGGAAATTTATAGAAGTGAATTTAATAAATGACACATTAACCAATATTTACAAGCACACATTCACCAATTTAAAATCTACCCATTCTTTTTCAATTAAAAATTATCAGCCGACTGTTAGGCTACAGAATGCAGGGGCAATTAAAGCCAAAACATTAATAGAGCATAGGTGAAATGCTTGACGAGTTGCATGGAGCCACGGTAAGCAGAGGATCCAACCAGCCATGCATTACGGGATAAGTAGATTTGCGCTCGAATATAGTGCACCATTGATTCTAACACCCACCCCAATTTTTCAGCCAAAGAGTGTCATCTTCAAGTAAATACGAAATATACAGCAAAACCAATAAAGACAGTGTTTAAAAGGGCTGAGTGAGAACTGCATTATAAGCGTGATAGGATTATAACTGGGAAATGACAACATTTTTACTTCTTTTAAGAGGGGAAACAAAAGGGAAGGATTTCTGGCTATTTTAATTTTTTATATAGGACTTTACACTTTGAAACAAAAAGCATCTTCATTAGTTTGCTTTGACACAGACAGGGTTCCTAAAGAATCCGCAAACTAATGTTTACTTTTATGATAATAGGAATACTGGTTGCCTTCTTGACCTATTTTTCAAGAATGGTCAACATTTTGGAAAGAAAAAACTTTGTTAACTTCTTCTCTACTTCACTCTACAATGAAGCAATTTTTAACAGATAGACAACAATGGAAAGCTAATAATTTTTTAACAACAGCACTATCTCTTCAAGACCACTGTCAACGGCCCGTAAAACATTAACATTGCATTGCCATTCTGGTTTATTTGACTTGTTTATAACTTGAGATCAGTCATTTGACTGTGGTATAATGCCTGTAGGAGGATTATTGCATTCTCATTCAGTGGGGACAGCTAAAATCCAAATAATAAATGAGGAGAAGAGTAATTTGTGCTTTAATTTTACCATGTGTTTCATGTGAAAGGACCAAGAGAAAACCTCATGTCGAGAAGAATAGCACCCCAAGCAGAAGTGTATTAAACAGACTTTATTTCAAAGGATGTAAAAGCAGCAACTGATAAATTATACTCACAATTTCCAGTGTTGTTACCAATCCAAGAAGATGAGCCAGACTGAGATGAATTTCCACTGGCATCTGATGTTCCTCTACCGGTGCCACGGTCTCGAGGGCCACCTCGAGTTACACCAATACCACCTCCCCTAGAAACCCTTGGCATCCTCTGTGGTTGAGGCATAGACATTCCACTTGCACCTCCTGATACATTGCTTGGGCTCTGGCCAGGCAAAGGTCCTTCTACTCCTTCCTTTGACTCTCCACGAGGCATCAGTGGCTGCAGAGGATTCAATCAATATTAGCCTTCCTTTCGAAACACTATGTTCCTAAAGTTTACCACTCTGTATCTATTTACACTTACATTACTCATATTTTTATCAATATCATTGAAAACAGGATAAATTAAGTACATAAAGTAAGAGAGATTTTGGTCTCATTCACACCTTATAATAAAAATCTACCACAGAATAGGGTGTGGAAAAATCTACATTGCCTTAGGAAAAATATGGGTTTGGCCTAAGCTTAAGACTAAAAAGCACAACAGAAATGCTTGAGCAGATTGGGGAAACAAGGTTGTCCTCTTATATTTAAATACAGGGTCAGTCAATGATGGATTAAAGATACATTGATAAAGAATAGGAGTCTGAGGAATAAAAGAGAAATGTATGTATATTAAAGGTTCTTGAAGAGGAACTAATACACAGAAACTAATATGTAATGGAACTGTGAATGAAGAGGCTGTAATATTGCTACACCTGAGAAGAGTTAGCCTGAATGTTATCAAATAATTTTATATCGATTTATGTAAAAAATGTGTATTAAAAGGCATCTTATCAATATAATTATTCAGTTCCAGTATATAGTTAGCATAGTGTATAGTTAGCCTAGAGGTTAATTTTTACCTTCAAGCTAACTCTAACAAACTGCACTATAATTAATAGTTAAGCTTTCACTTGTAAAATAACAGTTAACTACTAGCTAATGAAAGGTATGATTGATATAAACAAATAATATGGCAGATAAAGGTTAAAAGGTAAGGTTAAAATGTAACATTGTTCAAACAAACTTCACGGCAACAGCTATGAAAAATATTCTCAGTCAGAACATCTAACAGAGTAAGTAGTGGCAAATTAATGAAGTGGAAATATAATATACTTCATGCTGCTAACAAGTAATTAAGCTCAATCAATAGATTACTTGACATACAGATTTGACCAGACATTACAATACCACAACTCAAAGTAAATGAGAAAAATGACCAAATTATGCTTAAGCTAAAACTAAGGTGAAATATATAAGTTTCAGATATCTAGTTTTCCATTTCCATAACTATACATCACTTATAAAATTGTAACAAACAAATTCTTGTTTGAGAATTATAAATTGAGTTTCAAAACTGGCTTTTGGTGCTTAAATGAATCACTGGATTAGTTGTAAAACATTCTTCACACGCTCTAGACAAACCAAATCTATATATTATTACCATATTGTTAATGAACAGATGGTAATAACTATATAAAAAACTGTATTGTAAATTCATATGATACGCATGTCTTTTCAAATTATATACAAACCAAATAAACAAGGTAATGTTTGATAAGGAGGCTTGAAGAAATGCTCTTAAAGACAAAAGTTGTCAATGTTGCAATGAGTCTTCTTGAGGGTATTTCACCACTGAATGGCATTCAAACTTAAGTACCACATGGCATCCTACTTACTGGTGACGTTGGAGGTTTGCTTGGAGCCCCAGGCATTGCAGAAACTGAAGATGTAAAAGATCCACCGCCCAGGCCTCCAGACTTCACCAAGGTTGCATATGTCTTTGGCTCATTGGATGCTGCAAAGAAATATCACCATTATGATAGCTCTCCCAAGATATCACAACATAAATATACATGAAACTAGCTACCATGTACTATAACCACCAATAAGAAGATGAATAATGCAGCTCAAGATTAATCACAACATGATTATCATGACTATTGGTGATTTTGTAGCATAATGAAGAAAAGATACCAATTCAGAACAAAGAAAAGTATGGCAATTTCTCAATTTATGAGTGGATTTATCCATATCTGATTAATAATTCAATTTCAAATTCAAAACAATAAGTTTTTTCACAGTCTAATATAAACAGGATTTTGGTAAGTCCTTTTCTATGTAGCACTGGGAATGTTAATACAATAGAATTACTGTTGCTATAAAGATCTACAGCTGGGTGGATGAAACTAAATCCATGAAACAATTGAAAATGACATACTTTGGCACACAAATAATAATTAATTGTGTATGTATGCAAATTCTAAACCTTATACAAAATAAAAGTTTGGATTATCCAAGTATTCTGATTATTACTCATGCATCCTCTCCCTACAAGTAGCCTGGATAGTTCACTGTATTTCTTAGAGTCCACAAACAACTTCTCTTGAAATAGTAATTAATTGTAAGAGTTTGTAAAAACAGCAATTTGAATAATAATTGAATTTCACTTGTGCTAGTGCTTGGATTTTGAAATTGCAGCTCTAACAGTTTTCAATTACAGTGAAAATTACATCTTCAGGCTAGCTTTGTGGCAACACATTGCAGAAATGAATATTATTTGCTACCAGTTTTAAAAAAGGTTCTTACATATCATCCCCTCAACCCTTTCACTATCCTATATATATTCTGACAAATTGTTTCTCTTTACTTGAAGATTTAAGTACGCTTATGAAACCGGCAGCAAATTAAAGTCACAATAAAAAGTATCATGTTTTTTTCATTTCAAAATTTGATTTTTGATAGCCTTACTAGATTCAGGCTGAGCTTCCTCGGTGTTTCCCTCAGCCTTCTCCTCACTCTCCTCTTCCTCCTCCTCCTCCTCTTCGGCTTCCTCTTCTTCTTCAGCTGGTTCTTCATGCTGTTCTTCCTCCACCGTTTCAGTCTTCTCTGGACTCACAACTTGAGGGACAGAGGCAACTGGCATGGGCACAGCTGCTGGCAGAGCTGTTATTGGAGCAGCTGGCGGAAGAGGGGCAGAGGGAACCATTGCCACCACCCCAGGTTGGGGAACCACTTGCACTGGCATTGGAGGTACCTGCTGCTATAACATATAATGACCAATTAATACTCTCTCAACCAGGAATGGATTTACAATTATATCCAATAGGTGCTGGATGAGGGCATCATCCATTAGGGAGACTCAATAACTCTGTTTACAGATTATGAATAATATATCACATATTTAGAGGTACAATCTGAGCATGTTTGTTCCCTAAGGAAAGGATTTTATAAATTGTAAGTCTACATAATATGTTTACAGAATATATAGCAATTATTGTCACTATATAGTGTAAATCATGTTCATTCAAAAGGTTCAATGCCTAGAGGAGGATTTGAACTTTATAATCAAATTGAATGTAGTTTTAACTAAAAAATAAACTTTATTATAGATATATATCTGTACATGTATATACATCTGTAAATTCAATGTATGATGCAAACTTTACTAAGTATCATATTTGAGAGGATATAGAATGAACCTTTCTTTCAAATATGGCCTTAAAAAGTAACCTTGCATCTTCTATGCAAAGATTTAGCTTTCTGGTTGTTTCCATGATATCAAAAGATGCAATCAGCATGTATATTGATAAAATGACAACTTATATACGGGAATATATGCTCTTAAAAATGTAACCCGAAAACAGAAATTGAAAAATTAAAGGGAACTATAACTTAAGTTTCCACAGTGACATTAAAACTTTCTCTAGTTTGAGGGACTCCTTACATGCCGATGGATCTTACAAATAAGCTATTAGGTATAAGAAACATAGGTTGAATTTAAAATAAAAAATGAGAGATATCTGCATAAATGAGAATGCTTCAACTCAATGCCAACAATTATTGCTCTTCATTTCATATTTCTTATTTATAATAAATGCCTTCTTCAGGTATAGGTTGACTCTTGATTTCTATTCTTTGAAATTCTGGCTAAGGCTTAAACAAGAAGACACAAGCTACTCTTCCACATTTTAACAATATTATACCCCTAAAAATGAAGTGAAGTGAACCAGTACAATATTAAAAGACTTTGAACATAAAAAGTTAGTAATCTCCAAGAAGTTTTCAAATCAAGACCACTTGTAAAAGATTTGTTGCAATGTAAGTGTCACCTTATTATAATCTGGTTTGCATCTACATATGTACCCTGCAAGCTGCCTTTCGACACATGGCAGGGGAAGCATGCACATAGTTTATTAATTAGTTTAATTACAGTACTCTAAGGAGTTTGGCCTAAGCATTGGCATAAAATTGAAATAATTTCTTTCTCAATTCTAGATAAAATTTTAAGATGAAACAGAAATCCCTTGCAATTCCCATATGTAATCAACATCCCTGAAATTCAAAATTCAAATTGAAGACACAAAACTGCATGTGTGATATTCTGCAATTTCATTTTGTCATTTTTTACGAATTAAATAGATTAAGCAGGTGTTTTTCAGGAATGCATTTCGACCATGATTATCTTTACTGAATAATATACTATAAAAAACTGTAAAATAGGTCATTATTATCAATAGATCTAAATATATCCTGTAGAATTACATTAAAATACGTCCTGTCAGCCATGCAATTTGACAACATAATTTGCAATGAATTGCAAGGCCCTACTGAATCAGTACAAACTGACAGGAATCAAAAAACATGAATAGAATTAATAAAATACTGAAAAGAATTGATTAGAAAATAATTTAAATGTTATTTTACAACAAATAAGTGGATTATCACAACTTAACAACTTATATCGTAAATTCTGACCTCTATTTTGTATATTAGACTAAAAGAGCGCACTTTGAACTTAGGCAAGCATTAAAGCAGGTTCAGCAAGAATGGGAACTACAAAGCCAATGCTTATGTTTGTACTTGCATGTGACTTATAAATTCTTTCAGAATGGTTATTGATAAGGCTATTACTAATAAAACAGAAATGAAGGCTTTAATCTTCAAGTAGACAACTAAAACCTGAGATTCAGATATTTACATTTTTGGATATAGTAACAAGTCTTCAACTAGTTTATACCGAATAGAATCAAACCCTGAATGGAAAGAACAAGCACCACAATTTAGAGAAATTAAACTGTTAGTGAAATGGTTCTTATTATCTTCATAAAATACTAAATATGAATTTTGAATAGTAGTAGATCAACTGAGTATGAAAAGCATGATACTCTTTGACACTTTGAAAAATAAATTAAATTAAAAGAATTCAAATGGGGAGGAAGTAGATCATGAATAACAAAACAATACACAACATTGCAAGACAAATTGACATATCCACACACAGACAAAAAAATGCCCCCCAGTTTATAGAATAGCAAAAGCAGAAGAAATGATAGATTCTGTACATGAGCAGCAGTGTATTGACCAAATTTTCCTAAATTTGCAAAAAATAAGATACACCTCTACCCTTAAGTTACTTTTAAACCAACTCTGGAACTTTTTCACCTAAAACATTACAGTAACAAACTTCCAATACATAACATCTAAGAAAAAGATTAACTACAGCCTAGATCCATCCCCATTACATGCCAACTTTCTCCATAAATCAAACATATCAAATACCTGCGAAATGCCAGTTGGGGGCTGTACTTTAGGTATGGGAGCAGGCTGTGTTGGGATCATGGATGCTGGCACAGGAGTAGCAGGGGAATTGGCTGGTGGACCAGCAATAGGTTGACCCATAGCTACAGCTGGTGATGACTGCTGGGGGGTTACCACGGAAACCTCATCAGGATGTGCCTGGCCATTAACTGTTGGTGGGGTGGAGGTGATCTGCTGATGGAAGTATGCCATCTGCTGGACCTAAGACATTGGCACCCAAAACTTCAGCGTTTGAATCAGGGCTACTTAATCTATCATGGCAGGGAAACTAAGGTATGCAATGCATAGGTTAGGGCACAAATTTGAGGATACCTTGTTTGTTCAAGGCAATAAGCAACCGGTACTTCTACCATTTCCCTTTGGCATGCAATATAACCTAAATACACCCTGATCTCTACACAACTACAGTATATCCAAGCTTCAACCCCTCAAAGACTGGCTTATTTCAACTGTGACTTGTAAGAGTGCAGTACATTTTCTGAGTTAGCAATTATCAGCAGCAGAAAAGTCAGAAGCGTAAGCACTCACAGGAATTCAATGTATTAGACAGGATTAAATTATGATCATTTTCATACAAGACTTCATCTCGAAAAAAACATTCTATTAAAATAATTTCCACATCATTAAAGAATACGAATTTCTTATGAGTGATGTTTTAGGCTTCTTTCCCAATGAATTAAGAAACAGAAATCTGAAAAGTAGCAATGACTCATTCACAGAAAATCAAGGGAAATGAATCCAAATTATATTCATGCTACCCAAAGGAAAGCATGGAATATCATGATGTTTCAATAAACATTTAAGTAAACCTCTGCCAAGCAGCTTACTCACCATGAAAAGAATAAAACTTCACAAGCACTTGCTCAAGAATAAGCTAACCAACATCAGTATTTCCCCAAATTAATTTTTAAAACATTCAGATGTTCAGATGACTTTCATAAAACTGTTTAGGCTTATTTTTACACACAATAAATTCCTTGCTATAATATTGCTGCTGTGGTAAAGAAAATTAATCTCTTTATATCTTCACAAAACTTCTCCAAATTTTCCTAACAAAGGAAGTAAAATCTAAGTGGAAACATACCCAAAAAATGGTCTACAAAACAATGGGCCTATATGAGATAGTATGCTATCAAATCTAGAGATTATGTGCAGCAAGATACCACTGGAACTGCATGATTAAATTTACAAGACACCTTCACATGGGTATAACCACAAGATTTCCATGACAGCCTTCTGGGGAAAAATTACAGTTAGTACAGGCAGACAAGAAATCCAATTTGCTTATAGAGAGCAAAGAAAGATGCTCAAAAATAGCATTGCTGAATCAGCAGAAAAGTGACTTTTATTTGAGAAGAACATTGATTTTAGCATGGTTTAGTTACAACATTAAATTGTTTCATAACATTATTTATGCATTGTCATTTGTTACAGCATTGTATGATACAAGTTTAGCCTCTATACTAAAATATAGTAATATCATACTAAGAATATAATTGTAAAGACCAGTGCTTCAAGCATTTAACATTCATTTAATAAAGGATTATAATATTTACAACAATTAGAATCCTGTTTCAGAACCTTAAATACATCTAAATCAAGACAAGCATCAATAGTAGTTTGAGATAACACAAACTTACTCATACATGACTGATTAATGATACAGTCGTGTGAGTTTATGCCAAACACTAAGCTAGCTTCTAAATCAAATTCACACCATAAAATTGGTTAAGGGGAGAAATTTAATGAATCGGAATTATAACAACAAATTCATGCTAGTAAGTTAGGACATTCCCATCATTAGAAGGGATGGTATAGCATATTTTAACAGAAAGTTCACAGGATATTTCTTCTTGAGAAAACAACCACAACTTTCGTTAAAACACAAACATGCATATTTCAAAACAAGAGAAAACCCAGTATGTCTTCCAAAAACCAAATGAAAATAATTCCATTCTCGACAATTCTAGTTTCCAAATATTAATACATAAATAAATTGGCATGCTCCTAATTTTAACTTCTATCATAACAATAATGCAAGATTACAAAAGTAAATATCCTACAATTCAGCTGTTCCTAGATTCCAAAAGTAATGGTAAATCCAAAGTTGATGGAAACATGACAATTCAAATCAAAAGGCAAGAGTTAGCTCTCAAATATCAAGGCAACCGATGTGTTTTACAGATTAAAATGACAAATAATAATTGTTGAGATAACAGCACTTGGGGATAACAGGTCATGCTAACTGGTGATATGTTACACTATATGCTCCTTAATATGTTGAATGCCATTTGAAACAATCAGATTAGATGTTAACTATAAAATTTTGTGATCAAAAATTTCTATATTTTCACACACTTTCTCTAGCCTTTTCTGAGTAGGACACAAATATTAACTGAAGGATTGCAATGAATACAGTCTTCTAATCTACAGTAATGTAGATTTGATCTGCACTGTACCAAATCATGTACTAAAATCACCAACAACTACCGATGAAATTAATCACAAAGAATAATTTTTCCTCCCTAGATATTATAAATACTTCTGCAAGGACTATCTCGTGCCATTAGACCTGAGATTAGGACAGTTAAAAATATTTGAGTTGATAGTTAAAAGGAAACTGTTCATCTCAATATTTTCCATACTTAATGAAGACTTTATAGAATCGTTTCCCATACAATGTATAAAACTGATTGTGTAAGAGACCCACAAAGATAATAAGCTTATACTTTCTACTTTTAATTCCATGCTATGAACAATTACCACAGATTTCTAACTACAGAAAAATTCAATATCTTTTTCCACTAACTTGTTTAACGATTAAGTAATGATCTCAATTATGATAAAATACCAAACAAGTCCATCAACTGAAAACCCAATCATCACATGAGAAATTCACAGAGGAATGCAACATGAATCAATGATTTTACAGTAAAAAGTATTAAAAACTAAAATTAAGACAATATCATACCTTAATGGCAATAGCAAACAATTCCAAGTAAAATACCATAGGAATAATACTAATGTTTAAGTCTGTGATTCAATATTCTATCAGGATTATTCTGAACTTGAATTCTATTCGAAAATTAGATTTAAATTTACTCTAGCAAGACCAAGTTTTTCCAAAGTAGTGAATGCAGGATGAAATAATGAAAATTTAATTCACAACAATAAGAAGCCTCATTAGATAGTAAAAATCAGTAATACTAAACTATGGAATGCAACTGAAGACCCCATTTGTATCAAACATGAAGACAAAACACTTGATCAATACAAAAGACATTTCCAAGAGCAACACAAACATTAAACAAATATATTCCAGCTAATGGAGTGCAAATTAATGAGAAGAAACTCAGTGCATACAAATGACAACAAATTTTAGAAAACAATCATTCAGAACACCATACTCTACTTACATACTCAGTATCTATCAATAAAAAACAATTCTTTGAAAAGCAATTGTTAAGAACATCGAAAACTACCAGAAAAAATAAGAACTTTGATAATGAATTATTGAAATCGGAAAATCTAGAGAAATCACTATCTCTCACCTCTTTTAAAATTCACAAAATAAACCTTTACTCATGAAGGAAAATGTTCAGTTCACATTGCACAGATTCTACTTTTTCTCATTATAAGTTAAACAAATGCAACTGAATTTCCCCACAAATAATAAAATCAAATCACAAAAGCAATTTGCTTTGGCTACATTCCTTAAATTCAGAAATGCATTTGTATAAAAGGGTGTGGATCACAAAATAAGAAAACTGAAACTTCAAGCATTTGTATCTTGAAATGGTAGACAATAGTAGAAAAGATGCAATGAAAAGTAAAAATCTACATTAACAAAACAAAAATAAATAGATGTGAACTCACCGTTGGATGACTTTCACCTTGGTTCACATGATCAGGCTCGATTTCCTCTGCCTCAGAGGCAGTATCTGGCTCTTCATCATTGAAAATCTCATCCTACAAAAGAATAACAGAGTTTATACAAATGATCAACAAGCTGTACCTTGAAACACTGGGCAATATGCCCCAAAGGTTCCCTAAATTATAGTATACCATAATAATTCCTAGCCAAAAGGACATCTTAGGTTACAAGATAAGATAATATCAGGCTTTTATTGTCAGAAAGAAATTAATTCAAGTGGTGTTGATTTTTCAAGAGATTTGTGAGTGAAAAAGGTGCTGAAAGACTTGAGCAATCTATTCACTTTCAAAACTTCCACTTCACACCTGAAGTTGAGGATATTAGAATCATTTTATAATTTTAATAAACCAACTTCAGACATAAAAGGACTTATTATAATAAACTGATGAAGGTAATCAATACCATAACCATTTAATTTTAACGTAATACATAAGTATTATTGATGTTTAAAAATTCAATTCACCTAAAATATTATTAAAATTACAGTAAAGACTGGAGACTTTCCAGGAGACCAAAAGAAAACCATGTTATAAGCACAATAATTTTATAACCAATGCTCATAAATATTTCCATCTTTTACATTAGCAAACCAGAGAGAAGGTTTTCTTAGCTTTTCAATTTTTAAATAGGTGCTGCACATTTTGTAACTTGTAAAAGAATCTTCTTTAGTTAACTTGCCACAACTGCAGCATACAGAGATGATGCAAATTTTGCTGTGCAATACACAGTAGACTCATCATATCTTTTTAAAGAACTGTCTGCTATTCAGACAAAGATAGCATCTTCCTTTATTAATTAATTTGGGTAACCTTTAGTTTAAATGGAGCAATTTTTACCACATAGATAATCAGGTAAGAATAATGTTAGCAATTTTTGGTCTACCAAATGAGGCAGAGGATTGCCTATAGTAGGTTGCAGAACATCTGGAGAAAGGCAAATTCACATTAATCAGATAGACAAGCACCTTAAGCATTATTTCTATCATGTGTTTAGAGTTCAAGGGACTGGGAGGAATCCGCATATTAAGCGGCAAAACAACTTAAACAAGTATTTTAAATGGTTTTCACAGTATTTAAAATTTGAATCGATTGGTTAACAATATTTCATGCTGTCAGATCTGTCAATTGAACCTCGCAGAAGATGACACAGTGCATGAGGATATAGAAGTATAGTTTCACTGCTGCAGACGATGTTGTATTTGCATGGAACACTTGCCTGATAGCGAAAGATGTCATTGTGAACATAGTACTTCTTGGGTGACTGAGGAGCAAGAACAAACGTCTGGGTGAAACGACGCATGGGCTGGCCACTGTTAGAAAGCTCACCGGTCACCTGAACAACAGAAGCAAAGTAGCATGATGAAAAATTGCGCAAAATCACAAGGATAAAGTTCAATCAATCTTTTACCAAAACAATGCTTGAAAATTAAATCTGTAAGTTGAATTATCTATTTATAATTTCCTTAGTAAAGATAGTGAGTATTAGACACTTATTGATGTGATGAAGCTAAGAACAATCACAGAAAAATAACTTACTGAATCCAAAGTAATAACTAATAGCTATTGAGTAAGTTTATCTTTATGTATTTCTTGTATTATTGTACTGACACATGTTCATATTGTAATTTCACTGTTGATGAAATATAATCATCAACCCATAAGAGACTGTGGTTAGCACTCCTTCCCAAACAACCAAGTAATCGTAAAAATTAACAAGTAATAAAATGCAGATCAAATTAACATAATGATAAATATTGCACATGGTGAATATTGAGATAATTTGCAAGAGGGAGCTGACAAGGTTAAAATCAAGTTGCATGGCTGACAAATCTTAACACTCCTCCATTGATTTCATTGGTTAAGTCATATTATTTAATTAAATTCTATCAACCATACATCAGAATAACTTTTTAATCGGCTATATGCACAAACATCATTGATTAAAGAATGTGAAGCAATTGATCCACAGATACATACATACTGAATCACATGTGTTCAAAACACACTCAGTTTAGCAAATGCCACTTTAATAACTAGTTTACTGCACAAAAAGGGGAACTCTCATAGCATCTACTTCAAGATGAGCTAATAACTAAAACAGAGAATAGCACTAAGACAAATAGATGATTTTCAAGCATAGTTATATACATCTTCATGAAGAAACATGCCTAAAAAGTATAAAAATCCTGACTGCCAGCTGACAGGTAACAACTGCATTCTAGAACTCAAAAAAGTATAAGATAGGACAAGTAACTTAAAAATTTTGATAAAGAATTCATGCAGCTTAATGTCGTATTGGCATTACATACCTAACAGTGGCTGAATGCTCTTTCAACCAGAAAACAAAGTTCTTTGGCTTGAATTCAATTTCTAAGACTTACTTAACACCTATTTTCAATGCAAAGTATATTGAGTGCCAGGTATTCTGCCAATGTTACCTCCTCTGAAGATCTATAAGCGTGTATATACTCTATCATTCCTTAAGTATTGATGTTTCATCAACAGAGTAATCAGTAACAAAGGAGTTATGTAGATACAATGAATTAAGGCTTTATCTCATTTCTGTACCTGGGCAAACATTACCAAATGATGCTAGGAAACCTTTTACTCTAGCACACTTCAAAATTAAGGGATGGTTCTTAAAAATAGCTTCTGTCGTAAGCAAATGAATTAAATTGAAAATTATTCCATTAATAAGGCATGAGGGGATTAACAAAGACCTTCTGTAAAAAATATTCTTTGAGTAAGCATAAGAAAAGCATGCAAGGAAGAATTCCCAGAGATTTGCAAGGTTCATACACTGGCCGTTAATTTTCAAGCAATGGGAAAGATAGTATGTACTTATGAACAAAAAAACATGATAACCACCATGATGAGCTACACCAATGCCAGTAAAATACCTTAACATCCTCCACTCAATATAAACAAGCTTTTTAATAGTTAAAATTCTTGATTGCATATGATTGTATCAACTGTTTTAACTTCAGGTCATAAGGAAGATGCTAAGACTAGTAGATAAGTGGTACAGGTGTATTATAACTTGCTAATCACAAAGCCTAACTAATATTCACCTGAACTACAACACCATGTCCCAGAGTGGTTTGGGAGTCCATTTGACGGATCTTGGCATGGCAATCCCTGAAGTTCAGCTGTTGGATTCTATGATGGATTTCTTTTTGACCAATTACAGGAGTGACTTGCTCATGGGAGTCCAGACCACCATGAACAAAGGATGACTCCTTGTTGTAGAACCTGTTAACACGAAAAGACAAATAACATTAAAATAACACTGCAATCCATAGCATGAATCAGCTATAAACATTGGTCCCATAACCCTTGATACCACTCTGACCAACATATCTCTTGACTAGTATCACATCATGAAATTAATGTGATAAATTATAGCTGCTATGACATGATAGCTATGAGCTTCATTATTTAAATAACTACATAATGATATTTCACTGTTGCTGGAGAAAAATCTAGAGTATATGGATAAAACCAGTTGTTACCATGCATACCTTCCCAAGATTTGTTTTCCCACATAGCAACATCAAATATGATATAGTGAAACTTCAACTAAGATGGTTCATTTACATTTTGGCTTCAAGTGAACTTTTAGACACCTGGCAGCATTGAACTTTCAAACAAGGTCACACCCAGACTTTTAACTATAGAGAAACCAATGAGGAACTATGAATATCAAGGTAGAGTCATGTTATATGGCTGATAGGTCAATCTCAAGCACTTCACTATAAATAAGAGACAAGTGGGCACATGTTGAAGTTCTGACTTAATTTGCAGGTGTATTCAATGCAGACAGGTGGACCAAGAAGATGTGTGAGGTCCCCCTCATATTTGTGACCATGCTTTTCATCATAAAACATATATGAATAGGAATAAGTGAACATAAGGTTCTCTTATTGCAACCAACTCATACCACTCTATCACATTAATCATTTTGGACAGTCATGCATCTCACCATAATCACTAACATCAATGAAGTAAACATCTCAGAGTGAAAATTAATAACAAAGGTACTACATGGGCTTGGTTACTTCACACAACATAGTTTACATTCTTTCAGAAAACTTAGCATGGAATAGATTAACCTTTCACATCTTACAAATCAATATAATCAAAGTTTTCAACATGGCATCAATCTTTATCATCTCATGACTTGCACTTATCAGGACTGATGTTTGATTTTATGAGTTGGATGAGCATACTATACTCTCAACATTTTTCTACTCTAAAACATCCCACAATTATATTCAACAGAAGCACTTAACTGATTAGAGCCAAAGATGATCAATGCCATGATTTGGAAAGTTTCTGTTAGCCATGAAGTATCAATATGTAAGACAATTTGAATCAGACATTACAATCATCATTAAATGATGAAAGATTTCCCTCTTCTTGGCTTATTCTCTTTAACACATTAATGATTACATTACACCTTCTACATTTGCTATGCTGAATTTAAAATATTTTACTCCTGATCTGTGATAAAAATCTTCCAAAATAAGTATTGCCAAGTATATCATTTCTAACTTCTGGGCAGTATAAAACACATTTAATTACACTGAGTACAACAACATGGAAAGAGCTCTGCATGGAAGACTGAATTTTGATGCAAAGAGTTACCAATTACATTGCCTCTAAGCTCAACTTTTAAATCTGCCAATGCATTCCTTAGGTTATTCTTGCCAGGCTTAGGAATTAATTCAGCACTTAATGGAATTCAAGAGGCCTCCAGAAAGCAAGGTCTTTCTATAATGTTATATAATATAGCCATGTACTACCCAGAAAAAAAGGTAGAAAGGTATACAACAAAACAAAGGAATTACCTTCCAAAAACAGCCAGAAAACACCATGCAACACCTGAAACCAATATCTTTCCACACATTTCATTAAATACCTAATGATAAATGAGATATTTTGATGGATTAACTTCCTGTGACTGAAATCAATTGTCCACAAATTTGGACAAAACAAGAAACTCTTGGGAAGTTTTCCTTAATATTTATCAATATGCATACACTAACGATGCATCAAATATGGAGATCTTTTACCAATGAGCATTTGTATTCCCAAAAAGAGAAGCTAAAGCAAGGGAAACAGCCTTGAATAGAGATGGTATCAATCAAGGCTAAAATCGAAAATGATATCATGCATTATTAATAAAAATGACCATTGACCTCCTCAAACCTTCAATGAACTTATTCTCCAAGCACTTACTTGGTCAGGTTATATTTCGCAAAATTGTAACTTGGCAAAATTCCTTGTCAATCATCTAACGAAACTACTGGTTTGAGTAAACCAATGCAAACATAACCGAACCCCACCATCGACTGCATAATTCATGTTGTAACCAATTTGGTACTGAGTAACCACTGAGTTAAAACTGGGATTGTAAGATCACCAAATGGTGTTCCATTCCGTCTCCCAACTTACTTAACCACTTCTATAAACCCAGATAATAAACCAGAGAAACACACCTGTGCAGAAACTCGGGAGCTTCATTGAGAAGGGTGTAGTATTGCCTCACAAACTCCCGGCCAACATTTTGCGGGGATGGGGTGGCTTCCATGACCATTTCAAGCTGATATAACTCTGGTCGCTCAAGTGATTATCTTCAAACCTAGGGATTCTTATTGGGAAGGGAAGTGTCTAAACCTATAAAGGAAAAAATTACGATGAAATCACTCCGTTCCGTCGGCTGAAAAATAAAAATTAGATAGTGGTCGTATCTTACGATTAACTAAAGACGACTCTAACATTGAATATTTACATCAATATTGCCTTAAAAACTAACATTCAATATCAGAGAATTGCTAAAGCTCATAAGAACAGAAAACAACCTAAACCTACACCTAACAAGTCCACCTATCTCACTCAATGAAGATTCAACGCGTATCTTACGATATGATTACGGGAAGGAAATCATCGATAAGCTACCTTAACTTCTACCAGTGAATACACTCCTTGTATACGGTTTGACCTAGCACGCCGAGTAAAAACTTACAGTTGTATCACAGACTACGTTAGGACTGAACTGCATGAATGCAGTGCCAACTACGCTCTCGAGCTTACGAACTTTATACACACAGATACACGCTGCTTCAGCAAAATATATCATTAAACCTGGGTATTAAACCCGAACACCGAAGCTAATCTCAAATGAATTCAACGCTAAATTTCTTGGCGAGATAAGATCGTAGTTTGTTAACTAGAACCATCTACTCATCTACCAATTTCTAAGCATTTACAAATTGACACATTCACCAAAATAATACGCTCACATTCGCAAAACGTATCTAATAATCTACAAACGATACCAATTTGAGACGTTCAATAACGTTGTTTACTATTTTTCAGAGCACTACCGTTCCAGCGAGATGCAAATAGACGATAATTAAAACACGTGAACTGGTTGAACTAATTTAAAGACCAAAACGAACACAAACCACAAAAATACTTACACCAGTGCTTCCAATTAAATACGAGAACAAAATTAACGGCGACTACAGCCTCAAGAAACCAAAAATGAAAACACGTGTACCGAGTATCAATTCAGTTACCTTCATAAGCAGAACACAACAGTAGTCGACATATTAGAAAAAGTAGAACTTAAATAATTGTGAACAACCATGGCCACAGGCGAGAGTCTAATAACTTACGGGTTTTATCGGGGAGAAATCTTAAAGCTTAGTTCAAGTGTGCAACTGTTTCTTGCCGTTAGTCTCAATATTTATGGTGGAAAGTACAACCGCATGTCCGAGCAAAATCACCTAGGGGGTGAACAATGAAACACTTGAATAACGCAATATGGCGGATGGCGGGGAAAATCCGCCGTAAAACTCTCCTACTTCGTCGATAATACGTTCTGCTAACAGCGCCACGGGAAGTATTTCGTAACGCCACAGTGACGCTACCTGACTCGAGACTTCGCGATATTACCAACTATAGATTAGACTTGAATCGCTAAGCCATCTTTTTATTATTATTTTACATCTTACTTCTCATTATTTTTTTTTCAACGCTATTTCTCGTCAACGCAAGGGTTTTCAGGATTCAGAACTTGTTATAGTTCAAGAACAGAGTAGATAATTCAGATTCGTTTTAAATATCTTTATTTTCAATTCGAGAGGGTGAGGTTTACAAGAAAAAATTCAGGTTATACACAAAAATGATTTTATTAGAAGCCATTAGCTCCAATGAACATGAAGACAACACATCCCCACAAAGTCTTGCACTGTAAAAAAAAATTTAAAAAGATTCTTGAAGGTTGAAGGTCCAAATCCCTGAAATTTGTGATGACTGCTCCGGCCAGTGACAATTTTCAAAATTGACCCATTTTTCAAGGTAGAACAGTACACAAGCATTTGGACCGACCACGTTCACATGTCTCATAACTTAATGAGTTCGTCCAATTCATTAAAGGGCTGCCGTTGCACTTTTAAGTCCGTTTCTTTCCTTGCTTATATAACTTTCACACTTGGCAGCCCCAATGACACTTCACTGACGATGATGGATGCATTAGACAGGGAAATCCAATGGAATGATGGAGTCAAACAGATGACGCAAAGTATGATGTGCAACATAAGACTAATCTGAAAAAGATTAAGAGACTATTAAAATATTGATGCACTAGAAACAAAAAGTTGGGAATACTACATATATAAACATGCCCTAAAAGACACGGCTACAGTAAAAAAAAAATTGGAGTCCTTCCTGAGCAGTCCTACTTTCATAGGAATAATTGATGCAAAAATAGAAACAGCACAAGAAATAAATTTAGTGAAACTACAACACAAAAACCTAAATCAGTATAAATTCAAACAGAAGTGAGAAAGGGGGAGCAAAAGTTTCCCTAATAAAACCACTCAACTAAAGCATGCATTACAAGCTAGCAACGAATCTTTCCCAATGTTTTACTTACCAAGACAAAATACAACATACACCACAATCAGGTACAGTGAGACCTTTAATATGGCTGGTGTCTCTGGACCTGACGGCTACCTCCCCTCTGCTTGCCACCACCGTAACCTTGATTACCTGCAAAATTTAATCTAAATTAGCTCGCACACTCCCTACGCGAAAACATCTGAAATCACCGCCATCTGCTAACCATTTCCTGAAAGCCAACTTTTCCTTAGTGTGTCTTAAGTTCTAAGCAATCTCAGCGTCGTCAGCAGCCCTCAGGGAATCTGCAAGAAAATAACATAAGATCACCTTCCTCTTGAAGGGTACCCAAGTATTTTTCTCCCCCTTTCCCTTGTAATGTGAATTTATACCGACCAAAAGTGGAGTCTTGTAATTCTTCCTTCAAGAGGAATAGTAATTAATGAAATTTCCAACGACTATTTATTAGTAATTTGACTACTGCTACAGTCTGGACACCGTGCCATATATATTTTAACCAATTAACTGACAGGTAAGCAATTTCAAAAAACCACACATTTTGTTATAGGGTTAAAAAAATTCTATAAAAACTTTTTTATATCTCCTTGAAAAATTTTTCATGCATTTTTCTCACTACTCACTGGGACCAAAAACTTAAAAATGAGAATACTGAGCACTGAAGTAAGGAATGCTCTGAATAGAAAAAAAAGAAATGATCTGTCATGCACTATCAGCAGTAGCAACGACACTGCTAAGCTTTGAGTGCAAATAAATGGGTGTAAAGGACGAACGAACTACAATGACAATACAATGGGATAGGAATTATATACCTTTCCCACGTCCACCTCTTCCGTATCCTCCATCATAACTATTCCCATATCCGTAGTCTGTAGTGGAAATAAAAACCCATCAGTTAAATCTGTGGTGTAGCAATTGTCAATTAAAATCCCAATTCAGACGATGACACTAAATTCAATTACTAACATTCTTCTAATGAAGGAATTTCTAAGAGAATGATCGTTACGCTATTACGCAGGCTAAGCCAGAAAACTACAGCATCAATGATATGCAAATTTAATATGAATAATCTTAACCATCAGTGCAAATTTGCTGATTCAAAAATCACTTCAGTTCTGTGAAATCTTACTGTAATTATAGTAAAGTAAAACATGCTAACAATCCTGACTTCCTGGTCCCACATGCACCATGCTATGTGGGCAGCTCATTGCTTTACCATGATATACTAATAACTTGACCAGACTTCAGCTTTGCGCTGATTTGACTGCCCTGATATGAGCATGCGTTAATCAACAGCAATAGCCGTCATTGCCCGTTTACCAGACATGCATAATTACTAATAAGCAGCCTGAAAAATGCCTTATTGTACTCTTAAGCGAGATCCAACATTACCGTAGTTTCCATAGTTTCCATATCCGGTGTAATCATATCCTCCATAACCATAGTTGCCATATCCGCTGCCGTAGTAGTCGTAGTTTCCGTAACCTATCGAAAAGATTCGCATCAATGAAGACTAGACAGTTCCTCGACAGAGCTGTCGTTCATGCACATTTATGATGAATCCTACCAAGTGCATTCAATATTTTACAACAGCACTTGGTAAGACACATCAACTTACATCTAATTATAATTACCATAACCACCTCCATATCCTTGATTGTAACCATAGCTTCCGTAGCCCTGGTTACCCCAACCTTGGTTTCCCCAGCCTGCAAGAGAGTTCAATGCACCGCATTACAAGATGGCCGAAGTCTTCGAGTACTCATGCCGATGTTTTCCTCGTAAATATATTATCTACAAGTTTGAACTATACACACCTCCTCTGGCTCCCCTTCCTCCTCTGCCTCGTCCCCTTCCACCACGACCACCACCGCCGCCGGCACCACCACGGCCTCGGATACCCATAGCGTCAGGCTTGGGAGTAGCCTTCTTTACGTCAACCTAACCAACACAATAACCTAATTAATTCCCTAACTCACAAAAAATAATCCGCACTTAATTTAGCAAAGAGTTACTATCAGAATAAAATTATCTTTCATTATGCTTCAGCAGCAGAACTGACTTTAAGGTTATCATCACTTGGAATTGAAACTGACGGCGGCAAACAATTCTTAATTGACGAAAAAAATCACTAAACGAAATCCTAGCGACAGCGAAACTTACCTCTTTGCCATTGATGGTTTGCTTGGGTGTTTTGAGAAGTTCCTGAACGACCTGTTCTGAGTCAAAGGTGATAAAACAGAATCCCTTCCTCTGGTTCTTTGTCTTGTCGTATGGCATCTCAACCTCAACGATCTAAAAATTTAAAAAAGCACATTAAAATCGATCCAACGCTTTATGCACAGCGAAATTCAAGTCATTTTCAAGTGACTTACGGAGCCATACTGCGAGAAGAAAGACTTGATGTCATCGTCTGAGAGTTCAGGAACAAGACCTCCAACGAAAATCTTTCCGTGCCTGGCCTTTGCTTTCTTTGGGTCGACTTTCTTGTTGTTAATGATGTGGTCTCCAGCAGACAAAACCTAAACAAGAAGCGAAAACTCAGAACCATTCACCGCACACGTAAATTGCATTAAGATTCTAATCTCAATTCACTTACCTTGTCGATGGCTTCAGCCGAAGAGAAAACGATAAATGCAAAGCCTCGAGACCTTCCAGTGTTAGGATCGGTCTTTACGTTTATGCTCTCAATTTCGCCGTGTTTACTGAAATGCTCTCTTAATTCCTCTGCAAGTAAAAAACGATCGACCATTAAAATCACTCCAAAAGACTCTTACAAATCACGAAAATCAGAAAAACACTTACTGTCTGTGGTCTCCCAGCTAAGTCCTCCAACAAAAAGTTTCCTGAAAAAAGATAGTCTTGCATTAATAAACATCTCGTAAACAGACAATAATGACTAACAAAGGGAGCTTTAAAGCTTAGACTCAAGTCCATTCAATGAGTCAAAAACGCCTTGCTCATGTTACATCAGCAGGTTCAGCATTGACAATAGTCAACTAACTGAGCCACAATATAAAAAAGACATCTGTAAAATCTGAGAAAACAAAGCTTACACACCAATCTGTAAAATTTAAACAAAAGCTGGAGAAAATGTGGAAGGCAAGGGTTATGAACATTTAAATTCTATAATTGGTCATTACAAAGGTGAGGAAAAATATTGTGGTCATATTTGTGGCCAGTGCAATGGACTAAAGCACTAATTGACCATTTCTTTATTATAGTGCTGAGTTACTTGTTTGACATTGCCATTAGAAAGAGCCCAGGAATAAATACCATGGGTCAGCGCCAGGATGTCATCAGCATTGCATCTTGCTTATGTGCGTCACACCTGAAGGAGGAGAAGGTAGGTTACTTCACAATGAACACTAAATACTAAGAAAGGAACCTTGAGCATAGAAAGCAGCTCATGTAAGCTATTTGCATGAAAAGGCTCCACTGCCAGATGACAAATTGTAAACAGGACTCTGTAAGCTCTGCTCTGAGTGAGGCACTGTAGGAATCAATAAAGGATTTTTCAAATTTTTATTGAAACTGACTTTACATTTTTAAATGAAAATGCTTCAAGAAATCTGTATCTGAAACAGAATGTGAAAAAATTTACATGACAAGACTTTAAATGAAATAAATTTTTAAAAGTTTTGCTGAGTTTAAACTTAAATTAAGGCGGAAGCACTATTTACCAGTCAAAAGCTTCATTTAAAAATATCAAATGCAACTACCTCTCAACCGTTTGCTTTATCTACAGCTAAGCACTGAAAAAGAAATTATTGGGCATTTCACATTTACACAGTTAAAATAAATTCTTTCACAGCAACACATTTATGACAAGGTAATTTAATCCTCTGATGCACAAACACGCATTTATCGTTTTTCCAATAAAATTTCAGGTGAATGCCACCTAATATTCTCCCTCGTGGGATAAGCACATAAGAACACTACAAGATACGAAAAGGGTATCTAAATATAAATAATATTGAGCATACATGTCACCGAACCATTTACCATTTGTGATTTAGACATCTTACCTTAACGGAAAGCATTACCCACTAAGTAGCAACACACTGATTAAATTTAAACAAAATATTAAATTTTAAAAATTAATAACTTTTGATACAAGAAGAAACCCAAAGCATCAATTATTTGCAATACAGTTTCAGTTCGAAACATTAACGAATTGCATCGCCATCTTTTGATGATAGGTAACTGTTAAGCCTACTTCCAATGAATCTGAAAATAACAGAAAATTAGCTTTAAATGGACTTTAATAGGAGTATAGCAAGGAGTTGATAAGTAGCTGCTGCAATTTTTAACTAAAAAGTTGGCCGGTAAATAGAGCTTCACACCAATCGATTTACCATAATCCTTTCCAGGAAACTTAGGCACGCCATGACGCCGCCATTTTAGTATCATTGATCATCACCACAACCTCGCGAATCTGCCAAACTATTTAGAGAAGTGCTCCAAAAAATAACACTTCGGATTGAAATTTTAAAATCATGGAACTAAGCAACAATATTTCTAACACTTGATCGCGGAAATTAACGCGGATGCTCTCGGATACAAAACGGGCAAGCTAGGATGCGGCGACTCCGCCATGTTGGAAAAGCGGTGAAAACCGACAAAATTAGTATCAATATAGCGTATGGCATGCCTAAATGTTATCCTTGGCGGTGGATTTGGGGAAAGTAGGAATAGATTGATATTCCTTTTTTACCTGTCATCATCCCGTCCAGGTGCCTCCGCACTTCCACTATCTGTTGGCGCGACTTGGCCTCCGGCCTCATTTCCGTCTTCATTTCCTTCTCCCTCAACGCCTTCGCCATTCATTTGCTCATCCGGTTGTTGTTCGAAATTTTGCTCACCAGAATCCTGAGCAAATTCACCGTTAGCCATGTCTTCGTACTCCTGATTTTCGGCCATAGCTACTTAGAGTCTGAGACTGACACAATACCACGTCCTCACTGCACTACGACGAATGGCGGAGAGAGAGAAGCGTAGCTTGGGGTCCGCGTACCCACAGAGAGGAATGCTGGGAAGAGTGAAACTCGCATCAAGTGTTTACTACCGCCAGCCCTTACTATAAACATTTAGGTTTTCTTTTTTAAACTATTATGAAGACTTAAAATTACTTTATTATATTTAATAAACATTTTAAAATTTATTCTGGTTTTTTGCACAAAATTTTTCGGCAGCCGAGGGTAGAATATCAATATCCAAATATTATATGCCTCATGACCAGCATCCTACGGATGATGCGATGCGAGTCTACAATGACGCCTCTAGTAAATGTTTCCACCGGCTTCCGTAGCGGGAAAAAAGCCGTACCGGCTTTCTCGGTATAGCTTAGAACGCCATGTTTAAAATTTTCACATCACTTTATATTGCTCGAGATTTGATGGAAGATTATAGGAGCATCTCAGTGAAATAAAATAAGCGTATATACCAATTTTTCAAATAAAAATTAGTGAAACATGTTATTTCATGCTCAATATGAACTCTGAAGTAAATCCAATTATATAATTTTCCTTTTACCTCAAGAAACTATTACATGTAATAGCTCACATTATGAATGAATATCAGTGTTTAAGATCTGCATCCTTGCTCTTAACATATTTAGTGCTTATATAACGTATGCCGAATATTTAATATGATACGAGCGACCACATTCCGTGTATGAGTAAATATTTATTGAAGTATAATACTTGGATCACATTTGGTATTGTCTAATATTTAGAAAACTTCTAAATTTTGTAACGCTAAACATCTTCGACTCAAAATTTAAACCGTTTTATCGTTACATTGGAAATTACAGAATATTTTAGAATCCAAGAGGACGTGTTTCGTTCTCATACTATTACGATGTTATACAAGGAGAAAGTGATCCTTAAGTTTCTTGTAATATGATGGTTAACCTCGAATTTTCATTTAACGAACATTCTCTTGCTGTGCCTAATTTTAGCAAGGCCAGCTCACAATCCACCGGCTTTGAGTGGAATGACCCGTATCACGTGAATGGAGTTGGTAAATCAGAGGAAAAGGGATTATAGGTCCTTCTCTCCAATATAGCATTTTGTTTGATAATAAAGCGATGATATATACTGCCATGTTTTTATGACTACAAATGGATGAATAATTGTACAACATATCTTATTTATGAATGGCCCTGAGTTACTTTCTGTGCACAACAACGGCACTAATAGGCAACTAAGTTCGATGAAATACTCTCCATGAAAATTCAAATCAGAAACGGCTCCACATTCAATGTAAACCGGCTTATTTAGAGTAGAACTATGTCAGCAAAGCAAACAGAAAGCTTGCTGGTAGAATCAAGGGAATGTTTCTCATACAACCAGCTCGCCTTCCATCAATAAATGTGATATCGATTTACGCCCAAGCGTGACGGTTGTAGCTCGTGGTTGGCGAAGCTATTTCAATGAGATTCTGAACGCTAATACAATAAAAGTGTGAACACAGAATTTCTCAGATTCCTTACAAATTAAATATAATTCTTTTCCCAAGTTCTCTAGAATAAGGATTTACCTTATAATACTTGATAATTACCAAATGCTTTGCTTGTACATACGGGGATTTGAGTTTGCTGATTCATCTTCTTAATCTTTGTTTTACTTACATTATATTCTACTTCATTAACCTTACATAAATGCTTACCTAGTGAAGCTTTCTGTCAAAGGCTTCCTAGTTCTATTAAATAAAGTATGTGGTGTTACTATATCTTATCGTCTTGAATGCAATCATGTCGTTATATGATAAAACTTGTATTTATTATTCCATTATAGCGATGGAAAGTTATTCTCGATAGATAACTGACAGAGATAAGAAAATTACTATATGCTCGATTTCTTTATTTTCTTGGAATTAGCAATACAACTAAATTCTTTATGATTATCAATGAACCGTAATGGCTCATAATATTACTGAACGATTGTAGTAACTTGAAGAAGAATAGTTGTTTGAATCATCATCACAATTTCTTGAACGTTGTATTTCGTTGCTACTGTATGTATGTACTATATGAAATCGATTCCTCTCTTGGAATATACGAAACTGAAAATCGAGACCACTACTTTTCAAAACATTGTTTACAGTCACTATAGCATACTTTGATATCATCACTCTTTACGAAATACATACGGTATGTGTACATAAATGTAAATACATTAACCAATCTAGTTCATCACTATTTTCTGCATTCATCCAACTCTAGTAATTTTTATTTGATATTATTATAGTTCGACTTGAAGTTGACGAGAACATTTCAACCGTCTTCAACTCTTGATTTGATAACAACCAGTAAATATTTCGTTTCATTGAGTAGATTGGCAATCTTTTGCCAATCCTGAATAATCTTCAAGAAGTTATTTTACAGCAATAGAAAACACATGGATATTCCAGTATCACCCGAGAATGTGTTCCAATATTCCTAAAATATATCATGTAGTATCATCAACAATGTTAACTTTGCAGTGATAGTAAAAATTAATATTATTACAGTGAGATTTACGGCAACGCTTACGCAAATTAGGTACTATTTGTTTGTTCCATTAACCCAATTACTATATTTGATATGACAAACGTTACTTAAAAATCCTATTCTAGCATTATTTTGTCTTTGTCAAGCTGAATCACATTTAAAATAGTGTCTAGAATAGAGTGATGGTATAATGTAAGTTGAAATATTGTTACCTTAAAATTATCAAAGAACAAAGACCGTAAAATTATCGAAAGAAGGTATAAAAACAACTCAAAACACGAGGTCTTGCACAATTAACATGCTGACTTACCAGGAATGGGAGTACTATGTTCATATGCTTTACTGAAAGTTTATTTCTCTGTTAATTAACAATAAAATGTGTGAAGGATAACTAAATTCATGGTTATATTCTGCAATTCATTAGTAAAATCAAACTAAGAATTGTAGGATAACCACAATTGTACAATTTCAAAAGAAATTTAAGTATTGTTTCCAAATTATATGCTGGTTTATAGTTTGAAAGTACCATATCATACATTTAAAACCTCCAGGTTTTCACAATCATTTAAGTTTATTGTGAAATGAACAGCACAAAACTGAGTTCCCCTTATCTTAAAAGTTTCTAGTTTTACAGAAATAATAGAAGGATAGATTAGAAAGAACTGCAGACAGGAAAAGAGAAAAACTTATAAGGGCTTCCTGCTCAACAGCTTAGAGGGAGTATAGAAAACAAAGGAGATTGGAGAATAATTAGTAATGAAGGTGATGACAAGGCAGTCATAGTTCTGGTAAGATATTGTAGATGATCAATCAACAACTGATCTTAGACATCTGAGTAAACATGTTCAAAAACTTTATATGTTTATATAAAGATTCAAAATAGATCTTAATGGACACTAAATTATACTAGTGCATACAAAATGAGTTATAGTTAATTACATTAAATATGATCAAGTCAAAGCTAAGTTACCTTTTGTGAACAAATTTTGATTTTAATGTGATTTGAGCATTATATCTTGTCAATACAATACAACTATCCATATCTAGGAATGCTACTGGATTTGAAGATGTTTATGAAGTAATGTAATTGCAGTTGAATCAATATTGCTACCGACCACCAGATATCACAAGATTAATTTTAATGTAACTGGAAGTACATCCAGGTCCTAAATGGTTTATGGAAATAATGCTTTTCCTTTCAAGAGACAATTTTCTTGTGGATAACATTAAATATAGAATTATGTGATTATCTAAGAGGAGAGAAGTTTAAATATCTTTGGTTTGGCAGATCTAATCTTAAATGGGATGTAAACATTCTGAAAATCAATTTTGGTAAAAAACTGAAGGTTATTATTTATATCAGTTTTCAATACTGAAACAAACAGTTTTTATCAATAATCTTCAAATGCTATTTTATTAAGGGCTCTTCCTCATGAATCTCATATGGCATAATTATCTGTTGGTTCTTCTATTTTTTAAAGTAAGATTTTTAATACTAAAACTGACTGTGATGAGTATGTGTAACCTGCACAACAGAACCCATAGCTGTACTCAAGATGTTGGAGTTATTATCTATTCAATTTACTTATATATACTACTCCAGCAATGCAAATAATATTAAAAAGCATGTATCTGACTTTCTAAATGTTAACATTCATACATATTCCACCAGAACTTGTATATATACATCTTCTCTTCTAGCCTTACTATGGCTTTAAAAGTACCAAGATCAATGTCAGTTAAATTTTATAATCGTCTCCCCGACATCATACACAATAAAAACAATATCAAAGTAAAAAAAATCAGATTTCTCTAATTTATTATCAGTGTTTTTACTCTGTTGATCAGTATTTATTGTATTACATCCAGAACATGACAAGGCGATGAATTAATGTACAGTGGCAGTATGATGGCATGACTAAAAATTTGTGTATTACTGATATGATAGATATATTCTCAGATAGATGATAGGTATATGATATGATAGATATATTCTCAGTAAAACTTCTCTGGTTTTAGATTTTCACTCTTTTTATTACTCGAAGCATATAACCTATTGTATTTTCTGTAACTGAATTCTAATTCTGAATTATGTTAAGAAGCTGTTATTATTTGACTTGTCTTATAGTAGAAGTATAGTGTAGAAATGCATTTTGTCTTTATGTCTGAGCAAATATTTATTGTTACTAAGTAATTCAAAAGCCCAACATATCATTGATATGTATGCTACTTCAATGAATTAAATACAATCAATGTAGCCTACGTAAAGGCCAAATGTAAGTGTCAAAACCTTTAAACTTTCTTCACTTTTTAAATTCATTGAAGTGCACCAAGTGAAATGATTTTTTGCCAATGACAGTTCAAGAGAAGGTAAATCTGTAAACAGCTAGAAAGAGGTTAAATTGTCATAATGCTTTCCTGAATAATACTGATGATATTGCAAATCAGACCACAATATCCAAGATCATAATTGTATGCATCTTTCAGATTTTCAAAGACACAGGCCTCACATGGGCAATTTCTATTGATGAAAGCAGTCCCATTTTCATTTTCCAGTGGCATCCTAGATATTGATCATGCATTAGTAAAACATTGTGAGGTCAACCACATAACAGCAAGTAGCTTAGAAGTTGCATTGACCTATCATCACTAGTAGATCATTCACTAAAAATGCCATTAGGTTAAGCTAAAGCTTACATGCACTCTTATACTATGAATTAAACATGTGTAAAGCAGTGCAATTACAAGCAAAATATTAACTTCATTTTTATTATCTTAAATAATTTACAGAATCATTAATAATGAATTTGATATCAAAGAATCTCCTTAATACCCTTCATAAGCTTAAAAGTGTTTGATAATTAAACATAGACAAGTATATTAATCATGCAGCTTCCTTTCAGCCTAAGTATGCTAGCACAATTGTTTATATACAATATTTATCTTTATTTTCCTACACTAGCATACAGTAATTGCTTCGGACACATTTCTTATCAATCTTTTAGAAGCATAAATTCTTTCCTTTCATGGCATAATGATGAATGTCAATTTAGTATATATATTCAGATATCTATATCTATTATAAATCAACTCATGACACGAGCAAAAGAATTATCTAGGTAAAGAAATTTGTAGGAGCAGATAACTTAAGATTACCTTAAATTTGTCAAGAAAAGTTTTTTCTAGGGAACTCAGAAAAATCCTGAGACCTATGAAAGCTGAAAATGGATAGTTAATAAAAATATCTTTTAATTATACCTGGCTGCTATTATCTTTAAGATAAGGATAATCTATGATCATATTTATACAAAGGTTACCTCTCAATCACACTGAAGGTAATCGCAAAGAATACAGTGGTCAAAAAAATACATCACAGAAATAATGCTCTTAACTTTTCCTCACAATTGTCAATCAGGAAACCTACATAGTGTGAAGTAAAACAGGTTTGAATTGATGTACTTTCATATCAAAGGAAAACATAAGCACATATTTATTTACAACTGCATCCCAAGATGTTCACAAAGCACAGTAGTTTAAAATGGCAAATAAAATGAGCGTAAATTCGTAACTTGGTTAATAAAATTTATTTACTCAGCAATTATACAACCTATGTTCTTTAATTCTGATACAGAAACTCATTTATCTTCGTTGTAAATAGGAAACATAATCAAGTAATTGATATATTAGCGAAATGACTTAGCTTTTTGCTGATGTGTAAGTGTTCCAGGTACTACATTACTCACTTCCAGGATGACCAAATTCACATTTTCGTTCCAACAAGGTTTCCTCATCTCTACCACAAGGCTTACATTTGATAAGTTCTCTTTCTTTTCAATTAAAACTCTTTCATAGGTACAAACTACATACTATAAATGATACATGATCTTTTTTTACACGAGCATAATTACAGAATCAAGTGAGAAAATCAATAACCTCCCTACTCTACAACATCATCGCGTGCTTTTAAAACTTGTATTGCATTAAAGGCATTACCGATCGTGCTAATTACGCAAGTCTTGAAAACAATTCCTGAGATGTTGCCTGAAACTGTTTTCAGAATATTCTATTGCAAGTTTAAGGGCTATAAATCTGCTTTTGTTGAAATAGACATGTTCATTTCATATCATTCTTGATCCTGAACATCCGCTCATGATTAATGAAAGCACAACTTCTGAAAGAAACTTCGAAGACATCGAAACATTTCACTTGCTAGCTGTAAACCATTCTCAACAAATCTTTCTCCGCCATTATGTAGCAAAGGAATCTTATTTTCCCTTATTTTCAAATTTACAATAACATCATCGGGGGAATCTTGTATTAAAACGTTAGTGTAGTCAACATTTCATGGCAAAACTACCTTCGAATTGACGTAATTCGGTGCTACACTGTTTCTTTTTTTTATTTTACTCTCATTTTTATACTTTGTGTGTTCTCTGGATGTGGTAGGCCTTGGTCGGAAACTTATCCAACCAGAATCTTGAAAAGGGATTAAAAAGAAATCTGGCCTGCGTTCGAATATTAAGTTGGAATTACGTCGGAGATATCACTCGCCAGACGTGAATTGTTTTTCTAATTACTAGCAGTACCTAGATCATAAAGTCATGGCTGCGAATTTGGTCAGAAAAGGTGTCGAACACTTGAAAAGTAAAGAATTCCGTGATTATTTGATGAGGTAAGACCAAAAATTACTTTTTATTAAATTTTATGATTTGTTATGCGAGCGGTCTTCGAACATCCAAGTTACTCAAAGCCGTGTCGTTCTGCAATACATACATCACCTGTGAGTAGTTAAGGAATTATTATTTTCATTTTAGCACACATTTTTGGGGACCTGTTGCCAACTGGGGAATACCTATTGCTGCTATTGCAGACACTCAGAAACATCCCAAATTCATTAGTGGAAAAATGACCTTAGGTAAGGTTATTTAAATTCAGACTATTATTCAAACACTCGGTTGCGGATGAGAATAATGATTGAGTAGTTTACATTATTGGGCTTATTTTATGTTGAAGTGACATATGTATACGCTTAGTACATGGCATGAGTAAGTTGTACAGATTATTTACATCCTGCATTTCTTTTATATTTCAGCGTTGTGTCTGTATTCAATGATGTTCATGAGATTTGCCTGGAAGGTCCAGCCACGAAACATGCTCCTCTTTGCTTGCCATTTCACAAACGAAGCAGCACAACTAACTCAAGGTGTTAGATTTGCAAATTACAATTACTTTGGTGGGAAAGAAGAAGATGAGAAGAAAGAAGAATGATGCGGTTAAAAACTTAGGAACACCGGTAGCTTTTTGTACGATATAGCGACTTGAAATTCAAGGAAGGTTGTTTTATCTGAGGCATCATTCCATATGCCAACAGCATATCACATAAGCAAAGTTATCCAAATTATTTAAGAGAGTAACAGTTTTCAGAGTTGTGTGATACAAAAGTTATCAATGCGAATCTTTTAAATTTTTATCTATTTTATCTTTTTAAATATGCAATTTTACTTAAATTAATCAATTTACCCACACAAAATCCTCAGTGACTGGTGTATTTGTACCACCCTGAAATTTTAATGCAGTATCTAAAAATTATAATTAAAACGCGCAACAAAAGGTTAAATATTTATTTTATGTGAATGGTAGATTGCTCAATATTACTTTGGCTGTGCACACATTTAACAAAACTTTTATTTCTGGTGAAGGAACAGTCTATATATTTTTCAGTAAAACTTAAAAGACTCTCGTTTCTTACTGCCAATAAATGCTAACAATCTTTAAGAACTCAAGGATTGTCACTCAATTTGAAAGGGAATGGTATTTTCTTCAGGCCTAGTGGCGCTAAAAGTTTTCTTACTACAATTTCCAGTAATATACTAGTCTGTGTGAACGTGGGAGTTTGATGTAAGAACTTCAAGGGTCACTTAAGTATTGGAGAGCTCAGAAGATGAACGTGGATACTCAGATTCATGTTAAGGTGTGATGGTTTGTTATTACTTTTGTAAATACTTGTAGAAACAGTGATATTGTGGAATCTCTAATCATGATTTTAAACCAAACGCCAGCCCACCTCATCTTTATACATATTGTTTAATAAGTGTTTACAAATTTGTGTTAGCCTGCTCTCCAGCAGCTGGACTGCTTCTGTAAAATCTTCAGTTGTTATCCTTTCCCTGATGTAATATACTGTTGGTAGCATTGTTAATTTACCTGATAGTATTGGTTGCATATACCATATTTGTTTTTAGGTAGATGAAATAAATAGCATGTTTAATACTTGTTATGTATTTATGGTTTTTCATTATCCAAAGTCCACCATCATTGAAACGGATCATTGAGAATTCCAAAGCCTACTTTGCCATCATTTCTCATCTCAAAATCAATGGTATGGCTGGATTATACATTACTGTTGAGATAACAACATATTTGAAAGTATGAATTGACTAATAGCATAAAAACTGAGGAATATTTTGAGGCTTGAATTGAAAATTTAGTTAAGTACATACTGCAATTTCATAAATAGATTTTACAAGCAAAGATGAAATTTTATACATTACAGAGCATTGTAATGTTCCTGAAGCTAAAGCCTTAGTGCTCCTCTAATGATTATTCAACATACTTGTGTTACCACCACTCAATGTATTTACATTTTCAAAGACGTAATGTTCTGGAATTTGGCTAGTTGAAACCAAATGATGGAACAAATAGCAACTTCTAGTAAATTGAAAAGCATTTTCTAATCGACAGCCTCTTCCATGTTGCCTTATGTTCAAGATTGTGAATAGAAATTTTATGAGATGTTCGAGCAAGATTCAACAGTTACAATACTTAAATGGAATCACCAATAAAATTATTTCTTTAACATACTTAAAGAGTGATACCACAATGTTACTATTCCAACACTAAAAATAACATAACAATGACCTGAGATCTAGCAATAATAATATAATGCATGGGGCAGATTTTTTTTATCTTTGCAAGTAAAGCAAGTGGAAATAGAATGGAAGCTGACAGAAGAATTTTACTTTCTTTCAATGTAAGGATAGAAACAACAAAGTCATCCTTAACATTACTTTCAGAAATCTTTTATCTTCTCAAAATAAATTTTAAAATATGTCACTTTATGGAATTTTATCGAGAATGAGCCAGGAAAATAGTAGCTCAAAGCAAGAAGTTTTCTTTATCTTTTGTTTGATAGAATATTTATAGGGCAATTCCTAATTATTATCTGATAATCATAAATAGTAAATGGTATATAGTGGGGAGATATTAGTGCAAAGGAATTGATGCAATTACGATCTTCATATCAGCCTAATAAATGCTGTTTTGAAAATTTTCACTAACTGCTGTAAATGTTGGTTAAGTTCTATATTTTCTATTTGAGTGTATTATGTGGCAAATAACTACAGGAAATTGACCACTACTACCGAAAAATGTCAATTAAGTATTCCTAAAATGATATCTTGTATGTCAAGATTCTTATACAAAAGATGTTTGAAAATGAAAATTTATCTCGACAAAGATAAAAGTTCCTTCAAATAGTAACGCTGTATTGGATACCAAATTAGATTTCATCAATTCATTCAAAGACTCAGGAAAAATTCTTTTCATTCTTCAGCTTCTTACATCATATGGTTATACAGAGAATATGTTTGGCAATAAACAAAATTATGTTGATGTACAATGAAGTATAAGGCAAATATGAAGCACTGACGAGTGACAGAAAGCTCAAAATGGAGCAGTAATAAATAATCTTCTAAGCTAGACGTTCAAGTAACGTAAAAGTTATCTAACATAAAAGATCTTTTTCTCTAATAATTTTTCCCTGTTAAATTGATAGAAAATAGCATCATATAAGGCAGTTGAAGATTGTTTCATTTTCCTACTGAAGACTTTACAATGCTCTATTACGTTAGGTACAAAAATATTTTGAACTTAATACAACACGATCTCTGAAATACCATTTAACATTCCATAAATACTTGATAAATAACATTTTTCGGGTTCGACTATATGGATGAGATGTGCAACTTTGGCGTGGCATTTGGCATATATCTCAGAGAAATGAGTTCAAGAATGAGTGGTAAAGTAGAGGTACTGGACACTCAATAAATCCCATTATGTGTGATGAAAATGTGTTGGAAAGTAAGTCCATTCATCTAGGTGTTACTTCTCTTTCGATGTAAGATTTTTGATACATTAGTATATGAATGACGATAGATTAATTCTTTAACAGTGATAATTAAGAGAAATCTCTAAAATTGGTAAATATGCATGTATAAGGTGGGAATAATTATTCTTTGTGAGAGCATTGAAATGGAACTGCTAGGCTGGAACCTATTGAATTAAAATATGAGGAATTTCTGCAAAGAGATGCCGAAAAATATTCTATATAAAAAGATTAAGCGACGAATAAAGTTGAGACCTCGTTTAAAGGATTACTATCAGCAAGCATTAGTATAAGCTCAAGGAAATAAACGCTTCGAACAGGTACCATGCAGTAAAAATATACAATCATCTTATTTGCTAAAAGGAGAAAGAATTGTAAATTTCAATTTTTAATAAATTTATCTTTATTGCAACTTTAAATATGAAAGGGATTCATTCCTTGAAAGTAATCACAGTAAAAATAATTGTAATAAATGTAACATTTAAAGGAATTTCACGAAACAAGATGATTCAATAGTGTGAACTAGAAAAAAATTTATTTCGGTTGTTCTCCTCTTAGGGAATTACTCGTGAACCTACCTGTGTAACACTTGAAACGCTTCGTTTCCAAGGAAGGTTTCCGATTATCAAAGCCTTTCAGTTAAAGTGATGATCTTCATTTCTGTTTCTAGACCATTCCAACTATTGTTACGCAGTCACATGGTATCAGAAATTTTACTGATAAATCAGAGTATGGTTTTGTTCAAATTAGATCAATATAGTCACTCCATACTTTTCTCACAGCTTTCCACGACTAATTCACGTCGTACGTGGTAATTAGAGTAGTCACGATACTCCGTGTTTCTTACTCCTACGGATTCAAATTGTTTTCCCCACCATTCCCCCATTCCTGTATGTTTTAAATTTCATCTTTAGTTATTACTCATTCACAGAAACAAAATTAATTTTCACTAAAATAATTCTTTCGAAAAAGGAAAATTCTTCAATTACATAGTCATTCATTAAAAATATATATTTTCGATCATTTTAACACATAACCGATGATTCCGCTACGACTGCGAGCGAAGTTTGCTCAGTTAATTCGCGCGAAATGCAAAACGACGCAGCTATAAAAATCACTAAGAAAAGCAAATGATCATTACTCCTTAGAGCATCAATCTTAAAATAATCAAGATTGCAGGAAACCATCTAAACTATATGCCGGAGGCATATTCCTCGAGAAGCAATCCATGGTTTTCTGAGTATTTATTGATATATTGTGATTAGTGATTATCATAACCATCATACAATATTTTAAAACGAAATGAACCATCGCCGTCACCACTTACCTTTTGTAGGCATTATATATATATAAAATTTTTAAGAGATATCAAAATATTCAAGATATTCAAAATAGAATCTCTTTTCCACCATTGATATGGAGGAAAAGAGATTCTATTTTGATCAGATATTTCAGGAATTTGAAAGATGATCGTAAACGAAATCATCTTATAAAAATTAATATGAATTCGAAATGTATTAGTGAAATTTATGATGAAAAAAGTGAAAATCAAACCTTATTTTTTGGAACGCACAAGCTATGAATACACACCGTTAAATTATTGTATCCTTAAAATATTCTAATTTATTAGCTGCTATGTAACGTAAAGAAGATTATTTGCATGAACATTTCTAAAGTATGGACGATTTGCAGTTTCTAGTGGCAAAGCTCTAAATGTAATTCCTGATTCTCTCGGCGAAGTCTCCAATCGTCAAGGCTTGTTAAATTTTTCGTTTCTGGACTTTGTCAAGGGCCATCCTAGAGGTCACAACCTCGCTTAATATTTTTCTGATAAGTGGTCTGACGAAACCATAACTTTGGAGTCGGAAATGTTTAGTAAGAAATTGCGCAACGGAATAGACGTAATAAATCTCCCCAAAACTCGATCGAGGGAAGTTATTAAACCAAAGATATTGCATGGATTTTACATTACTCTAAATAAGTCTCAGTTAGCAAGAAGGGAAACTTAAAAATATATTTTGCAATTTCTTGACATTAATTCATTTAATAATCTGATACCCTGAAGTAGTTAATAAAATTTTATTACCCAGCAAGGGAGATTGAACAACAGTCTTGTTGCATAATATTTCAACAGGGTTATTTTCTTGTTCATAGTGCTGCTGCTTTGCTAAACAGGAACAGTTTTGAAGTTAAGGTACTACTGTGATTATATGTAATTTAATTATGAATGGTTTATGCAGAAATATTCAATGAATATTGAAGATCCTTTTGCAATTAAAATAAAAATACTTTTACAAGCAAAATATAAATAAACTTGCAACTTATATCTCAGGTTGTTGATTGTTTTTAAAATTATTTCACTTGCAGTACATAAATTGTAAATCCCACTTAATGACACATTTAAAGTACTTCGTACTGTAATTCATGCTAGTATGTTTTAGTGATTTTAATTGGGGTTTGTATTTGTGCAGATAATCAAGCAATATAATTGAGTATAAAGTGAAATAATTTAGTGATAAATGCAATCCTCAGGAGATGATTGATATTCTTAGTTGAGCAGTCAGATATTTATAATGCAATAATATTTGATGAATGTAATGAAGGTCGAGCAAGAGAAATGTCTATTACCAAACGCTGTGAACAAGAAAACTATACAAGAGCCAAAATATTTTATTTGGCTAAGTTGATCTCTGAGTGTTTGTATATAATTATTGGAATGAAATATTCAGGTTGCCATAAAGTTCCTACATTTATTGTTGCTTTTATTATATAGGTTACTTAGCTTTCGTTTTACTAAAATGTTGATTTTTTCCATTTTAACGGTTTTAAGTCCACTGTTTTATTTTCTCGACTTGTTCTATATTTGTACATACTTTCAAATAGATGAAAAACTGACAAAAATATTTACTCAAATTCATACATTTCTTGTTAGCAAAATGACTTTAATGGATATATCACTCAAAAAGATTATCCAAGTTTATGTGATTACCCAGGGTTACATATATCTGTAGTTTAATTTACATTTATTAAGAAATCTGAAAATTTTTAAGATACTCATTTAGAATTTCTGTTTCTTATAATTTTCTTTTCTTTCCTATACAATCTAAAGCATAATGTGTTTGACTCCACCAATTTCATAGCTGTAATCTTGAATTCTTGGCACTTGAACTGCCTTTCATTAGAACATGTTCTATAGCAAGCTAAGAAATACTGTTACAATTGTTGTCTTTCAGGTGTAATAAGTTACAATAGGCTTCCAAATCTTATCATCAATTATAAACTTTGAAAATTTAAAAATTTTTAGCATTAATTAATTTGTCTTTTCATGCTATTAATTATACTTTACTAAAACTCTCATTTAAGAATGTAAGAATTGTTTAATTCATACATATCAAATTAGAAAAAGTTGTGATTAGCATGTTATAAGCAGTAGATATACAGTGACTTTAAAAGGACCAAGAGCAATGGCAATAAACTTTTTAATCACCTACCTGTGAGTATAAAAAATGAAGGGATTTTTTAAATCCACAGAGGTGGCCAAGATGTTGTGGAAATTGAACTTCATAACAAAGGATGAGAGATATACTTTTCCACTGTAATATATTCAGAGATAACCAGTTTTGGTTACACACCATAATCAGATCTGAAAGGAATACTAAACACCAAGTTATATAGTATAGGTGTTTATACTATACCTATACTATATTGCTTTGTGAATCAGATCTGAAAGGAATACTAAACACCAAGCAATATAGTATAGGTGTTTATACTATACCTATACTATATTGCTTTGTGTTTAGTATTCCTTTGAGATCTGATGATGGTATGTAACTGAATCTGGTAATCTCCAAATAAATTACTGTGGAAAAGTATATATTTCTTGTCCTTTTTTATGAAGGATTTGTGATTTAAAAAATAGTGCATCTAAATATATCTCATAAAATGAATATTTAGAACTTAAAAGTATATAATTTTGTACAATGTATTTTATGCCATACGAGTATGATGTAGTGTTAATTTTTTGACGCATCTTTACTTCTTGTATTTTCTGAATATTTCTAATCTTGGAAACGTCCTATGAACAAACTTTGTATTGTTTCACCTTGGACGAATAAAAATATAATGAATTAATTTAACTGTTTTATTAGAATGCCTTGTTATATATTTGTACAAAATATGGAAATGTAATGAAGATTATTATAATTTATTGATATAAAACAGAATTGATCCTCTGATGGAAACATAACTCATTTGTGTCATTTAAAATAATAAACAATGGTGAATCAAATCTCAAATAATGATTAAAGAAAAATAATAAATGGCAAAATGATATAATTATTGTTTCAAGCATTAGGATCTACATTGTCCATCATATAGTTCTTGTAATACAAGTTTGACTATTTCGATCAAGCATCGCATGCCCTGAAATTAAAATAAAAATGCAAAGGTTTTATACTAAATATTTATTGACACTTTATCCAAATCATTACAATGAAATTATTGCTTAGCACCACCTGGGGTGACACAGTTATAACTGTAAGCAACGACATGGAAATTATAATTTCTTATTTCAAAATAGATTTTTGACTATAAACTTTTCCAGATTACATTAATGTGATTATCATTTGTATAAATCACAACAATATTTATAGACTGAATAGCAACAAATTGATGGAAAGGACAGAATCAAGTATGAGACATCAATTTCTATTTCTTCATTCAGTCTTTCAGTAAAAAAAACATTTTCTGATACAAATCACGTTCATCATAAAATTAATAAAATATTCATCTTTACAATAAAACTGGACAGTTTTGAGATTCAATAATATTTTCACCAGAAAGAAGGAATGGAAATTTGAAGTTTTTCGAGAAACTCTCCAAAGAGTTACTCTAAAACATTCCATGCCTCTTCTAGCCATAGTAGATACTTTTGAGTATATTCTTTTTTTCAGGTTCTCTGGTTTTTTTTGGAAGAACTACAAATTACAAATACTGGTTGATTATGATTTTCCCAAAGGGAGATTTTTTCTTTGTACGACAAATTCAAACACCGCTGGTGCTGGCACCATCCTGCAGCAACAATTCCTTGTACTCTCTCAAAAATTCTGCTTCTTGGGTAAGCGTTAAATCCAAATGATCTTCTTCTTGAGTGGACACTCCCTCTGAAATTCTCTCGTATGCTTCTTTTTCTTCTTTCCTCCTCTTTGCATTTTCAATGGAAGACTCATCATCTGATGAACTTGAGTTGAAATCTACAATTGGCATGTGAAATATAATCAGAAAATTAAAAGGACCACACTTGGTGTAATCTTAACCACCTTGAAGAATTTAACCAACAGTAACATTTTTAAAAGGCAAATGCACTACCAACTTTGCTCTCCAGGAAAATTTACACATTTGACTTATTTTTCCTTAAAAGAAATAGGATTTCCGAGTCATATCCTCTTTGAACGATATAGATACAAACAACCATTCCCTAACTGAAAAATTCCATTAGCTGGGATTCAAACCCAAGAACTTGGGGCTGGCAAATGCATGCCAGACAGGTATGAAGAAAACAATTAAGTATATAACTAAACTCTATGAATTAACATCAACTGTTAAAATTATGGCATGAAGATACCTATTGCAACATAAGGAAAACTATTTCCAGTTCCTTAGGAAGTAAGAACCAAAAACCATGTCCACTTTATCATGCAAAATTGATAACCAAACATTGAAAAATGAGTGGACACAAAGGTAATAAAATCTCCTGCCATAAATGCAAGGCGTGAACATGTTAACAATTTCTGAGGGGCAAAACGTCAAGATAAGTATGGTAAGTATTTCAGAAACTAAGCAACCATCTTGAAGTGACCAAGTGTCATCTCTGTTATGCTAGGTTTTCTATTTTACTCACTGACTCACTGTAGGCTCAAAGAATTTATCAAGAAATTTTAATAAACCATAAGGTTTACCTTTAAAAATCTACTAAGTAGTACAATGCAAAATACACTTACACAATACTTCTCATGACAGTTTATACCAGGTGTTATATTAAAACTATATTTATAAATACAATTTCATTGATGATAGACAAAGAGCTATCAGTAACTGATGATTCAAGTGACCATCACCGAGATAATAAAATGGCAACATTATTCTTATATTCTTGAATAAAACAAACTTAATTTGTTATAATAATAATAGACTGACCTGTTATAATAATAATAAGCTGACTTTGATAAGTTTTGCACAAAATTTGCGTTTGATAAACTGAAACCCGGTAAACCAAGTTGTATAGTTTCTGTGGGAATTATCATTGTGATTTTGTTGTATCTGGGTTTTGAATTTTGTGAGGGAATTGGAATTGTATTTAAGTGCTGTAACTTTTCAGGGAATAAGTGTAGTAGTAGTAGTACTGTATTTGAGTTTTGTAATTTTTAAGGGAATTAGAATTGGAGTTGCGTTGTAGAGTGTTGTGTCTTGTAAAGTAATTAGTATTGTAATTGTATTTGAGTATCCAATCTTGTAACTGTATTACGGAGTTTATGCTGAGTTGTTTAATTGGTGTTTGTTTGAATTGATGTAGTTGTTGCCCCTAGACAAGCAGTGTATCTGTAGCAATGTAATTACATTTACATTTACATTTACATAAGGACCCTGCTAACCGCCACTGGCGCATGGCAGGGGGTGTGAAACACCGAAAACCTATCTACCTTTGACTGCTGTTGGCTTCTCTAATACTTCGCGGAAAAAATGACCAGAAATAACTATCTGTCCTGGCAACTATTTCCCTGTAACGCTTCGTCGTTTTGTCTCGAAGATCACGTATGCTACAAACTGGTATGACAATATCAACTACCTCCTCCCTGAGATCCGTAGTGATAAATTTATGAAAAAGCTTCCTACGGTAATCAAGTCTTCTATCACTAAGCGAATCCCAACCAAGGGATTCTATCATAGCTGAAACACTGCTGTCAAAGCTGAAATCTCCCTTAATTAATAATAATAAAGGAAATTTGAAAGGAAGGGCTGCCTGGGTAATTATTTCTTTGCAGCAAACATAATCTTGATTGATAATGAATTCTGTTCATTAAGATATGGCAATTGAAATGGCTGGGAAATTATATTTACTTTACTCTTAGCATTCCCATCTCATATACTATAAGCTATTTGCAAATAATGGAGAATTTTGTCATGTCTTAAACATAAAGATATGAATAGAACACAGAGCATAATATAAATACCTTCAAAATCAGTCCCCTGAGTAAGGAATTCAATCGCCCTCTCTGGATTCCATTTGCGCTTTTTTAAAGCATACTTTGCAAGTTTTGGGTCAAATCCCATATCTGTGAGCTGATAAGAAGAGAAAATGGATAATGTTTGACACAGCTTTTACTATTGTTCAGAGATAAGGCAAGTTATGGATAATGCATGCAGTAATTCTATTTGTTTGAGAAAGAATTGTAAGAGAAAATGTCTGATACAATCAGTTCATTAGAACTAAACAATTTTAAATTTTATGTATAAAAATTTTGATAAATTTTGGAAAGGTGCCCAGAAAAATGAAAAACAAATGGAAATATCTCCAAAGCTGGAAAAATAGAAATTTTAATGCCTGTTTTTTGAGCAAAGCATGAACTATTTTGTTAAAATATTTCATGTTATGAAACAAAATGTTTGGAGAGATAGTAACCAGGAAAACTAAGGTAAAAATCTCCAAAAGTATAAACATAAGCTCTGCATACATTTCTTACTGACAACAGCATAAACTATTATTTTTGAGTTAAAATATTTCACAATGTTATGTAATGATCAGATTTCTCAGATCTTACCTTCTTCAGAGCTGTCTTCTTGCAACCACTGGATAGCGCGAACTTTTCAACCTCTTCTTCAACAACATCTACTTGATCCTGCAGCATCTGAACTGCTAAAGGAGTTGCATTATTTGATAGTCGTAATGCTGCTGAGGCAAGGTGAGGATCAAATCCCATTGAGGTTGTCAATAGATGGTAAGCTTTGATGTTCACCCACTGTTTGCCATCTCTGCAAAGACCAAGAGAGCGTTCCAACTTCTCCTTTTCCTTCAGCTCTCTCTTTTCTTTACGTTTCTGCTCAATTGTTTCCACAGCTTGGTCAACATTTCCTCGAGTAGCTCTGAGAGCTAAGCGTGCTTCATAGGCTGAGTAACCTAGAAAATGATTGAATTTTGACAGTTAATTTCTATGCAAATATCTATTATATATAGCTAACTCTCCGGATATACCTATATATATATATATATATATATAGATATATATATATAGGGGATACGAATTCTGACCATGTTCCACAAGCGCCATCGACGTCAGATTTTTACGACGTACTGGCCCTACACTCTAGATGCCAGAATAATGCAGACTTCGACGCTAGCTATCATGGGTTCGATGCCAGAAATTCCCAAAAATCGCAATTTTCCCATAAGAATGTATTGCGCGGATTTTTGAAAATTATTTTGAGGCACTTATCGTTAAGATAGAGTAACCAAAATTTCGGAGGTTGAAGTTGAGGTAGTCTTCTATGCTTCTCATGGAAAAAATGTAGCCAAATGACAGTGAGTTCGACGCCAGGTGGATGCAAAATTCTTCCATAAGAAATGCATTGCGGAAATCTTTTTAAATGGCTTCCCGATAAGCTGGAAAGATAAGACCCGGAATGGTGACAGAGGCGTGGGACCTTCCCGATAAGATATTGAATCGAAACTTTGGAACAAGTAAGGATGGCACTTATCTAATATTATTTTGCTGTCTTCTCTCACGATCGGGTTCTTAGTTCGTCGCCAAGCGGTCTTTGGCGCGAAGTTTTAAATTTGAACAGAGGCAGTACTTGGTATGATACTGTATTCAACGGATAGCTTGCAGTATGCAAGCAACTTTTACTCGTAATATATAGAGTCATCAACACTGTCCATAACTAACTTTGCATCTATTACTTAATTTTTTTAATAATTTTACCTTCAAATTTACATTTTGAAAAGTCTTTGAGTTGGAGAAGGAATGGTAATCAACGAAAGGTACACACTTCCAAGATTAAGACCAGAGGTAAATTTGGAAGAATGTTGAACAAAATGAACTAATGTTAAATGAATAATTACAATCCTTGTATATCCTGTCATTGGATAATAATATGAATTCGTGTTAAATTTGTTTATTGTATGAATAAATTCACTAATGATTACTCTTGCTTATGCAACTTTAATGTTAACTGAACTAATGTTGAGTGAGGGCAACCTGTGAAAAGTTTCACATGTCTTATATGCAACAAAATGTAATGAGAGACTTACATAACATATAATCATACTCAATATCTTCTTACATACTTTAAAATCTAAATGGATCTCCATCATCATCATAAGGATACATTTAAGGTAAATTTACCAGTTCTAGGAGGATTTAAACAATGTATTTTCTTATAAATCGGTAATTCATTATTTATTTGTGATCAATTTTTCCACTTAATGGCAGGAATTTGATTTTTAAATTTAGTTTCTCTGGCTAATTTAATTGTTTATAACTTTATTTGCAAGATAATGAAGCTTTACTATTATATGGCTGGCAACTGCCACAGCAAAGTCCCATCAAATTATTGCTATAAGGTACACGACCTTATTGCTAAGTTTCCTACATTATAAATGCATCTAAATTTACAGTTATACTCTTCAAGAAGGCTTTCAGCATGTGGAAAGATATGGATGCCATTGTATTGCATGCTTTAAACTATATGTTGACAGATATTCATGAAATTTAAATTTATGTTATTAAATGTTACCTAAAATGCCATTTTATTTTATAGGGTATATACCATTGCATTCGCCAGACTTACTAAAATGTTCTCATTTTTAAGTTCATAATAATTATGAATATAGAAAAAATAGAGGTATTTCCTCGGATAACCATGGAAAGAAACTGCCATCAAGCTAGTGATTTTTTCATTTCATTTTGCCTCTCAGCTTCAGGGAAGCTGTCTTTGCCCATTTCTACCAACTGATGGGTCCATCATCTTTTCGATGATGAGAGATCTCTGAGAGATAACTATTAAAACTAGATAACGATTACCTCACTTTAACTGGATGCTTGTAACTGCATCATGAATTTCCTTGTAGACGCCAGTATCCTCAAGTCATTGAATCCTGATCATTCTCACAATTATGACCCAATATCAATTTCTGTTCAACAACAGAATTTCAAGTTAAGGTTGTAATATTAGAATCTCAATATAATCATTCAGTATTTCATCCCCATCCCCGGTAACTTATTAATATGAAAGAAATATGGTATAAAGAAGTATCTTCACGTTCTTACGGTAATATTAAGAAAAAACGGATAAAATCCAGTCAAACGTATAGCGTATGGTAAGGCACAATTGTATGGAGATATTAAGGGTACTCTTCGAAAGTTGAAATTAGCGGGAAAACTTGTTTACCGTTATCCGAAAGCTGTTGCTAGGTTTGAATTCTTGACCTAAAATGTGATGGATAATAGCGTAGATTTTACTTTTCAGAAAAAGCTTCCAAGTTAGACTCCCCTGCCTTTCAGTAGCGTATTTATTACAACATATATTTCGGATGGGAATCGCCATGATCCGTGAAAATAACATCATGGCTAGAAATGGAATAATACGTCAGAGATATCCTTACGTTTACGGAAATCGCGAATTCCAAAACCAACCTACTAAACGCTGAGGGAATGTAAAATTAAAAGGTTATTCTTGGCCTTTCCCACCCCAGGGCAGAATCACAATTTTGGCTAGCGAATTTCAAAAACTGTTGAGGGAATAAGACAACATTATAATGGTTCTCACGATAATTATATGTTGCTGTTTTGCCGTATAAAAATTTAAATTGAGATACTGATCCGCCAGTGGCCTGTGGTTTTAAACACCCTTTATCCTATCTAAATCAGAGCATTCTCTACGGAATGCTCTGCGGAAAAACGTCCAGAAGAAGCTATCTCTACTGGCTATAATTTCCTATTTAATGGGAGTCAGCGATGAAACTATGAAATTAATAATATAATTCAACTTTTTGCTGTCTTCTTTCATAACTTGGGTCTATTTATTTTGCTTGCTGTGGCGTTTAAGAGGAAAATCGGCATATTATCTTAAACTATGAAAACGTTTTTGCTTCTTCTTTTAGCTTCAGGCTTCAAAATAATCCTTCTTTTGAACATTTCCGGAATTGAATGTGCAGAAAAATCACTCAAACATTTTAAAGTTAGAAAGCTTAGCAAAACGAGCTTTGTAAAGTCGTCAAAAGATTTATGAAGGCGACCGGTTTCAAACGAAATTATTCATCATAAGGCAAAAGTATAAAACATCAGACAAAAGTAAAAAGAATTATTTTACTTAATGATGAACAACTTCGTTTGAAACCAATCGTATTAAAAGTTCTTTTGTGGAACTTTCCATGTTTTCACAAACCTTCCTAGCACGGTGTTTTACCATATCGAGGCTTAGACTATTGAATTTATTTGTAATTTAGCAATAGTCTCCTAACCAAGTCCTCTATTAGGACATGTATCATACTAAAACAAAGATGAGTGCTACCACTCAATCCGGCTTCTGGATTTTCGACCACGTGGTTGAGAGCAGATATTGGAAGATGCAAAAATTTTCTCATTTACGATACGACTCTAAACTCTCGATTTCTATTCTTGTAATGATCAAAATTCTTTAAGGTTAGCATTGTTTTGGGTAAAAAATACAGAGCAAACAAAGTATTTATTTTATATTTATTGATAAAACATTCAATCGAATAATTAATACAAAAGCTTGTAAAACAGTAGGTTATCTTTCTTACTGGAAAGCTTGGATCAAATTTTAAACGATAATGGGGGGAAAGTTTTTCATTTGAATCATATACCTAACATAATCAATTCCCAAAAATTCAGAACAGCAATTTTAGTTCATCGTATTTTTATATTGCATAATTACTATTATAATTAACAAATATTTGTAATAATGGACCCGAGGAGAAACTCAAATATTTTACTTTTGCACAAAATCAAGTAAACCAATTCACATTAAATACTAAGGCGTCAATAAGATCTATAGATTTTAGCTTTACTGATGATTTTAAGATTGATCTTTACTGCAGAAATCTTGTCTCCAACCCTTTTACTTGATAATAGAACCAGAAATGAAAGAATGAGTCAAAATAATCTCTGAATAATCGTTTTTAGAATGGGAAATTCGATTAAAAATTCTCAGATTCCTACACCCAAAAAATTTCCGATTAATCGTAGCATCATAAGTTGATCACTCCCGCAGAGGATGTCTTCCACACCAATGTCGTAATAGCATTATGAACGTATTCGTTGAAATATGAATGATTAATAAAATAAGTTAGAGTTAAGTTATCTGATAATTTACTACCAAATATTCTTACAGAAGTGCTTTTATATCTTACAAGAGGCACCTTAGTGTTAAACAATAACATTAAAATATCTTTAGTAAGAGCGAGATTTTTCAATAATTTGCAAGAATTTTGCAAGAACTCGACGGCGTTGGAAGCCGTTGCAAATTTAAAATCCATCCTAACGTATCCACTTTCCCATTATCCTAATCACGATTCTTTCTCATCACATGGCATATTCCTTAAAAGGTCGTTTCCCTTGGACATATTCACTTGTTCCTTTTCTTACTTTCTGAAAAGAGAAACTTTCTAATAACGGTGAGGATGCCTTTGTCCCTGACCTTCAGACCCTTATGACCTCGCTAAGGCGTCTCTCATATTGCCATCTATTATACATTTCTATGGGATTTCTACGGTCATTGACGTACCCTTCAGTGAATTCGCCATTCTCTGTACCCTTTCCCAACATCCACCTTTGATTGTCATTTAAACCCTATCTCCACCACAGGGTGCAACCACGTGGTCGTTCCCTCGGTCTTGAAGATATCCCATCGAGAGGCATTCCAACGTGGGCGGTCGCACTTTCCAATTTTAGCCCCAATGCGATTTTACCCTCTCCCCCATGACGTGTCCCTTACAGCGCTTTCACCAATACATCCCACAGCGCAGTATCTTTCCCGTTTCCTTCCTCATGTGATATTTGACTCATGCTTGAGATAGCCGGAATAACCTACATTTACATTTACATTTACATTAATACCCCGCTAACCGCCGTAAGGCGTATGGCAGGGGGTGTGAATACACCGAACTCCCTAACCAACCATCTGGTTTGCGTACCTAATACTATCTGGAAAAAGAGACCAGAAATAGCTATCTGTTCTCGCTATAATTTCGCGGAATCTTTTTGACGTCTGGTCTCGAAAACTACGCTCACTGAGTACGGGAATCACGAAGTCGCTTATTTCCTCATGTAAATCGCTACTCAAAAATTTCTCGAAAAGTTTATGCCTATACTCATTTCTTCTGTCCTCGAGGGATTCCCAGCCGAGGGTTTTAATCATCTCTGACACACTGCTGTCGAACTTGTAGTCTCCCTTGACGAAACGGGCCGCTCTACGTTGCATGCGCTCTAGTTCTATGATCAATCCTTTCTCATGTGGATTCCACACCGCGCAGCAGTACTCAAGCAATGGACGAACCAAAGAAAAGTAAGCCACTTCCTTGACATTCTGTTGGCAACCCCTGAGAACGCGATTACATAGCCTCAGCGTCCTATCAGCTGACCCCACTACGTCTTGAATATGCGGTTTGAACGATAAGTTACTACTGAAAACAATGCCTAAATATTTGTATCTACTTACGAATTCTAATGTTGTACCGCTAATAAGGTAGGATGTTTGTTTTAAGTTCTGGGACGGGGAGCGGGTCATGCTCATCGCTACACACTTCTCTATGTTCAAGCCGAGCTGCCAATCTTCACACCATTTCGAAATAGCGTCTAAGTCACCCTGTAATATGGAAGTATCTTCCACATTTTGAATTTTCCTGTATATGAGCGTGTCGTCCGCGAAAAGCCTTACCTTACTTCTTACATTGTCTACTATATCGTTAATGTAAATTAAGAACAATATCGGTCCAATGACACTGCCCTGAGGAACTCCAGATGATACTTCTACTTCATCAGAGTAAACGCCATCTAAGACTACCCGTTGAACTCTGCATGTGAGGAACGACTTAATCCACTGAATAATATGATTTTCGATTGCATATGACTCTAGTTTCTGGAGTAACTTTGCGTGTGGTACTGTATCGAATGCCTTTCTAAAATCCAGGAATATGGCATCTGTCCTAAAACCTTCATCGGCTGCTCGCATTATGTCGTGATTAAGAAGTGCTAACTGACTCTCACATGAGCGACCTTTGCGGAATCCGTGTTGACTGCGTGTAATTGCATTATTATCACTAAGGAAGCGCATTAGATAACTGCATATTATGTGTTCTAGAATTTTACAAAATATCGAAGTGAGCGATATTGGTCGGAAATCATCCGGTTTTGACTTACGCCCTTTTTTTGGGACTGGAGTGATGTTCGCTCTCCTCCATGAGGCAGGAACCATACCTTCGTCTAGAGATTTATTGAAAAACACGAGTAGGAGGGGAGCAAGCTCGTTAGCTAGCGTAGATATAACGAGGGCAGGTATACCTTCTGGCCCGGGGGATTTTTTGCTGTCAATTTGCAATAAAAGGTTCTTAATACCTGCTTCATTTAGTTCTAATTTACTCATTTTAGAGGTAATACGAGTAGGAAATGCATTTACGTGACCGTTATCAGATATGAAGCATTTCTTAAAGTCATACAATATCTAAGAGTCACCTTTTCTCGTGATTTGCGCAACGTAACGGGTTATGTGCTAGCAATCGAAGTCGTGTACAAGATTTGTTCCACTTGCACATTACCATTTTAGTGCGAATTGACGCTGATGAGAACGGATGAGATCATGAAACGCCGTAAAATCGAGAGAATGACTCTTAAAATGCAAGAGGGAAAGATTATCTTTATTGACGTAGAACTTTGTCCGAACTTACTATTGCCACATAAAAAATCCTATCTTTTAAATCGTACCAAACTTACAGTAAAAAGATACATGTATCAATACTAAGAGTATTGTATTAGTTTATTTAGTCTTCTTGTTTTGTTTTTCACTTGCGTCACCGTGTTTCATTGTTAATTTTTTCTTTCCATTTCTATAAGGATTGACTGCAATTGGTCAAATAAGCTGTTTTTGAATCACATTAAATAAATAAATTCCGGCACACCAACGAAACTTGGTTGCCATTATCATTCACAAGCATTATTTCAATCTTATGTTATCAGTCAAACATAAATCAATCTGTAAGTCGAGTCATAGCAAAATGATTACTTAACGAAATTTCCACATCGCTAATTTATTGGGAACGTTTCACTCATAAGGTGATTTATTCGCTCAAAAATCTAAGAAAAACCAGCTGATTCCCAACAAGATTCCTTTTAAGAATTACATTTATAACAAAAGTTCATTAACCGAAACTCAATGATGGTTCATACAAAATTTGAAATTCTTAAGCATTAATAGGTCTGAACGGAACTTTTTCAAAGATGCAAAAACTCGTGGAGCAGAAAATTTTAAAACTATTTGCAAAAATTCGCATCGAGACTAACGTCGAAGAAATTTCAGTCCCTTTCTAACCCTTTTCCCTTCAATTCTTTAAATATAACGTTTCTTATCTTTAGGATTTTTTCATTAAAATCAGGACAAAATAGAAAATGACTGGAACTAACCCTCTAAACGGTAAGAATACTTCATATGTGTGTTTAATTACTGATATTTCACAAGTATATGTCATGGTTAATAGGAGAGTGATGGTGAGTCCAGTTAAGTCGGATTTGGGTTAAGGCTGACACCTTATTGAAGTCACTAAGCAACAAGCTTTTGTATAAATAAAAAGAATTTCATTATAACATTAAAGACGTGTACGGTAACAGCAGTTAGACCTTAAAAATGTGAACGGAAATTTGGAGAATTTCAAGAAGTAAATGGTTTCGACCCAAGCAAGTCTTCAGTAGAGAATCACCACAACCTAATTAATTAATTCTGTAGGACGATTCATAAAGATTCACGAATAATTTTAATTAAAAATACATAACTTCATAAAATATTTTCCAAATCATCCTTCAATATTACATGATATTCAGCGTTGCATACATAGTTATACGATTATAAATCTATCCATCCGGTGTTAGTAACTCCCGCAACATTTTCGAATATTTTGAGTATTAATGTCACGCACTTCCATACATTATTTTTCAAATAAAAAACTCGTTAAGTTCCCGATTGAATTTCACTAACAATAAAATGATTGGAGGCAACTAGAGCAAGAACTTACAAGAAATTGGCCTCTCAAAAAAATTGAAGAAGGGGAATTACGAGTCCTCGTTCTTAAAAATATTATAATATTGTATTCATTCTGCAAAGCTCTAAATAAGTCATTAATCTTGATTTCCCGGTAACGGATAGCCAAAGCATTTATTGATTGAAAAATTGAAAGAGGCCTTGGAGCTCATTTCGCGGAAAACTACGCGCAAAACAATCAGCAAATGTATAATTTGACAATCACGATAACCAATGCCAGTTTTTCTTTGTACAGTATTCAGAAGCTGAGGGCATTAAGACTTCGTTCCTGAGGATACATATCCCGATGAAGGTAAATAAATACTTTTGAAATAATCTTTACTTAATTTTTCTGTTCATCAAATTTAGGAAATTTTCTAGCAGTAGAGAGTTGATGAGAACTGCAACAAAACAAATAGCTATTTCGCTTAAAGGTTGAATAGAGCGTAAAGACGACTCTTTAATTTTTAGAGGTATATTCATGTACCTTTTGCTTTATGTGAAAACACTACTGATAGTTATGAGTATTTGATCCCCTAAATACTAAAATAATGCAAGCTGATGGATATTAAATTACCGCTAATTTACTGATTATGTATTAAGATGAAAAGATGACTATGCTTTGCAATTTGCTAAGAAGAATTCTTGTTTTCTATCCCTGTAAAAGTTATTAATGACTCAAAGTGGGTTTTACCTTGAATGGGATTTCAGCTATACACTGTCATAGTTTGGATCAATGGGAACTTAAATTCCGGTCTCTTACAAGTTACATCTGATACATGAGCCAAGAATGTGACCAAACAAAAATTGTCAATCAATAAAAAATTCTATTCAATGAACACACAAATATCATCAACATCATTATGTCTTCATAGATTACGGGGTAGTTTAACTCTGTAATTCCTATTTTTTACATCTAGGTTTTATTTTCATAATAAAAATCGTTATTTTAACAAAAATAATAGGATGATAAAAAATAGCTTAGTCCCGATACAAATTAATGAACATGTGTATAAGGATGTAAACACAAATGCCTGTTTTCAGGAGAATAATCATGAAAGAATTCCAGCATTTTGTTAATCTAAAGGTATGTTTCCTTTTGAGAATTTTCTTACTAGTAACTATCAATAGTTACTCCTTTGTGGTGATACTTATGACTGGATTTAGCTCTCAAAGGGACTAGATTTACTCTCAAAAGCTTTTGTTGAACTTCTTGCTAATATTGTTTTAGCAAAATAAATCCCTGACCACTACATAAATCCCTGAAATGTCTTCTTATTATATATGAGTAAAAGTTGCTTGAATACTTCAAGGTAATTGGTAAACGGTTCACAAAAATACCTGATTACCTTTTGGATATGCTTACAATAACATCTCCCAGTTCACCTTAGTGTATAAGAAACAGGATCATGTAACCCTCCTGGTGTCAAACCCAGAACCATTTCAGAAGATGCATTGCACAATGAGGTTTCAGAAAGGACCCCCCCAACTGCATTCAAGTCCATATCACATCAGGAAGATCCTAAAACACTTTGATATCTCTTGTGGAACATCGTTAGGGTTCATATCCCCTATATATAGCTATATGTGGATATGTAACAGTATTAAAAAACTCTAATTGGCATGAAGTTATATTTTTATCATTTTTCTATAAGAATAAATGAGATAATATAATAATATGATAATTTTACTACTTAGTTCCTTACATTATGAAGCTTCCCATGAACTTATAAATACAATTAATAACTGGTTAGATGGAAGAAGAGTTGAGAAATTTTAAATCTCAATCTCACCTTTAAATATCTCCTCCCAAATAAAGAAACTATGCTCCTATTTCTTCCTAAACTTGCTGCTATTTTACCCAACTTCTATACTCATGGTTATTAAGATTCCACAAAACAATGTTTCATTACAATGTAATCAAATTCTAGATTTTCTCCATTGACCAAACTTAACTGGTTGCTATTATTATATGCTCTCAGAGTATTTGGAACTACATTTGATTTGATTAGATTGATCAGGTTCAATGTAGATGTAATGCTTTAATTTTGCACATCATTTACACTTCATTTACATTTCATTATACACCCACAATTGAAGAAAATGTTTAACTTTAAGGAGTAAAAGTTGACTCACCAAGTTCCATCAGACTGACCATACTCTCTTCATCAACTTTCAAGATGTTGTATTCCCTCTCAGCCCTTTGAAGAAGCCTTGCTGCTTCTTCCCTTTTGCCTTCATGATACAAAACAATAGCTTGTATCAAATGTAGTCGGAAGAATAAAGCTGCCTCATTCCCTGAAAATATCAAGGGTTCATTTTGAAATGCAAGCAATTTCTATATGAGAGGTTAGTGTGAGCACCAACTAACTTATGGATTCTGGTCATCAGTCAAAATTTATTATGAAGGGGATCTATGGATCTTTGAAAGGTATAAAGTAAGTTAAAATCTAATGGTTTATATATATATATATATATATATATATATATATATATATATATATATATATATATATATATATATATATATATATATATATATATATATAAAAAACCATTATGTGTGTGTGTGTTCTATCTTTTGGTAGGTTCATGTGTCCCCACATGTTGGTGTGCCATGTGTTCCCTATTTAATTCCTTCTTCTATTCCCGGTAACTTATCCCACCCTTTAATTTGTCTAACAACTTCTATCTTTGTCTTCCCTTCTGTCTTTTCCCTAGTATTCTTCCCTCGATCACTTTCTTAAGCAATCCCTCTCCTCTCAATATTTGACCCACCCATTTCCTTTGTCGATTTCTAATTACTTCAATGATTACCCTTTTCTCTCTAACCATCTCTAGCACCTCCTCATTTGTTTTTCTATTGATCCAGCTTACCTTCTCTATTCTACTCCATAACCACATCTCAAAAGTCTCTAACCTTTTAATATCCTCATTTCACACCCGTACAGCATTACACTCCACACAAAGGATTTTACCAATCTTTTCTTGATTCCTTTATCAAGGCCCTTCGTCATCAGTTCTCTTCACTTTATGAATGCTTCTATCACTAATGCTATCCTTTCTCTAATCTCTTTGAGCATCTTCCATCCTTAGAAAGAAGGCTGCCCAAGTATGAAAACTGATCTAATTGTTCTAGTTTTTCCCCATCCACCCTTATCGTTAACTTAGATTTCTTTCCCTTTAAAAACCTTATAATTATAGTCTTTCTTACATTTACTTCATCCCAAACTCCTTTGTTTTATCGTTTAGTGCATTTACTAGGATTTGCAAACCCCTTTCAGAATCACACACAATAGCCTTGTCATCTGCATACCTTACTGACTTCCCCCAACTTTTACTCCCTTATCTATTTCATCCCAAGCTTCTTTTACCATTTCTTCTGAATATAAGTTAAAAAGAGATGGTGATAAAGGACAGCCTTGTCTTACTCACTTCCCTAACTCTGCCTATTCCAATTCCCCATTAGCAACTCTTACTCGTGCTGAGTCAGATTTAAATACAAATTTTGCACTAAATGCCTATCTTGCCAATCCAACCCAACTTTCTTTAGTATCGCGATCAGTTTTGGTCATTGGACTCTATCAAAGGCCTTTTCAAAGCCAACAAAACATACACAAACATGACATGCAAAATTTTATCCTTGTTAGCGTATTTTCTTATTGCTTTTCACAAATCACATGTAATAATAAATAATTGTCCTACCACAAAATGTAGATAATACACTGAGGTAGCAATGGTACTAAAATAATAATCTGTATTAGTCCAAATGATAAGTAACCAAAAGTATAGAGTCTAAATGGGAAATGCAAAAGTATTTCAATGAGTAAAGAAATAGTCATAACAGAACACACGTTGTTAAATTCATCGATGCATCCATCAAACAGTTTCTTTATTCACCAATGAATCTCCGATACTCTCCATCAATGTCCATCGCTTCCACCATGATTAATACCCGATGAATTTCCGATGGCTCTGATGATAGTGGCGGGTCATTCAAAAGTTATATACACCTCATAAAAAGCACGTAAATGGCAACCAACAATGAAGAATATAACGTACTTATAATGCAACAATCAACGAAAACAAAGGATGCGATAATTAATGTTTCAACAGAGTTTAAATTATGGAGATAGAACTAGTTTTATACGCAATGGTAGTCATCATGTCAAACAGTAGACAAACCAACAGAATGTTCTTAAATTCATCAACAATCGATAATCCATTGAATTAATAAGACAAACATCGATAAAATCCATCCCTCATGAGATTGATGAATTTAAAACTGTACCTCGAATGAGTGAGTGAAAACTAGCTAACTTAGTTAAGTTAAATAATGAAAATATAAATAATGGTGAAAATGTTTATCAAATGTCAGAAATACTGTTGTGGAAGTCAATAGAGAAAATTAGATTTTGCTGAACAAATACTGTATTTAATTTCATCTATGAAGGCTTGAGCTAGATTTGATTAATTTGTTGAAATGAGAAAAATGTCATTAAAACCACAGATGGGGATATTAACTTGATCTTTTCTCAACAATTCCTTCCAAATGCATATAATATCAATATTACTGATAAGCAAGAAAAGGTATGTATAAATAATTCTTGGGTTTCTACCCAAATAAGATCTGGCAACATTCCTGTTGGCAATGCCAATACCAGATAGCAACATCAATGTCTCCAGATTTTACCTGGGCAGAAGCCTAATAATAATTTACTCAGTCTATACACCAGGAAAGCTTAACATCCTTATGAAAAGATTTTAATCCCTGATGGATTGATGATTGAGTCAAATTTACAACCTTTTATGCAATGAATGTGGTTACATGGCACATAATTCTGAGAAAATCAGATAGAATAATTACCAGTAGCTCCTTTAATGACAAGCAAGCGTTCCAGGTTTGTTCCATAGCTTTTATGGAAGCTTTCCTCACACGTTTTCAATCGTTCAGTGGCATTAGGAATCTGACTCACATTCTTAAGGCAAAGATAGCACCATGCGATGTCCAGACTGAGAAGGGCATAGTTGTCCACTGATTGTAAAAGGGCGGAATTACAATGGCTGCAATAGAAAATTCTCTTTATTAGACAAAGACATTCTCAAATCAAGATACCATAATGCCCCAATGTCCCTAAAACTATAGTTAGCATTAGAAATGCTTTATCAATAGAGAAGTTACCAAATGAGATGAGAAAATTGTTGGATAGTATGACAAGAGTTGTATAGCAGGGGCAGTTTAACAATTAGACTAAGCATATCTTTAAGGTTCAAGGGCAAAAGGAAACATCACAAAGTTAGGAAAAAATGTGAAGAAACAAAAATGAGTGAAGATAAGATAAAATATTGATGAAACTAGTGCAAATCGATCATAATTTTCTGTTTCTTTATCATGGTGCAACCAATGACATAAGTCTTTTTCTACAGAACTTCAGCAGATCAACTCATACATTCAAAAGTTTAAAACAACCAAGAAAAAATCTTTCAGTGGTACTTTACAACACAATAACATAAGGTAAACTAGATTTTTCAAATACTGAAATTCCCTTAAGGATATTTTTAACATTAATGGCTATGAACTGCATAATAGAGGTTGTACTCATAACTGAAACATGAAAACAATCTAAATAGATCAGTTCACTTCCAGAAAGACTCAACTTGCAGTACGTATCAGCAATTGAAGCAGGCATTCATAGAGGTGTTCAATTTTAAGATTTTCTCAAAAAGATTTTGCAAAAATGAAATATGAGCCTCTCTGGTCAAGAATATTAGGACTTTGATGTATATAACTTGTGAAATGTTAAAATATGAGGCTTGTAACTTCAATAGTGGCAACACTGCTGAATAGACCCCATGCAATGGAACCAAATAATGTTGCTTGTATCACATGTTAGTTACACCTACTATACCTTGGATCATTTGAATTCTCCCTTCCCACATCATGCACGCTGATGAGAAGAACAGAGTCATGTGTTAGCTGGTGGTCTAATGTAGTGATATCATTATGTTTTCAAAAGAGGAATAATGGAGTTGAATAAAGATTGAATGTGTTAGAGGCCATACGGCATGTCATCAAGGTCTTTAGAAGATTAATGGGGAAACTGCATTGCCTAAGTGGTAAGTTGGGTAAAAGCCTTCAATGAGGCATCATCACAAAATGTTGCAGACATGCGCTTGTCAGGTCATCCTAATGTCAGAGAAGAAGTGTATACTCCTGCTGCTTTACTGGGCAGTGATCAATGCCATACGATTTGTGAGCTGACAGTGAGTGAGTGAGAGACAGGATTAGTGACTGTGCATCACATTCTGAAGTTCAGGGAGTAGACCGCTCCATTTCAGCTATCAACAAAAGAGGCTCTGTTAAAGGTATCCTATGATTCCTTATTGCTATTATATATACTATAGGTTGTACACAATGCTAGTGACTACATTGAAGGACAATAAAACTTGGTAACATGTATCTCTTTTGAGTTAGTTGTAAATTAATAGTTGCCACTATTAAAGTTTCAACCCTTGTAAATGTTGTATAGTATATTTTGAGAACTCTATGTAACCCAAGGTTTGCTTAGCTTGCAGTAACAATCTGAAGGCTGCTAGATGCGAAGATTTCAGAAGATTTTACAGTTCAATTAAGAGACAAGATTACAAATATTAAACAATCCTCCCATCATTCAATTTGAAGTGTTAAAAGAAAAATTATCAGTGATGAGATTCACTATATCTTAAAACAAATGATTAAATGGATTCCTTTGTAAAATAATTTTAATAAGAATTTTAGATGGATCTGAAAGTTTTTTTATCTAAATAACAAGCCACATTCAATTCATGATGAGAAAAATGGTAAAAACTATTTGCATTTTATCAAAATAACTGCTTTTAATGTTACTCAGTAAATAAAACTGAATTGATAAGATTGTCAGCATGTAGCATAGTTAACTATACTCATTGAAGATTAATAGATCACACTATTTTTAATTGTTTCCTTATACTCATAGTATCATGAAAATCTCTATCCATAATGGATGTGACAATCTTCAAAAGATTAGAATGTACCAAAGAGAAATTACTATGTTGGTAAGAGATAAAGGGATAAAAATTTTCTGATTTACTAATAATCATTCAGAGAATCAGAATTATCTTTCACATACTCTACATATAAAAGAGAACAAAGCAAGCATGTAAACATTCTAATGTTTGTTAAGATTCACAATTAATTGATATGAAATAAATTGTATCAATTTGTCTAGGATCATCTAGGTAGGTGACCTCTTGAGGGGTAATAATGCCTTGAAAAAATTTATAAGTATCACAAGCAGGTTTTCGTATAGATTCAAAATGTTTTCTTAAACATTAATATAGGGCTCCTGAATAGCTGAATGGGTAACATGTTTGGTGAAAGGGTCCTAAGTTCAATTCCTAGTGGTGGTCCATTTGTGCAAAATTACCTAAGCAGGCAAAGTTCTTTTAAAAATACTACTACAAGAAAATATAAATAGTCACCTAAACTCTTTATCTGCTTCAAGGAAGAAAACCAAGGCAAGAGAATAATCCTCAGACTTAAGAGCAGCTCTTCCTTTCTCATGAAGCGTCATTGCCACAGACAGAGCTCGTTCTTCCTCTTTTGGAAGTTGTAATGGATTTCCAGACTGATCTGCAATCTGAACAATTGATATTGAGATGAGCCTTTTTAATCCCAAAGATACAATGAACATCGATAGAAAAACATTGATACAGGAGTTCATGGCAGTATTATAGCAAAAAATTATTAGCATAGGGATGTTTAACTCAATGATATCACACTTTGGTGAGGCAGTTGAGAACCGCTAAAATGAAAAGCAAGAGGTATCACTACATACCACCTGATAACTTGATCATTCATAACCAATTTGGATGGTATTCAATATTATAGAATGCTAGCTATAGTATTTATTTCTTGAAATAAAAGAAAAATGAAATATTTTTCTTGAAATTCAACTAAAGAAAATTATGTGTGAATGATTATTCATTACATGATATCAACCAACACTGATGACTAAATGTTCAATACAAACTTGGTGAAAAAAATATTAACAAATATAATGTTATTTATTTGATTCTCTACCTTAATTTTTCATTCAATACTTAATTCCATCACTCAATCACCATATTACTTAAAGTTTTAAATTGATAATGCAAGCTATAAAATAAATAATACAATGTAGGTATGATTAAGCCAAAGATAACAAAATTGATCATAAAAGATTCCAATAAATAACCTGAATATAAAAGGAAGAGTCGACATTCCTTCGGCCAGAGAGAAGGTTCACATCTGCCTTGACAGAATTCAACTGGGATTCTCCTTTCTCAGCTTTCTTCAATTGACAATCATGGAATAGACAAACAGGATATGAAATATAACAAAAATGTTTTCATTTGCCAAATTATAAACTAACAAATCATGATTACAAGTATATATGCATCTAAATTTGTTTGAGGAGAATTTGCAAGACGAAAAATGAGCATTAAACTTGGATTGGAGGACTTGAATTACATTCACACCTGAGCTTTGACATCAGATTCGTCCAACAGGAGGACCATCATTTGCATTCCATTCTTCACACACTGGGAGCATAGCTGCGTATCATCAATTAGGACTCGCCCACCGGATATCACTTTTAACCTGAAAAATATTCAGTTTATTCCAAAATTCTGTTCAAACTGTTTTATTTTAAAAGAAATGTTGATGTTACCTTTCACAGGTAGTTCCTAGTTTTTCCGCTAGAATTTCTTTTAGCCTTTTTCCATTTTCAGTCAGTTGTATTTCCACCGACAAAATGTTGCTAGCATCCCTCTTGTTGGCAGAAACCCTTACTTTTAGCGTTGCAACGCCAGTCTTCTGAAATTTATCTCTGGCTGATAATTTTTCAACTGCGTTAGTTTGGAGATCTTTTAAAGCAGCTACTATCGTTTCTACATCCACTTTAAGCTCTTTGCTAAGGTTTGTGCCAAGTTTCTATTTCAGTGGGTAAACATTATGGTAATGAAGTAAATTTCAAAGCTACAAGTAACATCTTAAGTTCACTTCTAAGGTCTTACTTTTATTTCTTCGTCACAGCTGCCAACATCATCGATGAAGTAGGGCTTTAACCATAGTTTGATAGATGTTTCATTCAACTTATTTCTAACTTTCATCAAAATATCTTCATGTTTGAGAGAAGAACTCATTTTTACAAGCTGCCTCGCGGTGACATCAGATGACGCAATGTTTATCAAATAAAATTAATCGTGAAGTAGCTCAACAGCAATTTTTACTGCATTCAGAGATGAATAATCGGTTTTTGGGACATAACATAAGGTATAAATATCTGTGATAAGGAATTTGGGAAGATAAGGAAGCATCAGCCCTCCTGTCGTAACTTCCGTCACAGCGAATAAGCCTTCACACACAATAGACAGTTTTCTGAAAAGGTTTCAAATGAAAACTTTTTCTCCGAGATTTCTAAATCAAAGTAGATTTTTCATCGGCAAGTTAAAAATGCGAATAATTAGTAGTACTAGGACCACTGCTTTGAAAACTTCGAATTCTCAAAACAATATCTTAACGTTAAGTCGAACAAAACAGAGCTTAAAAACGTCGCTTTGTTTACATGCGTATGAAGTTCTCATAACAAAGTGCCGTCGTGTCGTTCCTGGTAATTTATTAATGATAACTTAGTATGTTAGCAATTGTGATTTTGGTTATTTTTGCCATCTTGGGAAGAGTATTGTTCGTTATTTATGCCATCAATCGAAATAAACATCAAGTCAGTTTCAGAAGACGTTTAGAACCGGCGAAAACTGTTGTAATCATGGGTTCTGGAGGTCATACAGCCGAAATGCTAAGACTTCTTCAGTACCTAAATTTTGACAATTACTCTCCAAGACTATATATTATGGCTGATTCGGACACATCTACTGAAACAAAAGTAATTGATCTTGAGAAACGTAAATCTTTGGACAAGACAAGTTATAGTGTTCACCGGATTCCCAGAAGTAGAAGTGTTAACCAGTCTTATTTATCGTCAGTTTTTACCACGTTACGTTCTCTTCTATTTTCTTTTCCTCTCTTGCTTCGTGAAAGGCCGAATTTAATACTATGCAATGGTCCTGGAACTTGTGTACCTATATGTGTAATTGCATTCCTTATGAGGATACTGTGGTTGTGTGATTGTAAAATGGTGTACGTTGAGAGTATATGCAGAGTCAAAAGTCTATCTTTAACTGGAAAGATATTACTATATTTTGTGGATGAATTTTTTGTTCAGTGGGAAGAGCTTCATAATTTGTATAAGAATACTAAATACATTGGCTGCCTGGTTTAAGGACAAATATTGAAATTTATTTATCAATGAATGGCTAGCTTTTATGAATTATCATGCTAACATTACGAGATGAATAAAGCGTATTATTATATCCGAGTGATAATTTATTTCCGTTTGATCAAATTCCTAAAAAACTAAGATGAGATCAAAGAAATCAAGATTGAAGCTATGGCTCACAAGCAGTCAGAGCTGAAGATAGGGGATGTTACTGGAGATTCAATTACCACGCTCTTATGTAATGAATAAGGCGACTGCTGATGGTTGTGTTAATTAAAGAATGTTACACTTACAATGTTAAACCATCAAAGAATATTCTTTGATGGTTTTTGGAGTGCAACATTCTTTAACGATCTTATGTATTCAATATTAGAGATATTCTTTGAACTTGCTCAAAGAATAGGGCTTTATAAGTAAGTGGATAAAGTTTATTTGGATGAAATGGTTCTAGATAGACAGGACTTATATAAAATAGCCAAAGGGAAATCATGCATTGATGCAATTTTAGGTATCCCGCCAATTATATAACTTCTTGCAAAAATCGCCGGACGTGAATCGCCTTTATTCTGTATCGAAAGGTCACTGCAATTTTATGCGTTTACCTTTTTAATCTTTAAAAGCAACAAAACATTGAACAAATTAGCAAAGTCATCCCCTTGAGAGTAAACGATTAAGTTAGTTGTTTTATCAGGCAATAGATGGAATACGTGCTTAGGATTTGATGTCATACGTCATAGTCATAAAACGACGTAACGACTGGCAAAGACGTAAGAAGCCCCTTTCTGAGTTGCCGCCCGCAGGGAAAGTGCTATAGATTCACTTTCCTTTCCCCATTATTTGTTTGCAAGTTAGATTCACTCCAATTGCAGTGTTTATTGAACGCCAGTACGGCTGAACATAAGGTAAATACAGTATATGTAGTAATTCTACTCGTAATTTTATTTGGATTGCTTATGATAATGTAGGCACATCTTGGTATGGGCCCATATGTGAAAAATGATACTTAAGGTAGATATTTATTGTTAATTAACGTAAGTTATACATTTTTATTAGCTCAAAACATTCTGTTTCGAACTATTTTTGAAGTGTCCCAGTTTCTTGAGGGTTACGAAGGAGAATTGCGTTCGTGACCTTGGTTGCTATACCGACTTTCCTTACAATCTTTAGCATACGACATTTGTTTTAATACTTTTTTTCATCCTGAATCTGAAGGTTTCATTTTATATGTTTTAGCTATGTATTCTTTGAAATGCGTCGGAATGCTATGTGGAAACGGTGATAGTTGCATAAGAGGAAAATCTTACTCATTGATATAGTAATCTCTTTTTCGTAATCTTGTGGCGATTATTGTGGCTAAGGTTGATATTATTTAAATTTTTATGAATTCGTGTATAATTTTAGGTCTGTCTTGACATTTGGAATGGCGGATAAGGTGAGAAAGATTTTACGGTTGAATGCTCTGATAATATTTTACAGGAATTTGGTGCATGCCGTAGTGATTTATTTGCCACTTTATGTATGTGCGAATGTTTATACTTTGATTTTAGTGGAATATACCATGATAAATGTTTGTTGGATGTGTATAATATGCTGAAAATCTCATTTAATCCATTTTTGTTTTAGGGCCATACGATGTCTACAGCTCCAGCATACGACGAAACACATGCTGAAAAGTTAGCCCGAAAAGCTAAGGATGCACCATTTCTTGTTGTCGGTAAGTTATTTCCAGTGTTCAACTATAATTCCAATGAATAATCAAAGAATAAAGACTGTAGAATATGTTTATTTTGTTTCTGGATGAGAAGCGAGTGATTTGAAAAATGTGGAATACACCGTATACCCAAACTACCAATCATCATCTGGTGGTGACCTGCGTGTGTCTCGATTATGTTAAAATTTTAGAATAATTCCCAATGTTGATTAAGAAGATTTTTTTCTAGAGTGTGACATTTTAGGTTAGCTATTTGAGATTTTTGATGGGTTATTGTATAGAATGGATAAATATGAGATATTTGATATTTATATATAGTTTATTACTAATATTTATCATATATCATTTTTGTAAAGGGTAGATTATTTATATGAGGTATAATTGGTAGAGTGTAACAGAAGTCTTAGAGCTCTTATAATCAAATCTTTAACCTTTTATTTATTTGTTTTGTAAACTTTGATGTGTAGTTTTGTTGGATTCCCAAATTGGTCTCTTAAATCTATTTTCAATAAGTTTTATGTTATATTGCTTGGATCTAGTTAAATTAATCATAATTCACCATTTTTTTCCTTCACCCTCTTGGTTTGCCATTGTGTCTTAATTTCATAGGCTCATTGCCAATCCTTTTACTCATTCATTTGACTTGTCTTGGTTTGTAATTAACTTACCCTTAGTTTTCTTATGCCACCTTCTTATTTTATACTTACCTTAGCTGATCAAGGGGAAATTTGGCAAAGGGCTATTTAAGAAGGTTTCCTTTGAATAATCTCCAATTAACTTTCATAATGCCATTTTGTTTTTGTCTGTAAAATATAGCATATGTATAATGATCCTGAAAAACTTCCCAATCTTGTTTTGATTCAAACTCCTTGTCAGATCCTGTCTTCAGAAGAGAGTAAATTTAGTCAGTTATCAATGTAGTTAATGAATGAATAATTTTCTCTCAATTCAGAATATAGGTCACATATCGTATATCTGTGTTGGTTATATAAAAATCTCTAATATTTTTACTCTATTTAAACCATAGTAAATGTAATTTTCTGTAGTACTTTTGGGATGGTTTTACTTTTGTATCAATTATCTCATTTATGTTTAAGATGCTATTGCAAACTATAATAGTGCATAATATAAGCAACAATAATGCAGCATGAAACAATAATACATGCTAAATTTCAGTCGTGGGTTATGATATATTTGTGGCAGTTTTTAAAAGTCTTTAAGAAATTTATTTCCTTTTATCCCTGCATTCATTACATACATGGTTCACTTCACGATACTCCTATTATAATCATATGATTTTGCAAATCTGCTATAGATTATCCAATAATTATGTTATTAAACATTGCACATCTCAGCTTCTATATATGTAAGAGATTTTCATGTAATGCACTGGTGAATCATGTTCTCAAGATAAGGTGAATTAAGTGGTGAACATAATCTTATCTTTCTAATTAGTGTACTTTCTAACAGCTGTTCTAGCTTATCTTTTATCAATGTCTAGTTTCATCTTTATCCATTAATTTTGCCATTAGCTCATTTAATCTTGATTTAGTTGATTTCACTTTAGTAATAAAAGATTTCTCATAACTGATTAGCTCTAGTGAAATATGGTTTAACATATTTTATTCAGGAGAGTAAATGAAAATTGATTATACCCAATGGGAAGTTAGAGTACATTTATGATGAAGAGTGGCATTGTCATTTTTCCACAAAGTTTACCTATAATGAAGAAAGGCAACCAGGTTTTGACTAGTAGTTTTTCAGCATAAGGTGGTGATGAGAATTATTCAAATATTGTAAGAGATAGTATGATACTTCTGTTCATTCTACATGTTGGATTTTCACAACACATTGCCTCTTACTGTGAACTTTATTTAAGTTTGAATAAAGTTAGATTCTTTTGAGTAAAAGCTTAAGTTCCACCATTTACAGATGGAATTTATTGGTAACATTTAAAGTGGAGATACATTTGAATAATATCAGAAAATCCTCTTGGGTTCTCAGCTGGGTGACTTCTGTTGACATTTCTGACATGCACTCTTTTCTCTGAACTCCAATCTTCACCCTGAAGATTGCTGCAGAGGTTTTTACCAAGCCTTGGTGGATATTGCTATATAATTGCCCATATTTTCATCTCTTGGAACATATTCCAATAATCAAGACTCATGCTTAATTATTACTGTTATGTGAAAGGATTGAGCTAATTAGGAAAGTTTTCTGTCTTTTGCAGAGTATTGGTTGGAATGGATGTGAATATATTAAATAAAAAAGTACATAATGGTACAATTTGTAATGGGTTAAAAGATAAGCCTAGTCAAGGAATAAATAAGATGTGTCATATACTTAAACCGATAGAATAATTTTATGTGAGAGATTTCATGAGATTATGTGAATGAGGATGTGATTAAATTATTAATTACATGGTTAAGTTTTTATGATAATCAAGAGCAGTTAGAAATAAAATGCTTTACAACTTAAAAGTAAAGTAAAAGTGGGATTTTTGACTCTTTAATTTTTAAATGAATGCTTTACAGCTTTGCTTTTGGTGATTAGTCTTTTTACCTCTGGTAAATGCCTTAAAAATGAAAAGGAATCTTCTTTTCTTTGCTACAACTGTAGATATCTTGAAATTCTGTGAAATATTGTTTGTAATACTTGTTGCTTTTCCTCATACTTCTAAAAAATGGTCTGCTTTTCATACAGCAGTGTGTTTTCCTATTTTGGTCATTTTTTACTCTTTAATGAAGAAATTTTTAGGGAACAGTGGACTGTAAATATACAAGTAATGGATAATTTTTGGTTTATTGGCGGATCAGCTATCAGTGGGTACTCCTGATAAACAAGTAGCAGAACGTCTTCAGCAGTAATTTCACCATGTGGTAGCGACTGGGAGGGAAGAACAGCATACTAAGTGGGAGCATTTAAATTGGGTATTGGTTGGTAATTGAAAACTAATTATTTGAATGTCTGCAAGGGCTGAAAACAACCCACTAGATTCTTGCAGATAAATTAAGTTTATTTAAGTTAACTGATATGGTAGCCTAATTTAAATCTCTCCATTTGATTGAGAGACATTTAATGAAAATGATGGATTTTTCATGATGGAAAGTGGAAATCCAAGAGGAGTTAATAGAAAAAGATGATTTTTGGGAAGTTTATAATCACTATTTTTGTGGTGCCAATTTATAACTTGTTCCAGAAGGTTAAATCATAACCTTTTTGCTGAAAGTGGAACACATTTGGCTTCTTTCAACTCCAACATATTCAAACTTATCAGCAAATGTCCACTTCCTGCCATTATAACCTTGCTGAAAACCACTTCTTCTTTATTCCTTCCTCACTGTACAGCTTCTTCCACCGATTCTTGCCCTTTTCACCAACCCCAACACCTGTTGTCCCATTTACCTGATTCTTTATTCCTCATTGGTTCTTTTCCATTGAGTATTTCTTACCTGAAGATGATACTGTTGTTGAAACCAGGGCTGTGGAGTCGGTGCACAAGTCTCCGACTCCGACTCCGATTCCGACTCCTCTTATTTTCTACTGTCCGACTCCGACTCCAACTCCGACTCCTCAGTTTTTGTACAATCTTACTCCTAATAAGCGGAGTCATGGTGATTAATTACAGAATAGTATGATATATTAACAAATGATAAATTAAAGAAGGATAATTCTTTAATAAAAATGTTTACAAAATTAAGAATAAATAGACCACAAAATATATGTTTGAGAAAATTACCTGAACAAAATAAGGCTGTCAAATGAAAATATACAATAAACTGTTACATACTTAATATTTTTAATAAATTTATGAAGAATTGGTCTTCAGAAAAAGAACAGCCCTCAAATCTGATCAAATTATTTTTAGAGCAGAGAACAACCTCTCAACACTAACTTGGGTTGGTGGTAAAGCAGTAACCACTATGGCAACATCTCTCACAATTTCAGGATATAAGGGAATGGCTTCTTTCACTGTTAGTTCTGATGGACAATCAAATTTTCCTCTTCTTTTAATGTAAGTGAGAAATTTATCTGAAATTTATTTATATTGTTTTCTTTGGGTTTGGAGGAATCCTTTTCTATGCGGCGAAATTTTGCACGTTCCAAGTGATTCTAATATTTTTCAAAATCAAGTTCATCCTCAGTTGACGAGGGGGAAGACATGTCAGCATCACCAACTTCTTTTTCCTCCTCACATTCCTGTATTCCATTCATCCTGACCTCAAACAGAGCATTTTAGTCAGCTGCTTATCATCCAACAGAATTCGGTGCATGGGGTCTACATAAACAGCTGCCAAAATATCTAATATTAATGTCTCTCTTTGTTTCCTTAAAGCAGCAATACCATCTGCAACTAACCCTCCCCTTTTGGTCAAACAAACTCCTCCACTCCACAATAATAGTGTAATACTTATAAATATGAATATGAGTTTCCACGAAAATAATTGTTAGTGACGTAGTTTGGTACGTAGTTTCTCTAGTTTCCGCCCAGGCACGGCACTAGTAGCGTGGACCAGCCTAATAAGTATTAAGTTCATAATAAAACAAATAAAAGTTTTTATTCTGAAGCAACAGGAGTCGGTAAATTTCTGCCTTTCTGCCGACTCCACCTAAAATTGTTCAAACTCCAACTCCGACTCCATGACTCCGACTCCACAGCCCTGGTTGAAACTACTTTTTCTAAGAAAATTGTGGAAATTATATGACATTCTATTTTTAAATTTTTAGAATAGTTCTTCTTTATAATTATAATTATAATAAAGAGTTGTTTTGTTTGCTTTTTTAGTAGAGATTTTTTTAAAGAACATCCTCTTGAAAGAGATGCTCCAAAAAATTCCTCTCAGGTTTTCTCAGTCTATAATGTTTTGGGATTAGACAATAATTTTATCCTTTAAATAATTAGCTATCCTAAACAGAAGGAGTACAGTGTTTCCTTTTCCTTTCCAAAGCAGGCATAGTTTTCACTCATTTTTGGGCATTTATATGAATGTTTTACTTGTAGTGAAAACAAGAAAAATTTTAGATACTTTCATCACTGCGTAAAAAATACTATTTAAATGAAAAGAAAAAAAAACTAATTCCACCACTAGTTATGTCATTGCTATGGGGTTTAAGTTATTACTTCATCTTCAGGAAACCAGAACATTGAATTTTGATTTATACTAATGTTGATTTTCATTAGTAGTTAATAAAGTTATTCATTGGCAAATAATATCTCACTAAACAAAAATTAAGATCCCAAGGGAATTCATCTGTTTCAAAAGTAAGATTTATTGCATCTCCTTGCTCACTTAGGAAATGTCTCTGTATTACATTGTGTAATGTTTCCCGTTAACGAAAAAAAATATAACTGATTTTAATCAACTTTTATGCCCTGAGAATGCAATTGAACTATTCTGTTGAACCAAAGAAAAATGGATTTATTGAAAGAAGAAAGATCCATCACGGAGGATGGTCCTGGTGTCTTACATTTGTTGGTGGTAGGAAATTTTATGTTAAGAGAATATTAACTTGTAGAATGCATCATTCCTCAAGAGAAATGAGTTGATATATATATTTAATCAAAATAGTATTGCTTAAAAAATGTGGTATGATGTAACTGTAGTTTTACTTTCAAGCTATCATGCAAACATTGTGATTCTCATATAACATAAGTACTCTTATAAACTTAGCTTTTAAACACCTGTCTCTGCTTTTGCCTCCATTTTACGGCTTTAGAGTGGATGAAGCATTTGATTTGATTTTATGAACAGACATAAAAGTGCCCTTTTTCATTACATATCAAAAATACATATATTTTGCTGCATACAATATTTGAGGGATTTATTTGTTTGCATTCATAAAGCTAATGATTGAATTAAAATTGTTGTTAACTAGAATAAATACAAGCCCAGTATCTTCCATTCTATTGGAATTTATTTTTTAACAATTTGATCATCAAGATTTAGGATATTTAATTGCGTAAACTTTGTAAGAAAGATTTTGCTCATGGGGTGTATAAAAGTACCTAATTCATAGACTGGATGTAGCCCATAGGTCATGATTTTGGCATCTCTGCTGTAATATTTGGGACAAAAAAATCTGCAATATTGTGGTTGCAGGTTTTGATCCAGATTATATAATTATGCATGTGTGCTTCTTTTTATCTTATCATTAATGCAAAGACTTTTCGGGTAGACAAAATCTGAGGGGATCAATTGGTAAAGGTATGGATTGATTCATTGTAGTTATTCTGTTTACTGGTTATGGATAATTTCTTTGTATGGTCAAAGGATGACCCATAGTCCTGGACAATAGTAGTCAATTGTGGCCTAATCGTTAATTGGCCTTGACAAAAATCACAGTGAATATCTAAGGAATCTATATGAATACAATCTTCATGAACTTAGTCTTTGCATTCATAGCACTTAATCTGCATACTTACTTATTATACTTGATAACCTCCAATGAAGTTTGACTGAAAAAAGTTCTTTTTTTTTGCTGGAAACAAAATGCACACTGGGATGTAACTCACTTGGTACCAATGCTGTAACTGAGTTGGATTTTACTCTACAAGGCAAACTTTTAAATTAAAGTTTGACCAATGCAAAAAGGTTGATTTATTAGAAATTAAAATATCCATACTTACTTGCTGTCTAGGGCTACCACAATGCCAAGGTCCCAGGTTCGAATCCCAGTTAAACCAGATTTTCTTGGTTAGGGAATGGTTGTGTGTGACCCTCAGTAATAATAATTATGAAAATGGATGTGATTGGGATTATCTTACTGTTTCCATTGAAAAAGTAAAATAAAAATATATTGCCGTAATAGATGTATATTTTTTGCTTCTCCTCCTCAACTGTTAGGATAACTTTTACAAATAACAGTAGTTAATGATAAAAGGTTTGAGTGTTATATTGGTGTCTGGGCTGATTACTTAAAAGACAGTTTGTCTAATGTTGACTTCTTCTTTTGTGTTTCTGTGCTTGGTTTTAATGGAAATGTTGCCTCCAAAGTATTCTATTTTGGGTTTATCTCTTAATCTCTTTAGAGTTTTGCCCATGTTTTATATCAGCCAATATTCTGTGCCTCTTCCTACCTCTTCCATTTCATTTATTAATTTTTGTATGCTATTCATTCTAATAATATGCCCAATCCATTTTGCTTTCCTTTTTCTTATCTCTCTCAGAATAATTATTCAATTCTCCATGGCTTTTCTTAATTCCTAATTTATCTTTTCATCCAATCTTCTCCATTTGTCCTCATAACCATGTTTCAAAGATTTTCAAACATTTTTCATCTCTCTTCCTCAAATTCCATATTTTCCATCCATTCTATACAATGTTCCTTATGCAGCATTTTGTAAGCTGATACAGATTTAAGCGAATATGAGACTTTGGCATAGCACAAATATGTTAACATGATTCTCTTCCTGTTACCCTACAGGTTTATTGGGTTTGGTTGGTGCCTGTGGGTATGGAGCGTATGCTTTCAAGAACAGAGGAAAGATGTCAACGTCTGTGTACCTGATGCAGTTGCGAGTGGGAGCTCAGGGTGCTGTCGTAGGAGCCTTGACACTAGGCATAGCGTACAACCTTGTAACTCAATTCTTTTCACCACATTCCGAAAAGAAAGATTAGCACCTTTTGTGTACTGGGAATGCAGCAACTCCGGTGGTATTATTTAAGTTCAAATATTGGTGTAGTGCTTTGTATAAATGTACATAGTCTTTATTGCTTGCTCAGACCAGGAAAAAAGTTTTGGATTGTGTCAAAATTTGTATCAAAATCTCTCTAGGCTCCATAATGACGAAAAGATCTAACTTAGGCATTGTGAGGATCAATTGTAACTTTGCCTGAAAAACTGCCAAATTTTGAGGACGAGGTATGATTTTAATATGAAATTCATTCTGAAATGGAGTGATATATTCTTTCTGTCTTTGAACATTGTAATTTCTTCATCATCTCCTTATTAAATTAGTTTTCTCTAGTCATCTTTGTACACCCTGTGAATGAATCATCCAACATCTTCAGAATTAAATCAGGATATATATTTTTCTACTTCTATTTATTGACTCTTACACAAATTTGATTAAGAACAAACTGAAGGACAGTTACTACATTAATTTTATTATTGCCGAGTTCCTACACATGGGTTATTCCACAATTTAAATGACATGAAAGAGTTGTTTGAGAAAACTGACTTATCTAATTAATTTGAGCAAAAAGATTGTAAAAGAGACCATGGACTACTTGTTTGGTTTTCAAGCACATGCTGTATTTGTGTTAAATTTAAGCAATAATGAAATGAGCACAATTGCCCAATAATAATTATTTGCTCATTAATAGCTCTATAATAAGAACATTTTTTTGAGGTTTGCACAAATGGCTGTTGTAAGAATTTTAATAGCACATTTTTATTCCATTCTTCTTAAAGTGAACAAAAAATGAAACAAGTGGTCTAGAAAATATGTAATTTATTTGAAAATTTCAGCATAATAATAGTAAGTATGAAAATGTGATGTATCAAAGAACATGTCAAAGTGTTCAACTGTTGATTTTTATCTGTGGACATTTTGGAAATTCTCAGTATTTTCCCCATCTTGCTGGCAAGATGGAATGTGGTAGCACTGGTTATCAAAATAAAAAATTGTTTACTTTGATACACTTATCTATTTCATTTAATATCAATTAAAAATCAGAATTTCTCTCTCTGTTCAATTCCAAGTTTGAAGTTTAGAAAGTTAATTTTTTCCCGACCTAAGCATGGAAATATTTCACTACCTTCCTAATTTGCAAAAGCATGGTTTTTAAGTTGGCATATATTTTAGGATCCATATTCTATATACCACTCCAAATAGCAATTAAAAATTTCTTAGTGGATGGAATGTATAATAATATGACACGCATGGAATATACTCTATGATTATAAATTTAAATTCAGAGATCAAATTAATTCATTTACGGAACTTTAGTTTTCAAATTTATTCAGTTTTATAAAGAAAATCTTTGGTCATATTCTAAAATACGAAAGAAAAAACAATACTACGGAAAAGATTGGATTTACGTATTTAAGCATCTGTATTATATATTGATGAGAAATCAAAAGGTCAAGATTTGTGATTTATACTTTAAAGATTTTTAAAATATTTTTCTAAATCTCTTTTGTCTGCTCTTTCGGACATTTTTCTGTAATTTGAAGTCTTCCACATTAACATCTTTTTAATTCATTTGTATACTTTCATTTTAGATTTTAAAATTACACTTAACTAGGCTTGGAATTGAATTGAGATTTTTTTATCAATATTAAGAATAATGAGTGAGAATGCGCAGATTCATTTGTCAGGAACCAGTTTTAAATACTTCATTACACAAATGTTGACATTTCACACTGCAAACTTTAATTTTGGATTAAATAACTGCTTAAAAATCAATGAAGAAAAATAAACAGTGATGCTACAATTCAATGAGATTTAACCAGCTGTTTGCATTGCTTTACATCCATTTAATAATTTCAAATATTTGGATTATAGTCCTCTGTATTTGGTACTTTTGGAACTATTATTATTTTTTTATTTCAAAATTTTACTGAAATATTTTAATGAATATAAATATTTCTTGTTGAAATTTCAGTATTAGATATTTTGTGATTGATATTTTCAGTTACCTTATAAATTTGATTATGTTTGCTCAAAAACTACTTAGTTTGTCAGTTTCTTGATCTCAGCGCCTAGCACAGTTTGAAGAAGCTTAATTTTTTATAACTGTTAAAAAAGAAGTCAAATTTCCCTATCATTAAAAAAGCATGATGATGACCTACCTCAAAAATATGTGTAGGGAAAGTAATACAAACCCATATACTTTGTCTCCACAGCATTTACAATAGCATTGATCAGTTCTGTTAGAGTACAAAATGCTGTATTATCTTGGAAAAAATAAATGATAATAAAATTGGTATTGAAAGGTTGCTGCAAAACCACATCAAGGCAATGAAAAAATGTATTTTCAAATGAAGAGAATTGGAAGAAACTTGTTATGTTGTATTAAAGCTATATTTTATAGCAAAATATTTGCTGGAAAACATACATTTCTGAGATGTTTTGTAATTCCAGTAAAGTAGAAATATCAGCTTCTAGGCTATGATTAACGTGAGCAAATTGTATGCCTAGCATACTTTTTTGTTGGCTGTAGTGATAATTTGTGATTTAAACCATAAAATGAATCTGAGCATAGGAAGCAATTGCTCATTGTTATACTTTAACAGATATTTCACTATATGAAATTGTTACTGTGACAAGGAACCCAGAATTTAAGAAAATTGATTAAAATTCTTGGGGTGCAACTGCTATGATTTATTATTTTTTTTTTAGTTATTCAAGAAATATGATTCAAGGTAGACCATTGTGTGTTTTGGATCAATAAAATTCTACAGAAAAAGCAGTAGTTGAATCTTTATTTAATTTTCAGTTCCAAATGGCTTGAAATCTTGATGTATGGTTAATCATATCCTAACTGCAAAGTAACTAAGTGGGTTTAATTTAATTTAGAGATTCCATGCTTAACATGTATGGAACGTATATCATTGCTGGAATATTTGGATATACTATAACTTAACTTATCCTACGACTTTAAATATGGATGTTGGCTCGCAAAATATTTTTATTATCATTGAAAGGGTACAACTTTGCAGAATGATGTATTTTTGTGCAAATATGATTTTCCTGAGAATTGAGGTTTCAGCCACTATGGAATTAAACAAACTTTATCATCTTTCCTGTGATCAATTGGTTATCCCAGTATACTCAATTAATTTTTTTCAAACTAATAGGTAAACGAAAGCATAATTTAGTTCAATACATTTTTAGGTGCCTCAAGTTTGCTATTTCATTATTTGCTCTTTTAAGTCACAACTAAACGAAGCTTAGGCAGAAACACTGGTGGAAGATACTTAGAAATTCCTATGTTTTCTTAGAAATATTGCTTTAAAGGCAGTGAAATAATTGTATAAGTTTCCTTGAAGAAGATACAAAAATTTCAGGGTTAGTGAGTTTAAAGTGATTTTCTAGACCAATACTTCTTCATTAAATTCATCATTAAATGAACTGTGATGACGATTCCGGAGAATAATTATAGAGTACTTCACAACCCCTACCATTATACTAAAGAAGTTGAGTTAGCAAAGACGAGCAATTATCGATAATAATGAGCGATTGACTTTCGGTTACAATTCTTCATAACGGAGCATGCATAACTCGAGTAGAAAAATAGGCATGACATTTAGACTGCTGAAACTGGTTGGCATCAGAAGTGACTTGACCTAGAACACTGTTTAAGAACTTGTCTTCGTCAACTTAATAGTAAAACCTCCCGACTGATACTGACAAAGTAAAATACCTCCAACTCAACATATAGGATCTAAGATGGAACACTTTTCGAGTATCTTCCTCTATATTTATAAATTAAGTGATTGTAATTATTTAGAGAATGCTATCTTTACTTTTTCGTCTGCTATTCCTGACAATGCGAAGGATGTCATCTCGTTGTTGACGAGATCTTACGAGACCGTAAACTGCATCAGTTCGAATCGGGTTAACTTCTATCCTATCTGCCTTATTTACCGAAATTTTATTGGAAGCGATATTCTTAAGGTACTAAGTCAATCACAAAAGCTCAAGCAGTACTCTTTTGCGTTTATGGAGTTGATACTTGTCCTCGGTCGGCTGCGAGAAGATTTTTCCTGGAACGGGCACTATACAGGTCAATTACTTAAGAATTCCTTAACATCAAATATCATATAAAATGGTAATTGCAAATGCATGTAGATTAATTATAGTTAAAAATCGAAAATAACAAACTCAAATTTTATGTGGAAGAGGAGGGAAACGGTAAAAACAATTTTATCTTAAACTATTAATCCATCTTTTTGGCATCATTAAGCAAGTATCAAATAATACTCAAATTCAATTTTATTACTTCAGATAGGTGAAATATCAAATACAAGTTAAGATGAGTACAAAATGAGAGATTCCATCATTTTATTTTGGATATTGGTTTTTATAGATTTTTAATTTCAATTCATATTCTCGCTTTTGGTGACAAGCTAATAGATATTAAATTCTAAATAAACCTTAATTTCGGAAGGCTTAACTCAGTATTGCTAAAATCAGACTTTTTTTGTCATATTACTGGTATCTATTGCGTAAATACGGCATATATTTATTATTATTTTTTCAATTATTATATAAATATATTAAAATCAGTAAATGTTAAAATGAATAAGGCCGCCATTTGTTTGAAACGTTGAAGCGTGGCGCCACCTATCGTGGATGATTTCAATTAAGCCTGTAGAAGGATTTCCAAAGTGACTTCTTAAGACCGTTTCCAGGTTGTGAAAAATGAAGTAATTCAAGATTAAAACCCACAATTTCATTTGGTGAAAAATACTATGCCTGCGTTGAGGCCATGATATTTGCGATTATTTATCCTTGAGACAGGGTTTTCAAAGTTTATAAAGTAGAAAAGTTTAAATTTTAATAAAGTGGATTATAATTACTTTTAGAATCTCCCAAAATCGTCTTAACCGGGTTTTCTGTATTTTTCGGGTACAATAATTACTGCTCACCACGAACAATTATCGTTCTCCTGCTTTTACTCAAAAACTAATTTTTGACCCACCTTTTGGCTTCTTAAGCAAATATACAAAGCAAAAACCTATAAAATTGCATTAAATTTGACATTAAATTTGCATTTGACGAACGGAATTGAAGCAAATTCAGAAACGGGTTACTTCTGATTCTTTGGAAGAAGTAGCACCGGTTGACATTTGTGCTACTTACTTCCTCTTGGGTTCAACAAAAGAGGATCGATATGCGAAAAAAGAGAAATTGTACGAGATAACCTTTGTTGCCTTGAGTACTTTGTTTGCATGGCACTTCATGCGAGGTGATAAAATGGATGACTCAGGAAGCATATGCCTACCTATGTTTGTTTTGGGAAATATAAATTCCTCGCGGAAATGTTTCCTTCACATTCAAAGAATTTGAAAGTCCACTGCTTTAAAAGGAATTTCTGCTTTGTAAGAAAAATATTCAGAGAGAGATGGTGAATTGAATAAACTTTTGATTTAAATTAATTCGTCTTAAAAATTTACTGAGTAGTACGGTTTCCACAAAATTCAATTTAAAGGAAATTCCTTCCCATGCCTTCTCCCAATGGGCTAGAATCGGAAAAGGCTGACCAAGATGCCAAAAATTTTTTGGATTGGGGACTTAAAAATTTCGCATTATAATAGAGAAAAGATTGAATTTTAATCTTCCGTTTGCTATTTTTTTGCTATATGTACGCGGTAAAAAGATACATTGCGTCAAATTCGACCAATTTTTCCAGGAAAGGGTGGTCTTGGATTTTTCGGAGTAACAGCTGTGAAGCTGATGGACCGGTTTTAGTAAAATTGACGATGCAGTATCACAGTACGACTCTTTATCTATGGATTCGACATAGTTTTCGTGCTCATTTGACATTATAAGATAGACACTTTTTGTGGTCGAAATTTTGAAATTAAGAAAGGAAAATAAATGGGTAAATACGCGCCGGACTAACAAGTCTCTTGCATTAAGTTAAAATCTAATGTTTCTGAATGTGAGATATGAAGGTGAATTGATGAAAATGCCGCTTAGTACTTGGATTTAACCGAATGTCCGCCTCATTTGATAGACCAAATTTTTTACTGTTAACTGAATCTCTCTCTTCTTCTGCCTTGCTCTAATGAAGTTCCTCTTGACCCTCATGTTACTGAAGACTTATTCCATTTCTAGGAAAAGAAGATATGGCTAAACAGAACAATCTGCATCCCTCCTTCGTAGCAGATTTTAGCTTTAAGATAGGCTAAGAATTTCCCTATCAGCCTTGTCCCATGCGGAAAGTTAGATAAAAAGTCTCTATGAGTGTTTCATTCGGTCGCAAATTGGAGTTCTAATATATCGAATTCGGTAGTTCGGTAGTTCAGTGTACTGTGAGGTTTGGAACGTCTTGCAGAGATAGTGGGCTGAATCGGTATGTAAAATATAATTCCTATTTAACAATAATGACAAATATAGGTTTTTGACACGAAGAAAAACGTAGGTTATCATTCTTCATTTGTTGCGTTAAGCACGTAAATTTTGCTCGATTTTGAACTGGTCGTATAATAAAATTCACAATATTAGGCGATGAGTTGCACAGGTCCATCAGGGAACAAATAGATTAGAAGTGTAATGAAAAAGTACCATTCTTTTCAATTTTCCGTGATGTAATGGAATTCTTACTTTTGTAAGTAACTGAGACGTTCTCCTTGAGCGAAAAGGAGACTATTCTTCAAAAATGTAATGCAAGGCAACCAGCATTACTCATTCTGTTTAAGGTCTCTCTTAAAACGCGGTTATTCTGGAAAGACGACTAGTATGGCACAACTGAAGATCTTCCTATTCGATATTAATATTTCACTGTATTTCAGCAAAGTTATTTAATTTATATTCACATCACAGTCACTCTTGTTTGTGTCACGAATACTAATGTGTTATAGCAATTCTTTTCCTCCTCATTTGTACATACAACATTTTTGAAAATTTCAACGCATAACAATCTGGCATAGAATGAAACAAGGAAAAACTGCCCCACTTCTCATTTTACCTAGTATGCTTCATGCCCTCTCCATAGGTTTTAGTGGCTACTTGTAACCATCCCATGTAATAAAATAAGGTGTACTTTCACTAAAACTCGAGATCCAAAAACCTGAACGACTTTCAAATTTTAGATAGTATTAATATGTCTACTCTCTGCGCATACAATAGGCTACTTTTGATTTATCTAAGTGTCCCCGGTTCGAATCCAGAAAGAAAAAGCGTTTTCATAAGAAATACATGTAAACTTCACTTCTATCGGTTACAAACTGTTTCTTTTGCAAAATTAAATAAAAATGAACATCCATACAAAGTCGAGAACGGCACCAAAAGAAAGGAAAGTGAATGAGGATTCTTATTTTGGTCGCGAAATATCGTTATAGACTAAAAATTTTGAGGATTTTGTCGAAACAAACAAAATTTTGTGAAATTTGAGACCTGAATACCTGAACCTGACCTCTCACAAGAATACAAGAAAATTCATTTATAGTAGCAGTAATGATATACATGAATGACAAACTATATGGAGATGAATCATTTTAAGTCAATTTGAGTATTTGCAGCTATGAATAGTTAGTAGTGTCGATTCGTAGGGTACAAGTTCGACCATTTAAGAAACTAAATTTAATCAGCTTGACTTTGCCAACGCTATTTCAATATAATGAAGCTAATTACTAATTGTGAGAAAGGATTGGCTGGGTTTTCAAATATCTTTGCATAGATTTTTGATCCTTGCTGTCTTATATTGTAAATCTCTTATTTTGTTTAACCCACCAGTATGCGCTGTATGTGTAATATATCATTAAATTTAAAAAGGGATAGGTTTCCATCAAGCCTACCTTTCAAGCCACGCTGCCCTGTGTCACCAGCTAATTTCCAATGTAAACTTGCAAAACCTTAATTTTCATCGTAGAACGTCGACCAAAAGACGCTGGTACTTCTCCTTGGGCGAGTGATAAGGCATATTAAACAAATTGTTTCTAATTTGAATTGTTTACAACTCTTCAAATCGCACTACACACGGTCAGTTTTGCGAAAACAGGTCAGGTTCCCTCCCGCGGTGAGGGTCTAGTGTTGAAGCCGAGAAAAGGTCCAAAAGGGTTGGGATTATAGCCCTCCCGAGGAGAAACCCTTGCCAGGTTAGGTTACCTGAAAAAAAAGCCCCAGAAAATCGACATCAACTGAAATTTCCATGCAAGTGCTGAGAAAGGGATGAAATCACAATCTGGATAAAATAGAGGCACCAAATCAATTCATTCGTTAATTGCAATTATAATCTAGGTCTTAGATAAGAGCGAGCGGCTCCCAATGATGATGAATCAAATTAGAAATTTGGTTACGATCATATTCAACAGTATCCTATTCCACACTGTAAATATTACTTTAAACGCAGTATAATTATTTTCATATTTTATTCCTTTGGGGTTGAATCAGCACGAAGAACATAAAATAAGAGTGTTAATATTCCCAATATCTGCATTATATACGAGGATAATTTTTATATAAGTATCGAAAATCAAAAGAAGAAATAGGTCATGTATGCTGAATTTTGAACTAATAGTAACATTAAAAACTGAAACTTCTTAGGAATGTGAATGAATTTTGCATCAGTTATTGAATTCGATGTAAAATTAATATATATAATAATATTTATAATTACAATACATTAGGGTATGATTCGCATATACTCAAGTAAATATCGAACGTCATGAATTAATAGATTCACTAAAATCATGCTCTAAAAATGGTTAAGTGTATATGAAATAACAGCTTTCGATATTAAATATTGTGTAAAAGCACTGAGTTACTTTTGTTACAGAGTAATATAAAAATGATTAATTAATGTTACTTACTAAAGCTGGAAGGAAGAGCCTCGGTCTTGCCCCCACTTGGCTGTCCGTTGGCACTCCAGAGAAATTATTCTGGTGTTAATACTCTTGCCTTGCTCTGCGTATTAATTCCAAAAAAGACGTCTAATGATGCAAAGAACGTGAATGATTTGCCGCTACTTAATTCACTGAATAGCATTTGCCATGTTTCTAATGCCATACGATAATCTTTCAACTTATTCAAGGAATAATGAAATAAATTCTTGGCCATTGGAGTTTCTCTTGGTTATTTCACTCACATTCATACCTCATAATATTCGGAATATTACGTGCGGATACAAAAATACTTTTCTAACTCACCTCACATGCTGACAGGCCAAACATTAATTGTCCAACTATGAACAATTCCTTCTTTAAAGCTTCTTCACACATCTATGAGGGTTTCCTAAGTCTTCTTAGCTTCTTCCGTACGAAAAATGTCAAAATTGGCGACGAATAACTTCGTTTTGCCGACACTATTACAAGGGCTACGCACTCGGGAAAAGCAATTCACCGCAGACACCGTAAATACTTCGATATCCATTCATCCTTTTTTAAAGGAATCACTTTAAATTGCACTGAATTTAATCTACTCAAACTCCATTTCACTCTAGGTTAAACTCGAAATTCGCAGTATGCAAAATGTAAAAGACACCGCCTTGAGCACAACCCGCTTAAAAAGACCGAAACTTACGAAGGTCGCATGGAGAACACGTTTCGTTATTCAGAAATTCCACAATCCTTTTTAAAAAACCGCGAAAACACGTCGAGACCTCGTGGAGAGATTGTCCATGCCTCTGTGAACATTAAATCTCAATGATGTTTTGTAAGTAAGTTATTCTAGAATGCTTAATATTGTTTTACTGAGGAATTTCAATCGGTGAGTGTTTAGAATGTGCTGTGTGATGTGGAATACCGTGATAAAGCTGTGTTTGTGCATTAGAAACTTTGCTTTACGATCGGTAATTTCTTTTGAAGAGTGAGTCAAAGTGTAGCAGTCAGAATATTCCATATTTCTTCACTTGAATTCTTTTGCAGAAGTTGACAAAAATTTGCAATATCTCTCTAACATATTATTATTCGAAAATTTAAGCTGAAATTTCACTTTAATTCAAGGAAATTCATTTTCCCCCTGAGCTTTCACTTCATAAATACAATTTCGGGAATATTCTCGATATTAAGAGCAAATATAATGTACGGAAATATTTGCTGAAATCGAGTTTGAATATTTGACTTTCAACGCATGATCATTTTCCTTTCCTAATCACTTATTAACTTCATCTTGATGATCGATTCAATTAAAAAATGAATCTTATTCGTATTTATCGAATTCTTCCTAACACATAATAATAGTATTTTTATCCTATCTTTCAAAGGTTGGGTTTCAATAAATAATTCTTGAAAGTCAACTTAAGGCTGGTGTTGAATTGATTTGAGATTTGAATTGTAACTGAGAATTTATTTAATTATCTTAAGTTCGGATATCGGCCATGGTGGTGGAGTGGTTATCATGCATGTTCTCCAACACTCGGATTCTCGGAAAATCAGAGTTTAGGAGGAATTTGGAGGAATCCTTGCAGGATCTCTGCGGGAATGGTCGTGTGTTTGTCAGTTATTAAAGTGGGTGTTATTGGGGACGTGTTTTCATTGAAGAAATTGTCATTATTATTATTATCATTTGGGAGAAACAGTCAACTGTAATTGTGAATGAGTTTTGGATCGAATTTCATAACCGATGCAACAGTTGTTATTTTTCTAAGTAATTTCAGGTTTTTTTTTAAATAGTCTCATGTTCAGTTTGAACCTATCTTTTTTCGATATTCGATGCTTATTTTATTTAAAAATGATCCTTATGCATAGCATACATTAGAAGTCTTATTGTTTTTTCTTCATAATCATCGGGTTGAATTAAATAAATTGAATAAAATGTTGAAGATTATTCTACTATGTAATTTACAATGCAGAATAGTATATCGTTGAATATGATCGTAACCGAAATCCCAATTTGGATCATCAGCAACTGTTTGCTCTTATGCATTATACATTAATTCCCTACATTTTATATACTATTAACAAATGGATTGATTTGGAGTTTTTATTTTTCTAGATTGTGATACCTGTTCTCGGTACTTGTATTACTTGGGAGTTCCTCCGATGTGATCTTGAAATGGCATGGAAGAGGAGTAAGCAAGATCAAGGCCTTCGGAGGACAAGTGGTGAGTTGTTTCAGAGCATGTAATAATATCCCTTAACCCCTGCCAATACGATTTTTATTCTGAATATCCTGCCCCTATTATTAACTATTTATTTTTTAAAATTTTGTTTCAATGGGATGGTTAGTAATAACATGATATATTTCAGTGCGTACACCCGATACTAAAATAAAAGCAGCAAAATGATAAGGCAGAGGAATGACTAAACTAATATTCAATTAGACAAGGTTCCATAATAGTACCTTCATTTCACAAATTACATGATGTAAATAGTATAACAATGATAAATAACTTTTGTGTTTTCTCCAGCGAAACATTCTTTAAAAAAATCAAGTTCTAATTGTAATGAAATCACCTGTAAAGCTAAAATGATCACCGAACCTCAATATTTACTATTTCTGTACAATAACAATATTGCTATGGTAATGCTAGTTTATTGACAAAAACTTCAGTCATACTCAGATATAGCCGGACTTATGGATTATATTTACACAAAGTACTACCTTATTATCAGTATAATGACAGTACATTAACAACACTATTGATAGAAATCTGAATTTAATTTAGAAATGTTTTAATCGAATGATTGTATTTCCCAAGCCACTTTTTTAAAATTTTGCCCAAATAAATTTTAGAAATTCTCGTTAAAATTCTTCCTTCACCAGGCAATAACGACATCGTACAAATAAAGAAATACATTTAAAAATAAATAAATGCATAACAGAAGGTATTAATTAGAGTAGATAACATCTTTCGGATATTATCACACGTATGTTTCTTAAACGCGATAACCTTTCGGTGGCCTTTGGTCTTCAGGAATTTCCTTTTGTTTCTGTATTTATCTTCTTTTATCTTCTGCAGAACACTCCTCCTTACTCAGGGTCGAAATACCTTTACTTTGTATTCGCCCACAGAAAAGGAAAGGATGTTTTGGTTGTGATGTACACACACAATTTACAGAAACGCCTGTGTAATTATCTGAAGGCCAAATGACTTTCCAATGCTTTCACTTCGAAGCTATTATCGTTTTAAACGACTGTGTATTTTCACTGCTCAGACTTTCAAGTCCCTTTTCGTGGTTCCACTTCTTTCCTTTATAAACAAACGAGTAAATATATGTTTTTTAATTCCATAATATCTCCATATGTCACTTGTAAGATGCATAAAGCTCCGTTTTTCTCCAGATTCCACAGTACTATATAAAAATAACCTTAAATTTTTCAATTAGGTTAAAAACAAGAAACAGTCACAAGGAGTAGCTCAAAGAAAGATATTGTGTAAGATAAAACAATTGTTTCCGCCCGGGATCGAACCGGGGACCTTGCGCGTGTGAGGCGCACGTGATAACCACTACACTACGGAAACCGATGATTAACTATCGTAATAAATTTCTGTTTGTTTTCTCACAGGAAATTTAATTTACCATTAATGCCATTCATTGTGCTTTCATTTAATCTTTTGTAGCTTTTAGGTTATTTCAGGATATTTAGAAGGGAAACAAATAGGTAATTTCCACAGAATATACATCTATTACAGCTAGTTTCACTCTACGTTTTAGCAACTTCACTGAAAAACCTGAAGTTGTTCAATTATCATGCAATCCTTTCGCAGTAAATATTTATTATGCGGGAAATATTGCGTGATATAAAATACTCATCCCTATTATCACTTTGAACACTTTTCAGGCGGACAATGGTGGGTGACTGAACCTTATTGTCCTTAAGAATCACGAACGGGAATTAAAACGATTTGAGCATCTTCCCCCGACTTGCCTTTCATCGTATAGATAAGAAAGAGCCTTAAAATGTCTTAAAAATTGCAAATTAATTCCGTATCCAAGTGAAGGCTTCCGGAAGGTGTGTTTCGCATAAGGCATTATAATTATCAATATCTACATCTACATAAATACCCTGCGAGTTGCCTTTAGGCCTGTGGCAGTGGGTGTTAACACCGAACAGTTATGCTGCTTTTCAGCATGTTATTATCGCGTATTGTTCATGGAAAGAATGGGTCCATAAGAGAATAATACGACCTCTTATAGGATCCATTTATGTTATTTTATTCTCATTATCGGATCGACCGAAGTAGCAGAGAGGTAGCATAATACAGACTAGACCTCTGAAAACTTGTCTCTACATTTACCAAAGAATCTCAATCTAGTCTCATTTCTTTTGAAGGGTTCCCAAACTTCATGTGATAGCATTTTGTAACGGTTGCCTTTTTCTCGTGCCATTTTTTAAACAAACTTATCAACCCGTTTCACCCGCTGGATCTCATAAACAATTCAGATCGTTTTTCATTTATATAGAATACATTGTTATGAAGAGGGATAAATTTGATTGCCCGTTGTTTCATATATGCCTATTTCAGAAGGAGCAGATGTATGCAGTTGTACACTTTGTAAGATGCATGCAGCTCCGTACTTTTACTGGGGAATTCTAAATTGCTATATTATAATAGCCTTATTTTTTCCAAAAGTCAAAAACAAAAAAATATTCTCGAGGAGAAGCTCAAAAAGAGATGTTGAGAAAGATAAAATGATTGTTTCCGTCCGGGATCGAACCGGGGACCTTGCGCGTGTGAGGCGCACGTGATAACCACTACATTACGGAATCAGATGTAATAATCTGTCCTACATTCTTTGCTTTTTGTAACAGCAGTGAGCATTAAATTTACAATTAATAGTACTTGGCTACCTTGGTTAGCATTCATTGATATATTGTTGTAGCCTTTCCTCCAATTTATATTCACGAAATACATGCTGAAATCCAACAATATTTGGAAATAAAGTTGTGTTGCTGCATTCTTAAAATTCATCGAATTCTTTTTTTAAACTTTACAATGGATATAAAAGTGGAAATTTCAGTAATATATGGGTATAGTACCAGACGAATCAAAGCGTTCCCATAAGAAACATATTGATAGTTCGTTTTTATGCTTTTCAGGACTTACTTTATTTGTAGAATTAAATTAAAAAAGTAATGGCCCTATAAAACCAAAACCTGCACCAAAAGAAGATTTCTAATATAAATTCTAATTTCGAAAACTAGAATTTAATATTTAATTTTGCTAGGCAACATAATTGTTGATCGGACAAACGAAACGATAAAATGTATGTTTCCGCCCGGGATCGAACCGGGGACCTTGCGCGTGTGAGGCGCACGTGATAACCACTACACTACGGAAACCGACATATCAAACTATCCTTCATTCTTTGTTTTCTCAAACCTCAGTAAACGTTGAATTAACCATTAACTGTAATTGACTACTTTGATTAGAATTAGACCGTGTGCTCAGAAAATGTAACTTATCTTACTGAATTTTAGCAATTAACATTTTATAGGAATTGGAAGCTTTTAAATGCTGTAAACGGTAGTAAATTATTTAATCTTCTCTCTTATGTTTTCGAGTTGCTAAATGGCAGGCTATTAAGATAATTTGTCGCATACATAATCGGACATACTTTGACGGTTCCTAATTACAATTCATAGTTTAGAAATATATTTAGCAATTTCCTCGCTCCCTAAAATCTTCAGTTAAACTTCTCTTGCATAATCAAACAGCTTTTTTTATAAAACTATTTAATCATGTAAATTACTTTAAAATTCTACAGTTAAAAGATTAAAGGAAAATTTGTATTATTATGCTTGAACCTCTTATACCCACCCTCTTTAAGGAATATATCATTAGCATAATTTAAATATGTTTTCAAAGCCTTGTGCTATCATTTCCGCTGAAGATGACTATTCACTTATCATTATGCTGTTCTTGGTGTTTTGTAGTTCATATCATTGCGTTGGTATAATTTGCGAAAGCTACGGGAATATTGCTCCTATTTGAATAATATTGCTCCGATTTCTCCGATGATGTTATCGGTAATAGAACATGTTATACCAGACAGCTAGGATTTGAATTTCTTAGCCGCACTTTAGGATTCTATTTACACAAAGTACTACTTTATTAACAATAACATTATTATTAGACAGTACATAACAACACTATCGATTAAGTGAGGTTAATTTAAAAATGTATTAATCGAATGATTGTATTTTACAATCAGCATTTTTTTAATTTTCCCAATTAAATTTTAAACTTCTCGTTTAACTTTATCCTTGAGTTCATTACGCAATAATGACATCGAACAAATAAAGAAATACATTTTAAAATAATTAATGCATAAACGAAGGTATTAATTAGAGTATTTAACATCTTATATTTCGGATATTTTCACACTTTTTTTTCTTAAGCGCGATAGCCTTCCGGTGGCCTTCGGTCATCAGGAATTTCCTTTCGTTTCCGTATTTATCCTTTACTATCTCATAGAACACAGATCCTTTGTTACTCAGGGCCGAAATACCTTTACTTTGTATTCGCCCACAGAAAAGGATAGGATGTTTTGGTTGTTATGTACAGACACAATTTACTGAAACGCCTGTGTAATTATCTGAAGGCCAAATGACTTTCCAATGCTTTCACTTCGAAGCTATTATTGTTTTAAAAGTGTATTTTTGCAGACCTTTAAGCAGTCTTTTTAAAAGAAATTTTATCGTTTGAAGTTAAGCAGTATAGATTTTCAGGGAATTAGGTTATCACGTTAGGGAATCACGTTATTACATACCCATTCAGGGAAAGCAAGATCAAGGCCTTCGGAGGACAAGTGGTGAGTTGTTTCAGAACATATATTAATATCTCTTAACCCCTCCCAATACGATTTATCTTCTATATATCCTGCCCCTACTCACTATTTATTTTTTAATTCTTTTTCAATGGAATGGTTAGTAATAACATGATATATTTCAGTGCGTACCCCCGATACTAAAATAAATGCAGGAAAATGATGAGGCAGAGGGATGACTAAAATAATACTCAGTTAGAAAAGGATCCCTAATAGTAACTTCATTTCACAAATAATATGATGCAAATAGTGTAACAATGATAACGTTTGTATTTTCTTCATCGAATTATTCTTTTTAACTTTTTGCAGGGAATAATTTGCCCTATTTCCAGCGGAAATTCTAGATCCAATCTCTTTGGCCAATACGTGACCCTGGTCTCCAAATATTTTATCCGCTCTACCATCATTATTTGGTTGAATATTATGTTTAATAATTGTGCAACTTCTTGTTCCCGACTCTAAAGTGAGCGGGGAAACATATTTACTAACATAAAAACACACATTTCTTCTTTATTGAATAAGATAGTTACAAGTAGCCATTGAAAAACACGGAGAGGGAATGAGGTTTGCAGGGCAAAATCAGAAGTGGGGCATTCTTTCCTTGTTTTTCTTCCCGAACCAGATTACCATGCTTAAATAACATTTGGTTGAATGGTATGTCTCCATCTGATCCCCTCTTAGTGTGCTTTTTACCTTACATCGCATATTTTATTTTTTCTTTATAAACTTACAAATCCATTCTACCTTCTCCTTCCATGACTTGATCACTTGTCTCTTCAAACTCTCGCCAACTCTTCAAAGAAACAGTAGGTTATCGAAATAAGCAATGAACAGATTCATTCTATTGAAACCTTAAAATTCATCGAATTCTCTTTTATCTTAAAAGAAAGTTTACATTGGTACAAAATTTTGTTAGGCAACATAAAATTTGGTTGGTTAAAGGAAACGATAAAATATTTGTTACCGCCCGGGATCGAACCGGGGACCTTGCGCGTGTGAGGCGCACGTGATAACCACTACACTACGGAAACAGATATAACAATCTATCCTTCATTTTATAATTTCTTCCATCAAAAAAGTGTTAAATTTGCCATTAATAGTAATTGACTACTAATATTATTATTGTAGCTGTTTTCCATTTTACATTCACGAAATATTTGTTAAAATTTAACTTGGCATTAAAGTCGTAGTTGAAGCAATCATGAAATTCACCGAATTCTTTCTTTAACTTTACAAGGGATATAATAGTAGAAATTATCAGTAATGCACAGGTATAGTCCCAGACGATCTAAGCGTTCCCACAAGAAATACATGTAAAATTCTTTTTTCTGCTTTGCAGCCCTTACTTAATAATACATTTAAAGTTCATCTTTATGCATGCCTTACTTAATTTGCAGAATTAAATTATAAATAACGGCTCTATAAAACAGAAACTTGCACAATAAGGAGAGAATTCTAATATAGACTCTAATTTTGTTCCAAGAAAGAAAAACTGGAATAAAATTTTTAAGGAAACATTAAAGTTGATTAGTTATGCGAAACGATAAAATATGGCGGGACGAATACTCTAATTATCCTTTAATTTTAAATAATACTGTCAAGAAAAACATCTTCTTAAATATAATATATCACCTCCAACGTTTTATACTTTGGAAGGAAAATTTTTGAGGATTTCCTCTGTTTGCCTTCGTTGAATAGGTTTGCTTTGATTACGAAATGATTTCGCGAAATGTTCGCTTAAAAATCACCTTCATTTGGCTTTAAAGTCGTACTTGATGTATTGATTACTTAAAATTCATCGCATTCTCTTCTTTTTAGCCTCGAAAGAAAGGCTACGCTGCACAGTGGGCTAGAATCGAAAAAAGCTGGCCAAAAATACGAAAACGCTTTTCTTGAGTGCGGACCTCGAAACTTCGCATGATTGATTATGAATAAATCCTGCAAACAACTATTGAAGTCATTTACGTTCGATCCTTAACATTAAATTTATACAGGAGGTCAAATTTGACCAATTTTTGCGAAAATTTCCCGTTTCCGATTTTTCGCGAAATTCTTCAACTTCGAGTCGATTGTGAACCCAAACTAGGAAAATCATCGGGTAAAATATGATGCCATATTATAAATATGTTCTTTGTCCTTCGTGAGACTTAGTATCAATGAGTGCTGTTTAATATTTATATACTTTACATTACAAAATGGCCGACCCTTATTTTGGAACAAATTTTTACATAAAGCGAGGAAAATAGTAGATTGAGACATCGTGTGACACGGAGTTATTTACACCACGATAAGCAATAAACCTTCCTTAATGGGAATCTGAAATAAAATCTTGCCCCAATTTGCCCCAATAATATATAAGTCGACTTTTCGACAACGCTGCAAGGGCCAAATCCGCGCGGCGGAGCACCGTCCTCCATTACGCTCTCGTGTTTTGGGAGGAACAACGAGCAAAAACGATTCTGATTCGTTCTTTTTGTATATTTTGAGCATTATTGTACTTCGTACATATCTTAGATAACTATGTTTGTGATTTTGATACTGAATGCTTCTTCACTCTCACTTTCAACTATACTGAAAATTTTCTCACAAAATCGGTACAAAAAGCCATCACTTTGTGTAATTTCATAACAGTAATGAAATATAAGTTGTGATATTATTAAAATGGTGGCATATAGCGTAGCATTTTCTTCAAATACAAAAATTACCCACATCTGGAGATGTTTTGGTGACCGTCGTATTGCTCTGGAAAAGTTGGGCAAACTAAAAAAATTGAGGATCCATCGAGGCGAAGACAAATTCATGCCTCGCCTTATGACAGCAGACCAGGAGCAACACGAGCAACTCGTGACTTTTTAGCCAAAAACAAGACCACTGTGCTTCTTCAACCACCCTATTCACCAAGCCTGGCTCCATGTGACATTTTCCTATTTCCTAAGCTAAAAACCCCGCTAAAAGGAAAAATATTTGCCACCATTCGAGAAATAAAGAAAAATTTGACTATATAAAGCTTTGTATGAGTTCTTGGAAGGAGAACGAGTCTTACCAGGACAGTAAAGAATGAGGCCTTTTCTTTCCTCACTGTGCCATAATTTTAGGACTGTCCACATAAAGTGAAACAGTGAAGCTATGAAAAGCACAATTTATATTAGGAGAAAATGGATTCAAAATCACTCATGACTCAGAAGATTTCATTTACCATAGCCTGAGTAAATTCCAATATATATGTGGGATAAATTTTCTATATGAAACCAGATTGGTAGAAGTTCTAACCTACCCACAAATAAATATTACAAAAGAATCTAAATGCTATTCAATAAGCAAGAAGGTGAAAGAAATGTGAAATCAAATGATTCCCAAATTGCTACTCATTCTTACGTTCCTTTAAAATTTGCTTACAATTATATTAATAATGATTCCCAGGCTGGAGTTCAGATTTTGAAGTAAATCAAGTGGTTCACAATTAAACTCGTACACATACATACTCTGCCTTACCTTACATCAACCAACCCAGTTAGCTAATGAAATAAATGACAATACTCCTATATTCCCTAATAAGAATAATCTTACTTACCTATCTATCCTATATATTACCGGATTAATACGTGAAAATGCACGAAGAACCCCGTATTCATTAATCTCCAACCAGATATCCATTCATTCGATGGCATAGTAACACTGTTGAGTTACAGACATGAAATTTTGCAGAAATAGTGCAGGTTTGCCTACACCTTCGTTTCACATAAGAAATCCAAAAAAATATAAGTATCAAATCGAAGACTGTTTCTTTCACTGCCATATTTTGACGAAAGATCACCGATCGTAAACCTTAGTTTCTAATGCACAAACACACTTTTATCATGTTATTCCAAAAACACTTACAGCATATGCCAAACATACTGCGATTGATATTCCACCATGTACCACTACCCCAATATTTCTTAAAAAACTTGCTAATGTCAAATAATGAAAACTTGAAGTTCATGGAAGCCAAGGTAGTCTTTTCTTGAGGATATCAAGAGGTCTTCACGTGTTTCCGCCTTTTCAAAGAGAATTATGGTATAGAAAACTCTGACGAACGAAACTCATTCCTAACGCCACGTCACCTTCGAATATCTCAGTTCTATGTCTCGCTATGTGGATAGTGTTCAAAATGGTGTCATTTACATTTTCCTGAGGATTTCAAATATAACCAAGAGTGGAATGGAGTGTGTGTAGTGTGAATCAAGCGTTACATTCAGCGATTTCTTGGAAAAAAGTGTGAGTGGGAATCGAAGAATTACGGCACCTGTAGTGCATTACTTATTCTGAGTATATTCTTGTAATAGTAAAAGAAACAAGAAATAGTTATTCGCCATCTTTGAAGTCCGTTCCTAGGTAAAGGCTAAGAAGTCTGAGTCATATCTCGAAGAGGTTTGCAGAAGCTTTAAAACAGCATTACTTCGCAGAGGGACAATTAACGACAGCTTTACAAGCGTTTGATGGTGAGTCAGAAAGTATTCGTGCATCCATACCCCACATTCTGATTACAATGAGAAATAACCAAGAAGAGTTGCAATGGTTATTGTTTTATTCACTGGGTAAATTCGATCAAATACCATCAATATGACGTGTCAATAGGAACATTACGATTACAATTGAGTCTTATTGTATTATAGTAGAGTATTTAGGGAATTAAATAGTAGCAAATCATTCACTTCAAATAGTAGCAAATCGTTCATAAGTTTGCAAACTTAGACATCAGTTTCAAACCTTAAATAATGAATACGACGAGCAATAAAATGCAGAGCTTACACCAAAATCATTTCACTCCTCTCCTCTCGAAATAATATTTACTATTTACTCATTCATCTTCAGTCCCTCTCCATTTGTACTCTCCATTATGGTTTTTTGGCCGATAGAAATACTTTTATCGTTAATTTCATAGTACCATATCTTTTATCGTGATGTGTCTAAAAGAAAGGGAAATATCGAAGGATGTCGATATCAACGTCAGATTGTTTTAATTAATCTCAAATGCCGTTTCCTTTCAATCACCATCACCAACATATCAGGATTAAACAATGTTTAAATCATGTTTTATTGTGAATACTATTTTGTTAGTATAGCTAACAATCTGAAGTACATCCAGATACTTTTATCTTATGAGAAAGAGAATATTATAATAGTACCCCAAATAATATTTGTTTAAATTACACGAATTTATTACATTAATTTTTTGTTAATTTAATCTCGTCGTTTCAAATACCATTTATTTCGTTTTCGCATAAAATGGCCGTACGTCACAATGACGTCACACGTATCTATAACATATTTTACGTCAAGTTTTAAATACGTCATTTTAGAAGAACGTAATATTTTATACATATTTCAAATTGAAATTAAATTATGTTGAGACCAATAAAATTTTAATTTAATAATAATTAATAATTACGAAAATAGTAACAAATATCTCCAGTAGGGGGAAAAGAGGGGGTAACAGTAACAGCGATAAAGTGACCAATCAGAACTCACGATTTTGTTTAACCGTAGATTTTTGAAAATAGATCTCTCTTTGATCTGGAAACTTCGTCTGGTAGGACGTATTGGGGAATTTTTCGAGATAAGTGTGAACTTCTACGATTTATGTAGATTTCAGATTCGGTGATCGTGAAGAGTAAGTTTAGTTTAACGTAATAAATTGTACTTCTTAAGTCAAGATTATTACAAGATTAAATTATTACTTACAAGATTTAATTAAATTAAGGATAGGGAATTTTCCGACGTCAAGAGGACCACGGGACGTCTTGAGGATCCCTTTAGTTTTTGTAAGTATAATATATTGCTCCAATTTTAATTAGTGACATATTCTGCGCTTCAATGCAATATCTAATACCGTGAGCTGTTATTTTCATATACTTAATTATTTTCCGGTGTAATCATAGTACATATATTCATTCGTGACGCACGTTATTTTTCTGAGTAGCTACCAATCATGCTTTTGGATCATTCATTATTTATATGATCACATTTCTTATTGAAGAGCAATGAATCACAGTTATGTATGTATAATTTTATCCGAGTTCTGATATGTGTTGATATTTTATGTAAGAAGTAATGAATCTAATGTTCTGAATATATAATTTATCCGCGGGATATGCTACGAAATTTACCAGCAACCGGTTTAAAAGCGGTTAAATCTTCAAATATTCGCCGTTTACATACAGAAGAGACTTATTTTTCCCTTGTAGCCAACCGGTATTTCAACGGAAATTTCCGTTTGAATTTTTAAGTCTAACCTTGCAGTTAGTTTTTAATCAAATCAATATCACTGTTTCTTTCTTGTGAATGCGATTTCATTTCGAGATAAACCTGTGTTTTGTATTTAACTTCGATTTTGAACATTTTCATCGAATTTATACTTTTTTAATTAAATATTGCTATCAGACTTATGGACCAGGAAGATTTTCTCCAATTAAGATGAAATTGTTACAATTATATTGTATTAGGAGCCATAATTGGAAGAAATGTCTACTTTCTAGTGGAACTTATTCTCCTAATATTTTAATAAAATTTTTCAGATCAATCTTTGATGCTTAAATCGAATATGTAACAGATTAAGTATTATAATTTGATATTTGAAATTCAGTTCAGCTTTAAGTATTTGAATTCCTTAATAATCGATTTACACATAAGTTGCATCTGATTTCAGAAACAAAGTATCAGTAAGTCAGTAGCTTCTGATAATGTGTTGATATTTTATGTAAAAAGTAATGAATCTAATGTTCTGAATATATAATTTATCCGCGGGATATGCTACGAAATTTACCAGCAACCGGTTTAAAAGCGGTTAAATCTTCAAATATTCGCCGTTTACATACAGAAGAGACTTATTTTTCCCTTGTAGCCAACCGGTATTTCAACGGAAATTTCCGTTTGAATTTTTAAGTCTAACCTTGCAGTTAGTTTTTAATCAAATCAATATCACTGTTTCTTTCTTGTGAATGCGATTTCATTTCGAGATAAACCTGTGTTTTGTATTTAACTTCGATTTTGAACATTTTCATCGAATTTATACTTTTTTAATTAAATATTGCTATCAGACTTATGGACCAGGAAGATTTTCTCCAATTAAGATGAAATTGTTACAATTATATTGTATTAGGAGCCATAATTGGAAGAAATGTCTACTTTCTAGTGGAACTTATTCTCCTAATATTTTAATAAAATTTTTCAGATCAATCTTTGATGCTTAAATCGAATATGTAACAGATTAAGTATTATAATTTGATATTTGAAATTCAGTTCAGCTTTAAGTATTTGAATTCCTTAATAATCGATTTACACATAAGTTGCATCTGATTTCAGAAACAAAGTATCAGTAAGTCAGTAGCTTCTGATAATGTGTTGATATTTTATGTAAAAAGTAATGAATCTAATGTTCTGAATATATAATTTATCCGCGGGATATGCTACGAAATTTACCAGCAACCGGTTTAAAAGCGGTTAAATCTTCAAATATTCGCCGTTTACATACAGAAGAGACTTATTTTTCCCTTGTAGCCAACCGGTATTTCAACGGAAATTTCCGTTTGAATTTTTAAGTCTAACCTTGCAGTTAGTTTTTAATCAAATCAATATCACTGTTTCTTTCTTGTGAATGCGATTTCATTTCGAGATAAACCTGTGTTTTGTATTTAACTTCGATTTTGAACATTTTCATCGAATTTATACTTTTTTAATTAAATATTGCTATCAGACTTATGGACCAGGAAGATTTTCTCCAATTAAGATGAAATTGTTACAATTATATTGTATTAGGAGCCATAATTGGAAGAAATGTCTACTTTCTAGTGGAACTTATTCTTCTAATATTTTAATAAAATTTTTCAGATCAATCTTTGATGCTTAAATCGAATATGTAACAGATTAGGTATTATAATTTGATATTTGAAATTCAGTTCAGCTTTAAGTATTTGAATTCCTTAATAATCGATTTACACATAAGTTGCATCTGATTTCAGAAACAAAGTATCAGTAAGTCAGTAGCTTCTGATAATGTGTTGATATTTTATGTAAAAAGTAATGAATCTAATGTTGTGAATATATAATTTATCCGCGGGATATGCTACGAAATTTACCAGCAACCGGTTTAAAAGCGGTTAAATCTTCAAATATTCGCCGTTTACATACAGAAGAGACTTATTTTTCCCTTGTAGCCAACCGGTATTTCAACGGAAATTTCCGTTTGAATTTTTAAGTCTAACCTTGCAGTTAGTTTTTAATCAAATCAATATCACTGTTTCTTTCTTGTGAATGCGATTTCATTTCGAGATAAACCTGTGTTTTGTATTTAACTTCGATTTTGAACATTTTCATCGAATTTATACTTTTTTAATTAAATATTGCTATCAGACTTATGGACCAGGAAGATTTTCTCCAATTAAGATGAAATTGTTACAATTATATTGTATTAGGAGCCATAATTGGAAGAAATGTCTACTTTCTAGTGGAACTTATTCTTCTAATATTTTAATAAAATTTTTCAGATCAATCTTTGATGCTTAAATCGAATATGTAACAGATTAGGTATTATAATTTGATATTTGAAATTCAGTTCAGCTTTAAGTATTTGAATTCCTTAATAATCGATTTACACATAAGTTGCATCTGATTTCAGAAACAAAGTATCAGTAAGTCAGTAGCTTCTCGTAAGTGATATTCGGGATAAAACCATTAGAAGGTTTTTTTCCCGATGGTTATTTAATATTCACAGTGTAATTCAGTAATTAAAGATGCTGTAAATGGAATTTGGGTATTTAATTTCAAAATTTAAGCATATATTTATTATTTTTCAAAAGAATTCCTTTCTTGATTATCAAACAGTGTTTATTAATCAATAGAATAAAATATTAAAGTTTAAAACATTTATTATACTTTAGGCGATGTGGAAAAGTATATTTACAATATGGTCGCAACCAAAATCCTTACTTGAATCATTATCATGGTCAACCTCATGCTTTTATATATATGTACCAATTCTATCCACTATTGATTTAATTTGGTGTTTCTATTTATTACAGATTGTGACTTCCTCATCTTCTCAGCACTTTTTCCGTATGAGTTCCTCCTGTGTGACAGTGGAATGACACTGAAGATGCCAAGAGTAACCGGAGATCAACAAGTGGTAAGATATTCAAATACAATTAATAATAATTAATTTAACAATTAACGATATATATTTTCTTGTAACTTGTATTAAATCCAGAAAATCCGAGTACGGTGGATGAAGCTAAAACAAAATAAAACGTAACATAGCATTCGTGACTTCTTCAATCTCCTACAATTTTCAACGTATATTGACTCGTAGATAACATTCAGACGAGAAGACAGTTTATTAGAAAATGGTTTTATGACAAGGAGGGAAATATAAATAAATTATATGTTTGTTAGAATCCGTATTTCAATAACGTTTACTATTGTTATCATTTCCAATAATTTAATAATAAGATGACTGATGATGATTAATGATTACAATTTTCAAATGCATTTAATAAATTTTAAAATATGAAACTCTTTCCTTTGAATTATGATAAAATATCCAACTTAACGAACTCCAATGGCGTCATCAAATTATTCACTAAATACAAAATTCGATTGTCGCGACCTTTTTAGATTCTTCCTGTATTGAGTGAATCAATTCCAAACCTTTTGTTTGTGAATATGTGTGACATTGTTATTGTAAACACTTTATCTGAAATTGCATAAATAAACCCTGAGACAGTTAAAGCTTCGGAAAATCTGTTGTGGCTATCAAAATTCTAAAGCTGTAGTAACATTCATAACCTTTTCGTCTTCGAATTCCTGAACAATCGGTAACTTTTATTAAGATCTTAGTATTTTTATTTTTTGATCTAAAGTGATGATAGACTATATAAATCAGGGTTTGCATAAATATCCCGCTCTAATCAATCCTCTTCTGATTTCTTCCTGACTTATAATTCCAATTAAATTATGTCATAAACTAACGTCTGCGGCTATACAAATAATGTGATCTCTTTAGTCAATCATATCTTGAAATATAAAGACATGCTATGGATGAATCTACAATTCTTAAATGCATATATAACTTCCTATTCTCGCGGGTTTGCACGTAGGTTTTTAAGACTTAATAATTGTTCGGCGTCTTGTGATCTTACCCTTTGTTTCTTTTATCCGCTTTTGGTATCTACAACCAGCTACTTTTACTCTCATTCACATCCTCAAAAAGTAGAAGCACTATCATTTTTCTCTTTTGTATACATTCTTTGAAAATGAGAGGACTGAGAAGTATACATTGATAACTTAGAAAACCCTTCCCTATTATCCCAAGGACAGATGGCTCTCATTAGCTTTCTTTCACTTATGAGAGATAAGCAACCGAAATAGCCTTGTTTTCCCTGACTTTCGAGTCTATACCGAAGTTCAAGTTTCTAGTAAATTTTCGCGAGCAAACAAGGTTAACATACTTATCCTTATTCTTATTTTTCATGCGGTCAATCTATATGCCATTCATTGTGTTTTAACATGATCCCTATCAATCATCAATTTACAACTCGCTTCAAATGCTTCGTTACTATTTGCAGTGATTTTTCACTTCGACTACAATTACAATATCTAATTCAAAACGCGATATGCTTTCTCTGTTTGTTTCCAAGAAAATATTTAGGTAGTAGTTTTCACACTTCGTCTATTGCTCAACATCGTTATCTGTTGCATAAATTTTCAAATTTATAATTATAAAATATGTTAGATTAGATTTTCTATGACTTTGACTTTCGAAACTGCATTCATTTTCATTACTGAAATAAGTTATGTTAGTAGAGGTATCTCACTATACTTGCCATTCTGATTCCATTTGTATTTCGAAAGAAGTTCGTGACCTCAATTTAGATTGATTGACATTTCTTAAGGCTCTATCCCGTACTTTGGTCACACAGGAGCAAATTACCTTATTTTGTCACAAATTAGCAACTTAAAATTAAATTAGCATTAGGTAATTTCGGAGCAAAATATTTCTCTTCGTAAAATGTATTTTCACTAACGACTCTCATAAAATTTTCTAATGCTTTCATTCAGTTCGCAAACTTTTTCCCGTTCCAAAACAACTCCAGATGTGGGCAATTTTTGTATTTGAAGAAAATGCTACGCTATATGCCACCATTTTAATAATATCACAACTTATATTTCATTACTGTTATGAAATTACACAAAGTGATGGCTTTTTGTACCGATTTTGTGAGAAAATTTTCAGTATAGTTGAAAGTGAGAGTGAAGAAACATTCAGTATCAAAATCATAAACATAGTTATCTAACATATGTACGAAGTATAATAATGCTTAAAATATACAAAAAGAACGAATCAGAATCGTTTTTGCTCGTTGTCCCTCTCAAAACACGAGAGCGTAATGGAGGACGGTGCTCCGCCGCGCGGATTTGGCCCTTATAGTGTTGTTGAAAAGTCGACTTATATTTAATTGGGGCAAGATTTTATTTCAGATTCCCATTAAGGAAGGTTTGTGGCTTATCGTGGTGTAAATAACTCCCTGTCACACGGTGTCTCAATCTACTATTTTCCTCGCTTTATGTAAAAATTTGTTCCAAAATAAGGGTCGGCCATTTTGTAATGTAAAGTATATAAATATTAAACAGCACTCATTGATACTAAGTCTCACGAAGGACAAAGAACATATTTATAATATGGCATCATATTTTACCCGATGATTTTCCTAGTTTGGGTTCACAATCGACTCGAAGTTGAAGAATTTCGCGAAAAATCGGAAACGGGAAATTTTCGCAAAAATTGGTCAAATTTGACCTCCTGTATAAATTTAATGTTAAGGATCGAACGTAAATGACTTCAATAGTTGTTTGCAGGATTTATTCATAATCAATCATGCGAAGTTTCGAGGTCCGCACTCAAGAAAAGCGTTTTCGTATTTTTGGCCAGCTTTTTTCGATTCTAGCCCACTGTGCGCTGGTATAAATCTTTGTTAAGAAGCACAAAAGTTGATCGGATAAATGGAACCATAAAATGTTTGTTTCCGCCCGGGATCGAACCGGGGACCTTGCGCGTGTGAGGCGCACGTGATAACCACTACACTACGGAAACCGGTATAATAATCTGTCTTTAATTCTTTGATTTCTCCAACCGCAGTAAGCAGTAAATTTACCAGCAATAGCAATTGACTATTTGCGACGATCGGCGTGAATTTCAATAAAGTAACGCCAATAACCCTGAGTTAAGCTTTTATTCGTTACGATTGGTTTGTTGTTGTGAATGTAGCATAAGTTTTCGAAAACTCACCTACTGGAAAGGAAAGACTAATGGAGAATTCAGAAGAACCTGTCAAATACCTGTCAGTTAGAGAATAAGTCAAAAGCTAATTCTCTCCAGTGAACGAATGGGCCTCGAATCCTTGGCAGAGGAAGTATTAGTCGTGGAAAGGAAAGTCGTGGTTATTGACCGTCGATTGCGAGAATCCGAATCTTTCAAGTCAAATGACATTTTATAGTGAATTTCATCACTGTGGTAAATCTACTTATCAAAGGGTATATAGGTATCTTTGGAAACTAAATTTTATTTTCGTTCATTTCTCCAATAAGAGAATATTAAGATAAAAACTCATTTAACTCGAGCGGAATTCGAACTCGAGCCCTTTTATACAAATCAGTTACGTCAGGCAGCTAGACTCTCAACTCTTAATTAGCAATTAGTTCCATTTATGACATTTACCAAAAACTGAGAACTCGATTTTAACTTCGTTTTATTATTAACTAATTTAAATAGGTCTGCAAAACCTCGACCAAAATATTTTATAAAATCAGAAGTCAATAAAATACTTATCTATAATAGAGCGAGATTTTTGTCAAAATGTCTTCTTTGACTAAAATAAGCTCGGTAAATAAAGACGAATTATTCTTATTATTTATTTTTCGAACCATCTACATTTTTTAACCTTTCGTGCCTGTTTTCGTTTATCTTCGACGGAAAAATTCCTACAAAAACAAACAAATGAGTATATAGTGTACAGAGCCCATAGTTTTCTTACGCAAAAGAACAAATGCCGTGTATACATGATGCGGTATTATGTTTGTTGAAAGTAGGAACCAAGCTTCTTTCAACCCTTTTTGGCCTATAACAGCGAGACTTCGGATCATCGAATTATTATTTTTTTTTCATCTTTAAAGAAAGGCTAAAGTGCTATAAAACTGTGTCAAGAAGCACAAAAGTTGATCGAATAAACGAAACGATAATATATTTGTTTCCGCCCGGGATCGAACCGGGGACCTTGCGCGTGTGAGGCGCACGTGATAACCACTACACTACGGAAACTGATGTAACACATATCTTTCATTCTTTAATTTCTCCAACCTCAAAAAGCCTTTATTTTCACCATTAATATTAATTGACTTCTTTGATTAGCTTTTATTGATACATTATTATAGCCATTTTCCATTTTACATTCACGAAATACTTGGTAAAATTTAACTTTATTTGGCGTTAAAGTCGAAGTTGAAACATTATAAAATTCATCGAATTCTTTTTTTAAGTTTACGAAATACATAATAGTGGAAATCATCATTAATGTACACATATGGTCCCAGACGAGTCAAAGCGTTCCCACAAGAAATACATGTAAAGTTCTTTTTGATGCTTTGCAGCCCTGGCTTAATTTGCGAAGTAAAATTACTATTAATTGGCCCTATAAAATCGAAATTTTCACCAAAAGAAGAGAATTATAATATAAATCCTAATTTCGATCCAAGAAAGAAAGGCTACAATGGTATGAAATTTTGTTAGGTAATATAAAAGTTCATCGGAGAAACGAAACGATAAAATGTTTGTTTCCGCCCGGGATCGAACCGGGGACCTTGCGCGTGTGAGGCGCACGTGATAACCGCTACACTACGGAAACCGATGTTCCTCGTTTGTAAAAAACTTTTATTTGTTTTCTCACAGGAAATTTAATTTACCATTAATGTCATTCATAGTGCTCTCATTTAATGTATCGTAGTTTATTTCAGAATATTTAGAAGGGAAACATATAGATAATTTCCACAGAGTAACATCTATTACAGCTAGCCCTTGTCCTCAAAGTGAGGGATGACTGAACACTATTGTCCTTACAAACGCGAATGAAACGATTTCAGTGTCTTCCCCCATTTGGCATCTTCCCCCTACTTAACCTGTAAGTCATGCGTCATATAGATAAGAAATAGCGTTAAAATACCTTTCAATTTGCAAATTTACTACAGGAAAATGTAAGCCGTGATACCGATAGGGGAAAAATTTTTTTCGAGACTACTATTCATTGCGCAGTTAGAATTCTTGGCCATTTCAAAGAGCAGGGAATACGCATTTGAAAGTAGGTGTACTCACAGAGATGTTTGGTGCCGAAGAACACATACTTTTCGATTTTTTGCCTTTATTTTCCCCCATTTTTGAAGATTTCTCGAGCCCCGTTAGGGCGATAGGTACAAGCTTCCCATCCTACGTATGATTACTCTCATTCCTCTATACTGTACGGTTATTCGGAGAGAAACAGGGATGCTGGAGCGGGACGAATACTCTATTTATCCTTTAGTTTTAAATAATTTCGTTGAGAAAAACATCCTCTTAAATATATCATCTATAACGTTTACATCTGGGAAGGAAAATTTTACGTGTATTGTATCTATGCAGTATTATTTGTACACTGTAAGATATCTACAGCTCTCTTTTTATCCGGAACTCTTAAGTACTATATTATATTAGCCTTACTTTTTCCATAAGTTTAAAAACAAAAAATAGTCCCAAGGAGTAGCTAAAATAAATTGTGTAAGATAAAACATTTGTTTCCGCCCGGGATCGAACCGGGGACCTTGCGCGTGTGAGGCGCACGTGATAACCACTGCACTACGGAAACTGATGATTTGAAACAATTTATCTGTGATTCTTTCGTTTCTCCATTCTTAAAAGTTACATTTACCGTTAATAGTAATTGACTACTTAGATTGGTATTTATTGATGCATTATTATAACCTTTTTCCATTTTCCATTCAGGAAATTCTTGCTTAAAATCAACTACGTTTGGCGTCAACGTCGTAGTAGTATTCTTAAAATTCATCGAATTCTTTTTTTTAACTTTAAATGGATATAAAAGTGGAAATTATCAGTAACGTATAGGTATGGTCCGAACGAATCAAAGCGTTCCCAGAAGAAACAATTTTAAGTTTATTTCATGCTTTGCAGGCCTTACTTAATTTTCACAATTAAATTAGAAGTAATGGCCTAATAAAACCAAAACTTGCACCAAAAGAAGATTTCTAATACAAATTCTAATTTTGAAAATTAGAATTTAATTTGTAATTTTGCAACATAATAGTTGATCTGATAAACGAAACGATAAAATGTTTGTTTCCGCCCGGGATCGAACTGGGGACCTTGTGCGTGTGAGGCGCACGTGATAACCACTACACTACGGAAATCGATATAATTATTTATCCTTCATTCTTTCCTTTCTCCAACCGCAGTAAGCATTAAATTTACCATCAATAGCAATTGACTATTGGCGACTACCTTGTAGTCAATAAACCTCAAATATTGGCTACCTTGTTTAGAATTTATTGACACATTATTATAGCTTTTTTCCATTATACGTAGATTCAGGAATTAATTTCTAAATTTCAACTGTATTTGGCTTTAAAACCGTAGTCGAAGTATTCTTAAAAATTCATCGAATTCTATTTTTTAACTTAAAAAAAGGATACACTGGTATATAATAATATATAAAATACCCTAATTCTTTTATATATAATAATATATAAAAGAGAGATGGTATAAGACCTCTAAGAACGTGAGAACTCTATTAGAATACTCAACAAATGCATGGTATCCGCATGATAAAATTCATATCAGAGAAAGTTCAACGGAAAGGAGCTAGGTATGTGTTAAGGAGACATGAAAAAAATAGCGTTACGAAATTATTAGATATTCTCGGTTTGGAAACGTTATAAAAAAAAACTGGGAGTAAATCGACTTGTAGTCATCTATTAGGTCCGAAACGGAGGAGAGGTATGGATGGAGTTGAAGAGCAGAATAGAGGAACCACACATTATATATACATAGCGAGAGGGGATCATTTACAGAAGTTAAAACTGAGGAAACAAAGAAGTGATGTTGCGAAGTATTCATTTATAAATAGAGGGGTCAAAGATTGGAAGATGTTGCCTGAAGAGGTCTTCAAACACTTACCTAAAATAGAAAAGTGTTCAATAGTAGATGTTGTAGATTAAATTATTAATTAAGTAAGTATTTAATTAAATTAAATAAAAGGAGTGAGAATTGTTATGTTTTTATTATTTTGACATTTGTAAACGTGACGATGTGAAAAAGAGTAAGTGATAATTCTGACTAAAAGAAACATTATAGTGAAGTGAGGTTTCTGTAAATTGAGGATATATGTGGTGTAAATGTTTTGGTGGGGATGAAAAGTAGGTATGTGTAAATTAAGTCTTGATGTAGTTTAGTGGTGTTTAAATACTGTACTGTGTGGGTAGTAACGTTAATTGTGGAATATTTATCTGTGTAACATCGAAGTTGGGAATTTAATTATCATCCCTATAGATTATGGTTAGGGCTGCCACAAGAAGTAATTCTACTCGCAACATATTTACTAATAAATAAATAATATTGCTAGGCAACATTAAAGTTGATTAGTTATATGAAACGATAAAATATTTGTTTCCGCCCGGGATCGAATCGGGGACCTTGCGCGTGTGAGGCGCACGTGATAACCATTACACTACGGAAACCGACACAACAATCTATCCTTCATTCTTTAATTTCTCCAACAGTAGAAAGCATTAAATCTACCATTGATCTGCTAACAGTTTTTGATTTGAAAACTTTTTGTAAGGTATAATTTGCCCAATTTCAGCGGCAATTCTAGATCTTCTTGGCCATGACGTTATCATTAGTGACCCTGGTTCCCAAATATTTTATCTGCTCTACTATCATTATTTGGTTGAATAGTATGTCTCCATCTACACTTCTCTGTCTGCTTTTTACCTTACATCATATATTTTATTTTTTCTTTATTAAGTTACAACCCCATTCTACCTGCTGTTTCCCTAACCTGCTCACATGCCTCTTTATACTCTCGCCAACTCTTGATAAAAATTGCAGGTCATCGAAATAAACAATGAACTGATTTATCCAATTGAAAACCTTAAAATTCATCGAATTCTTTTTTAATTAAAAGAAAGGCTACATTGGTTTACAATTTTTGTTAGACAACAAAAAGTGGATTGGTTATAGGAAACGATAAAATGATTGTTTCCGCCCGGGATCGAACCGGGGACCTTGCGCGTGTGAGGCGCACGTGATAACCACTACACTACGGAAACTTACATATCAATTTGTCCTAGATTCTTTCATTTGTCCAACAGTAGGAAGCATTAATTTACCATTGGTAGTAATTGACTACCTTGAATAGCATTTATTGATACATTATTATAGACTTTTATCTATGATAGATTCAGGAATTAATTGCTGAAAATCAACTATATTTGGCTTTAAAGTCGTAGTTGAAACATTCTTAAAATCCATTGAATTCCTTTTTTAATTTTACATGGTATATAATAGAAGAAATTATCGGTAATATACAGGTATGGTCTCAGACCAATCAAAGCGCTCCCAGGAGAAACACACGTAAAGTTCATTTTTATGCTTTGCAGGCCTTACTTAAGTTACAGTATTAGAAATAATGGCTCTATAAAATACCGAAACTTCCACCAAAAAGAAGATTTATAATACAAATTCAAATCTTGATTCAAGAGCTACCTAAGAAAGAAAGGCTGCACTGGAATAAAATTTTGTTTAGCAACATGAAAGTTGATTGGTTTTAAGGAACGATAAAACATTTGTTTCCGCCCGGGATCGAACCGGGGACCTTGCGCGTGTGAGGCGCACGTGATAACCACTACACTACGGAAACCGATATGGCAATTTTAATTTCATTCTTTCGTTTCTCCAACAGCAGTGAGCATTAATTTACCATTAATACTAACCAGTTCTCTTGACGCCTATGGTCTCGACTCTAATACGATTGCAGGGGAAGGATAAGCCCTAATCTTTCTTTCAATTGTCCTTCATCTAAAGTAAGTTATTTATAAATTAAATTTAGTTCCGTTTTTGATGGGGATTTATTTTTATGGGCATTTATTTTGATGGGGATATACTCTAGTTGAGTATATTCATATTTTGGAGATGCATATCCAAAATCAAATGAGAATTAAAGTTTTACTTTCCACAATTTTTATTTTTTTACTTTTCACAATTTTAATTTCCACAAATATTGTGGAAAGAAAAACTATTAATCCTCATTTAGAATTTAATTTTAAATTTAAATTTAATTTAAGAACTTTAATTTTCATTGAAGATGAATTTCCAGATATATACACCAAATATCAGTTAATACTTTTAACTTAGATGTCCTGTCTTTTCCCTTATTTTTATGTCATTTTCCAATTATTTTGGGGCCTTCAAGAGATAGAGGCCCTAAGATTTATTTATCAAATTGGTAAATCTGGCGTTGGTGTGCATAACGATATTTTTCGCAAGGATTTCATCTAAAAGACTGCGCTGCGTACTTCGAAAGAAAATATTCCCGCAGTCATTCTCTCTTTGTAAACATTTTCCATGCCATTTATGCTTCGTATCGCATGCTTACTCATGCAGTTCTTTTGGAAATCACAAAGATCGTTACCCACTAAGTCTTTTCGAAACTACCGAAAATCGCCGGAAGGAAAAAACAGAACCACAACATTTGCAATTTCGGGCGTTGTTGGCCATAAAAGCGCCTCTGTCGTCAGAAGAAGGAACTATTCGCATTTGGACCGAATCCAACTTAGGCCAACTAAATTCTCGATCGCATTACTCCTTTAGGTCCGATCGTAAACTCCGCTTCTTGTGACAGATTGTTTTCCGATGACGGAGTGTTGCTAGGAGACGGGATAACTTTCGCGGTATTTTTTGGCAGAAAGATTTCTCGTATATCGATGTCGGATCATTTTCACTGGAGAAAGATGAAAAATGGCGAGACTTTCCGACTAGGATTTCCATGTAAAGGAGAAATATAAATATGAAAGTATACATTCGATGTTGGTGTAGATTATATTTAAGCTCTCTTCAAGCATTTGTTTATCAATTTCTGAAATGTTGAATCATGTATCCAAATATTCAGATTTATATTTTGATTCATTTTCTATGAAGAGGTTTTATTTATGTTTGAGTTAAGTCGAAAAAGTAAAAAATATGTCACGAATTCTGTGTTTCCATACCATCCTTTGATTTTGAAAGTTATGGAAAATATGCGTTTCTATAAATAGCGTTGAAATGTGAACGCGTTTCTATAAACGGGGGAACAATGCATACGTTTCTCTACAAACAACGCAACAATACAGACACTCTTCCCTTAGATAGTATAACAATGCAGACATTTTCTCATAAACAGCTCAACAATGCGGGCATTTTCTTATGAACAGAGCATCAATTCAGACATTTCTCCCTTAAATATTGCGCCAATATAGTTATGTTTCTTTTAAAAATAAAGACGCTACAATGAAGACAAACAATAAAGACACTGTACGTTAAACAGCACAATAATGCTATAAACACAGCAACAATATGAACTCTGTCCCCTTACATAAAGCGACAATGTAGACATTTTATTTATAAACAACAGCATAACAATGCAAACGCGTTTCTACAAACATCATAAACAAAACACATTCTCTAAATTGATTTTATTAAATGCCGTCACATACATTATATATACATTCTTATGAATATCTCGTAATACTTATATAACTTCAGAGAGACTTTTATCTTATATATTTTATGTATGTCAAGGAAAGGAGTTGATCTTCAGAAAAAGTGATCAAGTGTAAGATTTTTCTGGCGGTAAAAAGGTGGTGATTTATGGATGACTCGGAGAGAATTACGGTGTGGCGGTGCCAACGCCAAGGATCCGTGGGCGATCTTTGATTTATTGACGGAGATTTTTCTTTAAGTGTTTCACTCCAAAATGTCTTGTTATGAAACGGCTTTGTTTTCGCTGATGTGGTAGAATGTAATTCTGTCATTCTCAGACTGATAAATTATTTGGATTTTTTTAGAAATATAGGGAGACTACATCCCACAAGCAAATCTAGTTTCGTAATATATTATGGATAGAAGGTGTAACAATTTATGCAACAATATGCAAATGTAAATATTATGCAACAATAAGCAAATATAATTATTATGCAACAATGGACTAAAAGAATTTACGTGCCAATTATTATAGGGGATGAAAGTAAGGTTCCTATTTAATAATTATGATTTTGGGCTAAAATTCGCATATCAGAAATCAGAATTTCTGTCCATTTACTGTTCTTCGCTTTCACATATGAATCCTATCGAAAGAAATTAATGAAATAAATCTTTTAGCAAGGAATCCTTGTTTTTAAATAGAAGGGTTCTACTCTAGAGTAGAAATATGGAATCGGAACCGAACCGTAAACTTAAAGCGAAAAAAATCGTTAATTTTACCGGAGATCATTTCATAATTTTACCAGATCATCGATTCAGGTTCTTATAAAGTATAACAGTAATCATATGTAATAAACATGATGATGGGAATAATTTTCTTAGGGTTTCTAACTCGTAGGAACACAATGCAGTTGGTTTCGAATCTATAAATCAAAGCCTTTATGAAATAAATGGGGAACGGACGGACGGACGGACGCACATTATATAGAAGAAACTGTTTAATATGTAGTTCTATTGAAGTTTATTTCTTCGTATGAAATTTTAACCTTCTTTCATCAATTTTTATTAATAATTATTTTTGTCCGAAACCTCCCTCTAGACTGAATTCTGAATAACATGTGGAAGAATGTATCATGTGGGCCTAACATCCTTAATGAAAGGTCTATCTATCTAAATGGTCTATATAGTTTTGCGTTTTTGAGTCTGGAAAACATTCACGATATCCAAACTCTAAGTATCACCCCAAAGCTTTGGTGTGTCACTCTGTCAATGGAGCTTGTCCATAGTTTGAAAGCAGTTTCGAGGGATGATATGGCGAACATGGTTCGCATGGATATGTGTGACCCTTAAGGATTTTCGAAAAAAGTTTCCAAAGGTCATGACGTCATCCCGGAAATCGATTCCCGTTCAAAAAAAGAATACTCCAGATAAAATTGCTGGAGGGAGATAGATTCAGTTTTCAAGTATTTGGACTCGTTTCATTCGATGGCAGCTGAAGAAACTGTAGAAGGCATCCTTTGACGTTTACATTTACACTAGTTGCCCCGTGCCGAAATTTCGTAAACGGACACTTATACTCCCTACCAAAATGTATTTCAACACACAACACTCCAATATATACAAATGAGTACACAAACACTAGAACGCTTTGTTACTATTATATTACAATATTATATAATAGTATGAAAAATTTAAAATAATAAATTTATGTATAATTAATGAAGAAAATAGTGATTTTCCGAGAAAATTCTAATGCACAATATCTCGAAATTCTTTGGGAAAAGAACATCAATTCCCTTCCTGAGCTTCGAACCCAGGACCTCGGTATGGAAGACCAGATGCAGTCATCTACCACCAGATGGAGAGGAACAGTTGCAGAATCCGCCAATCAAGACCAGGATGGACTCAAGAGGAATCTTCCGGCGATGGATCAAATTAACCATAAGGTCAGTGACTCTTCATCGCAGATGGCGCACCCACCGGAGGGACAGAGCCTCATCAAAACATAAGGAGACGACTTTTGCAGACTAACGTCTTTGATTAACACTCCTGAACAGGAAGTCATCAATTGGTGTCGAAATCGTGTTTACCTTTTATTTTATTGTGACATTATATCGGGTTTATTATCCTTTTAAATTCAAAGAAAAATCCGAATATAAATTGAGGTAATATCATTGTTGGTCACGTCAACAATGATAGAGGAGCAATCATAAAATTGGAAATTTCCTCAATTTCATTGAATTTCATTGTTAGGTTCTTCGCCAATTGTTGCGCTCCGCGCTCATTGTTACCGATCTATAAAATATCCTCTGTATATACCAGCATTGTTGTTTGCCTCTTCTGTGAAATGAATATCTTCCCAAAATTCTCCTAGTTGGCTCTCCCTAAGCAGCCCTTAACCTTTTTCTTGCTTGAATTTCATCAGTATCTCCATTCCAATTATATTTGGACCATTAGCCCAGTTTCCAGAGGTATTCATTTCACCATATTGGGTATCCACTTTGGGACATTTCTTCCTAAAGAGAGACCAGCCCATTACCTTTAATTGTATCAGTCATTCAAGTCTTTTGTCATGCCATCGAGTTCATTTTTTGGTATCCCCTAGTTATGTTAGAAGCTATATCTACAGGATTCTCTCTGCATTCTTCAGAGGCTGAGTAATTTCAGAATTCATAGTTCTATTTCATATCCGTATTCAAATATATCAGTATGATTTCATTGAAATGTTTGTACCCCTTATTATTCTTAATTAGATTCTTCACATTACCTTTTCCATCAACTATCCGTTGTTTATAATAAGTTATCGAAAATAAACCATCGCTAATGTTATCAAACTCTGGTTCGAACTTATTACTATTTTTCACAGTTCTTCGAGGTGTCTTTTCTTTAGTACATCGCATAATTCTTTCAAAATTCTTCTCTCTTAATTCAACTTAAGTCTTCTTAAATAATTCCTCAACTTCACAAACCACCCAATTTCTTCTTTAGAAGACTATCTCAGCAGATGCCATGTCAACTTTTCCCCACTTTCTACCAAGGATTCAAACAGACTTATTTACTCTTATTAAAATGTAATCAGTCTATTATACTCCTATGGCTCTTCTCCAGCACAACTACTTCACTGCTTATTTTTCTCATTTCACTCCTCCCAGGTGTTGTGTAACAACTATGTCGATATAGTTGAAGTCGCAAGGTTAAGGGAAAGATAAAAACTTTTCTGTGCCAGCTTCCTTACTTGGGAGGGACCCGTATTACATAAACTCAATTCTACGTATCTTTCTAGTATATCTTCTTTTTATCAATGTTTTCATTAGACATCTCTTTTAATCTGACCTTCGACAGAATTACTTTTTAGTTACTTGGTCAGTCCATCTTCACCGTTCTTACTGAAGTAGTATTCCCAGGTTTATTCGTCTAAAATTTTCCAGAAATATATCATTTGTCTTAATTTTTTAATATTACCTTATTTAAATATTTTATATGATTTCTTATTTTTATGCTGTTTTTATTACACTGTTTAATACATTTTTATATTGTATTCTTATTTTTAAAAAATTTATCTTATGTACAGTCCCTTACAAAAAAAAGTTACCACTTCCAAGGGGCAACTCGTCCAACAGACCCCACGTTTCAGGCGAGCGAGCCTCCAGAAGAGAGAGAGAGATGATGGAGACAAATAAAGATGGAGGACGTTGCCTGCTATGCAGGTCCACGTCGAGCGTTTGAAAGGATTTGTTATTGTTATTGAAATAACTTATTTAATGCTATTTTTTAGTGACATTAACATGGCAGAGTAATATTATAGCGAATCGGAGATCGGAATGGATTATTTGGTGGTTTAAAAGTTGTTTCTTTGATATAGTTTCACTTTAGATTTTTTGCATGTAGTATTGCAATGGTGAACATATTTTAAGCTAAAAATTTCAGAAAAGAGATATTCCGCAGTTTGTGCTTGCAAAACCCTGAAACCTGGCGTTACAACATGAATTCTTTGACGATTTTCGAGTTAAATCCAAGATATTTTCTTAAATGTATCGGAAATATGGTAATACCTTTTCAAGTTAAATATAAACCGAGCAGACGCATTCTGGACACGTTGCGTCTTGCTAGCTAGTTCTAGCGATAAATCATAGATTAAATTTATCAATTGCATTTTAATATAAGGCGTTAGGAAACTTCCTAAGCATCTGAGGGTATGGACTAATTAATGGCATTACTGGACTTAAGGAAGGCCTTCGATTCTTTTGACGCGGATATATATTAAATGCTGTAAGCATCATTTATACGCTGATGATCTGCAGATATATCTCGACGAGCATTTCAGGGAAAAATGGAGTGGGTAGTGAAGGACGGTAAAGGACTCTCCCCCTCCCCCACATCTGGGGGAGGAAAACAGCAATAGTGTTGAGGGCTGTTTATGACCTCCAGAAACTTTCGAAGTCTCTTTCCTTCTTCTTGCATGAACTTCTCTGGTAGAATCGCTTACATATTTGACCACAGCCAGAAGGAGATACTACGAGCCGGGGGTTGCACTGGGCAACGATGATAAGAGGGGGCAAGGTACGAAAAGCAAGTAGAATTTTTAAGGGAATGCGGCAAGTTTTGAGATTCTATATATAAATAAACCCGTTGAAAGGCACTTGCTAAGATAATCAGCTGTATAAACGAGTCTCAGGATAACGCAGACATCCATATGTATATAATAATTTAAAATTTCGTTGCTAATGATATGTTGTAGAATAACAGAAAATTATATTTTTAAGGAATTTTCCGGTAAACATATTCAAATTGAAAATCTTGCATCAATTATGATTAGTGCACTTATAAAAGAAAAAATATTGCTTGCCACTTCAGTGCAAATGCAATATATTTCATTAGATTTTAATACCATATTCATATGAGTAATAAGTAATGATAACGATTACAACTTGTTACATGTTATTTGGATTGAAAAGGAATTTTGCAAAGGTTATTCTTCGAGAATCAAAAATAAAAATCCGAGCAGTGGTGCACAAAGAAAAGTATTCAGTCCGTGTATGGTAAGGAGGGTATTAGAAAATGATCGGGAATAGAGATAGACAGAAATTAAGCGATAAGGAAGAACTTCGCAGTGTCCTATGCCCTCGGTCACACCGTAAGAAGAGGCATTTACGAGTAATCTATATCTATGAGTAAAAGAATGAGAAATCGACATATAATAGTTTGGTATACAAACAAGATATATTTTTAAAATTTCCAGCATAACTTTGTGGAATGGTGCCATCATGCAAAGAAAAAAGAACACTTTGTAAATTCCACAGAAATAAATTAATCGGCAACTAGTTTCGTCAGTCAGACATCATCTCAACTCCCTGCAGCAAACCCACCTATTCTGACCTCACCATCCCCTCTCATTCCTCCCATCCTTTTACCCTGAAGTTACCCGCTTTCCACAGTATGATCCACCCACATCCCGATGTCACCGGCCAATTCCCTTAAAGAAGTTTAATCATCAAACAGATTGCTATAAATAACGGATACAGCCCAGATATGGCGGATAAACTCTTGAGGAGAAAACCAAATATCCTCTCATTTCGTAAAATCACTCCTTCCCTCTAATAATCCTCCACAACCCCTTCCTCGTGGCCGAGAATCCCCTTCCTCGGAAGTCTCTCCTATAGATTGGGACACATGCTTCCTAATGACCTGAGAGCGGCTTTTTATGTCCCCTGGAACCTACGGAGAGCCATCGGCCACCACAAAGATAGAAGAACCAGCGACTCCCTCAGCGGGGTGTACGGTGAAGGTATATTAAGTAAAGTATATTATAAATTACGTAATAAATAAAGTACATTAAGGGTTGATTGAGTTGGAGGCAATCAGGGATCTGGATCAGGAAAATGTATAATAATTATCTCGATTTCTTTTACAATTATAGATAATTGGGATCCGCACGAAAGGGAATGGAGTTCATATTCGCCGAGAAATATTTCTTTTACATTTAGTATACTGATTTAACATATCTTAAAGTTGATAACAAGGTCATACTATGTTTCGACCTAAAATTATTATAAAATACGTCATCGCTTACTGGAAAGCATGCATATGAAAATGATAGCATTAAGTAAGAAAACAAGATCATGAGAAAAGATGGAGTTGTTGATTATAGCAACAATGTAGACAGAATGGCAACGATGTAGACAGGTATAGAAAGGGTTCGAAAAAGAGCAAAGAATATTCAAAAGACAAAAATAACATGAAAACTGATTCGTCAATATTGAACGCGATTATATAAATTATAAAATTATGTGTACAAATTCCACATTTTTAGTGAATAATATTCTCGGGAAAGTTTAAACCATTTTTTTCCTCCGATATTTCTCATCCATATTCTGTGCCACGCTATTGGTAGAGAGTATCCCCAAACCATTACGTAGTTCCTCCCCCCACTTACCTTCGTAGATTCCTTCCTCCTTCTCATTTCTGGACTTCAATGCTTCAACGCCAGTCGTCTTCACATCGTGAGCTCTTCTGGTAAAGAATATTAGGTAAAGTAAAGATTTCGATACCTACGTTACTTAACTCTGCGTCTATCCTCTTTATTATCTTCAGATTCATCGTGGCTTATAAATACGTAATTTACGACATTCTAGTAGTTTAAATACCTTACGATCTTCTAAATTTCAGGAAAGCGTTTCTTAAATTAGAAAATGTATTGGATGTGTGGCTTGTCTTCGGAAGTCAAATCCTGCCAACCGTGTGCTCTGCCATGCCGAGGGACTGCGCCGTGGGAACTTGAATGAGACTTGCAATTAGAAGTTAAGTGATTTCTTCCAGACTTCTTACAGTTATGAATTCTAAAGCGTGTCATCCCTTCTTATTTCCAAGTAATTTTATCCAGGTTTTCGTCGGTAAATCCGTCATTTTCATGGTGAATCGCACCACATTTTCGAATGTCAGGCATCCCTTAGAAATTGCGATCTGAATCGTTGGCATTTGACGGAATGGTTGGACCGGCGTTGAGCCATTCGAACTCTTTCGAAGGTTTCGGCGTGCTTAGTAAATTCATTTTCCTATACCGCAATTTGTCGACGAATGTAAAATCTCATAATTTTTGCCAAGGTTTCTTCAGTCTGAAATATGTTCTCGGGTATTCTGCTCGGTTGAAAGTTAATGACCCACGTGGGCAAGATTTCCCTCAGTCGCGCCACTTGATAGAGAATTCATTTCTACTCAATAATCACCTACGACGAGATTCTTGTCAGGGTTAACATGTGCTTTCGTAGATTTGCTCGCCAGAAACCCTAGGGAATACTTCTACGTCGAAGTATCAGTGGGATTTAAGGATTGTCGAAATATCTCCATGCTAGGAAAGTCTTTCCACATTCCTCCGAAATTAAATTCAGCCACGAAGAATAGTCTATCAGGGATATCTTTGGCGAGCATGAGATATGTAAAATCACACAGAAGGCCTCTGCTCATATTCTACTTAGATCAATATGCCTCATCAGATTTCAGTTACATTATCGCGTCGAACACTCGGATAGCCAAGTGTAATACTTGGGTGATAACGTTCCCGGGTTCGATTCTCCTTGGTATGTCATATGCGCGAAATTACCTCTGCTTTTAAGCACATTAAAGCATACAACTGGTATTAAATATGTTAAGTTGGTTGATCGGACAAAGCCATTAATATCGCCCACATTATGTGGGTACGTACTTTGGAGAATAGTAAGAGACTTACAATCTTGTAAATCAAGACCTCAAAGCTGTCGGCGCTTCTTAGATTTGATTTTGTCCTTGATTCGATACAGACGTAAATCATAAATGTTACCCTTTTTAAATCTATATTTTGTTTTTCGTGAATTTTTATTCCATGAATGGAAAGTAATCCGTTGCTTTGAATTTTGGAATGCATCACTAATTCCTTTCATTCAGTCATATTCAAATTTTCAAATATGGTAAAATTTCCAAAATGAGTGAATAGAAATATTTTTATTGAAGCAAAGCGAGGATTGTTTGACTTAAAACGACTTGTTTCTATATATTAATTTAAGTTGGATTTTCATTTTCATTAATTTTGAGAGTGCATGTGTTTGGTGTTTGTCTGCTGAGTGAGAATGGAGTGTCTGGTGGTGTGACTGGAGGTGTTCTCTTTTTTGTATTTGGTGATGGATTATGGTATTATCAATCGTAGTTCCAACATCTAACATATATTCAGTGTGTATTCTGAGGGATCCCGTGAGAATGATCGCAAAAATATAGTTCGCAGGAAGGCAGGTCGGTATGTTTTGGGGAGGGTTTATGAAAAAGATAGCGGTTTAGAAAGGTTAAAATCCTCGGAATGGAATTGCTAAGGCTGGAGGAGAGTAGGCTAGGTTGTTTATCAGTTTTAGTTCCATCATTACTAATAGCTATTCATTTCATGCATGTGGTGTGGTATAACAATGAAGATGAAAATCCAATTTGAATATTCGAACAAATTTAAGGTCTTCTGATGTATTTTTAAAGAAAACTGCGACATTAATTAAACCATCCTTTGCTTTGCTTCAAACCCACTTATCGCGGAAGATTTTGACAGATGCTTTTAAATATCGATCTAAATAGATATTCCAGTATGTAATGAGTTTTTAATGTGCTTCGGCTGGAATAGTTTTGAACATTTCTCCCGTTTGAGCAAGTTTATTATTTCTTTCAATGTGAACAACTTTGCACATGTGATTTTCAGACTTTACAGCTTTCCTAAGTTATTTATATTGGCTAATTTTCATCAAATATAATTTGGATATTTGGTGGTTTTTATAGTCGTATTTTTCTCGATTCATTTCAGTCAATTTAGTCTATAATCTAATGCATTAAATAAGGCATACTTTAAGAAATCTGAATCTGTTTGTAGACTTGCTTTTTTGTTCTAGATTTGACCTGTTTTCTATGTACCGCTTTTATTCTCCTATACATATTGTATTGTAATTTTAAGACTCTCCATTTTGCCTTTTCGGAGCTTCAATTCATCCGGTACCTGTTAGATCAGAATATGGTAGTATTTTAGGTTTAAGTGCTTCGACAGCTGATATCATTTTGCACGTGGTCTCCCACCGGAATCGAACCCGTGACTGTTTTCTCCAATGTAGAACGCGCGGCACACATCTGGAGCTGTCTTAAATTCGAGTGCGTCTTAACTTCAACGAGAACGTAATTAAATATAAAGCCCCCTTTAGTTTTTTGCGCAATTAGTACTTTTAATAATTTTTTCCATTTGGTCAGGGTACTACTACTAAGGAGTTATTTCAAGGTAATTTCCGTATATTTAAATACGTTTAAAGTTAATCGCTTTCTCGGAGAATTAATTCCTTGAGTACCCTCAATTATGATGTAACCTTTATTCGATCACCTTAAAGCAGTAGATATATTTTTAACGGAAAATATCGATAATGATTATTAAAGTTAATCAAATTTTTGGAGGGGATATGCTTAGCATCTTCTGCAGATTCTGTTGATTAATTTAAGAGTTGTAGTAATTCAGCAAACTTTCCAAAATCATCTTTATAGATAACGTAGGGCTTGCAGCATACTTCAAAACACAAATTGGACTTTTTAAATCTTGTGTTATACACTTTCAGTAAAGTTACTTGAGTGGATGTCATTGGAAGACTCAAGGGAATTAGTGGTGTTTCCAGAGGTTTCTTCCCCCACATCAGGCAAGCATACTGAGCAGTTAAAATATCAAGGAATAAAGGAAGCAGTTGGGGGCCGGAAGGGGTAAGGTTTTTCTCTTATTAAATTGTATCATTTCAGTTTGTGTAGTGGAATTAAAGTGCGTTTTGCAATGCTTGTTAAGACAGTGGTGCTGCTGGCTTGAATAGTAACTCAAGCCCTCATATTGTTCACTCACCAGAAGTAACGCTTATAAGAGAAAAGATAGAACTTCAAGCCAATATTTTTCAAGATGTTGATTAGATAATATAGGAGCATAGCTTTGCATGGTAGAATTAAATAGCAATAATATTGAGCCTTAACTTTTATTTGTGATACTTTTAAATCGTTTGCTTTATGCAAATTTAAAAAGTGTATTCACCGAAAGAAGGTTATAGCTTTTAATTAGAAAAGGTGTCGTTTCGACAATGATTATAGTTACTTAGCCCATGGATGGGGAGCCTGCAACCTTTGTGCCATGTAGTATATAGCACCAGCTTTTCTTCTATTCCTGAATTTTACATGGTTTTATGCATAACTTTTCTCACAATGCTTTATTAGATTCGATGAAAATAGAATGGAAAATTTATTACCTGTGTTTATAAAACATTTCAGGTAAACTATATATCAAAGACTTTTAAATGTTATTAAGAGATAAATAAAATAGAGAAAATGAACACTGATACAGGTTAAGGCGTTTTTGGGTGTTTTAATATTTCTGTATTAGTTCGTAGTTATCGGAGTGTTTGTTTAAAAACATTTGGGTTGGGAAAAGAATATCAGTTTGTCTGGGAATTTTTTGAATGTGTAAACTAACAGTTTTATAGATTCAGATTTCATGATCCTGCACATGATGCGTATTTAATTCATTTACCTCGCACATTATGCGTATTTAAGGGCAACAACGTACTTGTTCTGAACTTCTGCAAGATATTTAATACATACCGGTTTCTATTTTTACTTTATTGTTACTTTGCTTCATTTATGAAATTCATTTTATTTACCCTCTCAACATGCTTTTACTGAGTTTATTATAGATTGCAACATATTCATCTTATTTGCTTGCAGAACCTGAGGTTGTAGCCTGCATATGACGCCTTTGGAAAGAGGATAAAGAGAATATTCCCTCCAAAAGGAACTGACAAGGCTATCAAAGGAGACAAACATTGGAACACTGGATTCAAGCAGCAAATGCGGATCCCTACAGCAGCACCCATTAGATGCAGAAAGTTGTGCTAGAAGACTCGATGTACTTCATGGAGCCAGGATGCATTGGACTTTAATATTGCAAACTTTAATGATAGAGTAGATTGGACACTAGAATTTAAGTACAAATCTGTAATTTCAGTATGTTTCGGTATTTTGTTTAGATGTTATGCATTTGTAAGACTATTTCTGTGTTTTGTGATCCGTTTGCAAAGTGTCGGGACGGCAGTCGAATGTGTTAGGTGCGGAGAGAGGCTGTGCAGAGACCTGAGGAAGGAGCTTTCACGTCAACACAGAGAAGATTCTGTGAGCAGATGAAGCGGTCAGGGAGCCGTAGCGGCGAGACGATTCTGCGAGCCTAGCTGTGTGAGTGAGGCCTGCACGAGAGGCTTTCGTGTTGATCCTTGAGGCCGTCCGCGTGAGGTAAGGAATGCCTGCGTGTCTGTCGTCTGTAGAAGGTGCCGAGAGTTACGCCACTGCAGGTTGAACCTCACAGCGGTGGCCGCAGGTCGAGCCCGAATGCACTGCAGTGGGAAGAGAAAGAAGAGCCTGCAAACAGCAGGCGAAGCCAAGCAACGAAGATAGCCTGCGACGAACTTCAAACACCAATCCGAATACACAGCGGCAACACTTTGTATCTACAAATATTTCTCGAAACGAACCGTCCACAATACGTCTAAAAAGACCGTTTCAACGCTGCATTCACGTAATGCGATTGAACACTGACACAGCGAATATATCGTTTTTTAACTCTGCGTTTTTGAAGACAGCGATTTTAAACTGTTTTTTCGAACACTGCGTCATCACAATTACTGGATATTACTGGATATTATCATCACCTTACGTCGACGTCATGCGTACGACAACAGTGTGAACGTCACAAGTTGCTGCAGCCGATGCTCTCTCAATACTACGCAATGTTTCCTCATACGGCGTCTGCAGTCGACCTATGTGTATAACGCCTTTATATGTCTTAGTCTGTTAGATATTGCAATTTTTTTTACGAACTTAGTTATTAGTTATGTACTTACTGCCAAAGATCCTGCTTCATTTAAGTGTTCTTCCTTCATATGTTATCAAATGTCGCTTTATCCTTAAAGCTAATTTTTTGATAGAGTATAAATTGCTTTTATATCCCTTCCATACTAAACTTAATTTTTTAAATCAAACTCGTTAAGCTTACAAGGAAGTTGTTTGAATTAGTGTTTACTTAAGTTATTACTGATATGATTTTATTTTCATTAAATGGTTCATGGACTGGTTATCCATTGTTCATCCACCAAGCCAAGCAACGAAGATAGCCTGCGACGATTTTCACACACGAATCCGAATTTAAGCGGAAACACTTCGTCTCTATAAATATTTCTCGAAATGAAGCGTCCACAACAAGTCTAAAAAGTCCGTTTTAACGCTGCATTCACCTAATGCGATTGAACACTGCGAATATGACACAGCGAACATATCGTTTTTTAACTCTGCCTTTTTGAAGACAGCGATTTTAAACCGTTTTTTGAACGCTGCGTCATCACAATTACTGGATTATCATATTATCATCACCTTGCGTCGACGTCATTCGTACAACTATGTCAACGTCACCAGTTGCTGCAGCCGATGCTCTCTCAATACTACGCAATGTTTCCTCATACGGCGTCTGCAGTCGACCTATGTGTATAACGCCTTTATATGTCTTAGCCTGTTAGATGTTGCGATTGGTTGTTTGCGAACTTTGTTAATAGCCATGTACTCAGTGTGAATGATCCTGCTGTATTTCGGTGTCCTTCCTACGTATAATATTACATATGTCGCCTCATCCTGAAGGCTATTTTTTATGGAGTATAAGTTTTTACATGAAGTCGTTAAGCTTAAGGAAGTTGTTTGAATTAGTGTTTACTTGGTATGTTATTACTGATATGATTTTATTTTCATGAATTGATTCATGGACTGGTATAATTTGTGCATGGGCGGGCGAAGCCAAGCAACGAAGATAGCCTGCGACGATTTTCACACGAATCCGAATTGCAGCGGCAACACTTCGTCTCTATAAATATTTCTCGAAACGAAGCGTCCACAACAAGTCTAAAAAGTCAGTTTTAACGCTGCATTCACCTAATGCGATTGATACCTGTGTTTTTAACATAGTTTTTTTTTTATCTCTGCGTTCTCCCATTTACTGGATCATCATACTATATCATCACCTTGTGTCGACGTGATGCCTACGATCACCGTCGCCGTCACTATCGGCTGTAGCCGATGTTCGCACTATACTATGCAAGATTTTTTGCGTACGGTGTCCGCAGTCGACTTATCAATATAACGCCTGTATATGACTTTGCCTTTTTGTTTTTGCAATTAGTTTTTACGAACTTAGTAATTATTCATGAACCTACTGCGAAAGATCCTGCTGTATTTCTCCTTTATTTAATATTACATGTCGCCTTATCTTTAAGGCAACTTTTTCTGCTAGATTATGAGTTGTTTTTACATCCACTTGATACTATACCCAATTTTCTTATTGGATGTCAGTAAGGTTATTGAGGGTTTTATTATGTCTTTTCTTGTTATGTTATTACCGATGATTTCATTTTCAATAACTGTTACATGGTATTATAATTTATTTTTTCCCTATTGTGAGAATGAGTATCATATGTTGCATTAAATTTCTAATATTTTCTGTGGTAATGCATATGGTTAATTTTCCCTTTTTTACAGGAAGTATTCAACATTTTAAGGAATTTCTTTGAATTCGTGATTTCTCATCTGTAATTACTGATAAGATGTATTTTTCTTGAAATTTTATAGGCTAGGTTGTAAAGTGTATCGTTCCTTTCCTTTCCGTACGTGTTCGCATATCGATGTTTGCATTAAATATCTAATCGTTTTTTCCAGTCTTCGCATTTGACTATTTTTGTTTTTGAAAGTTCTGTTTGGTGTATTTTCTGTTCCGTGTAATTTGCTCAGAATTTCCAGGTCCAGCCACGTATTTAAAGTTCACACAATTTTCATTTGCTGGTGGAATTTTAGTGGAGAAGGTGCTGTTTGAGCCGTTTTAGGTGCCCAAAGATAGGATAGCCTTGGTCTGCCTGATTCTTGGTCTCTTGCTGCCAATTGAACGACAGACATGCTGAGGTTCTGAAGGAGTTTCTTAGAGTCCATCAGATTACAACCCTTCGGTTCAGTTTTAGGAATCCTACAGACAGAAGTGTGATGCAGCATATTTCATCCGCGGTCATCTTCCAGAGGGGCGCGTAATGGACATCAAATCACTTGTGTGCATTAAGTGACTTTTGACGTGTGGCAAGTTCAGATAAATTTGCAGAGCATTTTCTTGAACTATAGTCTCTTCCACCAGTGAAGCCACACTTAACGTGCTGAAGTGCTTATTATCCCATGTTCTCGTAAAGAGCTGTACTATTCACTACCCTGTACTATTCATTCTTCATGGAGCAATTAATCTATATTGTAAACTTATTGTCGTGGCCTATGGTACTATACCTAATCGAAGTTCAGGAGGAGTGAGTGATGAATAATACAATAGGTTACCAGATCCAGTGAAGAACTTAATTTTACCAAGTTTTCTATTCATGTAAATGTTTTATCACATACTTTAGTTATTACGTCTTCTCTATAGATATACAAATATTTTTGCATACTTTTGGAATTTTGTCGGCTTTCAGCTTGCATTGCCAGATAATGTATTTACATTACACTTTGATAGAATCAAACATGGTTTTTCGTTATTGTAAAAGTATCCGAGGAATCGCTTGAAGTTAAATAATTCTTTTATAAATCACTGAATATGAGTTGTTTTTCTGATAAACTTCTATGGTTTTGGCTGCCTTTGGGAGGTTTTTTTCGGAGGGGTTTTCCTTCCAACTTCGGGCGAATGCCAGGCAGACTTGTTCTTCCCCTCCGGTCTTCCTTGTGATGTCTGTTTTACTGTTGTTTTGCTATTTGGTTAGTTTTGTCTGATGTAATCACAGGGAGATTTAAGTGAAATAAACGTTAATATTGAGAATTGCCTGTTCTGATTCTTAGTGGCATTTTGTTCCTACAGCCTAACTAAAAGGAAAGGACACAATGTATTTTCACAGTTCAATCTAAAATTAAGTACTGCTTACAAGGACGATAATGCATACTATCCTGCGATATGAAAGGCAAAAATGCTTCAGCTTGGGGCCTTAAAATTCGTTTTAATATTTAAACTGTACATATAAATGCGTATCCGAGAAAGTAGAAAAAGCCGCGATCAATTCGAAGATCGCAGGTTTCCCACCTCTGTCATAGAATTTTTCGATTCGGGGACGAGCTTCGCGGAATTATCGATTTAGGATTTCAGAATTCCGTTTGAATATGAACGAGAGAACTATTGTTATCGCCTACATAACTTTGGTCATTATTAAAAAGACTATCATTGTTGATGTTGCGCATGTTCAGTTTGGTCTCTTTGATATTCAACAAAGCCGTAAAAGCCTATAACCACTAACTCCCAAGCGACAGCTTTAACAATCTGGTGGGGTCACTTTTATCTAAATAAATTTATCGTAAAACTCTTATAAGAAAAATAATTACGGGACATTTTGCCACTTCACTTGCAACTTGCTTGCCACTTCAGTGCAAAGGCAATCTATTTCATTAGAGTTGAATACCATATTCATAGTAATATGAGTAATGATAACGATTATAACTTGTTACCTGTTATTTGGATTGAAAAGGAATTTTGCAAAGGTTATTCTTCGAAAATATAAATCCGAGGAATGGCGCGCAAAGAAACCTAATTGAATTCGCGCATTGTAAGGAAGCTATTAGAAAATGATCTCGAATAGAGCTAGACAGAAATTGAACGATAAGGAAGAATGCCCTCTATATGCCCCCCTATGCCCTCGGTAACACCGTAAGAAGAGGAATTTACAAGTAATCTATATTTATAAGAATAAGAGTGAGAAATTGACATATATTAGTATGGTATACAAACAAAATATGTTTTAATATAAGTGAAATGAGGTGAAATGCACCTCTCGAGTGAAGAACTCAGCGTTTCTGAGATTTCATCGATTAGAATAGACAAAATGGAGTGGAAAACCCAGATGCTTTTGGGAGAGGGTTCTGGACAATTCATATTCATTGATTACTTCCTAGAAATACTACGTTCTAAAATGCACCTTCAGAGTGTCACCCGTCGTATCACATTGACCACATCTCTTCTCCCGCTGTTTACTCCTTAGACCTCGCCATTCTTTCCGAGATCAGCATACGCGGAATTCAGTGAGCCCCCTTCGCCTACCTGCTACTCCCTAACCATTCCATTATCTGTAAATTTTTCTCCTCTTAGTCCCACACGTGATTCCGGGCGCAATTTCTAGGAAAACATTTTCACCAAAACTACCGCTAACAACTTCAGCGCCAGCGCTCACCCTCACCTCACTCTCTATATACACGAAATGATTAAAAATAAATAAATCACGGTTTGACTAATCTAACTTAGAAATATTAGCCAGTGGATAAATTACGCATAGAACGTCTTATTCACCCGATGTGTTCGCTATTACGCATATGCCAAACGAGATCATCCCCCTGAGTAAAGGCGGATTTTGAAAGGGTTAACATATTCTTTCATTGTTACTCCATTTCTATTTTGGTTACGTTTTCTCTAATTTCCCCTTCTTTTGACCTTATTCATAGTACTGCACTTTCTCTTATTTGTCATACATTTAGTAAGCTCTATTATTTATTATGTTTTACGGAGAAGTTTGTCCTGCGAGCATGTGGAGCATGAAGCAAGATAACGAAGCCCTTTCCTGACCTCCATTGATGGGAATTTATACGTAAGGAGAAAATATTGGCAACCAAAGTATTTCTTGTCCGATCTTTTCGAAGAAGAATGAATTACGCAGAGATATGAGCCGATTTAAGAAATATCTGAATTTACTTCTTTTATAATACAATATTACGTAAATAGCATCCAAATGACTCTATTTTAGCTGGTATTAAAATAATAACGTCAAAGCATGAAAACGTGCGTAAGGAGGAAGACGAAACGCGCGCTAAAAGCAGAGACGCTCATAGACTCGCTCTCATCGAGCTCCTCGTCTGTTAAGCGGGTTGCATTCTTAGTGGTAACTTTTTTTGTAAGCGGCTGTACATACTTCTACTGAATACTCCTACTTATATTATTTTTATAATTTTTGTTTGGATAATTTTGAAGTAAGTTTAAAATGTTAATTTCTTAGAAAGTTTTATTGTTATCTTTTTATTAGAGAAGGATTGCAATATGACATTTTATTTTATTTTTGACGTATCATTTGCTCTTGTGATGTTATACACATTTCTCTATAGCATCTTTTATATTGTATTTTAGTCTCAATCTCGTCTAAATAAATTCCATTAAGATCTTCTATGAAACACAATCTCCTTTGATTCTAATTCTCTATCTAATCTGATGGTGTTACAGTTCATGTTTCATAGCTGTACGTGAGTATGCACCGTTTAAGAGTTTTCATAAACCCTTTCCTTTTATCCTAGATGGCATTACTAGTATATACCTTTTTCCTTTTTGCTGCAAAAATTTCAACTACATGTCAATTACAATTGCGGCAAAACTGTTATCAGTAATTTTTCAATTCCTCACCCATTTCAACATTTACGTTCATTTTATAGGAATCACGCTTTTCTCTTTAATGGAAAGCGATCTAACAACCTCTTCTGTTAATATACCTCTTCCACAATATTCTGTCCACTTACCATTTTTAGCCTTTTATCGAAACCCATCCTTGTCGATGGCAAGGGCTTCCTCTATGGTTTCTGTAATCAATCCCCGACAGATGTCGTTTGATGCTGAGCTCCTATTTTGATACCCTGAGCGATACCCTAAATTGGTTGTGAAATCTCATACAATTCTACTCATCCTACAGGTTATTGCTGATCGTTGTGTTTACCACTAACAATGGCAATTGTAAGGCATTGCAAAACGTTTTACAATCACTTTTTTTACAATCATATGTTTTACAATAACATTTTTACAATCACGTGTTTTACAATTACATGTTTTACAATAATGTATGACTTTCTCAGACCTTCAAAATGTGATGACACCAATAGATGATTACCGTTACTTTTTATTTTATTATAGAAATAAGTCAATTTTACTGATAAGTGGTTAGGGCAGGTTTATAGGCTGCGTTAGGGACTGATAGGTTTTAATTATGCGATGCGTTTAATGATTTTCACGTGAAGAAAGCTTGTTCATTCTTCAAATGTAGAACCTGACACAAGAATTGAGTATTTTGGGCATTTATCGTGATCTGTGAACAAGTTAACTTTAGCATTGTTACAAGGATGATCAATTGTTTAATTATACCGTCTGTTGCTTAACAAAGGAAACTGGAATAAGAATATTGAAAGAAGCGCTTCGAAATGATGTATGCAATTTAGCGGGTATTAATGTATGAGAAATCGCTAATTGAAAATTTTACAGTATTGGAATTGGAGAACTTTTAATCCTATTGCTGATTACGATTGAATGATTCTATAATTCATGGATCTTAAGGTGGCACTATCGCTCCTTCCTGTCTCATTTTTAGATAATCCTTACAACCTTTTATCATTCAAAAATACTACGAACAATGCCCTCATGTAATAATTGCAGCCGCCTCAATTGTTGACTGCTTTTCCGATTCAAATCTAATAAATTGGCGTTGATTGTTGTTGCGTCGTATTTTTATAACAATCGGTCGTTATTGATCATTTTGTACATCCCAAGAGGAGCATTGTTGATAGATTTCAACAATACTAACTAATTGTAAGGTTATACACATCATGGTTTTACATGAAAATAAGATAGAGGCTCTAATTATTCAACTTTAAATCTACATTCAATGATGCATTACTCTCGGTAAAAAACTTAAAAATTGCATGCGTTACAATTGATTGCAAGCTTGATCGATATACATTATTAATTATAAGAATACTATTATTATTAATAACATTTTCAAAAAATGTGAGAGCCCAAAAATCGATCATTTTACTTATACAACTAGATATAATCCATTCGTACACATTCGAAAGTAAAAGAGTTTGTCCAACCATAAGGTTAACGCAAAGGTTAAAGAACTCTGGAATCTTCGCTCCATCCTACTAGCATCAAAACAAAAGAGTGTCACGGAAAACTTTGTCTGCGTTTCGTGCATTCTAGGCCACGTGCATGCACCCATGTATTTTAATGAATTCGAAGACACGTGCATACATTCACGAGTATACGTGCTCTTTTGTAGATAAGGGTTAAAACAACAAAGTTCACTGGCCTCCAACATATGCAGAGGTATATGATGTGCTGTGACGAAATGTTGCTAGAAATCTTTACAGAAATGCACATCTCACTGCCAAAGAAATTGTCGAATTTAAAATAGTAACCTATGGACAAGGTATTTGGAATCCCAAAAATCAGTACTTATTCATGTAATAATTCATATTTATATAATAATTCAAATTTAAAATATTTTAACTCAAATAAATTGTAGCTAGAGTAAACCCGGTTAAGACGCTTTTATTCTATGGGGACCAATAGGAATCCGCATTTTAAGCGGTATAGTGTTATAACCGTGTTGTGTAATACTGTCTGTATTGCATCATGTTTTTGAGGAAAAAGTTTGCTTTTTGCACGTAGAGTACAATTAGTAGTTACAGTTAGTTACTTAATTTTGGTCATTTTTATCCAAAACTGATGCAGATGTTACCAGATAAAAAATTGGGCAAGAATAAAGAATTATTTAACAGCAGTGGTGAGGAGGCATTACGTTCTTTTCTAGTATTTTTGATATGTTTAATTCTTTAGATTGTGAAGAAAGGAAAACCAAAAAGTGACTTATTTTATCTGTTTTGCTCTGGAGAAAAATATAAAGATCCCACTCTATCTTAAAGTTTGTATAGGCTCTTAGGGTGGGATCTGCCCCACGATATATTAATTTTATTCTCACAAAATTAGTCATTCCAAAGAAGAAATTTACAAGGAACTATCCTAGAGATGAGGCAAAGCGTGAGAGAACGATTAAGATATGTAAGATTAATTTCAGCTTGTCAAATGAGACGAAGGATTAGTTTAAAGCGGGTTGCAGTGCATTTGGGGATGGGAAAAATCCGCTTCTTAAGCGGGTAGCAGAGTGTCTTAAGCTGTATTTTTTCCATATGTTTCCTGTTTCCGGGACCGTGAGAAAACCGTGTCTTAAGTGGGAGCGTCTTAAACGGGTTAAACTGTACTAGCTAATAGGTATAGTGTAACGGAGATGATAAAGTAAGTAAATTTAAAGCTGGTATTTTTAGGTTTTGATTTCTTGTTATTCCACTTCCAATAAATATAGAATTTTATTAGACCTCACTACTTCTTAAAAATAAGAAACCCAATTCTATGGTGTGTTCCAGATTTTCTAGTCAGTAAGGACGTATTATATGGGAAATTCTATGTATTTTCCCCTTTATTGCAAAAATAGCCTCAGTCGTGTCTAAGCATTGTTTCTCGATCTGAGGATTAAAATCACGATTCTTAGCTTACATTTCAAGATTCCGATTGAAGTTTTCAGCTGTAGAACCGAAAATAAACGCTAGACAGTATACTTATTTATATTATCCAGAAAATCCACTCGTTTCTTGCAGTAAATACTTTCTGTGAATCATCAGTATTAGCATGAGAATTGAACTTTCTAAGGAACTCAAAATTAAGGTCAGTCTTAATGATTTATTCTTTCTTTCAGGTTCGCATCTAATCCGTAATTTGACAAACTATGTACTAAGGAAAGTAAGGAATCTAAATTTGCCAAGACCTCAAGGGGAATCATCTACTTTGGTAAGTTAATTAAAGTTTCGAAATACTCATTTCAAAGTTTCCTTAAACAGGAAACTGGTTTATTGCCTGCATTATACATCTCTATGCACAAAATGCGGAAAAAGAGGTATAAAATGTTTGTGTGCCTATATAAATTTATTTTAATATCGAAAGGCATACATAAAAGCTCCCTAAGAAAAATTATCGTTGCACGTAAAATGCTATTGTTACGTCTCACTATCTTGTGCACGAATTTGTCAAGATATTTCATTGTTGTTTACTAGCAACAATTATGCACGAAGATGTTTATCGTTGTTTATTTATTTTTAACATTTTATTCGTCGTCACTCAGCGGATGAATATCGATATTTTGACATGTTTATTGTTTTATTCAATCCTCCCTTGTTTACTGCAGTCGTTTGTTTTTATTGATATCGAGGAGTTTAACCTTTGGGTGGCTGGGCCATCATAAATCACCGTTCACCAAGGGTATACTATACACAAGTGAAAGGTACCCTGTTAGTTGAGCTGCAAGGACCGTTACTAGATAAGAAAATTTTACTCGGGCACATTAAAAAAATTAAATTAAATACTAAGATGACAAAGACCTAGTCAAGCGATATTTACAGGGGTAACACATGGTCAGCACATTATGATACCTAATATTGGCTCTTGTAGACCCGCCATTAATTTACGTAGCTCCTTAATTTTTCACGATTTTTTTCACAAGGTTAACTTCTGGTTGACTCTCTGCCAACATAGAATCGAACCTGAGACAAGTATCTGGACAGTAGATTCTTTGTATTCGAAATATTTCCAATTCGGAGTAGTGGTTACCAGCTAATTTTCCATGAGTTAAATTTAACGTAAAAGACACAACTTGAGGCTATGATAATTACCCTAAATGAATGTGTTTCAAGCTTTCAATTCAAGCTTATCAGTATTCTCAGAACTCAAAAATACCATTTTCATTAGTTATATTTAAATTACATCGAATCTTATGTATTTTAAAAAGCTACAAGTAATTAAATTACTCCTGGAGGGATATATATTATTTTAGTGGGGAAAATGTCGGTTTTAAAAAGGTACGTCGTTGGCAGACCGAGCTAAATTGGAAAGCAACCGAAATTCTATTTTTCATTTAAACAAATGAAACCCATAAGAAGGGGTTTTTAGGTAATAAGGAAAATTTAGGTAAAGGTATTTAAATAATCAAAATAGATGTCAGTTTATTATTTAATACTTATAAAGATTTAGTACACTTTTATATTAAATGAATACCCAAACCCGTTTCTATATTGTCATAAGTCATAGGCTATAGATAAAATTTAATTTGGTCTGCGTGGAGTTGATGGTTTTCATTTAATGTATATTTTCTTATGATATTAATAAGCCAAACGTGCTTCTGTCTATCATTAAAGCCATATGCAGAACATAATCCCTGAAAAAAAACCCTTAATATTTCATGAATTTGTCCCTTTTTTGCTGATGAAAACCGTCCCGTTTCGGACTCGTTTAGACATGACCAGTCTACAATTAAGCCAATCGGCGGCGTGCATTATTAACTTCAGTTCAACATTGTCTTCATTAAAGAGAACACCACCACTCCATCGTTTCCAACACATGACCCAATTCGGTCACTCGAAAAAAGAATTAGCGAAGTAATCCTCACACTCGGAACGTGCCTCGCAAGTTAAGAAGCGTAAAAAATAATCGGAGAAACAAGGATCGTATTTGTATGCACTTCGAATTTGAAGGGATAAGCTCAGATGGGAAACATATGGCAAATATCCGAAATAAAAATGTCAGTACTTTTCACTTCTTCACGGCTTAAGAACCCATTTGGCAGGAAGAATTACATCGGATCCATCCCGCCGTATATTCCTCAAAGTTTCCCATCATTCCCATTTCGACGTTAGGTAGACTTTGGTGTGACCTTAATCCGGAAGTGTGTTAGCCATTTTTTGCTCCAATTATTAGCCTTTTTAAAAAAACTCCCCACGTGACGCAGTTTCACATCGATGTAATAAACTTTTTTATCGCTCTACTTGGGGATTCGGTAAACGCGTTTTTAATATTTTTTTAAAGGCTAAATTTTTATGAGCGGGATCTATATATTGCAGGGTGTGTTTTAGAGGGGTATTTTGATAAGCTAGAGGTCGATTAAAGCCCTCTCTAGTGGGTGGTTTTGAAGTTTCAAGGTGGGTGATTTAATGTGGGCGATGAGTATTTCCTAGATCATAAAATGGGGTGTTAAGCCGATAATGGCTTTGATGTAGCAATGGAAAAAATCAGATGGCTCTAATGTAAATTAATTTTATCAATTAAATTATTATTGTAAATACATTAACGAAATTTATAACTATGAGCTCCAAATGAGATATTGAGAAGTGAAATTATACTGTCGACAATTTATAATGTTTAATTGTACTATATATATTGATAGTTGCCCAGTGCTAAAAATTCGCCCAATCAAATTGAAAAAAATTGATTTATACGTGAAGGTGTGCCTTTAGGTATGTTTTAGTGTTTGTGTATTCGATTCATTAGTTCAGGCGATATTTGATAAAACGTATTCATGATTTAATGAGAAAAAACACAATCTGACCATGTCAGATATATATTAAGCAAATTGTGCACATAGTCAGATTGTGTGTTTTCTTATCTAATTTGTGTATTTGTTAGTAATGATTGAAATTTTAGTTGAAATGCATTTGGGTGGGGAAATAGATATCAGTGTCTGTTTCGATATACCACGTTTATATCGATGAATATCGATATATACACATTCAGTAGCAGGACTCAATGGGAAAATTAAAATCTTAACTCGATTTTTGACCAAATGGTGCATTTGTAATTTGTTGGATGTGTTTCTTACCCATAAATCTGTTAAATTTGAGATATAGGAAAGGAAAACTGTATTCTGGTTGTTATAAAACGTATGGAAAAGAACTAGAAATGGTGAGAGAACATTAGGGTTTCGATCGAATATATAAAACGAATGCTCAAGAATTGTGTAGGTCAGATGTGAAGAGGGGGTTGATTAGCTTGAGAAACTTATTGTAGGTGGGTTGCTATGGAGAAAGCCCAGAGAAACAAAAGATTTTATATTGTTGTTGTATGAAAATACATTCGTATTTCATATCCATAATAGTATTGCCCTGGGTTACATCATATTCGTTTTGTTTATTCTTTGTTTCATTCTGTAAAATGGAAAAGATTATATTGGATTCAAAGATAATATGCACGGACACGTACTCTGCCGTATTGAAAACATTTGATTTCGACAGAATTTTATCATCTGCAATTCTTCATTCGATTAAAAAAATATTTCCATTTATTCTTGAAGTTGAATTACCATGAGATAATGAAAATCTGAGAGAATTTCTCTTGGAATGTTATCAAAGATCGTTCATTGTCAGGCGTTTATACTGTAGACTGGTGATCACAGGTCAGAGTAATGCACTGTGACCTTCAATTACTCGCTTTGGTGCGTATTATTCGAAATGACTCTTGATATTACATTCATAATATGACTAGGGATTGCTTCCGCTATTTTCTAGTACCTGTACTTATGACTACACAAAATAGTTCCAAAACAGGATGTTTATGTGCCAGAATCGCTGTTCAAGGTGTGATGATTAAAGCTGTGAACTTGCCCTACATCTATAAAGGCCAACCTTCTCATAATTGAGGGCTATATTACCTTCATTTCCGGTGTGTGGGCTTCATATTGCCTCTTAATTTAGTCAACTCTAATATTTACCGAGCTTACGAAATAACTGTTGTATAAATGGAACACATAAATAATTACATTACAGTTCCAGAAATGTTTCTTTCTATAGCATACATTCGTGAAAGAGATGGATCACTGATTTTAGTGGTTGAAATAAAGTAAAACCCTGGCAATAATCTTATCAGAGAACCGAGTGAGAAACAGTCTTAAGGAGGAGCGTCTTAAACAGGTTTTACTGTATTTGAGGTAGATAAACTATGAAAGGGAACCTATGTCCATTCAGCATCTGATAGGTTACTTCACCATGGTATTCATCCTTAGTAATTAATGATTAGTATCCTTAATCCTTAATTAGTAAAGTTAATTGTTTTTTTAATAACATTTCAAGAGAAATTCTCTGATAAAATTTTCATAGTCTCATGGCAATTCAAATTCATAAATGAGAAGCATTTTCATAATGGAATGAAGAATTGAAAACGATAAAATTCAGGCGAAATTTAATTCATTTCACTATGGCAGAGTACGCTCCGTAAATATTGAGGTAGTTGTTGAATTTACAAAGATTCATAGAATTAAAGCAGGGATGGCTGGGGGTACGAAAGTTTGTTCCATAATCAGCACACTCATTTAGAAATCATCTTAAATGTTTTTGATGCTATAAATCTATTCTAAATGAAAAATTTTACTACCCAAGAATTAATAATTCCACAGGCCTAATAATATAGGCCAACGTGAATGAAAACGGCATGTTGACTGTACTGGATAGATAACTCAATTGGTTAAAGCAACCGCCAGGAAAAGGCTTCCTGTCAGCCTTTTTTCATTCCCGTTTTTCCTCAGGATTTTTCCTAGACGCACATAATATCTCCTTTAACTCTTTCCCTACAAAACACTATAGTTAGGCAACCAGAAACTCGTAAGTGATTCGGTGGGTTGCATATATAAAAGGAAACGGTTGTTATTTCTGCTAATCTAATTATAAGTTGTCATCGAAACATACTCGGATACCTCGTGGTCTCCATGGAAACAGTAGAAGGTGAAATAAGAGAGGAATCGGCACAGGAAGGAAATTGAATGAAAATGCGGAACTAACGACAGATACTTTGCAGTGAAATAGTGACGATGTTAATATTCTCACAGGTTACTTAATATTCAATTACTATACAGTTAGAATGCTTCCTCACTACTTCAATTAAGGAAACTAACGATAGATAGAACTACTTGCTACTACACCGTTGACACACGGCTGTTTGCACAAGAAAACACTTAATTTCATCATAGCCTTGCTTCAAATAATAGGTTCTGAGGAAATTAACAACGCATCTAAGAGAATTCAGTCTTGTTTGAGTTGCCCCTTAAGTATGTACTAGATATACAAAATTTACGAGAAAGGGTTCTGGTATTATCTATTCCTGCAATGCACACTCACTTTTTCCTATTCTTATGTAAGTGGTTAAGCATTTTAGATTAAATGTCCAAGGATATTAATGATTTCGTCGATTTTATATTCGAGAATTAATTATTCGAGATTCGCCGTAAGCGCCTTAGTCATTAATTCATTTCCCGAAGGCATCTCTATTGCTGAAGCCCCAAATTGCGGTTCTCTGCCCACGTTATCATTTCGTCTCGTATTTCAATGGATTTATCTTCATATCGACACCCATTTGATCGACAGGACACTTGACCGAAGACATTTTGCCGACATCACATATCAAAATATTCCGCTGTTTAGTTTCTGCAATAAACACTGACATTTATTGCTTAAAAGTTATTAATATTAGCGAAATCATCCCAATGCTTTATGGAATGAGATGGCTATATGTATAGCATCGTTTAATTTAAGGAACTAAGCTGAGAGATATTACGTTCTCTTATTTACATATAGCACTACTAAATTGTACTATTGTATTACTGTTTGAGAATCATCGGACATCAGGTTATACTAGATAAAAGATAGATGGCATAGAAAATTTGTTATCCATATGTTTTATATTTGGTATCGAAATTATTTGAAACATTTGAGAGTGAATGTCACTAAAAATTTTGGAAGCAATATTTGAAACTGTTTTGCAATACCTTAATTTAAAAAAGGAATCCCATGGGATACCAGCTAATGTTATTTAAAAAAAACATAATTTCATATTACTGAAACATGGTCATAGTTTAATTTTACTGTTATTTTTCATAAATACTGATTTAAATTTAATTTTTCTCAGTAGTAATGAGTAATTTGAAGAATCGATATCCCTAAAACAAGTGATTTTAACTTATGCGGTACCTATATTGCTTTTCATCATGATATGTACTCTGTTTTCTTACAAGGAACGCATTATTATTACTAAATAATTTGAATACTCATATCGCGAAATACTTCACCTTCAAATCAGGGTATTCAAGTAAAGTGTCGGTCTACTTGGGTGTAAGAGTAATGGCAATCAGTCAAACGTCCTGTTAATTTAAATAGGTTGTTATTGATTGATTCCTTAGTATCTTACCCGAAAAATTTCCTTTTTAAGGTGTTGGTTTTAAGTCATTGTCTCTGAGTATTTGTTCTATTTGCTTTGTTCGGATGCTTCGGGAGGTAGGATGGGTGTTTTTAAAAGAAACAGAATCCAAACAGTGGCTCCATTCACTGAATATATTCAGATAGAGTACGTTTGTATAAGATGTAACAGATGTTATGCGCCCTACTTGTTATATAGGCCGTTCTGATACTCCAAAAGCAGGAAACAGATGCTAGAACAAGTCGCTATTAGAATTCCTTCCTTTTTCCGAGAACGATACACGAAACTAGTTGATTATGTAAGTAGATTTCAACCCCCTGCCACACGCCTAAATGGATTTTAGAATTTTAGTTAATGTTATCCTATCGGAAGATGTATAGAAAAGGAAATATGATAGTGCACTTCTACCGAACTTGGGAAGATTAATTTGATACTTGTTTCTATGACAACATTTGAGACTTGTTTCCATGTTAAGGGGGTTCGCGAATTATGAGGGAATAGTATACGATTCCATGGTAACTTGAGAAATAGATTCTTGAGCCAATAATTGTTTGCTTTTTGCCCAAATCGAGCAACTAAGTTACTTAATTTTGGTCATTTTTTCACTATAGAAAATTTGGAAAGAACGTCGAAATTTTTAAAAGCAAGGGTAAGAGGGCATCATAGAGCACGATACCCTAAGCGTTACTTTTACTATGTTTTTCGTGTGGAAGGTACCGGGATCGAGAAAATATTATACATTAAGTGTGATAGCGTCTTAAGCGGGAGCGTCTTAAACGGGTTTTTACTGAATTTGTATACTCAAAAGGTTCTTTTAGAAACCTCTTGGAGTAAAGCATTTTCCTTCTATGTTAAAAAAATGTGAATAAATTGTTATTCAATTTAAGCTAGGAAATAGTGAGATATATCCCCTTTAATGATGATGTAAACAGCGCGACCTATACGTGGGATGCTTTTATAGGATCATATATTCGGAATTAACCTGTAACGGAAGGAAGTTCGTTCGAATCACGTGATTTACCTTGATTTACGTTACTCACGCTACCTACTCTCTAGGCGAATCTATTTTTGGTACTATTGCTCGTAACTTTGTTTATTTCTATAAGATTACTTATTTTGCTTGGTGGGTTATCTGAAAATGGTTGCAGTTAAAATAAGGGACAAGATTTCTGTCTGATTGCTAGTTTCACTCAACCAGATTTTATTAATGATATTATAGCTCTCTTTCTTAGGTTATATCATTACAATTCGATACTATAAAATTAATAATTTAATTTAATAATAATATGTTTATTACGGGTGTTATCCCATTGACAGTTTACAATAAAAATATTTAGAGGCTTATATAATACTACTGCAATACGAAATATAATCAAGAAAAAATTAAAGTCAATAAAATGCTATCCACAAAATACAATCGATGAAATAAAATCAATAAAATAAAATCACTAAGTTGTAATCAAGAAGATACTGTCAGTAAAATACAAACAGGGAAATAACTATTAAGGAAATACAATCAAAAATAATATATAAGAAATACAGCCTATGAAATATAATATGATACTTATCTGGGATGATATAATACTATAATTTGATACTTATTTGGAATGTTAGCTATATGAGTTAGTCGTCTAAAACAGTGATATATAAGTCATTTTTACTAAATACATTAAAACCCAGTTAATACGCTTTTCGAGGGAACAAGCAAAAAGCGGGATGGTCTCATAACCGGGTTCTGTAATGCTGATTGCATTATATCATCATTTTCAAGAATGGTCTGCTTTTCATACAAGAATATGGTCTTAGTTACTTAATTATGATCATCTTTCACCCAATGAAGCAGATTTTACAAAAAAATTAGAGATGTGTAATCTTTTTCAACGTGAGAGAGTATCTCGATATCTCTGAGACTACGCAAAAGAACCCACTAAACTCTCCTTTTCAATTATTTTTTATATGTTTACTTATTAAAATTGATACGGAACTAACTGTAGGTAAATATAGCTTCGTGTATTCGGTTACGATCCTCTTCGAGAGATTCTTTCATTTAGCTAGTGTAATTTACAGACTGATCTTCTATGCATAGAAGCGAATTTTTAGAGGACAATTCGCCGCGAAATTCCTTTGCATCTCCGTTTATCTGAAACGATTTTTTCAGGAATGAAAATAGAACTTTTTTTTAGAATATTGGTGTATATTTTTCAGTTCAGAAAATTATTATTTGGTGATGCCGTGCATTCGAATCGGGAAATTTTATCAAAATAGGATTGACTATTCTCTCGGTGATCGATAATAAAGTCACGGGAAAAAGTGTAAGAAATAATATTCGGTGAACTATGATAATCACGGGAGCACATTCACAGGAAAAGGCACGGTTATAGCTAGCAAATGTCGGAAATTGGTATAAGTGAGCATATGTCATCATCACAATGACTCATATCATAATTGAATTTTATCCTTATTGCTGTGTTGAATGCAATAAATTTCGATATTAAGCTCTTTCTATATGTTCGTAATTAGCTGTGTTTGATTGGGGTGGTTGTGGGGGCAGGGATTTTTTCAACATAAGGACACCTTGTGCAGTAAATTAATGAATCTGTTTCTCTCTAATTTACATGAAATGTAGAAAATCATACGGTAATACCCGCGGTGAAATGGCCTGGCTAATTGTCCTAGATCTATTTCTAGCTTCGCCACTCTTTTAGAGTACCTGTCCAAAAACTGGGAGACCTGCGTTCGAGTCCCAGTCAGGTCACTATTTTTCACTTATCGTACAACTTTGGGTCAATTTGTTCACCTTCTTGTTTTAAGTCAAAATTCATAGCCATCATTTGTCTATAACTATACTTTGTGTAAGAATATATATTTTTCCTCGCTTTTTGCTGTTATTTTATCCTTTTTTGATCATTATATTTTAGTGTCGTTATAGGTATTCTTGCGTCTTGTCTTTTTCTTATTTTTCTGGGGACAGAGCATTTTATTTTGTTCACAATGAGATTATTTGACGTGGGTTTTTCTTTGTCAACCATCATTTGCAAAGATTTTCCCCATACTCTTCTGTGTCTCTTTCTTTTAATTCATATCTGTACATATTCTAAAGACATACGAGGTTAGGCCCACATGGGCCTCACTTCCAATAAAGTGTCAAACTAAACTATTATATACATTTTTAAATTTTATTTGAAATTCATGAACAATTTTTCGAATTTTGTCGGTTAATGTTGCATGATATTTTTGGTATATATGTATGATATTTTTGGTATATTGGTAGCATTATGAGTATGGTCCAATAAAAGTAAGGCACATCAAAGCATTTCCGTGAATGACTACATCACGAATTCGTGCCCCACATACCACTCGGTCACCCTCTCCATTGATAAAACGCAGGGCACTTCACGATCGTATCGATTCACGAACTGGAAGAAATGCACGTCACGAAAAAAACGTGCGAAATGCAGCGACAGTGCAGCTGTGTTCGCGGAGAAGAGTTTCATGAATGGCCATCTGGGTAGGGATGCGGTAAGATGTTGAGGAGGGGAGATGGATTCTGCGCTCTCCCCTACCTGCGCGATGTCCGCTCACAGCGAACTCAGTCGTCCTTCGGGTCTCAGTCGATGAGGTTGTCCGGAGATTTCTCTGAAATCTTCCCGGGATCTTCCGCCTCGTCTTCCGCCAACTTATTCGCGTCTCGGCGCGCGGGAATATTACTCCTTCCCCAAGTGTGCAGTGGATTTTTATGCGCATATTTCTTTTCCTTTAACAAACCCCAATATCCCCTCAATCTTCCAGAAACAATTGCTTAACTGAAGAATTTTTTCTTTCTTTTTTTTTTCAAATCAACCAGCAGGTTGGGGGTGTTTTCCCCCCTTTCTAGGGTGTTGGAATTCTTTTCGCCCCCTACTCGATAAGGGTTGATTGGTGATGTGATGAATATTTACTTCGGGTTCTTGGGTTCGAGGTATTTTTCCACCCCAAGGGGTTGATGAAAGTTTGGGATGCCGTGGTTGGAATTCCAGAGGTGATTTGTGGTTTGTGGAGTGGTGTACCATGGGAAAAATTACCCACCTGCTGAGTTTATAGGAGTGGTTCATAGTGAAGTGCAGGTCTTTATTGTGTGCCATGCAATAACAGTATCCCAATTCATCAATGAACTGTTGAATGACTATTGAAGTCTCCATTGATTTCTAAATGCTTAGATGTTATGTACCACTTATAGGATAGTGGTTGATCGCGAAGTGCAGGATATCCATCATGCAATAACAGTTATTATCGTCTAAGTGATTCATCAATGAACGTTTACAAGGATTGAAGTCTCTGTACATCCCAAGGTGTTGAATCGTTAGTGCTTGAAGTAGAGGAATCCAATGAGTTTTAGGAAACTTTCTCGGACCGCTCTGGTTTAAAGGGACGGTGTTCGAATGGTGTCCGTTGGTGTCCGTTAGGTGTCCTGTGTCCCTTTGAAGATGACTGGAGAGGTGGGGGCGTTGAGCGTGGATGCCGCAATCAACTCGTCTTCAAAGGTAGGGCTTAAATTCTTCTTAGGGGGTCAAATGAAGACTCGGAAGCTGTCTTTCCTTCTGTTTGCTCTGCGACGGCGTTGGGGGTGGTTCCGGATGGTCTTTTCTTTTTTTAAACTTGGGGAGTGAATTAAACAGGTTTTTCTTTTCTCTCTTTGTTGGTAGGAGAATGGTTGAGTGCAATTATTATTGTTTAGGCAGCGGGTTTGAATATCTGCAAGTTTATGCATGTTTTTCAGCTTTAGGAAGGTTATTGTTATTGATGTAATGATAGTATATGCTGAAGATGTGCCGTCCTGACGCTAGATGGATATAAATGTATAAATAATCGTTGCGATTGGTGCTTCTTTAGATTTCCTTTCGCTTTTCAACAGTGTCGGTGCGGATACTTAGTTTTTACTTCTTATTTGATTTTTACGTGGCGTTTCATTGTCATTTGGCTTTTAATTATTACCTGGTAGTTCATGATTACGTGGTAATTAATTGTTACAAGTAATTCAATTGTTACGTGGTAATTAATTGTTACAAGTAATTCAATTGTTACGTGGTATTTAATTGTTACAAGTAATTCAATTGTTAGGTGGTATTTAATTGTTTCGTGGTTTTTATGGCAGCAGTCGTTTGATTATCGCTGTTATATTACCCTTAAATAATGAGTGCGAATACTCATAAAATCATTTATCCATTCTAACATGATTTACATAAGTGTGTTTATAATTACTAAATGGGACTTCTGAGCGTAGCTAGAGATTTTAATGTTATTCTCATAATATCATCAAAACCTCTCCTTATGTTGAAACATTGAGTTCTTCATCGTGAAGCAGTTGCAGCGCCTTCTTCTACTAACTATTTATAATGATTTGAAACGGATCCTTTAATCGGTAATTTTATTTCATAAACACTTACGGTTAACGGTTTGAGTACGGACTAGAACTACCACTAGAAAATTCTATTACATTATGTTTGTCAAATAGTCTTGTTTCCACACCTATTCGGATAGTCCGTGAGCGATGTTACTTTGCGTTGGTTAGGCCTCACCTTAAGTATTTATTCAGCGTCTAGGATGAAAAGTGTTGTATTCACGAATTAAAAAAAGATAATAGGAAAGGCAATACATTTTATTATGAATTAGAACGACGAATCGGAATTGCGAAGGTAATGCGTTTTGCAAAGAATTGCAATGACGAATCGGTGAGAGTTACTCGGATGCTTTAAGAGGCATATGAGAGTCTTTAGAAGAAAGAAGGCTCGATAAAAGACTCCTTTTAGTTACATATGAGGAATTAGATGCTATAGAACCAGTCGATTCAAGAATTCATTTCTCCCGAGAGCGATACGCGAAAGTTATCGATTCTGGAAGTAGAGTTAACCCCTCACCACATGCTGGTAGGGAAGATGTAGAATTTTAGTGCATTTTATCCTATGGGAAGATGTATAGAAAAGGTAATATGATAGTGCACTTCTTCTGAATTAGCAAGGATGAATTTAATACGCGACTTACCGTAAAAATTGTTTCCATGTCAACGGGGTTCGCGAATTATTAGGAAATATTGTGCGCTTCCATGGCAACTTGACAGTATTTTTACTTCACATTTGTCTCTCTAGATGTTGATACAGCGGGTATTTATGTTTCATTTAAGTCCCAAGATGGATGCGTAATTTTATGTTGAATGAAAGCAAAACGTCAGCTAAAAATTACATGATAACAATATATATGGATCCGTGAAAATATGTTTAGTGTTACAACTAGGAACCATATTTGAGAAATTGTAACTTTCAATTTTCTTACTTCCAAGTATGAAAAATTTCTAACACTAATAAATGAAAATATAACGATAAATAAATAATTAATGGGATATTAATATATTAATTAATTGGTGTAATAAGATACATTGCTCCTTTCCCGCAGTCCTAGTGCATGCACCCCCTGCCATACGCCGAGAGGTGGCATGCAGGATACATATGTAGATGTAGATTCAGAGAGTATCAATCTCCGTAAAAGATTTAGCCGGTGAGAATAAAGAATCCTCACTAGGGTTGCGGAAATATCTTGGACAGCTATACCTTATCTAGTTTAATACTTTAAGTGAAAATGATCAGTCTAAAAGATTTCGGTGAAAATACTTGCTTAACTCAGCGTTTAACTTCGTTCTTTGCAAATTCAGCATTGAACTATTTAGCTATATGGCTCTCATGTGGCTTAATGGTTTATCATGCGGTCTTTTTGATCCTCCGAGGGTTGGTATTGACCCTTTAAGCATGGCTCATGTGAAATACGCGGCTTTAAGGTTTTAATGCTTACAGATCCGATTTTATGCGTTGGTATCGCTTACTTTCTGCCATACATTGATCTTCACATATGTCCGATGTATACATTTATGTTTAAACCCTGTAATCCGACAGTTGCGTAAGGCAGGGGGTGTACAAAACTGATCTCTCTGGGAAAGCGGACTTTAAAAAAGCCTGACGATTCTGGGAATGGAATCTGGAATCTTCTTCTATCTGGGAGGGTGCTTTAGCCAACTAAGCTATCCGACCAGAACATTTTCAAAAACCGTTTAGGGAACTACAGTCTTTTTTGTGATATCTCCAAGTCCAAAATAAAAACTGTTACATAGTGGAGATTCATTGGAAATCTACCTCATTTACAATGTAATATGATTTAGGAGAATGGATATATAGTTCATTAATTTTATAATCTAAAAAAATGACATTTTGTTTTTAACTATACCGATTACGTAGTTATAACCAGGGAAATTTATAGCACCTTAATAAGCATTTATTTACATCGTTACCACAGTAATCACCATGGATATTCATTGCAACTTCATACTATATATTTATCCAATTTCATCAATTACAAGCTTAACGAACTTCATTGCAATTTATTAGCTTCTCTATAACTACTCGGAAAGATGAAAAGAAGTAGTTATCTATCCTGGTGACCATTTCCTTTTAATGCTTCTTCGTTTTCTTCCTAATTTTGCGATTGTTGTTAAATGGAATATAAAAAATCAACTATTTCGTGGATGAGTTCTGTTCGGATAATTTTTTCGAATGACTTCCTTTGGTAATGAAGTCTTCTATGCTAAGCGAATTCCATATGAGGGACTCTTATCATAGCCGAAACACTGCTGTCGAAGCGAAAATTTCCTTTAAGGAGCCTTGCCTATTTAAGTTGAACTATCTCTAAATCTGGAACTAATCCCACTTCGTGATAATTCCAAATTCATTAAATTAAATTTCTTTTACTCTTGATTTGCCCATAAACATCTATGTTTACATGAATATCCTGCAAACCGCATTTCGGCGAGTGGCAGGGGGTGTAAAAACCGAACGATTGAGCTTCTTTTTAGCATGTTATTATCGCGTATTGTCCGCGGAAAGAATGAGTCCTTAAAACGACTTGTCCTACCATCTATTTATCTTATTTTTCTCATCTGTAAGCACTTGATCGAACTAGCAGGGTTATCACGTAATGCCAGTTACGTACTCTGCAAACAAATTTTATTTATTTAATAAATTTATCAATCAATCAGACTTTATGCGCCCTCCTTGTTATATAGGCCGTTCTGACACTGCGAGGAATATCAGAGAAATAGATGCTAGAACCAGTTGATTCAAGAATTCATTTTTCTCTAAGAACCATACGCGAAATTGATCGATTAGGAAAGTAGAGTCATGGTGCATGCATCCCCTGCCACACACCGAAAGGCGGCTTGCAAGGTACACGTAGATGCAATGGCAACCCTGCTTCTAGTCTCGTTCCTTTAAAGGAATTCCAACCTTCGTAAGAGAAAAAGAAAGAATATTTGCACTGTGTTTTCCTCCGGTTAAAGATTTGTTTACTTTCTAGGTAATCCAGGTGAGAGTAATCTTAAGAAAGATGGTGGTAAAAAAACTAGGAAGGGCTCCAAAATTTTTTTAAATAACTCTAAATGGAAGTTCATCTTCAAATGGAAACTACCGGAAGCTACATTAATACACAAGGGGTTGTGTTTGCTTGCTCTCTTCTTGTATATAAATGCTGCTATTGTATGCGTTTTCCACCTGGAGATGGACCTAAGGAAAGGTTGAGTCATTAAAATATTTTTCTCGGATTTCTCGCTAAGTTATTTCCTTCCTGAAATGCTATTCCACAAAGTGGCGGATTCGTTGTCAGAATTTATTCATTTCAATAAAATAAAATGCTTGAGTCGCTCCTTTGGATTCATCCCATAAAGCATTTCTCATCTAATTATATGGCCATTCTTAAAAAAATGGTTAAAAAGAATCTATGATATTGGCCTTGAGCTGAAGTTATTCCGTCGTAAGGGTCTGATTTTTTAAACTGAGAGGATTGGACCATAAAAGTCTTTAAGTCGTCGAGATTCATCTGAGTTGATCCTAGCTCATTTCAAATTTCATTTGGATTTATTGGTATCTCTTTGAGGATTGGATATTCAATGAAAACATATTTAATTAAATTACTCTTTGTTTTTCAACTATGTCGTAGCTATATTGGTAATAAGAGAAATTCATAACAGTTCATAATTCATAACATTTAAATCCTAGAAATCAAATGAATAGGCACCAATAAAAGGTGATTTAAAGTTGATAGAGAGTAAGATGAATTTAGTTTTGGATTTAAAAAATCCTGCGTAAAGCTTAGGAAAAATGATTCACTGCAGGAAGACACTCCAGTATAGAAAAAACCTGCAAAAACCTGATAAGAGAGTTAATAAAAAAAACAGTGAAACTGAAAACCTTTATCATAATCTGGAAATTAAAAACACATTAGAGAAATACAAAGCACACAGATAATATACCAAACCAAATACTAAAACATCAGATGCACACACAAATAAATGTAAATTACCCTGTTTTAGTTAGTTGCTGACATAACAAGTAGGTAAGGATATTATTTGATTAAAAAGAGGAAAACAGAAATAAATAAAGAGAATTGGAAACAATAGGAAGCTCGTATAAAAATATGAGAAAAGTAATGAAAAAATTCGTTATGAAAAATACGACCGAAAGAGAATGTTTTTTAATAAGGATGCGCGAGGCGCCGTTCATTGTACTTTACATCTTAGTAGGTATTTATTTATTTTGATCGTAAATATGGTGATTGCCATGTTCAAAACAGCTGAAGCATTTATTTATTTATACAAATTTCAAGGTAATATCGTGAGAATTTATCGCATGGTTTCTATGGTTATCACGATGGAATCGAAAACTAAATAAACTCAGTGGTAGAATGTGATGGATTGGATTCTCCAATTTGTACTAATGGAGGTAAAAGACAGACCTTTCTACTTCTAGTATTTCGTCATCAGTTTGCCTTTGAATTTGCCGAGTATTTATCATGCGCAAGGTCTAGGAGAAGCGAAGGCGAATTGGTAATAATTAGAGACGTGTCTACCGAAAGGTCGGATTACGTGAATACATTCACGGAATTCATTTAGAAGTTCGTACAAGTTAGTCGGTGACTTCTGGAACTACACACAAGGTAACTAGAATAAAATATTGGTTTTGCGGAGTTATATGTAATCAGACAGGCAAAGTAAGGATTACTTATTATTATTATTAATTCATTCGATAGATATAGACTAATAGGCAGTTGGCAACGTTATTGATTACAATAATAGGTATTTTACATGAGTGTTATGAAATATTACTATATACAGTACTAATTGCTATAATACAACATCGTTGGATAACAAAAAAACATAAACCGTCTATCTACAACAATACGCTATAACAAAATAATTATATCATCTAGCTACAACAATTAATTGTTATAATAGAAATATCTCCTGCTACAAAAATTAATTATTACAATACAATATTTCTTAGCAATAGAATATTTCAACAAAACTATCTCTTAGCTATGACAATATAATATAACAATACTGCTGTCACCTAGCTAATACAATAAACTATTTAAAAACAGACATCTCTCCTACAAATACTACATTTTCACATATAAGCTAAGCTACAACTATTGTATTGTATTCTATACAAATACTTTATACTTATTATTATAATTTTTCCTTATTTTACGTGCAGTATTTAACATGCCGAAATAAGTTATTCTTATATAATCATATGGTATCATACGATGTTGAATGCCTACATTTCACTCCCTTGTTACCGTCTACAATTATTCAATATAAATTCATTTAGAGAAGAAAATTGAAGCACAAATAATATAAAATGAGTATTTTTAAGCATTCGAAATTCACCCTATTCATATTCAGTATCCAGAAATTAAAAGACTAGATCTGTCGGAGGAATTCCACGTACGTCACACAAAATTTTCCAATCAATTACAGCCGATGAATACCCAAACCTATTTCCCATTGATACAATGTTGGAAGCACACCTTCCGACAAAGACACCAATTACACCTGCATTACCAATTATCTTCCTCTTCCTCAATAACCATTGTTTCTCAGCCAACATGATTGGCCTGATGATGACCGGTTGCTCCTTTTACTTATGTATTATTGTCCAAACGTCCATTTATTTATTTATTATTGTTCAAAACCCCTTTTATTTATACATTATTGTTGAAACATCCTTTTATTTATGTATTATTTTTCAAACAAATGTATCATTGTTAAAAAATTATCGTTCAAAACTTATGTATTATTGTTCAAAAAAGGTTAGGGTATCTTATACTAACAAACATATATTTCACGCCAGAACAGAATAGGGAAAGGATTTAAGCAATTCTAATAATTTTTATTAAAAAATAATTTTAAATGCTTGTAAGCCCAAAAATGTGAATGCCAGTTACTTTGACAATAAAATATTGTTTTTATTCAATTTATGAGTATCTACAATAAAGCTGAGGCCTTCAGATAAGAGAAAATAGTAATTTACACAACATTTTATCGGAATAATCCTCTTAAATTTAAAAATATGTTATTTTAGGGAATGAAAACCAGATTTAACAGTGGATAACCTTTTTCAAATATTTCAGATTATTTTAATTAGGACTCTCTTGTTTCATTTCATGCAGGCTTTATTGTGTTTAAATATTAATGTAAAAAATTTACATTCCAACCTTAATTAGCTTCATTTTTATACTCTCTCTCAGATGTTTTCCATTAACAGCACTAATTTTGTTAATGACATACACTTAATGTAAAATTAAAGTAGAAAGCCTAAAACTTAATGTAAAATTTCGTAGCTTCGAACAAGGAGTCAATTTATGTGCAACATAAAACTGAGAAGATTTTATCCAAAGATATTTTAAGTTAAAGGTGGGTTAAATTTTCAATTCTCTGGATTTATAGCAACCAAACGGGAATTTATTTATTATATAACTTTGAAATATTCCGGATTTGACATTTCTTAATGTTTTCAGGACTCATTTTCTTTTATAGAGTTAAAATCACACACTCATATGAACAAAGGACCGATTGACATAATATACACAAACAGACACTTGGAAAGAATATAGACTACCCATATACCCGGAATATCTCCGTTCAAAACAAATAAACAAGTCCATGGCAACGCCGTATCCATATATGTTGCCGTGGCGAAATTGCATCCTGTCTGTTTACTGCTTTCATTAAAAAAATCTCCGTTGAAAGAGAGGCGCTGCGGGCGGTCGGATTACTGCTGAAATGTATTCGCAAAAAGTTCATCAATTTTTTTGAAGTGGACATTTGAGAGTACTCGAAGAGAAAGTATGGTTAAACGATGAATATTTTTCTACAATTTCAAGGTCAAGCCATATGCAGTAAAACCCGCTTAATACGCTTCCGATTAAGACAGTAACCCGTTTAAGAAGCTATTATCCCTCGTTTAAAAAACTAATCCGTTTAAGACGCTATTTTTTTCTCGTGCTTTCTCGTTTTCTCGTGCTCTCAGTCCCTATCATACGAATTTTGATAGACCATTTTTTTATAAATTATCAGTGACATCTCCAAATGGTTCTTAGAGAATTTCTTCTTTGGAATGGTTGATTTTGTAATACTAAAATTTAGGTAGAAGAACAATCTCCATGCCACTGTTGGAACTGATAAAACTGAAACTTTAAGATTTAGTGAAATCTTCGTTATCACTTTTTCTCAGGGTAGCACGTCGTTATAAAAATTCGCTTTTTCGAAATCTCAAGCGGTAAAAATATCGAACAAACCAGAAAAGGAGTGCAGTGTTTTAATAGAGTGCAGTAGTTTAATAGAGATCTCTGCGATGCTTTTAAAAAAATTCGTTATTATTCCATAACTGTATATCAGGTGTAAATCCGATTCAATTCAGTGTAAAGAATGTGACTTGAATTAAGTAAATAAATAGCTCTCTTTGTGCGAAAGACAGATCCTTTATAAAATATATGATGCAATGCAACAGAATTACAAAACCCGGTGAAAAGGCTATCCCGCTTAAGACGTGGTTTTCTAATCTGAAAAGTGTCTTAACCGGGTTTTAGTGTATGTGTGAATGTAAGGCGAAAAATGGTTTACCAGGAGTAGTGGTTTGAATTCCAAAATAAGTAGATGTGTTATTCATGGAGGAGTTTTCATTGAGGAATTCCGGAAATCTCTCCCTGGTTTTGGCATGTTCTCCGGAGTGAGGTGTAAATCTCCCGGCTGATTCATTCGCAAGCCAACCTTCAATCGAAGTTTACTGGCGTTGAGTTGCTTTTAGTACATCGCTGAGTGATTTGCATGCATTTTCGAAATCAAAGCTACCTCTTTAAGATGTACTCTGATTTGAATTACGACTTCTGATGAGGTAAATGATTGACTTCTCACTCAAGATTCTCATGCATTCGGTAGAATCATACACTGCATAAAATATTTGTAGGTTCACGTTAAATAAGTTACGCTTAATAATAATTCAAATGCCTGCGTCATTTATCAATCATCCGTTTTCTTTTCGTCGAATTAATATAACATTAAATAAATTACGGGTTAAGTTGAAACATAACATTTCGAATTAAATCTTTACATCATCAGCTTAATTACATTACTTTTGAAACATTTCATTAGGAATTACCAACAAAATATAATTTATTAATATTATAAATAATTATTTAACTATCATAATTTAAATGATATTAATTTTTTATTTATAAAATTGCAACCTTTTGACAGCCGTCAGGTTGTAACCTGATCTCCAGTTGGTATGACATCAACTTTTATAAACATTCCTGAATATTCACCAAAGAAAATGGAATACAATATGCATATGCAGGTACAAAATCTTATTTAATTCATATATTTTCAAATACGGACATATTACTTATCCTTTTGAAAATTTTAAGAAAATGGTTTCATTGTAGAGTGAAATATGACCATAATTAAATATCTAAGAAGCTCTCTTCATGGGAAATGCAGAGTATATGATGTAAATTCATATAATATTCTTATATAGTTTTGCTTGTCGGTGTCGCTAATGATATCATGTAAAAGAATGAAGGGTATTCTATTTCAGGTTTCTTTGATATTAAGAACTGACGTGATATTTCTACGTTAGAGTCAAGAATGTATACAATGCGTCGTCTCAGAACAAATTGTTTCATTATTTGCCTAATGGTACAGATGGCCTATTAAATGGAAATAGATTCCCCATACTTATCTTTAAACGCCATTTCAATCTATTTGCGACTCGTATTTGGTCCCTTAACGTATTCCCGTTGTAGTACTAATGAGGTACTTTCCAGAGAATCCATTCCCATTAGGTCTATTTCACGAGCTACTGAAGGGTCGTGACTTGCTGTTTTAAAGTCGTTACCCCAAGCTATAAATACGGAATAAGGAAAGAGTATTTTCATTGGGAAAATAAAACCGTTTTCACGCTTCTATTGAACGTATTGTTGGATAATTATCTGGATCAGCATGAATTGTCGTCTTAATATCGTGACAATAAATACTGCGAAACTCGTTTATTACGGTCACCCTGGTAACGAAAGCTCGCCTATAATGAGGCGAGTTGTTGGTTTCTATGGCAGCAGAGGTTAATTATCTACATCTACATAAATACCAAGAAGTCTTTAGGCGTGTGGCAGGGGATGCATGCACAATAACTCTGATTTCTTAAATAATTACTATTTAAAATTGTAATGATTTTATATAAGTATTTCGATTTTGATTTGCGGAAATTAATATCAGGTTTACTAAATAGACTGAAATTAAATTCTGTGAACAGATAGTGTAAATGCCGGCAGAAATAAAGTCCACGGAGGCGGCCGAGACGTTGTAGAAACCCATCATAAACAAAATACTGACAGATATCTATTTTTCTATAAAAACGTTTAATATTACTACCGGTTTCGGTGTTACATCACCATCTTCAGGTCACTATATAAATCAATCAAAATGTGTGTTTGATGCATTACTTTTGTTTCGTATACCTTTCAGATCTTATTCCAAATTTCATTTCTGACATATCTTGTAGCCAATATATTTTATTTTACAATTTCCATATTTTGTCACTTTTTAATATTTTGTACAAGTAATGCATGAGCTTTTTGCATGAGCAATGTATATGTATTTTTCTTGTTTCAAGATGTCTACCTTTTCCGTAAAATTTAGTATTTAGTAACACCATATACTATCTATTAGTTTGGCAAGGGTTTTACACCCCCCTTTGTAAGGGTGTTTTCCTGCGGTGGATGTTTTTAAGCACTTCCTTATTTTTTAATTCAGAAATTATCTTCTGTGCACTTTTCTATGCTATCTTTTAATTTTTAATTGACCAAGGGTTAGGTGTAAGAAGAGACTATTTATTCTCAATCTCGTCCATATAAAGGCGTATTACTATTTTTTATAAATTTGACAGATTAGTGAGTAACTTTGTAGTATTCCTTGACAGGAGAAATAAATCAGATACATTTTTCAAGATGGAAATATTCCATTTTAATAAATCTGCAAAATAATACACTCAAAGAGCATATCACACGACTAGTTTCAATGCTTAAACTTAATCTTTAAGTGAAGAAGCGTGCTCACTTCCTTTTATGCACAAGCTTAGCTTTCAGAGACCTCTGGGCTACAAAATTTCGAAACTTGTACCAAAGGGTCGAGCACGGTGGACTTTGATGACTTGCCTGAAGCAATTTCTTTGCAATGGGTAAGATTATATTGATCCAGTTTTGAAGTCAGGGGTTTATCTTGAGATGATTGTCACTCTATCTAGAGTAGAAGGGTCATAGTTTATGCGAATCAGATACTAAGATGAGCCAGTAGAATTCTGAGGCGATGCTATTCGATAGTAAAGGAAATAAAATATTCTACCCTCAGATGTAAATGTTTTGACCGCAGAGATCTAAAAAGCTACCAGGGGGTTGCGAACTTGCCAAAGGATTTACGATAATATCCTTTATAAACTCATCCCCAGTTCACTTTTATACTGTCTTCATAAATGTAGTAGATGTTTAGCGATCGTGAAAAATAGCCTGATTTTAACACAAGTTCCTCGTCAGATTGCCTATCCTACTGCCTCTCCTAGAATATTGCTTTGTGATTTGGAATCCTCACAAGGTGGGAATAGTCTCTGATCTAGAGATAGTTCAACTTAGAGCTAGTAAGGGTTTTTAAACAGATTTAAGATTCGACATTAGTGTTTAGAATATGAGTAACTCGTGTTAAAGACCTATAACGTCTTAATTAAGGCGAGATTGAGACTGAAAAGTCTCTTCTTCCCTCTAACCTTTCGACAGTGTTGACAGTGATATTGGTGTTTTAGCACCCCCTGCCACACCCCTTTGACGGCTTCCTGGGACTGTACTTGAATGTAAGAAGATATTAGTATAGGCATAAGCTATTAGATAAAATTTACTAGTAGTAATAGTAATTTACGTTAAGAAATAGGCGACATCGTGATTCTCATACTCAGTGAACGCAATTTTCGAGGCCAGAAGAGATTTCACCAGATTATAGCGAGAACGGATAGCTATTTTTGTTCCATCTTTCAAGACATTATCACTTATACAAATCAGAAATCTGAATAGGGAGCTTGGTGTTCAAACCCCCTGCCATACGCCACACGGCAGCTCGCGGGGTATTAATGTAAAATGTACATACATTTGGACGTCAAAGTATGCCTCTACTTACGCAAAGTGTAAAAATTGTAAAATTAAAAAAATATGAAGTTTTACAAATGTAAAATGTAATTCTACATGAGGAAATCCGGGATAATTTAAATTAAGGGCTAATGAAAATGGCCCAGACTTGTGTTATCCCCCATGTTATCAGCAAACATCCTACATATAGTTGAGAAAGGTAATCAGGCTCGATATAAAAAATGAAATAATTCAAGGAAATGGAAATCCCAAACCTTACAAATGGATACGTTTTCCCTTCCTCTTTGATTAAAGCATCTCCTCCTTGTCTCAGAGCCTACTTTTCCTCTTCCTTGATGGTTTTCCTATAATTTCACCCTTTACCTTACCCTATAGTTTACCTCTTTTCCTTTGCTTTTAAATTTCTTTGATCTTGGACGCTTCCTCATTTGAAAATGATGATTAACTCTCGGGTACACTTGCTTGTGTTTTCGACACTCACAATTATTTAGAAATGTAATTTTTTTCATTTCGTTCTCTCTGGTACTAAATCCAGCTAGCTCTAGCTAAATCCATCGATAGTAGCTGAATTTTTAGGAATTTAAAGTACATCGAAAGTAATCTTAGCCTGATTAATTTTTTCCTGTGACGAGGAAAAGATAAAATTTAATAAAATATCCGAAGAATAATTTAATGTGTATAAAATCAAGTGTTAAAATTAGGTACCAAGTAAAATATAATTAAAAATAATTACAAGAGAGAGAGGAATTGTATGCGAATGGCAGTGAATCCAGGGACGGGCATAATCCGCGTCTTAAGCGGGAAGATGAGCGTCTTAAGCGGTATTTATACCATGTGTTTCGTGTGAAAGGGAACGGCACCTTAAGAAAACAGTCTCTTAAGCGGGTTTTACTATACGTCGTTAAGGTATAACTTTATTTGGGATGATATAAATCAACGGTATCTTAGCAACTCGAGACGAATGAATATGAAATAAACACACGCAAATTCTTGAGAAAACAAATATAAATTCATATGCGGTGGCAGATTTGGTGTCCACGGAAAAGGAAATGTGATTCTTACTTTCGTAAACAGTTCGTGAGGAGACTAAAGAAACTCAGTGACTTATATATCAGAGAGGAGATGCAACTCGTGCGTCATTCCGTGATTCAGCACGTCGTGAATTTAGATTTGTAATATCGTTTCCATTTATCGAACCACTCGGTGAAAGGAATAGCTTGTATTATATGCAAATGGAGGCGATGATAATGTCTGATATATTTTCAAAGGAAGTTGAAAGTGAAAAGTCTTGAGATATTATGGATCACAGCCGATATAAATGCGTTACATGTATCAAATACATGAATCAGCTTGCATATTCTGTTAATGACTATTTGATTTCGAATTTACAAATTCAGCTAGATTCCAAATCCCAAAATATAAGATCTTTATCGATAAATCAATTTCCGCCATTTGGAAATCGTTTTATCATTCATTGCTTTCTGACGTTAAAATTCTGATTATAAACAGAAGTGAAACATATCGACATGACTGGGACTCGAACTCAAATGTTACCGAGATATCCCGTTAACACATAATGAATTTAATTAATTATTTACAGTTAAAAGGTAACTCTGTGAGCAGATATTTTTCAAAAACTAAGTCCAGTAAAACATGGTTAAGAGTTTCAGGGAACCAAGCGAAAACCGCGTCTTAACCGGGATGTCCACATATGTATGTAACAGTAATCGCTTTACATAATTTATTTGAAATATGGTCTGCTTTTCGCATAATAAGAGCATCTTAGTTACTGAATTTTGGTCATTTTTCACTCTACAATGAAGCGGATGTTACCATGGAGACAATTAGATCATAATAACGAATTTGTAATAGCAGCGGTGAGAGTGCAACACAGATCTCGATAAGACTACTCAATAAACACTGCACTCCCATTCTCGTATTGAACCTCGTATTTATTTATTTATATATATATATTTATTTATGTATATGCATTAAAATTGCTTACTTGTTACATGCTTTTACAACGGTAGAGGAAGTAGGCTCAAACCGTTTATTTGGGACGGGAATAATTTAAGGGTTTAGGGCCAAATCGAACCCCTTTTGGGGTCTGTAGGGTCTAAGGAGGGATTATTAAAGAGGATTTCCCGCTGGTCGAATATCTATTTATATAGACCAGGGGTGGCCAATGGGTCAATTATTCAATTTTTTATTCTTGATGTCCCAATTATAATGCGTTGTAAACCATGATAATATGTCTAGAATTAAAGGGTAGGTCATGTAATAAATGTAAACTCATTAAACCCGGTTAAGACGCTTTTCAGAGGACAAATAGAAAATATCCTATAAATAGCTTCATTACTGGGTTACGAAATCATTATGTTCTCCTTACTTAGGAATACACAACGGAAGAGATTTTGATCCTCAGTTTTTCAATGAGTTCCTTAAAATTCAAAACGAAAGTGATGTTTCTTTAGTTAGATTTATTTTCCGCATTTTGAGTTGGGATATCTAGAAAGCCCGTGAAGTATTCCTATGTTAAACTGACTGCTTTTTCGTCCGAATTTTGAAACTGATCAACTGATCTTTTATCTTTCTAAAATGAATCAGTTTTTATGTTTTATTAGCTGCTTTTCGCTTTTCTTTAAAAATTCCTAAGGGACCGGGAATCGAACCCGGAGTCTGGAATATTCTCTCTAGCTATTTGGTGGACATTGCGGGTAAGGAGTCGTGCTTATGGTGATCAAGCCATATGGCTTAGAATGAGTAGATTTTTACCACAGAAAATAATGTATTAAATAAAAAAATTAATAGATTAAAAGTTAAATTAGGTTCTGCAGTCCTGGGGATTTCCTTGTTTGTAAACTAGAAACTTGTTGAGTGTTTTTGAGAATTTGTAGAGTTTGCCGTGAGCTAAAAATACGTGAATCCTGTAATAACTATCAAAAAGTAATTTCTCATAAGCTAAAGAAAATCTCTTCCATTTAGATTGAGATATAAAAAATAAGCACCGATAAAACTTTAAAAGCACTTTAATAGGCGATTAGCAAGGATGCTTGTTAAGCCAGACTATTTTATCGCTACCGTAATGTTAAAAAGACGCTGCATTTAAGAAGATATGGACTTTCCAGAGCTGTCATAATAACCAGATTTTGGAATGATAAAAAAAACTGTGATGCGATGCGAAAAGTTTCCGAAGCAAATTAATTAGGTGGAGCTGTCGTTAACTCAAAAGACATCCGCGTCATCTAAAAAGTATCGGAGGATGTCTGGAAAACTTAGCAACGGTTGTTGGGTCATCTCAAACATCTCGAGTTCCCCGTATATGAGTTGCTAGGAAACGGGAAGTTTCATTCGCTCATTGTTGACTCTTCCTCTCTCTCTGGCTTGTAGAAAATAAGGAAGTGTGCGTGCTTTGAGCACTGTTGTAACTACAGCGAAACCCGGTTAAGAAGTTTTTTGTTGGGAAAGACATCGGAAACCACGTCTTAAGCGGGATGGCGTTATAACCGGGTTTCTCAATGATGGACGCTCCATATAGTATTTTTGTAAAGTGAAGATTTTTGCACAAAATGTCTTAGTTACTTAATTTTGGTCATTTTTCTCTACAACGCTGCAAGTTTCATCAGATAGACAATTGGATATAAGTTATGTAGTAGTAATAGCATTGTTGTAAGTTATGTAGTAATCGTATTGTTGTAAGTGCTTTAATGGCTGAGGTCATTTCGTAAGTGGAATCTCACCGTGAATCGAACCCGAGACCTCTTACGCCAAAGTCGAACTCGGTAAAGCTCTACAAAAATGTATATGCTTTTTTAAGGGTTAATTGACGAAGGGTTATATGTGGGAAGAGATTATATAGCCTCAATATCCCCTTAATATAGACGTGTTTTATTACTATTATCATTTTTATTCTTCTAGTTTTTCTTTATTTTAACTTTTCCTTACACCTCTATTTTCTCGAATTTTCCATCTCCCCCTTATGTTCCGATTCTTTCTCAAATTTCTACTGATTTGAGGGTCCCTCTCTTTCGACCCTTTTCCTGACGACTTCTTCTCATATTTTCATCTTGTTTCCTCCAATATACACAACCTGTTCTTCTTTTTAACGGTCTTATATTGCTATAAGGTGGAGAGATTGTGTCTTTTGTTTGGTTTATGTTCGTAGCTGTGATGGTAAGGAAGATACCGAGGTATGAGTGGTGCTTAGTGATTACATTCATCTTGATCATTATCTACATTACGGTCAGCTTCTTATTATACATTACAAAAAAATAGGAAATGGTCTACGGAGCACCTCACCAACGGGTGTTAACCAATGCCATCAATTTTTAACTATCATTGTTGAAAATCCGAATCTATTCTTGAAACATACGACATTGTAGCGAAATAGGAAAAGTAAACGGAGTACCTTAGCGACGGATGATAAACAATATTATCTCAGTTTTTAATAGCCATTGTCGAGAAATAAAAACTTACAGTTTGTAACAAAGTAATGAAGTGGGAATTTAAGAGTAAATTGCAAGAATTTCATCCGGACATATTATAATAAAAAATGAAATTTAAAAAAAAAATTATAAGCTGTTTCGACGGTGTATAACATGAGGTTTACGTTTAAAATTTTTCCGTGCGGTGGAGTGCTTTGGTAATAAAATTTTTAGGAGATATCACCGTCATTTTTTCTCTTGCATTCTTGGAATTTCTCTGGAAACTTGCTGTAAAACTCCTTAAAACTCAGGGTGAGAGGGTCTTTGGGTGGACGAGTTGAGGAGGAATTTAAAACAGGTAAAATGAAGCATATGAGAGAAAAAGATAGGGAAAGAAAGATGTGCTGGACGCAAAGTAAAATATATGACAGATCGAGAAAAAAAGAAAGAATGATGAAAATGAATAAATTGAGCTGTTAACATGACACAAAGGAATTAAAGGTGACTTTAATCTACGTGACCCTCCAAACACTCTTATGATCATTTATTTCCTTCCAAAAATTTTCATTATCTTTTATGATTATTAGTTTCAAACTATGACAATACCGAGCGAGATTGTTGCACAGCATTGTTGTGAGCGACCAACAATTAAAAGACTCAAAAACTCGAGAGCAATAATTATGTGTAATATGATCGCAACAATCGCGAGCAACAATTAGAAAACATCTTATGGGGATGTATTCTAAACTGTAAACAATTAGATTTATTCTGATTGTTGCACGCGAGTTAACAATAGGACCTGTCTAGTAATCAAATATAAACGATACATTATTCAGGATAATTCAACTGTCGAAAATCTATTATTAAAATCCATCATGGAATGACACCAATTAGCTTTAATTTAGTATAATAAGCTTTCGTGTAGGATAATTGGCTGGCTCTAGATGTGATTAAGTATCGCTGGGTATAATTAGTCACCGTTTACTATAATTAATTTGAGGGGAGGAGAGTTATTATCTTTTCAACTCAATTTCATTGTGGGAACAAATTATATAACCTATTTTTCCAGCCTTCAGAATAAATTTTAATTGCCAAAATATCTCCGCCACCTCCATGGACTTTATTAACATATTAACGAAGTTATCACTTTGTAAAATTAGTTATCACATACTATCTAAACAAACAATGTTGCCAAAAGCTACAATGTACGCTTTTAATTAATAATGATAGTGGATAATTAATATTAATCTTAATGAATAATTAAGTTGAATAATAATAACTTTTAATTATTATTTTTAAGAGACCTAAAATTATTAATTAAATTCCAACGATATCATATAATTGTCTTCATTTTTAAAGATGGTGTAGCATAAAAACGCTCTGCCTGTAAACCATAAAAAAACGAAAGAAAACAATTAAAATCGACTTTCGAAATGTTTTGCTGTCGCCTTGGAAACCTTCCCGACAGTTAAATTTGCGTATCTGATTTTTGAAGAAATGAAGATGACAGCTTTCACATAAAATCGCTGAAACATTTATTAAAATTAAAAACAGAGGAAGATACCAGAAGAGAAATACCAGAAAATCAGAGAAAATTTTGAAGATAGAATTTAAGAAAAAACAATTTCTTTAAATAAAGGATAGGTAGAGAGGCTAAATAAATCAGAAACTTTGCGCGAATGTGGAGCTGTGATGACGTCATTTAATTTTGTTTATTTCGTTGCCATGTAGACGTGTGGGAGTTGGGGTGAGGAAGATTCTTCGTGGAACATTCCTCGTAAATCAGCCAATCAAAACTTTCTTACTAAATGACGTTTCCCAACGGAGTTAAGTTGCCAAAACTTCATAACTAGTCGAAACTACGTCCAAGGTAATATATATATAGCAAAACCACCCATGTCAATTTAGAAAGTTTATTATTATTATTATCACAATCGTTATAAGTAGACAACATTCCTATGGTAACGCAAAAGATGTAAAAATAAACACTCGTTTACAATAATTAACGATTATAAAATCGTTTCCATAGCAACTCACGTCACTTAAGAAATCTTTTTTAACCATTATTACAAAAATTTGTTACAAGTGGACAACTGTCCTATGATAACGCTACAGAGGTTAAAAATAAACATTCGTTAACAATGATAAAGAAAATTATAGAAAAAATGATTATAAAAATCGTTTCTATAGCAACACACGCCACTTTAGAAAACTTTTTATCGTAGTAAAAAAAACAATGAAACAAAATTTGTGAATGAAAACTAAACATTCCTTTATCCTACACCAAATGACTAATTACCAATTCTGCATTAATTATGATGTGTTATATAGTGGTATCAAGAACCCTTACTTAAATCGAAGAATACATTCAAAAAGAGACCCCTTTTTACTGAACTGAAACTTAAGCTTTTTTTGGCTCCATTAAGTAACTAAGCTTATTTTTTCTTTGGAGGATGCAAAAGTCTAAGAATGTATCAAATGCTCTTCGTTAAAAATTCTTCTTCGTTTTGGAGGCATTAATAGCCTCAGACAAAAAGGAATAAAATTACCCATATTCTCCGAAACATGATACAGAAAAAGCATAATTATACCTTCTAAAATGTCGAGAAGGGATTAAAAATAATTACAAGAATAGCTTGCATATTCATATTTTTATAAAGATTATTTTATTCGAACATTACCTTAAAAAGAGAAAAACGATTGCTCATGCTGCATCTCATTTTTAAAAACAATTTATCTCAACAATGTCAATAAAATACCGTTTAATTTTATATAAACGACATACGTAGTCATGGTTACATGTACAACATACGTAGTTATGGTTATATTTACAACATACGTGGTCAAGGTTACATATAAAACATATGTTGTCTTAGTTACATATACAACATACCTAGCCATGGTTACACACACAAAATGCGTAGTCCTGGTTACTATTGTTGAATAACCTCCGTAGTCAAGGGGATTTGTCTGTGTTTCCCTCAGTAATTATTTAATTTAGAAACGAATTGTTTACAAGGCATATTATTCTTTTAATAAGAATAATCTACTTGTAAACATTGTGTGGGAATATTTTATTTTAAATATACGAAGCGCTACTGAATTATCTTCTTAAACTGGAAAAAATCTTAGTATGCTGATACATTCTCTTCATTAGTAGGCTGTTATTTTTCCACGTAATATCAAGGACGCATCCTTGTGATTCAAGTCACGTTTCTTCGTTTATTTTTCCGTAAATTCCGGCTCTGGAAAGAAAATTTGACGTGCTCTCGGAAAGGGGTCGGGAAAAATTTTTGTTCTTACCTGTGCGAAGGTTAATTCTTATAAACTCATAAAGTAACACGCAAGAATATTTATTTGTATGGGAAAAAAGCAATTTCAAGATATTTTGTTGGAGAATTTGTTTTTTGTACGAGAATTTTTAAGATCAGGAATATATTGAGCAAATAATAACAGAAACATCATAAAAATTCCGTAAAGGTTTTATATTACTTTATTCTCTCATTTATTAATATTTCAATTTTTACAATTAACAATTGATAAGATATCATAAGATTTATTTGTATGTATGCATGTGCTGTTATGTAAGTTGCTTGCAACTGTTGCAAAGTATTAGGGCGTTCAGAAAATGTCCTTGGAGATGCTCATTGTTTACAGTAAGGTATTGTTAAGTATTATTGTCCTGCGCTTGATCTCGTCAAGACTTTTCATTGTTGGATGCCTGCAACAATGCTATTCCACAATATCGCTCGGTTTTATTTACTCAATTTTCCCTGAAATGAATGCTCTATTCATTATAATCCCAATCATTACAATTCATTGAAACTAAATCGATTGTAATGTTGATTATTGTGCTTATTATTGAACGAATTGTTACAATAAGTGTTGAATTACCAACATCAAGTATAATTAAATAGCTTACATAGCTTTGATAATTAAGTGGATTGAATAATTAAACATTGAACTAACTCTTTTATTAAACATAAAGCAAATAATTTTAGTTATAATCAATTTAATAGTTGAATTAAACAATAAAATAATGCTAAATAGATGTAATAAAATATTTATAAAGTACATTATTGAGTTAATTAATGAAAATGAACATTCTATTGTTAAAATTAATGATCGATTAAATACAATGAACATGTAACACAACCCAGCATTGTTTAGATGGCTTGTAGTTCTGAGCAAGTTCAAATTTGTCTGATATAGACCTTGTAGGACTAATGAGGTCATAGAAACATGCTATGTATCTTTCGGGGTCTAATTATGATGACATTATTTGCCTCACTACTTCATTTCGAATTTGTCTCTTTTACTCTATCAACTGTTTCATTTAGGATTTTCGCATAATTTCCTCGGATATTTTTGTCAATTTTTTTCCATATACTTTCGCAAAGAGTCATACATCATTTTAATCATGTTGCTCTGAATCTCTTTGAAGTTTCTTCCCCACCTATATATATTTCCCTATAGCCATCCGTCTTCTTTTTTATTGCTCATATTCCATAAATTCCAGCTCTCTCCTGGAGTCCTTCCCGACTTCTTTTTGACTGCAAACCACATCCTCCTCTTCCTCCACAGAGTTTTTTAAAAATAGATTCTCTTACCTTTTTGTGTGCTCTCTCGAAGACCTCGACTTATTTAACGTAGAATCCCACGCGCGGAAGTCTATTATTATGCCTTTAACAATGTGTTACCGCGACCGAATTGTTACGTGAATCCATTGTTGCGATTCGGTCCAATTTTTTAACAATGACAAATTGTCAACAATTGTCTGTATTTCAGATCTTTAAGAATTTCTCCTGAGTGATTTTGGGTATTGTCATCAATTCTTTTATGCGTTAAATGAATTTATCACGATTTGAATGTTACCAGATCAATTTTCGCTTTATAAATGTTACGGTATTACATATTTAAACGATATCATCGGATATTAGAATTTCAAAGAGTATTTTTCAGCAGAATGAAGAAATCGTAGAAATATTAGCACATCTACTTTGAGATTGCGTGTATTTATTTGTAGATATATTTTTTTAATGGCCAGTTCATCGATAGCAATTAAAATAGACGAAAATGATCAAAAAATCGTTTCCATGACAACCTGTAATAATATATGACAAACGACGGAATGTCATTTTTGTATTGAATCATTTATAGCCATTGATTATTCAGGGTTACATCGCAAATTCTTGCTAATCAATAACTCAGCAACCATCCATATGACAACAAAATACTATTCCTGGATGAGTAAAAAATCTCAATCCTTCTTCGGAGGATAAGATTTTTCACGTATTACATAGCATAAGTATGGACTTGGTATAATCCCCTTATTTCAAAGCAGTATAAATCCCATAAAGAATGACAATTTTCTTCTTTCTCCAGCCAAGAAGTGAGTCTTTTTTGTCAGACTTTCTTTCCGTTTTGCTGAAAAGATTAAAAGGTTCGCTGCGTGCCGACCAAAATAACGCTTTCTTATTCTTTTTTTTCTTTGGGACATGCTAGATGTATAAATTGCGTGTATCATTCCTCCGAAATCATCACTGCTAAGTGACTTCTTCCTAGATGACCTCTTAGATTAAATGGCAATATATTATATGACCTATCTAATGGGATTTTGATTACCCTATCTCTGTTTACATTACTTAGATGTAGTTCTTGTTATAGCTTTTATTAAGGCTTCTATAGTAGGCATATACAGTGAAACCCGTTTAAGAGGCTCCCGATTAAGATGCTATCCCGCTTAAGACGCGGTTTTATCACGGTTCCTTACATATTAAATACATAGTAAAAATACCGCTTAAGAAGCTCTGCTACCCGGTTATAAGGCGAATTTTTCCCATCCTCATATGCACTGAAACACGTTGTAGCCAGTCTTTTTCCTCAGTCAATAGATCGAAAAGTATTTAAATTATTTTTCCACAATTGTCTATGTGATAAAATTGCTTATTTTTGAGTGAACTTAAGTTAAAAGAAAGCGCTCTTTTTGTATGAAAAGAAGACCATAGATCTTTACAGCTTTACTTTGCGAAATCTTCATTTTATTACTGCAAAAATAGTCATAAGTCTTAAGCGTTTTAAACGGGTTTTACTGCATGCTTTAACTCTCATACTACTTTGTATCTCATCTTATTATGAACCTTCTTTCTTGGTCTTCTTCAGCCTATTTTCTTAGAGCCATTCCCTTCAGAATATATTTTCTAGGGAGTTGTAATGCCGTAGAACATGTCTAACAAATTTAATTTTCCTTTCATTAAATTCCTCTGTATTTTCCCACTAAACTTCCAAGTTGCTTTTTATTGTGTTTCTTTGTCTTGTTATCTTTCACCAATTCTACTTTTCCATTCCTTTCAACAGAGAATTTTCCAACTTTCCAAATGTCTAAGTTTCATATCTTTGTAACAACCAACTAAAATATTTTTTTGCAAAAGATTTTCTAGAATCCAAGTTCATGTGTTTATTCGTAAAATGTTCTTTTTTTTCTTATGCCTTATTCTCCAAGTGTATCTTTTTTCTGTACCCAGATACGCTGGAACTAGCTATAGCCAATCATTCGATAGACCAAAAATGTTTACATTATCTGCGTTGCTTTCTAATTTTTGTTAGGAAGCTATATATCAATTTTACGGGGGATTTATCGATAGGAATTTTCAGAAAAAATTCTAGATTTTTTTCATTCACAACACAAAACGGTACTCTTATTGAAAAACAATTATTTTCATGGTAGAGTATTCAGAAGAATCAGATGTATGCTATAATATTTGAACATATTTTAAAAAGTTAAATTTAGTTCCGTAATTTTTGATGGGGGAATTCACTAAATGAATAATTTGTTTTACTTACACACAGTTGGTATTTCATTTTCTCGTAACATAAATAGAAATTAACTTTTCAACTTATACTGATAGAACCTTGATTGGTTTTATTTGTTTTAATTATTTATTATTATTTTTATTAATTTTATTGAAAATTACTACAACATAAAAATGAAGCATTGAATAAATTTGATATAAATGATATATTAAAAGTGATACATTAAAAATAATACATTAAAAATGAAATATTAAAAATCATATACATTAAAAATTACATATTAATTACCAATTCTCCAAATAAAATCGTATAGGAATTCAACATGCAGATAAACATAGTTTTGGCTGATTGAACATAAGCATATCTTTTTCAGTCACGTATATCTCTGTTTTGAATCATGGCTTATTGTTTGCGTACGTAATCGTCGCCATGGCGCTCTCGTCGTCGGGGAAAGTTGTTGATTTCGGCGCATGAATATTAATTTGTTGATTTTAATCGGGGGATATTTATCCATGTCATTCTTGAGAATCAGAAAACTGTGGAATATGAAGCTTTTGGGTCCAAGAACATATTTATGCTTGCTTATGGTCGATTTAATTAAGAAGCATATAATTTTATATCGTTTACATTAATTACCGAATTAATAATAAATGAACCGTTCATGAAGGAATTAATTAACTAACAATACATCTACAATGAATTTAACAATGAAAATTATTAATTAATGATTTCATAATAGAAAGACTGAGAAGTACGTAAAATTCTTAATGAAATTTGGATATTAAAAAAATGTTAGACGAAAGGTTGGCATATATAGTTAATTGATTAAAGTATCCTGTTTGGTAGTGAAATATCTGGTTCGAATCTCGGTTCCTACACATTTTTTTTCATGTACGCTACGTGAAGCTACTTCAGTAAGTAACTTTAAACTGATGCTGAAATTATCTTTATATGCTACAGAATAAAAATATTTGATTAATAAGTGTACTTGAAAACATTGAGGATATAGCTGATCTATGTAAAAAGCACTTAGATAGAGACGTTTGATACCACATTACCTTATGGAAAATGTCGTCTTGCGGGATACAACAGCGTCGTCTGATTAAAATAACACAACGTTTCGCCAACACTACCGTTGGCTTCTTCAGGTGAAGTGAAATGCACTTCCCAGCACCTACTATTTATATATTCCCCCCCCCTTTTTTTTACTACTGTCCTTTCACCAGGCGCCGTGAGGTCTTTCATGTGCTCAGCAGTCGTTTCCATCTTCTTCTTCTCCCGAGCCTATGTCCCATTTCTTGGGGTCGGCCCTCCTAATCCTTTTCCGCCATTCTGAGCGTTGTTGAGTTAATTCAGGCTCTAAATCCGTCGTCCTCATATCCTTAGAAATGGTACCCATCCAGGTTGTCGGCGGTCTACCAGGGCGTCTCCTAGGTTGTTCAATTTCCATAACGCGTCTGGTCATGTGATCCTCATTACGTCTCATAACGTGCCCGTACCAGCGCAAGCGATTTTCCCTCAGCTTATCGGTTATATTTGCCACTTTAAATGTTCCTCTTAGGTGGCCATTCCTGACTTTGTCTTTCAGGGTTACACCTCCCGACCACCGGAGCATCTTCATCTCTGTAACATGGATTTGTTGTTCATCTGACTTTCGCGTAGCCCAACATTCAGATCCGTACATTAAAACTGGCCTAATTGCTCTCTTATATATGTTTCCCTTGACCTCGACGGGCATCTTTGCGTCGCAGATCACTCCCGTCAATGATCGCCATTTTAGCCACGCAGCTGTTTTCCGGTCCTTGATGTCTCTGTCGATGGAGGCTGTAGATGTAAGAGTGGATCCTAAGTATTTAAAGTGGTCAACTTGTTTTAAAGGGGTGCCATCAAGCTGAGGCTGTGCCACGTTGTTAGATGTTCTGACTCCTGAGAAGTTACAGTGCATGTATTCTGTTTTAGTACGACTTACTCTCAACCCTCGAATTTCTAATGCTGTGCACCATGCTGTTAAGTCTGTTTGAACCTGTTGTAATGTTTCTGCTACAAGGACTATGTCATCTGCATATAGAAGTGACCAAGGAGCTGGCTTCTGAAGGTGTTTGGTAGCGTAGTTCATGACTATGTTGAATATCCATCCATGTTGTAGACAATGGATAACCGTCTTCGCGATTGAAGTTGTTGGGAGTTTTTGCTATTTCTATCGACTCCCGTATAATCCTGGGAAAATATTTGGTTTCTTTGTAGACGAAACCTAATATTTTCCCAGGATTATACGGGAGTCGATAGAAATAGCAAAAACTCCCAACAACTTCAATCGCGAAGACGGTTATCCATTGTCTACAACATGGAAACGACTGCTGAGCACATGAAAGACCTCACGGCGCCTGGTGAAAGGACAGGTGGCTCTAAGGCGAAAGCCTTAGAGCCACATTACCTTATGTTCCTTTATTTCAGATAAGCTTTTATGTCAGTTAAACTTGCAAACATGTGAAGAGTATTTTATAGCTTTAAAATCATGTGTAGCCATGGCAACGCATGTAAAATATCATATTAATTAAACATAGCCAACCACAATCACCCAACCCATTTTTGTTAATTTTTCATCAATATTTGATATTATACAATACTGAGTTGGGTTGGAGATATACATAAAAAATATATATTTACACGTACTGCCATCTCTATTTCAGTTTCAATCCAAATCACATTGGCCCAGAATTCGTGCGTCAACATATTCTGCCGATAGATGTCTCGTATTCCGTGCAAATTTACTCAAATCATGATACATTTTTGATACTCCATTGGTTCGGCACTTTTTCCGTCGACACAATTTCACTGCGTTGCTATGGATATTATGTCAAAAATCGAATTTCCAATGGAGACCAACGCGATCATTGTTGATCGTCATTGTTGAGGTCACGGGATAAAGAAACTCTCTCTGTCGCGAATTCAGCTTCCGTTCAAACAAATGATTGTGTATTCGCTCCATTTATGACAGTTTATTCAGAGAATCAAGCAAACGAGATGTTTGACTAAGGAATGAAATAAAATTAGTGATGCTTTTTAACGATTTCACTGCTTTTTATTAGCTGCCTTTGCTGTTTGAGTTACGTTTTACCCATTTTTATAATCATGAGTTTCTGCATGTTTATACATTGCCATGGAAACGGGAAAGTAATTTTCATGTTGGGTATAATAAAATATAAAACAAAAGAGCTAAACACTTCGTCAATTGATAAAATAACGTCTTTATTTTGGTCGAAATTGAGACTTTAAAATCTCATCTTCCTTTTAATCAAGTTAACCCCAATTAATTAAAAGTAACTATTTATCTTGACACCAAATTCATTAATTTCTGTACCCCATTTTTCTTTTAGACTTTATTATGACAAAATACGTTTATAACGCCGTCTTCTAACTTTTTTAGTCCCATTTACACGAAATACATGGTAAAAATACCGCTTAAGACGCAGATTTTTCCCATCCCCAAATGCACTGAATCCCGTTTTAGCCAATCCTTAGCCTCATTAGATACATAATTTTTTACATTACATTTTTACATCATTGTCATTTTCTCACGCTTTACCTTTTTTTAAAACTCTTTAAAATTTAAAAAAAGTCCATTTCAGCGGGAAATATGCTGTATGTATTCGAAAAATTAATCTTTAGTCATTTCTTTTATAGTGAAAAATCAATGGCAGTTTTGTATAGGTTCGTTTTTCCATTTGTTTTCATTGGAATCGTTTATTTCGGATGCATTCCTCAATCGAATCATGTATTTAGGTCAGCCATTCTGTACGTATGGGATTCAATCTTTGTCGATTTCAGTATTCCGTATTTGTAAACGATTCCAAACAGACGGAGATGAATGCATATTCTTTAAACACATTCTTAAAGAAGGAAGTTCTTCATGCACTAGATTATAAGATCAAGAAATGCCTGCAAAATCATAGAGAGGAATCCAATCTTATTAAAAGCGTAGTTATCATGGAATTCAGGTCAGATGAAGAAATTAATGTAGATTGAATATTAATTGGGTCACGCCAATCTCCATGCTTAAGGTTATCACTCCAGGGTTATTCTATTTTTTGAGGTTGATTCTGTTTCTTTCTCATATTGTGTCTATCAGTGGTATTTAGTCACTTTTTACAAGAAATTGTAGTTCGTAATGATATGAATGCCTGTATTAGAATCTTTCAAGATGTTATTATGTTATTTCATATATTGAAAATTAGATGGATTTTAGTGTATACATAATTATAATCTTTATCTTTTAACATTTAATATTTCCCTGGATATGGCTATATTAGATGAATTTCTTGCACTATTTAAGCCTGTGAATTCTGTTACGAGATATGTGAAATACACTAGTATGACGATGTTCTCTATTTGAAGCAATAAAAATCAAATGGTTGCTTAGCAGCATCGCCAGGACCTATTATCATTGACAATAATCCTTTATTGATCGATTAGTATTTTACTGTATTGATATATGAACAGTGATTATGAAATAAACGTACTCTAATCAGTTCTCGGAAATTAACTTTATGTATCAACGGGCTATTCATTAGCATAGTTATCATCCTGCAGCTTTTCATTACTCATTCATTACCTTATTATTACGGTATTATTGCAATAATACTTACATTTTTATCACATTATTGTAACAGTATTATTGTATCATTATTCTAAAGTTATTAAGCTATTATTCCGTTATTGTCAAGTTTATCATTACACGAATGAATACATTTTACTGAATATCGACGCATTACTTATGATTAAATTGTCATTTTAATAATCTTACGTTCACATTACATTATATTGAATTTATATTACATATAAATTATTGATAACATTTTCAGTTTAAAGTAACATTAGAATGCCTTTCTTTGGATACAGAGATCCCTAGCAATATCCCCATTTGTTTTAATTTTAAAATGGTCACTTTGCAGTATGTCGAAAATCCGAGTTCATTCTATCTTAGCATTCATTTTTATAATGTTCTTCGCGATACTATCTCATCAGCAAACAACTGAGACCAAATTAAAAAAATTAAAAATGCATCTTTAATGCACAGAATTTGTTCGAAGGATTAAAATGTTCTACATCCTGTGATATCTATACCGTGTAAGATGTGTACGAATTGCGGAATGCGCAGTATGTAAATCAATAAATTGAAAATAATGTAAAAACTCATTGCATCTGAAGAGTTTGAAAATTATAAAATATTTATCCATATATATCTATCTTTGCATACGTCTTTGCCTTCATACACGTATATTTATATACAGTTTTATTTATTTTCATTTATTTTTATTAAATTTTTACCCCTCGTACTAGAATTTCAGTAAACAAAAGAGAATTTAAAAAGGGAGGATTCCAATAAAACAGAATCGAAATAAACATATTCACTTTTAACTTTGATCTACTCAACGGCAGGATTCAGCAAAGTTGAATTCGGAAATTTCTTTTAAAAAAGAAGCATCGGTTTCCGTAGCAACGGTTGTCCCATTTCCACTGCCTCAGCGTTTTAAAAAACGTATCAAAGGAGCGATATTTCCGAAAGAATTGGCATTACTGCTCGGCATACTTCCTTATTTTTATGTGGATTTGAAATGTCTTCGAATCTTTTAATGAAATCGGTGATATGGATTCGTATCTTATGGATTGGTTTCATCAATCTTATAGTTCAAAGACAAGTCGTTAGCTGCATTACAACATCGGGATTCAAGGGGGTTTCTTTGGTGTTTCATATGTGTATCTGAACGAGCCTTTTCATTTGGAATATTTTGATCACAATTACTCACGTAGGTTCTTGTAAAGAATCCTTGAATCTTCGTTTCTGAAGAAAGTAGGATAAAACACGGTTAAGACGCTTTAAAGAAGACCAAGTTTTAAGCGGGGTAGCGTTATAATCGGGTTTTGTATCGTTGGTTGCTGTACGTTATATTTTTGGAGGAATGATCTGATTTTAGCACAAATAGAGCCTATTAGTTGCTTAATATTGACGATTTTTTACTCTAAAATGTGACAGATTTGACCAGATAGACAATTAGGAAGAGTAATGAATTTTTAATCTCAGTTTTGTATCAGCTCTGTAATCAATAATTTAATAATTTAATTATAACTAGAATAGAACATTCAAAATATGCAGTAGTAACGATAAGTACATAAAATAACGATAAAATATGTACAATAGTATCAGTAATTACATAAGATAACAATGAAATATATGAAATAGTGACAATAATTACATAACAATAAATGTACACAATAGTACCAATAAGTAATTCAAATAACAATGAAATATATATAATAGTAACAAGAAGTACTTCAAATAACAATGAAATATATACAATATAGTAACAATAATTACATAACAATATCAGACGATTGGATTATCATAATAATGGGGTCACGGATATAGAACAATTCGCTAAGGTCGCCATGCGATGGATTGTTGACTCAGGGGCGTCACAGTAAGTGTGCTGGGATAAAGAAGTTTTTCTCTCGACATGTATTTATGACAAGGATCCTCGAGACAGCGTGAAATTGGCATCCTGAATATTCTGCAGGTATATCTCTAGCAATTTATCATTCGGGAAGAAGTGTGTCATACTGCGATATCAGCACACCCTAGTAATAGACTCACGAAATGAGGGATATTCGAATGAACCCGTCTTTCATATCGGGAAATTCAAATCAATGCAGCATTTTGATTGACAAATTCTTCTCCATGAATCTCTCCTAGATATTGCTTTACTATGAATGTCTTCTAGATTGGGTGATATTGCTTTACCCTGCTTAAATTATGTTTTTATTTCCCATACTTTGAGTAGAATAGCATTTCTTGTTGGATATGCCGTTTCTGAATGAAATGTAATTTGGATTCTTTTATTCTTATTGAGCTCTTTTCTAAGATGAACTAGATGAATGATTGATTCATCTCATGTCATTCTATTGCACATAGCTTTAGATTTAATTCTCTCAATCAACTCTGATCGTATATTCCCGAAATTCATCATTCGAAATTCACAACTGTACTTAGAAAATATACCAATATCTCGCCAATGTTTAGGAGTAAGGTACTTTCCTTATTTTAGCGGTGCCAACATCATTAAATTTTTTTAAATTTATGAATAGGAATACTTATACACCTATAAATATATAAATTAAGGACCCAGTGTATGAATTCGAAGCAATACAAACTCTGAGATAGAGTGAGATCTTCTCTATCATTTCTTTCTCAGGGCAGAAAGTAGTTTAAAAAGTTGATTTTCAGTGATATATTTCGTCATAATCTTCAGAAGTAAAAATATAAAAAATAAGAAAAGAGTTGTTTTGTGAGCTGTAGTTTCGGAGAGTTCGTGATTGTTGTCAACAAATGTTGTTAAGCGTATCAACATTGTTGTTAACAATCTCGTTATTCTTTCCTAATTGTTTATCTGGTAAAAAACATCCGTGCCACACATGTCAAACTTTTTATCATTATTAAAATAAATTTTTTGATTGGAAAACTGTCCCCTGATAACGATACAGAAATAAAAGTAAACATTCGTTTTCAATAATTGAAAATTTCAAAATCGTTACCATAGCAACCCTTTTCAATGCTCCTTAAAAACGTTATTCTTTCCCAATTGTTTATCTGATAAAATCTACTTCATTGTAGAGTGAAAAATGACCGAAATGAAATAATTTAAAACGCTCTGTTTGTGCTAAAAGACGACTATTCTTTAAAAAATTATTTTAAGGGTAATAAGTATTACCTAACCGCTTATGACGGCATTCCGATTAAAACGCGGTTTTCGATTGGTCTACCGAAAAGTGTCTTAACCGGTTTTTGCTGAAATTAAAAAATAAAACAAATAAAAATGAAATTAATAAACAAGAAAAATCAAATTAATAAACAAAGAAATTATTGAAATTTTTTAATGATTTGAATAGTCAACTCCTAGTCATTCTGCCCTCTTGAAAGTGTAAAAAACACAGAAAGTTCAATTTCAAAAAATAACACCTTCAATTTCTGCTTAACAACATGGAAAAAACCCAACAATCATTCAACTTATGATTTCCTAGCCACGCCTCGTAGCCATGGCGACGTCTAGCGAATCTCAATCCCATCAAGGTATCATAGCAGAATGAAACATCCTCAGAGGATTAGAAAAGCTTTTCTGGAAAGCATATTGCAATGCCTTTTCAGATCTCTTAAACTCCGAGATTTCTCATGAAAAAAGAGACGAAATCTGGCTTAAGCAAGTAACCTATATTTTTAAGACAGGAGGAGAGTAATTTCGAAAAAAACTTAATTCTCCGGTGAATGGACGAGATCTTGATGACGCATTTCGGACGTTCATTTTTTTCCGGCGTAATCCGATTATGCTGGAGGACTATTCTGCGTGGAATTTTTTGAATAAATGAATTCCAGGCGTCATTTTTTCCCACTCCCTTCAGAGATACGTATTCCTTCCAAAATTATCCACCCCACGGCGTGATTTTTACATTTCACCCGGTAATGAAAAGTTTACTTTCCTCGGAAGCGCTTTTTTAATTAAATTTAAAGGAAATGTCGCTTTAAAAATTTTGCCGTGTTCTTGAAAATTGCCGAAGGTATAACACGACTGCTTTTTATGAAATTTAAAATAGCGAACATTTCGAAAAGTTTGTATAGTAAACATCTCTATAATAGACAGTATTTGGACCTTAGTGATTGTCCGTTGTAACTTTTGTGTCTTTTAAATGAAAGTTTATTTTACCTCCATAGCGTTAACAAAGGAAATGTATTAACTTATTATTGTAATTATGATAAAATGTTTTCTAAAGTGACGTGGGTTTCTATGGGGACAATTTCCAAATTCGAATATATTGTAAACCGACGTTTAGTTTTATCTCTATAATGTTACCACCGGATAGTTATCCACTTGTAACATATGATTTTATTAACAATAAAAAAATTGTAATAGTGGCATAGGTTGCTAAGGAAACGATTATAAAATGGTTCATTATCGTAAGCGCATATTTAGTATCACCTTCGTAGCGTTACCATAGGGCAGTTGTTAGCTTTTAACGTATTTTTTGTAACAATGACGAAAAAGTTATCTGAAGTGACATGGGTTGCTATGGGAACGTTTTCCGAACGGCTCTGAATTGTTGAAATTTTTGGAATAATTTGTGAAATATCTAGCGATTTCGAATCTAAAAGCAACCCTCAATAATAATTAGATATTGAGAAATTCATTTTCTCTCTTATTGAAATTCTCTCAGCTTTCTCAGTGGGAATATATTAATTCTGTTTTGATTTTGGAAGAGAATATAAATTTAGCTAGCTATGGCATTAAACTTTGCAAGTATCTCTTAGTCTTATCAAACTCTCATATCATACAATATTTCTAATCATGAAACTTTCTGCTAGAAGGGGATTTACTATAAAAATACATATATATCCTGCACATGCGTCGCATTGCCCTCAAATATGCGGTTTTCCTAAGAAATCTCTCCAATCTTTGCATTTTTTGGAGACACGCTCAAGTACAAACCGAGATGTCGGTTAGCACGGAAAATCGTGCTTTCTATACCGCTTCTCGGAAATTCACGGTCACGCTCATACGAGGCACGCAACGTGTAAATGATTTATGATTTTTGCGATCAAGATCTTTTGAAACGTGATTCCATCATTTAAATTTACCCATAATATCGACAGGATTAAATATTTTTTATTTCCGCTGTAAATTAATTCTCTCTCCAATGTAATAATGTTGTCATTTCGTCGAATGTTTTGCTTATCACTTGCGTGAGTCACGTCCGTGAGAAGTTTACCCTCTAAATCTGGCACGTGCCACCTGGGCTGTATGGGGTGTTATTTTAGGCCTGTTTGAATCAGATACCGAAGTGAGCAATTTTTGGTATGAAAGAATGCATTTTTTCATTCCCTTATAGATTAGGGATGGGAACACTTTAACCAGGGCTTTGAAGCAGTGGTTTTGGAATCGGACATGTAATTCTGATTAAGAATTCTTATTTTGACTTTTTTGAAAGCTTTTTCGTAACTTTATTATGTTGAAATTTTTATGTATTACGGTATTTATGTTTTAGTGTATTAAAATTAAAATATTCGTCTACATGTGTATTCATCTCCATCTAATATATTAAAATAAGGTGTGTGTGCGCGTATGTTCGCCTAAAACTCGACAACCATAAATCGCACAATTTTCAAAATTGTTATAATCATTTACCTTAAGGTCCCCAGTTTGAAACCAGAGAAGAAAAACTGCTCTCATAAGAAATGCACGTAAACCTCAGTTTTATCGGTTGCAGGCTACATTTCTTTCGCAATATTTAATTAGAAATAATGGGCTTACGAAATCGAGTTTAGCATCAAAAGAAAGAGAAATTAATAAAAATTCTTATTTATTACATATTATTATTACATGATGCATTTAGACTGTTCTCCGGTGGCAGTCCATAAATCTATCTATATAAGTACTCTATAATCTGCCTTTTGGTGTGTGGCAGGGGGTGCATGCTCTATGAGTTCACTTTCCTAAAAGCTTACTTTCTCGGATTAATTACGGAAAATATTAATAATAAAAAATGATAATGAATTTATTATCAGTAAAATAATATTCTATTCTAGATAGAAATTTGCGTTATTATACAATTTATATTATAATCTCGGAGAAAAATAATCATTAAATAGATCGGTTAAAAGCCAATATAAGTTTTATAATCAATTTTAGAGTTAATTCCCGGACACCCTTGATTTGTTGATTTTTTTTCGAGGTGATAAAGTCAAATCGAGTGTTAGCCAGCTGAGTTCATATTCGGATAACATGAAACCAGTCAAAGCTAATGGATCCTCAACATTTTAATGAACTTATAACTACATCAAGATTGCGGAGAATTCTAATTATTCGTGAATTTGAAAACAAACATGCGGTTACCATGGGAAACGAAACCTTTCGCAGCAGTTATTTTTTCACGAGAAAAAAATCACGATAACTCTAACCTTTAAAAATGGCTAGGAAAATTTATAAAAAATAAGTAACTTATTCTGGCATCCTTTTAAGCAAGATAGTCTTCTGCAGTCGAAGCTCTTGGTAGAAACTGAAAAATACTCAAGTTTGGCTGTGTGAGGCAGGTAATGGCGACTTAATGGAATGTATAACGAAAAATAATTTTCTTTTTTGAAATTCAAACTCTCAAGTTGAAAAAAAGTCGTCACTATGGTTACATATTTACCAAACAAAATGTTAGTGAAATTTAAAAATATTTAGTTCTTCCAAATAATTGAACTAAATATTGATGTTTTTTGTAAAAAAAATAGTTTAAATATATTAAAAGAGATAAATACAAAGCAAGTTTTATTATGTAAAGTTTAGAATGTAAATTAAGGATTTTAGATAACTGGCAGGAGAGTTAAGTAACGAAAAAGCAATTAATTAAATTTAAATTTATATAATAACAACAGTATAAAATTAATTATTTTTATTTAACTGAAAACAATTTGATTAATTACTAAAATCCGTTCAAATAATCCGTTTATATAAATTATAGGTAACTTTCAAATGATACCTTAATTTAATTTAATTCGTTTATTGGTCTAATTTAACTGTGCGATTAATGACGTTATTAAATAAACGAGCTTAACAAGATGTACTCCAGTTCAATATGGGTCTCTTGTTTAGCTTAATCATTTACCTTCACCTTTGATGAAATTGGTCCTTGGTTCGATCCTGGTTGGAATTTTGTTTACCCAATTAAGAGAGGTGGTAGTCATGGCAACTTGGTGTAAAATTAATGTCAAAATCATAAGTTAATAAGGAAGAATATATTCCAGTATAAATTTTTACGAAGTTGTACAATAATTTCTTTTTAATAATCGAACATTTGTTCAACAAAATCTGCAATAATTGCTTCATAAAACAATTTCTTTTATAATTACAGATAAGTGGTAGGGTCATACCGGTTGTCGTGGATACGTATTTGATCAACAAACGACTGAGCTGAAATTGTTTAGAGAATGTCGCGATGGAAACCTTACGTCTCAGATTATCGTTTGCGTATATAGTTACGCCTTTAATTTTATAAACTCAAGTAAACGCGCTTAAAATTTCAAAGGTTGATCCGTCGAGGGCACTCGAAGGGGTCTGCACCTTTTCATCAAATGTGTCTCGAAATTCAATTACATTCCAATCGATTTTGATAGCGATCGTGTTTTGTCATTAGTCTCGATTTTCAGAGGGGTTTCACATTCTTGTGATGCAGTGATTTTAAAGTTGGAAAAATATACGTGGTTTCATTGGTTTATTTCTCGCATTCAAGTATTAACTGGATAAGGAAGTAGTCAGAGTGTTTCCTTGTACCTATCCTTGTTTCGACCTACCTTATTGTTAGTTAGCTATCTTTATGATAGGTATCTACCTCATTGTTAGTTAACTACCTTAATATTAATTAGCTACTTTGTTGATAACTGAATCTCGGGAGGATAGTGTTGACCCAACGAAAACCAGTAAAACAGATTAGTAATTTAAACTAGTAGTAATGCAAATTAGTAATTTCCTATAAATTTCAGTCACCTTTATGATAACAATGAACAATGGAAACTATCACAAACGTGTTCTTGAATCCATTGTTGAATCCGTTGTTGGTTCCATTGTTGATCAAATCTTCCTACCAGAAAGGGAACTTGGTACAATGAACTCTCCGGAATAATGATCGAGAAGGGATGTATGCAAGAATAATCCGGAATGCGGATAATCCAAAATTTCAATTTTTCTTATAATTTTCATTATTTATTTGAATAAATAATTTGTACTAATTTGGGTACATGGTCCATTATTATAGATTGTTTTATGAGCTAATTAAAATCTTTCTTCACCCGATGGCGGATCCTTTTAGTGAAAATTTCATTGTAATAGTTGGCTCACTGCTACATAGGAAAGGTCTTAAATTATTATTAGAACGAAAAAATAATGAACTAACTAACTTTTTGTTTGAATATTTTCAAGAATACTGCACGAAATAATGAAAATTGAAAATATCGTGCACATATTTTTGTAGAAAAAATGTGCGAAGGAAGTATATCGTAAGAAAAATAATATATATTAAAATTATTATAAAACAGCAATGATAATATAAATGTTTATTATCTAATTTTTGTTATCGTTTAATCATTAATTATAATTTACCTCTTAAAATGAAATTCTTATCTGTATGTACGTCTAATAGTAAAATTCTCTTTTTGAAGCAGTAAATCCAAAATGGAAATAAAAATAGGCCGAACCTTTTTAAAATATTCAAGCTTTGATTAGTAAATCGCGCACGATCAATAAATTGCATTCCGTCGGATTTATAAAAAAAAGCATTCCTGCACTTAGGTATGCAGTTTAGTGCGGAGTGAGGGAGGGATTTTGCATTTTCATCCACCAGAGTGCTCTGGTGATCAATTGTCCCCTTGAACTCTGTCTAGGAGATGCAAAGTTGCATCGAAAAGGGTCAAGGGTAGCCACCTGTTCCACTCAAATTGGGATATTACTGAAATCTGGACTTCCAAAGGGGTTGGTTGGGTTGGCATCAATCCAGAAGACATCTTCCCATTAAAACGGGACCACCTAAGGCGGCCAAATGCCATGAATGCTACAATCAAACACTGTATGTAGCGTGTGTATGTAATATATATTGTAGTTGTCAAGGAGATACGTTCATAAATAATTGAGATTTTGACAATCAGTGAATCGACGATGAATTAGTTAATAAGGAAGTAATCATTAATAAATAAATGAAGAATAAAAAAGGAAATAATGATCACTTATAATAATAAATACATGAATAATAAATAATTTAAATTATAATAATGAATTAGTTGTTTACTAATAAAATAAAACTATTTTCTCGAATGCTATGAAATTTTTGGGTATGAAACAGCGTAAATTTTTAAATTAGACATTACCGCTCTTAAACATGTATTATCACATCTCAATGTGCGCACTATTCGTTATGAGATAATCTTTCCAACATAATTTTAGGAGAGGAAAGATCAACATTGGTAGCGCTAGTCACGGTAACTCTTTTTCCAAATAACTAGAAACTTTTACAAAGTATTAATATATTTTTTAAAATTTTCTGGTACCTGTTCTTTGCCGAAAACTAGAATTATTGACAAACATCTAAATATTTCTGTGGCAGGGGTTGAGTGCACATTTTTCTTATTACGTAATAAATTACTATCATGTGTAATTCTCGGAACAAATTAATTCTTTTAGTAGCTGATGGTTTCATGATTGGTTATTGAAACCTTGCTCCGGACCGGAAACTGTGCAGAAAGACCCAATAGAACACGTACATGTAGAATTGTACACTTTTCAAGTATACAACAAACACTTTAAGAACCTATGGCAATCTATAAAATTAGCATTTCGGACAACTATATCCAGTAAAAGCATTAGTTGACACATGGTCATGCATTACCATTTCATTCCATTCCATTTTACATGTACAAGTGGAATGCAATTATACTCTCCAATGGGAATGTATACACCAGAATGTAAAAAGGATTTCGGAAACACATCGGCTATTTGCAAGATGTAATTTGCATAATCTGCAGTGATCGGAACCCCATTTTACCGGATATTCCGACTTAATCTAGCGGACTTTCGCATAAATGCATCGTTGATTAATGCATTGGAAAGCTTGATTACTAATCCCCACTCGATGTTTACTCCCGTTGCCATTATCTCCATGGCGAATAAAACAATTGCAGACTCCCACCGTCGCCATAGGCAACGGGGTGTTTATTTATGAGAGAATTCGTAATTAGAGGCAATTTTGAAGTTCGATTAACTCCCTCAAAGAAAATGAAATCTTATTAAGAGGTGCAAATATTCATTTATTTATTTATAATTGTTCGTTGCTATGACCAGGTGGCAATGCTGGAGGGTATCGGTTTAATTTTAAATATTACGAGGCATTTGCACAAAATAGGGAAGTAAGCATACATAAATTACGCAATACATAAAAACATAATCTCATACAAAAATTTACATACAGTGTTATATAAGTATCGTATCCTTAGTTTGCTTTTAATATCCCGTATCCTTACAAATTTACTTTATATTTTACAAATTTTGTATCATTTCGTGTTTTAAGTTCAATAACATATAAAATGGCTACTTTTTCATGATAAATTAATGCTTTAAGAAAATTATCAACTATTTCATGTCATATGTTTGTTTTTACCTTTATTTTCGTAATTCTATTTAAATTTTCACATTTAATTAATAACCCAATTGTCATATCTTAATGAAGGTAATATTTCCTATTAAATTTTGGTAATGGATAGGGAAAATTTTATCTTTCGTCTACTTTAGTTCTAGTCTTGTAGATGCATTTGATGAAAAATGAATGATAGTGAGGTAAGAGTGATACTGATTATGAATTTTGGATAATTTCTTTGTAATATTATACACACAATTATTCAAAGGGACTGAAAACTAAGCTGAAATTAAGGTGAATCTATTTCCACTTCTAATGCTCTAGATCAATTGGAGTGCCTACCTCACTCCTCATCTTGTAAGCCTCATTCCCTCTACACATCTCTTCGTACCAATCAGCATGTAACTTGTGTCCAAAATCAGTTCTCTTTTACTGATATATATATACAAATGATCTTCATATCCCGCTCAATGAAGTAACGAACTTTATATCCTCAGCACCTGCCATCCACCATAAGACAGTTTTCCTCTCAAGAATATGTCTGAGAAATTTCCTCATCTAATTCCCTCTCTAAGTTGGATCAAATCTGATCCGTTGGGGACGGTAATACATCTGCAGAAATTGGCAGGTGTCCATTAACAGTTTTAAGAAAGAATCCATCTCAGAAAGAGATTCCTCTTCTGGAACTCAGATTGGGGGATTTTAATGGATAATGCTGAATCTTGTTTTGACATAAGGAAAGCCAGTAGTAAATCAAATTGGTAATTTTATGTGATTTTCATTCGCCCAAATATTAACAATGAACGACGGAAATCATTAAAAACGTGTTGTTGAATCCATTGTTGAATACGTTGTTGAATATATTGTTGAAGTCATTGTTGAATCCATTGCTGATTTAGTTGTTGATGAAATCCTTCAGCCGCCCGTATGATAACAATGATTTTAAGGAATAATTATAAATAAATTTATAACAATGGAATCATCAAGACAGATTTCTTGTTGAGTCTATTGTTATAAGAAGACAAACTAGGTGTTGATTATTGTCTAATTTGATGTTGGTTTGAAAATTAACTGTTGGTTTATTGATTGAGAACTTGACGGTATGTTGATTATTTCCACGTGACAAAAACAAGTCTTAAATATTGAGTTATTTTTCTTACAAACAGGGTTGCAATTCTCAAATTACCCGTTGAAAATCAACTTCAGCTAGTCTAGCAAGAGGCAGCAACCAGTGACATATTAAATGATGAACTTGGCATTGCTAGAAATCATGGGAACACAAACACATTTCCTGTATAATTCCAGCTTACTTCATTTTCGCGACATCTATAGGCTAGGATAGCCACTCACAGTGTGCAGTTCTGAACAATTAGATCGGGACAAGAGCGGTCCTCTCGGGACATCCTCTATCAAATGAACCCGGCTTTTCTGATTAAACCGACTGACGTGCATTTCGCTGCTCTTCTTTTTTAGTCTTCCCTTTCACTCGCTGCAGTCCAATGCAACGTTTACAATGGAAACAGAATCCTAAGAATCAAGGAAAGATATTTGGACGATTCTAAAAGACCGAGATTTTTTTGATAATCCATTTATTAGGCAGTTTCTTTATCTTAGGTGAAAAGAATGCTTCGAGAATTTGATATCTGATCGAGTTTCTCGATACATTTTGTGTACTCTTCGCTACCTTTGATTTTCAATGTTTGAATGTATGGTTTTGTTTACGTAGGAGATAAATATATTTTTCTGTAACCAGGGCTCGGGCCATCATAGTTGGGTGGAAGGAATATTTTCATTTTTATCCTGGTATACGAGAGTGAAAGTAGCTCTCATTTGTTTCTATCTCAGTCTTCCAAAAATGAATTTTTCCATACAATTTTCGAAAAAAGAAATCCTCCAGTTTTTCATGCATGAGGAATTTTCCCTCCAAACGCTAAAGTCCTCTACTATATTTCATGCGAATTCGCGTGCCACACGCGTGATGATGATGATGAAGTGACAGTCATTCAGTCCATGCTACTCTTCATCTCGTTGGCTGACCTTGCCCTCAGCTAAATAAATCTTTGGGTGAAAGTCCTTTCATTAAAGCCAATGGAAAAAGAAGTACTTTCGCTGCCTTAACTTCAAATTCACGGAACAATGATACATATGGAGAGCCATCTATCGATTTATTTTCAGAATACATCTCTTGTTTCATCCCATACTAGAACAACGTTCATCTTTTGAAAATTTTCGGAAAATTTCCTTTCACCAATATGATTTTTGCAGAATTAATTCGAGGAACTCCACTCTCCAATGACCACGTTTGTTGATGATCAGCACCCGTTTCAGATGCGTAAGCCCCCTCCTGTGGCGAAACAAAGAAACTCAGGAGATAACTTTATTGTTGAAGATCTAAGGCTCGGTTTATATTTCAACTATACCGGTCTGTCCGCTTCTCTATTGTTAACTAAACAATGAGATGTTCGAGGGAGATTTTAATTGTGGAGGTTCATGATTTAACAATACCAGTCGATTTTTGTCCACATTGTTGAATTTTTCTGTCTCTATTTATGGTTCAATGGTACCGGTAAATTGTTGTCCGTTTCTGTATTACAAAGAAAACAATTAATTCAAAGATAACAAAACGTTATTTTTGTAGACCTTATTCGATGTTACGATTCAACAATTCCGATGAATTGTTGTCCACCTCTTTATTATTACGGACACAATAAGATATCCGAAAATTTCCGTTTTTATTGTTGAAGGCATTCATATGATTATTACATACAGTGGGACTTCGGACTTATTTTCCATCCAGACCGGAGTTCGCATCTGCATTCCATTATCCTATGTAGTATATCCAGTATTGCATCTAGAACTAATTCTATGTTAAATTATTTAATCCGTTATCGTTATATAGCCATTTTGTTTCCATATTGCGGAGAAATGGTTGCTTCTAAAATGCCACCGTTGGCAAACCAAGGGTGTCTACAATATTATGCACCATTTCCACATTTTCTGCGCAAAGTTATTATATTTTGGGTGAAAAATTTACCTTTTTTTAAATTGTACCATATATCGCCTTCTTAAATAAGTACATTTGGATCACCATGGAAACTAGTAAAGACAAAACAGAAGAAGGTTACTTGGATGCATAATTTTATGCTTAACATTATAACTTATACATTATATAGAGTTTAACTTAAACTATTCTTTTTCGTTTTAATTTTTTGAATTGTCCCTGGTATTTGAGTAATTAAGATATTGGGAAAATGGAAAATTAAGACCCAGATAGATAATTTGAGCAGGTGTAGCAATCCCCTTACCTTGGTATTAATCTTCCAATGGCACCGAAGAGGTTAGAGGAAATCTCAGCAAGGAAAGAGCTGATGACAAAAGACTTTAGTATGTGAATCAGGGAAAGACAAAAGAGCACCAAAACACTGATGTTCAGAAGCGTTGTATTAATGGAACTCATTAGCAAGGAGGAAATGATGTGATCGAATGCCTTTCTATTGATAAGAACAGGGAAGTAAAACGAATATGATAAAGGGGATCAAAGAAATAAAGGAAATGAGCTAAAAGCGATATTGCTTAAGAAGAAAACACAAAGGCGTTGGATCATATAGAGGAAAAGGTAGTTAATTTAGGAGGAAAGATCGTTAATTTGGAGAAACTTGAACCTGCCTAGAGGGTTATGTACAGTAAAATCCGGTTAAGACACTTTTCAGGGGATGGATTATATTGTGAAATGGAAATAAGCGAAACAGATTTATTCGCAACATAGAATGTATTTTCAAAATAAATCTAATTGCGAAATAGATTTTTTGTACAATATAACTTATCAAAAAATAGATTTTTCATAAAAATGATTTTTTGCAAAATAGAATTTTTCGCAAAATAAAATTTTCGGAAAATAGATTATTTTGTGTAATATAACTTCTATTTTGTTGTATAATATAACTTTTTAATTTATTTGCAAATTAAAATTCTGCAAAATAGACTTTTTGTGAAATAGATTTTTTGCAAAAGTGTATTTTTTCGATGCATAATTTTTGCAAAATAGAATTTTTCACAGGTATATCATCGCTTTTGAGATAGAAAATTTAGTAGGGGTTTGCAAAATACGGTACTGAATAATAGAAAATTCGAAAAATATGTTACATGCTAAGCGGATTACTAATTCGCGGTACACCACTTACACCGTGGTGACAGCACCACGAAAAAATTCTCCTCTCAAAAGTCACGAGGGATTAAGAAAGTGACTCTATAAGAACGGATTAGAAAATAAGTCACGAATTATCTACGTTCCATAAAACCTATTGAAGTTCATTATAAAAGCCTTTTTTCTTCGACTTAAACGTGCAATTTTTCGTATCTCTTTGAATCCTCATTAGTAGCATTTCGGGGTTAATGGATGCACTTTTTAAAAGACAGGATTTTAGAAAAATTTTTCAAGGACGGATGGTGAACACTCCTTTGCAAAAAAAATAAGGGCTTGAGCACCTCGAAGGAGGCTAGAAAAATTAAAAAGGTGCATTCGAAATGTCACGAAGGGGTTCCACATCTTTCATTCGCGAAGAACGTGTTTTTCTCAACTTTTCAAGGTTGCGCAGAATGTATGTGATTTAGATGCACGTGGTGGAGGATTCTAATTCCTTATAAATCGCTGACTTTTCTTTCCCACTGATTAATGGGGTGTCAAGAGCTTAACTCCGCTTGGATTTCAGATTGCGAGCTGTATCTCCTAGCAACATCGCTTGGTCGTTTGATCCAATTGTGTCCCAAGCAACGGAGGATCAAAGAAAGAGAAAAACAACAAAATCCTAATTGTTAAACAACAATGTCGGGTAGCCATGGGGACGAATGTCAATAATAAAAGACGTTTATTTATATGCGTAATTTTATGCTTCCAAGGTTTCCACGTAAACGATTTCTTCCTGTTTATTTATTTTAGAATTCTTGTTTTCATGGAAATATTTATATTGAAGGTTTAGACAAAATTCTAATTGTTAAACAAGTATAGCGGATCACCATGGAAACCAATGGAAACAAAAATAACGGAAGTTTATTTGGAAGCATAATTTTATACTTACGACAGCTTTATGGAAACTATTCTTTTCTTTTTATTTATTTTACGATTCGAATTTTTATTGATATTTTTAATGCTAAATGTTTATCAAATGCATTCCAAGTGTCAAACAAATGTGAGCGGGTCTCCATGGAAACGGTTTCTGACAAAAGCAACGTAAGATTACTTGGATACGTAATTTTTTTTACTTAAGAGTGCGAAAGCAATTCTTTTCTATGTGTTTTTATAATCTCTGTTTGCGCGGTAATCGTCATATTATAATTTTAGACGAAATTTTATTTCTTTAAAGTAAGAGTACAGGTCACCGTAGAAACGAATACAGGCAAAATGCACTTGCGTACGTAACAGTTTTCATTTATTTTAGAACACTAGGTTGGTGCGGATGTAAAATCATTATTTTTTGAGATTCATGTTTCAAATCTTCTAATTAAAATTTTCAATAATCCCCCAATTGGCATTTGGCAATTGGGCAAATAACAGTAGGTTGCTATGGTATCAAACACTAACAGAACAGAACAGAAATTAACGATGTAACTATGGATTATATTATTATGAAACATGAGGTTTCTATGGAAACAAAATAATTTTTCACAGACGTATCGTAAAAAATGTCTACTGGAAATCCGTCATTGAAAAGGAGAAAAACCCCTTTTCCACAACTGTTTCTAATGGAAAGATACGAGCAACGTGTTCATCTATTGAGGCGATAATCTTTCCGTTGAAGTCGTTCGTTTTCATTAAAAATTTTTGTGGAAAAATCACAATTTCTTCTTTCCCTTTGCAAAAGAATTCTTCTTCAAAATTTTATATAGTCCTTGCTTTCTCGGTAATCTTTGTAGATGTAACTATGTTTGTGTATGGGTGTGTATGTTTGCCTAAAACTCGTGGAGTTGCAATTTTTAAACTTTGTGCATTATGAGAAGTCTGCAGATTAGAAGCTACATCCCCGATGGGCTAGAGTTTAGGTCTGTTCAAAATTTTTCATTTTTCCACAAAATTGCACGGGGAGACTAAACAATTTTAAAAATTTCAGTTTACATACTTAATTTATCACTTGTCAGTAACCAAAAAGTTTCAAACATGAACTATAATTAAATTAAATTCTGTGAAAGAGTTTTATTTTTCGCAGTTAAATCAATAATTTGCATATCAACGGATTCTCGAAGACTGCAATTCTTGGTACGCGATCGGTAACCCCTAGTAATATACTCCTAAGGTTTTTGTTAATTGATATTAACTTTCTATTGTTGGGAGTTAATTGTTAATTTCTCTCCGGTAGAGAAGCTTTCAGATTTGACACTGCACACTATTGTTAAATTAGTTTACTATTACAATAATGCTTTATAAACGTAATGTTGGTTAGTAATCAAAGTTGTAGTTTACAATAATGCCTTATAAAATTACTTTTTATTGTTAAATTAAGATTTATGCTAGAACAATGCTCTGAAAACCGCCAATGGTGTGTTTGTAAATGTACTAGTTAGCTTTAACGTATTAGATTGTCCATCGAAATTAAATACGAGTTAAAAACAAAAAAGATAGTCATCTTTTAAAGATTTATATCCTGTGGTTGAACTGTGGTTCCCCATTTCTTTTTGTAGATTTGTTTCAAAAGAATCATTAATGTGAGCCTATGTTAAACATCTAAACACATTTCAATTCCTATTACATTAATATTTTCGAATAATCCGATATTTTCCGAGATATTTTTACTTTCCTCGCCAATTCTAACTACAGAACCGTAAGTGTACATCTACTTAAGTGCTTTTCCTCAAGGAAATTCAATTTCCTCTTCCTGGGGAATGCGTTTGAGGCATCAATTTTCTGGACCAATTTCAAAGCACTATCACGAATTTATCCGTTTATTTCTGTGATGTCGCAGCTTGAAAATGTATTTTTAATTTAGAATTTATTCCCGTAAATGGCAATGGGGAAAACGCAATGGTAACAACCAGTATAAGATTACCCTTCGATTTAAAATCAAGTCTAAAAGGAATGATTTCATATTATGAAGTGCATCTCTAACAGCAACGCCGGTATCTATGGGAACCTATTTAAGTATATACTTCAATCCGAGTCGCTAAGTAAGACAGCGTGCTAACTCCCTTATCTACTATGAATTGAAAAGGGACAGGAATGAATTCTCAGTGGGACATGATCATAATTTTGAACTGAGGTTGTCATAGCAACGACGGTATTCATGGATACTCATTTATTATCATATGCTAATTCCTTTTGTTACGAATTTATAAGAGACGGAAAAGTGAATTCTCACTGGATTCCGATGGTATTTTAGAACTGTTGTCACGGCAACGATTCTTGGACACCCATCTATTACTTCATGCTAAATTCCCTTAACTACGAATTTGCAAGGGAGAGAAATTGAATCACACTGGAGTCTAACCACATCATCATCATCGTGGTTGTCATAGCAACGTTTTGCATTCTTGAATACAAATTTATTGTTGCATTCCCTTAAAAAACGAGTTTAGAAGAGACAGAAATAAATTTTCGCTACATCCTGATCTCATTTTTTAACTGTGGTTGTCATAACAACATTTGCATCCTTGGATACGCCTTTATTATTTCATGCTAATTCCTTTAACTACGAATATAAAAGCACAAAAAATCCAGGTTATGGCCCGTTTCCAAGGAAACTCGGTAAACTAACTCATTCTTGATTCATTGGCGAAGTAATGCTTATGTTTAATGCATGTTACGTAAATCTTATGACTTCTTATTATGATATTTGATGTAAAACATTAATATGTAATTAAAGAGCGCCGAATAAATAACCCTACTGCAAACAAGAGTTTTCTGAATACTATAAAATTCTTCTAAAATGGTAATAATTTAGATGCAGCTTTCTCACGATCCCGGTGCCTTTCACACGAAACCCATGCTGAAAATACAGCTTAAGACGCTCTGCTACCCGATTAAGACGCGGATTTCTATTTTCCCTAGATTCGCTTCAAACCCGCTATAGCAAATCTTTCGCCTCATTCAATAGACCAATAGATTTTTTTTACATTATCTCTACTCTTCTTGTCCCTGAAAAAGGTTCCATATGAATGTCTTCTTTGAATTGACTATTTTTCTGAGAATAATATTGAGTATCGCAAAGTAAAGTAATCAATATCCCACTGTCAACGGTGATAATAGCTCTGAGATATTCTCTATCACTTTCTTTACAGGGTAGATCATACAATCTCTTTCTTGTGTTTCCTTTCATCTTACTAAACATATACTCCATATATAACATATCGTGATGCCCTCTTACCACTGCTGTAAAAAAATCGTTATTCATCCCTAATTGTCTCTATGGTAATATCTGCTTCATTGTAGAGTGAAAAAATGACCAAAATTAAGTAACTAAGTAATAAAGTAATTAAAGAACGCTCTCTTTGTGCGTAAAGCAGAATATTCTTCAAAAATATAAGGAAACAGCATTACACAACCAGGTTAAGACGCGATTCTCCCTCACTCTAATGAAAAGCGGGTTTCACTGTTGTTACATTCCCTAATTGGGTTTAATTCGACTAAATTGAAGTGAAGACTTAGAATTCTCAATTTCGACCAAAATAAAGACGTTATTTATTTAATTAACTAAATATTTAATTCTGTTTTTGTATATTTTAGGCGCTGAAAGTTCACTACCCAACACGACAATTACTTTCCCGTTTCCATGGATACGTATAAACACACGCAAAAATTCACGATTACAAGAATGGGTAAAACGTAACTCATACAGCAAAGGCAGCTAATAAAAAGCAGAGAAATCGTCAAAGATCATCACTAATTTTTGAATTCTTTAATCAAACATCTCGTTTGCTTGATTCTCTGAATAAACTCATAAATGGATCAAATCCACAATCATTCGTAATTTTCATTTGTTTGAACGGAAGCAAAATTCGCGACAGGGAGTTCGTTTATCCTCAACAATGACGATCAACAATGACGATCAACAATGAAGATCAACAATGATTACATTGGTCGCAACGGAAATTCGATTGTTGACACGATATCCATAGCAACGCAGTGAAATTGTGTCGAACCAATGGAGTATCAAAAATGTATCATGATTTGAGTAAATTTGCATGGAATATGCGACATCTATCGGCAGAATATGTTGACACAGGAAATCTGGGCCAATGTGATTTGGATTGAAACTGAAATAGAGATGGCATTTTATGAAAACTTCCAATCCAACTCAGCATTGTATATTATCAGACATCTATGAAAAATTGACAAATTTGGGTCTGTTTGTGTGGGATCCTGCTGAAAACAGACAAAAAAATGAACACTATTCACCATTTGGTTAAAAAATCGAGTTTTGAGTTTGCCCATAGAGTTTCGTTACTGGATGTGTAGATAGCGATATCTATCGCTATAAACGAGATATATCGAAACGGACACTGCTACAGAATACTAAGGTGTTTTTTTAGGTATGTTTTAGTGTTTGTATATTCGTTTGTAGTGATTAGTGTACTTCCTGTAATGTATATTAATGGGGAAATTGAGTATCAGTGTTATTTTGAGAAATTTTCGCAGGGGGCAACTAGTCAGCACGACATTCATTTCAAGCCTTAATTTACCAAACCACGTAACATTCAACGGCCAAATTCTAAAGAGCAATAATGCATTTATATTTAATGAAAACAACAGGTTGCTTCTAAACAATGTAACCTGTGGATTCGACTTGTTTATGTAAATCTAATCCCTTAATGATTCACCTTACAGTGAATGATGCACGATTTGAGAATGCATGTTTTCATTGTAAATACGAACTATGGAATATCACACCTTGATTATTATGCGTTATTGCCTGGGGATATACATTCAGAATGGATATTCCACGTTGGAAATTAAAATGCATGGATTTGCAATCGGAATTCAATGTTTTACTTCTCAATGATAGTTTTGATGCCGTATTTGGATTTATGTAAATTACTCCGTTTTCCTGCTACTGATTGGATACGTATTTTCCTATTTAAAATGATGAAATCTTCATAATCTTGGTCAATTCTCCAATTTATCGGGATTAAGTTGTGAGCTTTAGAAACTCTATAGCTGCTAATGGTATTTAAGATAACGAAATTGAATAGAGAGCTAAGATATTGGCGCAAAGAAAAAATCTTTTTGTTTTTTGTTAGAAGTTTTTCTTAACTAGATAAAGCACTACTAATTCTCAATTAATAAATTTTAAACGTAAAATGGTATAAAATTTGGAAGACTTTTCGTCGATGCATCATTATAGCGTTCTTTTTTTAAATTTAACCATCTTTCATTATATTTTGGATATGCCATGATAGTATTTTAACTTTCATGAGACCGAACACTGTAATTTACGACTGCATTTTATAAAATGTTACAATTTTCGAGGAAGCTTTAATTGGAAAAATTACAATTTTTACTATACGGACGGACTTTGGTCTGCCAACGTATGAAAAGGGGATAACAATTACTTATAAGTTCAATAATTGTATACTGCAGATCGCATACGAAACTAATAAAGAATTACTCTTCTAGGTACCACTTTAATCCTATAATTTGCATGACATTATATTTAATATTTGGTCCTGTAATAGTGTAAGACTGGCTCCAGATCGTCCTTTTCTAGACATCATATCTTCTCTTCAAAAGCAGTGGCGGTGGTAATCCAACACCCTAAATTTGCCTAAAAGCTTTGTGTGTGAGAGCCTTGACCCTTCCATAAAACGACAGCCAATTAAGTTGGCATCACGGCGGCTTCACGATCACGGGACGGAAATTCTATCCCAATAGGAGACTTTCTATCACCCCAACGTTGCCAAATTTGTGACTATGTCATTCAAGAGTATCGGATTTACGGATAAAACTCTAATCGTTTGCCCTGCTTCGTCAACAATGGCTTTATTGTTGATAACAATTGAGTATACTATAACCTGCATATATTGTTGAGACATGTTTCTATGTTACTTAGCTTTATCGACAATGTTTTCATTGACTATAATGATGACTTACTCTTTTGATTGTTGAAGTAGTTGAGATTTGTTTCTGTCGTATTTGGCATAGAATTATCGGCTGTAATTTTGGTTATTTTGTGTATTTTTATGTTTCAACAATGATAATATTGTTGATTACAATGGAATAACACCAAACGCGCCATTTCCGAGTTAAATTAGAATTATCTAACCTTGTTTACTGATTTTCATACGCTTCATTCATATGCTTTCACATAACTTCATTCTTTATTCTAATATGTATAAGTATTCTAAATTTAACTGGTATTGTTGGGTTTTTCGATATTCTTGACTATTGGAAAGGTTTATATTATTGAGGTTAACTAGCGAAGACTCAAGTCTACAAAATTCAATTTCCTTTCATTTTGGTTCTTGTGTCGATATCGTAGGACTATTGTTTCTCCTTTAATTTGCCTGAAGAAAATAAGTCTGCAGTCGATCAAAACGATACTTACGTGCATTTCTTATGAGAGCATTTTCGAGTCGTCAGGAGTCGAACCAATGATACTTTTGGTATGAAAATATCTAAATATGTTAAGTCATTCTTTAACGAATCCCTAAATTTTATCTTTCTGCCTCGTCGAGAAGTGCGTGAAATTAATATTTAAAAATTTCAACCGAGTATTTCTTACGTGAGTTACTGACATCGGATGGATAAATATGTAACACAGCAAATTGTTCGTAAATGAAAATACCGAAATTTCAGAATATTGCCTGCTATGAACATATACTATCATTCATTTTCAATCATTACTTTCATATGGAGCTAAAATACCAGTGCATTCTTATGGGAAAAAGCAATACCTCGGTTTCAACAATCGCATTCGTCGTCAAGGGGACTCGTTGTTTATAGCCTCAAAATTTCACGAAATTTCCGTTTATTTTAACCGAATTCTCGCCATTTCCACTCCATAACGATATTTCACGACCAAAATAAGAATCATTATTCATTTCTCCTTATTTTGATGCTTATCTCGATTTCGTCAGCCTATTACTTCTAATTAAATTTTGCAAAAGAAATGTAGCCTGCAACTGATAAAACTGAGGTTTACGTGCATTTCTTATGAGAACGGTTTCTCTTGCCTGGGTTCGAACTGGGGACATTTAAGTAAATGAAAAGTAGCCTATTATCTGCGCAGGGAGTACATTTAAAAATCCTGAAAGTTTGAAATTTGTGCCATTTATGGTTCTCGAGTTTTAGGCGAACATACATACACACACACACATACACACATACACACACTCACACACACACACACACACACACACCTTATTTTATTATATTAGATTTATTTAAAAATTTCAAACACCGACACCGGACGAATATATATTTACACATCAATGATTATTATATAAGATTGAATGTTTTTTAAGCAACTAATTAAGCGATGCAATCTACATAGAATATCACGTAATCTATCCATGCCTTAGGTCGTCGCCCTCATAACTTACTAACCACGGTTCGTTCGATACACTGTATATAGCGAGGCAAAGACCGCCTTAATTGGATAATCAACAGATAGCTCTTGAATTTACCAAGGGATTCCAGTGAAACCGCTGAGGATCACCATTACTCAAAGAAGGATTATACATCAATGGAATCGATGGTGCATTATCCGTGACTGCATATCACGTATCACGGGACAATTTTCAAAGCCTCTCCGAAAGTCGTGCATAATTTTATAATTGGTAAAACCCTTTGTCAGAATTTTATCGTTAATGACTGATAACCAAGCTATGAAATGCGCTTAATACATACTAAAAACCTCCGTAAGAACACGTGAATTTGTTAAAAATCTATTCCTAGGCTTTCTGCATTAATTAGGATAAGTTTATCATGTGCAGGCTTAAATAGAGCCTTTTTTGTTTTCCATTTTTCCAAGGCAACACGACAATGTACCGCTGTTGCAAACCATTACGTTGCTATGTTGGGTGGAAAGAACTTGAGTTTCATGATCAAATTTCAGTGGTTAATTTTTCATTTCACGCACTTCAACTAATAGGATGGAGATCAAGCTTAAAGTGTTTATCAGTACCTTGTAATTCAATCATACTTTGTGTCTATCACATTTTTTTGACTTTACAATGTCAATTTTCTTTCTCTTTTTACTTTTACTATTATATTTTTGTATTACCTTTTTAAATTTTTTCGTATATTCGCTCTCTGAGAAATGCGAGTTAAAGTTCTATGGATATGATACCCAACAAAAGAACTTACTTCGCCTAATTTCCAATACTAATGATCACTTAAAAAATACACAAATATCGTCAAAATTAAAATATCCTATTGTTCGATAATTTCTACGTACTTTATTTTGAATTGGAAATACTTTTCAAGAGAGTAAAAAATTATGAATCATTAAGAATAATAAATACTAGTTGCCCCATGCGAAACTTTCGCAGACAACACATACTCAATTTCCTTCCCAAATACACTTCTAAACAAATAATAATCGCTACAAACAAATACACAAAAACTAAAACTTACCTAAAAATACACTCCTTCATGAACCCAAACAATATATGTATCTTAACCTATACTGAATATCTCAATTCACTCAATGCATTTATAACAAAATGAATTATGGTAAAGATATAAAATATCACTGCCAGCTTTACCTAAACACTGTCGTTATAAATACCACTTCCTGTTATACCGGCAATGAAGTTTCACTTAAATAGCTAAGATAAAACAACGAAACATACCTTCTGCATCCACGTTATTTATTTATTTTCTATGTTCTTCTCTTCATACATGAAATATAAAAATAACTTCTACTCGTCTGCAGTGATCTGATCTGGGAGAGGAAGCTATATGTCACATACGAACATACATTGTTTTACATAGTCAAAGCGCACAGTATTGTCCCCGCATTTATTGAAAGTCTCTCATATTAATAACATGTTCAGTAATATTCCATTTCGGGTATAATAGCTCAAAATTCATTCAAGTAAAATTTGCTAATAATAATTTTTAAAATACTTATTTAACATCTTTAATGTGGCAAAATAATACATTTTTGTGCTTCGGAGATAGCGATTGGGAATAAAAGCTTAGGCTTTCGTTACGCTTGTACACCATGCTGGTGAGTTTTCTGAAATCGCAGGACATCCTTTTCTTTACTCAGAAATATGATTAAATGTTGAATATTATCTATTCAGTGAGTGAAATATAAACTCTAAAAATCATTTGATATCCGGTTTAGATATATGAAAAATTTGCAACAGACTAAAGTTTTACCAAAATAAATTTGAATACTCGGAAAACAACTTTATGACCTAATTATTTTGATCGCATGACTCATAATTAATTTCTCTAATTTTTCTATGAATACTCCAAAATCTAATCATAATACCCCAAATCGAATTTTAAATATTGTCGATCTTAATTTAAAACTACCGGAAAGTATTATGATGCAAAATTATTGAAACATACCACACGATTAATCCGTGACGCAAATTTTCATATTCGGCAATGTTCATGTTTCTTTGGCTGTCGTTCTGCTCCCGCAAGATGCAACATGGCTTACTTATTAAACTGTGGTTGCATATGACATCGTAGTTTTCGTTCATAGAGTCTATAACATTAATTACTAACACTGCTTCAATCATTTTATGACCGAGAATAGGTTCTTTTATCCGATTATAAGATTTGTTTACACTCATCACTACGTAAACAAATTTAATCTGTATATAGCAACCCAGGAAATTTTTCGTCCAGGGCGCAAAGCGATGATTAAAATATTAATTCAATGTGTCTAACAAATGTTGGATTTTTCATTTGTCTGACTATTTTTCGCAGGAACCTGAAAATATTTCCTCTCAAATGGTCATTCATTTATATGTATTGGTGGAGTAATAAGGGAGAAAAGTCCCGATCACCAAAAAAGCATGTTTTAAAATAATATATAGAGGATCCAAGAGCCACAAATGAATATGTCATTCCCAGGTATGAATATAATCATGGGAAAATGTCACTAGAGTACGTAATTCCATATATAATTTAGACTTTCTTTTCTTTCCCAACTCTAATGTATGCTTTAACCTATCCTACCCATTTCTAAGTTGTGCTTTTCTTTTATATTTTCGTATTGATTTTCAGGTTATTTTGACATTTTCCTAAAAAGAATACAAAATATTCTATTATATTTTTTTCCTACTTTATATTTCGTGTATTTGATTTATTCTTTTCATTTTCTTTTTATGAATTCCTACTTTTTATTACTATCCAACTAAATGAAATTGAATTATCATCATTATCATTATTTTTAGAATTATTACTAAGTTCTTGCACTTCTTAGCGTATATTGTTATAATTTTATCGTCGACATAATTTTTCTCTTATATTGACTCTTTGCAAGAAGAGTGACATTTCATGCTGAAAATGAACGAAGAATCCCTATTGTGGATTCAAACGAGAAAAATCCGATATCGTTACAGAATCGACAATGAGACCCATTGTCGTCGATCCAACAATGGGATCGCTCCCGCGGTTATTTTCGCGCAACAATGAAGCCCGTTAAAACAAAAAAGGGACTTCCAGGAATGACAAATGTTCTTTTTGGATGCGGTATGATCATTTAAATTGATGAAAATCTCTTATGACCCAATCCGTCAATACATTGGAAACGAAAAATTCCATCATAAGAAAAAAGTCTTTTTTTTTTCTGTGGATGAACGCCCTCCGATTAAGTCTTTCTCATTCAAACTTTTTCAGGGATTGATTTATTGGAAGTTTCCTCGATTCCGCTTGAATTTCACAGAGAATGCCCGCAGCAATGTCCGAAAGAATGGTTTTTGATGAAAAAGATCCTTAATCTCGATGTAAAAAAAAGTTGGTAAATCTTCTTATGAATGCCGTTTTGAATTCATCTCATCGATTTTTATATCAACTGAATTTGAAGAGATATCAGAGTAAGTATCAGCCCGAAAGAGGAGGTTCGAAAATAAAACATCATAATTTATTTGGGAGTATTGTCAACGGTGGCGATTGTTGACTGTAGTCTCCCTCCAACAATGCATTACAACCTTTGCATTGTTGCCTTCGATTGTAGGGCTAGATTTATATTTCAAGGCATATTAAAATAATTAAAAATTATGGTAGATTGAAGTTGGTTAAGATGACTGAAATAATCACCATAGTTTACTTATAATTTAATTGTTAATGTCTTATTTATTTTAATCGTTATTACATTGTATGATATGTGAAAATATACAGATAATATACTTCAACAATTGAGGTCGGTCGTTATAGTGACGATTGTTCAAATAGCATTATTTTTAAGGAAGAAGAGACGATATTATGTCATGAACGTTTCCGCTAATCCTAATGGTAAGAGATATTCGAATTTAAGAATAAAAATCTCCATCGAATATACTACCTTGCGGTACCTCTCCGATATTAGCAAATTTACCTTAATAGAAGTTATAAAACGAACTTTCGTAAAGATAAATATATAGTGTAATATCCGGCTGAGACGCTGTACAGAAATTTTTCATTTCTTCCGTGTTGGAAAGAATAGTTTTAAGGCTTTTAAATAAGTCCATAGCACCTTAGGAAGCGAAAAGTAATCTTCCTTGGTTTGGTTTACATGCCATAGATGTAGATTTGCATAGCATTCGGATTTCCAAGTGGGTACTGCGTTCGCCTTCGATGAAAGCAGTCCCGGGTTCTATTCCCGGTGGGGGCCCATATGTGCGAAATGAACTCAGCTGTACATTAAATGAAACAATACAACCACTACTTCCCTTATACATTTTACATACATACATTTGTTATTGCTCAGTTGAAATTGCAGTTTGTATTACAGTGGTCAGACATAAACCATTTCAGGGTATAATACCCCATTAAGTTGAAATAAATAAAAGATACAAAAACAATAGAAAAACAAGCTATTAAATCGTCAGTGAACAATTGCGATTAATTCAGTCTTCTTAACTAACTTTAATCAACCATAGTGTATTATTATTTCAATATAAATGTATATCCAGCCCTACAATCGAAGGAAACAATGCAATAGTTGCTATGCATTGTTCGAGGGAGACTACAGTCAACAATCAGGGTATTGAACCCATACTAGATTAAATTCGATAACAAGGGAAAATTACCTCACTCCTCATCCATCCTATTGAGACTCATTCCCCAATTGAGCCAATACTACTATTCCTATAAACTTAATTATTTAATTAATGCTAACGGATTAGAAATTACAATATTAATTAGTGGGATATTATCAACATTCAAAGAGAAATATCAATGTAAATATTCCAATATTATGATAAAGTCGCAGATGTGATGATTTCTCATGTTTTTTCCCGTAAACATATATTTTTTTAAGATGGTTCTGAATCTCCAAACTTTTGAGTTCTATTCCAATGTTGCCAACCCAATCTCTATAGTGTTGTAAGGAATCACAAAAGAAAGTTTATGGTTCCAAATTCATTCATTGACAATTTAAATTTTCATGTCTTTTATATAAAACGAAACATTAAGAATGAAATTAACACCACTATTTTTGGTGTCTATGACTGTTTTATTCTAATATGACTTAAATCTGATTTTTCATAATACAGCTTTATTTCTCGAATTTTAGGATAATTTAGATTAAAATTAATATAATTCCATATTTAAATACTTGATTCACGAATTCACCTATGCATATAACACAAATTTGAAGCTAGATGTAGTTGTTATAAATAGGCATGACGTTCTCGAGCGTTTAAAATCAGTCCCGTTGGTATGCCTGGATTTCTCCCGTCGTGCCTCGTGAAAGGAAGGAAAATTTCCTGAACTCCGCTGGCGCTTAATCTGTAACAATCGTAACCATGGTCAACAAAATAGACACCGACACTCAGATCGGGCGTTTGATCACCTTGGTGAAGACGTATCCCATTTTATACGATGAATCCCACAAAGATTATCAGGATAAAGAGAAGAAAGATTTGATTTGGACTGAAATCGGAAAAAAGATGGGAACAAACTGTAAGTATGACCTGTTGATGTAACACGTGTTGGTATAGTAACAGTTCCATCGCCGTGTTTATTTTTATGATTATGGAGATTAATTGTTGTAGTAGGATGTAAACGGTTGATTGTTGTCTTGATAAAGTTCGTTTGGCTTCGTTGCCATCCATGTTACGACCTGTAAGTCATTGTTGCAATGAGTTACATTATTGTAGGGCCTTAAAGTTGTTTTTTATTATTGAAATCGTTATTATAGAAGTATTTTTGATGGTTTATTTGCAAGTTAGATTAAGTTAGGTCCATTTCAAGTTGTGTTCATGAAGTCACATGGTCTGTACGTTGATTATTATTGAGTTTCATGCATGAAGACTTGTTGTTATTCGATCTTAGAGGGGTCTTGGCAGTTGTTTTTCGTTGAAATTGATATGGAATCGGATCTTCAAAGGTTAATTTAATTATCAGGCAGGATGTGCAGACGCAAATGGTATGGTTTGATGATGAATTACAACAAGAGGGAATTACATGGCGAAGAGGCCGTGACAGACGAAAATGGCAAAGTTTGGCCTTGGTATGGAAAGATGCAGTTCGTGAGAAATAAACATGATGATATAAGGTCAGTGTACTTGTCAATTAGTTTCATCTTTCTTTATTTTTAAAGTGGATCTATTCAAAACTTTGAAAAATCTTTTTCATCAGGTCTGTGGTAGAATCCATACCGAGTTCGGAAGTTAGCGATGTCGTGACAAGTTTGGAAACTGTTGAAGCAATACCAGAAGTGAAGACTTCATCAAATGGTATGCGATCTGATCCTTCAACCAATTCGAAGGCGAATAAACTGTTCCTCGAAAGTCTGGTTGAAGATTTAAGTTCTCTGAATTTGAGAGACCAGTATGAGTTCAAAAAGAAGGTTTTGGATCTGATGCAGTCCTACTTATTGAAGGATTAATTGCAGGTTGTGAAGGAAGTCATAAACATTGAGTTAGATTTTTAAGGGTATTTTTTGTGTTACCTCAATATCCTTTGATTTGAGCTTATATTTTTGTAGCTTTGTTTTGTTTTTTTTGTAGCTCGTATTAGTTTTGTTACTTATTAACAAACTATAGTTCGAATTTAGTTTTGAAATACGTTTTTTTTGGCTCTGACTCAAGGTCGAATTTACCTCATGGAAGCTGTGAATTGTTATTATGAATACCATTGTTGATGGCATTGTTGAGAATGATGCACTATCAACACTTTACTTATGGTATCCCAATTGCTGCTATGATGCATAGTGATTGTATGTCTGTTTAAACATTGTCAAGAATGATAATCAGTTAACACTTTAATTATTGCATTATAAGAATCGTTGGTGCATTGTGAAATGTCATTGTTGATGGCATTGTTAAGAATGATAAGCAATCAACACTTTGATTGTGGCATTTCTAAGTATTGTTGATGCTTAGTGATTGTCTCATTGCTCAGTATTTTGTACCATTGTGTTGCGTAAGCTGTTTCTTTTTTGTAGTTTTATTTAACTTTGATGTTCCTACCTTGAAATTCAAGAGGTGTATGTATGTTGATCAGATCAACATTTTGTCTCAATGAGCATATTATGCTAGAATCGATATTTTTGAAACATGTGATATTCCTTATTTTTAGAGTTTTAGTCGTTTTATTTTTGATGTTCGTAATCCTGTATGTATATTTTTTTACATTGAGGATTTTTCTGGATGAAAATGAATAAATCACAATTTTTTGTGAACCTGTTTGTTATTTATTTTGTCTTTGTAGGTTACTAATTGGTATCAGAGTTAAATAAGTTTATTATTAGTTATAATTTCTAGGTAGTTCTTCGTAGATGTGTTGTTGGAAATTGGTGTAGTGGTTAATCTATGTTACCATGGCAGCAAGATGCTAGTAAATATGACTTTGAACAAGATTTTTTAATATAAATTTATGAAAAAGAGTGGCAATTTTCATTTGAGTATCAAATGTAAATTAATATGTTGCATTAAGACTTTTTCATAGAAGAACCTGGAAATGATTTAAATTATTTGGTACATATCTTCTACTAATTTGTAGATTTTCAATTAAAAAGATTTTGAGTTTGATGCTGACCTACTTAAAACTTAATATTACTGATTATAAATAACTTTGTAGGAATTTTTATCAAAGCAAGCGAATGCGTCTGTTGAAAAGTGAACAAAGTATTATGTTTATTATTTTATGGTACTGATAGTCCAATTACTTCCAGGTTAAATGTTTCACATCTTGAGTTGAATTTGAGAAGTTCGTATTCCATTTGAAGAATTAATGCTTCCATAACAAGAGATTCTTATGAAGATTTGAACTTAAGGTTGGTTTTGTTAGGGCATTATAGAGGTTAATGATTTCTCAGTATTTTTTCTTATAGTTTCTTGTCTATTTATTGCTACAGAATAGGTTTGTGGACAATACTGAAGTCAGTTTATACTTAAAATCTTTTAATCTTGAGTAATATTACCAGTATTTTTATTTCTTAATCTGTAATATTTCTTAGCTGTTATTACAGCATAATTACCAGCTTTTTTATTATGTAAACAAACAGGTAACAATGATGTAAAAAGGTTTTGGTTACCAGCTTGTTCGTGAAATAAACAAACTGATTACCATGATGTAATAGTGGCTGTGGTTACCAACTTGTTGATAATATAAACAAGCAGGTAACCATGGTGTAAAGACTGTTTTGGTTACCAGATTTTTTGTGATGTGAATAACAACTAGGATTACAAATCATGAAAAAGTTAAAGTATTTTTGTGTTTGGACGCAATATTTTTTGGTATTTGAACTTCAGAGTGATTAAAAAACTGATTGATTACGCAGGATGCATGTTGAATCACTCGGGGGAAAAATCAGCTTGCTACCTATAACAGAGTTCTACAGAGGTGAGGCATCTACAATTGATTTTAGAATGATGAACTGTGTTTAACCTACTTTAAATGATTACACTCCTTTTATTTTTTTATTATCTACTTAATGGGGTAGTATAGTAATGTTATCCCTATATTTATGTATCATTTATCTTTGTAATAATCCAATTGGTTGATGTATGAGAATGATTGGCTTTTCAACTTGAAAAGTTTTTCCTTGTCCCTGTACATTCATTTCTAGCAATCCCCATTTTCAATTGATTTGAAAGGAATACTGGCCATGAAAATAATGGTTTACTACGAGTCTGATAATGAGCATTAATTAGAGATTTTATGGCTGGTTATAATTTTCCTTCCTATAATTAAAGCTACCCTTTTAAAATTTGCACTAAGAACTGATTGATTTTTCGAGTAATCTAAAAAACCTTTTCTATTAATTCTTTTTAACAAAATAGAACGTTAAAATTATGCTACATGTTATACACTTGTGTAAGCAGAGAAACAAATGACTGGTGTTTAAGATGCTATTCCATGCAATACCAGGTTTTCCCAGGGTGCATTTCAATTCCTTTGAAGAAATTCTACATATTATTCAAGAGGCCAAAAATATTTAACTACTTCTATGTTTCCATCCCTTCTCCTTAGAATGGTTTCTTGTGGATTAATTCTTTGGAATTATTAATTTTGGGAGAATAAAGATATGGAAAAGCAGAACAATCTCCTATTGGACCTGATACAAACTAGTAAATGGAATATTTGAGTATAAAATAACTACTGTTGTTTTGGACAAATATTTGCCTTGCATTTAAAAAAAATATTAATTTTTACTTATATTTATTCAGCTTGGCTATTTTACTATTTACTTCAGTGGAAAAATGCTATCTTAAAAATAGGTTAATCCATCTTAAAATAGAATCTAGCTCTTCTTTCATTAGATAAAGTTTTTTTCTTTCAATTATCAGTGTACTTTAAAGATTTCATTTGGTGAATTGTTTAGTGAAATATGGATCATTATGTTGTGATAACATAAATTGGTTTCTCACTGTTTTTTTATGAATTTTGTTTAATTACCGAGGTATCCACAAATTTTTACAATAGTCTTTCACTTGTTTTTTAATGATTTTTTCTTTATTGCTTTTATGCTAATGTTTTATGGTTTTTAACAGCAACTTCTGGTGAAATATAATTAGTTTTCGTACTTTAATATGTCATACATTCAGTGGTATTTATAAGCGCAGACAAAAACATATTAATGTAACATTTACATAAGTTAACATATCTTGACGAGTGAAAGTTTATGTTTAGGATATAGAATAATTTATTTTTCGATTACTTTTTAATGCAATGTGATGGTATGAAAGCTCTAGAAGTATAAGCAATTCTAATGATACTGATTAAGGTATATCCTTATGCAATGGAAGAAAGGGATATTCATAAATTTAATTGTATGCAAATGATGCATAGCAACCTGAAATAAGGTATGTATGTTTGGTCAAGTTAATCCTGGTTTTGGATTTCACGAGACCTATTGAAGATCCCTTTAAATATCCAGCTATCCTAACAAATTGTGGCTGGTTCTGTGTTGAATATATGTTTTTGGTAACTAATGAACCTAATTGATATCTTACGTAATTTACACATTACAATACATGCAGTACTTTTAATCTTTTTTTAGAAAACCTCAAGAGTGGTAAAGGTTGTTTGCTTTATAAGTAAATCTCTGCATATATATATATATAAGTGTCCTGCAATCCGCCTTTCGACGTGTGGCAGGGGTTGCATGCACCATGAATCAACTCTCAAAATTTGATTATTTTTGCGTATTTTTCGGAAAAATTGAATTCCTGAATCGACTGGGTCTAGCATCTATTTCTCTGATTATTATTGCAATATCAGAACGGCCTATATGACGAGGAGGGCGCATAATATCGGCTACATCTTCTATGAACGTGCTCTGTCTGAATTTATCTAGTAATTTAAATATCCGATTGAGCCTTCTAAAGATCCTGCCTCCTGAAGCATCTGAGTAACACCGATTTATCATAGCAATTCTTTCCAAAACGTACTATCTTTTCTAATTCGCGAATACAACACTTTTCAGCCCGTACACTGCATGCATACTTAATTTGAGGCCTAACCATCGCAAAGTATCATCGATTGCTGGAATCCTGTTCCCTATTCCTTGATGTACATACTTATTGGTTACGTTTCTCAAGAAATCGTCTTAACCTATAGGTGTAGAAAGTGAAGTGAATGAGTCAAGGTCATATGTTAAGTCAACTTGAGGTAGCTGTATTAAGCTGTCTGATCGTGTGCGGTTTACAGCGCGTCGTTTGTCAAGGCAGAGTGTCGATTGACAATGAGTGATTAAGCGGAGGATTGATTGTCAGGTCGCTCCGAAGTGATTGTTGTGCTTTAATGTCATTATTACAACATTGTTATCGTTATTTTCTTCTTTTAAATGATTATTCCCTGATGAAAACATTACTAAATGAAGCCAGTTACTAAAATCTAAACAGCAGACAGTTTTTAATGTTAAAATTAAAATAATATTTAAAAGTTAAAAAATTCTATTCATGAATTTAGAACATTTAGAATTTAGACATTCGAACCATTGAAATATTTTTAAAGCAAAATAAACCGCCATCGTTTTCTACTACTTTTTATTTACATGTTTTTAAAAATAAATTTAGCGACTTTTTAGCTAGTTGACAGGGTTCTTCTAGCAAATGATTATCGGAATCTCTTTTCGGATCTGTTTACATATGAAACTGCATCGATATTAGTTATTGAATTGCACTTCTCGACATTGGATACATTTCTACGGTTGGTCACGAGGTTTGAATGCCGCCTGGAGAGCTTGATTGCAATTTTCCAGCGCAGTTGGCATACATGCATGCCTAACTAACATTCTCTCTCTCATACGAGGACGTAGCTTGTGTTAATTTATGCTTGTTGTGTTGGCATTAATCATAGTTAGTTAATTGTGCCAATTTAATGCCAAATGGCTTGGGCGAATCACCATGGAAACGCTGTAAAAATCTTGATTACATCAAGTAGCATTTTTGTGTTTGTTTCACTCTATTAGTATTGTTGCGTCGTTTTACTATCGTAGGCAATGACTATTATCTTCAGAATAATATTGTTTTGTCTAATAGTTGCTAAACATAAGAAATAATGGTTTTTAACTAGGCATTCATCTTACGAATATAACTAACGTCAAGATAACTTAATGTTCAAGGATTGGAAATTGGAAAATAACATTGAATCCTCGAAGTTTTTAAATATAAGGTATATTAAATTTGATTCAAGGCGTATTAACTGAAATATTCATTAATCATCTCTTCCTTGCACATACTTTTTAAGGCACATTTCTTGCAATTAAATCAGTCAAAGTACGTTCCATCAGTTGTAAAAATAGATTTTCGAAAATACAGCTCTAAGGGATAGTTGGGAAAAGTTCCTCTACAGTAGAAGGCAAGGGTTTGACAATTGTTTGATAGAATCCCTCGGTTGGGATTCGCTTAGTGATAGAAGACTTGATTACCGTAGGAAGCTTTTTCATAAATTTATCACTACGGATCTCAGGGAGGAGGTAGTTGATATTGTCATACCAGTTAGTAGCATACGTGATCTTCGAGACAAAACGACGAAGCGTTACAGGGAAATAGTTGCCAGGACAGATAGTTATTTCTGGTCATTTTTTCCGCGTAGTATTAGAGAAGCCAACAGCAGTCAAAGGTAGATAGGGTTTTCGGTGTTTCACACCCCCTGCCATGCGCCAGTGGCGGTTAGCAGGGTCTTTATGTAAATGTAAATGTAAAACGAAATCCGTTTAGAGATCTCCACAGAGATTTATCAAGGTTGAACGTGAATTTAAAGTTTTCTTCATAATGGGAAGAAGCTATTCTTCTAGTGACCTTCAATGGAAAAAGTCACAATTTCGGGTGAGAAGAAAATCTCAATTCATTTTGCAAATAATGAGGTGACAGGAACATTTCACAAAAAAGGCATAATTTTGTCTATAAAATTTCAACAAAGGGTTCAACTGAGCATACTTTATCGTAACAATGACCCACGCCATGATTAATTGTTATTGTTGCACGAGAAGTGAAAAATAGTGACTTGACTGGGACTCGAACCCAGGTCTTCCATTGCGAATCTTATACTTTCATGTGCAAAGTTCATTTTCATTAACTTTTATTGTTTTTGCACTATAGAATCTGGTACTTTTCGGCACTCAACTGTTTTTCCGAACTCGTTGGGTTGGGCTGGGTTAGTTGGTCGGTTGAGGTATTTCCTTGATATAAGAAAACTATGGGCATATCATTGGGAATCTTGATGTCATATATCATAAACCAAAAGCATAAAGATCAAATAACATGAATATTATTATTATTATATTACTATAATATCTTATTATTATTAAAAATCAAGCGGCAATTAACTTATCTTACAAAATGAAATTCATCGATAGAGCATATTAATGTATGAAGTTAAAAAATGAGTCATATGACCATCTGAGACGTAATTAGAATGATATGAAGAAACATAAATTTCCCCTTTGAGCATCAACGGGCACTTCAGCTTGTAAATTAATATGTTTCCGTCCAAGTAAATATTATATACTTGTGAATTTTCCCGCCCAAAAATGATGGAACTAAATTTAACTAATAAAAAATGTACTTAAGATATGGGACAGTAGAAAGAAAGGTGTGGGATCATCTTTCCTTCATATTTGTTTGGAATACGGTAATACTAAAAATTAATACGCTAATCTCAGACCCCATTTTTTTACCATTTTAGCGATATTTTTTCTAAGTTCCATCCCTGAATGAAGTTTTCTCACAAGTTGAGGACTTTTCGCTTAAATATTCATACCGATGGGAGAGGCAGTCCTTGAACTTTGGATGCAACAGATGTGCTCATGACCTATTTTCGTCTTAAAAATAAAAATTCGATTTAAGTTTCCTCCGCATCGAGAGAGGGCACTTTGATTGCTTTTCATCCCTCGTTTTTCATCCACAATTCCCTTTCGGATATACCCAATCGATTTGTGCGAATCTAGGGCGCATAAGGGGTGGGAGTACAGGGTGTCTAGATATTGCTACCTAGGTTTAGGAGTTACAGGAATTGTGGCTCCAATGGAATATTTAATGCTATAACAGAAATTGGGGACTGCTAATGGGAGATTTGCTTTAAATTGACAATAATAGTAAAAGAAATGATAATATGAGTAAAAATAACATTAATAATTCGACAATAATATTAATAATATTTTTACAAAGGAAATTTACCTAACCTGTGATCTTATAGCCTGGGAAATTAAGGAAATATTTAAAGAAAAATTTATTAACGAATTTTGTGGATTTATGAATGAATTGTGGAATTTGTAATTTTTTTTCATCATGTATCGTAAAGAAAGGAAAGGATTTTTTTGGCTCTTCGATTTTTAAATAAATGCTTAAAAACGAAAAGGAATCTTATATAGTTTGCCTTATTCGTCCAATACGTAGCTATAAAAATAGTTCAGATTTCCGAGTGGGTAGTGCGTTCGCCTTCTATGAAAGCAGTCCATATGCGTGAAATGACCGCAGCTGCACATTCAACAGTAAAACGTCCCTTGTATATGTCATGAACATTGTTGCTCAATTGAAATTGTAGTTCACTAAAGAGTTTCGGGGTATAATAGTGAGGAAATCAAGGGAAATTACCTTTCTTTCTGGCCGAAATCATGCCTCCCGATAAAATTTACGATTTTGTCTGTTAAGGATGATAATGGTAATTCATGGTTTTTAAGTTTCGAATTTTTTAATTTTCAAAGTTTTTAGAAGCTGTGGCAATCGTTGAATTTGGCATTGCACACATAAAATGAAACATAATGAGTGGTAAAAATTATGCATCTAGGGAATAGCTAGTAGGTAATTCTCAATTTGAAAAAAGATATGGGAATGGTCAAGAAAAATCTTGTGTACTACTTGTTATGTAAGTGAATTTGTTTCAGCTATCGCAAAGATTAAATACAAGTACAATCCGCCATTCTAGACCTCTCCTATTTTATTAATTCGGTCAAAAATTCTCTAAAACTTGACTATCACATCGTTCTGTAGAAAATAATTTCCTTTTGGAAAAGTTTTATGGGAGAACACACCTGATGTTTTCCAAAAAGGAATAACAATGCGACTTTTGCTCATTTACTCTGTTATTAAAGTCGAATCAATTTTAAGCCTTCATAAAACAACTTTCGCTGAATCCATCGAATTTCCGAGATTTTAATGCAACGAAGAGCTGAAAAGTAATCTCATTTGTTAAATATTTATAAGCGAACGCTGATTACTGCCTAACTGGACGAATATTAATGGATTTAAGTTAATAATTGATGCATCGCAATTTCATTGAATACGGGCTTGATTAACTGATAATTGGGAAATGTTCGCTGCTATATTAAAGAGTTCCTACTAGAATGATCTTCATTGTTTGGTATTTTTAGAAACTAACTTCGAAAAGGAGTCTCAGTTTTGGTATTTATATCTCTTTTTAATACTTGTTTTTATGAACATAAAAATCAATCTAACATTTTGCAATCGATATTACAAAATTTGTGGTTTGCTAAGTTAAGAAAGAAAATGACTAACTCTTTCTGGAAATGTATGGATCCTAGATTTTCAATATATACCAACTTAGGCGAATCTAGCTATATGCTAACAACAGCAGGTTGTTTAACTTAGTTCGATATGTCTACTCATTGTTGCAAAGTCCATTGTTTTACAGTTATTTGTTATTGTTACGTAGATTGTCCATTGATTTTGAATCTGATTATTGCTCTGGATATTGTTCATCGTCTTATTTAAAGTCCATTGTTTTAAACATTGTTCATTATTTTGCAGATTGTTCATTGTTTACTATTTGATCATCGTTCATTGATTGTTAATTGTATTATAATTGCTCACTTTTAGTAATTGTTCATTTTAATGCAGATTTTCACTGGTTTATGGATTTCAATTTTTTTAAGTTCATTCCATTCATTTTTCATATCATTGTTTATCGTTTCATTTCAATCATTTTCTTCTGATTCTTCTCACTCATCATTAATTTTATTCATTATATATTTTATTGCTCTTCATTGTCATTTCACAAGTTTATAGATTCCATTGTTCAATAATTTGTTCCATGTTTCACTGATTTTTATTCTCTCTAAATCTCCCATTCCTATTCAGATTTCCTTCTCCTTTACTTATCAGTTCCCTTTCTATCTTTCTTTCTTTCCCATTCACGTCTTCGATTCCTTCCTCTCTCCCATACATAATTTGACATCTCTGGAATTTCATTCTGCACACGTCCTTCGTTTACTTTCTCTTATCTTTTTCCCCTTTCAAACATTTTCTTTATTTTCCCATTCATTCATATCAATCGACGTGTAAGAAGCTTTAAAAAGGTATTATTGCTTCAGAGGAAAAAGTGCTTTTCCACAAAATCTTTGAGTCCTTTTTCCTGCAAAAAAAAATAGAAACTTTGGACCAAAATCGAACCAAGACTGGGCTTTTGTCACGCGTGTCTGAGTTGGTGTTTTTTCCTTTTACTGAATTCATTTCCTTATAAAATCATTCACATTCCTTCTTAGAATTTCTACGTTTGATTTTGTCTTCTTTTTTTATTAGCTTATTAATATTTTACTTTATTTCGTTAGTTGTTTTTTTTAAATATGTTGGCATGCCTGAATTAAATAGTTCGCCATCTTCCTACGCAGCAATGCAATTCACAACACCTTCTTTTTTAATTGGTTTATTCATTTTCGTTTGATAAGTTGGTATTCCATTAACGAAATAGTTCGGTATTTCCCGATAAAAAAAGATTGATTTTTTTTGGAATGCCTAATTTTCACAAATACTTTGTTAATGTTTCAAGAGCATGTATTTTTCGTTTTGTAAGTGAAGATAAAATATTATTATCATCATTATTTTCCTTCGAAACATTGTAATTTCAGCACCTCATTTGGAAATGTAAACATTTGGTCGCCACCTTTCGTGTTGTCTTTTAAACAGATCGGCGATTTTTCCTCACTCACTGATGTGAATTGCTAAAACTCATACATTTTCATTTCCATGGCAACGTCGCACTTTATAAACGGCAAACAAGGAGACCTTTTTTTTTGCTTTCTCATAGCAACCCGAGGTTTAAAATTGAAATGTCTCTTCATAGTAACATATCGCTTAGTTATGGCAATCGAATCAATTATTACTCTACATTATACTTTATGCATTATTAATAGTTTTAGCGCAATCATTGCAAATGTTTTACATCCAAATGGGTGTTTGGAATTGTTAGAATTCTACAACGAAGTATACTGTTGTAGACAACTATTGTAGATGTAATTGTAGATAGAGTTGATAACAGAATTAGGAACAAGTTTGATTTAGGTCATGTACTACTGCAGCACCTCTATTGCGTAAATAATATACTATTTGTGATAAAAGAATAATGAAATTCCTGAGCGCACGCCTCTACATGAAATTTTATCCTTATACAATTTCCTATTAATGGAATTTTTTTTCATATTTCCCCAACCTGACCTACCCTACCATCACGTATTTTGCATTTACAACTCTTCTCTCGTGTGGCGCTGATGATATGGGTGACCTATATCGAACCTAAGGTCGACAATGATTATATTTTTCCCTTATAAGGAAAAAAAATCGGCTAGCAGGGATTCGAACCCGGAACCTTACGGCTGAAGCGCTCACACATATGCCAATTCTCCAGTTGATTTATTTTGCAAATTAAGTTGTTTATTTTTAGCTTAAGAAATGTTTTATTGCACCCATAAGGTTGTTTATTTTTATATACAGTTACTTATTTATGGTTATGAATATGAAAATGTTAATTTTTCACTTCATAATTGTATGGTTCTACGGTTGGTTGCTAAGGAGTGATTTATTTATGAGGTGTTGTTTAGCTGTCACTATGGAGATGTTATTACGTATTTTATCATAAGTAATTTTTCTGCTATGTACGCTTTCTATTAACTTACGTATGCCGCGGTTTCAGCATTTATCAAATACACCTTGACATTTTTAAATAAATAATTATTTTCGTCATTTTTACTTATGTTCTTTACATTAAAAATAAAAATCATATTTTCCTATTTAATTATTTATTTCGGTGATTATTTTTCGAATATTTCGCGTAAATTTTAGCCAGTTTAACATGCTTTTTTACTGCTTTATAGTACTATTCGAACGATTAACATTATGATGTATTATTCAAAGCTATCTGTAGATTCGATTCACTTAGTTTCATATTATGCTTTTTAGCTAGTTCATAGTATTATTCGAATTAAATCAATATGATGATATATTATTTCAAGTTGTCAGAGTATGCGAATCATAGTGAATGTTATCTCCTAAGCAACCAGAATGATCACCTAAGTACCAGAAAAAGACGACTTGACAACGTCGTGAATAAACAAACTCTGCACTCAAAAAATCTCTATTTTTAAGTCTCTCAGTTTCCGTTTATTTCCGTCGCGTTACCTGGCAACCCTTTCTCTCTCTCCATTCAAATTTAATGCAGCTTATTTGGGAGGAAAAGAAAAGACACACTTTCTCCACTTCTTCTTTCAAATAAAGAACATTTCCCCTTAAAAAGAAGAAGCCTCCTTTCGATCAATCTATTTTGAGACCTTTCTTTTTAAGTCTTTTTCTTTCTCTCATTATCTGAGAATGAAGGGTTCGTTTAATATTCATAGGGTTCTCACCAGAGTGGGCTTTATTAACTTATTAATTGGCCGTCCAAATGTAGAAGGATTGATTCTAAAATCCAATCGAATTCAGTCCGAAAGTGTAAAAGAGCACGATTGTCATCTGTTTGGCAAAACAAATCAAAAGAATTACAGCGAAACGCTGAAAAGTATATACATGATTAAGTAGAGAAATGTGTGGTTTTCATTTTTAACGAAAATTATGCTCGGAACAATGATATCAATTAATTATTTTGGAAATGAAAAAATGAAATGTTTTATTGAAAAACGCTCTCGCCGCGACATCGAGAAAATATCGTTACAATGAAAATAAACTGCGGCCTAGTAACAATTGAATAGCTCCATAGCAACTAAGACTTCATTCGGTACAGGCTATGCAGGCATTGCTACTAGTATACAGGCTACTTTCTTACTCTTTGCTATAGAACTATAGTAAATCTATTAAAAAATGGACTCAGTCTATTCATACACCTTATCGGATCTCCTGTACTTTACTTCTTAAATAAATTGCACCCCTATAGTGTTTTCAACGCCCTATATCGAAGGATCGGTTAGCATACAAATCCACCCGAAAGAGGGCAGATATTTACGATTCTTTTCCTTCATAATTTCCAAGGGTACTTTACCCTGACCGTTTTCTCCTTAAAGGCGCTTCGGAGGGCATTTTCCTTTGGTTCGCAGGTGTATCGAACTGCCCCCTTAAGGCGTCTGCTGTAACTATTCCCTTGGTGCCCCTTCGATATATAGACTTTGTTTTTCGCACATGGTATCTAGGAAGTTTTCTAAACGAATTTGACCCGTCGATATTAATCGGTCTTGGTCTATGAACGTATGAACAAAACTCTATGGAATATAGATATAGTACAGTAAAACCAGATCGAGAAATACTACATAATTATACTTTTGTTCCGTTTACAGAAGCATATCTATTCTTTGCATTGGTTAATGAAAAAATGAAAGATTTATCCGTCCCTGCGTAGATGGTAATTTAGCAATGTAATCACCATTGATTTTTACATTTTTGAAATATTAAGGCAGTGAAAAAATTCAGCTCTTTCTCTTTTGTTTTAAACTTCGTGTTCATATAAGACTTTATCAGTTAAAATAATTGCTAGATTTCATAATATATGTCCCTTTTGGATCGAAAACATGTTGTAAACGGCACGTGCCTTTTTATTTTACATCCTTGCTATTTATACTTCTTATAAATAAACTTATTCTCACAGTTGAGGAGGAAAGGAAAATTATGACTTTTATCATATAGGGAAAGACCAATCAAAGATTTACATATTAAAGCGATCTATCGTAAAATTTCACAATATCCTTTAGGTTTCCATGGACACTCATTCTCCCTCAACAATTTGTTGCTACGTGTGAAACACTGCTTTTTTATGAATCAGATATGCTATCTAAGCATGCGGATTCTGATATGCCATCCATCAATATCGCTCAGGAATCTTAGTTAATTTTTCTATGCAGTGGATAATTTTCACCCAAGGATCTCCTTTTTTATTCAAATTTCTTCTAATTTTCTCATAACTTCAACAATTTTAATTAGGTTCCCGTTACTAGGAAATCTTAAATTTCGAAACATTAATAGTAAATTACAAAGAAGTCAGCACGGTTGGCTTAAAGACAAATGAATAAACTCCGTGAGGTGTGATACCATAACATTTACCTTAAAAATTAAAACGGAGTTCTGCTATTCCATTTCCGAATTTCTGCCTCTTGACATGGAGATGGGGAGCAATCTGAACTTTGGGTGCCTAGCAACGTTCTCGGCGTAAACTTGAGTGCATTTGACCTTGAATTATCTCAGCCTTCACCTATATAAACGCTCGCTTATTATCTCTGCCCTCATTACGTGCCCTAAACCGCTGCCCCCTGCCTACTGATTCCGAAATTACTCTCTCGTCATTCCCAGAAACCCTCTTCACCAAGTATTTCCCCTTTTTTGGTTTTATGCATACATATGTACTCGTATGTATATAGAGTGTTTAGGGAACTCCCGTAGCTCCCATGACGACGAGCTAATTGTCTTTCGCAGGATGATATTGTTACTTATTTTTGTAAAATTAATTTTGTTCTCATTATTACCATTAATTATTATTATTTATTATTGTTAATTATTTTTGACGTTAATTACTAATTATTATTCTCAAAAATGATTGTTATTATCATTAATGTTGACTATAATTATCAATAATGATTACCATTAATTATTGTGTTTATTGTTAATAAACTTTATTACCATTAATTTCTATTATCGATTATTGTTAAATCTTGGATAATAGAGGATAATGATAAGGTATTTCTCTTCTTTAGTTTTAGTTAGTAATTCAGATAGTCCTCATAGAATTCCTTCATTTCCTTCTTTAAGATAAAAATCTTTCTATTCTCATAGATACAAAAATTTCTTCGAAATACTAATAGCTGACTATTTATTCTATTAATATTTTGTTAATATTCTATTCTTAAAAAGAGGAACAAATCATGGAGTTGATTTTCATGATATACCCTCCCCTTAAAGAACATCTGTAATTGCCTAACTGCGGTTTTGGTGAGGGAATTCTTATGATGCATTAAGAATAAGCGTTGTAGGATTATCCTTTGTATGTGTAGGTATACATGTTGACAACGCTATATACTATATGTCTGTTATCATTAACCACTTTGAAATCAGATGTAGGCCTCATCGTTGCTAGGTGACGCCTGTTACGACCTCTCTTTTTTCTTCCATTAAAACATTATGTGTACATGAGCTATAAGTGCTTACACGTTTTAATGTAAACATGTAAGATTTATGGCGTCGTTTTCATGTATGTGCGTACAGGTAAACATTACAGTTACTGGTGAAATAAATTAAATGTTATGGTATGTCTTTTATCTCCATAATTTTGAACTCGTCTGTTTAAGCGAGGGATAATGTTTTTAATTTTTAAATTGAAATATTTTGTGTATTTCGTCACTTATGTATATTAGTATCGTATTTAAATATTTTGCGAGATATTATTGAAAATTATTATATGTAACTGTTTTTTGAATATTAGTTTTTTTATCTTAGGAAAGTTTGCTTTACCTCTTTTAATATTCAGTGTCAAAAAAGAATATCATCTTATGTAACTCTATCTTAGTGAAATAGTGGAAAGAAGAACATTTTAAAGCAATACTTAGTCTCTATTTTATGCATTAAAGCAATCTCTGCAAAGTTATCAGACGCCAAAGGCTTCAACCGAATTTCAATTAAGACGGATTCGTGGATATTAGATTCTCTCAGAGAGAGAACTTCCAAATTATTGCACGCCCTCTAATGGATGCATAATACGTCACCGTAATCCAACTATTCAGCTTCCGTTGCCTAGAGGCAACAATATCACACTCAATTGTTGACTCAAATTTCGAATTTTTCGGCTTTCCTTATTGCGCAGTGAGTCTGTAATTATTCTAAATTCTTTGTGTTTTTGTTTCTTTCACCTTTCTACTCTGGTATGCACAAATTCTCTCCTTTTCTAGATGCAGAGCAAAACAAACTTCGACAATGACTTATGACATTGTAATTATCGTATGTTATCTTAAAGGATCTTGTTTTTTATTTTTTTGTAATTTTATAATTATTTTGTTTGTAGCATTTCTTATTTTGTTATTTGTTTTATTCCTTTGTTATTTTATTGTGTTTTAATTTGTTTGTTTATTTTTATTCTTCTGATTGTTTCATTTGCTGTTTTGATTGTTATTTAACTCTTTATTAACGCAGTCACTTATCTTAGAAAAATACAACAAGGTCTTCTTCAATCACACCGCCTTGTAGATAGAGAGAGGTACAATAAGTTCTATGTAAAGAAAAAAAACAACTTTCTGTAGAAAAACAAGAACGTATTCATTTCGGTATCACCATGTTTTCTTTATATTTTAATTTTTAATTAAATTTTCGCATTGAGCTTATGGTACTGATTGGAAAATGTAATTACATATCCTATATATAAAATCAAATGAGCTGTATTTTTAATCCATCACATATCGCGATAACATTATCCGTGACATGTAGTTTAAGGGATTAGCTATTCTTTTCGTAATTAGGTCTCGGAATTTCTCCAGCCTTTCCTGATAAGTTTTAAAGTTTCCAAAAGACCATCCTTTCGTTAATCAAGCTTCCCTTGAACTAGATTCGAAAATTTCGAGATTAGTTTCCTTCAAGTTCAGAACTTCAAGATCTAATCCATCTCAAGACGACATATTCCTAACAGTTTCATCTTCTCAAACTCTTTTACTATCTAACGCTGCATAGAACACAGATTATGTTGATGAATGGATTCTTATACTCAACCAGCCATTGATTGTAAGATATAAATTTCATATGCGAATCATGAACTGAGCACTGAAGATGCTATGGATTTTCCTTTTTCTTTTCTTTTTATTTATTCTATTTATATATTGTCTTTTTACTTTTTTTTACTGTTTTTTGCAGTTTTTTTTCACCTCACTTCTCTGTTGGTATTTTCCCACAACGTGAGTTATTTCTTTGTCAACCTTAAGCTGTGAAGTTTTTCCCCCTAACAAATTTATAATGACATAAAAGATTGAGTTGCAGAGGGGCTTACATAAGTCTAATAATCCAGGGTCCTATGTGTGTTCACTCTCTGAGAATAAACGCAATCAACTGAAGAGTGGCATAGTGGTATTCTATGACGATGGAAAATTAAAAAGGGAAACAACTTTTCCAGGGTAAGAAAACTTACTCTTTGAAATGGTATGTTATATATATATATATAACATACCATTTCAAAGAGTAAGTTTTCTGGTTCATGTTAAAAATAGTCAGATAAATGAAAAATGCTCCATTTGCTAAAAAATTCTTGTTTATTACTTGAGTTTTTCTCATAGAGTTACGTTACTGGATGTGTAGCTATCGGTATCTGTCGATACAAACGAGGTATATCGAAACGGCTATTGATGCAGAATATGAATGCATGTTTTAAGGTATGTTTTAGTGTTTGTGTACTCGTTTTTAGCGATTAGAGTGTTCGTTGAAATATATTTGGATGGGGAAATTGAGTAACAGTGTCTGATTATGAAATTTTCACACGAGGCAACTAGTTTGGTATTATTAGAAAAGTAGATTCTCTTTTCCATATTCCAAAATGGTCTATCTATCGTTCTATTCACTAACTTCATCGTGTCATTTCACATTTATCCTCCTATGAAAATCACAGCTCTATATACAATATGCAATTCATGCTTTAAGACTTCTTTGAATGCAATGAAGCGTGGCTTTCCTATGCTTTAAAACAAACATCCTGGAAATATTCCTTTCATCTCTCAAACACAAGAAGTTTCCTCACCCGAGAATAGCCCCAAAGGCTATGGACCAATTCCATGGAATGAGAGCCTTTGAATCGATCTCGTGCTTTACTCTCGGATCTCTCTAAGCGATTCCGAAATTCGCCATTTCTGCGAAGCGGGCGTTTGTGATATTGTAAATCCTTTATCTTATAGTAAATCTATAACCATATTACACACTTAAAGGAGATGTATTAATTACAGCGAAACCCGGTTAAGACGCTTTCGAGGGAAACATAGGTAAACCGCGTTATATTCGGGAGTGTTATAACCGGGATTTTGTATTTTACTTATTTTAATCAAAAAGTTTATTTTTTTAAATTTGGAAAACAATAGGATAAAGGTGATCTTTTTTGAGCTCTTAATTTTTTCAATGAGTGCATTACATCCTAAAAAGGAAAAGAAGTCTTTTTCCAGTTTAAGTAACTTTAGATATAGTAATACCCCTTCTTCTGGGTGTAGAGTTTAATATTACCCTAAGAAAATACTTATATTTTTTAGGAATCCAAAAATATATTCTCTTTCTTAAGCTTCTCTTTCCCTGAAAATTCTTTTTCGTAATATACAAGGTCATAGGGTTTGATATAGAAAGGGAAAGTCTCAATCTAGCGCTGAAATGAAAACTTCATGATTTATTATTGTAAACTGATGAATTATGCACCTGAGTAAACAAAACCATAATGCAGACCTATCTCTTCCCATTGCCATTTCATAAAATATGCTTATTCAACCATACTTTTATTATTTTTCTCAAAATATAAAACTACCTATCGTAATTTCGCAAAATAAACATAGGAAACTTTAAAAAAAGGTGGCCCTTAGATAGAATCGAAGCAGAATACGGAAGATATTCCGCCGTGGAATGGAATTCAGAGAATGCTGAGAATATTACCTAGAGAACGTACGTAATCCTAGAAATTTGGGGAAAGGGAATTCGAGGAAACCTATGGAATGCACACAAAATTATTTATATTTTTAAAACAAAGCTCTCTATATAGATTAATTCCGATGAGACCCCACTAGAAAGTATTGGGGAATTAATCAAACACCCTTGCTAATATACTCCACTACTATCCTTTCACTTCCTTTAATTCTGTCTTCAGAACTTTATAGAGGTACTCCAAAGAAGTTATTAATTGCTAAGATATTTCCTTGAGCGTAATTTTCCCTAATAACTTATAGAGTATAGATTCAATAGCAGTCTATAAGAGATGATCCTCGGCTGGGAATCTATTTAGTAGCTGTAGTTTTGCTTTGTGAATATATACAAATAGTGAATTCTCCCGTCAAAAATTACGGGAATAAATTTAACTTATAAATATTTACAAGTACTACTGCATACATCTGATACTTACGGATAATAAAAATAATCGCTCTAAAATAACAGTGCAGTTTTATATATTGCAAAAGAAATACGAAATTTGTATAAGTTGATTTTATAGCTTCCACACACAAATCGATACTATTTTTAATTTTGTTGCTAAAAGTATTTCATTTAAGTTGTTTGCTTATAAATCATTCGGACAGCTAATTTTTTCCATTGTTCAATCTCACTTCTTTTGATTCTTGTTTCGATTTCGTATGACTAATACAACTAACTTAATTGTGCTACAGAAAAGAAGTCGGCGATCGATTAACTTTAACTGTATTTCTTATTTCTCGTGTCGGTCATGTGGTGTCGCTAAAAAGGTTTTCGATCAAAAGGATTGTGTTTGATATCATATCCTCAAAGTTGTAAGAATCTATTGCAAATGTGGCTATGTAGTACAGAAGATAGAATCCCTACCATTATAATCATTGTTGATGATAAACATTATTATGGACGATTACTATGACAACGGAACTCAAAAATGTTTTCCAGCGTTTCCTGCTGACTCGGTGGAAAAATTAATTCTACGTAGAAAAGTTCTTCTATTTTCTTTTAAACTATGCTTATTGTGATTATTTCTATTGATATTTCCATAATAATTTACAATAATGATGATAATAATTTAATAATAATAAAGTAATAATAATAATTTACTTATATATTCACTTCTGGCTTGTCTTTATTATTAAAAAAGAAGTGAAGAAATGAATAAATTATTATTATAAACTATTATAATTGAATATATATACAGAGAGATTTTCCGATTGCATCTCGCAAAATTGATGATTCGAATAAAACTTTCATTTCAAATTTCATTTTGATTTCATCAGTCAGATCTTCTTCAACTGATTCTAGAAAAAAATGAAACATTTTATGATTGGATTGGAGAATTACGATCTATATCTTTCCAAGTGAATTCCAATGAAATTCAAAGATTAAACTTTCGCTATCTAGGTGAGCGGATATGCGTTGGATTTAGCTCGTTTGCCCAGAGGGTACTTTCCGAGATAATACTGTAATCGGGGAGAAATTGAAATCAACAGCTGTTATCCAGAATCTGGGATAATTTTCACTAATCTCCCGAATACTGATATTGATTTCAGTGAGTACGTAATTACTGCATTGGGCAAGGGGATACGATGATGATCTCTGAATGGGTTTGATGATTGAAAATTAGGTAATCTTATACAATAATCAGCGTTGTGTGCATAATTCATTTCTAGATCGATTTCTAAATTTAAATTAAGCAATGATTGAATTGGGAGTCAGATGTATTTTTGATATGTCGTATCTAGGAGATATTTTTATTGTAATGGTGTATTGTTGTAGGTGGATGATATATGCACTATGAAAGTGTATTGTTGTAACTAGGAGATATTTTTATTGTAATGGTGTATTGTTGTAGGTGGATGATATATGCACTATGAAAGTGTATTGTCGTATCTAGGAGATATTTTTATTGTAATGGTGTATTGTTGTAGGTGGATGATATATGCACTATGAAAGTGTATTGTCGTATCTAGGAGATATTTTTATTGTAATGGTGTATTGTTGTAGGTGGATGATATATGCACTATGAAAGTGTATTGTCGTATCTAGGAGATATTTTTATTGTAATGGTGTATTGTTGTAGGTGGATGATATATGCACTATGAAAGTGTATTGTCGTATCTAGGAGATATTTTTATTGTAATGGTGTATTGTTGTAGGTGGATGATATATGCACTATGAAAGTGTATTGTCGTATCTAGGAGATATTTTTATTGTAATGGTGTATTGTTGTAGGTGGATGATATATGCACTATGAAAGTGTATTGTCGTATCTAGGAGATATTTTTATTGTAATGGTGTATTGTTGTAGGTGGATGATATATGCACTATGAAAGTGTATTGTCGTATCTAGGAGATATTTTTATTGTAATGGTGTATTGTTGTAGGTGGATGATATATGCACTATGAAAGTGTATTGTCGTATCTAGGAGATATTTTTATTGTAATGGTGTATTGTTGTAGGTGGATGATATATGCACTATGAAAGTGTATTGTCGTATCTAGGAGATATTTTTATTGTAATGGTGTATTGTTGTAGGTGGATGATATATGCACTATGAAAGTGTATTGTCGTATCTAGGAGATATTTTTATTGTAATGGTGTATTGTTGTAGGTGGATGATATATGCACTATGAAAGTGTATTGTCGTATCTAGGAGATATTTTTATTGTAATGGTGTATTGTTGTAGGTGGATGATATATGCACTATGAAAGTGTATTGTCGTATCTAGGAGATATTTTTATTGTAATGGTGTATTGTTGTAGGTGGATGATATATGCACTATGAAAGTGTATTGTCGTATCTAGGAGATATTTTTATTGTAATGGTGTATTGTTGTAGGTGGATGATATATGCACTATGAAAGTGTATTGTCGTATCTAGGAGATATTTTTATTGTAATGGTGTATTGTTGTAGGTGGATGATATATGCACTATGAAAGTGTATTGTCGTATCTAGGAGATATTTTTATTGTAATGGTGTATTGTTGTAGGTGGATGATATATGCACTATGAAAGTGTATTGTCGTATCTAGGAGATATTTTTATTGTAATGGTGTATTGTTGTAGGTGGATGATATATGCACTATGAAAGTGTATTGTCGTATCTAGGAGATATTTTTATTGTAATGGTGTATTGTTGTAGGTGGATGATATATGCACTATGAAAGTGTATTGTTGTAACTAGGAGATATTTTTATTGTAATGGTGTATTGTTGTAGGTGGATGATATATGCACTATGAAAGTGTATTGTCGTATCTAGGAGATATTTTTATTGTAATGGTGTATTGTTGTAGGTGGATGATATATGCACTATGAAAGTGTATTGTCGTATCTAGGAGATATTTTTATTGTAATGGTGTATTGTTGTAGGTGGATGATATATGCACTATGAAAGTGTATTGTCGTATCTAGGAGATATTTTTATTGTAATGGTGTATTGTTGTAGGTGGATGATATATGCACTATGAAAGTGTATTGTCGTATCTAGGAGATATTTTTATTGTAATGGTGTATTGTTGTAGGTGGATGATATATGCACTATGAAAGTGTATTGTCGTATCTAGGAGATATTTTTATTGTAATGGTGTATTGTTGTAGGTGGATGATATATGCACTATGAAAGTGTATTGTCGTATCTAGGAGATATTTTTATTGTAATGGTGTATTGTTGTAGGTGGATGATATATGCACTATGAAAGTGTATTGTCGTATCTAGGAGATATTTTTATTGTAATGGTGTATTGTTGTAGGTGGATGATATATGCACTATGAAAGTGTATTGTCGTATCTAGGAGATATTTTTATTGTAATGGTGTATTGTTGTAGGTGGATGATATATGCACTATGAAAGTGTATTGTTGTAACTAGGAGAGAAAAACCAACAATGTTGTATTTTTGTAATTGGCATTTTATACTTACTAGCGGAATTGCCCGCTGATTCTCAACGGGGAAAATAGATGTAGGATTTAATTAGGAATGCTATTTGTGTAGAAGTGAAATTATCCTCTCCAGAGATTTCAGATGAAAAATGTAGGGGGTCAAGACCCTCCGACCCTTCCTCTATTTGCATATAGGTATGCATTAAAGCTTTCATTCTATGAAAATGAATCAGGAACAATATTTATGATGTTTGGATAGTAAATACTTACAAACATAACTCGAGGATTTTATTTGTATTAATTTAATGTTGTTCATAATATGATTTAACTTGCTTTTATAAGAATACAGAAGATAAATTACAAATAGGTCCCAAGCAAACCTTAACTGATAGATTCCAATGCAACTGTTTCCTATTACTCCCATTCCACTAACACTGTACATTACTTATTAGACATTATTTAAATCCAATGGGGTTTAAATCTCCTGGAGAAAAACTTCGTATTATTTCGGAAACTTGAAGGTGCTAAGATGTACATAATTCACATATGATATCATCGTACCAGGATACGATAATCAATTATTTGAAAATTGTTGCAAGAAAACATTGTCGAGTTCGACTCCATGCCTTGAGAAGATATATCTTAAGTGAGATATATGGTCTGTAGTCGAACCCATACAAATTTCGATAGATATCATTGCATGTTACGGGAGCGTCTCCTCTACGTTTCTAGTGCAGAAAAAGAATAGAGAAGAGTATCGAAGAAAATTCAGTGTATCCCGTTCATTTCTTAAAGAAGAGTGATTAAAGTTCCCTGGTCCAGATTCGATTAGGAAGCGGACAGTTTCCAGTATAAGACTTAATCAGGACTTCTATTCAAACGCTGCATCATAGCTAACCATTGTCGATTTCACAAAATTGTTTTTAACCCATTCAAATATTAACCTTCAACAGGAAATTTATTCTGCTCTTTTGTCGATCGTTAATACTGTTTGGGAAGGGCTTTGAAGTTTAACGCAAGAAAAAACACCTCAAAAGACACCCTGAGAATTAATTACTGGAAAGTGCTCAATTATTTGAAATGCTTCACAATGACTTTCAACTTGCTGTAGTACTTTGCATGTTATCCATGATTGCTAAATTCAAGATCATGATTATTATATGAAAACAGTCCATGAATAGAAAAACAACGAAGAGAGGCGTACTCTTTTCTAGTTAAAAATTTTCGCACAGCGCGCATGTGCTTATGCAAAAAATTCTTCAGAAGGATGTGAAAATAAATATTTATACAAAATTTTTCAAACTAATCAAAAGAATTATATAAACGAAAACAAAATATTTTTGCAAATAAATGAATTGATTATTAATTTAAATGTAAACATTACTATTAATAAATATAATTAATTCGAACCTAAGGTGATTCGTACATGCGTATATATATATTCGTTTACTCTTCCGCAAGAGAAAAATAAATTTTCGGCAGTATGTGTGGAATATTAACTATGAAACGAAAAACACAATCCAAAGAAATAATGTTCATTTTCCCCCTTCGTATGTGTGCGTTTGCATTTGTTGATACCTCAACGGGAGAAACGGAGTTCATAATGCGATGTACATTACATTATTCCTCCATAATTAAAACAATATGGCAGATGTCTATCGGAATTAAAACGTATGATAGAATGCAAAATGTAGCTCTGGCACTGAAGCAAGGATCATTATGGAAACGCTGAACCTCGTATATCGAAGGCATATATAACTTTTGTTCACATGCCTGGTCCCACGTTTCCATGTAATTGGGAAAGCCTTCAAAGAAATTACTTAAAATTGCCACAATTTATTTCGAAGAAGAGAATTTTGCACCCTTATGGCGTCGTTTGGTGACATTCCATTGAACATTATGCAGTTCGTGAGAATCACACCAACGCACTGCTTTAAAATCAATTTTGCGTTAAAATCCTGTCCCTCAAAAATCTTCCTCGACGCAATATTTCTTCGTCATCTTGATCATCACAAACGAACGTATTAATGTCCTTTTGTTAATCGGTTTGATAAAGAAAACTCCAAAATGGCTGTAATTTTGTACCCGCTATTTAAATATCATAGTTTACATTTGCTGAAATCTCAGTTAATTGCCTCCTCTTCATAAATTCTGACTTTAGTTCCTACCATTAATTCGATATGGATTTAAAATCCACGTGTATTCTTATGGGAAAATCAATGTATCGGATTCAACAATCACCTCGGTCGTCAGGGGGACTGGTTGTTTAGTACAGCGAAATTTTTACAAAATTTTCGTGTATTTTGTCATAGTTCTCGTAATTTAGATTCAAAAGTGTATTTTACGATACTAAAAAGATTCTTCATTTAATTTACCTTCGTTTGGTACTTTTCTTAACTTCGTAGGACCATTATTTCCAATTTAATTTTTAAAAAGTAACAAAGCCTGCAGGGTGCAAAAACGAACTTTACGTGCATTCCTTATGGAAACGTATTATGGAGTCCTGGGTTCGAACCCGAGAATTCATAAAGATGAGAATAGTTTCCGTGGGGCTTTCAGCATATTAGAAATACGATGCAGTTTGTCCCATAACTCTACGACAAATAGTTTCCAAGATAAAAGGGGGGACGGACAGACAGACAGACGGACAGATAGACGGGCTTATTCGATCATCAATTGCAGAAATATCGAGGCGGTCTGTTTAATGGGACGATTATCACTCCACACGGGGATCTTTTCTCCTTTGAGCTCATCATGGTGAAAACTAGGCCATGTTGCCGAACTTGCTTCAGAAAGCTAGAGGTACTGCGAAAATTTCGGCTCAATGCTGGTGGGATTTAAGCTGGATTCACGAAGCACAGCTTGGTAGTTTGGTTTTGAGCGTGGATGCGGCAACGTCGCTCGCTAATCTATTTTTTCAATAAAACAGGTGTTTAGAATTACATTCTACTTATAACATGAGGGATATCTCATAATTATCTTGAGATTTATAGGCTGTTTGTACTTTTGACATTTTTTCAGCTTTCTACATTTTGGATACGAAAAAATTTGAGTCACTCACTATCTCTCCGATTTCCAATTCCAGAAATTAAAGTTATTTCGAATTTCTTTTGATATAGTATGGTAATAAATAAATTTCTTGAACATCGACTTAAGTTAGAATCCGTCATTTATTCTTATTCATTTTTCGGTTTACACTTTTAATTTGGTAGGAGTTACTGACTAACATATTTCTATATGAACTAATACCTAGACTATTTCTTAGATATTATGCTTGTTACTAATACATTCGTTTAAAATAGACTGATAGTCAGCAGTGGTAGTAGTAATAATAGTAAAATTAGTATAATAAGCCACTAGTTGTAACAAGGTTCTTTATTGCAATAATATTTTAAAGCAGTACAGTACAGTAGTACAGTACTATGTACAATACTAATTTCAACAATACTACCGTGTTAGCTTTAACCATACAGTAGCATAAACAATGTACTTTCACAATGAATGCATACTCCACCTACAATAATTCACCATTACAATGAAAATATCTCCTAGCTACCACAATACCGTAATACAACGAACATGACGGTACAACAATTCACAATTTCAATACAGATATGCCCCCTAGGAATGGTATATCTTCACCTCTAATCACGAATTTTATTCTAAAATTTAGTTGAATTTTAAGGTAATTAAACTATTTCATATTAATAATTTCGTAGAGGGATCATGATACTTAATTCCAAGATGGATGGAAACTGGTTCAAATAGGTTCTTCGTTGGATATCGGATCGCAGCTGAATCTATGTCGAATTCTACTGTTTTTATTGATTCGGATTGAAATAAGAAATTAAAATAATAAAGACTCTGCATATGAGTGAATCCCAGGTTTTATTTTATAAATGATAATTATCGTGAACATGTCTTAAATGATTAGTTACTCATATGCCAGCCATCACGTCATATTTAGGCTTACACATTGTGATTTTACATACGTAATCTGAAATCTCATCGTGAAACATATCAAACTAAATTTATATTGAATTTTAATTTACACCGTAGCAGAAAATATCGCTCAATCATATTTTTAATTACAAATAGAATGGGATTAATGAAATGAGTGAATAAATTTGAAATTTCCAAGGCAAAATGGATGTTAAATAAAATTGACAGAACATGGGTTAGACCCAGGATATTCCGTGAGGATGCTTTAGTTAATTGAGTTATATAGCCATAACATATAAACATCCGTTATTGTAGTTTTTGAGAATTTTTTTTCAGATTTAAATTTTTTTACACGTACAGGGGCAGGTGTTTTTACCACTAAACTACCACTAATTATCGGAAAATGGGAAACCTGGGTTCGAGCCCCAGTCACGTTTGTATTTCATACTTCTGTTATTTCTTAAATTTTAAAGATTTGCATACTGCATCAGACAGAGATAAAAAATGATAATACGAAAGATTGGAATGATTTGTTAGCATGCTTTCTCTAAAATTGTCAAATACACTTGTCATAAACGATAAAATTTTCTAAAAATTCCACTTTTATATGTATTTTTCAATAAAGTAAATTAAAGTGTAAAGCTAAAGTCAGTTAAAGGTAGTATAGTTAACAAAGTTAAAACTAAATAAAAATTTTTATTGAGTTTATAATTTTACCTCTTTGATATTCCAAGAAGTGAAAGGTTCAACAATGGATTTCCTTTAATTACCTCAACAATGTTAAGATAATCGTTTTACATTATAGATTATCGAACGCACGTCTCAACCAATAATTGTCGATGCAGAGTCAGCGAATTTTAGAAATTGTCACCTTTAATACCTACATAGTCATCGGCCTTTCACTTATCAATCCTTACTTTCACTTTCTCCTTTGTCTCCCAATAATGTGAATCCAACCGAAGATCCTTCAGATAACTAACTTTTGCATAATCTTTGCGTTTTCCCCCTGGAGCTCGAAATTTGGCTGGAAATGGCTGCTCTTTGTTTAAAATATCTTCCCTCTCTTCAGGATTCCTCCAGGCTGTACTACTATATAGGGATTTCAGAAATTATCTTTCGGCGAAAGGAATATCAAACCGAAGTTGAACAACTTTCCTCTTTGCACGAGCTTCGCTCGATTTTAACAATGCAAACAGTTGACAGTCGAATTCACGAATCCAACAATGCGAACGTTTATTTTCGACGACGGATCCAACAATGAAAACCGTTTATTCATACATTGTTGGACTGAATGTATGAATAACCTCCTATTTTACTCCTTTAAGGCGTCTCAGGCCTTGTTTAATCTTACATTATTTAACATTATCAACTCTGTGCGAAAAGTGCAAAGTTTTAAGCCAACATTGCAATCTTTCATGGCAACAATATACAATTTTTCTGGCCGAAAATTCAATCTTTATAATACCAAGAATGTAGACGTTTTTTGTATTGTTGGACTGAGCTCAATAGAGATTGCTTATGAAGCAGTTTTTATTCAGTCCAACGATGCAAAACGTTATACCAACAATGCAAACGTTTCTACACCGATAATACAAGCCTTTTAAAGCCAACAATGTAATGCCCAAGTTTAATTGTTAGAAGGATGTATAGTTGTAATTGTTGATATTTATAAAAGGTGTCACAAAGTATAGAAAATACCTGCGTAATACAGTAGGTCAGTAAAGCTTTGGCTAACAAATAGAATTCATTTTTGGATAAACCCTGATATCGCCAATTTACTACTTAAACTTTATCACTCTTTTATTCTAACAGTAGAAAATCTTTCCATTTAGCTAAAAACAGTTTCTATAGTTATTTCAAGCACAATTTTTTTTATTACAATGCATTCAATTACAATGTAAGCCTAAGCTAATACCATAGATCACTTTAAGTTATGTAATATTTATAATGCGAAGTAATATTGCCTATTTTTAAAATATAAAGTTTGTACTCTTAAAGCTCAGCTTCCACCGTCGCAAGCGCTATGACTTTTTCGTTGAAATAATGTCGCTGGTTGTCATTTTTACCACTCTGAAAATTACTCATAGTTTTTCATGATCAATACTCCCAAAAGTATATTAAATTATCCTTTTGGTAAATCATTGGAATCGACGTCCAATGTTCATATTGGGTTTCCAATTCCATAAATCCATTTCCATTTAACTTTTCCGTGTCCAGTTTTTGTGTAATGCTCCCCATTAACTTCTGGTCCATTTCTCTTTTCTTGCATCAGCAGAAAACGAAGTCCAGTCGCATCATCATAAAACTGCTTTTTTCTCTGTTCCTCTTGGAATCATCAGCAGTTCGAATCGAATCCTATTAAAAGTCTCTGAGATCGAGCTTTTCACTGAATTAGACGGACATTTAAGACTGTGAAAAACCATACGTTCTAAGCAATAGTTAGGAGACCTATGCTTGCTTTGATAAATCGATACCAAGGCACTTTATTGTACTATAATGTAAAACATTGTTAAGAAGCTTTTAGCGAAAACCGCGTGTTAAGCGGGATTGCCCTTTAATACTTAATCATAATTATATCATTATTTAATTTAATAATAGTTTAATAATTATTTAATTAGGTTTTAATAATACTTTAATAATAATCTAATAGTAATTTAATGATAATTTAATGTTAATTTTAATAATAATTTAATAATAGTATCAAAATCGATCTCTGCACAACTTTATTGAAAACTTTCTTAGCTATATCCTGCAACTTAAATAATTCGTTGTTTAATTACTTACTTCATTGTTAACATTTTGTGTTATTTTTTTACATTTCTTACTTCATTATTTGCTTTGCTGCTTTTATTTTACTTTGTTGTCTCCATTGCTTGATTTGTTTACCTTAGTTACCTTAAACTTGGTTGGTTTATTCATTGTTTACTTACTTGCCTACATTGAGTTTTACCTTAATATCTCATCTTATTCATCTGCATGGTTATCTTCATTAAATTAATTTAATTTCCTTGGTTATCCCCAAACAATATTTTGTTCATTTCTTACCAATTTATTAATTTCTTATTTATTTATTTTATTCATTTCTTACTTATTATAAAATATGATTAATTATTTAATCAATTGTTTACTTAGTTATCTTCATTTTTTACTCATGTTGCCATGAATATCTCATTCTTTATTGGTTGATTCATTCTTTATCAAATTATTTTCCATGTCGTGATCAAGTACTTGCTTTCATACCTTTGAATTTTCGATAGCACAGCCGTATGTCCTTTTCTACCATTTTTAAAAGCTCCCTTTCTCTCATAACTTTTTATTGCACAAGACTTTAATTACCAGAGCAGTACGTTCTCTTTAGCCTGGGGAATCCACTAGTTTGATACAAATCGATTTTTCCATATGTTGGGATGCTGTATCTGGTCCATTAGCGAAATGGCCAAGTGTGCTATACGAGTCCTGTAATGTAATGTACGGACCTATAAAATACAGGCGATGATAACCTAGTTTTCCTGGATAAAAATCTCTTTTTTGGATTTCAATTAAAATGTCCATAAATAGCGCATGAAATATCTTGTGGTTCCTTTGTTTATGTGTAACCTATAGCCAGAAATTATTTCGCGGAAAATTTCATAAACGCATGCTTTGTCGAATAAGTGTTTTTTGGGCATCTGAAATGTAATTAGGGTGCATTCCTGTGCCAGATTTTAATTTATATAGCACTTGGTTACTCGGGAACGGGTTATAAATTTAAGGCCATTTCTTTGTTTGGCTACGAATTCCATCTGTTTAAATGACAAGCTACTGTCTTTTGGAAATAGGTCAGCTTAAAGCATTGCATTCAGATTTTTATTCCGTTGAAATTAACATGAAATTGGAACATTCATTACTTTGGCTCCTTTCTGAAAATTATCTTTGCCTTAGGAATTCATATTTTTAGGAACTAGCTAAAAGTGTTGTTGATATTTTTTCATAGTACATTTTTTAATTGAAATGATACATTATGAGGCATTCAATGATTTTCAAAATTAATTATGTTATGGAGGGATCAAGTATTAAAATAAAATTACTACGAATTTTGGTAGCTTTTGAATGAAAACTAATCACCACCTAAAATTTTCTCATATCAGGACTTGGATCTAATTAAAAAAATCTAGGGAGTCTTGATTAATTGCTATTTTCATAGTTTCAAACTGAAACAAAATGGAGCAGTGTTTTTGAAAAATTTCAATTATTAAAAGTCTCAACAATCTCGAGCGCCTAACAATGAGACATTAAAGTTAGTTTTTATAAGGAAAAATTAAGCATTCTTGCAGAACCCCATTCTTATTGTACTTTTACGATCCATTTCTATGGCAACGATCATTTTGTAAATCTTGATAAACATCGAGCGTCTCAACAAGCAATACCGCTTAACAATGAGATATGACAATTACTTTTTGTGAGCAACAATCAAACGTTATTGGAGATGACAAAGATATTACAATAACCCTTACATGTTGTAATTTGCTATCTATTTCTAAGGCAACCATCATTTTCTAAATCTTGGTAGAGATGACGAATGTATTATCTATTGTTCTCTGTATCACAAGTAACAGATTGAGTTTCATTGGTTAGTGACGACGTATATTTAATCAAAGGTTCATGCGTTGTAAACTGAAGTAAATATTTAAAAAAATATCATCGGTAAAATTTTGTTGATTGGAATAATATTGAATTGAAAGAATATTGATTGAATGATAATTTCGTAATATAATTAAGGTGATACTTGCATGACTTCAAGTACATCATAGGCTTGAGATTTTAATAGTCAACTTACTTATAGCTGTTCTGGTTGGATCGAAATTTTACTACTAATTTATCAAGAGCTATCTTTCGTTCATTTGGAGACTTTCCATGATATCTTAATATACGTATATCCCTTGCATATTGGAAATGGACACTTTAAGCTATGAAGGGAATATAGTTTTATGTGCTCTTTCACGAAATCCAATTAGAGCAGGCAGTATAACTTTCACTTTTGTTTCATGGTTATATTTATCGGGATCAATTTTAATTGAATTAACTCCTCTTTGAAGGCCATCCTTAACATCGAATCACAAGGAATGTCAACGACAGTGAAGGTCTCTCTGTTTGATTGAAATTATTGATTAACAATAGTAGAAACCAGCTCCATTCTATGTGGTGTTTCAATTGTAGGTCCCATTATTAACATTGAATTTTTTGGGGTCTGAAATATTCTATATAACATATTCTAAACATAGTTATCTTGTGATACGGAATATTAGTTACATAGACATTTTCACTACAAAGGCAGAAACTGCCATTGCTTACGAAGTTTTCGTTACAGAGCATTATTGCTTCAAAGATTTCTCTGCAAACCGTTTACGCTATACGTTAAAACCCGGTTAAGACGTTTTTCTGTGCTTAAGGTGGGTTTTATTTGCTCATATACAAGTATAAGGAAAGAGAATAAATTCATTGGGATGTATTAATCTTGGAAATATCACAGTATAACAACTTTAGGAGCATTATTTTTTGTTGAATGTTGTTTTGAAGGAATTTAATTTTGCTTTAGTATTGCATTGCATTTTGTAGTATATTGGTCTAGATATTCAGGTTTTCAGGTTCTTAATATCCCTTGGGTGTTTACTCCGGGGAATCCTAAACGCATTAAGGGGCAATAAGGAAAGGGGGCAGAGTCTCCAATAAGATGTATCCTATGGAAACCACGTGACAGATGCCTGACATGGATCACGAAAACAAGTGACTTTAAAGATAAATTTAAATAATCTAGTATCTACCATATAAACAGCTGAGTTTTTCAGTCCGTTTTTGACAGGTTATGTAACCGAAACCGAAAAGAACCGTTATTTCCGCCAGATTGACCCCGAACCGAAAAAATTTGAATTTAGAAGCCCAAGATAATCTTATCCATTTCCGATTTTCTGATCCCAAACAATGCACATTTTATTTCAGTGTAATTCGAGGAAGGGGTAAATTAAACATGTGTAAATTCGGATTTTAAATAATAATTATTATGTTTTATTCTAGAATTTAGTGCAATGTAGTCTAAATGATTAAAGCTAGAAATAATAAAACTTGAAAAATGATAGAATGTTACAGTGGTCGGAGAGGAAGAAAATCGGTTTGAAGAACAATCCTATATCATCCTTGTATTAAACCATGCATTTTTATTTAGTTTTTCATTATAACTATGATTATTTTAACTTTTGTTGGGTATATATTGAGGTGTGCGAATATTCGAAATTTCGAATCGAATTATTAATCTTTGTTCCACAAAAATTTCGAATTAACATCTGCAAAATTCGAATTGAATAAAATCTTATCATAACCCAAATACAGTGGCGGAAAGTTGTATCCTCGTTTATGTTTTTCGTTTTCGACTCTTAATTTTCCACTTCAAATTTGAATGGCATTTTTATATTGGCACACTTCTAAGGCATGATTTACTAATTAAAAACTATAATTTCGAAATTATATCTCATCTAAGAAATATTCATATACATTAGCTATTTTATCGGATGAGGACGGCAAGTAAGAGACAAAGGAAATTATAACTCAAGTTTGGGAAATTTACGAGAAACAAATTAAAAAATCATCGTTTGCCGAATTGAGTATTTAGTCAATATGATTCGAGGTGAAAAAATAGAATTCGCACTATTTGGAATACGAAATTGTAACGTTGACCTTGTCATAATCTCCCCTACACTGAACTCTCGTTTTAATAAATCCTCCTTCACTAAATGGAGTTTGTGTGAAATAAAAGTCATAATATGTGCCTATAATTCTGACATCAACCTTTTAACGTTTATGTATTCCATACGATATAAAGAATTCATAGGTTATTGGATGAATTGATGATGCACATCATTCCTTTTTATGTACAACAGAAATTGGTAATAGCTATATTTGAGGGAGAACGATAAAAATCGTAAAACCAAGGTTCGATGTTAACTACCCAAATATCTGACATATCAAAAGTTTCCTGCAGCCACATGAAAAAGTACACACAGTAAAACCCGGTTAAGACACTATTTTTTGTGGGGACCAAAAGAAATTCGCGTTTTAAACGGGATATAACTGGGTTGTGTAATGTTGATGGTTGCCTTTTTGTCATATTTTGAAGAATGGTCTGCTTTTCGCATTGAATTCTTAATTATATTTAATCGTTGTTCGTTATAATCAGCAAATATTATATCTTATAATGCAACATATAACTTAATATTGAACCATAATTATTCATTAGCCCCATTTACAAAGCCAAATATATTTTTTCTTTTTTTTCCCCTTTCTAAATTTCACATATAATTTATTTAAAAATGCGACAAAAAATTAGTTTAGGTGTAAGATAAAGTAAATTGGGCATGACCTCGCTTAAATAAAAAAATAAATCATTCATTATTTCATTTAAATAAAATGAGTTTTTAGGTCAAATATATAACCGCGAGGCAAACTAGGTCAAATATGACCCATCGGAAACAATCGATATTTCTAAAGACTAAAAAAGAAATATTAAATCATTTATTTACTGCAAAACATATAATGGGGCAAAATTGACGAATACATGCAATTTTCAAGTGATAGAGAAATATTTCAGCAAAAAATTCACAAATCAGGGTCAAATAGGACAGGATATAAGGCTTATGGGTAGGGTTTGAGGATATAACGAGCATAACGACTGATATAGGAAACGTATGGCTTTGGTAGATTTATATAATCACCTCAGAACCTCAGCAAACTTGCAAGAAACGGCTGTCCGTTAGTATGTCCGTAAGGATAACCCTGATAACGGACAAGATGTAGTGTCTCTTGAGACCACAGTTTGGTGCAGGGCTTAATGTTGCAAAAGGAGAAAATTAGAGATAATCAAGCGTGCTTGGGAACAGCGATCCTAACGGTAAATTCGGAAGACTGGAAATGGCCGAATGCCACACGTGTGCATTAAAGATTGTCTGCCGAGGCATTTAAAATGCAAAGTGGGAAAGAATTACTTAGCGAGACCTAGATGTAGTCCTCTAATTCAATTTGCATCTGCAGCGTGTTGTGTTTCGACTAAATTTATTCGGGCCAATATTAAGGTGGGTTTCAGCCTTAATTAAGTCCTCCTACCTTGTACATATCTTGAGAGTTTAAGGCTTTAATTTTCGTTTCGTATAGTATCTTACATGTTAATCACCTTTACCTATATTTATGTATCTAATAACATAAAATTCTATGCTTTAAGGCTGGAATTTTGTTATTAATTAATGACTTAGTTCTCAGAATGTTGGAAAATTTTGCCGTCGAAATGATTTCAAGGGTAACAATGTAGTCAAGGAATGCTATTGTAAACTCGATGCTGCGAAATAATTGTTAAAACAAACGAATATTCTATATAGTTTTGCTGCTTTTTAAATTGTTCACCTTGGCAACTACAAGTATTGTTGACAATTACAAGGTTACATGGGGAACATAGGCTCTTCACGAATTAAATTGGGAATTAACCACTGAAATAACAGAAGAATACTTTGAAAGTGACATCGATATGTTATTTTAAATATTAACACATAATTTATTCAGGTAGAACAACGGCTATCTTTTAAATTTGTTGAGAAACACAATGAATTGACACTAAAGGCTCTTGGACTTCGTAATAGATTTTTTTCCCTGCCATACGCCGAAAAGAGTCTTGCATGATAATTATGCAAATGTTACGTATCCATTCTTATGTAAAGAAGGATAGTAGTAAGAAATTTCGGAGGACTCTGGGATGTAAATTATAGCGTTTTATCAAAACTTTGCTAAGACCTTCATTTTCTTCATAACGAAACGCAAGAGTACTTGAGCTCGTTTAGAATGAAATTATCCTCAGGAGTAGTTCATAATTCCGATAATAGAGGCGCTGGGCGTGCAATATTGCTATTCCGATAAATTGAGAGTCCATTACATCGAATTTAAAAAATGAGAACTAAAGGCAATGACATTCGGACGTTCCGTTGCTAAGCGACGAGAAATAAATATCAGTAATTTATTTCACCCCTTCCTTAAACCGCAATGACTTTTTCGGGAGTTGAATTTCGATCGGCAGATTCGAGAGATAACACAGATATCGCAAATAAAAATCAAGTTTGCAAAGTTTTTGGAGTGGATTGGAGAAATTCGCCGAAATATTAAAATTATATCTTTGGGAGATACAAAAGGACTGTATGAGAAAGTTTCCAAATTAAAAAATGAATTGAATTTGAAGACTTCTTTAATTCCCTCCATTTGCTCTTGAGTGCACTCCAAACATTGATAAGGTCTATTTATTGAAGAATAATTAATCGATGAGGAGATTTTAGTTCTTGAGGAGTTGATAAATATCTTAAGAAGGAAGTGGAGGTGAAGTTGGTTCTAATTGGTTGGAACCAAAAATTGGAGTTAACCAGATAGATTCATACCATGAAAATACTCATAGGAAACAATAGACAATATTTTAATTGATAGTCTATTTAATATAGGTTATCACAATAATCATAAGAAAAATTTACAAAAATCACTATAATGTTATTGTTAGAACAAAAATTATCGGAATTATTCCATTAACAACCACAAAATCAATCACAACAACCATGGCACAAGTTACAAAATTCCTCACAAGGTCATTACAACAATGAGCACAACAGTCGTTGAAGTATGAATTCAACAATGACTGTTAAGCCAAGCAACAAACTCGCCATCTTCATTCTTGAATCTTCATCTTTGCTCTTTGATACAATCATTCAACCCATCGAATATTATTCCGAGCGTAAAGAGCAATCACTGAGTAGTGTAAATTAAATTAAACTTCTCAAATGATTTTTGGCGGAATTCCATCGTGCGAAATCATGTATTGTAATCGGTTTAAAATAAGCGTAAAGAAAACAGAGTTCTTTATATTTATTGTAAACTGATTACAGTAAATTATTTTATATACAGTGGATTAATTTAATTCCAAATAAATATTGCCATATTCATTGAATAGTACTTTTTACTTCGTCTAAAATTTGCTTGAGGACGTTCTTCAGTCTCGGTCAATAATGAAACTGTTTAATTGTTTTATTTTCGATTGTCACTGTTGAATTGTCACTAAAATCTTACGAATTAAATACCACATTTCAGGTTTCTCAAATGTTCTGAATAATTCCATAATCAGGGAAAGAAATTCATCTTGAGAAAACAAGCTAAATACATAAAATCTAGTTGAGTTTATGCATACAAAACTGTTTCTTGTCCATTTGTATGTTAACAGCGTAAATTGAATGATTTGTGCTGGGATTCAAATACATATGCATGTTACCTTGACAAATAAGCAGAATTTGTCATTCAGCATGCAAACGGTGTTGAATTGGATTCGGATGGATTCATATACAGAGATACATAGATTAGAGTATGCATTTTTATGAATTTTAATGAATGGCTGAGTGCGAAGCAAGCATGGAAATTAAATAGGAAAAATATAGTAATGAATCTTGTCAACATGGTCGAAAAAAATTCAGCGATTTTCATAGCATAAAATCAGGCATACAAGAATATAATAGGGAAGGTGTAACTGGGGAATTTTGGGTAACGGAGAAAATGGTTTATTGCCTAACCTCAGAGATTTTCATCCTGTATTTAATTAATCAAATGTTTTTTATCTATTACTCAGGATATACACATAAAAGATATAAATTTTAAAATATTCCACACGGATTAGAACATTTTACTACATTCTAGGTACACTTGGTAGCAACCAGAACAATTGAGATTTTCATCCTAACTACCATGGGTTCGATGCCAGAAGGCCCCCAAAAATCGGAATTTTCCCATAAGGTTGCATTGTGCCCATTTTTGAAATTTTTTTTGAGGCACTTCTCGGTAGCATGGATCATTAAAAATCACTTAGATTAGAGATAACGTAGTTTTCTGTAGTAATAATAAAAGAAGTATCTCGAAGTGATCGTGGGTTCGAGGTCAGGTGGGTGCGAAATATGTATAATAATTTATAGTTTGTCTCTTGCAATATAGGCAACCAAAAATAACTTCAAAGTAAATTGGGTAGTCAACCATTCAGGCGCTATTGGAAGAATGTTAACCCAACTGTGTATTTATTTATTTATTTGACCCTTTATTAGGCGAGGTTAGGCCCAAAAGAGTAGGTTAAAAAATGTGATTCGTAAAATTCGGCCTATGTTAATTTACATAAGAGAAAGTAGTGTTTTTCGTCAAAGATGCCATAATTTGTATGTATCCAGAGGGTCTCTAGCTTAATTGCTTAGTTTTCCGTAAACCCAAAAAACACTTTGTTTTTCTGGAGTCAATTTTGCGTTTTACCTCCGGGTGGGTTTTCTGAGGCATTGGAAATGTCATTAATGAAGAAGAAGAATCGGTCGAAATGGAAAAACTGTGTGCGGAAGGAATAAAATGAAAAGCAATATGTTTTTTAAAGGGAATTTTTCACGAGGAAAATGGTCTTTCAGGAAAATATGGGAGGAGACAAAGATGAGGAAAAAGCTGTATAGTCACACGTTGATGATTACTTTTAGCTTTACTTTTTCTTTTTAGTCAGTTTATAGGGCACTGTTATTCTTCTCCTCCAGTTTGTTGAAATAAGTCGGAGTGCATGAGCAATGAAGGTTCTATGCTGCTGCTATGCTGTTTCTATGCCGTTGCTATGCTGTTGCTACGTTGTTGTTATGCTGTTGCTATGCCGTTGCTATGTTGCTATTCCATCCGTAATATTTCGGGCAAAAATATCAGTATTCTAAAGAAATTCTAAAGGATCTCTAAATTTAAAAAAATTCGTTGTTCTGCCATGTTAGTCGATAGGGTAAAAATTTCTTCACTGCATAGTGAAAAAGGACAAAAATGAAGTAACAAAGGAAGATGCTATCTTTGTTCGAAAATCGGACTATTCTTTAAAAAAAATGAAGAAAAGATAACCAGTATGACATAAAAATAGTCCAAGGAGGAACTAATAAATTAAACTAAATATATTTCTTTCGTTTTTTTAATATTTAAGGCACTTATTTGTAAATTATAGAGCCGAAAATCCTATGCTTTAGTTTTCTAATATAAAAAACGGGAATTGTTAACAATAGTAGTTGTGTTGGTGGCAATTATTGGCAGTTTTCACAAATGCTCTAGAAATAGTAGTACTATTATTAAGTGCTTCGACAGCTAAGGTCATTTCGCACATATTAGCTTCCACCGGGATTTGAACTCGGCACCTTTTTCATCAAAGTATTGATTGCTATCAGGGAACCCTTTAAGAAATTTAAAATTCCCAGTTATAACGCCATATCGTGGTTTTAGCTCAATACTCTGTAAAGCGTCTTAACCGGTATTTTTTTGCATTTACAAGCAGTATTTGCTCTCATAGCTTTTGTTAGGAACTTTCCAAACAGATTATCCCCTCACATCGTTGGTTGGATTTCTTTTCATTGGCAAAGATCACAGAGGAATATATTGGAAAGTTGATTTATGAATCATTCACAGTTGATCGAGGAAATAAAATCCTCCAACTTTCGAATTCGTCGCCTGGAGATAACGCGTTGCTAGGCACAGAGATCGTAAAAGGGCTGTTTGCGGATGCTGAGGGATTTATGCGTCAGGATCAAGTAAGCTCATGGGTGCCTCATTTTTATAAGGATGCGTTCAAAGAGAAGCAAATGTGAAGAATATTCCTCTTTTGGTAGAATCAGCTTTTATGTGTCTGGTGACGTATCTTGGCGGATATTTTTCGTTTGTCTTTCGGTACGGAGAACAAATGTATCACCTAGTTACTTCTATACCTATATCTAAATAATTCTGTGTTCAAAATAGTTTTTATCACCAATATGTATTTATGTGTATGCATCTCATGTATAGATAAGTAAATGTAAGATCTACATCTACATAAATACCCTGTAAGCCGCCTTTCGGTGTGTGGCAGGTATAAAACGTATGAAATATATTTCATTTCTGTGGTGTAGAATGAGGAAATATCTTTCTTCTAGTAACCATGACTTAGTCTTGTTTACATTTATATATTAACCCTGAAAGCTGCCAAAGGCGTGTGGCAGGGGGTGCAAAAATAGCGATATCCATTTCTAATTTTAACTGCTACAATATTATTTAACATTAGCCAGAAAAAAGAGCGGAAGTAACTATCTTTTCTCAAGATTATTTCCTGTAACTGAAGGAACAAAATCAATTGTCTAGTTCACGAGATCTGTTCTGATGAATTTTACTAATAATTTCTGTCGGTAATCATGTCTTTTATACTTCAACGAATACCACCCGAGGGACTTTATCATAGCCGAAACTATACTGTTGAATCTGAAATCTACTTTAATAGATCCTAGCTGCTTTATGTTAAATTTTCACTAGATCGTAGATTAATCCCTTATAGTAAATATCCCAAATCGAACACAATTCTAAGAGATGTCAAATCAGAAATAAATACGCCATTTATTTCCTTCTTGATAGGTATCCCCTCAGAATTCTACTAGCTAATCTTTGAATCTGATTCTCCTTATATAATTTGAATACACTCTTTGAAGGAAAACTATTAGATTGTAATTCCTAGGTACTGATAATGAATTACAAAGTCCATAGAATATCCAGAAATATGATATAGTGCAATGTTAACATAGGTTGAATGCGTAAAAATTATAGCTAACATAGTATTTGATTGCACAGATAGATATAGTCAAAATTTACTTGTAGTATTCTTGGCAGTATTCAGGAATAGGCAGCTTGTGGTCATCATAGCAGATGTGTATTCCTCAGCCATTCCATTTTCCCAGGCTTAATCCGATATGCAGGCAATTAGGGTCAGATGAAAAGGGGCGCAAATTGCGGTCGGGCCCCCGGAGACTATTAGAAAGGGGGGCATTAAGAAGTGAGGCCTTTTACGTGTGGGATGAATAATCCCAAGACGATGTCCCCACTGCTGCAGATTTAGGCGTGGGATGACTGGTTATTGAGATGGTTTATATGCTGTGCTTTGATGAGTTTCCTGTTAGAGTTCAGGAATAATCAAGTAAGGATCCGGTGAGCGTTATAATCACAGTCTTTCGTACTTATTTATGCGTTATTTATATGTGCTTTCGATAGGGATTAAATAACTTTCCATGGAGTTTATTATTATCATTGTTAATTATTTTTAAATCATAATTATTAATATAATGTTTACAGCGTTACAGATAGGAATATACTGAGTCACTTATCCTTGCATTACATGTGCGTTCGTTAGGGATTAAATTAAATAGCTATCGAAGGAGTATATTACTGCTAAAAATATTATATGTACAGAGTTACAAGTAGGTATATACAGAGTTACAAGTAGGTATATACAGAGTTACAAGTAGGTATAATGGTATCTTGTCATATTATTTCGAACCTAGCCTATTAATTACTCTATTAAGTTGTTAGTGAAGATATACAACAGTATTTCGTGTACAGCGTATCTCATTCTACATATTAAAGCATTACTTTTGTAATTTTGTTTTTGAATATGGGTTTATTTGGTGGGAGGGGGCTTAAAATTTCCATGGATAGGCTACTCCAATTAAATCCCGTTCTATGTAGAAACAAAAATTTCCATTTTTCGCTTCTGTTGCACTCAGTTCTGACTTTATAACTGTGATCAGTTTTTATTATTAAATGAATTTGTTTCGTAGCGAAATTTTGGTTTGACTTCAAGAAGTTACTTCCTAGAATTTTAATCCTTCTCGACTATTTTTAATCTAATTTTTTTGAATTAAAAAAAATTTTGATCTGATCTGATTTACGATATAAAAATCACGAATTTTATTTAGCGTGATCTATAGTCAGCGGAAACATTCCATTCTTTTTTCTTTGATGGAAAGAAAGATGAACATATATAGAAGTCTTAAGGTCGTAGCTACAACATTGCGCGATTCTTTCCGATATTAACAATAAATTTTAATAATAATAATAATGATAATATTAATAAAAAACAATAATACATTCAAACAATTAAAATAATAATAATAAATGATGAAATTTATCTAAATATAATAAAATTAGTTCGGTTTGAAAATTTTAATGAAATTGTATATAATTTTATTAGATTTTGTAACAAAGGTTTCACAAAAAACGGAGTAAAAACTTATTCAATTGGAGCTGGATCATCCCCTTTACTGTGGTTATAGCAGAGGTGAAAACCCCATCCTTTCCTTTACTTCCTGAAACCAATCCACCTCTTTAAATAATTTTGTTTCCCAACCTCTTTTAGTACCCCAAAAGGAGATAAAATCAGGGTTTTTTCCCTTACGTGTGGGCGTTTCCCCGTATCCTTGGTTTTTCTCCTTAAATCTTTCATTTGAGAAATTTTTCCCCCATAACCCATATCTTTCCATGTTTCTTTGTATGGCTTGGTATTACTTTAATAGACATACGTATATTGTATTCGATTTTTTTCTATATAGATTAGAATTTAACATGCAATTGCATGATTTCAGAGGTTAAAATAATTAATTTTCTCTTGCGAAATTCGGTGAAAGTACATATTCTCGATGCAGAAACAAAGTAGCAATAATTGTACATTTCCAAGGACTACAGTTGTTTTTTATTGTCATCCATGGCAACCAAAAATATCGTTATATTCCTTTTTCATCCGAAAATAATTTTAAATAACAAATTTATTGAAAATAAACCCTTTTTTAATATAAAATTGAATTCGTGGAAAGTGGAATGCTTCTTCGTATATTTAGTCAGTGATATAATTACTGCAATTTCATTTTTCAGGGGATGTTTCTCTTATGATTTACGTACATTTTTTTAAGCAAAGCAATTAGAGAGATTCCTTGGTATAAGTGCTTTTATTCTAATTCGTAATCCATTCAGAATTCCAACGGAAAGCGCTAATTTCCACATTTAAAAACCCACTCTCCTGAGACTCATTAAGTATCATTTTGGCAGAAACACTTATCTCTTTCCTCTTATTTCTGGCAGCTCATGTGTTTATGCTTGTTTTCCAAACTTTTTCACTAACTTTTTCTCCTCAGATATCTCAAACTTATATGCGACCTACTCTACCGTAATCTGCAAAGTTTTTTCATTAGGTAAGACAATATGAGAAAGGATGTCACATTGATGTAGAAAAATTTTGTCCAGGTCTACAGGGCTGTAATGTAATACTGTGTTTTGACAGGGATCACTGTTTTATCGACACCCATATTACCGACACACATATTACCGACACACATATGACCGACACCAGCTCTACCAATTTCCCTTATAAATGTCTTACATACTTATATCCTGTGTTAAATTGATGACATAGATGTAATTCATTATAATATTACCAAGGTTTGTAATGTTCGCCTACTTAATTTTATCGACGAAATGTAATCAATATGTTTAGGTAATAGTGAAACAACAAGATGAAATTTGAAATCAAAATTAGTCCTTCATAATTTCCACCTAATATTTTTCGTTTTTATTCGACCGGTTAAATTCTTCATATGACCAATTTCACGTTGCTTTCCTTTGAATCTTTTTTAAATTTCAGAATGTCATTTTATGGAATGAACAAATACCATAAAACATCCTCAGATACTTCTTATAACTTATCTGTAGAGTTGTAGGTTCATTTCGCTTAGTTTATTCCTAGCAGAATATACTCATCGCCTAAATAAATGAGAAATACAAAATTTAAAGATAAAGCCTGAAGATGGTGTAATGTCACACATTGAAACCATGCTCACATGTATTTATAGAATTATGGATAGTAAAAACTTTTAAATCTAATTGAATTTTAAATACAGAATTCATCGCAAAGTGCATAGTGTTCTTACGAAAAGCTGAATAATCCACTTGAATTCCTATCACACTTATGAATTCTTCAAAAGAAGGCTTTATTTTTAAACATAGCTAATATTTTCTAACCTTTTAGAAAATTCTTTACGTGGTTGCTTGGTAACCTCTTGGTTACTTGGTAACCTCTTTTTTACAATCTATGTAAATAGCCATGCGATATTTCACTTTTATCAAACTAATATCAAATTAACGTTCATTTTCCCTAACCAAAAACATTACTCTATGGAAGGCATAGCACAAGAGTCTAAGGGTAAAGCAGATGTTTTCAATTTTCCATCGTGCGCCGGCCTTGAAAGCATGTCTCATATGAATACATCTTTTGGGAGAAAGGAAGCTGGTTTTACCAAGGGAAGAATCAAAGCACGCTCTTAAGGGAAAGGGCTCGAAAAATGGTAAAAAGGTAGCTCAGTTTCAGAATAGATGCGTCTTTTTTTCCTATACAAGGACACTTCAGTACTTCAGAGGTCAACTCTAGAATATCCATTCGTAAGCAACTTTAGGCAAGAATTTGAATATTGTGAATGAGCTATTTATCGTATATATTATACTCTAAATATTACGAAATCATATTAGCTTTGGTAATTTGTACTGAAATTTTCATCGTCGCCTTTTAGAATTTTATTCTTAACAAAAATATATTTGTGTGTATTCGTAGCACAGGAATTAATATTTATAAGATAATCAAAATTAAATTTAATATAAAAAGAGTATTTATAAGATAATTAAAAACGTCCTGAATCGTCCTACAATATTGTTTCAGTCAACAGTAATAACGAGCGATATTGTTGTGCAGCATTATTACCATTATTCAACAATGCGTCCAATAATGAAAGGTCTCAACAAACCGCTGGTGAAAATTAAATGGAAAAGGTTGTTGTCTTGCTATGACAATGAATGTCGTCCTGGAGATTTGTGAGTTGATTTATTATGCTAGTTCGGTGTCTTAGTTTGTTTATTGTTTGAGATTGTTGAAATGAACTCGAAAGAAACTACAATTAAGAAAGGGATAGTTATTCAGAATGATTTATCTTAATATCTTTATATTTATGTATTATTATAATCATATGTATTATCGTGCGAAGAAATTATATCATTTATAATAATATATTTTATGTATTGTAATGATATATGTGTATTAATATTAGTGTGTAAGTAGATAACATTATTATTATCATTATGATTATATAAGTAGCAACTAGGCGGAAGCCAGGTTGCAACAATGCTTTTATTATTAAGTCAACAATACTATTATTATTACGAATTAATCATTGTTGCCTCACGGTTTTCTAAGACTGCAGTATATCTTATTTCTTTGGATATTGTTCGAATAAAAGTCATCTGAAAACATCAAAGAAAAGGTAAGACACGAAATTGATCGGGTGGTACGTGTAGTTTGCGATAGAGGCGCTACTGGGCGTACAATATGGAAGCACTTGCTTTCATTCAACGAGTATTCCTTTTTTCAATTCAAGAGGTCCTCATCTAACCTAGCATTCACTCCAACCCAACCCACTTTGCCACATGTGACCCTCTTACATTCGCTGAGCTATCACAAGTATCTCCATGACTTCCCTTTTTTGATATAAAACACGTTGTCCTTAGATACCAAAAACTACGTCCCCAAGTATCGCGTGCTGTGTAGTTTATCTTTTCGGTAACTATGGAGATTACATGGGAATGAAATTCCATGTATATTTTTTTCTGCATTGCAAGATTAGCCTCATTTCAGGTCGTATCTATGCTTAATTCTACGATCCGACCATTGCAATAGATTCTTAGCCTACGTTAGAAATTATCAACTGCAGTTTTTTCAGCCTCAAAACTGATTATGAAAATTGGAATGCAGTAAATTTGCACCCTTAAAAAGTAGCTATACAGTTGCCAAACTCCTTATATAAAGTGGCTAAAAAGTACTTATAAAATTGCAGGGGCTGTGATTAAAATAAGGAATCATAACTTACGTAAAAAGATTACCAATAAAACTGATTAAAAAAATTGACATCTTTATAGAAAAGAGATTTATAAGTCTGTTTTTACCTTAAATAAAATATAAATTTCATATCTACATTTATAATAACCAAATCCCTGATATTTTTAATGCATAGTTCATCTTTTTTGTTTTAAATGAGACTTACTTGACAACAGGGCTTACCAAGCCTAGGTTTCCAAGGAAACACCTAAGCGCCACCGGTGTAGGTTACCATGGTAACTTAACAATTTGAGATAAGGCCTACGGTTACGCCCAATATATACAAACCTTTCTTACTCTTGTGAAGGACTTAAAAAGGCACGCTTTCTTTCTCTGGGAAGGGTGAAAATTGGCACACTGTTGGCAAGGTAATTCGCAGTTATTGATTTTATAAGCATTGGATCTCAGACGGAATTTGCGATTTCTTCCGCGATGGAAAAAATCTGCCGCGAGTTTCCATGGAGACGCAACTCCTTCTCAACGGGAATCGCATTGTTGAAAGTTTCTTGAGCGAAATTGTGTTTCTACGGAAAATAAAAAGTTCCGCAGGCACTCATAGCTTAAGATAGAAATTATAGAAAGAGTTTTTTGTATATTTTTTTACCTCAGTAGTGTTTTTTTGTAATGTATGAGATTGGGGAAACTTTTGAGGTAAGTTTTTGAGCTGAGATGGCATTGATTGAAGAATATTAAGTAAATTATAAATTGAGTACGGCAATTACAATATTAATTAATTGTAGTAAGGCAAATACAAAGAGTCAACTATGAAAATTAACTTTAAGATATTTTAAGAGTATTTAGAAATTTGTTGATTATATTTTTCTTTCTTACAGGTACGTGTCTCATCCATACTTACTTGCTTCCTGTATGAGTCAGTCGGTGAGTCTGCTATATGTGTATATTTTTGAAAAATTATTCTGTTTATTTCGTTATACTGGTTAGCAATATGTTTACTGATATCCAATTCTAAGCTCATAAAACCTTACTATATCTTGGTTCGATCTCTGGTACATTATATACTCTGGTAGCATCTTTCTCACTGTGTATATCGGTGTATCATAGAGAAAAAATGAAGTAAAGCTAGAACTTTAAAATTGCATAGTGAGAATTTGGCTCTATTCTTTTTACTTATTATTTAGGCATCTTTACCAGGAAATGATTTAAAATAAATGAAAATTCTTCGTTATTTCACAATAATTTTTAGGACTAAATAGTAAATAATTAATTATTAAACTTACGAAGCATTTTCTTACAGCTGAACAGGTGTTTTTCGATAATTATGATGGTGTGCTTAGGTTAGATTCAGTTGAAAAATAGAATATGTCAGCGAGATTGTGAGATTATACAAATAATTATCGTTGTGTTCATAAATAAGAAATAGATGCTGAATATTGATACCTTAGAACTCACCAAAGAGTACTTTGATCTATTTCTATTAGATTGATTTGACCTTGATTTGATCTATATCAGATGGAAATTAAAAGCATTTGTATGTAAATATAGCAATTTATATACTTGATCCGTTTAAAAGTTCGTCGTCTGTGAGAAAATTGATGGAATGAACTGTTTTTCGATGGGTAATCTATAGAACAACCCGTCATTAGATCACAGTTCTTCCAACTTTTCTCAACTCTAAAAGAGCAAAATCTTTGGGTACACTTTCAGACAAAAAATCCCATTTCTGAAACTTTTCTAATCCCAGTGTTACGCACCATTAAAAAGACGCTTGTATCGATCCTTCTATTTCCGGCGTCTAATCCTCCTTCTTTTGTTTAATCCGAAATCTCCCCTTTTTCTCATTGACTCGAACGGAAAACCTTAGCGATTTTTTAATTGCCCACTTTTTCAGCTCCTCGACTGAGATTCGATCTCTGCACTCGAGAGTCTCATCTCCTTACCCTCAGCATCCTAAACAGCTCCATTTATATCCCTTTTCCTCCAAACTCTCATCTTTTCCCATCACTCTATCTCTTGGCAGGTACCTCCTCTACATTCTGCTGTGCTTTGGATTCTATACGACTTCTTGAATATCAACCACTACTATGATACACTCTCTCTTTCTTATTGACTCTGTAATGTTTTATCAGATGGACCACACGGTATATGTATTGTTTCGTCGATTTATTATAATACATTTAATTAGGGTTACCTGTATGTGTTCAATAAATTATTGTTATACCTTGAGAATGTTTCATGGTCCATCTTTCATGTTTTCCACTGCTTTTTTATGATTCTGTAAGAGTTGTTCACTGTGTATTACTCTGAGGATTATTTTCTTTTTCATCTATTCTCTAATCTTGCATTAGATCTGCCACAATGGTAGTCTTCTGGTATCTGAAAATCTTCCACTGAGTTGGCCATCGTGTCATGTTTTTCGCTGCCTTTTTGGTGATTCTACAAGGCTTCTTAATCATGGATTACTATATGAAACACTTTCTTTCTCATTTATTCTCTAATGTCGTTTTAAATTGTCTTCGTACCTGAAAACCTTACTCCGGAGCATTGAATTGTGTCATATTTTCAGTTTCAGTTTACAGCTGCTATAAATTTTCGGAGTTATCACCTAGAGTATTAAAATGTATTCTTGGGAAGAGTATTTATTTATAATTGTGCTCAATTTCCTTTATTTCAATAGATATTTACTTCAGAGACTTATTTTAATCAGATCAAAGTTTTGTGTTTCATCCACGAGAGAACGCTAGCGTACTCATTCCGAATCACGTGTTAAAAACGATTAAAACTTATTTGAATGCGTATTATTAGACAGAGAGTTAAAACCTAGTTAATTTTTTCCAATTGGAATGAGGTGAGGTGAAATTATTTCTGTTTGGATATATTCGTAAGAAACGAATTTTTGAGAATTTTGCAAGTTGAGTTTCTTCCTTTTTAAATCAGCGAGATTTCGTTTATATTTACAGTTAATCCATTCAAAAGTGATCATATATAATAATCCAGCAATACTAAAGGCTAACTTGCCGAATAAGCTATTATATTTGTTGTTTTTACAACTATCAATAGATATCCCATTAATACGACATTTAACAATATTTGATATCTCAGTTCATTACAATTGTTTCCTTCGCCGGTTTCCACATTGTTACCTTGTTTTCAAAAACAATCGACGTTGCTGTTTCTGTAAACAAGGTAACGATGTGGAAAAAACATATTATTATAAGCAGAGCAACAATACAGTTCGTGTCAACAATCAACTGCACGAAAACATCAGTCTACAGACAGGAAATAATTTTCTGTAGATCACCTACGACATGATTACCGATATTTCTTATTTATGATGATAATTCCTGTTCCCTAGGCATAATGTGATCTCATTTCTGATTGTAATAATTGTCATCATAGTAATTATAATCATCATCATGTTAACAATCAAAATTGAGGCACAGTTGGGCTGAAAATTAACCGTCAGCAGTTTTAAAAACGAAGAAAATTTAAAAAGAATAAATTTAACGAATAAATGAGAATGATGATTACCCGCCTGTTTGGTTAAAAATAATATTATTAAAATAATGTAATAGTCATCAACAATTGAAAATACTAAACAATGTGACAAATCATCAAAAATGTGTCAGAAACAGATATTAAAACAGAGGACATGAAAATATATAAAAAGAATGGAATATTTACATAAAATATGTAATTGATATCATTGGTTGTTGTATCCCATATGACCTTGAACATCCATTTGCCATCTGATCTATTATTGGATGAACAGCTTCGTCCTTCGTTTCCTACGTCATCAATCAGACGCTGATTAGCTCCTCCGTCTCCACCCCTTATCACTATGGAAACGTACTAGTGTATCACTATGGCAACACCACTATGACTGGGATCTATCAATTAATCTTATCAAGCAAATTTAATTGTAAGTTTAAAAGCTAATTAATTCTAAGGCTGGATGAATATCTCTCGGGTCTCCAGCCGGGTGAGTATTCCGGATAGTTCCGACGTTTCGGCCACATCCCTCGTGGCCATCTTCAGGGCGAAGTGCGGTCGAGAATTTTGGGTCCGTTTATATAGGGGAGAGCCGTCCACCCCTCCCCTCCCCTGGTACCTTTCACTTCCGTGATTGGCTGCCTCGTCCCTCAGCTATTTTCCTCAGGATGGGCTGCCATGTCTTGTGGAGGTTGAATCCATCGTCTCTGTTGAAGTTATTTTCCTCTAATTGGATTTCTATGGATTCCTTTATTTTCCTATCCCAGAAAGCCGGGGCTCTCCAAAGTACTTTGGTCTGGGCGAAGTCTATATTATGTCCTTCTTCGAGAGCGTGCTCCGCGATGGCTGACTTATTTGGTTGGTTCAGTCGGATATGGCGGGAGTGCTCCGCTATTCGGGTTTCAATGGTACGGCCCGACTCTCCAATGTATGCTGCTCCGCACTCGCATGGTACACGGTACACACCGGGAGTTTTCAAACCCAGATTGTCCTTAACCCTCGTAAGTTGGCCGCCCAGTTTCCTTGGTGGCATGTGGATCGTTTTAATATTATGTTTTGCCAGGATCCTTGTAATGATTCTTGAAACAGGGGCCGTATACGGGAGAAAGGCCTTAGCCGTTGGTTTTTCTTCCGGTTCTTTGCTGACAGTTCCACAAACGGCCCTTTTAAGGGCCCGGTTTATTTCTCTCATAGAGTGTCCGTTCTGGAGAAACGTCGTCCTCAGGTGTTTTAGTTCATCAGGTAGGTTCTCATCGTCTGATATGGTATATGCTCTATGGATCAAGGTTGTGAGAACAGAATTTAGCTCGGTTAATTTCCTATCGTTTAAATATTATACAGCAATCCTCTTTTAGTTCATATAACCTTGCTGTGATATGGTACTTTAAAGTCTCAATACCATCCCGTGACTTTCTTTCTCCATACCATTATCTTATAACATAATATTTATCTATAAGTATAAGAATCAGCGTGTTATATCATATTACTGATAATGGTACTTAAAAGTCTCCATATCATCTCACGACTTTCTTTCTTCACCCCATAATCTTATTCTATGATATTTATGTACAAGTTTTAGAATCAACGTGTTATATCATCTTAATTATAATGGTACTTAAAAGTCTCAATATCACCTCATGACTTCCTTTGTTTTATTGTTAATTTCTTCTTTAACTTTCTTGCTTTCAATTATACTACCTCCTAAGCCTTCTTATCCAATTATCCACCCTCCCCCACTATCGTTACCAAAGTAACCGTAGATACACAACAATGACCCCCACCCCTTAAAAAGCCTCTTCGAATTGCCTTCTAATCACCTGTCCAAGTTGTCCAGAAAATTTCCACAATTACGTCCATCCTCATTATATCTCTCTTTCCATCTTTTTATTTTATTTTATTTCTTTGGTCCATTCTCAGAACTCAGTTGATGGGAGAGATCCTCAGAGATCGACTTGGGGTCTTTTAATATGAACCTCTGCTTCTCTGAAGGGTTACGGTCGTCAAATATATATTTAAAAGGTGTTTTTGACACTTCTGTTTGTTTAAAAATGGATAGGTCACGTTGGAATAGATTCTTAGAATTTCGCGTGTCAATTGTCACGTAGAGAAAATTCTAAGATTTTGATGCGCAAAGGGAAAATGTCATCGTGAGGTCAAAGAAGATTTTCCACGAAAAAGACGAAACCTTTTTGCTCTTGTATATATCAAGGTCTACGAATGTAGAATTTCAATTAAAATGTCCATAATAGACTTAGAGATTAATGTACAAGAGAGTTGAGGTGATCTTTTTCAATCAATATTTTGCATAGACCCCTATTCCATTACGCTACCAATCTCATCTCATTACAGTGCTTTTCTTAAGTCATATTAAATTATTTTAAATATTTTTTGTTCGCATTAGTTTAATCTGAATATTATTTACGTGTCATTTAGTTAAAGTTTAATTATCTTTTAAGTTACAAATAAGGCAGGTGTATCACCGGTAAAGAAAATCTTATTCAGAGGCTAATAGACGGTTTCGATCTGTATTTTACCAATTATTAATCACCATTTTTGTTTTATTGCTGTCTTCATTGTTATCTTTCTATTTCTAAATTTTACTATAATTCAACTTTTTTCTTCATTGGCGATTACCTATTATGAATCACTACTTTTTTAACTGTTCTCGGATCCTTATTATTTAATCCTACTTCGGTTTGATTGTTGCGTCACTGTTTTTTTTTAATATATAATAATATTTATTTCACTTTGTCATAAAATACAATAATAATAGTAATAATAATTTTTTCATTGTAATCCTTAAGTAATTTAAATTTGAAAAAAAGAAAAGAAAAAGAAATGAAGATACAAGGTACAATAAAAAAAATTGCAAAGAACAATCAAATTTACAAAGTAGAAAGAAAAAAAAATTAACAATATACAAATTATCTTGCAAAGTAAATTACTTATAAATGACGTAAAAATAAGATAACAAAATCTTTACGTAAAATTTTTACATTCGGGTCCTGCTAAGTCCAAAGACTTGTCAGCAGGTGCCTCTCTATAAAAATGAATTTAACAACACTTTAATAATAATAATGATGAAAAATTACATAGATAGATGTACAGATGTTGAGGATATACATGAATTTTATACAATAATACAAATAAAAACCATTATGGTCTCTATAAAGAATTTATAGAGAACATATTAACCAGTCTTTAATCTTATGCTTTAAACTTCTGAAATTGTCAACTTCATGTAAAATTTTAGGCAATGAATTAAAAATCAAAGGTACTGTTACTGACATTTGTTGTTTACCATGATTATTAAAATATGATGGCACAACATATCTTATGCTTGTATCCATCTTATGTAGTGAAATATCTTTTGTATTTATTAGTATAATAATTTTCTAAAATTATAATGTATTTGTACAATAAGTTGAAAGGTAGTAAACCCAGGTCTTGAGAGCAGTATTTCTTGGTTTCACAAACAGAATTACAATCGTTAGATATATACTTAAACATTTTATTTTGGATTTTGACATATTGACTGTTGGCTCTCTTATCATTAATTTCTACCTTTCCCTAATTGTTGTCTTCTCTGTCTAGCTTTCGTTATATTGTTTGACTTAATCTCGAATTCATGGCTTAATTAATAATACAAGGAAATAATAGAACATGCAGTCTCTCTATAGAAAGAAAAATCTTCAACTCCATAGCTTGGGTAAAATTGAATCTAATTAAGAGGTAAAGCTTTCTATTTAAATGTCAAATACCCTCAGGTCAGTCAAATATCACTAGTCAGCTTGTTTGTTTACATCTGTAATGATATTAATGAACACATAATTTGAAAGAAAGAAATCGCCAATGTTGAACTGCTCATGTTTTTACGTTTTGTTCTATTTTTGAAACGAGACATGTTTCTATCTTAATTTTGAGATTAAAATTTTTTATCGTGAAAGCAGGTGCTTTATTTTCAACTTGAAAAAAAGAAAAACTAATCATGAAGGGACTATGGTTCCAAAAGTTATCAAATAAGCATACACATTCTTAATTTATAGAATTCTCGCTATTAATTACAATAAAAAGAAGTAAGAAGTATTGAAATATTATTTACAAATCCGTAATCACGGTCTTCCCACGTTTCTGCGGTACTTAGAAATCACTGACCCGAAAAAGGACTAACGGAGTGTTTTTAATTTCTTTTAATTGAAATTTTGGTAATAAATAATTCAAAATAAATTAGATGATAACTCCGTGAAAGAATAGCATGGGCGATTCATATTCTTGATACCTTCATGTATATAAATTTATATAATACATAGATATTTTATCGTGGAAATATTCATTAATAGAATCACCTATTCGGGGCAGAAATCTTATACATTCAACTTATAAAATTTTCCCTCTCCAGAATAGTATTTCATTTTTGAGTTTTTATTTTCTAAACTTAAAGTACATTTAATATTTCCATGTTCTAAAATGCATGGCATAGCGTTACAAAATATATTTTTTACTGCTTATATTTTCTAACTCTTCATTTAGGAATGCATTAGATTTTCCGTTTATTTCGTTCCAGGAACGAAACAGAACTTTTTGGCAACAGAATTCTTTTGAAATTAAACTCCTAGTTGAATAAATAACATCTAGATTACAGAATAGCCGGTGGATATACAAATATGACATTCAGAGAACATGTTCTACTTACAGAATGCTTTCATCTTTTAAGTATTCCATTTTCTTCCCATTTTAATTGGGAATATGTTTCCTGCAAAATTTCTATTTTAATTTATTCCCAACTGGTCGTATTTCGTTTAGAGATGCCTATTTGTTTTTATTCAACTTGTCTTCATTCACTCAGATACAATTGGCTGCTAGAATTTAATTCCATTTGACGTCGTTTCCTGAAGTTGTATTCCCTTATTTCATTAACAGTTCTGAATTTTCAAAGATTAAATAAGATCTTAGTCAACTATGACCTGAGTGAAAATTAAAACAGTAGTAAGGAGTAAACAAACGCCTAGCAACATGTAAATAGGTCCGGCGAGCAAATTAATACTTAGATACGGGTAAATATCTCCATGGCAGCAATTATGTAAATGTCGATCTGTGAGTAAACAGTTGCCTAGCAACCAGTAAACAACTCTAGGAAATAATTAGTTTCCGCTCGAATTCGTATCTCTTAATAAATATATATACAGTACAATTAGATGAGTAATTGACGTTGTTTTCTAGATTAGGATTTTTGGAAACATTTTCAAGCGTGTTTTTCTCAGAATATGGCTTATTAATTTATTTTTTGTCTTCCATATTTCAAACGGATTCTTTCTCTATGTCAATTCATTATGGCTTATTTACTGGTATTTAGTGTAAGCTTGAGTTTCGTTCGAGGCAAATTTTAATGTTAGTTCTCTGTGAGGAGGTGCTCATATATTCTTATTAATTATATCTAATACAAATCTTTATTAATAATCTTGGTTAAAAATCGTTTCTCTTCATAATTAAATTATAAAACGAAATCAGTTCCATTATCCATAATTACTTGTTTATTCGTAACTAACGAGTTGTATACTCGTAACTAAGAGTAGTTTGAATGTTTTTGTGGCTACTGGTTGCTATGGTCTCGTTAATTTGTTATTAAGTGAATCTTTATGTTATAAATGTGATTATTTATTTGCTGTTTTGTTAAAATGTGTATTTTATCTAGACGATTGTTTCGGAATTAAGGTCTTTCGAAAATCAGCACGTGGAAATCTGTTTATCTTGACAGCAATATTAAAATATTGACTAAGACACGTTTCACTACATCATGAACGGCGTCAATAAAAACGTCAATATAACGTCAAATAAAAAGCTTCAAATGTCTCATTGTTTCCTTAATAATAGGGGTACGGACAACAATCGATCGGGGTTGTTGAAATATCAATCGAGCCTGAAATCTTCAACAATTAACTCAACTAATCCGAACATCTCATTATTCCTTTAATAATAGAAAGGTGGGCAACAATCGATCGATATTGTTGAATCATGGATCGGGTCGGAAAATTCAACAATCAAATTATCTCGTCTTTGTTGCGTCGCTAGGGGCTTAGATATCTAACAATCGAGCTGATAAAAAACGTCAACAAACGTAACTACTCGAGAATTGAGTTTCTTTGCGTTAATTACAGTTTTTTTAGTTTTTTTTTTTAAATTTTTTCTACCATGTTACAAGTGAAAAATGCTCTTCTCATTAAGAAGGAAAAATTGGAATGTTACGTTTGAAAATTCCGCAAAAAAGCATGAAAATTCCTAAGAAGTGACTTGGATGAATTGTAATTACAAGATTCTTGATACCGCTCCAGGTAATTTACATCAAAGTCTACAGGATCGCAGACGTCTACAAAATTCCGCCAACGGACGGACAACCGAAAATTCGAGGAAGAAGTTTCCCACCGTGGATAGACTGCTTTTGGCAGGATTTTAGAGTGTTTACAGGAAATTGGGATAAGAAAATCAAGCGAAGAAAATTCTTGCTTCCTTAAAATTGCCTTTTTTCTATTCCTTCGTGAATATGGCATTAATTGTGACAGAACTCATAGGCACGCCTCCATACGAATTATATTAATGCAGAGTTTTTCCCCATTTTGAATTTGAATACTTTTTCTTATCTCTTCTTTGGATTAAAGAGTGAGTTAATCTTTTATCTACATTTTTATCGGGATTTTGCAAGTCTATTTTACTTACACATATATCATGATATGTCACTTTTTGTTGAGTCGGTCTGCGTTTTTCGAGATAACGAAAATATCAAACAAAAGTGACTGATGGTATATTTTCCGCATTCTTAAATATCCAAAGACAGCAAAGCCCGTTTAAGACGCTCACGTTTTATACGCCGTTTTCCTCGGTCGATTTTGCTCGTAAGAAAAGGGGAGAAAACAGCTTATTAAGAAGGATAACTTCTAAAGCGGAAGTGTCTTAAACGGGTTTTGTCTTATTTACATTCTTCTTTAATCCCATATTTATAAACGTATACTTGGCGATATCAGTCCTTTGTTTTACAATTTTTCAACTTCTGCTTATGATCCCATTGTGCCATATAGTAATGCATTTATTCTACCACAATTAGAAATGAGCTATTCTAATATCATTTATTATTTTATTCTATATTATAGTTATCCAATCCAACCATAGTTATCATCCGATTTCATCTGAAATATTATTTTTTGGTTGAAACATCATCTTATTTAATCAGAATTTTATTTTGAATGTCTGACTAGAAAGAGAGTTTCATTTTCAAGTATTCTTACAATCAATGTTTTATATCTGAAATCAATGCAATCATGCTGAAGGAGCATTATTATTATAAGTGTCACACTGCATTTGTATTTCAGCATTAAAATTTACATTTACACATAATTATATATTTATTTAAAATATAATTTATATATACACAAGAGAATCTGATTCTTAAAAATGCTGTGCTGCATTCTCAGTTTTTTAATTTTTCTACATTTCCCGTCATTCTCCTATTTATATAATGAAAATAAACGATTTCAGATTCGCGTAAATAACATGTTCGTTCCAGTGTAATTTGTTATTATGGGCCTGTTTGCGTGTAACTAAGCAGTTGTTTACTCCTAACTAAGGAATTGTTTATTCGATAGGACTTGTTTATTTGTGAGGACTTGTTTACTTGTAGCTAAGGAGTTGTTTAAATTTTTTATGTGGGTGTTGGTATTTATTTTTGTAAACTTATTGATAAGTAAATCTTAGTGGATTATATGTGATTATTTATCAGCTGTTTTGTTTGAATTTGTATTTTGTCTTCCTAATTGTTTCGGAGTGAAGGTTTTTAGAAACTCGGTACCTTGTTCTTTTGAAAGCAATATAAATATATCACTTCATAGGTGTAAAGATATCACATATTCCTTAGATATGTAGATTCTTCTAAATCCTGCTCTACTTTAAAGTTATGCTTTCCCCAGCATAAATATAAAGCTCATTCAAATGTATAAAACAGGTTATTTCTTGCGTTAAACCTTTTCCCAATGACATTTCTTTCTTGAAACTTAAATTTTTTAAACTTAAATGTTTTAAAATATCATAAAAATGTATTGAAAAGAGGTTTGGGATTCTGTTGTTTAAGATATTGTTAAATTTATAATACGTTGTCGTAAAAACATGACCTTATCCTCTTTGAAAATATAATGATATTATTTAGGAATGTAAAATGTAATAAAATAAGTGTAAAAGGGCTTGTAATTTAACAATGTTTGAAGTGGCTTGCAGGGTACATACTCGTATGTGCATGCGTTCAAGAAATTCTGATCAATTAAGGAATGCCACAAATTACCTTGTTCCGGGCTCCAAAAAAAGTCTGATCTCTACCATACCACTATCGAATAGCCTTGTAAGCTGAATGAAAGGACCATTTGGGTTTTCCTTCCGATAGAGGGAATCGTTAAAACCTGCGGTTGTGGGGATGTTTTCTGATGGAAGAAGAATGTTTTAATGACTTAGAAGGATTCAGTGGGATGGCTTAACAGATTTAAGTGAATCTTCGAGAGATTTCTAAATGCTGAGTTTATCTCTGTGGTTATTGTGTAAACAGAAAATGGGCTATGAGGATTTACTCTCTCTTGGACAAACTATTACTACGCTTTCTTTAGGGAGGTGTTTGCATAACTACAGTAAAACCCGTTTAAGACGCTCACGATTAAGACGCTCACGATTAAGACGCTATCCCTCTTATACATGGTTTTTTCTTGCCCCTGTTCCCTTTCACACGAGAAACATGCTAAAAATTGATCCGCGACAACTGACCGCTACGACAACTGAGCGCGTCTCCTTCTCAGGCGTTATTAATCGAACGAATATACAGAAAATAATATCAATTTTTGACGCTGAAACAATTGAGTGGTTGCTTTTCTTACCGATTACTGATTATACTGCAAAGGAATCGAAGCTGAAAATTTTATCTCTATTCTGAAAACTGCTTTATGTTTCGTTTGCAAGAATACAGCTCTCTGGTTAACCAAGATTCCTGGACATTCGGTAGATTTTCTATTAATCATAGCTACACAAAAATCTAGCAAATTGTCCGTTAGATTAAGATAAAATAAGAAATAAATCCTCCTAGAATTAAATCCACATTTATCAATGAATGCTTTTATAGTTTCCGTAATTATATATTTTAATCTCCTACCAATGGTAACGACGATTTCAATTCTCCTACGTATAAAGAAAATCAACTAAATCAATTATTTATAATTTATTTCTTTCACAGTGGATGCTTATTGAAGATGTTCATTAAACGGAGAAATATGGAAATCTAAAAATAATTCACCAACATTAACACTATTTCAGCCATCTATGATTATAAGTTATTTACTGCGATAAATCCCCTACGAAAGGAAAATTAATTGCAAGAAAATGAGATTTAAATAAAATAATTTATTATGTATTTCTCACACACGCCTCCAAAAAATAATTTCAGTATTTCCTCAGAAACTTTCCTGCTGGATTTTTTTCTTACGAAAATAGGACGAAAAGTAGCAGGCGACTACATTTCTCCCTGCGTTTTCCCCTAAAACTCGCGTATTCTTATAGATTTTCTCAATAGACTCTTATTCAAAATTTTTAGCACGAATGGGTTTAACATATGTGAAAAGTAGATTCCGCGAGTAAGATGTTGATACCTGAAAAGACCATGTTTCTTGAATGATAGACCCAAATTCATCGATTCAAAAAAAAAAAAAATAATCTGCACCCAATTTTCTTGAAAATATCACTTTTTTATTTTTCCTTCGATTAAGACAATATTTAGCCTCGATTTAATTGCACCATGCCATAAGTAATTAACTTTTGTATATGCTGAATACCTTCCAAGTAAGTTCTTGCAGACTTTTTTTCCGTGCAAATGTAGCGACAGCGCGCGCCGTTCTCCCGTAAGAAATACACGGGCACATATGATTTACGTGGTGTCTTCATGACGTTGGACGGACTATAATTATATACAAGAAGATAATTAAAATATAACCAAATAAATTATAATTAATTGATTCAGTTGATTTTCTTTATACGTAGGAGAATTGAAATCGTCGTTACCATTGGTAGGAGATTAAAATATAGAATTACGGAAACTATTAAAGCATTCATTGATAAATGTGGATTTAATTCTAGGATTTATTTCTTATTTTATCTTAATCTAACGGACAATTTGCTAGATTTTTGTGTAGCTATGATTAATAGAAAATCTACCGAATGTCCAGGAATCTTGGTTAACCAGAGAGCTGTATTCTTGCAAACGAAACATAAAGCAGTTTTCAGAATAGAGATAAAATTTTCAGCTTCGATTCCTTTGCAGTATAATCAGTAATCGGTAAGAAAAGCAACCACTCAATTGTTTCAGCGTCAAAAATTGATATTATTTTCTGTATATTCGTTCGATTAATAACGCCTGAGAAGGAGACGCGCTCAGTTGTCGGGTCACGGCTAAAAATACAGCTTAAGACACTCTGCTTCCCGCTTAATAAGCGGGTTTTTCCCTTCTTTATATATGCTGCAGCCTATAGCCAATGATCTGCCTCATTCGATGGACCAGAATTAATAGATATCATCAGCGACTTCATCTCACGCCTCGCCTTACCTCTAGAATGGTTATCAATGAATTTATTCTTTGGATTGATTTATGTTTTGAAATAAAATAAAGATATTGCAAAGCAGAACAATCTTCATAATTTTGACCAATCTGATACAAATTCTGAGTTAGAGTGAGATTTTCTTTATCACTTTTGTCTAAGGGCAGAACTTTATCTTAAAATTTCGCTTTGCGGTGTTTCTTTTCGTCACAATAGTTCGATTATACTGTCTCGCCGGCCCTGACTATCTTCTGTATTAATCAGATTCTTATTATAAAATTTCCACCTATTTCTCTTATGATTTTCCGTAGTATTACCGTGGATTTTGGTGTCAGGTTAGTTATTCACTGATACACCACATCCTTAAATCACCTTAGTAAAATTTTCTTTTATTCTCACGCATTTCATTCTTTAGAGAGGCTATGAATAATTTTTAGGTTAAGGACTTTGATGGCCTTTGACCTTTTGCGTTGAGCGTTGAATGAACTGCTAATTATAATGAAATGCTAAGGGGTAGCTAATTAAGTTTTAATAATTCCAAGGATGTCTATTGTAGATTGTTTCCAACCTTTTCTTTATCATATACAGAAAATCCCGGTTATTAGGCTTTTCAGAGGACCGTGTCTGAAGATGGAGAGCGCTATAACCGGGTTGTGAACGAATGGTTGCATTACATGATAATTTTGAAGAATGTTCTGCTTTTCGCACAAAGAGAGCTCTTTTGTTATTTTTGTAATTTAGGGCACTTTCACATTCACACTTAGAAGTTACAGTCATTTTCATTAGCACATTGATTTTGGATGGAAACGTATGAAATATGCGGGATAGGTATTTCATGAAAATAATTAGTAAAAGAAGAACAAAAAAGAGTTACGAGAATCTAATATTTTTGCACCCATAAATTTGTAATCTATATTTGAATCGTTTTTTTTCGATTTAGCTTGAAATTTTTTCGGCAAAAAAACTTACTCGATTTAATTATAAAGTTAGAATTTTCGCATACCCATACTGTTAAGTCATGATTAAAATCAAATATTTAAATAAAACATGCATTTTCTTGTAAATTTTACCATAAAAAATGAAAAGTATTCTGAATATACGAGTATATCAATGTACCTTATTAGGATTTTTTTTAAGGATTCTATATATAAAGACTGGCTTAAGACTCTATTTTATGTCCGTATAGTTAAACTATCTTGGTTTTCGAAAAACCAGGGTGCTTAAAATTTTTTACGCCAGAACGAAAGGTAGCTCTGATCAGGAAATTTCTCATAAAAGTTGAACGAACCCTTAGAAATAGGGTACTCGCGCCTTATCCTTAAAGTTCGAAGCGGAAGGATATCAAACTCGAGACCATTAAAAAACTGGAGGTTCTTTCAAAAAAAGGCGACCTTGGAAATATTTCCCCGAGTTAGCAAATTCTCATTAATCTGCAGAAGAGATGCTTCCCTCATTTACAAGCTATTCATCGAACTTTGAATTGAGGCTCTAGGAAAAGTACGCTCGTTTCCACTCTTTTGTTTTGTTCCTTTTTTCAGAAAGTAGGTTGATCAGAATCTGCATAATGCCGGCAAATTTTCTGGATGAATATTCCTAGGGATTGTTTCATTGTCAAAATTAAATAAGTAGATAAAAATAGAAAACGTAAAAATATTATTTGATGGCAAACATAGTTTTTGCTGTCGTAACATTGTTGAAACATTGTCGTCACACTGTTGGCAGATTGTCATCATGGTATTGCAGCATTGTTGGTACATCATAGTTAAGTTATTGTTACATTGGCGGTACATTATTGTTAAAATCACCATCTCATTATTGCCATATTCTTTGTTGCATTTTTAGGTCTTATAGTTGCATTGATATATATTAGCGGTTATGCTGACATATGCTGTAGATCGGATAACATTGAATAAAATATAGAAATGGATGCAAAGATACATACTTATGTTTAAAATTCCTTTATTCATTGAAGTATAGCGATAAATGAAATGGAAGTAATTATAGTAAATACTTTAGAGGCTTAAATATTTTATGCGATTCCTTATATTTATGAAGTAATGACTTATGTTTAACCAGAAGTGCCCGATAAGTAATAATTATGTAAAGCTTGACTTGGAGCCGTCAGATAGAGTCCTTAGTTCGACCCAAATCGGAAATTCCCATAAATCATTTTTTCGGAAATAACCCATTGCTGATTGGAATTACTGATTGGTTAATTCATTAAAGGGGTCTCACGATAGATTATGAAATTTAAATTGATATATAACTGGCAACAGGCTGTATAATACATTGATTAAACTTTTATTTAAAATAATCCGATTCCATTTCCAGATGTCTCAAAATTTTCCATAAAAAAATACTGTAATATTTCACTTATATCCTTTGGAAATCGGAACTTTAAGAAAAAATGTTCATAAAGATTACTATTCTTACCGTTGAATACAGTTTTACAAGTGAATTTGCAAAGACATTGTAAATAAATTAAATTCGAAATAAATTGCTAAATTTTATACATATCGTTGAAACTTTACCTTTTTGTTTAATCGTCTCCTTGACGACCAATGACGATTGATAAAGTCATCTGACTCTTTATATTGAATTATGAATCAACAAGTAACAACAATGATATGAAATGAATTTTGGATAAAATTATGAACAAAAATGAAGCGTAAATAATTTATAAATATGTTATTGTAATTCCTTCAAAAGATGTGTTTGTAAATGATCAATTACACTTTACCAAGCTGGCTAATCTTTCAATTATTTACTTTCTGATTTGATATAATCTTTTATCCTTAAGTACAAGTACAAATGCCCGTATATAATTCCTTTATCTTGGTGGAACACAGATACTTTTCATAACTTTTGAAGAGGTCTTATGAAACGATATTACGTAGAAATATATGATATTCTCAGAAGGAGTCTTTTGGACTTAAAAGTTTGAAGAACGTGAGAAGGGGGATCTAGGAGAGATTCTCCGAGTGAAAGGATACTTTCCGTGTTCTTTCAGAAAGCACGTGTACGGAATTCTATTTAATCTTATATAGTTGAAGACCAATTTTTGGAGCAAGTTCTTCCTTTGTCTTCATATTGCCAATATTGCATTTCATATGAACAGGATTTTTCGATTGAATTTCTATATTCCGAAATACAAAATGTCCATTGGTTATCCCTAAATGCTCTGGAATCATACATTTTCTATTCTTCTTATTCATAAAGATTCGTTAATATTATTATCGTGACATATACTGCATTTCTTAGAGTAGAATAAAATGGGCATGATATTTGTAATGGGTCGAAAATTTAACAATGTGTTTTTTGATACATAATAATAATCCTTGTCATATTAATTTTAATACTATAGCATTATTCATTAATTACAAATAAAATATTTTAATAATTTTCCTATGTTAATTATATAATTAACGATTTTTAACCTAACGATGGAAATTTAATGTTTTACTTAGCACATGAAGTTGTGCGACTAACCCAAGGTTATACAAGAAGTGAAAAATTGCGACTTGGCCGGGAGTTTAAACTACCGGTAGTTATTGGATAGAATACCTGCCCGGCAAGTGGGAGACCCGGGTTCGAGTCCTGGCCAAGTCGCAATTTTTCACTTCTTGTATAACCTTTGATTTTTAACCTATTATTATTAAAAAATATAATATAATATGATATGATATAATATAATATAATATAATATCATACAACACAATATATTACAGTATATAATAATGTGATAACAATATGTAATTTCTGAATCTGTTAAATGAAATTAAGCAGCCGTAAAAATTACCATTATACAACAAACTTTAATAAAAACCCAAGTATATTTGAAAGGTTATGGTTAATTCAATTTGCTGAGGCATATTGCTGTGATAAATTTCCAATTATAAATATGAGAGGTCACTTCTCTATCTAGAATTGTACGGTTTTGTTGGAAAGAAGAAATGTCATCAAATTAAACACCGGGAAAATATCGATAAATTTCGGTCCGACGAAAACCCTTTCATTAAATTTACGGACCTATTTTTAGATATTCGCCAGCTTATTAGGGATTCCATCTAATATTAAGTGAATAACTTTCCCTTTCTTCACCAAAAAGGAATTTATTCAATAAACGATATTTTATAGCGTCTGATCGGCATCGTCTTTTTATATCTTCCATGAATTTTCCCATATTTAAAAGGTTTAGAATTTTTAAACATTGGGATTTCCAGCCACCAAGAATGTGTGGGTGTATAATACGGATATCAAAGTTAAACATTAATGCCATTGACTACTTCAAAGGTCGATTTAAGAACTCATTCTTTCCGCGAACAATACGCGATAGTAATAGGCTAAAAAAGTAGCTCAATCGATTGGTGTTTACACCCCCTGCCACACGCCGAAGGGCGGCTTGCAGGGTATTCATGTAGATGTAGATGTAGAATGGTCCGTGGTAAACACTACCAGAAAATTTTGACAAAAAACGAATGAACAATACCATGCGATATTAAGCGTACACTAGAAGTAACCTCATTAGGTTTACTCGTACTTTTTGATGCTCCAAAACTCCAATTGCAAGTTGTCTATTCAAACCAAGAGATTATGCACAAATTTACATCTGGCGTTGTGGATCTATTTATATTGCAGAATACAACAGAGAGAGACACCTGGTGGTGCCGATTTCTATGGTATCTCTCTCAGATAAGCCGAGGGATTCGGCCGATGAACCTTTTGTTAGTCCCTTTCTCCAATTGCGTATCCCTTTCTCTTTATTCAGGATAATCTCGAATCGATTCGGGTTTTATGAGCTCACATTCTGTGGCTATAAAACGGAATGTTCATTTTTTCTGTTTCTTGCTCTACTACGGTGCTTCTGATACCAAGTCTGGGATACTTTCTTGTTCCATATGAGAATGCTTGTACCTATGTGATATATGGAGAAAAATGTACCTTCCAGTTACTTTTTTATATAGTCGGGCACTTGCGAGCAAGATACAAATCATAATAAGTTAGTAATAATTGAAAATATGTTAATGATACAACAAGAATAGATTAATAAAGATTTATAAAAAATCAATAATAAATCAATAGTAACTGATAGTTCTCTATTACAATTAATAAATATTTGATAATTATAAAGATAATAAAATTATAGTTAATTAAAAATTATGAATATTATAAAATTAATTAGTTAATGAAATAATAAGAATTAGCTAGTTAATACTTAATTTTCAACAATATGGAAATTATAGTTAATAATTATATTATAATTATTTGCGATTCGTCTGCAAGTGCAAGTTTTACGTACAAGTTCGGTGTAGAATTGCTAATTAGCTATATTATCATAATAAATGTATCTGTTCGCAAAAGTACGTGTTTATATTTATACAGACATAAATCGCAATTTATCAACATTACACATGTGTTTATACAGAAAATAAGAACAGATCTTCACAAGGAAATAAAATATATAATGTATTAATGAAGTTGCAGAATTAACAATGCAGTAACCAATTTTTAATTTCCTTTGTTACCATTGTTTATAAAAAAATGTACATTGTTTGGTGATTCATTAAATAGAATAGGAACCATAATCTCCAAATTATTTTTGCCTTGACTGTTATTATATTTCGGAATGCTGTATCTAACGTTTGGCCTTTTATTCATTTTGTGATAGGAAGTTTTAATTTTCGTAATAAAGAGGTCTAATAATAGATTGATTTATCTAGCAGAACAATCTCATTCAATTTATCAGGATTAGAGTTTGTCAAAACATTCATTCGAGAAGATCCGGGTTCGAACCCTGGTCCCTTCAAACCTGAAACATAAACCTCCGTTTCTACTTCGGGTGTCCTTATACGGACAAACTGTGTGCAGATTATAAATTCTTGAAATGCTGACTTTCGAAATTTCATCTCCAGAGCTGTATCACCTTCAGCAAATGAACCGATCGATGAATCGATCTCAGCCATGAAATATTTCTCCAAATTGAGGTTCCACACCGAGTTATTTTCTTTTCCTCTTCAGCTGGAAGTCTGCCTTATTAGCGACCAAGTTCATTAACAAGGGTCTTCTAGTAAATTGAATAGATGTTTTGAAGCTTTATGTTACATAGAAATTTCTCAAATAATGAGATTTAAATCCGTGACGGTGGTAAAATAATTTGGATGAACATATCTAAAAAATTAACCCAAAGCTGGAGATGTTCTCCGATTATCATTTTAGTTATGAAACTCAATAATTACGTCATTAATAATTTGAATAATTTGTATAGAATAATGAAATTATGCGACAATTTTAGTTTTAACTAAATAAATGTCCAGTAGTTAACTTCTTCGAAGGAAAATCTATTGTAAAAAATATTCCTACAGCCTCTGAGAAAATTCTTATTAATGGTGACATATCTTTGAGTAACACTCATGATTAACATCTACATATATACCCTGCAAGCCGCCTTTCGGAGTGTGGCAGAGGGTGCATGCACCATGACTCTACTTCTCTAGCCGATTATTTTCGTGTGTCCCAACCCACACACAACCCGCTTTAACGATTAAGACGCCCCTGAAAAGTGTCTTAACAGGATTTTACTTATTAATTATTATTATATTATAATTATTATACAGTACAGTATATATATAATTATAATATATTTATTATTATTATTATAATTCGTTTACTGCTAACTCAAAATATCCCTAGTGTAATTTCAATCTACGTAAAAAAGTTAAGGCCTCATACGGCGCCTTTCATAACTTCCCATCTTTGAACTTAGTCTGAAAGCGGAATTAACCCGACATCCTCTTTTGCAACCCTTATTCAATTTCAAGAATAACGCCCCTGGATTCAGCGACGGTAGCTAAGCGACAGAGCAGTTATCAACACGGTATCACGGGTCACGAAAATCATCGTGTTTATATTTATATATCAGCGCGACCTTTTGTGACCGTACGCAGCGCCAAATATTTAATTAGTTTCCTCGGATTCGTTTGGCTGAATTCACGGGTTTTTTGGCTTAAAAAAATCAACACGGCAAAGGACACGGCGGCGGTGTTTTGAAGTCGCAAACACTCTCGCGTATGGAATTTTCAGGCTTTTGATTCCTTTTCCGCAAACTTCCCCTTCCTCAGGGATTATTAAGGGAATAAAGAACTTGCTTTTTTCTCTTTCGTCGAAATTTCGGATTTTCCACGTTCTCCATGCATCATTTAATGCCGCCACCTTTTACTAAATCACCCAAATGTACCGGGGCATGTTTTCTAATCTCTCGTCGCCATGGAGATGAAATAATGATACCTGTTTAAAATTTTATATATAATTTATTGAATCAGAGTATACAGAAAAATGTTAGCCGTTTACATGCTATTCTTAGCTAAAATTTATTATATAACTAATTTTGGTAATCTGTCGGCAGATAATTTTTAAATTATGGCATAGTTCAAGATTCAACCATAAATATAGTGTAAAATGTAAACTTTATAATACAACATGCATTATATACACAACATGCATTATATACACAACAAGATGAAACCCGTATACTCTAGTAATGTTTTTATTGTGGTCTAATAAAAGAATTCTCTCATGGAGTTTCTTAATTAATTAATAAGTATGTACAACAAAGTTTCACCTGACTCTGTTTCTTATACTCTAGTGTTTAAATGAGAATATTCGGTCAAGCAAATGATAGCTTGTCAGCAGGTTCCCAAATAAGGATTCTATTAAAAAATTATAAAAGATAATAATAGCAAAACATTGCATACTTAGAAACATACGGAGAAGATACAGAAAAACATACATTTAGCAAAGGAAAGAAATTTGTATCCAGAAATAAATCAAAAGTAAATCGACTAAAAATCTTGCACTGAAATTCGTAAACGGTTGGGATAGGAAATCACATTTACTTCCATATTCAGAAAACGGGAATCATCAACGCATTGTCCATAGTCAGAAGATATGTAGAATAGAAGATTGCTGAATTTTCATAGAATAGAAGATATGTGAATGTTTCCTAGACTCAGGGCAGATGAGTGAGAATTTCAGAAATGATAATAATAATGCATATTTATTCGGGCGAGAATTGAGACTAAAAATTCTCTTCTTTCATCTAACACTTCGTCAATAAACATGTGAAAGAATGACGCCATAAAGAAGTGCGCAGAAGAAAACTAATTTGCAGATGTAAAATCCCAATTAAGTGCTTAGAAAAACAATGTCAGGAAAACACCCACACGAAGGGGTGTGTGAAAACCTTACGATAGAAAAAAATTAAAATTCTATGGAAAAGGCAGGCATCTAAATTGCTAAAACCAAAGGAAATACGTTTACATAAAATAATGATTAAAATGAACATTTTGAAGTAAAAACATTGGCTACAAATAGGTTGTAAATGAAAAATGTTAATAAAAACTAAAAGAAATACAGCACGAAAAATAAAAGTTAAAAAATCACTTGCAGTGCCCAACTTTGTCAGTGATCATTCGTAAAAAGACGGACGCTTTCTCTTTCTGGAAATTTCGGATTTTTCACATCTTTCTCTCCATGTATCATTTAATTCCGACAGCTTTCTCTAAATCACCCAAAAGTGCAAGAGCATATTTTCTCATATCCCCGTCACCATGGAGATCCGTCGCCTTGGAGATGAAATTTCGGCGGATTTTTTCGAAAATGAGAGCTCTGGCGGATATCACACGTATGCTCAATTTGTCAGTCTAGATTTCCATTCTCTAGAGGTAGATTTTCTTTAGGCCGAATCATTTTTATCGGGTGTATTAAACCTCGGCCCCATTTGACTCGCGAGAAATGTACTCGACAGGTGGCGCTAAAGCTGCGCACAAGTTATTAATGAAACGAAACTCGTGTTACTCAGTGAAACACGGTTTACCTCTCACTGAGAATACGCCTTCTTACCGTGTCTGTCACGAACCTTACTGCTAATTTCTTCGTTTATTATATTTCATCTCGGATACAGTTATTTCGTGTTTTTGCCGTTACAGTAATTTTGATCTTTCTTTGTTCTCATCACAAGATACGGCGTAATGTAATAGCTTTCCTGGGAAACTTTATCCATCTTTTCTCTTGGTGTTAATGTTTGCCCCGGGTATTTTATATCCATCTAAATTTTCAGTTTTCATCTTGAATTATATGTAATTAGTATCTTGGTAAACATTATCAGATTAAAATAACCTGAAATTCAAGGGATATAATCGACTGAAAAAAGTTTGCCAAATTCGAAAACTATCTGACTTACCAATTCATTTTTGAGAATGTTGTAGAAGATACCCTAATATGATAAGTAGCTAGAATGTTGTTAAAGTCATAGGCAATATTGCTAAAAAGAAACTGAAAATCAAGTTGCAATACTTTGCTTTCATATCCAGTAAAACCCGTTTAAGATGCTATACGGCTTAAGACGCTCTGTTACCCACTTAAGACGCGAAGTTTTCCCATCCTCAGATGCACTGACACACCCTCTAGCCAATAGTTCACTTCATTCTATAGAGTAAGAGTTTTTTCCTTTTCATATGTTATATGTTTAAATTAAACGTTGTGGCTAAATTGCAATTTTTTGAGTTTCGTTACGTTATTGATTTTCACCATACTTCCCCTGAGTCAGTGAAGTTTATATAAAAGATATAGAAGAGCTAAGTAATTTAATTATTACATAAATACTTGTGGTAACCTGTAATAGATTATATAATTCGCATATATTTTTCTAAAAAACTCCTTTCCCTACTTATTCCCTTCATTGTTTTAAGGATATAGGTAATCCATAATTTATCCTTTAGCGCAATCTGGGCGGGCATTAGTGAAGGGCAAAAATCGAATAGCGTATCGTATCGAGGCAGGGTTTAAATTGTTTTTATGGTTATTCGAGTGGCAATAGAAAGGCAGAGGAGGGAATCTTTGCTTTTGAAGGATTTATACATTATGGAGTTGACCCTTTCAGAGCCAAGTTACCTCGACGTGTGAGCAAGTTTTCCTAACGTGCCTTCCATTCTAAAGAAGGCCTAGGTGAACCTTCAGGTGCATGAATACGAGGTGATTTATGATAAGGGCTATGAGAGACTTCATAATTTTTTATAGTTAAATGTACTCTGCAGATTTTCAAAAAACCAAGAAAACTGAAATATTGAGTTTTTATTTAATTTGGAATTGCTAAAAAGATCTATTTCATAATTTCAGCGCCATATATACTATTTTCTCAGGAAATCGGACAATTATTGACTTAAATTTTTTGAAAATTATGGAAATTTTTATATTGGCAACTTTCATGAGAAAGCCGTTCTGGCAAAGTTTCGTTCCAAGATTTTAATTTGCAAAGTTATTGACTTTTATATTGCGAACATTTTCCAAAAATTCGCAATCATTGGTTATTTTGAAGGGTGATAACTTTTTAAAAAACATCTTATAGGTGTTGTTTCTTGATTTTTGAGAGAATTCTAAATTAAAATTTTGTTAATGAAGTTTATTTTTGGAACTTGCAAAAACTTTTTTCAAAGTATTTAACTTTTAAAATTTCGTGGGGCTGAGGTACGTATTTGACTCGCTTCGTTCATTGCCTCTTAAATTTAAATTATTTTCTTATTGCTGTCTCATTTTAGAAATTTTTCTACAAGGAAAAGATTATTGAATCCGATGGTATAATTTCATTAAGTTCAGATAATTGTGTTATAATCAGGGCAGTGGAGTTGGTGCACAAGCCTCCGACTCCAACTCCTTAGTTTTTGTACTATTTAACTCCTTATAAGCGGAGTCATGGTGATTAATTACAGAATAGTATGATATATTAACAAATGAATTTATTAAAGAAGGATAATTCTTTAATAAAAATGTTTACAAAATTAAGAATAAATAGACCACACAATATATGTTTGAGGAAATTACCTGAACAAAATAAGGCTGTCAAATGAAAATATACAATAAACTGTTACATACTTAATATTTTTAATAAATTTATAAAGAATTGGTCTTCAGAAAAAGAATAGCCTCTATCAGATCCTCCTTCATGGATGCCCTCAAATCTGATCAAATTATTTTTAGAAAAGAGAACAACCTCTCAACACTAACTTGGGTTGGTGGTAAAGCATTAACCACTATGGCATCTCTCACAATTTCAGGATATAAGGGAATGGCCTCTTTCACTGTTAGTTTTGATGAACAATCAAAAATTTCCACTTCTTTTAATGCAAGTGAGAAATTTATCTGAAATTTATTTATATTGTTTTCTTTGGGTTTGGAGGAATCCTTTTCTATGCGGCGAAATTTTGCACATTCCAAGTGATACAAATATTTTTCAAAATCAAGTTCATCCTCAGTTGACGAGGGGGAAGATTGGCAGCATCACCAACTTCTTTTTCCTCCTCACATTCCTGTATTCCATTCATCCTGACCTCAAACAGAGCATTTTAGTCAGCTGCTTATCATCCAACAGAATTCGGTGCATGGGGTCTACATAAACAGCTGCCAAAATATCTAATATTAATGTCTCTCTTTGTTTCCTTAAAGCAGCAATACCATCTGCAACTAACCCTTTTGGTCAAACAAAATATCAAGTTCCTCCACTCCACAATAATAGTATAATGCTTATAAATATGAATATGAGTTTCCACGAAAATATTTGTTAGCGACGAAGTTTGGTACGTAGCTTCTCTAGTTTCCGCCCAGGCACGGCACTAGTAGCGTGGACCAGCCTAAGAAGTATTAAGTTTATAATAAAACAATAAAATAAAAGTTTTTATTCTTAAGCAACAGGAGTCGGTAAATTTCTGCCTTTCTGCCGACTCCACCCAAAATTGATTCAAACTCCGACTCCACAGCCCTGGTTACAATGCCGTCAAACACTGCATTCGACATTCTTCTACGAATGTAAACAATCTTGTAAGCAATATATGAAACTTCAGTAATACATTTTCTTAGGCAGAATTAACAAAGAAGATCTATCTCATAGTTTGTATCAGACGTACCGACAGTGGGATTTTAATCTCACAAAATAAGTCATCCGTAAAATGAGACTCACAATGAATCCTTTTAAAGGATGAATGAGTAAATTTTCGACTATTATGTTAAATTAGCTCACAGCCGACCCCTATCTTGAATCTCTTTGTCAGATATGTAAAACAAATTCACAGGAAATGCTTTTAATCAGTGAAAGTTCATTTTCATAAATATAAGGCACAGACCTGAGAATTTTTAGGAATTTTAATTATATCAACGTGAGAAGCGAATTCTGGCATACATTGAATCATAAAATGATTTTTTAGTCGGATTTAATGTCTTAATATTGTACGTACCTGGAGGGAGACAGTTTCTTAGAAATTTTAATTCGGTTTACATAAAACATGTGAAGTGGAAGACGTAATTTGGTTAAGCTCTTTGACGGAGTAAAATTCTGTTGAAATTCGCGTGTATGGAATTAAATTTCTCCTCTTTGCGTCGTAAATCTTTTGAATCGTACTTAATCTTTTTTCTCGGTAAAAAAGTCCTCAAAAATACGTGGGATATACATTTTGATCTTTAAGCTGCTTTCGGATTAAAATACTGGCTTTTAGGGAATAATATCAATAATAATATTACGTCTTTATTCAGGCGAGATTGAGACTAAATACTCTTTTCTAATATCCAAACCTTCGTCAATTAACATTTGAAAGAAAGAAATAGAATGATAAAAGCATGCAGAAGAAAACTAATTTGTTGGTTTTAAAATCTAATATAGTGCTTATAATAATATTCCGCTTCAGGAAAACACCCACAGGAAGTGTGAAAACCTGCGAAAACTACAACTTAAGAGAAACCAAAATTTTATGGAAAATACAGGCATCAGAAAGAAAGACACAATACATGTACAATTTAAATTGCTCGTAAAAAATATACAAATTAACAGAAAACGAACATTGTGAGGTAAAATATTGGCAAAGAGATATAGTTTTTATGAAAAATGCAAAATCGAAATTAAAATAAATGCTGAAAAAAATTAAAAATTCACGTGTAGTGACCAACTTTGACTGATAAATAGATAATAAAAACCTTTTAAATACTTCTTGATTCGGTATTAAATATTTGAGAGTAAATATAGTGCCACGTTACGGCTCGTCATTGAGTACATTAAAACAATTATAATATACATCATAGTGGGGGATATTCATCTCGAAGTGTGTGAAAATAACTTCATAGTCATTTCACACATGGCCACGCATTTTCGCAAGCTCTATGATGTATTTCATTGTAATATTTGACTAATATCAAGATGTAGCTAATGAATTCGCTCGTCAGCTGTTTAATTTTGAAGCCTATCTTGTCTTCACAGGGAAGGTTCATTCATTTTTTGTGGTGTTGTATAAGTTAAACAGTCCTGTACAGTTGTTTTAAGTTTTTCCTGGAGTACTGCCATAAATAAGCTATTAAAACCTGTTTAATCGCTTATTCATTCTCTAATATTTCTCCAGCCACAATTATAGGCCATGATTCGCCCATACTAATCACTGACGCACCCACAAAACATGGGTCTTTAACGAAACAGGCGTTGGGATTTCGCATTCCTTACATTCCCAAAGGGTATTTCCATATTGTATGTTATCCATTCCCTCAGGACGTGACCAAGTTCCTCCTGAGAATTCTTAAGTTCCGCAGAGTGTTTCCCGATTTCGTCTGCGAGAGAATGGGCTCATATGAATATATTATGGACGTGAGCCACTTTAAGGCGCTGGTTTCAACTCCTCGAGGCGCGTGGTTCCCTTTGAGAGCGGATTTCGCAGGTTTTTATACGTTCACGTCTGGAAAATTCAAGAAGAAAACTGAGTTTGAGGTGACGCAATTACCGTCGTCATGGTGATACGGTATCAAGGAAACGCGATTGTTGTGGACGTGTCGGATGCAGGTTCTTTTCGTTATTTGTTAATAATAATTTTAGTTAATAATAATAATTTATGTAATAATCACCGTCGTTATAGATATATATCTTTATATATTTATTTATCCGATGTCAGTAACTCCTGCAAGAAATTTTTGAACATGAATGTAGCGTAATTCCCGACGAAATGTACTCGTAGCTATGAAATTTAAACCGGTTATTTTAAGTCCCGTAAGAAATACTTGGAAGCATTTTTGAAATTAATTTAACGTACTTACCGACGAGATATAATTATGAAATTAAGGATTTATTAGAAGTATTATAGACTAATACATATCCAAAATTTTCCACCAAAAGTCCATCTAAAAGTATTGACATATCTCTTCTGGAAGTGCGTGAAACTGATGTTCAAAAATGTCTTCCATGTATTCCTTACGGGAGTTACTGGCATAGAATTAATGAATGCATAAAGATATAAATCTATAACAACGATGATTATTGTACAAGACATAAGAAATATTCAGTATTATCTAGCTGTCTTGAGTAACTAGGCAACTTCAAATGAATTGGAAATCCATGCGATTAATTTCAAATTAGTCTCATTAGTTTTAACAGGAGTATGTATAAGAACACATACCTTTAATGAAACTCCTGATTTGAACATGAATTAAATTATTATTAGAAAAATGACGACGATATTTGCCGAATCCCTTCTTCGTTATGGCATAACTATTTGGGGGGGAAGTTGCCACAGCTTTCAAAAAAATCAAAATCCAAAATAAAATGTTTAAGTATAACCATTGTAATTCTGTTTGTGAAACCAAGAAATACTGCTCTCAAGACCTGGGTTTACTACCTTTCAACTTATTGTACAAATACATTATAATTTTAGAAAATTATTATACTAATAAATACAAAAGATATTTCACTACATAAGATGGATACAAGCATAAGATATGTTGTGCCATCATATTTTAATAATCATGGTAAACAACAAATGTCAGTAATAGTACCTTTGATTTTTAATTCATTGCCCAAAATTTTACATGAAATTGATAGTTTTAGAAGTTTAAAGCATAAGATTAAAGACTGGATAATACATTCCCTATAAATTTTCTATGTTATTTCTATGTTAAAACTCATTCCTTTGTAATTTAAATTTATATAAATTAATATGTAATTTTTCTTGTACCGATTTTAAGTTTTATTGAATGTATGCTTTAATTTTTAACATTTTTATGATTGTTCTTTGTAATGTAGTAATGAAATAATTGAATGATTTAATTGGTTGTTAGTTATGAATGTAGACGGTTAATTTCTTGTATCTTTTATTGTATGTGTTATCTGCTAAACCTGGCACCTCCTGATGAGCCTTTGTCTGGCTCAGGGGGACCTTAAAGTTTACATTAAAAACTATTATTATCATTGTATCTTGTGACAAAAAGTGAAATAAATATCTCTCTCTAAATATATTTAGGAACAACGTTCAGTAGGGACATAAAATGGAATTAATTCATGGAGAGTATAATCTTGAAAGCCATTTAACTTAATAATCCCTTAGGAACTCAAATAAGAAATTTAAGGAGACTACATATAATTATGTTTGCTTAGAATACGGAGAGAGCTTATGGGATATTATGTTATAATTATATACAGCTTCTTTCCTGCGGTTATCATAAATCTTAAGCAAAAATTAGCAGAGGTAATAAAAAATGAAGGCCATGTATGTTTTAGTGAGCTATCACATGCTCGATAAAGTGACGCAGGTTGTACCAGAATTAGGTTGGGAAAGTTTAATGGTGTAACATACAAAGGATTTTAATCTGTACACGGGAGTTAGCTTGTTTCGGGAATTGCGATCAAATGTTTAAAAATATCGAAGTTTTCGGGTAGAGAATACGGACTTATTACAATACAACAGCGATCGATTATCGGTAAATTCTCTTTTTTAAGTTTTAGAATATAATAGTTCACCTGGAGTAGAATTTGATTTATTCTCTGTAAATGCAACAAGTTTGAAGCAAAATAATAGGGGATTTTCTATCGTTATCTCTCTCTCTAGGTAAGAATGAACTAGGTGTTTGTATATGGTTACTTCATGACCTTGGTATGTACTACCAGATATTTCACAGTTAAACCTCAAATAATTGTATAAACGAATGTGAATAACCTCTAACTTGACTGCGACTCGAACCCAGGTCTTCTACGCTATGAGCCAATGCTCCGGAGCAATTTTATTCCATTTTGTCTTCGCTACCAATCGAATTCATTTGATTTGAAACTTTTCAATGTAATCATTAATTTAAAGTCTGATTTCTCATAAGGGTTAACGTACAGAAGTAATTTAATCTCGTTTTATCAATTCAGATGAAATTATTTAAAAATTTCCCTCTTAATACTTCTGAAACTGCCTTAAAGTATATGATTGTATAGCATATAAAAGTCACTGTAACATAATGGTAATTTAATATGGTATACTATATGAAAATATGTCAATTCTTTATGATTTCTAGATGAATAAACCTTTCAGTTTATTCAATTCCGTGTTCTGTAGACTTTGCTTTGGAAATGACGTTCTGATATCGATTTACATACATATGAATGTCTTTTCCGTTTTATTTTGTCGTATTTTTCGGCGGAACTCTGTTGATATAGCGGAAAAGGAAGCTAAATTTAATATTCGGAGCGTCACTTTGGCTAGACATTTTTCACTTGAGATGCAGTCTTTGGAAGTTTGTGAAAATCTTTGGAAATAAACCAAAGCATAGATGCTCCATTTAAATAGGAGAGAGTATCAAAGGATTTTTAAGAGGTGATTGCAGTTACATCTTGATTTATTCATGTCCTATTCAACTTTAGACAAATTAGAGGAAGAGGTGAGAAATAATGAGATAGCCCATTGGTGTTTTATCAAATGTAAATAAAAGTGTCTAGCTCCTTTGATTTGCTAGTCATTTGAAGGTTTTAATTGATCAGCTGATAGTTTTATTGTTGTCGGGACTGTTACTGTTAAATTATTAATAAATAAATAAATAATATTATAAATTGATTGTTGCATGTAATTATTCCTTTGTTGCGATGTTGAGAGCAATATGGTAGTTTTTTAATTCCTCTTTTGAGCGTATTGACTACATTGTTGTGCCAAAAGCATAAATTCCATGAATGTATTATTGTATTGGTTATATTTTTAAATTGCATATATAGTTGTATCTATGATGGTATTCTTATGTTTAACACATTGTTGTGTTAAATTTGTATTTTTGCTGATTATGTCGTTGCGTGAGGATTATTGTTTTTCTTAAGTGCCATTTTTCTATTTTTAAAGAATTCTTTTACTAAAAATTATTCAGAAAGTGGAATAGGAGATAATTAATCTAAAATCGGATTTTTAAAACTATTATCTAGGTACCCAGCGTCACGAAAATTCTGCCAAAGAAAAGAAAGTTATTTTTAAGCCTTTAATGCTCGTAATAAGAAATAGCAAAACAGATATTTATAGGAACATGGAGAAAGGAAGCTGTGGATTACCGACCTTCTAACAGTTACCCAATGCGTTTATTGGTAGTTATGCTTCCATTCTCAGGGGGGCATTCATCTCAAAAAGAAGTTTCTCTTTTCTTAGGGCATTCCGTGAATTTCGAAAAGCTCGATGATATTTTTAATAGGCAAATTTGACTATATCAAGATGCAGTGGATGAATTTGCTTGTTTAATTTTGAAGCTTTCTTTGTCTTCAGGGGTAAGTTCATTTGTTCAAAATCTCTTCTGCAGCTGTTGCAGAAAAATTACACCGATGGCTGCTTATCATGAATGAAAATATCCAAGTACTGCTAGGAGAAAGTATAATCCTCTGATTAACATTCTTGGGCTGTTTTCTATTTCAGAGAACTTGTCAAAATATCCTCCTTTTTTAATACATCGCCTTCTAATCATTTCCATTGCCCTCTTTTGGAGTATTACTCAGATCTCAACGCAGACTTTAATTTTCTCAAAATTCATTTTCCCCTCTTGTTATTGTCGCGTCTAGATGAGAATATTCACGAAAGATGTCGCAGTTTTGCATTCAAGATTAATCTATCCTTTCCCTCAAGAAGTATGCAAATGAAGGGACACGGATTCATTCTCTAGGACTCGTTAATGTTGTTTTCGAAAGTGAGAATGTTATTTTGTTAGGGTTGTCTCGACGACAAGGAGCATGGTTTTTGGACAATTCAGAATGTTATTCAAGTCCCTAAAGAAATTGGGTAAAAATGACAGTTGTACTGGAGAAAGAATTTCATATGCTTACTTTTTGCTGTATTCTGCCCTGCGTATTACACGAGAAATCCTTTATTAATTTGATGAATTGAATATTGGAGCAAGTGCCCGCTATAAGTCTATTCACCTAGCCATAATAAAATTCTTATGCTCTGTAATAGGTATTGAATTCCCTGAACATAATTGCTCTAACCCAGTGCTAATAAAAATTGTTTACAAGGGACATATTGATGCTAATAATCAGTCTTCACAACTACAGTTACAATCATTCATAATAATTGTTAAATGGATGCAATGGAGTTGGAGTTATTGTTTCCACAAAGGTATAATAGCTATTATTATGATTGTTTTGCATTATTGTTGCCGTTATCTAATAATGAAAAGTCTTCAGAAATATTAGAGCACCTTATCGTTAGGTAATAATAGCTTTCTGCAGACGACAGTGAGCGTCGTTCGCGAACTATTGAATTAGCATCATAACGATTCATGTTATCGCCTGTATTTATACAATGTGCCTACTTGTAGTATAAATTAAAAAATAAATGAATAAATAATGGAAATTACAATACTAAAAATAATAATATAAAATCAATAACAATAATTATTATATCAACGAGTATGTATTGTTCCCATCCCAATCTAGTGCTTCCTAACCCCACTACCCATCTTTGAAAGCACCACTTCCCGATTATGATTTTCCAAGCATTTCCGTCTCAATCCTCAAGGTCTTCATCGATAGGTTGTCCTTGAAGACGATCACTTCCGCATCGAAGACGCCTTCCGATGAATGATTACGTCGCCTCCATTCCCAATCACCCTCATAATGCCACCTGTCATAACACGCTGACGTAGTAGATCTCATTCTTCGGTCATCCATTCGACCGGAAGAGTTAAATGCGCCTGTCTGCAACGGTATTCGTGCCACTCTAATATCAGCCTCAGAGTCACGTATGAGATCGTGGCGTGACTTAAGGAATCACGTGCAGTAAAACCCGTTTAAAACGATCCCGCCATCACGCTTGAAATGTGGTTTTCTCCCAGTCCCTTTCACGCTAAACGCATAGTAAAAATTCCGCTTAAGACGCTCTGCCTCCCGCTTATAGAGCGGATTTTTCTCTTCCCAAGATGCACTGCAATCCACTGTAGCCAATCACCTGCGTCATTCGATCGACCGAAAATCGTTTACCACAAAGTTATTTTGTTTACCATTGTTCCTTAATTGTATACCTGGTAAAATTGGTTAGTTAGTAAAGTGAAAAATTACTGAAATGAAATAAAAAACGAATATCTTCACTTTTTCCTGAAAGTAAACCATTCCAAAGAAAAAAATTGCGAGAATGCCACCAGAATTATGCAAAAATGGTTCGTTTTCCGACGTTATCAATAAACTTTAAGGACTTAAATTTGTACCGAAGATAAAATTCAGTATCTTCTTAGAAACTTTTCTGCTCGAGGTTATTTCCTAAGAAAATAGAACGCAAAGTAGTTGGCAGTAGTAGATGTAGGCAACTTCAGTTCTCTTTGCATATTCCCGGAAACTCTCGATAATTTCAAAGCATTTTCCAAGAAACTTGTCTATAAGTTTTTAACAGCGGAAATTAAAAACATAAGTGGAAATTTGATGAAATGAGTCGTATTTTATATAACCTGTAAGCTGCCTTTTGACTGCCCTGACTCTTCTTCCCAAATAGATTACTTTTGCGTATCGTTCTTGGAAAAATGAATTCTTGAATCGACTCCCATCTACGAATTTCTCTGATCTATCTCGCTCTATCAGAACGGCCTATATAACAAGGAGGGCGCATAATATCAGCTACATCTTCTATGAACGTACTCTGTCTGAATTTATCCAATTATTTGAATCTCTGATTGAGCCTTCTCTCTTCTAAAGATTCTCATCCTGCCTCTTAAAGCATCCGAGTATGATTCATCAATTCTTTTCTAAACTTATCACTTTTAGTCGTGCCAATTCTAATTACAACAGTATTCAGGAAGCCCCTCCTATAGAACGTTCTCTTCAAGAATGGATTTTCTTCAGTACTCATATATTACTGTGAAATCTAGATGTTTAGGCGTTACTTTGTGGAAAGACATTAAAGTAATGAGGAAATAAACTTGTAAATTTTTCACACTATTTTTAAAATAGTGTGAAAAATTTACATCTTCATTACTTTACCTCATACATTACGAACGTGGGTTCCCCAGATCAAGTTTTTCGAGTAGGTCACTCCAATATATAGATGCAAGAATTATACAGGTTGCCAAGGAAACTATTTGCAAACAGCACTGAATTTTGAGGAATATTGAATTTTTGATCCAAGTTGAATTGAACTTTGAATTTTTAATCCGAGTCTTCGCGATTTGCAATCGAAAAAATTCTAAAGATGTCGATTCGGTTCGATATTTTTGTCGAACCAAAAAAAAGAATGATTCGAGTCATAGAATATTCGATCACCTCTAATTATTTTTGTCACTTGTCGCTGTAGATAACGAATCAATAAGAATGAAAGCAAACAAACTATTTGTTTTTAATCAAAATGTGTTGTTTGAATTTATTAAAGTTTAAATAGCTTTATACCAATTTACTCTGTGCTCAATAAATGATTAATATTTATTTTTCGGGGATTTTTCTGTTATGTCTGAATACACGTGCATTGGGTAATAAATACAGAATGGGAATGAAGCAATTTGGAAAAGAACAATTCAATGGAATAGAGGATCCCGAGTTATATGTCAGGTTTAATTAATCACAGGAAAAGTTGTATGAAACCAAGATTAAAAAGGAAAGGGAAAAACCCCGTACTCGTGATAAGCGACGGGCAAATAATTTATGAGAGCTGACGGAAATTTAAGGCGATTAGTGGTGGCGTTATATCAATAAATCGTATGGTAGATACATTTTAAAGAATTTTCGCCCTTTGGAATTTGTTCTCTGAAACAGAAAATCAATATTTGGAAAGAATACAAACAGAAGAATTCTGGGATGACTTTGCTACAAGATTGGCTACACAAGTTATAAATGTACTCCAGGAATTCTCATAGAATAATGAATTACCTTGTCAAAAAATTACTGAACCAAATTTAGATCATGATGACGGAATTCGGAAAGAAAGACATGGGTCTATCTTTCCCATATATTCGTTTGAGAGTCAAGTTCAACGATCCCCTTAGTCGTCAAGGGAAATGGTTGTTTATTACCATAAAATTGTACAAATCTTTCGTATTTCTTATGCTAATTCTCGCAATTTCTATTATCTAATCTAAAGCAACATTCCACCACCAAAATAAGAATCTTTATTCTTTTACCTTCCTTTTGGTACTTGTCTCGATTTCGTATTACTATTACCACTTATTTATTTTTTCTAAAGAAAGTCTGCAATCGATCAAAATGAACTTTACGTGCATTTCTCCTGAAAGTGTTTCCAGTCGTTCAGAGTCGAAACCATGATACTTAGGGCATAATGATATCAAATATGTATGTCTCAAGCGAATTTCGTTATTTCATTATTCTATCTCGTCGGAAATATTATTAAGTTTCGTAATTTTTTTTCATTTCATATAGTGAATTTAATTCGTTATTTTAGTTATACTATAATAATGCTATATTTCAGACTGTACAATTAATGTAATATGGATTAGTATGATTCATATTAAAGGGCTTTTACATGTTCTGTTATTCTTTAGCTATTTTAGTGTAATTAGCTTAATCTAGTTTTAGGGTAATTTTCCGTGTGCCTCTAATGTAAGAGTAGCTGGTATGATATTCATTTAGGGATTTCAGCGATCTGTTATTATGTTTCTATTTTTAGTATAATTAATGATTCCCATTAAGCTTTGAAACGTGATACATACTTGCTGAATTAATTTTGATGCGTAATGAGACTTATTGAAGAATTAATTTGAAGTTGAATGAACCAGGAATGGATCGGCATCTTCTTAAACTGCCCCAAATTTGGTTTTTAAAGAGTATTTTAAGATCTTTAGAAAGGGATCAAAAATAAGACTGAAAATGAGGTAAGAGGATCTGAGGACAAGGCGTCTTGATTAAGGCATTAGAAATAAGCCGATTAAAAAAAGAATAAATTCAGAGGCGATTTAATAATATTAAGGTGAAATATGATTACGTTTTCTGGAAGAAGATGCTTTGAGAAATGAAAAGAGTACGTCTATTATAAGATAATAACATGTTAAGTGGTTTGGAAATAGAGACATTAATAGCAATTGTCTGTAGACGTTCTTTGAATACATTTAAAGAATCGCAAAATGTATTTAATAGCTTAATACATTAACAGAGATGATTTCAGCTAGTTGAATTTTTTAATATATTTTTATTATATAGAGATTTTATTATAATCTTACAATAATGTATACATTATGCTTAACCTTCTGACAAAACATCTTTCACTGTATAATCAACAAGTTATAAGACAGATTTCACGTAGAATATTAACAATTATGCGACAGTTATAATTTAAAGTATTGATCATTATAGGTCCTGCTAAGCCTAAAATGGCTTGTCTTTTAAACAATGAAGTAATAATTAACATAAATATTAAAATAATACATTCAACACAATTAAATATCAATTAAAAAGACTATTTTACATGCTGTTGGAACTTTTGGAAAGGATTTTAATGATATAACTACTGTAAAAGTAAATTGACAATTAGAAAATACTTTAATTTTGTAATTACCCACGTTAAGATCAAAATAAATTAAGAATCGAATCGAATATAATATACAGTAAATCCAGGTGAAGAACTAATGCAGGAGATATTAACATGACCGAGATATTACAAATTTTCATTTATTTTACATTAAAAACAAAAGGAAGGGTTAGATTGCGCTTTATATGTAAGTGAGTGCTTTAGTAGGAGAGCGTCTTCAGCAGCATCTATACTAGTGGGTTCGTGTCAAAGTGACCATGACTATGATAAAACCGCGTCTTAAGCGGGTTTTACTGCAGCATATTTACGACTATATCAAAGATAAAATGTGATACCATTTTATGTGATGTCAGATATATGTACTTGGAATAGCCCTTTTCGGTGTGTAGTAAAGCAACGGATTTACCTGTCAAGCACATCCAAAGTCTTGTCAGTATTCGATGAAATCAGAAATATCCGGGGTATGCCTATCCTTCCCTCCCTTAGACATTGTCAAAGCGTCAAAGCGTTGCTTAGGCCGTCGGACGATACAGCTGTCTCTCAATCTACTACATATTGTATCCTTCTGTCTTTCTTTCTGGGTTTATATAGAGGAGATGGCTTTACCTGTACAGGCGTGATCGGCATTTTAGCAGAAATAACGATAAACCCTCCTTCTCTGATCAGAGTTAGCTGATCTTTTAAGAGGAATAAAGGCGATGGTATTATCATTAGCTATCTGCTTTTTTAACTTTCATCTCTTGGTTTTTTCTCTTTTTTATTTTTACAATAATTAGACACAGTATTTTAGACTTGCGTCGGTTTAGTTCATACTTCAGTTGCTTCTAATATTTTTACGTTTTCATCTTTGCTGAGTTGTTTGACTGCATTTGACTGTTAACCCTGGTTGGTTAATCTTGACTTAGGTTAATCTTGACTTAGTAAAATATTCCAACAACTATCTTGAAAACAAAGATACTTGGTAACTTCCAGAGTAGATTTTAAATTCGAATGTTTCGTAAACTAGTTGGTTTTTTCAGGTACAGGAAAAAATATTCTTATACATCTAGTAATATTTTCGTAGAAATATTCAGGTCTGAAAGGGTTGACTTGAAGCTTTGGCTATCTTTTTGCATTGTTTGAGATTTTTCGTTCGTTGTTCAATCTCACCGAGTGAAAATATAGCGTGAATATAAGTTTCTAATTTGAAATGGTAAAATACTAGGACAAAAGAGGAAAAGATAAAGGAAAAACTATGAGATATTGCGAGGAAACCTTAAAATAAAGAACATGACCTCGGAAATCCGGACCTTTATACTATATAACTATTTAGTCATAGATCCAGGATCCAGTAGTGTATGCAAGCATTGCCATTTTAAACTGCTGATAATGAACATAACATGCATTTCGCAATTCAATTCATTTTTATTTTTGGTAAAACATTTGCTCAATTTTATTTATTCTTTAAACCTCTTTACATGTGAAAGAGCAATGAATTTTCCGTAGGTGACTTAGTAAAGTTTTTGCTACTTTCATGTTCTCGAACTAACTATTTTCATGTTTTCCATGTTACGGTTTCATGTTCCACCTCCAAAATTGCAAATGAAATTCGAAAACCCCTTCTCTATTTGAGGCGATTTATACATATCCGCTTTTTTTTCGCTGACGTGTCACATAGTTGGGGAGAGAAATATTACACCGGAGAAAGGCGAAACCTTGCGAAATTTTTCGCGATAGCCGAAAATTGCATTACCTCCGAAAAAAGGAGAAAGTGAAGAAGATGTCGGACTACAGTGGCATCAGAGTCTGCTTTATGTGACGCGCAAGAGGACTTACGAATTGGCGGATTCGGTACTGGAATCTTAATGCATTCTCCATAGAGGGCTCTTCTACAAGACTTTTCATTTGGAACAGATAGCTAATGGTTGTGATTCAATCTTCTCTATGACACAGAATAACTATGAGGGCATATACAGGCGGCATTTCTCGTGATGATAATTTGTTTTACAAGTATATTAATGTTTATCGAGTAAAAATTATTGAAATTTATGCTCGGTAATTGGTAGAAATATTCTTGCGGTACATATTGCGGTATTTATTTGGTAATATCTATAGGTTTCATTTTATAATTTGGTTTCTGTTTTAAATTATAGGCATATTAAGATTTTCTTAACAATTCTTTATGTACATACTTTAGAGAACCGATTTTGTATTCTGAGAACTGATAGATCTGTAGAGAACTGATTCTGCATTGATGTTTGTACATCTACATCTACATATGTACCCTGCAAGCCGCCTTTCGGCGTGTGGCAGGGGGTGCAAGCACCATGACTCTATTTGCCTAGTCGATTATTTTCGCGTAATGTTCTCGGAAAAAAAGAATTCTTGAATCGACTGGTTTTAGCATCTATTTCTCTGATCTTTCTCGCTGTATCAGAACGGCCTATATAGCAAGGAGGGCGCATAATATCGGCTACATCTTCTATGAACGTGCTCTGTCTGAATTTATCAAGTAATTTAAATCTCTGATTGAGCCTTCTTTCTTCTAAAGATTCCCATCCTGCCTCCTGAAGCATCTGAGTACCACTTACCGATTTATCATAGCAATTTTTTACAAAGCGTATAGCCTTTCGTTGTATCTTTTCTATCTCGCGAATACAACACTTTTCTGCATAAACTGCATGCATACTCGAGGTGAGGCCTAACTAACGCAAAGGCGCAACTTGTAAGTTGCATAATAATTTTAGAATGATTTTGCGTTAGAGTTTTTGGCTCTACGCCTGCTACGGAAATAACAAATCGAGGACTTGGTCTTGTTGCCACATTTTTTTTACCTCCTCAGCAAGTTCTGCATATTTTTTAAAATCTATTGCCGTGCGACTGTTGCAAATTATATGTTTACATCTATGAAGAATGTATGTTTCTCCTTCTTTTTCTTGAGAATAATATCTGGCTTACTTGCAAGTATAGCTCTATCATTTATTACAGATCAGTTTCAGAGTGATTTTATTATTATCGTTGGTTTGGGCGTTGTTATTGTTAATTTTATAATAATTGTTATTATTCATTGTTATCATTACTATTGTTGTTGCAGTTTCGTTATTATTATTTACATTATTACCACAATCTTCTTTTATCAAGTAGCCAGTTATAAAGCAGACATTTCCACCTCTCCATACCTCTCTAAAGTAGTATATCTAAGAACAATGGAATTTTCTCATTAGTTAGAGATCCTTCTCTGCTACCATTACTTTCCCTTCGCTTCTTCGGCACAACTTTAAAGTGAGACTTTCCTCACCGATAGCCATTTCTCTCTCGCCTTTCCTCGAAAAGATCTCCTCATCCTCACAGAGGATAAAGGAGGAAAGGAAAGGTATTTCCTCGTCTATTTCTTTGAGATTCGTTCTGGTGGTTTCTGCACAGCGAGTCTTCCATTCGAATCTCATCTTTAAGGAATCACCGTGGTACTTATTTCGGATATTCAGAGAAGAGATCTTATACCTCAAAAGGGAAGTCTTACTTCTTAACGAAATAATCTGGAAAAGGGTTCGGGGTTAAGGACCTCATTCATGGATAATGTTATGAGTGATAGCAGCATGTACATGTTTCCTAAGGACTCGTATTGAGAATTTGAGAATTTCTCCTGTTACTTTTTAGATATTTTTAACATAACTTCAAATGCTCAAATTTCAGATTATTGATTCCTGTCCATCTTCTCTGTTATTCATTCGCACCAATACTTTGAAATGGACCTTGAATCTCAGTTTATTCTCTAAGGGAAAGCACGAGCTCGGGTTCAACAATCCCATATGTTGTTAATTATTGCTTATATTCTATATTGCCTCAAAAATCACAAAACTTTACGTGTATTTTTATCAAAGTTTCATGTAGATAACGGTTTTTACCGACTAAAATAAAATTTTTGTTTAGTTTTTCATATTTTAGAGCTTGTCTCAATTTCAAAAGGCCATTCTTTTGTAATTTAGTTTTTCAAGTTAAATAAAGCCCGCAACCGATGAAAGTGAAGTTTCAATGGAAATATATAGAAATCTATATGACCGATCTGGGTTCGAATCCAGCAAAGTTAGCGAATAAAAAAGCGACAGTGATACTCCTTGATCTTAGAGGTCTTTCGAAATTATATCAATAATTATGTACATACGTTGAGTATTACCTCAGTATATTTCCTTATATTATGAATAAGTTATATATTTTTCTTTGTGTAAATTATCTTTTCTCGATGGTGGAACAAGAAAAAGTTATTTTAACGTTTAAAATTTCCCATCAAGTTGACATTTCCTTAATATTGAAAGAAAATTGTGATAATAATTGTGAATAAATTCCCGCAACAGTTATGAGTTTTACACCCATAATATGCCATACTTCGTCCAAAGTCATGAAGTGTCCACATAAATTCTATGGCCCCATGTATTACTTATGGGAGAATAGCGCAAGCTATTGCGGATTATACGTGAAAAACAAATTTGGCAAATATCGATTTTGAAGACATATAGAGTAAAATTGATTTCTAAAAGAACAAAAAAACAGCCATTCTCCGAATACCTTAAGATTTAAGTGGCTATTGATGACATCGGAAGAATTGAACTGCAAAGAACATTCACGTAGACCAAACACTACATAAATATAACTTTATTCCTTCAAGGAAAGGAATGCAATCAGTAAATCTGTGGAAACAGATGTCTGTACGAGCAGTTACTATGTTTTCGTACTTTAAAGAGAGGCTTACGCCACTGCAATCTAAGAGATAAGGAAAAATCTAAGAGATAAAAAAGGTACATCTGAGGAAAGCCTCAGAGGCGACCGTAGGTCAAATAAGGGAGAAAGGAAACTCTGAGGATGGCTGGAGAAACAAAGGGGCTTTTTATGAAAGAAGGATCGAGTATTAGGGGACTCTCTTTGGAGTTTCTCTGCAGTAAAATGATAAAAGATTGTGTTTGGAGAGAAATCCTAACATTGGAGAGTACCTCTCAAGTAGTACCGCTTGAGATAAAGTTTAAAAGAACCCTTATTACGTACGTCAGTGTCATATATCACTCCATATAGATAGGGATGATAGGCCAGACTGGTTGCTTTCAGAGGTCAAAACTGGCAGGTAATACTAGTATGACTTTGGATTTGAAGAAAATACAACAAGAAAGAAAAATACTGCAGTGCTACCTACTTTATTCAATTCTTTGCCTCGATAGGAAGATCTAAATTGACATTATTACACATTATTATTCCTTAATTTTCTATCTGGTTGTAAAATATGGTGATTAATGGGCGGTGTTTTTAAAGTAATGTTCTGCATTGGTATACGTTCAAATCTGTAATGTTTTTTTACAGTAAATTCAAGTCACCACTTGTCCTAGTGAATAAAGGCGGCGCTATTGTATATAATAATATGAAGTATTGCCTTCTAGAAATGTGATCCTACCATGCTATATTTTAAAAGTTGGGTCATAAAAATAAAATAGGATTCGCAGGTTTTTCACACCCTCCTTTATGTGGGTGTTTTCCTTCTGTGTATCCACACGAAACACTTCAAAATCCCTTAAACAAAAATTCCAAAAAGTACCTCTAAAAACAACATCAACATAATCCCAAAAAGTGTCAGAACACACATCAAAACATCCATACAACATCTCCACAGTATCAACTCGGTTATTATTGGTTACATGTGCAATTACAGTTGCCACAAAATCGCAGTTTGTTATTGATATAAAATCTTTTATGGACAATCGACCACTGATTTCATGCCTCAAACCTTATTTATATATTATCAGATCCTAGAGCCATAGTTGGCAACTTGGGTTAGATACTATAAAAACATTAATATAAAATAGGATAAGAATCAAAGGAGGCGATCGCAGTATCTTATCGAGACAGACACACTTTCACTCTGGGATGTACAATTGAGAAGGACACGGTCCGAATCCGTGATTTCACCTTAAGAAGGGAGAGCAATTAAGACATGGAAGGTCCAATGGAGGGATTCTCACGAACCTTTAAAAAGAACGCGGTAATCGAATTGCCTTTAAGTCGAAGGAGTTTTGGGGGAATCGTGATCGGGGTTGAGATGGAACATGTGACGATCGCAATGCGATGGGAGAGTTTTTCTAGGAGGCTGATGAGCTAGACGAAACATGACTATAATGATAATAAGTGAAAGGAAAAGGGATTTCGCACATAAGGGCGTTCACCTAGGAAATGTCCTAAAAGAATGCATGCTGTCGGGACCGGGAATCGAACCCAGGATCTTCTTCTGTATAAAAGGCTACTTTTAAAAGCAAACTTACGGATAGAGGAATGTGAAAGTAGAAAAGAGAAGGCAAGATAAATCAATTAAAAAAGAGGAAGAAATATATTGGAAGAGGAATGAAGGAAAGGAAGAAATGGTACGGAATTGAAAGAAAATGAAACATAAGAGAATATAATGAGGATAAAGAGAGAAACGATCAAGAGAAAAAATGTAAATGGAATAGAATAGAAAAGAGAGAAAATATAGAAAGAGAAAAGTAAGTAAAAAAAAGATAAAGTGAATATCGTAAACAGAAAAATTAATAGAAGGAAGATAAATGGAGAGATTAATAGAAATAAAGATATAAAGGAAAAATGAAAAGGATTAAAATATGAATGTGAAAGAAGTAGAGAAAGGCAAGTAAAAAAGAATCGTGGAATGAGAATCAGAAAAACTGGTGTAGAATGGGATATAGTGAAAGAAAAAACACGAAAGTGGAATGTAAAAATTTGGGTGAGATTTCATAATAGATTTAGACGAAGAAAAGTAAAAAACGATAGAAATGAAGATGTAGAGAAAGGTGGAATGAGAAAGTAAAACAGAGAATGTGAAATAGATAAATTAATGTAGATTAAAGAATATCAATTAATAGAAATAATGTAAAAGAAATGATGAAAGGGTATTGGAGGAAGATGAAATAGTGAAAGAGAAAACTATGAAGCATTAATGGTGGAAAGAAAAATACATTGAAATAGAAGATAGAAAAAAATAAAAAAATAGTAGAAATAAAAATAAAACTGATAGAAACAAAATATCATGAAGAGAAAACTTAAGAAAAGGAATATAAAGGGAAGAAAAGATAAAGGAAATGAAGATAAAGAGTGAAAACGATAAAAAGACAAAGAATGAAATAATGAAGAGGAAAAGAGCAAAAAAGAAATGGAGGAGAAGAGGAAATGAAAATTTGAAAAGCTGGTATATAAGAAGAGATAGACAAAGAAGATAAAACGGATAAGGAGGGAGAGGTTACATATGAGATATAAAGAAAGAATGATAACGAACAAGGGTAAAGAAATGTAAGAGGAATAAGGGAATAGCAGAAGAGAAAGGAATTTGAAAAGAACAGGAAGAGAGAGAGGATGAACGACAAATAAGAAACGGGAAACAGAGAAATGACGGGGAAAGCAAGAAGGAACATAAAAAATTCCAAAGGAGGAAGCACCCTTTTCCTGGGTTCAAGGAGACATGAAAAAAAGCAAAAAGGAATCCAGAAAAAAAGGGACACCAAATCAGAGGAAAAAATACAGGGATTGGCACTGCGGTTGAATTTGCAGATCCTTTTTCAGTCTATGATCAGAATATTTCATCAGTTCTTTTTTACATTCATCCCTTACGAGACCGGCTTACACACGATGTGGCCTTCCGATGCCAATGGTGCAAAATCTATGCTCAAAGCAGAGTCCGTTTATAGTAAGCGATACAGTAATGAAGAGAAATCAATGGGGCGTCAATTTATGGGCGTCTACGAAGTACAGGAACTCTGTTCGCATAGTAGTACAGACGTGCATATGGATTTAATCTTGATTATTTAAAGCAACCAGTAGCTGAAATCATTACTAGTTCAGTTGTAGTAAGCGATTTTAACATTCAAGAGTAATATCTGCCCTAATAATTTCAAATTTAAATTTTAAAATTACATCTTATTATTAAATTCAATCTTTATTCTAAAATCAAGCCTTACTACTCCTAGCCTTGTCATGAACAAATGAAATCCATTGTCATTATTGTCGACCATTGTTGTCACTGCCTAGTAATGAAAATCTCAACAATGTCGCTCGCACGACAAATGATACGTAAAATTGTCACAATTGTTGTGCTTTCTTTGGCCAGAATCCTTTATAATTCTTTATTCCTAAGAAATAAATAATTCTTTTGCAACTCGATGAGCATTTTACAAAGATTTGTTAACGTATTTGAAAAGTGTACAAATAAAAATTTCATTATAGCTTTTTTCAAGAAATGTGGATTAAGTATACCAGTATAACTCAGTACTCTTTTCAGGGCTTTCGTTAAAGAATGGCCGAACTGGATGCCAATAAGCAGTATCACAAATACCACATCAGCTCTCATAATATCATACGTTAAGACTAGAATATATAAAAAGTACATTTTACTATGTTTTGTAAAATAAGACTAATGGAGAACAATTCATTGTTCAAGATGTGGTAGTAGGAATCCAGTAAATATGCTCTCCATGAAAAAATACACATTGGTACTCCATATATTTCTCATTTACTGTTTTTTTTTACATCCTCCTATAACTTTTTATACTCTATATTTTATACTTTCCTCCCAATATTTGTCTATCGGAAAGTTCTCAGAATGGCATTTCCATCTGTCTCTTTCTCATATATTTTACCGATATCACTCGTTTTTTTTAAACCAATACTTTGTTTATATATACATCTCGATTCTATAGCCTTTTTCGTGAACTATTTCGTAGGAAGCAGAAAAGAATTCCAATCCCTCTTCCGGGAATAATATCTCAAAGATAAAACTTTTTCCATAACTGTTCACGATATCGAAATGAAATTCCTTTATGAAATACGGATTTTTTCCGGAAGGATATAAACAAGAGAAAATAAAGCTAGAGTTATTCCGAAGCTCATATTATTGTTTTCAGGAAGGGAATATTCCTTTTCTCTCGGATATCCTTGTGGGTAGCGCGTTCGCCTATGTTGATAGCTGCCTTGGTGGTAGACAATACTAGCGAAATGTCATCAGTTTCCAAGTACATTTAACAATGTTAGGAATCTTGTTTCTATTTACTGGCGCCCATAATCTTTTTTTTTTTTTTTTTGAAGAATCAGTTTTCTGAAAGACCATATTTATGGATCGGTAAAAGAAATATTAAAGTTGTTTGTTCATTTGTTTTATCATTTGTTCTTAATTTTTCCGCTTGCAGAGGAATTTTCTGAAAAAGATGAAATATTTGTTAAATGAAGCTTGCAAGCAGCGGTTCATAAAATAATAATAATATATTTCCCAATACAATACATAGAAAGCATGCATAGAATTGAAATACATCTATTTAAGTCTATGATTTTTGATACGTTTCACAGAATGAAACAACTATATTTATAGTTTCCCTATAATATGAGGAATTAAGCTAACTTAATGGATATCAAATTGTCTTCTGAATATCAATGCATAATTTATTTCTTAATTTACTAGTTTATTAGTTACTACTACTCTGTTTCCCGTTGATATTTGATACATGGGTTGGCTAATGTAAATTAAACGGAAGACGACTACTTAATTCCTAATTAATGATACATGAAATTATTTTAATTACTTTAGAAATAAATTTCATGAAATCTGTTACAAATATTCATTAATGATATTTCGTACTTTATACTAAAATCAACGCCGATTTGCTTACAGATTACTATCATCGCTTTATTACGAACAATTCTCACATTATATTATCATTTACTATGATTAATATATTATTACTTATAGATTTAAAACAAATGTACACTTAAAATCAACTTATAAGAAAGTTATACTAATATAACTTACTATGGTTACTATCTTATTACTTTTGCATTTAAAAGAAATATACACTCGAAATGACTAATAAAAAGGTAATTCAAGATTACATTTAAGGGGAGACTTGTCGGTCAAGTGATTGTCGGCGAGGTTAGCGTAATTTTTAAATGGCTGTCGGTAAAACGGGTCTATTCCCAATATATGATGACGAACGAGGATTTCGACAGTAATCGTCAAGTGTGAGCTTAACTGCACTTAGGAAACTGTAAAGGAATGAATGGACATTTGTGATCAATAAAATAATCTAAGATACGGTTCTGTTAGATTGTAAAGGTCGGAAAAAGCTTAAGGACAGCCCCTGCGGACAAGCGATAGCATCTCTATAAAATCCGCTCTGCTGAGAAAGTCCGGATACTGCAATAAAGATGGCTTTAAGGGCCTTTCCGTGGGAGTTGTGGAGTGTCTTGTTTCAACGGACGTTTGAATGATTCTTCCTTAAGGGAACGGACAAAGCTTTAAAAGCTGTGATATGCGTACCTTTTGCCACTTGTCTCACCATTCCATTACCATTTTGATATTCTGTTTTCTTCCCTAAGGATAAATAAAAATTGATTCTTGGAACCAAATAAGCATCGCTACCTCTGATCACCGGTTTAAATCAATTCGAGAATGAAAGTGAGGAGGACTATGCTATTATACCACACTTACTATTATACTATACTTTCACTTATGAGAAAACAGTTTCGTAGACCTTGCTTGACCAACACCAGTAAGACAGACACCAAATGGACTAATACTTAAAGTTTTGAGCCTGTTTTGACAAATTTTACACCATGTATTAAATGATATTTAACATAGGTTGTTGAAAAATGTTGAATTTGAGAATTTCTCATTTTTTAAAATTATTGTTACAACTGCAAATACCAAAATTCATTCATACCAATACTTTTAAATGGGCCTGAATTTCCCCGTGTATTCTTCCAGGAAAATGTACGAACTCGGCTTCAACAATCGCATTTGTCGTCAAGGGCAGCGGGTGTTCATAGCCATTGTAAGAAATGATACACTGAATTACGTTATGATTTACAGATATTGTGAATAAGGATGTGGCAGAACTATAGGAAACAAATTCAATTTTGGTACTGCTATTTTCAGTACGTCACAATCATATTGGGAAGGTCCTCATGATTCATTCCTTTTGAGCTGATAGAGTCATCTCGCTTTCGATTGGTCGATGCAATCGATACTCATTCGTAGCGTCAATGAGTTCATTGGAATGAAATGAGTAAGCGTCGGTCCATCAAACATTCGGACGAGAAGTAGCAGAGATTGCGCTCAAATTAACATTTTCCCTCATGTTACTCAATTTAAAATGGGAATGGTTTCTGGTACATCTTCGGAGCTTCAATGATTAGCACAACAAGCTAAGAAGGGATCTAGATTTATGGGTGTAATTAAGAAGACTTTGTTAACGGAGAGAAATGTAATGTTGTATGCTGTAAATGTACAAATAATTGTTTTACTGCCAATTTTGAACACAGAAAATCATTGAAATTGTACTCGATAATTTGCTTATATTTTCGTGGAGATATTCTAGTAGTTGTTGATATTTTAATAACTGTTCATTGTATGACTAACTGGTTGACAAACAGTGATTTTCCGATCGTATCTGTGGTTAATGCAATCTTAGAGCAACTACCTTATAATTTTACTACTATGAGTAATTTGCCTTCTTATGAATGTTTGTTAGCTCTGTCTGTCATAGCTTTGTTCTTTTCCATAAACAGCATAACAAAATAGACAATTTCAATATAATATCCAACAATATCTTAGCGTTATTCTATCAAAAACTTGATTTTATCCACTAGAGTAGAACATTCTCTTCACGTCCTGGCGACAGCTTGATTTCGTCTCTGGACTGGACATAAGATGAATACCAATGGAGAGAATCCAACAGAGAGGCACTCTATATCTTCTCTATGATTTTCACATAGACGAACAAACGGTCCTAGTAAGGAAATCCATTTTTCTGATGCATCTAAGATGTAAAACTTCATACTCTACGAAAGAGGATTCATTTCTTTTAGTTAGTTTATATAAATACATTTCTGACATTTCGATCTGAATTTTACTAATACCATGAAAATCTCCTTCCCCATGCATTTCATACGGGCCTATGTTTCTCATATGCTCTCATCAGAGTCGAGTTCAACAATCGCCTTTGTCGCTAGGAGACGGGTTGTTTATAACATCGTCATTTCACAATATTATCATTTATTTTATCATAATGCTTGCTGTATCGAATGGGAAACGATTTTATGCGATCAAAACAAGAATCTCTATTCAATTGTCCTTCTTTTGACGTTTGTCTCGATATTTTAGGACCATTATTTCTTGTGTGATATTGTAAAAGTAATGAAGCCTGCAAGAGATGTAAAAGAACTTTGCATGAATTTCTTATTGTAGCTCTCTGACTCTATGGAATGGAATTGGTGATCATTAGGATCATAAAAAAGTAGCTCATTATTTGCGAGGGAACTGTTTTAAAAATGTGCAAAAGTTGAAAACTGAGCAACTTCTGTTTCTTGAAATAATTTTTTGAACAAAAGCTTTATGGGAAACGTTAAAACCTCATCTTTTTATGTGATATAGCAGATGACAAATATAATATGGTCGATATAGACTAATAGTTTGGAAAATTTCTCTTAAGAAATCCATTTTATACTTGTATTTTCTGTGTGAAATACTACCAAGTTTTTTCTTCCATAGGTTTTGAAATGTAAAATACATAATTAAAAAGTCGTTTTATGAAATAACCAATAAAAAAAAACGATACTATACTAAGAAACTCAGCAAAAATAATAGCAATCGAAGTTTGTTATTTTGACTAATTGTTTATTTGACTTAAACAGTTACACAGTTACAGTATTTGACTTAAACAGTTTTAACACTTAAAACAGTTTCTACTTGGATTAATATTTGTTCACTTAATTATTGCTTTAGGCAGTCGTTTCTTTGATTTTTGTTTCAACCCGACTTGTTTCTATTGTCGTTTTGAACCAATTGTTGTGGTCGTTTATTTAATTATCACTCTAATAATTATTGAATTAATCGTACAGATATGATCTATGTCTTAGTGCCCTTCGCATCATTAATTCCGTGTGAGACAGAGTATTTTTAAAACCACATGGAAAATATCCGTACCTAAAATAAACCTAGAGGTCTTTTCAAAATTTCAGAAACCTTTACAAATTTTAACATTGCGTTTGATTTTTTTAAACCTGGAAATTCAAAACTAATGGTTAAATTCACACATCATAGGTGTTACATATAGCAGCATTTCCGTCACGTCCGAGCATCACTTAAAAGTGCATTAGCAGACCTAACAAACGGATTCCCTGATGAGTTGTCCCTTCTATTACATCTCATTGGATTCCACCAATTCGCTTCGTTGATTTGAGAGATGCAGTTCGTCACATTCAGATGTGATTCGCATTCTTTTTATCTGATCTTGTCATGGATCCGTAATTAAGGTGACGATCCATTTCAAATGATTTCTTTAATGGAAGTATTTCTATTGCATTGTGACGGGTGTTTTATTTATGCAGAAACATCGCATATTACTATGTAATTAATATCTGTGGAAATTTAAAGTACGGTTGAACCTTCGAAACTAGCGCCATGTTTTCCATATTTATCATTTATTCAATTAGTATTGGTAGTAAGATAGCTTGAAATAAAAATATATTTTCCATAATACCAATTACTATTGCAATTAGTTAAGACTAGTTGTTGTAGAACTTTAGCAAGTTGCAAGAATTGCATTATTTCCTGTAATGAAGTTCTACCAATTAACAGCTAACTCAATTGATTATAAATTAAGCATTGCATAGATTTGGACTATAAAAGTAAATATTTGTTCATGATCATATTTTCCTTGATAATCTACAATATTGTTCTGTTCTTGTTGTTAAAATTTCATGCTTTAGCGGAATCATTTTAGCTCTAGAAATAATAAAATGAATGCCCAAGGGAAAAGGTTCCATTCAGAAATTATGGAAACATAAAGAATTCATTCGGTTTTGATTATCGGCGGAAAATAAGCTTAATTGCTCTTTTATCTTGGTTATTCTATGCACTGTTGAATTAAATTTCAATAGCAGTCCATATACATCTTTAATCATACAAAAACATAAAGTTTATAGTAAAGATACTTTATTTAATTTAAGGAATTTCATAGAAATGAAATTTCAAGTAGTGCTTACATGTTTAAACAAACATAAACATAACAGAAATTTATCTAAATATAACTCATTCAAATTTCAAACAGCTTATAGTACAGGTAAATCGACTTTTTGGTTACTATTTTGTGTATAGTTGTCCATTGCCTATCGTGCGACCTGCAAAATTTATTGATAAATTTCTTCTGTTTTAAAATCACATCTACTACATCCCTTATGCATTTTTTTAATTGCCCAGTTATATAAACTTCGTATACTTTTTACATGGTTAATTTTTGTAGTTTTTGAAATACTTTTCATCGTATCTGCATCTTTTACAGGCTTTTCACATCATCTCTTGTATTTGAGTCTTGTTTTTTTATGTCTAGTGGTGAATATTTCATTGCTACTTTTTAGATCCATTGATTCCTATCTAATCCATTGTGCTTTCACAGTTCATTGTTACCTCTCCTTTCCATTGTTTTCTTTGTACAGTCCTTTCTTCGCTTTCTCATTTCAATTGTTACTTTTCCAACCCATTGTTAGCTGTCCATCCATTGTCACCTATCCAAACTATTGTTGTTTGCCCATTGCATTTGTTACTTGTCCATCCCATTGTCGCGTATACAATCAATTGTTGAATACTCATCTCGTTTGTTGTGTGTCCAACCCCATTGTTGGTTAACCAAGCCATCATTGTGCTTCTTAAACCTTTAATCTTTAAAGCTTTTCCCGCTGAACCCAACTCCTTTCTAGTTTATTTTTATTGCTATTTCTGCTAACTTCTAGTTTATTTTATATCTTGGCGTTTATTCTCAGTTTATATAAGATAGAAAATACACAACCTATTCGAGAAATTACGCGACATCTTGATTCCCGTACCTGAGGTTGCAGTTTTCGAGGCCAGACGTCAAAGATATTTCGCGAAATTATAGCAAGAACGGATTGATATTGCTAGTCTCTCTTTCCTGATAGTATTAGGCACATATATCAGATGGTTAACTAGGGAGTTCGGTATTTTCACATCCCCTGTCATACGCCATATTGCGGAGTATTAATGTAAATGTACATCGCCCATATATTGGTATAAGGGAGCATAGGATTTACCTTTTCTAAAATAAAGGTTCCTTTATTATATAAAATTCAAAGATATTCATAGCTCCATTGCGGTAATCCTTCTCAATGGGATTCCATTGCATAAAAGGTTGGCCATCTCTTGAATTTTAAAGCAAAGAAGTGGAGGAATTAATCCAGAGTTCCTTTCGAAATCATCGCGTCATTCATCCCGAGATAATTCCTTTCTGTCAGTGAAATCCTCCCTTGTCTCCCGTGGCAACGCCTTTCTTTCCATCCTTTCCCCTCTTGACCTCTTCCTCTTCTCACCAGAAGCTCTCCCATTGTCCTCTTCTCCCACCACTCCAACAAATGCAGACCGTTGGACAGTTACGCAACGGACATTCGCGTCCGTCGGACAATTAATAGCACTTTTGGGTACCGGACAATTGTGTCCATGGGACTTTTGTGTTCCAGACCATTACATCCCGGACAATTGTGTCCCGGCCAATTACATTCCGGACAATTTCTTCTCTCGACTCGTACAATTGCGTCCAGGACAAATGCGTCCCGGAGAAATGTGTCCCGATTACGTTCCTATACTTTATGCAATGCATTAATTGCGCTAATACAGTATATCGAAATACTGAAAATGATACGTAGAGATAGAGATTCTATAGTTAAAATAGAGAGGACTCCGCAACCAAGTTTATAATATACCCTTTTTTTAAGAATTTTGTGTAGGTTTAGTTGATAGGACAGAAAACGCTGATATGATATCATTTAATTATTATACGTAGCGTGTTTCTTCAGCTACGCTATGTAATTACGTAATCATATTGTTTTGATGGTGTGTGAAGAGAGTGAAGCCCCGATAATACCTGTTTAGAAATAATATATAGAGGATTATAATAAATATTCCGCTCATCAAATCAATGTTAGACTTAGTATGTTCTGGCACGTTAATCTTGCAGAAATCAAGTTGTCCTAGGGATTCAATAGTCCTAGTCGAGGGACTTGTAAGTCCTTAGGGCACCAACCGGACGAATATCGCTGAGAAAGGAAGAGATTTCTAGGTCTAATCCTCTTTCTGCTCAAATCTTTCCTCATCACTATCCTCTCCAAACTTGAGTCCGCCGTGCAAACTGTGGAAATGAAAGAAAAGGGAATGCACGCGTGACGGGGCATTCTGATCCAAGTGACCCTCGCAATTAAGGTCCTATGAAAACTTTCTTTGTTTAAAATGAAGTGCGTCAATGTTTGAACGTAGTACTTGGCGTTTGTTAAATTCTTAAACAGATTCACTAAAACCCGTTTAAGACGCCATCTTACTATTATGCGGTTTTATCTCACTCTCGGTCTCTAGCATACGAAACTCATGCTATAGATACCGCTTAAGACGCTCTGTTACTTGCTTAAGACGCGGATGTTTCCCGATTAAATGCAACTCACTCGATAGACCAAAAAAATTACGTCATCAATGTCGTCTTGTATCATCTGTATTTTGTACGAAGGTCGGAAACTTTACGTATTACAATTAAGGTCGTGTCTCCATGAGATATTTATTCCCCATGCGGTCACTCGCTACCATGGATTCAGGCTCACCATTGAGGATTTAAATAAATGTTTGGCCATATATTTCATCCACGTTATATTTCACTCGGGACAGAGCTTTGTAAATACGATAAGAATTGATTAATGGTAAATATTATTGAAAAATATACAAATAGAAACACCTAATTGGCCTTATGGGAAATTTTATAAATCATTTGAATCTCAAAGGAATCCTTAAGTCAGGAAACATTTATTTTTAGTCATAACTTTTAGCTTCATGTAAATTTTTTACCTAGAGTGGTATTTTCCTAATCATTTGATTATGGTCTTAATCAGACCCTGATTTAATTATACGTTCCTGATCCTATAGTCTAAGGAAGATCAGTATGGAAAGTCTTTGAGATGAGCCAATCTCAGATAAATATAACAAGGTGTTAAAACTATTAGAATCGTGAATCTGAAAAGTCAACCTGCATCTTTAATTAGATTCTACTAGAGAAGACTTTGGGATCAAAATTTTCCATTCCCTCTCTTTTACCTTAGAAGTCACGATGGTGACTCAGCTTTTTTTAGTAATTACTCGGATTAAGCTAAGAAACTTTGTCCGATAAACTTTTGGGATTATGCAGATATGGAAGAATCCTGGGTCCTCAGAACTTTGCAAAAGGGAAAGGAAATCCTTGGGTGAAGACCAAATATAGCATTCTCCTGCGTCGATTTATTTTATAGCGGAAAAATTTTGGTTAAGGGAAAGAATATGCCGGGAACAGACGAGAGTTTAAGCAAACAAAAAGGAAAGAGAGTGACTTCTGTTTGCTCGGGAATATTTAGTGCCAAGGAAAGATTTTCGCCTTTCTAAATTTGGGATGATCTCACTCACGCCCAGTGTTCCAACAGTCTCTTGACCGATAAAATTTTAGAGCAGTTAATTTGATTAAAAACATATTCAACCGGCATCAATTTAACTGAATCAGATACTTAGGGAAGCTCCTACGACAGACAAATCTCAAAGATCTTTTTTTTTGATATTTGAATTAATTTTATTATAATATTTATTATTATAATAAAATTAAACTGTTTACTAATTTTATTGTATATATTTATTCATTATCTATATTATATAACTTAAAATAACAGCCTTTACACATCCTTATTAAAGTATCAAATATTATTTAATATGAACTTCAAATTGTTTTCCGGAATTTTATTTTATTTTAAATTTCAATTATTGTGAAAATAGTCAACAAGTATTCTGTGGCATTTTGCAACTAATTGTGGTCTATTCCAGAAAGGAAAGATATGTAAATAATGTAACGGTATTTAAATAATTAATCTACGTTAACTTTTTTTCTTGATCTAATGCCGTAGAATGTCGAATTTTTTCCTCCTAAAACGATTTTGAAAAACGAAATTTTCTTTGTATGTGATCTATTTCATTTTGTCAGTGTTCTTTTAGTTATGATAGATTTGTGGTTTTCTGTAGAGTAATTGAAATCTTTTCAGCCAAAGATTCGTTCTCAGTCAATCGAAGCAAATATTTTCTTATATATGGATACCCATATTTACAGAATAGGGTGAAACCCGCTAAAGACGCTATCGTATTTAATAACCCACCTTCAGATGCTCTGCTAACCACTTATGAGGCTGGTTTTTCCCATCTCAGATACACTGAAACCCGATTTAGCCAATCAGCCGCCTCATTCGATAGACAAAAATTGATTGAAAACTAGAATTCACGATTTAGAACAATCATAATCCAATTGGACATAGATTTATTGTAGACGCTGATTATAGTTCTAAGATAGAGCGATCTTCCCATCAGTTACGTTTCAAGGCAATTTGCTAGATTAAAAAGAATAAATCCGAAGATAGCAATTTAGCTGAAAGCGGTGTTTTCTTGTTGAAATAAAATCTTTTGGAAAAAAGTTTTTCTTCTTTCTTCTTCTTCTTCTTCTTTGAAGATCTTCATCGTCACATCCTGCTTTTGACGCGAATTTCACTCTATCCCCTAAAGAGCGTCTTAAGCGGATTTAAACCCTATGAAACAGTGAAATTAAACCGAAAGGAAACCTTTGGATCCGTAAGAAATTTGCCCACGCCGCGGAATGTTTTCATAAGACGAAAAGATCGCTTGAAACGTCGAACGCTGAGTGATTCATAAAATTCTCCTAATTCTAGTGAGAGATATCCTTGAGGCGCTTATAAAAGGGTCGCCTTGGAAACCGTCTCGGACGCGTTGAGAAGGAAACACAAACGTCTCCTTGGGGATGTAAGAGTGTTGTAATGAAGGAATTTAAGCATTTCTTTGGAAAACTCCGTGACCTTCCGTATTAACACCTGCTGGTAGAGACCCTTCCTCCGCTTCACTTCATCCTCTCCTTTGACCTCAGAAAACCCTCTTTTTCATTCGTGATCCTTACTTTCCTTTTTTAAACATCTCAGAGTTTCATCTCCCTTTCTTTTAGTCGGATTCGAGATTACATCCTGTGTAAATTTTGGGTGGAATGAAAGAAAGCCTTGCTCAAGACGGCATGATAAGGATTAAATCGGAAAAATACTCGTTCCGCGAGAAAATGCAAGGAAATAGCTTTTATATAAATTTGTAGTCATAGTGGGTTGTAGTGCATTTGAAGACTGGAAAAATCCGCGTCTTAAGCGGGTATCAGAGCGTCTTAAGTGTATTATCTGTACAATGTGTTTTGTGTTAAAGGGACAGAGAGCAAACAGCGTCTTAAGAGGGAGCATCTTAAACGGGTTTTACTACATTTTCTCAATCAATTATGGCTGCAATGTCATTTAAGTAAAACACCTAACGGACACATCTCCTAACCTCTTCTTAGTAACGGACAGTCACCAAGGTACCGAGACTGTCCTTTTAAAAAGGAGTTTCACTATATTTTATTACCTTTCCGTGGAGAAAACACTATATTTTCCATACTATAAGTCTCAGGTTCCATTACTGTTTATTCACATAAACTTCTATATGGGATGCACGCAAAGGTTAATGTCATAGCTAGTTGGATTTATTTCTCTTCCTAAATTAAATCAGAATTAAGATTCACATAAAACTGAGAGCAATTTAATTAGAATGGAAATGAATTTCTTGATTTTCTTCATTGAGGGTTTTTTTATACTAGAAATTGAGATATTTTTCGCGAAGCATACCAAAATTTCCAACAATACACAACCGTTTGAAAATCGCTGTCATAGCAACCACAAATTATTGTTTCAGTAAAACTTTTCGTAACGGACAGTTTCATGATTTATTGATTAGAAATATTTCATGATTTGAGAGTTAAAAGATACCCTTCTTCAGCGGACATGACAACGGACATTTCCCAAGTAACGGACAGTTACCAAGGCAACTGCCCATTGTAGGGGGATTTCACTTTTTTTAGTTTTCGTTGAAGGAACTCTTTAAGAATACCTGGATAATTACCATTACCTGGATTACCTTCTATTTTGATTGCGTGCTCGTTAGCTGAAGATATTTCAGGAGAGAGAGAGAGAGTGATCTGGGAGAGACTGAATGGGAGTGAGTTCATTGGGTACAGATAGGGTTTTAATTGCTCACGTGATTAGGAAGGAGATCACACAGGATAATTCCTTATCACCAAAAAGAAGATAGATGGATCTTCTCCCAAGAGACTTAACACCCTCGAAACCATCTAACTGGATGGCCAATCTGCCACTTAATCACAGACTGAGGGAGAAAATCATTCCAGATTTCTCATTTCAGAAGATTCTGAGATGTCTTAGCGCGAAACATGCAATACAGTTCGATATTCTATACACATCAACATTCTAATTCTTGTATGCATGTATAATACACATGATAGACTTATATCATAATGAATATATATATATATATATATATATATATATATATATATATATATATATATATATATATATATATATGTAGACTGAGTTTATAACTTCTATCAGGATATGATGTAATTGGGGTTAAAGACTTTAATCATATTATTAATCAGATTTTCTTGGTCTTTTAAGGGATGAACTGCGAAAAAGACTTAAAATAATTATTTAATTCTAAGTGATTTATCATTATTATAAGACGATCCATCAACAAAGCAATCTCAACACAAATTATTATTATCATTTCACATTTAATTATTAACTAATTATTATTACATAATTATTAATAATAATTATTAACTAATTATTAATTAAATTAATGTATTAAATAATTAAATAAATTCAATAATTATTTTACATTATATATTGTATATATACATATACATTATATGTATATTAGATTACATATGCACCAGTGAGACACAGTGACATAGTTTTCAACTGATCTGCATATAGTTCACTACTCATTTCGGTTAACAGTACTTGTATAATTTTATTGGAATAAAGGATAAGATAATAATTAATAGACCAGAGAAAATAAGTATCATATCCCTTGCAAGGAATGCAGGATAAGCTATTGTCAACCTGAATTCAGCGTTGCTATGTTAGCCTGGGTATCTCCATGGAATCAAAACAAAGATAGCTTAGGCTGTCTCGGGACTTAGCCTACTTTGACTTATAGGAGAAATCGAGCTATGAGTTGAACAAATCCAATACTTTTATCTCAAGGGAAAAATATGAAAGGGAAGATATTAAGGAAGGGGAGAAAATAGGAAGTGGACAATACATGTTGATCATATAAAGGCCAAATAAATTATTGAATTAACAGTGGGGATGGGGAATTTCTTCACTAAGATGACAAAGTCTGGGGTGAACGACCTTTTTCTAAGGGAACGTCTGCTTCTCCTTAAATTCAATAATCCTCATGGAGAAAAAGGCAGGGTATTTTGGTATCGGGGAAAGAAAGGGTCGTGTGGCAGTTAGAGACAAAGAATTTAGGGCTAAAAGATGAGAATTACGTGATGTTTTCGATTTGAGTACTCACGTGAGTGGTTTAAGGTAATTCACGTGAGTGGTTTAAGTCAGTGCTTAAAGAAATAGTAACTTATCCGAAATATTTCGATCAAACCAAAAGCGCTGTCATTTTTTGGTTAACTTTTTACAGTAGAACTTCTCGTTTTCCATTGATCTGTTGTATTACATTCAGCGCTAAGATTCAACGGTAAAATTTAACAGTAGATTTTAGGGGAATAGATATATTAAAATGGCATTAATTCAAAAGAAAAGTGAACTTTTAAAGTAGTAATGAGAATTAGTGAGGCATTGAAATACAAAACAAATTAATCGCAGCAAATTATTTTATTACTTCTATACTTACTAAGAGACAAAGGAATGAATCCAAGCGCCGACAGCGGCAACCGTCTAGGGCGATTCCCGGGAAAAGGATAATGGCTTAGCGGTCACCAGTTATTCAGAATCCCAAATGCGCATTTCGAAAGCAATGCTTCCATGATCACAGGGGGTCCAATGCTGAATGTGGAGGAAGAGTGGAGTGTGAGGTATTTGTAACTGTTTGTCGTGGGAGGGGTTTTATGGGGGTGGGGTTTTTCTGGGGGTTTGTGACGTACGTGTGGAAGGTGAGTAGCGAAGAGCGATGGGGTGGGGTTTTTTCCTAGTGACGTACGGGAAGGAGGTGGGGAACGGAATTTCCGGGATTAGGGTCTTTTAAGAAGCAGTGTCCAAAAGAGAGTGTAATGAAGAAGTTGGGATAGGCCCATCGTCGGCATTCATGAGTTTCCCTTTCTTTTGATGTATGAAAATGCTCTCATAAGCATCGAGTTTTGAGTTATTCTGTATTGATTTCTTTAATTTTAAATTGTCTAAATTAATCCTGTGATTGTGTTCTTGTATGTGTTGCGCTACGCTTGATTTATTAATTTGGTTGTGTCTAAAATGAGCTAAGTGTTCTTTGAATCTATTCTCTACTTTTCGTTTCGATTGCCCTATGTATATTTTATCACAATCTTGGCATGAGATTTCATAAATGCCCGATTTTTGTGTTGGTGTCGTAGTGTCCTTGGGGTTATGAAGGAGGTTAGATAGTTTGTTATTATTCACAAACACCGGAGTAAAATTGAATTTGGAGAAAATGTTTTTCAATTTGTTGCTAGTTCCCGGGTCATAGGGGAGTTTTATGAATTTGTGTTTTTTGTCCTGAGATGAAGTCAGAGTTGTGTTCTGTTTTATTTTGAGTTTATGTTTGTGTTTCCTGAGAATGTTGTTAACCATGTTTTGGTCGTATCCGTTTTGTTTTGCGATATTTCTGATGTGGTTTAATTCTTTCTTGAAGTCTTTTTGTGAAAGCGGTATTTTTAAAAGTCTGTTGATCATGGAATGGAATGGGGCTAATTTGTGTGAAATATGGTGATTTGAGTCAGATGGTATGTACATTGCCGTGTGAGTGGGTTTACTATATATATTAAATTCGAGCTTATTTTGTGATCTAGTTATTTTTAAATCCAAGAAGGGGAGTGTACCATTTGTTTCCTCTTCGGCGGTGAATTTGATAGATTCGAATTGTTCATTAAGTTTTTCTAAGAAATCAGTGGTGTTGCATTTTGAGGTGTCAAAAATAGCGAAAATGTCATCGACATATCTGAACCATGTTTTAGGGAAATAGTCGAATTTCTCTCTGCACTGTTTTTCAAAATAGGTCATGAATAAGTTAGAGAGGCAGTTACCCATTGCGCTTCCGTTAGTTCGTTTGTAGAATTTTCCTTCGATTTGAAAGAAATTTTGGTTCATGCATGTTTTTGTTAAGAGGATATATTCTTTGATGACTTCGGGGGATAGGTTTTGTTTTGATAACCAATCTTCAAGGAATTGATAAGTGATGTCTAAAGGGATGCTGGGAAAAAGAGACTTCACATAGAAGGAAATAAGAATGTCGTGTTCTTTTGTAGAGATATTTTTAAGAAGGTCTACTAAATGGTTTGTGTTTTTAACGTTAGACTGTTGATCGAGGGGCCATTGTTTGAACTGTTCGTTAAGCCATTGAGATAAGTTGTAAGTGGGGGAATTAGCCAAAACTCGCTATTTTGTTCCTACGCTCTTTTCTTGAAAATAAAAATCTTTTTTCTCTATTAAAACAATTATTTAAAAAGTTTCACTTTCTAAATTTAGTTCTTAAAAACTAAAATTTTAAAATGGAAATCTTTTCATTAATTTTTTACAATAAATTTTATTCATGAATTTCGTGAAATATAGATCACAATAAAATTTTGTTCATGCATTTTCATGAATTTTTGAAATTTAGTTAAAAATTTTTCCTGTTGTCTATGTTATCAACATTCTCTAACTTCATCAAAGTCCTCAGCAACTTGATCGTCCGCTTCACTTGATACCTATAAATACCTCATATCATTCTGAAATACTTTCCCCAATCTATACCTCAAATTCAAAGGCCTTTTCACCTCTTCCTTCACGAAATTCCCCGCACTTCAGGCCTTAATAATTACGACTTTCTAATTTCAAGGGTAATGCCTCTCCACGTAGGCGACTATCTTCATTAAACCTGCCGTTTCTGAAGAGAACTCTAGACGAAAACTATTCCTTTTCTACAATAGGAAAGTTCCTTTTGTTAAACTTGGGTATCTCTTGAATCATAAATGCATGGGTCGGGAAACTAGACGAATCTCAAGCATATACAGCGAATGGGTGTGAACTTAGAGGATAGATTCTTGTCTGCTTATAATTATGGGAAGAAAGTTCCTTAGGTTCACTGCTGCGGCGAAAACTACACGTTGTTTTCCTTTATGCTTGAAGTTGTCCATACAGTAAAACCCGTTTAAGACGCTATCCCTTAATACACGGTTTTCTCTTGATCTTCATCCTTTTATCACTATATAGATGGTTAAATTGACGCTTAATAAATATAAATATGTATATTAAGGTGATTATTACATAAGACTAGTAAGTATCCCCGTTAAAAAGATAAGGAACCAAGTTTAACTTAAATACTATTTAACTATTATGTACATACTTTAGATATGGGATAATATAAGGAAAGATATGGCCTATCTTTCCTCTATATTCGCATAAAATTCGAACTTATCAATTGATACTTAGTCATCAGGGTAATTGGTTGTTTATAACCGCAACATTGTACTAATTATTCGTATATTTTGTTCTTATTCTCGCAATTTGGAATGAAAAACGATATTATATGACAAAAGTATGAATATTTATCAAATTATGTCTCTTTTAGTTCTTGTATCTATTTTGTAGGACCGTTTTATCTGATTTAATTGTGCTAAAGGAAGGAAGTCTGCAATTGATAAAAAAGAACATTACGTGCATTTCTTATGAGAATATTTTCGAGTCGTCTAAAGTCGAACCAAGGATACTTCTGGTGGAAAATTATCGATATGATTTACGTTAATGATCTTCTAATGAATCTACATGTTTCATATTTCTATCCCGTCAGGAAATTCGTGACATTAATTATCAAAATATTTTTAATCTATTTCTTACGTGTGTGACTGAAATAGGATGAATAAATATATAAAGGTAAAAATATTGACTCAATGGTGATTACTATTTAAGATTAACGTTTTAACTTAAAGTTTGGGCAACTCTTGCATTACAGTACGCGTCTTGCACATTGAAAATCACATCTTCAAATACGCGAAATATCGCCTTCCTTGATGTGTCTCTTTGATGTACAGCAGACTTGTTCGCTTTGCCGAGATTTCCTCATACTTCTTTCAAATTCTTTTCGAGCGTTCTCTGTGACCCCAACACATCAATCTCCAAAACCATCAGCTCTCAAGCGAAACATCTGCAGACGTAACCTTTTTTCCTTGACGAATAAAACTGCCCTCTGTGATACTTTTCTTACTCGCAGGTTCCGAAGTATTAAGAGATGTTTCAATCACTTTTTGCATCTTTTTTATTCATTTTGAAGACCCCTTATTTCACACGGATTCCTTTTCTTATATGCTCAAAGGTTTGCGACACTCCTCAGAACTTTTATGGCCAACTCTTAACACTTTTCATGCACAACATATGAATTGCGAACCGATATCAGCTTATAATATATTACTGAAGAGATTTTTCATTCAAAAACTTTCATGCACAATACACAGTAAAACCCGGTTAAGACGCTCTTCAAAGAACCAAGTGATCAGCGCTTTTAATTGGGATAGTGTTATAACCAGGTAACGATAATTTTGTGTTTCTTTTATAATTTTGTGTTTTAATTATAATTAAAAATGTAAATATAATTAAATTATTATTCAAATAAAACCTTATCTCATAAAACGAAAATGATGCTTCTTTAGCTTATTTTATTTAACAGCTGTAAATATTTGGACAGTCCTCGAAATATTGCTATAACACTGGTTCCATTTATCATATTTTTGATGGATGCTATGCTTTTTGCACAAATAGAGCTTCATAGTTACTTAATTTTAGTCATGTTCACCCTACAATTGAACACTTTTTTTACCAGTTGTAATATTATATACTACTATTAGGGAGGAATAACGAATTTCTTTAACAGCTGTGTTGAGAGAGCATCACGGTCTCTCCGAGATTGAGCTCAACAGATCACAAAACTCCCCTTTTCCTGCTATTTTTGATATGTTTTCATATTAAGATTGTGACGAAGGAAACACCGGAAAATTACTTTTTGCTCAACGTTCCGCTTTAAGAAAAAAGAGATACGAAGATCCATCTGATGATTCGTATCCGACATAAAAAGATTGCTCTGAATCGCGATGTTTTCGTCTTATGCTCACATCATTTTCCATTCAAAAGAAGAGACTTATAAGGAACCATTTTAGATACAAGGATAGGAGAGAGTATGGATACACAGATAATGCAAAAATTATTTGATGTATCAAATGAGGTTAGCGATTGCCTATAGCAGGTTTTAAGTGAATATCGAGACTATAGTAATCCGCGTCTTAACCGGGTAGCAGAGCGTCTTAAGCGGTATCTATACAATGTGTTTCATATGAAAGGGACCGGAAAAGTGAAAAAACCGTGTATTAAGAGTAAGCGAGAATAAGGATAAAAAAGACGAATGATTTCCACATTATGACAACCAGTCACCCTGACGACCAAGTTTCAATTGTTGGGTTCGAATCTTATGCAAATATGGAGGAATGATAGGCCCATATCTTTCCTGATATTATATCATATCTACAACATGTACATATTTTATTAGTTAAATTTAGTTTCGTCCTTTTTTGTCGGGGATAGATCACTAGTCTTATATAATAATCACATTTGTGTATATATTTATATCTTTATACAGTTAGATATTTATTAAGCGTTATTTTAACGATCTTTATATAGCGAGAAAAAGACTTGGATCGACAGAAAAATGGTTTATTGTACGGGATAGCGTCTTAAGCGGGAGAGTCTTTAACGGGTTTTACTATATGTGTATAAATAGTACTTTTTGGTTGATTTTTCCGAAAATATTCTTTTAGATTTACTCCAAAATCTCGTGAATGTAAGTTTTGGTTGAATTTTCCATAAACAAATTTGTAGAGTAACTCAAAATCACGCGAATATTTCCCTGCATTGAGCCATAAAAATTCCCCTTAAAAGATTCCCTAGATTTCCCCTCTAAATCCAAGCGTTCCCTTAAGGATTAAAAGCCCCTGAACCCTATCGAGTTTGACGAAAACTTGTAGAAGTCATCACGCGTGGATTCCCGGAATATCTTTGATTCTCCTCATTTGCACATCCTTCCCTTTTGGTTCGACATCCGCATAATCTCTTTAGAGAATCAAAATGCCTATCAAAATCTTCGCCCAACTTTAGTAGAAGCACTTTCCCAAATCCATTCTACTCGAGGATCGATTCCCCAAACACTCTCACCGTCTGTTACTCGTGAAATGGATCGTATTCCTGCACTTGACTCACTTTCTTTTTAGACTGGGGGAGAAAAACTGTTCTGGAGTTTGACGTCAACACTCTTGAGGAATTTCATGGGTCTAACTCTGTACTTTGTAGAGGATTGTGAAAGGAAGAAGGGTGTTTTTAGTAAGAGCTTGTACTTTTTGCTTCCTCTGCTCTTTGGACAAAATGGGACACACAGATTATTTCATTCATAGTAGTGGTAGTGTTTTTGAAGGTGCTTCGATGGCTGAGGTCATTTTGCACGTTGTTTCCCTCCGAGAATCGAGCCCGGGACTACTTTCTCCGAATTCGAACGCTCTGCCCACATAGATATCTGGAAGCCCTATTTTATTCTTTTAGAAATCTTCGCAGCTAATTATATTTCCGTTTACAGGATGAGAGAAAATTCTCAAGGTAAAATAGCGAAAAAAAGTCCGACGGGACCTGGAAATCGGACTTTTCTCAAATCTATTTGGTGCACATTATCTGATGCATACACCACCCTAATCCATTCCTTGTAGTTCAAAATTATGAGAGAGGACATTTTTTAATTTTTACTACAGCGTTAGTGAATGCTTCGTCGAAAATGACAGAGCTAAATTTAACGTATAATAAATGTACACTTTACTGCATACATTTGATCCTTATCATTGAACATTTAGAAGTAAAAATTCTACAGCATAGAGGGATATAGTTTTCGTTAGTGTGCAAAAATATGAATGAATAAAAACCACGGTCATCTAGAAACGGTGTGTTTTCGGTAACCAAGGTATTACTGTAGTCAACAAATAAGACGACAAGCGTAACTTAGCAACGATCGAAGCCAAAGATTTGGAAACAGAAATCGAAACAGAAAAATATTCAACAATCAGATCAGCTTCAATTGTTGCGTCACGGAGGCCTTGCATCGCACCGTTGCTGACCTTCTCGGTGGCCACTTCAGGCTTGGGTTTTGCAGGTTCGCAAGTTTCCAAAAAGGGTCTTTCCCTTCTCCCACACCCGTTTTGAATCCAGGTATCATTATTTTGTTAGCACCACTCCAAGGAGAGTAGAAACAGTTTATATTTTTTCTCTCGGAGAAAGTCTGCATGGAAACTCCGCGTCATAATGAACACCGCGACCGAGTTCTGCATTGTTTCGCACGCTGCCTTTCGCAAAATAAGGCTCGGAATGAACGCGAAAAATGGCGAGAGAAACTGCCGAGCGCGAAAACAAATGAAGCCGGGAAATGCGCACGAACTGAAAATAATAAAAAAAGTCGAAAATAGTTTGTGAATGAAATCCTCATGGATGGTGCAATTTTTTGTGTTTTCTACGAAACGCTGCGATAGAGATAAAAATACCCAGCCATTTCGCATATTCGGCGACAGTAGATAAATAGCATATTTTTTAAAAAAAAGGACATTTCCCGGAGTTGATTCAAAGCTTTGGAGTGGGCAAATATGACCGCTATTTTTGAAAAATATGCCATCAGTAGAGATGAGTCCATCGATTAGAATCATTGAGGCGAAAGGAAGAGTTCTGTCAAATGTTCCCAATCTCGGTCGAATTGGGCTAGTGAGATACGGGGACAGTAAGACAGTTCAAATTAAGTGAGCGTTTATACATGTGAAATATCATATCAGTATAAAGAGGAACAAATGTCTCGAAATACATGTCAAAAGATGAAAGCTGCGGTTGAATTTAAAAGACTTGTTTTTACATTTTGGAAATGTTTTGTTCCCAATGTTCTGAATGAGTGGAATATTTTTCATCTTTATTTTAGTACATTATAGAGGAAACGGTACCTTTCATTTACTTTTTCCTCAGTGTTTTTCATAGCTGTGATGGTATGAAAGCTACTGAGTTATGAGTGATGCTGAATAATGACATTAATTTCTGTCTCCGCTTGTTTCATGCTAGAGTTGATCATAATATCATTCTAATGCACTTACGTGGAAATTATCCGCTCTTTGCAAAATGGTGCAAAGGAAAACTAACTGCTCTATTTCCTTTATTTGGATATTATTTTTCGGTATTACAGACCAATCCGTCTCTAAATCAGCCGAAAATGAATGCCCATTTCGTTTAACTTTCTCGGAAGCAACAGAATACAATTCAGCACGTCTGAACGGAGGAGGAGGAGATTCCTCTGTAATTAAAGCAGATTGGATTGAGTTGGGAAACTGTCTAGATGACGCTGATGAGCCTTCAACTTGTAATTGCGATAGATTGGCATAAAAAGTTCGCACTACACCGGTAAAAAGCAATGAAAGTTATATGAAGTGAAAGGTATTCCTTGCTTGTAAGAACTAAATGAAGCTATCTCTCACGTTAAATATCCAATAAAGTTTTATTCGCCGCACATATGAAGTGATTACAAAATATTGAAATTAGCCATTGTTAGTTGGCTTTGCCTTGATCCAATAAACAGGCAATGAATCTATGAAATTTTTCACAGCAATCACGATTTTAAATACAGAATGGAAAAATGGAAATATTAAAGCGAATTAATTAATTTATTATCATATATGCTTCCAGTAGAATTTCTTCCATTTGCAGCCCCAACTATTATCTATGAGCAACATTATTCAAATCCCTCACACCAGACGTAACTCAGGTAAATATTCCAAAAATATTATCACTATCTACAGACAGTATCACAGCATTACATCAACACATCTACTTGGTAACCCCACCAAAATGTGTACAACACATATATCCTCTAATCACAAAACCTAATTCATAGTCAGTTTATAATGTTAATTTTCAATCATTTTCAGTTGAAATATTCTTAACTGTAAAGAGCAATCATTTTTATATGTACTGTTAAAATACTTTCGATGATAGCAATGATATGTGGAGATATATTTCAGGTCTATGTAATTAAAAATTTTCTTTATAGCGTCTTTAACGGGTTTTAATGTATGTTTTAAAATATAGCGAATAGCGAACATATTCAGAATGTAAGAACCGTGTCAATAATGGCTCTACCTCCATAGACTTGCTCCATTAGTCTAAGACGTTTCACCGACATTGTTAACCAGACGTTTCACCGACATTAGTTTGAAGCACACATTTCACCGACACCCAGCCATACCGATACCTCAGTTTCTATTATCATCAAACACAATGATGACATATTATGCATGGGTGAGAAATTAAAGTTAATTAAGCAGAGGTGGCTAGATTATGGTAGAAGATCTGTCGTATTTTGATGTTTATCCTGTAAAAAACATTGAATTTCGAGTCAAAATTATAATCTTATCAAATCAACGCTTTTAATTCGCTGAATCCATTGGTTTAAATGCGGTGTCATCCGGAAGCTCTGAATATAAATTTCCGGGAATATTTATATAGGATTTTTTTATGATGATTTTCATGTCATTCCTCACGTGTTTGCATAATTAACTGAATAATTTGCATAATTAATTGAATTTTCTCATTGCATATCGCGCGAAAGTCGATTAGAGTTAGCAGTAGGTGAATGATAAGCCGAAATTAGTTAAAAAGTTTCATATGAATGCATTGATACGAGTTTTTTCATCTGATTTGTATGTACCCATCAGAAAGCGAAGTCATCGGATTATTTTAAATTCTATACGTGTGATATGTCATACCTCGAAACCACAGCTGAAATTTGTTGAATTTGCGACTTTTTAAGCCTAGGATATCAGTCATTGAATTAATTTATCTATCATTGTGATAAATATTTGATTGGCATCGTGAATCATGGGCTATCATTTACGTTTAACATTCACGATCACGAATTAATAACAAAAATAATCACGAATTAAGCATAATGATTCATGTGTATTGATTACTATTTAAGTAATTAATCACGTATTTGAAGCCAGCATAGATTTAAAACAGCTAAAAAAGGAGATAAGCTCGATTCTTTAGTTTATATTATTGTCAAGAGAGTAGTTTGTTACCATCGTAACTTCTTTTGCAACGATAACAGTTGTATATATTTATTTATTTTGTATTTTACGCAATAATTTAAGAATATGAACAAGAATAATTTACAAAATACACAATTATTCATATAGAAATAGAAAGTAGAGACGATAGACTGACCCTGTCGAATGATTAAGTTAGAATCATGAAATGGTGCGACGACAGGCAATTCGAGCTTAATATAAATAATGCTCAGTATTTAACTTCTTCGAAAGAAAATCTTTTTTCAATTATAAGTCATCTAGCCTCCTAGAAAAGAAACTTATCAAAAGCTAATTCGGTGAGATATCTTGGAATAACCTTCACTAATAACTTAAGATGCGGTACCTATATCCATAATAAATCAGCAACATCAAAGTCTTCTAGTGACGAGGCGAGTGCAGTGTTTATAGTTTTAGCGGGTTTAGGGAATTTCTAACGGGACCGGTAATCGAACCCAGGATTTATCTTGGAGGTAACTTTAGCCAACCAAGAACATTTTCGCAAACGGAACTTTGTAGGCAAGGGCATTCCTGTTTTATAAGCCTTTTTTCATGTTCTTCCTTCGTTGGGATTTATTGGGGTGCACGCCCTTATGTGCTAAGGTACTCTTCTTTGAGTTATAGCTGAGGATGAACATGGTTGTTTCCCTGGTTTCTTCGTGCGAATGTCATTTGCGAAATGAGATCGAGTGCCGAGGCGATATCCGAGTGCGAATGTGTAAATTCGCTACATGTTTTACTATATTTTAAAAATTAAGTTTTATTATATTTAAGTTTTTTTTTTAGAAAGGTATAAACCTCTCTTCATGTGGGTGTTCTCTCTCCTGCTGTAGGGTCTATTTCGCTAACATAGGTTTTTAACTCACAGATTAGTTTTCTTAAGCGCAGTTCTTTCAAGCTATCTCTTTATTTAACTTTAATATGACGAAGGATTTAGGTGTAAAATGACCCTTTATTTAGCCTCAATATCTCTGGAATAAAGATGTTTTATTGTTATTTGATGAAAAACATTTTTCGTATATTTTTACCTTATTATTTGCTTTCTTTAAATGCCGTAACAAGCCTCGAACCCTTATCAAGCTGGTGCCTTAACCATCGCGCTAACAACTCCTTTGTAAATGAGAACCAATTATTTTTACTGAAGTAGAGTACACCAATTAAGATAAATACCTGCAGGGAGCCAACGACTGAGGTATTCGAGGCGATAAATTCCCTCGAAATTAGGAATGAATCGACTTCGTAAAAAATTGAGATTCCCCTTTTACAGTTTCCGAAACCAATTTATTCAACTTTCTCCCGAAGTAAACGAGCGATAGTTTTAACTTTAACTCATTTGGACCCCCCGCAGGGAGAGGATTCAATTTGCAATTTAAAATGTCGCCCAAGTTCTCTTCCGTTGATTGCCAAAGGGGTGTCCGATTGGTTTATTAGGTTTTCCACGAGGTAATTGATATATCGCCCCCCAGATATAGAGGCGTTGATAATTTACGGGTGTGAAGGAGATAAAGTTTGTTACTGTGTTTCCGTGGAATTGGTGAAAGATACTGAGGAATTCCAAAACTAGACACTGCATCTAATTTCATAAAGTGAGGTGTGTGTGTGTTCGCCTAAAACTCGAGAACCATAAATTGGACTACTTTCAAACTTTCAAGATTGTTATGTATAATCCCTGCGCAGATAATAGGCTACGTTTTATTTACCTGAAGGTCCCCAGTTCAAAACCAGAACAGGAAAACCGTTCTCATTAGAAATCCACGTGAACTTCACTATTATCGGTTGAAGGCTATATTTCTTTTACAAAATTTAATTTGAAATAATAGTCGTACGAAATGGAGACCAGCACCAGATGAAAACGAAAACCGGTATCAATTCGTTTACGATTTTGAGTTCCCAAGAATTTTCTTTCTAAATCTTACATTTTTAAAATTATCATAAAATTCTAAGTTAATTCATCATTGAATATATTCGTATGTGTCTGAGTTTTCCTCGCAACTTCTTTTGCCCTTAACGATTGAGAATAAAGTATTTGTTTCTTCCCATTGTTGAGCGGCTTCCTGCCATTGTTGACTCATATTCTTGATTGCGTTGCAGCCATCCTTAATCTATTTTTACACTCAATCGTTGAACAATTAACATCTCAATAACACCAGTCGACATCCAACAATGATATTGAAACCTATACAGAAGCATTCATGAGTAATCAAATATCCTAGGGTGCAGGTGTTCTACCACACCTGCTTGGAAAGTGGAAGACCTGGGTTCGAGTTGCACTCACATCGGTATATTTAACTCCTGCTTGACCTTGGGATTAAAGACACAAGGCAAATCAATGCACATTCAATTTCGGCCGGTACTGGTGAAATTACAATCCATCGTTTATAAGTAGAATATAGATATGTTTATGAGTATGTAACTTATAATTAGTTAATGAATATGTATAAGATGCTAATGATTATGCCCTAGATTTGACTAAGAAAGAATGATTCACTAAATTTTATAAATGACATACTTTGAGATTCTGGTATTAAAACTAATTACTTCTCTTTACTTTCAGGTAAATGGCTTATCATAGCTGCACCCACACTAATCTTTGGAGTAGGAATACACTATCCTAGAGTGAGTAAAACTTTAAAATCATTAATATATTGTTAATTATAAGATAGTTATTTTTCGTACATTCCCGCCAAAATAGTAGCTTCCATAGTTTTTTGAAGCCTACATTTTTATATTTAAAACATTTTATAATAGTTTAATTGGTAAGTTTCGATTAATGCTTACATATCTCTATGGAAATCTGAGAATGAAAAATGTCTGAGAGGATCCGAAGTCAAACCTGGATCTTCCACTTGCCGGGCGGACGCTTTAACCAATTAAGTTTTCCAGCCATAACATTAATATATGCAGCTTTGTGAGACATTTTCCTGTCTTACATTTTATAAGGAGATTTAAACCGAGTAAAATGTAATGAGCTCAGAAATTGGAGGATTCATGTTCGATTCTCGGTTTCGTCAGACTTTTTTATGTCCTTGTGAATTTCTACTTGTACGCTTTTAAGTATAAAGTAATCTTTCACTAGTATTTACGTTAATTTGATTTTCTCCAATTCAAGTTTGATATATCTAAAGTTATTTAGTCTTTTGAAAAGTTTTTTTCTCGTAGGCAACCTCTGAAAGGGGATATTTCGGTGTGTTGGTAAAAACAAATCTTTCGCAGCGTGTAAGATAATAAGTTTCTGTGTATATTCCAACCTTTCAAATGCAACCGATATATTTTTAAGAAGATAATTTTGGCTGCTATTTGGACGACTGCTGAAAGGTCAAAATTGTTTGTGTTTTCGGGAGCTGTACAGTGCGTTTCATCCCCATTTCTTTTGTGTTTTTCCTACTGAATTTATTTTCCGTCTTCTATTAGTAAAATTTCTGCTTTAGTTCAGAGATGGGGAAACTGTATGTATTTAAAGAACATCTTCTTTCTTTCGACGTTATCAGTGCTCTTTTATTCTCTTCGTTTCAGTTGAATTAACTCGTTATGCTTTGCCATTAGACATATGCCACAGTGAATTTTTGTGGTGATTTATAATATCATGTTGTTTAAAAATTCGCTCCCTTGAATCTACTGTTATGAGTAGAAAAAGTTAAATTCACTCATCTATGATCAAATGATAGTAAACGGTGACTGATCTCTCTTAATGTAAAACACGTAGATGCCCGAAAAATTATTACGAATAATATTTTTCTATGCACATACTATGACAGCTGGCCAACTAATGTACAAAAATGTTAAATTGTAATTGTGTAATGGTACAAAAGTGTTGAAATGTACAAGTACCGATAGCTGGTGAACTGTTTCGCATTTCACAAAAATACGATGCAGAAAAATTTTAAAACGCTTTGTGGCATACTCATACTATTTATAAATACTATTTTTCGCATCGACTCAATTATATCAACATTATCGCGGTATAATTATCACTCCAAAATTTAATACAATGGTTTAAAAAATTATAATTTTCTGTCAAAAAATTTTTATACATGAAATTGTAGACAAATAAGCGAGTTTATCATTAAAGTGTGAAACATTTAAGCTTTATTTTTCACGAAAGTATATATTAATTTGCATTAATTGTATTATGGGATTATATGATTAGTTTCATAGCACTCAAATGATGAAAATAAGAAATATTCTTTCCCAAAGTTATTCCAAGGTAATCTTGGGACAGCGCCTTAAAATAGTGGCCCACAATAAATTCATTTCCGGCCAAAGATGGAAAAAATAGATGAAACTGGGCTGGTAACCATTTTCCGGCCATAAGTAAAATTTTTCTAGTTTTATCATAAAGTTCAAGAGTGACGTGAAAAATCTATGGTTACCCATAGATTCCGATTAGCTTGATCTTCTATTCTGGAACAAATTTGGAGTAGGCGTTCAGGATGACTCATTCTTATATATTCATGTAGCCGATGTCGGGAACTCCCTTAAAAAATGAATGGAAGCAACTTTTGAAAATTAATTAGATGCGTTTCCCGACAAGATAGAAATATGAAACTCAGGGATTCGTTAGAGAGTTAATTAAATAACACAAATCCATATTTTTCCACCAAACGTACCCATGGTTCGACTCTGAACGACTAGAAAATTGTCTCATAAGAAATGCACGTAAAGTCATTTTGATCGATAGCAAAATTTCTTAGTTTAGCAGAATTAAATCAGAAATAATTATCTTACGACATCATGAAAGCAAAGGAAATTGAATAATATTGTATTTGGATTCAAAATTGTAAGATTTTTGGACAAAAAAGAAGAAAATTTTGTGTGATTTCGTAGTCATGAACAACCAGTCTCCTTGCCGACCAAGTCCATTGTTGGTAACCACCTTCCAGTCATCTCTAAGATAATCTTCAAAGTTTAAACCAAATCGTTCCATAGCGACCTGAAATTCCTATGGTAACCCATAGATTCCAATCAATTGAACCACCTCTTGTGGGCGTTAAAGATGATTCACAGCGACGAGAGATTCAAAATCCCGTAAAACTATTCAATCCTTGTTATCGGAAGATCAGCTGTTTTCCGCTCGTTTGAGAGGAAAATCCGATGGAGCCCATCGAACTGTATTGTGTTTTATAACGACGGTAAGATCATCTGGAAAAGGGTCCTTTTATTCATAGTCCAGCGAATTCTGACGTTTACTTAATGCAGGAAGATGTTTACTTGGAAATTGTGTGACCTACTTCGTCCAATCAGTATCAATTTTCTTGAGATGCGATTTGGCAGGGCCGGTCTCAGTTTGTAACTCTCTCAGATCCAGTATATTTGACGTAATTGTTTGTTAAATTTTATTCCAAATAATTGGATATTAATCTCATACTTATGGTGCTTTTTTCATTTAATGTAAATGATGTTCAAATCCTCTAATGAATTAGTTACTCACTTATTAAATTTCAATACTGTGGTATGTATGTTAGTATCGGTAGACATGAAGTATAGGAAAACATATTGAGTGTTTCATACTGGGAATTAGAAAATGTAGGAGTAGTTATTGGAGTTGTCATAAGAGTAAGAGTAGGAGTTGTATATCATGATGATGGTTCGATAAATGAATATGTAATAATTGACTTATTTTTAATAACTTTCAACAATTCAGCATTCCATATCTGTATGTTAAAGATGGCATTTCTATTGTTGAAACTCATAAACAATTAAATTCAACAAATAATGAATATATTTTAATTCAACAAATTTCTCATCTGTAATGTAATAATAAATTATAATAAAAGAAAAAAATCAATAAGGAAATCAACATATAATTGAATAAATAATTACGTAAAGAAATCAATATGTAATTAAGTAAACAATTCAACATAGAAATTAATAAATAATTAAATAAATACTTTAATAAGTAATGATAACAAATTAGCATCTCGCAACCAGTAACAATAACCTTAAAAATTACTCACCTAAGTGAGATGTATAATAAACTCTCTGCTAAAATTCATACGAAAGTAAGAATGATTTCTTGGTGCATATGAATAATAGACGGCAGCATTTCTGAACTTAAGATTGAAAAAATTCAAAAATCTACTGTTTCATGCGATTAGCTAGAAGCCCGTAGTATGATACAGGTCCATCAGCCTGTAGAACGATAAAAATCACCCAGAACATTAATCTCCAACAGCCTAATACGAATACACTGCTAGTTGCATTAATAACGAAGAGAAAAGTACGTTTTACAATTTCCACAGTCGCTTAACTCAACCACGCTCAATTTACCGCAGTAATCCGAACCATTAAGAATCCTTATTTTTTCAAATGCACGCAACAAGAATCACGAGCGCGTGATTCTCATTACTCCTAATCCCCAACTTCAAACCTCCCTTAAGGCGACTTTTACATTCGCTGCACTTTTCCAGAAAACTCTTCCTATTTGGAAAATTACTCCCGAAGAAAAAAACAAAGGAGAAACGGCGGCTTTGGAAAATATGTCGCTGATCACGTACAACGGTATTTCTCTCTTCAGAAATTGCTCCGTTTAATTCAAAGGAAATGGAGGTTCCCTTGACGATCTGAAATCGATGTCCTAATTCTGCTGTGTGACGAGATGGTAAACGTGAAATGCCGATGTTGAAATTGTAAGTTATAAAACGGGTTCTATAAAGGTAGTTTCAGACTTCAATACATTTCTCCCTTTATAAATGAAAATATTGTTAATAATTAATCACATTAAACACTTGTATGATGAGAAGTCTTTTGTTGAAGCCGATTGTTGCCACGCTTTGTTGAGATTAGATTGTCAACAATCGTAGCATCGGCAACATGTTCACAGTAAAATGCTTGTTTTAAGGCGGTTTCCTAATTCACAGAGACTATAATAAACTGTTTCATTTATAAATGACGCTATTGTTTATAATTAATCACATTAAACACTTGTACTATCTGAGAAAATTCCATTGTTGAAGCCGATTGTTGCCATGGTTTTATATATATGAAAGTAGATTGTCAAGATTGTAGCTTTGACAACATGTTCACTGTAAAAATGCCTCTTACTATTATTATATATAGATTTCTGTCTCCATATCTTAGCCGATGTAATTCCTCCATATCTTCTATCACAAGATAGAGAAAAATGTATTACTGATTTATTTTTCTCTTAGTAACGTTCGTGAATTATCCACGCTACGTTTTGATTGTCTTTACCTTCCTTAATTAATTTTGGTCGTTATTTTTACAAATGTATGCTATTTTTACTATGTCGTTATTTTTACGAATGAAGTAATCTTTCTCGTACAAAATAGGGAAGAATAAATAAATTTTTCGCTGTATCTCATAATTAGTATCAGTTCCGACTTTCGGATACAGATTTGTTCTATTTCGAGATATCTTAATTTTATTCTCACAAAGTAAGTCTTCCAAAGAAGAAATTTACAAGAATCCTTTCTAGGCATAAAGGATGCAGAAGATTACACGGATTATGTAAAGAAGAATTTAGGTCTATTGAATAAAGCAAATGATTAGCTGAAACTAATTGCAAAGCATCTGGAAGCTGGAATAATCCGCGTCTTATGCTGGTGTATGAGCGTCTTAAGCGGTATTTTCACTATGCGTTTCCTGTGAAAGGGACCTGAAGAAAACCTTGTCTTAAGCGAGGGTGCCTCACTGTTTTTACTCTATTTTAATAACAAGAAACATCTTTCATTAAGTCCCTCACATACTTTCACCAACTTCTCAACAGCTGTTCGGTACACTTTCATTCCTTTAGCATATTTTTCTTCTTACTTCTTTTTCTTATTCTCCAAACTTGTTCCTCTCATCACTGTTTTTTCTACACTTCTAGTTAACCCATATCACACCTTCATCTCAGAAATTAATTTTCTCTCACTCATTTTACTTGCATCCTAACCATACCATGTATAAATGTCAACGGTAAGCATATGATTTTGTGAACTTAAAATACTTGAGAACTATGTTAAAAAGATACATTTTTCATATTAAAAAGTATTACTTACTGCTTGTTGAACATCTCTAAGAAAGCGTTATGAATGTTAGTTAACAATCTATACAATTCGTTTAACATTTGACACCTGTCACAGAGATTAAATATATCTGCGTCATTGAATATCCTACTCGAAATTGGCTAATATGAGCAAAGGTAGGTGGCAGCCATCTTCATAATCGACAACACACAACTTGAAAACTTCATTTTCCGGAAAAAATTTCGTCTTGACCAGGATTCGAACCACTGAGGATAAGGAATTTAGGAAACATTGTGGGAACACTCAAACCACTCGGCCATTTTGATGTTGATGTGTATCGCGTTTATAATTCAACCAAAGGTCTTCTTAAATAGGCTACTACATGCGTATTACTACGTTTGAAGGTGTATTTAAGCAACCATATCCCGCAAACCAGTGGAGAGAAACACTTTGAAGAAAAGTTATTTTTTTACTAATTTTTAAAAAAGATCTCGACTAAAAATTGGAATTCCTCCTTTTGAAACAGTCTTAAACATGTCAGAGAATCATAAACAAATTTTGTCGGTGCGCTACTAGGCAACTAACATAGTAAACAATTATTTTATTATAGGCAGTCATAAACAAATAATATTTTTATCAACAAATTTTGTTGCTGTGTTTCCAGCTAGTAAGCCTTATTGACAAATATTTCGAAACTTACCAAAATGAGCTTGTAGTAAATATCAAAACTTTTCAATTGACAGTGATTAATTTAGTTCACTTTTCTTGCTATGAAGTTCTTTGATTGGGAGACTTGATTATTTTCCTTCATTTACTTGGAATGATGAATGTGTCTATTACTTTGCTTTGAACTACCCAATCTGGGTACTTTAGGTGAAGGGAGTATCCTTGAAAGTTATTTGCATATATATTTCAAGTCACAAGAAATAGACCCACTTTCACTTTGCTTCTCTTTGGCGGCCTAAGTCATCATTCTTGTTTGCGAAAATATTTTGCTAATTTTATTATTCGCCGAATCTTTTGTAGATGAATAATAGTTGTTCCTTAAGCGCCCGCCGTCGCTCAACTTTTATTACCATGGAAACCTTATTTACTTGTTTATTTCTGAGGGAATGGATAATTTTGGGAAAGAACTTTTCGCTAATATATGGAAGAGACCATGGATATTCATGGCTTATTTAAGAAAGTTATCCCAGTTTCATTCATTTTGATCCCAGAGTAAGATTTTTTCTGAAACCTTAATCTGAATTAGGGAGTGTTCTATCTGGTGTTAATGTGTCCTTTTTTTTTAGTTATCTTCTCTGAAGTCATGGAGTTGTTTCGATAAGACATTTACCTTAATTTAGTTAAAATATTTTCGTGTATAGCTTAATTACCGGTGGCTGTGAAGGTCTATCAGGAAAAAATCATGTTTGATTCGCAATTATTTGCTGTATACAGTCAGTTTACGTATAATTATCATTGTTATTATTATTATTGTTGTTTACTATTATTATTTAATATTATTAACATATTAGCTATCGCAATATTAATTATATCAATTATTGTGTTACCTACTACATCAATAATTGTATTTCTTATTAATTATTTCAATTCCATGACGTTACCGCATACCAAATGTTCACTAATGACGTAGTTTGTAATAAATGAATACATTTTGGAAGGAAAGTCATTAATTTTACAATAATTATTTCATAATCATCTTCATTTTATCGTGACTGTTCTCATAATTTTAAGAAGTTATTAACACGTGATTGTTACTTACTTTAAAATGTTTAAAATGTGCTTTTTTAATAATTTAAATTAACTATTTTTTTAACAAATTCCTCTACCAAATTCGAAAAACATGGAACTTGAAACCGTATCTCCAATTTCCTGGACTCTAAACGAGCAAGTTGTAGATCCAGTTCGAGTCCCCGCTATATTAGACTTTGGCGTACTGTTCTTTCTTTAAGATCAAGCATGTTTATCATTCTTTACTCATCACTTACTCAAATTTCTTTATTTCAAACTGTAACAACAATTCCTTTCAAACTTAAGGGTATTATTTAAACTACGATATTTTTCCATGATGAAGTAGTCTGAATTAGTATTTCTCAACCTGTCGACTTCGGTGAAAGCATCCCGGGTTCGATTCCCGGTGGAAACCCACTAATAAATTACCATAGCACTTTTAACAATACTCTTACTATACTTCTTAACCTTTTGACGCGCAAACTCAAACTAATACATAGAAAAGAACGAATTTCGGCAGAGGTATGTGAAAATCAACGTTAAACCATCATTAATGAGCAATATGATACAACGTAGACCCCTAATTCGGCCACATCATCTTTAATGGGACTTCCCGCAGCGATTAGCGCCGAATTTAATGGATCCGGCCAAGCATTTATGCAGGCATTCGATCGAGTAGGGAAAAAGCAAACATTTTCCCTAAAACGGACACCAGAATGCGGACGGACGGACGGTCACGTACACGTCGCATTCCTCCGGACAAAGGATTCCACGAATAGCTTCCATATTTTCTTGATTATTCCCTTATTTTTGGGACTATCCGACTGGGCGCCGTCTCTTTTATAGCCGTCGGGGAAACTTAATCTCTCTTTTCGATTCTATCAAGTCAAACCTCCGAATTCCTTTCCATAATCTTTCGCTAGATTAGTCTTCCGTTTGTGTGGGAAATTCCATCTTCTTTGGAAAGGTATAATATGATTCAGAGTGGTTCTTATTCAGGATGTTTTCCTATATGGGCTCTCTATCTTATCCTTTTTTGAAGGTTTGCTGTAAGAATGGGTACCTTAAGGTACATCTCTGTATCTGCTGGGGAATTCACCTGTCTATAAAGGCGGAACCTATCTTGACTTGAATATTTTAACTATATATTTTATATTAAAATCACCGTTGTGCCGTATTATCGCGCGATTTCATAATTTTATCTAATTCATTCGACATCGTTAATCTATCGTCTCTCCTTTCAATTTTCCCGTAAATTACCGTTTCGTCCACAAAGTTTATCTAAATTTACCGTCGTAATTACTAAGGTCTATGATGTATGCTAATGTTATCAATTGCTGATAGGCAAAACATAGTCTACAATGTTGGATTTGAATGCTGAAAAGGTTTCATTATTGTTTCATTATTATTATCATTAAAGTTATTATTATCATTAAAGTTTCATTATTGTAGAAATATTTATCATTTTTTAGTGAAGTGTAATGTAATCCAAAGATTAGATTTGAAAGTGACGTCATTTCACCTTGGTCATCTTGAATACGTGGCAAGTATATAGGATCCAGTGGTTGAAACGTGTGCCTGTGAACTCGAGTAAGCAATACTTTTTGTTAAAAAATCTTAAGAGAAAAAGCTCTGAGGCGCAGGTTGGAAATCCTTATAACATAGAAGACTAGAAGCTATGTTACGATTGTCTAATAAATTCAGAGAACGTATGTTTTCAGAGGATGCAATCGGTATTACGTGACCCACTAGCTTCTTTAGACGATGAGAGTAAAGTAAGAGAAATAGATTCTAAGTAAATATATTTTAAGGACTCGATCTTTCTACGAACGCAATAATAAGAAATTAAAGAAGTAGCTCAATTGTTCGGTGTTTACAGCCCCTGCCACTCGCCGAAAGTCGGCTTGCATGGTATTCATGTAGGTGTAGTTTTTCATAAATTTCGTTATTGATAAGTATAACAGAATCTACGAAGTTGAATTTTATTGCTGAATTGTTTTGAATTCGTAAATATGTTATAATGTTAATTATTGGTATTTTTGAATTGCTGTTAAATTTTTCATTGTTGAATAACTTAAATTTTAACAATTTTTTAACTCGAATATAATTTAATGTATATTCTATAGTATTTTGCTCCAAGGCCGTTTTTACAATCAACCCCGTCGCTCTTAGCGACAAAATACCATGGATACGAAATTAGATTCACTACAGTATGTCCGCGTACTTTGTATCTAATTATACTCGGCCACTCACTTATCAGTGGTCGCATAAATCTTTCCCATATAATCCCTGTCATCGATTGCGTCGAAATATATATAATCTCTTCGATATACATTCTGCCAAATTGCTTTCGCAGCACAGGCTATGTATGGAAGGAAATTCACATAACCTCTTTTTTTTGGTCCTTTTGAATCTGAGATTAAGCTGTTCGCTGATGAATGGTCGTCAAATCCTTTGGAAAGTCGAAATTTTGCCTGCGCAAACAGCTTCTGCTATATGTATCGGTCAAAAAAGCAATATTTCCCGAACGGAATCGAGTGAAACTGGGGCATAGCCGAAATTTTCGTCCTATATGAACATTATAGGAATTTGGTATTTTGGGCGCCTCGGAATCTATACTCACATGTCACTCTTTTTTATATGTTGGAAGTGGAGCAAATCATAAAGCCTTTAACAATATGTATCTAGAAGCTTCGGCGTTTCTTTGTTTACCGACAATGGGGATAGTTGCAACAATGAATTCCGAGATTGTTGTAATGTAGATTGAAATGGAAAGGAAGGCTGTTAAATTATGATTGTAATTGCAAAGTTAATTAATATAAGATTTATATAAGATCTTAGTAAGGATGGTGAAACGGCTAGGAAAACGAAAGCTGGTCTGAATTTACATGGAAGCCTCAATCGTAAATGCGTTCAAAGCTTCAATTCCTTGTACCGGTATGGATTGTCTCAATACAAATATGGAACTTTCAATAATCTATACCCGTATTGTTGACATCCTCTCCTAATTCAGTTGAGAATATAATCAAGCGACCGTGAATTGTTTCCTTTTTAACGAGAATTTTGTCCATCGTTAATTGCTATTCGATTGTTCAAGATTACTATTCAGCATTGTCAAATAATTCTCTATTATTATTTAAATCAGAATAACGGCATATCCTAATGGGACACTTTCCCAAACTTAAGAATCTCCGTTGAGAGAATTAAAATTACTTTCTCTTTGATTATCACATAGCAAAGTGCACATCAGATCATACCCATTTCCTTCTGGATAAGAAAGTTATTTGAATCAGTTATGATATCTAGTCCACCATATTTTTTTATCGTGTATACATAATTATTATTATTACAATATATTATTGTATTAAAATCATTATATGACGTATATTACATCATTTTAATTTGATAGATTCGCGTAGAGTGATGCTACTATTTTATATGATGAATACCAAATGATAAAAATGAAAGATTTACAGAAAATATGCATAATAAATTGAAAACAATGATGAAATTAAGACAAGAATGAAATACACAATAATAAGCAGACAACAATAAAACAATCAAAAATTAAACATATCATAAAAAAATAATAATTCTCATTTTGTGTTTCGATCTCCTTCAGCCCAAAATTCACCTCTGAGCTATTATTATTTCCAAACCAATTGACATAAGACCGTTATGTTTCGGCCAATCGCGTTCCAACGAATGATATTCGACAGCCCTTAATTCATACGTGCTCTATCTCACATCTTACAAAGAGAGGCATTTCGAAAGAGATCCACTCCTCTGGAAGCAACTTCTATCCTTCCTCGAATCTGCACGCACAGCCCATAACCGCAACTCTCTCTGGATTTTCTCAAATCAACCGCAAACCACGCTTAGATTTTTCGCAAACTTAAGGATTATGTTCGAATAAATGTGGGAGAAATGATATTATTAATGAGGCCAACTCCTTACGTACAGTTTTCATTTATGTCATAAGTATTATTCCCTCCTCTGTATCGAAGAGGTATATGTGACAAATATCATGTTATACAGCATTCCTATTGTATTACTCAACAACTGTGAGGTTTAACATTCATCATGACCCGAAGCAACCTCAGCCATTAGATATATAGAGTTTGCTATAGGTGATGACGCTTACTAGGGAATGTGAGGGATGAGGTATTTTATACTTTCTAACTGGAGAGGAGATAACCTGAGGGTGAAGGTAAACGAGCACTTTTTATCGAGAAAAAGATGTATTCCAGAGATATTGCTCTTTCGACGAAACGCGTGAAAGCTTTTCAGAGAATCAAGAAATAAGTTTTACCGTAAGCTGTGTGTAAGAGAGAAGGAATTCATTTCTTAGAATGCATTTTACGCGGTTATACATAAATGTAAAAAATCTCTCATTCTGAAGTAATCTTTATAAGAAAAATATATTGCTTGAAAAGGCATGCTTTAGAGTTCATCTTGGTTCATAGAAATTCGGTTTTGTCCGGCCATATCAACTATACAGCGACCAACATGTTACCGATACACATTAGGTTAGAATTGAAAATAGCTGATCATGAGACTATAGGGGGATGAGTGTTGGGCTTAAAAATTTACACATTAATTTAGAAAATATTAAAATTTACGTTTCAGTTTATTATAATTCGTTATTTGTACATGTTAAAGGATAAATGGCGTCAAATTTGATCAATTCTCACAGAAAAGGGTAGTCTTGGATTTTTTTCAGAGAAATATTCCAAGAAAGAACTATTGAGGATTTTGATGGAAACTCTTGGTAAAATTGAGTATGTGGTATTCCATTCCATCTTCTTATATTTTGATTCGTTATAGCTTTTGCCTTCAAAGATGGGTTTCTGCTCAGTAAACGTAAGGAAGTGTTGTAAACCTTTCTCGGCCAATTGTTTAGATAAAGCAAGCAAAAGAATAGAAAAACCATGCCTAACTTCCATCTATTTTATACCACGTCATTAGCTAATGGATACCCTGAATTCAATAGTGCTAACTTTCCGGCAGTCTTTAATCGGATTTTTAACCTTTATCGTGTTATATTCCTGCTACATATGTTTATTTTTGAGTAAGTTTAGAGTGGATTTATCTCCTTAAAGATCTAACTCCTCTTTTTAGAAATATCTGATATGGAATATATATTGGTTGTCTGCAGTCGGCGAAGTGAATGTCGTCGAAGTGGATGTGTCGGTCAACTATAACTCGCTCAAACTACGAGATCTGTGTATTTACAGTTGTCGGTTGAAATGAGAGGAAGTCATCGCTTATCTGACAGAAACAACGGCTTCCATAGCAACGGACGAAGTTTTTCTTGCGAACCGATTCATTATTATTCATCTCCTTTAAAAGCTAGAAGAGTTTCTTTTGAATGACTGTTCTTTAAAATGTGCGTCCATATTGGTTGTCGGTAATGTGGGTGTCGCCGAAGTGAGTGTCGCTTAAAAGGGATGTTGGTCGAGTGAGTGTCGGTCTAATATCACTAGATGAAACTAGAGAATCCGGATATGTGTAGCTAAAGGAAGTCATCGTTTATATGACAGAAAAAAAGGTTTCCATGGGAACGGAGGAGGCATTCCTTAGCAACCGATTCATAAAGACAGGTCTCCTTTAAAACCTTGTTGTCAGCCTGCCTTCTTGGACGCTGGACCCTCTCAAAAGCGTTCTCCTCAAAATATTGTCTCCAAGTGGATGTCTTAAGGATCTCCTACCAGAGTGTTTAAATAACTCAGGCACGACCTAAATATTTTTACAAGGGTGACTCATAATTGATCTTGCTCTCAAAATGTTTAAGACTGTATTAATGGGACCATATATTAAACAGTGGCTTAATGATAGAAACATTTACTTTATATAATAGCAATTTGGGGGAGTAACAACTTACCATTTCCCTTAATTTTCCAAGTCACAGCCTATTTAATCGTAGAAAGATTTCAATTGGTGATATTCATACACATTTGTTTCTTGTCGTCTTTCAATGATTGCAAGTAAACTGGGTCTAGGAAAATTCATCGTGAGTGTCATCGTATATTAATATATATCAGACATTGTATAGGAGCAGATTTAATAATTTAGGACTCAAAGTTTCCTTATATTGAAAGTGATCCTTGTCTACCAAGTGACCACCCAACCCAACGCAACTAATTACGAGCTCGTAAAAAGAGTTGATTGACGGAAATTACTACATTCTATATATACAAAATAATATTTAATTATGGTCATTCAGTCAGTTGATGTCGTATGCTCACTTATACCCTTTGCTGACATCTACTAGCTATAATTGTGGCTTTATTCCGTGAAAGGGTTCCCGTGAATATCACTGGCCACCGAAAATTAAATCGTGACACATTATTCTGTGACTTTATTAGCGGTCACGGAGAGAATAGCCCTCCCTATTTTGATAAAATCTCTGTACTCATAGTATCATCAAGTAATAATAATCCATACTGAATGGAAAATTCCACAATATTCTACAGGTGTTATTTCAATTCCTGATTGAAAATTTCTTGATGAAAAATTTCCTAAAAAAATTGCGGTGAAACGGCGTCCGCCATGCGTCCCAGTCCAAGCAAAGTAACTATTCATGAAAACAATCGCTAAGAATAATTGATTACTTACAAATGATCCACAATAAATAATGGACAAATCTTATTGTTAATTATGAAACTCAGTGGTAAAAAATTCAGCCTTTTCAGCAATCAATTTAAACCACGCTGATTAGGTGTGGCGTCTCAACAATTGAATCCAATGTAGTTGGCTCAACAATGAAGTTCACATTTTTATTGATACTGTATTTCTATGCGATTGTGTAATTATGTGCACAACACTTTCCAAAATTCAGTCATAAAATTTTGTATCCTCTTTAGCATATTTCGATATAACTTGCTATTTCCTTTAAGCATTGAATTCTTCATAATAGCATTTCAAATTCACATTTCCTTTGATCTGAGATTCGGAACGAGCTCTCAAAAAAATTTCCCCTCCGAAATTATGCGTGGAATATTTATTTATTTTTTTGGCTTCTTTCAGGAATTTTTCGGCCTCTGATTAATTTTTAAATCTCTCCTGTTCATTCACCTTCACTTTTCAGATACATTCTTCGGGGTACGAAATGCCATTTTCCTCGCTTTCATATTTAAGCTTTTTTCTTATTCGCGGAAATCGATTTGTCATTGAATGCCGATTTCTCTAACTTTCCTTGAGTTAGTAAAGGTAATACTCATTCTTTAGTGGAGTAGATATTTTTCCATTTTTATTTCAAGTTTCATTGAATTTAATCTTATTTAGGCAATACGTTCCTATTAAATTTCCTAATCGCATCAAGGCAAACTTACTCTTTTAACTTACTAGTTTAGCGGTATAAAGGGATTGGATCTGTCAGAATATTCAGCAAGATAGCAGGTTCAATCAGATAATTAATTTACATAATAAATTCAGAGAAAATACGTTCGTAGAAGATGTATCTGACGTTGTGATAAGTGATGTTTTGATACTGCTAGAAAAATCAGAGAAATAGATGCTAGAGCCAGTCGATTCCAAAAATGATACGTAAAAGTGATCGATTATCAAATCAGGGTCAGGATGCCAGGACCCCCTGCCACACGCCGAATGGCGGCTTTCAGGATAGATTTAGATAAAGATGGTCCTATAGAATAATCAGTGAAATAAGCCAATCTTCCTAAATATTTCAGTCGAAATTGACTGAAAAGTCAGCTCCGATTTAGATAATCGTTATTACCAAAATTCTGAAAAATATTTACTTATCGATGTAATACCTTTTTACATGTACTGCTTTTCCATTTCCTAATGTATAACATTTAAACAACAAATAAAATTAAATAATTTAATGTTAATTATTCCTCTCCTGCAAAACATTTGTTTCAACAATGTAGAATTTGTTGTGAACTTATTGGTCTTTCATATTGTCCAAACATGCAGGAAATGCTTAAACAGTGCAGTAATTTTATAAATTATGTACTAAATTTATAACATTAACTCACTACTGTTTAAAATACCCTATTAATCAGTAATAACTATAAATACTTATAAATTCGTTAATTGTGTCCCTGATATCTTGATTTTATACTTTGCTAAAATAACTGAATTACGGAAATTTTCTGGGATGGGATAGTGTGAGTCCTGAAATCCGAGAACAATTCGGGAAACGTTGATTAATTTAAAACGGCCTAGTTATTTTCACCATGTTTGCTAGTACGGCGTGTTACCAAGTCAAGGCTTCGAAGACTCAATTTACATGTATTACATAATGATATTATGAATCATCAGACTCTCACACAGTAATTGCTGCACAGAGAGAATTCTTTTTAACTCTATTTCTATCCTTGAGATATTAAGCTAACAACATCGTCATAAACCCGCTGGGTTGGAGAATGGCCTTGCTATAGATTAAGCGATCGTAAGATGTTTTAGAAGGCATTTCAAAGGGTTAAGCACCGAGAAATGTAGGCCATTGGAGGATATCCCAACCCAGATCATTATTATAAACGAGAGTGTTACCACGGTTACAGAGTGTGAAAACGAGATGCCGCGTTTTTAGAAACATTTAAGGACCTAGTACTGAGCCTTGGGGTACCCATTGTTTTCAAAATCAAGCCATGAACCCAAACTATAAACGTTGCATTTTCATGGTTGAGCTGGAATGTAAAATTAAGTTTGCATATTCGAGATAGGTCTTGGGTTTATCCTTCTCGTGGAATTAAAGTAGAGATGGTACTTTCTTCTTTTTACAGTACTTGGTGGTAATGTATAACCTTCTGTAAATGACTATTCCTTTTCCAGCAGTTTTCGTGCGTAAAATTCCTTATTTGATATTCAACTCTATTTTCTATTTTATCTTCTCCTGTTAAACCCTTTCTCATAATTAATACCTGCCATTTATTAAATAAATCTTTTCCAAACTTTGTTTCTACTTTTTCCACGTCGAGGTTTTTATTTGGACTTTAAATTTAAAACAGATATTTGATATATATTTTTGATACATGTTACAATCCAATAATGTAAATGTAACGTAACTAGTCGCTTTGATTAATTATCAACAATAATAGTACGTTTCATTATTCTACGTTATTATTACATTGAAGATCCGATACAGCACAATAATTAAGACGGATTCATCGATTTTTATTTCTCCTTTGTTGGCCATTTCCCCCCGGGAATTCTTCAACAATACGGGTTGCTAAGGAGACGGTATCTGAATAGCGCTTATGCATAGTTATTGATATTTTACATTAATTACTATGATTTTTTTAATAATGAATAATGATGGTACATTACAATATTGTATATTACTATCACATCGAAGAATGAGTACAGTACATTAATTAAAACAGTTCGATCGATTTCCTATTTTATTCTTTTTATGTGCATTCCCAGTGCATTCTTTAACAATATGGGTAGCGATGATTATTAGGAAAATGTTTAACCTTACGTTCTCGCAATTTAGAACCAGAAACAACATGCTAAGATAAATATTAGAAAATTCCTTTAATTTGATATCAATAATGACTTATAATGAGTGTCATTTCTAATTTAATTTTCTAAAGAAATCGGAAATATTAAGTATGATAGCCAAACTTTATGGAAGCTAATTAGGATATTAAATTATTATATATATTTGGAGTCAAACATGAAATTCTAAGAATGCAAACAGTAATTCTAAGTGGTGACATTTTCGCTAGAATTGCAAATATAATTATGCGATAAAACAGAGCTTTGCTGCTCTAGAATGCTCAGTCTTTGGCCCCACCTTTCAGTTCGTCTATAAGGATTCCTCAGAAGGAAACTTTCAGACAACCCTTTCAGTTAATACTTATTCGACCTATTAATCGAATCTGTTCACGTAACCATCCAATTTTCAACGTTGTTTACAGAATGCAGAGAAAAAATAAGGCGCTTTTGATCGACTCTTCCAGTCGTTGCCAAGGTAAACAAAAAGAGTTCATTCAGTCGATTGGGTGAACTATTCTGGGCTTCCACGTGAAAGCCGAATGCACTCGAACGACTGAGCTAATCTATTACACACGGGTTTATATGGAGAGTTCAAAGCTCATGAATATCTCATGATTGGGGTATGTTAGATAGGAAACAGATTCCTTTGCTTTTTATTTATCTTATTTATCAGGTACTGAAAAGGAAGAAATTGAATGAAACGTCATTTATTTGTTGGAAAGTTAGAATAGTTGTTGATTTTAAACGTAATAAGTTTCTGATCCAAATAAGAATTTTATTTTTAAATTTCTTTTTAAACACTGTTAAATGCACTCAATATTATAAAGTATTAATTTGATAATTAAAATTAAAATTAGTTGACGATAACTTAAAACGAAAGCAAATTTTTATTCTGAAATTTAGTACTTAGATTTCCGAACTAATTATTAAATTCACATGATATATAATATTTTGTAAATCATAGCAGTTTAGATTGTAAATTAGCATATTTTGTGAGCTGCTGCAGTAAAAGTCGTTTTAGTGATTACTACGAACTATGAAATAACTAATTTGTATTGCGGATTATTTTGATAGACTTTTTGAATCAATCGAACTAAGATTCATTTTGGGTATCAGTATTCTAGTAAGATAAAATTTCAAGTGTTAGAACAACAATACGAAATATATAAACAATGGCGTAGCAGAAGCTTAGCAACAGCGTGACAATTATACCCTTAGTCATCTCCAAAAATTATTATAACACTCAACACTACCGGTTTCGTTACCAGGTAACATATTCAGGTTGAAGACGTCACCAAGTAACGAAACCTGTAGTGACAGAAACCCAATAATATGATTGAATTTCTACCCAATTCTCTACGTCACAGGCTTCTTCAATCAATCAAACTAAGAAAATTATTAAAATGTTACCGATAAATCATCAAAAAGTTTTTTTAATCGAACTAAGATTCATTTTGGGTATCAATATTTTATGAAGATAAAATTTCACGTGCGAGAACAACAATACAAACTTTATAAACAATGCCATAGCAGTAGCTTAGCAACAGCGTGGCAACCTTGAAATTTCACGTTGAAAGACTCAGTTCAACAGACAGATTGTTTTCGTATTAGATCGTAACTTAGTATAATGTTTTCGTTCCTAAGTAACAAGTACTTCCTTCTTTGAGATCATAAATGGCATCCATAGAGACGAGTTAAATTGGTAGCCATCAATCTTCCTTCAGAAAGATCCGGATTCGGTTGTCCGTCATCAGGAGGATTGGAAACAAACTTGGCAGGTCTTAAAAGGGAATCCACTATATATACCCTCTTAAGTTGTTAATCCTCATGGTTTACTTATCTGGGTATCATTCTGTTATATCATTCCCGAGTCAGTTGTAATCTGATATTCAGCGTGACGTATCCAAGTAACCATGCTGTTGCTATGATACGGTACGAGGGGTTTGTGATATGGTGTATATATCTTAAAATATATATCTATAAATATATATGATATATCTTATAATGTACAGGGAATTCTCGATTATCTTGGCCAATGATGGGGGGAGGAAGCAAAACTTTTATTATTTTATTCTTTTAATTAAAATTATCAAAAGAAACATATAATACGAACTTTCATTTTATTTCTTGTGATATTCACAAATTATGTGAATAAACAATTTATTATTACGTAGGTGCTTACACTGTTATTTATCCGTTCTTCACTTCGTATACATTAATGATTATTGTGGTATATTTTTATACGGATAGATACTTTTTATTATTCTTTCCCTAGGATGATGGTGTCACTATACCCCCTGCCATACGTCACTGGCGGATCGCGGGATATAAATCAAAATCTATATACCATAGCAACCTTATCAACATCTATATGTCATAGCAATCTTATCAACATCTATATGCCATAGCAACCTAATCGAAATCTGTATACCATACCAACCGAAAAATACTTAGTTGAAACAATAAAACCGATTTGATCAACTTGGCATTTTATAAATTTACCACAACTTGGGCCATACACATTTTAAGTTGGAATTTCGATAAGATAAGCATTCCATAGATAACCATTTTAATTTTACGGAAAAATTGTTATATGTAAAATCCTTTACGAATTCCATATACTAATATTCCATGTTATGTGCTAATTTGTGCAGATTTTTACTGGGTGCCCTATGGTATTTATACCGAATTAATACGAATGACAATAAATTCAAGCATTGAATCCACAAGACAGTCCATTTTCTTCATCGTAATTCTATTGAAAAACCGGAGTTCCCCATCTTTAAATTTCGCTGCGTTGGGATGCGAAACAATACCAGTTATTTATAAACGGTGAATCCATCATTGTTCGTTGTTTACCGATGTCCGTGGCGACGACTGAGGAATAATGGATTTCACCGGTGGATCAGGAGTTGAGAGATGTGTGTTTTGAGTGGTATTGGAAAGCAGCTGTAACTTCGCTGTGAAAGGCAGTCTCTCTGGATGTCTGTCGAATTTTCGCGACCTTGGGACAATTTCATGCATCCGCAGATATATCCGCGATTATTATTTCGCCACATTGCGCTACTTTTATGCTAATATTATTGCTACCATGAAGATGTTTACCAATGCCCTATTCAAGGATATCTAAGGACGAATTTATTAATAAATGTAACTTAAGCGTTAAAAGTATGCACTAGTTACATATATAAAGCAGTGGTTGGGGAGTTTGTTTAAACAATGGGAAGAAATAAAATTTCCTTTACGTTGAATTTGTACTTGACGTGTTAAAATGATCGGTAAAAATTCACAGCAACGAGGGACGATTATTCGTAACCATGGCAACCAACAAGGGATACAATCCAAACAATTAAACTGATTAAAATTTGTGAATTATATTTAGATGTATAAAAATATGTAAATAAACACAAGTATATATATATATATATATATATATATATATATATATATATATATGCATGAAAAGTTTCCGACATTTCTCGACATGTTTTCTGAAGATTTCTGAAAAATCCGGCGTCGGAAACTTTTCAGACCACCCTCGTATAAGCATAAATGTAGCAAGATTCTCACATCAACACTTTACAGAATTGTTGCAGTGAGTTATTTAAAACCAAAGAATACAGAGATATTTCAATTACAAAGGCGGTATTTCGTCATGTGAAAGTAGGTATCTATTTCCAAAATACGGTCATATAAGTTATATAATATTGAAGTGCAACTTTAAAACATTAAGTCACCTAAACATCATTATACGTACGTTATTTTAAAAAGGGTCATACTCAGAGATAGAGCAAGCGACGTCATCCGAATTAGACGTGAAGTATGAGAAACATCAGTTGTTGGGATAGATGGAGCGGCGACCTTAATTGGGACGGAAGACGCAGTAAAGATACCGAAATAGGATTTTATGGCTGGTCGAAATGGTAGACGAGTAGATGAAGTTGTTGAGGTGATAAAAACTATGGTAGGATGAGAGTTGTTGTATGTGAGTCATGTAAAGAATTAAATGACCGATCGAAAGTCAAGAAAAAAGTCTTAGGCTCGGAGTTATTAAGAAGGATAAATAATGAACGATTGAGGAAGTTTTTAAGGTAAAGTGTGAGAAATTACATCAAGGAGACGCTTAATATGTAGGGATTACATTTGGTTGATTTGGGCTCATGTTTTAATATTTCTAAGAGAAAAAGTAATCTAAATACATAAGGTTAAATAAGAGCTATTAATTATTAGATATCCGTGAAAAATTGATTTTCCTTGAACGATTCACTGAAGGACAAAAAAGACCTGAAATGCGTCTACAGCTGTTAAAATTGTTTTAATGAACTTATAGCGTCAAAATTTCAAAGTTTGCTGCGTATTTCATCAAATTTTCAACAGTTATTGATATAAAATGATATTCCAAGGCCGAAATGAAAAAAACTATGTTTAATTTCGCCTCTTTTGGCGCTAATCTGGACTTCTAACGTCGATTATTTCTAATTTAATTTCGCGTAAGAAATAAATGTTGCAACCGATGAAAGTGAAGTTTACGTGTATATCTTATGGAAACGTATTATAGGCTCCTGGGTTCGAACCCGTGCCTTCTTAGTGCTGGTTTGAATAGTGTTCATATATGTATCTAACCTGAAATGAAGGTACTGAAAGACGGACGGAATTATGTGTAAAAATAGGAATGAAATAGTAATAACTTTAAATGATGATGTGAATGACATTGTTACTTCACTGACCAACAATCCCATCCATCGCACAAATAACTTTCCATGATCGATATACAACAATGAGCTTTATCGAAGTTATTGTTGCATGGCATTGATTACTAATTTTAAATTGTTATATATTTTATATTATTACTTTTTGTATGTGATGTATTAATATTTTATCGTTGAATACCTATTATCATTATTATCGTTGAATAATTATTAATATTGTTTCATATAATGTATTATTATTATTCTGGTTGTATACAATGTATTATTATATCGTTGTATACAATGTATTGTTCTTTATTGTCAGTTGCTTAGATACTGCGCTGACTCATTATGCTCAACTACGCCAGAATGGTTTTTCATCGTTCGCATTCGCTAATCTACTTCATAATAATAATTCATTGTTATGTTCTTTTATTCATTGTTCGCGGAAAGAAGTCTTCATCTTTATCCACGTAGCTTACAATACAGGTCTGTTATACTATAAGAATTTTTAAGCTCTCATTTCTAAATGTTTGTTGATTTATTAATTGTAGAGGGCATTTATATTCATGGAATAGTTCCATCAAATTTTTTCAATATTTATACGATCGACTTATAAAAAGATGGAGATGGGTTTTCGTATTCCATTCAGATCTAGTTCTATACGAAGCTATAATACGTGACCGAGTTTGCAGGTCTTTGTGGAGATAACCGAATTATTAAAACCGCTAATCCAGTATTAATCGAGGACTCCTTCATCTTCAAGAGAGAGCTATAACAATGAAAGACGTTCAAGGCAAGTACAATAGAGCAGCATTGTTCTCACAAGTGATCCCGAGGTCATTACCAACCCTCCGGAAAATGAAAAACTCTTTGTGCAGATGAATAAGCGATACATTCTGAATGCGTGGGTGAAGTGAAAGGCAGCAAGAGAAAGTATATAAGGGGCCTTAAAATGAGGCTGCAATTGTCACATTTCTACAACATAACAACGCCAATTATAGGATAGCTATATAGATAGACCCTTTATTGGCGAGGTTAGGCCCGTGTGGGCCTCTCTTCCACCTAACCTCGTATGTCGATGATATATACAGTTAAATAAGTGGACAAACGCAAAAAGAAAGAGTAGAGTGTGGGAAAAAATCTTTGCAACAGAGGGTTGACAAAGAAATAACCCACGTTGCGGGAAAACACTCACAGAAAAGGGGGTGGAAAAAACTCGCGAAAACACAGTAATAAAAAAGGTAAAAATGTCAATACAATACATGAACAATGATAAGTAACAAGAAATAAGTTAAATTAATAATAATCATGTATTCAGCCGTTGGCATCCGTCTTGTTAATCGGATCATCACAGTCATTTGTAAAGGAAAAGGAAAAAGGCCAGTACTCAGTTGTATAACAAATGGAAATATTCAACAGTTTAAATATTAGTAAATTCTGCTCTATAGATTTAAAAGAAGCGAATGATAAGTCTTTAATGATAGGATAAGGTAGATCATTCCAATATCTCGCACCCAGCACCTTAAAAGATTTGAGCACACATCCGTTCTGTGCATCGGTATCATAAGTTGGTCGTGTACCTAAATTATGGAAGCTATGGAGATATTTGAAGTAAGAGGAAAGATAAACGTAGGGCAGTTGTGGTTAAGAATTTCCAAGGCTTTCAGTTTGGCTAACGATATGTCGATATCAACGGAATCAAAGGCCCTGCTGAGATCAATAAGAATCAAAATGGTTACTTTCTTAGTGTCCATTGCAATTTTGATATCATCGGTTACCTTAGTCAATGCGGTAGCAATACTGTGATGATTTCTGAAACCTGATTGAAAAGGATCATAGAGCTAAATAGTTAATTAGCTGTTGTTGCACCAGACCTTTAGAGAGACAAGGAAGTATGTTTATCGGACGGAAATCGTTAATAGTAGCTGGGTTAGAAGTTTTGGGTATAGGACGAATTATTGCCGATTTCCATTGACAAGAAAAAAACACCAAGCGAAAGCGAGAAGTCAGGATAATAGGACTCGAGAATTTAATGTCCTAATTTCCGTAAGTTCTTAATTATCATTCGCCTCCATAGCCTATAAAGAAAACGTAATAACCACAAAGTTATTGTCGCTACAAAGAAGTAGTTAATTACTTAATAAGCTGTTGTTGTAATAAAGGTGTATTCAAGCCGTTTAAAAATTATTGTTGCGTGTATATGATTTTCATTCAAAGTTACTGTCGCAACAAGGAAGTGGTTAATTACTCAAATAGCTATTGCTGCGACAGATGTGTATACAAGTGATTCAAATTTATTGTTGTAATAAAAGGAAATAGTTGATAACGTAAAAGGTATTGTTACAGCAAAGTTGTATATAAGTCATTCAAAGTTATTGTTGCAGCAAGAGATGGATAAAAGTCGTTCAAAGTTATTTTTGTAATAAAGATCTATTCAAGGCGTTCAAACTCATTGTTGTAACTAAGGTGCGCTCATGTCGTCCAAACTCATTGTTGCGTACATGTAGTTCAGAGTCATTACTGCAATAATTCCACCTGAGAGAGAGCGTTATTCCCCATTGTAGCGTATGGCGTAATTAGACGATTACGTAAGAGTGTTAGCTAGTTCAGGTTAAAGGACGTTTTCATTTTCGGCGCTAAATCACCCCGCAGCCTATAAATCTGCGATATTCATTAATTTGCCATCTATTCCCCATTCAGACATCCTATTGAGGTTTCTCTGACAGTCACGGTGAATTCGTGAATGATGACTCTTGGGACCGAAAATGTATCGAGCATAAATCAACGGTGTTGTATATTTCTGTCAAATATATTTTTTTATTTGAGGCGGTAATTAGTATCTTTTTTTGATTTTCTGAAGCAAAAGATACTTCAATCTATTTCTACATCTTTAATTTTATCAGGCGTAATTGTGGGCACGGAAAAAAATTTGATTAAAAAAATAGATATTTTTATTCTTTAAAAGGTCAAAAGGACCTAAGTAATACTAATTTAGTTCATTAATCAAAGTCTTTCATAATTGATATTTTTGAACAGTAATAAATCGTTTGGAAGATATCGAATAATATCGAGTTTATAATCGTTTAATACCACAACAATGGCAATGACTGCATAACATTGTTGACGTTGGCATTGTTATGTATTTTCACGTAGTTTGCAATATATCGAGCTAAAATCAAATTGGCCATTGTCTCACGTAACTAACTTGATTAATTTGATTTTTGCAGCTGAAATATTGTCACTGTAGTAAAATAGGCTGTGATAGATGTTCAGAATTCTCGCAAAACAATTATAATTGTCTCTCATAATTATATATTATCACATTTTATTATCGCTCTCTTGATATTGTTGATTCTTTTCATTGCTAGATGGCGTGAATCATACTACACCAAAATGATATTAAGTTTCCTATGTTAGTATGAAACTATCCCTGAAGATGTAAATGTTGATTCCGGGAATGTTTAACGCCTTTCTCATTGTTTCCCTTGTATTGTTAAATCAGAAATTGTCGTTGTCATTGTCAGCAATTGTCGCATTGTTAATTATGACTGTAGCAAAATTTGATGAGTAAAAATTAATTTAGATAAAGTTGATATAGGAATAAATTTGAGAAAAATTGGAATTGAGACATCACACAACATCTACATTTACACAACCATTCTAAAAACAGCCAGAGGCGTATGGCAGGGGGTGCATTAACATCAACGTATCTATCTAACTCTAGTCGGTTAACTTCTGTAAAACTCTACGAAAAAATAGAAAGGTCTTGAAGAAATTAAGTTGTTTATAATGGACAAAAATATACCAAATTAAACCTGTATTAATTATATTTATATTTAGCTATTAATTTGTTTATGATGCTTAATAGATGTCTCGCTAATATGCTTTACTAGCGAAGTAAGTGAACGTCGCTGAATAACTTTTATTTACCTTGGTTACGAGCCGTCAAAGGAACTCCTACGTGTGATCTTCACATATGAAAAGAGTAGGATAATTTAATGTTAGTCATCCACCCAAATATTCCACATTTGCATACCTCATTACTGGCGCAAAATTCTCCCTAACTTAATCGAGAAACTATGCACGTGAGTGGGCGTATGAAGTTTTCCATTTGTAACTTGGTTATGAGTACTTCTGTACGCCTACGTATCTCTTAATATTAAGTTCCATTTCGGTACTTTTTCTCTTCAAGTTATATATTAATACTCTCCGTGGTTTAGGCTTTCATAGGGAATGTATTAATTTTAAGGTAAACATAGTATGGAATTATCTTACGTTGATAATGTTGAATATCTCTCGCATACGAGTAACTTAGAAAGGGATATGTTTATATACAGTAATACGATGAAAATATGAGGTAAAGTAAACAAACTCGGTTACAATAAGATAATAGATACTATGTTATTGTTTTATTCTATCCTGGTTGTTTACCTGCTGTTCTCTTTATATATTTATGTATATTTATATATCCAAATCTTCGATTACGGAGAAAAGGATTAAATTCTATACTTTAGAATAATCACCGTTGCATAAATAATTAATAATCCGATATCAGTTATTCTCGTAAGAATTACGTTGCAACAATCTTTGAAAATTAATTTCACGCACTTCCCGACAGGATAGAATTATGAAATTTAGAAATTTATTAGATTAATATAATAGTAATATAATAATAAAATAATAATAATAATATAATAATAATAACATTATAATGATAAAATAATAATACAATTAATAATAATAATAATAATAATATTATTATAATAAATAATTATAGTATAATAGTAGCATAATAATAATAATAAACGTCTTTTGTTGAATTCAATTCAGAGTAGAAATCTACTCTTCCACATAACCCTTAATGATTGGAAGGGGTGCTAAAATTTTCTTGAATGATAAGGTCAAATGTCATCTGTGAGTTCATTATTTTTCAAATAATCATCATCGGCTATCGAATGTTTTGCTTTTTTATTCACTTAATTTATGGAATTTTCGGAAAAATTGGTTGAAAAACATATTGATGATATTCGCTATCGTATTCTATTGGTGAACAGTTAAACATTTGATGCATACCACTTTGATATGTTTTGCGTCTTATTTTGTAGTCATATTTATAAAATTCATTTGTCTGATGGCAGTGAATATATAAATTTAAAAAAGAGAAAGTAGCGCTTTGATTTTCCAATAATCTTTCAAGGATACCTCTATCGTAGTTGTTTCATTTGTTGGGATACGTTTCTATTTTCCTTAAGAAAGGAAAATCGGTAGAATTTAATCTTTTGGAAAACACGATTTTCAGTAGCGAAAAAAAGGTTTTCTAAGATTTGACCTCATCCCAGTCTATTCAACAGAAAGATTCTACATTCGTCTATTCTTCTAATTCGATCATGTTGCACGTAAAATATGTAAGGGATTATATTATTTTTTCTTCATGTTTCCCTGCTTTATCTTGCCTCGTTTTCTTTTAGGCATCCTTTCTGGGCAGAAATACGGAAATTTGAATTTCACATATAAATAAACACGAGCGTGAAATACCAATAATAATAATATGTTCTCGTTAACTGCAACAATTATAGCAACAATTGCATCAACAATTGTAGTAACAATCGCAAAAATGTTCAGATATTTTAAACGACTCAACAATAAAGAATCGCCAATGACTCAACTATTAATTGCAACCTTGTCCATTGTTAAATATCTCAGAATTCAATCGAGTAAGAGTGTACATTGATAAAAATACCTATTTATATTACTGGTTGTTTTCAGTCTTGCCCATTGTGTGGGGAATAATGCCCACAAAACAACAACCAAGTGACTAAGATGAAACTTTAATCGATGAAATAATTCTTCCCTCAATGACAACGATGTGTTATTGATATGAACTGCTCTTTCTTCCAGGTAAGCTAACTTCACTTTACAAGACATAGGAAGTTAACTGAGTAGCATTGGGCCCCTTATGTGTGAGTATCTGATTAACCATTTATCTAAAGGGATGCTTTTGTCTTATAATTGAGTTTAAACGTTTCAATATATTTTAGCCTTTCCATCTATAGATATTTTGGAATGGAATCGTGTAGTTTTATTCATGGGGTAATTATTCATTGAGATATATTTCCCTGTATTTAAATACGTTCTCCATGTTTCATTCGTTACATTTTCGATTTTTCTTTTAACATTACTACCCAAACTTCGTGGACATTATTCTTGGCTAGAAATTCATTCCCTTAGATTTATTTCCAAGAAATTTAGAACCTTTTTCGGTTATTCTTTTTGCTTATTCCTGAATTTTGAAATTGGTCCATTTTTTGAATGAAATATGACATTTATCCAGAACCATAGCCTCCTCTCATAGGAAAAAATTCTTGTTTTATTTATTTATTTAGTAGTTATAGACTTTTATTTATTCTCGTACTTTATCTCCTGGATTGTTGCCTTGTTGCCATAGTGCGTTTCAGTTTCTCTAGTCAATAATGATGGATTGTATGGAAATGAAACCCTGTGTAGATTTCTCCGATACTTCCTGTCGGCGAGTTGACTGTCGACGAAATGTCAACATGACCAAATAGAGTGTGGCATAGAGCTGTTAGTTTAACCAAGAACTATTAGTTGCTTGGTTGAAGTGTTACCTTTGAATATCATGAAAGATAATTGAGATAACTGCATGACTTCCGTACTCTTTGAGATTATCTGTAAAGGTATCACTGTGATATATATGGATTTCTGCAGATAAGCCTCAAGCGCCCTTCCTCTGGCATGTCCTCAGCTATTGATAAGTTGACCTCCTCCATTCTTTTTGTTGGTCTTCATCTTTCTCAACTTTCTCCATAAGCCAACACACCTCTTATCGGGTCTAATACATCTCCACCACTTTTCTTGGAAGTTATCTCATTTCCCTCATATTCTTCCAGGTATTCTCCATGTTTTCTCTTTCCGTATCGAATACGTGAGAATCCGTTCCATGAAAATATGAGACGAGCATATTTCTGAGAAGTCCTTTCATATCATGTAAATACGCAAATCTTTGCACGCGTAATATTCTGCCGATGTCAAAGAAAATATACATTGCAAGTCAAACTGAGCTAAAATAATTCTAAAATCACTGCTGCCTATACAATACTTCTATTTTTTTGGGCACATTATGTGAGACATATTTTATACAAGTACGCTTCTAACCAAAACCAATATACTAGTAATGTAAATGACAATATTTACGAAATTATAACTAATCAAAACTAGTTGCCCCGTGCGAAAATTTCGCAGGCGAACACTGATACTCTATTTCCCACCCATGTATATTACAGTCTAATCACTACAAACGAATGTACAAACACTAAAACATACCTAAAAATACATAAATTCATATTTCGTATCAGTTTCCGTTTCGATATATATCGTTTTCATAGATAGATATCGCTATCTACACATCCAGTATCGAAACTCTATAGTCAAATTCAAGGCCTTGCGTTTTATAATGCCTTACCACATGAACTCAAACAAAATCCCTATTATATTAGAGAGCGTGAGAGTAAAAATGTTTAATCAAATCAAATGTTATTTATAAACGCTTAATTAAATTAGATTAATTAAATGTATAATTAAATTAAATCCATGAAATTAAATTAATTATAAGTTTAATTAAATTTGATTGAAACGACCAGGTAGTAATGCGATGAAACGTTGTTGAAACATACCATACCATACGGGTATGAAAATTATTCTTATTCAAGGAATCTCCTATTCAAAGTGGTATATAACTAAACAGGGTTGTAAACATTTTTATAATACATACCGCTAAACATCACTTAGGCTTGAAGTCCACTTCAGGTGAACTCTGAAAACATTTATAATATAAGAACACAAATTATGTGAAAAATCATAATTCCAAAAAGAAGAAAAGATAATTTCCTTATTACAAATTATCGATACTATTTTATCTTATGAAGATGAGCAGGATATGAAAACAATGTGCGTACTCTTGCGGGGGAAATTAAAGGGAAACAAACAGGCAAAGGCTGAAAGGATATGGATATTATCCACATCCTTATAGGGTATAAGGTTTCACATTATCCGTCCGAATCGACTCGAATATTTAGTTCATCGATTCGAATTCGATTCTAAATGGGTAAACACGATTCGACCATCACCACAGTGATCAGTCAGAAGGTTTCTATCGCCACCGTTGCTAACGTCCATAATTGTTGCCGTTCATTGTTTACCCATCGATAGCAACCGAGGCGGTGGTCCCAATCGCTCTATTGTTGCATCGCAGCGTTTCTGGATGGCGACACCGGAAATATAAAAAGTACTTCTGGTCGTCCAGTTCCTTGGTTTGACCCATTTTTCCCAGTTCTACCAATTAAAACTTGCTCTTAGTGGTGAGGCCTGTGATGCCCCCAGAAGTTGTATCGGTTCTTTATCGGGGCGGAGGGTTTGCAAATTGGGAAAGCACGTGTTGAACTAACGAGCCGATGTTATGTTGAATTTGCGCTTGGGTCAGCTATCGATGGAATCGCCTCGTTTTAAAGGGTAATCGATTATATTGATTTTATCATTGTTGAAATGTTATACCTCGTGTGTTGAGATCTCATTGTTGGGGATTAACTTGATTGTTTCACAGGTTTTCTTAGTGTGACCGTAATTGTTGCGCGGAATACTATTATATATTGAAATAAATGTACAACAGTATTATTTTTATCTTAAAAGCATAGGTATCAATTTCAGCCTATTTTTTAAATAACTTAAATTTACTTTTTATTTAATTTTTATTGGTAATAAAAAAATTAATTAAAAGTATCATTGCAAAATCAGTGGTGAATATGGGTGGTCAAAAATGAAATTAACTGAGAGTTAATGTGATGATAATAACAATGTAATAATGATTAATGTAATAACAGTTAATTTAATAATAATTAATGTAATAATAGTTTATGTAATAATAATTATAATAATGTAACTCACCTACAGAGTTACACCGCCAAAATAGGCAATTGTCGTAAACAATGTTAATATTTTAAATTTTATAATACAATATGATAACGAACTTTGTTGTTGCATTCTTACAATGGGTGAATTATTGGAGGGGTTTCTTTTATGATTATCAATAACAAAAGTATAAAATGACCTTGTCATATATTTAGGGACTCATAATTGAATTAGTCATACTAATTTTGTGCTGTTAATTTTGACATTCATCAATTTATACTGATAATAATAATAGCTTACCGCTGATGGTTACAGTGGAATAAGAGTCACAGTTACAAAACCATCAAACAGAGAGATAAAATACCCGATGCGCATTTCGATGCTGAAGTAGCATCATCTGATGATGATGATGCTACTTCAGCATCGAAATGCGCATCGGGTATTTTATCTCTCTGTTTGATGGTTTTGGAACTGCGATTCTTAATCAATTCATATAGAAAAATTAGGTTTAAAAGATTTTTACGGGTGCACAGTTTCTATAGCTCTATATATTCTGACAATAGTATCTTATCTTTCACAATACAATGAAATTTTATTGTTGAAAATATTATCTTATTTATTCATTACTTCAATGGCTTTCCACAGGGTAACGCCTGAACATCTAGATTTCATAATGTCTTATGTTGATGCATATTATTATTATTACACATTCTGTAGTTTGAAAATCTTAAAAACTTGTGTTGAATCTTTTCCAATCGATTTATGTGAATATCGTAGTAGGAGACCAAACGATTGATGCATATTCCAAGGCTGGAGATGATAATGATCTTCTGAATACGGTGAGAAACCTCTATCTGCTTATCGATTGCGAAATTAAAATAAAGGCCTCGTTAACCACCAAAAAGCGATAATCACGACCCCTCACGTTTTCTAATTCATCGCGACACTTCAATCGAACCGTGAAACTGCCGAAGGAGAAAATTTAATATCCGAAGAGATTGGATTTAATAAGTGGATTTAATAATCTTTCGTAATAAGTTTGAATTCGACCACGCCCCCTTAAGTGCCTCCTATCTGGATTGAGGGTTGAATGATTCTTTGGGGGTTTCCCTTTATTCCCTGAGACCCTTTTAACGCCTCAATACGTTTTCCTCTTCCCTTACGTATCCTTAGAAAAAAATTAGCTTACTATGGGTGTAATTAATCTCTCTCAAGGAGTAGTTTCGTCATCATAATTGGACTTTGTTTGAGATTTGTTGTGGGTGTATTTGTGAGTATTCTGATCATTATGATTTTGATTGCTCTTTTTTTATTGTGTGGGTGGTTGATCACGTGGGTCACGTGTTCGAAGGTGTCTATGTGTTCCCAAATGTCATGGTTACATGAACAGCTTTGGTACTGTTGTGATTATTGGGTATTTATCGTTGTGTCTCATTGTCATGTTATAATTTATGTCGCAGTTTTAATGTCTTCTCCTCCGCTGTTGTAACACAATGGTAGCATAAATGTTATGGTGTACTGAACAGCTTTAATATAAGTCGTGATTATCGGATTATTCTATCTTTATTGTTGTAAGTCATTGTTGTGTCGCAGTTTTAATGTAATGTCGTTGTATTTGTAATTTCGTAATGTAATCGTATTTGTAATGTCGTAATCATGTTTGTAATGTCGTTTAAGTTATTTGTTAAGGTTCTTAGGTTTGTTCCAGTTCGATTCCCTGAATATATCAGGCCTGGATATTTACTAATTTGCATATTGAAATACAATCTAGCAGAATGAGGAACGAATTCAACTTGAGTTGGAGAAAAACTTCCAAAACCTCAACATCGAAAATACATCCTTTTTTTCAAATGGCAGAACAGATATTTGCAACGAAAACGTATGGAGAGTTTTGCTTTGCCATGTCTTGCATCCGACTGTCGCCGAGATGGACGTCGTTGAGTTGGCTGTCGATTATCTGTCCTTTCCGCTAGTTGGCTGTCGACGAGATGTCCAACAGATAAATAAACAGTTACCGGGGGAACCCATTCAATGAGTTGCATAGTTATTGTTTGAAATGTCACCTCTGACTATCATGAAAAGGGCAATTAAGGTTCAGTTCAACATCTTGACTTCCGTACTGTTTGAGATATGCAAAGGTATCAATTCGTTATCTTATTCCTGCAGATCGCCACACCAATCAAAAGTAGAAACTCATTTCAATCGAGAGTCTATTACTTCCGAGATATTTCTCTTTCAAGAAGTTAATATCCCCAAAATTAATAATTCTTTAGGAGGAATATCTTTCTCATTTAATTCTCCCCCACCTCATGTACCAGATTAATTAGCGGGGATATTCCTCGATCTAATAGAGATCGAACCCCATTTCCTTAAGGTATTTCTCCCCCTCTTGCATTCTCAGGGAATTTCTTTTTAAACCTCGAAATCCTGAGGAGCGAGTTTTCCTTCCCATTCAAGGTTCGACGATAATGATGAGGAGGGGTTGAGAGGACCCACTCAGAGGGGTGAAAAGTGTAGGGGGAAGAAATGAGCTTGAGAAGAGAGTTTTAATATAAAACGGAAAGATATGGTTAATCCTTAGGTGAATGACACTTGAGGAAGTACAAGTCCTAAGTGGGAAGAGGTAGTGTAGGAGTTAGTAGTGGATTAATATTTAGAAAATATATAGAGAATTGATAGATGCGCTTATGAAACTAAATGAACAATTATCTCAAAAGATATGTCTAAAAAACATATCTAATGCAGTACAGTAACCGTGAAGGCCTACCAGGAACCCTTAAAAAAAACTCGTATGACACTAATACGGTTATGTTGTAGATAGTGGAAAATCTAGATTAGATTAGATAGATATCTATAGATAGATTAGATATCTGAGCTTATTTTTGTATATTTTTACATATTTCGGAATTGGTGTGAGAAATTCTCCAGGTAAAGCGTTCCATTCCCTAATTAAAGAATGAGAAGTTCAATGTGTCACATTTGTGTTGGCGTTCCTTGATTTTTGAGCTGTGATCGGCTCTACATAACATAAACCTGGCGCGCAGTTCGTCGCGTTCTTGTAGAAAATTGAGTTGCAAAAATAAACGAGGAAGTGCTGTTGAGGAGAATAGTGTTTCAATCGAAGTAATTAGAAACCAAGAGAGGATGGGTCAAATATTGAGAGGAGAGGGATTGCTGAAGAAAAATTTGAAGGTAAAATGCATAGGAAGAGATAAGCACATAGGGAAACAAAATCTAGTTGCTATGAGGACCGGTTTAAGTTACCAGGCAACGAAGGAAAGGAAAATAAGGAGGTATTATTAGGGAAAACGTATACACCAAAAGGTAAAAATAACTCTTATAATGGTACCCACATAGCCTTCAAGGGGATGTTAAAATAGATGGACTATTTTGGGAGTTTAGGCCCATGTGGGCTTCTCTTCCATCTAGACTTGTGTATAATGTATTTTTATGTATAAAAGAAATGTTATGGGAAAAATGAGTGGGAAAAACTCCTTCAAATTAAGGTTATAATAAGGAAACACCCACACGCAGTGGAAATAGCGAAAGATAATGGTAACGAAACGACCCTGCATAATTCCAATAAGAATATTCTAATGGAAAATATAGAATAATTACGTAGAATAAATCTAAGATATAAAATATATATTTTTAAGATTCAAGGATTCCCAAAGTTATCGATTTGTCTTAAATAAAATTTGTATTAAAATTAAATTAAATCTATTAAATATTTACTTAAATTAAAGTCTTATTTCAAATTAAATTTCGTGCGAGATTAAAATACCGATTAAAAGAAAGAAAATTTGATTGTGATATTCATTCCTGGCATTTAAATTTTTTCGGTAAAGTATAGCGAGAAGTTTGATTAAAATTTGAAAAATTTCGACAGCTCGTCTCCATAGCTACCGATCACTATTGTTGAATACGTGTTTGCTATTGTAATATTCTACTATTATTATTAATCTTTGTCCTTAGTAAAGCATGATTAAATCATTTCAATCAATAATTGTTTAATTAATCCTCATTACATAATGTAATCGTCTTATTTATTATGATTTCTTAATAATGGAAAACTTCGACATTTATTTGTTTAAATTAATTTTAAGATTTTCATTTATTGTAGGAACCCCTAGTTAATCCATCAAATACGTATGAACTTGTATTTATATATATTCGATTCATGCTAATAATAGATTTATTTTTAGTACCAAAATAAATAAAAATGATTTATTCTTGTTAAACTTCTACAAAAGTTTGTAGTTTCACGAAAGAAACGTTGATTTTGGAATGTACGGCAGAAGTTATAACGAGCTACAAAATCCCCTTTTCTCTTTGAGAATAATCATCTATTTTCGAAGAATTTTTTTTGTCTCTCCTATCAAAAAGAATATTTTCCCAAAGGAAAATTTGTTTTCGATGAACTTGGACCTCTGGTCTACAAGTGCTTTCCGAAATCCAATCAAATTTTGAACAAGTTGGAAAGAATTGGCTATGGATGTACCACTGCTTTTGTGATTAGACTGAAACTTTTCCCGGTTAAATAGGATTTGTGTAAATATCAAAAGAGTGAAACTTCGGTATTTTGATTACTTTCTTTGCACCCAGTTGTTTATATGTGGATGGAGTACAATGCAATCATTACCAGTCAGTCAGTATGGGATGTTAGTATGGGATACCACACAGAATTAGCTAGCAAATGTTTTGTTGATAAAATGAGGCTTACTTGGTTAGATGAGGATTGAGGTACTTTGAACGTGATTCCTTTTCTATGCCAAAATCCTATGAACATAAAACATATCAGTGCTGTCCGCCAGAATAACGTTTTTTATAGTATTCAATATAGAGTAACCGAATTAATAAACCAACTATTCAGCATAACTAATGCCTGTTTCATATTAACATAGCTATGAAGAAGAATGAAACAGAAGGAAACACATTCTCCATCTGTACCGAAAATATAATTTGTCATGTTTATCAATTATAGATAGATATATTTATTTTCTTTCATGTATTACATAAAAAACATACGATATATCTCACAGAAAAATATTCAATGAAACTTTAGGTTGCCTCGGAGGTAAACCTGAGTTAAGACAACCTTCATGTGGAAATATAATTTTTAGTGGTTTTCTTCTAAAAAATAGTTATAAAATTAAAACATTAGATGCTGTTTACAACATGAAAAACAATGAGCTTATCTTCGATTAATTTTTAATAAGCCATCTTTTCCAATGTAGAAGATGTATAGTGATTGTGGAAAAACTTAATAGTAGGATTTTAGTACACTTTGTCAGATCCTAGACAGATTTCTAGTATTATAGAGTCATCAAGTTATATAGGAGGGAATCTTTCCCTTAACTCCCCAAGAGGTGTTGCAGATTCAATAGAAGCTAACAAAAACATGAAATTTCCAGTAACGATTTCTTTTAATACGACGTTATCACCGAAAGATATATATCCAACATTTCGCTGCCATATAAAATGCAGCAAGTATAGTATACACAGCTGAAATTGCATTGGTGCCTTTAATTCTAACACATTAAGCTCATTTATAATAACAAGGTGCGTACAAGCTAAGGGAATCGAAGAGGCATTGGAAAGAACATGGCGAGAATGAAATGCCCAAGTTTAAAGATTGATTAAAGGGGAAGGACTGAGACAGGAAGAGAGATTAATGTTCTGAGAGGATTTAGATCGATAGGTGATAATCGTACTTATCATTGGAATATCGAAACAAAAAAGTATTGCCTTTCCTCAATGGAATTGGGATTAAGGCAAAAAGATAGGAATTGGAGCGATGCGTTGCGAAGGTGTATTGCCATGGAGATATTTAAGGCTTAGCTTGGGATCGTATCCATGGTAAAACTTCCTAATGGAAGCGTTTAATGAAAGTTAAGTAGGAAGTCATGACCTCGATAATTGAATATATTGTATTATGATATAAATGTATCATTCTGTGGAAACAACAGGCATCTTATATATGCGGAATATTTACAACGCTTAGTTTTTAGTTAGTAGTATTTATTTTTCTTATATTTATATTTCTGGATTATCTTTATTTTATTCGCTTTTATAATTTTTGGTGGCAGATTATCTTTACTAGAATGTATAACATACTTGTTTTTCATTTCTAGCACAAAGTATTAGAGGTATTCATATAGAGACCAGTAAAACCGGAGTTTTAGAAAGCTATTCACTTAAGTTTTTTACCTCCTCTGTCACATTTCTAGCAATAATAACAGCGAGCTAAATTGTTGTGCAGCATTGTTGTAAGTATTCAATAATGAGTTTTCCTCAGAAATAAAAGAGTACAACAATGAGTTCAACATAAAAATGTATTATTTGGAGCAATAATCAGCAAATAATTTCAAAAAGAAATCATTCCACAATCGCTTTACAAACACTCCAGTACATCTAATTGTGAACTACCCTCGAAATAAGTACTCATATGAAGGAATTGATTTTTAAAGGCATACAAGATGGTGAAAATAATGAGGACCAGAGCTGAAAGAATGTATATGCTCCTTTATTAATTTCTTCGCAAAGAAAGAGCTGCGTCATAAATACCCATAAATATTGAATGGAGAATTTATAAATGTAGTCGATTCAGGTCAAAAGTGGCATGCATGGTATTTACGTAGGTATACAAGCTTTATTTCTATACTCTATGCTTTTCTTTTGAGAAAATCGAATATTTAAAAAGTGTTCCATAAAAGTTATAAAGTGTATGAAATGATCGGAACTATGTGAAAGAATTCTTACGAATTGCCAAATTCGAGATACGTTAACGATGCAGTAGACTTGAAATATCAATCAGAATACGAAAATGAATGATTCGTAGATGTTTTGATATCCGTCCACGAATAGCCCCAAAAGCATTTATCACGCATCTGCCGCCCCCTCGTGAGATGCACCGCTCGATCCATCAATTGAGAGCGCCTAGTATTCGAGACCTTGACCCATCATTCCATTTTTGCCTCTGAAAATCAGATAAGTTTTCTATCAATGATTCCACTTTATTCATTAGATAACATGTCTTATAAAGTGGTAACATATTTGAACATTGATGAATATTGGAAAGCTTCTGAATTTCATTATCATTGTTTTTTATTATAAATACTCTTATAAATAAATTAAATAAATAGTTATATACGTCCTACGCGATCTATAAGAGCTTGTTTTTTTAGTCAGTTTGATAGATGAAACATAAGTTAAATCTTCTAATGTTAACTACTGTAAAACCTACTTATAGCACTTATTGCTGAATTTCTATTTCCAGAGTTGACTCATGCTTTCCTTACCATGAAATGTTGGCTCTCCTTCCTCATGCGTTTTATATGGACCCACCTTTCCTATACATTCGTATGATTCGAGTTCAACAATCACATTGGTCGCCAGGGAGACTGGTACTTTATAACTTATAAACTTCTCGTGCTTTTTCTCCTGAATCTAGAAATTTGGAATCAAAAGCGTTTTTCGACGGCCAGAACAAGAATCTCAAATACATTTCCTTTCTTTTGATAATTGTTTCGATTTCGTAGGACCAATATATCTAATTTAATTCTTCAAAAGGAAAAAACTCAGCAATTACAATTTACCTGCATTTCTTTTGAGATTTTTGAGTCGTCTAGAGTCGAACCAATGACACTTTCGTCAGAAAAATATCGAAATGTCTTAGTTCATCTATCCTCTAAGAGATCCCCAAATTTCGTATTTTTATCTCCTCAGGAAATGCGTGAAATTGATGCTCAAAAATCCCTTTTATATATTTACTATATTACTGGCGTTACTGTTATCGGATGGATAAATACGTATGTACACAACGGTGATTATTATATAAGATATATTTACTAGAATTGTGTCCGTGGGTGCCAAATTAAGTTATCGAGGGTGAAGAAATTATACTGTCGACATAAGTCCAATAGTGGGCAATAGGTAAAGAAAAAAAGGTAGATCCAAATCGTAGAAATCCTCGTTTAATCCAGGTATTATCGCTGCAAATTCTAGCACGTAGCTGAGCAAACTTTCCACCGTAACTTTGGATCCTTCCGCGTGCGTTCCCCTCATAAAAACACAAAGTGTGAATATCTTATTTCGATCAAAGGATAAATTTTAACTTGGCAGACGGCGTTTCCATAGCTTCGAACCGGCTTGTTTACCTCCGTTGCTAACTCCCGAAATCAGGCAGGCACGAGGGCAAATTCGCTGCAAATGCAAACAAAAAGTTTTGGCTCGGTGAAGCGTATTCGGATTTTGATCTCTTCATCATGTTCGATATTAAAAGAATATGAGTGAATTGAGAAGTGTCCCCTGCATTAGGAATGACACTGTGTAAGTACAGGAAATTCTTTGGTTTTGTTTGTCGATGATTTTCACTTTATTAGCTTTTTTAGGTATGTATTGGGTAGTGCATGGCCGAAATTAGTCTTCCATGTTTTTAAATTTCTAACTTTGCTAAGGGAAACAAAACTAAATTGATTTGGTTGACTTCATTTCGTAAGGAGTTAAAGTAATTTCCGAAATATGCCTAATTGTCTCTCATTGAAACCTAATTATGAATGTCATGGTTGCGTGCATGAGTCTATTGAAAATAATCCTTATTGGACGGCGTCAACAATGCCGAATGCCAATATTATTACGTTACATTATTGACAGTAAACACGCGATTGTATTCTTACAACAGATATGTGTGTGCCAATTGTTGCAGTGTGAATGGCAGAAAAAACGTAGATGATAGAACGAAGTTTATTAAAAATATTCATTATTGGACATCTATAATAATCCTGCATGCAATTCCACCGGGATGTATTTAAGCTAGATACATTCCCAAAAACGATGAATCTTGATTTTAAAGTCTTTCAATGGCCCACGTATATACATGGCTAGATTAATGAAATCAGATAGTTTTATCGGATATTTCTGAGAAATATTCAGGCCGCATACGGGTGTAGAAGTACTTCTGGGTTAATGATAGATCAATTTCAAGTGAAAGTTAAAAGTTAAAATTTCCAGTATGTATCGTACTGTTGGTAATCGGCGTAAAAATTTAAAAGCAATCCAGAATGAATATGGCATAAGTTTTGAATGCTCTCAAATTAATGCGGTGATTGGCCGCGCGCGGCCTGCAGGCCCTCTAAGAGTGTAAGCAAACAATCCCTTGGAATAATGATGAATCCACAGTGAAGAGTGGGCTTGCTAAATGGTCTTCTTCCCTTTCTTCCGTTCTCATGTATGCATTAGTGTTTTAAGACCTCACTCAGCCTCTCTTCGCTATGACAACATTCTCAATCCTCATATCCTTTTCACGTTGGATACATCGCCCCTTTCAAATTCACTCATTCAGGGTATCAACTTCAGGTTAGATTTCACTAAGGACATACAATGACGAACGATGAAAAATATGTTAAAGTATTTGTATTTGTGAGATATCTTAGGTGTATTAATTATTAGAGTGGCTGCCATGGAGATGCTGTTTAATTAAAGGGTTTCTGTGGTGATTATATGTGTTCTAACATTGATTGTTGATTCAATGATGTCATTTCGAATTGTTAATCAGTAACAGTCTTTATAGTGTAAGGGATTGTGGAGGATATTTGTGTTGTAAATATCGTTAGCAGATTTATTTAGTTGTAGCTGTCACATTCCAAATATTAATATGCAATGTGGCATAAAACTGTTGAAATATGCAAACATAAATATCAGAATCAGAATGTGTATCAAAGGTCTTACCATTTCAAAATGTTTGAATTCTGTGAATATCTAAATAAGCCAGAAATCTCGGACTTAGAATAATAATTGCATTTCTCTCAAGCGTGGATGCAAATGATCTTAGACAGAATGATAAAAAATTCTTATTTTGCAGTCGCTTAACTTCCAGAAAATATTTGTATATTGACTTCAATTTGTTACAATTTAATCGTAAACATTAAATGTGTGCTATTAAAAGAAGAATGAACGTTTGCAGTGCAGTATACTTCTAGAAAATAGTACTTTCTCTTATAAACAAAATTAGCTCTTAAGTGAATTTACATTAACAGAAATTTAAAGCTACTTTACATACCTATTTGGGTTGCCTTAAACCTAATAGCTCCTGGAATCTAGGTATCCCGACACGCTTAAAAATTATGTGGGTTGTCTATACTGCAGGAGCCTATCATATTATTATTTATTTATACAGAGGTTCATATCTCTTACGCTATTAGATACACAAGTCGTAGTTTCCTACTGAAAATTATCGATTTAGCTGTTCTAGATACACCTAGCATTACATAGACATTCAACAATTCAATAACAATAAATGAATCAACAATACATGAATCAAAGTTCATACATTGATAAATTTGCTTGTGTATATAATAGAGTAAGAATTATGGACACCCATTATCAAACTACCGTCATCATTTGGGTTGACTGAGAGGTAGGCAAATCCAAACCATCTCTCTAATTTCCGTAATCCCAATATCTTCCGCAGAAGCGTCCTTTGGTTAATGGAGCAATAAAAATGAGAAATGACTGCTGAAGGTTTCAATTACTTATCATGCTTCAGCTTTGAAATATGCTTATGAAAGGGAATCTCATATCTTTCCAGAAGCTATTTCCCAGGAAAGATTTGATTGAGCATAGCGTCTGATATGTTCCTTCCGTTCTGCCTTCTTATATGTTATTAGTCTGCAATTTCTACTCTTTGATGGATTTTTATGAATGAGCTGCCTTTTGATTTCTGTGCATCTTTCTGCAGATGAATATCTTCTGAACGCTCTATTAATATTAGAGGAATTTACTTGATTCGAAAAGAATATGTTGATTTTTATGTTGCCTAGCAACAGCCTAGGGACACTTTATAAAGATCATTCCGTTCCAACAATTGACATTAATTAACGCACTCCGACTGAAGTCATCAATAAAATACCCTCTTAAGAAGCATGTTAACAATACTAATTCTCTTTAATTAGAAAAGAATATATTGATTTTTATGTTTCTTAGGAATGCAACGGTTTTTAAGAATCATTCCTTTCCGACAATCCACAAGAATTACCGAATTCTGACTGAAGTCAACAATTCAATCCCAAGAAGCACGTTAACAATAGTGTTTTTCTTTAATTGGAAAGCCCATACGGAAAATAAGTGTTTTATCCTTTGTTTTCCATATGTTATTTTGTATTCTTAACAAGCAAATATATCTGTCATAAATGACGGATTTTAATTTAACATATTTAATCATAAATATTCATTATTAAATACATCCGATGATGCTTTAAGCTAAAATGCGTTGGTAGTTCGTCTATATACTTAAATATATTTTATCTATATGAATAATATTAATAAGATTTTGTTACAGGATTTGTTGGGTGATGAAAAACCGTATAATAAATTTAAAAATACAACCTAAGTATGAAAGCATATCTTTATAAAGACTTAATAAAATCCTTAGGAGTCATTACCTCCAAAGCGAAATTACACAACCCAAATAAGAATTTCCTTTCTTTCGGTACTTGCCTCAATTTTCCTGAACTATTATTTATAATTTAACTAGTTGCCCCGTGCGAAAATTTCGCAGACGACATTGATACTCAATTTCCCCAACGAAATACATTATAGTAGCAAACACTAATCACTACAGACGAATACACAAATACTGAGACATACCAAGAAAATCGGTTTCGACATACCTCGTTAGTAGCGATAGGTATCGGTATCTACACATCCAGTAACGAAAATCTATGGGCAAATTCAAACTCTTGCGTTTTCTAATCCCTTTCCACTTGAACCTTAACGAAGTCCCTAATATCTTAGAGAGTGTGAGAATGTAAATGTTATAGAATGTTTTAAAATTTTTCTTTTAGCTCTATAATCACAAATAGTATGTGTCATTGATATAACGTACATATAATTTATCCTATACCGAATACCTCAATTCACGTAATGTATTTTTACATCACGAATTTAGACAAAAATACAAACATCTCTACCACATTGCCACTATCACATTTTGGTAAACTCTGTTCTTTTCTAAATACCACTTCCTTTTATGATGTGTCTTACGTCTACTACTACTCATACTATTAAATTGGTTGAGCATCTTTTTGTACTAAGGGCATAGCGAATGGAAATGCAAGCTTGGGCTTTCTTTACGCTTGTATTCCATAGAGGTGAGTTTTCTTGAATCGCAGGTATGATATCATATTATTTACTCTAAGATATGAATAAATGTTGTATATTATTTATTCTGCGAGCAAAATATAAATACTAAAAATCATTTGATAGGGTATATAGAAAATTTTCAGCAGATGAAAGTTTCACCAAAGTAAATTTGAATACTCGGAAAACGACCTAATTATTTTGATCGCATGACTCGTAATTGAAATCTCCAATTATTCTATGAATACTCCAAAATCTAATTGTAATATGGTCGATCATTACATTATCATTAAACTGTTGTGGTTGCGTATGACATCGAAGTTTTCATTCATGGAGACAGTAATATTAATTGCGAATCATTTTATGACCGAGAATAGGTGGGTTCCGATATATATAGGTGGTTTTAAAACTTGTTTACACTCCTCGCTAAGTAAACAAATCTAATCTGTATATAGCAACCCGGGCATTTTTTCGTCCAGGACGCAACGCGATGATTAAAATATTAATTCAATTTGTCTAACAAATAGTGGATTTTTCATTTGTCTGACTATTTTTAGCAGGAGCCCGAAAATATTTCCTTTCAAACGGTCATTTTGTTTTATGTATTGGTGGAGTATTAAGGGAGAAAAGTCCCGATCACCAAAAAAGCATGTTTTAAAATAATAAATAGAGGATTATTGAAAACAAAAAAATTGCAATGGATAATACATTTTACATGCATAACTAGAGAGAGTATTTTAGAGGTTTTCTTTGTGGGAAAAGATGACAATTCAAAAAATATGACGAAAAGGCAACTAGCATTACACAACCCGTTTATGACGCCATTCCGCTTACCGTTGTTTTACTGTATATAGGAGCTTAAGATGAAGTACTCAGGAATGTAGGATATTACATAGATATTTAGTTAGAAACGAAACATCTCAGAAAAGTTTCTTAACAGGGTTTTACTGTATCTTTCATACGTCAAAATTGTTATTTGACATAAAGATTTAGCGAGTGATACGATATTGCATACAAACGGTGACCATGCCGAGATTAACAAAATGTCTTGTTTAATTTGTTAAGACAAGATCAAAAGCTTGTGTGTACAAATAGATGCATGTCCAAAGTACTCCTGACGTACGTCATACAAATCTAGTATAATGAAGGGAGAACTTCATGCCTTCATTTTACGTATAGCTCTCGAGGTAATCTTTTGTAATCTAAGCTACAAATGACAGAATGAGGCACTCTACGTCATTTGAAGTCCTTATCAAAGGACCGTGTTCTAGATCACTTTCAGATAGGTCTATTATTTTAACTTTGTCTTTGAAATGTTTTTGTTTCTTCTCTCCAGATATCCAGACGGCAGCCCCGAGGCAATATTTTCCTCTCCTAATTGTTTATCTCTACTCGTTGGAATTACATTTAAACTCTTTTAATTATTAATTGATGTAAATTTATACTCTAATTGTTGTAATTTCTCTCTTTTGATTGTTGAATTTTCAAATTGATTATATATAGTAAATAATCAATCTAGGTGGCTGTTTTATTATAACAATGCATTAGTTACAACAATCGTATTCAATCATTTTATTTATATTTGTTCATCAAATTTGAATTAAAATGAATAAGGAAGACAATAAAAATATGCCGATTGTTGTAATCTGCTTATTATAAATACTTATGTTTTTTGTATATATTTCTTACGGTATTTACTGGAGACATCAATATATAATTATATAAACATATAGCTATATAAATATTTGAATTCATGAACAGCAACAATTATAACTATATTTGCTAATCATTCAAGAGAGGTAAAATAGCGCAGAATATATGAGGATTATTTCAATATTCTTTTGGGATCAAAGAATTATCAAGCTCTCCTACAACTCTTGATTAATACGTCATTTTCTTCTTCCACTGAAGTTTGACTCCTGTCACAGCTATGTCTATCTTCCACATCTCTAATTTAGGACGAAAAGTTTCCTTTGTGAATTTTGCATGAATCGCATTTTGCAGGGTTGATGAACTTTTTCGCACAAAAGAGTGCGGAATTTTTGCGCAGAATTTTTTTTCTATGTTTGCGGAGGAATAACATACAAGACTTGCTAAATATGTTTTTTTCGGCTTATGAAGGCATAATTCTGCGGTGACGAAAGTAATTTGACCCAGGTACCGTGACTTAATGGTGAGGACTTGGATTAGGAGTTATGTTTTGGGTAATGTGATACAGGGTGTGCTTAGGAACTGATTAAATGAAATAGTGGAAATTATTTAGTTTTTTGATGCGACAAGCGCCATTTTTATTTTATTTATTTATTTATTCATCACTTACATAATAACAATGACAATTTACTTTAATTTATATGAAAAAGTAGTAAGTAGAGTTTAGATATGTATCGACATAAACATTGCTTAAATAACAGTTCCTAAGACTCGTATATATAAGGATTCCAGTCAGAAAGTTTCTATTTAGTTTCTATTTATAAATGTTCAAAAATATGAAAACATACGCATCTGGCCGGAAAGGCCTTCTTACCGACTCAATTCATAGCGATCTATTGTTGCTTCACGCGTTATTATTGGATGGTAAACAAGCGATATTGTAAGGCGCTCTCTGATTGTTGCATTCCGTAACATGGCTATTTCGTTGTTCTATTCGCAACAATCAAAGAGTTATATGTACAAATAATAGGTTTATTTAGATGATAAGAAACAGGGCAAATCGTGAAGCTATTTTAACCGGGGAATAACTGGGGCATTGATTTCACTACTACCGGAACAAGCTACACAATTTATATAGGTTTCCCACTGAAGTAGACTTAAAATAACCATTGTATATATATTGTTACCTCTATTAATTCTGGCTCACCTGAATATATAACGACCGTGAAATAACACCCTCTGAATCGATTTCCGCCGTTTTCCGATAGATGGCGGGAGAAAGGCGTTTTCCGGATGTTTTCTTTCCTTTGAGTATTCTCGGAATCGAATCATTTGGACCATTCCATTCCTCCTGGGGTTACGACACCTTTCACTGTTTCAACATCATTGTGAATTCACCGCCATGTTAATGAACTCCATACGATCTTGCGATTTGTTTCCATTTCCATAAGCTGTTTTGGACTATCCAAGCGGAAGGAAATTTAGGGTTGACAATGGAAAGGTATACGTTTACAGCGCCTCATTGTCTCTCATTTTAATTGTTCATTATGTGATTGTCGAGGGATACGGTTGATGCGGAATTTTCTTGGATTGTTGTGAGAAATTGGGTCTGATTGTTGGAAGGAAATCGATTGTTGTGTACCGGTAGTTTTAAAATACTAATGTGTTAAACTATGCTTTTTTAAGTGAAATTGAGGGCTAGGAAAACAATAACAAGGTACAATTTTGAGTCTCCTGGTTACTGCCTTTAATTGTTGAGAATGTAATTTTCGAGTGAAGTGGCAACTGAAGAGTTTGGATTGTTGTTCTTTGATTGTTTGCAGGACTTAGATTGTGGTAACCTAGCAATTTTAATGTTTCATTCCATTTAGTTGGTTGAAAGTTGTCTACTACTACTACTGTTTTTCTTCATGGAAATTAAGCTCTAGGGAATCTATATTATAGTACAGGTTTCCCGCTCATTGTTTTTGTCTTTGATTGTTGATGGTGTCATTGTCGAGGAAAGCGGAAGATTCTTGTGTTTCTAGAATAGTTAATAGAAAACCTTCTTGGGTTGCTAGAATAGTTTGATTTAAACTTCTGTTCTTTGACAGAAATAATTAAATATATTAGAAATACGATCTCACTCTATCTTAGAATTAATTTCTTAATTTTATTCTCACAAAATTAGTCCATCCGAAAGAGAAACAAAGAACCATTCTTGTCAGCAACGATAAGACTCATATATTACATTCTAATCCAATGCCCATCTATCTATCCCAGTCAATTTCCAGGATGAGAATATACTTTTTCATTTTTTTTTGGTTAAATTCGTTTCCATGGAAACCGCCATAGCGACCACTTTCATAACAGTATTATGGCCGTTTAAGTCCTTAGATGCCACGGATAAAAATTCCCTTCACGTTTTCGTAACTTTCTCTCGAATTTGTTCTGGCTAAGAAATTCAACCGAAATGGCGAACATTAATTTAATCCAAGAGAATGTGTGGAAGTTTTAAATTCAACTTCCTAACGAAACAGCTGAGAAGGCTTCGGGGAAATTCTGTGGCACCACTTTTACCAGAGAATTTCATTAAGAAACTCTTTCAGTATCTTTTGCATTTGGGCTTTTAATTCGGAAAGTTTTGTCGGCTACATTTTTATTCGGCTCCTTATTTGAATAATGGTGAGTTTACTCGGCCAAAGGATTGGTCCAATTCGAAGTTTTTTTTTAAGTTAAATGAATACCTCCAAGTTTTTATCACGATTAGACGTTTCGCTATTCATTTCTACATACATAACTAAGCAATTATGTGCGACCCAATCTTCATCTTAATTTGTATTTATTCTATTTGTAATGCATGCAGGAATAGCTATGGATCAAAGTTTTAACTTGATAGAGAATAATGCGTCATAAGATCAATTGACTTAGTAATGTATTTACCATACTTTCAGAACCTGCCCATTTAGCGTAAACTAACTTTAATCGGGCTGTAACCTTTGATTTCTAATTATATTTTGGTGGATAAAAATGAGCTGTAACTTCAACTTTCTACCATTATCTACTGCACTTATCGAACTGCAGTCCGTATCGAGGCATTCTTGGACGAAGAATCAAAATTAATCACCCTGTTGTTAACGGAAATCAGTTAACCATATTTAAATTGTTAGGAATCCTTAGCCATTATGTTTTCGATTTTTCGAATGTAATGAGTAGTTATTCTATGAGAAACTTTAGTTTATGTTAGGATATCTGATATTCATCATGATATTATTACAATGAATAGGTGCCAAATAAAGAAACGAACATGCTTAATTGTTTTATGGAAATTATTTTTATTTACAAATGAATTAAATTAGAACTTAACAAACGTTATTTTCCCATGAACATGGAATATTAGATCATTTCACTGTTAAAGCTTTCGATTGTGACGTTCAAATGTCATTTTAAGGAATATGAAGATAGAAAATATGCATAGAGAATTAAATGAATCAATAACTAAGGGATACCCCAAGGTTTTATCATAGGTCCGATAATGTGCGCAAATAATACCAATGATATACAAAGGTTTATGTTGAAGATGATAAATTGCAGACACATCCAGATGACGCTAAACAAAGACAAAGGGCAAGAAAACAATGGAGTAATTACATGGCTGAACACATATGGGAGAGTTACCTTCACTCGACTGCCTGGAGCTCTCGAAATGAATGCAAAAAATGGTTTCCATTTCGTCCCCACCGAAATATGAACGTCATCTGCCTCAGGCACTGACCTCGATTCCCTCGGAAATATTTTTTACCTTCTGCACGTTTCCATCGATTGTGATACTTCACCGATATGTGCTCTTCTTCGTGAAATACGCAGCAATATTTTGATATCCGCTTCGCACAGGTTTTTTCCTGGGAACTTTTATGGCGCAACTTTGGGTTTTTGAAGGATCTTCGGCGCCTCTCGGGAATGTGCGTGGTTCTTGAAGAGCTTGATGTCCGATTCGGTGTTCGTTTATGTAGTGTACTTATGTAGCTAAGCATTTATGCTTCCGTACTTTCTTTATCGCTGGAATATAATGTATATCACCTATCCTATCTTTGGATATACGTTAGAAATGTTCAGGTATTCATTATATTGAATCTGATTCTACGCAATCTTCAGAATTCCCATTCTTTTACCAATGTATTATTTTTTTTGAAAATACTCTTAAATTGTTGATCTAGCTCTTTTCTACATTATACTAACCTTTAATTTCCTATTATGAATACGATCTATTTCATTCATTATAAGTTAATAGGCTCTTTTGGTCTAAGGAATTTTTCAGTTAGTAGGTATTTAAACTTTTTAGGCTATCTGAGCTGCCGGAAATTGAGTGCTGGATTAGCAACGAAAAGGTAAATATTTCACAACCATTCTTTTTGATTCCAACTGCTGATTCTTTAACTGTCGAGCACAATGGTTGAAATGGAGTTTTTTGGATTGTTGCGAATTGTTGGCTATGATTGTTGAGCAGGAAATCGATTGTTGTATCCCGGTATATATGCAATTTTATTACATTAATCTATTCTTCTTCCAGGGATATCGAGGGCAAGGAAACGGGGTCCCAATTAGGCATTCTTTGTAATTTTTATTGCTGAGAATTTCATTTTCGAGAGAAACGGCCAATGAGGAATTTGTAGTGTTTCATTGTTGTTGTTTAATTGTTGGCGGGGATTACATTATGATATCCTCCTTCATTTTATTTAGAAGGAATTCTCTCTAGAAAACCCATTCTATTTCAGAAGGATTGGAATTATGATCTATCATTGTTCCTTCACTTTTCTTCAATAATGAGATTCAGAGCCCTCCTAAATTTTAAAAATAGGAGGATTTTAAATTTAAGTTGATAAAGTAAATGAATTTAAATTTTAAATTAAAGTTAAATAAATTAAAATTTAACATTCAATTTTAAATCCTGCTCCTACCACGTCTGTTTACATCGTTACCTCAGTAATAATTTCAACGGCAACATGTTCCAAGAGTTTTATGCCCAAAACATTTATTATTTGAAAATTTTTTCACAAAGTCCAACTTTAAATCATGAAATGTCGGCTTTACTTCCCCAAATATTTCATACAAGCCCGTCTGTCTCGTATATTTGTATGAGAGTAGAGTTCAACAACCGTCTTGGCAGTTGGGGAAGGTGGACTGATTGTTTATCACCCCAAAATTGTGCAGATTTTTTTTTGTCCAAATTCTCGCAATTTTGATTGCAAAACCATATTCCTCGACCGAAATAAGTGCAAAAAATTTTCTTTATTTTGACAATTTTCTCGCTTTCGTAGGACCATTATTTCTGATTTAATTCTTCAGAAGACAAAAGCCCGTAATAGATCAAATGAACTTTACATCTATTTCTTATCAGAGTATTTTCAAGTTTTGCAGGGTAAAATCCGTGATACTTTGAAAAAAATATTGATATAACCTTGTATAAGTTAGAACTATAACTAATTCCTAAATTTCATACTTCTATTTCGTTGTGGAATTAATTTTCATTAATTTCTTCCATGCATTTCTGATGGAAGTTAGCGGCATCGGATAAATAAATGCATAAATATACACACAAGTATGCTTATCATAGAATAATCCGTATCTATTGTATTCTATAAACTGTTCTGCATGGGTTGCCAACTTTAGTTTTACCTATTGCCCATTTTTTGTTATCTATAGCACACCGTTGTACTGTTGCAAAAATGATAATTTCCCTACCTCTGCAGAACTTAATTTGGCGCTAATTGAGATAATTTTAGAAAGCGCATTCACAATAGTAATGTTGATACAATCAATTTACTTCATCGGGCCATTGGAAAGTCTCTTCAAATTCTTATATCAATGTCATTATCCTTTATTCCATTTTATCATCTGTCCGCCCACCTGAGAATTTTAATCACCCTCTATAGTACGGCGTAATAAAAGATATTTCTCGTTGAAGAATTATGAAATCTATTCCGCTTTATCGTCCCCATGCGAGAAATATTAATTTCGCGGAATTATTCAGAAATGCGAATCACAAAGTCAAATGGAAATTGTGAATATAGCCAGCGGAAAGCGCTGAGGTAATTGTGACGAATGGTTGTCCTTTGAATTCGGGAGAAAGGCGTTTAAACAAGCGGTCTTCCATATCATCTTTTTGACATTCGGCACAAATTGGACGTTTGTCCATCTAAAGGACACAAAAACTTTTGCAAAAACATTATTTTTTCGGTGGATTAAACCGCCGAGAGGGTTCTCAGATGAGACTAACACGTCATAAGTTGTTTTGGAAAGTTATTTTCAGTCGAATGAAATCAATTAAATATGAAATACTCTTCCCCGTAGGGTTACTATGGCGATAGCGACGGTGATTCCTAGGCAACGGTCGTTCCCATCGAAACCAAAATTTATTTCCTTTCGGAGACGAATTCCCACCTGAATTGACTTTCCGAATATGCCTAATTTATTTTTCTATAGTCAATTAGCAATATCCATTATTTATCTTACGATTATAAATATTGTAATACATTTATATTACATGAGTTAGCAATCGATCAAAATGATCTGTACTTGCATGTCTTTTTAGAGGATTTTCGAGTCGTCTGGAGTCGAACCAAGGTTACTTTTAGTAGTAAAATGACGAAAGGTCATTGGATCTCTAATGAAGCTCCAAATTTCCCAAGATAGTTTTATCTCGTCAGGAAATGTGTGAAATAAATGTTCCAATATTTTCCTATGTATTTCTTACGGGAGTTACAGACATCGGATAGATAAATATATACACAACGGTGATTACTTTATAGATGTATACTTCATTACTACATTATTTTTAAATTATTCATATCATTGTTTACATAATTCATATGGTAGTAAGCAATGATTTTCAACATTACTTGTCCATTGTTATTATAAATTTGTTACTACAATGGATATTACTTCTAGAGATTCAATTATCGAAATATTAATTATTAAATAGAAATTTGAAAGGTTTCCAGAAAGCGAAAAAGATAACTACGAAATTTTAAAAGAATACCTGATAATGCAGAATTACTGATAAAAATAGGGAAAATTACTATCAAATTGGAAAATTTATTATCAGACAAACATTCAAAGAAGATATTTGATAGACAGAAAATATGAAGTGAAATGTACGAAATTCAGGAGGTTAATTTATGAAGAACTTCATTCAGATTTTCTGGAAAGCATCCGAATGTAATGAAGCTGAAAAAACATAGATTTAAAAGGCTTACTGATGGGACGCCGGCTGTTCTAGCATTATAAATTCTCTCGATTTATCACTCCCAAACTTTCACCGCGGATGCTTTCATTTTTGCAGAAAAATTAGAATGTGCAGATTTTTCATTCCAATAACTCATTCGGAGCAATCGGCCTCGAATAGGAGTATTTAAGAACTTAAGTCCGTGAAAAATATGGGAGTCAAAAAATAGAATTTTCTCGTGCATTGATTTTGAATCTAGAAGTCTGAAGCTGAAAAATTAATTCATCATTTTAGATGATTCTTTTCTACTCATTCGAATCACAATTCTCTTTGAGTTTGGCCACCTTCTAAATCCTTCATTATTGAATACAGTTGCTAATGTAATTATAAACATTGTTTCCATAGTGTCTTTGCCTACACGTCTAACTGTTCGTAAAGCTACAGTTATGTACCTTTCCTTTGTATTTAATAATTAAATTAATCCGAAATATATTGATTATTCAACAATAATTGCTTTTTATAGAATAACATATATTTGATAATAGTAAATTTGTAAATCAATCTTTTTGGTATTTCACAATGAAAATTTCACCCATATAAAATGAATGGTAAGAAAATGTCTTTTTCTAACATGTTGCTATATAAATAGTCTTCTAGACAGATGTAAAACTGGATTTATTATGTTTTAAATTTGAAGGAAGCATTCGTCTTTCTATTCCTATGTTTTTATTCCTATCTTGTGTTGTATGTATCTAGCTATTTCTATTTATTACACTGATAGTAGAATGTGCAGAATCTTTTCTCTTTGATATAACCGTTTAAATTCACACATCCCCGTTTCTGAACTCTATTCTAACCTCGATAATAACCACTTCAGCTCACTCATACCATTTTCAAGTTTTCCATTACATTACCCTTCTTCCTTTTTTTAAACTTTAAGGAGCAGATCGCTCTTTTAAAGACTTTATCACCGAAAATAAAGTTACAACTTTTTCCAACGGTAGGGAAAGCGCTGAAGTTTGAAATGACTCTCTACAGGTTTTCAGTTTTGTTACGTACTTCTCGATTTTTTAAAAACTTTTTCTCTAAAATAATATTTAACGTGAATTAAGGAGACGTTTAAAATATCACGGGAGACTTGTCTATAAAACTATGTCACCCAAATCGAGAGTTTGTCTAGTGGGAGTCGGGCAAGTGGGTGTCAATGAAATCTCAGTCAAATGATAGGGTTCCACCTATGTTAGTAATGAAAATATTGTCAGTCAATAGAGTGTCAGTCAAGAAAAGGTCGATCAAATGAGTTTCGGCCATATGAATGTCGGTAATATGAGTGTCGGCCAATTGACTGTCAGTCAAGTCTCGGTCCAATAGTAAGATCCCACTTAGTATTGAATGTATTAAATAGTGTCGGCCATATGGTTGTCGGCCAAATAGGTGTCAACCATATAGTTGTCGGTAAGATGAGTGTCGGCCAAATGATCGTTGGTCATCTGTCGGCCAAACAGTAGGATCCCTCCTATTATTGAATATACTAAAAAGAATGTCAGTCAATTGAGAATCGATCATGTGACTGTCGATCAAGTGGGTGTCCGTCAAATTGGTGTCAATTAAGTGTCGATATAACGATATAATCCCACTAATGATTGGATATTTCCGATGATTTCAAGAAATTTCCGTGGTATTGCTTCCATCGCTAAATTTCCCTCTGAGGAATTTTTGCAAGCATATAAATCTCATCGGAAAGCTGTTATGAGAGAGCTCAACATTTTTATAGCCTCCTGCGGGGAGATCATAAAGCCGAAGCAATAAAAAAGTTGTCTGCTTCCATAAAAGAAATATCTTGAAAAGAGAAAGTCCACCCCTAACTCATCCTCGAAGATTAATTAATTTTCATCACGTTAAAGCGCATCATTTGAGGGTTGGCTTTTGAATCTATAAGTAGATCATTTTTATGGTCTAGTGCTATTCATTACTCAGGATGAAGTAGTGATTCAAGGGGTTTTTTATTTTCTGAGCTACTTATGATGGGAAATGGAAAGCTTACCCTTGCTAATATTACCATGCTGAATATGAACTCCTGATTGAATTTCTAAAAAATCATCTTCAGGTCTAAACGGTTCTACTTTTTTCTATCACAAAAGCAGTCTTCATACGTTGTTCATTATTATTCTATCTTTAGATGATCTCATCGTGGTATTTAGCTTATTATTGATATTCATGCTAGTCTCGTTCTTTCAAGATTTAATCTCTTTTTTGATAGGGAATACAGGTTAATTTTTCCCTTTTCTATCATTGGGAAATTTTCAATTTCTAATCGTTTCTAGTCATTTATTTTATTAAACACCTGGTCCATGCATTAATACAATACGGTAAAACCCGTTTAAGACGCTCTCCCGCTTAATATGTGATATTCTCCAGGTTCCAGTCCCTTTGACACGAAACACATGGTAAAAATACCTCTTCCCTACTTCCCGCTTAAGACGCGGATATTTCCCATACGATCCCATACGTTCCCGTTTTTCCCATTTCGAAGGCATTAAAATTTAATTTTTACAATTCCGTTTTTAATTACGGTCGAAGGCCGCATAAAATATGGACCACATGTGGCTCGCGAGCCACTTCCGATCTTAAATCTTCCAACCTCTACGGAAAGCCATTCATAATACCAGGGGCTCGTGCATTCTTGATTGAGAAACATTGCTATCTGGTATAAGTTGGGAAATCCGATCTTAATGTATTGGTGCGTGAACTTAAGCGATAAATTCACTAAAAATGATAGCCTTTGAATTGGTTTACACATTCGCGTGACCAGCACATGCACAGTTCAATTGAGGAGGCTTAAAATTTTTCTCTCGAGATTCTTTATATCACGGGCTGCGTGTCACATTTTTTGCAAATGGTGAATTGGAGGCCCGTTTATATAAGTGGTTCCAAAGAAAATTGATAGGCCGCGGTTTTCCAGTGATTTAACCGTTGGGTCCGTGATTAATGCTTTGCTCATAAGTCTTAACTCCTGCCGTATCGGGGATACACTGTGATTTATCGAAGCCTTTTACCGCTTCCAGAATATTGTATTTTGGGTTTCAATTCGTGAGAATTTGCTTGTTCTCCTCCAGAATATTCGGCAGATGACCCCACATAGTTCATGCCGTCCCGAAAAGATTTAAGTTTACCGTTCTTCACTAAATCAAAGAACCATAAATGAATCTTTCATTGGATATGGAAAGTACGGTAAAACCCGGTTAAGAGGCTTTTCAGGCATCTGAAGGAGAACTTCATTATAAGAGGGATTGCCTTATATGCTAGACAATACAAATTTCAATTCGTACATATTATTTGATATATCCTTTTACGGTGACTAACGATTTTTTCCCTTCACACTCCATCAAATCAAATATACACCATATGAAAGAGAAAATTTCCTGCTTCTTGCTAAAAACAGACTACCAATGAAAAATACATAATTTGGCGAAAAAATCTGAATTTTCCCGTAGAGACTTATCCAGCCCGTAGTGTTATTATCTATTGTTACAAACGAGATATATCGAAACGGGTATAGAATACGAAGGTGCGATTTTTAGGTATAATGTAGTGTTTTTGTATTCGTTTGTAATGATTAGAGTGTGTGTTAAAATGTATTTGGGTGAGGAAATAGAGTGGATTGATTTAGTAGAATGGATAGTAGATAGAATGTAGTAGATAGTAAGTAGAATGGATTTTATATTAGAAAACGATAGGGGAGGGTCACTGGGCTCTTTAATCTTTACAACATAAAAACCAGAAGGAATCTTCTTCAATTTGCTTTACTCGCCACAGATTTATATAGGATATCTAGAGAATCAGAGAACTATAACAGTGCAATGATATTCCTTTTCCTCATATTATTTTAAAAATTATCTTTTCTCGACCAAATAGAGCTTCATAATTTGATACTTAGTTTTGGCAATTTTTTTTACAACTAGGATGCCTTCTTTGTGCAAAAATCAGAACATTCTTCAAAATTATAACGTAATTCCACTGGTATTACACAACCCAATGATGACGCTATCTCGCTTAAGACGGGATTTTCGCTTAGACCACTAAAAGAACCTCTTAACCGAGCCTTGCTGTGGTTGGAAAATTTTTTGCGGTTCAAAGTAAAAATAAATCAGTTTTACTTCTTCACAATCCGAAAAATGAATGCTAAAAGTTGTTGGACGAGTGGAATTAATTCCCTTACCTAAGAGATCGTTATGTCCATAAGCCACTGGAGATCAAAAGGTTCCCACCCATTGGTTGACTTAAAAGTGTTTCCAGGAGATTTAGTTCTCTTCTAGCGGTACAGGGACCGATAAAGTACCTCAATTCGGTGTCAAAAGATCGAAACGAAGTGAGGAAAACAAGTTTAAAAGCCGCTGTGAAAATTGAATGAGGTCAGCATTGATACGGAGTAGGTCAGGAGTTTCTTAAGACCCTTTTTGTGGTCATATCGTCATAAGAAGTCCCAAGAGAAGCAATTACCAAAAACTTTTCATTTAAGTTCTTCCGTTATGATTTTTATTGCTTTCTTTCGGCGGTTTCGTTCATAGATGGTCTATCAATCTATATCTTCCTTATATTTTACCTAAAGAGTAAGTTTTTAGATATTACCCAGCGTTTTATTTTTAATATTGATTGAATTTGATCATTTATTGCTGTTGTTATGGTACCGGTGATCTGAGAATTGGTTTCAGGAATTGTAAATATAAAAAATGAGAATACAAGGGCTATTATTAATATTAACGATGAATGTAAATATAATTGAAACATTTTTGAATATCAATATAGCTGTTAACAATTGTATGCAATTACATAGATATTGTCGGGTTTAATGAGACGCAACCATTGTATAATTATTATCATATAATTATAAAATAGCAATTATATAAATATTATCTATATAATTGCTAGAACATCTTGTTACAACAGGCTTTAATGTATGCAAAACAGCTATAAAGTAATGAAAAAGAAAAATAATTAACTGATTAATGTGATTTTAAAAATTTTGAAGAAGGTAATATATGGTGAAGAAATTTGTTTAATCATTTGAAATTTGATGTGTCGAAAATTGCATATGTCATCTGTCAGTTAGTGAATATGAGAGAGCTTCTGCTTAAGCCACAATCACTAATGGTTCGCTTCCTTTATACATGTTTTATTTTCCTATTTATCTGTATATTATTAGAAATATTGCAATATTTTGTCTTAAAGAACAAAAATGTTTTCTATAGCCTTTTAAAAGCATTAATCGATCACCTTATAATTCTAATGGTCTATTACGAGTAGGGTAATATATTAGGCAGTCTTCAAAATTACTGTAAGAGCTATTAGCCCTCTTTACTATACAGTATCTCTTGAAATTATGGAATAATCCCAATCTTCCCAATATAAATCACCCAGTTGTCGAATGTGCATTTTTCCAAGGATGTTGTTTGGCCTTAATGGGATATATATGGCGGTCCGAAGTTTTCCAACGTCTTCCAGTGCATTTGCCACAAAAGTTAAGTCCTTTTTAAACGGAGGCAGATTTATACTTCATTTCAGAAATCTTGCTCTCCGAGAATGATTCAACTAGAGGGTTTTTCTGTGGAGAAAAATGCGAGGCCATGGAATAGGGGTCAAACTAAGACCTATATCCAGATGGAAAGGTTCTCTAGTAGAAAAATGCGAAGGTCTCAGAAAAGGGGTCAAAGTAAGAACAGATCTCATTCACGTGAATGTTTCCATCCTTAATCATTGTGCGTGACTACAACGATGTGGGATTCACATTATAATAAAATTATCATTACATTTTTATTATCATATTCCTATTACATTATTATTGTAACATTATCACATTATTAATATATTATTATAGCATTACTAAATTATTATTAAATTACTATGTTACATCATCGGTACATTGTTACTATATTGTTTTTAAATTATTATGAAATTATTCACATTACTCTTTACATTAGCCTTACGGCTTATATTCTCTTTTTATAGACTCTTGTTTATATATTCTTATAGTCAGACTAACTGTAGTTTATTAATAACAATATGGATATCTATATTCAAAGTATAACTCTAATTTAATTTCGTTTTATTCAGACTTAAGAGGAAAGCTTTTGATTCTGATAGGTCTTCTTTGGTAATTTTTCTCTGTAAAATGAAGTAATTTTTACCAAGTGAACAACTAGGGAAGGATAACTTAAGTGATATTCGGTCTGAGGATTGGCCCTAGCTGTTTGCGGTGCATCTAGGGAAGGAAAAAATAAGCGAGTAATGGAGTGCCTTAAGCGGTATTTTTACCATGTTCCTATTTTGAAGACCGCGTATTAAGTGGGAGAGTTTTAAACTGGTTTTACCATTTTCTATGCAACTAAATCAGTATCTTATCACTATATAATTGAAATTTACAACAGTTTATAGAATACTCAATCTCGAGTCATTGAAAAATAAATAAAACTTTAAAGGTGAAAAATTCATCATCTCATATCACCATAGCATCATTACTTCTATAACTCCCCTCCCAGCCTCCGAAAGGACCAAGAACTGCCCTAAATTACTCCACTCAGACCCGTCGTCATCGCTCTCAAGTTGGGGCAAAAAGACGTCCTCCATTTAAGTTACAAATCTGCAATCAAGCTCTCTCTCAAGGGAGAAAGTTATTTAGCAAGGTCACCTCACTAGGTTATTAGGCTTAAGTGCCTTGGCTCACAGCCCAACCAATCCCCGTGTGATTGATGCAGCACAGCATCCCTGGTTGCCATGACCACCAGTCAAGATCCAATGCAAGGTCGCGCTATTCTTAAAGGAAAGTTTGGAATGTTTTCGTTCCTACCTTTATGGGTTGGTTGGCAATGGGTTCAATTCCCTTCATCTTCCTTCCCCATTCGCTTACCCCCGAGGATAGGTGGCGCCGCTATATGCGTTTAGCTTTATTCTATCGCAGTTTGCTATGCCCACTGTGCTCTCAATGGAACAAAGGCCGTATTGAGGTTGTGGTGGAATTCCGCGGAATTTGTGATATTTTTATGTTTAGTCTCCATTTATATATTGTGGTTGTAAGTGGTGAGTTGTGTTCCCCTTATCAAGATATTTCTGTCTGTTTATCCTCTATAATAATTACCGTTTTGTATGTATTCATGTCGGTAACTTCTGTAAGAAATACATGGAAGAAATTTAGGAACATTGATTTCTCGCACTTCCCGACGAGTTAAAATTATGCAGTTTATATATTCGTTATAAGTCTAATGGAGTATTATATGCATGTATCTTTTAACCCAAAGTATCATAGATTCGACTCCGAAACTCTCTCATGAGAAATTTACGTAGGTAAAGTTTATTTTGACCCTTTGTAAACTTTTTATTTATACAATTAAATTAGACATGATGGTTATACAGAATCAAGACAGGTACCAAAAGAAAGGAAATTGAATGAATATACTTATTTTGGTCTTGTTATATCGTTTTCGGGTCGAAATTGCGAGAGTTCGGACAAAAATTAGTTGTTTACATTTATTGTGTTTGATTATGTATCCTTTGATGTATTTACGCATCATTAATTTCATCTCCTTTAAAATGCGAGTTTGTAAACCTACATTATGAACATTCTTTTCCCGAAACTATTCCTTTTTCCCCTTTCATTTTCGTGAAATATTAACTCCACAGAGTATATTAGGTAGAAAAGAAATCCACAAGCGGAACTTCTCGTAAAAAAGATCCATTCAATATATTCTACTTATCTTATTTCTGCATATTTTAGGATATAGATTTACATTTTTATTCGCTCATACGTCCAGTTTTAGTAACAATCATATGAAATAAACCCGAAGTTCATTTTTCATTACGTCTACTGATCTTTCATCTATCTTAGATTTTCTTCGAAATAACGGCCTATTACCATTGGAAGGGCTACCAAAAGAAAATATTCGATATCGATTCCTGCTTTTGTTCCCCAACATTGCTTTCGATTCAATATCTCGAAATTGTCGATGAAGCATATCGGTTCTTCATGTCTTTAAATAAACCGTCTCCATGACGACCGGGATAGGTTTTTATTGAATCTGGGTATGTCTCCATATTAGTGGTTTTGATAAATAGGGAATGGACGTATATTAATTACAATCAATCTAAATTAATTGTAAATGAATGAAGAATTAATCTAATCTTTAAAAGATCGTTAATTGTTTTTTCGGTTGATTAAAGGTTAGTGTATGGGTAATTTTCCTCGCCTAAATTCCAAAATTGTAACATTCCATTCATACCTTATTGTCAACATATGGATAGTACATTAACAAAAGAATTGGAAAAGATGTTAATGTATGACTTTAAGCTTAACTCAAACTAAACATTAACTTAACATTGTAGCTAATGAGTTTATCTTTAATGGGAATAAAAGCAGTTTCTTATGAACCACTCACTAACGTAATAACTTCTAAAAAAGTTTACAATGACTGCCAATCATTTAGTGTACTACATTGTAAAATAACTCATTTTTTCTACATCCAATCCTACCTGTATCGAAATACAATACAAAATTCATGTAAATGCAATGAAATGAAATTTGCATGAATGTTAAACTGTAGTTCGAGTTTTTCCAAATTTAGTTTCATTTTTTAACGCTAAGATAACTTGTATGATATATAAAGTTATAACTAAAATATGATTAAAAGAGTGTGTGAGAATCTGAAACTAAGCCTAAGATATATTGTCAGAGATGCCAAGATATGCTATATGATATTATGATAAATTGTAAGAGCATATAATCCGAGACAACGCCTAAGATATGTTATCAGATCTTTGAGTTCAATCAGCTGATCGAACTGACCCAAAAAGCAATACCCGCCCACGTAGTCAGCAGCAACGGTAGTCAAGGCACCGAGTAAACAGAAACATCATTTTATAGTCTCTAGATCTTCCCGTATTGCGTTGGGACGATGCAATGTGCTTCGCTGGAGTTCCGGATTCTGTATGAAATGAAAGACACTTCTAGAGCAAATCGGATTTTTTGAATATGAGAAATGTGCAGGAGAAGATGGAGTTTAATGCTGCGAAAGACGTCCGGACTGAAATTGAATTTCAGGAAGCAATCGACGTATTAGTTCCTACAAGAAATGCGATGAGGAAATTCTATTTGGTGCCACTCTCTTCTTAAGTCTCGTTTTTTCTTAAGGGTGAAATGAAATTAGTTACTAAATAATAAAACCTAATTCTGAGGTTTAAAGGTTCAGCTGATTGTTTTGGGTGATGAAGATTGGTGAATTCTGTTTCTTAATAATAATAATAATAATAATAATAATAATAATAATAATAATGACAATAATAATGATAATAATATGCATTGTCATTGGAACATTTTTTCTTACTATGTTTAGTACAAACATCAGACATAACGAGTAAAATTTTAAGTATTTTCAATCTCTATACATGCGGAGTGCACTATACCATATTGGTTTTCTGGCTCTATGTATTCATTTTTCTTACATGTATAAACATTGTGGGAATTCGAGGGAAAATTTTCATCTTAATTATTATCTCATAATCTCTAATATTGTAAAGGTTTTAGTGATTGTTCTTACGTAGTTTCTTTTCTTTCCAAATTTCAGGTATGTGAAACTTCCTAGAGTGACTGTAAGTAGCTATGATGACCCTGAAAATCTTCATATACGGTTCAAAACTTCCGATTACTCACAAGTACCCACTTACCGCTGTAACGGACCCATCCGGTGAGTAACACTTTGCTAACCAACTCCTGCAGTCTGCATCTTAGCCCTTGCAGAAAAAAAATTCTATTTCTAACATCGCACAATGGTCTAGAATCTATAGAAGCTGCTCAAGGATACGGAAGTGTTTTTTCTGAGTTCAGATTTTTACATAAAGCGGAGAAAATTGTTTCATTTGAGAATATATTTGTAAAACAATTAAGGACTTAAATCTCCCTCAAGATCCTCAATTATCATTACCTCAATATTGAGGATTTGAAGTTTCTATCTTGAGGGTGAGTTAGCACTCTGAAAACTGAATTATTTATTTTGGTTAATATCTTTTTATGCGTTTCGAGACATATTTATCTTCTTTGGATCGAAACGATAATTTTCACAAAATTCCGTTATTATCAATTAACTTTAGTGACTCTATGTCACTGAAAGAAACATTATGTAGAGTATTAATAAGCCTGATTCGTTAAATTCCACAATTACAGGAAACTGTATTCAAATCTACATTTCTTTAAAGGAGTTAAACTGGTTAGTGCCTTAATTTGCAAGAAAGCGACTAGATATGGCGGAAATGTTCTCCGAGGCAATTCGAGGGGAAATCAGTTCGTAAGGGTCCAATTGAAGAATAATAATACCCTGGGATTATAAAAAGACTCGCGCAAGGATTTTGAGAAGTAGGATACAATAGCTGAAGAGAACCCTTTTCAGGGATTAACAAACTCTTCTCGCGAAATCTTAAGGAGAAGCTTTAGAAGTGCCTGATCACTTCCTTTACACAGAATGGGTGATAATTATCCTCCTTTTAAGATGGCTTACGAATTCACTCAATCACTCCAATTCAGGAAATTATTCTTATCTCAAAAGCTGTTTTAATGTCAAGTGATTAGTTTAGTTGGAAAAAATGGCGATTAAATTGACGCCGTTTCCTTACGTTGCTATAATTACCGGTCCTGTAGCTATAGTTACCATCTCTGTTGCTATGGTTACAGTTTGTGCTGCGATAGTTAACTTTAGTTTTCGTTTGATCTTTTTTTCAGTATTATAGAAAGGGGTGACAGGTGTTCTATGTGTTTTAAGAGCCCGATAAAGTATTATTGCCTTCAACAATGAATAGTGAAGAATTGAATGGTTTAATTATTTCCTAACAAAGACAAAGATGACAATAAACATAATAATCAATATAATAATTAAATAATGATATAACAATAGAGATAGTAATTACAATATAATAATCCAATTGATAATAATAGCAATATAATAATTATAAAGGGAACCTCTAAAAGGAGCATTAATTATGGAGTGGTAATGTTTCATAATCGTAATAAAACTTAACGGGAGAATTTACTAGTACAGTATATAATGGTCATCTCACAGTTTAATATAATAACAGCATAGTATAATAGGAAGCTACCGCAGGAGAGAATGACTTCAAGTAGGGAAAAGCGAAATGACGCGTGCTAGCGAAACGAATGGCGTGAAGACGTGCTTAATCTCCTTATTTTGTCTGCGTCTGCACGAGGCTTCCGCTGCTAACTTGAGACTTCTCTCACAGTGGGAGACAGTTCCCATGGAGACAACGGCTGTGTTCCTTCCTCAACAATGACAAGTTACTAGGACGAGATTCTCTTAGCATGCCTTGACAAATGATGGAACTAGAGCTGCAGAGGATATTATAGTATACGTTTAATGGTTTATCTTTCTATTCTGAGTATGTACATACATGAATGTTCTCAGTACATACAGGAATAGGGCCTGTGTAGAGCTATCTTTCGGGTATACATATTTATAAAGTAACGAGTATCGTTGAAAATGTTCCCTAGATAGAAAACCTGGCTTATTCTGGAACAATTTCAAGTATAAATAAAGTCTTTTGTTATCGCCGAGCGGCATTGTTGCAAATACAACAATGGAAAGTCTCCACAAGCTTACTTGCTAAACAATAAGATGTAAAAATATCTTTAAGTTGACGACAATTGAGCTTCTGCTGGTAATTCTCTGAGCGCCAAACGCGCGACCACTTTCAGATCGGGATAAAGGTGTATTAAGCAAGTGAAGAATTGTCCATAAAGAGCAGAAATTAAGGGGCTTAATATTTTGAGAACAGAATAAAAAGAACGCCTTTAACAATGGATGTTGAAAATTTGAACTTTTTTATTATATCCGAGCAAAAACGAAGATACCAATAACCTCGGCAAACAATATTAACATTCCATAGGAATAAAATGATATGAATAACAATTATAATGTAATAATACAATTCATAATAACAATATTATAACTATACGAGTATATTAAACAATACTCAATTGGCAATTGTTGCTTGGATATTAGAAAGCTGTATGAACTCCTCCAAAAATTACAATGGAAAGCATTTGAAAAGTAATTTCTTATTCTAATTAACAATGGAAACATCCTAAATTAAGTATGAATAAGATAAATTCAAATTTAATTTATCAGTTACGTAGCACTTGAGATGTATCGAATGTAGATAAATTGAATTATCCTGCGACAAGTGTTTGTTGCAATAATTGCCTCGTTACGTGTCAACAATCGAATCCAAAACAATCAAAACGTTCCAGTACTCGGCGAAATCTGCAATAGACTGCTGTGATGCAAGTGAATGTCTCCTTTTTGTGATCATAGAGCGAATTCTGACTCTTATTACTCAATTTCTACTCATCTGTTTATGAAGTATGAACCATTACATTGCAGCAACGCTAGTCTCAATCGATTCTTGAGAAAAGAACTGTTCTTACGTTCACAAAAAACCTGTACAATCTTTCATATAAATCACTATAAACAATCTCCAGCGAAAAGTCATCATGAAATGAATCCACCTTTTATGGGGATAATTCTCTTTAAATTGCAAAGGAATACTTTTTTATCGCCACAAGTGTTCCAGATATAATCTATGAACTCATACCCTCCTTTGAGAAAATTAGATGCAAGTATGAGCCAACATAACAAAGCAGTGTCTCCATAGTTACACCATTATTGGTTCTAGAGAGTGCTCTCAATTTGTAGATCTATCTGAAGACAATCTTCTTATTCACGCAGAAGTCTTATAACTATTGCAAGCCTCAGGATAATGAAAGACGTAATAACATTCTATTTTGGTGAGAGTTCGTTTTCTACAAAAGTGATATTTTCTGGTCGAATCACGCACGAAAAATTGAAGTGGAACTTAAATGGGATAATCGATGAGAAATGCGGGGAATAAATCTTTAAGGCAGAGCAATTATCGGGGAAGATTTATTTTTGAGATGCGTGCTAACTGGATATCAACCTCATAAGAACTGAGTAATCATCCATCGACTATTGCTACCCCTCTGAATGAATGGTAACCATTACTAAGAATATTGATGCTGTGTGTATTATATTGGCATGCGTTTATATATCAGATACTGTACTTTAAAATCACCATATCAAATTAATCCATCAAAAATTCATCAATATTAATTTTTATACTCATTCATAGAGTAGAATCAGATTTCTTAAACTATTACTGTTGCTTACATATGTATCTGCTTGAAAAATTCAATTTATAACAATGTGGTTTAATGGAAATTTATCGATAATTGAATGATAATTTAACAAGAATTTCACAATTATTCAATAAAAATTTATTGATATTTAGTTAATAATAATATGATATATTGGTAATTTAATGATAATTAGCGATCATTTAATGATAATTTAAGAAGAATTTTCCAAGAAATCAATAATAATTTAATTATATTTAATTATTAATGTGATTTGATGGTAATTTGTTGATAGTTTAATAAGAAATTAACAAAAATTTTACAATAATTTAATAATACTTTATTAACAATCTTTATTGTTTAATTTACAATTTATTTCGATTAATTTTTTGCAATTTACTGGCTCCCTACTTAGAACTGAGTCGCAATAACGGTAAATCAATTGAATAAAGATATATAGTACATACATCGTGTACATATTAACTGAAATATTATAAATCTGAATTTATTATACGAATGAATTAATTATTTTTTTATTTGTTCCTAAATTAGTTCAAATATTCCTAATTTAATTCAAAACTCCTAAATTCTAATTAAATTCAAATATTAATTCAAATACATTCAAATATACAAGTTTGTCAGGAGTATACACAGTGAGAACTGCAACAATCGGCATCAGTTCCCATGGTGACGTTTTTGTCGAAATCTCGAAACCTAACCGAAAAAGCTATTTGTTTTAAAGAGTTTTGGCAATTTCGAATCAACGGCAGTGAAAAGTTATGAGTATATGATATTTATATTCAACTCTATTTCTTATGGTAGTGCTACCGATTTCTTATGTATTATTTCCATTAAATTTTTGGCAGACGGAAAAATTATTCACAAACGACATCAATGAAGCTTGTGGGCTATTCAGAATGAATTTCTCAGTTTTTTGACTATATTTAATGATCTGTTGAGTGGTTTTATGAAGCCTTAAATATCACATATCTGTCTCATCGGGAATCATATCGAATACATTTCAGAAGTCTTGCCTTAATGCATCTCTTATGGAAAACAACTCACATCATTGAATATTTATATGATAATCATTTAGTAGACATATGTATGGGATCCATTGCCAATAAATATCTGCTCTTCTTCACAATATTTTCACTGAATAAATATCTCTGTTCCCTTGGGATCGTACATATATTATTACAGATATAATAGAAAACTCTTATATCTTAGGGTTATTATTCTTTCTGCTCCATTCATGAAGTGATTTATAATGGGAATCATCCCTATTTTATGCGTTGGAAAGTATCCAATTATTCAACCCTTTCCGCATTACGTACACTTCCTCAGCTTCGCAAACAAGGAATTCGGAAATCGCCTGGAGGCATATGCGTTTATCTATTGCAGATTAATGTAGATTAAGTGTTAGGAAATTGAGCGCAAGAGATTGTCAGGAATTGGTCGATCTGTAGGCTGTTCAAATGGGAAACGGTGTTTGTCTTTCCATAGAGGGAGTTTTCGTTGTCATTTCCCGATTCAAATTTCGTTGATTTGAGTATTACTTTATATGGATGTATGGCTCTTAGCCTAGCTGGGTTTAAGTATTAGCTAATCTAACCACAGTAAAGTAATCTGTTGGGGACTCAGTCTGAAGTCTAAATTTGTCTCTCGAAATATACATTGTTAATATTATTTTCAATAAAAATATTCTCGTCCAGGATTGTTTTTAGATAAAATATAATGTGGTTGTCGTGGACAATTATTGCAAATATGTAATTACAATATGTCTTGAAAAACTCACGCAGGCAATAGTGAGAGGTAACAATAGTATTTTGCTAACAATGAGCGTCTCTTGGGAAATCATTGTTGTCATGAATGCTCAGACTATAAAATGTTTATTGAGAAAATTTTGTGCGGTGCTCATTAAGGTTTCTATAACTCGATTGTTGAGAATTAATTATACGTTTATTCTTCTCTTTAAACAATCCAACAATACCGTCACGTAGTTCTAGGAAAAGCCCAACAATGCGATTGATTATTATTATAAACAGCGTTAAAATAAAATACGTGATATTGAAGAGAAATCATTTCCTCATAAGACAGAATAATTTTGCCTGTAAAAAAATGAACAACATCAATCCCCAATTATTGTTACATCAAAATGGTAACAATCGCCACTTAGAACGTTAACAATGGGGAACGCCCAAACAGTAAGATCCTTACACGCAGGTGGTAGCAACTATCATTTTGCCCATAAACGATGAGAGTTCTCAAATATCCAGAGAAGGAAATACATCTTTGGATACGATTTTGGTTGGATATTGTTCAATCTTCTAATTTCCGCGTAGGAAATCCGTTTCCTTGATCTTTAATATAGCTGACCTCTTCTTGACTATGAGCTGTCCTTCTTTCTTATTCAATCTATTTCTCTGACCCGCCCTTTTCCTTGACCTCTTCCGTGTTTCCTTGATCTAAGCCATTTTTTCCCCTTTTTTTTCTATTTTTTTATTCTCTTCCTTTTTATAGTCCTCGTCAAAAACTCATGTTAACATAACATATGTATTTTTTGCTATTGTAACCTCCTTATTTCAATATCATTCGATTCACCAGATATTTCGTGCTGAAAAATTGTAAGAATGACAATGGTTTAAATAAGATAATATGGAGAAAATCGCTGGAATAATGATGAGAAGAATGGTAGTAATGTAACTAAGTTTATTTACTATAAATTAAAAATTTCTTGATGATTGCTGATAATCATTGTGTTTGTTACAGTTATCCTAGCCTCAGGCTTGCCATTTTGCTTCCTTCTCTCATTATTTATTAATCCAAAGTAACACTTGGAACGATCAGAGAAATTTAACGACTGCACGTATATGCATGACGGCGAAGCTGATTCTAAAAATGTCCTAAATGTACCGAAATATAAAAATGATTAAAAAAGTAAACTCTACTTCCTACTAAACTACTACAATGACCAGAATCGTAAATTATGCCCATGATTAAACAAAAAACACATAAATGTAAAATTAAAACAACAATGACAATTGTGCAAATTCTGTATTGTTTTCTCGTTAAATCTAGTTAATTAATAATCTAGACCAATAATAATAAATCTAGTTTAATAAATTTAAATTTAAATTAATAATATAGTTAATTAAATCAAGTTAATGTAATACCCGAGACCAATTATTAATGCTGCCTAAGTGAAGAATATCGAAAGCCTATAATTTTACGATATTTCCAAAGTTTAAGGGCCTTGTTCTTGAAATCATAGGTTCTTCGGAAATCTACAGAAGCCAGTATAAGAATGTTTGCTTGATCGCATAGGGAATCTGATTGATGCTTCGATAAGTGGACAAATAATGAGAGAATAGATAAATTTGATAAGGAAATATGTGGGATGACCATGTAAAACGTAGGATTTATAAATCGAAACAGAACTCTTTTCTTCATGCCTCGAATGCTTTTCCCTGGAAAAAGAAAGCGGTTTCACGGCGAATTTATCCTTTAAAACGCATCGCTGGTTCTGATTTCAACAGCCCTTTCGGTCGCTCATGTCCACGATTAATGTTTTCTCAACTTGGGTCGATTCCAAGTATCAGCGGGGATTTTATCTCTGCGGCACCGAAGGAGATTTTATCATTCGCCACCAATTGCACATTGCATATTTTGCTGGATACTTGTCAGTACTGATACTAATATTATCACAAACCACTACCTTTTGTTTGACATCAAATCGAATTAAAAATTATTCGAGTTTTTAATTACATAAAACCAATGTTATGATAAAAATTGTCATTCAAATTAATATTGTTATTAATTTATTATTATCAATCAACAATCGAAATGTAAAAGTAAACAAGTAGTTTTGCACTCTTACCTCATTACAATAATAAATGATAGATCGGTTTTATAAGAAAATATCTATCAAATTGCACTTCACGCGCTTCAATTGGTAGAGTTTATCCGTTTAATTTTAAATATCGATGTGGGAGTATTATTCCCCTGAGAAGGAGATATTAGATTTCATATCTGCGATAATACTTGACACACCATTTGCGACAGAATGGCTTCGCAAACAAATATTTCTCTTTCATTCATCTCCAATATTTTCTTGAAATACATTTACTTATTTTTCCGTGATATATTGACTTTCAAAAATCATACATATCCAATATTTTGCTTAGGCAAGACTGTTATGTTGACTAGCGCTACATTATTGGAGGCAAGATGCAATAATATCAAACGCAACAATGTATGCTTTCGCTCAGCAAGAATGAATTGATTGATAATAGCAATACTCGAGGATGATTGTTGGATTTATTAAGAAATAGTACTATCATAGGTAAGAATATCCGTTTAGTCTAGGCAAGAATGAATACTTGAACAATGCCCACGTGAGGAGATTAAGTCAAAGGCAACAATATTTTATGAATAAGACAACAATGATGTAATAAATTGGAATGATGGGAATTCAGTCATCTTCAGCACTTGTACTAAATCGAGATTCCAGGCAATCTTAAGTAAAAATGTATACCGATCCTTAATATTTAAAAAAAAATCCTGCTTATTTATCGTGTGAATTTTCGGGCATAAACAGCAGATGACGTTTTTTACTTTAAATTTCAGAGTAAACATAAGTCCAACCCACTCTAAACGTCAAAATCAAGAATAAATATTCATTCGGAAAAGGCATTTTCTTGCATTAAACATGAAGGGAATGATGCGATAAATCCGCTAGCCCTTTCTTATCCTCCACTAGATTCACATTTACGTAAAAAAACACACCCCCAGACTTGCCCCTTGACCTATAAATCTTGCTACCGAATGATATCCAGGGGAAAACAAAACAGATGGACGAACGACCTTTATTGTTTCTGAAAATGTTTCTTCAAAATTATTCACGCACAAAATCTTTTCCAGGGCTATTTCAGGGCCGGTGGCACCCTCCTACGATCTGTTTTATAGAACAATTGCCGCTCGCATTCCGCGTAACTCGATAGCTAATTAAATATGACAAGCCAAACGTGTTTTTATCCTGATGAAGAATTGTGAACTTGTACATAAAGATGTTTCATTCTGTACCAGATTTCTCAACAGTGTTTATTCTGAAATTTCATTACGTTGATCCCAGGAGGAAGTACTCGAAATTGTGTTACGGTAATAAATTTGATTAGAAAGCTTGTTGTATATCATTGAATTATGAATGAATGTTAATGTAGAAGTCATTCTTTAATGAATAGTTTTTGTCATTGATGAATAAATGCCATCATCATGGGCGGTTATTAAGTATGGAAAACATGTCGATGTAATGTCCTGTAATTCGGCTGTCGGTGAAGTGGGTGTCGGTCATTTCATACACTTCAGGATAAAACATAGAAATATAAAATTTAAGGATTTTTGTAAGGGAACAATCACATGACATCAAACTAAAAGTATCCTTGGTTCAACTCTGGACAACTCGAAAATTATCTCAAAAGAAATGCAACTTTATCGATTGCAGACTTCTTTTATCAATTAAAGTAAAAATAATGAAACCTATACTAGCACCATAAGAAAATTAATTGAATCCTTTTTTGAACGTAAAACATCTTTTTTAATGTCAAAGATTAAATTTACAATAAAATTAAGTAAATTTAATATTTTGTAAGCGTTACGTTCTTGTTTATAGCTACAGTTCCCATAATTTTATGGATATTTAATATTCGAGAGCAGTCAATCTTATCTGTGATTGCTTAGAGGATCAGATATTTAAAATTATAGTTTTACATTTATTATAAATTAACTGGCTAATTCTCTAGTAGGTAGATAATATGAGGATTTCATCTTTTATGTAAATACTTTAAAATCGAATGGCTTTTTTGAAATTCAAATAATACATAAATCGTAACATTTAAGGATTTTAATTGCTTGAATAATTTGCATTAATGAGCATAAAATCTATCTTTACAGATAATTTTTTTCCCTCTCAAAAATTCTGTAATTTTCAATTAGCAGTTTGTTAATTACTTTTGCAGTTCGTTATGTATCTACCAATGTGATATTTCCTTTTGTGTCGATTTCTCATTTTCAATGTAGAAGAGCTCAAACAGTCAAATGGGCCTTGGACAAGCTATTATTACATTGCATTACAGAGATGCTTAGCTTGTAATTCATTGAGATACTAATTATAAAATAATATCCCAAAAAAGTTTGCTTTTTCTTTCTTTTAATTGCAGTATTTCGGACTATTTCCGGCGAAATAGATCCTTTGAAAATGTAATTTCAAATTAAAACGAGTAGCAAATATCTTTTCCAATGGAATGAACTTTGGGTCAAAAGTTACAGATGGCATCACGAATCACTGGATTGTGTCGGGGGTCAGGCACCTCCGTGTTAAGCAGGTCACGTCAACAAATCTTAACTTCAAACTCAATCGGTTGGCCTCAAGGTAAACTTTTGGTCCAAACTGCCTAGATTAGCGTTAAGTCTGGCCAAAACACATGTGCAATGCAAACACACACAAGCCCACTGCAAACAATCGCCATGGTAACCGACTGGAAGTATCGCTTTAGCTTGGGATTAATGTCGGATTTTCGATTCCAACCGTAAGAATGAATAATATACTCAGGATATCCCACAAAGTCCATATTCACTTCAAGTTTTGTGCGAACCTCAATCTGAAATGCTAATAAAATTTGGCGAATAAGATTTGTCTTGCTGAGTTTGTTTCCCAAGGAACGTTTTTGCAATCATTTTTATTGAATATTAGAGCTAATTCACAAGGAAGCTATGAGTCTTTTATGTCTGATACAAGTCTTATTGCAAAATTTTAATTAACATTGGTGAAATCGTTCGTTAACTGTATTTGATAATTGCTAATTAAAAGTATTCACTAATTAAATAATTAACATGTAATAATACGTTCTCAAAATTGCTTTATTGTCATTCACCAAAGTTATTTTACACCTTCATTGTAGTGCTAGTAAGCTTGCTTTCCTGTGACTGCATTGTTATATTTATTTTCAACAATGGTTCAACATTTATTACATACTACAATTGCGCAACAATTGGTGTTCGCAACAATAGAGCATTTATATATTTACAACCCTAGAATAATGCTTTCTATAATGATTCTACATCGTTGGATATATGTAACAATGAGGTGAAGTAAATTGTACTCCTTTCGGATGAGTTTTCGCTGAAAATGTATCTGTTTGCATGCTAGACGAATCGCGAAATAGATAGCCTTTAGCACGCTAGAAGAAATAGGAATAGCTGGGAGGTCACGCTGAGATTAAATCACGCTAATAAGGACGAGAAAATAAACCACAATCATCCTAAAAATTATCCAGTGCACGGAAGATGTACTCTCCCATGTCTAGTATGTTGATTTGGCTTGTTTATTAATCCCCGTTGAAACGGCAACTTTTTCTACGTCTCCATGGTGATTCTTCACCGTTTCTTGTCGGATTCCTGGGGCGCAATACTCTAGGAAAAGGTCTTCAACCTCCTCAGTTGTCAGGGTGCCAAATTTTGTTTCGTTAAAGTGACCTTTCTGGTTGTGAAGGTGACAAAACCGCATGCATAGATCATCCTCCTTCATTCCATGGTGACTATTTCCCCTTTTTCGGAGTTATTTGTTTGTTTTTCTTCCCATTAAGTTAACATGTCAGTGAACTCTTTAGACTGGAAAAGATATGGGTTCAAAAGACTTGTTTTCGAGACTGAATTTACATTGAAGTCTTTAGAACTCTATGAGTCGCTTAAGAACAGTTTGTTAAAATGAGATTATTATAATATGGAAATTATTATAATAATGATTTAATTACAATAATGAATTAATAACAACAATCAATTATTTTGGATTGCTAATCAGTTTTCGAAACAATTCGTTGTCTTGGTGATGGATAATTTTTCAACAGACCAAAACTTTCGTATAATTTTATTATCGAATTAATTACGAACTTTTAGTACTTTAAAATAGTTAGCTTGAAAACTTAATTAACTTATTAAATCAACTTACTAAATTAACTCCGTTAATGCAATTGATTTGCCTTCAAGCGGTTGTTTTTTGATCATGAATAAAATTCAGGATTTACAAAATTCTTTCCACGCACAAAGAAAGGCGCTGGTTTTGTTCTTAATCGCAAGTATATCCTACTCACTTATATTCATGCATTAACTCCACACATTAATTATTAAATAACGTGCTATATAAATATTCATGTAGCTTGTATGTAATAAAAGGATGTATATTAGGTTTATATAAAAATTTGAGTATTTAGTATTCATTTTACAGCAGAACTATATTGATACTTAATATACTTATTTAATACTTGTATTTGAGTTAATTTATTTATATTGCTGGGTATCCATTAATTCACTATCGGGGCCATTACTATGACAATGATTGTTGTCGCAGTCATCTTTGTTGCAATCTCCTACATTCAAAGCATAACCATCTTTGTTGTCAGCCTTATTATTGTTTGTTTGTGGTAATTTTATCATGATTATTACCATTGTACCATTGCAGGGTACATATGTAGATGTAGATGTAGATTGTACTTCTCTACATATCCAATTTTCTCTTTCAATGTGTATTAAATGAATTCTACAGAATCTCGGGTAGCTAATTGGAGAACATTCATAAAATCGGGTTCCCGGGTTCGATTCCCGGTGGGACTCCATGTACGAATCAGCTCTCGAACACTTTTAAGAGGGTCTAGGACAACTCGCCGCCGCCAGCTCGCCGCCGCCGACTCGCCGCCGCCAACTCGCCGCGGGCCCAACTCGCCGCGCGCCCAACTCGCCGCGGGGCCAACTCGCCGCGGGGCCAACTCGCCGCGAGACCAACTCGCCGCGGGCCCAACTCGCCGCGGGGACAACTCGCCGCGGGCATATTTGAAATGCGTTTAGAACTATGAAATTACTCGTTCTTCGCAAGGGTTTTAATTATCTAATATCATAGAAAGAAGAAACTAAGAGATCTGCTAAATTTTACGGTAAGACCATAGCACCACTTCATAGAAGCAATTAATCCTTGTTAACCCTTGATTGGTTTCTTGGGGTCGATATAACCCCAGGCGATATACTTCCTTTGATAAAACAAAAGTACTTAAGATATTTATATGCCGATTTCTTACTTATATAAATAATTTTGCACTACATTTATGATCTGATAATTTCGTTAATTTTGAGAAACGAAAGGTATGCAATTAATGCGGTGTTAACAAATTACAACATCAATTTAAATAATTATTTAATAAGCATTATATTTATTTTAAGCGATGATTAATGAATTAATTCATAGTCAGTAATGAGTAATTCATAGTAAGTACCAGGCGCAGAATGAAAAATACTATCCGAGAGTTGCTGGACTACTAGAATTTTGCTATATAATGATATTACAAACCAGTTTTGTCAATTCCACTGATAAAAAGCACTTAATTTTAGCAGTTAACAAATTTGCAAATTTAATAAATTAAATCATTATTTAATAAACATATTACTGCTTTTTGCAAGTGCCCATATGTAAAGTAATTCATTAGTAAGTAAAATTTTAAGAATTAATTTAATAATAATAATAATCGTCTTTTTTGGGCGAGATTGAGACTAAAAGTTTCTTCCTCCGTCTAACCGATGAACCCTAAAAATCAAATAATGCTGATCACCAACTAAAAATAATTTCCGAAACAAATATTTTGGTCCATATTTCTATCTCTCCCTAATATTTTTATATTATATAAATATAACTATTCTGCTCATTTTAAACATTCAGAATCACAGTTTTCAAATTAATAAAAATAATTTTTTAAATATTTTCTCAATGTTTAAATCAGGACAAACACAATTACGAAAAAAACATTTTTTCTAATACGAGAAATAGATTCTTATCTTATATTTCACATTATAATAAATAAACATTTATATTTCATTGTTGACGAGTAAGATTATGGTAAATCTTACTTCTTTATTACATTCGGGATTTGATTATTTTCCGCTTTAATTGTCTCATACAAATGTATCCTTATCTCATTTCTGCTTTCCAACCAAAGGTGCAGTAAGCTGAATAAAAGTATTGTAAACGGTTGTAAATAATAATAGTTATATATTTATTAAAAATTGTTGTCAACAATTAATATTTTTTTAAAATTCAATTACAAAATGGGGTATCAGTTCCCAAAGGCAAGATTATGCCGATAGACCTACCACTGTAGTGCATCGTAGAGCATGTATTAATAAAATAATATATTTTATGGGTTGGTGACAATGATAAGGAGTTATTTTACGATGTTTATATATTAATAATCGATTTCCGTGGTTGAAAACCATTAAATAGAATGTTCGATATATTTCTGTATGAAACTTACAGTTAGGGGGTTTCGACCATGGCAGATCGATCATAGCACGTTTCAAAATTCCAGTCAGTATGGAGAACTTACAGGGGAATAACTCTATGTAATTTGCCGTAAGTGAAGAAGTTAGCCTCGCGCAGGTTCGCCTTTACGTGGAGCTACGGATTCGTACTGGTATAATTAAGATTCGTAGTTTACATTTATCGATTCAAACTTAAATTCCGATGAAATTTGAATAAAAATAACTTTTTCAACTCAACAGTGAAAATACTTTTATGCTTTTATAGGAAAAAAAAAAGTTAAAAGCAAAAATTGAATGAATTGCCGATCACCCGTGAACATTTTTGGAACTGCCATTTCTCTCTCACAATTCAACATAAAATGCTGATTTTTTCTTCGATTGCTCACTGTATCATCTGAATGCATAAACATTACATAAGATTAATTTCAGAGTAACCACATCTTAGTAAAACATTATTTAGTAGGAACGGAACTCAAGAAAAATTCGTCGTGCAGTCCAATTTATACGTCGCCTAAAACTTTTTGGTTTCTCACGTGAGAAAGAACTTGTCTCAAGAGAAATCGAGATAAATGTTGTAATTTTCATTTGCAGTTTGTTTTGATGCGATATCTTGAACAGAACTTTAGTTTTTGACTTTTATATCAAAGAGCGTATTCCGCTTCGGGCCTCGAATCGCCGAGGCTTCGGAACCTGTAATTCAAAATACTCGTATATGCAAGATATGGTGTTCATTATTTTTCTGGTGCTTACCAATGAGTTATGTTATGTATAGGCGCTTAAAAAGTATTGAAATACTGTTTGAAAATTATTCAAATTTATTTTTGGAAATCTGGTGAAACTGCCAAAATTGCTTACTTTTGATTGCTTAAAATTAACTAAATTCTCAGATTATCTTAAGAAGGTAAAAATCTTTTCAAAACAAATTTTGGTTAAAATATCTTGATTAGTTTTTGTTTTACCGAGGGAATTACACCACCTGGGGTCACATTCACCCCACGAGACTAATTAAGGGTTAATTACGTTTACTGTATTACGTAAAGATCAGTTAGGAAGGAATATCTTTCTGTGTAATCTTTTTATGAAAAGTTGATTTGTATGTAATTATCAGTTGGTATGCATGATCTGATTTTATTCTTTACATGGTACTTACAAATAAATTACCTAATATAAGGGCACTTAAAAACCATGATCTGTTAATTATATAATTATTTACATTTATTTCGTAGATATGGTAACACTACTAAAATTTAATGCATTTTATGGTTAAATCAACAAAATTGATTCGTCATAGCATTGTATAGCAAAATTCTGGTGATATTTTAACTCCCAAATATTATTTTTCATGTTGCACCTGATATTTACTGCTGAATTAATTCATTAATCATCGCTTACAATAAATATAATGCTTATTTAATAATTATTTAAATTGATGTTGTAATTTGTTAACACCGCATTAATTTCATACCTTTCGTTTCTCAAAATTAACGAAATTATCAGATCATAAATGTAGTGCAAAATTATTTATATAAGTAAGAAATCGGCATATAAATATCTTAAGTACTTTTGTTTTATCAAAGGAAGTATATCGCCTGGGGTTATATCGACCCCAAGAAACCAATCAAGGGTTAACAAGGATTAATTGCTTCTATGAAGTGGTGCTATGGTCTTACCGTAAAATTTAGCAGATCTCTTAGTTTCTTCTTTCTATGATATTAGATAATTAAAACCCTTGCGAAGAACGAGTAATTTCATAGTTCTAAACGCATTTCAAATATGCCCGCGGCGAGTTGTCCCCGCGGCGAGTTGGGCCCGCGGCGAGTTGGTCTCGCGGCGAGTTGGCCCCGCGGCAAGTTGGCCCCGCGGCGAGTTGGGCGCGCGGCGAGTTGGCGGCGGCGAGTCGGCGGCGGCGAGCTGGCGGCGGCGAGTCGGCGGCGGCGAGCTGGCGGCGGCGAGTTGAGCCATTCCGCTTTTAAGAATACTACTCTTAAAAATCATTTCTCATAATTATCAATTATATCGTCATTTCCATTATTTTCGCGTGTGCTATTGGGATTATTATTATCATTGTATTCGTCCCAAAGGTTGCTTGATAAAACATACGATACTGCACCCTCGAAAAACCACAGATGTACAGATATGTGGCTTGATAGAATCGCAATATGTACAAATATCTCAAGGAAGTGAGTCTTTGTAAAAGATGGACGTAAGTCTTAAGCTGTCTGGACAGAGTAGATAGGAAACAAACGACCACACATTCTGGATTGTGGGCGGTCTTTTATTCCAATATATAACGCTCCAAAAAAGGCGTGATTTTGTCTCCGGAAAAATATCACAGATACTATCCGGGTGGGGATATGCTTTTAAGGGAGTGGTCGAACAAAAGAGAATCGGAGGGCGTAGCAGAGGGACGAGGTGGTCACGACCCGACCAAGGTCGACGACATAACTTAAGAGGGAAATAACATGTCACGGAAAGTGCAGATCGTGCTTCTTGGAGGACAAACAAGACATTATTGTAACGAAAAAGGATTTGTGAAAAATATGCATTCTACATGACAGGAGCGATATTAGTGCAATATTTCTCATAGGAACGGCTTGGAGACAAATATTTGAAATATAGAGATTGGACTAGACAGCTGGTGGTGAATATTACTTCTCCAGAAAGACTCGTAGATGTATATATACAGTAAAACCCGGTTAAGACGCATTTTTCTAGCGGAACTATAAGAAAACCGCGTCTTAACCGGGATAGCGCTGTAACCGGGTTTTGTGATTCTGGTCGAATTACATCATATTATTGAGGAGTAGTCGGATCTTTGCTTAAAGAGAGCTTTTTTAGATACTTAATTTTGGTCAACTTTTAGTCTACAATCAAGCAGTTTATATCAAATACACAATCATGGAAGAATAAAGATTTTTCAACAGCAGTGGTGAGAGGGCATCACAGATCTTTCCAATACTAAGCTCAGAAAACACTACACTCCCTTTCATGGTTAATTCGATTAATTTGTTAACAACTTGATATTGTGACCAAAGGAAATACTGAAATTTTAATCCATATTATGTCCTGAGAAAAAAGAGATAGAAAAATCCCAATCTATCTCAGAGTTCGTTTCGACTCTACTAGATCGGATCTACTCTGCTCCACTGCTTGCTTTTAATTTTCACTGAATTTGTAATTCAAAGAATGTACAAAAAGAGAAATTTTCAATTTTAATGAATTCATTTTCAAAATGGCTTTATGCGCATAATCTTGGAGTGGAGCATTATGAGATAATTTTATATCGTATTATTAAGATAAGTTATTTACGAAAATAAGATTTAATTTTGTAGGTATATTTTTTAAAAGAACCTCTCAGTTTTCTTCAGGTATTTTTCTTATTCTCCGAAATTATAATTCGACTTTAGATCAGAAAATTTCTATTTGTAATTATGAGATTTTACCCAAAATTACGAGGAATTCAATATAAGAATTAAGAAGCCTCTACGAAAATTTTCACGGAAATTAATCCTTTAAGATGTTTATAATATTCCCACTATTTTTAACTCACGAAATTTCGCTAAGCGGCAGTTAAGTTTTTTCTTAACGACTCAAAGTCTAAAAAATGGAAGAATTCTGAGTACGGATCATAATGAAGGGAAATACTAAGGAATCTGAAATTCCATTATTGAGGATCCGGTTAATTGAAGATTAAGTTTTTAAGAAGGGAAAGGCAATTTCTTTCAAAGAGAGAAAGCCAGGACGTTTTTCGTAATTAAAAGAAAGAAGTCTTTGAAGTATGTGAAGCACCTATATACTCAATGGAATTGAATAGGGGCTTTTATTTTAATAAGATGTTTAATGTGTTTTAATTGAATAATTAACCGCTGTTTCCAAGAATTACTTCTCAGTTTCATTAATTCCAAAAACACGAATTTTAGCAATTTTCGAATATTTTAGAGGTAGTCTACCGTACTCACATACACCAACGTAGGTATGACACAAAAGCCCAATACTTAGCTACTATTATAGTATTGAATGAAGAGTGACCAAAATGAGTGTAAAATTCGGTGTTTTACACCTCCTGCCATGCGCCAGTAAAAGTTTGCAGGGTTTAAATGTAAATGTAAATGTAAATGCCAGTATTTAGTATCACTCACATACAAGGGATCAACCCATAATGTTTTTTGAAAGATGTAAAAGTGTGGATTTGGCGAGATAGCGTCTTAAGCGGGAGAGTTTTAACCTAAGTTCTGTCCTGAGAAAATAGAGATACAGACTATCTCGCTGTATCTCAGAGTTCATAGTAGCTCCAATACTGAGATATAGGTTGTTCTGCTTTGTGAAATCTTAATTTTATGTTTACAAAATTAGTCATTCAAAAGAATAGACTCACAAGGAATCCTATTAGAGATAAGGCGAGTATTGGCTGTAGCTGGATGCAGTGTATCTTCGGAGAAATCCGCGTCTTAAGCGGGTAATAGAGCGTCTTAAGCTGTACTTATACCATTTGTCTAGCGTTAAAGGGACTTTAAGAAAACCGCGTCTTAAGGAGGATAACGCCTTAGACGGGTTTAACTGTATCAATGTATCCTTACGGACTCAACCACTTCCTTAATTGCATAAAGAGAGCTGCAATTTTTCATATTTTTATGCTGTATGAACTGCGATGTGGAGACATATTCAAACATTTTACACGTCCCTTTACAACTTCCATGTCTTATTATTTTAATTCCATCTTCTTTGTTTAATTGAAAGATTTGCATAATTCATTCTCTCTCTCTTTCTTTTGGCTTTCTGTAAAAGGATGGCTCCTTCTAATTGTTTCCATCCCTGAATTTGCATTCGAGATCATTTCACCTTGGCCATTTCGTCCGTCCGCTATTTCTTTAGAACTGTCCGTCCGCCCCCTTTTTAAGGTGAATTTAGTGCCTCAAAGCTGTAATTTCGCTTCCAGAGCCCAATTTCCACTCTTAATACATAACTAAACTACTCTCTAATAGTACTTTAAATATTTAAATTTTGAATCGATTCCATTATCCGAACCACTAGCTTACTTTTACTGCGCCGGAATATCTTCTTTGAATTCAATTGCATGTATGTCTAAGTTAAGGTGAAAGACATTATTCTTGTACGCATAATTGTAAATCCAACAATGTGTTACAACAATGGCTTGCCGGATACATTTTGAGGTCACGAAATGCGATTTCCAACAATGGTGTGTGTAGGAGTGGTGTTAGTGTGTAATTTCTGTGATAAATCCATGTTTTTAAGTACTTTAATTGAATTAAGAGTAACTGTGTAGTACTTAAATTATTAGATGTAAATTTTAAAGTTATTTTATAAGATTTTTATTTGTGCATTTCTATCATTATATATTTTTATATTATCATTAGATATTTTTATATTATATTGATTTACTTGTTAATATATTATATCACTTACGAGCGTAATATCAAAGTAAAATTAAGAATATTCAATAATATTTTGTCAATTTGTCAATACTGTCAAACAGTAATTTGAAATATCAAAATGCAATTTTATTTTTGTGAATAAAACTATTATTGTGTAAATATATTATCAATAATATAGTTTTATGACCAGAGAACACATCATACAACAATTAAACGCCAATAATAAAAATGATAACCAAACAATTAAATAATAATATTATTATTATACTATTATCATAAGCGCTACTTATTCAATAATCATTGAAGGTGACATCATAAACTCCCCATTAATATCGTCAAACAGTCGCCCGGCAACCGTCTCATTGTTGTCCTCCAGAAAGCGGTCCTTTCTGAATGATAAAGTCAGTATTAAAGCAGATGGTGAATTAGATCGGGTCGATCCACCCTTGAATATGGCAGCAGTTCATACTCAAGTGCACGCTGCTTAAAAGACCTCAAAGGAAATTACTCGACTTGAATTTCCTCAGAGAGAGCTTAGTTTTAATACCGACCTTAACAGACCTGCCTATTAATTAAGATTAAAGAGGTGGATTATTTTCGAGATGTCACTCAAAGACTGAAAAAGCGTTAGGAAACCTGAGATATTGTACTTCAGATTAAGCATACAGTAAAACTCGTTTAAGACGCTACCTTGCACAATACACGATTTTGTCACGGTCCCTTTTCTATGAGAAACATGGTATAAATTCCGTTTAAAACGCTCTTTTTCCCGCTTAAGAAGCAGATTTTTCCCATCCCCCATAGATAAACTACAACATGCTGAAGCCGATTGTTCGCCTAATTAAATAGACCAAATATTTAGATTCCTCTAATGCTTCGCCTTATTTCTAGAATAATTATTTGTGATTTTTTCTTTGAAAATGACTAATCTTGTGTGATTAAAATTAAATATCACAATGCAGAATAATCACCATCCCATTGTCAGAGCTAATAAGAATTTTGAGAAAGAGTGAGATCTTCTATATCACTTTTTTCTCTGGGCAGAACTTCTAAATAAGTTCTAAATATAATGAAAAAACCAGAAAAGGTGTGTTTTTTGGGTAGCGTAGCAAAAGTACCAAGTAATGTAAAGAGTAAATTAATGACGTTCACTTAAGTATTCGCCTATCATAGAGTGTTTTTCGATCCTTTTATACAGTATTAAGCGTCGCCACCACTGCAAAGTGACGAGATAGAATAGAACTAGTTAGAGAGGAAAAACCCTCTTTCATACAAGCCATGAATGCCGTAGACGCATATGACCTTCTCTTTGTTTCGTGCCCTTTCAGGATCTAAAGAAGGCCATCATCAGCCTTAATGAAAATAAGTCTGGGATAAAGCGCCGTCTGAAACGGAAGGGAAACCGCTAGGAATATATAACTATGGTGCTGGAATTTAATCAGCTAATGATTTATAGCATTACTTTAGTGAAACCCCGGTTAAGACACTTTTAAAGGCACCAAGCGATAACAGCGTATTAAGCTGGATGGCGTTATAACCGGGTTGTGTAAATCTGGTTGCATTACGTCCTATTTTTGAAGGATGGTATGCTTTCTGTGGAAAGTAAGCGTCTTAATCTACTTAGCTTTGATAATTTTTTACTCTGCAATGAAGCAGGTTTTACCATATAAAAAATTAGAAAAATATACCGATTTTATCAATAAAAGTCGGCATCATGATGTTTCCGAGACTACGTTCAGCAGCCCACAAAACATTCCTTTTCTATTTTATTCGATATGTTTACTTCTTAAGATTATGACTAAAGGAAACTAGTTAGCTTTCCATAGAAATAGAACGTCTTAATTTACTTAAAAGTTACTATATCATCTAATAATCTTCTCTTTGACAAATGAAACAATTAGATAGATGATAGTCGATTCGAAATATATCATCTTTCTTTTAGTTTTTAAAACAATCTCAACTGTTGAGGTTGTGTTTTGACTGTTAGTGATCAACAATCGCTTTTAGTTTCTACAGTGATGGCGATTATCATTGTTACATAAACGCGCGTATGCTAAAACAATCGTTTGTTACAACAATCGCTAATTACAACAATCGTTTGTTGCATTTGCTATTTGGTTTGCCTAAATAGGGAATCAAAGTAAAACCTATTTGATTTTCTTGGGATTGGGAAAACATGTGTGATGCTGACTAATTAGATTTGGCTTCCCAAGCATAAAAAGAATGCAGTCATTCAGCTACATATAATCTTTATTGACCCACACTGAGTGTCTTCAGTAAGCACCTCATTTAAAATGTCAAGTACAGCGGACGTAACATCTTCCTAGCCATAAAAAATTCTTACTCTATCTTCACCTTTAAAATATATTAGGTTCCTTTTAAGCCTATCTTAATAACCAAGTATTTTTTTAATAATTACTCCTTACTTAAACTAAATAATAATAATAACTAAATACTTAAACTCATCAAATGAACCTAATCCCAAATTGTTGCGTGTTCAACTTTCTTGGGCCTTCTAAGATAGTATAGCGGTTTATTTCGTGACCTTTGACCCATCGATGCGTGGGAAGAGGCAAAGATTTAGTAAAAAAAACAAAAAACAGCGCATCTACTTTCCCGTGAGATATCGCCAGAGGGCTTAATTTTCAACGCGTGAACTCCCATTACGTTTTGATGAAAGAGCCACCAAAGTATGCCAGCCATAAGAAATTCAAAAGGTTTTCCTCATTCCCACAGCTTTTGTTTATAACTAAAATCCGTCATTTTTTACTCGGCGACGGAAGTTAGTAAATAGGACAACCGCCTGGAGGCGCTGCAATCAAAAGGACGTCAAAAGTGTTTGAAAAGAGGAAGATTTGGAACGCCTTCAACAATAGGATTATAGAACTTTTAATTGTTTTTCAACAATGACGAAATTGAGAATAATGATGGGGAGGAATATTATTATTTAAATACAATCGACAGTTCCAATCATTAGGATAGTTAACTGGGTTTATTTTACCTTGGGGTGGTTATATTGTTTTTGAATCAACTATAATATATAAACTATACCTTGATGAGTTTTCCTATAGTTATGACTAGTTAACCATGGTTTAAACAATCTTTAGTCTATTTGTCATTTGTTATTTTTGCGTATCAGTACCTCAATATTCAAAGGAAGAATGTTTAATTATTGTCCGTTATTTGTCCGTAACATTTTTATTATATACATTGTTGAACAACTTCAACAATAAACATTCGTAAACTAATAGAATTCAAATGTTTATCAACAGTGAGGACAGTAACAACAATAATCATCTTATGAAATTTAGAACTTGAACATTTACGGGTTTATTTTAAAAAATGACTTATCCAATTCCAATTTCGAGATAGTGATTGTTGAAAAGTGAATGGAATCGGCTGCAGAGGTCAACAATTAAGATAGCTCATATCGTCTCTATGGGATCGAACCCTTCTCAATCATCTCCCCTGGGGAAGGATATACCCTTAGATTCCTCGAAAAGGGTTACTAGACCGCAAGAGATAAGATAACAGACAATTCCTCCTTCTTTCTTTAGATAATCGATTGATACGCTCAGATGAGATCTCCAGTGATGTGAAAGTACTTTTCTATTGGTTCTCTCCAATGCCATACCATGCCGTGATGCTTGCTGAATTTTATCCAGTGCGTATCAACTATAGAGGTTTATCTAAGTCGAAGCATATTTTGAACACATTCCACCGTAAAAATCATTATGTATTTCATATCTGGGTTTTATGTAAAATGCATTAACGAGTACTTGAAACTTTTGAACCTTAAATTCAATCATCGATCTCATCTCCTACTAACTGAGCCTCAGGCATTGTTTTGGGTGATTGTTGAGTGAAATAAAATTGTTATTGTTGCAACAATCACCTTTTAATCCACATTGTTTGTCTCAAGTTCCACATTCCGTGTGGATATTTCAAATTCTGAACCAATACAAACTCAAGCTCAAACTCAAATAAAGTCGACTGTATCTATGGCAACCAATCTGTTATTGTTCTGTTTATGACATCATCTCTTTCCATCTGGACATCTGTCGGTAAAACGTCCGTATCACATACGATGCATGATTTGACCTAGGCTAAGCCCGAGAATTATTCACAAGTTCTGTTTATAACCATAAAAGTTACAATGCATTTCAAGCGTCAGGTATTAAGCTGTTGTAATCCATTACAATGGAAGCCTTCACAACGACAATCTGCAAATTACCTTATAGTCTTTGGGGGTGAATCGCTGAGGAAGAATTAAAGCAAGTGGAGACATTGAGGGGATGCTCTTAAAAGTTCAAAGCGGAGGAATCTCCTTTAATGAGAAGCTGCTGCATTCGATCACAGCGCTGATATTCACAGTTGGCCTTCCTTTTCTACACTTTCATTTTCAGTTTAAAAGGAAGAGCAATCTTACAGTTCTTTTCAATTTCTCTCAGCTAGGATTAATCGGCGATGTTGGCACTCCCATTCCGTTTGTTCTGTATCTCTGTGCAAGGATTTTAATTTTGCCAATGCAGGGATGCCACACTTAGGGAAATGAAAGAGATTGATTTTCTTAAAGAAGGAAATTTAAAAAATCTGTCGATTTTGGTAGATTTCTCTATATGGTTATCTTATAATTTGAGAAAATATTTAAGGATTTCAGAAAATTATTACTCAAAAATCGACACCTATTATATAGTAAGGGTTAGAGGTGATGTAGTACTCGATAGATATATCAATGCAAAACACCAGATGATAATGCTAAATTTTTGGGAAAATTGATAACAGTCTTTCAACCATTTTTAACACCTTTTTTTCATTCATAGAGTATTGATTCATTCTTGCGGAGTATTCTTTGGTTTTTGTAGAGAATTTTTCGTTTTTGTAGAAAATTGTGCCATCTTTGTAGAGTATCAGTCAAAATTCTTTGTCCGGATATCGCGAAAAACCATGAAAAATTTCGAAATTAAGTACATAATTCTTCATAACTTCCACCAAATATTTATTTGACGACCGGTTTCAGTCCAAAATACGGCCATCCGCAGATTTTAGAAATTTGGAAAATACGAAGAACTGTTTACTTTATTTCGAAATTTTTAGAGTATTTTTAGTTTTTCATAGATTATTGTTCCATTTTAGCTCATTGTTTCAAATTTTGAAGAGAATTGTTATACTTTTCGGAGCGTAGTTTCACATTTTCCAGAGCAATGTTTCATTTATGTAGATTATTATTTCATCATTATAGAGCATCGTTTCGTATTTTACATAGCATTGTTACATCTTTACAAAGCATTGTTTAATTAAAGTTGGTAATTGTTTTCTGATTAGTACTGGTTCTTATTGTTTTCTGTGTTCTGACTGATAACAATATTTGTTTATTGTCAGATAAGGTCGTTACAAACAGACTTATTTACTGATTGATTGCTATAAAGTAGATTACGGCTTACCTTGCAATATTAGTGATAGATTGTATTTTGCATATTTAATGAGATGATTTTATTGTTTGACCCTTTTATTCGAGATTGAATCACGCTTATCCTGTAATAAACTATAATAGGTAATAATTGCTACTATGAATATTTAATTTTGAATATCTCCATTGGGAATCATCTTTATGAGATGAATTAATAAGTATGATTTAATAATATCAGTTCTCCCTTAAGTTTCTTGGAATCCTTCACATTCGCTTAGGTAAGCTATCCATCATTAAATAGGACTCGTATTTTATTCTTACGAAACCGTTCTGTTTCCTGCACCAATTTGTGCCCCTAAGAATAACCCATGTTTCCAGCCAACAAAAATTGAATAGCCTCTAACTAAGGTGCCGGTTTAAGATGGACCAATTACATCTCCCAGTGCTTCCTTCCGGGAAAAAGTTCCTGAGTCACGTAATGATTCCAAATGGGTTTAAGTGATCTAAAAGTGACGGTGCAGATGTTCAGAGTGCCGTCGATTCAATCAAGTTCCATTTTGAGCACCACTTCCTCGATTAACTTTCCCAAGAAATGCGGTGATCGACTGGAAATGCCGACTTGATATCCTACGGGTTTCATTGAGTTAAAGAAATATTGCTGAATGTGTCAGTTCAATGCGGTTTTTATAGAAAGATTGGTTAATGTAAGAGGTTAATTTAAGAGCGTGTAAAATTAAATTTTACCAGGTAAATTAATTTTTTATTCGTTAGATTAAAGAAAGAATTGTATTCCAAAGTTAATGCAGGGATAGCTAGTAACTGTATGACGAAATTACACAAAAAATATTCGTTTTTTATTCTTATGTGATGGAATCCAACCAAAAAGTTGCGCTTTAAGTCGTGGTTTATAGATAAAAACATACTATATATATCCTACTTTTTACTGGAATCAATATATAATATTTATAAGTCGTATGCCTCCAAATGTATTATCCTTCCCCATATATCTTGGGATAAAAAAATGTACGACTTACATTATTCTAGGAATTTTCCTGGTATAGACTATTATAACCTTCCTAGAAACTTCATTTCAGTAATTATTTTGAGTATAATAAACAGATACGTTGGCTGTGGCGGAAATGAATAGATTATGCAGTAGGGCGTACCGAAAAACAAAAATTTTTAGTAGCGGGAACGTAATAGGTTGGAAAAGTTGCCTTTTAGGCTCAATAAGAAATGTGCAAAAGATGGGCTCTAACAAAGTTCGTCTTGGGCCTGACCAAAGAGCTCGAAAATTCGAAATTTTAGTGAAAATTGCGTTTTTTTAGGTAAGTTAAATTTTTGACGGAGCTTACATACATTTGATTAAATGGCTGTTTTAATTCGTTTTGATCGAGGAATAATTAAATTAAGCCATTAAAACCGAATATGACGAGATATCATACTTTTAAAATTTTTGGAAACACCATGAAAAGTGGCAGCTTCTCGCTGGTTCAGCTGCATTGAGCTAACCAGGACTCGTCATGAGGTAGAGCCTGCTAATCGAGTCCCACCCGCCTACATACCCGTGGAAGCATACCAGACAACTAGTTGATGTCTTTGAAGGCTGATTTTGATCCAATTTTTGGTATTCGCGAGAGGATCATCTCTCCTATGAACCCGTATCTTGCATCGTGGCCGTAGACTTCTTTTACGTTTCGTTCGACTGCTTGAGAATCATTTGGGAGGCCAAATAATGCAGTAAGCTGCTTTATCGGTTCCTTTGCATTACCTTTAATGTTTTGAAGATCCTCGGGAGAAAGACTGACAGTAAGTGGTGACTTGGTGACAGTGACTTTACCCCAATCTATCAATTTTTCATAAGAAGGCACGTCGAACTTCTGTTGCGGGATGATGAACTGGCAAACCTGCTCCGTTTGATGGTTAATTCAACATAACACCTTATACGCTCATCTATAAAGCGTTTTTAAACATAAAAATATTATTGCGGTACAGATCATGGTACTCCACTTCGAAGTTATCACATTATTTATCTTGATAATTTATCATACACACTCATAAGCGATCGTGACAACAAAAACGATTTCTGGGCGAGCATAAAAGACATTATGTTGAATTTCATCTTCAACAAGTTTTCATGTTTGCAAAGGAAGGTATGGTGTATCAGCTATGGAGTTTTACGGCTTTTTCACTGTGTGATTTCTCTTAATGACATACCATATAGGAATGTAGACATGCATGATAAACTTCGGGTTATAATTGCTATATTTACTGATGAGCGACTTAAAATAAGATCACAGGTAGGACATAGATTCATCAACACAGGAAACCATCAAACGGAGTAGATTTGTCAGTTCATCATCCCGCAACAGAAGTTCGACGTGCCTTCTTATGAAGAATTGATAGATTGGGGTAAAGTCACTGTCACCAAGTCACCACTTACTGTCAGTCTTTCTCCCGAGGATCTTCAAAACATTAAAGGTAATGCAAAGGAACCGATAAAGCAGCTTACTGCATTATTTGGCCTCCCAAATGATTCTCAAGCAGTCGAACGAAACGTAAAAGAAGTCTACGGCCACGATGCAAGATACGGGTTCATAGGAGAGATGATCCTCTCGCGAATACCAAAAATTGGATCAAAATCAGCCTTCAAAGACATCAACTAGTTGTCTGGTATGCTTCCACGGGTATGTAGGCGGGTGGGACTCGATTAGCAGGCTCTACCTCATGACGAGTCCTGGTTAGCTCAATGCAGCTGAACCAGCGAGAAGCTGCCACTTTTCATGGTGTTTCCAAAAATTTTAAAAGTATGATATCTCGTCATATTCGGTTTTAATGGCTTAATTTAATTATTCCTCGATCAAAACGAATTAAAACAGCCATTTAATCAAATGTATGTAAGCTCCGTCAAAAATTTAACTTACCTAAAAAAACGCAATTTTCACTAAAATTTCGAATTTTCGAGCTCTTTGGTCAGGCCCAAGACGAACTTTGTTAGAGCCCATCTTTTGCACATTTCTTATTGAGCCTAAAAGGCAACTTTTCCAACCTATTACGTTCCCGCTACTAAAAATTTTTGTTTTTCGGTACGCCCTATTATGCAGTGCATTTTACCTCCAGAGTTTTCCTAAATAATATCATTGTCAATATATTTAATTTTAACTTAACACCATGCAGGTTTTGTGTTTAATTATTAATATTTTTATACCAGAAGTCATATTAATTAACTTAGTTGCTCCACATGAGATTACATTTATTTGTTAGTTAATTGATTATTCCGTACTGGAACTAGATTTATATTTAATTCTAATAAATTAAAGACTATTCTGTGAATAGATTTCCATTATTATAAATGAGTTCAGAATTTCGTGATAGGAAATTTCGTATCTCCATTTCTTTCAGAGGAAATTATGACACTATTTTTTATTAGTGTCATGCTATTTTACCACTAAGGATAATTGCTAAAAATTACATTAGTGTAGATTCGAAAGGCATTTCGATTTTGAGCAGAATGCGTTGAGAATTGCTTCTACTCCACGTGCAGTATGTGGAAAACAAGATTTCGTGACTTCATCACACTGAATCAAAATGTCACCCTCGACATCCAGATCATCAACTGACATTCGATATAGGGAAAGATGAAGCATATACACTTCCGTATTTTGTTTCCGCACACGTGTAATATTTGGAGAAATTCTCCATGACTAACAACAGAGGGTAGTTTAACAGAGTGATTATAATGAAAATAACAATAAGGCTTCCTATGTAGGTGGAAATGTAATTGTTGAGGATAATATTTTCTAAGAAAACTGTCTCCATGACTACTAATAGAGCATAGTTTAGCAGTATAATTATAATAATAACAATGGGTTGGCGTGATTGAAATTGTTGAGACGTGTAGACTTGAAAGTCTCTTATTTTATTCAAACTATTGTTGATGAAATTCAGTTTCGGCTTTACTAATTTAACGGTTAATTTTAATAGAAAAAGGATACTTATAAGGAAGGTGTAACTTAAAGATAAGTTTTCTAAAGAAAAAGAGTCTTTAGCAGGAAATACTCCCGAAAAATTATGAAAAACTTGCGCAGACCTACAGATAATTATTGCTGAGTTATTTTTTAGGATTATAAAACATGAAATTTAATGAAATAAGCGATAAAAATTAACAAAAACTATAATTTTTCTTTAAAATGTTGATTCAATAAAGAGTGATATTGGTTACCTTAGGTGTCGTTGAAAGCACCTCTCATAAGATTACACTTGGAAGGCAGACCCATTACTAATAAAAATTATCATATCTTTGAATCCCTCTTTCTGTAGTAATTAATTATGCCTATCTTATAGGTGCCTAAAATTTACGGAATTTTCAAACTAATGCAAGAAAATTATCTTAAGAAGATTACCATAATCATGTCTTCACTCTGTTAATCTTTCAGAAGATGTAATAATGTAGGCCAGAAATAGACAAGGAAAGCCGTTGTGCAAGGAATTTCGAAGGATATAAAGGATTAATTCCCCAAAAAGTCAATCTTAATACGCGGATTAATTGGGCAGCTCAATTTGACCAAGGACTTCAAAGCTGTTGGAGCGGAAGTAGGAGGCGCTGCGTTATTTCCTCTCTTTTTACTCTCATTCTTTCATTTTCACCGCATTCCTTTCTTTCATCGCCAATTTCATCCTCGGATGGACGCCCACGGATATTTGTCTGGGGTGAATAATGGCCTGAGGCTTAACTGGCATACAGGAGATTCACATACCTTTTGTCAAGATATAAATCGAAATTTTTCGTTAATTAGTTTTGTTTGAATAGGAAGTTTTAGAAATAAGTTAAATGTAACTTTAGTAACTGTTACATTTCAATGTCAACAATAACGGTGACGTAAGAATGCACATACTCGTGAGTCAGATTAAGGTGCCACTGTTTACATATACTACCTTTATTACATTATTACGTCACTTCCATTGTTTTGTTGTTGATGTGACTCAGTTTTGTCAAAAAGTTTTGATTGATAACAAGTTATAAACAAATTACCAATTCAGTCATGAAGAATAGTCAAAAAACAGCTGATACAGTAAAACCCGTATAAGATACTATCCCACTTAATACTGTAGTTAGATAGGTTTTCCTCTATTCCATAAAAAGAGATGATTGGAAAATACGTGATGTATCGAGTTAAACATAAGTAAGTTATGATTTTATGAACTTCAAGTTTTAAACATTTAACACTATAATGTTATGTTTTCTTTTTTTGACATTCCAGCATCTTACCTCTAAAGGTAGGGATCCTTTAAGTCTCTTATAATAAGATAGCAATCACTTTCTTAAGCATTCATCCATATATTAGCGTAATCACGATATGATGGATCTTCTGATGGAATGGATTCTACCCACAATGCACCTCATTCATCGGAATCCTCAGAGAGAGATCTCTTGCTTTTATCCTTTCAAGCCACTCCAGCGGGAAATCTATTTCCTCTCTTTCCGAATAGCTCTTTTTATTTGGTCTCCCTTTTTCCTTAAAATTCCCATTTTTCTATCTTTCTCACCTTCTCTTCCTTCCATCTTTGTCTTACTCACTTAACCAATTTCCTCCATAACCCTTTCTTTTTATTTTTTAAGTGTTTCCTTCCTTTATTAAATACTACCTCTTCCGACGTGATGCCCTTATTTTATTCGATTTCGTTTCTTTTTTTTTTTAGAGAGAATGAATTTAGTTTCTTCCTTGCCAGTCGTGCCCGATAGGTTGACTGCAATTTTATTTTCAACGGAAAATGTACTGTTTTTTGAACATCTTAGGTAAATGCTTCAGACGAAAAAGGTGAAATAATTGCTTCAAATTGCTACAATCGATAAACGTCCATAATTGAATTGTAGATTACAATGTGAACACTGATAACAAAACCATTGGGTTTGGGACAGTTTGCCGACGCCGTTTCGCCGATAACTCTACGTGGTAAGGTATATTTCGCCGACATTACTTCGTCTCATGTAATACTTACTACCATTTTATCGACAACAATTTCCCATATGGATTGAATGGAACACTCCTACAGCCTAGCTTTACAATAGCGAAGGATTAAATTCTTTTTTAACCTTACCCAACCCAACTAAAGAGTACAGCTCTAAGTTTCGAAAAAAATTAAAAAATCACTGTTTCATTATGCATAAATCTTACCCTAGATTGTGTTTGTAGAATCTAAAGGAAAGAAAAATTCCGAATGGTAGGAATATCAGTTTCATTGCTAAAAAGATTCATGGCGGAAATTTCCAAAAAATGAAGTGATTGTGATTTGAATCCAATGATAAACCACTGTTTCCATATTTGTCATGTAATTCGACTTCAATTTTAAATAGACCGGTATCATCAACTTATCGACATCAAGTTTGACACCTGAAGATTATGACCAGTCTATTAAAATATCTATAGCGGAAGCTATTTTCTTTAAGATGTGTGTATAAGAATTGCTCAGTAATAAAGTTAGCAAAATAGAGGATTAAGAGTTTAAGTGTCTCATTTGGAGCTAATATTGCTAAATAAAGGGTCAATTTAATATAGCACCGCCTGGAAAAGAAAAATATTATCTGTGAACATAAAATGGCGTTGTTAAGCAGGGTTTATGGCATTTAATCTCCCCCTATGAGGGGACGATAAATAGAATCATTCAATACTACGACCTATGATATAGTTCTGTACATATTTATATATTTATTTAACCGATGCCAATAACTTATGTAAGAAATATAAGAAGAAGCAATGTTTGAACATTAATTTCACGCACTTCCCAAGGAGATGGAAATACATGATTTGGGGATACTTTAGAGATCTAGTAACCTCACAAAATCGGTAGTTTTTTGCCTAAAGTATCATGGGTTCGACCCTGGACGACTCGAAAAGCGTAATAAGAAATGCACGTAAGACTCATTTTGTCTCAGGATTTCGTTTCTTTGGCACATTCAAATCAGCATTAATATCGATATCGGAACAAGTATCAAATTAGGATTAGGATGAGGAAATTAAATAAAGATTCTTATAGTTGGTTGCAAAATTCTGTTTTCGATATGTATTTGAAAAAATGAAAAAAAAATTGCGTAATTTTGCAGGTGTAAAGAAACCTACATCCATGAGGAATAAGATTATTTTTGAACTCCTTTCTCCTACGAATAGTGAGAAAAGAGACTCAAATTAAATGTAAATAATGTATAAATCTATTTTGGCAAATTCTATATAATTCATGTATAATTTAAAATGCCATATCGTAATTCAGCCAGCATTACTCAACCCGATTATAAACCTAAAGACGTGGCATTTGCGTGGTCTCCCAAAAAGCGTCTTAACGATGTTCTTCTGTATATTTTTCTCCATATCCTTCCGCTTGCATCTTCTTCATTCTTCTGCGTCAACCTCTCTTTCCTCAGCTATTCAGGAACTATTTTCTCTTCTCTCTTCTTGCCGTATTTCCATTTGTCGCATCCCGATCCTCATCTGTCTCCCCTTTGATCGATTCCATCCACTATACATCTTCCCCGAGTGAAAAAAGAGAGGTAATCTAAGCTAAAGAAAGGCTCACGCCTATTCCTGCTTTCTTTTTTATACTCTATTCAAACCCACTTTGAAAATATCAACCTCAAGTAATCTGAACTTTACTTGACTCCTATAAAAATGTATCGTCAAAAGGACACTATACTCATGCACGAAAGACGCTCAGAAAGTTCCGGGAGTCAAGATATTCCGTTTCCGGGATATCTGTAAACTAGAATAAAGCAAAAAGATATTGTTGAGTTGCATTGTTCCAGGAATATAACAATCAGAGGGCGATTTTACGTTTCCAGGACACCCACAAATAGAAATATGATCGAATGATATTGTTGAACAGCATTGTTGAAAGAATATAACAATCAGAGAGAGATTTTATGTTTCCGAGACACCAATAAACAAAAATAAAATTGAACGATATAGTTTAACAGCATTGTTGCAAGAATTCAAGAATCGAAGGGCGATGTTTCATTTCCAGGATACCCATAAACAAAAATATAATCGAACGATATTGTTGATTGGAATTGTTGCTAGAGGAGCAAAATAAATGAGAAACGCGTCAGCTGTAATTGCAAGAAATTAATATAATTACAGCTTTCCGTTAACGACTTCATAGCAATATACGAAGTCTCTAACGAGGAGAGATTCCCAGGTTATATCGCGATTTTCAGACGAGATCTATTTAACGTAATAGGCTATTGAATATAAAAAAATACCGTTATTGTATTAAGTGTTTCTCTCCACTAGCATATGGTTATTTAAATATACCTTCGAAAGTATCTGATTAAATGCTTGCTGCTAAGCGTCTATTAGCTTCATCATTTATTGCTGAATTCGTTCTCCGGATTTCCTATGATTCCAAGAGCAGTAAAATATATCGCTAGTATTGGTCATATCCTTTCAGTGTGAACGATTTCCAAAATGGAGATCTATGGGTTTCCGATCCTCCCAATATAATGTTCCATATTTTTTTCATGCCTTCGCAAATATTTTCCCATTTTTATGGATAGGTTTTCGTGCCCTATTTATAGCCCATAATGCACTTTGAACTTCCCTTCACGAATCCTACGTTTATAACCTGTCAGGAAATCATATTTGCTTGGCACAGGAAATTTAGTTTGTCATGTATTCGGCTCATTTTATGAACGTGATTCTCGGAATGGTGGTAGAATTCTGGTAACGGTTATACGAATTTCTAAACTGGCAATTTCACGTTGCACATTCTCATATAATGATGTTATAACCTCGTCGGCATAGCAAACACGTATATATCGCCGAGTTATGGGGAGAATTCCGCTCAACAATCACATCCAACAATTGCGAGCACCATTTGAATTTCATTGTTGCATTAAACAATAAAATTCAACAATTACATCCTACTGGTATACATTTCCCTTCTGATGCCCTTTTTATTCTAACGCATTTGGCAGAAGCAATATAGCATGAAAAGCTGTCTTTACAGGTAAAACCTTATCATCACAACGCCATCGTAGAAATAAAGTATCATATCTCCTAAATTGGATTTTTTATTCCATTTTTTAGGTAGAATATTTCATATCTTAACTGTTAATCAGCCGGCGCTGTGCAAATGACATTCTGATTGATAGTTGAGATACGAGTTCTTCCATCTAAAAAAATAAATAACATTATTTGAAAATTATTGAGATTATTGAGATACAAGGTATTCGTTCTGTGACGAGAAATATGGGAAATATGCTTATCACTTGACGAAAAAGTGAAAATTATTATTTTATATTAAGAGTTAACAGACTTCTAACCTGCTAATATCTTGGTTGAATTTCAGATTACAGTTCATTTTCAAATTGATTTTACAGAATTCGTGTTCTCCTGCAATCACGTAAATCACTACTCCTTAAAAATTATGATCACCAAGATCCCAAGTGATAATAAATCATACACTTTTATCATTTATTTGAATTATAATCAAGGTTACCATGGAAACTAATTGTTTGGAAATTACTGCTCTTTTGAATTTCGGGGTATCCTACGTTTGACACAAGAAATTTTTTTGGTTTTCTGGTTTTCTCTGGATTAAATTATCTGCAGATTAATATATTTTGAGTATTGTTATTTGCATGAGTTCTTGTTGTATGTTTAACATTTTATTTTTTCTACTGTTTTTGGTTTCTGTTGATTTTTCTCTGTGAACTATTGACATTTTTAAATTTCTGCTATATTTTTCTTTATCGTTTTGGAATACCTTTCAAATAGTTTAGTTCCTAGTGGAACCATTACTAATGGTAGACGAGTAATATTGATTTCTCTTCAGCAGTACATCCCTTACTTTCTCTCAGTCGTATAGAATGGAAAGTAACTGGGTTTCGTTGGAGAAAGGATAGCAAGAGAGTGGAAATGAATGAAAGTTTGTATGATAATGGAAGGGATTTAAGCGAGTCCATTTACTGGACGCGCATTTCGGACGTCTGTTTACACTCGGAGGAGACATCAAAGATTTCACTCCTACTTTCACATATTTTATGGATGGACCAAACTTGAGTGCCTCTGCTAATTTAGGCTCTTTTTCCTGAGAACCATTCCTAACTCTAACCGAATAAAGAAACAACTACCAACAACAATTAGTGGTAGAAATAGACGGGCGAGAATCATTCTGTTTTAGCTCTTGTTTATTATTAGCCATCGTTGTATTACAGATTTAAGTAGTCATTTATGTTTCCAATGTTGACATAACTGTGGCAGCTCCTCTATCGGCAACAATGACGACAACAACAATGTTGACTTATTTATTGACATTGGCACAGCGGTGATGAAGGTTATCATAGAAAAATATTGCTTGTGCTCTTTAGAATTTGTCTCAATAATGTTTGATCCTCTGCCGACAACAATGTCAGAAACAACAATATTGGCTTATTTAGTTGTATCGTGATGAAGGTTACCATAGAAACCTATTGTTTGTGACTTTCTGCTCTTTTGAATTTGGTTCAATAATGTTTGCTCCTCTGCCGAAAATAGTGACGGTAACAACAATGTCGACTTATTTATTTGCATTTTGATAAAGGTAACTATGGAAACATATTGTTTTGTTTGTTCTCTATGGAATTTGAATCAATAATGCCTGCTCCTCTGCCTCCAACAATGACTGGTGGACGAATAACTACAACAATTTTGGGTGTAGTTAATGCATTCTTATTTTAAATCATCAGAAATTATTATTTCAGTAAAGGAAATTAAATGGAACACGGTTCTTATTAAATTAGAGGGTTGAAAACAAAATTTTGGATAGTGAATTTGGATTATTTTCGTTATCAAGTATCATAGTTATCAGCTAATTGCTGCATTGTGAAAGCAAAGAGTTTTTGAAATTCAAAATAGATCTTTCCTTTAACACTTCGATTCTTTGCCCAACTTTTCCTTCACTTATCGAGCTTTTTTAAAACCCTTCCCTTTATTCAGACTCTGCCGAATAAAAAATAAAAGTTTCTTCTCGCTTTTTTGCCCCTTTTGCAATGATTGCCCCTAACATTTCTTTACGAAAGAGGTCTCTGAAATAGCTCCGCCTCTTTGAATCTCTCTTCGAGCGATGAAATAAATTCCAAGGAGGAAATAACCCCTCTCTCGAGAAGATATTTATTTTTTTATTTCTAATCTACTTTCTCCGATACCTGTCTCACGTAACGAGTTGATTCCCACGTTTCCTTTCGGATTAATTAGCCTGTCGATCACTCGGATACATATGTATGACTTTCCCTTCTTCTCCGTTGCCGTGGAAACGGCGGGGCTGAGACGAGAGTTACCTTGGAAATTGGTTATCATGATATTGTTAATATTATGAATGGTTATTCAGTTCATGTTGATTATTGAATTAATGTAAAGCAATTGGTTTTTCTACAAGCATTTGATAAGTATTTCCATTAAAATAGATAAATTTCGATTTTTTATCATAACCGAACAATAGCGCTTGCGTAGTCATGACAACCTGATTTTTTAAATTAGCATTGAGGGAAGATTGTTGTCGGGTTGGGTGTTGCTGTATTGTTGTTAGGTCACATTAGAAACCAGCAAGTTAAAATTTAGGTACCTTAGCAACAGTGAGTACAACAATGGAAATCGGTGAACGAGCGAGCGAGCAATTACTAAAAAATTATGTTGACTAATTGGTTGAAATTATCTATTGTTTCTTGTCTTTTATATTGAAAGTGATCATAATTTTACATTTCTGAAACGAATAAAACTTTCAACAATGAGCTAAAGGAATTTAATACGTTAAGTTAGCTGCCCGTAAATGAATTTTAAAACATAGATGAGATTTATGTGCTGTTTAAAATACAGAAGATGGTGACCTCGATTTTGGAACTTCCCGTTTCCTGGTAACCATCGGGTTTTTCGCAAAATTGTTCCAAACTGCGTATAAGATATGTACGAAACTCCACAGGTATAGGATACCAAAAGAAATATTGAATAAAGGAGGAAGTAGATGAGGGAATCTAATTAGTGGAAACCTTTTAGGTTTCCCTAATTTATTGGAAGTGAAATGACAAGGAAATACGGGTCTTTGAGATTTTGGGTCTGCGCCAATTAATTTTCGCCTAAGATAAGAACATCGCCTCTAAAACACATCTCAAATAGAAATCAGAAAACAGACAGATATCGGAAGGTATACTTCCACCTTTAGCTACTGAATACATTCTTATATACGTAAATAATTTGCTGTTTGTGTGGGTTGGATCTGTTAGTAGTTATAATGTGCGAGAATATAATCTGCTGCATAAGGGCGATTAATGATTTTCTATGAAGAAAATCCTGCTATTTGTGATTCTCTAAATGTCGAAGAGCATTAGGGATACCTAACAAACACACGTTTTTACCAAATTACTTATTATAAATGGTAAATCTTAGAGATATGTAAATAGTAGATATCTAGAATCAAATTGAGTTATAGTTTTTCCCGAATAAAATTTCGAACCCAATCAACACATGCAAAGCTCAAATAGAATCGAATAGAAATAAAAAATAAATTTAAGACGACAGAAAAATAAAAAGAAAAACTAAATTTCCTGAGGAAACTAATTCCTTTTTTAATAGAAATAATTTTCACAGTTTTTTGCACTGTGTTATTTATAATAAATAAGTAACGAGTTAATCCTGGAAAAAGTAGTTTCCCTTTTTGTATCAAATAAAAAATCGAGCAAAATAATTATGTAATGTTACTCATGTTTACTAGTTACCCATGGAAAAAAACGTACCTTTTTACTTATCCATCAAATAAAAAGATAAGTGTCAAAAATTATTTTCGTTGCTATTATTTATTTGTTTTTCATTAGTTCTGTTGGACACATTTTATTTATATACGATTTTATGCAAAAATGTAATATGTATGACACAATATTTTATCGTATCAGGATTTCTAGCATCATAAATTTACAATCCTAATTTAGCAGATGAAGTCGAAGAGAATAAGAGATTCAGTTTTGGAATTTTAAGAAAAGCAATCGGAAAAAACATCAAATCGAACATTTGGTAAATTTGATTGATTAAGTCAATTTGATTCGAAATGTAAAAACACACGTCTAAATGCTAAAAAGTGAGACAATTCTGTGATGCGAATGATAGACTAATTAACATTTCAAATAGGAATTCTTTTGAAAAAGGGAAATTATTTCTAAACCGAGTCGGACATAAAAGAAACAGCACGCTGACACTTGGGTGATGAAGCTTCTTCTACGCCCGGATCGCTACCAATTTCCGGAGAGATGAAAACAAAACATTTTCTTCATTGAAAATCCTTCCGAAGACAAGGAAACGCCCAAAGAGAGGGAAATAATTCAGAAATGAGAAGTTAGAATAGTCACAAAAAAGGTATATCAAGTGAAGGAAAAACTGGAGGAATTCCTCTCGTTGAGGCGATAAAGAGAGGAAATTGTGAGGTTTGGATGAGTCAGAATTCTGGAGGGAAATAAAGGAGTTATTGGAAACAGGAAATTTAGAATGCTGCATAAACAACAGCTTCGCAGAAATACGGGTTAATTATGGGGCGTTGGATCGACGTAAGATGTTTTCCGTCGATAGGCATAAACATTTTATTTCTCACATTTTATTGAGTATAAAATGTATACAGCCGTACATCGCACATGATGATGACATTTTCCTTATCTCGATTTGCTGGAAATCGGAGGTTTTCATAGCGTATCATTACAGAGATTGCCATAAATAACAGATTGGCATAACTCAATAAAAATGGAATACCTATGGAAGTAATTCGTACTCCAATTTTTGATATCGTATTTATATTATATATTTTTGTACAAGTATTAAACTTGTGTGGAACTTTTATCTTTCAGCAGATAAATTTTAAACTCGTGAATGTGAATTTGTTTTTTCAGCAGGAAAAATTTGTGCTTTAGCTGGATATCTTTAGAGAGAAAAAATTCGAAAAGTGTATACAATAATTATTTATGCAGAGACTTTTTAAACGTTTGTGGATTTCTTTTCCTTATTTAGTAGAAAAATATTTACAATTGCTTGGTATAATTTTTAGGAGAAACTTAACAAACAATTCTTAAATTGTATGGAATAATTTTTTTATGCCGGATAATTTTTAAACATTTGAGGAATATTTTTTAGGAGGAAAAATTTTAAAATCGCCTGAAAAACTACATTTTATACGGATAATCTATTTTCAGTTGTTGAAATATAATTCAGGAGGAAATACTTTCACCTTTGCGAAGTCAAATTTTTAGGAGGAAAAGCTTTAGTATTTCGTGGAATTATCTTTTTAACAAAAGTTTCAATTAGTTGGAATGTAAATATTATATTAACATATCTAAATGCACTATAACGAATGGATACCAGGGGGATAATTAAATATGTTAGATTATAATTAATAACCTAAAATACAATACTTAATATTAGATTAATAAATGTAACTTACTAGCTGCCTTCCCGCGAAAGTAGTATTGTAGCGTGTGTTGTATTTTGCTTGCTTGTTACATAAAAATTCAAAATTCTTGAAACGAAATGACCTAGCATATATTTCCCTAGTTTGCCTGTAGCCCGTATATCTGTCCATAACACAAAATGGATGCATAACATCCGATACATCTTCCTATGTTAAGACTCATAATCTCTTAATGTATAAATCATTAGTATAAATCTTCTAGAGTTTGGTTTCTAAGTCTTATATGTAAGATGATTGCTAAATCTTATTTTATTCTAAATACGTCATTGCATCATGGGGTATTAAAGCCACGTTTACCCCAATGTCGTAACAATTCTTACGTAACATAAGTCTATCAAGTTTCTCTGAACCTTTTCTTAATTCACGAATACAATGCTTCTCGGCAGAATACAAAACTCTGCATGCATATTAAAGATAGGGCCTAACTAGCGCCAACAAACTTTATAACCAACGGACTTCTTCCTCTCTGGCAATTACTAGTCACTTGACGAAGCCGATTTTTTTAAGTGCCCGCCCTCACACTATGCTAGAGATGCGGGTTTCAAGAGATTGATTATCGGTGAGGGTTAGTCCAAGATATTTCACGGAGACCCCTGCAATTAAGTCTCTCTCGGTAGCTCTACGAATCTTCATCTGCCAAGTGATAGTCTTGTGAGGAAGCTAATTGCTGAACATTACTCTACATTAAGCCTAATGTCGAGATTCCATCAAATTAGAGCCTCTTCCGTAAATTCCATGTCCTAAGATAAGCTAGATATATCCACTTTGATTTCTGTATGCCCTGAAATCTCCCAATCTTCCAAAAAATCCTTAATTCATAGTTAATCTAGTGATATTTAAAGTGTATAATAAATAGTTAATCGAAATAACGAAATGGATCAATAAATTTGTTATGTTTACTAATAAGAACAGAGGACCGATTACGTTACCCCGCTGGACATCTGAGATCACTTTAACTCTATTGGAATAAACAACATGTTCTACAACTTTTGTTCTCTAACAGTCTTTTGTCTAATACATTAATTCTTGATAGATATCCTGGAATATAAGTGAGTAGATTTGTAATCGTGCATGAGGTTAAATCCAAGATATTTAATTTATTTATCAGATATATGCTGCGGTTTGACTATTGTTACAGTTAAAACACAAGTATATAACGACAATTACAACACAAATATCCTACATAATCCCTTACACTGGAAAGCCTCCAACTGATTAACAATTCGGATTGAATCATCACACAATATTAGAACGTGTACAAATACTACAGCTACTACTAACATAAGTTATACAACATCCCCATGGCACTCACTCTAATATTCATACTCTCATAAGTACAGTCACCTTTACAGTTTCATTCTTCCAGTCAGTTTTCGTCGTTTCATATACCTCTAAATCCACGTTATAAATTGTTTTCTCTTATATGTGTTCCATTCTAATTGAGGACGAATTCTATCACTATAGTTTTAATGTTCCTTCTTGTATATTTTTGCATACATGATGATACTTTAAAGGTGTAAATTTTGGTTGATTACTGATGCGTAACGGTTCAACATCCTTCGTTCACAGGTCAAACTCACGACCTCCCGTCATGCCCTATCGCGTTTCCATGGCAAATTAATCTCTCTTCTGTTCATCCCATAGAATAGGCTCTATAACATTAAAGAATAACTCTATAACATTAAAGAACAACCAGAAATGACACATCTCTTGAATACAAATTCCCTTGTCGCAGACTACCGGGATTTATCTCTCCGATACATTCACACTTCATTTACTTTTGCTCTAGCAGTCAATATCCGCCCGATATTCATCTCTACCTTTTCCCTTTGTATACAAAGAAAGGAATGAGGTGCTTTGTTTATTTTCCTCTTTATTTTGTCTTCCCGTCTTCGCTACGTAAACAGCCTTTCTCCAGTTCAAGGGAACCTCTTCTTGATAAAAGGGGCAAAAGTCGTTTGTTTTCTCTTTTTAAATAGGAGACTACCTGACTAAGACTAAAGTGGAATAATTTGCATTGCGTCATTTGTAACATATAGAAACTAAACAGGTCATCGTGAAAAATCTCATAGTTCAAGGAGAATTGATATCGGGACAATGCAAAGATAATTCACCTAAGATTCTTAGAATGAAAAAGAAACTACCAAAGGTAATTGGCAGATTCTACCTAAGCCTAATATCGTCTGTAGACCGTTCCAATCCACGGAAATCTTTCTCTGATGATACCACGCATTCTTCTTGAATGACTGAATCTAACACGCTCATGTATAGTTCAATTATACTTCTTCTCAAAATACTCTTCAATTCCATCATATTTACATCTTATCCTCATTGGAAATACACTTAATGTTTATTTTGGTTCCATTGCAGAACTATTTTCTCTTGCAGAATTAAATCAGAAATAATAGTCCTACAATACCGAGATGATTACTTTAAAGAAGAATACTGATACCCTTATTTGGCCGTGAAAAACCCTTTTAGATTGGAAATTGCAAGAAGTCATACAAAATCGGAAAAAAGTTACCTTTTTCTAACTAGGAAATGCGTTTGAACTTAAGAAATAAACTTCTAGGTGTATTAAGTACAATTACTATTCACTAGGTGTATCCATGGATTTTTATCAAATTTAAAAATACCTCAGTTAAGAAGCTACGGCGACTTCTGCTAAAAGAGAATTTTATATAATAATTCATATATAATCATTGGTAAGTATTTATATAACATTTCGACTCCAAATAGGACCTGAGAAGTTTATAAACACACTCCTGCTTCTATCACATTTGTTTACGTTGAAAATCGTTCAGAAGAAGCTATAAAGGTTCGACTTCCTCGTCTACATTTCCTCGGAAAAACAGGAAAAAGGCAGCATTCCTTTCTTTGCCTCAACCGGAAAGAGCTCTCAATGGATTTTATAGACGATTTGATACAACGACATGCAAGGAAAAGTCTGCTACATTGGCATACAGGAAGGGAGAAGAATACGAATTGTGTAAGAGAACCCTCAATGATATTACATGGCGGTTCGTATCAGGAAGTGAATCAAATCTTGCGGTTTTTGATAGAAAAATAAACTGTAAAATCTCTATATTCTTCATTGTACGCCAATGCACCAAGTAAAGCATTATTAGGATGAATTGGAAACAAACGTATACATAATCCAACCTTATGAAGAGATCACGTAATTCTTATGCCCCGTGTATTCCTTTCAGGAGAATGGCACACGCTGTTCGTGCTATTCTTTCAGAAATCTATTCTACTCTATTTTGAATGTCTTCCAAATCATTTATCCCCAAGTTTCTTTTCCTGAGAAAAAGTCTTAACAGCTTGCACGATTTCCCCATTAGTAATACATGAAGCTGCCATGTGGACAGCGCGTTCGATTATGGTGAAAGAGGTCTTTGTTCGATTCCTTGTCATTCCCGGTTGGAGCGAAATGACCAATTGTCAAAGCACTTTATCAATACTACTGCCACATGATTGTTATTGGGACCATAAAATCTAATTTCCTTCTTCATAGAACGGCAATGATAAATATAACGATTTGTTTAAATATATATGTAAATATTTGTACATTTTCATATTGAATAACCAAGTGCGTAGCGCGTTCACTGTTGGTAAAAGTGGTGCCAGGTTCGATTCTTGGTTAGGGTATACGTATCCGAAATGACTTCAGCTATTGTGTCACTTATAAATTACAAATATTAATTCCATATCTACAATTACATTCCCAACTCTTAGACAATTCTATTACAGGCATATAATGTGATAATGTAACGCTACATAAATCTATCATCTATATATGTATTGATTTGGAAATAGATCCATACCTTTCAGCCCTAAATCAATTCCATAATGCCCTCGTCTTTAGAATTCATATCGATAAATAACTTTTCCGAATCTTTTAGAAAGGGATCCTATCCCTGAGTATCTCTTTCATAGCAAGAAGGAAGACGTCGAGGAAATCCCATATATGCAGGAATAGAAGGGAAATGAAAGTACGCAATACCTATATTGTATGCATTGATGCCGGAAAGTTATCTCTTTTACTTGAAGGGAATAGAATATAGAGAGATGAAATCTATAATATAAATATTTTCGAAGTCATTGACAAATGGAGCTTAAACGTAATTCTGTAAAACCCGGTTTAGACGCTTTGAAGAGGAGTTAGCGAAAACCATGTCTTAAGCGAGATAGCATTATTACCGGGTTATGGCAAATTTTCATTTCTTTTATACTAAAACAAAGGAGGGGATTTTTAGTTCTATAATTCTTGAATAAGTGCTTCATACATGTTATGCTTTACTAGTCACAACTGTAGATGTCTAAAGAGTCCGCCATATTAACGTTATCTAATTCTGGTTGGCTTCCTGCCATTAAGTGATTAATTTGTCGTTAAATAATACCTCAATATTACATTTACAGCAATTTTTACCAGAAAGACGACTAGGGAAAAGTATTGTAAATAATTTTCAGACCGTCAACCGAGGAAAAGGATTAGCCTAAGCTGGTTACAGTGCATCTGGGGAAGAGAAAAATCCGCCTTATAAGCGAGTTGCAGAGCGTCTTAAGCGGAATTTTTACCATGTGCTTCGTGTGGGTGGGACCGGAAAAAATCCGCGTATTAACTGGGATAACGTCTTAAGCTGGAGCTTTTTAAACGGGTTTTATCGTATGTAATTTCACCATGGGATTTATTAATACATCTTCAGGATATAATTTACAATAAATATTCTTTACACTTAGATAATGAGTGACCTGAATTAAAAGAAAGTTTTAGATACTTCATTTTGTGTCCTGAAAATGTCCTTTTTCTTAAATTATGCTCGAGATTAGTCCGTTTAAAACTTTTCTTATTCCCTCATCGGCATATTTTCATCAAAGTTTCATTCTAAAGCAAATACATTCATTATTAAAACATACATACATAAGTAATTCTCACGCTATTTACTTTGGGAGTAAACAAGTTTTTTGCCTCATTTATTCACTAGCATCTCATTCACCACTTTTCACCAGCTTTTCCTCAGTTTTTTATCTCTCCCATAAGAGCTATTCACTTTCTTTACTTTACTTGATATATTATTATTAAAATATAAACCCTAGTAAGTTCATATACCCCTTCTGAATGCCTCTTATTTCTTTTGAATTCAGTCTTTCAATTACTTTCTCTAGCGATACTTTCCCTCAGTCATCTGACCCACCCTTTTCTCTGTTTTTATTCCTTTGATAGCATCCTCCTCAGCCATCTCCTGCAGTTTCTTATTTTGTTTGCTTTGGGATCTTCCAAAGTAAAAAGGTCTTTAATAGCATCCACTTTCTCTTTTAACTTAAAGTGGATATCCTAGACCTGTTGTGGGGAACTTACATAACGCAAGCTGATATTTCAGTGTTTCAATCTTTTGTTTCTCCTTTAAGCAAATTCATGTTGTCTATTGATTATAATAATTATTTGATTTTATGGTATTTTTAATGACTCACGGAATTTCTTGTTTTTTAAGTTGCAAAGGATGACATGAAGAAATTAGCAAAAGACAAAATATAAGAAACTTGCAATTTTCCTTATGATCCTCTTGAGGCAAACAATGGTTCCTCAGGAGTTGCCAGAATAAGTAAATTAGTGAAAAAGTTTAAAGAAACTACTTTATCGTACATAGCCTTGCTAAGAACACACATTTTTAATCATTAAAGCATCGACTTTTATCATAAAACAGTTGAAACACTATAAATACATATTAAAAACTATACAAAATATTCATATAATGCTTAGAATAACTGAACATATGTAAGTTAGTATGTATGTATGTACAACATCAATAATAATAAAATATAAATAATAATATGATAATTAAATAGAATCATTTCTATGTCGGTATACTTAATTTGATGAAAATCGTTTCCTTCCGAAAAATTTCGATGTTGAATAATTCAAATAGTTAAAATATAAACTCCCAAACATTTTAAAAATCTCGGCCTCTTGATCGACACGCCATTTGACCGACACGCCACTTGATGGACACATGTTTCACCGACATCTTTTTTGCCGACAGTTTTTGTCTATATCCGTCATACAATCGGAGGTTTACAAAACGTAATGTATAAGGAATTACACAATTAAGTCACGGTTTAATGGATTCATAAGCAACGTTATGTATTCTTAGGTCGCTTAATAGCTCAAGTTACTTTCCGGTATTAAAAGTAACCCAACCTTGACCAACTGTCTTTTCCAGTTTTAAACCTCTCCGTTGATCTCTTCCGAGACCGGATATACAGTTGATTAATCCTCGTTGAATATTAAACTGTTGACGATCGAAATATGAAAATTAGGGTTTATCATACGCAGCGTGGTTCTGAAAAACGCCCTAGGGGTATCCGAATACCGTTTGTATTCGTGTAGGAGGAAGGTTATCGAAACATTGTGTTGCCAGAAATATCGCTTGTTTTCGTATTCTTCTTTTTATCGTTGTATTTTTGGTATAAATGAAGAAAAATAGAATTATAACAGATATAGTTTTGTTGGAATTATCTTTAAGCCGTTACCACCCAATACAAAATCTTTAATTAAAAAAAATCAATCAATAATCAATCAGTAATAATTTTAATGAAATTAAATTATTTAATTAATATAAAGTTACAATTAATTAACACTTTTTCTTTAGATCATCCCTTATTGTTACCTTCAGCCACGTATTGTTACTTAAAACAACCCCATTGTTACTTACTGCAATCGTATTGTTGCTTATTGTCCCCCTATTGTTACCTATGGCCACTTATTGTTACATACTACAACCCCATTATTACTTATTACTAAACTTGTCATCTTCTGGTCATTTATTGTTGCCTCACACACACCATTGTTCTCTTTGTAAAACATAAATTCATTACCATATCAGTTAATTAATTCAATGCTTATATAAATAAGTTTAATAAACTTTTTCATAACAATAATAATAATATTTATTGATATATAAATTTACATAATATAGCCCTTCTTATCTTATTCACATTGTTACATCAATTTCGTTACCCCTTTATAATTCCATTTTATCATCTAACCACCCACCTTAAATCTTCAGATCGCCCTCTATTGGGTAGCAGGTGGCTAGCACTGTTTTAGAAAATTGGTCCAAGGGATGAAAAAGCAATCTATTTTTCACTTTCTCTATTCCAAACCTCTTTATTTGAGCATTGAAATATATCCGTGGGTCTAAGTTTATGGCATATTTGCGTTGGATAAGGAATTGTGGACAATTTATAAATCTCTCATCCTTTGTGGTTAAAAGATTTCCGGAAAATCTCCAAAAGCAGGTTCTTCCTCACCACGGAGACTGAATTGTTTATGCGTGCTTTTGTTTACGTCTCTAGGGAATTCTTCCAGCGATAGTGATGACCCAAAGAAAAGGAAATCTCATAAAAATAAGCCCATAGAAAAACAGAATAAAGGAGATTTCGCGGTAGAAAGCTTCCGAGATATGTGAATAATAAATATTTCTCCGTCGATTCTCTTGTATTCATATTTCCTGTTTTTATTTTTCCTTTGGTTCTCACGGCTTTGATCCCATCGCTTTCCACTGGTGTAAATCTCCACCGAATAGAGTCACCCCTTGGGTTACTGAAATATATATATCTACATGCTTGAATTTCATTATATCACTCTTTTGAGAATTATTGCCAGCTTTTCTTTAGTGTGAAACAAGGTTTTATTCGCCGCTGAGTTTCATGTGTTTCTATTTTGAGTTGTATATTATATTTTTGTTTAAAATTCCCGATGGGGCATTAATGTGCGAAATGATCTTAAATGCCAAGCACTTTTAATACTAATACAATATCGTAAGGCATGATATCATTGGAATTATAAGAATGTCGTTAAGATTACAATAATAATAATATGAAAGAAATTAGTATAATGTCAGGAAGATTATAATAATACCCTTGAGATAACAATAATATCATAGAGATTTCAATAATGCCGTAGATATCACAATAATATCATAAAAATTACAATAACGGAATTGATATTACAATAATGCCCCTGGAAATTACAATAATATCATTAATACATTCGAATAATTACGTTGGGATTACAACAATGCCATAGAGATTGCAACAGCATCAGAAAGATAATCATATTATGATCGAGATGTAATATTGCTACCTATCGCAATACCATGATAAATCGTAGAGTATATACAAAAGCGAAAATCACAATTATAAAGAAAATCTAAACTGATTCAACTTATGAAAAGAAATCCACGGCTGCTAGACCTGGAAATTCATCATAGCGAAGTGACCAGCGTGCTTTTGGGAAATACAACTAGGTGGAAATTCGCTCTCATTACGCAGAGAGTCAATGGGAAGTGAGAAAGTTAATTCCCTGAGGTTACCTGTGAAGGTGCTATAAAGGACCTCTCATGGGAAGGCAAAACAAAGTGCTCTTTCTATGTTAAATACCCTTCCCTAGAAATGCGTGAGAGGAACTCACAATTGGAAATATCTTGATGTTACCTTAGTGATTAAGGAGACTCGAAAATTGCATCAACTTAAATAAGGCAGCAACCACTCGTGGTTGATAAACCATGATGAATTCAGAGCCAATCCTTATGAAGAACTTATTTTATAAGCATAGATATAATTTTAATCGAAAATGAAAAGTCTTAGGCCTAATATAAATGCATATTCAGCATTAATTTCAAATCTGAGTTCAGACAATTTTTCCTCTCCCAGGGAAAGCGAAAATGTATACATAAATGAATTTGAATGAAGTAAAGCAAAACTAAATTAACTCCACAACATACGATTTCTTTAAAACGCTACAGGATATCCCTTCATCATCGGGCAGCCAGGAAAAAACGGTTTAAAAAAAATTACATCTCGAGGAATCAAATTTAGTTTTATTTAATTTAAACATAAGACATTTCAAAACATAAGATAAGTTCTACCAGACATCGCTTGAATTGTTTAATTATAAATAAATGAGTGTGACTTTCCTGTAATATTTTGGTGTATTGTTTTGCTTGTTTCTGCGATACTGTAGGAGCAATTGACATTTTGATAGATTGGATATATGATATAAAAAATGTGACTGAAAACGGAAATTAATATTAAACGTGAATATAATTTAAGTTTCAACGTTGATTTTTTTTCTATAGTTTTTCGTACTGAAATGAGAGCCGTCAAATACTATTTCATTTTGCTAAAGCTGAGGTGGAACCAATTATAGTTAATAATGCCAAATAGATTCCCAACTCTTGGCTGAACGCTATTAGCTCCATAGATCTCTTAATTCACACTATCAAACTTTTTAATATTCTTCTTCCCAAGTGAGGTCGACACGAGTTAATGAGTCTAAACTTTCACCCCCTGACACTGTGGTATTTGTGGTCCAACACCTCAGAAGGGACTGTGGTGCAGACAGGTCCCTCGGAAGGATGACACAAGGGGAATGCAGAAAAGGTTGATGATTAAGGAGGAGGGTGTGGTCCCTGACTATTACGCGCCTCGACTGTCTCCACGACGCTGAATAAATTTTTCCCCGCCGGAGGTAAGATTAATTAAGGGATTTACCCTGAGAAGGGTGTTCCTTATGAATGAGGAGTTCTCAGGAGATTAAAAGATTTTCGACGGTGCAGAAGAAGAGCTGACGTAGGTCAAACGCGGAATGTGACTTCGTTTTTATCCAGGTGTGGCTTGGGTTTAAATGTTTCTATTTATGCAGACAAATGTCTTTTCTTGAATTTAAAAAGTATTTTAAAGAAACACATTCGTAAATGTAATAAGGTGATATTACTGTTCACTTACTTTCTCACACTTAGGTTCATATTACTGGTAACACTGTTGTGATGTTGTTAATGCCTCTTGGAGACAGAAATTTACAAAAGAGAGCCCTACTATCCCATAACATTCAAAGTTTCTCTACCAAAGTATTTCTGAATAGTTAAACTTAATGACGGCTAGTGTAACTCGTATGTCTACAAGAAATCTGTTCGTGTATTAAATCATAGCTTAACCAAGAAAAACCTTGAGAAATAGTCTATCCATTACATTAACCCCACCATCAGTTACCCTAGGGTGATGAAAACCCTAATCGCTGGGTAATATAAAGCTCCCGGTAGAGGTATCCATAAATTTCTCATCGGCACCCGGATTGCAAAGGTGATCCTGATTCATATTGGATCCACGTGACTTATCGAGCATAATGACCCTGGGGAAGATTATAGACCCTGTCGGGGCGTGGTGATCCTTTCAGAACCCCTTTCCGATGAAATATTCAGGGTGAAAGGCTGCTTTTACGGCTCCTTGAAATTTTAAAGAGGGCAAAGTTCTCAAAAGTAGCGCGGTGCATGCTCCAACATTGAGTCAACACTTGGGAATGGATTCGGGAAAAAAATGACGAGCGATGCCCGCCCAGCGTTCTTATTACCGGGGAGTTTCTGATCCGAGACTCGAGAGATTTTTTTCTTTAGAAATATAAAATCTCCACCGCTATATTGAATATTTCAGCGGAGATTTGGAATGGGTGGCCTATTGTGTATTCATCTTTGAAAGTTGGGTTTATCCACTTGCTCGAAAACTTACCACCAGACCATCATAGTTCATAGCTGCCTAAGTCTTTATATCCTTAGCACAATTTGAATTTTGCATACCTGCAAGTATGATATGGGATGTTTTACTCATTAAATATTTTGAAGAAGGATGAAAATTAAATATTTGCTGGAAAACTCGTTTCATTTCTCCTCCTTTCAACTCGCTCCCTCATAAGACGCTATCCCGTTTAACGCACAATTTAATCCTGTCCTGCTCCCTTTTGCACGAAACACGTGGTGTGAATAACGCTTTAGACGCCATGCTTCCCGCTTAAAACGCGAATTTTTCTCGTCTTCAGTTGATTTGCTATCAATATGCTTTTGTTTGCTTCAATCATAGACCAAAATATTTTTCACATAATTTGTGTCGCCTAGACACGGTCTTCATTTTGGTCAGCGGCGGCGTATGGGGAAAATGAAGCCGGCGCACATCGAAAAATAGATCTAGAATAGGGCTAGAATCGAAAAAAGCTGGCCAAGAGGCCAAAAATGGTTTTTTTGAGTGCGGATTTTGAACCTTCGCATATATATTAAAAAAGATTGAATTTTATGTTCCCGTTTGTCGTTTTTCGATATCTTTACTCGTTAAAAAGATACATGTGGTCAAACTTGAACCATTTTCACAGAAATGGGCAGTCGCGAATTTTTCGGATAAACGTTCAAGTTTGCGTTTTTGTGGAGGGTTTAAATAGATACTTTTGGAAGAAACAACGATGCAATGATCTACAACGATTCTTTATTTTTTGACTGGTTGCTATCACCGCTTACAAATATGAGTTTTTGCTCATTTAAAGCAACAAAATGGCGGACACCTTTTTGGGACAATTTTCGAGATAAAGTAAGGAATATAAATAGGAATACGGCCCTAATGCATCAAGTCTCTTATACCACGTCATATTCAGAAGTGTCTAGATATGGAATCAGAAGAAACTGTTTCAATTCAGGTGCTAATTTGGGAATTAAGTCGATTTTTCGTAAGCGCGGCGCGTTCCGACTCACCGCCGTGGAATCCCCGAATGCAGTTTCGCTGTCCTTTTGGTGATACGAAGTCTAACGATTGGTCTCTTTCATGTTAAATTCTGGCTAATTATCCTTAAAACATATGTGAAGACAGTTTAAGAGAGGAATTAGATACCTCTACTTTGCTCAACGGACGTGGAATTAAGGAAAGTTTAACATTCAGGTAAAATGCGTCTCATTTTAAGTAAAATAATTAAACCAAATGTTAATGCGAATTTAAATTCCACGTACTCATATATTACCTCTATGATAAAAATATCTATTTACAAGTGTAACTTCTTGGTATTCATAATGACAAAATATATCTTGAAACAGGTATTTAATCCAATTCAATTTGATAGTTTTGCTATTTAAAAGGAAATAAAAACGATTTTTTTCTTGGCTTCATCTTTCTGTAAGAAATTATAAATCCCTCTATACCGCCACTTTTTATCTTTTACCCAAAAGCGGAAGGATAGTGACTATATTTTTTTTTTACACGATATTTTTAGATGTATTTTAGAAAACAGTACGGCTTGAGTTTTGAGTCCAAATATAGGTTAGAAGCTTTGCTTGTGAAATTTATGTATGTTTTCAGAAGTTCTGATATAAAAATCGAGTGTGAAAAAGACATCGAAGGATTTATATTCCTCCGATCCAGTGTTTATGCCACTTTACAAAATATTCCGTACGTACACTTTTACGAGGTCCATCATCATAAGAATTTTAGTGCAGCAAAAAGATATTCTTGATCGTTTGGTTCTTCAGTTTTATCACTCTATCGATTTTGGACGGTAAACCGGCTTAACATGTTAGCAGAGCTTTCCTCCATTTGTCAGCATGGTGTTCAGTATATGACCGTGTGCAAAAAGTTAAATGTAACATATATGAGCAGTAAAAAATCATAATATCTAGGCTCTGTGTATAAAATACAGAGAATGTGTATCAATTACTTATAGGTTGTTATCGCAGTAGTAGTAGTAGTATTGTGCAAAGTGCTTTGACAGCTGAGATAATTTCGGGAAATATAAGAGACATGATAATTTTTGAATTCCTTAATGAGGACATGAAATAACAGACTGAAAGATCAGGTCGATATGACCCTAAGCGACCAGTTAAGCATTTTCTTCTTAGCATAAGTATTGAAAGAGTATGACAGTTTCTCGTATAATATAAAACTGGAAATAATTTACCTGTAGAGCCTATCGACATTAATAATAAATTATCTTAAGCTCGAGTTTCTTCTCTGGCATTATTTCTTTCTATTGAAATACTGTATCTATCTATCACTTTATCTGTTAAATAGCTGCGGATTGTTCTTAAATACTGGTCAACCTGAAATATTTCGTTTTGGATTAGCATGATCCTATAAAAGATCATTTAATAGTAGGGAAAAGTAATAATAGAATTGATGTGAGAATGTGTACTGTCAGATTAGAATGAAATAGTTGTATGTAAAAAATTGAATGATATATTATTACAAATTTCTTTAGGTAGAATTACTTATATCTTAGCTATTAATAAGGCGATGGGGAGAATGCAGTGCATATGACGTACTCTCAGCTGATTAATAGTTGAGATTGGAGTTATTTTATAAATTATCCATTAAGACATTCTTTTGAATGTTTTAGATATGAATTTTTCACTCTAGAACTACAATATATTACAATTGATAACACCAACATATTCAGGACTCTCCAGGAATAATTCAGTTCTCAATTTTGATTATAATCTATCACCGTAGGCCAGAATACATGGAATGACATTATACATTGTCAACAAAAACTTAATTGAGGGAATTTTAAAGGTGCTGAGTTGAATTCGCACTTGGGCTCCCATAGGGAATCGAACCCGGGACCGCTTTCACCAACGTTCAAAGCACTGCCCGTTTGACTATCTACCATCTCCGACGTTGTTACAATACATATATTTACATGCACTGATTTTTGAATGTGCAAATGTAGATTACTGATGTGATTCAACGTTAAAGACTAAAGGATATCTTATGATACGTTATTATATAACTGTCCATACTCCTACTTGTAATTAATAACGGGTATATTGATTTACTAAGCCAATTAATTAACGTTATTTATCGAAGCTGTTCCATATTGATGTAAGTTCAGGGATTGCGCGTCAATATGTACAACTTAATTAATTAACTTGATGAATTGGTCTCACTTGTAAGACTTCTAATCTTTTTGGTTGCGACTTTTATTTACCATAGGTAAAAATTTACCAAAGTAAAGGTACCATGATTTCATTAACCATGAACACTAAGTGAAGTAACGCATCTATGGGAACGTTTTTAGTAATATTTTTGATATTCTAAAGTTTTTCGGTAACACTCGAATTCTTCAAGGAAACCGAGCATTCATACTTTGGAAGTTTTGGAATTAAAATATTGGATTCTTTGAATTAAACGTATGATATGCTTTTATAGGATGCATTTTAGACAAAACACAGTAAAATTACAAAACTTACAGAATTCCAAAGAGGCAGGAAAGAAACACAACTGTTCCGGCCTACCATACCATCATAAGGTGCACAGCAAGTTGTTGAGGCATTATGAATAGGCACTAGATAGCGCCTATCTTTCAAAATCTTTCACCTCAAAGAATACATTCACAAAAAAGCTTTCTAGAGATTAGGCGAGCCAAAGAGGCCGAAGCATAGGATGTAAATATAAGTTTTGGTCTATCGAATGAGACTATAGCGGATTGCAGTGCATCTTAGGATGGGAAAAATCCGCGTCTTAAGCGATAAATTTACCACGTGTTTCATGTGAAAGGGACCGGGAGAAAATAGCGTTTAAGCGAGTTATCGTCTTGAAAGGGAGCGTCTTAAACGGGTTTTACTGCATTTTTTGGAAACTGAAGAAGAAATTGAAATGTATTTCTTAGTCTACAGCTATTTCATGTTCCTGAATAAGATACATTTAAAGTTAATCTAATTTTATTGTAATCATATCGAGAATTATAGTTCTTTCATCGATTTGTAAACAAAAACTTTAAGTAGTAATATTACAATGTGTATTGTATGGATTAGACCTGAATAAAACTGCGTATTAAGCGGGATAACGTTTTGAGCTAGAGCATCTTAAATGGGTTTTACTGTATTTTAAATTCCATTCCCTCTAATGTAGGAAATACGTGTAAGTCAACCTCCTACGCAATCCAATGTGGCATTCCTCATTCTGGATTTGAATTCTGAATAACTGGAACAGAGCATAATGCAAATTTTTCACCCCACAAAAGAGAGGACAAAGGCTCTTCCGGGACATCTTTAAGGGGCGACAAAAGGGTCCAATTTTTGCTGAGAGGATTTTCTTGGATTCCCAACTAAAGGCTGACCCCTTAGCGAGTGAGATCTTTTGGCCGTCTCCTAGGTTACGGGAGTGGTCCAGGAAACATAATGAAAGGCTTTCGGGAAAAGAGATGAGAACGTGTTGGAATATTGAGTCCGAATCGACCCAAATGAATTCTATGCTCTAGAATAATGCAGGGCAGTGTGATGACCTATTCTTGGCCATGAGCAAGGTCATCGATGCCCTATTTATAGTAGGAGCTATCTGACTTTATTGAATGGGTTTTGTAGATGTATGTTATATATTTTCATTTATTTTTGTGTTTTATTGAATTTTAAAGGACTGAGTTGATTGTGTTTTGTGGATCATGTTTTTTATATATTTTGTGTATAATGGAAGTTTAAATTTTAGACTAATGAAGCAGGGATATATTGTAGTAATTAGATGAGATTTTTAAATAATAATAGTGTGTGATTTTATAAGTAGAATTTTGTGATATTGTTTGTATTGTTGTAGAATGAATTGATGTCGCCACCTGAACTAGTGACAAACTGCGGTATATTGTACACAATGATAAAAATAATAGGAAAAATCCTCTAAGATAGCCTTAAATTCAATTCAACTGGAGGCTTTAAATTCACAGATCCAGGATGAAATCCCTATTCAGCGGGGTATTATTCTAAGCCTGCGAATAGGAAGAGAAGGTGTGTTATATAAATGGGAGACGTGCATAATTTCATTAATCTTGTTGATAGAGTAGTAGTATTACTATAAGTCGACATTTATGGTCGTTTCGTTCATATAGACCCCCTCTTGGAATCGAGCCCGGGACCGCTTACACCATCAACAAATGCGCTACCCACTTGGCTGTCACACTCGTTTAAGCTTGTCCATTTACTTTAAATACAATCCACGGAGAAAGGCGTCCTTTGAAGGAACTCCGTAGTAAAGGAACGAAGACAGAAAGTTGTACTTTTACAGTTTATTTTCCATTTCATGAAGAAAAGACAGTGGAATAGTGATTACATTAATGGTAATATTTTCAAAATTTGATACTTAGAGAAGAAAAGAAAGGGAATACTGAAGTATTGCTTCCGAAATTATAAATGTTAGATTAAATGTTACAAATAGATATATAGATAGAAAGACCATTTAGTTGCGAGTTGGACCTCAGAGCCTACGTAAGGAGCCTTTCCTAGTTACATATCCCATTCCTCTTGAGAAATAAGAAATCGAATGCTGCTATGACTAGGTTTTGGGATGAAAGTACCTTAATAGATTAAATTTGATTGGTAAATACATTGTTGATCCTAAAGAAACAACTACGCAACAATTCATGCATAAAGTTTAGAATTTACAGAGCAGTAACAGTTGAATTTAAATGCACAGCACGACTATCTTAACGCCGTATAATTATGCAACAAGCACCACACAGTGCACTGCGTGCTGCCTACGTTTCAGGATGTTATTTCAGTCAGTATGTTCGCCTTGACCTTCGTACATACATGATCTCCTTAACCTTATGCATGGAGAGATAAGACATTTCCTGGTTTACCTGAATGCGTTGAGAATGGAGATTTCATGACTTAATTATATCAGAACGATGAAATAGGACTAAATTAGACTATTTGGAATGGTTTACAAATTCCGAAGGAAGATTTAACTAATAGTGTTAATCGACTAAATTACTTCATGATAAATTACTATTTATTCAATATTTCAATTGATATTGAACAGCATATAGATGCCAGGTGTTAAATAGATAATAGGAGGAATGAAAATCATTTTATCCCATCAAAAACACTATCCGACTCCGTAATCGCTAACCTGTGTCTCGCTTCTAGAATATCCGTTAATTAAAAGAAATAAAAATTGAAAGCATTTAGGAGGTAGAAAATTCCGAATTCAATCCTGTTTATACAGAATCCTTGTCATTTTTTATATCAGAAATTTAAAAGGATCATCTTCTCTCTTATACAGCCTCACCGGAAACTTTATTTGATCATCTCCCTTTTAATTATCTTCCAGAACGTGTCGAAAACGTCAAAGCATCCATTATCACATCAATGGTTAATTATCATTTGGAAGGGAATCGATAATCTAATTAGGAGGAGTTTCCCCTTTTTAAGATCATCATGTTTCAAGCAGAGATTTCTGAAAAGGTTTCTCAAATAGAGAATATAATCCAAGATAGAATATCAAGTACTCGGCTAAGATTTAGCATCATCTACATTTCCTTGGGGTCTTTGACCGAGTATCTAATACTATCGGGTTGCTTATTCTCTTGTAAATAAAAGCAAAATAAGTCAATCTCTTCTTCTTCCGGAATTTTCATATTTGCTACTTCGGAGGCAAAGTTCGTTACCGTTGGTTTTCTCTATTTGTTCCATCTTTGGAAATTCTTTGGGCGCTTAGTTAAAGTAGTTGCGCCAATATTTCCAAGGAAGAGATCTAACAAGGAAACCTTACTTGGTGTGCCTTAAATCTGATGATGGGACTAAAGCATTCTCTCTTATCCATTTCATCATGACCTATAAATTGTATTTTAGGCAAAAGGATTGCGTATGTACGATTTATTTCGTATTTCCGGGGTCTAAACTTTTTTAAAACAATTCGTTATCCTTTCCTTAGTCTAATGGCCTATCTTTAAAATTGTACAATGACCAAAATTGAGTAATTAAGGAAATCACTCTGTACTTGTGAAAATTAGGCCATTCTTCAAACAATATGACGAAAAGATAACCAGCATTACACTGCCCGGTTATGACGCTATTCCGCTTGAGATGCAGATTTCTCTTGGTCCCCTGTAAAGTGTCTTAACCGGGTTTTGCTGCATTTATTGAAAAGGAGTAACCAATTCAATTATTATGAGAGGAGTTGCAAAATGAAAGATTAACGCGATGTATTAAGCGTACGCCGATATACGTGGCTTTTAATATTAATATATATTAATTACTTTTCTGTATTAATTTTATTATATACGTTTTTTGTGATTCAGTTCTAGTTTTCGATTCAAATCTACTGAAACATTTAGTCCTTTCTATATTTCCTACAATGTTTTTTGTAGTGGTAGAATAACCATTACCAATAATATTGCTGCCGAATTTGGCGGAAGTTGTAAATTATAGCACTGTTTCCCACATTTAACGTCTCTCCTCTCATAAAATAATGGAACTATAAGGATGAATGGTCTATGATTGAACCCTTAAACATTTACGGTCATTTTGCAGTCAGACAGAAGTACCTTTGCTTAAGGTAGATGAAGTACGTCTGTAAACGTAGAAATATAACAGGATTATTCTCATACATTGGAATTTATATCTATAAAAACTTTCTTAAGTTGCACATATTGTGGCTAACGAGATATTCCATTCCCGATATTTTTCTGTCTACATTATTTTCATGGCAAATATCTCACTTGCGTCATTTGGCAAAGGATAAGTTTTCGGTTGTTTTTTCGGTCATTTAGCATCCCAATTCAGCATTTTATACATCTATCTCAAGACAGAATTCCCATAAAACATTGGAGTACTGCAATAAAGTTTTACAGTAAAAGTAAGAGAGCTCTTCTTCGGAGTCCAAACAAAAGACTTTCTAAAAGTACTCTTCCCTCGAGGTGTATTTACGATAACCGCAATCCCAAACACTTTGGGTTAACTTTCTCTCTTTCTATCCGAATGTTCATCGAATATCTCATAAAGTTCGACGAAGAAGATATAAGCTATCTGAATTTGTAACAGGAATTAATGTAGCAACAGTATTTTATCTATCTTTGAATAAAAATTTTAAAAAAATGATTGCACGAGGTAGGACATGCAGTAAATACCGATAATTATGAATGAATAATGTTTAAGATAACAATAAATAAATAATAAGCCATAATTATTAATAAATATTGCTTTTGAATCGCAGACCTTTATCACACACAACAATAAATTACAAATTTAAACATAGATGTGCTCAACCTCATGGAAAATTGGAATGTCAAGGAAGATAAACATTTCAATTTATGCATAATTTACCATAACAGCGGAGGTGGGTGGCAGCCATCTTGAATGACGTCATAGTACCTGAAAACTTAATTTTCCGGAAAAAATTTGCTTGTAATAGGATTTGAACCACTGAGGATGAACTTTTGGAAACTTTTTGGAATTTGGTCCAGACACTCTAACCACTTCGCCATTTTGACGATGAGGTTTAGTTAGAAAAATTAGGGTTATAATTCTACAAAGAGGCTGGTTAAGTAGGCTCTTGCATGTGCATGCCAGATAATGACAAATAACATGACAAATAATTTACATTTACATTAATACCCCGCGAGCCGCTGAATGGCGTATGGAAGGGAGTGTGAACACCGACAGATAATATCTTAATGAACCTATTGTATTTAGCCATCTTCAATTGTAAGATATTCAACTCTCTGTTATACTAAACAGATCTTGTCTCAACATCGCGATTCCACCTAAGAACCTCTCCTTGTAAGTTCTTCCCTGGGAAAAAAGTGATAAAGAAGATCTCACTCAATCTCAGAATTTGTACCAGCTCTGTTAGGGAGATAGAGATTGTTCTGCTTCGCCATATCATAACATAATTCTCACAAAACTAGCCATTCAAAAGAATTAATTCATAGGAAACTATTCTTTATATAAGGCGAAGCTTGAGAGGGCGGAACCGATTATGTAAAATGATTTTGTTCATTGTATTGGGCAAATAACTGGCGGGTACGTAGTGCATTTCGGGAATAATCCGCATCTTAAGTGGGTAGAAGAGCGTCTTAAGTGGGATTAATTTCATGCGTTTCGTGTGAAAGGGACCGGTAGTTTATCAGGTATTAAACGGGCGAGCTGCTTAAGCGGGAGTGTCTTAAACGGGCATCAATGTATTCTTTTTTCCTTTCTTTTGGTGATCCACCAAGTATTGCTATTTATATAGTTAGATTTCATCTGTAAAAGAGGTTTCATGGGAAACGGAATTCCTACCTAGAAAGTTTGAGAAAATGATATTGAATGTGTGGTATTGAGGGATCTTTAGTTGTAAGTTGAGAGACGTGTCCACTGATTGGTGGTTGTGGCTATTTGCTTGATGAAGGAAACCTTGGTTTGAAAATTTGTATGGAAAGCAAGGGTGAATCGGTGAGCCATGCTGTGGAATGCGGCTAACTTATGGGAGTTAGTTTTCTATAGATGCCGAAGTCGGCTTTTCCTATCCAAAAGAGAGATCGTAAACCTAAGGAGAAAGGGAGAGAGTCAAGTGATTAGTGGTTCCATGGAGAAGGAAATCATTCCTTTCCACCCCACGAGTTAGCTGCATTCCACAGCATGACTCACGCTGTCACCACACATCTATCTTTCCCCTTCTAGCTTTCAGAGAGAGGTTATCGACATCGAGAAAATAGCCACAAATAACGGGCACAATCCCTTATCGGCCTCTATCGGTTCTGAACAGAAAATCAACCAATCATAGCAAACCATCACGTCACTTTCTTAAGTGTCCACTTCTCAAAATTTTGACTGCAAAACCTCGATCTTACAAGGAAACCTCACTTAGTGTGAATTAAGTTCGATAATTGCACAAATAGTTTCCGAATTAGTCTTAGAAAGAAGAAGACAACCACGATTTTTGGCCTGAGAATTCGAAATTGACCTAAAAATTAATTTTTGCATCTAAAATCACGCTCCATAATCTACAAGGAGCTAGTTTGTTTTCATATCATGCACGAATGAACCCAATGAAAATGTCATGGTAATAAGCTGTGATTCTCAGCAATGTTTTGCACCGTTGCTTTTGCTGCGCCTAGTTAAAATCCTTTGGAAGAAATGTATGACTTACACTTTGAATACACTTCTAAAAAGGCTGGACGTAAGATCATTAAGATCGTTAATAACTAATTTAGAATCATTATTATTTCTATTTTTGACTTGAGATATTCGAAACATGGTTGAGTTTTCTAAGATCGAAAAAAAATATCTAAAATAAATTCATAAAACATCAGATAAAATTAAAAATGCCTCGGTAATCATTTCTGAGCATCAACGATTTCATTTCAAAGAGAAATCTTCAACCGTATTAACGAATTATAATGACAGAAAGAAAGGCTTGGCCTTGTCAACATTTAAATTCCCTTATTATAATCTAAACTTAATCTAAAGACTTTGAAAAAAGAAATTAAAATTGGAACATGGCGCTTAATGAATTAGAGGTTTTTAAACACTGTAGGCCGTCTGTCAGACTTGTATTTCAAGGTATAAGAACTACCGGGAAAGGTCAAGAAGTTGTTAATCCATAACAGACTGTTTTCAATCATCTGGAACAAATTTTGAAGACTAAAATCATCTCTTTCCCACCTCCCATTCTTCTCAGAAGTTTGATGTTTCGAGAGTATTTGATTCCTTAAAAGTTCAGGCGTTTAGCGCTTAATAGCAATGTGTGGGACGTAGTTATGACATGATTTAATTAGAGACGTAAAGCTCTTTGACCTTGGAAGATTTTGCTCCTGAATTCCTTTGCAAGAAGCTAATCGGTTTGCGTTGGAGTGTGAGACTTTAAACGAAGTTTTCGAGGAAATTCTCAGACTGTGAAAGATGTATAGACCCACGCAGGAATAAATTTATAGGTATGTCTAAGAAAAGAGATTTTTTAAGTAAAATTACTTTCTGATGAGAAAATTAACTTTTAACCAGAAGTTAACATTCATGCCAAATTCCGTGTTCATAGCAATGTGAGGGAAGATGTTATGACAAGATCTAATTAAAGATGAAAAGCTCTTTTCAAAGCCTTCAAATATTTGACTCTTGATTGATCCTTACTCGTGTGTGGTTTTATTTTTTAAATCATAGATTCAATGTAGTGTGATTTAGTAGCGGTAAATTATTTTCTTATCTTAAATTGAAACTTTTCACGTTAAGTAACAGAGAGGATAGCGTAACGTAAATTTTAGAAACTCTTGGATGGGAATCTTTAGAGAAAAGGAGGAAGGTGAATAATGAATAATGATAAGTAGGGATTTTTCAAGTAAAAAACGCTGGCCAAGTATTGAGGGAGTTGAGTTACAGATTGGGAAATCAAATTATGTTGCCATGCTGCGGCTATCATAATGATAAGTTAAAATTAAAGAAACAAAGGACGGATGCGGGGCTAGATAGTATCCTATAATATTTGTGGGGAAGGAGAGTTTACATTTCACGGAAAGCATTTCTAAACTTCGGGAATCAAAATTCAGCAGTATATATTTACAAACTATATGACCTTCAATGCTGCAGATGGCTTAAAATTGTACATTGTGAATAAAACTTAAAATAACAAATTTCGTTTATATTTATAGCTTCATTTTCTATCATGATGGGTATATCACATAGTGGAGGAATTATTTTTATTTTTGATTACACAGAAATAACAGATGGTGGCATTTATTGGTTCAAATCCCGTCACTTTTGACGTGGAAAAACACTAGTGTTATTATAAAAGATATTTACATTTGTTGTTCTGTGGAAAGACTTCCCATTCCTAGTATGCTTTGGGAAGAAATAATGTTATCAATTGGCACGAAGGTTTTAAAAACTGTTTTCATAGATTCTGTTGCTTAAGACTCAATTTTGCCATTATATTTCTAATGGTGTCGAAAATGTTATATACTATAATGTGAGTGTGAAGTCTGACGATGTATAGGATCGTACTCAAAGGAATGAGCAATTTGTATCATAGAGCGTTTCTTCTGCACCACACTATGAATAATGGGGAGTGAAGGGCTGCAGAAGACTGTGAAAAGGGTCCATCTGAAGGACGAAAAAAACCCACATTGTCACATCGTTTGCGCTGTCTTCAGCGTGTTTCCGGTTCCATTTCCTGCCCTGTAATTTTCCACCCTTCTTTTAAAAGGTCAACTCTCTCCGTACATTTCCAGTTAAGGGCAGAGTTTAGGCGTTTCGTAGCAGTGAATTATTCTCTCTACAATGAGATAAATGTGTGAAGTTTCATTGTCCTCCATAGTCTTTAAAGGTCTTTATGAAGGCGAGATTGAGACGAAAAAGTCTCTTCTTCCATCTAAACTCTTGTCAGTGATATTGATAAAAACGTAAGTTATGCAAGTGTAAATAGAAATAGAGTGGGAAATCTTTAGAAGGAATGGATGTAGAAAAACCAAAGTTTTTATCTTAGGAAAAGAGATCCATAGTAGGAAGAACCCACAAAGAAGGGAGGTGTGAAAACCCTGCGCAAACCTACTGATAGTACAAGCTAAAAGATGAAATGGAAAGCTGTGTATCACAATGAAAACAACAAAAGCAAATAATTTGACAGACGACAGTCGAAATTTAGATATTATTATTGTAAGTAAATTTTCTACAACTTGACTAATACTTCGGTGGCAGCGGTATTGATTATAACCATATATTAAGGTAATAGAATACTATAAACTATGCTGTGTAGTAATAAAATACAATATACAATACTAATTGTAATAATACTACATTGTTGAACACAAATGTGTCCTAGCTACAATAGTATGCAATTACACCCGAAGAATCATTGTTAATACAACGTTATATATTTCAACACAGTCCAAAAAATGCTATTTATAATTCAATTACAATAACACAACTTAATTGTCCATTACAGTATAGATATCTGCTACAACTACAACACTGGCTACAACAATACACTTTTATAATACATTAATCTCCAAGCTATAATAATATATTAATAAAATTCCGCTAACCATAGCAATAACCCTTACAAATTATAAATTTTCACGGAGAAGATTATAGTTACTCAATACATATTTAAAGTCATCAAAAATTTTACGTTACGTTATATCCCTTACGTATATCATTCAAGCTAGTTATATAATGTCCACCAAGGAGGTCTCGTTTCTCATAGAAAATAATAATTATTAAAACTTTATAATCATAGTATTAATAATGTTAGTGTCTCAATAAATGTTATAACTGATACTAATTTTAATTAATACAAAAATTACCTTTTGGAGAATTAGGAGTTTTATAAAAACGTAATTTTTTATAGTGTTTATGTGGAAGTGTTGACTCCATGACTACCAACCCTGGGACCAAACACATCTACAACCATATCTACTGAGAAAATCTATATTTTGGCATTATGACATGTAAAGGTTGGATGTCCTTGCATGAGGATAGAAGCAGGCAGCCTTTACCTAAACGCACAGAGTATGAATTGCTCTTTTGCAGGTAATTGAAATTTTCAAAGAATCCGTCTATTTATGGACAACTTGTACATTTCTGAACATCATGTAAAGAGCTGCGTACATCAAAGAGCCATGTGTAAAGAACTTGCATTGTTGAACTGCTCAAACGGCGCGTCAGCATTGTTGACTTGTTTGTGCGTTTCTGGGATAGTAAACGATTCCCCATTGTTGCTTTGCATATGGGTCTTCTTGTTAGCGTCATCTGTGTATTTACAAAACCAAACAAGGAAACTGCGTAGCGATCCACCATAAAGGATAGAAAACGTACAGTAAATATTTTTAAACTTTTTGCTCATATCCGAGTAAATATGTATGATGTTTTCATATTTTCGATTATGGTGATGATTTTTCAAGTTTTTAAAAAATAATTTAGTCAAGACTTCAATAATGGACCCAAAAGAGTCTAAATCAATGTTTTGACACCTGTATTACTTTAACTACCACGAGAAATACATTAGAATTCTCTTAGGCTTATTGATTGAAATTTTGAACTATCTCTAGCGGATGAAAGAGCTGAAAATATTTTTCCATTTGAAGAAAGAGTTTATAGTTATATTCTGGATAGTGTAGATCAATTTAACTTTTAATCTCTATTTAATCTTTTTCTTTTTCGACTTTTTATATGTTTATTATTACTAATTTGATTCTTTTATCAACATAGTTGCAAATGACATAGAATTACAGATATATATCTAGCGTAAATGTTTTTCCCCTTTCTGAACCGATTCCTAGTTGTAAATTCCCTTAAACAAAAATAAGATTACCATAGGAACACCGAAGTTTATAACTCCATGTTCGATTTTTAATAGCCTTACAAAGAGATGTTAAATTGAACCATATATTCATCCAGTATCTGATATCAACGTACGTGTTTCATTGAGCTGTAGCATACAACATTTTACGCTCATTCTCCATTTCATTGCGACGTTGCTACGCGACCGAATGTTGTTTACGGCGCCGTCAACAACGTCATTCATGACATCAGATGAGTATGATTTCCTTATGAGCACCTAGAATCAGACATTTTGAACGCTAGGTGAGGTGAGTGATAAAATCCATAAGATTGCGTCAGGTCGACCGCATGAACTAGGTCAGAGATTCTCTCCTGCAAGTCTTTAAAGGCAAAAACCCTTGACCTCTATTTTTAGCCAGAAAGGGTGTTTTCATTCCTTTCATTTTGTATGGTATAACTATCATTTGAAGTTATTTTTCATTGGTTATAATGATTGTTAATGCTTAATTTTTTATTTTTCTAATAAATATCAGGAACTTGAAAGGAAGTAGGGAAATGAAATATTTTTGAGACAACTGGAAATCGAACCCAGGTCTTCCACTGTTAGGGCGGTTACTCTCTCCAGTTGTTGGTTAATATTATGGAATGTAGGCCCTTATTTATTATTAGCATTTAAATCTGTACTTAGACCTTTACTTGTATTTAAATAATCTTAAATGATCTTTAACTTAACTACCGGAATGAATGAGGTTCAAATTTTAATCCTCTGGGTAGTTAAAATTCGTCACAATACCTGCCCGGAAAGTAGGAGACTGGTTTCAACTTCTAATTTTGTAGCAATATTTGACTTCTGTTATCCATTGGGTTACATTTCCCACGTTTCCGCTTGGTCCTACTTACACTGTAAACTTGTAGTGAAAAATATTTAAAAGATCCAGATTTTGCTGAATTCGGAGCAATTTTGACACACATGGCGGTTTTATATTTTAATCATTAATTTCAAGGTAAAATGCCTCATTCGTCAATCTTCCTAGTTTGAGAAGCTTCTCCGAGTTATAAAAATATAATTTCTCATTAATAAGCTTTTATAATGAACATTGTAAGCTTGAGATGTTGCGAGTCGTGAAACTTTCTCTTTGACGGGCTTGTCCTTTTAGTGTTTTAATTTGACGTACTCATGACACGTCTCCTTGACTATTATTGATATTTTTTCATAAAATAATAAGTACTCTTCTCAACCATTTAGCCATAGAAATATCCGTAAAAGTTGAATTTTTCTGACATTTTGAGTCTGGAAAATATATGAACAAATAAAACTAGCTGTTGCAACGTGGTTACTGGTACGATTTCTACTTCAATAATTGTTATATCAACGTTAAGGAAATAACGTTAATAAGTCAAATTCACTTTAAATGATGTTTATTTTACTTAGTAGATATTTCAGATTCAACAATAGTGTTTCGTCTATGACGTCCCTCAATTGGTATTTGCTTAAGAATAAAAGACTTGATTATCAACGAAAGTCATTCAAAAAATTAAAATTTAGTAAATGAATCTTTCATTATTCACTGATGACTGCATGTTTTAATCGCCCTCATAGCCAAGAGGGTTGTTCGTTTGACTTTGGTGAATACGGATCCGGGTTCGTCTCCCAGTAGCTGTTTATACGTGCAAAATGACCTCGGTAGTCGTAGCACTTTAAACAATACTACTGCTAAGAATGTATGGTTAACCATAGTTACCAAATTCAGTCTGGCAACAATGTAAACTGTCTCTTGGAAACGCAGCTTCCTAAATGTTGGAGAGGAATATGAAAAACCGATGGAAGAGGACGAAATTAAAACACACCGGATGATTACTTCCGCCGCTGCGACATCGAACCATCCTCCGGAAGATGGTCAATCAATTGCCCACGCAGAAATGTGATTCTGAGATAGAATTGTGACATTCGGACGGTTTAATTCACCGTCACGAAGGCGCTCTCGTAAAGATTGGCGCTAAATGCCATTTCCGCCGTCGGTTTTTTGTTTTCTCAGGATTTTGTTTTTTGATGGATGCTCACTCCGCTGAAGTCTATGCACTCGATAAGGCATAATGCGATTTCTTTTTCTTTTGCTGTTTTTTTATGAGTTACAGCAATCAAATCTTGATTAATGGAGTAATTATCAATTGATTTAAATGTGTCTTTGAGTACAGAAAAGAAAGAATGTATCTTTCGTTTACTTTGGATTGTCTTCTTACTGCCATTATCATAAAAATGGTTGTGAGGCATGAGTATTGTATTTTGGTATTGATTTTGGTATCTCCACGTTGATAGCTCCAAAACGTTTTTTCTTCACTGTTCATTGGGTTTCACTTTGATTTGCTTAAACCATGACCAACTAAATGTAAATGCACCTTTTGATAAACAAATCGAGTTTAAAATTTGAAACTGCCGATAGAGTTTCGTTATTAGATGTTTAGATATCGACATCTATCGCTAAAATTGAGGTATATCAAAAGGGATATTGAATATGATGGTGTATATTTTTAGGTATGTTTTAGTGTTTGTGCATTCTTTGTAGTGATTAGAGAGTTTTTTGAAATATATTTGGGTGGGAAATAGAGTATCAGTGTTCGCCTGCGAAATTTTCGCACGGGGCAACTAGTTTTGATTAGTTATAATTTCGTAAATATTGTCATTTACATTACTAGTATATTGGTTTTGTATATGGGTCTCATTTTCCGTCTGTGAAATTTTAGCACGGCAACCAATTGTAACCAAAATGTACGTGTACTGAATCTTCTTTACTTCCGAGTCCCCTCTTTAGGGCTATTGGTAGTTTAAGTTGAAGGTTTAGAGGAATCAAACAACTTCAGGCTGACGACTTTAATAAGAATAAAGTCAAGGTTAAGATACCTCACTCCTCATCTTTCTTAGTGAGCCTCATTCCCTCATCAGGGCTTCCGTAGATAATAGGGTATGCGTTCCTTCAGGTTGGCTACTTCACTGTTAATGAGTTAGCGAGTAGGATTCATCAGAACTCTGATAACAAGGAACTCTTAATTAAGGGATCTCGGGAAACACGAGATTTCTTTTTATGACGCATGAAAGTAATGGCCCTGCAAGATGTAAGGGCAATTAAGTTCCGCTCGACATTAATTGGAACACAAGATTATATGGTATAGAGTTTGAGGGAATGCGTGAGACTGGGATTGAAAAAAACTACTTGCTGAAACAGGGCTGAAATTAAATTACACATGGAAGACCTTGCCATTAATCTTCATTTTGAAAAGGTGGTTCATTCATTTATCTGGAGGCGTTTTTTTTTGGTATTTTATCCATGGGAACTTCAGCCATGGAAAACCTCTTGACTTTGAAAATTAAAAAGCTGGTTTATTGAAGTAGCAATACTATTAGTCACAGATGAAAGAACTTCTCTCACGAGAGAAAAATCCATCTTCTTATTCTGAATTTTGTTTTTTGTCTTACTAGTAGAAGATGCGGATTCTGTACCCTGTTTTCTTTTAACTTCTGTACAATTAAGAGATTCTACTATTGAAGCAATCGTTATTCTTTCTGATAGCTAGATAATTGCTTTTTTGAATTTCTCTGCTGATATCTAAGACGTATATTAAACAATCATATTGTTCAATGTATGTTAGTCTTTTAAAAATTATTTTCCGCATATTATTTCTTACCCAGCCAAACCACCGTTGTGTCTCAACAAGGAAATAATAAAAGTTGATAATCAACAATAATAAATTCAACAATCGAATTTATCGTCATAGAAACTGGTTGTTTACAACCAAAAGCTTTCCCAACACAGCTCAAAATGTTCGGGTAATTTAAGAAAATTCTCACGATTTCTAAACAAGAAACGATATTCCACCACCAGTACTTAAATTTATTATTCATTTTCTCTTTCTTTAGTGTGAATTTTTCTTTCGCATGAATATTTTTGTTTAAATAATTTTACAAAAGAAATGGAAGCCAAATTTACATCTACGTACTTCATCAATTGTGTTTGTCGTCAAGAGAAATTGGAGAGAGAATGGTTGCTAACAGCTTCAAAATTTAACAAATGTTTCGTTTACTTCATCTAAACTCTAATAATTAATACTCTATACCATTCTTTTTCAACCGAAATGGAAATATTAATTAATTATTTTCTCTCTCAGTATTTGTTTCGATTTCGTACCACCATTATTTCCGATTTAATTTTGCGGAAGAAGGTAAGACTGTAACTCCCAAAATTTAAATTTACCCGTATTTCTTATGAGAACGCTTTTTTAGACTAGGAGAGTTAGGTAACTGAAAGCTAACTTATCATCAGTGTATGGGGTACATTTAAATTTCTTTAAAGTTTGCAAGCTGTGCAGCTTCTAGGTTTTGAGTTTTTGGCAAACATAAAGGCAAACATACGAACAAATTTTCTACTTTATTTAAGATTCTCCAAAGTTTGTAATTGAAAATTATTTAATCTTGCTTTAATTTTAAAACTTTACATATTCATTATGGAATTATAAATTCTTCCATATTTTGGAAGCCGTAGCTTGCTGTTAGAGGTGAGAGTTCGTAATTAAAAGCAGAAATATATAATTGAAATGTTATATCAAAACTAAATGTATCAATTTACGCACAGGTGTCTGTTGGCGTAAAAAAATATATTCCAAAATGAGAAGCAATTACCCGAAAGAGGGTTTCTTTAATTAAAAAGGGACTAATTAAGGACGTCAGGGCCGGCTGCAAGCGACGTGAGGAACCCGCCTCAGGGTGTCAATGAGAACTCAGAAAAAAGTTTAAAATATCGAATCTTTCAGCGACAAAAATCGAAAAAAATAGTTTTAATTGTTACTCAACAATAAGGGACACCGCAACAATAGACGCCGAGTTTCCAAGGAGACCTAATTGTTCACTCCGTACTGCCACATGAAAGTCATAAGGAGTTATGGTAAAGGGAGCAGATCAGGAAATGGCTAGAGGACCATACTGTCAATTGGAAGACTCGGGTTCGAGTTCCGGTCTCGTCTATTTACCTGTCCGTTTCTTCCGTGGGATTTTTCCTTGGTGCACGACCTCATGAGCTAAGTCACCCAAACCCGTTCCCATGACGACGAGATTGTTGACACGTAGGTCGTAACTGAGGATGTCAACAATAGAGGGAACTCATAAGGCTATTTCGCCTTGGGGAGTCTGTACATATGAAGCTGGTGTTGGAACCTTACTATCCCGTGTGTTTGTTGAAATTCCATATTAGATTTCCATATTTTTCTTTAGAGTTTGTATGAGCTTAAATAGTCTTTTAGAGATTGTTCTATTTCGCTATATATGAAATTTATTCCCACTAAAGTAGTCATTCCGAAAAAGAAATTTATAAGAAAAAATTCTGGATATAGAGATAAGGGGAAGCGTAAGAGAATGACACTGATGATATAAAAAATAAATTATCGAATGATGCAAATGATTGGCTAAAGTTGGTTGCAGTGCATCTTGGGAACAGGGGAAATCCGCCTCTTAAGCGGGAAGTAGGGTGTTTTAAGCGGTAATCTTACCATGTATTTCGTGTGAAAGGGACCGGGAGAAAACCGCGTTTTAAGCTAGTTAACGTCTTAAAAGGGAGCGTCTTAAACGGCATTTACTGCAATTATAGGAAACTGAAGAAGAAATTGAGGCAGATTTCTTAGTCTTCAACTTTTTTATAATCCTGAATAAGATAAATTTAACATTTCCTAATTTTGTTGTAATCATATCAAAAACCATAGTTTAGTCATTGTTTTGTAAACATAAATATTTATAGAATATGACCTTCCCACCTGGATTGTACTCTATCAACAGGGATAATTTCCAAATAAATCTATATTGAAAATCGCCATGGCTTCCATATTTTGAGTCTTAATGAGGATTTAGAAGAAAACACGCTTTGTAAAAAGGACAGATGGGTTAAGTGATCATTGATGGAGAAGCATCATGGTCGTCATATTTTAATGATTCCCTTTGAAGGCATAATGATCCTTTGTTTCCTGCCGTCCCAAGAACATCCTCTTTCAGGAGGCCATGAATTATTCGAAATGTTTTTCAAATGATAATGTGTGGAGAATCCGGTCTGTCGAAGATTAATGAGGGATTGCCCACTGATACGGATGTTTGAGGATATGCCATTGAAGAGGGTGGATTTTATAAAGAGAATAACGGAAAGAATATGATAAAGGGACCTCGCCCAAATAAATCTCACTTTCTCTTACTACATTAGATGTAAGAGATGACGAGATATTACATTTAATGTACGTGATGCTTTTATAGGAAAAATTTATATCCCACAGGAGGAATTAATGGTAAAAATTCTGACAGCAACTGGTCCATTAAATATTAGCTATAATCTTTAAAATGCACAAATATTTTAGAACGTATTCTATTTCATCTAGGGAATCTTATTTCAGAATTGCTTAGTTGTAGTTGGTCATTTTTCCTAAATTAGTTTTAAACGGTTTTCTTATCTCATAATCGTCTTCTTTTCATTTGCTTAAAAACCTGCACCCTTGCTGTGATACAAATAAAAATTTTATACTTCTATATAAAATAATTAAAATCTCACGCATATATTAAATGCACTATTTGTAATTTTTATGAATATCATACTGATATAGATAATCTCTAAACTATGAGAGTAGTTAAAATGTCAAGCAAATAAAAAAAATTGCAGTCCTCATTGTTAAAATTCTGAATTTTGACTCCAATTCTATTGTTAAGTTCATACAACAATGGCAATGTTAGCGCCAACAGAGTTAGTTATTTCGATTGTTGCGTTCTACTCAACCATTCTGTGTTGTATTTTTATATTTTTGTATTTTTCTAAGAGGTCAGTCATTAATTTGTACGAGCAACTAAACAAAAACTCGTTCCAAAAAGAAGATAATACAAATAGAACATAAAAACAGTCCAGAAAAGAATATAATGCAATGTTTTCAATAGTTTACCGTACCATTAATAGATGCAATCAATCTACACATTTGTATCCCTTACTGAAATCGTTGGTTTTAATGGAGAACATATTGTAAGGGAAATCGTTTCGAGCAGTCGTAATCACATTTAAATCCCTTCAAATATGCAAATCCCCTGCATTAATTACTTCCAAATTGAATCGGGTCGTTTTAATAAGGTATTGATTCCAACAGTCCTCGAATACAATTGGAGTGGTTATTAAGTATCCCTTGGAGAAGCAAAATCCTTAGATCATTTCATTTCAATAGACGAAAATAGGTGTCAGAATAGATGAAGAGCATGTGGTTGAAAGGTTTCCATAGATACCGTTGCCAAGGATACTAAGGTATTTCCATGGATACTTTTGCCAGAGATACAAAAATTTTAGTATTTATCATCATTTTACTTTATTATTATTATTTTATTTTATTTTATCGTACGACATTGAGTCTAGGTTGACCTGAAACGAAATTCTGTAATGTTTCATATTGTTATCGTCCTTCTAAGATCTCGGTTCAAAATTATAAGAACTTTGAAAAGATTCAAGATTTTTGTTTTGGATAAGCTATCTCACTTAATTAAATTATACGATAGAAATTAGATTCTCTGTTTTAAAATGGCATTAATTATCCTGCCTATTTCTAATTTCCCAATTGAAAATCTACCAGCGTTTTCACTAGTAATGTAAATGATACATATTTACATAATTAGGTCCTTCATTATATTTTATTTACATGAATTATTTTTGACTATATACGGGAAAGAAGCAATGAATTTCCATGGGTGCGTAATAGTGAGGCGGTTGCTCCTGTATTCTAGTCAACCAGCAACGCAGGATTTCTTTGTGACGCAACCCGCAGTACGCATCAGCAATGGCGATTGCCTATACTACAGGCGTCGATCCTTTTATGGTTGGGAAAGAAGTATTTTACGTAAGGTACTTTAAAGAAGTACTTTACTTGGAGTAAAATATAAAAATATATAACATTAATCGAATTAATTAATTATCATCATCTTTGATTGTTATTTAATCTTTAATTATTATAATTATTGTCAGAGATTTGACTGTTAATCGATTTATTGCTGAACAGCAAATTGTTGACGTTGCTTTAATGAATCAAATATTCTCTTTTAATTGTAAATTAATGAATAATTATTAATGTATATAATTAAATATATATTTTTTACTATTTGACTGCAAATAGATTTATTAACAATTAAAGAGTTTATGACGTTGTTTAAAAGAATAAAATAATCTACTTAAACAATCATTTGATTCGAAATAAATAATTAGATTGTTGACATTTTAAGTATTGATGGATTCATCAACATTATATAATTGTTGACCTTTATCAATACAATCAATTATTCACACTTTAATTATTGAATAATCAATTATTAATGATACGATCGTTGAGTATTCAATCGTCGATGGGTTTATTGCCATGGAGATAATTCCGAATTTCACGAATCCATTGGTATTAAGCAGTCTGTACGTGGATCAAATATGGATATCGATGAATATTTAAGGAAAGAATGGCTTTATCGAAATTATAACTTTCTGTCAAATCGAGGCCATCTACTGTGCGAAAATCCCCGATGCATCAAGTTGAAAAATGGGAGAATGGAGTTAATCTCATTGGAGTCCAATTTCAGTGGGAGAATCAAATCTAGGTGATATCTTACGGAAGTGTGAGTGCTCTGGCACGGCGGCCATTTTAATTTCGCCGAATGCGGAAAATTGGATTTGCACCACTGGATTGAGGGCTCAGAAAAGAAATAATGGTTTCCTTAACTACAGTTGCGCGGATACCGCCTCATCCTCTTTTTCTAGGTAATCCGGGATTAATCGGTTTGCTTCCCAAAGCAACAATGACCGTCCTAGGGTATTCACTCTCTCACCTTGGTAACCATTGTCGTCCTTCATAAGTGGGCTATTAGTGTTAAGGACTGTGTTAGTATAACTCATAATTATTCTCCTTGTTACAAGAAACGCTGTGGATAATTTGGTAGATCAACTTGTTTTGTCCTGGTTGGGCTTTCATTTGATATTCAATTTAGTTATTTAATTTGAACTTTAATTTAATTTAATCTTTAATTGAGTTTAATTTTTACCGGAACTTTTAAAGCCTCGTATTTTGCTGATAGATATTTCATTCTGCAATTCGTGGGAAGTATTTTAAATAGACAATCGTATATTTACAGATTTCCTGCTCGATTTAAATATTTACTCTTTGTCAACAAACATCTGGTATTTACATAAAATAAGGAAAGATAAATGTTTAATGATATAGTGTCGAATTTTTCCGGTAGATGGTTTGAATGAGGAAAATTTTCAGCTAAATCGGATTTAAAAAAATTCACAATTTCCATTTTTCATTGATGGGAAATTTAAATACTTTGGAAAATCCCTGTTTAATTTTGTGTCTAAATTGAATTTTGTATAGAAAGTATTTCATAAAGTGATTCCGCCTACTTAAACTCCATCTATTCATCCTTTATTAATGATTAGTTTGTGAATGAGGCCAGGTTATTGAATGAGAAGAGATTACTTTTACGCTAAAATTGGTCTCTGAAGTAAGGTTATATCGTTTGCAGATAATTTCCTCATAGCAGATAGAGAATCAAAGTTATTCAGCTTTTCTAAGTATTAATAAACCCACCGCGTATTGTGATTTTTGCCTAATATTCCAAAGTAGCCTTTAGAAATTATTTGAATCAGAACTAATAAGAATACATATTATTTCTCAGAAAAATACACCATTTTCAACAAAAGGATCGTCAGTTTTCTGATCGCTCTGAGGCAACATTATCGCTTTGCTGTGATTATTGACTTCAAGACTTATATTGCAAGAGTTTACGCTTCGATTGTTGCTCCTTGACAAAGCTTTAGTTCTAACTATATATTGTTATTAATTTATAATACGCCATTGTTGCTGAGTAACTCAAATAACAATTTACGACAAAATAATCGCCATCCTATTTTTGTTGTCTACAATGAACAATGATTCTTTTATTGCTTTGCTTAAAGCGTTTATAAAACATCCCTATGTTCAGATATATATTGATATCCTTACTTATAACCCCATCCATTCTGCCTTATTTAGCTTATAGTCAGATACTTACTGTTCTTATATGATCATTATTCTTTCTAAATACGAAGCTAATTATTTTTAAATGTCAAAACATTAGATTTCTGGATATTGTGATCATGATATTATATGCATTATCAGCCCAAGTGAATTTTCTGTCAGTGTCCAGAAAACCGGCTTATAGATGATTTTAAGATTATTTCCTTATATTTCGTTCATTTATGTGTACATGTTTTTGCACAAGATTTCTTATTTGCATATAATTATTTTTTATCACTACCCTACTTGTTGCTACCAAAATTTAATATCCATGATATACTCTTTGTATATTACATTTTAGGAATATTTTTCTTATAAATACCAGCTGTTCCTTGTGAAAATTTCGCACAAATTGACACTGAGGTACGTTCAATTTAATTAAAAGAAAGCGGCAGTTTGAACGAAAAGAGCTGTCTTTAAGTGTGACACAAAGCTTCATATTTGGTAATGCTCATGTTTCTGTGGTTGTCGTTCTGTTCCCAAAAGATGCAAGTTTATGCCGTTTTATTAAACTGATATGGTTGTGTATGACGTAGAGATCTTAGTTTATGGAGAATATATAATATTAATTGAGAAAATTGTTTCGATAATTTTAAGACCGAGAATGAATATCACTGTCCTATGAAGAAAAACTATTTAATTACCACAACAAACGTAACCAAGTAAACAATGGACTCCAAGCATGACAACGCCGATTTCACCAAATACAATTACTTAAAATTAAAATATTAACTCGATCTTTTTACCAAATGGTACATTTTTCATTTGGTCTGACAATTAGGAACCTTTCTATGTCAAATGGTCAGTCATCTGTTTTAATGGAGTGTGAAGGGAGAAAGGTTTCCGAAAATAGACGTTTACAAATAATAGATAGAGCATTCTGATGAGATTAAGCGAGGCATCCGCAAAGATTTATGATTTTCACTCTCCGTGAATAGTCCATTACAGTAGTGCGAGGACAAGCAATGAAGTTAGACGGTCATCCACTGCGCATAGGAGTCGTTTAAGGGAATTTTCCATGCGATCCTCTGGAGTAATAACTCGACTTTAATAGTCCATTGCAGATAGCGTTGATAGGTCTTGCGGCATTTGTGGTCAGATGGCGCTGGTGAAAAAAGACCCGTCGGATGGAATTTGCGATGTGCAAGAGGAAGTTCTTCCCCATTCTTGCGTCATAATCACCCCTTCTGTTTCTTCAAAAGACCGTCATTTTGTCGAGTGGTATCACTGATACCAGAGGGTTGGGTTTGCAGGATTCGCCGCGAGAGCGCGCCGTTAGCGGGTGCAAAAGCGCGGGAATAATCAGGAAGCATTTTTCTTTCTCCGCCTCACCTGTTTTGATCTTCCTCTTGAGGATTTCCTCTCTCCCATTGAAGCGGTCACCGTTTCCTCTATGTCCATTTTAGCGCGAGACTCAGTGCCCCATTTAACTGAACATTAACAAACGTTGCTCATATCAAACAGATTTAAGTGTTATTTTACCCTTGAAAATAATGCGCAACCTAGATCTGTCGTTATACCACGTTTTTACACTGAGTGGTCCATGGATACTGAAAGCATTGAAGTTAAAAATTTTTCTATCTATAATTGGGTCAAGGTTCTGATAGGCTGCTTTTGTAACAGTTATGTGCTATTTGTTACTTAATTAAATTCATGTGTGTAATGGGTTATGGATAGCACTAATACCAATATGATAACAGTTTTGCATTAAATTCTAATTCTTTATTGTTTCATACAGTGACAGAGTATCTCGTTTTAGGATATCCTGAAACACATGAATCGCACAAACTAAGATAATTAAATAGATAGATCACGCATTAGTAATGTATAGAGAAATGATCATCAAGGGAGCGAATATTCCGGTGTTGAATCATACCACCACTTGAATGGAAACTTCATAATTGCTAGGTAAATTGATGAATAAATCTCTTCTTAACGACTCACAGATGGCTATAATAGATAAAAGCTGACAAAAGTACGAGTGGTTTCTATCGAGTTCAGACTTTGAAACTTCGCATGTTAAATAAATTCCGCGCTAATTTCCATCGTTCGTATGTGGAATTTATCTATCGGAGTCGCAAAACTTTATTTCAAATTCTTCTTCAGGAAGCATAAGGAATGCTGTGGTGTAACTTAGCATTAGATAGATAGATTTATTGATTCATAATAATATATGTATATCGATGTCCGTTTCTACTTTATTCCTCGCTTCAGGTAAATATTCGCCGTAAAATAATGATCTGCCAATTTGTTATATAACATACGCAAGTTTTTAATTGTGGTCAATTAAATCAATTATGATGAAGGATAAATGACAGACATTAAATCTAGGATGGAAAAATGAAGGAGTGTGGTTAAAAGACGTGTAGTCAAACTTCTCCTGAGGATTTTCAACACATGGATTTAGCATCTACTTGAAGAAATTCGTGATAGATCGAATACTGGAATTTTTCTCGACATTTGACCACTTTTGACCCCCAATATAATTTAAATGCGCAGAAATCAATGTAAATGAAAAGCAGAAAGTTATTCTGAGTTTTTGGTACAAATGGTAGCAAATTTCCGTAGGCGTTCCCGTGGTGTAGTGGTTATCACATCCGCCTAACACGCGGAAGGTCCTCGGTTCGATCCCGGGCGGAAACATTATGTTTGTCATTAATTTGAGAGGATATCGGCATTTAAAACTTCAATTCAGATTATCTTTGCTATTTGTTTTCTGGGATGTCATGAATATTCTTGGAAATATAATTTAAATTAATGTAAATTAATGTTTAATGTTGATTTAACTATAGAATCTAAGTCGATCAATTACAGAAAGGAATATTTCCCTTGGTAAAGCGGGAAAAGACGAATTTTACTAATATGGCTAATTAAATACATCTAAAAATAAATGTGCATTGAAATAATGGTGGATTTTCTATCTTCCAGGTAAGAACTTCTCCGTGCCCTATACGTCAGCCAATGTGTCGAAAGATGCTCCGTATTTTTCTGCAGCATTCCGTTAACAAAATCAAAGATCTGTAAGTAAACATAGCAAACTCTATTTAAGAATTTAACCTCTGATTCAGCTCATCAATTTCAGAAAGAATTTCACCAAGAAATGAAAATCTTCATATCAAAATGTTGGTAAGATATCAAGCGCATGTTTTTATGAACCACTAATAATATTTTGCTAATTATGATAAATATTAACGTTTACAAAGTATAAAAATATTCCAGGAAACCTAATATCTAGGAAATATTTTTTCTTCTCTACATTTTCTTCGTCTTGAGTATGCATGTTGTGTATGGGACCCTGCTGAAAAGCGTTGTATCCGCTAATTAGAAAAGATAAAACGAAAGGCTCTAAGTTTCCTTCAAAGAACCGATAAGAAAAATCGGCGATCCTTACTCAAAACGCTTCGATGATCAAGATGGTTGCAGGACCAGGTCACAGGAGCAGAAAATTTAATTTTAATGTAAAAATTTCTTTGAAGAGTATTTGAACCACTGGGGATAAAATTTTGGAAACATTATGAAAACCGGACCAGGCATTATAACCTCTCGACCAATATGATTTGTAACAGAAGTAGGGCATACTTCAACCTAGACTGTTGTTTAGTAAGCTACACATGTTTATGCTACTTTACCTTTATTACTCAATACAGCAAAATCAGTTTAAGTGACTTGTTTAGTGTGCTATCCCGCTTAATATTCGATTTTCTACCGATCCCAGTTCATTCACAAGGAAGATAGAGCGAAAATACCTCCTAAAACGTCCTGCTTCCCGCTTGAGACATGAATTTCTCCCTTTCTTTAGGTGCAATCCACTTTAGCCAATAGTTTCCACATTTCCAATAGACAATAGGTAATATTAAGCCATTCGATGGACGAAAATATTTTTACATAATCTGTGCGGTCATGTTTCGCATCATCTTGTTTCTAGAATGGTTCTTTATAAGTATCTTCTTTGAAATGATGGATTTTCGGCAATTTTATCTCTCAATGCTTTACTTTATTTATTTTTTTTATTTATTTCAATATGATTCAAAGACAGCCAATATGACCGAATGCAGTGAATCATAACAGAAAGTAAAAATTAGCATATGAAAATACAAGTATAAATATGAAGATCAACATATTTTTAAATATCTACTGGATATATGTAATCAGAATAATCTAGAAACCCAACCAACGGATTTGTAACAAGCCCAACGGCCATTTTTATAAATTTCTCTGCAGGAAAGGTTAATGTATGGAGATATATATATATAAACATACAAAGACCATTGAATTTCTTCAAAACATTGCCCCGTCAACTGAGAATCTTTAATTATCAAACTTTCGCACTCTTGGTACATAAATAAAAGTCTTTCAAAGCAAACGTTTGGCTAAAATATTGTCCCTAGAATCACTTCCGGAATGTTAAAATATTAAAGAGGTTACGAAGGAAATAATTAGATATTAAATAAGTTTCTGTAGATATTCTTAAAGAAGCTTTGTAAATGAAGACAGCGATTTTCAAAGATAAACACATGAATGTTCCTTTGCCTTTGTCTCTAAGGGTTAATTAACTTGGAGTTTAAAGCGAATGAAAATGTTTTCTTATTCCAAGTTTCTAATAAAACAATAGCACGCTTTTGATCGATGTATTTTATATTCGTAGAAAGTTAATTAGGTCATTTTCCGGAGATATTCATGGATCTACAGATAATTAAGAACTAAATATGACGCAGGAATGTCTAGAGTATGATTAGAAAACCTTTTTCTATCGAAAGCCCACATATGTCATTCGGTTTCATAAGAAAGACTGTACGTGGAGTAATCAATGCACTTTTGTATTGCGTATTTCCTATGTTAAGATAGTTAAATACGGAAACGTAACAAGAGAAAACGAAACCATAGAGTACGCAGAGTAAACTGAAGAAGAAATTTTCCGCTGTTTACTCACTTTTTGCAAGATTTTAAAAATATATTCAAACAGAAATTTATTTCCATTTGAACTTTATTCCATTTTCAGGAATAAGTATTATTTTTCTGAACGTATTTTTATGATAATAAATATTTAATAAAGGAGAGTTTTGTTGATATTTTTAAACAATCTATTTTTGTTGTTTTAAACATAATATTTTAGTTTTTCCTTTTTATCAATATATTAAAAACAATAGCTGTAGAATCTTGTGGAAAATGTAAAACGGTTCCTTTATTCCACATTTCAATTTAAGTATGAGTTAGAAAAACGTTTTAAACTAAAGAAAGTAATTCTTCTTTCTTGATACCGCGCTATTTGTTGCTAACGAAGAATAAATCCGCTAGCAATCTAGGCCACTTCTACACCACTCTGTTAACGATTTCACTTAACGAAGTTTGCACAGCAATGCATATTTACCAATCCCTTTACAATCGTGTCAAGTTCTCAATTCCATCCCTTTAGTAACACTACTTTAATTAACAAACGTAAGTAGCAAGATCTGTCACCTGTATCTTACCCGCTTCGTTAATAAGACCAGCAAAGAAAAAAAAGTTCATCACCGTGAGGCGAGAAATCGGCAAACTTCAAATGAGGCGGATAATTAGGGTTGCGCTTCTCTTGCAAATGACGTAAGAGCACTCATTCATTCTCTCCTTTAAGAGAATCCTTTTCAAATGCATGGAAGCCTAAAATAATTACTCGATCACAAAGGGATGCCCGTATTGATAAAGTAGAGGATTCCGAAAGGTTTGCGTCAATTTAGAAAACTTAAAAGGAAAGACGGCCTTTGGTAATGCGCTAGGTTAAAATTTGCTCAAAGATGTAATTACAATAGAGGCTGTAAAACTGTGCACACCCGTTCCTGCTTACCGTACTGAGCTACTTAGTAAAAATGTTAAAGAGAATAGGGCCAAGGACGCTTCCTTGAGGTACTACCTAGTCTGCATTAATTCCCGCTTACAGCATGTCGTGCACTGCTTATCTGTTGTCTGGAGTACATCCTAAGGTAGTAGTATTTAACTATTTCTAACTAAAACATCTCGAATCTCTTGAGTAATGCTATGGAATTTACTCAACGAAGTATTTATTCTCATGGAGTAGCATATTTTGGAAGTTTGATTTCTCATTTCTCCATTCACTTACTAAAGACGTACTTTAATTTTTCTTGTTCCACTGTTATCATTTTTAGGTCATTTATCAATTTAAAGAAGGAATTTTACTTCAAACTTGGATATGAGGCTACCCCTGATGATGAACTCCTTTGCAATTACATTATTTGAGGCATTTTTAGCTCTATCTACTTGTTTCTCTATATTCTGTCCATCCATTTTAAAGCTGACTTTTTACAAGAATGGACTGATAAGCTACTTTCTTTTTTAGCCAATTATCTTTTTCAACCATATTGTAAAACGTGGATAAAACTTCTTTATTTGATAGAGAAAATGAGTGGCAAGTTGATAATTAGATGTTACATCTTGTGGACCTTCTGGTAGTAATGCTCCTCGTTGATCACAGTTATTGCCTAAGTCTTCTTTATAAAAATCTTTCTGGCAGGTAGGCTCACAAAGAATGCATAGTGAATCATTTGGATATTATATTATTCGATTGCAAAGGAAGATATTTAAAGTAGTATTCCTAAAGTAATGTGATATGATATCTTAATGTAGACAATGTCAAAATAATTTCAATTTTCTGAAATGTAATTGTTTTTTGCTGCTTTCTTTGGGTTGTGATAAATTTAACTACAGTTTTTACCAATTAAATCACGGAAAAGGAAGGATTTTTGAGGAACTGGCATGAATGTTGACTTAGGGAATGTAGGCTATATCGTCAGAACATAAATACTAGATCTATAATTACCTCTTTCGAAATAAAAACTACTTAAGACCGTCTTAAATACATACAAATTTATCTTAGAGCAAAATCATCCCTTTAAATCAAGCCCTTTTCCTTCTATCATATTTGCACCCTCTGCCGATCCCTTCCGCTCCCCAGCTTTCATTTGTTTGTCTTCACTCCACAACACCTCCTAATCTTTCAACCCTGCATCCCTGCTCCTGACCCACATTTCAAGGCAGCTCTAACAAGTCCCATTCTAATGAAAAATAGGCTAATAGAATCTTAAGAACCTACTTTAAAACGTATGAGGATTCTCACCCATTACGAACACTTTTCTCTAAAGTTTTTAACCTCTACCTTTACGGAAGCGCCTTACGAGTGGGTGAACCCAGTATGCGCTGAAAATCGGCGCTTTCCGTTTTTGAGACCTTAATAACTGTTGCCTAGTGACGCGTGGGAGGAAGGGAAATCAACGTTGGCGTGATGAAACTATAGTGCCTCTCAAAATGGAAATATTCATGTGGAGCATAGCTGAGATATTTTTAGGTGGAATTATTACTCTGTAAAATGGTACTTTAAAATTGAAACAAGGATGTACACAGGTGTATGTGGGCCTAGTCAATGTATAATTACTAGTACTCACAAGAAATGCAGTGTAAATTTATTGGAATAGTGTTATACACCGCAATCATTATATTATATTATATTATATTATATTATATTATATTATATTATATTATATTATATTATATTATATTATATTATATTATATTATATTATATTATATTATATTATATTATATTATATTATATTATATTATATTAAACCCTGACAAATCACTGTAGCAGGAAAAAAATAATATTCGTAGGGTATCTCTCTATGAAATAATATTTAAATATCCACTGTAATGAATCAGCAAGGCATTAAATTTTCTTGGATTATAACTCATACTGATTTAGAATTATAATAAACATACAATACATATTTATAAACAAGTATTTTAGTATAAATAAGTGTACAATAATCCAGGTAAAAGAATAAATTTCCATCATTTACAACGGAGGAGTGCCCTTGTATGAAGAGGATATCCTGCAAATGCGATGTAAAGGTTAGAGAGCAATGCTGCTTTGTTTTTGTATACCTTGGTAATACGAAATGTGTATGGGATCCAGCAAGTAAAACTTGAACTCAAGAACTCGAGAGGGTGTAAAGCAAGGCGACTTGTTCTGTTGAAAATTGCTATTGCAAAACAGCAAGCGTTTCTAAATTGCTCTTTGACACATATAGGGAATCCCTGGAAGGAATTTTGAAACTAGGTTAGGGTTTCTGAATACATTTAGAGAAAATAAATTTTATATTTTCGGTATTATGTGACACTACTTCAGCAGATGCGTCAACTAGAGTAAAAAAGAATGATAAATGCTAGAACAAGTCTTTTTAAGGATTCATTCTTTCCTCGAACGACACGCTTTTGCTGTAAAAAAAGAATCATCTAGATATCCTGAGGCTGCCAAATGCTGAAAAATGGCTTGCAATGTAGGTGTATATGTTGTGATATGAACCTTTTTTCTAAAAATGGAAATTTATTTAGAAAGAAAAATGCTGGATAGAAATTGTACTATCACGAGGAGTAATTGCAAAGAAGCTTTGTTTTCAAAAGGAAAAAAAGGTAGACGACTTTAATTTTCGTATTGTGCGCTCATTTTAAATGTATCAACGTAAATTTGCTTATCCAAAATTGATTTTTAAAAAATTTGACCTGATTCGATTGGACTTATTTTGGCGTTTTAATGAGCACGATAAAAAGTAGCTTTGTTCGAATCATACTTCATTGCCTCTAGTGAAGTTGAATAAATTATTCAAATCCGGAATCGAACAGCCAAGTATACGATTTACGATGCTTTTTTCCAATTTCTCGTAAAATTCCCAAACTAATACTTCCTCGTATCCTGCATATTGCCGTCATCTGCTAAGTAGCTTTGCATTCCTTATTTGTAATAAGGAAACGTATATATAAGATACAACTCCTTAATTCTAGCCGTTTTGACTGGTAAATTAGTTTTAGATAGAAGAGTATTTTTATAAAAATACGCCATAGAGAATTAATCGGAAACTTGGTTTCTGTGAAATGTTTATACCATCTTAAGTGCTTTACTGAATAAGGGGTATCGTGTGACAAGTCTTGCGTGGTATTTCACAATATTCTCCTGTTCCATTTCCTCGGAATCGATATAGACGTTGACATTACGCTCGAATTGGCTTGAATATCTGAAAAGTTCACGAATTGGAGACGCCGAGATCGTAATAATGGCATTAAGAGTTGAGAGATTTTATTCTCTGAGTTGTTCTCACACCCTCGATTCTCAAAATGCCCTTCTCTTTTGGTTCAACGACATTCTGAGGGATTCATTTTGTTCAATCATCTTAAACGAATTACGGGGAAACGATTAGTAAACCGTTTCCTTATTGCTTTATATCTATTCTATGGCAAAGAAACTAGAAAATCCTTTTCTCATTCCCTTGCCTTAATTAATTAATTGTAGGATATTGAAGGACCTGCTATTTTCTCTCCGGGTTATTTTGTATTTATTTTCTCCGTTTAAAACTGCAAATTTTGTCTCTACAGTGTGAGACGGAAGTTGCTTGCAAACTAACTTAATGAATAAAATCGTGCTAAAAAATTAGACTTCCACTATATACATCTTACAAAAGGTTTCTAAATATAAATGGATTAGCTATCTTTTATTGAATCCCCCAGGGAAATATTGTCTTCCTTAATATTTGTACTTAGAAATTCTCATTCGGGTTGAAGAAATCGCTTTCAATTTCCATTAAATCAATCAAGGATAATACGCCGAATTTCTCTCTCGTGCTGTTTGATAATACGCCGAATTTCTCTTTCTCGTGCTGTTTGAGTTTCATCATCGTAACACATTTCCGGGTTGGCTCTGTCCTCTCTAATTAGGAGACTAACCTTTTTCATACAGTTCATGAATAAGTTGGCGAATTCGTCGAAAATTTCCTGTAATATTGTTTCAGAAAGAGTAAAAAACGGGTGTACATAATTTATAATTTAATTGTTGGAAAATGAAATCTTCCAGTGAGAAGAAAATCGCTGGTTCGATTCCTGCTCACGTCGTTTTATTTTTCTTGCTAGGTTTAGCTTGGGATCTATCCTGGGTATGGCTCTTTATTTACAAAAATATTTTATCCCTTTTCTTCCGATTTGCTTTACATTTAGTATTTGGATTGCTATCAAATCGAGTTCATAGGTTTAGCATAGTTTCATATCAGTGTTTACTTAACACTGTTATGGAATATTTTTTCACTAAGTTTAGTTACATACGTGTAAAGTAGATTCCACGAGGAAGAATTTGTTACCAGAAATAGATCTTGTTTCTTGAATCATATAGTACATCCAAACTCATCGGTTCTAAAAATCATAATCTGCACCCAATGTTCTTGAAAATATCAGTTTCTTATTTTTCATTCGTTTATGACAATATCATGCCTGGAATGAATCGCACTATGCCATAAAGAATTGATTTTTGTCCATAATGAATGTCTTCCAAATAAGTTCTCGTCAACTATCTTTTTCTGTGCAAATGTAGCAACAGTCCGCACCATTCTCCCGTAAGAAATTCATTGAGCCATATGCTTTACGTGGTGTCTTCTTGATGTTGGGCGGAGTATAACTCGTTATATGAGTATTTCGCGGAAAATTTTATTGGTTATTCCAAGAAAAGAATAAATTATTTAAGATTCTCCTTTATATCTTCTTTTTAAATTCCCTCTCATAAAAGTTTTGAATAAGCTTTTTTTTCACTTTTTCGGAAAACTGGCTTTATTAATACACAAACAAAACAATTTGTTTCCTTGGAAACCACATTCACATTGATCACTAAACGACTTTTAAATTTACAAGGAAATTATGGAAAAAGTTTTGGGTATCTCATCTCATCGTTTCCTGGAAACTCAACTGTTTTATAAATGGTAAACAAAAGATTTTTCTGTTTCTTTGGTAACCAAGTTTCGGTAAATCAATTAATAACAATTGAGTTTCCAACCTGAATATGAAATTTAGATGAAAAAGTTTAGAGTTTCCCAACTTATCGTATCAATTTCAGAGAACATAGATTTTCTTACATTTAAAAGTTGTGTCAAAGTTTCCATTAATTGTTAACAACGATCGAACTTCCACAGGAAGAATGAAAGGAGGTAAAGTTTCAAATATCCTATCCTGTCGTTGCCTGGCAACCTAAACATCAGGTTGCCAGACAATGACAATTATTAAATAACCTTATTTCGTTAATAATATTATTTTTTCTCTGTGGAAAGCTGATAGGTGTTGCTATATACAACGATGGTATTTAAGGGTCAATTTCTATGCTGTTAAGTTATAATGATCAAATTTTGGTATGTGAATGTTCAATGGGTTATTTCAGATACTTGATAAGTATCTGAAAAAACCTTTTTTTACGTAGCTTTCATTTAAAGCTAGTATTTAAACAGTAATAATTAACATTACGCAATAAATATATGATAATACATCACTGTTTGCATTTAAACTGTGTACTACTGGTAGGAGCTAATAAATCTTAAATATCGATATTGTTTGCGAAGATGTCTTTATTACCAACAAAATGGAACCATATTTGATCCATTTCAATGCATTGTGTTGGTAACTTGAAACATTGACTAAATCTTTCCGATTGAAAAGGTGAACATCTATCGAAAGTTATGTAATATTTTTAAAGGTGATCTTTTTTTAGTAGTTTACCTTATTTCACTATATTTCTATTATATCTAGGATTGGACGTAAGATGATACTTACTCAATCTCGTCCTAAAATGATGGTTTTTATTATATAATTATTATTTTTATTTTATTATTATTGAATTTTATATTATTCTTATTACATTTTATATTATTGTTATATTTTTAGATTATTTCATTATTAAATTTTTATATTATTATTTTGTTATAATTATATTATTTTTATTGTTATATTATTAATATTTTATCATTATTATGTTATGATTATTATTATTCCAGAGAAACACATAATGTTTTGATCATCCAGAAAATAAATTAGACTACATACTAAAGTTAACTCATAAAATAAAGGTTTACAAAATACCATATAGGTCATGCTGTTAGAAAAACTCCTAGTGTACTCACGACGTTTAATTTAGAACGAAACAATTTCTCGGCTGTTCCATGAAAAAGTCGAGTGAATGATGAATGCACAGTACTTTGAATTGAACCTCTTCTGAATCAGGTGCGACAGAGTTATTTAAACAAGCAATCACAGCGAAGATCGAAGTCAGACCGTTTAAGGAAACAAAGCCTCACTTTATATTCGTATAATCAATTGCAGGTGTGCTCTGAAAGGGTCTGCAAAAGAGAACTCATGAAATTCAGAGATTCATGATAATTTCGTTCAAAAACCATCTGGGAAAAAGGGGATAAAAGACGTACGTGCCTTCGCACCGATCCCACTGTCACTGTTGCCACGGAGATTAAACTGCTCGGTTTGATGGCTCGGTAGCTTCATTTAACAACCATTTAATGCTCTTCCGACATGCTTCCTTTTTGAAGTTGTCAATTTCGGACGGCTTTTATATTCGGTGACTATATTTTTGCATACATTTATACAGGTAAAGGTATTCTTATCATAGGAAACAACTATAAGACAGCATTGATCATTTTTGATCGCTTTTACGGCGAATAAAAATTGTTGCAGATTCAACGATAGATGCTCGGCCAAGAATATTCATTTCAATCTCTTTGTTAGGGTAGAATTTCCATCATTGTTGACTCATCAAGGCAACAATGGATCATGGTCGTAGCAGAATCAACAATGGTTGCTATTTTATTAAATTTCATTTTTAGGTTTGGAATGTGTTTTTTAACTTATCAACTCGACAATGACTCAAGGTCGTTACAGAATCAACAATAGATCGTCAATTTTGTCAAAACTGCATTGTTAGATTTGTAATTCGATTGTTGTTCAGTGATCAGCGTAACAATGGATCGCATTTGTTTTAGACTCAACAAAAGTTGCTCGATTACGATATCCTTATTTTTCTCTCCGGCATTACAAGATAATATGACATATCTACACCAATGACTGACATGATAAATAGTTCAAAAACAGGACGGTATTTATCTATCTTATCTAGTCAACTTATGAATAAGGCACGAACACATCATACCCCTACGAAAAGGAAATAGAAACTTCAAAAGTAACTTTACATTCATATCACGAATCGATTTACATAAAATCTTCATCGACTTGGCTTTCAATTTTGCTTAAATGTAATCAGTACTGACAAACCTATCTAAATACTACGATTACTTTGATGATGACCTTGCTGAAAGCTGAGGGGAAATTTTAAAGCGGTCGCATTAAGATTCTGTCCTCGAACTTATCCTTTCTCTTTTATGTCTCACTTCTCGGCGTCTTTAATGGGATTCTTTTCACTTATCCAGTGAGGCGATTACTCTCAAGTTGACTATGCTATTTATGGCCACGACCTCAATTCTTCATATTTCATTTTCCTCTTAGACTTATTTCACGTCGTGTATTTTACCTTGTTTTCAATGTAAAAGCGAATTTTAAGCGCGAATTATGTCTTTTGTGAATGGGAAAGGAGACATCATGATAATACATAATTTCATGATATTTTTTAAATAATTGATCGTCTTGCATTCGTATTAATGAGCCAATCTTACTGCACATTTTATCCGTTACGATACGAAGATTTATAATACTTTTTAAATAATTGATCGTTTTGAATTCTCAATGATTCATAAGCCAATGTTTTTGGACATTTAATACAAACGGATTACGTTGTTTTTTGCTAACGGTGAATATGACGACAAAAATTAAATATCTTTTTTAATTTTGAAGTAGCAATGCTTCGCTGATTAATGCAAAAACGAATTGATATTGTTGAGGTAACTACAATTGTAGCTCTAGCCTTAATTTTGCGTAAATTTAATTGTTAGGCCGGAAATTCGATCCTTGCTCACTGATTAATACAACAATGATAAAAAGTTCTTTATTATTAGCAATAGTTAATCGATTGTTCATTTTTATTCGGGTTTCATTGTTTTAGGCTATATTGTTTTCGAAATTGATTTTCCTTTCTCATCAACACAACAATTATTGAAGTACGTTAGAAAGCCAACAATAACTGCTAGCCTATGCCCCTCAAACAAAATTTAATTGTTGGAATGGAAGTTTGATTGTTGTAGAGAATGTTTTATCCACAGAATACTCCATGCTATATAGGATGGTTAAAAATTTATCAGGTCACTTTTAACTTCTGTGAGCTAATATTAGCTTTTGTAACTACGATATGTTAGTGTTCGTGTACACATTTTTAGATATGCATCATTCTAGTAAAGGAAAAAATACTAATTTTGTCTATGATTCTATATAAATTTAGGGACGTTGTCTGTTGTTAAAAATACATCCAAATTCAGACTTAACATACTAGCTCTAAAGACTAAATTATTTCATACAAAGGCTAAATTAATTGAAAAATCGCACAAAAAATTATTAAAGTAAACAAATTAATAGAAATTAATGTGTTGTCTTTAATTTTGGATGAAAACAATGTGCGTTACCATGGTAAATAAATTTATGTATTAAAAAACCACATGTGCATTCTGGAAATGAATACACCCAGTCAGAACGAGAGCTATCTATTGGTGTATCAGAATCATACGTACCTACATAATGTTATGCCGTAATTCTAGTCAGAATTTCCATCTGTTTCTTTACCTCTAATCTTTCTTCGATTTATACACATCTCTTCGACTTCACGAATATGTCGTTCTGAAAGAGAGTTTTCCTTATTTGCCTCTTGAATTCGAATACCTTTTTGATTCGTCTACTCTTTGATATGAATTATTTATGAAGCTCACATCTTTGCGTACTTGCTGCTTAAATATTCACCATCTCTGGTCGTTGAACTCGACTGAATGTCTTTGAAAAGGACTTTCCTGGTATTCCTCGTTTGAATCCCGATGATTAACTTTTTTAATTGCTCTCTTTAGGGAAGTTTTGCAGGAAATGACAAAATGTCTTTAACGGGATTTCCTTAATTCCAACTGAGAATAATCAAGGATTCCCAACGTTCATTGTCAACAAGGAAGTTAATGTGAAGGAAGAGACAAATACGCTTTTCCTAGAAGATAAAATTAAGCTTGAGTTTAGAGTACAGCTTAAATGTTCGACTGCTTTAGAAAAAATTGTTGCATTTTTCAAAAATTGCGAATTTTTGCAAAAGAGATGGCGAAAATTTGCGATTTTTTTAAAAATTTTAATGATGACGTAAATATTTATCTATTTGCCGAAATGTTTGAACAAGAAGTAAAAGAAAACTTTATGCTGCCAAAATTTGCAAAAATGTTACAAAATTTTGCAATTTTCCAGAATTCATTTAATCAATTTTTCCTTATATTTCCACTATATTCCAAAACTATAGGGTATAAAAGTAAAAAAAGTTAATATTGTAAACAATTACAGTACAGCAGAACATTAATAATAACCCTATCTAAATTCTCGGTGCTTTGTTTTGTGATTTTTCACCTTTCCTTACCATAAAACATTTGTAAAATACAATGATAAGGATAAGATAACGGGACATAAGCTTCCGCACTCAAATTAATTCCGCTCGAATAAGAAGAAATTATGGGAAACAGCACGAAGTTGTATGAATTCAAAAGTGTGAAATCCTTCTATTTTGCGAGAGTCATCTGTACTGGAATGCCTACATTCAATCCAATCTTATTCGGTTACTTATCTTGAATTACTATTTTGGCATCAATCCTTGCCTTTCACTCCATATTTGGCTTCATGCCCTCGATTCCCTTCACTTTCCTATGATAACATTTCATTTCCCTTCTCTCCTTATGCTTTGAGATGAGTGTTGCAGATCGATATTGCAGTGTTTTTTTATTATATGTACCATCTCGTTCTTCTTCGCGTAAACAATTTTTAATCTTAAACGTAAGCCCATTTTTAATCAACCTTCATTTTATTGATATTAGCGTTTTTTTAATCAAGTATAATGCACTTTAATATTTGATGTAATTTACTTTATACATTACTTTATTTTAAGGATTTTTATTCACAACTCTGATTTAATCATGTTCATATAATCTTTATTTTCTTAATGTAATTAATTTAATTCGGTTGCATTATTTCATATATGAAACACATTCATTACATTGCATTAAATACGTGCATATTGTGCTAGGTTAGTTCCGATTATCAGATCCAAATTCTATCAAACAAAGACCTAGATGTGTCAAAGGACACGTGTCTATTATTTTAGAGATAGAAACACATCCTGATATTCTTTAGTGAATCCATATTACTCACCTGTAGTGTACCCCGATGTAGTTTACTTCCATTAAAACTGGAATCGCTGGCTTTTGACCTGATCGCACAAATTTTGTAACCATGGTGCGCTGAGGGAACTCTATTGTTGATCCCATCAATGATGATGCTGTAGTTGCGAAGGAATCCACGAATGTATTGGCTGTTCTAACAAAATGGATATTGCTTTCATATTAGAAGGGAAACATGGAATATCATCAGGAAATCTCTTGAGATTATGCAGATATTTATGTAACACAATGCTTACGGTTCATTAATTGGTGAATTTGAGGGTGTCATTGTGTCTAAGAAATGCACTTAAGTACACTAAATAAATGCCTAATTTTCAATGCCAAAAGATTAAAGAAGTATGGTAGAGTCCTCAGCGGAAATGTATAGGAAAAAAGTAAATATGATATTAGGAAATTTATAACTGTTTCTAAGGAATCGACATATTGTTATAATTATTATGATAGCATTGTTAAAATATCGTTGTTTCATTAAAGTACTTTTGTTTTCAAGGAATTGTTAATATTAAAGTATTGTTAAAAACGTAATTTTCAGGCATTGTTTAAAACGCTTGGGACTAAATAACACTGATTTATTCATAGCGTATCATTATTGCGTTTAAACATCAGTCAATATTTATTTTTTAATTTAAGTATCATTCTTTCTTCGAAGTATTACAAAATTTTATAGACCCAAGTTCTACATCAATGCCTCACATTTCATAATCATCAGTTGGTATTAATTTGGTGAATTTAAACGTCATTCTTTCAAGTATTTCATACTTCCAAAGACCAAACTCTACGTCAATTACTAATTTTTCCTGAACTACGATTTTTCTATGGCAACGACTTACTTTTAAGTTAATCCTTCGTCGTAAATTAAGAGAGAACTGGCACAAAAACTTTAACTTGTGAGGTACATTGCAAGGTGTATTATGGAAACCCTAAATTACACGGTGGTATTAATGCCCCAGAATGCATGCCGATCATGTAGCGTTAAGACATGCTACATTAAGTCATATTTCATAATACCGTCGAAAGTATTTCTCAGCGCGCTTCGGAAAACTTTGCTCGTATTTTGCAGAGTTTTACTGCATAAAACATTCGAAGCATAATCTCTCTTCAACTTTTCTTTTAGTGGAAATAGATATATGTGCTCATTTCCACTATGATTTATGGGTGGATATACATCTAAATTTAGCTATTAAAAATCAACTAGGCCTTAGTTGCCATGCGATAACCATAGAAAAAGAATTACATGGTTCCTTAGTTGCAACTAAAATGCTCCTTAGTTACACCCAAACAACTCCTCAGTTACCTGTACAAAACTCCGTACTTAAGTGCAAACAACTCCTTAGTTACATGTAAACAGCTTTAGTGGCACATAAACATCTTCTTAGTTACATATAAGCAACTTCTTGGTTACATGTAAACAACTCCTTAGCTATACACAAACAACTCTTTAGTTACATGTAAAAAACACCTTAATTTCATGTAAAAAGGGCCATATTTATAAATTAATAGATAAAAAAACAATAAATGACTCTGAAAAAGGGCATATTTCTCCAGATAATTTACAATCGTTTCACTCATTGGACGATTTGGATCTATCATTAATATATGATAAGGTTTATGCAAGAAGTGAAAAATTATTATATATATTACTAATCATCCATTTGTTGCCTGCTAAGGTTTAAAAGATTAAAGTATTTCTCCATATTAATCAAGAAAATGCAGCCTAGCTTCTAATCTATTTTCTTTCAATGATTCCCAACCTGCATCTGAGAACATCTCCATAACGCTTGATCTCATAGTATATTTTAACAAAAAGTATCGCTTTACGTTGAACTTTCTCGAGTTTAATCCGCTGGATCCCATATACTTGCCGCATAATATAATGGCCTGACCAATTGTGAAATAAAATCGCTCTCTAACCTTTCCATCGATGTGCAGTAACCCGAGCTTTTTCCACAATGTTCAAACTTCCTCATAAATTAAAAAAAACTGCGCCTCATCTTTGCATCATGTCGTTACTTAGCAACATAATCTATATTCCCAAGAATACACATTTCCGATATGATATCCATTTTCCTCATTCCTCTGACCTTTCTCTATTTTATTTGAGTAAGGTAGCCATGAAATTGCCTTCGCTGACGATTTCTATCCAATTTCCTTTAGGTAAATATCCACCATGTTATGCAAAACCCCTCATACATCTCCCATAAAATTGGTTTGTTTTGCTTTGTTTTAGTCCTTAAACAACATTTAATTCTTTTATGAATATCAAATAACATGTGGTGCATTGTTCCGTGTTCATGGAAACGTCCCTTAATTGTTCTTTTAGAAGTGGTTGTCACAGTAACGGCTAGTTTTCTCTAGTACTTGTAATACTTTTATGAATTTTAAATAATCAACTTGTGGAACATTGTTCCGTGTTCATGGAAACGTCCCTTAATTGTCCTTATGCCTGTTATAGCAACGAATTGTTTATTTAGTACTACTACATTGTTTCCAAATTCGTACTTTTTAAAGCACAAATATGCACAAAATACGAGCCATAAGCGACCCGCTCGTAATTCCTTTTGAAGTATGTTTTTGTGATCATATTTACTTATGAAAACAAGAAAGTATTTCAAATCTAGGAATGACAGGGAGTACTAAAAATATTTCTATTGAAGAGGAATCATAAAATTATCCAATCCTCATCTAATTGAAAATTACAAAAAGGGAAAAAATCCAGGGTACGGTATATGATAAATAATAATAATAATAATTTTTAACCCAAATTAACTCCCAATCGCAGGATCTTTTCCTAATGATAATACCCCAGCTTCCTTTGTAACTCTATAATCTTATTCTGATGAGAAACATTGGAAAGTAAATTGATACATTTTAAAGTTAATCTTTTCTATTCTACAATTTAATCTTACAATCAGATATTAATTATCGTTGCATGAATATGAAAGTAGTTATTTATTTATCCTATGTCAGTGACTCTCCTGAGAAATACATGGAAGTTATTTTCGAACATTAATTTCACGCATTTCCCCATAGAATTACGAAATTTACGATATAAGATTTGGATAGAATTACGAAATTTACGAATTAGATAAAATTACGAAATTTATGAATTCGTTAGAAGGGTAATGACTTACAACATTGATATTTTTTGCCCAAGGCATCATGACATCAGAGATAATGGTCCTACGAAATCGGGATGAGTACCAAAAGAAAGAAATAAAATAAAGATTCTTATTTTGGTCATGTAATTTCGTTTTAGATTCGAAATTGCGAGAATTAGGACATAAAAGACGACAAATTTGTAGAATTTTGTGATTATAAACAACCTGTCTCCTTGACAACAAATATGATATGTGACTGATTAGAATGTATCTTAAAGATTGGCCCTTTTTTCTATACCTCAAGTACAGTTTTATATGTTATGTTTATTCCCGTAATTTCTGACGAGGAATTTTCTAGTAATAATAATAAAAAATAAAGAGTTTGGATTTAACCCTGGACATTTTTCCAAAAAAGGACTATCTTTAGAAAGTAGGACGAAAATTTAAACCTTATCTCTTACGTCCCTCTATATTTCCTAGACTTCTTTTGAAGAGCCTTTCTGGACAGCGTTTTCATCACAAACTTTCCAAAGCTTCCCTCAGTTGCCAAGGAAATGTTTTTTTTTCTCTCTGCATGGCACCAGTCCTTTGGAGTGATTCATAAGCAATTTAAAACGCTTCCTGCAGAGGCGCCTCTTGCGGCTTAGGAAGCAAACACGAACGGAAGTTTGTTTGCCCATTTTCATTGAGACAGGAACTGAATGGGATGTCGTTCTTGGACTTGGTTCTCTGCGCATGCGCTTTACTGCTTGCTAAAAACTAAAGCGGGATCAATTACCGTTTCTTTTTCATTCCTTTGGACCTTCTCCTGTGAATCTAAAGATATGGGGTTAAAGAACCGCAACGCATAGAGACGGTTGCTAGGATATGTGAGATCTCCTAGCAACCATCCGCTAAGCTCAGGGATCGCTTAAAACTCGTTTATTGTGCAAGATATAGGTAGAATATAACATTTTTAGGACGCTCCTACTTAATATGTGATATTCTCCTATTTGCAGTCCCATTCACACAAAACACATGGTAAAAATACCGCTTAAGACGCCCTTCTTCCCGCTTAAGAAGTGAATTTTCCTGTATGTTCCCGTATGCACTACAACCCACTTTAAACAATCGTTAGCCTCATTCGATAGGCAAAATTTATTTTAAATCATCTGTGGCGTCTTCTTACCTGTCCTTATCCCTAGAATAGTTTTTCCATGTGTAAAGTGAATTTCTTTTTTTGGAATTTCTAATTTTGTGAGAATAAAATTAAGATATCGCAAAAGTAGAACTATCTCCATCCCACAGTCGATACGAACTCTGAATCAGTGTAAGATTTTCTTTATTATTTTTGTCCCAGTATCAAAGCAGAACGTTAGAATTTCGTTTGAATTGATAAAGCATCGAATGAATGTAGGAAAATTCAGCCCGGAATTCCCGTGTCGATATACCTCGTTTTTATTATTACTTATACATCCCGTAACGAAACACAATGAGCAAATTCAAATTTTAACTCGATATCTTAGCCAAATGGTGCATTTTTATTTTTTGATCTATTTTTACTAGAAATAGGGAAACTTAATCTTTAAAATAGTGTGATATTTATATGTTTTTATGGAGTATGAAGGGAGAAAATCTCCGGCATAATACTGAATATAGATTATTAGAAATAATATATAAAAGTTGAACCATTTTGCAGGAATATTTCCGCAAAATTTTGGCATATCGCAATGTCTCTACACAAACGTCATTCCGTCGCCATAATGGTGAACGCCGTATATTATGATGCATTGAGCGTGGGAGGCAATTCATTCCGAAGCGATTATGAAAACCAGGGCTCCAAAGATGTTTTCACTTGCCCTACTTTACCGTACAGTATTTCCTGTTCAGGCAATTTGAAGCGTAGTAAGGATATGAGTGGGAGTGTGGTTATAAATAGCGAGTTGAATGGGGCAAGATAGGAGATATGAAAGCGTGAAATGGGGTATTTTTTGGCCATTGGAGAATCAACAGTCGCTTGAGGGATGCCCTCCGAATTTCGAGAAAATCTTTTTTCCTTCCTTTCTATTTTTTGTCATTTTTCTCAACAAATCCTTCTCTCTGTGACTGATTTCCCCACAGGTATTTTCGTTTAAAGGTATATCCGTGTACTTCCGCTTGAGGTCGTTTTGCGCTTTTCCCGTGTACTTTGCTGATTTTTTCGGATTCCAAATATTGACTTGTTTTCTATACACAGGAATTTGCCTTTCTTTCTTCACTTAAAGCTATTTTTCATTCAGGACGTGATTTTCGCTTCGATTTTATTGGACAAAGATGAATTTACATTCACCTTAGGTGCGTTGCAGCACTGATTTATTTACTCTCTATACTTATTGTTAAAATTCTACCCCATCTCAACAATCACATCGCCGATTGTTGTTACTTATGACGAACTTAATTTTCTCATTATTTCATTTTTAGCAAAAATTACATTGCCCTGAAGAGGTCAGTTATTCTTTAGATTACAATCCCACCGATAGATAGCAATAATATTGAGCATTTCGTTCTTTTAACTATATCTAGAACAGCATTGTTGTATATTATTACGTATATTGTCGTTGTAAAACCAATGTTGGATGTTATTCCTATTTCGATTCCACCTATAATTATACTGGTATACTAATATTTGTTAATAAAGGTATAGTTAGTTGCTGCTTTCTTAAGATCATCGTTTATTTATTTACTATACATTTACATTTTAATACCTAGTGACCCACTATATGGCGTACGGCAGAGTATGTGAAAAACCAAATACATTAATTTACCATCTATTTCGAGAACGTTATATTATCTGGTAAGAGAGAGCAGTATTAATGTAAATGTGTATTTACCTATGAATATTTGGTATGCACATGCAGTAACATACTAAACAGCATCCTTGTTGAATTAATAGCTAATTATTATAACGATGCTGTATCCTCACAATGGCCGAGTGGTTAGCGTGTCTTTCTAGAAAATTAAGTTTTCAGATCCTATAACGTCAATGATCAAGATAACTGCCGCCCAACTCCGCTCTTACGGTTAGCCAGTTTATCTTATCTAACTCCATCCAACTGGTGAATCGGTAAATCAAATAATGTTTCTCTTGTTGTACTTCTTGTTTCGTACATTTAATTTAATAGATGATGAGAATGTTCGTTTTCTGTTATATACACGGCTTAATACTTAAGCATCAATTCTTATTTGGTCCCTGAAAGCGTCTTAACCGGGTTTTACTGTATATCATTAAGTAACATATAGTACCACTTTGACATCCAAGTCTAAGTTATTCAAATAAGACACATTTTCGAATAAAGGTTCGCAGTTACTGCTCTAACTCTTCCCTAATATAACGTCTTAATATATAAGATCTTTCTTTTAAATTATTTCTTACAAACCCTGCTACCTTTCTTTGAGTCATCTTGCCATTCTGATTCCTCTCCCAATAAGTGAAGATACCATAAAATCACAGAGAACTACTTTGATTGATTGTTTACGTGGTGGAGGTCAAGATCAGAGACCCTTATTTTTATTTGTTCACCTCCCATTAAAAGATTAACACATTTGATTTCTCTTGATTAAATTACTCTATTTTATTTTATTATCAGCAGTTTGCTTAATGTGATATTTAAATTAGATCTTAAGAGACCAGGCCAATAAAGAGTAACTAAAATGATTTTTCGCTTTTATCATGCAAAAGAGTTCCCTTAACCATTTATTGGTGAATAGAATATTTTTTTATTTTTCTTTCAACACCAGATATCTTACATTTACTTTTATCTTCAATCTAATCGAACTTTTTGAGAAACCGAGCAGAAATGTCTGTGTGATTTTTTTATTGATTTTTGACATTTTTTTACTTCCCCTAGAAGTTGCAATTTTTCAGCTTAGTAAATTTTTGCCAAGTTATTAATTAAAAGAAAGAATCATTTATATTATAATATAAATGTGTTGTTTATTATAATATAAATGTGTTGTTTTAATGGCTGCAATATTTACTCAGATTTCTTATATCTTAAATTTAGATTACTCATTTCTATGAAACCTCATGGTGATTCTAATACAGCTATACTTATTGATACGTATTAATAGCTAAATGTTAGAATTAAATTTCTTATGAGAGCATTTTCGAGTCGTACAGAGTCGACTCGATGATTCTTTTGGTAGAAGAATATCGATTTGCAATAATCCATTAGAACTCTGATGAATATCTAAATTTCATATTTCTATCTCGCTGGGAAATGCGTGAAATTAATGTTCAAATGTCCATCTATTTCTTACAGGAGTTACTGACATCGTATACATAAATACATACAAAACGGTAATCATTATATAAAATAGAATTTTAAATAATGGTTAAAATTTCTGAAAACCGTGATGAATTATAAATGTATTCATAATTTATTTTTTCACCGTTTGTCATGTTATCAGGTACTATTTCTAACTTAACTTTTCGTATATCCCCAATAAAGTTGATTTGTATATTCAGATTCCTTTACAAGGCTTTGATAAAACTCGTCTTTTTTAACCAAATAACTGCAAATTCGGCTCAAATCTGATATTGAGGCACCTAGCAGTTACGTTACCTTATACTTTACTTATATATTAATTAAATGAGTAGTATCCAGGAAAGCTATTCAATTATTAGTCCATCCGACCGCCTCTTGAGCAATTTCAAGTGTATAAAAGCTCGTTTAAATAGCTCTCTGATATACACTTACTATATCAATCTTCTTAATCACTCTTAAATCGGCACAATTTGGCGAAAATCCGAAGAATTTAAAGCAAGAAGTTTTAAGGCGAATAAGCCTGATTGACCGGAAGATTATCAAAGGATGAAAAAATCAGTCCTTTTTAAGTAGTATCCTTGAAGAGGCGATCTGATTAATCCGATTTATAAAGTTAATCCCATCTCAAAGGGAAGGGCTCACAGAGTATCGACCTATATTTGTCAACCATGGCTAATTGAATGGGGACTTTCATTTGCCTAATGGCGAACCAAAACCACTTCAATTCAGGGCCAATCTCACCATTCCAATATCGAATATGGGACTCTCTCTCTCTATAGAGCTTTCTCTAAGCCACTGACAAATGTGTGCAATTAGGAAACATCGTCCATCTAATACTTTTTACGAAGGATGTACTATAAATAGTATGTATTATTGTAAATAGGATGTATCTATAAATAATTCTATGTAATATTAAAATATCCATATAATAATACATATAACTCATTTGTTATGAATAAGTAGTGAATACCTTGTCAAAAATTATGGGGGAATCAAGGTTAAATTATATTAAAATACATTGCTGAATTTCGATTTTCAAAGTTTACCAATTTTATATTAACCATGAAATGTCGGCTTTCCTTCCCCACACATTTCACATGGGCTCTTCTTTCCTATATATTCGTATGAAATTCGAGTTCAACAATAACCTTGGTTGTCAAGGGGACAGGTTGTTCATACTCGCAAAATTATACAAATATTTCTTCTTTTTTCCTAATTCTCGTAATTTTTAATAAAAATGCACAACCAAAATTATAATTTATTTAATTAATCAATGATAACTTTTGTTGCAATTTAATGTCTTCATCAACACAATTACCACTATAGAGAAGTAAATAAGTCATTCCATGGTTATTAATAAAAATACTATGGCTACAAATAAATAATTTTATTGAATAAGTCAACTGCCACTGTCGTAGTAATGTAATCGAATCTTTGGCGGCGAACAAAAGAATCATGTACTACTGTCATAGAGATGTAAATATATTCCTATGCGTTTTTAATACATAAAGAACATATTTAAAAAATTGAGAACCTAAAAACTCTTCAATGCTGTTTTATGATGTTAACTAAATAAAACTTTATAAAATCCCGACTGTAACGCTATCCCGGTTAAAACTCAGGGCGTAAAAAGCGTCTTAACCGGGATTTCTGTTTATGTGTTTAAGGTGCTTTGCGATACTAAATCATTCAGAATAACTTATTGATAAAGATGGTCAGAGACGATTACTGAAAATGAAAATACATCAGCTATTCTGTGAAAATTGAATGATTTTCAGATACTCTATCCAGAATCTTACAGAATCCATCACAAACTTTAAAACAGAAACTTCAGAAACCTTTTTGAATGCCGTCGAATAACCTTTAGATCAGATACATTCATTATCATCTCTATGACACTGATTGATTGCTTCAGATTGTTTAAAGTTGCTTTCGAAGACTTTTGACAAGTGATCAAGCAGTCTTCCTTGACTTTGGAATATCCAAGGAAGAAAGAAATTCCATACATACCTCTCTAAAGAACTTTCAGTTCAAGTCGAGTTATCAAGATTTTTTCCAAATAAAGGGAGATGTTAGAGAATATTCAGCATTTCTATATGATGATATTTCTTCTTTGCATTGCTGGTCAATTTCTGTTTCATTTTTTGAGGTAGATCATGGTATCGAACTTAAATATTTTTAAGGTCAGTTTTCGATCTTATTAAATGAAATAACTAAATTTCGGTGCAGTTCCAGTTTTTATATTTCAACCAACACTGAACAGGTTTGAACCGTTGTTTTTACTCCGACTGTTGTAATATTATATCCCCTGAAAGTTTGTTGCATTATTTATAGCTCTTTGTTTTCATACAACATTATATCCAACTTATTAGTAGCTAGTTTCAAGAGGTGGTTACACATTTTTTGTATAATTTTCTCTAATTGCACTTCAGCTTCGTGCGTATTGTTGGGTCCAAGAATCGGAACGGGATGAATGCGGTTTTATTGTTGCATTGTTTACAAAAATGTCTGTCTTTCTCATATATTATCTTAATATACTCGTACTTATTATTTACATGCAGTTATATGTTAACATTAAATAATATTTATATATAATGATTAATTTATAATTATCTTATAATCTACCATATTAATAATAATAATATTTTATTAAAACAACCTATATCCCTTTACGACATAAATGTATTATTTACTTAGTAGTAATCTTATCATATAGCAATGCCTCTGACATTTGAAATTATGAATCCAACAATGTGAGAGCGTGATTCGTTTCCACTCACCAACGTTACCCCAAAACAGAGAAAATGCCGTGTTGCTGAGGGGTGAAACCTGGCAACGCTGTGGCAACCGGTGCCAGTCAAGCAAAATTCTGCATATGCTCAAAGTTCTCGAGAAAAGAGAATGGTGTAGAATAAGGAGATAACGTCCTCTGTGGGAAGAGGATCATGTATCCATGGAAACACAAGAAGTGAGATAAATTGAGGGAAATCTGAGGATTTAAAGCGGAAGAGATAAATGAAAAGGAGAGATGAAAATGTATGGAAAAGGGTTTAAGTAATGATGGGAAGGATGGATTAAAGGGTGATAATGACAAATGGGAGCAATTATTAAAGTGGAATGGCATGGCAACCGGTTAAATGGGGATCATTGTTGTCAAGAATGAGGGATGGCAACAATACATCGATATATTTATGGCTAATTGTTTTGTTAGGCAGACAACAATTGAAAATTTCAGTTTCATTCTTTTTACTATTACGTCAAGGCGTCATAAGTGCCGGTATCATTTTATTTACATTGTTTGCTTACATTGTTTATATCTTCAACCTTTTCTTGTACACCCCCTCTATTGTTCTCTATTTATATAACCTAACAATTACCAGTACCCCCTCTTCAAAAAAGATAATTCGAAGCAAAGAATATGCCTTTCTTATATTTTTATACATCAAAATGAACTACGTTATAATGTTTATGTACGGTTGTTCTCCGGTAACTAAGCGACGGATAAACAAAGCCTTGAGGGCTTCTGAACTTGAGTGATAAACGAGAAAGTTCGCTGTGTTTTTACAGCGCTATATTAAAGATTTTGAAGGAAGATTGAAATTCATCTGCAGCTTCCGAAAGATACAGTCAGATTGGCGTCTTCTGTGATTGAGAGCCTTAGGCGGTTGCCAAGGTCACGCAGTTCGATATCCTCGATATATGAAAGTATCGATCACGGCTGAGATTATTAGGGAATATTTTCTATAAGCTTGTGAGAGATTTCGAAGGATTATAGTGAGAAGTAGCTATTATTAGTCTCTTTATCCACATAGTATATGGTACACTCCCCAGATAATTAATTAAAGGGTTCTTTGTTATCACAACCCCTGCCATACACCACCATTGACGAGCTGTAATCTTGATTTTCGATTTATGTAATATCATATTTCCGAATATCTTGGATATTTTTATCTTAACATTAATTAATTTTATCGATAAACAAGGACAAAGTTCCTTACTACAAGTGAATTTCTTAATTTCCTTTTCTAATCATTAAAGAATTTCATTATGTTTCTTTCTGACATATCTTGTAACCTATATTTCATACACTTCATAATGTTCATTTTATGTTTAATTCCTACTCAAAGATTTTTCATTTTGTATTATCTATGTAAGGTACATGTATTTTTTCATGCTTTCAAACATAACCTGCCTTTACCATAAAGTTAAATTTTTAACTATCCTGTCTTGGGGAATATTTTAATTTTTAATCGCCCTTTTTTCTGACTTAGGTTTTTTAAACCCAAAAAATATTTAACTTCTTTCCACTTTTTCATACTATTTCTTTTTTAAAATGTTAATTGACAAAGGGTTTGATGTAATAAGAGATTATTTAACCTCAATGTCGCCGGAAAAATAAGTTGTATTTATAGTTATAATTATTTTCATTTTTATGGCAGATTGCGGGCTATTGGTGTAGATGTAAATGTGTTTCTCGAAGAACCATTCGCATTTTAAGTGCTAACCGTGTACACAGGTGACCCAAAACGTCTTTCCTATTCCATCTCTTAAAAATTTTTCCTATGCTTCATCGTTATTGAGGAAAATCTTGAAGACATATAATATCGTAATCTGTGCTGTTATAAGAGCGCTCGGATTCCCTTTAATGCAGACGGGAAACAGAATCCATGAGGAAGTTAGTCCCACACACAGTAAGTGTGCAGTTTTTCTTTGCGGATATTAAATTTCACGTATGGAATAGAATAAGTTTAAAGCGCTCATGCTTATGAGACTATCCTGCTTAATACGTGGTTATCCCTCGATCTCGGTCCCTTAATGCTGTGAGTATGGTGAAAATACCGCTTAAGACGCTCTGCTATATATAGTGTTGCAACCTATAGCAACCGATAAACACGCTATAGCCAATCCTCCGCCTTACTCCATTGACCGAAATTTTTTTACGTTATCATACCCTAATTGTTATCCTTTAAAATTTCTTAGTTGTAGATAGAAAAACGATCAAAATTAAACAACAAAGGAACTCGTTCTCTTAATTAGAAAAACATACAATTCTCAAAATATATGACGATAAGGCTACTAGTATTGCACAACAAGAGTTCACAGACTCTCTAGATATCTATAGCTGTTGCAATTAAAGCGAACCAAAGAAATCCAGTCAAACCTTCACTCATAACTCACCCCTAAATTAAGACTTATGAGAGATAGCTTTTTTAGCGCCAAAAGTGGGTGACACCTGTTCCTTGAATGACACTTGAGATAATTAGACCCTTTGCTATACGGGGCAAATATGTCAACCCTTATCATTTCACCCCTTTAAATTCTATTTCTGATTGCGTGTTTTTTTAATCGCTGAAAGGGGGTGAAATCGTATCCTTGAATTACAGCTACCGATCTGACAAGGGAATCAACCCTTGTTTTATAACTGTGTTCTACCTTTCGGTAGGTTCATGTGCCCTACCATTCCCTATTCAATGCCCTCTACTTCAATTCCCGGTAACTTATCCCACCCCGTAATTCATCTAACAACTTGTATCTTTGTCTTCCCTTCTGTCTTTTCCCTAGCATTCTTCCCTCGATCGCTTTCTTCAACAATCCCTCTCCTCTCAATATTTGACCCACCCATTTCCTTTGTCTATTTCTACGCTCCTCCCCAACCATCTCTAGCACCTCCTCGTTCGTTTTTCTATCGACCAAGCTTACTTTCTCCATTCTACGCCACACCCAAATATCGAAATTTTTTCACATCCTCTTTTCTTAACGTCCACGTTTCACACCCGTACAACATTACACTGCACACCAAGGATTTTATAAATCACAAATTTCATGAGGAACTTAATTAGTATTAACAATTGCATTCATCTATTTCAATGATGATCAAAGAGAAAACTTGTGTATCGAAAATTGAAAGCTTCTTACTGTTATTACATTTATAAATTTTAAGCCACAATATTTTAATTTATTTAAATTTAATAACAACTTTTAATAGCACATTTTCACAGATGTTACAATGATGTGTACAATAAATCATTAGTAATAAATAGAAAAACAAAAGAATACTAATGCTAAATTAGTAATAATAGTAAAATATTGACTATTAACAGTACTATTATATTCTATTTTTGCAGTACTTAAGATATATATTTTTCCAGCAAAAAGAATTTACTGTATATTTTAAATGAGAGACCAGAAATAGTGTTAAGATTACTTACTTGTGTTTCAATTTCTCCTAGCTTAGTCATGCGATTAAGTGGAATTATCCTTCAGCAGGAAGATGATCTGGTTCAATAAATAGGACTTTGAACTCAGTTCGTGCAGACGGGGTAATATCCTGAATAAACTTTTTCAATAACATCTCAGCTGTTACTAGGAGCCTAATTGCACATTAGTGAAGTGCTTTTGTATTGCTCCTTTTTACCCTGATACAGCGACTTCCGGTTGCTCTGATCTAACCCTAGGGGTATTTTAAAGGATTCGCACGTAAGTGAGTGGATGCCCACTTAAGCGTTGATTACAGTTTGAAGTGCCATTAAAAGCTCAAGCGTTTCTTCTCGCTTTTAAAAGGTCAATTTTTCGCACGAATGCACTGCCCGTTGTAATTTCCGATGTAATAACGTGATAAAGTTCTATTCCTTTTCCATGTAATTCGTTTCAAACTTAATGCAATCATCCAGAATTACTCATACTTCAGTAGTTTTAACGCTACTCTTACTTATAAATAAGGGGAAATTCAATAAATACTTTCTTGTATTTGGAATATCGTTTTCGATTCAAAATTGGGAGATATTTGATAATATAAACGTAAATGTTCTACTTGTTCTTTAGTGTCTGCAAACAAACCCGTTTCCTTGACGACCGAGTCGATTGTTGAATCCGAGCTCAAGAATTAGCTCATAAAATATCTTGGGAATATGTAACCATTTTTAAAAGTAAAGATAAAAATGAACTTAAGGCTTCTCCAGTTTATTAAAATGTTATTTATCTCTGTTCCACATGCTTAAAGCTCGGAATTTAAGTATTTCTTCAATTTAACCTTTCTAAGATCGCTCATCTCATCTTAATTTTATCAAATTTTTTCTTGTTTGATTGCTGATTTCTAATATTATAACGATTGCTGATATGAGAAACTGTCGTCAGATAGTTGTAAAACCATCGTTGTTAAATTATTAGTATTGAAATTTCTAGTGAGCTCAATCCCTTAAATACTGTCATGAATAAAGTTTAAATGATTTATTACTGCCATGATATGGAATACGCCCTCTTAAGATATTTTGCCTCAGTGAGGAAAGCATGGGAACCTGCCTCAATCCACAACTTCCCTAAGAAGCCTCAGTTTCACTCCAGAGTCTATTGTACCTACCATAACCTACCTATTCTAGCAAATGCTGTAGTATGGTAGGTACTTGAGGTAGTGAATGAAACCTCGCGAAGTTTATTTCTATCCTAATGACCATGGTGTAGTAAGGAGTCAGAGTGGATTTTTCCTCGATATACTTTAGTATTTTTTCAATTAAACTTTTCTAAAACCACTCTTCTCGTCTTAATTTTATCGATTTTTCTTGTTTTTTTTAATCGATTTTTAATCTTCGAACGATTTTTAGTGTGCGAAACTGTCGCCAGAAAGTTGAACAACCATCGTAGTTCAATTATTTGTGTTTAAATTATTCGTAGCTAAATCCTGAAAAATCTCGGTCTAAATAGAATACATTCACTTCACATTACTGCAAAATCAGAATGCTTATAACGATGCAATATTCGAAACCGTAATTCTAATTCACATAGCGGATATCAATCTTTAGGAGAGTATTCATCGGTTGTGAATGACGAAGGCTTGTTTCCCCTGTAATCAAACCCTTTTTAGACTTTGCAGAAAAACCCTGGCTATGATAATGGAAATAACTCTTGGAGCGTGAATTTTCAAAATTCGGCCCCGGTCGCGCCACTTGGTTGGTTCCGAAAGAAAATTCAAGAGCCTTTCTTTCGCACCCGAATTCGGGTGATCTGATGAGAAATTATTGAACCGGAGATCGGATGTAGGCCTTAAAATAATGTAGAAAAACCAAGAGGGAATGGTCGAAAATATTGAGGAAAGGGCTTGTTCTACATAATTCCAGAGAATGCTCTAAAGAAAATTCTATTAGGAAACCCTAAAGCAAACATCCATTGAAAAAAGTTATCCATGCTTACAGAATCTTCGGGTATTAGGGTTTACATCATATTACAGCCAGATATAGTAGTCTTAATCTCAAAACCCAATGTAATATCAAACTTCACTTATCTGTAACTAGTCAAGAATTTATTTGCAAAATATATCACGTCCAAGCTTAATTAAAAGGAAAACAACATTTTGGGAGTATTATAATATATATACATATATGGTGTAGATGGTCAAAAGCAAAGAAAATGAGCAAAATTTGGAATATTAACGATTTAACTATCAAAATATAGTTGGTATCTAGGTAGTCATTCGATACGGTTCACATTTGCTCATAATAGAAGTATAAAGTTCAGAGAGAAATCAAATCATTTCACTCAGATTTCTCCACTGCTGTGGGATGATTTTCCATAGTAGAATAGACATTCAGCAAGATCTCTGGGGGTCAATACAAACTATCATGAAGACTTATAGATGAACAAGGAAAAGTTTCGTCTGAAATATTTGGGGAAATTGGAGAAAGAAATGCTAATATCACTTATTACCCCACCTTCCATTTTAGAAAAATATATCCTTTTTTGATTCTAAACATAAGAAACGAAGGTAAATTGAGTATTGTGAGTCTATATATATTTATACAGTATCATAATGACAAAATTTGTTACGAAGAATAACAAAAGAAACGGAGGTAATTGTAAAGAAGATTGTAAAGATTATCAAATGGGGGAGTCACATCGAAAATGTTACTACAAAGGCATATAGAAACCTTCACTTCGTAATGAGAAACCTAAAACGGAGTGGGAGGGGAGTTAAAGAAAGGGCGTATAAATCGTTAGTTAGGCCGATAGTCGAATATGCGACGAGTGTTTGGGACCCCCACGAAACGGGCCTAAGTAAGGAACTTGAAGGCGTGCAAAGGAAGGCGGCTAGATACGTAGTTGGAAAACACAAGAAGGATGAGAGTGTTAGCAAAATGCTAGATCAGCTAGGATGGGAATCGTTAGCGTCGAGAAGGAAAGCTTTTAGGTTAGCGGGAGTATTTAACGCGTGGAATTGTAAAGAGAATTGTAAAGATGCTTGGGCAGAACTACGGGAGAGATTCGAAAATCCAAGCTATATTGGACGCGGCGACCATAATTTAAAAATAAGAGAACGCGAGCAGAAAACAGATGTTGCAAAATATTCTTTTGTTAATAGAGGAATAAGAGAATGGAATGCTTTACCTGGAGAATTTCTCATTCCAATGCCAGAAAACGCAAAAAAATTTAAAGCTAAGTTAAGTTATATTAATATCTGAATTAGTATATTAGTAATAACAGCCGTTGCTGGATTGCAAATTAAACTTGTATTTTCTAAAATAATAATTATTTCTTTATTATGTAACATTCTTTTATGAGGTTTGTCTTTTATATTTCACATTGTTTGTATCTTTCATGTTTGTATATTTTATATATAGTACTAAATTGTGTGATGTACTGCCTTCGGGAGGTTTTGGGGGGTTTTCCTCTCGACTTGGGTGAATACCAGGCAGGATATTTTATATTTCCCTCCCCCCACAGGGAATGGCTACCACCTGGCCTCGTGCCTACTCGTAGTCTAACGTATAAATAAATAAATAAATAAAAGAAGCTTATATAATTACTTTCATGTATACAGCAATATCTTTGTGTAAACGAGGTAACAATGAATGCTAGAAATGGACTAGATCACTGATGAATTGGATAGATAACTAGGAATAGGATCCAGTTCGTTAACTGTAACGTAATTTGCAGATTAGAAATGAGGAAGACTGCTTAGCTGCAATCCACTTAAGACCGTGAGACCTTTCTGGGAGCGTGTCTCGATTAAACGAGAATAGATGTTGATTTCAAATAGAGACTTATCTTCTTGTAACTCTGACGGAAAACCTTCTGGCTTGTAAATATTTAGTCATCTTTTCCTTCGAATGTCAATATAATTTCAGTGTCTTTTAACTCTTAATATTTTAATTATCGACGCACTGTGGTTTAATCTTCTGCTGATTCTTTTGATTACTATGTTTGGTCGTTGTTTTCCACGGAGAATCAGGAAAGCTAACCGACATCAGATAGAAGGAAATATTGTGATATAGAACTTTAGAATGTGGTGTTGGCGAAAGAAAAGAAATTTGAACTCTACTGTTAATGAATAAGAGGTCGAAAAACTCTCCGTAAGCCGAGTACTTTAATGACGCGTCGATCTTCTTCCTTGAATATAGAAATGAAGAACCAGTAGATCAATGGCTTTCTGAGAATCACCCAATGCGCAATTAACGATAATACCGCTATCCTCAAGGGGTAAATGCATTGGGTTACTGAGAGTTCTTCGACCTCTAATGGGATATTGGTGTGAATAAATCCCCTGCCACACGCTAATACCGACTTCCTAGGATATATTTTAGTGTAAAAATATTTCAAGAAGTTTCTGATGTGTAAATTACAAAATAACCTGTAAAATCTATATTTGTCTCTTATCTTTTTTATTTTAAATGATAATTATGGTACTGGAAAGGAGAAATAACATTGCTAAAACTATGCTATATAATCGTAGCTTAAGCTGCAGCCACGTATGGCAAAAATTACCAAGACTATAGAAGACATAGGTCTGGATGAATTTTCTTCAAGCGCATCATTTGATTTTTATTCACCCGCAATAATGAAGTTACAACAATTCTCTGCCAAGCAACAAAATACTTGGTCCAATTCAATCAAGGATAACATTTGTCTGCAATTCACTCTAGTAACAATGAATTTATTAGTTACAGCAACGCTCTTCCAAGCAACGACATAATTTCTCTGTGTTGATCAAATACAACAATGAAACGCAAAAGTTTAACTTTTGCTTTCAATAATGCATATTAACAAAAACGTAGCCTTTAAACGGTTTGTCCATCGTCAAATAATTTCTCTTAACTAAGAAATCAATGAGACTGATGTAATGAATTATTGATACCGATAATATATAGAGCGCCTATGCATGTAAATAATCATTGCATCTGCTGTGAGGTTTCACGCATATGAAGCAGTGTTTTCTCATCTGAGTTTTATCCATCTGAAAGTTACACCTTCAGTATTTGAATCTCCTCTTTGTGATGTGGAATTTTCCTCAAGGCCGAGATAAATTTACACCAACTTCCAAAGGTTTCCACTCTCTTGCAGCTTTTGGCGCCGACGGGTGTCATTTGTTAATCAAATCTTCTATTACGCTCCAGGACCTCAAACCTGCATGCAGGAAACGGTTCCTTTTAGGATGAAGAAAAAGCAGTGCTAAAAGACTGGAGGCGGACTTCCCTACTTACATTTCCGTTCCCGAGGGCTAGGCAAACATAGATGGGAAATATCCATTGCTTTGGATGTCGAAGATTTGATTTAGTACAGGATGAATGAGTTTATCTTGATCAGGGATATGTATATTACTTAACGTAAGAGATCACGTAAATCATATGGCCCCATATATTACTTACGTGGAAATGGCGCGAGCTATTGTGACGTTTGCATAGAAATGGAAAGTTGGTGATAATTGATTTTTAAGACATTCAGCGTAGAGTAAAATTGATTTCTGATAGAACTATACAAACAGCGCGTATCGTTATCCCGTAATTAATACACGGTACCATGAGATTTACAAGGTCTCTTCATGGTATTTAACCAAGTATAGGAGAGAATTTTCTTTGCTAAAATCATATAAAATAGAAAAACACCCAACGCTTTAAATGTTAACTGTTGTAAAATAGAAAATATTCCATAAATCAGTATAACATTCTGTATTGGTGCTTTTAATAGTTGACAGCACATAACGGTAACGCAAAATTCTCATTTCAATGCCACCTGTCTTTAAATACGGGTAATTAAGTTGATCACACAGTGGTATAGAATCGAAAAAAGCTGGGTAAAATACGTAAACGATCTTTTTAGTTAGAATCCATCCTATAATTAATTCTACGTACAACTTATTTATATATTATTTCTAAACACCCGTTTTCGGTGACCAGCGCTTTCCTCCCTTCCTATTCCGTCAAAACATAGATGACAATTCAATTCAAAAAGAAAATTTCCTGTTTCCTACTAAATATAGACCAAAATATGAAAAATGCACCAATTCGCAGCCAATTCAAGCAGACAAGATGTCACAGTAAGAATGAATAACTCGGTCGCAATATTTTCTTCCTTCGCGAAAAGTAATGCTTTGCTATTTTTAGTCATCCTATTTTTTACCTTTCCTGGAGAAAGGACATCTAGCTGTTCAGAAGCTTTGACGTGTGTCCACTTGTATATACCTCGAGTTCGACTCATCCTTTCCCTGTCCTCTGCCATAGAAACTCTGGTCAGGAAAAATTAATAGGATTGAGACAGATTGCGTCTCTAAAGGTAGACGGGCAGATTTATGAAGGACTCTGATAGTTGTTTTGATTCTATATTGATAGTAAGAAGAAATGTCTTAAGGAAGTTTAATTTTGTGTTCGAAAATATGTTAAAAACTGTGGAGGAAATGAGTGACACTGATTATGGAATTCATAAGTTTAATGTCTATATATTTAAAGTGTTATTTTATCTAGATAAATTCATCAATTTTAAGATTTACACTAGGAAATTGCGGGCTCTGTAAAGAACATGTTCCTGCTACCTTTTTGATAAGTGGATTTTTAATTTGTCAATTGGTTCATGATTGAGGAAAATGTATATACAAATATTTATTATTTGAGTAGTGCTTAGAGAATCTCACATGGGCTTTAACCTGCCAAATAGTCAATTTAAATATTTATCTATAAAGAAGTAATGTATAATTAGTTAAAAGACCTGTTTTGATCATAAATATCTTTGGCAAATCCTGAAGATGATCATTATGACCGAAACCGGTCGTTTAAAACCTGGTTAAGACGCTTCTCAGAGGACAAAGTAAAACCGCGCCTTAAGCGGGATAGCGTTACCATGGCGTTGTTTAATGCTGGTTGCCATGCATTCTGTTTATTAAGAATGCCCTGATTTTCTCACTAAGAGACGGTTTTAGTTACTTAATTTTGGTTAATTTTCATTCTTCAATGAAACACTTTTAACCAAATAGACAATGAGGAAAGAATGGACTTAGAGGACGTCTCCGTAGTGCTCTTCCCTTGGGAAGATGGACTAGAGACAGACACTCTATTTGCTGTAATCCTATGCAAATTCGGGTGTCCGTATACAAGCAACTCTATTTGCAAATCCAATGGGAACAAATATTTCCTCTCCCTTTCTTAAATCTTGTATTTGAAAGAGAGCTAACAAAATACAGTAAAATCCAGTTGAGACGTTTTTTAGAGATCAAGCGAAAACAACGTCTTAAGCGGGAAGCAGAGCGTCTTAAGCGGTGTTTTTATCATGCCATTCGTGTTAAAGGGACCGCAATCAGGAGAAAATCGTGTCTTAAGCTAGTTAATGTCTGGTGAATGACTCTTCCAAAGTATGCCAAGGAAATCATTGTGTTAAATTACATCTTATTGTGATACATGGCTTTGCATTCTTTAGTATTTCTTTATTTTACTTGATGTTTTATTATACCATGTTATATTTTATCATCATCTTATTATTAATTAGGCTACGACTAAATCTGAAAGAATACAGAATATTCTAATGAATTTTCTTTCCTTCCAGGTAAATGCCGAATATACAGTCCTGAAGTCTGTTTTCTTGTTACTTGCATCTGTTCAATGGTGAGTTAATTTTATCCTTAAAGATTTTCCAACTTTCTTTCAGAGCTCATCGTAGATTCTTGAAAATTTAGTAGTCTTTTTCCTCCTTAGATGGAATCTTCTCGCATGTTATTAATTAAATATATTTATTCATAAATAAACATTGTGTTTGATGTATACGTGATGCGGGAATAGAATATACGTAGCATTTTCCGAGCTGTGAAGACTTATACGAAATTTCACGTATGGTGTTTGTCTAGAAGTGTACTTTGAGTTAAGGAGTGCCTAATTAGCGATATTTGACTGTGCTTAAATGTCTAATTAATTTTCTAATACATCTGGGTCGTTCGTTACCGGAATCAGGCCTTACCGCCAGGGCCGGCCTGACGATAAGAGCGAACCAAGTATCTTCAGGGCGGCATTATTTACTCGAAAAGATCCTCATTCTTATGAAAATTTTCTCATACTGTATTTATTTCACTTTAATTTTATATTAAATTCCGTAATTCCCCCTTGAATATTTCTGTATATTTTCTTATAATTTCAGTGAAATTACCAAAGTACATTTCGGATACTTTATCAATTAAGATAACCCTCATTTGCTTCAATTTATCCATTTAAACGCAAACTAAATTCATGCTACTGTTCCGTTTGCTTCCAAAACGAAAAGTCACTCCTATAAAAGCTATTCGGTCTATTTTTACAAGTCGATAAAGTGACATTCAGCTATTCTTTCTCTGTTTCCACGTAGTTTGGACATTTTGTCTGAGTTTACAACTTTGCAAGTCGATAGAATCCCTTGTAGAGTAGGAAGTTTTCCGATCGGCTATATCTATATCCCTAAAGGATAGACCAAGTTGTCCGTGAGGTTTACCCTGGCAAAACCCTAGGGAATTATGTCAAAAGAGAAAGGTCAGATGCATGGGTTCGTGTCCCAATAGAATCTTGCGTTCTTAAGCAGGCAATGACATAAGGTTAATGTAAGGTAATGATAAAATGTGAAAATAGCCCGTGAAAAATTGAAGTTCCATAATTTTTCTTGGATTAACTCAAAGAAAACTAATAGTAGAATTGACACTCTTCTTTGAATTTTGTTTCTATTGATGGTATCGTGAGTTAATTTGAATACTAATACGAATCATATTCGATATATTGAATATATTCACAACAAAAATCAGCAATTGAATTCGGTACCGTTCACAATCACCCTAGTCTGTTAAGATCAGTTGACTGAGGTATTGATGACCTATAGGTGACTGTTATGAAAATCTTCCTTTTTCAAGAATTTTCATTCATACACTTATGCCTGTAAGTTGTTTATTATCATTATTTTGATATTATAGTTGTAAACATTATTTTATTATTGTTATTGTCACTCAGTTGTTGTATGCCAACAATAGATCAACACGTTGTTGTTGTCAGGGTAATTATTTCTCTTTTTCATTTCTTGTCGTTTTATTTTTACTTCAAAGTTAACGGCTAAGTTTTAACTGTTAACTTCAAAATGTATTCAGATGTACATTTAGTTCTTTTAATAATTAACCTGTCTTTTATGGTGTAGACATAATTGTGTTGAACTCGGATTCGCCCTGGAAAGCTTCTTAGCCGGGTTTTACTGTAGATTCCCTCTTCGAGATATAATCCACGAAGAATTCTACGCCAAAAATAGATCAATACATATCTGATACCTCATCATCGTGTAGAATTTGGCAGAAATTACTCCACCCTTCCCATCATCACTTTCGAATACACTTCGAGGCCATCCTAATATCTCTTTCCAGAAGAAACAAAAGAAGAAAACTCTCTCCTTTCATTCGGTGTCCCTCAAATGAAGCTGTGGAACGCCAATCGACTCGGATCGAGGCAACAATGAGACAACAATGAAACCGCCTCCAGTTGGCTCTATCATTATCGAGGATTCCATTGTTGCCGTTTTATTAAAAGCCGTTGTTCGCATTCCCTTCGCTACTGTACGCCGCTCTCTCTGTTGAAAGCGCCGTTTTGCGCGACATCTTTAAATAGTTTCCCTCTCTCTCAGTGCTGCATTGGAATCCCTTTTGAGATTCCATGAAATGCACAATCGCTGCTTTGTAGCATTTAGGGAGAGACCAGAGAGCTAAACGGAGTATCTCGTCCTGTTTTATCAAACACGTTTCACTTATTTACTGTGCCAGGAATGTTCCCAAATTATTAGTATATGCGTTAAAATTTCAGAAGTTATCTTTTTGTATCAAGAATGCTAGATTTGTGAGGTGAATGTCAGAAGCGAAATTTTATGGAAGAAATATGAATATCATTCATAAATATATATATAAAAAGGGGGTATAGAATTGATTTCGTTCTTTGGAATTGTGATGAACGTATTATAATTGAATGAATGTTATTATAAATATATGTATTATAAGATGAATTTTATTTATTAGATTGATTTAACAATTTAAGGAGAGTTGAATAAACAGATTTATTTCTTTATTTTTAGCATAAATAAATCTGTTCATTAATATGAATATAATTAATTACTTAACTCGCCTTTGTCGTGAAATACCGCCAAAATACCACCTGCACCATCGAAAGTATAGCGCATTTCCAAATACTGCAACTTTCGCATTCTAGTCTTGTATAGTCTGAAATTAATATATTTAATTTCTCTGACTAAAATTACCGAAATTTTGATCAACTTTTCCCATTTATTTCAAAGATATTTAAAATATCGAGGGATAAACAAAAGAGAAAAATATCGGAATGACTGGAACTCGAAGCTAGGTCTCCCACTTTCCGTACAAGTAATCCAACCATTAAAATACCAACTCGGGATCAATTCAATCGGTTATTTATATAGCTTCCTAATCAAATAATTGACCGAAAGCAACAATGTAAGCACGAATCATAGAAATCATAAACAGACAGATGTAGGCAATAATGTAATGTCGAAACAAATTTTCTCTCAACACCAAGTTAAGCTTGATTATAATAGTTTCATTTTAGAGACAATGTAAAACGAAGGTAACTATAGAGATAATTTTCTGCTCGGCATTATTGTTCTTGGAAAAAATCCATTCTTGTGAGTTCTATCTCGATTAATCGTTGTTTGATTTCCAAATATCATCGAGTTCTTTGGTACGGATGAAAAGTTAGCTTCTTCTTCTATTTAGTAGCGAATTTTTCTTAATGGGATACCTCAAAAACGTTTGCAAGTGTATGAGTGAGTCGGATTCCTTATATATGTTTAAAACTTTACGTTTCAGTCATCTTTAATCTTGTTTATTTTTCTTTTTAGTCTCAAAATCGCTAGTTTTCCTCAACTACAGGAGTTGGCCAAGTTCCTCATTAAACTCTTAGCTCCCTCGAGGAGAATTTTAAGAAACTGTAAATATACGAATACTCAATGTAAGGCGTTTCGGTTAACATAATATTTGACATAAAGGATTCACTCGAGGTGGGAGGGATAACGGATATTAAGATTTAAAATCTCTCTGACATTGCCTTATCTTTAGGCCTACATGTTTGAGGAAAATTTGTGGATGAATTTAGAGAGGGAAATATTTCGAAACAAATCGTTGCTTGATATTCAAAATCTTTCATTCAAAGTCATTTAATTCAAATCAAGGTCAATTCTTTCAGACTTTCTCTTCCTTTCGACAATACGGTTATATATTCTTGTCGATTAAAGAATGATGATTTCCCTCCCATTTTCTCGCATTTATTAGTCAGTATCTCATTTGAAATTAATCTCACTAGTCCGAATCTACCATCAGGCACTCCAAATTCCAATACAATGAATGCCTCCCAGATATTTCACTCAAAGGGAATTCCATAGAGATTCATATAATCCTCTTCTCAAATATCAACGTCTCTTATTTATCACATTTTACATATTTTATTTATCATATAGTTGGGTTTACAGCTTTCTTATTTAAGTCAGATATAGTCTATAATATCCTATATTAATTTTATTAAAGGAAAATCATATTTTATCTAGAAAAGTTTTTTATTAATTCATTGCATCTAAATTTCTATAACCATATATGTAACTTCATATCTGACTTATTTCAATCATTTGGATCTTCCACTGCATATTCTAAAAGTTTGAAGGTAAAAGATCTAGTTTAAATATAAGTAGTATAATAATATAATAGTTTATATTCATATCTTTAAAAATTATATGTATTTAATAATATAACACTCTGTATAAATTTATTATATCAATCAAACCGCAAAAAGGAACATTTTGAAGCTTTCAGGCGAAAGATAACTTTTAAAAAATTAGTCAAACTAATTTTTCCCCGCATTTCAAAGGATTGTAAAAACTGTGGATGGGGTTATTATAACACCAAGAAATTTGGTATTATAATGACCCCACGCAGCTAATTAAGGAAGTTTTTGTCACAGCAAAGAGTTTGTGAGATATTTGAGGAGAATTAAATTTAAAAGAAAAAATATCTTTCGTTAATTACATATCCTTCTTTTTCACCGCTGTGATAATATGAAACCTATTTTAGACATGGGTTATACTGAATAGCTATATTAATTTTAGAAATTCGTTCTTGGAATTGGAAGTGTGATTCATACCTTAAAATTTTCCACTGACGGCATTCTGGCCAATGGAGGACAGCTAATGTAAACCATCACTTAACCCTCCTAAAAAGCTATGTTTATTCCAGGTAATTAATGATAGAGTCAAGGTTGAAACAGTCCTTGGGGCTGTGGGTAGAAGGAGAAAAAAGGAACTCGGCGGTCAATGTACTAAGAGATAAAGGTTCTCCAAGCGCCGAATAGCGGCGACCGTCTAAGGGCGATTCCCGGGAAACGGATAATCGTTTAGCGGTCCCAGTTCTTCAGAATCCCGATGTACATTTCGGAAACAATGCTTCCATCTTCATCATTGGACCCCCCATTGGACCGCTAAACGATTATCCATTTCCCGGGAATCGCCCTTAGACGGTCGCCGCTATTCGGCGCTTGGAGAACCTTTATCTCTTAGATATTTTGTGGGTTTAAAATAAGGCGTAATTGACCTAGATTCATTATCCAGGTTTCGTTTACATAATTTGAAAGATTTTCGAGAAAATGTTTTAGTAGAATCAGAGAATAGTAATATTTTTCTGTCCAGTTTTCACTCCGTTGCAACGAAAATAATGTAATTTTCTTATGACATTATTCTTATTTCTTATACCTGTCTTACCGCTTCTAAGGTTTATTTTCTCTCCAACCATTTTAATTTCCACCTCTGAAATATAGCCTCATTATTTCTGTCATTTTTAGATTGCACTAAATTTTTAACGTAAAATCTGCTTATAGTTTCTTGCAAGTAGTTGTTACGCAAGTTTTTTAAACTTACATTAATTACAAGTAAGTATAATGTGACTTTTTTGGAACCGAAAATCGGAAAGGAATAAATAACAGTTTTTGATTTCGGTTCGAACTATACCCGAAGCCCGAACTCGAAGATTAACTCAATCACCTTGCCCAAGCCCGTGCAGATCTCTAAACACATGATGAAAGACTAAGAACCAGGCGAAGTAGTCCGTCTGGAGTCGGACACCTTAACATTTTGACTAAGAATAACAAAAGTTAAGAATATTTCATATTCTAAGCATGAGACTACTTTAAAAGGCAATAACACAAATCTCAGGTAAATTGTTTCTCTAGAAAGTGAGTATTTGGTATGTAATCTAAGTTTGAAAAAACAAACTCTCTGGATTATTTCAAATTGTTAGAAGAATGTAGTACAGTGAAGGATATGAAATAAACATTATAGGTTGTTACTGAAAAAAACACTGTTGAGTTTCAATTTTTTCTGTTCGAGTTCGATTTTCACTCCGACTAAAACAACGGTTTTTTCGGTTTGATTCCGTATCGATTCCCTGAGTGTATCTCAGTGATAACAGTTCTCAAAATAATAGTTGATTGAGATAAAAACTTTCCCATACAAACGGCAAAGAACGATATAAAAAGCATAACTAATATGTCATGTTCTTATCATAGTAAACTTAGTAACGGCCAAAATACATTGAGAAATGCGAATTTTCAAAATATCCCATATCCATATCATAAAACCATATTCAAGCAAGACCAAACCCCTTCTTTACATTAATACTCGCAATTTCTTCTTTTTCTTCTCTTTTAACTGTGTTCGACGCTTTTCACTTGTTTATTCACCGTCTGTTTATCTTCTCAACAATTGTTGACGTTAGCAACTGCCTCCGGATCTTAAATTGGCCGTCACCATCTCGTGAATCTTCCTCATCAAGATTTCAGTGGAATATCCCACAGCAGTAGTAGAAAATCAATTTATTAGTCTGGAATCTATTTCGCGGCGCAGTGAAGCAAATATCACGCTTGAGATACGCCTGTTTATAGGCCAATATATCTGCGATTGTTCGCGTGTCGACATCACTTCCGGTCACTTGGCCTAGCACTGATGAGAGCAATAAATAGATGAATCGTCCCATTTCCAATGAATGAAAATTTCTGTAATGTATTTTGTATTGTGACCCACTTCGATTATTTGATGTGAAGGATGGGATTCCGTGAATTACGGTCCTGAACTAAGTGTTTCATTACTTCAATGATAGACTACAGTTCCTGGAGGAGGATTTTAAACGATGAATTCATCTACAATTCCACTTTTAAAATGCCAAAATGCCACAAACTGTCTGCTTAATAACTTGTATAATTCAACCATCATAATACAAGAGAAAGATGGGTTAATATGAAATGTATCTGGAAGGACAGCCGACATTTCATGGAAAGGATAGCATTAGTAAAATTTAGAAATAGAAGTATTATTAATGGTTTGAAATCGTGCTTTCTGAATAAATATTCCAATATTCAACGATTTTCAAAAACATTGAAAATTTTTCCTACGAAATGATTTCCAAGTAAACAATGTGAACAGAGGCGAAATTGTCCTGGCAACCAAATCAACAAACACTATCCTCATCGATGTTTTGTCTGGAAGCTATAAATCAAATTGACAAGGGATATAATGGTAGAAATTTACAGAAGAAAAAATTCGGTTCTTCTTTCATGTACAATTTGTAAAACCACACTTTTATTGGAGAAAGATTATTAATATTTTTGATTATTCAAACGGATCAGATGTACGAAATAATAGCTGCAGAATTTCTATTGATCAAGTTTAGTTCCGTCAGTTTCCAGGAGAATTCTCTAGGATAGCAATAATTCTGAATAGTAAATTTTAACATTAACCAATTTATGTAAAAAAAATCGAATCCGATTTAGAACATACGGTATATATAGATTATAAATAAATAATTAACTAAATATAATAGATTATACGGTAAAATATCATAAATTACTATATAGTAAAAATACATACATGGACCTGATAGACACAAACACAGCTCCTCTGAATCAACTAATACTAATGAATAAACCGTATTCCATTCTAGTGTTCAACTCATAATGACATGAACTAGACAAAAACTTTTCCCCAGAACAAGATATGATCAGTTGCGTTTCTAAGAGCAAGCGGCAGCGTCGCTGTTCTCTTTTTCGTCCGCAGGCGTGGTTGTTTGCGCTTGCATGCAAATGAGGTACACTCCCTTTGACTCTATACCCTGAGGGGCCTTTGGAAGACCCTTGTTTCGGAGGCAAAGGACGTTTCCGACCCACCTCTAGTCGCGTGGGAGTCTCTTTCACACCTCTTCCTCATTAACTACAAACAGAATGGAAAACTTTCCTTTATATTCCTCATCGGAAATGGCCTTTTTGCCATTCATTACATATGATCTTTAATTTGGAGTTCTAAATTCACTGTTTAAAATATCCAAATGAGAGAAAATGAGAGTTTTTAAGACTGCAGTAAGAGTTTAAAGCAGAAATCCGCGAAGTGGTCTATGGTTGTACGAGAAGTGAAAAGTTGTGACTTGTTTGGGACTCGAACCCACTTTCCATGTGGGTATTATAACTACTGAACTACCATGCCACGACATCCTCACTTCTGAAATCGGGAGCTTTTATGAGCCAGAGAGTAGTGATCCACATAGTGGCACCAACCACCCCCAGAGGTCCTCATTGAGGCAACCAACCAAACAAGGCGATATTTAAGAGAATCCTCTCTAGGAATTTACACAAATGATGGAAGTAAATTCAAACTTTGCACATGAAATTAATGAAGTAGAATAGTGATTTGGCTTGGTAGTTCAGTTGTTAGAATACCTCTCAGGAAAGTGGGATAAATAGGTTCGAGTCCCAGTCGAGTCACTATTTTTCACTTCTCGTACAACCTTTGGTTAGTCGCACAACTTCATGTGTTACGCTTGAGTTTAATTCTACCATTTGATCCATGGTTATTAGTACTTGTTAATTCCCCGTTAAATGTAACGGAACTACATTCAACTTATTGTGAAGGTATATGTCGATATCATATATTTTATTAGGCAGCTAAAACAATATTGTGTTTGTTTCTCGCCGTATAAATCTTTTCGACGGCAAGATTTTACAAGTTTCTGAGGGCGACAACATCTGTTATTTGAAATTATACTCATAAAGTCCAATCTTAAACAATTTCAAACCAGTGATAATTAAATAGAATCAGGTTACAAGAGTTCGATGTAAGTTCGGGAAATTCTTTAAGTGATCGATGTTAATGAAAGCTTGGAAACTTGGGTATTAAGGGGATTTATAGAGATTTACTATTTCTCTTTCACCTGCAAAAGTGACACATTTAAAGCCACTGAGTGTATAATACTGAGTGCTCTGTCCTGTCATTTCTATTACCGTGCATATCATGGCAGAAATTCTGTGGAAATATAGCGTAATTCAATCAGGAATTAATGTCGACTTCGACATAAAATATTACTTACTAGTAAATGTCATAGAAAGTTGAAATTTGTAACCTTAGCGCAATATTACACTTACTATCAGCGCAACGTATGTTTCAGAGAATGTTTCAAACTTGTATGATCCTTTTATTAAAAATCTTTAAAATTCCGCCACAATTTAATTTGAGTGAAAACATACAGCACAAATAAGAGGTTTTATTCAATATTATTCTTCATATTTCTCTATTATTATTAATGTTTTCATTCTATTCATCTTTCCCTGTAATAGAAAAGACTTTAACCCCCTTATCATTAATTCTGTATGTATCAAAATAATATAATCTTATGGCAACATCCAGGAGCTCTGACCCTATAATCACCTTGGTCTTCAAGGATGCAGATAGTTGAAAACACAAGTTTTGATTATTTAATAAAACATTTCGAAAGACTATTAAATTCATGTGTAAATTAAAATACAAATCCTCGTAGAGGTTATAAAACGTACTTTGCATAAATAAACTGAGTATAGGGAGGCGTAACCTAGTGAAAGGCCATAGTATGTAATGGGAATAACACTCTTCTCATGCTTTCACACTAAATGTATTTAATGGCAAATGTTTCGCCGGATGATACTAGCTCGCTGGCGAAAATTGTCGCATTAAATGCATTTACTGTGGAAGTTTACGAAGCGTTCTATTCTCGTTAATTGCATGAATATATTATGGACGCTATTTTCAGCGGCCTGGAGTATTAGTAGCATGAAAACTGCTAACCTTTTCTCCATGTTCCAAGAGTTAATTATGTTTCAGTTGAAATAAATGGATTGATATACATATGTAAATATACGGACAAACAGCCAGAGAGAAAAACTTTGGAAATTTAATTAATAATGTATCAAGAATTAATATTTGTTCTACTTATTTGGAGAATTAATTGGTCGCGTTGTTGGAGCTTCATTATTAATTGTTAGCTGATATTAATTATTAACTCAGTCATAGGATTCTTTGTTGAAAAGTACACAGCTTTGTTTTTATCTACAATGAATTTTGACCTGATTTTTGATTTGTGAACAATCACCTCAGTTATTATTTTCATTGGTTCAAAGGGATTTTAATTTTTTCATGAGGATGAAAATTAACATATTGCGGACTTACTTTTTAGATATGGAACTTTTCAATATCTAAACTTAAAATAAATACTTGGTTAGTTCCATAAAATCATGCGTGAATATGTTTTTGTGAAGATCACAATTATATATATTTTTTAAGTATCTAGAGGAAGGAACTTGTCTATAAACTTCAGCAACCAATTTTGAACTGATTTTTTCCCTTCAAATTAAATTATTTTCTAACTTAACGCAAACATATTTCAGCTTTCACCGCTTTTGATTTTTATCGTTTTTCTTGAGTTGAATCTGAGATTAGCAAAAATACGATACCATACAATATAACAAAAATGACATTTTTTTATACTGAGTTAACATCGAGGCAAACTAATCTCTGTATAAACAGGACTTAGAGCACGTAAAGAACAGATAAGCAAAACGGGGGCACAAAAAAGTTCCCGAAATAAAGCTTTATCATGTCTTGGGCAATCCAGAACTACAATAAAAACTAACTCAATTGTCGCGCAGCATTGTTGCAAGTATCCAACAATGAAATGTCTCACCAACCATCGCGTGGATCAATGAGATCTAACAAGCTAGAGTAATACCGAACGATTGTTGCTCATACGATTGTTGTATAACAATGAAAAGACTCGACTAATTCTCACGCGCAATAATGACATGCAGCAAGCACAACAAAACTGACCGATCATGTAGCGCGGCATTGTTGTGAGCATAAAAAGGAAATGTGTCGCCTAACCCTCGCGCCCAACAATAAGATGCAACAAGCTACACAAATACGAACAATATTGACGCCTATTTTTATGTGTATAACAACGAAAAGTCTCGCCTAACCCTAGCGTACAAGAACGAAATACAACAATAGCCTTCTCTGAACTACAATGAGCTGACATTTTTGTACCCCCTGCGTGTAACGTAACATGAAATAACTTAGCGTGAAACACCGTCAAATTTACGGGGTCACAAAACCCGAAATTCCTTAAGTCTTCGTCATCCGCGCACCCATCCTTTTCATTTCAACTTTTTCCATCTTCGCCCCATTCAATCCCTGCCATTTTATCATTTCCAGATGTACAGATTTCATTCCACTATACTTGTCGCCTACGCATCAACTTCTCTCAACGTGGTCGTCCAAAAGAAAGGAAGGGCAGTGATCGCCAGAGGCCTTCCTCGTAATATAGATGGTGCCATCTGATGAAAAGGAGCGTAAAAGGGAAATAGGCTGTTACTTTCTCAAGGTGTTTCTTGTTGTCAGGGGAACTGGAGTTAGAAGCGGAGGAATCTGCGTTTGCCTTCCGCGCTACGGATGGTTGTCATAGCGACGCATTGTTGAATGGATGTATTGTTCGTGCGTTTCTTGTTTACATAGCTTGATTAATGGACTATTTTTTACACGGAGGAAGGCGTCATAGTGTGGAAATCCATTATAACGAGGGAAAAAAGACAGATAATTTCTTTTTCCACTGTTTTTCACTACTGGTTTTAGGGAGTGATCACCATCATCAGGTGACAAAACCTTTTTCCTTATATATATGCAGATTGTATTTACAGTTCTCCACCAATGCCTTCCCGTCAAATTCTTCCTTTCCTCTCTTTGTAATCTGTATGGATGTGATTGCGAAAAGTTTTTTGTCACTTATAATACTTTAATATATTTCTATAATTGACCAACATTCTCCGTTTATTCTTGTAGAAAAATGAATTATATCGGATTCAGCAATCGCCTTGATCGTCAAAGAGACTATGATTACGACCACAATATTCTACAGAATTTCCCTCTGTTTCTTCAATTCTTAGGGACAATATTTCTGATTTTATTTTGTCAAATAAGCAAAACCTGAAAACGAGCTTTATGTCTTTTTCTTATGAGTGTATTTTCAAGCTCCCTAGAGTCGAACCCAGGATACCTTTGTAATAGCAATGACAGATTCTCATAGCGAATGAGATATCTTCATAAACATTGTGATGTTATAGTAATTTCTTAAGAGGAAGTGTAATAAATTATTTTTCGGATTTATTTCTCTTAGTATTTCTAATGGGTGGTGATTTTGTTTACACTACTAATCCTGTGTATAGATTCCGCAATTTCTAGTTGGGATAATTATTCTTCCAGACCTAAAAGAGAGGAACTTTAGCGCAAAGGTAGAGTGTATATCAGAGATGTAACATTTGCGTTTTTTATACAGGTAATTATGTGTATAGATGATATAAACGTTGTAAATTGATGTGTTTATGGCCTATAATTTATATGAATTTTTACACGAAGATGTTCCATTTTAGAGCCGAAGTGCTTCTTCCTTATTTTTCTTTCTTAATCAAGTTAAACCGGGCATTCCGAATCAATGGATCATTTAATTTGACTAATTTTTCATTTATCTCTATTTGATGAAGCCAGTAAAAATTTTGATGACCTATATCACAAATTCAATTTGGGTCATCTCTATTTCAGAGGCCATAGAACGATCCTTATTTAACGCCAGGATTACTTTTTCATTCTTCGATAATATCGTGAAGTTATTGGGTTTCACCTTTTGTCGTTAAAAAACATTTATTAGCCATTTGTTTATGAGGTCTAAACTCTTAATTCTCATAAACTCTTAATTCTCATTGAGGAGGTTCAAAAATATCCTGGGATTGATTATTAGCGCTTTTACAAGGCTATAAAATCTTTTGAAAATATAATTAAATTAAGTTGTCGTGCAGCATTGTTCTAACTGTCCAATAATGACAAGGCTCACGTAGCACACTCGGGCAACAATGAAAATTAACAATAGGTTTCGCTTGGAGATAATTAAGATTCATCCGGAAAATGCTCTTCATAGATCAGTAGTTACTTTATTATACAGTGAAATCTTGATTATCCGTGGATGGGTTATCATTTTTCGTACTATCTATGTTTTTTTTACATTCTGTTCAATATTTTCAGTTTATTTAATAAACTCAAACACAAAATACATTTTCATATTATATACAAAAATGTATTTCGACATTCTAACACAAGCACTCAAGCATACTATTACAAGCAGCAACCAGCAAGCCAAACAGATCTTTTCATTAGCTAGATGACGGAGATAAAGTTCTCGTTTAGAATCGCCTAATGAAAATATATCAATCAACTGTACATACTATTTTTATTTTGAGGTCATTGTAGAGTATGATGAAACGTAATGACTTTATCACGAAGATATTTCAAGTTAAGCAGATTTAGTGAAATAGAATGAGCTATATTAGGAAATATAAAGAAGTGCCTAAAAACAATATTAAATAGAAAATTAAATTTTCAGTAGTTCACTCATTGAATCTTTATCATGAAATCCCATGGCTATCTTTGAAGGTTTTACTTTACATTTTATTCAGAAGCAATCTTTTTACCGCATTATTAGTCACAGATCCGATTGCGTGTTCAGTTCCCTTCATTTGTATTTTTCCGTGATTATTTCTCAAAATCGCTGGTAAATTTAGCGATTCGAATCCCGATTATTTTACATCCGGCTCAAACCAATCTGATTGCGGTCATTGCTGGAAGATTATCTTTGGAAAAATATACGAAATGTGAAATTTCAAAAATTAAAAAAGCGGAAGAGACGGCAAGTGATTTCGGTTATAACTTTCCCGTATTAATAAACCGTGAGAAAAAAGGAATTAAATTCCCAGTGGGAAAATATAAAGGAAAAAGCTTCATCGAAAAAATCTGGAATTCATCAATTCGTCCAAAAATTAGCATAAGTAAAGAGTACATGTATTATGCGTTAAATGAGGACAGATTCCATTGTGTCGATTCCAACTTGTGTCGAGTTTGTGTCACTTCACTTAGTGTCGAATATTTTCTTTGTTTTAAAGGATAATTTGGCATGAATAAACCCATTATTTGGCGGTTGGAGATTATATTGAATGATTTTACAGCTAATTCTCAAATCTGGACGTAATCACATTTTGTAATGTTTCTCTGTTCAAACGATCTCTTATCCAGCTTTTAAAAACATTAAAAATTAACTCAATCTTGATTTTATCTAAGAATATGTAAAGGCGAAATCATAATCAAAATAAATTACGTAATCTTTTACTTTTAACTTTAACTTTATGTAAACTAGTACAGTAAAAGTAATATATTAATACATGTTTCTCAAACACCGTACTTTTTCGAGCGTTTCTAAGATTTGTTTATTGCTTGTACGAGGACCTTTCAGAAAGTTTGGGGAATTACGCTCTACCGCATCTGGGATTGTTTAGAGCTTAATCAAAGCAGAGAGGTATTGTTGGGCAACATTGTTGCAAATATCTAACAATGAAAATTCTCGAAAGAACGACGTAACAATGGAAGAAAAGACGTAACAATAGCTTTCTGCAAAAGACAATGAACGTCTTGCGGGAGTTGTTTTAACGCCATGCCTAATTCAGTCACTGCTAATTAAAATTAATTGTCAGATAATAAGGTGATCATCTAATCTCTTTCGTGTATGCAAGGAAACGGTTGTTGTGGCAACCAAACGTCCGCTGAAAACAATGTCAAAATCCATGGCATCTCTGATATCATAATAATGATTTTTAATTGATTCAATTTAAACCAGATGATATATTTTTCAAAAGATTATTTACTGGGAAGAAAAGGTACAGGATGAGATGCCACTAGTTTCTTTACAAGTCAATATAATCCTAAGGAAATGAATGCCATATTTTTAAGTGATCATATGTCCTTCATTTCCTTCCCATAAGGTCCTTCCTGTAAGTTATTTCATTCAGAACTATTAATCTCTCAATTTTCCCCTTTAATTTTAATCAGCAAACTTTTTGCTAGCCCAAAATTTATCCATGATCGAAAATATTACATTACTTTCTTCGTAGATATATTGAAATAACTTATCTTACTTATACCAAGCGGCGGCTCACGGGGTAAAAATGTAAATATATGTGTCATCATTTGACATGCACATGCAGTAGCCTACTTAACCAGCCTCTTTGTTGAATTATACCCTAATTTCCATCCAAATGGCCGAGTGGTAAGAGTGTCTGGTTCTGTTTCCAAAGTTTAATCCAAAGAGTTTCCGAAGTTAAACATCAGTGGTTCAAATCCTATTCACGGCGAATTTTCTTCTGAAAAATTTAGTTTTCCGGTTCTGTGACGTCGTTGACCAAGATGGCTGCCGCCCACCTCCGCTCTTATGGTTATTTCTATATTAATATTTATCTTATCCAACCCCACTTCACTGGTGAATCAGTAAACCTAATCATGTTTCTCTTGCCTTATTTGCTGCCTCGTATTAGAGATATGATTAGCGTGTTTGTTAAAGACTTATTTTTTATCGAGTTCTCTATTCTCACAGGTCTTAAATCGCTATTCCACCGGGGAATATCTCCTTGTAAGATCGAAAATTCCTTTATTTTATTTTCTTCGTAAATATTTTGAAGTAATTTATCATAGTTTCCTCTAAGTTCCCTTTATAAACAATAGATAGAAATATTTAGTTATCTTTTCTATCTTATGAAAATAACAATCGTTTAAGAATCTAATGAAAGACTAATTAGATAGCCCTATAAATTGACCTTTAAAGAGGAATACGAAGGATATACGAATGATTATAATTCAAAATCAATGATTTTTTATTTAAAGAGAGACACAAAAAAACATGTCATAACCACAATTTCCCTAGCCCTCGGCGATGGAAATTAGCATTCTAATTCCTAAACGACCGAAACCAGCAATGTTTGTATGCCTGTCATTAATTTGCCATTACTTCTTTGACCTAATGTCTTATGAGGTTCCTGGAGGCTTGATATATCTAAGATGTTATGCATAGATTTCCTCACCTCAGCTAGCTAAATTACGAAAGAATATTGGGGACTTAATATTCTGCACACAAATAGATTAGAATAAGCTGTAAACAACAGGAAGAGTGAGTCTAATGAACTGCATTACTGCAAAAATGCCTGAAATTTCGCATAATGAGCGTTTAAGAATGAATAATGGATGAAAACTTGAATAATGGTCATGGTATTTTCATTAGGTTATCATGAAAGTTAAAGAGGATAGCTCATTACAAGACGATTTTCTGGAGGAATTAGACTTGCAGCGTTTGCGATAGAATTTGAACATGCCTCAATGGGGCCAACCATAAAATTTTATAAGACATCCCGAAATGGGGAGATAGAGAAATGAAATGGATGAAATTCTTTCATATATAGGACTTGTCCTTGGAGTGAAAGTAGGCGGAGAGCTTTCAGCAGGAACTAATTTAAACTCGGAAGTCCCTCAAGGAGCCTATCTCGGTCCTCTTTACTTTTCAATATCTTTATAAGATTTGCGAATTATGATAAAATCGTGATATATATTTGCAAAGTTTAAATTGTTCTCCATCACGGAAATATTCTCTTAAATGAATATTTAAAGTCCATACAATGAGTGCAATAGACATTATTCTATATAAGATGAAGCTCAGGGTTCAGTTTCATTCAATTATTGATTTTCTGTGAGAATTGATGAAACATTTTCATGTAAAAATTTCAGCAATGTTATATTTTGCTAAAGAAAATTTGTGAGAATTACTTCGTATAACTAAGAGGAAAGATGGAACCTTAAATGTATACTGTGGAAATTAAGAATCAAATTTTGTTTATATGATTTTTTTAAGTTTACCTCTACATCAAATAGAATTATAGCTAGTATGTATTGCTAATAATTAATGGGAAAAAATTAACTAATCGAACAACCCTACGACTACCTTCTTTCATTTTCACCGAGTCTCATTATGGAATTCAGATATTTAGGAATTTGCCAAAATTTAGCAATGTTTCTGCAATTTTTTTAGATGGTGAGAAAGATACGTTAGCAATAAAAGCTTGTTCGTTGTTGCTCACAGTCTATCAAAATATAGCATGTTATAGCAATAAGAAATGAATAGATTGTGAAAAAGAATTTAAGAAGTAATAATAAAATGTATCACTACTTACTGCAATAGTAATGGTTAAATTTTAAAACAAAAGAGTTAAATGCAGCTACTCAGTGAAATAGAATATCGGATTTTAGAATATATTCATGAGGAATTCAAATTTAAAGATTTACAAATTAAATATTTAGTCACTACTAAGGAAATTTATTTTATCATGAAAAATATCATTAAGACATTTCACACTCTGACGTTTCTGACCTCAGTCATGAACCTACTTTATTCAACTCAATAAATAATCGTTATTTTTATAGTAAAGAAGTCAGTAAAATGTTATCTTTTTGCAAGTATGTAGATTCCCCTACCTTACTCCGCTAGGCAGCTAGTAGGATGTCAATGTATATCTCACCCACTCTTAGAAAATCAAGCAGCTTTGCTATCACTCAGCATAAATTTGAATAGAGAAGTCAAAGAAATTCCAGGATGAAAAACTTACATTAGATATCACTTCATAGGATTCATAAAGAAAATTCACAAAAATATTACTCTGTAAATAAAATTGTGACCGTAGATTTCCTTAGTAAGGCTGATACGTGGAAAAACACCCATAAGACTCTTACTTGCTGTGAATGGCATAGGGAAATATAACTGTGCATTCACTTTTGTCCTACCTTTAATAAGGAGATCTACAACAGAAAAGCCAGCCAAATTAAGTTATCCTACTTCATGAGAGAGGAAAATCATAACTAGGTTATGTAGGATTTGCAGACCTTTTTCAGATGGGAAAGAATGGATAAAAAAGGTGAACAAAAGGAACTTATTACTTGGCGAAATGGGACCGCTGTCACAAGAAAGATCCTTTGAAACAAAGGAATTATTCTTCTTTTCTAAATTAAAGATAAGGGATGCTCTGCTTCCTTAGATCTTCCTGTCTTGTGAATGCTTAAAAAGGTCATTCTTCTCTGACACACACACCCTTCATCTCAAAAGTGAATGAACTATTATCAGATTGTGGATGTTATACTTGAAATAATTCACATGAATGTTTATTCAAGGTATACCATGTATCATTAGGCGACTGGTTGGATAGTTTCCAAATACAATAAAGATCAAATCTAACTTAATATAGCAATAATTATTGAAACTTTTTTATTTTATCTCATGTTTCAATATTTACCGTCGGTAATTATATCTGTCGAAAATCAAACTAAACCGAATAAAGTTTATTTTAGAGCGGAAAATTTTGAAAAATTTTTTCCTACGCAAGAATTGTTTCTTTTTAAAGATAAATCTTTATATGTATCTAATCAAACATATAAGTAATGATCATTCAACATTAATTATTTATGATTTTTTGATGAATCTCTTTATTGTGGCTTGTACACTGCATTTTGGCGAAATAATAGACTTTTTAATTTTTAATAGAATTTAAAATTTCCGTGAAAATTTTTCCCTCTTTTATTTCGCTCTTTCGAACAATTGTTTTGCCATTATCAAACTAAAGTCACACCTATTGAGGTTTCCTTGTCAGTTATAAATCTTAATGAATTATAGTCAGACAACTATCTTCAACATATTCCGGTGTAAAAAGTATGTACCTTGATATCGGTTTGATGATAGAAATATAAATATTTAAAAATAGAAAATACCCTTAAGCTGAGGTTGATAATGTATCCTGCCGTTTAATCAATGCTTGCGACTACATTTAGTTTCGAATGGACGATGAATTAATTTCAACCATCAGACATATAAATAGGAGGAATAGTTTTAAATTTAAATTCAGAAAGCTTTTAGGGATGTATAATTTATCGCTAATATAATTAAAAGTAATACAGTTTCCACAGTTGTTTATTAGCGACAGACCATAGGTTTCTACCGATTTTACGGCTAATAATTAAAATCAGATCCATTAAAAACTACATTTAGCAGAAATTGTCGCTCAAAAGTAGGGATCCGTTAGACCGACACCCAAACTGAGTGTCGATAAAACGGCAGGACACATTTTAAATATCATCTTAAAGTCATTTCCTATTTAATTCTACCAAATTCGATAAGGCAATATCATTTCCTGAGGTCAATGTCGGGGAAGTGACCCATTTTTACAAATTGACACACAAAAAAGGCCGACCAGAAAGTCACGTGCAGCCAATGAAACGACCCGCATATTTTTAGCCGGAGGTCACTCATCCTCTGCCCATTCACAGAAAAAAAGAAACTCGGGATTGGTATAATAAACAGGGGGGCGATCATTATTGAGCGAACCGGAAATTTATCATGTCCCTGGCATATTCAAAATCGAAATTCTTCGATATTAAAAAAAAGGACTCATTGCAGCCGTGCATTTTTTCAATCAAAAAGGGCGTCACATGTCGGGGTTGATATTAATGCTGATCACTCATGCACGTATTGAAACAGGAATCGCTGCATTAATCATCCATAGCCAATGGGTGACCTTTTTTTTTAATACATCAAAGTCGACTCCTTTTCATCGAATCCGTGCAATTTTTGATGATAAAGCGTCATTCACGATCCTGAATATCAATCCGTTTTTTTACTTATCCAATTACGTTTTTACCTGATGTTTCATTTTGTTTAAATAGGCTTACGAAATTTTCGAATGTACATCCGATAGGGTGAGCTTTCATTCCGGTGCGAATTAATTACGACTTGAATCCAGGAATTGTTTAAATGAAGTCTCTATGGCGATGAAACTGTATTTGGGGATTCCTTTGATAGATATTATTGGGGAAATGGATAGTGTTACTATTCATTATTTCTGCTGCCATATCTTGATGAATTTTACTTTTCAAAAGCCTTTTTAGGTACATGACAGTAAAATGTAGCTTTTTCAAATTTTGTTTCAGTCTTGTTCATGGCTTTGAGAACGGCATATGTAGATATATGTACATATGTAGATGTAGAAAAATCATGATTGTAATGCACATGTATTTTTCCGCGTTTTATCAGTTTGGAATGATGTCCTAATTAAATTCAAGTAAAAATTTGATTATCTTCTCAGTCATTTTGCAATTTTTCCACCGATGCAACAAGATCCACAAAATTAAAACTCATAAATTTTAGATTTCGAAAAAAATTATGATTTACTATGAAGAATACAACATTGTCAAACACTAACGTTAAACCCTAACCAGAAAAATCCGATTGTATTCAGGTTCTTTTTGGACATCATGGGAACAATACCTCACTCCTCATCTACCCTCCAAAGATTTCGTTTGTTAATTTAAGAATTAGTTTACTTGAACCCAGGAACCTGGTATTAGACTAGCACACAAGACATTCCGCTATCTAGGTCAACAAGATAAAGGAATGAATTCAAAATGATCGACAGTTTTTTTGTGGAGGGACAAGATAATGATAAAGAAATGTGTATTTTTTATCTCTTTTCGAAAGTTTTCCACATTAATATCGTGTGGAAATAGTTTTCCATTGTTATTCAGATGTAAGAATTTTAACCTTTGAACATTAAATTTCACGAAGTTATTCACCCGAAAGGAAAAACCTCAAATGAAATCAACGCTCGGGTATTTGACCTCAATAATTTTTAAGTTATCTAACCTGAAAATTGCTTTAAATTAGCCGTAATTCCGTGCTGTGATTTTATTCTATCTATCACAAAGTGTGCTATTTTGACTTCCCTCTCATCTTTAAACCTGACACAAGTGCATTACCAACCCACAAGCTCCTCTCTCTAAGATATAATCTAAGCACGCACTCGATTAACAAGCATCTCACGCGTGTCTCCTCTCGTCAAAAGGGTGAATTGAACAAGGTGATGCGTCTAATGCCACGCCCCTTTTCGTGCATATCAATAGGGTGCACTCACATGAACGCCCTTTTGGAATCCCGTGCAGATTCCTTTGGAAACCCGTGCATTTAATCATTCCGATGCATTCCGTGTCGTGGAATTGAAATTAATAATAGGGAAGCAGTGCAGATGCTGCGGCGATATTTTCACCCAGGGTCGGTTAAAGACGGTGATTAAGTGAAGAAGCCGTCACAGGGTGTACATGTGAATTGGGGCGGTAAAAGATTGAATACTAGGAATAGATTAGGGCTCTGAAATGGTTGATTTATGTCGACAATTATGTAGAGTCAACAATGGCGATCGAAATCAATAATGAGAATCATAGTCAACAATTAACATTGGTGTCTATGATAATTATCGAAATCACACTGACGATTGAAACCAACAATGAAAACTGTGATTGGAATTGTGGTTGCTGTGATTCTTGAGTATCAAACAAGCGTATCCATGGGAAATTAAGACCTGAAATAAGAAAATTAAATTAATCATTATATTAAAAATCAAATTAAAATGATTAACCTAATAAAAAGTTAACGTGAGCTCCAAAATGGTGATTTTAGTCCGCGATGCTGTAGAATCAATAATAGTTATCGACATTTTACGATGAAAATCAGAATCTACAAAGAATATGATAATTTTTGAAATGAACAGTTAAAATTGAAATCAACAATAGTAGTTTAATCTACCCTTGAAATCAATAATGGATATTAAAATCGAGGTTATCAGCTACTGATCTGTAGTCATAAGTTTGCATTAGCGTATGCTGAGTTGTGAGTCTATATCAGTTTGTTTCTTTAAATGTAGAGAAATATTTTTATGAGGGATTTTGCACGTAAGATGATTTTCTTTTAGCAAGTAAGAGTCCTTAAGAGCAATCAAGTCCTTACTTGGCGCGAATAATAACGGTAAAATTCTGATGATACAAGTTATATAAATTAACTTGCTATATAATGTGACGTTGAATGTTACACGGGATGTATGGATGTTAAAATTATATAAATGTCGAGCTGAAATTATAATCATTTCAATTGAAATTGCTTAAAATAAGAAAACACAAAGAATAGCACCAATGTCGTTATAAAATTGTCATCCCTTACCGATTAATCTGATTCATCATTCTTTCATTTATACAATGTCCTTAAATATCCTCAAAGAATATCCCACTGTTTCTCATGAAACAGCTTCTTTCTAGTCTTTTCCCATCCTCTATTTCATTCATAATTTCAGAATAAGAATTCCATTCCATCTCTCCATCCACGTCTTCCAACTTGGCATCTCCCTATTGTTGTCATCTACTCTAGTTCCACCTCCAGCCGCGCTTGTTCTCACGGCGCTATCGCATTTGGCTGTTTTCGGGCGTGTGGGCGGAAGGATATTTGTTCGCCTGGAGGAACATTTCACGCCTACATGCAATGCATTCCTATCAAGGCTGACTACCGAATCGTTTTTATTCGTAAGGAACGAATTTCATAATCCACGTATTTTCTAAAAGCTAAAAGGAAAGGCGTTGTAGAGGATAAGGATAAGTGAAGGAGCCTCCTCCAGAAATAGGACGTATAAGATTGAATTTTGGTAATAAATTAAAGAGCAGAAATGGTGACTCAAGTCGATACTGGCGTTAGATCAACAATGGAGATCGAAATCAACAATGGCAATCAGAGTCAACAATAACCAATACCAATGTTGATATAAGCAGTATTTATTGAAAATAAAATAAACAATAAATTACCAATAAATGAACGAACAACATTATACCAATGAATGAAATAGTGGCAATACTGGTATCAACAATGATTAATGAAAAAAAAGAAAACAAAAATCAACAAAGTCGAGAATGACAATCGGAGTCAACAATTCAAACAATTATCAACCAATAATCATAAAAACAAACAGTGAATACTTAAATCGATATTAGCTGCTGAAATTAACAGTGATACTGGTGATCAACGATATAATTAAAATTGAGGCATCAACGCACAAATCTAGAATATTAAGCGTGTTGAGTCAGTGTATTACTGGAAAGTTAATGATTAAATGAAATAATCATTAGATCAAAAATAGGCGATTTAAGTCAGTGATGCTGTAGAAATGCTGCAGAATTTTTGAAAAATGATCTGTTTCGTAAATAATGCTCTACCAACGCAGATTTTTCCGCGCTTTAAGCGTGTAGCGGAGCGTCTTAAGTATCTTTACCATGTGAGTCGTGCGAAAGGGACCTTGAGATAATTTACTATAATAGCTAATTTCCACTCCATGTGTCGGATTAATGCATGATATCTATGTTGTTCTATTATGTATACTTACTAGGGTATAGTATTTATCATATTGGTTTAATCGTATACAATCACCATAAATGCTGTATTTTGAAGTGAATGATGTTTCCTTTACATCAGAGAAATACTACTGCGTGCGATAGACAGTTATGGCTAGAAATGAGATGACAAAAGTCAGTGTATGTCCATTATAGTAGGATTACGTGCCGCCGTATGGCGTATAACAAACTCATCCCGTTGCCTTGGTTACGCACAGATTTCGTCCAAAGGAGTGTCTTCACATAAAAGACAGTTCGTCCGCTAGTTTCGCCGGAGAGAAAGGACACTGTTGAATGAGGACAAACTGAGCTAGACTAGGATGGTATTATGATGTGGAATTCTCCTATTCAAAAAGCGGCGATAGGCAACTTGCTATGGACAGGTTTCATAACCGAGTAGGTTTGAATCTGAAGTCGATCGGCTTCCATATGAAAAGCATGTAAAGATAAAAACTCCTGCCGGCTCTGTTTATTTTACGAAATCATATTAGAAACCTCCAGAAAAATTCTGGAAGGAAATGGAATTGTGTTCCGAGTATTAAGGGATATTTAGTTAGGTAAAATAATTATATTCTCTTCCATAAAGGAAATAAGAGTTCGAGAATTACATTATTAAATATATGACTGTATACATTATTAATATGTAATATAATACGGCATAGATAATTCTAGTATGTATATAAATTTGTATTTAGAAAGTAAGCTTCACGTAAATATGTATGACTTATAATTGATTTAGGATTGAATTACTATATAACCGTTGCTACGTGTCAGCTATGTTGGAATATTGTTGTATTTATTGTGATATTGTTGCGATATTTGTTTCATTATAACTTATTGTTGTACGTATATGATATATCCAACCGCTTTTCGAAATAAATCAAAACATTAAGAATATTAAACCGCAGAAGCTGAAACATTAAGCGTCCCTTGGAAAATAAAGGCATTCTTACGGGGGGAATTCAGGATTCCATATCCTTGTAAGGCATCATGGGAAGGATAACCTGTCAGTCCCGCTGAATGAAAGGATGTTCCAAAAACGAGGAAATCGTGGGAAAAAGGAAGCTTTAGAGCTCAAAGGTTGAGATAGGAAAATATATGTAAAGTTGTGATAGGAGTTATCTTGAATTTCTAGATTTGATAAACTTCTATGAATAAAGCATGAGATATGAAATATGAATGGGAAGATGTTAAATCTCTTGCAGACCTTTTTGTACTATAGCCAGAGCTCTAAAATTATTAGAAAGAAAGCTGCGAAGGTAAATTGTGTACTAAGAAGATAAAAACTAAAGTTAAATCGAGAATTAACCCTCCGTCAGAAGCGCTTCATTTATCTGCGTCGCTAACGGTCGCTAAGTAACGATTTTCCGTGAAACTAATGAAGTGGTAAACAAACCGGATCTTCATCCTATAAATCAATTGTGGTATATGGAAGTAAATAATCTTATGATAGTAAAATATAATTATGAAAAAATATTAGCAATACTATGAATATATATTTATATTTAATAAATATTTATTTTATAATATATTATTTAATATATATTAAATATCTATTATAAAATATAAATATTTAATAAATAAAAGAAAAAATAAAATGTAGTCAAATAAACAGGTAAGAATGACAACGCAGTGTTTTGATGTTGTTCGTCATGAGTATTATCGTGGATGAAATATTCTATTCAGTTGTGTTCCTCTAGATTAGAACTGTAATCCACAGCATCTTATGTTTACTAACTTCAAGAGAAAACTTTCATTTGCTAAGGACGGCAATCAATTTGCTATGTCGTTACCTAGGAGACGTTCACAAATAAGCACGCCAAAGCTTACACTGGAGTCTCCAGATAAGTTTGCTCAGGGAAGGTAAATATATTAAAGCACTATGCTACCTTTGAAAGAAAGGTATTTCTAGTTACTAATTGCTTTAAGCTTTTAGAGGATATTATTTTTCATCTCTCTCGTTTCATTTTTAGTTGTTTTCTGAGTTGAGGATTAGGAATATATGCTGTAGTCTTCCTTTACCATCCTTGTGTTAGTAAACGACATGAAAATTCTCTCATAATAAATACACATGAAGTTCATTTTGATCGATTGCAGGCTTTCATTCTTTGGCGGAATTAAATGAGAAGTAATAATTCTACTAAATCAAGACAAGTGTCAGAAAAGGAAATTGGATAAAAATTCTCATTACAGATGATGGAAAAGATTCCACACTTTTGCGAGCATTAATACCCCTGTTTCCATGACGATAAAGGTGATTGTTGAACTCGTATTTCGTAAGAATATATGGAAAAGATAATCTCATGTGAAATTCATGGGGTAGACATTGCATGGTGAAAAAAGTATTAGTAAGCATTGGAAATCGAAATTCAGCAGGATATTTTTAGAAATAATGTCATCTTAATCTGTAGATGGATTAATATTGTATGTACGTTATCAAAAATGAAGTAATAAGTGTTTCCGTTCTTTATTTTCCCGCCTAGATAATTTCTAAGGCAACAATGAAAACAAACGATAAACTTCTAGTAAAAAAGTAAACAAATAGTATTCACATATATTTTTTGTTGAAGATATTGATCAACTTTAAAAGGGATATAATAGTATAAATATTCGGAAGGAAACAATTCTGATTGTCTATCAGTTACCGTGTAAAAAACTGCACTTAAAGATTGGTTATTTTTATCGATGATTATTCAAAAGAATCAGATGTATGTAATAACAGTTGTAAATTTATTATAAATTAAATTTAGTTCCGTAATTTTTTGACTGTGAAGTTCTCAACTGTATGTAAACATATTAGTTGATATAACTAGTCCTCAAGGATACCTTTAATGTTTCATTTTCCCAATCTGAAAGCGACCCATATTTACGAGCGGCGCTGTGTTTAATCTTAGACATTAAACAACGCGATGAGGCAACCATAGAGTCGCATCACGTCAAATTACCTGCGCTCCCTAAACAATATTATTTTCCCGTCCTAAGTAGTTAACCAAGTAGGCCCTTGGAGATTTATTAGTCTTCCATTACTACCAAGGCCAAATTGCTTCTTTTTGGGAAATTCGTATTCTTCTCAAATAAAAGGAACTGAATGCGAAAGTTAATAAGGTTTGATGAGTCGGGAATTGGTAAGGAAATCTTCATTAGAAGTCCACTTCTTAACAGCTTTTTTAACTCAATTAAGCAGTGTTAATGGGATTTGAAGAAAATTATGACGCCATGGAGGACGCAGTGGAAGTTTATTGAATGTGAAGTGATGATATTATGAAAATTATATGCGCGAGATGAGATAAACTCTATTTCGCGAATTTAGGTCGAATTTTTTTATGGATCTTCAAACCATAGTGTTGGCTGGTTATTAAATTAAACTACGCCATTCAAAACAGGTGCCCTGAAAGTATCCAAGGTTCATGAGAGAATGTATGAATGACTTATGGACTAAAATACTTGTTCTACGATGATCTTCTTTGATTATATTTCGCAAAAAAAATTGCACTCTGATAAAATACCAACCATATAGAAACTAATGTTTGCCTTATATTAAAAACACTGAAGGAATGAATGAGGAAAATCATCAGCTCTGATTCAGCTTGTGACACAGTTTCATTCAGCTGTACCGAAACCGGTAGATTTATGAAATACCTATGTAAACATGCAAATATGAATTTTATTCCTATTTTTAAGTGAGTAATTATATTAGTATGCCTCAGATAAGCCTATTTTACCTTCTAATTATAAAACTTAAGAGGATAAGTAGCTATTGAAAATCCATCCATCATCCAGGGCAATGGTTGTTTACAGATAGAAAAATCAGAAACATTATGCACACAGCAAAAACTTTCTAATTTTAAGTACATATCACGCTTGTATTTCAACGTTTTATACCCTTCAACGTCTACCACACGCTAATCTGTGTAGGTAATACGAAGTTTGAGCAAGCCTTACATGGCAGCTTCCATTACACCGTTAAATTTTCTACGACTTCAGCAACGGTCTCATAAAATCCAAAAGGAAAATCTAACCCTAGGCGAGACAATATTCAGGATACACCGTTCCAGTTTAAATATCCTAATTAGAAACCACTGGGAAACTTCAATATGTGCATTTAGCATTCAGTTAACAGCATATGGAGAGCATGTAGAGATATTTTGGAGTACAGTTAATGTATGATGCGACTGACTGGAAGTATTTTTCGATACAAGCAAAATAGGTCAATGGGATGCACTTTGGCTGATATCGAACCCGCTAAAAGGCTGGGCGGGCACTGATATATTTAAAATTAAACAATAGGCATTTTTTCATGAAAAAGATCAACTGAGAGAAAATAAGAATAAACATGGGTGGTCTGAAAAGTTTCCGACATTTCGCAATTTCTCGACATGTTTTCTGAAAATTTTCTGAAGATTTCTGAAAAAATCTGGGGTCGGAAACTTTTCAGACCACCTCGTATTGAGTATTCTGCATGTTTTTATCGAATACTTGAATTCGCGACTCAATTTTCGCGATCGATACTTTCGAGTGAATTCGCAAATTCGCGAATTTCACGAATGCTATTATCGCTCAGTAGTATTTTAGTTAAAGACTTCTGATCTTGTTCGGTAAACCATTTTATGCTAACTCCAAATAACCAGTTATTAGTATAAGGTATGAATACAGACAGGTCTAGGATAATTCGCAGCCATCGTTTTTCCGTGAATATTATATGTTATCATCCACAGAAATATCTTGTTCCATATAGAATTCATCCAATTCCCAATACAGATATCGAATAAAGATTTCCTACAAAACAGGAAATTTATTTTCCGGGAATAAGTGTAGATATATCTTCCACGTGAGAGAGGGAATGCGATTTTCATGGTAGGAACGTTAAACTTACGGATCGAGAAATATGATGCAAAATCAACATTGTTTGTGTATTCAGGTATGCCCTACAGATATTTATTCAACTGGAATTGGAGAGATCTTCTGTAGTTCACCTGTTTTGGCTCCATTTCGCTCGAAAACATCTTTGATATTCTCTTAACTTATGAACAGAATAAAGATATATGAAAGGAACAGAAAAGGCAGATAATCGAACTTAAGAATCTTATGAAGTTATCTTTGTTTTCTTTATGGTATTCACTTACTTTCATAATGCAAATAAACGCGTATAAGACGCAGAATCCCGCTTAATAAGTTTTTATCACGGTCCCTTTCATACGAAACACATTGTATGGTTACCGCTTAAGACGCGGATTTTTCCCCTTCCAAGATGGCCTGAACCACTATAGTCAATCGTTTGCCACATTCGATAGACCAATAAATTTGAACATTACCTGTGAAGCCATCATCTCACTTTTTCTTGTTCTTTGTGAGTCTCTTCTTTTGGATGACTAATTTTGTGAGAATAAAATGAACATATCGTGAAGCAGAGTAACCTTTTCCCAACTCCGGAGCCGATACGAACTCTGAGATAGAATTCTTCTCTTTTTCTCATGGCAGAAAGTAGTAGATTGAAGCCGCTTTACAGTATTCAAACTTCGTAAATATATCAAAAGGAAACAGAAAGGGAGTGTTTCGCGTTGAGCGCAGTCAGATCGTGATGCCCTCTCACCATTTCAGTTAATAAATCTTTTTCCTTCCTTCATTGTCTATCTGGTGAAAACTGCATGATTTTAGAGTGAAAAATGGTTAAAATTAAGTGACTAAGACGTTCTCCTTGTGTTTAAAGCATACTATTCTTAAAAAGTATGATATATAAGCGATCAGCAATATGTAACAACCCGGTTATAACGCTTAAATTGCCGTTTTCGCTGCCGGTCCCCGAAAAGCGTCTTAACCAGGTTTTACTGAAGATAATATGAATAATTAAACAGGGAAATGTAAACATGTACGTATAAATGGGTAAAAGTTATAAGTATAAGGTATAAGGTATAGTATAGTGAAAATCATGAAAAATAAGTTACTAAAAAGCAGAAAATTATGAAAAATATTAGTTACTAAAAGTTTTTCAAGAATGATCTGCAAAAAGCAAACCATTCTTGAAAAATATGATGTAATGCAACCAGAATAACACAACCCAGTTATAACGCTATCCGGCTTGAAAAGTCATTTTCCCTTGATCCCCGAAAAACGTCTTAAACAGGATTAGCTGTAGATCGTACCGGACATAAAATAACTTTCTTTGATTAGTTTTTATCATTATATTTCGTATTCATTGACTTTTACTTATCTGGAAGAACTTCCTTTCATACAAACCCAATAATCAGCTTTTCGATAAATTAAACTTGACCTGGATTCAGAAGATATGAGAAGATCTATTATTCATCTCTGAGACGTCTTTGTCATTTCCCCGACGAATCTTATTGATTTCCCCATGGATTAATCAAAAGGAAGGTTCCCTTGGATAATCGCTACATCTATGGTGAAAAGAAGGAAACTTCTCGTTTCATAAGGGATAGAAGTTGATCTCCAGAAAATCCGTGGGTTTTTTCCTGATATCCGGAATGTATGAGCTGAGGAAGTGGAATTCCTAAGGGAAAAATCCCGGCCTATTTGACGGTAGTTGGCTCCACTAGACTGTGCTCTCTTATAGAGGGAGAAGTAGTTTCATTTGTTGAAAGAAACTATTCAATAAACTCACGAAAACTTTAGGGAACGATGGAATAAGAACCGAGCTGTAACCTTGAGAAGATAGGAAATATTCAAAGTTTGGTTGTATTCGCTTAAGAAATTGCATTCATCTGATTATCCATGGGAAGTATATACAGCAAAACCCGGTTAAGAAGTTTTTCAGGGCACCTTTATAAGCGGAGTAACCTTTAAACCTACAATTTTGAATATTAAGAATGACAACACATTCACAAACAGACCCAACTACACAATGCACTTACAAAATATAATGTCACAATTTTTCAGTTCATAAAGCACTCTTAATCAACGAAACAAAAAATAAAATGATAATAATAAAAAACAAGGATAATAAAAACTTAATGTGTAGATTTTATAACTTATGAGCTTCTTTTTGAAAATTCTTAACATTTTTTAGCATCGGAATAAGAAGTTCTCCAATTAAGTCATTACATTTTCTTCAAACTTGTGGTGTTGTTTCACTGCAAACGATCATGGAAAAACCCTCAATAACTAATACTTCCATAACATTAGCTGTTAATAACTATGTGATCGAAATTAAAAAAAAATCAAAAATATTGAACTTAAATTCGATTATATTCTCATTTTATCTCATTTCCTCTGCTAGTATACTAATTTGTAGAGAGCAAAACCAGGACAATATCGAAACTTTCCTTAAAACTCAGTCTGAGAAATTTTCAACACTTCATAAGTGATAACAGCGTCACAAATTTTGCAAAAACGAGCATTTTTATGATTCATCTCATTCACTTGTATAGTAGCAAGAAGTGTCAACTGCAAGGGATGGTGCAAGGGGTATTGCCAAAACTTTAAGATAACCAGGGCAACTTGGTACACGTGTAGGTCCGTCCAATGACACCTAAGTCAGGTGGGCGGTCCAATCCTCCAGATTTCCCTAATGGACTTAGAGGACGTCTCCGTAGTGCTCTTCCCTTGGGAAGATGGACTAGAGACAGACACTCTATTTGTAGTGATCCTATGCAAATTCGGGTGTCCGTATACAAGCAACTCTAGTTGCAAAGGGAACAAATATTCCCTCCCTTTTTCTTAAAGCGTATGTTTGAAAGAGAGCTTAAAAATGCGTTGAGACCCTTTTCAGAGATAAAGCGAAAACCGCGTCTTAAGCGGGACAGCTTTATAACCGGGTTATGTAATGCTGTTGACTTACGAAATATTTTTCGAGAATGGTCAGCTTTTCGCACAAAGAGAGCATCTTATTCACTTAATTTAGCCATTTTTTCAATCTACGATGAAACAGATTTTACCACATAGAAGGTTATGGAAGAATAACTATTTTTAACTGCAGTAGTGAGAGGGTATCGCATCACGATCTCTCCAAGGCTACGCATACAGAACACTGCACTTCCTTTCTAGTTTATTCTGTATGTTTTTCAACTTGATATTGCGACAAAAAAAACATCGCAAAGCGATTTTTTAATCCAACCAGCTGCTTTGATCGTGAGACAAAAGTGATGAAGAAGATGCCACTCTATCTCAGAAGTCGCATCAGCTCCCACAGTGGTGTATAATTTGTTCCAATTCGAAATATCTTCATTTTAATCTCACAAAATTATTCACTCCAAACAAGAAATTCACAAGGAATCCTTTCAGAGACAAGGCGATGCGTTAGAGGACGACACGGATGATGTAAAAAAAATTGCCCTATCGAATGAGGCGTACGATTGGCTGAAACGGGTTTCAGTGAATCTGGGAACTGGAAAAAATCCGCGTCTTAAGCGGTATTTATACCATATGTTTCGGGGGAAAGGGATCGGGACCGTGATGAAACCGCATATTAAACAGGAGCGTCTTAAACGGGTTTTATTTTCTGAAGACAGTAAGCAACAAACACAAATCATTGAAATTCCACCAAACTTCCTGTCTTGAATCTCGTATCCCCAGTGTGCGGACAATCCTCAACGGACAGATTTTCAGCAAACCCGTGTCCCCCAGACCTACTCCAGCACAGTTTTCAATCGCTTAAAACCCTGAGTTGCAGTTTCCTCGACTCGTGGCGTAGAAAACCGCGGGAAAGAAGTAAAAATTTGAAAATAAAAGGAAATAGAACATGTCAATCCTGTCATGGATACGTCATTCCACTGGAATAAAGCATCGCTTAGCGACGGAGCGCGATTCATTTAATGGCGAAGGAAAAAAGCAGATGAAGTTGTTGTTGAAGAGAAATTGTGGTTTTTTTTAAGGCGTGCACTGCGATATTTACGGTCTGAAAGATTAAAAAAGCCATCTCAGTGCGGGAAAATCAATGAGGAAAGCTCCTGCGATTTTAATTCACCGAAATGTTGCGCGAAAGTAGGTTCTCTCGTGACGTAGGAACGAAAACACCATTCCATTTCATCAGTGAGTAATCTATCTCCAAGTAGGTTAATACGTGCTTAAATCATACGTTTAGGACCATTTTCATTACCACTCCAAATGGGGGATTGCCACCTACAAAATACGTGTTTCATTCCTAGCGTACTTCCCTTTAGTACTTGTCTTTTTTGTTTTGTTAAAATATGGACGCTCAAATTACAAGGTTGCGGCAAATATTAAAAAAGCTTGAAAATATATTACTTTTGATTTTATATACAATTTTTTTTGGAATTTATAATTACTTATTTTAAAAAATAATAGCAGGCAGAGGTTCGATATAGGTCTAGAGCGCAGATAGTACATAAAAATTATGCTCTCTGGATTAGGGATGAAATGAAAAAAAATTACATATCCGACGTATCCAACCAAACATGGGATGCTTTTAGCAAATAGTTACTATTCTTTATATGTGTAGTACTAAAGCCGTCGGTGACCTATATCGAATTTAAGCATAATTTTCCTTCCAAAATTTTAAGAATTCCATAAGAATTTTAATCATCAGGTGAAAGAATATTTGAATTCTTTTTATTGTTACTACATACCAAATTTACTTATGAAAATCAGAGTTATCTCATAATAACAATAATAATAATGATAATACATCATCTTTATTGTGGAGAGAGATTTAGACAAGGTTGTCTCTTCTCCCATCTAAACCTTATCTTGAAGGTAAATGTCGAAACTGTGGATGAAGACTTCCAAATTCTTCAGGAACCTGTAAACGTTAAGGAAATCGATTGTAATGCACTTCAAAGTATATTGAGCGATCGCTCAGTTTGGGAAAACCCTGAATCTGGAGGATCCAAATGATATTTTGAAATAAGTCTAAAAAGGAGAGGTTCTCAGTTTGAATTGCGATTTTGAGACCTATTTAGCGCAATAGAGAATTGAATATAAAAAATAACCGTCTTTGACCTAGATGTCTCTATTGGTTCGTGTGATATGGTTGTTTAAATATACCTTCAAAAGTAGCAGATTAGATAACTGCTTCGGGGTATTAATTTACTGCAGAATGACTGGCTCTTAAAACACTTAAAAATTACTACTAAATATTTTATGAATATGTTGAGTAGATATACTAGATTGATATTGAGGAGCAATATTTCCTTTAATGAATTTCTCATCGTATTTAACGTCTCATTTTATAGAATTTCATTGGTTTTTTGAGGGTCTCTTTCATACAGAATTCTATCGAGTTCATAACGAATTGACCTCCATGTGGAGCACGGGCAGCAAAAACAAGGGCCACTGATCACCAAAGCGAATCGTACACCAATTTTATCCGATCGATTAGTCGAATGGGACGAGTCCGCGAACAATAGATCGTCATAATATGAAGAGAAGTTAGATTGGGCCGCATCTGTCCAAGTTATCAGAATCGTCGGAATTGGAATACAATTGTATTCCCGAAAGGTCACCATCACGTGAGGACGGGTTCCATTCGTTTTTCCCCATGGCAATCAAAAGTTGTTTGAGTTATGCGGAGGGGTTAGTTACTCGGAATCTTGTTGATCTTTACTAGACAACTCGTTGTATGATCGGCACGGCTATATATTATCAACAACTGCATCAGCACGCTACATATCCACAATAGATTGTAAGTTGGCCGATCCGGAAGAACAAGTCATCCAACACACTTGTGGGTGGACCTGATAATTTATCTGGGAGAAAGCACGAATAATTAGGGAAATCGGATAATCCTAACTATCACTTTTAATTCCCATAACGTTCATATTTTAAGAAAATAAAAAACCTATTGTAATTTTTGCACTAAATCAGTAACTATCTTCGATTGTTTTATCAATTCCTTAAGAGTTTCTTCAATCGACCGCGGATCTTTTTATCATTGATCATGTTATCTTGGTCACATTCCCAATGCTGAATAGAAAAGGTCTTTTATAAATCCTAGTTGTTATTGATCACGAAAATACTTTTGTGTTTTTTGCGTTTGAGGCTATTTTAATGACCACGGGTATACGATTATCTACGAGGAGCAAAATATCATGCACCGATACTTCTATTAGCTTAATAGAAAAGAATCATCATTTAGGTGAAACATTTTTCCTTCTATTGTTTCTTATCAGTTACTCTTTCCTACTGAGGGTAATGGAAGGAACTTGCCCATTAGTTATTATACATGCATAATATCGGAGGTTTACTCGTGATCTGCTCTTTGATTCAGACGTGCTCTAACTTAGTTGGAATGTTTCAAGTTTCTCATAGTTCTACTATTATGTTGTCGAAGTTTCTGGTGTGGTTACTTGGAGAATATCTGTTACTTTGTTGAGGAGTATTGATTACTATGAAATTAGGAGAAGCTTCTCGAATCGTTCGAAAGCAAAAACATGCTACATAATCCCTCCCCTAAATATTTTATGTATGTTCATGTTTTTATTTTCTTACGGAAAGAAATTTCCAAAGTATTAAGATTAAAAAATTAAGAAATTTTCCTTATCAACACGAATTAATTGTACATTCATCTAATCATATATGGAGTATTCCATTGAGGTTGAAGAATTTAAGCAGGGTAATAGGACATTTCTCCGCCACTAACGTTTAGGAATCATATTTTTTTTAAGAATGATCCGCTTTTCACTTAAAGACTGATTCGCTATAATAATAATGACGGCTTACTTAATAATGGCGAATTTTAGTGATTCAAAGACCAATCTTACTGTTAACCACACACAACACATAGACGAACACATACGATCATTTCTTAACCGGTATTCGAACCCAGGATCTCGGTGTTGGAGCGTTATCATGGTAACCGAGGAAGATATCAGATACTTTAAAATGAGGAATTTTTTATTAATCGCTTAAAGTATTATTATCTGATAGTAATTTAAGGTTCTTTTACATAATCTTATATTTCCTGTGTTTAAAATAAAATTTTCTCTACCCATAAATGAGTTTTTAGCGACTGAAAGGTACTTTGATTCTACCATGAGTTCTATATGAGACTGTATTCATTGGTGAAACGGTCAATCACAAAAACTTATTACAAAACGATGGTGGAGTATTCTCTTACACCCTGTATCTGCTAGATTGAGCCTCATCTATCTCAGAAACAAATGAATTCAGCTCGTAAGGCTTCTATCCCTTTCATTATCAGGATAGCCGCTGTGATATGGTCTCCCGTTGATTCCTTGTGATCGGTGAAGCGTCTAACGAAATGACTCGAATATCTCTCTCTTGATTAAAAGGGGAAATCGCAATTTAAGTTTCCAGAGATACAGCTAATTTGATACGCAGGAAAGTTAGAGGGATGGCGAGATAGCATTCGTAAGATTATGAAAGGGAATGTTGAAGGAATAAATATTTTCGACTGTTTGGAGTTTTTCTTTATAGAGACGTCTTGGAAACAAAGATGTTCATATTAATAATGGTCTCTAAGCTATTGGATGTATACTGTAGAAGTATTTAATACTTAATGCGAAATGTTTCTTCTAAAAAGTTAAGATAGATTTTTAGGGGGGAATGCGTTTTAATTCTGTTCTTTATGAATGTTTTTTGAACTAATTGAATATATTGTAAACAATTTATATATTCAATAAGAAACGGACAATATTTTATCGTTGAATGTAGAAATTTGCAAGTATTTTTGTTAAAATATTCTTGTACTTTTTAATAATAAATTAATGACGAACTGCCTTGTTGACATGGCTACCTGTTGTCATGGTGATAATAAATAAATAAATAATAATAATGACAGTAATTAAAGTTCTTCCCCAAGTATATCTTAGTTCAAATATCTTGTTTACTATACTAGCTTGAAATGAGCATTTTACTAGGATTTTATAATAATTATCATATTTTATTAACAAAGTTATGTGGTGCTGAAAAATTGAGTCCGTCCCCATGTTTTCATTCATTCTTCCCATTCGACTTGGTTTCAATTGAAAGTGAACTCGTTGCCAGTTATTAAGTGGAAGCTGCAGTTTCTATTTGAAGTAAACAAGCAATTATCAGAAGTTGATCGGAGCTCAAATTTTGGCATGGATTCCTAGAAAGTGCACAGAAATAAAGAAACTTAGCAAATATTTCCCGGAGACCAGTCACAAAATTGAAAATTTTTCTGAAAAATTTGTTTTTATGTTCCTTTTCTTCTATGATATGGCCTTCCACAAGGTAACTTCTGACTATATTGACTTCATTCAGGCACGATAAACCTTCAAAGATTTTCCTAGAAATGATATTGAGAATTTTTTTACTCTATTAGGAAAGTCTGTAAAACTAGTTGTAGTAGACTAGACGTACTTAATAGTAATAGTAGATGAAACTAAGAATCTTTATTTTGCATTTAAGCACTATACAGGCTATCATAAACTACATTTTTAAGTGTACTTAGGAGTAAAAGATACTTCAATTAGGATAGTAATGTATTAATCTGGTTATTTGGACTGAGAAAACAACATTATCATAACTCTCTTGGATACATTTCAAGAATGACGTAACTATTGTTATAATCAACACAATCAGTGAAATTTCAATGTATTATTAAAGGAAATCATTGTTGACTATCGTGACATATTGTTAAAGTCTGCATCAGAAAAAGACACTTAACATGTTTTTGATGCTAAAACGGAAAAGAACTGTTAAAAATATTGACTATTCTTACGTTTTGTTAACTAAACCGATCGCTTGTATAAAAAACCTCATTTGATGAGTTTTAGGTATTGAAATGTAATCTCTTTTTTTACATTACCGTGTTTTCCTCTATCTCTATCTAACCCTTGATTCAACATTTCCCTTCACATCAAGATAAACGTAGGGTCAAATTAGGTTTTCTCTTTCTACCGGCGTTCTCCAGAATAAAAGAGCTAGCGGGCGAATATGCCTTTTGTTTTCTGAGGGAACGTATCAGTGGAAATTTCCTTTTGAACCATGCGGAGTGTAGATAAAGAAAACCTCTTTCTGTTTCCTGGATTACGTATGGAGGAAATCAACCCAAATTGGAGATAAAAGGTAGCAGTGCAGGTGCTAATAATGAAATAATTATATATTTTAGATTAAGCAGTGTAGTCGCATTGTTGTTCTCTATTGTTACATTTCTTATCGGAAGGATTACGGATATCAAAATTCTGTGCAGTAATTACGTTGGTAAGAATTAGGGGTGTACAAATCGTAATCTCAAACGATTTTATTTTGTTTTAATAACGATTTGGCTTTTTTAATAATGTTAGGAATACTAAACAGTTGTCCCGTGCAAAAATTTCGCACAAATAGTCACTGAGGTGCATTCAATTGCAATTTAATTAAAAGAAAGTTGTAGTTTAAATGAAATAACGATGTAAGCTGTCTCAAAGTGTAACACAAACCTTCATATTCGGCAATGTTTAGTTGTTCTGCTTCCAAAAGATGCAAGTTTAGGCCGGTTTATTTAACCGATACGGTTGCGTACGACGTCGAGGTCTTCGTTTACGGAGAGACTATACTTTTACTAGCGAAAATTGTTTCGATCATTCAAAACCATTTTAACTTACGAAAATTAAATATAAGCACTTCGAATTCGTTAATAAGATTTGAAATTGTAGAAGCAGATATGCAAATTGGCCTTAGTTTCTCAAATACAAGTGAGAATGGGAGAGTTATAAGTAACAGGGATCTGAACCTTGGTGCTCTACTTACCTATTATAAATAATATATTAATTTATAAAATGGTAATTGTATTAATAATGTAATTGTTCCTTTTCGTTTGTAGAAATAATTTATTTATGGAAGGAAACACGAAAGATTTGACTTTAAGTCGTAATAAATAATAATTAATCATTTTCGATTTCAGTCTTAAGATTTTTCAGTGTACAATAGTTTATTATAATTTGATAAATGAATAATAATGTAAAATTAAAAAAATGTTTTCACTAGAAACGTATTTTAAATGGATGTTCTTTACCGAATACTTCTATAACGTTAGGAGTTTTAAAAGGATTGATTAAAATATAAAAACAATTCAGTCTGAAATTTACTCCTTCATATACGTTTCGTACATCACATCTAAGCTACGACACAATATCTTCACATGTTAGTTTCGCTAGATTTGCAAACGGAAAAGTGTGACCTCACTTTCACTGCCAGAAAGTGTAATTGAAGTTTCAGGGTCACTTGCTGAAAGTCTGGGCAAGTTGTATCGCCGCTACATTGACCAAACTACGCAGTTAAAAATTCTGTCAGCACTACCTGATTTGGAGGTCAGAAGGAAAACATTGGTGTGAGCAAATGTTTTGGAAATTCAAGTGAGTGAGGAGGAAGAAGGAATCGTTTTAGAATCTGAAGGTATTTGAGTCAAATAGAGACTCACCCAATCGGAAGGGTCTTTGAGGTTGTGTTTGTTTACGGCTGAAGTTGTCATGCCAAAGGAAAGGTTTTTCCTTTTCTGAGGAACTTTATGAGCTAAATGTTATTGACTTCGACCAATGGCCAAGTAAAAGGTTGTGACATTTTCGATTTCCAAACTGCTTTCAGGCAGAATATTTATATAAATTCTGTTTGTATGAAACTAATTTGAGAATCGTCGTAGTGTTATATTTTCGGCGAATAAATTCTTCTCTGTCTTAAAATTACATACCGAAATAGGATTTAGTAATGCCTCCCCAAATAAATTTATTTTGTTCCTTTTTCTATTCTAATTTTTATCCAGAAAGAACCCTTACCCTTATAGTCTTCTTAGAGAGGAATAAATTTTACAAAAGTTAGTAATGTTTTACCATCCCAAATGGGCGATGTTCGACACCGGCTTCGAGAAGTTCCACAGCGATTTCTCCTCTCCGAATTTCCATACCACATACTTCCTGCACTGCTTTCCTCCTTAACTGCAAACGACAGTTTGTTGTATGTACGATTACGATTTAACTATACGATTATAAACTGTACGATTTTTAACTGAAATTGAATATTACTGTGATATTATAACGGCATTAACGTCTGCCTCATTTTATGAAAAACTTAGCTAATTCAACTTGAATGAAGGTGATATAACGATCTAAATAAAGAAGCTAAAACGTTGCTTCTTATTAATGATTCTGATGAATTTCCTCATTTATAATAATATCTCGTGGGAAATCTAGAATTAAGCCTAAAAATATTTTATTCACATCTCTTCTTGAGATAGACGAAGCAGCTTGCCTTGGTTTCCAGTGAAACTTTTATTTCCCGGAAACACTTTCATTAAGACATTTTCCATCGAGAGAAGAGATTCTGAAGACTTCCTTCTTCCTTTCTCTCAATTTCTCTACACAGTTTCCTAGCATCTCATGAAATCTTTAATCTCAATGCCCAAGGCCAAAGGGAATTTTTATTTAGGATTGTAAGTCTCTCGTCGAAAAAGTAAAATCCGGTTGAAATATATAAGATAGCAGAGTTGGACCAAGTAGAAAACAGGATTTCCGTGGCTTGATGAATATATGCCAGAAGGAAAATGTGAGAATTTTATTGAAATCATTTTCTGTAATTCAGCGATTTTTAATTCAGCTTGAAATAGAACATAGGTAAATAATTTTCATTACGTAAATCTCTTCTTTTCACCGCATTATAAAAACAAAATGTTGGCAATCAATTCCGTTTGAGCTAATATTATGAAAGTATGAATGGTTTTTGAAAGATCATTTGCTATCATACATCACCAAAAGTTAAAATTTTCGAATATGAATTTCTGAAATCTAATTTTTTTATTTGTATGGTCTTCGTTCATAATGATTATTATTTTATCATTTAATTTCTTATTCCATTTACTTATGAATATTTTATGAATTGAGAAAATGTGATAGTCTGCTGAAAGTATATTAAGAATTGTATTATTGCGTTTACTAGTGATTGTGTTGTTATGTAAAACATTTGAAATTTTAAGTCGTACTGTAGAATCGTTGATGCTATTATGATAACAAATTTATTCGTTAAATAACTTTCTCCCTTTGGTATGTTTTTGAAGTGGTATTCTTCCCTACTAGGATTAATTCCATGCAGAGATTCTGCTCTATTTTCCAATGACTGCCAATGAGCTATATGCCAAATTTTGTCATTGTATATAAATGAATTAATATGTAATGCATTTCATGATACGAAGGTAGAGAATCAAGGGTTTAATTCAAGCAAAATAGGTGGTATCATCCCCTTAAATACCGCTGGACTCACGAACGCCTTAATTAGCATAACAATACGAGCTCTCTCTCAGCGAGAGACGCTCAGTTGCTGGGATGCATTGTTGACATTATTAAATCCAAGGGCCTCTAATTGTTAGGTAACTAAAAAAAGAGGTTTCCAGGTGGATTCTCGATTTTAAGATGAGATCTGTTTAAGTTAATAGAGAATTGAAAATATAAAATAACCGTTTTTATCTTGGATATATCTCTATACTGGTTTTCAAGATATGTTTGCTTAAATATAACTTCAAAAATAGCTAAGTAGTAAGCTTAGCCTGCTGCTAAGCTTCCTCGCAGTTAATCAGTGTGACGTCGCGGAAACTCAGCGTTCATTCTGGCTACTATGGTTACGCTGCGATCGCGGCCTATATAAAGGATTATTTTTCGCTTCGTTTTATATATTTTTAATAAACTTATTTAAATAAAAATAAATGCACCGCATAACAATCGGAGTTTTATCAGCTTACTCTTGAATACAATCGCAGATCAATAAAGGTTCACAATGGAAAATGGCTTAATAAAATCAGTGCATTATCTTCACATAAGGTATTATCTGTCGGTATTCACATTATTCACATCCCACTGCCATACACCATACGGTAGCTCGCGAGATATTAATGTAAATTATCTGTCATTATTTGGCGTGCGCATGCAGTAGCCTACTTAACCAGCCTTTTGTAGAATTATAACCTTCTTAAGGATATGTAACTTCATTGTATCCGAGTAGTTACAGTGGTCTAATTTCCGAAAAAAATTCAAAGCTTATCCTCTGTGGTTCAAATCCTGATTCAAAGATTTTTTCCGGAAAATTAGATCGTACTTCACATTAACAATATTTATTGCTGAATTGATCTGCTTGTTAATCATCGATTTCTTGTACAAATGACGTGACGAACCCTACAGTGTCTTTCATGTGCGTGAGCCATTCTGCTACTGCTCATTAATACAAGATCTTTGGTCGAGCAGAGGTAAAGTCGTCCGCCTGAGACGAAAAAACTATTTAAAAAACAGCATTACGTAATTCACTGAAAGTATATCTCTTTAAATTGAACTTCCAACGTTGTTGGGGGGAATCAGTGTATGTCGTAAAATAAAAAATATTAAACATTTAAAAAACAAATGGAGAATACTAAAAGTCCTATTATATTGCTGTATCTATTTTTTGTGAATTACAATTGCAATTGTTCTTCACTTGGTTGAATCACGTCTCTTTAAAGTACCACTTCAATGAAAAGCTTAAACTGACTCCAAATATGATCGTACTGTAATCGAAGCGATGCATACAGTTGTTGACTTTCGCGCATTTTTTTATTCCTGTCACGTATTGATTACCTTTGACAATCGTTGGATCTATTAAATTGTTTCCTCACCTTGTTTGCCAAGTCAATGTTGGAACTGGACTCCTTCTCGGAAGTCATTTTTATGCTAATAGGCGTACAAATTGAATATTTCAAAAAACCGTTTATACAGCTTCACAAAGTACGATTTTAGCAGAATGTTTCCTACCGTTAACTGCTTAATTAAGATATGGGAATTGATAGAGTATCATCATTTAAAAAATTTGAAAATAGGAAAATAGTGTTGTATCTCCTTCATATTGCTTTAGCATAAGATAGGCTTCTTCAGATGAAATCAAAGAAGATAATTTCATAATCCGTAACAATGGAGACCTACCACAAAATCGAAGCCGCATTAATGAATTCTATTGGTCTAAACTATTTCTAAGGCAACATTTAAATAAACATGATATTGTTTTAGAAACCGAATAAACAAATACTATCCACATCTATGTTTTTCTGGAAACTATTTATCAACTTTACAAGGGATATAACAGTAGAATATTTTAGAAGAAAACAATCCGGATAATCATACATTTAGGATATATAAAACTAACTGTTATTGAGGCTATTTTATTATTATTGTGGATTACTATTTTCCCCGTGTGAAAATTTCGCAGACAGACGCCGATACTTAATTTCCCCATCCAAATACATTGAAGCAAACAATCTAGTCACAATACAAACGAATACACAAAATTAAAACATGCCTAAAAACACTCCTACATACTCTGTATCAGTGTCCGTTTCGATACACCTCATTATTATCGATAGTATTGATATCTACAAATCCAGTAACGAAACTATGTGGATAAATTGAAATTTTAACTCATTTTTTTTTTTTTTGATTTGGTCAAAATTGGTGCATTTTTCATATATAGGTCCATTTTTATAAGAAAGCGAAAAACTTTCTCTTTAAAATGGTGAGTTATTTATGTGTTTTGATGGAGTATGAAGGGAGAAAAGCACTGGCCACCGAAAACGGACGTTTAGAAATAATATATAAGGCTATACCGAAGGCTCAGATATAGATCGCAATAGTAGATGTACATTTTTATAGGTTATATTTAGTTCCGTAATTTGACAGAGGATTTCACTATCAGTAGTAATAATAATGTACGTTTTCGTTACATTTTCTTAATTGCTGTCAGCTAATGTTGCTAATGTCAGAACTCGCTTGTTTCCTTGAAAAACTCAATTCGAGTAGGAGATGAATTAAAACCCTGTCGCCTAGCAAAATCCTACCATGGTGACGGCATGAGAAACAAGGGTCCGTTGCTTAGCGATTCCCGTGAGTAAAATCCGAAAGATGAGATAATTAAGGGAAAATGTAATCATGTTAAATGTGAGGGATTCTTAATGGCAGAGACGAAGACAAGGGAGCGGATGATAAGAAACAAAGGGTGACAAGAACAAGGAATAAGAAGGGGAGAAAAATTAATTCCCACGGGGAAGGAAGGTCCCTTTTCCGGAGATACAACCGGATTTTTTTAAAGTTAAGCATTTAACGGGGATGGAATCTGATATTTTTAAGGGAAAAGATGTCATCCTCTCCTCGACTTATTAAAGATTTCTGAGTTTTTCTTCTTTTATCGTGTATGTTATAGATTGAAATATTTATTTACATCTAAAGACTTTGTGCATCATATTATAAGCTATTATCATCACTAGGTCAAATAGATGAATTTTCTGGGTGTTCTCTAATGAAACTGATGATTTCCTAACCCCGGCTAGACTATCTTATACAATAATCACCGTAGTGAATACTATTTTATGATTATTATGTATTAACAAGTGAATTCCCCCCATCAAAATGAATGAACACATTTAACTTTAAAAAAGAAGCAACTATTATTGCATTCATCTTCTTCTTCTGAATAATCAACAGTAAAAATAATATTTAGTCATAAACTTCTCTTAAAAACACTAGTTTTATATACGGCAAAAGAAATGGCATATGAATTGTTTTCTCCTGAAATTTTCTACTATTGCTAAAATATGATATTTTAAAGAAGTATTGCTTGAAAGGATATTATAAAATTATTACAATCACTAAAAATCGTTTTTAAAAGTAGTAAAAATACGTGTTTCCCAGGGACTTAGAAATTTTTATGATTTGAAAATGTTTAGTGAGTAAATTATCATTAAAATATTATTAAAAAAGAGTTGTTTTAAATTCCAGTATTTCACCATTAGTAATCACTGTCACCATCACAGGTTAAATTAAATAAAGACAGTTTTGCAGTTACCTATTCTCATAAAAATTTAACAAACTAATATAGTAGTCATAAACAGTCTTCTTAGCACTTTTGCTTTCCTTTCTCATGTTAATACAGAATTCCTCCTTCAAGATTCCTCAAAGACACCACATCAGTTTACCTAGCGTTGAAGGATGAGTTAGTGGTCTAGAAGGCACGCAAGGCCATCGTGCTTGACCCAATAAACTTTCCAAACTTAATTTGCGTATTTGAGGAGATTCCTTCGACGAACCACCGACAGACTTGTCGTGTAAACTCGGCCCTTGAATTCCAGCGTGGGCGGTGGTAACCTTGCACCAATAGCCATCTGCCTGTGGTCAGGACATGAATACCTGAAAACGTAAAGGTCATGCTCATAGTTCAAGTCTCCTATTGAGTTAAACTTTGAAACTAAAACATTTGTATAGTAAAACCCGTTTAAGACGCTAAGACGCTACCCCACTTAAGACGCGATTTTTATTTACCGCTTTCAGTTTAGTTTTCCGTTTGAGTTATACTTAAGAAATAAATTTTGTTCCTTCTTGCTTTGTACAGTAAAACCCGTTTAATACGCTCCCGCTTAAGACGCTATCTCCTTTAAGAAGCTGGTTTTTCAAGGTTCCAGTCTTTTTTACAGGATGATAACATACAGCTTATAATGCTCTACTTCCCAATCTTCCGCCTCAGCCGATAGACCGAAAATTATTTGCATTATATATTATTCTTCCCTAATTGTCGACCTGGTAAAATATGAATCAATGTAGGGTGTAAAATGACCAATATTAAGTAACTAAGACGCTCTCTTAGTACGAAAAGCAGAAAAGTCTTCAAATATATTATGTTAGGCAATAAGCACGAAAAGAACACTGTTATAACGGTATACCGCTGGAAACGCAATTTTCAATTAGTTCCCGAAAAGCTTTTTACCCGAAAAGCGAGTTTTACTGCATATCGTTTGAGTTGTATATGCTGCCATGTTTCCTTCGACGGCTACCGTTGGTATCAAACTACTATGTGATGTAAGATAGATTCGGAGACACCATTAAACCATCAAAGTCTTTTTCTACCGCCATAGTTAACGTATTAAAAATGTGTATAAAATATCAAAGTATAAATTCTAAGAATTTAAGTCCAGAATAAAAGTCAGAATCAATATATAGGTGGAAAAGATTACATCATAAAACAGAGTAGATGAGAGTAAAATGGTAAAACTTACAATTAATTATAATATAGAAAACATACAGACTTAAAGTTAACTTAGTTAAAAAGTGATCCAGACTGGAGAAACCAAAGTTTAGAATATGTAAGACCACTTATGGCACACGATGATAGATTCAGAGACATAATTAAATTATTAAAATAGATTTTGATGTATCTTGTATATTCTATGTAATTCCATGTCCCTTCAGACATTTTTCAAGTCTATTTATTACTGTAATGTGTTTTCAAGTGATAATATGTATTTGAATGTGAAGAATTAGGTTAATCCCTTCTCTGTGTCGTCATGACAACCCCAGAACGCTAAATTTCAATTATCTCTCATTACCTTGACGACATTTCTATCCTCAAGATTAGCCTTCGTTTCCATGGTGATGCGACACTATTTCAGACTTTGGTTGTTAAGGAAGTACTACGTGGAGTGTTTTAGTCATCAAGTCTAATGGGAATGCTTTTCTAAGGGAATATCTTCTCCAATTCTACTTCGAATGTGAAGAAACACACTCGGCCTTGAACAAGAAATGTGCACAGAATGTCACGATCACGAGTTCTGAGAGTTGTAATTAGAGCAATCTGTATGCATTACTGCGACATCTTAATTACCATATCTTGTGAAGGAACTTTATCTCCTTGTTAAGGGCCTTAATGTAAAACTTTCATCTTGCGTTTGGTGCATTTACAACTCTGACGATGTTTCTACAAAGGAGATGTTTACAACACTGCAATTACACGAATCCATGGATATGTAATTTTCTATTCCCTGTTTCTCAAGAATGGGGAGTTAGTCTTACAAATATAACCAAAATCTTCGGCCTCGATAAAATTATATAATCTAGTTACGTTCATGAATGATCCACATTTATATATTACACTAGTTATTTTTCTGTTTTTAGGAATCCGTCACATTAAACATGATTACATCCTCCATTAATTATCTCCTTAGGGTTTTACTTAAGGGAATCGTGTCCCTAGGCAACGGACTCTTGTTTGTCGAAAATTTCATCTCGTCGCCATGATATCATGGCCGTGGTGCTAGGCAACAAGTTTTAATTTTTCCCCAACCCGAATTGGCAGCAAGTTTTTAAGGAAAACAAGAAAAAAATTTTTCCTTATATAGCGTTAATTCGCATGAAACTGTTCAATACAACGTATGAGACTTTTAACATCAATTTACCGGAATTTAAAACACTGTTGCATTACATTTTTCTTATTTTCTTTTAATGTATTCATAAAACGTCTATAAACTGAATCCTTCGTATTTTATTTTTATTGTATTAACATTAATTAATTTTACTCTATGGACATCCAAAGAAATGGGAGAATTTTGTTAATTTAGATTATTCTTAACATGTTGAAAATTGTCAGGGCGAACAAGTTTTCATTTGTGACCTATTTAAGCTATCCACCAAACAATTTTGCAGAATAAATGAATTCTCGAATAACACGCAATTGTTGTGACTGATTTAACAATAACAACAATCGATGCCGGAACTAATTCAAACGAGTCTACAGGGAGAGATTCAACAATCAAGACTGAGGATTACAACAAACGTAGCATTGTTGTGCATTAATTGGCACCTAAAGATTTGTAGCGTAGATAAAGAAAAGGTTAAAAAACTATTTTTAGGTGCTTTTTAGTAATAGTATTATTGCCTGAGGATGACCACGAATTCCGATCCACCTGTGGGCGACTCAAGGAATTCCTTTACAAATTGCCTTCTTCGGTAAGTGACTTTCTCTTGGATTGTTCTGCTCTAAACTCAGGGGATCCAAATTGCCTTGAGCTAGAAGCCATGCTATGACCCCAAAGCTTTCCTTGCCAACCATAGGACTCCGTTAAAGGAGATTTCACTTTCAATTGCTTACGTTGAGTGTATAGAGGTAGGATACATTGTGACGTATTCTACGAAAGCAGCGCCAAATAGTAGTTGAAAAATCCTTAAAAAAATTCACTTGGATACTTACGTATGGTTTTTTATGAATAAGGTGGATTATATGACAAAAATAAATGAAAATATGAGGAAATAACAACCATTTTCATTTTATATATCATATACTGTGAAATCTGTCTTAAGCAGAACCTATGTAAATCAGAAACTTGTTTAATACAGAAAAAAATTAGTCCCAGATTTCGTTATAGGAATTCAGTATATTTCAACCTCGTATTGAAACTGTATTTCAACATATCCAACTTTATGTTTAATATTTATTTTTCGATTCTTAGAACCTACCGAAAGGTAGAACACTTTATAATAATAATATATATTTACTGTATATACCAGCGTATAAGATGGATTTTTCACCAAAAATTAAGGTTAAAAACCAGGTTGCCTCTTATAGATGGTATTTATATTTTATTTCACGATATTTATTGCGATAGATCAAGAATACAGTCCCATAAACCTTGTTTCGTCTTATGCCCGTCTGCGTTTTATGTGGGTTTATACTGAACTCCTAGCCACTACCTTAAAGGGCATTGGCACCCAGCAGGAGCATGGCCGCACTATTTCTTACGAAGTTTTCATATTTAAGTTTTAATCACAGCTTTCCTTCAGGAAAAGCTAAACCTCTCTAGAAACTATATACAGAGAACTTTACCCTTTTCTTTGATTCACGTTTCTGCATTTTCCAGGAATCTAAGGGACACTTACGGGCGTACTGATATGCAATGCAAAGAAACAAATATGATCTCAGGGAAAAATATAGAGTTAGGCTGTGAAGGAAAGAATCCGGAAACATCAATTCCCGTGTGTCCTATAAGACGCCTGGCTATTCATTGAATTGGTAGCATTACCGTAAATCTGTAACTCTGTAAGTTCGTTTGTACAAGAGGTTACTGCACCTAAGTCACAGGGCTTTTTCTATTCATATCGTCGAGATATTTAAGAATGACTATATCAAAATTCGGAAGGAAATTTATAACTGAAAATCCAGAAATTTTAGGCTTACCAAACGTACCGTCGTTTTTTTATTTTCTTATGGGGCAAAATTACAATATTGAATTGAAGCACGGAATTTCAGGTTAAATTAAAGTTACCAAAGGATAGAAGAGCACTCATTCTTACACTAATTAAATTGATTTATTTGTACCTTTATGGCCTAAATTCTAATTAGAATGCAAGAAAGCAGCCCTCAAATCACAAAGCGTGCATGTTAATTCGTGCTGTATCTCTCGCAGAAGTTCAAAGGTTAGCGTGACATTTTCCTCCCACGCACTTCATAAAATAAACTGTTTAACGAACCTACCTATGTCCTTTTTTCAAATTCATTAAGGACTCTAAAAAAGAACATAAAGAACATGTTAATCGTATTCCTGAAAAAGAAAAATCGAATTAAAACGAAGTGAAATAGCCAAAAGCTGTATATCCAAGGGCTGAAGAGGTACGTTCAGAAAGGTCAGGCGTAGAATGAGCTGCGGAGGCGTGAAACCCTTTTGAAACAATGCTCGTATCCTAGCAATGAAGATGTTGCCTAGAGATCCCCGTGGACTATTACTCTTTCGCGAAAGTTTTTCTTCTTGTATTTCTAGTGGGGAACGTTCCGAAATTGGAAAAATCAACGCAGCTTCCAGAGGATTTTAGAAAGGAGAATCTCAGGAGCTCTTAAGCTGAATTCATTCTATTTTCTACACGGTTACGGAGGTAAATCTCTTTTGGTGATAGTTTTTAGGATGTTACTTTATTCGGATAGAAATTCCTCTCATAGACTTAGAGGATAATACAAAGAGATTTACATTAACAATCACGACTGCATACCAAACGAAAATTGCATGCAAACATTATAGGTATCCAGCATATATTTTGTAGATGGTCTGAAGAATAAAAATTAAGTTGACTGATACGCAGTTCGACAATTAGAATCCTAATTTCAATCAACAATTGAGTGAAAATTGGATAGACAATTGAATCAACAATTGAAGCAACAATATCAAACGTTTTAGACACATACATTGTAGTTAGTCAGACGAATAAAAAGCAAGTCGACTGATGTGTAGTTCGACAATTAGAATCCTCATTTGAACCAACGATGGAATAACAAGTAGATTGGCAAAGGTATTAATAATTGAATCGAAAATTGAATCTACAACAACGGATAACGTTACAGACACCTTTCAAATATGTTGTAGATAGTCTGAAGACTGAAAAGCAAGTTGAATGATACTCGAATACACAGTTAGAATCCTTATTTGAATCGACAATTGAATTACAACGGATAACTTCATAGACACCCTTCATGTAATACTTTGTAGATAGACTAACAACTAAAGAATAAAGCGAATGACACACGAATCAACAATTAGAATCCTTATGTGAATCGACAATTGAATAACAATTGGATCGAAAATTGCAGTACCGATAGCTGATGCTATGGAAACCCTGCAAATACTTTGCAGATGGTCTCGCGAATGAAAAGTAATTTGACTGAAACATGAATCAACGATTAGAATCCTCATTTTAATCGACAATTGAATCAACAATGGAAGCTAAAACGGCAAATCTGAAAATTCCCTTTTTCATAGTCGCCCTGTCAACAATCGGCACTGCGTCAAAAGGGAAGAGATAAACGGGGGAATATAAAGGGAAGAAGGAATCACGTTCGTCTGCAGAAGTCTATGGGATGAATGGAATTGGCTTGGGATCCGAATCAATGGAAGTCTTTGAGAGAGGGAAATTTCTTTCTTTTTAAGGCTGATCTGAGAGTTGCGGAAGTTTCTCCGTGAAAGGATTTATTAGTTGCTGGATTATGAGATGAATAAAACGTTTAATATCCTCTTGTAAATCCGTGGGAAATAATAAGTGAATAGTCACTTGAATTCGGGAACAATGAATAGGTTTCCATGGAGCTTAATAATTGAATAACAATAGAGCTGAACAATGAGGATCGAAACTTAATTGAATTAAATCTGTGATTGGGCATTGTTATAGATTACAGAATTGTCTGTTATACTCATAATTAAATATTGAGAATCACTTCTTGATGTAATTAAATTATTTTTGGTCATTTTTTCCGTTCCAGAATTATTTTCTATAATTTATTCATTTGATATAAGTTGAATTTGTGATAGGCTATTTTTACCGGTTCTAACTTAATTTAATTTGATTATATTATATATATTCTGTTTAATGTTATGTTTTCTTTTGGCGATTAACTTATCTGATTTATTAATTAATTAAGTTAATTTATGTGTTTTGTTAAATCCATGGAATGTACAAAATAATTCATTCTTAATTTAAAATTAAGCCATTAGTTTCCATGCATTACCGATGTTCAATAATTGTCTCGTTAATCGTAATTATATTACTGTTGTGATTCGGCGATTTAATTCAACCATCAGAAGACATAATTAACACAATAACGAAGTGAATCAAGTAATTACTACGTTAATGTGACCTTTTGAATAATTCCATTCCAGCAGCGCTTTGATTTATAAGGATTATAAGTATGACGTGCTGTTAGTACATTTGTGACCTCTACAGAATTATAATACAAATTTGTATTAATATAGTTATGAAATATCGTTAGATATTCATGCAATAATATTCCACCCAGGAAATGCGAATTCAGTTTACATTTGCGTAAACCGTAATGCAGTATTGCGTAAGAGGATGTGTGAGTAATTGCTGTTGAGCTCACCAGCTGTCGCAACTTCAAATGGATGTAAATACGGATTGTTAAAATAAGAATATACGTTTTACATACGTAGAAATGTAACCTTTACAAAGATGATTGCTTTTGCCATTTCAAACCAATCCTGTAAGTCAAATTTCAGTTTCCTTAAGCTCTTAGTAATAGAAATCTTGCCATGTACCAAGAAACATATCAAGAATCATAAAAGGACTGTCCATGAAATTAGCTCATCAATATTTAATTCCCTCTTAAGTTGAAAGTCTCAATTACAGCTAACCAATAATGTTCACGACAATTTCTAAGACTAATTGTTGACGCCATTGAATTTGTTCTCCTTCAAATTTATCAACAATCATTCAGGAAGCTAAACAATTAACAATGGCAGCGCCCACGTCAGTCAATAATCGATGGAAACAATTACAGCGTTGTGAACCTCATTGTTTCGTTATGGTATTCAAATAAGTAGAATATCATTTTATTTAAAGTTAATCAGCTAATCCCTCCTATGTAACCCGGAAACTGCAGTGCATAATTAGGCTGATCCCAGGATATTAAATCATTACCGCGTTTTCATGAAATAGAACCTAATTATCTAAAAAATAACCTATGAGTCTATAAGAGATTAATTTGTTTTAGAAAATAAATTAAATACAAACTTTTCTACACCCTCGCACAGTTGATTACAGTACCGAATAATTTAATTTGGTGTGTTTAATATCATTACTATTAGCTCTAAACAATCAACAAACAAGTCCCACGAAATCCGCAATTCATTGATAATCACCAATAATTAAACGGAAATAACGTGACTGAAATAATAGTAAATTAGTTGAAACAATCAGTTGCAAACTGAATGGGAAGATAATTTAATTAAGATCCGCATTAATGGGAGTTGGAGAGTTAAATAATCTAATTTAATTGAACTGCTAATATGAATAAATAGTCCAAATTGGTTCCTGCAGTAACTTCCTACTGTTAAATAATTTAATCTGATGCATGGCATGAATGGATTTCAGTTAATGTCATATAGTTTTAACTTAATTTCGTGGCGAAATATACTTACGTTTCCACTCTGTTCTGTTTGCCAGATTTCCTTGTTGTTTCATAAAAATTTAAAAAAAAACCTACACAAGATGATGGGAATTTAAGCCTTAACAAAATTATTTATTTAATTACCTATCTTTTTTCTCAATTGAATTCTAGAGAGCAATTAAATGACCATTTGTTTTTTTTTGATGCTTTATCATAGTACTTTTTATTTTACTTTCTAACCTCCCGATTTTTCGTAATTATGATAATTTTCATAAACGATGCTTTGGGGCTAGTTGGGAACATTATCTTCATTTCCTATGCTTACCTTCCTTAAATTAATTACTTAGTTTACAATCTTAATGTATTAAATATTTGTGTAGATATTCTTTACATTGGTTAAAGCCAATATAGTACTTTTTAGACTCAATTTTTCCACACACATTCGTGATTATTGTATTTTATTCCATACGATTGGATTAAATTTGGGAAAAAGGAAGAAGCGTTGATGAAATATGATGTCGTATGTTAATGAAACATATGGTTCAAGTAATGTTATGATTCTCCAAAATAAAAATATTTTTCATATGGAAAAAAATATTACATATGCTGATATCCCGTTTTCCAGACCCATCTCTTAGTTATTTACCAGCATTAAAACTTTTTCGCCCGAGATATAGAAGTTAGGTATTATATTATGATGAGTGGTAATCTTGGAAAACTGTACAATTTCCCCTTTAATAACGCATGTGGTGAGATTTTACTATTGATTCAAGTTGATTAAGGAAATTCAATAATTTGATCATCCCTTTTTAAGAGCCCTTAATTAGCTAAGTTAGGCTGGATTGGGTTTATCGATTTGGCTTTGGGGTGAGGAATTCTTCCAATATAACTGTACTAAATGTGATTATATAATAAATTTAGTAGTATAGAAAATATAGCAGTATGTAATGTATAGAAAATTCCTATTATTTCACTGAATATTCCCAGAGTACAATCTAAATATTAGTGACTGATACAGAATATCTCTCGTAAATGGCTTTATAAATGATTATAAGGAGTTGGAAAAGTACTATTTTCGCGCATATTGCCCAAAGCCTTAGCAATGAGAGGCTAATTGAATTTTTTTTCGACATTTCATCAAACAGAGCCATCGGTTCGAATTCCCAAATGAATTGGATCGGCGATTAATTTTTCAGATCAACGGAAGGATCACGAGATATAACTAGGTCACTCGTCTAGAATTATCGTTTCTAATCAACTCGCATTTCTATCCTTGGCCATTTATTATCCTTTTTATTCATTTTCACAATTCGCATAGGACGTTCAAAAGTTTTACAGCCAGTTTCTAAAATCCAACATTATCTATCCTTTTCAATGCATGCGAATAAAATTAGCATATTTTAGAGGGAATAATTATGGAAAATTCGGTAGGTTTTGTGCGATTTTTTGCCTGGCTTATCGTTCTTTTGAATTTTTGCGAGCCGATGTATATCCATAATTAGTTTGGAGAAACTATGCTAGATGACGCGTTGTGTGGATCAGGTGTATAATTTGGCAATTCATAATCATATTGCGAATTTTTTCGCATTTGGGTACTTTGCCAAATGATGGAGTGTGGCTGGACGAAGTAGTTTACAAAAGTTAGCTTTCAGAAAAATTGCAAATTTTCGTAGTTTGTTTCCAAATACTCATTGGTTGTTGTCCATTGCTTTTTTCATTACTATTCATATTCTTTTATCTCCATCTCTCTTTGATTCAGCTGCCTCTGTTTTTTACTTTTTTCACGGATTTGATTTTCAAAGAGTATTTTAAATCATAAACATGCTAGCAAAAAATTGTTGTTTCCTATTCAATAAAATACGAAAATGAAAACGAGAGCGAAGATTACAAATACCATAAGCAATAGAAAGAAAATGAATGAAAAGATCCGAGTTGTTTTGAGAAAGCATTCGTCGATCATGATACTATCCTATAATATCTCTTGACGTAGTATCTACAATCAGTAATCGTTCCAAATGTTTTACTTTATTTCCATTAGAGCTGAAAGCCTCATTTGCAGAAATAGGATAACCTTAATAGCAATAGAAATATAATAGCAAGAAGTAACTAAACCTGAATCCATCAAATTTTTCACGTCATTACTAAATACCTTTCGCGGCACACCGATATTCTGCGACACCCAGTTTGGAATTTGCTGGGCTAGTATGACGCATTTTAGCTTTTCATTACCCAATTTACTTCAGATCAATGACATTGCAGGCTAAGCGAGTGTTATGAGAAAATGTGTACTCTCTTTAATGTAATGTAATGTGTATTCTGTCTGTTTACGGACAGTTGTTTTCCAAACATTTCTCGCTGAAGAGTGAACTCATATTTGCTTGATTTTTAATAATCACTGGAAGGAAAACGATTAAAGCAATAAAGATTTGTTTGCTTTCCTGCTGTTGCATTTTCCAGATTACAAGATTTTCATTCGCGACTGACTTAATTAATTACTGGAGGGTTTAATATTAAAAATTATTAATTATAAAAACCCAGAAGCATCTTGTTTCTTCTCATGTTTGTAGCCTCTTTGTAGCCTATTTCTAACTTTTATATATATTAAACCTTAATATGTGTTCTATTTAGTAATTAGAAAAGTATCCCTTTGAAGGATATGCTATGAGTCTCCTTTATGAGTTCTCTATTATTATTTTCCATCCTCAGGCGAAAGGAAATTACTTTGAGTTCTTAGACAAAAAAGCTACGCTTTGTATACTAAGGATGAAATAGTTCGCATAACTCTGAATATTATCATAATCTTCAACATAAAAAGCTATGTTCTTTGATACAGTCAAATCTCATTAATCCGAATCCAAGATGGTCGTAAAATCTAAGTTCGGATAAATACATTCGTGTTAAAGATGTAGCGGTGAAAAATAATTTAATCACGTCTAGTTTATTCTATGATTCAGGCAATGTTATAATATTATAACTTTCATATGTATTAAATTATATATTATAATATACCGTACTGAAATGTCCCATTCAGATCGTAGCATCCTGCAAGCTTGAGTATTATATTGTCTAGATGTGTCTCAAGTACTACTATGAGGAATTTGAATTATGAAAATATACTAATGTTGAAAGATAGGGACTGTATAGTGTTAGTAAAATCTTTACTAAAGGATTATGAAAGACCGTAATTTTCACAGACTTAGAATTTATTGTGACGGCTTGTTTCACGCACAGTAAGTATGCTTCATCCTTATCCTTATTAAATCCTTAATTATAGCACTTCAACAAAGTTGAGCTTGACCAAATCAGATTTATTTTATCTTTGAAAACACCTGAATGCAATTATTTTCATTGAACTATGAAGACTTGCCCAATGAATGGTAATGTTACAGCAACCTTTTACCCATCAACATTGCATGCACCTGTGAAAACAATAGCTTATACCTTTCAAATTTCTCACAAAAAACATTCGGGATCCGGAAAATAGGTTGGGTGACATTTCGACGGTATGGGACGGATGCTAGGGTGACCATCTTTTAAGAAACTTAGACGTCCTATTTTTATTGCGTTTAACTAATTTAACACGTCTATGATTGAAACGGATCCCCAACGATTGAGGTTACGGAATAACTTTCAGTGTTTAGAGGACAGAGCTTAATCTCCTTCCTAATAACCGCACCAAGCAAAGCATAGAAACGACTTAATGATCAGTGGAGAAGATTAAAAGAACAAATAGACAAACGCAATGAAAATACACTTTGTAGTGCATTGGGCTGATTCCGTAATGCCCCCAAATGTAATGATGAAACTTGCTCTCGGAGAAAGAAACGGCCTTTGAAGCGGGATTTGGTTGAAAAGTCTGCGAAAGATGAAAAGGCTTAATCGATTCCCTTTGCGTTTTGTTTGCACAATGTCATTTTCTCGGTGACCCAATACTTTAAGTCGAGGAAACTTTTGCCGACTGTGAAAGGATGAGAGTCCCCATTCTTATTTTTACTACGCAAATGATGAAATATATCTTTTCCTTCAAGTGTCAAATTTTATAGCGGATGGACTTTGATATATGGAGCAATTCTTTTACGTTGAAAATATAGAGAAAAATAGAAATAAAAACATGAAGTAGTTTTCAAGGAATCATTTACAAAATTAAAGTAAAAAGAATCATAGCTACGATTTATTATTTAATTAATAGATAGAAATAGAAAGATAATGAAATTTTGGCACAGAAAATATAGAGGAGAATAATAGTAAAACCACGACATATTTTTGCAAGAGTATCGGGAAAACGTTAATTAAGAAAGAATTGTACGAGTATATACAATTAATAAGGTTTATGTATTTGGAAACTTGTGTTTCAGACTTACTTATGTAGGAAGCATATTTTAGTTGACCAATGACTAATAGTGATTGGAATTCAAGAAAATGTTTACCAATTACGATACAATTTACATTACTTATCTGATCTTCCTATTTCGATACCGTTCCCGATCCAGATCTTGTAATTTATGAAAGCCATTACTTTTAATTAATGTTGTTTTTGGAAACAAATAAGCAATGAATATAATTTTTAACACGCAAGCATATTTAAAGTCTAGTAAATCTTTCTCACCACTGAAAAGGGTACTAACCGTATTTAAAGATTAAAAACATAGATACACAATCAGATAAATATTTTAAAATATAAATGTATAATTGTAGACACGACGGTGATTATTATGAAAGTTAAACAAAGAATTATGGGTATGCTTTTCCATATTTTTAGGAAGTAATTCAAGGATGAAATAGAGCTTGTGTTCAAGAAGTACAAGCTTTTAATGATATCAAAGTAGAAAATTAACCAGTACACTTTGAGCTCTCGACTTTGTTAAGAAAAAATGTATGAGCCTTTCACTTCATGTATAACACCGGTGCTCTTTTCGTGGTATTGCCTTCAGGTTGAGTTTGAGAAATGCCTTTCTGCCCTTCTTCAAGCTTAGCTTCACGGGGGGTAACTCTTTACTACATCCGCTACCCCACGTGAAGCGAGAAATTTCACAGAGACCATAAAGGAAATGGGCTTCGTGGGAGCCATTTCAGTTGAACATCCCCTTTCTATCAATGGAAACGTGATTCCAAGGTCTCAGCGCCTTCTGTGCTTATTCCGCATCTGCAAAGCAAAAATGGCTTCTTACCTTTTCGTCTACCCTTAAGAAGTAGAAAATATGATCACTTCTCTGAGTGGAGGAGATGAAAGGATGAAGGTGGCGATGACTTTGGTAAAGGAATATGCAAAGGAAGATTGGTGGGAAATCGGAATGCTTTGGAGGACAAATTAATAATCCGCGTCGTTCATGCAAGCGTTGAAATTATTTTAATCAAGTCCTTTTTCATATGGAGATGTCAACGTCTGTTTGATTAAAGGCAAACAGGTAATTGATGCTCTGTTACCGAACGTAATGGAATTAATGGGTCTCTTGACTATGTATTTTGATAAATGTGGTGTTTTAATACATTTCCGCTCACACAACTACTGCCCTGAAGATCATGTAAATCCATCTTCCTAGATGTGGGTGGAGTCTCCTTCTATGTCCTACACCATTGAATAAAGAAATTCCTGGCGGTTGTATGTATACCTTCCGATTCCTAAATACTTCTTCGTGATTTCAAGGTATGAATAGGAAGTGAAGTCGGGGATAAAAGAGACTATATGTTGGAGAAATAGCTGATGATTGAAATGAAGAAATCAATTACAAATAAGAGTTGAGTATAATGATATAAAAAAAAAAGATTGGAAAGGAAGAGGTGATGGCTAAAGGAAATGGAGTGAGAGAATAATTGATAAATGAATAAATAAATGTATGGTGAAGATAGCGTAAATAAGGTAATAAATGGGAGTGGAATGAAGGAATTAGCGATGACTATGAGTAGAATGAAAGAATAGCAGATGAATGAGTGGAATTAAGAAATCAGTGATAAAGACAGCATAATGAAAGAGTAGGATAAATGAGAGTGTAATGAAGGAATTCGTGATTAATGGGAATGGAATTGAGGAATTGCTGATAAATTAGTGGGAAAAAGAAATCAGTGATAAAGTAGTGGAATTGATGAAATGGAGATTAATGAAAATGGGGAAGGCTGGCTAATGAGTGGAATGAAGAAATCGACGATAAATGAGGCTTTAGTAGGGAATTAGATGATAAATAATGGTCCGAAGGAGATATTAGAGATAAATGATTTCTTCATTAAAGCTGATTTTGATACGTTTCAATCGAAGCTATATTGAAAAAGTTTCAAAGTTGATGATGGCAAAAGGATATCGAACAAAATGAATTCATTTCTCTCCAACAAAATAGCCAATCTTAGTTAATAAATTCATTCCAGGAAAAATCCTTCATTTTAGATCGCGAAGTTTAAATGATGAAAATGATTGTAAGCTATTATACTTATTTCGTAGAAACTTATCGAGGTTTATATTTCATGCTTGGGCAGTTGCTAGGTGAAACAACTTTGCACATATACTTTTAACAGCAGGGTTTATATTCGTTTTAATGTAGACTATTCTGAATATCAGGATTGCGTGACTTCGTGATTAAATGCCAAACTGCTCGTGGGTCATTTCCCAACCTCAGGTTATCGAATAATAAAACTTGGAGATTCCATGCTTTCATAACCAGCCCTCTCTTTGTTTTATGACTCGGATTGCGTGCAAATCTGGATGAAATCGTCCGGTACTTCCAGATTATTGCCTCGATGTTTCCGCTACTTAAGTCGGACTAACGGAACAAATTACGTTATCGCTTTTATTGAATTGGCTAGCAATCATCATCATTGTTACTTTATTACCTAGCAGATGGCGTGATAGTATCTATTAACCGCTCAAACATCATGCGATTTCTTTCCAATTGAATGGATATCATTATTTTCACCATGTCAAGAGATTGGAGAGGGTGTTCGGATAAAGAAATACACAAAATCTATCGGGGTTTTTTCTATGATCTCAAGCTGTTTCTTAAATATTTTTAATCCCGTTAGTTTAGAATTTGATTTACTAATCATACTTCATTTGTAACATTAAATGTATAAATTGTATCTTGTCTGCCACGTCCAATATTATTATTAACACATTGATTGTAATTCCGGTGGAAACTTCTACATTAGTCTTATAAGCTAATAACATGGCACTATAATTATAATAATAAGTAATATAACATGACACAATAATACATACAATATACAATAACTTTATTGATAATTACAGAAAATATATTCACTACCTACAACAATAAATTATTATAAAACAAGTACCTTTTTGGTAGAATACTACAACATACAGAACAACACCGCGACATATACAATAATATTACAACAAGAACAACGATATTACAACGCTATTATAACATGCACAACAATAGTAAAACATATACGACGATATTAAATTATATACAACAAGATAACAACCAAGCTGAAATCTAGCTACAATAGATAGCTAAATATCTCTTCACTATGTATGAACAAGCCTTGGAAACAATTGATTCGATACGGTTGACGTCAGATTCAAATCATCCTTAAACGTGACGAATTGATTCGTAAATAGATTTTGGACTAATCAAACCTCTGTCTTAATGACCTCTTTGTGTATCTGATGTCATCTTCTCCATCCCATTGTCTATCAGCGACGGAGATCCAGAAACTCTGCAAGGAGGGATGGTTGGTACTTACCAAGGGGGGTGTGGCGATTCAAGACGATTACTTTATGAAGTCCAATCTGAAATAAACTTTTCAAATGCGATTATGCGGCGATAAATATGGTACATTTCTAGTGAAAGAGAAAAAAAACTTCATAACCCAATTTTTAATTCATGCTTCTTGTCTGATTCTACGCAACTTCTTAGTATTACAAAGTCCTCAAGAGAGTCCTTTGCTCCTGAATTCGCCATTGTATTCTTCACATTGCCCTCATTTCATCCTAATGTATCCACTATTTATCTAAATTTTCTTTGTAGTGTTTTAATTCTCTAACTCTAGACTTAGTTTAAATATTTTGTCTTTTGATTTCTACATCCGTTCTATCCAAGCTTAAAGCGCAACTTAAAGGTTAGCCCGGTGCTTATTAAACTCAGCATTAGGGTTCAATTAAGAAGTTTTTATATTCTCTCCATTTACTTGATAACCAAACGTTGCCCAACCTTAATTAAAAATTAATTTATTGATCTGTTTCCCTACGCAGATGAATTGGATAAGCTATTCTCCTTCTACCTATTATTTCCCAATCTTATCCGTGATGATTTAAATCCTTCCCGGAAAAAATACAATACAATATAGAACGTTTATATTACAGTCCCAATTTCGACCAATAGAAAAGATTTTTATTATTGTTATATATATAGTATGTCATTTTGAAATCTGGATAAGGAAAAAAATCAATTGTTAAATGAAATGTAAAGAAAATTTCTTTTATCTTGCAGGCTATATCTTTAATAGTACAAAAAGTTATTCGTCCCTGATTATTATGTACGAGGGTAAGTCAATAAGTAAGTCGCAAAACAGGATATAGGCAGTGATAATCAAAGTAACTTAAATACGGAAGGTCACTCGTTGGCTGCGACATCAACCAAAAGACTTCTTAGCTGCCAGCTATCAAGAAATTGTAAAGAGATGATATGGGTGTCTGAAAGTACTGGGTGAATATGTAGAAAAGGGAAATAAACTTCAGGAAGTTACTTAGATGAATATTGCCTCTATCCAGTTATTCAACTTACTTACTGACCCACCCTCGCACTAGGTAATTATGCTGGTAAAAGGAAACCCCTTGCGTAGGAGCCAAAAATTCATCTTTAATTTAGGAAGGAAAAGCATCTATAGTATGCCATTGAATATGCCTTTCTATCTCTGAAACCCAATTCATTTCTCCCTTAACATTTTCCCAATCGATCCAACATGCGAGATGATTGGTTTCTCACCCAAAAAGGTGACGTCATTTGATCGACAGTCAAGTGGCGTCAAATGGGGAAAACGAATAGGTCTATTGTCGAATGGGCCCTAGGGATCCTCAATAAAAAGAATTCCTACATCCTGGACCATTCCTCAGCTCCCTATTGACCTCTTAAGACCCTTAAGGACATAGCGACCCCACAATTTAAGGATGTCCAGCATTGAGAAAAAAAAGTCCCTAAACCAATGATGATAGGATGGGATATTAAAGAAATATCAATCTAAACGTATCATAATTGCAGGGAGTTGAGAATGGCTATTTCTATCCGAGGTGAGATTTTAACAGTGAGAAGATATCTCATTTCACCTATTATTTTTTTCTTCTTCTTATTTGGAAGCAAACACAGTAAAACCCGCTTATAAATCCCCCGTTTAAGACGTTATCCGGCTTAGTAAACAGTTTTCTTTTCATCTGGATCCCTTTCACACAGAATCCATGGTAGGAAAATACCGCTTAAGACGTTGTGTGCTTAGGACCTTCGCCTCAGTCGATAGACCGAAAACTGTTTACACTATTCTTCCCTAATTGTCTATCTAGTAGGTAAACTTCATTGCAAAGCGAAAATGACCAAAATAGGTGATAAAGAAAGATGTTCTCTATCTACGGAAAGCATATCACGCGTTAAAAAGGTTGACGATAAGGCAATTATTATTACATAAAAATCTTAAGCGGAATTGCTATAAACCTACAGCTGTGGAAAGTAATGCAAAATAAACAAGATTCCTCGTCGTTTTTAACGTTTTAACGCACTTATTTAAAAATTAAGATGCCATAAAAATCATTCCTCTAAATATTTCTTTACATTTGCTAGTTTCATTGCTGGTTAAAGTTACATTGCTATCCCGCTTTTAATTTCCTTAAAACCGTCTTTATCAAGTTTTGCCGTATATATTAAAGTTTTCATCATATATACATTCTTTAGATAAGCCTATTTCCTGGAATTTATCGATACAAGAAACATTTCCCTTACCAAACCACAATGAGTGGAATATTTCTCGTTCGTCTAATGGTTTAAGATAAGAGGAAAATGTATATTTCCTTTCTTTCTCTCTTCTTCGCCTCTGATAGTACGTTTGAGATTTGCTGATGCATGAGTGATGCGGCATTCATTTAGATACCTATTCATTGAATGCTCTGAAAGTAAATTAGTCAATGGGTTGCACTTACGTGCTACTTTTCTCCAATCAGAGTATTCGCTCAGTGATTAAAAGAAGTGCAAACGTTTTTCTCTCTATAATCTTTGCACACTAAAATCAGAGAAGGTTTGTGATGTAACTTACCGTACTTACCTTACCGTAGCTTAACTCACCTACAAATGATGAAAATAAAACACTTTTCGAAATCATAACAGTAGATGAAGCTTATGCGTCGAAACAATAATCTTTGATTCTTTTTATTCCGTGGTATTTTTTAGAGTTTTATTTTAAATGGATTAGGAACTGATTTCCTTTGTGAAAAGTGGTTTTTTATGTCTTCTATCTTCGTGGAGATTCCACAGTGTCACTCTCCAATTGGTTTAGTCGTTATAATTTAACTACTATTACCGAACGATTTTAGCAATTTTAAGATTTTTTGGAACATCATTTTAGATCAACATTTTGTAACATTAGTCTTATAAGCATATATAAATATCTTATATTATACTTCAAGTAATTTTTAAGCTATGGTAACATTGAATTGGTACATACCGGTAATAATAAATTAAATTGTATACATGCACTTAATTACTGCAAAGAGAAGGAAATTATTTTCTTCGGAATTCACCGGAAAATAACAAACGTTTAGGGCCCTATTTTCTTCTTTTCTTTACATCTCGTCGACGTGAGTCCTCTATCTTACCGTGGACGTGTCCTCGCATTGCCTCCTTAAAAGGAAATAAACTTCTCTATTTTACTGCTTGGGAATTCATCCTACTATTTATATCACCGTAGACCTTTTAAAAGTCAACGGAGCAAATCCTCCTTAAATTCAAGGCTGCGCAGTGTAATTACCCAAACCATGACCCCTTCCCTATTCCCTTTCTCTACGAAAAAAACAGGTCTTCTCTGATATACTCCATTAAGTTTGCCTCTATCTTCCTGTTTACGATTCTTTAGGAACTCCTTAAAGGTTATGTATCCATATCGTGGGCTTTATACGGACGTACGCACGTCTTACAGATTTTATTTGTGTTTAGATACATCAATTGCTTATTTTTAGTTTAACTTTAAGTGTATTTAATTTAGTTTTTAATTATTTTATTTTATCTTAAATATATTTATATTCGTAGTAATTATACTTTAATAATAACTGATTTCTATCTCAATTTTGTCTTAATTATAAATTTATTATATTTTAATTTTATCTCAATCACATTTTATTCATCTATGAAATTGGTCACAATTTTATCTTAATTATATCTTAACTTAATTCAATTTTTATCTCATTCTAATGTTAATATGATTTTATTATTTTTCTTACGATATTTTTATTTAATTTAATTTTATTTCGTCTCAATCTTATTTCATTTTATTTTAATCTTTTCTAAATTTATTTTCATTTTATATTAATTTTATTTCCTTATTTTAATTTTTTTTAAATTTCATTTAATCTTATTTTAAATTGATTTTAGTCTTATATATTTTTAATTTAAATTTAATTTAAATTTTGTTTTAATTTAATTTAATTTTAATTTAATTTTAATATTATTTTAATTTTATCTTAATTTCATATTTATTTTATTTTAATTATTTTATTTTATTTTAATTATTTTTTTATTTTAATTTTATTTTAATTTTATTTTAATTATTTTAATTTTATCTTAATTTTATTTTAATTTAATTTTTGTTTTAATTTAATTTAATTTTTATTTTATTTTAATATAATTTTAATTTTATTTTAATATTATTTTACTTTTATTTTAATTTTATTTTAATTTAAATTTAATTTTAGTTTAATTTTATTTTAATATTATTTTAATTATTTTATTTTAATATTATTTTAATTATTTTATTTTAATTTTATTTTATTTTAATATTATTTTAATTATTTTATTTTATTTTAATTTTATTTTAATATGATTTAATTTATTTTATTTTAATTTAGTTTTATTTTAATTATTTTAATTTTATCTTAATTTTATTTTTATTTTATTTTAATTATTTTATTTTATTTTAGATTTATTTTAATTATTTTATTATAATATTATTTTAATTATTTTATTTTAATTTTATTTTATTTTAATATTATTTTAATTATTTTATTTTATTTTAATTTTATTTTAATATGATTTAATTTATTTTATTTTAATTTAGTTTTATTTTAATTATTTTAATTTTATCTTAATTTTATTTTTATTTTATTTTAATTCTTTTATTTTATTTTAGATTTATTTTAATTATTTTAATTTTATCTCAATTTTATTTAAATTTTATTTTAATTATTTTAATTTTAATTTAATTTATTTTTATTTTATTTTAAATTGGTTATGTAAATTGTGACAACTTTAATTTAATTCTTAAATACTCATGAATACTAAATTGCTTAATATATCCATTTTTATTTACGTAATTACTTTACTTAAAAGGAGCATTATATATATTTACTATTTACGTGAAGTTTGATATCTGGATTATCTTAAGAATGAGGGTTATGCAGGAAAGTTGAAAATTGCAATGGTTATTAATTCATGGGATATTCTTAATGTTAAAAATGGAAAATCGGGAGTAAGCTGAGTGGATCTGTGTGGAATAAGACATTGAAATAGTGAGTCAATTTAATTAAAATATTGTCGTATGAAACATTGTAGTTCATCTATTCTGTATAAATAAATTATTCTAAGCTGAAATGGTCTACCAGAGAAAAATTGAATCATATCTCTCCAATTATTTAACCCAGGATTTTATTACAAACAAAAATGGTCGCATCACCTTTAAAAGCCAGATTTTTATCAAAAAATAACTCCTTAAATTTAATCAGTTAAATTGATTCCCTCTGAGATACAGTAGGCAGTATTGCTTTTCTGGATCCTAAGTTTTCCCCTTTATTCGATTTCCATTGTCTGGTGGGGGGGGGGTCACCTCCCCACCAACCAAGGGTGGGGGGACATCTTTATGGAGGGCCCCCTAACCAAAGGGCAAAATAAAAAGACAGGAATGTGAAAGTGAAGGGCCCTGAAAAGAGGGATTTATGGGAAGACGTGCGGATCACAATTGCGAGTTTAATCTCCAGTGACTCCTATGTTGAAGTTTTCTCCCTAAAAAGGGAATTAATTTAATTTAGTTACATCACAGTGTTATTCTCACCTCTAGCCAAAAACTAAGAATTATGTCAACATTGAATTCCGAGGCATTTCGCAATATAATGGACAAAGGTTGAACCAAACTACAAAACTTCCACTCGTATTCATTCATTTCATCTTTTAAAGGCATACTTCAGATGGTATATTAAACTATTGGTCGTTTGAAGTCTACAGATGAGGCGGTAATGTTGTGGCAATTTGTGACATAACACCGATATATACTTTTTCCATTGATTACTATAGAAAAGTATACTATAGTATACAACTGTATTATACATATTCGTCGTTTGCTCATGGATGTGTTAATAAAATATCCGCTGAGGCATGAATGACTGTATATTTAGCTCAATAGGTAATCCTGTTCCTCTTAAATGAATATTTCCATTTACGGAATCCTTGCTCTGGGACGAATGCATAATAACACTACCTCACTCCTCATTTTGGATAGTAAGTGTCATTCTCTCTCTAAATGGAGTGAGGAATCAACCACTTTCATGAATCTTTCCAATTACGAAACTCTAGGACTGGTAAAATTAATTCACTCATCTTTACTAGTAAGCCCCCTCTAATTGGAGTGAGGATTTGACCAGCCATCAGGATGCCTACGTGATGCAAAATTATTTAAATATATTTAATAACTTTATATAATACGAGTAAAAGTTGCTTGCATACTGCAAGATAATTGGTGAAAATTTACAATTAGTTTCCCTTACGGGTATCATCTTCGAAGCTTATCCAGCAAAATTCTTAAAAATTGCCGCAATGCATTTCGAACGTGAGAATTTTTCATCCATCTGGCATCGAACTCACGGTCATATGTAACCTTTCTTCCACTGGTGCTATAGAAAACTACTTCAAACGCAAACGCTGTGATTTTGAATACTCTCCTGCATTGAGAAAGGCCTCAAAACAATTTTTAAAAATTTGCGTAAATGACCGCCTGGCGTCGAACACAGGACCCATTTGTGAGAGACAATGGCATACGAATAATAGATAAGCGCCACTCTGACGTGTTTCAAAGTTTTAATTCAGTATCTTATCGGGAAGGTCCTAAAATAAGATCCGTTATTCCCGTTTGAAATGCATGGTAGAATCGGAATGACACTCTTGCATCGAACCAAGGACCACTGCAGAAACGGCGAATAACATGAAAGAATGTTCTCAAACGCCTCTGTCACCATTCCGGGTTTTATCTTTCCAGCTCTTCGGGAAGGATTTTAAAAAAGTCATCCAAGATTTCACCAATGCATTTCTTACGGAAGCATTTCGAACCCACCTGGCGTCGAACACACGGTCATTTGCTAACATTTCTTCCTTTGATACTATGAAAGACCATCTCATCTGCAAACACCGTAATTTTGATTGCTCTATCGCATCGAGAACGGTCTCAAAACAGATTGCAAATATTCGCGCTAATGACCGCCTAGCGTCGAACTCAGGACCCTTCTGTTAGAGAAATAGCGAATTAATATTAGGTAAGTGCCATTATGACTTATTCCAAAGTTTCGATTCAATATCTTATCGGGAAGGTCCTAAAATAAGATTCCGTTTTCCCCGTTTGAAATGCATGGTGGAATCGGAATGACCCTCTTGCATCGAACCAAGGACCACTAGACGAACTGTGAAATTCATGAAAGAATGTGTTCAAACGCCTCCTTCGTCACACGGAGTTTGATCTTTCCAGCTTATCGGGAAGGTATTGAAAAAAAATGACAAAAATTGCAGCAATGCATTTCTTATGGAAGAATTTCGGACCCACCTGGAGTCGAATTCACGGTCATTTGGCAACATTTCTACCATAAGAACCATAGAAGACTACCTCAGCTTCAACCTTCGAGATTTTGGTTCCTCTATCTTACCGACAAGTGCCTCAAAATAATTTTTAAATATCCTCGCAATGCATTCTTATGGGAAAATTGCGATTTTTGGGACATTGTAGTATCGAACCCATGACACCTAGCGTCGATGTCTGCATTATTCTGGCATCTAGAGTGTGGGGCCAGTACGTCGAAAAAATCTGACGCCAACAGCGCTCGTGGAACATGGTCAGAATTCGTATCCCCTATAAATATATATATATATAGGTATATCCGGAGAGTTAGCTATATATAATAGATATATATATATATATATATATATATATATATATATATATATATATATATATACGAGTAAAAGTTGCTTGCATACTGCAAGCTATCAGTTGAATGCAGTAACGTACCAAGTAAATGCCTCAAAACAATCTTGAAAACTTAGCGCAAATGACCGCCTGGCGTCGAACAAAGGTCCCGATCGCGCGACACAATTGCATATTAATATTAGATAACTGCAATTCTGATTTGTTCCAAAATTTCAATTCAATATCTTATCGAAAAGGTCATAAATAAGATTACGCTATCCCCCATTGAAATACATGTTAGAATAGAAATCACTCTGAGGCATCGAACCAAGAACCGTCAGAGGAACAGCGAACAGCGTATATGAAACATAGGAATTGCTTCAATGTAGTACATCCATATTATAACATTCCCGGTTATCGGATATGCATTCAAAATAATTGTCATAATTACCCGCCATGCATTTTATACAGGAGAACTTTGCACCCACTAGGCGTCGAACTCACGGTCATTTGGTAACACATCTTCAGTTAGTACAATAGATAACCACGGAATCTCCAACCTCCGTGAATTTCACTGTTCTACGGCTCGTAGGAAGGACTGAAATCAATTTTCGAAAATTCGCGCAAAAGACCGCCTAGCGTCGAACTCAGGACCCATTCGTGAAAGACAATGGCATGGGAATGTTAGATAAGTGCCACTCTAACGTGTTTCAAAGTTTCAATTCAATATCTTATCAGGAAGGTCCTAAAATAAGATTCCGTTATTCCCGTTTGAAATGCATGGTAGAATCGGAATGACACTCTTGCATCGAACCAAGGAGCACTGCAGAAACGGCCAATGACATGAAAGAATTTTCTCAAACGCCTCTGTCACCAATCCGGGTTTTATCTTTCCAGCTTATCGGGAAGGCATTTTAAAAAATCGCCCATGATATCAGCAATGCATTTCTTACGGAAGCATTTCGGACCCACCTGGATTCGAACACACGGACATTTGGTAACATTTCTTCCTTTGGTACGATGGAAGACCATCTCATCTGCAAACACCGAGATTTTGATTGCTCTATCGCATCGAGAACGGCCTCGAAACAGATTGCGAAAATTCGCGCAAAAGACCGCGTAGCGTCGAACTCAGGACCCTTCCGTGAGATAAAATAGCAAAATAATATTAGATATGTGCCATTCAGACTTCTTCCAAAGTTTCGATTCAATATCTTATCGGGAAGGTCCTAAAATAAGATTCCGTTTTCCCGGTTTGAAATGCATGGTAGAATCGGAATGACCCTCTTGCATCGAACCAAGGACTACTAGACGAACTGAGAAATTCATGGAAGAAAGTTTTCAAACGCTTCTGTCACCATTCCGGGTCTTATCTTTCCAGCTTATCGGGAGGCATTTAAAAAGATTTCCGCAATGCATTTCTTATGGAAGAATTTTGCATCCACCTGGCGTCGAACTCACTGTCATTTGGCTACATTTTTTCCATGAGAAGCATAGAAGACTACCTCAACTGCAACCTCCGAAATTTTGGTTACTCTATCTTAACGATAAGTTCCTCAAAAAATTTTTCATAAATCGGTGCAATGCATTTTTATGGGGAAATTGCGATATTTGGTACCTTCTGGCATCGAACCCATGACACCTAGCGTCGATGTCTGCATTATTCTGGCATCCACGGGGTGGGGCCAGTACGTCGAAAAAATTTGAAGTCGATGGCGCTTGTGGAACATGGTCAGAATTCGTATCCCCTATAAATATATATATAGGTATATCCGGAGAGTTAGCTATATATAATAGATAATAATTTTCATAAAACTATTCCATTCTGTAACAATAGGCAAAATGACACATATACAACCGATCTATCCTAATCAATCTGAAATCAATATTCGAAAAAGAATTCTCGATTTTAATGAATAAATTAATATTATATGAATCTTTAATTAATACAAGTTCCAACTGCTAAAAATAAATGATAAAACGATAAATACGTTTTATGAAGTAATCAACGAAGTTCAGACTCAAAAATCAGAATACATTCTACCCATAGAAAATTAAATCATACAATGAAAAAAGGAATTCGCAGAATCGACTGTAATTGAAATTCCTGAAATCGAGCATTGGGCAATTCCAACGAATGCAAAACTCAATTTACTCTTTTCCAATTTAATGCGATCTAAAAAATGTAGCTTTTTATTCTTATCCCCTGGTGTACTCGACTGGGGACTTATGGAATTATTTATACGTCTCAGTGCGACGTAAGCACCACGTAATGCATCAATTCATGGCAATTCCTCATGAATCATGGTCCCAAAATCATAGTTGATCAATGTTGCAGCATACCTTATCTTTAGGTCTCCCACGTTTTTTGGTTTTCCTCCGCGATTAATTTTTCAAAGTTATCCAGCTCGTAGGTAATTGTTTTTTTCGTGCGATAGATGTGGCCGTTGAATATTTTAGGTTTGAAAAATTAGGTCAGCCTGGTGTTAGCTCGCATGAAAGCAATTGAACGGGAAATAAAAATCTGGCTGGAAAATTCTGTGTAAAAAGATTCAGCGATTCATTAATAAAAGCAATTGAACCAACCGATGGATTACTTTATGAGGTTTGTGCTTCATAGATTTAAAGAACGACTGCTAACTATGCCAGTGATTCAATATTTCATGAATGGATATTGATTAGGTAGACACAAACGGGCCACTCCCAAATTTCGGAATATCTGCTAGCAACGTCATCAAGTAAAGTTCTGGTTGTATCCTTAACCCTTTCAACATTAAGTGAAAAATGCTTTACAAAGAAGCAGAACAAGCGTCAGAAAGCAGCAAATAATGTCTTATTCCAAAAAACCAGATCTGCGTAGTTTTTATCTGAATTCGTAAAGTAGTCTAAAATATTGTTCCTTCCAGTCAAGTAATTAACCTAAATTTTCCCATCGTTACGAAGTAAGTGTAGTTTTTATTTCAAAGAATTTCAGTTCCACTTTGAGACCTTATCTCTAATATATTTTGGTAAATTTTAATTATCACAGTACTATATAAAGAATATCCACATGTTCAGGTATTATTTTTGGAATGTTCTCTTCAATTCTGAATTATTTTTAGGAAATTCTGTATATGTCCTTCTCAGACGTTATGAAGAGTTGATAACCCCAATTGTAACGCTCATAAGCCTTATATTGCAAACAAATACCAAAAGAGCAGATCCGAAGATACCTCTTAATCCTAGGTAAAAATAACGCCTGAAATTTATTCTCATATTGCCAGTATAGAATATTTTTTATATCTAAAATATAAAATAATGAACAATTAACTGGTGGAATTAAATCAAAGTAAACTTCACAGAATCAGGGGATTTATTGTGAAAATCCAAAATGGAAAGTAATTCGAAAAATTGTACATTTTAGGCAACGTCTAATTTAAACAAATAAAACACAATAGCTTCGACGATTTATCACTGATGATAACGATTACCCGTCGAAACCGTACGTGCATATATTCTTTAGATTAAACGCTGTAGAAAAAGTACAATTTTTCGAGTTTCTTTTTAAGGTGAGGTATTTCATTATTTAATTAGCATATATCATACGTGCATATCCATACTCTGTAGACATTATCGCTCGACCGAGGACAAACTTATAGTTCTTCTAAGTGCCTGGGGTCTCCAAATCACTACCCTGGAGCCAAATCCGCCAGTAAATGTTTCAATATGGTCTGCGAGCAAATTGAATTCTTATTGTTAGCACTCCATCATGGTGAGACGTTTAATATTCTTTCTTTGTTTAAAGTAGCTTTTATATGCTTTTTAACGCACACAACCTACCTCGGTTATTACTTTTGAAGCGCGATGCATCATACATTTGATGAGTTATAAAACGAAGATCCTTCATATCTGGCCTACCTAGTGCTCTTTCTGTGAAATTATGCGGTCTGCCTCTCAAAAAATTTGGAAACCCCAGTCTGATACTTAGCACCCCTAGAATTTTATCAGTGTTCTCCTAAGGGCCACCTAACCCTGAATATCTGCACAAAAATATTGTAACATTCGGTTATAATGGTATTGGGGAACGGAGTTTACACCCTCGTTATCAGCAACCCGTGTTATTACAAGAAACTACGTGGGAAAGAATGAAAAACCAGCAAAACTAAATTTTTTGACTAATCTATTTGCTGAATACAATAGAAATTGGTGTTTAATGATTGAAATCCACGCCTTACTTAAACGGGAGTTGCTAAAATACTTTGTTATTTTATTTACATTTTGTTACGTTCTAGCAGTTGCCTTTCTTTCGTGTCCAGTTACACATTAAATACTGCTATAAATAAGATAATCAATGTAATCATTCTGGAGAACTTAGTGAAATCCATGGTATATGCATAACCGCAGTAAATTTATGTGCGTTATAAATTTATTTAGCCATAGCAGTAAGGGAAGCATTAATCTTCTTATCTTCCATTACCACCAAGCGTGATTTCCACATTGAGTGGAATTTTTTAGAGCGAACAAATTTAGCTATCAGAATAATTAATGGTATTCGTCTATGTGATGAAGTGACGGAATGTTAAAAGCCCTAGAAGAGCCTCTTAAGCTATCTACAAAGCACCGGATGATAGACCGTTTCTTTTAACGATTTCTGATAGGTGTAGAGCGAGAAATATGCGAAACATAAAAGGCCGGGGAACGAGTGAAGATAGAGATACAGTGAAAAAGGAAAATGTTCAAGGACTGATAGATGGGGAGAGGAAGTGACAGTTAAATTGAAAGGAATGGTGAAAGGGAACCGTTAAAGGCTCAAAAAGGGAAAGGCACTGAGAATTCTAATGATTCGGAAGAGGTTATAAAAAAACGGATTCTGGAAAGGGACAAAAGAGGATGATATCTTTATAGCGTTTTTTGTATTTCTGGTAGACTTTTCTCCGCAAGGCAGTAGCTTATACATGTTATTGAAAATTTGCGAGTCGTTACAACTTTTCAGATGTTATGTAACCTTTGTTTGCTTTCCTATGCCCACGTTTGACAATATACGTATTTCTCTATATGTTTTATTATTACTATTAAGTACATTGTTGCAGATAGACTGCTAGTCTGGTGGCAACATTACAAACAACTACACTAATTTTCACAAACATAATTAAACAACTCAGAACAAACTATATAATACCCTCACAAGATTAAACACTTAAATACAACTACTTTACATGATACAAAACTCCAATAACACTATACCCAACTCCATTGCTATTTCCCTAGCAAAAAAAATGTTCTACTACTACTGCAACACTTATTCTCTGAAAACACAGACACTCCCACAGAAACAATAGACATTCAGTAACAAGCAACATTAATTAACATTAATTTTTTTTAGCATTGGCATGTTTAAGTTACATAGGATTTTCGTACATCAAAGGATTTTACTTCGCGCCATACAGGCCTATCCGATATCGGGAAAAAGTTAAGGAAATGGATGCTGCAACCAATGGATTCTTAAGAACTGCATGTGACAGAAACAGACCAGGAAAATGTGTGCAGTAATATGAGACTGATAACACCGAGCACCAATCAACAATGTTGCTCTCAGAGATAAAACGATTGTTTCCTCAATCCATGCTCTAATTAATGATGCTTCAATGACTAACAATCAATCATTGTATGTAACAGAACGTGACAGTCAAATATTGACGATCGCTCAACAATCATTTAACAATCATTCAACAATCATATAACATTTATAACTATGTAACGGCCAAAATTATTATTGCGATGTATAATATTACCCACGGACTAAATCCAGGGAAAGATTTAACGTCATAAATATAGCAAATATACTTTTTATATCTTTATTAGGCTATTAAATACGAAATTTAGATGAAAATTTTCTAATATTAACAGATATAGAGAGTTTCAGTCATGTTCAGCGTTATAATGAATATTTTTGCATATATTTTTGGTCCAGCAGATTTTATACTTGAAATAAAGCTATTACATATGGATCAAAACTTAAATCTGGCCTACTGCCAACCATTTGAAGCTTAGATAAATCATAATAGAATCATTGCTTACTTTAACATGTCCACGTCATATTTTAAATTACATATCTTATATCTTTTGGAGATTAAGAATATGTTTCGAAAAAGTGCACCAGTCATTACTTATCTTCAGTCTTCGCAAATACCTTAATTGCATTTAATAATTGTTGGAATACATAAGATAGATTTACACACGAGATGTTTGAAAAATAGGGAATTATAAAATTCTGGTCGTCGCTATGTGCAAAAAGCAGACTTTTAAAGAATATTACGTAAAGTAACCACAAATACACAACCCGGTTATAACGCAGATTTCGCATGGTTGCCTGAGAAACGCCCTAACCGGGTTTTACTGTTGCTGCATATTTACATGATGAATGTTAAAAAGTCGGCGACTTCCACGTATCCCACATGCTTAAGCCTCTGTAAAGATGAGAGAATTCAATTTAAACCTGAAGGTTTCGTTGATGAAAAATCCTCTGAGGGAATTGATTCCTTCACCATAATGGAATGAAATTTCGCGCCTCAGGTATTAAAAACGAATGGAAACTCATCTGAAGGGACTCACCTTTAAGCCACGATAAAGGCGATGCTTAAAGCAGAAGGGCTGATCGTGATTTTTTCCATTCCTGGATGTGCCATTTAAAGGGCGATTGGGAAATAATGAGTTCGCCGGACGACAAAAGCGTATCGGAATTCGTTTCCGAATGCGAAATATTGCTCCGAAAGGGGGCGAATTATTTACGCGCAAACCAACGATTCTGGGAATAGAAGAATCATTTGGATCGATGGCTTAAACATGTGAATGACCTAAGACTTTAATCAATGGTTCTTTTGAGGCAGTTTTGTGATGTGTGGAACACTTGCTCTAACAGATCCTAACGACACTTGAAATTAAAACTTCATATAGAACTGTGACTAAGCTTTTAAATGGGTAATATTATTCTCTTTGTTATTAGTATTATTGTCTAATTATTTTTATTGTTATTTTCATTATTATCATATTTTTGAAATTTGTCATTAAAATTTTCATTTTCATCATTTTATTATTTTCACTTAATAATTATTATTTTTTGAAATTTTATCATTATCTTTTTACTGCTATTTATTTTTATTCTCAATCGTTTCAAAAATATTTTATTACAATTAATAGTCATTTTATTTTCGTTTTTGTTTTTTAATTATTATTCATTATCATATATTATTATCATCAAATGTAGGCCTATTTTAGTATAATTTTCAATTGTTCATCGTAATTTTAGAATCGCTCTTCTATTTATTGTTATTAATCTCTTGTATTTATTGTTATTATTTATTATTTATTAATTATTGTATTTTGGTTATCATTTTATTATAGATCGTTGTTATCATTTCTATATATGATCGCGCATAGACACTAGCAAGTACGTTTGTTTTCTTATAATTAAATTAGAATTAAAACGTATGTGTTGTGATCTCTAATAATGGACGTTTTAGGTGTGGATTAATTTGCAATAGTAGAGAAGATATGGGACAAATTCATAGTACTCTATATCGGCATCTACTAATATTATCACCATTGTTTACTATGCATATATTTATACTGCAATGTAATGTTTGAGAGGGATTTTTGGTAAATTATGTCTGATGCTCTCCATATTGGGAGTGTTAATTGGCTGATATGTTCAGAGTATGCGATGTTGCGAGCAATATACGGCTCTTCATCCTAATGCAACCCCACTTATGCTAAAAATTCATTGGACCTCAAAATGGCTATTAGTTTGGCAGGATAATATTTCACACGTGGGCGTTAAGCTCAGTTTACATTGGATGACGTACTTTGAAGCCAGGGAACCAAAAATGTAAGGGAACCAATATCGCTCCTAAAATCTCATGCTTCATAGGCTTTATCACCCTGCATCATCGAGGGTTATCAATCCACAAATTGGTACGTAACAGCCATCCGAGTCATCGAATCTACACCCAATCACTCGATTCACTCACAATTACAAACACCTACCATCATTTGCCTTTCGTAGTTAAACCTACTTCTAACAGGATTCGCTTACTAGTTAACAGAATTTTCAGAAGATTCCCATGAAAAAGTAAGAAAGATTATCGTAGAATTTTAGCACTTTTTGGATCACTTCTTGATCATTATCCCACGGTTTGGTTACCTAGATAAGCAGAATATGGCTCACATACCTCAGTCTATCCTCAACGGATACATCTTTAAAGGGATATGACAATGTATGTACCTGACATCAACTGATTCCTAGTTTTTTGTATAGAGTTAACTCCCTGGGCTATCCGAACAAATGATGCGATAACATATAAAATATACGTGTCTGAACCAGATCGCCTACCTTTATTTAAAATTCTTCCATTTAATTTTTCTAACCCCAAATGGGCTATCGATGTACATCATAATTTAAATTTTCCAATTTCTATCGAATTTTATTAATTTTAATTTTCACTCTTCTTTAATCAAAACAAAGTTTTATTTTCCGCGACCCGTGAAGCTTTCACTAGACCCAATTAGGTCAGCTGGTATAAAAGCATGAACATCTATGAAGTGTTCAAAAAATAATCCAAAAAAATCAATGGCCAGTATTTTATATCGGTATTTACTGCTAATATCCGCATTGCGTACTATGTATGTATGTATTAGTAATGTGGTGTTTGGGAAAAGGAATTTTTGAATTAATGTAAAAACTTTGCAAATTTATTTTCTCTTCAACCGCAAGGATGGAGCTCCACATACTAAAAGCTTCATTAGTTGATTTTATTTTGATGTAAAAACCTTGAAAAATGAATTCGATTGGGTCCACTGGGATAAAAGCATGAACACCTATACTTTTTGGTTTTGTTGGTGAAATAATGCAAAAATTAATATTCGGTAGATAAAACGGTCTATGCAGAAATACTGGGTGGAGTCATTCCCTAGATCAGATAAAAGAAGCATTTTAAATATTCCATTGGAACACGACAAAAAGGGTCAATGATGTGCTTTCATAGCGACTTCTATACCTAGCTATATGCGAGAGATAGTGAATATACGACTTATCCGACGCTAAACATTAGGGTAACCTTCCCATTAAACGTAAAAGCTGCAGAATATATTCAATGGTGCTATTAGACCGCAGATGCTCATAAAAAAGTTGGAAACACATTGGACTGCGTTACGTTGGGACCGATTAAAAAGACTGCAGATTCATTCTCAGTGCGATTTGAAATTGCCATCCCCATTATCTTTTGATTCCACGTCGTTGTTTCATCATTTTGAGTGAAACAGCGGTCGATTCGTTTTCCTGAAAAGAACTTTGTTTTTTGCAATATTTTTTCCGTGATACATTTCCGTTTACGGCGTTCCCCGTTCAGGTGGCAGCACTTTCGCTTGATTCGTCCCTTTTGTGAGATCCTTTGCTATTCGCTGATGCGTAAATCCTTTGAGAGATAAATGTACGCGTTTTTTCCTCAATGTTTTCGAGATTCTTGGTGAAGGAAATGTGGGTTAGACTATGGAAAAGATGATTTTTTTCTTTTTTTAATTTTTATGCATACTCCAAACATGGGTAGTTTATTTATTTCATGACTTGTTTTTCCTTTCTTATTCAATATTCCAGTCCGATTACAGTGAATTTGTAAACGTTTGTTATCGAGGTTGCTATGGCGTTGCTACGTGACTGTTAATCAATTATGTACAGTAAAACCCGGTTACGACGCTTTTCAGGGAACCTAGCAAGAACCGCGTTACAGGCGGGGAAGCGTTATAACAGGGTTGTGTGATGCTGGTTGCATTACATCTTTTCTTTAAGGATGGCTGAAAGATTCCAGGGGATGAAGCGAAAACCGCCTTAAAAGCGAGTTGTAAAATGCTTATTGAATGATGAATGGTTTGATTTTGCAGAAAAATACTGAATTTTTGTCATTTTTCACTATACAATGAAGCAGATTTAACCAGATACACAATTAGATAAATTTAATGAATTCTTTATTGCATTGGTGAGAGAGCATCATAGAACACGATCCATCCACTCAACAGCCCACAAACACTGCACTCCCTTTCTGGTTTATTCTATATGTTTACAACCTGATTATACAACTTTAACTGGCCAAAGATGCCTAAATTTCTCTCAGATAATTAACAGACCGCTTAAATCCTGCTGGGTTTTATAGGGCAGTCGAGTATTTAATTTTATTTTTTACAAATAAAATATCTATAGATATTCATTGTCTTAACATATGTTATTACATAGTTTATTTCAAATGTAACTAAGTCACTTTTACGTTTTTTTTGTTAATTCAATTATGTATTTGATTATCTAATTATTTATATCATTATTTGAGTATGTATTTCTTTTTATAGATAATTTATTAATCCTTTTTATTAATTTCTTTTGTATATTTTCTATGGTTTTGCTTTCACAATTATTTATTCTTCACATTCAAAAGAATTATTTTCTACTGAAAATTTGTATTGCTTATTAATCATCTTGGAATCATGAGATACAGCATCTTTGTTTGATTTACAATTCATAGCTTGTTAAATCTGTTAATTACATTGGGGATTGGATGATATTTTACACAGAGGTTAATTACGACCGCTGATTAAATTATTTGCCTATCCTTTCACTTAAGGAGATTAGTCCCGTACCAATATCGTTTCCCTCAGAGCCTAGAGTTTTTAATCCTCAAATTAATGCTCCAACTTTCTATATGAAAAGGACGGCTCTAGACACCCTTCCCTACGAATCCCGGAAGCACCGTTCAAAAACTCTTCGTATGGAACGTTTAATGCTCCTTGACATTAAGTGTCATTACTTAAAAAATCCCCAATCTGCTCGAAATTCCAGCAGAAATTGCGGTTTCGATGAGCTTTTCGAGCGATAAAAGCTTTTCGGAGGAAATCCTTTGAAAATCAAAGCGGAGGAGGAAGCCAGAAATAAACTAAAAGGAGTTTCCGGTCGAGAGAACAAAAATCCTCGGTGAAATTCCATATCTACTCGGTCTAGGAGAACTGTTTAGCGAGAACTGTTTTTCAGGCGTGGGAGACTTTGACTTAATATTTCACGATTTTGCTGGTAGTATATTTCTATATACAAGTTATTGCGGGACCCGATGATGAATGGATGTACACCAGTGGAAGGGCTCCGTATGAAAGATATGTTTTACTTCCTTTTGGTCGAATAAAAAGGGTGAGTTGAAGTACGATGACCCTCGTGGTATATGAGGAAATGTGAATGAACGAATGGATATACTCTTTATATGGGGAATTTGGTGGTCTATCCTCTACGTAACATGGATCTTCAATACATATTATACATTAAATGAATGTTTAGATGTGAAAAAAGATACAGCAAGAACACAAAATCTGGCTTTGTCGAGAAAAAATCGCAAATGAAGGATGTAAAGAAAATATTCACTATTCGGTGAGTTTTCGAAGCAGGGAGTTTGAATCGGTAACGCCCACTTTAAAGGTGCTGAATAAAACGCAAAAATATATAATATGTAATATATAGTATTATATTATTATTAGTTACGTAAATAAAAGTAAAAATAATTATGTCCGATTAATATTATATAGTTAAAATACAATAAACCTATAAGCGGAACCTGTGTTACGGAAAAGTGTGTTGCCCGGAAAATATCGCGGTCACTATGCATTCCATTGAAGATAGGTCTCAGTGTGGAGTGCAGCACGTTATCGTAGATGGGGCCTTAGGTAGGACGGTTGGATGAGGGCGACCAGGTCCCTTGACCGTTACTATTCACCTACCCTTTCTTTTTAGCATGTTGCGCTTGCTGTGGTTAGGAAAATTCAAGTGTTTACTTGTATCCGAAGGATAAAGGTTGAAATTTTACTGTACGTAATTGCTTACATTTTTTAGGTATGTAAAGGTATATAATGAAACATATTTTTGCAGCATTATCTTTCTAATATTTTTACAAGAAATTTCTAGATCGCAATCTAAGTGTCATCTAATTTTTCCATCTCTGTGCTGCAAGAAAATTAATGCAGTAATAGTTAGGTAGCTTAGTTTACGTAGCTGCGCCGCTATTGCTAAGGAAGAGTTTAAAGTTGCCAATTTTCTCCGTTTGAATGACGAAATGAACTGATTCATGCCATTACACAGTTAATATATGCAAAAGCATCGATGTATTTGTTAAAAGTAAAGCCAAATGTTTTACAAATTTGGAAAATAATGAGCACTCGACAATTAGTAGGGCGAAATTTTCATCAACAACATTTTTATTAATTATTTAAATATAATTCGAATCGTGAATTTTTTGCTTAGCTTAAATTTAATTTAAATAATTATTTTTATGATTAATTTAAATTATGAGGGGAGGAAGCTTTGACGAAAGCATGAACGTAATTTGTTTTTGAAAATAATTTTTAAATAACACTTATTAATGTGTTGGCACAATTGTACGTTTTGATTGCACCATTATATGACCATCGCACGAATGAACTCTCTACATTGAGTATAAAATAAATCATGCAAATGTTTGATGTGGCTAAACTCAACTATGTGGAATGGAGCCGTACTAGAGGGTTTAAAAAACTACTTTGTGATTTCCCCAGAAAAAAAGTATTTCTATGGAACTAATTTTGTCTACAAGTGAAACAATTGTATTATTAGTATAGTTAAAAATGTTTCCACAGTATAGGTCATATCGTACATGTGGGTTCCCACCGGGAATCGAACCCGAGATCGCTTTCCTTTAAAGTCAAACCCGTATGGCTATCCAGGAGAACGAACTGAAACACTTGTAGATGAAACTAGTAGCTTGAAATAATTTTTATGTGAAAATCACAAAGTAGTTTTTTAATGTTTTAGTACTGCAAAATTAGTAAAATATTGTTCGATAAAATCTTTAACTCTTTTTATCGTTAAAAATGTGAATTAAAATGTTCAGTATCACCCCTTGATTTTTTTAAAAAGCTTGAGTAAATCGATAACTCGAGCTATATTTTGAACGCGCTGCCTATATAGCTATTCGGAAGAACTGAGTGAAACACTTGTAGAGGAAACTACTTGCATGGAATAAATGTATCTGTGGAAATTAGTAAATGTAATACTTTAATACTTAAGCAATGCAAATTTTGTAGGATAGTTTCCATTTAAATCACTAACTCTTTTATCATTGATTGAAATTAAAATATTCACAACTACCCCTTGAATAATTTTTTAAATGTCGAGTAAATCGTATACTTGAGCTTCATTTCGTAAATAATTTTTTTATTAAATTAATCTTCTTTATTTTTGTACTTTACTATTATTGTTAATCGTCAGCAGTAATTGGCTTTGTGCTGTATGTTGATGTTTGTTAATAAATAAATAAATAGAATCGTCGCTCTAGTGTACCCGCACATCTTGACCCCATTGAATTCTGTGCTTCCAGTTGGAGGAGAGTGTCCAGGAAGACAACAACCAGAGCACCACCGAGGTCAGCTTGAACGTGTGGGTTGGCAGTTGGTTAGGAGAAGAAGGGACCCACGACTTGGAATGGAGTCGTTCCTTAGTGCCATCCCATCCTCATTGGCTGCAGTATCCCCCATTAAATCCGGAGATACACTATCTGCTGGGATCTCTACTGGTTCTCATTGGAACCACGGGAGTGCTGGGGAACGGACTGGTGCTATTCGTATTCACACGGTGAGTGCAGATCAGATTGCACACACGTGTTTTACCCCTTCTTTTCACTTTGTCCCCACTCGACTTGTTTAGTTTTATCCATGATTCGACGCTGGTTCTCTGTGAAATGGTATTTGCGGTATTTTTTGATTTGAAATATATAGGTGTAGTCGTCGAGTGACATTGTTCAGTGACATTGAGATTCACCGTAAGTTCACGTTTTAAGCGGGTTTCTAAGTAACTTTTAAATGGGATAGCGTTATAACTGGGTGTTGTAATGCTAGTTGTATACGTAATATTTTTTTTAAAGACTGACCTGCTTTTCGTACAAAGAGAGCTCGGTTACTTAAGGTCATAGTTACAAATTCCTTTTTATTGCGGAAAAAAGAACAGTACTTTTTTATTATATTTTTAGTTTATTCATTTATTCCTTGATGGATTTCCGCAACACCTCGCCTGTGACTGTGAATTTTGTTTTTTGATCAGTTTACAAACAAGCGAAATTTATTTACTTGATGCAGAAAATGAAGAACGATAGCTTACGTTATCTTCACTCTTCTAAAATAATTATGAGGGTCTTATTTACGTAATTTTGGTGATTTTTCACTCTACAATGAAGCTGTTTTCACCAGATAATCAAATAAGGAAGAGTAAGAACATTTTTTGACAGCAGTGGTGAGAGGATATTATGATCTCTCCAAAACTACACTCAACAGCCGATCTAATTCTTATTCTGTTTTTATTTCGATATTTTTACTTCTTTAGATTGCGAAAAATAAAACTTTACTGTGTAGTAAAGCAACTTTTTAATCTGTTCTGGATTCTGTCCTGATAACTGATAGAAAATATTTGTTGCTATTACTTACTATAGTGTAAATAACTATCAATTACACTTCTTTGGTTTTCTCTTTGTTGAGACTAATGAATCTCCTTCTTCTCTCAGCTTATTGTAGCCTGAATAACAATGAGCTTCCTGTTTCATTGTTGTCCTCCGAATAAGATTATCGAGAATCTCCTTCTCAATCAGCCTATTGTAGTCTGCATAAGAATGAACTACGTGCTTCATTGTTGTTCTCTTAATTGAAAATCTCGTATCTCATTCCCCACATAATCTTGTTTAACATGCATAATATTGAACTAAAGGTATATTTTTCCCGTATGATTAAGGGTACATAGGTATATTCTACCTGTATATGTTTCATTTCTGTATTTTGCATTAAGACAATAGACTCTTCTTCTCAATTAGAATGTAATAATCTAAAACAAACATCAGACAACGTGTTTAGTTGTAGTTATTCGAAATAATTCTTTCGTGCTACATTTACAACACATTTTGTCACCTGTATAAGCAATTGTGAAAAATTACCAAATTAACACTTCATTATTAGGAATCACTTTCAGAGTTGCACGGCTGCATTGCCTCACTATTTCAAGAGTCCAATGATGAATGTGATATACTCAAGTTCGGCTTTGTGGAATGTTTTGCGGCTACGGAACCTTAATTAAAGAATGGAAACAGTAATTTTCACACGAATATATTTCGGACGACTTGCTACGTTTACATCATTAAGCAATTCTTCGTCGGAAAGGAGGAGGGTATATATTAAAGGAGGGGAGGGAGGAGGAAGAGATGTACGGGAGGGGAGGGAAACCGAACTCGTCAATGGAAAAGCATGGAAGGTAAGGAAATGTGCGGTGAAGGTAGAAACGGGAAATTTGAATACTTATTTATAAATATTTTGGTGAGGAAAATAAATAAACGTGTTTGATGGTATATATGACTCACCTTTTTTTCCAAATGATGTCTTAGAAAAGGGCCCTGTTTCTTCTATGCGAAGATACTTTCTTTCGGCCTTGGGGAATGAGGCTTTTCTGCTTTGCCGTTTTGCTCGTTTCTGCATATTCGGATAAAATACGATCCAAATATCGAACTAACTTAATAATTGGAAAACATAGTCTTAAAAAAAAAAACATGACCTGAAAGTGGAAATTTAAAAATTAAACGGAACTATATTTTATGTTTCAACAATGCCGTATACATTTCTCTTGAGATTTCCCTCTTTAAGGGTACATCTTATATACCAATACCTTTCTTATGGTAGTGCGTTTTATGTGCCGTCAAATTTTGGCCATACTTTCTTTCAGTCAAAGGACATAAGGCCCTCCGACTTCACTCTTTTGCTCGAATCAGAAATATCGAAAGAGATGCAATGCAAATCTTGAACTAACTTGATAGATAGAGATATTATTGTTTAAAAACGAAGCGGAAGACGTAAATTTAAAAAATTAAACATAACTCTAACTTAAGTTTCAACAGTGCAATTTACATTTTTTCTTGAGTTTTCCCTTTCTAAATGAGGTAGCGTTTTACATGATAGTGCGTTATAAATGCGTCATATTTATGCATACTTTCAAATTCAGTACATAACTTCATAAAGACTTACATCCTGAATTTAGTTCTGTGGGAATGCACTTGCTGACCACTCCTACTTCCAGCAATCTAGGTTATAGAGCTGCGTTTGATTGAGTACCACAATCTAAAATACAGGCATTACTCATTCACGTCGTGCGCTTTAATATTCCCTCAATTCAACAAGAGCAGGTCAATATAGCGCCCCTGACCTTTACTCAATGACCTTTATTCTATTTGTCGAAACATATGGTTACTTCTATATGAGTTTGAGGTTGAGTGCTTCGAAACAAAAGGAAATACCATTTGCTTGTTTCGCCGGGTATTTCTATCGTAATCTGCAGCTGCGCCATTCAGAACTAAATGTTCTAGGTCACGAATTGCATTTTAAGTGACGGTGATAGTGAGTCATATTTTAGGGAACTGCTCACCCAGATATCCCATCTCTGGGCTTTTAACCCGAAGGTGATGTTTTTAAAACCCCCTTTTATTTTTCACTTCTATTGCAAGGCCGTGAGATTCTAAAAAAAGTAGATATTTTATGAAGAAATAGCGGAGGGAAAACAGTTGAAGATGGATATTCAATGATATCTCTTTAACTTTTCGCTAAAGTACCTCTGCAGCGATAAAACACTAGAAAATATTTTACTAAAAAGGTACTCAAATTAATGGGTCACGATACTTTCCATCTTCATCGATTTTATTGGAAATTCCTCGAAGTTTTTTAAATAACCCAAGTCCTACAGTTATCTTAATTCGGGTGGATCATTTGAACCATGTTTTGTTTCTGATCCTACTATAAATAAATACCTTTCGTCCTTTTCTTTACATAAATACAATGCGACCTTCTTCTTGCTCAAACTTCGTTCTATAGTATTCGTAATATCCTCCATTGAAATGTTTATAATAGAAACTGATAGTCAAATTATATGACTGAAATGTATTTCAATTTAAGTTGAAAATACATTAAAATCCGTTTCATTCGCTATCGTTTAAGACGCTTTCGCACTTAATATCCAGTTTTATCTCGGTCGCGCTCCCTTTTACTCTTTTTATTTTTACTTTAAAGTGTCAATCTGGATAAAATTGCTTCACCATCAAGGAAAAAATTTCCATCATCAAACAACATGAAGAGGAGATAATCAGCAATACGCAACAGTAATTTTCAGACACTGTAGATATTCTACATCTGAAACAAGTTAATCAAACCACAGTGAATTTCTCTTCGTTTTTAAGATATTAAGCACTTATTTCAAAATCAAACAGCCAGAAAATCCTTTCTTTTTTGTTTTCTAATAAAAAGGAATTGAAATGTATAACATTCCGGTTTAAGAACGTTTTCATTCGGTTTTCCGATAAGCGTCTTGATCGAGTGTAGCTGAGTAAGACTTAAATGCAACAATCTATATCGCAGTAGTAGTGTTGTTAAAAGTGCTTCGACAGCTGAGCTCCCACCGGGTATCGAACCCGGGACCGCTTTCATCAAAGTCGAACGCTTTTCCCGCATAGCTATTCGGGAAACTCAATCTACATCATCTACACATATAAATTATATTATTTATTTTAGAACAATATTTATCGTATAAAGAGGACAACATCTTATAAAAACTTGTAAATAGAAAAAGAATATGGCGCGGGAAAAAATCTTCGCCTATTAAATTAATCTAAGGATAATAAAGAGAAACCCTCTTTGCGGGAATAGGATGAGCGAGAAACAGAATGAAGAAAAACCACTGAAGCACAAAGTAAAAGCCAATTCAGAAAGGCAAACGCAGTCAGTACCTATCGTTAAAATTGGAAGGCATTAAATCCTTCCAAATGGCATATTCCGATAGAACCAACCCGCGTTAAAAGTTTCCACATAACTATCTCGGAAGAAACTTCGCATGTCATAGAACCGTTTAAATGTCCCAGAGTTACTCTCAGACAAATCTCTAAGAGTACATTCGAGGCAAGCAAAAGAGTTATCGTCTACAGAAGTTATGAGAGCATTAGTTAGGCCACATCTGCACGAGACACATTGGAGAGCAGACCGCAGAAGTCAGAAAGGACCGATTGCGAGAGATGCGTTTCTATGAATCGCTATGAATGGGCGCGTTGCTAGGCAACTGGTCTCCTTGGAGCCCAGAAGGGTATCTATGAGTTAATAAGTTTGGGAGCTCTGGAAAGATTTTGAAGAGGGTGTGCGTGATGTCTACTAATCTTGCCATTTAAATCGCAATTATATATGCCAGATGTGTGGCTTGAGGCGGGAGAAGAGCCTTCTGGCTAAGAAATGATTGTTATAAGGACTGGGGAAGCTGAGGTCTACAGGCCACATGCTGCTTTCCCTTTTCTATCGTTTTTATATATAATTATCATCGTTGTATATATATTTATATCTTCATGTATTTATTCATCCGATGTCAGTAACTCCCATATGAAATACATGGAAGATACTTTATATCAATTTCTTTCAGTTCCTGACGCGATAGAAATTAGAAATTTGGGTATTCAAATAGACCAAATGACCTAACATTAATCGATATGTTGCTACCAAAAGTTTGTATCGATATTTTCGATGTTTCAATATCTTATAGTATGTATAATATGTTTCGGAATATCATAATAGGAAAATATACCGATACTGTACTGCTAGGTAAGTTTTTTCTAGAAAGTGTCTCCATAACATTAATTAGATTTTCATCTCGTCGTCACTTTTCCTCTATCACTTCCTCCTTGGAAGTTCCCAGAGAGGAGGCTGATGTTTTTCAATTGCCAAAGCAATTCAGCTATCTCGAGAGACCTACTGCAATTTCATAATAGCGAAATGAGTTCCAAGAGACATTAAAGTTTTTCTAAACATATTAGATACGGAGAATAGGGCCCAATTTTTTGCCTATGGCCCCCTAGAGCCATCACGCGCTTCTTTATATAACCTTTACGGGTTTCTCTTCTCTTCCCCCTCTTTCCCTTCTCCTTCCCTCCCCCTCCTCTCTCCCTCTTTCCCCACCTCCTCTCATTTCCTTGACATTTATGTTTATTTTGCTAATATTTGATATATTTGAGACCTGATGATAGCTTTATACTGCTGAAACCGTTAGAATAATTTCCAGATTAAAGTTTATGGAAAAATTCGTATCTTTTCTTCATTCTGAATGAAATTTAATTCATATAATACCTCGGCCGCGTACGTAGACTTTATAAAACTGATTTTTATGGCAAATGGAGTTTATTTATGAAGTAAAAGTGATTTCCAAGTGGAAGATTTTATATGAAACCATATAATTTCCCATCAGAAAAGATACGAAAAGAAAAGCTAAAAGAGTAAGAAAGGTTGAAAGTGAGGGAATGAAAATATATTTGGTGTGTATACGGAGGCAGCAATAAAATATTTCAGATATCCTCTGCACCGAAAGTGATCCGCTTATAAGCGGATTTCCACACATATCCGACATTCCCAGTTTCCAATAAGAAACCCAACTACTTTCTTCGTGAGAAGAAGTGAAGTGAAGAAGTGTTCGTGTGTTGAGATACCCGAAACATATCCAGCTATGTTCGAATCTTATTTCCTTAGCAATCTCCCTTCTAATTTACGATATGATTAGAGCCTTCCAATTTAAATGCAAAGGATTTCTATTTGGAATTTATTTACATATATATGTCTTATCAACGGAGAAACCTACGTACTACTTACTGACATTCAATTTCACATCGAGAATGTATTTCCTCTGATACAGCTGAGCTCGACCTTCTGCATCTATGCAAGTAATATATTAAAATCTTTGGTAAGTCTAAATTGAGTAAATTCAGTTAAATTATTTTTTTTTAATTAGCGAATAAATATCCGAATTATTTATCACTTAAACATGTTAAAGGTTAAAAACGCCTCCTTAGCCATTCTTTGAGTGTTCAGAACTGCGATATTCAAGGATAACTTAAGTCACACGTATAGCAAAAGTATAGTATAGTACTTAAAATGCTATACCGCTGTAACGAAATGTATGTTGAATATACCGCTCTGCAACCCGCCTATAGCCTTTCCTCATAAATTTCTTGACCGGGTTGATAACAGAGTAAATATAAATCATTAATGATTCTTTGTGATTAACTCATGCATATGGGTGCTCAGAAAGAAAGTGTTTCTGTCCTTCAGTAAGTGACATCTTCGTAGTGACACCTGGAGATATCACCTTTAAGATCTTCAAGGCGTCGGATTAACCCGTCCAGAAAAGATACATTACGCTGAACTGCCTTTATCTAATCTGACATGTGTCATTGCTTCGCTAGATTAAGCAAACGTGTTCTCTGAGAATCTTTTGGGTGTAGTGAGGGAAGATTCCAGGCGTGAGTTGATAGTAATTCTTCGTGATTTATTATCAGGATAGAATTGAGCTATTAAAATTTCTTCGTAGTTTTTATCCTAGACCTGTAAATTTTTACTTAGATAAATGATTTTATCTTATATATAATTAGCGGTGTGTCCGTCTGTCTGTCCGTCCCCTCTTTTATCTTGGAAAATATTTGTCGTAGAGCCATGAGACAAACTGCATTCTATTTCTTATATGCTGAAAGTCCTACGAAAACTATTCTCATCTTTATGAAGGCTCGGGTACGAACCCAGGACTCCATAATACGTTTCCATAAGGAATGCACGTAAAGTTCCTTTTTTCACCCTGCAGGCTTTGTTACTTTTACAGAATTAAATTGGAAATAATGGTCCTAAGAAGTCACGAAAAGTACCAAACAAAGGTAAATTGAATGAAGAATCTTATTACTATCGTAAAATGTAATTTTCGAATCTAAATTACGAGAAATATGACAAAATGAACGAAAATTTTGTAAAATTTCGCCGTAGTAAACAACCAGTCCCCCTGACGACCAAGGTGATTGTTGAATCCGATACATTCATTCTCCCACACGAATACACATGGATTTTAAATCCATAACGAATTAATTGTAGGAAGTAACGTCAGAATTTATGAAGAGGAGGCAATTAACTGAGATTTCAGCGAATGTAAACTATGATATTTAAATAGCAGGAACAAAATTACAGCCATTTTGGAGTATTCCTTTATCAAACCGAATTGCAAAAGGACATTAATACATTCGTTTGTGATGATCAAGATGACGAAGAAATATTACGTAGAGGAAGGGGATTATTTTAGAGGGACAGGAAGAATATTTGAAGGTATTACATTGCCGCGTGCACCCCCCGTAGACCATAGCAGACATTCTCAGGGTATAACTTTTAGATTTATCAAACATTTCATATCCGATTATCAGGGTATGTTTTTGAATTTCAAAATTTTGTCGTCGGTCGGGCAGCACGACCTCCAAAACATACCAAAAAGAATTAAACTTCCTTTTCTTTTCTTTTATTTTACTTTTCTTTTCTTTCCCGCTTGTGCCGGATCCTTCGTTCACCTGAACGCGGCAACGCCAGTGTGGCATAAGAAAAACTTGTAGGGGAGGTCGGTATGTGATTCAGCTATGGCCGTTTCTTCAGGACGCAACTATGCTTCCGCGCTAAGAAATATTGCAAATCGACGACTGCAGCCTAATCGTTTTGCAAGTTGGATGATTTTGCCCAAATATCCTTCAGAAAATTAAGACAAAATCGAGCGGCCGATGATGCGGCAGATGTAGCGACATCTTGCGCACCCTTGAGAATACTGGTTATATTTCAAATCTTACGCCAAATACTTTGAATATTGCGGGAAAGTTTGAAGACCAAAGAGTGTGCAGGTATTATTTTATTGGACTGTGTCTTATTTTCGTGAGGTAGTTGATGTTCCTCTCTCATGGACGAGAAATTTAAAAGAAAACTGATGATTTTGTTACGATATTTTTATCCGGTTGCTATTTGTGAATCAGGTAGGATATTTTAGTGGATCCTGCTGTGTGGATTCTCATATCTCCTTCTCTTAATTATTGAATACAACTATCACATGCATGTGTTGCGAGTTTTATTTGATTTTTCCTTGATTACGTTGTAACTCTAATCACTCTTCTTTGGGAAATGAACGGTATACACTATATAACTTCGATACTTTTCCCTATTCTTTTTCTGAGCTAGAAAGTTAGAGGAGATGCTCCAGTAACATGCAATGATATCTATTGAAATTTGTATAGGTTCGACTACATACCATATATTGCATCTCTCTTAAGATATGTCTTCTCTAGATATGGAGTCAAACACAATAATGTTTTCTTGCGACGATTTTCATATAATTGATTATCGTATCCTGAAGCGATGATAGCATATGTGATTTATGTAAATCTCAGGACTTTCCAGTTTCCAAAATAATACAAAGTTCTCTTCCAGGAGATTTAAACCCCACTGAATTTAAATAATGTCTAATAAGTAATGTAAAGTATTTCTGGAATAGAAATATTAGGAAACAGTTACATTATAATCTGCCAGTAAATCTGCTTCTGTGTGAATTTGCTAGGGTGTTCAAAGCTCCTTTATCTTCTGCATTCGTATACAAGCTGCTTAAATCATATTATCAATAACATTTAATGCATAACATATAACACTAGAGTTATCTTTATTAGTATTTACAATCCAAATATTATAAATATCGTTCCTGGTTCATTTTCATTGAATGAAAGATTAAATGCATACCTATATACAAACGGAGGGAGGGATGAAGGGTCTTGACCCTTATATTTATCTAAAATCTTCGGAGAGTATAATTTCACTTCTTCGCAAATAGCATTACTAATTTAATCCTACATATATTTTCCCCGTTGAAAATCAATGGGCAATTCTGCTGGTAATATATAATTCGTAAATATTTCGTCGGGTAGCCAATACGCGCCTCCCACCTGAAAAAGTCATCTCCATCCTCACTGCACACTCACTGGTCTTCAAACTTTCCCGCAATATTCAAAGTATTTGGCGTAAGATTTGAAATATAACCAGTATCCTCAAGGGTGCGCAAGATGTCGCTACATCTGCCGCATCATCGGCCGTTGGATTTTGACATAATTTTCTGAAGGATATTTGGGCAAAATCATCCAACTTGCAAAACGATTAGGCTGCAGTCGTCGATTTGCAATATTTCTTAGCGCGGAAGCATAGTTGCGTCCTGAAGAAACGGCCAAAGCTGAATCACATACTGACCTCCCCTACTAGTTTTACTTATGCCACACTGGCGTTGCCGCGTTCGGGTGAACGAAGGATCCGGCACAAGCGGGAAAGAAAAGAAAAGTAAAATAAAAGAAAAGAAAAGGAAGTTTAATTCCTTTTGGTATGTTTTGTAGGTCGTGCTGCCCGACCGCCGACAGAATTTTCAAATCAAAATCATACCCTGATGATCGGAAATCAATCCAATACTTATACCCTGTAAAACCCTGATAATGTCGACATCGCGATTTTTCTATAAATGAAAATATTTTTCATTTATTGTTAATTGAAGGTAATCCTTTAATTATTATGATTAATCAATTATTATAAAAATCACGAACACGATACTTTTATGCTTTCGAATAACTTTCGTGGCAAATAAGGCAATTCTACTAAAGAAATCTTCAGTGCGAATATGGGGAAAAATTTACGAAATTCCGCCCATCAATATCATCCAAGTTTGAACGCTAAATTCAAGCAAAAAATATAAAAAAGGAAATATGACCATTTTCAATTGAAAGGGACCTTTATCTGATACACTTGTAAGTTTTGGAGTCCTTACGAAAATATTTTGAAAATCGACGTTTGTCCGCAGAAACGGACTCTTGGGACCACTGTGCGATCCTTTGTGAAATCCGTATTTGTCGATTAAAAGTCTTCTGATAAGAATGGAAAGCTACATCGTTCCACTGGAGAGGATGAAAAACTGACAGAGAATATGAGAAAACATCCAGCATATATATGATATGCAACATACAATTCTAGAGATTTCTATTGTATACTGTCCTCTTGATATCTCCTTCAATTAATCTCAGGATAAAATTAAACTGAGAAGGGACCAATCTAAAGAATTCTCGAAACTTTTCAGCATCCCCACAAAAATGGTTTTAATCAGCTGCAGTCCGTTACACAGCGATGAAGACAATCTCAGGGTTTTACAGGGTATAACTTTTAGATTTATCAAACATTTCATTTCCGATCATCAGGGTATGTTTTTGAATTTCAAAATTGTGTCGTCGGTCGGGCAGCACGACCTGCAAAACATACCAAAAGGAATTAAACTTAATTTCTTTTCTTTTATTTTACTTTTCTTTTCTTTTCTGGTTGTGCCGGATCCTTCGTTAACCCGAACTCGGCAACGCCAGTGTGGCATAAGAAAAACCTGTAGGGGAGGTCAGTATGTGATTCAGCGATGGCCGTGTGTTTAGGACGCAACTATGTTTCCGCGCTAAGAAATGTTGCAAATCGACGACTGCAGCCTAATCGTTTTGCAAGTTGGATGATTTTGCCCAAAGATCCTTCAGAAAATTATGCCAAAATCCAACGGCCGATGATGCGGCAGATGTAGCGACATCTTGCGCACCCTTGAGGATTCTGGTTATATTTCAAATCTTACGCCAAATACTTTGAATATTGCGGGAAATTTGAAGTACTAGAGAGTGTGCAGGGAGGATGGAGCTGACCTTTTCAGGTGGGAGGCGCTTATTGGCTACACGACAAAATATTCATGAATTATATATTACTAGCTGAATTGCCCGCTAGTTCTCAACGGGGAAAATAGATGCAGGATTAAATTAGTAATGCTATTTGTGAAGAAGTGAAATTATACTCTCCGACGATTTCAGAAGCAGTGGTGGAGTAATACGAAACAGTTGTATTGGAATCTATTAGTAGAGGTTTGCTTGGGATCTATTTCAGTCATTAAAGCTCCTATATCTTCTCCATTTCTGTAAAGGCAACTTAGGTCATATTACGAATAACATTAAATGAAAACAAATAAAATACTGGTGTTATATTTATATGTATTTACTATCCAAACATTATAAATATGGTACCTGATTCATTTTCATAGAATGAAAGCTTAAATGCATACCTATATACAACCGGAGGAAGAGTCGGAGGGTCTTGACCCCCTACATTTTTCATCTGAAATCTTTGGAGAGGATAATTTCACTTCTACACAAATAGCATTACTAATTAAATCCTACATCTATTTTCCCCGTTGATAATCAGCGGGCAATTCCGCTAGTTAATTTAAAAACGAAAAGCGGTACTCCTCAACAGAAATGAATTAATTAAACATGTAGAACAGTTGAAAGAAAAAAAATGGAATTCGGCTGTTGATGAATTAGAAATTAGAGAACGCTTATTTGCTATCAAAATCCTTTCATTTCGGTAGAATTTCGGTAATCCCAGATCTCCCGTTTCATGTTAATGATGGTTTCATTCATATAATTACTAAATAAAATATCCATTAACTAATTATGGACTGCTTGTATTAGGATTGTTATGTAATTATTGAATAACAAATGTAATTGCAATTGCTTTAACGTTGCGTAGCAACGATCTATTATTAATTATAAGCGAATCCACAGAGAAAGAGTCAACAATCAAGACTGCGGGTTGCAACAAACCAAGCATTGTTGAACAATGAAAATAATAATAATTTCTTAAATGAAAACAAGAGAATCTCAATAACAGTATATAATATATTAATCGACGAACACACACAACCATTCGCTAGTTCCTGTAATCCAATTATCCGGGATATGAACCCGAGACCATAGTGTTGGAGCCATAGCAAGCTAACCACTCTACCACCAGGGCCAATAACAATTATTGGCACTAACAATAAAGACGAACGCTCTACCCACTTGGCTATCCGGAAGTTCCTCCTTTTATTGACAAATTAAAAAAATTAGGCCTTAATCCTGCTGGTAATCGGCTAACACTTGAGTGGTTTTTAGAGATTTTTTTCATTCAGCGGCTGGATATATTCTCCCTGAAGAATAAAGTTACTCTCCGTGATAAATCCAATTTCCGGAGAGCATTTTCCTCAAACTCGTAATCACATTCCCGTAATGACCGACTAAAGAAGGAAGGAATTTTAAATTCGCTCCTTAATAACTTGAGGTCGCGAATCCAAGCTCAAAGGCAGGCGTATCGCAGTAACTTTGTTATCTGCCGAACTCGAGGGAATGCAAAGCCTTTTTTTATTTTAAAAAGTAGGGCAGCCCTTTAATATCGTTGCGGTGCTTACTCCCGAGGCTCCTCGTGTCTTGAGGAAGGATAATTAGAGAGAAATGGCAGGAAAATTTGTGCGAAACCTGCAGGAAGACATCATAGTTGTCGTGTGATGGCTGGAATACATTACGGCTGTTAACCATGAATTCCTAGAACCTTGACTTTATGAGCGGAATACTTTTCATTTTTCTTTTCGTACAAGATAAAGGAAAAATGGAAAAGACTTGAAAAAAGTCTGACGGGACAAGGAATTGAATCCGGAATCATCCTCTATCCGGGAGGTTTCTTAAGCCCAGTCTTTTGGTCCAGCACAAATTTCTATTGGTTCTGCTAAGTGCCTAAAGAGTTAATAATGGAAACAATATCTGTTCTTACTTAATTTATTTTCTGTTCATCCAACATTTCAAGTTTTGATCATCAAGAAATCATTCTGACAATTCAAATAAGAATACGTATTCAAAGTGAAAGTAATAATAATCCTAATTATTGAAATATTAAAAGCCCAGTTGATGAAACTCAGCTTTGATAGTACATATAAGAAAAAAAGAACATATACACGATATCTTCATCACTTGGACGTACGTTTAATTTACACAAGATATAATTGCATTCGTGTAAATACTATGCATTTCATATAATTATTTCCTACCATACATCTGCTAAAATTTGCGTTTTTATTTATTTGTATTGATGATAAGTTAGATGAAATAGATAATTCATCGGTCACATTATCTAAAAAATGAAAACTTTGCTCATATCTTACTTTGACATAATGTTTGATTTGCACCAAAACAATAAAAAAATGACCATTAATATTATGGTTTGAAAAGTGTCCGGTATTTCGCTATTTTTCGACATGATTTCTAATAATGTTTGAAAATCTTCTGAAGATATCTGAAAAATCTGGGGTCGGAAACTTCAGACCACCCTCGTGCTTGCGTAAATGTTACAAGTAATTTTAAACAGTAGAATCCAAAATTTTTCGGTGAAATTTTTTCTCGATAATCGGGAAAAGCTCTTAAAGACATTTCGGCGCACTTTCCTTATTCATTTGAGCATTGGGAATCGCTTAGAAAGTCTTTACATACACCCGGTGTGTTATTAAATAAATTGATTTAAATTAAAGCCATGGTTCAACAGCCCATAGAGGCACTAGAATTCCTAGCATCATTAGCGTTCCACCGCTCAATGAATCGGCATTTGAAGTGAGTGACACATAGCAAATCTCACGCATCGGATTATCTAGAACCTACTTCAATAGATCTGTTTCCCATTAATTCTGGAAGTAACCGATTTTTCATGCTGTTCAGTGACTCCCACTAGGAATCTAACACGGAAGCACTTTCACTGAGGGCTACCCACTTGGATATCTGTGTGCAAAATTATTTTCATATAATTTCAATGACGAACTTAAGCCATTTATGATATTTCTGATAAGGTGGTTCGACAAGTTTGCTGAGTTTTGTTAAGTATTTTGATGACTGATATTTTATACTTTAATTTGGACTGTCTGTGGTGGTTATTTTTATTTACTTTGTCCTATTTTGATTTTATCGTTATTTGACGTAATGTATATTATAGCATGTATTATAACAACTTTATAGGGGTACTTGTTTGTATGAATCAAATAAGTTCTACAAGATAGTTTTAGGCTCTTATCAGGTACATTCATCACTTTTGTGAATCCTCACAAACTCATCACATTATGTACCTCTTTTATGGTGAAATGTATACCTTATGATAACCGTCGGCCGAAATCGGTCGAAATAAATATACCTTGTGAAACTTACTAAATTTAGCCAAGTTTAGCATTATGCGTTATGAATTCTCATTTCATATTCTCTAATTTAATTGACTCCAAAGCAATTGAATTCATATGCAATCCTGGCTGGAGGTGTGATTAACAATTTCAATGAAAAATAAATTAACTCTCTCGATTAATGAAATGAAAATGTGAATATATCCTCTCGTGTGACCTTTTAATCAGCATGACGGGGCTCATCATCCTCCTCATAAGGGTAAATAAATAGCAGCAATGAAAATATTAGTTTTCAAATTGCTTCATTAACTTCTCGCGCCATCTCGTGCTGAAACGATTCGACCAAAAACTAAGGCAGCAATGGAGGATTGAACTTCTAAAAAGCTTCATTTCGTTAGCCTTCATTAACTTGCGCTGTTTAATGGTTCTAAACCGAATTGATGCGCGTAACCCATTCTCAGCTCTATCGCCATTTCCAATTCGATTAACTCTACTGATTCCTCAGCGAAAATAGACTCGATTCCGAAATGCGGACGGACGGACGGACAGAGTTGGTTGTTTGCTTAGCGCTACTGGGTGTGTTGTGCAAACATGGAGGAACGTACCATTAATATTGTATTTACACGGTAGAAAGTGTCGAATCTTAGGTATTAGAATCAGAAAAACAAAAACATGTTGGACGGATATCGTAGAGGAAGTTGGACAATGTGGTAATTTATTTATGAATTTACGATCAGAAAACAGTAAAAACCTATAAGAAAAACATTATAAATAGTGAGTCAATGTGAAATTTAAGTAGCTAAATACCGCGGTTAATTATTCATTAATCCTTTTTTGTAATTAACGGTATTCACTGTTGTGTCGTTGAGACAACAGTAATAACTGAATCTGGAGCATGCATTAACTGAATTATATGACTATTCGCTTCCAATTGAAGGAACTAACTGAATTGGTTATCCTTACTCTATGGTGTGAATATGTATTAAGCCAAGCACTTCGCATATTAATTCGCATTAAAGCGTAACACGCTATGCTCCGTGTGAGCAAGACTGAGTGTTCGAGAGATGATTGATGTATGCTATAAAGTCAAGGGCATTTTCCTTATAGGCCGTACTCTCATTCATGTCATTATCAAGAAGTGCCCCTTTAAAACATCTTCTCAGGGAAGGAAGCCAATCTTTCTTTACCTACCGACAGAGATAACAGTTAATCAGTATCAGAATAGCCGGTAACATTGGACAAAATATGACAATAAAAAGTAGTTAAAAATAAAATTTGCTTTTCTAAACATGATTACGTTCAGGGATTACACTATTTAAATCAATAATATGTAATAGGTAAGAAAACATTTTGGCTTCCAACTCCGTAGCCATCTTCAAGGTTGAGTGTCGACCGTTTCTTCGTTTTTAATATCACTCCGAGTCATGCAAATCACAAAAACATGATGCAGGGTCTACCTAACAGAGCATGCCCAATAGAGCATGAGACGATGTTAAACGGACAAAAGTCACGAGAAGAAGACTTGCTAGATCCATCATCAACATCGCTTAATTGGCAAGGTCCGTCTCACATGAAACACACAGTATAGATACTGCTAAAGACGCCCTACTTCCCGCTGAATACGCGGATTTTTTCCGAATATGCTTCAATTCCTTTGCCTCATCGATAGGACAATTTTTTCTTTTTACATCACCAGTGTCATGCTCTTACGATTCACCTTTTCTCTAGAATGGTTCCTTGTGAATTTCATTTTTGGTACTACTAATTCTGAGAGTAAAATTAAGATACCTCGATAAAACCTAAGTATTTAAGGAATCTTTACTTTAATATTTAAGGAATTCTTTAAAAATTTCGTATTTCAGATTTTCTCCTTTTCTAGATTATTTAATCAAGTCTTCCTCCGCGGCACAAATCAAAGATTTCTCAATTTTCCATATTTCATAGTCAATCTCCGAACTCCTTCTTGAGCTGATTCGAGGTGTAGTATATTCAATAGCAATCTAAATCGTTTGAATGGTACATCTAACACTTCCCTTTCCGCATTCCCACTCGATTTAACGCTTCCGAGATGTTTTACTCGATCAAAGGGAATTATTCATGGACCCTTCTCTGCCTACGCATCAATACATTTGCCGTCAATTGGATTCCTCAGTAAGCCACAATGTATTATTGGAGAATTCCATGCATGCGCACAACCCCCTTCAATATCGCATTTCATCACATGCAAATACGGGGCTAACTTTATCACTTCCTTTAGAAAACCTTAACGGTGTCTATCTAGAATATTGATATTATAATTAAACCCAAATCAAATATACAATTATTAATATACCTATACCATACAGTGATACCTACTTTAAACTTATAGTTGAAACCTCAAGCATTTTTCGTCATTGGAATGAGAGAAACTCTCCAACTTAGAGATTATATTCCCCTGTACCTCTATTGATAAATAAATATTTATTTCAATGATTTGAATATTTATTTTAGAAGAAATCATGAGCAAGACAGCATTAATCCAATGTTAGTTACAAATAAAAATGACTTGACAAAATTTGCTAACAGAAAAATGAAAAATTTGACTACACAAAACATTAATTGAATAATTTATAGAATCGTACCGTGGTGGAGATTTAAATATGAACCGTTAGTGAATTCCAAAAACGTGGAGCAGTAATTATGTAAGATCTAAGATGAAAAGGTAGCTAAATCTAACGGTAAAATCTCTAAATTAGTCCCATGAACTAAGGCTGAAAACTTATAATGATTGAATTTCATTTCGTGAATGCCTTCAAGAGTTCTTGAACCTTTCATGCGCAGTTCGACCAATTTTATCCTAACAGCCTATCTTCGAGACTTAAATTTTACAATTTTCTATTCTGCAGAATTCGGAACTTAAAGATTGGGTAACATTCAAGTTCTTTCTATCAAAGGCGATCTTTTCTATACCGTATTAAAATCTGAACGTCCGTTTTCCAGAGGTTGTTCACCCTCAGAAAAGAGTTCAAAATTTTCATAAAGTCAGACGGAAAATCTCAGTGGTCCATTCCACACCAGTGAGCAAGGCAAGTTGAACGGTCAACTGTATGCAAAACATGTAACTAAAAGCATTAAAACCATATTTCTCTTAAAATACGTTTTTAGGAATTCTATTTTGCCTTTTAAGTATTCCACTTTTCCAAGTTACTTCCTGAAATGAATTCAATCTTACCTCCAAGTCTTTTTCCAGTACTTTGATTCATTTCAAGCACTGAATATTAAGTTTTATGCGTCGATAAAAATTTTTCTGTAGTTTTATGCATAATATTTTTTACTGTTCTGCGGTTGCAAATTTCTTGCGCAGTTTAAGTAAACAAATGATCGTAACTTTTTATTTATGAATTATTTCACTCAGGAGTATTTCTTTACTCTATCCTTTACCTGTACGAACTTTCGTATGGCTTTCATTTATTATACATGTATTTATTTGGTCCTTTGTTCTACTGAAAGTGTAAGATACTCTTGTTTATTGAGAGATGCTAACGGTACATTTTTCTTTATAATTGAGGGATTGTTTGCTTAGTAAAATAGATTAAAAGGTTTCACCCATTCCATGAATTCATCACTGAAAAAATGTTTAAATGTTTTACTACTTTTATATATTTCCTGAATTTTTGTGTCAATTTGTTCCCTACAACATGATGTATATCAAATATCTCTTTGTTTATGATTGTATCATAATGGAAAATTCTTTGCCTACGTTTGACTTGTCATACACTTACATGTGTTTGTTTCTATGGACCAATAATATTGTATTTTTATTTTTATTCCTACAGGTTTCGTCGCTTGAGAGGCCCTGCTAGCTCCTTCATAGTCAACCTGGCTGTTGCAGACCTGTGCAACTCTCTTCTACACTCCATGGCCGCCATTTCTTCTTTTAGAAGGATATGGTCCTTTGGAAAGACTGGTAATTATCCTTAAATTTGCTCTTATCTTCTTTTCCTTGTAAGAGAAGGGGTATCAACCCTCCTACGCCTCTTATATCCATTTCACGCGTCCTTTTCAACACACAAACTCCTTCTCCCTTTTATAGCAAAATAATCAATGCGTAGTTTAATATGATGCATTTACACTAAGCTTTTAATGAAAAATCCTGATTGGAATTTACCCATGGATGGACTAATGGGGGGCCAGTGGGGGGCTACATACTACATACGATATATACATACATATATAAGTATGATGCATGCATACATACATATAACACATACATGTATTTCAGGCGAAATTATAGGTAATAAATTGATTTATAATTTCCTTATTATTTTTACTTATAATTTTCAAGAAGAAGGAAAGAAAGACAAACAAAAAATTGATAAGAATACAAATTCAGCTACAATAAATATCAAATAATCATGTAATAAAACATTATATGCAGATATCACAATGGTATCGGTTCCAAAAAAAAAGGAAAACAGAGTCCCTTTGTAAGCAAGAATTTCACGAAAATATAATAAATATATGACAATAATAAAAAGGAAGAAAATAAAGAAGAACGAGAGATTGGGTAAAAGGAAAAAGATGTCAAGGAAAACGGGAGTTCATCGTAGTGAAAGATTTAGTTGGAGTTTGTCAAAGACAGGTAATGAGCGAGAATTCTGAATATGGACACGTGGAAGACGACGGCATTTCCTCAAATTTCCTTTAGCCCTTCACTCCTCCTGCTTTTATTCAATTAAAAATTCAAACAAAGTCTTGAATTTGCGATTTGGGACGTCTTTAATCATATTTTTTCTCTCATTATAATTCTTTTTCGCTTATACTCGTTTACGGTTTATTTACGGTCACTTTGGCTCAATTTTACACAGAAGTGTTTGGGTTTCGCCCAGTAGCTGAATTGATTTTCGCTGGTCATCCTTGACCCCACCAAGTTAAATGTCTGGTAACATTAAAGGCTTTTAACCCTTGAATAGCACCATAATAATCAATGTAAGAGAACGACCAATCAGAAAAGATTTCAAATTATTTTTTCTTTTAAGATTTGAAAAACGTATTTTCTTGAATTTTCATTTGAATGATTAATGGATATTTTATAGAATATCATCATGGTCCGTTATTCTTCCGTGTGGCACGTCAAATTCAACTGTCTCTGTCCAATGCATCTTCTTCCGTTTCCTTACACCCTCTTCTCTTCATATCGCCTATCACTTTCAGCCTGTTTCTTCCACTTCTCTCCTTTCCCTCTATCTGTCCCTCCAAAGCTGTTATAATTATTCCTTTCCATCTTAGTATATCTCCTATCCATTTTTCGTTTCTCTTCCTAATGGTGTTTACGAGTTCTCTCTCCTCTTCAACCCTCTTCAGTGCCTCTTCATTCCTTACTTCGTCCGTCCGTCCGTATCCTCTCCAGCCTCCTCCGTAACCACACTTCAAATGTCACAATCATATCTTTTTCTCTCTTTCCCAAGGTCCATGTTTTGGAGCTAAACATCATGACATTCACTACAAATATTTTCACTACTTTTTTCCTCTATTCTAAAGCATACACCTCATCAAGCGTGCGTTCTTATGAAGCAAAATCTGTCTAAGACCCTACAGCCTAAGGCGCGGTTTTTTCACGGTTCCGGTCCCTTTTACTCGAAACACACGGTAGAGATACCGCTTATGACGCTCTGCTCCCCGCTTAAGATGCTGATATTTCCCGTCCCTAGATGCATTGCAATCCGCTACAGCCTATCTTTCACCTTATTCGATAGACATGGACGGTTAAAAAACTATTTGCATTATTTGTATCGCCTTACTTGTCTCTAAAAGGGTTCCTTGTGAGTCTCTTTTTAGTGAAAATTTGAGTGAGAATAAAATGCAGATATCGCGAAGTAGAGCAATCTAATCCTACTGTCGGAGCCGATGCAAAATCCGAGATAGGGTGCAAACCTTCTTTATCACTCTTTTCTAAGAAGGAACGTAGATTAAAAAGTCGTTTTTCGGTTTTTCTTTTCGTCCCAATCTTAAAAAGAAGTAAATATATTTAAAGAAAAAACAAAAAAGGAGTGTTATGTGGGCTGTTGAGTGTAGTCTCGGAGAGATTTTGATGCCCTTTAACCTATTAAAAAATCTTTATTCTTACTTAATTGTCTATCTGGTAAAAGCTGTTTCTTTGTAGGGTGAAAAATGACCAAAATGAAGGAACTAAGACGCTCCCTTTGTGAGAAAAGGAGATCATTCTTGTAAAATGTGAATTAATTCAATCACCATTACAGAGTCTGGTCATAACGCTATCCCGCTTAATACGCGGTTCCTCAGGAAAGGGTCTTTACCGTGTTTTACTGTATATGTTATTCACGTTCACTGGATCATCAACCTTAAAAATTGGATATCTATTATTGATAATAGCCTTGGTCTTATTCCTTCTTTCAGGATGCGTGCTATACGCCTGCGGAGTGGGTTATTTTGGACTTCTGTCGATCGTAACTCTCGCTGCGATAGCCGTCGAAAGATATATGGTCATCACCGCTAAGCCATTGTCTGGAAACTGGAAGATGACTCAGTATGGGGCCAGAAAGGTAAGTGAAGGATATCGCTTTTTCTATTTTCATTAATTTGCTATTATAACTCAAATATGTGCCACGATTCTATTTTATAAAAAAATCTGTGAATTAGAGTCCAAAAAAAGATGACCGAAAAACGATTGTTATATATTTTAGTGCAGACGCTTTATATGACCCACCTTAAATAAATTCTACGTACAACTACGCAAGTCATTCACGATGATTCTTGTTTAGCTGTTTCGTTGTACCTTTCAGAAGCAAGATATCTATGGATGATCACGGACGTTATGTAAGGCCAGTGGTTTTAGCCGTTCATTTTCAATTAAAATTATTTCAGATTTCTTTCCGGGCAGCTTTAAAAATATTACGTAATGGGATAGCACACACTGATGTCAATTTCTTCCTTGCCAAGTTTTATGTACAAATTTTCTCTAAAATAAGGGTCTACCATTAAAGTAAGTACTTAAATATGCAGCTATGATCATTAATGATGAAGATTAAAGGACTGGTTATATTATGGCATTATATTTTACTCAGTAAATTTCCTCATACGGGTTCACAGTCGGCTTGAATTTCAAGGATTTTGCGAAGAACCGAACGCAGTATTTCTCGCAAAATTTGATCAACCTTGACCTCCTGTTTGATTTTATTGAACGAGAATCTACGTGAATGCCTAACATAACTTCGAAAGGAATTTGAGGTAACAATGTAAATAAAGCACGATATCATCCACGCAACCAAATAAACAAAAAGTATCGACTTGTAAATTAATTATAAGCTAAACTAAGTTCCGCTATCTGTACAGGGAAATCCACAAATATTTAACAATATCGGAAAATAAAATACGTAAATTTAAAGCATTTTCATCTCGTCTTGCCACGTAAACAGAATGTTGCACACATACCAAGCTGATTGACCGGTTAATCCGTCGGGCGATTAATTGGGTCCTTGTTAGGAAGAAATACTCGTATATTCCTATGATATATTCATAATACGATTATTAGTATTTACCAGCATAGACTCACAACTCCTTGGTGCAAGTTCATAGGAATCGGCTTAATAGACTCAAGTACTTCAGAACCTTTTCACGTAAATCAAAGCGAAAACGGCGTTTACATAGAATTCCATTGGAGAGGAAAAATCCGAGATTTAAAAATGCTTGTGAGCATCTGCTCGTTAATTTGTACCAATCGATGGCATCTCCAAAGTACCGCCCGTATACAGTGCGACGCTCGCTTAATTAACTCTTCAAATAACCGACATCGATGAAGCGCTCCTAATACTTGGAATAAACAAGTTGTCTATTTACCCAAAATGCTCACCTCTCAGGATCCATGGCTCGATTTATAGTCTGTGCTTTTCACGTTGGAATGGAAATTCGGTCATGGACCGTGAATTCTCCCCCAAATGAAAGCGTGGCTAAAGAAATGCAAATAACGCACTGGTTAGTGATGAAATCGTTCTCTTTGCTATTTATAGATTTTTGGTACTCCCAAGTCCTAGTCTTAATAACGGTAATAATAATAATTAATATTACTTCATAACAATTGTGATTATAATTGTTTAATTTATCTCCTAACAATGGTAATAATAATATTTTACATTCTGTTATAATAATTTTAATATTAATAGCTGATTTTCCGTCATGATAATGGTTAAAATAAAAGTTCATATTCATCTACATCTACATCTGTACCCTGCAAGCCGCCTTTCGGCGTGTGGCAGGGGGTGCAAGCACCAGGACTCTATTTGCCCAGTCGATTATTTTCGCGTATTGTTCTGGGAAAAAAAGAATTCTTGAATCGACTGGTAATATTATTTTCTAATAATGGTAGTATTAATAGTTAATATTCTTTCATAATAATGGTTATAATAATAGCTGATGTTCCGTCATAATGATGGTAATGATAAAAGTTTATATTCCGTGAGCCAGAACCAAACTGGGACACTCCTCATCTTCCTAGATTCCTCCATCTTCTGTCAAAAGCGTTAGCTAATGGTGGGGAGGGTCTTAGGGTCACTAGATGTAAAAACCAAAAACTTAGGCATTTCCGGGTTGCAAACGAGGACGTTATAAATTTATTTCCCTTACATGAAAAACTACAAAATATATTTATGATTACTACCTATATATTTCATACCGCATAGATTTATTTTATTACCTTGAGAAACCGCATATCAATTGGGATGAAATAGTAGTAGTGTTGATAAAAGTGCTTCGACAGCTGAGGCTCGTGGGTTCCCACCGGGAATCGAACCCGAGATTGCTTTCTCCAAAATCGAACGCGCTAACCACATGACAATGTGGGAGCCCCAGAAAACTGAAATGGAAAACTTTTTGATATAAATTTCTTTATCGCATTAATTGTAAGAAAAAAATGAAAAATAATGGAGAATGTCCGTAGAAGCTGTAGAAATGAAAGTAACAGACCAGACTGAGTTACCTTACAGTCCGTCCGAGTGCTAACATATTGGGACGGACGGACGGACTAGAACCGTAAACTTCCCTATCCTCCCTGTCAACCTAAGAAACCCATTAGCTAAAGAAGCGTCTATTAAGTCGTAGACACGCAGAAGAACTTCGGGTTTCATTTCCTTTTCCCCAAATTTTTTTCCACGTCTTGGGGAAGATTCCGCCACGTGGACGAGTTTATTTGTTTTTACACTTTCTCGAAGAAGAGACAGGTCTCATCTTTCTTCCTTTTGTGCACGTCGCATCGCAGAGTTCTCTTCTCCAAGGGGCGGATTGTCGCCTGGAGGGAATCAAAAAAAGGAGGGAAATTGTTTTCTTGAAGGACATGGAAAAGGAGAGGCAATCGAAATGCGGAAGGACGGGTGGAGTGGAAATGTCGGATTATCTCCGAGGAATTTAAGGCTGACGTATCCAAAATGGACGCTTCCGGTTCAACGGGCGTCTTTCTCGGAACGTGCTTAAAATCCAATCCTTACTCCTTTATAGACGAATAAAAAAGATTCGGGAATGGCTGGATCTACATACAATAAGAGGTTCCCGGATAACCATGTGGGCTGCAAGTTCGAATTCGATGAAAGAGATCCCGGGTTCAATTTTCGGTGGCCCACGTGCGAAATGACCTCAGCTGTCGAAGCACTTTTATCAATACTATTTCATTCCAATTTATATGTGGTGCGAATTTTCTCAAGGCAATAAAATAAATGTATCCGGCGAGAACAATGTAGATCGCAATGAGAAATACGTTAATAAGCATTTATAAAATGTTAATAAGCATTTTAACAATACCAGTAAAACATACAGTAAAACCTGGTTTAGTTGTATTTCAGGAAACAGAGTGAAAATCTCCTCATAAGTGGGATGTCGGTTATTTGTATATTTTTGTTTCTTATATTTCAAGTAAAAGCAATAAGGAAAAAAGAAATAAAAATGTAAAGTAATATTAATTTATATTACTAATAAGAATAAGAATATTACTAATAAGATAAGAGTAAAAAACAAAACAGAGCGCAAAGTTTACTAAATTTGCTAAGCTTACTGCAAATAGTGACTAGAAGGGAGGAAAATATAGTTTTACCCTTACAGATACTGATGGATGTTTCTTTGAGTAGATAAAAAAGACCAACAGAAGGTGGTAAGGAGTCAAGAAAAAGAATGGAGCAGAAAGAAAAGGGACGAGTGATGTGAGTAGAATAGCAAAGACGTCGACCGAGTAGATTTGTTACAGGAATTTTAAAAAGGGAGGTTAGGATAAGACAGTCAGAAATGTAATTCAGAATAGAATAACAGGGATATTGAAAATTGCAATTTCTTTTACACTATAATACAAAAGGGAAGGTTTTCTAGCTCTTTAATCTTAAAATATGTGCTTTAAACCTTAAAAACGAAAATTAATCTTCCTTAGTTTTCTTTATTTGCCACATCCGTAGATAGGGTTTCTAGAGAGCTGTTTTGAGACCTGCAAACTATTGTCATGTAACACTGGCTGCCTTCTTTTCTCCTCTATATTTTTTTAAGAATGGTGTGCTTTTCGGACAAAGAGAGCGTCTTCCTTTGTTACTTAATATTGATATTTTTTCCTTTACAATTAAACAATATTTTCCAGAGAGACAATAAGGGGAAAATAATTTTTCAGCGGCGGTTGTGGAAGGCAATCACAGAACATGATGTCTCAAAAGCTACGCTCAAAAAACAATACACTCCCTTTTTGGTTAGTTTGGTATGTTTACAACTTGAGATTTCCACGAAAGGAAATATCGCCAAAAGAGTTTGTTTTAATTAAGGTAATTAATGAAATTTAATTTATGAAAATTCGCCCCAAAAGAAAGACGAATTATTGCTTATACTTAATGTGACTAATCCTAAGTTGGTGGAACACCATAGAGGTACGGGCTGAAGTCATCTTCAAACCTAAAAATTAATTGAATCTGGTCTGATTAAAAAATTGTTCTGAGGAAAGAAATTTAACTTCGGAATTAGTTTACGTTCTGCCTTGAGAAAAGAGAAGATCTCTTTCTAACTAAGAGTTCGTATCAGCTCCGACAGGGGGCGGAGATTGTTTTGCTCCACAACATCTTAATTTTAAACCCACAAAATTAGCCATTCAAAAAAGAGACTCTTAAGGAACCCTTTTAGAGACAAGGATAGAAGAGAATATGACTACACAGATAATGTAAAAATTCATTGGTCTATCGAATGAGGCGAATGATTGTCTATAGCGGATTGCAGTGCATCTGAAGAAAAATCCGCCTTATATGCCGATAGTATAGCGATTTAAGCGGTATATTTACCATTCGCTTCGTGTGAAAAGGACTTAGACAAGGATAAAACCGCGTCTTAAACGGGAGCTTTATAAACGGGTTTTGCTATAGATAATAACTGTATCTCAGCCTACAGTTTGCATTGGTACTCAAGTTCTCTATAGTTATCAAATATGGCATTCCTAATAAGAAAAGCTCGCCATCCTTGTTCTAAGACGATTCTCCGTCTGTTTAAGAATAAGAAATGAAGCTGAGTCGTTTCCATTTCCTCCACAAGGAAATTACCCTTATCTTCTGTCCTGCATCTCTCTACGTTTTTGTTTTTCTCTCCCTAATGACTCCAATTTCTAAGACCTCGTCTGCATTTTAACCCTTCGTATATACATGTTTGGCAACAGCTGCGCTATCCCATATCATGTTCCTGTTTCTTCCTTTTAATGACTTTTCCCGTATATTTGATTTCGCGAATGCAATTTCCCGAACGTGTATCCCTTCGAACTTAACCTTCAATTTTCCCGATGAAATTTCTCGCTTGACATCCGGCCATGAAATTTTACTTTTATGTCTTCCCTTTCCCTTTTCCATGTCATTTGTGCCGTATGTTTTCAACGTCGTTCTCAATTAGGTTTCCGTGACATTCTGCGTCCAATATATTCCCCGAATAAAGGTTATATCGAAGCATTTCTCCATGGATCATCAATGAAAGAGGGTGGAAAAGCTTGAAATATATATGAGGAATTTGTTACTGTATAGGTTTTACATTGATGTACAATTTTTATACCCGTCAATGTGCATAAAAATACACTATTTGTGTTCTCGAGATTTCGGATAGCCAAGTAGGTAAGGTATTCGACTTTGAAGAAATCGGTACGGGATTCAATTCCCGGTGGGGCTAATGTGCTAAATTACTTCATCTGCCGTATCATTTTTAAAGTTACTGTGGTAAAACCTGATTTAAATGAGATTCAGGGGATCAAGTGAAAAATATCTTTTCTTTCACTCGATATACATAAGATAAGGAATTTTCGCACTTGAATTTTTATATAATCGATTTACACCTTTAATGGAAAACATCTCCTTTAGTTTGCTTTGCATTCTACAGCTGTAGATATGTAGAGAATCCACGGGCTATTGCTGAGTAATGCAGGTTGAATTTTCGTTATATTAAAAAAAAAGATTATTTGATTTTCGCACAAAGAGGATGTATTCGATTGTCACTTAATTTTGGTCATCTTTCTCTTTAAAATAAAGCAATTTTTACCGTCTTTCAAAATATTCTTCATAAATATGACGAAAAGGCAGTCAGCATTACACAACCCGGTTATAACGCTATCCCACTTGTAATTCAATTTTCGCTTGGTCCTCCTGAAAAGCGTCTTAACCAGTTTTTACTGTAATTGCAATTCGCAAAAATATTGAAAAAACCCGCAAAATTGCGATGTAACGAATGTCAAAATTTGCATACCCTGTGAGACTTGAACTTCTAACAAATTGGGTCAAAGTGTTACACATCGAGTAGCAACCGCCGGCAATTCTTGGAACGTGGGAGGATTTTCCAAAGAGGAGGAAAACTTCAAAAGACGAAGTGGTAGCAATCATATGACTTAGGTGTGGTTAGTGATTCTATTATGAAGGCAATATTCTATTCCGACGTGACGCGCATTCTGCCTCTACGTGTTGTGATTACTTACTCTTGATGCCTTTTCCGAGAATATTCTTCCCTGTGAATACAGAGGGAATTAGGGCTGGGTTAATGGAAGCACTCTCAGGGAATATGCGGGTGGAGTATGCTCAAAAATCAACGGCGTTTTATGAAATATGAATTTTCTGAGAAGCTGAAATTTTCATGTCGTTTATTTGTAGAAAAAAACAAAAATACTTGGGCCTTTCCCCAAGCATTTGTTGTTACAACCAAGTATATTATTTCAGTAGTTATACTTCAAATTTCTCTTTAAAAAGCATCAAGAAATCGTAGTTAAAGTTAGCCTGTGTCCATCGAGTCCATTTCTATTCGCTTTAAATAAAAATTCGCTCTAAAATATTGGTCATACATTTTATTTTGTAAATTATGCCTATATTCAAAAGTGGTCATAGAAATTGACCATTACTAAGGACAAAAGACAGATTTATATGACTAAATTTTATTTTACTCGATTTTTTTTAATATGGATTCGGCATCGGCTTGAAGTTGAAGAATTTCGCAAAAAATCGAATACCGGCATTTTTGGCGAAATTTCATCAACTTTGACCCCCTGTATAATTTTTATGCGCAGGTATCAGCTTCAAAATCTTGAGTAGTTAAATATAAAATTTATCTAAGAATGGCCACGCGCAATTTCACAACCCTAACTCATAAAAACAACTTCCGTATTTTTATCCAGCTCTTTCGATTCTAGCCCACACCGTTTTAGAAAGTAAGTCTATGTCACCTGGATTATCTTTGCTTATTTGTGTATGTATCTTATACATAATTAGGTTGACCATATGTCCCATTTCTCCCGGGGCAGTCCCGTTTTCGGCCCTTCAAAGAATAACGGGAAAAAGATAATTCAAAGAATTATCTTTTTCCCGTTAAAACTTTCGCCTAAAAACTGTGATTTTTGTGTGATAACGGCAAAATACAGTTCTTGCTATAGATAAACTTAAGGGTTTAAAATTCATGGCTAAATTATACTCTAAACGATAAAGGAAAGGGTCGTGGGAAATTTTATTTTCAAAAAGATTGTTAACTTTCACCAAAAATATATGTTCAGATTGCTATAAAAAACGGTATCTTCCAAAAATTGTTTGACCTTTAAAATTTATGAAACCTGTGTCTCTTAGACCATTTGCGCTCAGGAACGTGTGGCTCTTTATCTCTGGTTAAGATTCAATTTCCATAAAAAAGGATTGCATAGAAATATTTCAAGTAACATCTGAATTGAAGTCAATATTTCATATCGAGGAACAAAAAAAAATAGGACGAAAATATTTGTCCTATTCTACTAATACGAAATGTGCCATTTTCAGTTAGATGGAATTTAGACAACTAACCTTAAAAATTGAATCATTTTTATTTGAATTCTAATGCTACTGATATTCGTGACACGTATCTAAAAATATTAGTAGGATAGGTAACCTGAAGTGAAGATAAAATCTTGCAAAAGTAACTATATAATTCATAAAAAAATTATGTTTCCGCCCGGGATCGAACCGGGGACCTTCCGTGTGTTAGGCGGATGTGATAACCACTACACCACGGAAACAACTGAGTTAAGGAAGTCATTTTAGTAGTTTTGTATAAAGTTCAGCTTACCTTTCTTTATAAGCTTCAGCTTACATAAACATTACATTCAAAGTGTTCAAGCATTAACACGACCTTCATTTGTTGGTAGGCATACTTTTTCTACTACCCGCTTAACACCCAGACAACCAAATATACACCTGCACCCTCACGTGGATGTTTTGTGGGGAAGATATATATCAGATTTACAAGGAATATAGTAAAATAAAATTTCAGGAGACAACAATCCGGATCGTATTTCATTTAAAAATTATCCTAACACCCCTCTGTTATTGGAGAGCAATTATCCTCTTTTTGATTATTCATAAAGATCAGATATGTGAATCAATAGTTTCTTTAAAAAAATCTTACGAATTAACTTTAGTTACGTAATTTTCGACGAAGAAATTCTATCATATCTCATAAATTGTGACCCATTTTTGCTTATAATTTATCTTCGCCCACTATCTTAAGTCTTCATTCATAAATCTTAGGATACGATAGTCATCGATCGAAAGTCTGGAGATAATGTATGCAGTATGCAATCAACAAGTCAAATCGATGGCCCAGGATGCAAATAGGCACTTAATAAGGCAAACAGAAAGCGCTCGCTTCGCTAATGGTTGGAGCGCTTCCAGAGCTGCATTTAAAAATGGAAAAATCCACTGTGAATGAAATAATAATGGCCTCCACTGCTCGAGCTAATAGTCTCTATCGAGCCTTGTTCCATTAAGAGAGGCTCTACAAGTATGCAGTTAGATGGACTGAATTACTGGAAAAATAATTCACGAAATATAATCCGCCAAATATTCCGTATGTAATATTTTCATAACCAGAAAAACGTATTATAAAATTCATGCATTTATTTGGGTGCATTTGGGATAGCATGAGTGACCCAAATTTTCGTGCAGGGTTTTAATTTTTCCCTAAGTGCAAACTTTGTTTTTAAACCCATTAATTTTCCTCCATTTTGTTGCATTTTCTTTTGTTTATCTCCCAAAATCTATTTCGTTTAATTTTTAAAGATGAAGGGTTGGATGTTTAATCAGACTAATAAGTCTTTAGCATTAAAGAAGACGTGCAATTATTTATAAGAATGTTTAGACCGCAGATGGTAGAAAAAATTAATTCATAAATCTCAATTCAAGGACACTAAAATATCTAGGATAGTTAATATTTTCCCTTGATGGTTTTTGGTGAATCATTCTTTTTTCCTATTGTTATTATTACCATGACAACTGGGATCCTTGCCAGAGTTTCAAGGTCACCCTGAGGGCCTTAGGGCAAATTAATGGTTCTTTTTAGGAATCGGCCTGGAGGCCCCAACTACGAAGCCTTCTGGGCCTTAGGGTTTGGTGAGGAGTTTAAGATGGGCATCAAACCGTCATATTTTTCGTTCCAGTTTTCGCTCCAGTTTCAAACATTGCAAAATTATATTCTTTGGAAATTTAGTTCTATCATTTCTAGATTTTTGCCTACACACAACATTAAATTAACTATTAGATTAAAACTTAGCTAGCTGCAAGTTGTAGTTGCACATGTGTAGCTAATCTTCCTCCAATTACTCTTAGAATTAGGAGGATATAGGTAATCATTTTACCACTAATACGAGCTTAGCTTCAAAACTCTTCAATTAAGATAAGTTTAGTTGATTTGAAATATTTTGACCTTTTTATTATCATCCTGTATTTAATATGAATTAATGAAAATTTTGCTGTTGCTACTTGGATACCTATATTATTCTGTACCTATAAGGACTGCAGGTGGCCATTTTATCACAACCATTTTTAACATTTGTTTTAGTGCTAATATGCCCTTCTGAGGGCCGTTTTATTGTATCGATATTTATTTTGGAATAATATAAATACTTAAGTCATACTACCATTAGGTGAAATGCAAAATCTAGAGAGAAAAAGATCGAAACGAAATAAATATCGGTTTCGATTTGCGTTCAAGAAACTAATTTTAGCCGGTTAAGGTTCGTTTTTCACTCTAACAAAATAACGGTTCTTACCGGATTCAAATTAAGATTCTGTTCCGGTTCTAAGGTGGTACCTTACGAGTACCGTTATCCTTCTGTGACCCTCGAACGAGAAATGTACGAGTTATTGTGAAAGAAAGATAAAGAATGTATGGAGATGTTTAATCTAAATGAAAAAGACCGTGTATTTGCAATAAAAAATATGCTCGATAAAGAAATAAGTAATCATCAAATTTTTGCAGAATGCAATCAACCTCTACTTGTGAACTTAAATAAGTCTACTGGAAACAAATAAAAATATATTTCGTATGTTCCAATCATCATTTACAAGAGTACGCTTAAAATTCCCAATTTAGAGAAAAAAGAAACGAGTTTTTTATATCTCTTTCATTTTCCTGCCAGGAACAAATATAAAAATTTCCCCTTGAAAAGAGATGGAGGAAGACGTGTGGAAGAGACAAAATGCTTATCTTTTCGTAATAGCGACACAAGGCTTCTTGTTTACGTTTCTATGGGGACGGAGGGAGTTCTTCCTTTGGAATGGAGATGTGTGTCCGATGCCTAAAGATGCATTCGCTTGGAACGGAAGACTGCCTCTTTTGAAATTGAAATAAGTGGGGTTGCTCTATTGGGTGGAGTAAAAGGAAATAAAAAGGCTAATGGAATGTTTGAATGAAAATTGAGCTCAAGTTCAGCATAGGTCTCCCACGACCCTGTAGCTACACTGGAATGACTATTCTCAAGTATGATAAAAACTTACATCTAAACTATTATGAAATCTACAAATAATTAAAGGGCCTCCGGACTGCATTCGACTTTGATGAAAGCGTTCTAAGAATTCTACTATCTATTTTAGTTAGGTTTCAATAAACATCTCACTATTTTTTAAATAACTTACCGAATTTTATGTACCGTGAAGTCAATCAAAAATTTTTATACATGACATAATTTTATATTAACGTAATTTCAATATAAATCTACTTTATTCTATATTAAATCTTGAATGTTAATATAAATCTTCCTTAGAAGTCTTGTTGTAGTGTTTTGGTATTCGAACACTATTCGTACATAGAGTGATGTTATGGAATATAAGATTTCTGGTGTGCGGGTCTGGGGATTGTGTTTCAAGTATTCTTAGCCAATAGTAGGGGCTGCCAACTGAAGAAATTCAATCTGCAGAATACATATAGTAAATAAATTAATAATAAATATTCAGCCTATATATCTTCAAAACAATTTCTTTATGATAATCATTTTTGCAATATTTGTTTTTTCACTTAAATTAATTATGCATAAGTTCCAAAAAAGTGATGATAATTAAAGTGAGACCCACTTTACGATTGATTTTATGAAGGCTTTTGTAGGAAACAAAAGGTTGGAAGCAATGATCTACGTGTATAAATAAATAATGAATTTGGTTTCACTATGACAACGAATTTAATGCCCAACTATAAATAACTAGCGGCCGCGTTTGAATAACGGTATCCCCCGAAACACGTGTTTGAGCTTGGGTGGATATAGGTGGCGCAGTAATCTCCGTTGACAGGCCATTGAAGGACGGCAGTGCATCCGACAGCCACAAGAGGAAGGAATGTCCTTCCCTTAAACGCTTTTACGCATTGGAATAAACGGAATCCCTTCAGGCATTTGGAATCCTAGGTCGAATGGAAACGGGAATGCGTCCAGTTAGCTTAGCATCGGATCAAACGAGATCGCTGATGCATTCTTACGAAAAGATTGGTGGAATTTTCCTGTCAGGTAGGAATTTAAAAGGAATGGTTGAAGTCTTTCATTTCACATTTTAGTACTTTTTATTAGACGCAACGGTATGCTGTATTGTGTACGGACTGTCGCTTGTATCGTCTTTCACTTACGTTATGCTTACTACAATGAAACCCGTTTATGACGCTCCCGCTTAAAATGCTGTTTCCTCTCGATAAAGTTCCCTTTCACACGAAACCCGCTTATAGATACCGCTTAAGAAGCTCTGCTACCTTCTTAAGATGCTAATTTTTTCCCGTCCTCAGATGCTTTCCCATCCGCTGTAGCCAATCCTTCGTCTCATTCGATAGACCATAAAATTTATACAGTATCTGTGTCCCCTTTCCTCTTCTTGTCTCTAGAACGGTTCCTCATGAATTTCTTCTTTGGAATGACTAACTTTGTGAGAATAAAATGAAGATATCGCGAAGCATTGAAACCAGCAACACCTCTGTGAAATATCTTCCAAATTTCGCTTTCAATGAGATATATTTCAACGACAAGTATTTTTATATTTTACGGAAAATATAATGCGACTGCAATACTGTTTTTTATGCTAGATTAAAGCCCTTAGAAAATATTAATTTGACAGCATTTCGTTACGTTTGATAAACTTTCGAATAATTTTATTTAAACCTAAAATCGGCAATTAGTAAAACTATTTATTCTTTGATATTATTATTATTACTATTATTTCTTGAAACCTCTTCAAATTTATTGAGTATTCATTCTAAATTATTCTGCGAAGTAAGTGAAGCATGCAAGCGACGAAAGAGTAATTCTTGGAGACCTAGAATCTTCCTTATTCTATATCTGCTAGATATGTATTTATTATGAGATTACTTCGACTGGTTTGGAAGCTAATCAAAAACCATTGAGTATATAAATACCTTACTATGCCTGTTACTCAAACATGAAGATAAATGTTTCATATTCAAGAATTTTAATACATTGATCCTCGGTATTTATCCAGGTAAAATTTACAGCTTTCTTAGTTATCGGTTTTCGGTGCCGTTCCATTTCCATGCCTTCTTTTACATCAACTGAATAAAGGCTGCTGTTTTCTTCCTCTGCAGACTATTTAGGATAGAGACCAAAAAAAGGATACAAAGAGCCTTACGAGACTTATTGACTATAGGAAAATCCGTTGATGTGCGACATCACCACAATCTCGTTGTTTTCCTATGAGAGCCGCATTGATGCGAACATCCTGAACAGCTCAGCTCTGTTTCGGATAGCTACGCTACTTTACGATTTACGATAAAAATCGATGGCCTGGGGAAAGAGTCGTTGATTCTTGCAGAAAGAGAATGGCCTACAAAGACATATGTATTCGGTAATCGATTCGATAATAAGTAGGAGAAAGTATTCCATTCTAGGACATTGGAGTGAGACATTACTGTTACAAAAGATGTATTGGTCTGAAAGAACGTCCTATAATTCTATTAAATGGTATTAAATTGGAGCAGAGCGATATATTTTCGAAATCGTTCATATAATGTCTTAAATTTAAGAAAGGGCCCCCTCCTTAAGAAAGGCTCCATTCATTTATTGAGTATGATTTCCGTTGTAATGGGGTGTCCGTTAGAAGAGATATTACTGTTCATTTATTTAATAAATAGTTGACAGCATCAGGTTCTAATTCAATGAAATATTTTGATATTAACCAGCTGAATTCTCAAGAATATATTTTTTAAACGTAAATGCGGAATTATAATTAAATATTTTGTTTTTTCTTTCACTTAGGGGTTCTTAAACAATGCATAGAATTAATATATATTTTATTACAAATATTTTCTTCAGATCATTATTTATCATATTTGACTTTCTCCGACGTATACAAATTTGTTTAACTTACAATAACATTTGAAAATTCTGAAATGGCATTAAAATGACATCCTTGGTTTTCATTGAGCAGGTTTTCAGCGTACGCAAGCAATTCAGCTCAATTAGCACGGTAGCGAAAGATTCCGTTGACCCCGTGAATGTATGCATCACGCAAAACAATCTGTAGTGCGGGTAGCTTTACCTCCAGGCGTTATATAAACTCTTATCGGAAGCATCTCGTATCATATGTATAATATTTTCATTGTTAGGTAATTCTTGTTTTCATTAACTTGCCGGTCTCTGTGGTGTAAGTGTTGGCGTGATATCTTAGTATTACAGAAGATTCGGGTTCCAATCCAGGTTAGTGAAAGGTTGTTTGAGTAGGGTAGAAGTGTAACATAAAGAAGGTTAATTACAAGAGTTGTACCTTATGACAAATTTCGCCTAATAAATCCGTCATTATTATTACTGTTAATATATTAACACTCATCACTTCTTAGAAAATATTTTTTTTCTTTTTTATTTTTCAAGATTGACCATGATCTTCATTCAGTGTCAAGGAAGTGGTGTAATGGTCTCAGTAAGGTATCCAATTGTAGCAAAATGCAAAGTTAATCTACGTAAAGTGTTTTTCTTTGCATGTTTAACAAAAAGGTCGTTCCCTTATTGCAAATGATTCACAATGAGTAGTAAATAAAATTTTAGTTACAAAAGACATGAATAGAAGCCCCTTTCAACTCTGAGAGAATCGAGCATGTACATTTTCACGATAAAGTTCATTTATGTTTGATGAATCAACATAAAGGTATAAACTTCGTAAATTAATTCGTGAATGTTAAAAAGAAAGAATAAAAGAAGTTATAAGTCATGGGCTTCTTGCACGAATTCCCTTATTATGTAATGAACATAAAAGATAATTCAATTCAAAGCATGCTAAAGGAATATTTGCCACATATAAACAAAAAATATAATTCTCTTGTGACCCATGGTCGTCGCTTTGTGTTAACATGATGGAGTCATGAATTTGCCGTGTTTCAATTGGGTTAACAGCGACTCAGGTGAAACAGTGGATCGATATTGGATTCGAACGCACAGTAAAATCAGGTTAAAACGGATTTCTGGTTTATTTGATATTTTTATAACTTAATATTGCGACGGAGGGAAATACCTTATAGTAACTTTTTAATCTATGTTCTGCTCTAGGAAAAAATGGTAGAGCAAATCTCACTCTTAGAGTTAGTACTGTCAGCTACGACAGTGAAATCTGCTGTTTCGCGGTATCTTCATTTTATTCTCATAAAGTATTCATTCAAAAGAATGGACTCACACTGGACCCTTTTAGAGGTGAGGGGAAGAGATAGTGGAGGCATTTTTAGGCATACCGATGAAGGCAAACGATTAGCTATAGTGGACAGAAAACATCCGCGTCTTAAGCGGTATCAATATCATTTGTTTCATGTGAAAGGGACCGGGAGAAAACTGCGCTTTAAGTGGGATAGCGTCTTAAGTGGAAGCGTCTTAAACGGGGTTTGCCGTATATCATTTAATAGGCAAATTACTACTCTTTCAAACAATGTATAACATATTCCTTTACGATATAACCTCAGATTACAATGACGGAATGCGTCAAAATCCACGTCTATACTACATTTAATCCGACACTGATAAGTATCTTCTTAGATCAAACCCGTGATAATGAGCTGTAAATTAGGGAAGGAATTAGAAGAATTCCGCAACGTATTCGCATTGTATAAGTCCATACAAATTCCTCGTCCCTTAAATAACTCTGCTGAAACTGAACAAACAATTTACGAGTGAAAGTCTCGATACACATGATGAAGTGTTCATCTTGCAGGTTGCAATATCGCATGAGTGCACTTCTCTTATGCAGGGATTGAAACCATTTCGGAGGAAACGCCAACTCGATTAATCATTTAGAAGTGGGAAATTGTGAATCGATCGGCCCATAATTCAATAGGAAGCGCGGGAGATTCGATTGCTGGCTTCCGAGGTGAGATTCGGTCGGCAATCAATTTTCGGACAATGGATTGAGCAAACATTCAGAAGTCAATTCCACTTTCACGATCTTCACGTGCTGTTCTGCATGCGGTCAAACTGCGTCACGAATGTAAAATTGAATCAGGGAAATGGGATTGGAAAAATAAACTGTTCATCACAGTTCTTTTTGTCACTTGAGATGACATTTTTCTCCTTGTACAGACAGTTCCCGAATCCGACTTACGACCATCTGAGGTTACGACCAACATATTTTATATCTCGTGAAGTTAGTCCTAAACCTAAGTAAATTAATTTTGTCAATGACTTGTCCATAAGAATTGCCGATTTGTTCCCTTCTAAGAAATCTTGAAGACTTTTTTCTTCTTACTTTTTAAATGATTGCTTTAAACCTTATAAACTGAAAGAAAACATCACTGTTTTGATTTACTTGCCACGATGTAGATATCTAAGGAGTCTGCAAACCATGGTATTGTATATTGGCTACCTTCTAATCATACTTACTGAGAATGGTCTGGTTTTTGTACGTCATGTTACGAATGTCATAGAGCGTTCTCTTTTCTTGCTTAATTTTGCTCAATTTTTCCTCTACAATGAAGCTATTTTTACTAAATGGATAGAATTAGGAAATTGTTTGACTTCTCGCCGTATTTTTGAGAATGGTCTGCTTTTCGTACAAAGACAGCGTTTTCCCTTACCACTTTGTTTTGGTTATTTTTCTCTCTACAATGAAGCAACTTTTACCAAGTATACAGGAAGAGGTACAATTAGAGGATAGTAGCGCAAATAATTTATATTCCATCAACTGAGGCGGAAGATTACTTAAATCGAGTTGTAGTACATCTAGGGAAGGGAAACTCCGCCTTATAAACGGGTATCAGAACGTCTTAAGCGGTTTTTCATCATATGTTTTCTGAGAAGGGTCCGAGAGAAAACCACATATTAAGCGGTAAAGCGTCTTAAGTGGGATCGTCTTAAACGGGTTTAAACTATAGTAATAACTCCAACTGTAATACACTAAAAATTTACTTAAAGAAGATGCACGTATCCCAAAATGGACTAATTTAGAGTCCCACTGTGTTACAGATTTACGTCTCCTGAATTTGAGTAAGCCAACCACATTTCCACTGAATCATTGCCTCTGCGATAAAACATCTGAATATCGCGTGTATCCTATGACATCCCAAGATTTATCAAGGAATGCCCCATCGGGACATTTCGTTCCTCTGACCTCAAAGAACTGGATATCATGACACAGAAATGGACTTGCCATCTCATTTAACGGCAGCAAGAAAAGTTAATATTCTGTACAGTAAATAATTCCTGCGATAATAAGAGGTTAAAAAACTACTACAAATAAAGAGTTCAGAGAAAGATGGAGTCATTTCCTATTAAAATGTGGATTTAAATAAGTAATAATGTTATGTTAAATAACACTAACGTAATAATAATATATTTCATTGTATTTTAGATAATGCATGGTAATAATGCATTAAATATTTGCATTTGCAATTGCATAAAGCAAATAAATTATAATTATCATGATTAGATAAGATTGTAAATTTGTCATCATAATTACAAAACACTGATACTTTCCACACTGTGTATATTAATGCGACTGTTATAGTAGTAGCATCTTTTTGCAGGAATAGAAAAAAAAACTCAGATGAAAATGAGTTAAATTAGGCATAACATCATGTATGATTCACAACTGTTAACACTTCGGTTGTATAATGATACGTTCATTATGTCTTTAAATTATAATGGTTAAATTACGCTTAATATATTTGTACAATTTTCGTAAGACTAATTATACTATTAATATTAATAAGACTATTATATACTGACCCAAAAATTGTAGATATTCTTCTTTTTCTTCCAAAGTTTCTCTATCCTATTTCTGCTCACACAAACATTATCTGTGCTTCAATAAATACAAATGACGAGAGATGAGAGACGAGAAGAGACACTTTTCTCTATTTCGTCTAAATAAAGACCTTTAAGACTTCCAAAGCAAAATCTACTTAAACTAATACTAGCTTAAATAATAACTTATACGGTATATATACGGTATAACATCTCAATTTATTAAATTGGAACTTGGCATAAGATTTTTTTCATCATCGAAATTTTTCTGACTTAAATTTCCATTCTCAAAGCTCAATTTTCCCCTTCCTTTTGGCCTAGAAAGAAGTACTCTTTGAGTCGCTTTGATTGAATCTGCGAGTAAATGCCTCTTTAAGTCTCCGCTTTAGACAAATTGAAGAGCGAAATCTCTCACGCCAGCGCTTTGGTGTGAAGTTAGTAGGTTAGCGAGGCATGACCTTTGAAATGTCAGGGTCACCGCCTTTGAAAAATGGTTTATTGATTGTCTTGGCATCTCAAACGAATCTCAAATGAACGAAGGACGATTTAGTGATCAATGGTAAAGTCTGGCTCGCAATTTGTGGAAGTTCATTAACGTATATTGTTTTCCAGTCCCAGTTACGGTCTGAGATGCCTGGGTGGAAATTACTCTTTCCGTTTTAATTGTGATGCAGCTAGGAGAAATCTTGGAGTAATTTATGATTTTAATGCATCTATATAAGGAGATTCTCTTTGAAAATTTTAACTGATATTCTTTGTTGATAATGTTTAATTTTTTGATAAATATTAGAGATGGTTTATCGATCATCGAGAACTTAAGTCCATGTAACGTAAAGTTATTCAAACAGAGATTTAGATAGAACGCTTCAACATGAGTTTCCGTGGTGTAGTGGTTATCACATCCGCCTAACACGCGGAAGGTCCCCAGTTCGATCCCGGGCGGAAACAATTATTTTTCCCCTTGCAATAGTACATTCATCTTTGATTTTCACAACTCCGAGTAAGATCATTTTCATATAATACAAAATGGCGTCGTATTACATGGCTACCAAATCATACTGCGAAGATTTGTTTTCATCCTTATTTCGGTGGCGAAAAGAGAAACTTAATTTCAATTAATTGGTCAATTTTAAGAATGGATAGAAAAATATAAAAGATATTGGTGAGTGAATGATGTTGATAAATGACATTCTTATTTAAATTCTAAGGAAAGTGTTATTCATAGGGTCATTTTGCTGCACCTCAATGGATTTATTATACTAAACTAAAGGAGAAAAACTAGGGAAAATATCTCACTACTCATCGCATCTAGTAAGCCTCATTTCCTAACCTTATAATCGATAATAGCAGAAATATAAGGTTCTAATGTTCCGAGTATTATATAGATTGTAAGTAAATTCTTGTACCAAGAAATTCTATATGCAACGTCATTTCTTTTTCTCTTGACCATCGATGCATTTACATTATCCGACAACATACAGATGATGATAATAGTTACTTACAGTGGTTGAATCAATCATCGTAGCCGTATATAATTGTTTCATACAATTCATCTTTCATCGAGGTATCGTAATGACTTAGCTGTTTGGGAATCTCTAAAAGAGTACATGTATTCTGTTGTTATTCCCACACTTGAACAAACAACCGGATAAGAGCTTCCGATCCTCAGTTCCTAATTTTCAGATGTACCCCACGCAGAGTCCATGAGTTAACAAGATAGCATCTGCGAGCAGAATTTATAACTCTACGCGGGTTACCAACCTCTCGCGATACAAAATAATCTCCCTCTCTTGCGTCCGATCTCATAAATCCGTTGCTATGACGACCCCCTCGTAGATGGCAGCACTAATGGACCATAGAGGGCGTCCGAGGCACGTATCGGTTGATCCGAATTCACTGCGATGAGTGTTTCAGACTCCCGGAGTAAAATTGGAGAGAGAGTTTCATTTGGACAATCAGTCGGTAGAGGGCGGACTATTTCGGAAGGAATGTTTTCATTGGCGGAAAAACGAGGGTGAAGGCGGTGGAAAAATTGAAAGGAGATTTGGATGAATTCGGATTATCGCTCACTGCGATGGTTCTTTAGTTAGAAATACAATGTGCTGTTTTTGAGGGACTATTCGACCGGAATTCCGGTGGATTGAAATAGTCCTATTATGATGGGTTTGATACGGAATCGGTCGAACCTCGATAGCTCGAATGGACGGCAGAAAACCTTCGAGTTATAGAGGTTTCGAATTAACAATGCTTCGAATAATCGAGTACCAAAGTTTCGAGCGATCGAAGTTTCCATCCGTCGATGTTTCGAGATATGTGGGTTACTTCACGAGAAATTCGACTTATCAAACAATGGGAACATTTTTAAATTCATCAATCTGATGAGGGATGGATTTCATCGATGTGTGTCTGATTGCTTTGATGGATTGTCGATTGTTGATGAATTTAAGAACAGTCCGTTGGTTGGTTTGTTTGCTGTTTGACAAGATGGCTACTGTTGCATATACAACTATTTCGATCTCCATAATTGTTTTCAAACGTAAATCATCGCATCCTTTGTGTTCGTTGATTGTTACATTATAAGTACATTATATTCTTCATTGATGGTTGCCATTTACTTGCTTTTTATAAGATGTATATAACTTTTGAATGACCCGCCACTATCATCAGAGCCATCGGAAATTCATCGGGTATTAATCACGGTGGAAGCGATGGATATTGATGGAAAGCATCGGAGATCCATCGGTGAATAAAAAACAGTTTGATGGATTCATCGGTGAATTTAAAAACGTACCCAATCCGACTTTTCTAACAATATAACCGCAGGTGTTTCACAATTTAATCTTCATTGTATAATAGATAATCGAAACGTCACATAACGTACATAAATTGTAAAAAGAAACAAAATCACTCAAACCAAGGTTTGAGTGGTGCTGATTTTTCAGCTTTCAAGTCGATCTCTTTCAGAAAAATGACTTGCTTAAAATACAGCAGGAAAACACCCACTCTAAGTGGGTGTGGAAAACCTGCGAAACCCATAGATAGAAAGAAATTAAAATTTTATGAAAAAAGCAAGCACCTATAAGCAGACGAAATCACAGAAAAAGAAACAATACATTTAGAATTTAAATTGAAAAAGCAATAGAAATACGTTTATATTTATAATTTATAATAAAAATAAACAGAAAATGAACATTGTCAATTAAAAACATCAGCTACAAAATATGTTAGCAATGATAAAAGTCAATGAAAATTAAAATGAATGAACGAATGAAATCAATTTCTTATCGAATGAACAGCGCGTCAAACGCAGTCGTCTTTATGAATTCGGCTTTCCGGGATCATTCTGAGAAATCGTCGCCACGGATACCTTTGTTTATCAATCATCGATTTGAAATACCAACGCATGACAATCTTCAAGTCCTGAGTTTAGTGTTTGCTGTCTCTTTGATTTTCAAATAAGTGCTTCGTACCTGGAAAAGGAAGAGGAATCTTCTTCAGTTTGCTTTACTTCCCGCAGCTGCAGATATGTAAGGAATCTGCGAACTATGGAGAGAATTACTGATTGCCAACTCGTTATATATTTACCTAAAACCCATTCCTGGGTTGTTTTTCTTAACTAATCTGCTTTTAGTTCAAGGAGACCGTCTTCCTTTGTTTATTAATGTCGATCATTTTTCACTCTACAGTTGAAGTAATATTTACCTGATGAATAGATAAAGAAGAAAAATGTAATTTTTCCTCTATAGATTGAGGCAGAGGATTAGCTATAGTGGGTTGCAGTGCATCTGGGAACGTGAAAAATCTGCCTTATATGTGGGTCGCAGAGCGTCTTAAGTGGTATTTTTACCATTTGTTTAAAATGTAAGGGGCCGAGACTAAGGGAAAACCTCGTTGATTGAGATAGCGTCTTACACGGGTTTTGTTGCATATTACAAAAAAGTGCAATGAAAATTTAATTTGAAATTTGCACTACGTTATGCAAAATTGCACATCTTGCAAAGCACAAAATAGGGTGGCACAGAAAAAATTCTTTGATTCAGTTCATTAGATCTTTGGGAAATCAAGGCTATTTTCTCAACTTGACTAGGAGGACGAATCGGACCGACTTGTGCATGTCTTCAATTATAAATCCCATTTCCTCAATCCGATTGCAATGCGAATTAATCCGATCCCAGCGGTTTAAACTTCGCAAAGTGACTTACTTTGACTCCATCGCGATTGTCCCAAATTAGCCTCCGTCCTAACGATGCATTTCTAAGATTTAAAAGTCATACCATTTCCTACCGTCAGTACCCTATCGATCAAGGCTATAAAAAGACCTCTTTCTACGTACGTCCCTTTCATTACCCCCATTTGAAGTCGGGATCGCTGCCGCATTAGACCTAAAATAAGTCTAATCGATGGGGCATTACCGTTAAGAGAAAAAGGTTCTCTTTGTGTAGTCATTGACGATGCAGCGATCGTCCTATCTTACACTCGATGTTTTCTGCAAAGGAATCGCTTTGTTTCTTCACATTGTATCGAAGTTGTAATGGGTGTGTTGGATCTATAGCTCGACCGAAGCACTTAGTGGGAATGGGTGAGTTAACGAGAATAGAAAGGCAAATTGAGCAAAAGTACAGTGGGTTGCTATGTAATTGTGTACATTTTTCATGCAGAATTATAATAAGAATTGTTGATAATGAAAATCGATGATTATGAGAATAGATCATGATAATAGTTGATTATGATAATTATAATAATTATCATTGTTATTAATGATAATTATTGGCTATAATAATTAAGTGTGGTGATGTTAAGAAAGAGTGATAATTGTTTAAAATAATAGCGGTTCATAGTGATAATTGTTAAAAATTATAGCGGTTAATAATGATTATTGTTGACGATTATAATTGCAAATAAAATCAAAAAAGTTGTTGGTATCCGAGGCAACTCACTGTGAGAGGAGAAAGAAGAATTTATCAAGAAAACATTCAATTATGTCATCAGTTCATGTAAATAAATTCGTCGCTATATGAATGTCATCATTTTCATCATAAATTTATCCCTGTAAGAATTCTCCTACAATTCTTTAATAAATGGAAAAATTTTCATTTGCCTTTTGGTTCTGGATTGAAGAAATATATCTTTTCTTTACCATCGTCGTAGTATCATTAATAGTTGTGGTAATATGAAAGCCCATTGAGGTATGAGTAATGCAGTAAATTAGTAGAATCGGATATCATCATTCTTTATTGAAGCTATAAAAGTATTATTGACGGGGCCTCTGTGGTGAATATATGTTGTTCACAGCATTTTCGCTCAATGAGGAAACAGAGGGACAACTTCAGTTCTCTTCATGGCTATTAAGCCTCATTTCCTCTCCAAGGCTTTTAATAGATAAAGTTGGATGGTATGAGGATACAACCAGTTTTCCGGGTGACTACCTATCAGATAAGAGAAGAGCTTAATGAGTGAAAGCTCGCTTGCCACGACGTAGTATAATATGAATGGAGTTTAACAAACACAATTAAATCCTGTTAAGACGCTTATCACGAAAGCAGGTGAAGAAGGATAGCATTATAACCAGAAAAATGTAAATTTTATCTCTTTTACGTAAGAAATCTAAAAATAAAGGAGTATTTGGCTGTAATTTTGTAAGTAAATGCAGAATATCCTAAAATAGATAAGTAATCATCTTACGTTTGCTTTAATTGCCATAACACTATATTTGTAAAGATTCCACAAACTAATGTTATGTATTGCTATTCGCCTTCTCGTCATTAAGAATGGTTTACTTTTCGTACAAAGATAGTGTTTTATTTTATACTTTATTTAAATCGTATTCACGCTAAATTAAAGCAAATTTTATCCGATAAGACAATTAGGGTAGAATGATGTAAACTGTTTTCAGTCTTTCGACTGAGACGGAGGAAGAAGTCTGTATTATTAGTAGGTAATGGCGCGTCTGAAGCGGTATTTTTACCGTGTGTTTAGTGTGGAATAAGGGTATCAAAATAGATAAGAATAACTCTCTACTAATTATTTTGATCTTTCTTATGTCAATTATTAAATGGATATAAGTAATGTACAAGAATGTCACTAATATTCCACAAAGCATAAAATGAGAATATTTCCTATTAGTTGGCATCAATTTTATATATAAAATATAGGATATATATATATATATATATATATATATATATATATATATATATATATATATATATATATATATATATATATATATATATATATATATATATAAAACTTAGGAGAGCAGATGACGTAGAAGCACAGAACTCTGAGAAATCTATTCCTGGAAACTTAAGGAAAATTCCATCAATCAAAAGTCTATGGTGTTTAATTAAATAGTTAAGTATCTCTGTAGGATGGAATGTTCCGAAATTAACCTTTATGATAGAAAGTTACAATCTTGGCAAACAATATAACGTGATGGCCAAAAGCACATTCTACGTCAAATGGGAAATTTGAGCAGTAAACGTTAAAGTTTAAGACTTTCACTCAACTTCAGTCTGTTTGCCTATTATGAAATGCGTCATGGGAAAACCGGTATAATATTCGGCCAAGGTCAAGTTTATGAGGCCAAGTTTGATTACCCTAACACTATCTGAATTCCGAGGAAAGTATTTTCCAGTCATGGCGACAAATATGATATATACAAATTAAATATAAAATCATACAATTAAATATACAAACAATGTAACTAATTCAGTTACTTCAGTTGATGTTTAACTTTCATAGGTTAAATTCTGTTGAACTGAATCAAAAGAAAATTCAGCGGGGACATAGATTTCTATTCTAATAAATACAAGAAACACGAAATAACTGATAATGTTGGGAGAAGAGAGAGTTTTAATTGAATTAGTAATGAAATGACGTATCTAAAATGAAATTGGGTGAACGGGTGGTTTCGCTGACACCGCCGTTTCGCCGCCACGAATTATTCAGTGATTAAAATATTTATCATTCTTATATGAAATTAAAAATATTAAACGAATATTAAAAATGCCCACTTTTTATTGCACAAAGATATTTAAAATAATAAAAGAAAAATGAAATATCACAATATTGACCTCAGTTATGCATAACATACACAACACACCGTCACCGAACATTCATAAACATATTTTTTCATTATCTTCAGGGAGTATATGCAGAATCATTCCGTCTATTTATTCTGTACATATTCTAATCATGAACATCCGAGCTCCAATTTTTCTCACCAATAACAACTCACTCTGATTATCTTCCTCAGGTTTGCGTCGTCATCTGGTTCTACTGCGCCCTCATGTCTGCACCTCCACTCTTCGGCTGGAGTCGATACATAGCCGAGGGCTTCCTCACCTCTTGTTCTTGGGACTACCTCACCAGGACCCCCGCAAACCGAGCATACTACATCTATCTCCTCACCCTCGGATTCGTCGCCCCCGTCTGCGTCATCGCCTACTGCTACGCCTTCATCTTGGCAGCCATAAGGGCTCATGGGAAGGAAATGGCGGCCGTTAAAGGAATGATGTCAGGCGGCTCTCCTCCCTCAATGGGGAGCAATTACTCCGGCTGCTGCACCGTCAACTGTCGAAGTCACTACCACTGTCACACCAGCATGAACTCCCACCATCACCACAGCCTTCTGCACCAACAGGAACACCGGCACATGAACACCACACACAGCGCCACATCCGCCGGTCATCATACCTACTCGAGGACCGGCAGCCATCGGTCTTGTGCGAGGTCTTCCAACGCCATCCGCACTGCGGAGATCATCCTCACTCTGGTGCTGCTCTTCCTAACCTCCTGGACCCCGTACTCCGTGGTCAGTCTGATAGGACAGTTCGGAGACATGCAGAGAGTGACTCCGTGGACAGCCACCCTCCCTGCCATCTTCGCCAAGGCCTCCGTGATATACAATCCGATAGTTTACGGCCTCTCTCACCCTCACTTCCGGTCATCCGTGAGGCAGTACCTGTCGGCGTGCACGACTGGCGCCAGCGCTGCTCACGGCACCACGGCGTCGCTCATGAGGAAGCAATCGCCGCAGATGCCGGTCAAGAAGAAGACCCCACCGGCGACTGCCACTGCGGCGGGATCTGCGGAGATTTCAGTGCCATCGGCACCAGCAGCGATGGCGCTTGGGAGGGATTCGGATGTAACTGCGGAGAACAGTCGAAGGTAAGTGTTACCTAGTCCAGGATTCCTGTAATTTAGGTTAGGATACACTAAAACCCGGAATGTAAGAATATAAGTGACCACTGATGGCAGAGTTTGATAGATTCTTTACAAAAAATAAAGTGGTATTATATCCCGATTATAGCTACATCCGGCTTTGTTTTCATTGAATCCCTTGAAAAGTGTCTTAACCGCGTTTAATGCAATTACCTCGCGAGCCGTCAGTGGTGTATGACAGACATTGCATTAACAGCAAAATCCTTATCTAATATATCCTTTTGGCTTCTCTTATTCTGTGAAAAGAACAACCCAAATTCATTATAGAATAGATTGATTTTATAATTTATTTTCTTGTAGCTAATGCGAGAAGAGTGAAAGAATTCCATGCAAAACTATGCAGCATTGGATTTGGCAACAAATACTTTGCGATACCTTATTTGTTTCAACGATAACATCATGAATTTCGTAAATATTCTATATCATTTAAACTAAAAATACCGTATTCATTTAGTTTGATCTAAACACTTTTTTTCCTTTCCTCTTTTTACACGGCTTGGTTATAAAATGTAATGCTTTGGGAGCAAAATTTCCAGAAGAATTCTTGAAACAAGGAAATCGCAGGCTTAAGAAATAACACATTATTTTTGACGCATATATCAAAACCATGCAAAAGAAAATTTTCCAGCTATCACTTCGATAAATGAAGTTTTCAAAACATTTAAAAAAATACCCTAAAGCCAGTATATTTTAGCTTACAAACAGTGGGAAAGAGTGGCAAACACAGTTGTTAAACATATCCTTCTCAAATTACGTTATTGAGACACGTGCCAGAAATGCAGATCGTTAAACATCGCAGAGTTGAGTAATTCGAGCATTTAGGGTATCCGTTTCCAAGGAGCTTAAAGATAAACATGTGTCACCAAGGAAATCTCTCAGGAACATTCAATTTAATTCCTTAGAGTGCTCCTTTAAAATTTAAGGGTCGAGACAATTCCTTGGCCTAATACCCTTCCTCTTTGTATGCAGTTCAAGTTTAAGCATCACTCATACACCGCTGTTCCCGCAAAGAGTGTTTCTAAGGCATAAAATATCGCATTTCACGAAGGGTACAATTTCTCCCTACTTTATTTTCTCGGTACCAAAGAGTTTCTCATAAATCTTCTGTGACAATAAGGTGATGTAAGAATGAACTTCAGGCTCGTAGATGACAATTTATGCCCTAAAAAGAGACTAAAATATAGCTAAATTCGGGAGAAAAACTTTCTAAAAATCAATTAAAAATAAAACGCCTTCAATTCGCTTCTATAAATTGATGTCAATTTGGATGTTTCAGGGATTACATATATTATGTAAATTGCATGTATTTGGTCAACTGAAATAAATTATACATTTATTAATAAATAAGTCAATCATCACCATCCATTTTCAGTTCAATGTTGAGTGTAGGCCTTTCCAATTTTCTCTATTCCGGGCTTTACTCTGTCATTTCACCTCCTAAGTACGAGGGCTGTTCAAAAAGTTCCCGAACTTTATTTATTACAGCACAAATATTTCACTTACAAATTATTGCTCCGAGTCTCCTTAAAAGCACTCCCCACCCCAACGTATACACTTATCCAAATGGTATTTCCACTATTTAAAACAGTCTTGGGACGCTTCTTTCGGACTGTTCATAAGCTCCTCCGTCGATTTTTTCTTTATTTCTCGAATGGTGGCAAATCTTTTTCCTTTGAGCGGTGTTTTTAGCTTAGGAAATAGGAAAATGTCACATGGAGCCAGGATTGGTGAATAGGGTGGTTGAAGAAGCACAGTGGTCTTGTTTTTGGCTAAAAAGTCACGAGTTGCTCGTGTTGCTCCTGGTCTGCTGTCATCATGCGAGGCATGAATTTGTCCTCGACTCGATGCATCCTCAATTTTTTTAGTTAGGATTTCGTAGCAGAACCAATCGGGATGCCACGCTCTTCTGCAAGCTCCCTGACAATCAAACGTCAATTTGCACGAACGATATCGTTCACTTTTTCGATGTGGGGGTCATCTGTGGACGTTGATGGTATTCCAGAACACTCGTCGTCTTCGCCCGTCTTTGAACCGTATAAACCACTCATAACACTCGGTACGTTTCATAGCATGCTCACCTTGGTAATGGCCAGCCAGCCAGCCTTGGTAATCAACTCAAAAGTTTCCGTGAAAGATTTGCCCAGTTTCACGCAGAATTTTACAGAAGAACACTGCTCCTTCAAACAGCTCATTTCCGCGGACCCGATTTTTCGCCGCACTCTACGATCATCTGTTCACATAAACATCCGTAACTAATGAACAAATCAAGATATCGACAAAGTGATTGAAGGTGGTTATTTGGGAAGCTTTCGCGGATACAACGCATACAGGCAGATTAAAAAATAACCAACTGTAGGCACACTATAAAAAAAGTTCGGGAACTTTTTGAACAGACCTCGTATTTAATGATCTCTCTGTTCCATTGGTCCTCTGGTCTTCTTCTTGGTTTCTTCACATCTAATGTCCAATGGAGAACTACTGACATCCAACGGTTGTTGTTTCTTCTCTCCATATAATCTGCCCACATCCATTTCTGTGATCTTACTTTTTCTAAGAAGCCTTTCTGTAAACACATTTTTACACAAACTAAGACCCGGTAAGGAAAATGCCGGACATGTGTTGAAAACTTTTAGGCAAAGAACATAACCTAGCTTGAGAGAGTAATGGCAGTAACCATGAATGCTTTTGAAAAACGTTAAAACACGTATTGCTTAAAAATTCCTTTTGTGATATTAATGATAAAATCAAAATCTTGCTGCTTTATGCAATCTTAGAAATAAGTTGAGTAAAGCTTTGATCCTATGAAGCGTTAAAATGTACGTAACTCACTCTAAGTCTTCTTTGATGAAATAATTCAATTCGAATAAATGAGGAAATGAATGAGAAATGTGCAGCAGAAGTTAAGGTTATTGGCGTGCTTCTGAATTCCCAGAGAGCTGATTTTAGAATGCACGAACTCATGCAAACAACACAGCATGAGAAATGTGTGCCTTTGAAAATGAAATAATGATCTAAGAAATAGCTCTACCCGGAAATAGGTGCGTTTAGATTTGACTCTTCTGCCATAAGACCTATCTTCTTGGAATAAATACATATTAAGCAGGTGTAGAGAAAATGAACAAACTAAAAATTTTGAAAAGTTGTGAAGGATCCAAAAGGGGGAAATTACCCTTGTCAAAGTCTCTCTTAAACTTTTTAAGAAGTTGATACTTCCTCCTTCATTGATATGGAGTCAACGCGACTGCTTTCTTAGAAGGCATTGTGGGTCAAACTTAGAGCCATGCTCTCACCTCAGCAAACGAAACCTTTTAATAAACTCTCAGAAAAGTTTCTGATTGGTTGAAAACACAAGACAATAAGGAAGAGTAATAATTCGATTTTCTTTGGAGAAGGTTTGAGAAAATTCACGTAGAATTCATCTAAAAGACTTCCGGCGAAAATAATTTGATCTCTATAAAACGACTCATAACACGAAATACGGTAGTCTCACAACTCATACAAAATTGTTTAAAATATTATTCTATCGTTAAAAATTCGTTGTTAAATTAGAATAATACTGAGGACACTACAAACATTTTAAGTATTTTATTGTTGACATCTGATAAATTATGTAAAAGGAATGATATTGTTGACCGTCCATATCTTAATTTCATTCATTTTGTCTTAAAGTTCTGAACTTATGAATTTTTTTTTTAAATTTCCGTCGGTAATTATACCTTCTCATCCGGAGCAATCTTTCATCTTATTCGTAAGCTAGGAGAATATCGATCCTAATTCTCAGAGTGAATGTCACGAATACAAATTTAGTAAACAAAATCATGCACTCACCATTCATTTCCGTGACTTCTGTCCTTGGTGAGAGAAGTAAACAGTGTATGTACCATGCATCCTAGTTCATCTATAAGGATAAAGGACGGAGGGCGCTGTTCTCTTTTTTCCTCGAGCAAACAGACGTCATAGAAACGGAAGCCTACATCATTTAAGCGAGCAGAATATTCGCAGAGCCTTTCTGCAATTAACGTGCGGCGAATCCGCATTTTCCGAAATGAAATAAGCCCTGCTCTGTGTAGGCCAATCCGTTGAATAGCTTCGTTTGGAATTCCCTTTCTTAATGCTTCCCTTTTCTGCACATTCCTCGAAGCTTTAACACGGCTTTTATCAGCCAGAATCACGTATCCGTGAAACGCAATCCGAGCTACACGAGCGTACCGGAGTGCACGCAAGGCTAATGCATTTGCCCTGGGAAGTGGCAATCTGAGATCGGATGAAATGAGTGCATACAACACGCTGGAAAGTGCACGCATGCCTATGAAACAGTGGACAGCCGCCTCTTTGTCGCCTCTGAGGTCACAAAAGGGAGTTCATAAAAAAGCATGAGTCAATCACGGTGTTTTGTCTCTGAGTATGTGCCTCGTTTATTGACGGTGTATCTCCGCATCCTTGTATACGCATTTCGCATTAAATACATCCATACATACTGTAAAACCCGTTTAAGACGCTCCCGCTTAAGATGCGGTTTTCTAACGGCCCCGGTCCCTTACACACGAAACAAATGGTACAGATACCGCTTAAGACGCTCTGATGCCCACTTAAACAACGGATTCTTCCCGACTTCAGATGCCATGTAACCCGCTATAGATGATCGTTCGCCTCATTTCCATACACCAAAAAGTTTTGCATCATCAGTGTCGTCCTCTCACGCTTTGACTAATCAGTAGAATTGTTTTTCTTTTACGAATTTATTCTTTGGAATGACTAATTCTATAAGGAGGAAATGAAGATATAGAGAAGCAAAACAATATTCATTCCACTGTCTGAGCTGATACAAATTCTAGGATAAAATGAGATCTTCTCTATCACTTTTTCCCAGAACAAAACGTATATTAGAAAGTCGCTTTACAATATTTCCTTTCCATGTAAACGCAAGTTGTAAACATATTGTATAATACAGAAATGAAGTGAGTGTTTTGTGGGCTGTTGAGTGCATTCTCGGAGAGATTATGATACCCTCTCACCACTGCTTTTAAAAAAATCCTTATTCTTCCCTAATTGTATATCTGGTATAAACTGCCACATTTTAGAGGGAAAAATAACCAAAATTCAGTAACTTAGACGCTCTCTCTCTTAAAACCTTTTCTACATCATTTATGACTCTACTTAGCAAGATTAGAAAAGTATATTTAAATGGAAGTGCTTGTTTTAGAAAATGGCTAAAAGGCCACAATGAACGCCATAGATCACATTCGGCCTCAAGGTACTGTTGCCATCAGGCCCAATGTGGTGTTCCCACATCTGCCCTATACCTTTTTCCTCAAAACGAAATGCAGCTCCACCTTCTCATGCGCCTATTTTTGCTATTTATCCTTGTCCAACAGAATGGCAATGCTCCGCACCAAGCATCGCAGACACCGGAAGCACCCCTCCAGCTCCCCCACCTCCACTTCTAACCACCGCCTCCACCACGTCCACTTCCGGTACGCCTCCGGGGAGTTCCTGAGCGAACCGGACCACCATCAACACGTGACCTTGCTTCTGGAGCAGTCGAGGGGCGAAGTGGGTTTGGAGTGGCATCCCAACGGAGATTTGGTGTCCAAGGAAGAGGACAGGGTGTCTGAGGGGGAAGAGAGGCGGAGGATGGATGACTTGAGGATGCCGAGTTGTTCCAAAGCAGTGTGCGTCATGTACGACGGAAGCCACGTCTGCTATCCAGTCGGGAAGGAGTTCCCTCCACCAGGATTGCTCACGTCTGTCAGGAGTAGCGAATCCTTGGACACCAACAGAGGTGAGGCGTTGAAATCTCTCTTTCTCTCAGTCAATTTAGTTATGTCACATACATGAATGCCAGTATTTTAATTCTTTCGTATCAAGTGCACATTATTTTTTAAATGATTTTTCATTCCAGTCTAAATTACATTAGGGGTTGAAATTTTGAAAATCTGCGTACAGTATTACGTCTGCAGTGACTCGTCAAAAATTGATTATTTTAAATTTATATTAATGACAGATACTCTTAAACTGATCATTCCTCTGTTTGATGACGATTGTACGAAAGATATGGTTTTAATATAAGGTATAATATCTCACCTCAGACGGCAAAACGGCTCGGCACGACTCAGTGTACATTGAACATGCTTCATCTCCATAGCCTATGTAAATCAAATCATTCTATACAATAGTTATTTATATTAATGCTTATTACTTTCAAAACTTGGATTTTCGGGCGAGAATTCCCTACCTTCACATTCTCGGGATTTATTTTCGATTTCCCATTGTCGAATTAAGTTGGAAAATCAGGAAAATTGGCTCATAGACCCTGTGATACCCACAATGGGTATAACCTGTAGTCTTACTTTAATACATTTGCGAAAGTAGCTTGAAAGAAGCAACGCCTTCTCCCAATTTGAATAAACATACTTCTGTATTCTATAAGTCGCACTCTAAATAGTACTACTACTAAATAGTACGACGAACGCCAGCGGAAAAAGAAAGAAATTCATATGCGAGTATATTGATTGCAAAACAAAGAGAACGTTTGCCTTAACGGAAAATTAATGCCCTATGTTTCTCAAAGATTTCTTTTAAAAATCACGAATAAATACCACAACAGTTATTCTTATTGCAAACAGTAAATTTGTAATGTGAATTCATAATAAGCAAATTTCATTTACGTACCAATTGCGCGAACGTTTAACATGTAGCAATTACCACATCGAGTCAGCAACTCCTGTAGCCCAACCTCTACCTTCTTTTTCTTATTCGAATTTTAAGGTTGCAACTTTTACCACTGACGATCATGTTAATTAAAACCTCGGAAATACCTGACGATTTCCGATAACAATATCCCTTTTTGATTCCTGGTAGAGAATGCCGGGAATTCGAAAACCCTACTCGTAACTCTCCCGTTTATAGATCGAATCTAAATATTTTTCACTGAAATTTTCCATTTCAAGGTCCTCATGGAGACTGGATAATTAATTTTTAAAGGCATATTTAGACGGACGGACGGAAAATTTGGAATTAGCATCCTCGCTTACGCACCCAAGATTTCCAATCTTTTCACCCATAAGAAAATGGCTGCTATTCATATTATTTCGGGAATCATATCTGCAATGTTATGGTAAACTTCCGATAAGAAGGAATAAAAACTTGCAGCAACGCCCTCGCAGTCAGGCAACCCGAAAAACATCCCACCCACTCGATGAAAGATAGAATGGAGGAAGGCATTCATGGATGATATGATACGCTGGGGTAGATCCACATCTACTGAAGACTTTATTAAAAACGATAAACGGGATGAAGGCACAACACCAGGCTATTGTCGAAGTTTATTCTCATGCCCAAATAAATCCTTGCCGATTCAGTGGAGGAATATCATCCCTCCCACGCTGTTTACTCGCCACTTTGCGGAAGCGGCGTTTACGTTTCTTTCCCTTTAAGAATAAACAGGAAGAGTCCCTGATTTAAAGAGTTGAGAAGTTCTCGGGAAAGGATTGAGGATTATGGGTACTTGCGAAGTTTTCCAGAAATTTATTGCTAAATGCTTTTAGCCTGAAATCGCTTATCCATGGAGATATTTTATTTGTTCCAAATCTGTAAGTAGCAACTGATATAACCGTTGATTAAGGGTTATCTAACGTTAAACGTCATCGATAATGTATAAGGATGAATAAATATAGTGTTTAGTAAAGAAAGAAATTGGTAAGAATCTACTTGAAGCTAAATAACTATAAATAATATCAAAATAAGTTTCGTAAAATTTACGTAGAGAACCTAAACATGTTCCTGAAAAATGTCTATTGTCGCTTGCAAAAAAGTATTTGCTCGACAAAGTAGCTTTTTCTGAATTTTGTTTATTATAATAAAAGGGTTAACCCATATAGCCTTAATTTTGTAGTGCTTAGGTGGTGGAACGATTAAATATCTTCGAAATTTATGAAAAAGTTAAGTTGAATACAAAAACGACCAATAATTTTCGTTCCCAGAAAACAAATCAGCAAGACGTTTTTCTATCCTATCTTATGCCTTTTATCTCCAAAATTCTCTCTATTAAACCTCTCGGGATTCTTGCCCATACCCTTTTACTGGATTGAATAACAATTCGAACCGAAGAAAAACGAAAGATAATTTACTGGCTCAATCCCACGGATGAAAAAGCTAGAAGGCAAATATTAATCAGGTATTGAAACAAAATAAGTATTGATAAAGTAATATAGCTCGATTTCTTTCTTTCTTTCACTCCTTTAACTCCACACTATCAGCTTAATTGTTAAGATCGTGATCGTTCTATTGGTATACTATAATATTTCTGAAAAAAGGTTTAACTTTGTTCATGTTAATAGAACTCACAGTAGGAGGCAATTTTTCTGAAAATCCATCACCTAGGATTAACGCATTAGAAAATGTTACAACTTTTTTCACGATATATTTCTTATTTTAAACGAACAGTCGTTGAAACCTTATCCTGAAATAAAATAGAAATAAAATAATTAAGTTGGGAGAAGTACTGGGTCTTTTCTAAATTCTAGATTATTAAATATTGGAGAAATAATTGAGGAATTTTTTTCACAAGAAAACAATATCCAGTTTTTATTAAGTGTATAACACGCAGTAATATCACACCACACGACTAGTTTCGATGGTTAAGCATCAAGATAAGTATCCAAACTAGGAGTGTCGTGTGCACTAACAGCGCAATATTTTGTAAAGTTATTTAAACAGGATATCGTTTCCTCGTGAAAGGTTTCCTATTACATTTCGCCCCTCACGGAGTACTGCAAAATTATTACGATATCTTTGGAATTAAATTTTCCTAAATATAATGTTCCAGCAGCCGTGTTCAGTCTTTACTTATTATTTTAGTTTGAAATAATCCCAGAAGAGGTAAAGCTTCTCCAGGATATTTTTAATGTCCTTCGTATAATATATTTACGTAATTTCTCAGGCACATTCATTTTGATATCTATAATCCGTGATTTTTACAACATAAAGTATATTCCGAGTCGAGCTACGCTCTCAGGAAAAGAGTCAAAAATAAATGTTTCCTCCTATCTCATTCTATGATTTTGCTCTTTTGGCGGTACACTTCTTTCCTCTCAGAAATTTCGTTTCCTATAAGGTTCAGTGCCCCGAAATATCTACAAAAAATACGATTTTTTCTCGACTCCGAAACCGATCTATGTAGCATTAAATGCTGAATTTATGGGATTAACGTGTCAAATGCACGTTGCTACCATGTGAGACGACAATTTCCAGTAACTTATGCAAATTCTCAAGCCCCTTAATATTTCGGTAAAAATCTCACACGTTGAAATGTATCGAGATTTTAAAGTTGAACTGGTTTCTGTACCAAACGCACCAAAAATATAGACTCGTATTATCTTATATTGGGAACTTAATGTTACAATATTTCATTGAGAAGAATTTAATTTTACGTCCTTTTCATGGGTTATATTAGCCATTAAAGCTAGACTTAACGATAAACGATGTGTGGAACTTTTCCATTTCTGGAAAGAAGCGATATATAAATCGTGCTTTTTCACTTGCAATCGAATCGACTACATATTTGATATATAATAAATTAAGCTTCGTCCGTTTACTTACCGTAAATTTCCCAGGTTGGAGCATTTTTATCGCATCCAGTTTATCGTCGTTATTGCAAATTTATGACAAAGAATTTTTATGACATAGAATTTACTTATTATAGTCATTTTCACTACTAAATTAGTATTGGTTAGTGTACCTATGTAAAATGTATCTTGCTAATTTTATGTAGGAAATAATCAGAAAGGAGTGACAAAAACACAATTTAACGCCAGTAAAAGGTGTATTGGATTTTTAGTTCGATAAGACTCAATCGGTATTTAACAAGTAGATTCGGTTCAAAACTATCATCGAAAAAATAATAATTCGATTAGATTCGAAATTTTGAATCTTCGCACAACTATACTCAAAGGAAAGTATAATTCATCGATGCTGATTTTGGATCATCCTGGATGAAATCTAGAAACTTTCGGGAGATAAGTCATTAAAAAGACGTTATTCCATGAGTTTTGAGAATAGAATATTGAGAGGTTTCGCAAAAATTTTGACTTTTATGATGTATATATGAGCATTAGGTCAAAAAATGTAACTTCATTTCCTTCCGATAAAAGCTATACTTTAACTTCTATTCACTAAAATTCTCCTCGCTATGAAATATATCCTCACATTAATATATATCTCTTTTGTTGCAGGTCGGTGGGAGATGAGCTCTCTTTTATGACATCGGGAGTTGGATCGAAGATGGCTGAGCAGGAGGTCTTCAGAAGGAGGAGAGTCCCGGCGTGGCAGATCCACGGTCCAAGCCACCAACTGTTGACAAAGGGAGGAGTATTCAAGGGCCACCGAGTGAAAAGACTTCGAGACAGGCAATGACCCAAAAAGAATGGAAAACAGTGCTTAGAGAGTTTCTCAGAAAAGAGAGAAAATTTTTCGGATGCGAGGTATTGTTTTCGTTTGCTTTCTTTTCCTTTGTGACGAAATTCGCGATGGAAGAGTCGACTTTGTTTGGCAAAGTGTATAGTTTGCGAAGGATGAATGGCGAGTTCTTTTCTGCGGAGAAATGAAAGGCGTGCCTATCTGATGGAGAAAGGTCTCTGCGTAAGTTAAGAGTTGCGCAATTCGTTGACATGTAAAATCAAAAAAGCGCTAGGAAAAGGTCATGTTGTACGCGGTCTGTACCTGCACGAGGATTACGTCTTCGTTACGTTGCTCATAGAAACGTATCGTTGCGTCCTCTCTGTAAACAAGCATAGATCCGAAGTAATTCATCCTAATAATTGGTTTACATGTTTGCAAAGTGCTCTATGCACTATTATTTGACCCGAATATTGGACTATTATTTTCCCATATGAGGAATATATCCAGGCCGCATTAGTTCAAGAATCATAATCTAGAAACGCTGATATCTTCATTTAAAACGCAGTCTTTAAAAATATTGAGATTTAGGAATGTTTTTCTCAAAAACCACTCTTTTAAGAAAGTGATTTTTAATGTTTAATTATGCTGCTACATTGTAGTGGTAGTATGAATCGGTCTTTTCTTATCATTATGGAGAACATGTTGAAGGTAAAATTGCTTAGTAAATTTCATGGCAGGTTTATTTTCAGTTGGTTTTTTCAACGGTTGACAATTTACTAAGCGTTCTTTCATTTAACATGTGCGTAGCATTCCACCAAATTACACTCGATCGTATTAATTTTATTATGGTGTACTAATATATTCAGGCCGTTAACCACTCAATGTAAGTTTTCCTGTCATAATGTGATGATTATGGTTCGATTAAGAGCCATTCGGTGTAATTATCATCTTTATTTCATCACATTGTCGTACTATGTTATTATGATATTGTTAACGTACTATTGTTGAACATATTTAACCTACAGACCGCGTACAACATGACCTACAATTGTTGGTTGTACTCTCCATTGTTGCAACTTTAATAATTTATTGTTTCGATCAATATGAATGCGCCCATTTTTGCTGTTGTTGATGTATTGTTTAGCTCTCCATAATTTTGTCCCGTTGTGAGTTGCCGCGTATCTACGCAACGTCTAAACTCTAATCCCTTTATCCTACAGATATTCTTTTGCTTACTTTGCTCCAATGTTTCTCTTGTCAGCCGCCTTTAATAACGCCGTTCCTCCAACACAACTTCATCTTTCTCTGCCTATAAATGCGACTTCATCGTCTTGAGATTTAACTGAAACTTCAGAGACACCGCTTACGCAGCGTGTTTGGATCTTGAGGAAGGTCTAGTCTGTTTAAGTTGCGCTCTCAAAGTCAAATAAGGAACCATAACTGCGTAATACCCTTCGTATCTCCTTTTAGGTTTTCATCCAGATACGTCTTGAAGGTTTGCGTGAGGAAAAACAGTGACTAAATGAAGGAAATGTGTTTCTCTTGGGGAACTTTTGGAAGGATTTGCTGTTTAATAACTTGATCCGGAGAAAAGTTACGCTCCGACAAAATTGAAATCATTTTGGTATGACGGATGTACCAATTTCAGACTCAGCTTATTTATCATGCGTTAAGAATGGATTAAAGCAAGAAAATGTTTAGTAAGAAAGATTAGCTGGGGTATGCATATTCAGGAATAATTTTAAGTTGCGAAAATGCATTTTTTAATAATTTGGTAGAATTTTTCGGCTACATAGGATTAAACAAATTTCAGAAACAATTTCAGTTACTGTTTATTGAATTAAAAACGAATTATAAAAAGAGATTTATTTTACTTTGAAGAAGATAAGCTGCTAATCTGGGCATAAAGAAAGAAAGTGAGCTAAATTCAGCAATGAATAATCGAATTTGATTATATGGAGTAGATGGAATATATTTATGTGGAATATTTTCCCAAAAATCTCTAAAAAATATCTATTTATTTCTTATTTCACGCTTCACGATTATTCACGATTATTAAATATAAGTTCTATCACCCTTTGCTTCTCATAATTTACGCGTTTCCAGTCGAATGATTTAGAATGTTATTTATTTTAAACAATGCAACTTAATGCAATATCTGTGATAATTAGCAAATGAAATCTGACCAAACTCTGTCAGTATTTTAAATATTCGGGTGCAGTTATTTTTTAATCGAAGATTAATTTGTATGAATTACTCATTTAGAGGGATACTTAAACCAGTTATTTTTCGGGTAATGCTGTGCTGGGGGTGGAATCGATATACTGTGTCATTCATATGGCACTTGCTTTCTGAAGTCGAAGCTAGACTGCGAACTATTATTTTTTAATTTTGCATGAAAATATTAATTATTTTTTACTCTGAAAAAATTACATAGTCTTCTTACCTTTAGCAGGGGAAATTTGAAGTAAAAATATAAAGCATTGACGATGTGGGTTGAATTATTACGTTGCCTAGTGACGAGATAAATAAATAAGTGAACTGATACCAAAACTAATAATTTTCCATATTTATAATTCTTGAAAGTTTTTTACGTATTTTCTTACGGAGAGATACATTTATTTGGTTTCTTCGCGATCAATCTTTATATTTTGCCCAAAATAAAACAGTATGCTGAATCTATTCAGCGAAAATAGCTATACATGTTTTATAAGAAAAATATAAAATATTGCGTGCGGAGATTTAGACATGAAATTTTCACAGTTGGAATGCTCAAGCAGATATATTGCGAAGCGTAATTAATTCGTAGGAATAAAGAGGATCAATTGTACAATCTTCCCACACGATAACTAATGGGTGAGATTTATTTATTTATTCATTTGGAAACTATCTTTTTAGATAGACCAAAAGTCAGAAGGCAATTTTATTGGGTTATACAATAAATGTTAATGCAGAAGTTATAAAAAATTACAAAATAATTACGGAACAACAAATTATGATATAATTTAAATAAAACTAGAAGCAATCTCAAATTTATATTGTCAAGGAATATAAAACCGTATAAAAATCAATATAAAACAAGGCTGAAGATTATGAAATTGGTTTTAATCTCTTCTAAATTTCCCTGCAGTTATTAGAAAAGAGCTCAATGATACACACTGGCAGATTTTTCTAGTCTGTTTACTTACTTGCGAAAATACAATACAATTTACTCAAGTTATGGGGGAAGATTGTACAATTACGTTGATGGCTTCCAAATTGTTCGCAGAGTTGCCATGGAGGTGACATCACCAGCAGTAACTTACATTGTTACTCCAGCTCTTAATAATTAGTAGCTCTCTCAGCCATATTTAAGAACTGTTACTCAGCTGGGTTAGGAGGCGGAGAATTCCTTCAATTTATAAAACTTCGTGCGATGCCATCTCTATAGTAGTTTTACTGTACAAGGGAGATTGTACAATTGATCTTGCAAAGACAAGCGAATGCAATTGATGATTTTTAGCGCTGCAGATTGAGATAAAAAAGGTAACGCACAATTTTTTTATGATTGCCAATGAATGCTAAAGTACGCCCGAATTAAAAAAAACTGATATTAATGATTCTGCCCCATTGTGATTCTGTTTAATTTAATAATCAGGGGCATTAAAAGGTTTTGGAGAGATTATTCCGTTTATGCAAAGGTTGGATCATGAAGAAAACCTGTCGATATTTTTGCACATGAGTTCCGTAGCAATTAACTATTTGAGATATTTCGGACTAGCGAAGGCTTGCATTTATTCCTTCTCTATGATAATTACAGGGTCCAATGCGATTGGTGATTTTCGAATGTTTGATTAAAAATGTAATAATGCTGATTCAATTTGTGGACACATTGTTTATGGACTGAAGATTTGAATAGACTTCAACAATTGACGTATGAATGCAAGAATGAGGATTGTTGATATAAGAATTATGATTGTTGACGTTTGTAAGAGTGTGGTGTGTTGTGTTAATTGTGGTAATAATTAAGATTAGACTTCGTCAATTTTTCCAATAAAACTCGAGATGTGTTTATAACCACCGAAAAAATCAAAGGAACACGAGTTTTTTACATGTGAACATTTTCGAAATATTTCAGATGTTTGTGCTATTCATGGGGACGGATCTAAATTAGGAATTAAAAAGGAATTAAGGTTCAAACCTGTGATTGCTTTTGTAACAGTTCATGTTTTATAGTACGAGAGATGTTCAAAATGTTCCCAGAACCAAGGCTATGCATAGTCAAGAATCAAAATGAAGCCGAATGATATTGTAGTGTAGCATTGTTGCAAGTATATAATAATGAATTGTCTCACCTAGCCAGCGCGCATAACAATGCAATGTAAAATTAGCCTCTTGAGAACTACAATGAGCATTACCTAGGAAAGATTTGAACTTTCTCCGTACACTGGTTTGACTGTTTCATAATTGAGGGTAGTAATTGTTGAATGTTGTTTTGTTGCCAACATAAATTTATGTTGATTTGTGACACCCCAAAACAGTATTACCTTCGAAATGAAGTTGTCACTCTATATATTAAGTTATCATTGTTGTTTCAGTGTTCCATGAGTATAATATAATTGTTATAACAATGAGTTTTCCCGACCACTCGCCAATATCTGGTTGTAACTTCAAATCTTTTACGCCATAAAGGTTTACGAAGAGCAATTATCATAAAAAATACGCTCCAAAAATTCGTGTGAATGTTTTCAGTGAGCGAATAATTCATAGTTCTCATCGGGTACTTAGACATCCATGTGCAGACCACATGCTAAAGTATAGCAAATAACTTCGCATATGTAAATCTCCGAATCTAAGACATAAACTTACGAATGTAAAACTGACGGCGAAACAGTTCCGCTGGTTTCGTGATCCTATTCTCCCATCTCGTGGTCTACAAGCGAACTACAAGTGCGTGAAAACAATTACGCGGCAGGAAGGTGAAGTTAAACAATGTGACGGTATTGTTGCGTTTTCTGAGGCTATGAAGAAAATCATTCGTGAACGTGTTCGACCGTGAAGTAAGGAAACAAATGAAATGATTCAATGTTATTTATGTTTCTTGATGAATTACGTAAGGATTCGGGTATGATTGGAAACCAAAAATAACAGAGTGAAGAACGAAAATATAGGCTAACCCTGAGGAAACATGTATCTAAAGCTGCAAAAATACCCTTAATTACTGATAAATTTCAGACTTTTAAGATCCTACGTAAACAAATATTGTTGACGTCAGACTTGATTGTTGTCCTTTGTCTATTTCGTTATATTTCAACAATAAAACCTTAGATTATGAACGTGTTACGCTTTGTTTATCGCCTAATAATACTTTAACTGCTATTTAAAATTCTGTTAAAGTGAGGTCCATGGAGTAGAATGTGGCCTCTTACAGTGGGTGACACATGGACAGCTGATCGATATCCACCCCAATTTATACTAGGTCGCTTTGGCCCCCTATCCTATTCCGAACTATCATGACTGAAACTACCAATTAAGGTAGAACTTACCAATCTTTTCATGCTGTGCTAACATCAAAATTCAGTGATTTATAACATAATCAGGCAGTAATAAATGAAACAGAGGTTCAATGCTTGGTAATAAAATACGAGTTCCAAGGGAAAACATTAACAATGCTGGTAGTTATTCTTAAGTCTTTTTGGTTTGGCAACAATTAGGCAACATTCATATTGTTGACAGCAGATTTGATTGTTGCCTTTTATCTCTTCAACAATACAATTAAAATAGTCATTATAAAATGACTTGTTTATCAAGTAAAAATTTCGAACTTTGGTTGCTTCTCCGTATTTGATATGATCATTTCATGAATTGTGTATTTGATTTTATATTTGATATTTAAATTTGCTGTAAGGGACTCGTTTTCCTTACTGTTAGTTAATATTTTGATTCGTTACATACATTCTGATACATTACTTGCCATAGTCTAGACAGTTACCACTTTCGCGAAAACATCTGGTAAGCGAATTTCATTTCTTAAATTTTTGCAGCTTCAGATACCATTTCCGAGTGCCAAAAAATTCCACTTTTCCAGGTCTTTCTTGCTTTGGGAAAACAAAACGGAAAGAATAAAATGAAGATTATGAAATCCCCATATTTCAATCAAATTATGCGCCTCAATCGATGGCTTAATCAAAGACAATTGACCGTTACCTAGAAACCTGACGTCACTTCGACTTTTTCATTGTTGTTGTTGAAATGTTTCCCGCCGACGAGGTTAGGCTCCAACTTAAATAATGACTCTGCGCCGTAACCATGGTAAATGTATGTATATAAATAAACACTCGTCTGTTTCTACGAATGACGGATGACGCATAAGTTTCTGTGAAATTGCGATATGAAAGTGTGCCTATTTTCCAAAAGATGACGCACTATCTGCGCCTGTTAAAAAAGTGTTTGTTTCGTGATTTTTGTGACCTTTAGCGAAGATCTGTTATTTTTGCGTGAAATTGTGAAAGCAGTGACTATGAAGGCCTTTTGGTACTGATTGTGCATTGGTAATAAACGAATGAGCTTGAAATTTTTTTACATAGGAATGGCAGCCAACAATAAATTACAAGCCCTATTTTGATTCGTCCATGTTCCTTGTGTGATTTCTAGGGTTATTGTTTCCTGTAACAAGTACTGTAATAAAAAAAGATTTACGACGGGATTATCTTCATTTAGACCCATAGGATTCTACAAGGTGTTTTTCAATGAATTAATTACTATATAACCAAGGATTATCTTCAAAATTTTACATCATTAGTGTCATTATCTCACGCTTCGCATTATTTCTAGAATAGTTCCTTGTGAATTTCTTCTTTGAATAAGTAATTTTTTGAGAGTAAAATTGAATTATCACGAATTAGAGCAATGTATATCCTATCCTCGGGGCTTCTATCACTTTTTACCCAGGGCATAACCTAGATTAAAGAGTCGCTTTTCGGTATTTCCTTTTATTTTTCATCATTCGGTGCTTCACCATTACACTATCCGATTATAAAATGAAAGTATTCAACTTATAACGCAATTTTTCCGCCTTGCCCCTGTGAGGCCTTTTTACCAGGTTTCACTGAATTCTATAAGTATTTTAATGTCTCAAAAATGCAATTCAGGAAAGCGATAAAAAATTGCCTCACGGCGAAGCGGTTTCTACCAAACGACCTAATCAATTCTTTCCACCGTGTATAAGCTTCCTTATCATGTCATTCACGTTTTAATCTTTTCATAGCTCACCGAATGCTGAGAAAGGACGATTCACAACTATGCCACAACTGTTCCAGATTGTTGAAATTTATTCTGTCACATTAATGTTGAAATCTGATTTTTCCTGCAACCGAATACCATGCTCCTCATGACTAATTTTTTACTATCATGCATTTTTTTCATTGTTTATTGAAAGAGCTTTTAATGTACCTTTTTCAGAAAACCTTACCTCACCTTATCAACAACATGTGACTTTCTGTAAGTATGTAATTTTAAACTTTATTATTTATTATTGATGAGATTATACATATGTATCCCCATATTATAGTAATACTAAAGGCATGAAACTTTTTTCTAACTCAATGAAATGGGATGAATAAAATCCCCTGAAGTTAGTATGATATAGAAATTTTACTTCGTCTGTGTTCTGGTTTGCAATTCCGTAAAATAATTATCATATATCAAAATATATACTTTAAGATCATAGAATATCAGTATGATTTTTATGTTTCACATAATAGTTAGCATAATTAGAGGAGTGATAAAAAAAGTTCCCGGATTCAAGCTTTGCCGCGTCTGGAATAGCTTCAAACTGTAACATAAACGAAAAATATTGTTTCACAGAATTTTCGCAAAAATCGAAGATTTGAAAAAATCCCGCGCAAGACAGTGATACGTAAAAAAGCTATTTGCAAAGAATAATACGCGATTTCCGGGAACTTTTGATCGTCCTATTATATTTGTTTGATTTGTAAACTTATTCCATTTTATATTGTTTAAATGAAATAGTAGTGAATAGGTTAACTTATTGGTTATTGGTGCAACTGATTGAATTTCAGAGTTTTACGAATATTTTAGATTTAGTAACGGAGATTAATTTTCAAAGACTTCCATATTTTCTATGAGCAGAAAACATCTTTTTGAAAAATTAAAATCTAATCGGTGTTTAACTCAACTGACAGTGTACACTATTGACAGTCATTGAACTATAAAATTGATGATCAATGAAAATGCTATATTAGACAATCACGCACTATTGTTATTATGCATAAATAATCATAGTAAATATTATCTCATTTTAATTATTTTTTGTTTTCAAGAATGTACTTAATTTCCCATATGAAATACAATGAACACCTTATAAGACGCTATCTATGATACCTTAAGACGCAGTTTTCTCACGGACCCTTTCACACAGAACACATGGTACTGATACCACTTAAGATGCTCTGCTACCCGTTTAAGACGCCGATTTTTTTCGTCCCAAGATGCAGTGGAATCTGCTATATCCAGTCTTCTGCCTCATTCGATAGAAAAAAAAACAAATTTCAACTGATCTGTGTCGCCGTCATCTCCCATCCTAGAGAATAAAATAGATATTGCGAACCACAGCAGATTCCACCGTCGGAGTCGATACGAATTTTACGAGTAGGATCTTCTCTGTCACTTTTTCTAGGACAGAACGTAAATCGAAAACGTCGTTATTCGGTGTTTCCTTTCGACGTAATCTCACGTTGTAAACGTGTCAAATAAACCAGACTACAGCGGTAGTGCAGTATTTTATTGAACGTAGTCTCGGAGAGATCGCAATACCCTTTCACCACTGCTGTAAAAATATCGTTATTCTTTCCTAATTGTCTATCTGGTTAATACCGTTTCATTATAGAGTGCACAATAACCAAAATAAAGTAACTATGATGCTGTCCTTGTGCGAAAAGCTGACCATTCTTCAGAGGTATGATGTATGGTAACCGATATTACACAACCTGGTTATAAATCTACCTGATTTAAAACGCCGTTTTCGCTTTGTCCACCGAAAAGCGTATTAACCGAATTTTACCGTGCATAGTAACTCAAAGGCCAGTTAATTTTATTCACCAACATATACGGGCAGTCGCCCTTTTACAAAAAGATTTGGTACATTTACCAAAACAAAGATAAATAATCAAGTATAAAATAAAACGAATCTAAACCTGCGACATACAATACGATCGGTTTTGAAACATCAGCACAAATATTGAAAAATAAATTTTAAATACAAAATTTAAGTAAATATATATATCCAGTACAGTACAAATAAAATGAACAAGGAAAAACCCGCAATACTACAATTATATCCGATAATACCTCATACATCCGCATATTAAAATACAAGCAGATAATACAATATGCAAAATTCAATGCAATATAAATGAACACACAGGTAGTGAATGTTGTCCTTAAATTGATTTTCATATATAACCAATCTTCCGTTTTATTACAATATCTCCAAAAAAAGCAAAGTGCTGATAAACGCTGGTTGTGAGGCTGAGATCCGACACGATGCAAAAGCTGCAGGAGATCTTTCGTGTGTGAAAATGAAGGAATGGAAATAGGTCGAGTATTTTTTCCGACCTACATTGGGGCTGTCAACTTATTCAAGGGAATATGTGGGAGGGAAGGAAGGAAGTGGGATGACCTTGACCTCATAGAGTGAGAGATGGGAAGAGTACTGCATTCGGAGGCATTCCCTGTCGTACCGCCAATAAAGGCATATAGAGGGTGTTCAGATAAAGTATCCAAATTTGTAACTGTGATATTTACAACCTAGTAATGTATTAGAATAAGTAATTGGTTTATAAAATGGATTTATATCGGATATATTAAATGTCGGAGTTGATACTGATTCTGAGAAAGAAAGAATATCTCTTATTTTCATTTTCTCTTATTATACCCATCTGTTATTTTTTATCAGGCCAGAACGTATATTAAATTTCGTTATTCAGTGTTTCCTTTTATCGCAAACTCAAGTTATAAATATATCGAAAACTAGGAAGGAAAGTGCAGTATTTTGTAGTATATCGAGAGTAGTCTCGGAGAGATCCTGATTCTCTCTTACTACTTATGTTAAAAATCTTTATTCTTTTCTAATACTCTATTTGGTAAAAACTGCTTCATTATAGAATGAAAAAAAAATTATCAAAATTAAGTAACTTAGACGCTCTCTTGGTGCAAAAAGCAGACCATTCCTCAAAACTTTTATGTAAGACAATCAGCCATATTTAATCCGGTTATAATACTATCCCACATAAAACGCTGTTTTCGATTGTTCCCCTGAAAAGCTTCTTAACCGGGTTTTACTGTGTATCGCTACAATTTATCTATTATAATACATCACTATATCGAGTAGGATACATCACTATTCATTCATCAACCGAATAGTAATACTTTTATGACAAAATTCATTTATTGTAACTCTACTTTTTCAGCACAATTTTAGAGATTATATTATACAATTATCCCTATATAATGTGAAGTTCTCTGAAATATACTTAAACGATATAATGGGTATTGTAATTAATTTTTATGATGTTGCAGTTGAGCTGTGATTTACTATTTTGAAGTTTTTATCTCGTATAGTTGCATGCAGGATTTATTCAGCGGTGGCCATGCAAAAGTGAAGTCAAAAAGAAAATAAATTTCGTATTTTTGGCCAGCTTTTTTTCAGTTCTAGTCCACTGTGCGACGTAATAAATTGCTCCGGAATGAAAACGTTTTCCCACACTAATGTTACTTATCCGTCTCTCGGATATCTTTTTTTTTACTCTAATTTTGAAAGTCTGTGATCGTATTTCATGTAGAGTTCTCCATTATTTCTGGAGAGTTTCGGACGGGACAGAGAATTTTAAAAATTTGAGTCTCTCTGATAAAAATGACGAAAAATTCCGCCAACTGCTAATTCGATTCTTTCAATTTTGATCCGCTACCAGTAAAAGGTACCTTTTTATGCTTAAAACTTAAAATTATTTGAATTAATATAAAAATGAGTTATGTTGAATATTGTTATTAATGCAGATCACCCCTTGTTGAATGCTTTATGAAAAGTGGTATTCGTAGTACAGTGAAACTTCTTTTTAACGGATGGTCAAAGGTCCTTGGTTACTGTCCGTTGTCGAGGCGTGTCTGCTGTAGTCTTTGTAACTCTCACATCATGCAATATTCTGATCGAGACATCATGAAACTGCCCATTAGTATGGGTGTCCGTTGTAATGGGTTGTCCGTTACAAAGAAGTTTTTACTGTTGTAGTATTTTTAAAAGTGCATGGAAATCTAAGGTCGTTTCTCACATATCGGTTTTTACCAGAAAACGCACCCCAGACCGCTTCCACAAGAGTTAAACTTGCTGCCCACTTGGCTAACCGAGAGCCCAACCAAAATGGTATTCATAAGGAACAGATACCGCTTAAAACGCTCTGCCTCGCCTAAGACGCGGATTTTTCCCGTCCCATGATGCACTGCTGTAGCTAATATTCATTCCTCATTCGATAGACCGAAATATTTTAATATTTTCTGTGTCGCCATCCTGTCTCCTTTCTTCGTCTCTAAAAGGGTTTCCTGCGAGTCTCTTTCAGAATTACTAATTTTGTAAGCATGAAATGAAGAAGAGCAATCTATATCCGTCGAGGCCGATACGAATTCTGAGATAGAGTGAGATCTTCTCTATTACCTTTTTCTAGTAGATTAAAAGATCGTCTTTCGGCGTTTCCTATCGTATAAAATCTTAAGTAGTGAACCTATCCAAGAAAAGTGAAAAGGAATGCTTCTAGGGCTATTGAGCGTGGTCTCAGAGAGATCGTGATGCCCTCTCACCACCGATGTTCGTCCGTTGGAAGACAAAAAACTCATTACTCTTCCCGAAGTGTCTGCCTGGTAAAGTCTTTTTAAATAAGAAGTGAAAAATTATCAAATTTCAGTAACTAACACGATCTGATATGAATTCGGAGATGGAGTGAAATCTTCCTTACCGCTTTTTTTCGCGTTGAATTATAAATTCACTTCGCGGTTTTTCCTTTCGTAGCAATCTCAAGTTGTAAAGATATCGAAGAAACCGAAAAAAGATGAGTTTTGATAGCGTACTTTAAGAGAGATGCCCTCTCACCACTGCTGTTAAAACATTCGTTTTTCTTACCTAATCGCTACTCTGGTAAATATTGTTTCATTGTAGGATGAGAAATTACTAAAATCAAGTAACTAAAACGCTCTGTTTGTGCAAAAAGCAGGACATTCTACAGAAATATGTTGTGATGGGCCCAACATTACAACCAGGGCATTACGCTATCCAGCTTGTAATGCAGTTTACGCTTGGTCCCCGAAAAGCATCTTTAATGTAGTTAATATAAATTACCAAATAGATAAATGTAGATGGGTAAAAATTATTCTGTAAATTTCATTAAAAGTTAATAGGTTAAGAGGTAAATTAAAGTAGACCTTGTTAACTTTTCGTTACAACTGATCAGTTTAACATTGTGGTTGGAGAACCAGAGATTCATTACTTGCTGCAACAGACCTGCGTGCCTGATCATGCAGCATCACAGCGAAACCCGAATCGTATTTGTCTTATACAGTGGTTTAGTAAAAGCTGTGATAACGAACCTCTGTGTAACTCTTTTCCTTGTTGTTGAGTATTTTTATGCTAAACTTACATATTACCATCGAATACTATGCTTTTAAAATCGAGATTTCTCTGTATTTGAACAAGATAAATAAACAAATACTGAGTTTGCATGTTGGCCTAGAACGCGCCCCAGCAGTCGAATGGGGCAAATCGTATGTGCTGAATCGATCGTGTTTTGAGTGGGCGTTCTTGACCCACATTTGGATTCGCTTTGGGGAGCAATCTAGTACTATTAGAAGGGGTTGAATTGGTCCGTCCCATCATGGGCACCCATTATTTTCTCTACTCTCGAAAATCACGAAGGAAACTTAAGTGCCCCTTCGTTCGCTGTACTATTTTGCAGGACTCTTTGTGATGAGGATCGAGTGAAGCAGCGCAAATTTTATTCCTTTCCCTCGTGGACGCACAAAGGGATTCGAACCCGTGGATTAAAGGGTAAATTCTGCGAGTCATGACTTGAAAGTAAAGGGTCTCTTTATAGAGGAAGGATTCATTTAGATAGAATTATATGATGAAGCGTATTGTCGGTAGATGCAATGAGAAGGTTAGAGAGCGATGTTATTTTTCCTTGGTCGGGCTCTATCTTGAATACGCGGCAAGTATATGTGATCCAGCGGATGAAACGGGTACCCGTGAACTCGAGAAAGTTCAGCGCAAAGCGATACGTTTTGTTAAAAAATGCTACGAGAAAAAGGTAAGCGTCACGAAGATGCTCTCAGATGCAGGTTGGGAATCACTGAAAGAAAGGAGTTTAAAAGCTAGGTTGCTATTGTTTGACAAATTTAGAGAGAGCACGTTTACAGACCTAGTTGATATTATGCGACTCTCTGCTACTTCAGCCGATCCGATAATGAGAATAAAATAAGAGAAATAGACACTAAAACAAGTCGATTTAAGAACTCATTCTGTGCGCGAACAATACGTGAAAATAACAGGCTAAAAATGTAGCTAAATCGTTTCGGTGTTTGCACCCCTGCCACACGCCGAAAGGCGGCTTGCGGCGTATTTATGTGGATGTAAATGTAGAATAAAGAGCGCTTGTTGCCCCGAGCGAAGAACTTGGCCCAAATAAATTGAAAGTAGAATCAATTGCTTGGGCCGTGAATTCGTGTAAGGTTTAGATTTAGATTAGTATTCCGCAAGCCGCCGGTGGCGTATGGCATTGTAAAATGATCATACCTCTAACTTCAGGTGATCTACCTTAACCCTAACCTTGGCTATCCTTTTGTAACGCCATCTAAAACCACTCAAACTCTGTTCTTCGGTATGGCATGAATGAAATATCAATTTTATCGCCTTCAAATGAATTATTATACATGCTGAAGAATTAAAAGAATAGTATTTATTACGTATCGGCATGAGTTGCGTCAGAGAAATGCCAGTCAGTGGGTTTGGCTACCATTTAATGTCATGGGTCATAGCTCCTTTGTAAATACTAGATGATTATTAGAATCCGGGCAGTTCCGGTGTTAGTAGCAGCATTTTGAAGCCTGTTTCGACAACTAAGAACGAAAAAATTAAAGATAGTTCTTCCTATTTTCAACTGATTTGTAGCATTCTGTCTCGATTGCAACGGTCATTATCAGGAAAACTACGTATGAAAAATGAGTTAAATTTATGCACGATAGTTTATTTTTTATGATAGAAGGAAGGTAGTTTTCAGTTTTTCGTTAGGCGATAAAATTAATTTCTTCACTTCCTTGCAAACAGAGCAAAATGTTACAAAGTTTTGGAATATATTTCAAAGGTTCTCGCGATTTCAAATTTATTTCAAAACTAATCAATGATAGAAATAAGATCCTTCATTTAATTCCTTTCAAGTACTATTCTCGACTTTGCGCGACTGTCGTTTTGTAAGAGGAACTCTTTTGTTAGACAACCAACACAACAAAATGCGTCTTGCACATACTGTAAATATCGTAATTTAATATATAATTCAAAAGCTATACCAAGGATATATTACGCGGTAAAATTGTTCGCTGTAGCTCTAATGTATTGCTGATTGTGATGGATTCTACATAACAGCAATAGAAAATAAAGGTACGAATTATGTAATGAGGTACAAATTAGCAAGCGAATTCCGAGCGAGTATTACATAATGAAAAGGAGTGGCCGCATCTAACTAAGGATAGATTTTTTCCTTTTGTTTACCTAAAGCAATGTCTTTGGAATTCTTTCCTTTCACCTCAACCCATGGAGACCTCTGCAGAACCTTTTAAGGACCTTGGTCAGTTCACATTTTGCAGTTGGACAGTGTTGAGTGCTACGGAATCAGAGGACGTCTCATGGAAATTTTGGTAAGTATTTGACGATTGATTGGTTATAGACTACTTAATTACTCGCATTGGTAGTAGTGTAATTAGAAGTGCTTCGACGGCTGAGGTCATTTCACGTGTGGGCTCCCACCGGGAACCGAACCAGGGACTGCTTTTATCAAATACGAACCCAATACCGCCCATTTGGCTATCCGGGAGCCCTAATCGCTTTGATTTGGAATCCTAATGTATGGACGAAAGTTCATTTTAATGCTGTATTTCGAATGATCTCTTTCACTTTTGCTTTATAACTTTTGCTTTACAATATGCGAAAATAATCGACTAGGAAAATAGAGTCATGGTTGAACCCCCTGCCACACGCCGAAAGGCGGCTTGCAGGGTACATAAGTAGATATAGATATGATGTCCTTTAATATCAGTTTTGCAAGTCTAACTATGAGTTGAACAAGTATCGATAAAAAAACGGCTCCCAAGTCACTTGGAGATTGTGTATTTTTTAATATAACTGATTCTGAAATGCCACTGAAAATGCAAATCGAAATATACGTAGGCGTTGGAGATATTTTCGGATACTTTTAAACCAAATTTAAATACATTGTAGTGAGACACACACTACGTTCTAGCATACGCTATTACTCTGTCTGAATTTATCTAGTAATTTGAATATCTGATTGAGCCTTCTTTCTTTCTAAGATTCCCATCCTTCCTCCTGAAGCATCTGAGTAACACTTACCGATTTATCATAGCAATTTTTTACAAAACGTATTGCCTTTTGTTGTATCTTTTCTATCTCGCGAATACAACGCTTTTCAGCAGGGTTTCTCGAGGTGAGGCCTAACTAGCGCAAACTAACATCGCTCGCGGACTTTTTCTTCGCTTTTACCGACTATTCTTTTGACGAAGCCTAATTTCTTAAGAGCTCGCCCACATATTTTATGGATGTGGGTACCCCAAGTTAAGTTATTCATGAGGATTATTCTGAGATATTTTACCGAATCGACTTTTGATAATGTTTTCCCTCGAATGCTATATGAATTATGATTGGAAAAGGATTTTCTTTCGAGAAAAATAACTACCGAACATTTATTTAATTGTTCCAATTGCCAGTCGTCGCACCATTTAAATGCATCACCACCAATTTCATTTAAATGATTCGACAAGCATCATCATCATTACTTTTTATTTCTCTGTAAATAACCGTGTCGTCCGCAAATTAATTAAGAAATAAGTTGAAAATACACAGGAATGAAGAATATTTAGGGTCTTGATGATTACATATTTCATGATAACCTACATCCATATTAGTAACTGGAAGAACCAGATCTCTTACACTGCTCAAAAGTTAAGACCCACACCTTGCTCTTAGACCCGAAATTATTCGAATCTTATACATGAGAAAATAGGGTACTTCAGTAAGAAATTTAAAGGAAATGTATTTTATGATTCCAGCCTTCGATGGCGATAGATATGATAGAATACAAAATTATATAGGTTGAACCACGTATCCTATTCTTCATTTAAGCTTAAGATGGAATAATCAATCGTTTAAAAAGTTTGTTCAAGAATTCGCTAGTTTGATAGTAGAGCTTTCCGCACAATGTGGTAATGTAACTTGGTTATCATTAAGACGTTCTTTAAAGGGATATATGGATCACTAAATTAGATACGCTAGAGGGATTTTCTATGATATACATTATCACCGCCGTGTACGGATGAATATAAATTTATAAATGCGATGTCACTTCACAATATTTTCACTAAGAAATATCTTACAGGTGATTTTACCTTTCGTGGTAGAACTTGTATCTTTTGTAAAATTTAACAAAAATTAATGGTCGTTCAAAATCGATTATCATTGTGTAGTGGAGATTCATATTTTAAGCATTTAATATTATTATCTTCCTTAACTGTGGAAAAAATTATTTGATAAAAAATCACCGATTTTAAGAAATTGAGTATATCTCTAAAATGCTATGAACTTTATGTCGGTTACCTGCGGTTTAATTATTTCTAAAACTGACATTTGTCTCGTGTTTTTTTTTTTTTTAGCTGTGAGAGTATCAAATACGCGATACATTCCCAAATTAAAGTTTCCTACACATTTTAACGCTGCAGTTATTTTTAAGGACTGGGGATTCATTAGAGAGTATTAATGTGACATATGATTGACGGTTTTAAAATGTTAAAGAATACCAGCGGAGATACTTCTAGATTGAACCGAAATAAGAAAGAGGTAACGAATGATTAGAGGAAGGATCCTCCGTTACATTGGCATATTTATAAACCATTAATTAGTGTTCGGATAGACCGCGATTTTATTACATTCACGATCAGGATGTACTGTAAACGAATGCGTGGGAAATCTGTGTTTCTAGTTTGTTGACGTGTGTTGCATACATCGGAGAGAAAACTACATTTTCAGTTTCAATTCTAATTGAAAAGAATGGAATATCTCCAAAACACATTGCCATAAAGTCTTAATTTTGTGATAAGAGGAAAAAGTGTAAATAGCCGTGCAATTTTCTCTTCAGAAATATCAATAATTTCTCAAGAGATTGATTGGTAAATCTGAGAAAGTTCTAAAGGTGTTGTGTATTCTAGTATCACGAAAAGTTCTCAAAATGTTCTCAATATCAATCCGATTCCTGGTACATGTTATACTCACATAATTTTATCATTTCTAATATTTCAAGAATCTTCTTCAGTGATTGCATTTGAAAAGATTCGTAAATGCAAAACACAGAATTAAATTAAATTAAAACCGATGAGAAGATAATTTATTCCTAACTGTATTCCTAGCTGACTGCTGACCTTTCCTTAAGCTTTCTACAATTTTCTTACTGGTTCTTCTCTTTATGCTCCCTACTTTTACCAACACATAAGTTATGAAATACCCATACACTAATACTCGAAGATTGTAGAAAATGCATCTTATGAGTTAGTTTCTTATTCGATGTTTTGAAAGCAGTTTCAAATTTTAAGAGCCAATATATTCTTGGAAATCCCTCAAGAATACTATAAACAGCAAGTCATCTCTCAATTTCTCCATCAATGTGATTCTGTACATCAGAGGGTTACTTGAAAATCATGAACCATTCATACAAACAAAATATATTGTATTTAAGGTATCCTCTCCTATGGTGAGCATCCTCTTTACTCTAGGGCATGGAACCTTTCTCCATCAGAAGATCATGTTAATTATTACCAAAAAGGCTGAATGTTAAACCACCAGGCTACTCTTTAATTGCATATTCCATATATTCAAATTCTTCAACGTTGAAATTAACAAAGGTAAGGAATTTGTTTGAGATGTGAACTTAAAAGGAATATTTTCCACTTGGTACCATTAGAAATATTGGAATATTGGAATTGGAATATTTCTAAATATGGTAATATGTGCTTCAGAATCTTGCTAAAAGACAGCTTAAATCATTCAGATAGGCTGCAAGTCTACTCTTAAGTAAATTTCAATGAATCATGTTAGTTTTATTTTCACAAAAGTTAAATCTTATTGCTTTCTTAATTTCTTAAAGATAGACTCTCTTTGACTTGGTGATAAAAAAAAACAAGGATAACAATGAAGAATTCACATTTATTCCTCAGTGATTCAATATTTTACATTCAATTGACAACACCTTAGACAACTACAATTTAAAGTAGTCAAAGGTTGAAAAACAATACAAGAATATGATGCTATTCATTTTGAGAAATTGAGCTCATCAATTCAAATCTCAAACATAACATAAAGTATTAATGAAGTTTTTCTTTAGAGGTCACAAAAGTAAACTTGTGAAAATATTTCCATTCAAGAAAATAAAAATTTCTTTTCTTCAGTTGTGAATTTCACAATAGGAATTTTTTTGCTGAGAGAAAATATTTTTAAGTCTCCAATATCAAATTGTATAAAAATATATGTTTTATAATTCCGAGAATGAACACATCATGAGATGTAACTATCCGTACTTAGAAAAACAGTTCATTAAAGTATTCATAAAACTTAATAAATACAGCACAAATATAATAATAATTAATACAATGACCTTCCTAGAAAAACATTTTTGTAAGTGGGGGTTCATGTAACACACAATTGTTTAATGACAAGTTGAAGGTTTACTTGAACCTTCCTGTAACTACCACTTGACTAGGGATGGTTTTTCTACTATAACACCACAATGATTTATCAAAAAAGTACAAATAAATCGTCAGAGAAAAATGTCAAACAAAATTAAACCATTACTAAAATGGTAAAATAACTTTACAAAAACCAAAAGCTACCTCAATGGTAGGAGCACCAAGTAAATGCTTAAATTCTTCAAATTTACTGTAAAACTTAACTAAAAACACAACTGAATCTGAAGATTTTGAACTCTACTTGTATCCAAAATAATTCTGAGAAAATGTTATAAAACTCACGTAGAAAATATTTCAGGTACAAATTATATTAACCCTACCAGCTATATTTAAACTAAATAAGGTATCACATCTTAGTGGACGAAATAAAAAAATTTGTACATCAAATATCTCCTTAATGTCTAACCTCATTCTCTTCCCTTATCACTTGCATTTTCAACTTGTTTCTCAGAATCCATTGCATATTCTTTAGCAACATTTTTGGAGCCTGTTTCTTCTTTTGTAACATCAACATTAATTGGAATCACATCTGCAGCTCCTGATTCCACAATTTTCTTTTTTGATATTGAGTCTACAGCACCAACTTTTTTCAAATTTTCCAACCTTATTTTCAATTCCTCTATCTCTGAAGATGGATGGTCTTTATCCCTGCTTGTTAATCCAACTTCGTTGGTTTCATCAAGCCTTGCATCCAATTTCTCATCATTCAAGGTTTGTTCATAATTTGCCCCTTCATTGGCATGATTTGTACTTTGGATAGATAATGTTTCCACTTTTCCAACCAGGAACTTACGAGGGCTGGCTTCAACATTTTCACTTAGTAAATCATCATTTGATGATTTAACTTCATCAGTTTCTTCCGTAAGCAATTTGAGCTCCATGTCTTCTACTTCTTCTGTTTCAGACTTTGAAACTTTATCAGACTTATCAATACTAGGCCCAGCTTTTTCAGGAAGAATAGCACTTTCACAAGTCAAAGGTTCATTACCAGAGGTTTCTATTGGAGCATTGACTTCACCTGTTTCATCCTGAACCAGTGGTTGTCCTGGATTAATGGCATCAGACTGTGAATAATCATCACACACCTTGACGTCTTCCACTTCCATTTCTTCCAAAAGGAATTTCAAACCCATATCTTCAGCCTCTTCAATTTCCATATTCTTAATTTTCAGTGCAGAAGACTCTACGCTCATGCCTTCTTCACGAAGTTGACGCATTCTACGTCTCATTTTTCTGTTTTGAACCTTTTTCCCTTTCAAGTTTATTTCACTAGAACGAACTTCCTTGACTTTGGCATTTGCTTTCTTTGCTACAAATTCCAAAGAATCGTAAAATACTTCTTTGCTGACTTTGAACTTCTGCAGATACTTCTGTGCACCATCAATTTCTGATTTCTCTAAGGCCATGGCCTCATCCAGAACTTCTTTAGAATCGAAAAACATCTCCTCAGTTTCATCATCAGAGCTTTCAGGGTTTATTTCTACCATAGAACTTGGAAGTACAGATTTAACTCCACAGCAATCTTGATGGTCTTCTATCTCATCACTAGCAAGTCCTGTGAATAATATGAAGAACTTTGATATCATACTTGACATTAAAGAATTTAAGGCAATGTTCATATCACAACCACTCTTCCACAAAAAAATTCCAGAATATTGATTATAAAATGATCTATTCAAACAAAAATTCAATGAAATTCTAACAATATTCGATAGTAAATTTTTAGTGATATTATTTTTAAAATATTAAATAACTATTTGAGAATCATTCAATAAATACAAATATTTCTATAATATACCTGCTTTTATGACTGATTTACCTTATATTATAACATCAAACATAAGATCAAGATCGTGAGATAATCTTTCAAGTGCCCTTGATCTTCTATTTCTTTTAACTATTACTGACCATTGGAATTTCCAAGTCCCTTTCTAGGCTAAATAATTACTTTGGGTGATTTAGGACAAAAGCTATCAACATTATATTGGGAGGCAATAATTTTCTACTACATTCATAACGTATTTTATAATCCATCAATATTTTTATCAATTTACACATTTAAATTTAATCATGCAGCAATTGCTCTTCCTATGAAGGGTTTTAAACTATTTTTAAATGTTTCTTTCATCAAAAAACGACCTTTAAGCTAAAACTTAAGGAATGAAATCAATCTCCTATGAAACCTATCTTTAGTGTTTCAATGTCAATATCATCTATAGGTATATGTATATAGTGTTTTAATCAGGGCTGTGGAGTCGGAGTTTGAATCAATTTTGGGTGGAGTCAGGGTCAGAGTCGAAGTCAGCAGAAAGGCAGAAATTTACAGACTCCTTTTGCTTCAGAATAAAAACTTTTATTTTATTGTTTTATTATAAACTTAATACTTCTTAGGCTGGTCCACGCTACTAGTTCCGTGCCTGGGCAGAAAGAGAAACTACGTATCAAACTACGTCGCTAACAATTATTTTCGTGGAAACTCATATTCATATTTATAAGTATTATACTATTATTGTGAAAAGGAGGAGCTTAATATTTTGTTTGACCAAAAGAGGAGAGTTAGTTGCAGATGGTATTGCTGCTTCAATGAAATAAAGAGAGACATCATATTAGATATAAGATTTTCTGGCAGCTGCTTATGTAGACCCCATGCACCGAATTCTGTTGGATGATAAGCAGCTGACTAAATTGCTCTGTTTGAGGTAGCTGTCAGGATGAATGGAATGCAGGAATGTGAGGAGGAAAAAGAAGTTGGTGATGCTGCCAATCTTCCCCCTCGTCAACTGAGGATGAACTTGATTTTGAAAAATATTAGAATCACTTGGAACGTGCAAAATTTCGCCGCATAGAAAAGGATTCCTCCAAACCCAAAGAAAACAATATGAATAAATTTCAGATAAATTTCTCACTTGCATTAAAAGAAATGGAAAATTTTGATTGTTCATCAAAACTAACAGTGAAAAAAGCCATTCCCTTATATCCTGAAATTGCGAGAGATGTTGCCATGGTGGTTACTGCTTTACCACCAAACCAAGTTAGTGTTGAGAGGTTGTTCTCTGCTCTAAAAATAATTAGATCAGATTTGAGGGCATCCATGAAGAAGGATCTGATAGAGGCTATTCTTTTTCTGAAGACCAATTCTTTATAAATTTATTAAAAATATTAAGTATGTAACAGTTCATTGTATATTTTAATTTGATAGCCTTATTTTGTTCAGGTAATTTTCTCAAACATATATTTTGTGGTCTATTTATTCTTAATTTTGTAAACATTTTTATTAAATAATCATCCTTCTTTAATAAATTCATTTGTTAATATATCATACTATTCTGTAATTAATCACCATGACTACGCTTATAAGGAGTTAAGATAGTACAAAAACTGAGGAGTCAGAGTCGGACAGTAGAAAATAAGAGGAGTCGGAATCGGAGTCAGAGTCGGAGGCTTGGCACCGACTCCACAGCCCTGGTTTTAATAGATATTTATGGTATTAGGACACTTCTCCATGGAATTCCTTCTATGATATAAAAGTTATTTGCCACAGAAATCTCCCTGAGATACATACTTCATTCATCTTGTAAGAGCATGCAGTAGAAATCTGTAATGAATCATAAAGGAATCACCTAAATCAAACTGATGATAGCACTGGTAATATTCATCAGGAGAACGATATCCCAACTTCAGGAGTTGAACACCTTTCACAGTCTGATCTCCAAACAGCATCTCATTGTGCTCTTCATAAAGATCCTTTGGAATCTTGAAGATTTTCTGAAACAGTTATTTTCTTTACAATTCACTTCATGAATTTGATATGAGGATAAATGTGAATAGATTGTAGTAATAGAGGCTGTGAATAGGGTTTTGACCCCTTGATATTTAAAATAAAATTTGAGTTGATTTCATATAACATAAGCGAATCCAAGCTTTTTCCATAATCAATTAAATGAATTAATTGGTTTAAAGTTACATTAGTTTGCAGACAGGTATAGACCAGATGGCAGAGTCTGCTATTACAATGAAAGATCACCTTAAATTGTTTAGAAGTAGTACAGAGTTTTAACAATCAAATACCATGAAATAACTTCCAGGATGTTAATTTTTATCCTAAATTGCTGCACTATCAAAATACATTCTCTGTAGAAAAAAGAACTAGCAAAATTGCAATAAATTATAGCAAATACTAAGGATAGAAAATCTTTTAATTTTATTCTTGTCACAAAGCTTGAAAGAAATTTTCAAATCTTATCATGTAACTGTATGTTTGGAGTGATAAAGTGAAATAATTTTCATGCAGATTTTCATTAATTATCTTCTACATGGTTATCATGCACAATTTACAAAGAGGCAGTCAAAATTTTAGACACATTTCTGAGAGAACAAGAATTAGGAAACAAAAGGTCTCTGCTTACAATATTAACAATTTTAGTGTCTATAACAAGTACAGGGTCTCCCAAGTATTACACAAAGTAACAATTTATCATACATTATTTTACCAAAGTAGATTGTTTTCTGTTCATTCTTTTAATTGATTAACACCTTGTATAAAGTGCAATCCACAAACAACTGAATATTATTTTTCCCTCCATAATCTGAAACCAATCTATTTCTTCAAATAAAAATCATTAATCAAATGCTCTGATAACTTGATCTTTTCATCAGACATTGTACATTATATTTAAGGCATACCTTTTTCCTTAAAAATCTGTCCTTAGACATTTTCATTATGGTCAGATGTGGTTCAAATTTATCGGTCACAATTAATCCTTCATCCTCGAGAGCTTGAACTAGATTTATGTGCAAGCCCTTGAATCTTGTTAGGGGCTCACCTGATTCAATTTTGGCAAACACGACCTGAAAGAATAATATCATCCATCACTTAGAACTAATTAATTAATAGATTAATGTAAGAAAGTTAATAACAGTACCTCATTCTTAAAGGATCCGATTCCTTTAAACTTCAAACTGATAGGATCCTTAATCAAAGTTTCTTTCATATTAGTTTCCAACGTTCTCAGGGCTGACTTCGCCCTAAATAACATGAAAGGTAAACATTATGTTTTGTCTACGATGCTGACACAAATAAAACTCGATCTAAAAGAGGTCCTTACCTTCTAATATCTCCATTTTTCGGCAGGTAGAGGGTACACAGAGTAATATGTAGCGTAATTATTTTTATCAACGTTGACTTGAGAAGCGGCTTTTTGGCGGTTATAAATTTCTGCAATACGCTTATTTCTCGGTGAATCTATAAATATAGTTTCTTATAATGATAAGACAATTACATTTGGGAGTAATTTTAATTCATTTATGCACCAATTACCTCTGGATTCGAAATCTGAACAGCGATAAAAAAGTTAGGCCTTTGTTTACCAACTGAAGATGTTCTCCGGCGCTTCGCGCTCGGCTCTCCTTCTGTAACTTCTGTGAATGGGTTACAAACCTAATAAGATACAGAAATACAATATGGTATACACAAAATATGATGTATAAAATTACGTACCTGCTTTATCATTATCCATGGTTACGCTGCACTGATTAATATTCGGTGTTTGTAAACATTTTCGCAATTGTGATTATGGAATGCCTATCTCCTAGGCATACTGTAACTTTTCCCAGCTTCTGATTAATACAGAGCGTCATTCAATATACGTAAATATAATATTAATTCATATATCTATCCTTCGTCCTTAAAATCCCAGAAATACACTTCTCCCACCTAGATAAACTTTGTTTATTTTGATTACTGCCATTTAAAGATGGCCTTCAAACGATCCAAATTTAGCAGTTAGCAGTTGCTATCTAGGAAACAAAAGAACTGCTACTGGAGGGAAATTTGTTACAAGTTTGTTGGAGTCTTCCCAAGACTTCCATAAAGCAGAGTAAATACGTAGATTGATAGTGATTTTAGCTAAATGAATGAATTCTTGACAGAATCGATGAAAAAATTTACCAAAAATTACCTCTATGTAAAATTTTATGAACTTACGATCTCTCACTGTTTCTTCGCACTTAAATAGTTTGATATTTTGTTGTATTTGTACACGCATTCTATATTAGAATTTAAATTCAGTGGTGATTACAATTACCAGATAAACTACTCGAGTTGAGCGATTAGTTTCAACCAATCTTCTCCAGAATAGGCACTAAAATACGGATTTGAAAAGGTCGCGAAAAAAGTAGTGAAACTATAGTGCCTAGTTCAATATCTTCCAAATATTGTCAAGAATATACTTAATTTAAGAAAAGGATGTCAATCAACAAAAGAGTAAATATTTTTAGCATCCATGCTTGATTTATCAACTATTAAGTTTTACAGATGGATTTGAGTGATACTTTCAGTGTTCTACTTGTTCAGCTCAAGGGCAATGTTCTCTGAAAATTTAACTCATTGTCAAGATTATCCTCAGTACTTAACCTATGGTAACAGCCATTTAGTTTCAGCTTTCACAAATCCTTACTTACCTCTCTTTTACTTCTTTCATTAACACTTATTGTAAAATTGTCTGCAGTCTGACTGTGGAGTCTCTTACATTTCATTCTAAAATAAAGTCAGCCTATAGACATTTTTTCTAGTCCATCACTTCATCCAATAATACCTTATGCAAAATAACTGCTGGTAGCTCTCACAACCAGTCCTGTTACTTTCGGAAATGTGTGTTTGACCCCAAGTTTATAGCATAGAGAAAATTTTTACCAATAATGGGAAAATGGAGATTGGTTTATCAGACCAATGGTTGTAAGGGCTCATGAAGATGTATCATAATATTGCAATAAAAGGATTGATAGATCTTTAAAAGAATTCATCTAATAGTTTTTCTTCACTAATATTCACTCTATGCATGATATTTTGTCAATTAAATATTGATAAATACCAAAATTTTCAAAAATTTAAGAGGAATAATGTGTAATATGGTTCTCTAGATTACTTTCCTTTGGCAAAAATCCTTGCACATCTTTTACTGCATCGTTTGGTTTCAGATACCTTTACATTCATAATAAGTAGATCAAAGATATGGCAATTTTCCTCTAATTTTTTCTTTTTGGTTTTTATCTGCCAATATATAATTTTTAATTTGATTACTCTAATATGTTGTCCACAGTAATCTGTGCGAGATCTTTCACAAGATGTTTCATATTTAATTTTGCAAACCATAAATAGCTCTCTTGGTTATAGCTTCATTAAATGTATCATTCTTTGATATTGATATTATTAGGTTGACTTAGAAGTATATACTTCTAAAGTATACAGTTTATGAAGTAGTTAAATTTCACTGCTACAACTAAAAATTTTATTTTTTGGCCTAGAATAAGAGCATTTCTTAAAGTTTTCTAGAGGATGTGTTGAAATTCAAAAAAGTCAAGAATTCTAAATGTTTTAGTGGAGTAGAAGTGTCTGAGTAGAATCTAGAGCCCTGCTCACAAGTGTAAATTACTGTATTGTATTAGCTCGAATTATTAGGAACCTGGTAGTATTTTCACCAGAATTCTGCTGGCATGAATAAGTTAAATTCAAGATGGTATAATTTGGAAAAATATTCTTATCAAACTCCATTGTATAAAGCCAAACTTATGTAAATCTTTTAGAGTCTATATATGAAGCTAATGGGTAAAGATAGAACAGAGTAAACAAGTTGAACCATATAAAATATTTTTTACTGTAGTTTCATCTTAATAAATTCCATACAAAGAAAAAGTAATTACAATAACTTAAATTAGTACTTCCGTGAAGGTTGGTATCATTGCATTTAACAAATTTCAACTGATAAAATGAATGCACAGAAGTTGACTGAGAATTGAAAAATGAAAATCTAATTCGGGAATTTTTAATGGAAATATTTCGCTCAAATATACAAATATACTATTTTCACAGCTGGATCCCGACTGGGATAAACATTCCCCTCATCAGTTCTCATAAATAAATCAATAAATTACCACAATAGAATTATTTAAATATTTTTATTCTTACAATTTCCTTTAACTGGAACCTTTTCTTTACTATGCAAAATATTTTTTGGTATGAATTTTGAATGCCCGCTATCCTTCAAATGTTGGAAGAGTTTATTCTTTGATGCAAAAGTCGTTGCACAAGTTGCACATGTATGGTCAAGATCCTAAAAAGTAAATGAATAGTCAAACATAGATGTATATTACAGATATATTTTAATATATTAGACCTATGATTAACAATTTTCTTTATAAGATAGATTAACCCATTGACTGGTGACACCTAGGATTGTTGATTCTATATGGAAAGTGATTACTACAAAACATTTCTGTAGTCAAGGAAAGAGACAAAAATTGTAAGGTGATATTTATAATGGTTCAAACAATTGTTTATAAACTATAAATAAATTGTCATATAATTTTTTAATTTTATAATAGTGTATACATACACTGCTATATCACTACTAGTAAACATGTTGGAAAGAATTATATGCTACAAAACAAACTTCAGCTAGATTTAGATCAAATTGGCTAATAACCTCATATATAGATATAACCTCAAGCAAAGTAAGGGAAAATTTTTGCATACTATATTTAGGGTTTAACTGTATATAGCCGAACCCTAATAACACCCTAAACATACACATGTATAACAAATCACCATTAAAATAATAACTACATTAAACTAGAAATATATCATACCTTTACACACTCTTCAACTGATTTCTTCTGCTTTCCAACATTTTTTGCTTGACTTTTCCCAGATTTCCTTGCTACTTTAACAGGCTCCTCATTAGATTTAACATTTACTTCATTTATTTCCTCTCTGGAAGGGGTCGGAACATCCTCCGGTTTCTCATTGTTACCATTAGCATTGGTGTTCTACAAAAACAAATACATCAATGAGAATCTAGATTCTGGCATAGTTTCACTATAAAAATATTTCAAAGAGGTGTTTTGTTAACAAATACATATTAATATAGAAGACAAGAAAGATATGTATATGATCTTAATTATCATGAAACAGAATAGTAAAACATTAAGAGACACTCACACTGGCTTTCCTTCTCGTTTTCTTCTTCTTTTGTTTCTTAGAATTTGACTGTGAAAAGTCATTATCACTATCATCACTACTTAATTTTTCTACAAATTCCTCCACTGGCTTAAGAACCTTTTTGCTTTTGGATTTCTTTTTTGAATCTGGAAGCTCTTCATTAATAACTAAATCTGCAAATATAAGATTAATCAATTACTGTATTTTTCATTCCCTTTCATATTAATGATTATCACTTGAATGTGACTTTTAATATTTATGCCCTGATAATGTATATTTTCATTCTATTTTGAAATAATTTTCATGTCAAACTTGATAAACTTCTTTTAATACATACTGGTAACATTTAATATTCATGATACCATTACTTTCTTTCTTTAAGGTGTGTTTATTAGCAAACAAGATGAAATGACATAAAAATTAGTCAAGTAATGTATTATCATGGATAATCTGATGAAAAGTTCACACAGCAATTAGCAGTTAAATGATAAAGTTTTGAAAGAAATAGAATTCATTTTATAACAGTACCAGCCAAACAGAGCAAGCAAACCAAGTATGATTTGGGGAAGTTAAGGTTTTGGATGAAAATTTTTATTTGCAAGACAACATCCTACCTCCATTGCAATGACAAAAATCAGAAGTTACAGAAAAATATACAGAATTATAACAAATTAAGGGAACCCATGAAAGATTTAAGGATTTAAATTTTAAATATAGCTATCTAAAATGAGACATAGGGGGAGAGGAAAATTCTTTTTCATCTTGGAATGCTTGCAAACATTTCATAATGTATGTAATGTATATTTCATAATTTCATATCTAATGATTTAGTAAAAATTCAAAAGTGGTGCAAAAAATGGGAACTAGATCTCAATGTGAGTAAATGCTCCATAGTTATTTTCTTCGAAAAGAAAGAATTGCGTCATAATTACCCATACTTAATAAATGGAATAGTCATAAATGTAGCCAAATCAGTTGAGTATCTTGGGATAACTCTTACCAATAATTTAAATTGGAGCACTTACATTCGTAAAATCTGCGGTAAAGCTAGTAAAAAGCTCGGCTTCATAAAGCATATTGTCGGTAGATGCGAAGAGAAAGTTAGAGTGTGATGTTATTTCTCCTTGCTCAGGCCCCATCTTGAATACGCGGCAAGTATATGGGACCCAGCGGACGAAACGGGTACCCGTGAACTTGAGAAAATTCAGCGCAAAGCGATATGTTTAGTTAAAAAATGCTACTAGAAAAAGGTTAGCGTCACAAAGATGCTCTCAGATGCAGGTTGGGCATTATTGAAAGAAAGGCAGTTAGAAGCTAGGTTACGACTTCTTAACAATTTTAGGGAAAGCACATTTTCCCATGACGTAGTTGATACTATGCAACCCCCCTACTACTTCGGCCGAGACTATAATGAGAGCAAGATAAGAGAAATAGATGCTAGAACAAGTCGATTTAAGAACTCATTCTTTCTGCAAACAATACACAATAGTAATAGGCTAAAAAAAGTAGCTCAATTGTTTGGTGTTTACACCCCCTGCTACACGCCAAAAGGCAGCTTACTGAGTATTCATGTAGATGTAGATGTTAAGTAAATTAAAAATTCAGTTTCAGAAGAGTTTCATTCACAAGAAAGTATAGAGAAGAACACTTTGATTTACATCTACACTTTTATAATGTCATTAACTTTTAATTTCAGAATACCGCATATATTATCAAACTTTATTAATGGCATTAAAATAGGCTTAGTGAATTTTAGGAGCATATTACTAAAGCAGAAATTAGTTGAGGAATATGAAGTCATTATTACTATCTTACCTTCTTCTATATCAGCATTAGCAATTTCATAATCTTCTATATCTTCCTCATCCACTTCTTCCCTATCACTATTCATTTCACTATTTTCCATAGCTGTCTTGAGAGCACTAACATTCTCTTTATGCTTTTTAGAATTTTCATGGTTGGCAAACCTAAGCAAAAGGAAGTAAAAGGAAGGAAACTTGTGAAATTGATACAGAGAACTGATGACTCAAATAAATAGAATATTTCCATCAGAATATAACAAAAATTAATGTAAATACTCACGATTTTTCATTTTTAAATGTTTTATTACATGCTACACAGTAAAGCTGATCCAAGACTAATCCATCTTCATCTTCTGAACAGATTTCTTCTTGAGACGAATTTTCTCCGAATTCTTGAGCAAGATTATCTTCTATTGCCTAGAAATTTTTGGGTAAAAAGGTATATTTCAAGGGCATATCCATTTTGATTAGTTTATCCTATCATTCACAAGCTAGAGGACACTTGATATGGTAATGTACTGAAATTTTGTAAAGATGTATTTTGAGATCTCAGAGCAGAATTCTCAAAACACTTTGATGTGATAACTGCAGGGCAAGTGGGTTAGTTTCCATGCAAAATGCAGTGGAGATTTTTCAACTGAAGCTCTCAGAATAGATACTTAGAATAAAAAACAAAACGTATTTCATTCGTTTAGCAGCTCTGTTGCAACAATAACAACATTTTTTCTCAGCTCAGGTGAAATATTGTCAGCATTTGCACCACATGCGATGTAAAGTCAAGAGGTAGGGAAATGGTTCCAGCAGTCCAAAGAGCTGGAATACCACAGACCAGCTATTTTGCACACACAAATCACACGGTTTCACATATTTCAACCTCACAACAGTTACTGCTAATCAAATGATAATTCTACTGTAGCAACCAAAGGATCTCAACAATTTTTGCACCAGTTCTGCTTTTGCTGTGCAAAGTTAACATCCTTTGTGTTAGAAAAGTGAGTTACCTTGAATATTCCTTGTAATAAATTCACAAGAATTTGCAAAAGAGGAACTTGTGGCATTCTTGCTTAACACCAAACCAATTATAATGACAGCTATGCCAAATAGGCTAGGATTTTTCTTACAAAATAGACCTCATATACTCTAGATATGCACTCTTAATTGGTCTTTAACAAAATTTCAGTTTATGTTCATTGAAATAATTTTCTGGATGAATAAATAGATTGCTCCCCATAATCCAATGAAAAAGAATAAGACACTAACCTGAAGTTCTTTCTCTACATCTTCCATTTTTAACAAATTAGTCTGTTTACTTTCTGCTATCTGCTTCTTCCTTTCTTCCAATTGTCTTAACCTATTCATTTGAGCCTTCTTAGCATTCTCAGCAGCCTTTTCTTTTAGATACTCCTGTAAAATATTAAAATAACAATGTACTGATGCAACAAAAAATTGAGATACCATAATAACTACAAACACAAAATCCATTGATAGGGCAAGCTTTCAAGAAACCAAAAAAAAGTACATGACAAAGCAAAGGATATCCCAAGTAGTAACCATTTAAATTTAGTTAAGCATTTTTACCGAGGAGAGGTGAGGTGAGTAGTGGGAAACAAATGCATGAATTAGGTGATGGTCATTTCTGCATTTAATTTTTTCTGCTCTTTGAAGAGACAACACACTTCAGACTACCATTAGCTTATCGGACTTCATCTCATATGTCAGTTGACACTTTTCGGCAAAGAAAAACTTTGCAGAGTACATTGTACATAAACTTTATTATTTATTCTCAACACCATTTAAAAAATTATTGATCATTAAAACATCACATTGTAAATTACGTTATGTAAATCAAATTAATATGTCCTAGTTCCTACATCTTCCCATTATCAAAAGGATGGAATAAATTGCCCTTGCCTCAAGCAGCCATTTTGGTCATGCCAGCCCTGATTAGGGCTTAAGAACCACCCAAATATCAGACTAGGTATTTAAGGCTTACCCTATGTTTATCCAGCCTCTTGTCCCTTTTCCTTACAAATTTCACTAAAGCTCTGATTTCTTCATTCCTTTCTTTCCGAGCTTTATCTCTAACTTTTTTATTTTCCTTCTCCATGTACCTCATCACTCTTCTGTTAGGAGCTTCTCTTGTGTCAAATTCATCCAGCCATACAAAACTTTTGGTGGTACAGTAATTTTCCCAGTAGGCATAAAATGGACCAACGACCTAGAAAAGTAAGAATAGGTTAGATTCTGGACAAATTTACTCATTACATGACATGTTTCTATAGGAATATTTTAAATATTAAACATTTCCCAAGCCCCATCTTTCCTGTAGAGTGAGTTATAGAAAGGAATCAAAATTGATCATATTGCAAAAATAAGATCAAAGACCTGAAGACTTTAAAGCAAATTTATTAGATTAACAGATTGGATTAGAGAACCAAATAATGGTCATTTAATGACACATTCAAATTAGTAATGAAACATTAGCTATGTTCACATCTATCTAGGATTTTCTTATCAAAATTTCACATAGTAGTACTTTCAAAGATGGTGGAAATTAGAAAAAATAAAGAATAAAATCCATGAAAGTTAAGTGAAAATAAAATTAATTTAGAAAAGATGATTAATTGCAAGTTTATGATTGTAACACAACACCAATTAATAGATATATTTTTATTCAAAGACTAGTGAAAGTTAAACTCAGTGAATGAGGAACATCAATTTTCCTCTGAAAATATTCATAAGTAAGTTAGCTTTTTCTTCAAGAAGCTTACACACATATATTTCACTAATATATCTTTTTTCTTTAAAGCATATTTTAAATTATTCAAATTGCATGAGTACTACCAAATAGTTATACATTTTAAATATTTTTCTGTCATCTATCAAATTTATGATCAAGTGTAAACCATATTCCAAAAAGAAACCATTAAAAAATTCCCCCGAGCAATTTTATCATCATGGGTGACCAAGCTTTGCCTCTGACTCATTTAAAAAAGCATAAAAATATTCACATTTTCCCATATCTTCTGAAGTCAATCTTTGCCTGACAGACTTTACTATAGAAGAGGCTTACTATGTAGCACTATAGACATGCATTCAAAGTTGGACAGAAGTCACTGGTAAACAAATATCTATTCCTGGCTTAGATAACTCTCTGTTAAAGCCAAGAAGAAACCTTAAATCACGTTGGAAGAAGACAAAAATAGGATTCAGAATAAAGGACTATGAGAAGTTGTAGAAAGTATCAGACAACAAGAATCTCTAATTTTCTATCACACACAATTCTTAAAATTAATATATCAGTTACCTCTTCATAAGAACTATCTGAGTGACCAAATCCTGGGACTTTTGGAGCATCCTCTTCCTCCTCATCATCATCCTCCTCCTTAGCTTCCCAGTCTTCTGCATATATCTTATTAAAGACCTCCCTTTAAGGAAATAAAGTCCGACCATCTTTTGGTTAATTGTATTCCTTAGTTCAACAAATGCATATGATTAATGCTCATCGAATTTCTTGCTCTTTAGCCAAGAAATTTTTTACCCTTGACACACAATCTTGTACAATTGAATGACATTGCTAAATAAAATACAGTGCAGTAGGTTAATTTACAAACAAAGTAGTGTTTAAGACACCTAAAAGTAAACTTTTTTTAAACACACCAAATCTTAGACTATCTTGATTCTTAAAAGTGACAATCTGCGCTTTTCTTGATAACCATCCAAAAATTTTATAATAATCATGGGCAGGCATACAATCCATGTATTAATATATAAAATAACTTAACTACCTGTAAACGGCATAAAATCCCTTTTCATCGTCCCCAAATCCTCGATAGCACGAAGCAGTAAAATATGGGAAGAGATTCAAGCTCTCATCTTTGTAATCATCGCCAAACCCTGAAATCAAAGGATATGTTTTTAAATAAATGTATGATATAATTAAAATCATGATAAACGAATGAAAAACTTACCTCCTTTAAGAATTGCCTCTCTATGCTTGTCATACCATGCTCTTTCTTGCGGATCGCTCAGTACCTCAAATGCCTGTTGCACCAGCTGGAACTCTTCCTTAGCTTTCTCGACATTATCCAAATTTTTGTCTGAAAATATAGCATGTATTACGAGAATGCGTATCGCTCACAGCATGCAGCTGTGCACACTATTTAAAGTAATTAATTTCCGAGCAGTTTATCAAAAATAACGCTACGTAAATATGCTTTGAATCAATTGACAGCTTTAAACAAGGATAACGTTTAATAAAGTAAGAACACCACGTTCCCACATATAATTAAGAACAGATTCATTCATTCACTGTTCAGTCTGAGATGAAAAATATCATTACCTGGATGCCATTTCAAAGCACATTTTTTGTAAGCCGCTCTAAGAGTAGTATGATCTACGTCACGGGGAACCCCTAGTATGTCGTAATGACAACGCGTCATAATACTATGTAGAATTAACTTCAGTAAAAACAAAAATATCCAGCATGTAATCGAAAAGTTCACATCAATAGAATACGGCAGACGTCACTTTCCGTACACCTTTTGAATGCCAAGAATACCAGTGGCACATGAGCAATCGATAGCGAATGTTTACGATTAGCAGTACGTATTACTTTTGTTTCCATGATGGAATTTGGCGGCTTTTAAAGTACACCTTTCATGGTATAGCGCGAGATAAATTGATTCTAAACTGAATAATTTTCGCATCATTATGTATATTTTACAGACAGTTCAAAATAACCTAGACATCATTTCTGAGTTGCCAAATTAATCCTCTAAAAATTTAAGGCAAATTTAAATTTCTTAGAACTTGTATTTAAACCTACTTTCTTAATCGTGGGTTGAGAGTGGATTTAATCGAGGAAATGGAATTTTCTAATCTATGATTGGAATGTAATGCTTTCCAGCATGTTCTTATTTAGCCACGATTATAAGAAGCGATTAAGTTGAAAATGGTGGTTCTTGTATATAAATAGGACTATTTGAAGAGATCGATGGACAGATTTCATTTTCTTGGAAATTGTTATTCAGTAATGATTAGGAGGTACCTTTATTTCATTAAAAATTAATTCTTATCATTCAGTAAATCGAATTTCAGTAAAGTATTTCTCGCATTTAATGTGGTGCGTAAAGGCTGTTCTCCTAGATATGCATGACGACGAAAATAATGCATTGATTTCAACTGAATTATCACATTTCTCTGGGTAATATGCTAAACAGAATATTTACTGATTAAACTTTACCCAATATTTCACTCCACTCTAAGGTTGGTAATGCTGCTATTCTCGACCTTCAAACGCCGGAGGTTTGCCGTGCGGCTGTGCGTCGGGTATTCCGGCTTGCCTTCAAGTTGATGTATCTTCCAGCTTCGTTATCTTTTCAATTAATGTGCCTCGTGTAACAGTTGGATGACTTGCAGGTCTAACATCTGAGCGATAGGACCAACTAAGCCGGCGAAAGAACGCTATTTCGGTAATAATTGTATAAGTTTGTGGAAGTGAGTATAATTTTACTTCTCGTACGAGTAGAACTCATGTAGCACTGAAATGGAAGAGAATAAGCGAATGAATTGAAGATATTTAATGAAAAATTGTCTACTTTTTATCGTTTATAGGTAAAATGGCGACTATCAGTATTCCTGCCGACTATGGGTACTGCGTTTTGGTCGCTGTTGGATCATCTTTCGTGGTTGCTTGGAAAGCCATGAGAGTATGTTGAAAAAGCATTTTGTATTGCATATCAAAATAGATGTTACAGTTAAATACCCGTCTAGTATATACTATCTTAAAAATTTGTTGAATTCGTATATTTGAGTTTTGTACTACTAAACCATTTTCGCAAGTTCACGCCCCGGTAATTTTGTTTTTCTTGATCTATAGAAACAGTAGGAATAGCAGAGTAACATTGAGTCACATTTCTTCTTGATTATATTTAATAATGTTCGATATATACAATAGTCTGCACCAGTTTAAAAATAACCAGCTCCCCCCTTAACCCCGCCCCCTTTGAAAATGGTATGATTTTATCAGATTTTATTCACCTTGCAGGTAAAAATTGTTTCGAGTTTCAACATTTTCTATCACCGCTATTAATATTCAAAGCTCTGTTTTATACTTAACAAAATATTTCACTTATTGATTTATTACACTTATTTAATTAATGAGACGAACTTTTACGTGTCATATTGTTAATAACTTTCTTTGTAACATATTAAGTAGTTTTTATCTCGTTGCATATCTCCTACAGATTTTAACCAACTTTTTAAACGTTTACATAATGATTTTATAATATAAGTGTAAAGACACTCAGATGACCTGGCAATTTAATTTTATATCTTGCATACTGCAAAACAAAAGGGATCCCTTTCGAAGTGTGACTTTTTGCTATTTAAATTTTAATTAAGTGCCTGACACCTTAATATGAAAAGAGTGCTTCATTAGTTTGCTTTGTATGTCACAGCTGTGGAGAGGGTGTCTAGACAGTCCTCAAACTTGTTGAATAATGGTTGCTTTATATCAAATTTTATATAAAGGTTTAATTTTTGGACAAAGAGAGCACCCTCCTTTGTTTCTTCATTTTGGCCATCTTCATTCAGATTTCTGAGTAATTCCTAATAATTATCATTATATCATAATGGGTTGTTTTAGTAAAATAATTTTACATTAAAGAGACATGTTTATTTCTTATTTAATTTTAGTAATGATTTCATTTTTGAGAGTTTCTTTGCCTTTATTATCAGATTTTGTCATACAAATATTTTAGAAAAATTAAACATATTCCTACTTCTGCAGAGCTCTAGTCTTTCATCAATACACTTCAAATTATTTAACCACTTATTTAAAAGATTTATTTATTTATCTTTTACGGGAAAATCCCTTTACAAGAAATACATATGTTAAGAAATAGAAATACAGTTAATGTACAAGAAGCATGTTTTTACAAATATAAATGAACCAATACACAACTCAGAGAAAAGGGAACAGCTTATCTACAATATCAAATATAACAATCAAATTATGAGTCATATATGAAAAGGACTAGTCAAGAAAGTTTTATTTAACAAGAATTACAAAAAAAAAATAATTACATTACAAACATTGGTTGTAATACATAAAATTAGTTGCAATATTACAAAATAAACAATATATTTTTAAGGCTTTATTTTGTCTGACAGACATATTAAATGAATTGATGGAATTTATGGCAGAACGTTGAAGGCAAGACAGTGGTTAATAAAACATTTAAGTGAGAATCTATGGAGAAATAGTGGCCAGATTTTGAGGAATAAGATGGAACATGGAATTGAATTTTAGAAGGGAGGTCGGGACACCTAACTAATGACTACTAAAACTACTTACTTAAATGCAAAGCTGATTAAAAAAGTCCTTTTTTTATTGTTGATTGTTTTTGTCATATTATCTTGTGAAATGGTTAGAAGTAATAGAAAGTGCACCATGGTTTATAAGTGACCGTAAAATATCAATTAAACACTTGCATCAAAGTTGGTTCATCTTTTACTTGTACTCTATGTTGCCCATAGTTTTTAAATAAAGACGTTAATCTGATTATTCCCCAAAATTTATGCATGAAAATCATATTTTTTAGGTTGGAGCAGCACGAAAGAAGTATAAAATATCTTACCCCACAATGTACAGCACTGATAATGACACATTCAACTGCATTCAGAGGGCCCATCAAAACACGTAAGAATTATTTCAATCTATTGTTTTCTTTAGATAGTAAATATAATATTTTAGGTGTTTGTCAGGTAGTGCTTTATCTATAATTATTCATGAAATGATATGACTGAAAAATTGAGTCTCCCAGATAGTCAAGTCAGCAGAGTATTTACCTTAAGTGAAGCAAATTTGGGTTTGATTCCTGGTGGGGGCCCATAGCTGAAGAATGACATCAGCAGTCAAAGTTTAACATTTGATCAATAAAGTAGTTTTTCAAACAATCTTTTTTAATACTTGAAAAATAATTGAAACCTAAGTAAATGAGTGAAACTTATCAGCTCACAAACAAGAATTAATTCACATTATAGTAAAAGATTAAATCAGCTATGTGATCCTTTATGTTAGTCCATAATCTTGTTTAAAATTTGTTACCTTCCAGCAGCATTTACTGTTTTAATTCTGTTTAGTAGTGAGTTAGTAAGCCTTCTTATGTCAGATTTTCCAGCGGTTTTTGCTTCGTTGGAATTCAGTGATATATTTTAAGACTTTATTTGGCAATTAAAATAAAATTTAATGTAAGTCTCCAGCAAAGATGTAGTTTGCAAGAAAGATAGGCTATACCATGGCTTTGGTATGGAATTAAACCGTCACCATCCTCATAAAGACTGGCAAATTATCTGTGAGGAATGGAGGCAGAGCTGAACATGAATGAAAAAAACTTTTGCATTCATTTTATTAGTGGTACTATGAGTGTACTTGTTTTTATACCTTAGCTACCACTATATCTATAATGTAGCATTTTCTGCTCCAAGGGACATTAGTGTAGATTTCAAGTGGTGTAAGAAAAACAATAGAATAATTTTGAAAATTTGCTTTCATCTAATAAACCTTGGAAACTTGCTTTTATCCTTTTTGAATGTTTTATGCATTAGATAAATGGATGATTTACTAAAACTAATAATTTGATAAATACCATTAGATTTTTTTTAGGTTTTGAGGTATAAAGCAGATATTATTGGATATTATTTAGTGTTGGTTACCTGTACTTTTAAACTTGATGCAGTTATGATTCGGTGAAAATTAAATTTATTTTTATATGCTAGAGAAGATTTGACTGTTTAATTGCAATTAGTATTTAATAATTTCATTCTCTTTGTGTTTATTCCTAGATTGGAAAATTATCCTCAGTTCCTTTATATGCTCCTGATTGGAGGTCTTGAGATGCCACGCTTGTGTGCTGCTGGTGGAGCCATATGGTGTTTAGGAAGAATAGCATATGCCATTGGCTATTCTACTGGTGGTTAGTATATTTTATTGGATAGAATCTAAGAAGTTCACTTTCTATTACAGAACTTTAATAGTTTGGTGTAGAAAATATTTTCAACCATCTAATGCATTGATGCTAATTAATTTTCTTTGGTACAAATTTTTATATTTTCACATAGAGTACAATCCTGAGTCCTTGAGAAAACAGATGTTTAAAATCGATTTCTTGTAATAGTTTTTACTGCCAAAGAAGGGAATGAATGTATATATAAAATAAAGACAATGATTGAAGCAAAAAATAGTGTAAATGGTGTAATACATCAGTAAATCAGAAGAGAGAAAAGAAAAAAAATTCTTTTTATGAGTAGCATCTGGATATTACAAAATTAGTATCTAAGAATAAAAATCAGTTCAATTAATGCAGTTTGATCCATATGAATCATAAATGCTGTATCAGATACTTTCATGTTAGCGATTAAAGGAGCATCTAAAAATGATCATTGTATTAATACCTGATGACTGCTGAGTCATGTTTCATCTGGCCCATTGAGCAAAAAGTTTGATATAAGATTAGGACTCTAATGGTTATAAATAGAGTGGAATAGTTTGGGAGATTCCTTAATGGAATGGGCTTACAGAAAACTTAAAAAGAATGTTGGATGAATTAGAAAAAATAATGGCATCATGCAATTATGAAATAATGCTGTAACCCAATGATTACCAAAGTAAACAATAACATATCAATATTTAATTAAAATAGTCCAATACCCCCATTGGGGGTACTGGACTATTTTAATTAAAAGTGTACTAGGTTGAGTTAATAAAAATGAGCAGCTTCATCTTTTGTTACAATGAACTATCTAAAAGTTCTGGTTCCAATATTTTTTTGTAATGTTTTTCTGCTTCTCAAGTATTAAATTTTTTGTCTCTGGCAGGAATTACATCCTCATACAACAAATAGGAATATAAATGTTAAATTTAAGGAACAATCATATATATGCTACTCTATTTATCATTCATTGTTATTCATATTTTATTGCTTCCAATACCTGACTATAATTAGTGAAAATAAATGTAGTTTATTTAATTTAATCTCATTAAATTATTGATAAATCATTTGCATATGTTGTAGTAATTCTCAAATACCTAAATAGCACTATTTTCTATAAATGTCTATATTTACCTGGATTTCCCATATTGAAATGCAATTTCCGTGGATAAATTTACTGGGTCATGATTCAGATGTTTTAGTAATGAGGTATAGGCAAATCATATTATAGAATTTGGCTATTTTATTTATAATAATTTGCATTTATATAACTTTAAGAAGGCTCTGTTCTGTATGTAAGAAGCTAAAATAAGTACTTTTAATTTTGTTATGTAGTTAGGCATAATTATTAACAAGTGCTGCATTTTTTCATGACACTGATTGATTTAAATCAACTTTCAGATCCAAAGAAGAGGATGAAGGGATCCTTTGGATACATTGGCACTTTCATGTTGCTTGGAGCAACTATTAAATTTGCTGGTAGCCTGCTTGGATGGTTTTAGAAGCTAAGGCATCAATATTTTGCACAAAAGTACATAACATTAGTATTGTTGTTAATGGTCCACTTTGCATTTTTATCTGTGAGAGTTTCAAATAAAATTTTGTTAGCTAAAATATCTGATTTGTGTTGTCAACATCTTATTTAAATTCCCTAAACTAATGTTGTTGAAAGTGCATACATAATATCCTTAATATACTACTTGATTTGATGCATAGGCTGTCCCAATTGATCACCATGTTCAGTTTACGATTGTTTATTATCATATTTTGAATGTAATCAAATTAGTCAGCACCACTCTCCTACTTACATTGTTTGGAAGAAAAACTATGCGCATAAATCAATCGAGCTGTTACCTTTCATGGTAAATATTGTTTTAGCCTCAATCTACCACAAAACTTCACATTATTTTGTCATCCTTTCATTACATTTCAAACACATTGATATATCTTTCTTGGCATTGCACTTTATTCTTTGAGCTACTTGTCTCTTCTTTTCAGCATCTCATTCATGTCTTAATTAGCCTTTTCTCAAGTCATTCTCCACCTCAAGTACCATTTCATGTTTGCCTCATGCTTGGACATTCAACCAAAATGTTTTAACTCTGGTTCAACAAAAAAAAAACAAAGTTGTTTGGTTCCAGTTTTGCTCCTGCTAATGTAAAATCTTTTTTTATTTCCAACCATAATAGAATATCTTTTCGAATGTTTGTTTTATTATTCCTAGCTATAACATTTACATTTTAATACACCAACTTTTAGAATAAGGTTTATTCATAGTTAGTTTCAAGTGATATTTCCATGTTATGTAAACATTCCTACAACTATACAAATGCATACACATGGATTAAAATTATGCTTGTATTCATTTGCTATGAACAGTACATGGCAAATCAGCGTTGAGACACAAGACACTACAATTACAGTGTAGCCATCTCCCCAGTACTGTATACTTTGACTGGAGCATTGAAGATAAAGATGATTTTCAGTTTACTTCTATTGTTATTCCTTCTTCACTTCATTCTTTCACGATGGGAGTTGAAACCACATAATGGAAGGAAATTGAGTAACTGTGATCTAGCTTATATAGACTTAAAACTGTGTTTTTCTTTTCTTCAGTAGAAAGACAGTAAAAATATCAAAGTATAAATTTGAAATTTAGATCACCTTGCAACATATTCAGCTTACTATTAGTTATAATCTTAAAGATATTTACTTACCTTCCTTTTGGAAACCAAATTCATAATTCCATCCACTCAGTAATTTGAAGCATACCCTACCATTGCTTCTGTGAATTTAGAAAAATATATTTCGAAACTATAGAAGGCTAATTCCTTCAGATCCCAGTCTTCCAAGTAACTGTAGACCATAATGTAAGAATTGCAGCCATAGAATAAGTGTTACAGCAACTAAGACTCACATTTCATGATTGGTATATCCTAATTTTAGTCTATGTGAAGAAGGTAAAAAAGGGAAGCCTAAGGAAATAGATGTGCGAATCTTATTGTTCCCAAGTCAAATCAGTATTCATAATCATGGTAAGTTATAAATTAGATTAGTAAATTTTTACTGCTTTGGTGCATGATAGCTGATGAATAATCATGTCAACAGTGACCAACAATTTCAATGATAGCAGACTATTTAAAAGAAATTAAAGCTTAATAAAAAATATAAGAAAACTGTTTATAATCAATCAAGCCTTCGAGTAAAGTTCATTTACACATTTCATTCAGTTGATCCATAGACTGTGAAAAGCTGTTTCAGCTTAACTTTCCCATAATTTCTGAGTGACTGCTCCCCATATGCAGATGTCTTAGGTAAATATAGGGAAACTCAAGGAAGTTTACGTTTAAAAGTAGAAACAAGATTTACGTAGAGCTTAAGTCTTTCCATTATTTCTACTGGGAGAGTGTATCAATCTAATACATTGTATTAATTAATTGATGATTTATTGTTAATCTGATATTGTTAAAATGTGTTATCTTTAGAAAAATATGTAATGAAACACAAAGAATGCCAGAAATTCCATCTTTGTAGTAGATGAAAGCCTACCTAGATCAATGAAACATTCAAAAGATTAATTACATAAAATTCTGGTACTGTATATACCCAAGTACTATGTAGTGCTCGACATTCTTAAAAGGAGTTCTTGGATTTGACCTTACAATACTTTTAGAAAATGTTTCATGTTATAAAGGGAATCAACATCAAAACTATCATCACTTATACATTTAGAATACTATGCCTTGAACTTCAATCAAGAGTCGATACGTCCATTTCCAACATAACTATAAAAAATGCAAAAGAGCGAGTAACCATAACGTTTGTTCTTGGATATCATGAATAAGAAGCTATGATTACATGAACTCTAGTAGCTAAAATTAAGTTACTCCTGATGCACCTACAATGCCGTGGTAAAATTACTGAGGAGCTAGATATTAATCATAATCTGAAAACAATGTAGTATTTCTGCAAAGAAATAACACTTCCACAAATTCTGGGTTTCTAAAAAGCACATTTATTCTTCTTCTTTGTTCATTCTGTCGTAGGACAGGTTTCAACGAAATTTTTGTCTCCACAGCCTGTTTTGGGTATCTCTCTTTATCTCGACATATTTCCTTCCTTCTTTGATGTCTGTTAGCATTCCATACTTCCTCTCTTCCCTTCTATTATCACTTTCTTTATCCCGTTCCTCCTGAAAATGTGTCCTATCCAATTTGCCTTCCTTTTTCTGATTTCTTTTAGAATACTTCTTTCTTTATTATACAGAATAAAAAAATACATCAGGACTAAGAATTCATGTTAGGAACTTAAGAATTGTTCAGGTGACTTGTATGAATTAAGAAAGACTTTTTGAAGGCTATGGATGTACTATACCAAATCTCTTCTTGCTTAAGATAGTGATTCGGTTTCATTAATGTATAATGTAATCAAGATTCTGAAATAACTTTAAATTTCACGCAAAAATGTTTTAAATTGTTTTTTTACCTTAATTTAACGCAAAAGCTGATACGTAGCTATTAAGGCGGTCCCTAATTAACCATCACTAAAAAATAAACATCATGAATTCAAGAGAAGTTTGTTATTTGTACATTTATCGACAAACCGGTTCAGTTCCACCGCAAACTGACGTGCGCCAACAATATTTAGAGATTTTTGTATTATCGATACTCATTTTGTTCTGATTTCTACCAATGAGCATGGACCACGAATGTTATGAAGTGCCCCCGTCAGAGTTCGGAGGTTTGTCGTAATAGAATGTTATCGTGGCTAAGCTGTTTCTTGGTTATAGAAGTGCAAGTGGCTGTTGTGCATAATGAAAGACACTGAAAGTAGAGTAATGGGCCACGATACTTGCCGGTGCAATCCATGGCGAACCTGGATGTGGTTATTTATATTTTGTTTACAATTTATGTTCGAAAGTAAGTACCTCCTACTGATAAAAATTGCTGTTCTTCCAAATCTTAGAAGATTCTGTATTTTTCAAATAATAACGTGATTTACTATATATTATTGACATTTTCTCTTCCTATTTTCTAGAAACTTACAGCACTTCACAAGCTGATGTTAACAAACATTTAGAAATGGGCAGAGATATGCTCTCCCGGGGCCAATTGCAAGATGCATTATCACATTATCATGCTGCTGTTGGTGAGTTTTAACTAGTATTTTCATGGAACTAGAGACAGCCGTATCAAAATAATCGCTAAAGTTGATAATGATTTACATTTCAGAGGGAGATCCAAGTAATTACTTGACTTACTTCAAGAGAGCAACAGTCTATTTAGCCTTAGGAAAGTCCAAAGTAGCTCTTTCAGATTTGGAAAAGGTCTTAGACCTAAAACCAGATTTTGTTTCCGTGAGTACAGCTCATGAGTATTTCTGGAGAGTAGCGAGCAGTGAATTCATAGATGATTGATTTGCTCTAAATTTAATTACCTTTTATAGGCTAGGTTGCAGAGGGCCAATGTTTTGCTAAAACAGGGAGATTTGGATGAGGCACAGATTGAATACGAAAGAGTGGTAAGTACTCAAATGAATGCTTAGCTCAAATAAGAAAGACAAATTTATTTCCATTTCGTCGATATTTATCGATTTTTCTGAACTGTTTATACAGTTTATTAGAAGACAAGAACTAATGTTAATTTTCGGCGTTCATTTTTAACATCAGAAAGATTTCTCAAAAAAATTCATTCATTATTTCTCAAAGAAATTCGTTCATTGAAGGCTAAAGTATACTTTATTATTCATTTAATTATTCAAATCAATACATTTTAATCATCGTTTCCTCAGTTATTAAGTGATCCAGACAATGAAGAAGCATATCATGGAGTTGCTAGAATTAATCCATTGAAGAATGAGATACTTCATGCGAAGTCAATGATCTCTGCTGGTGAATATTATGCTGCTGTTCAGTATCTAAGCTCCGTAATTGAGGTAAGAGTGATTTATAATGTATATCATCCAGTAAAAACACTGAACCTAGTGAATTATCATAATATGATTCGTTTCAATAGCAGTTTTAAGTGTAATTTGTTGGTAAATTTGGTATCTAAGGTGTAATAATCCTTGGAAGATTAATGTGTGGACATTTCAGTGTTGGGGTGTATCACAATAATATTAATTTTCTGGCAATAAAAAATGTAGCAAACTACAAATTAATATGCAAACTGAAATTTTGCACCGAAGAAAGTTCTCAGTGTTTGGATTGTGGATGAATTCTGTTTAGTAAAAGTAAACTGTGTGTAAAATGTTCTTGGTTTAGATATGGATTGCTATAGCATGACATTACCCTATTTTGACCTTGTCTGATGTCCTCAATTAAGCATGAAGGGATTGTTCATCTCCCCATTGGCAATTAGAGTGTCAAAAGCTTTTATAGGAAACTTCATCAATCATCTCTCATGGAATATTTGTAACAACATTATGTTTTCTTTCATCAGGTATGCTCATGGGATCCATCCCTGAGAGAACTACGAGCTGATTGCTACACCAATTTAGACGAGATGTCTCAGGCAGTCAATGATGTGAGAGCAGCTACACGTTTGCGCTCTGACAATACTGTTGGCCTTCTTAGACTTGCAACCCTCTTGTACAAACTGGGTGATGCTGAATCTTCACTCAAGTAAGTTGACCATCCTGTCCATTGTATTAAATTCACTTGCTTTTCTTGTGATGAATGAGAGAATGTATTAGAGAGGCAAACATTAATGAAATTTATGTTGTTTGAATCAATATTTTCCAATTTTTTGTGAGAAAAATATAGGAGGGTCAGTGTTATTAATGGTAGGTAGTAAGTGAATGAATGTCGAATGAAAATAACTGTGTATGATCAGTGAAAGAGATTTTACATTCATTTGGGTGTACAAAGACAAAGTCAGTATGCAGTAAGAATGTATCAAGAAGACCGAGAAAAGAGTTGAGCATGGTAAATGAAAGGAATATTCTGTAGTATAAGCAATACAAGAGATTGTATGAAAAGATTTTGAATAAGAAAGTTAGTAATAATAAATAATCAAGGGGAAGTAATGTGAATAAATAAGTCTATTAGGTAGCTTTCCCTAACGGGCTGGGTAAAATTGTTTGTATATGTTTATATTTGAATGGATCACATAGTTAATGGCACATTTGCATCCATAAATAATTTGTTATTTTAGATCTATCTAAATTTATTTTTAGATCAATCTAAAATTTAAAAGAAAGGAACTAATGAGAGATGACCTCATGAATGCATTGATTAAATGAAAGTAATGCAGTTCACTAGTTCAGTAGATGAAAATACTGAGTTGTTCTATTAGTGTAGAATATCTTTATACAGTATAAGGCCTTTATCTGATCAGATATTTGATGTTAGCTCTGTTGAGCAAGCCAAATATGATGAGTAATGTGATGCTTGACTATGATGAATCATTCAAACTTCCTTTCCAATAGTAAATATATTCATGTAAACAACACTGGATACAGATAAATGTTCAAAATTAAATACCTCAGTAAGATCATTCTGAAAGTAAAATTTAATAGCTCATCAATATTTGTTGTGTTGTTTTACTGATGTGTTAAAAATGTTGATATCCTTTTCTATTCAAAATATTGATTACATAATCCCTCCATTCTCGCAATCTTCAATCTGGTATGCTATTAAAATGCAGGTTTTTACTCTGTTCGATATACAATGTATTTAAAGTTTCCCTGGGGCCTTTTACTACCTGTATGATTTGAACACAAAGAAAATTTAATTGACTTCATTTGGTTATGGCATTGAAAGAGTTGAACCAGATGATAGTATGATATGAACATTATGATGGTTGGAATACACTGAAACCTGGTAGTGTGCAGTAGAGTGCATTAACATTTGTGAAAAAAGTACAAATATACTTTCTTATTTTTATTCCTACCATGATGACGGGTTTCCAAAGATATCACTTCAGAAGATCTGAAGTACTTAACATCTTTTAGAGTTATTTCCCTTTTCTTTGTCCTATGAATCAGTTAATTTATCTGGTGATATTTTGAAGTTTACCTCCAATATAGTTAAATAAATTTGAGTACAGATAACAATCTGAAGCTCCATATAACCAATAATTTCACCTTCAAAGAAAGTAGTCATGGGCTTAATTCCCATCCTCATCTCCTCTCCAAGACACCTCAGCTGTCTCAAAACACTTTTAACAATACTACTACTTATGTACTCTCAGTAAAAAATCTATATGGTAGCTAACCTCTTTCTTTTAATTTTCAGAGAAGTTCGTGAGTGCTTGAAGTTAGATCCAGATCACAAAGAATGTTTTGCTTTGTATAAAAACGTGAAGAAGTTGGCCAAGAATTTGCAGGATATGCGAGATGCTGAGTCAAGTAAATCATATAAGGAATGTGTAGACAATGCAAAGAAGGTATGCTGCAATACATTATTTAACGAAACTCTTTTGCAACAAGTTACATCTACCAGGTGGTAATATGTCTTTGTAATGCCAGACCAATTTTTGCTTATTCAGCAAGTTTGTAAACAATACTGCATTTCATCTGGATTCTTAATCATCTTTTACTACCTAACTTACCTTGAGTGGTGTTTTCTTTCCACTTTTTTATTGCATAAGATCCTTAATTTTTTCGACATTTCAGCAACATTTCTATTGCTTTAATTTTTATTGAAAATTACCTTATACTTCTCCCAGTTTGGATGGATCTAAGTTGCCAAGTTGATGGCTTAGTTAATTACTTTACATAATGAGTTTACCCTTCTTTTGGGAAACTATATCAGGCTATTTCTGATATTTGATGGATAAATACTAAACTTTCTTAATTAATTAAAATATCTACTGACAAAACCATTAATTGTAATAGAGTATTATTATATTTTACTAAGATAACTCCAAAGTTAAGGGGTTTCACTCAAAACTGTCAGGGTACATTCCTTGCTTTAAAATAATTGACTTATCTATAGATCTTGTCTCCAGTAAGCATATAGTTTATACAATATTTTCCAGAGTTAGGCAACCATATATATACCTTTCCAAATAGATGATGAAATTTTCCATGCTGGAAAATATTTTTCTTGTTTTATTTAATAAATAACGTTTTTTATTATTAAATTTCAAATTCTTGCCTTAAAGAAATGCATTTCTTCTTTGGTAAAAGTCTTCACAGTTTAGGTCAAGTAGGTACACTAGTGTAGTACTTATTAGTCAGAAACAATGTTACACGTTTTATATTAATTTCAGCTGGGCATGTCTTTGTACAATTAGTATGGAGTTGTTGCTCAGGTTATTTATGGGGTATGTCTTAAACGTAACCCTTAATTAAAATAAAAAATGGGGTGAAAGTTTCATTTTTGCTACAAAATTTGTATTTCATATCCAGGAAATGTAAAGCAAAAGATAGTCTTAGGCTCCCTAATTCTTATGAGTAAATATAGTCTCAGAAGTGTAAAAATCTTTTACTCGCAAGTGTCCATTGTTATCAAATCCTTATTACGTACATATGGCTTTTCCCTTGTGATTGAGGTACTCTAAACTTTTTGATTGTTTGCCCCTAAAATGCATGAGTATATGGAAAGAATTCAAACCAACCAGCTTAGGAAATAGAAACCTTTTGAAGACTTTAAAATAAATACATTTTGACCATCAGTGAGTTTGTCATTTATCCAATTTTCAGATTTTCCTGTAAAAAATTTCACCTTCATTTCATTCTGGGAAATAGGTTCATATTCCAGTAAATTCATGTTTCTTTTCTTCAGTGTATAACATCAAACCTTTAGATAAATACATTTATTGGTTTATTTATTGTCTAAAGCTCTTTAAAATAGAATTCAGTTTTTATTTAATGCTGGGTAGTTTGTGCCTAATTTTGCTTTCTATTTATTTTCTATTCTATTTTATATTCCATTCATATTATATCACTAAATTACTTAAATTTATTTAATAAGTTTTGGAAATAATCTTATGTTTGTAGGCACTGAAAGTGGAGTCTAAAGTTGAAGCAGTAGTTTTTGAAGCTAAGTCACATCTGTGTAGATGCCTCCATAATGAAGGCCAGATAAGTGCAAGCTTAGAGTCTTGTGGAGAAGCATTAGCATTACGACAGACACCCGATCTGTATTGTGACCGTGCAGAAGCCTACTTGGCAGGAGAAATGTATGACGATGGTAAGTAAAAGCTCTTTTATTTGATTTTTATTTTAAATGATTTGATAATATTTTTTGTAAATAGCATGCATGCATTACAAAGATTTTTAAAGTGATAAATAATCTGTGTATTGCATACATTGCTAATTGGGTATGTAACTAGCTGTGAAAATACTAGCAAAATAACTGTGATATATGGAGTGAAACCAATTTCTTACTTTGTTTGTTTGATTAGAGAAAGATGTTTTCAGTACATAGGTTGCTGATTTTGCTAGATGTTATTAAAAAACAAGCAATATTTTAAAGACACATATTATGGAATTCTTGTGGTAAACATGGCATCATTTTTTACCTCAATTTTTCATTGCTTTTCAGCCATCCGTGACTACCAGCAGGCTCTAGAAATAGATTCAAATTATCACCGAGCTAAGGAAGGCCTTCAGAAGGCACAGAAGCTTCAAAAGCAGTCAGAACGTAGGGATTACTACAAAATATTGGGAGTGACAAGAAGTGCTTCCAAAAAAGAAATTATCAAGGCATACAGGTGAGTGATATTTAGCATTAAATCCATTAAATTTCTCATTAATAACAAGTAGATTCCATTTCAACATCATCATCTTCATCTAATAATCACCATTGTGCATTTTGCTATATCTATCTATTCATCTATTGTCATAACTCTTATAAAAAATATATGTAAGCAATTTTAAAACATTGGTTCCATGCTCCTCTACACAAGATAGAATTATGAAATTTAGAAATTAGTTAGAGTTCCAAAAGACTAATATTTATGAATATATTGTTGCCCAAATTATCATGGGCTTGCTGTTGGATGACTCGAAGGTAACTTTTACTAGAAATGCATATAAAGCTCTCTTTGATCAATTGCAGACTTCTTTTCTTTAGCGCAGTTAAATCAGAAACAATGGTCCTACAATGTCAATGCAAGTATCATAACATAAAAAATTGATTAAAGATTCTTTTTTTATGCGGTAATTTTGCTCTGGATTCAAAATTGCAAGAACAAGGACAAACAAGACAATAATTTCTTTTGACTTTCTTTTGTTTCCCTCTACATACATGACTAGATAAACATAAATGTCAATTGTTTACTTAATGTTGCAAGTCTTTCTTAGCTCTGCAATAACCCTCAATTTCTAGTGATTGTATTTTGGGGAAACTGAAAATTAGTACCGAAAAAAAAAATGTTAATATTTAGTTCGTTTAGTTTAATAGTTAGATAAGGTTCTATTATTCTTCACCTTCGGTTTTGTTTTAGAAAAAAAGATCTACATTTTCTTATTCTAAATTATAGACCTATTTTAATTTAAAACATTGTCTTATGATAGAAAAAATTTTCACATACAGATTTTTTATAATTAACATCTACAAGGATATATAAAGACATTTTCCGAGACCTGGTTTACTCTGAATCTCAAGTATTATCTGCTCCTCATGAGTGTGACAAGAATATTAATATTTTTATTCACAAAATGATTGAAGTATTTTTTGAGGGCTCTCTTCTTTGTCAATTTTTATTCTGTTTGTAAATAACAGAGAATTCTTATATGTATAATGATTTAAATAGTGGTTCAAATGTGATTATATTTTACTTTAATTGAAGAAAGCTACATCTTATTTTATTAGTCTACCCAGAGTATTCATCAGATTTTTCATCCGAGTGCCTGCCTTTCCTGTGAGATCCTCAAGTTAATGAGTCATATAGAATTTAAAAAATTTTCAGAATGAATTGATTAAAGTCTGTAGAGACTGCTATTCAGTATCTAATTTGCCATGTCAATATTTTAATTTAAATTCTCACTCTGATATGGAAAACTTTAATACTTTAGGGTATATGTGATGCCAGTCAATGGTAAAAAAACTGGTTTTTGTAAAATAAAGTCAATTTTTCAATAACCATAGCGTTTGAGAATGACTAAACATACTAAAACCATCGGTGTGTGTTTTTTGGTGGAAATGTTGAGTTTTATTCATTTTTAATTTTTCTTTGAAAATAAAAATATTCTTTGTATTTAGTAATACTTCTCGATAAAGCTATTTTTCATATTTTATATTATAATTAAATAAGAGTTTGAGATTGGGACTCAATTTCTTGGTTGAAATGTCATTAAATATTGTTTCTTTACCATAATAGGAAAATGGCCCAGAAATGGCATCCAGACAACTTTCAGGGAGATGAGAAGAAGTTAGCAGAGAAGAAGTTCATTGACATAGCTGCTGCCAAAGAAGTGCTCACAGATCCTGATAAGAGGCAACGTTTTGACAATGGAGAAGATCCATTAGACCCTGAATCAGGGCAGGGTTATGGTGGAGCACACGGTTTCAATCCCTTTCAACATTTCCACCAGTTCCATCAAGGAGGCAGTCCATTCCATTTCAAGTTTCATTTCAATTAGCTGTTCAGTTACCAAGGAAAATAGGACTAATTATCATTCGAGTTATCTTCTCTCCTTTGAGAGTTACTCTTTCGAGGGAAAGGAAGTTCTGCAAGACTGTGCCAGATCTCTTGTCCTTGGCAACCCAACTCTGTGCAACTCCAAAGATATATTTGTGCGGACTCAGGGAGAGTGCATATGAGCACCTTCTCGCATGAAGAATTATATCTACGGGAGAACTGTGAAGGGTTATCCTTATGAAAAATGCTTATTTATTTGATAGCCAAGGAAGAGGAAAACCATATCCTACAGTTCTCTGCCTGGCTTTAAACAATCTGGGAATTTAGTCATTTGACCGAAGCAAAGGAGATACTGAAAGAAGCAAGAGAGGACATGATTATCGACAATGTTCACACCAGTGATGTGATGATATGTACAACTTTATATATATTATAAAACTGAGGAAATCATTCTTCTGTTAGTAAAATTTCATGGCTGAAAACCATCTTTGGTGTCTTGATTATTATCAACTTCCATATAAATTGCTTCTGAGAGAAAGGTTGCCCTTTTCAAATGATGGAATCTATTGAAGTTCGATGGAAGTGATTGTTGAGAATTTTGCGAGTAGTGATGGTGCTTCATTTATTTTTAGTTGCTAGCTTCATGTTTTCTTTAGCTCAGTTACGTGTGTTTGGGCCAATGAGATGGATTTTGCGTGTCTCGTGTTTTACTGTTTGATTATTCTTCTACATTTTAATTGCTCAAATTAGAGTCAATTTATCAATGAATGTTTCTTCAAGTATCATCTTGTGAGGAAAAGTCATTTGAAATATCTTAAATTGGCCAGATATTCCTCCTTGCCATTAGATCAGGGAGTCAAGTCATAGTCATAAAATTTTGTTTTGATTTTTGCTCCAGTTCTTTGAAAATGTAGAATACCGGTTCAATTTGTTGTGCTCTTTCAGCCTGCATTTAACCACATAGAAGTGGTATTTTGTACTGATAATAGGAGATTATTATCCTTTTTAAATTTTAATTATTACAGTACCTGAAAGTTTTTATTGGCATAGCTTTTATTTTATTTTTTTAAAGCTACATTTTTAGAAGAAAGAAATGTGATACTTAAGATGTTGTAACATGATATCTATAAATTAAATTTTTAAATATTCAGCACTTATTTATGTTATTTGCTCTCACTGTTTGCAAAAAAAGTCCATTTCTGCATGAATGATATTAAATAGGACACTACTAAGATTCTTTCAGGTTCTAAAAGACAATGCTCTAGCTTTAATGTGGACTAAAAATCAGAAAGGAGTGACTCATGAACATAGTTCTACTTCAGATAGAATGATTATTTGGTCCAGGTTAGGTAGTTTCATTATGGTAAAAATGAATTATTTTAAATTTTTATGAGTGTGCAATTCAATGCTTAGCTTGAAAATTCTTCAATGAAAAGTTTTCATGTAGTTTATCAGATTTTCTTGATTATGTATCTTATCAGTGGATATTTAGTGAAGCTCATACAAATTCAGTTGTTTTCCCTGTAGCATATTTATGTTTTACTTGTTATAAAAGTGGAAATGAATTTCATTGGGATAAGTAAATCCTCACTTAAAGATTAATCACAATCTGTATAATTTATCAAAAGCTATTGCTGATAGAAAGCTTGGGCAGTTATTTTGACTTGTGGTGACTACTATACTAAGATTAAACTGGAAGTGAATTAGACTGATGTTTTCCTTTTCTCATTAACAGTGTGGATTTCTTGAATGAACTGAGAGATTTCTTCACTTGGTTGAAACCACAGAGTTAAGTTAAGGTAGAGGGCTTAACCCAGCTGTACAGTAGAGGTAAGCCGGAGCCAAAATTGAGGCCATTTTGCTTTAATTATTTCTGCAGCAATTCATAAGTGGCTATGCAGTCAAACACAAAGTTTTAGCTGGCAACATATATATGGAAGGTATAGGGCATTGGAAAATTATAACTAGGCAACTAAGAAGAACTATTTATAATTTAGTATCTTTGTATGTAATTATTTTGCTGAAACTTAAGAACAAATACTTCATATCTCAGCATATGACTAAATGTGGACAGAGCATGTGATGTGCCTTGTCTCTATTAATTCTTTGCGGTTCATAGTGAAGACATTAAAAAGACTGTTTATAAGAAATGCATGTAAAATTTTGTCTTATCCGATTCAATTACAATTTTTTATGCAAAAATTAATGAGAAATAGTTAACAAACATGGTTTACTTAACTGTATTTAAGAGAGAATTTCACTGAGGATTTTAATTCAAATTAGTAGCCCATGTCTACTGTTTGCCGTCATCCAAACAAAAATCAAAAATCCTATTGATAACGAATACATTTCAATGGACAGAAACTGAGATGTCAGAAACTTGCTTTAGTAAGCAGATTTCAATCTTCCCTTTTCAATAATTTTCAAATATTCATAATATTCTGTTCAATCTAATCCAACTAGAAAAGTGTCCTTTCCATTTTAAGGTATGAAGCTCTTAATTTAAATATTGAGATCCAAAATACTCTTTTGTTTTCCAAGGTAACAGGAAAAAAAGATAACCAAAATTAAGATTAAATGCTATCCTCACCATCTGTAAATGGTATGGTTTTCCCTTGGTTCCCTGAAAAGCATCTCAAATAGGCATTACTGTTCTTTGTTTTTTCCTGATACAGTGTTGAGCAACACCATAGTTTTAGATGATTATTGATACACTTGTTACTACCTACCTTCTGAATTTTTTTTATTTTGATGTTAAATTGTTTGAACATTCCTGATATTTTACAATCCAGAGTGTTTTGTGGAACAACTATAAAGAAAAAGGAATTTCAGTCATGATAAGTTTCTCCTCCAGTTTATTGGTGTCCTTTCAATTAATAATTTTAGGCAGATGATCAGGAAGCCTCATTAATCATCTGTGAGACTAGTTTAATTATCAACATCAGGATCCTGGTTTACTAAGCAAATATCGGTAATACAAATTAGCCAATATTATTCAACAAAATTGTGATACATGATTCAGAAGCAACAGAGGAATCAAGAAAATCAGTAAATGCAAAAGTTGTAATTAATTTTCATTGCCTACGCTGCCTCTACAAATTACTACGTATTGAAACATATGATTCGAATATTTCAAGAGTTATACATCAGGGTACGTATAGTCATTCTTGTTTAGAATTTTCAAATTCGAAACTTTTTGTACCGTTTCATCATATAATAGGGAGACATGGAATGTTCTTAACATATGCCATCGACCGATACCGAAGGATGTTGTTAAGACCAGTAATTAAATAACATTTAAGAAAGAGATGGTAGAAATACCTTTCAATTTGATTTTGCTAAAGAAGATGAGGTAATCTACAGAAACCTGGTACTCAGAATCATGCTAGGAAGACATTATATCTGAGATGTTATCTAAAGGAGAGGAATAATTTCACAGCCTTATACTTCTGAAACTGTAAACAAATAACGTTTTGAATGTATAAGTGCCTAGCATAACTTCCCTTAAGCGAGGGCGAAATTTAAGCACCATATCGCGGACAAGATTTCTTTAGTGATTCATGAGATACAATAAATAAATTTTATGTATTTTTAAAGTTACGATATTATAAATCATCATAATACAATATTTCAATTCGATTACGTTAAACAAACTCTTAAAATTAGAATCGTCATTTAAGATAGAATTGCATAGATCCATCCTTAAAGATAGTTATTAAAATTAGGTAACGCGAAATTCTCTTAAAAGTAAGAATATTGTAAAATTTACTGTATAGAAATTATTTTAATAATTCTATACCGTAAAATTTTAGTGAATTTCGAATTTCTTTTCATTTATTCTCACTGAAGCGCTCTCCTAATAGCATTTTGTTTTTACTGCGGGCTGCACGAAGTTGGTCATTCCCTTTCAGGATCTCGTTAGCTGAGTACGACTGTCACATACATGTGCTTCATTTCCTGTATTATGAAGCTGAAGTTTTCAATTCCATTTGTGTTCTTCGGTTTTCTGTTGCTTCTACAGCTTGTTACTTCTATGAATATTTAAGGTAAGAAGCTTAAATTTCACAGTATAAGTTTTACTCAGTGTCGTTAAATGGGGGTGATTGATATCGAAAATATTCATCAAATTTAAATTGTCGGTTTGTAAATGGCTAGATTAATGCTTCTTTTGATCCCAATGCAGCATATCTCATTGTATGATCATCTACGGTAGTTTCCTCTTCCTACCGGCGATGATTTTAAGTCATAGTGACGAAGTGAAAGTGTTTTGTTATATTGAGCACACATTGTACAGTCGATACATTAAATTCACCATTGTGATTTTGTTGTAGTTAGAATGGCTTATCTACGTTGGATTTATGTTGGACTCCCAGATGGCCATGTGGACAGGGCATTCGACTGATGAAAGCGGTACCGGATTCATTTCCCTGTGGGATCCCACATGCAAAATGACCACAGCTGTCGAAGCACTTTCATGTACTTGTCGTAAGGAAATGGTATGGTTGAGACTTGTGAACCTTTGATGTTTCAGTCAAATGGCTTTTACTCAAGGGTGTTTTATTGCAACCTTGTAGGAATATCTAATTGAGTTGTTTTCTGGGGTTAATCTTGACTTAATATTTCTTGTATTTCAGTTCTTTTTAATTTGGTAAGTACTAAAAGGTCGCGAGAATGGTATGTTACTGTTTTTGTCAGCACTTAAAAACTAAATTTTATTAATTCAAATTCTATTCATAAATTTTATTTATAAGTTTCTTTTTTGTTATCTGTGCCAGTTTATTATTCTATATGAACCCAATGTAGAGAATTTTATCTTGATGTATATTAAGTACATAGTACAGGAGCCGACATGTGTAATTTCTATTGCTATGTTTATATGATGAATGTATTAATCCCTTTTGGTCTTCTAATGATATGGAGGTTTCTTTTCAGTAAATTGTATGATTTAAATTCTATGTTCATTAAAATAGGACTAAGCCAGTAACTTCTTTGTCTAATAATGAAATTAAAGCAAGGATAAGGATTTTGAATTTTTTATAACTATGTAATTTTAGAGAAACAGTTGTATTCTGGATTCTGAATGATTATATGCTTTGTGTGTTACAATAGATTTAATTTGTTGCGATATCTTGATTAGATTTTTACATTAGTCAGTTTGTTTAATCCTGTGATTCCATTCTCTGCTGCTAAATCATTAATGCTAATGGAATTGGTAAGCATGTTACTTTTTTAAGTAGCAGCTCTCTTGCTATGCATCTTGCTTTTAAGGGTAATTTGATCAAGGAACTGGGGAAGTACTTCCTTGGTTTTTCCTTCCTTCCTCTTCCTTTTTCAGATCATCAATGTTCTTTTTTTGGTTTTTCTAGTGGAAGTGAGCATAATCAAATTTACAATCTATAAAATCTGTATATGTTTCTAGGTTCGTGCTATGTTTGTAGTAAATGCCAAGGAAAATTAACCAAGAATTTCAAAGTGTTGGGTTGTCTGGAATTAGTGATGTAGGATTTAAAAATAAGGTACTTTTAGTAATTGGTTGTATTTTAGTATGTGTTAGAACAAGTTTATATTTTGATTTTTTAAGTCTTCTGAAATTGCATGTATAAGCTGTTATTTCCCTTTCTGTTATCACCATATTCAGATATGATGAATAGGGAAATATGTCAAGATTATATCTTTCTTGTTATTGTGAACATCATTAAGCATGGTTTATTTTTATAGGTGTTGAAACCTTTCTACTATTTGTAGTATATATATCATATTAGTCATACTTATATTAGTTATTAAACACTTGTTAGTGTTTTATAAATTCTTTGCTTATTTCAGAACCATCGTATCTTAAGTTGTTGCATAAATATTTAAATTAAGGTAACCAAAGCTGAAATACTTTGTTTGGTAAAGGGCTTTTGAATATTCCATTTAAATTACCAGAATTACCATGTGTTATTTAATATGATATGGAAACTAATTTTGTATTATTGGATCTTATATTTCAGATTCTTCAAAAATATTTTATTAGAGGAGGCATTTTTGATTCTGTGGTTATTGATACTATGAAATTTCTCCAATTTCGATCCAAAGTTTTGACTTTTCTTTTAGGGGTGTTTAGAATTGGTGTTTGATTGTTTTTTGTTCTACGTAAATCTTCTCAGATTTTCTTTTTGTATGCTGGATTTATACTCTATATCAAGTTAATTAAGTATAGGTTGCAAAAATGGTCGATTTTACTTACTGTTGAGAGCATTTATGATTTGTGAATCCTTGTGATATCATGCATGGATGTGGGTGTATGATTTCTTTAATGAATCTTTTTTCCCCTCCAGCTCTATAATCTTTGGTATTCTCAATTCCATATTCTCATCAATATTAGTCTGTTCTGTAAATACAGGTACAATGTTTAATGTTTAAATTGACCTAAGGTTATTTGATGGTGATATCCTTCCAACTTAATATCTTATATATAGTATATTATTACTATCCTACTTTGGAAATTGCCTTGAGATTCTCTTCTAAATTTCTCTTCTAGGTTCATCAGTTTTTTTTTTTAACTTGTATTTGAAATCATAAATGCTCACTAAGCAAATGTGTTCATTTGCTATTTATTACTGGTAGTTTCGCATGACTTAATTACTTGCTCACGTAGAGGTAATGACATTCATATTAATCATTCTTATGTTCATGCATTGTTTTTCTCCTTTTCACCATTGATTCTCATCAATACTGGTGTTTTATTATATTTTTAGTTACACTGCTAGATGTTAAGATTTTTATATTATTATTTTATTAAATGTCTGCATATTGATGTCAGAAAACATGGAGATGTTAGGTATTTATAGCTTAAATATTTACAGGAAATAAAAATTTGTATTGTCGAATCTTCAATTTTAAGTTTTAATTATAGTAGTTTAGTTCTTGAGTTGGAAATTTGTTATGTGAACAATCTCTTGATTTTGAATTCAGAATCTGTTGTATGGAAATAATCAGTTCTCTTATTTACAGTTGGATATTTATCTTTTGAAAAAGGATGTGAAATAATTGACACTTGTTAGTGCTAGTTTTGTTCTTTGTGCAGGATGATTTCCATTTGTTATTAATTGATCTGTATAGCCGTTTAGGTTAAGTTATAGAATCATATTTATAAAAAGTTTGCATTTACTCATGTACGTTATAGTCTTTTAAAATTGGTGATATTGTGTCTCTTAATTTTCGGTCATTTTTAGGTAGGAATATTTCTATTTAATTTTAAGGTTTATTAAATGGGTGCTTCATTCATTCTTTCTCCTGTTGCTCTAGGATCCTTAGAATCTGTATTGGTTAGGAAATATAAATTTTAGACCTTTTAGACCCTTTTTGTTAATACTTGACATTCTTCAGAATATTTAATGAGTTTTTTTGCTTCTGAAGTTTGCTTCAATAAAACTACTTGTATTTATTCATTTAATTATAAGTTAATATAAGTTTTGTTTACATTTCATTGGGTATTGAAATATCTTTTCCTTGTATTATGCAGTGATCATGTTTGATATGCATAGATTTTGTAGCTGTATCTTCTGTATCAGATGAATAATTTTAATAAGAATTACCAGATTTTCTTAATTCAAATGTGAAAATAAATAGGTTATAGTAACTTTTATACCAATTAAATGTTACATTAATATTGTTTACACTCAATAATATTTTTAATATTAAATTGTTTTTTTTTACAGTCAGTTACTGGATCTTTATAAACCTAAGTATTTCTTATAAAATTCAGGGATTGCTCAATTAGTGTTTTGAGCATATTATCACGAGATACGTTTGGCATAAAATGTTATGGTTTCTTTAAATTTTTAAGGGTTTTGAGGTGTCAATTTATTTTAAACATGTAAATCTGTGGTGAATTATGATCTTTTCAGTGATTTATAATAAACATTAACTTTTTCAAAATTCCTTAACATAATGAAAATTTTAGTTTTAAGATCTTGATAGATATGCCTTCAACTTCTTTAGATTAAAGAATTGCTTGATTTTGAATGGTGAATTAGAATATTAATTGAACTCATAAGGTTGTTATTATTTTCATAACCTCTTTCTTTCCAAACCTTTGCCCAGTTGGTTTCAGCGCCTTATATTTGCTGGGTTTTGCATTATGTTGATTTCTCAGTCTTCCCTGATTACCTCTTATTTAATAAATTACGTTATTATTTATGTTATAATCAAAATTAGCTTTCTATTAATACAGGTATGTATGTTTAAATTGACTTAAGTTTACTTTGTGGTGATATCCTTCCAACCTAGTATCTTAAATGTTGCATGTAATCACTCTTATACATAGCAAATTGTCTTCAAATTCTCTTTTTTTAAGGATCATCAGAGTTTTCAACTTGTTTTGATTGGTTGGTTGATTGATTGATTTGGTTCTTGATTGATTGATTGATTCAAAGGTTTTACATTTGATTGTAAATATTATAATTTACCTTTTTGTTTTCCATTAGGATATAAGAGAAAGGATTGTGACTTTAATTTTAAAGCATAATCATATAAATATCCACTGCACTGAAATTGTTCTCAGTTTTATAGAAATGGCTAGAAATTCAGTAGTTAGTCAAACTATTGTGTGGTTGAACTACTGAAGGTTACTAATGCAAATTTTCACTTCTCACTTATGTCATAATTCAATTGTTGTTTTCTTGTGTTCTTTGTATGTATTCTTTCTAGAAGGTAACATAACTTGATTTCATCATTCTTCCTCTTTAGTTGATAACAAAGTGTGTGATAAATTTTGCTGGTGGTAGCAAATTCTCATTACTCTTTTGTCATTTATTTGACTCTCTTGTAAAGAGGTGGAGAAAAAGGGAAATGATTCTTTTTTTTAGATTTTTAGATGTTAGCATATTCTGCAATTTTACATTTATTTCCTTGTAGGAGTTATATGGTTAACTATTCTTTGATTGATTTGATGGTTAGAATATTGGGCTCTAGTATATATTGTTCTTCTTAAAGGTAAATGGTCAAAAAATCATGTCCTAGTGAATGAATTGGGACAATTCCATTGCTTTTTGATACTTCTCTCAACTACTACTTTTGACATTCCTCTCAATTCTATATTTTCTCATTTCTGTATTTTTATGCACAGATTGAGAATTTAAACTGAGTTTACCATGTATAGTTTACCATAGTATTGTTTACCCTAATTTATTTCTCTGATGTTTCTCAGTAGTATTTTATATAATATTAATAATTAAAATAGTGAATCACCTTCAAAAGTTCAATGTGGACTTAACTCATTAATGTTTTTATTTCAGAATGTAGGTTTTGGATATATTCAGTTTAAACTTGGATGCATTTTTTTGAGTGGGTGAGTTTTGAGCTTGAGTTTTGCTTTCTATTTTTGTTTGAACTGTTTGAAGTGTTTTATATTTTATTGGGTATTGAAATATTTTATTACCCCTCTATGATACAGTTATATAGTTTAAATGACATAGATTTAGTACCTGTGTATTCAGCACTGCACAAATAGGTATGAAAAGGATCTCTTCATTCAAATGTGGTTTGAGTGAAATAGGTTATAATAACCTTTACTTATGTAAAATTTGTTTTATTTACGTAAATATTACATTAATATTGTTTACCCACTGGAATATTTCTAAATATTGAATTCCATTGTTTGGAACAGGATCTTTAGTTTTTGAAAGTTTATTCTTTTTCAGAGATTTCACCATTTAAAACATTTTTTTCAGGAATTTCACCTGTTTATTAAATATGCTTATTAGTTTTGTAGGCTATATTGGTTTCTTTGAATATTGAGAAATATTGAGTGGTTAAATTCTGGTAATTTGTAATTCTAAACTGTATTCATTGGTTTCCTAGAACTTCATCAATTAAAACAATCGCTTGATTTTTGAAGGTGAATTTGAGGATTATAAATATCCAGTTTTGCCCAGTTCGTTTCTTTGCCTTCATGAGTAGAAGTAATCTAAGATGTTTAAAGATATGAAAACGTGGTGTTTCTTTCCTGGTTTTACCACTAAGACTTTCCTGGAAGTTTACCTGCTTCTGATAATTGATATAAAATTTGATGTAATTGGTTATAGGGAATGTCTTATCCTCAAACCATATTTGATATAATGTTTTCCATTCAACAACAATCATTGTGACCTATCAAATATTTTTTAATGTGATTTTTATATTTCTATTGTTTCAAGCATAATTAGCCTTAAGTTGGGTGTAAAGGTAAAGGTGACATTTTTACTAATTTACATCTAGTTATGGATAGCTCAACAATATGTTGTAAAATTAATAATTATTGTAAGTAGTATTCATATGACATTAAAATACAGAGGTTATAATATATGCAAGCAAAATTTGACATGTGAATACTCTACTATGGATACTATACTATTACTTGCTGATTATGTTGCAAATATTCACTAGTTTGCTGGACTTAAATTATCTTGTAATGGAGATATTTAATTTGCTTCATTCAAATAAGGTCAGTGTCTCTTACAGCTTGTTTATATATGTTTGATTTTTAATCAATCTCCAGTATGCTGGTTTCCACCAGATGAGCTCTAAATTAATCTTAGAATAAGTAATTATCAAGTGCTTCAAATCTTTTGGAATAAAGCTATCTAATTTTTATTGGATGCATAATTTTTCCTTATCAGAATACTGTCATTGATGCTAATGATTTTTGTCTTGCATGCCTGAGTTTTGAATGGTGAAGTCGAGGATTTAAAAAATCCAGTTTGTTTCTTTGTTTTACTTGCATTGCTTTGCTTTGTTAATTTTTAACTTAACCTAGATTACCTCATGTTTAATAAAGTTATTGAGTAGAAGTAATTTATGCAGGTTCTAACAATGGACTTTGTACTTCATTAGTTATAGGAATGGATATAAAAATAAAAGGACAAATGCTTTTAGTCTGCTTCTGACCTACACTACTCTGGCCACTGGTAACTATTCTCAATAAATTCTGGTTTTTCCCCAACTAAATTTCTTTTATATGGAATATTTCATTCGTTTAATATTGCCCTAAGATTGCTTATTTGTCATTTTTTAAGGTGAAGATTTCATTACATATTCCTCAATCTCATTCCATTTTCTAATTTAAGGTCAGTAAGTAAAAGCAGGACAACTGAATGCAATGCATCACGATTCTTCAGCCTTTTAAATCTTGGGGATCGAGAGGATACCAGATGGATCGAAGCTGAAGTAAAGGTAGGTAAGATTTTGTTTATTGGACATTGTCTAATTGGGAATAGAAAAGCATTGCTTGAAAGAATGGTATAACTTATATCAGTAAATCTCTCTTTGATGGAAATATTGCCATTTCTTGCTTACGTATAAAAAATATTTTCAATGTTTTATTGATCCTTGGGACAGAGAGAATACGAGATGGAATTAAGCTGATATTAAGGTCAATAAAATTTTATTTATTGGACATTGTAAAGCTTGGAATAGAAAAGCATTGCTTGAATTAATGGTATAATTGATATCAGTAAATATTTCTTTGAGGGAAATATTGCAGTTTCTTGCTTACATATAAATTTATTTTCAATGTTCGTCATTAAAAAATTTATTGAAAGTGTAATGAAAATGAGAGAACATCAGGAGGATGCTGTACAGCTACCAGGAAATGTTTGGATTCTCTTGGTGTAAGTCAAGTTTTCTTTTTACCTTTGAAATTTATTATCAGATGTTAATGCATTTTTTCCTAATTATGTTGGTTTTCTTGGGATGTAACTTACTTAGTTTATATATTATCTACATTTGAACATATGCAGAACAGAGATGCATAATTTGACAGCTCTTACACAAAATCAATCTCAGTAATGGCAGTTTCTCCTAATGTTAATTACTTAAAAATGTAATTGCAAATAAGAGCAATATTATGAGCGATTTAAATTTTAAGAGCTCTTAGAACAATTCTGTGTTTTACTATTATTATCCTCAAAATTTGGGAGCTATAAATATTTAGAAAATTTAATTGTTTGATCAGTGTTAGTATTGATATTGCAAATAGTAAGAATTTAAATGAATTTTAAAAATTATTCTTGCTGTTTACTGGTTTTATAATAAGTAGACTGGCTCAGTTTGGTATCTGCAGTTAACTACATATGTTTTATATATAATTTCATTTCTTCTAGGTTAATGACATTTGAATTCTTTTCATCTGTGATATTTGCTTTATATTTAGTTTGTCTGAAACTTGATAAAATTTATATGTGTGTAAAAATGTCTTCATTCTTACATTTACCTTTTTCATTTATATTATGTCTCTTAATTCTATTTCTTTCATCTTTCTCATGATTTCATTTTCATTCTTTTAAAAAATTTGTAATCTTATCCTCATATTTATTTCTTTGAATTTATATTCTTAATTAATAATTTCATAAAATATTTCCATTCAATTTTATTCCGGACCTTCCTTCATTTTTCCATATTTTTATTGAATTCACTTTGTTATTTTATCTTCCTTTCATATAATTGTTTTTCTATCTTTCATTTTTCATTCATTATCATAAATTTCTTCTTTGATTTACTAGGATTGTAAGATACTGAATAATTCATAGTTATATTTTGTTTCCTTTGCTCATTTTGAACATATTCAACAATAATTTAAGCTGTAGTAATGAAGGCATATGTATACTAACCAAACATGTCTACTTAACCAAAAATGAGCTTGAAAGTTGTGTAGATATTAATAGGACTATCTTACCTCAGCAAAACAATATTGCTTAGCTGTTTACTAAAAATGTTTAAGGTTGTTCTATACTGTTCCACTTAATCTTGATGTTTATTAGAATTGAAATTATTACTGCTGCTTTCAACATTTATTTACTTAATCTCTTCTTTATGATTAACCTTCCACATTTCCTGTCATCCATTTCATTTACTGGCTTTCTTGGTGGGTGTTTCTTGTCTGTTATTGTTGTCTCTCAGGGACCAGAAATTGCATATATACATCACTGCAACAATCTATTGGAAACAGGCTGGTCATAGTATCTACTTTTTGTTGAGTTCCTTATAGATCAGTTATAGCTTTGTTCTCAGCTGGGAACAATCCAATAGTAGTTTCTTCATTTGTTTGGCTCTTGCTCCAGAGTAGCAAAGTGTAATGCGTAGCATGCACTTGGGAATGCTAGTTTGTCTGCTAGAAGGCATGGCATTACTCTGGAGGATTCTGGAAGAAACATTGTTGAATTGCTCATACATAATAGGATCAACTTGAAGGTTGGATGGTTTGCTTTGTTAGGGAATCTTGCATTATGTTGGTGTATTTAGCATCTGCTTCTGCACAGTTGTCTTTTGTTTTTTTGGAGTGGCTTGATGTTTTTAGGAGAAAATTGAGGATTAATCTCCATTAAAAGAGGCTTCTAGTTTTCTTCTACAGTGGATAGTTTGTTTCATCATAGGGTTTGGCTTGATAAGATGTGATTGTGTCCTCTCAATTCACTCTCTTGATAGTGTTTGTTTTTCCTCTGGTTTCTTCAATCTCAGCATTGTGTGTGATGCAAGTGTCTCTGGCAAATTCTAAATCATTCTGAAAGGGCAAAGCTATGTCCAACACTCACCAATGTGGCCAAGCAGTTTTCATTGATCTCACTGAGCCATATGTTGTAAAATAACCTTGCATTATCTCCTTCATAATCATCTTTATACCTTCACATTGAAGGATAAAGCTAGTTTCCAGAGAGTTGTAGTATACTTGTTGAATTAATCTTTGATAGCTTTAGATTTATTTAGAATAGATAATTAACAAATGTAGTGCATGCTTGACAAATTGGTTTAGCAAAAGTTTTAGTTATGTTTTCATTATTTTGCTCTTAACATTTTTTTATCAGTGGCTAAAATTTTTTTCTCCAGTTTTATATCATTCATTTTTATATTCTTCCATGCAAGTTTAATTTTCCATTTATTTATTCATACTTGCATTTATTTCTTTGATTTTATTTTCATTCATTTATCCTTTTATATTATTTAATTTTCTCTATTGTAGTTTTAATTATTTATTTTATTGGTTTTTTAGTTATTCTATACTGTTTGTTCTTTCAGTTCTTTGTTCATGATCTTTGATCTTCAGCTTTTTTATTTTCATTTAATCTCTTTTTACTGTTGTTTAATTTTTTAATCATAGTTTCATAATCATTTTTTCATACTTAATTTCATTTAAAATTCTCCATAGTTTTAACTGCACTTCTGAAAATTTCAGCCCTTAATTATAATCAATTTAATTGATTTTTTATACTGGATTTCATTATTTCATTTCTTTAATTATTTCAAGTTTTCTATTTTTACAACACTTTATCTTTTCATACATTCATTTTGCATTCTTTATTCATTCATCAATATCCATTGTTCATTTTTTCTTTATTTTTCACTCTTATTATTTAAATTGATTTATTTTATATTCTCTATTCTTTTTGTATATGATATTTTAAAAATTGTTTATATATTGAAGTTTTCCTTTCATTGCATAAATTTTAATCTATCTTTTAGACAAATAATTTTATATATTTTCCATATGGTTGTAGCACTTTTATTCATTTGATTTTAATGTAATTGTGTCTAACTTTTTTCTGTCATTAATTAATTTTCTTTTTCCACCTTATCAGTTTAGAATCTATTCCTCCTTTTAATCCTTTCATCATTATATCTTTTTAAATTCTGCCTTCTTTTTATAGATTTTATTTATTCCTTTAGTATTTTCTTTTATTCATTTCTGTATGGTTCATTTATATCTTTTTAATTTCTCTTCTATTCATTTTTTGGCAAAATCCTTTTTCTTCTCTGCTGAAGAATATTTGTTAATCTCAGAAATAGGTGTATTTTATTTTCATCTCTGTCGATTTAATTTAACCCTGTTTATTCCATCATATTCGCTTGTTAATATTTTCATCGTCATATTTTTCCATTTACCATTTATACTAATGTGTTCATCCTTTCATTATATTTTTGAAAATATTTTCATTTTCTCCTCCTTTTCAATTCTCTTAATTTTTTATTTCTGTATTTGCCATGTTTTGTATTTATCTTATGCTTCAATCTTGTTTTTTGTTACTTTGATATTTAAAATTTCTTTTAGCATATTTGCATTCTTTCTATTTTTCATTTGCATTGTTTTTTATATTCATTTTCATCATTTAATTAAATAATTTCTCCATCCTTTTATATTCTTTTATTTGTTCACATTCGGTTCTATTCCTTTTCATTCTTTACTTTGTTTTTCATTTTTCTTTATATATGGTACTTGTATCTACTCATATTCATCCTCTCATTTTTTTATTTTCTATTTTATTCAAATTTTCTTTTTGCTATTTCATTCCATATTTTAAAGTTAAGTTGTAAAATTTTATGTTGATCTTGTATTCATTAGCTTATTTGTTTTTATATTCATTACTTCCACAAATGTTTTACATTCTTTTCATTTCTATTTAGGATAATATATATTCATTAACTGCATATTCATCTTAATTATATTACTATTTATTCCAATGTCTACTTATTTTCCATTACAAGTACTTCTATTCATTGTAGTATTCTCTCATTATATTCATTCTTTCCTAATTATTTTCATTCAAAATTTTTTCACACTCGCTTTCATTATCTTTTAAGATTTTTTAATCAATTTAATTACATTTATGAAATTTTCACACCTTAGTTTTTATTTCTTTTTTGATACTTTTTCATTTATTTTTTCATTCCTGCATTACTCCTTTTATTTTTCTTGTAGCCTTCTATTCTTTGGTAAAAGCAAAAATTAAAAGTAATGTATTGTTTTTTGTATTTATGTATATTTTCCTTATTGATTTTCTTCTCTTTTCATTGCTTTTTAAATTTTTTTAGCATTTTCTTTCATTCACTTGTTTCTGTATAATTAATTCATTTTTAAAATTTCGTTCTTCCGTTTCATTTTTTTTGTTATTCTTTTGCTTCATCTAATCTTCCCTTTCATCTCTGGTTAAGTATTTGTTTATTTCATAAAGGATTTTCATTCATTTATTTTCATTTCTGTCAATTATTTCACATTTGTTTTTGTCATATGTTCATAGTCAGTTCCGTTCCTTCATTTTAATTTTTTTCCTTTTTATTTGTGGTATTCATTTGTACTCAAAATTATACTCTTATATTCCATTTAATGATAATTCATAGTTAACTAATTTTATTCATAGATGTGTTGCTATGAATGAGAACTTATTTTTATCATGCATTTGTTAGTTTAATAGTTTTCATTGCTTTCACAAAAATATCTTTTCTCCTTTTCATTATTGTTAAGTGTAACTCATTTTCATTCACTGCCTATTTCTTTAATTTCATTACTATTTGTTCAAGTATCTACTAACTTTCAATAACTCATTTTTTGTTTATTTTATAAGTTTCTTTTTTCTCTATTTCTATTCTTCAATTTTAGTTACTTCTAATTCTTTTAATACCATTGTCACCTAAATTAATTTTATCATCACATTCCATGATTTTTTCAGTGTTTAAATTTTCTAAACTAATTCTGATTTCTATTAATTAAATTTTTCTTTCCTTCTGTTTCAATACTGTTCAATTGTTCCACTCATTTCACAGTTTCATTCCATCGTTTTGAACCTTTACTTTTAGTAAGTTTTACTCTTTATAAAGTTATTCATCGGCAGTTGAAATTTCTCATAGTTTCAATTCTTTAATTTTCATTCTTTTCCCATTGTTTTCCAACATTTATTATAATTCTATATTTCTTTTCATGTGTTTATTTGTTTTCATCATTTCACTTTAGTTATTTTTTCATTCTGTTAGTTTCAGTGATTTAGTTCACATTTCCCATAATGTTGATGCAATATTAATTTATTTTCTGTTCTGCAATTTTAGTCTTACATTTTTTGTCCTATTAATTTTCAATCCTTTTTATATTTTCATCAATGCTTTACAATATTTCTCATTTCCATTTAACTTTTAAAAATATTCTATTTTCATACCACAGTTTAAATCTTCCACTTTTATTTTTTCATTATTATATCTCTCTTGTTCTTTTTCTCTTTTCATCACCCCTAAATAATCATTGCAACTTTTGTTTCTTTATTCTATTTTCAATATTTACTTATTCCATTATCACTCTTTAATTACATTATTCTTATTAGTTATCTGCGAGTTCATATTTATTTTCTTTTACAATGGTCTATATTCTATTTTTCCCTTATTTTCTTTATACTTTCTTCATTAAGTTCATTTTTTAAAAATGAAATATTGTATTCGTTCTTTTGTTTTTTCTTAGTGTGCTTTCTGAATGTTTATCATATACAATCTCCTTTTATTCATTAGTTCTTTTACTGTAAAAATTGTAACTGAGCTTTGTTTTTTCCCCTTCATTTTAATCTACCTACTGTCCTTATTTTTCTTATCATATTTTTTCCTTGCATTTTCATCTCTTTATTTTAGTTTTCACTTAACATTATGTATTATGTTTAGGCCTTTAGTTTATTATCCTTTTTTTCTTTCTACTGTATTTTCATTTGTTAAGGTTATTTAATTTTTGTTCACAAATATTTCTATTCATTGTTGCATTATCATGTATTTTATTTCCATTTTTTATTTTTTTGTTTTTCAATTAATATTTTATTAATAATTTTTCATCAACTCATTTTTAGTTTATTATCCTTTCATTTCTTTTTATACGATTTCAGTTTCTTCACTTTAAGAATTATTTTTCATCTTTTATTTTCACTCCTACAATTTATTTATCCTTCATTTTCATTCTTTTGTTTATTTTCTTGCATATGATCTTTTAATTCTGTTTTCCTTTCCATGATGAATTTCATTCCTCTTCCTAGATTTTTCCTGTCCATTTTTGGACTGCAATCAATTTTGAAAGAATTGTTTTGAACAAAATAGATTATTTATTATACGAAACCACAAGGAGGCCTTGTATTATTTATTTATCTTATCAGTTTGGTTTTTGCTCATAGCATGGTATATATAGATTTTTTCTTTTTGTATTCTTTATTTTCAAATTTCTGTTCTTTCACATACTCTTATTATAATTTTGTGTTAACTTGGCTCATTTATTTTGCTTTCTCCAAATTATTTTTATTGCATACATTCAATTTCATTTAGTTTATTTTTTAGTTGCTATATTTTTCTTTATTTTTGCCCTATAGTTTTTTTATTCTTTCATTTCTATTCATTGTTTTCAGTCATTCTATCTTCATTATTTTTATCATCTTTTGTTTTTTATAATTCAAACTTTCAAAAAATATGTGGAATTTGCATATTTTTAAATTTATTTTTCCTTATCATATAGTATCAATTAGCTACTTTCTGATCTTTTAATTTTGCAGTGTTACATTTCATTTTTTTCTTATATTTCTATACTTTGTTATTCATATTTCTCACTTTGTTAATATTATTGCTTTGTTAGTTTATTTATTTTTCAGTTTAATCTCTTATTCCTCTTTCTTCAATCTTCTAAATTCAATTTTCTTGTCAATTCCTTTTATTTTAAATATGCTAGTCATTTTTCGTTCACCATCTTTTCCTCTCTTGTGGCTTATAATTTTTCAATCCATTATCCAGTTGTAATTCTTCAACATTCATATTCTTATTAGTTTCTCTTTTTGTTTCCATTCCTTCACTTATAATTCCATTATCTTTCATTTATAACTTCATTATTTCCGCTGTAATATCCTTCAATTTTTGTCCATTCTACAATTTTCATATTTTCTAAGCTTTTTAATTCTTCCTTAAAATTATATTTTTGAGTCTTGCCTTTGAATGTGATTGGTAAAAAAAGAAACATATTCTGGCATTAATTTTTAGGAGTTGAATTACTTCATTATTTGTTTTTAATTCAGTTTATATTTTAAAATTTTGATTTTTCAGAAACATGCTTTTTCTTATTATTTTTCATTGGTTTTTGTATTTTCATTTGTATGTATTAGTATACGAGCATGTAGAGAGAAATTTTCTTGGATTCAATTTTAGGTTTATTTAATTCCATTTAGTATTTTCATTTTCATATTCTTTGTATTGTCAAGATTATTTTTTAAATGATCATGTTTATAAAATTTTTTAGTTCATTATCACTTTTATATTTCTTTCAACAAATTTCTATTCTCATTTGCTTCTACCTTGATTCTCTTTCTCATGTGAATGCAGCTTATTTTATTTTTACAATCTTTTTTAATTCTATTTTTTGTTTATATTTCTGTTTTCATTTTTTTAGTCACTAATAAATAATCTTCTCATGTTTATTTCTATAATTTTTCTTTCCTTACATATTTTAAAATAATTATTTTTGATATTCCCATCCCATTAAAATATTTTTTATTAAATTATATACATTAAATTATAATCTTAAAATAATTTGTTTGAATTGTATATTTTCATTACTTATACTTTGATTTTTTAATATCAAAATTTAGTAAACTTCTTTTTCTCGTTCTTTTATTCAGCTATTTCAAACTTAAAAATAATAATGTAAATGTAAATATAAAAATTTTATTTTAAATCAGTCTTTTCAGCTTTTGTTCAATGAATCATTTTTTATTTTTATTCTTTGAGTTACTTATAAAATCTCCATTCTACTACATATCTCTATCTCATCTTAGTCATATTTTTTTTAGGTTTTTATTCTTCTGCAAACTTTGATGGTTTTTATTCATATCTTTGTTTCTAAATCTTATAGATTTTATTCACATTTAATGATTTATATAATTATTATATTAATTTATTTAATTTCATTTCATTGTTTTCCATTACTCTATTTTAATAAAATTTTAATTTTGATTAATTTTAACTTTTTTAATTATAATCTTTTTGTTTGTATTTCTGTTTTCATTATTTTCTGTCACATACAGTTATTTCATTTTACGTTTATTTTTCTTGACTTTCATTTTCTAATACTCCTTTTTGTTATTCCCATTCCCTTGAAATATTTTTACTGAAATTATATAAATATTTTTTTAAATGTTTGAATTTAATTTTTTCATTAATTTTTTATATTTTATGATTTCTTCAATTTATCATACTATATTTTCTCATTCTTTCATTGTTATTTAAGACAAGAATAATTATATCATTTCTTTTCATTTTTTACTCTATTTTTATCTATAGATTTCACTTTTTTTAGCTTTGCTAAGGTAAATTTGTATATTTATATATATTTTTCTTCATATTAATTTTGATATTTTTATCTGATGTATATAATATTTTTGTTATTCATATCTCTTAATTTGTTCATCTTACTTTGTTAGCTTCATATATTTTTCAGTTTAATTTCTAATTTTATGCTTGATATCTTTGCAATGTCAATTTTTCTTCTCATTTCTGTTAACTGCTATTAATTTTTGTACATTACATATTTATCTTCTGCTCAACTTTTTTGAAGACTTTCCTTTTGTATTATTTTTGTAATTTTACTCTTATTTTACTTCTATTCTGTAAAATCTACTTTTGTTTATTTTCTTCGTTTTTAAAAATGAAAATTAAATATAAAAAAGTCAAATACTTCCTCTATTGTTATTTTGTTTTATTTTCAGTGTAAAAAATTTTCTAAATTTGTGTACTTTTTCATTTTTTTTATCATTCTAAAGTTACCATATTTTCTTACCACTCCTTTTCTTTAAAATAAAATTGATACAAAGAAAATATTTTCTAGTATTAGTTAAATTGTTTAGTATTTTTTTATGCAGTACTCATTTTTTCATTCTGTTCTTTTGATATCTTTACATTCCTCTATTTTTTACAATGCCTAACTTTTTGTATTCTTCTAATAAAATTAAATATATTTTTTGTCCACTTTTCTTGTTCTGTTTATTTTTTCAGGTCAATCATTTAGGAAAAGGATATTTTTCATTTTATTTTATTACTATCTATTTATTTTCCTGTTTTATTTTTCCCATTTTTCTATTATTTAATTTCATTTATTTCTGAATTAGTCTTAAATATTATATTTTTATTGATTTATTTGTATTAAGTTCATAGTTCAATTTTTAAGAAATTCATTTTCTAATTCTTTATTTATTTATATTTAAATCATTCTTTTATTATTATTTCTTATATGTTTTACTATCATCTTTAATAAAAGATCAATTAAAAAATGAATATTTGTTCTTTCATTGTTATTCTATTTTTATTGTCTTATTATAAAATAATTAATTTCCTATTTATATAGAATAAAAGTATTTGCTTTTGTCAACCCCCTCCCCAATTCCGTCAACTTTGTTTCCTTTTAATGAGAAAATAAAGAATGATAGGAATCAATTACAGAAAAGATTTAAATTCTAAGAAATAGTAAAGCAAAAAACTAAGTTAAATTTTAAAAAAGCATATGAAGGGAAAAACTAGATATGAAAAATTTAAAAAGCTGACAACCTTTTAAATTTCATTTAATCTCTTAAAAATTTTCATTTTTAGTAGTTTTATTTCAGTGAAATACATAAAAGATGTTTCACATATTAAAATACACAATACATGAAATTTTAAAAAATAAGTATGTATTTCAGAAATAGTTTGATTATAAAATATGAAAATTTATTAAAAAATAAAATTAAAATTTATGAAAAAAATTAAAAATAATATATGAAAACAAATCTACAAAAGAACACGACATTCTTATTTCCTTCGATGTAAAGTCTTTTTCCCAGCATCCCTTTAGACATCAATATCAATTTCTTGAAGATTGGTTATCAAAACAAAACCTATTCCCTGAAGTAATCAAAGAATATATCCTCTTAACAAAAACATGTATGAACCAAAATTTCTTTCAAATCGAAGGAAAATTCTACAAACAAACTAATGGAACCACAATAGGTTCTGCCTCTCTCCCTTCCTTTCTAACTTATTCATGACTTATTTTGAAAAATGGTGCAGAGAGAAATTCGACTATTTCCCTAAAATATGATTCAGATATGTCGATGTTGTTTTCGCTATATTGGACACCTCAAAATGCAACACCATTGATTTCTTAGAAAAACTTAATGAACAATTCGAATCTATCAAATTCACCACTGAAGAGGAAACAAATGGTACACTACCCTTCTTGGATTTAAAAATAACTAGATCACAAAATAAGCTCAAATTTAACATATATAGGAAACCCACTCGCACGGAAATGTACATACCATATGACTCAAATCACCATATTTCACACAAATTAGCCCCATTCCATTCCATGATCAACAGAATTTTAAAAATACCACTTTCACAAAAAGACTTCAAGAAAGAATTAAACCACATCAGAAATATTGCAAAACAAAACAGATACGACCAAAACATGGTTAACAACATTCTTAGGAAACATAAACTCAAAATAAAACAGAACACAACTCTTACTTCATCTCAGGACAAAAAACACAAATTCATAAAACTCCCCTATGCCCTGGGAACTAGCAACAAATTGAAAAACATTTTCTCCAAATTCAATTTTACTTCGGTATTTGTGAATAATAACGAACTATCCAACCTCCTTCAAGAAATCAATACAGAATAACTCAAAACTCAATGCTTATGAGAGCATTTTCATACATAAAAAGAAAGGGAAACTCATAAATGCCGACGATGGGACTATCCCAACTTATCTTATACTCATTATACTCTCTTTCGGACACCGCTACTTAAAAGGCCCTAATCCCAGAATTTCCGTTCCCCACCTCCTTCCCTCCGAAAAAACCCCATTGCTCTTTGCTACTCAACTTCCACACGTACGTCACAAAAACCCCCAGAAAAACCCCACCCCCATAAAACCTCTCCCACGACAAACGGTTACAAATACCTCGCACTCAACTCTTTCCTCTCATTCAGCATTGGACCCCCCATGAAGATGGAAGCATTGTTTCCGAAATGTACATCGGGATTCTGAATAACTGGTGACCGTTAAACGATTATCCATTTCCCGGGAATCGCCCTTAGACGGTAGCCGCTATCAGCGCTTGGAGAACCTTTGCCTCTTAATTAACTTATATGATGCAAAATTATTCAAACATACCACACGATAAAACCGTAACACAAACTCTCATATTCGGCAATGTTCATGTTTCTTTGGCTGTTGTTCTGCTTCCGCAAGATGCAATGTGTCTTGCTTATTAAACTATTGTGGTTGCGTATGATGTCGAAGTTTTCATTCATGGAGACTGTAATATTAATTGTGAATCATTTTATGACCGAGAATAGGTGGTTTCTGATTTTAAAACTTGTTTACACTCGTCACTAAGTAAAAAAACTTTATCTGTATATAGCAACCCGGGCATTTTTTCGTCCAGGACGCAACGCGATGATTAAGATATTTTTCATTTGTCAGACTATTTTTAGCAGGAACCTGGAAACTCTCTCTTTCAAATGGTCATTCACTTATACGTATTGGTCTAGTAATAAGGAAGAAAAGCCCCGATCACCAAAAAAGCATGTTTTAAAATAATATATAGGGGATTGAAAATAGCATAATTTTTTTGGATTCTAAAATGACTGAAATCAAATATTTAAAAATAAATTCAAATGAAACATTAAATATTAAAAACCAAACTCAATTGAAAAAATAGAAAAGAGCAATAATTAAAGGAATAGAAATGAAAGACTAGAATTAAATAACCAAAAAAATGAATATACCATTCATATGATGAAAAAGTAAACTAAATCAGTGAAAATAACAAAATGAATGAAAAAGACAAAAAATGTGAAAAAGAATATACTATGAAAAGAATCTTTGGAAAATAATGGAAATTCAAGAATTGAAAGTATGAGAAATTATGACTGCCAATGAAATACTTGGTAGTTCTAAATAAATATATTAATAAAAATATATTCTAAAATAAAAGAGGAAAGAAAGTTTAAAGAATGGGAAAAAGCATTATAAATACAAAAGCATATTTTTATTCTATGAACAGAAAAATACAGCATTAAAAGGGGAGATAAGGTTTAAGATAAGTGAATGAACCTGAAATTTTATGTAAAAGAAAGAAAATATGAACAGGGAAGAAAAAGGAAGATTTAATTCAAGAAAGGAATGAAAATTAAGGAGAAATAAACTGTAGGAGGGAATATAAAGATAAGAGAATGATAATGTAATTATATAAGCAAAAAAATCAAAATCATGCAAAAAAGAAGTGAAAGTATAAAAAATTAAGAAATTGAGATGAAAATCACAATCAATCACAAATTCAATTGAAGTGTTGAAATATTAACATGTAAACTAAAGTGAAAAAATGGATGTACCTATAAAAATGGACAATGGAAATAAAATAATGGATATGATGTAACAATGAATAGAAATGTGTAATCAAAACTGAATAGCCACTTGAAACATTAAGATAAATTGGTATAAATATATGCAGAGTAAGTAGAGAAATACAAAGATACGAAAATAAAACAAAGGAAACAGGATTGAAATGAAAATAGGAAGTTAATTGAAAAGGAAATATACTTGTTTTTGATTTCATTGATGGAATCGCACTTCCATTTTACATTCATCGATGGATCCATCAAACTTTATTTATTTATTTTTTAATGGATCTCCGATGCTTTCCAGTCATGTCCATCCCTTCCATCTTGTTTAATGCCTGATGAAGTTCTGATGACATGGACAGGTCATTCAAAAGTTTGTATCCATAACCTTATAGAAAGCAAGTAAATGGCAACTAAAAAACTATTTATAATGCAACAATCAACGACGCCGAGGATGCGATGATTTATGTTTCAACAGTGTTTAAAGAGTTATGGAGATGTAACTAGTTTATATATGCAACAGAAAAACCAACAGACTGTTCTTAAATCCATCAAAGTAATCAAACAAACATTGATGAAATCTATTGCTCATCGCAAAAAAGAATTAAAAAAGGTGGCCAATTCTTAGCAAAAATTTATAAAAAAATAAAATATGGGATTGAATTTGATAGAAGACATTTACATCTAAGAAAGAGAGGCAAACCACTGCACTGAAAACTCACTGCAATCATGTAGCCTAGGGATGAAATTATAATAGAAGATTAAAAGAAAATGGTCTAATTTAAAGGAATGAACAAATTAAAATTGAATACAAAATAAAAACAGTAATTGAAGTTTTTAATTAACTTCAATTATTAATAAATAAAATAAAACAAAATGCTTAAAAATTTATACAATAAAAGAACTAAAAAAATAAAATGAGATTAATAAGATAGCCATTAAGAAACACTCCACAATTAAGAAACACTTTATAAAATAATTAAAGGATAGAATATAATATTCTAAAATTGAAAACAAAATGAACAGTAATGAAAAAATTTAAAAGGATTTGAAATATAATAGGAAAGGTTATAGTTAAAAAAAATAAATCTGACTACTGAAAACAAATATAAGTAATGAAATTAATCAAATGACAATGAAATTAAGTAAAAATGGAATAATGAATGATGAATTCAGTATTTAAGAATGAAGAAATAAAATGATAAAAAATATCAATGGGAAAATAATTGAATGACTGAAATTAGAATAATTTTAATAAACTAAATATGAAAAGATATTGAAAACAAAAAAAGACATTGAAAAAATAAAACAGGAAGTAAAGGAATAAGAGTAAAAATGCAAAGGCAAAATTAATGAATAAAAAAAATAAAACTTCAATTTATACCATGAAAAATTAATGAATACAAACAAATGAATAGATGAACAATGATATAGAAAAAAAGAAATGGAAGATAATAAACAATGAAAACTGAGATGATTGGAAATTACAACTAATGGAAAATGTTGCAAAGATAAAAGAATTATAAGATGATATGGATTGACAGAATGAAACATCGAAGAAAATTAGTAACAAAAAAATAATTCAGACAAATCAAACACTGAAAAAAAATCATAAAATTGACAAAGGAAATGAAATTACATGACGGAAGATATCTTAAAGGTAATGAAAGAATTAAAAGTAACTAAAACTGAAGAATAGAAATGGAGGAAAAAGAAAGAAACCAACCAAAAAATAAAAAAATATAATGCTTTAATGAAAAATGAGTAATGCTTGAACAAACATGTATGTAATGTAATTAAAGATGAAATATATAGTGACTGAAAATGAATTACAATTAACAGAAATGTAAAGAAGAAAAGACATTTAAATGAATGAAATAAAATTAAATGGAATATAATGATGAACATGATAAGTTACATATATGAAGAACAATGGAAAATATATACAGAAGAATGAGTAATATATCATACACATACCATAAATAAAAAGTGAAAAATTAAGTATAGAATGAAAATGAGGAATAGAACAGAATATGAACTAAATAAATTAAAAAAGGAACAAGAATGACAGAAAGAATTGAAACTATACAAGTGAAAAATAAAAATACTCAAAATAAAGATGAGATGATGAAAAATAATATAAAATGAAAAAAATTAATTAGTAGATTTAAATATCACAAATAAAGAAAATGAAAAACAAATTAAACGATGAAGGAAAAGAACAGAATATGAACATAAATAAAATGAAAGGAAATTAAATAACATAAATGGAAACTAAATGAACACATTCTGCAATGAAATTAATTAAAATTTATGAGATTTCAAAAAACAATTGAAACTATAAAATGTGGTAATGAAGACAAGTATAAAAAAATTGAATAACAACAGGAACAAAAAATAAATAGCCAATGGAAAACTAATTGAGTATGAAAATATATAAATCATTAATAATAATGATTGAATTTACAAAAAAGAAAAGTGTTTAAAGAACATATCATGGAATGGAAAAAAAAATTAAAAACAATAAGATAAACTTATTCATATTTTTTAATTGTATATTTTAAGGAGATAATAATGTAAAAAGAATAAATGAATGAAAATTAAACAGAAGGAAAATAAAAATATCCAAGAATGAAATGATGAAAAATTTAAATGTAGATGAAATGAATAGAAGGATTTAAACAATGAAAATATTAAAATGGTCAAATAACAAGTTATTAATTGGTAAAGACAATGAAAAGAGCAAGGGAATAAAATCTATAAGGAAAATGTAAATGTGAAAAAAGCTTAAAATGACTTTGATCAAATCAATTTGTCAAGCATGCAATAGTTTATTTGATTACAATAAAGCTAAAGCTAGCATAATTAGAATGATTTAACTAGGTAAGTAAGCAAATAGATGATATCTTAAATATGTAAGAAAAGAAATTACGAAAAATATATAAAAGGAAGGAAGGAAGGAATAAAAAAATAAATGAAAAAGAATAAAATCAAAAGGATTGAAATATTTATAAATACAAGGTAATTGATGAAGAATAATTAATGAAAATGGAAAAAAGTGAAAAGAATTAGAATGAAAAAAATAGAAATGATATTAAAAGAATGAATATAATGATTAGATAGTAAAGCAACAGTAGAAATACTTGTTATTGAAAGTGAGCAGATACTTAAATAAATAGTAATGAAATAAAGATGAATATGCAGTGAATAAATGTGTATCATCTCAAGCATAAATGAAAAGAATAGAAGATAAAAAAGAATTAAATATGCTAACACATCCAAGAATAACACAACATGTCACATGTATGAAAAAAATGTATTTTAAAATATGAGAATGAAATCACAAACAGAAAATTAAATTAAATGGAAAATGTAAAACAAAAGAATAAATGAGGGAATATTAATAAAAAAAAGTGAAAAACAAGGTGAAGAATGAAAACTGCAGAATAGAACTGCATGTGAACAGAAAATGAAAAGAAATTACATAGATGGAAGAATTATTAATGAAATGACAACTGAAAAAAAAAATGAAAAATTAAAGAAATGACAACAAAATTAAAGAATGAAGTTAAATTTTCTAATGTAAAAGAGTACAAAAAAGTATTAGGATTGAAAAACTTAAGATAAATACAAGAAATGAAGAATGAAATAATTTCTACAGAAATAAAAATTAAGAGAATTGAAAAGCAGAACAAAATGAATACATTTTCAATTCACATTAAAAAAAACAGAAGGATTAATGCTTGTGTAAATGTACTTAGAATGTTTTGATCAAGGCATTTATAAATACCTTAGCAAATTTAGTGATAATTTTCAATGATACGATATGATTTAAAACAGATACATAGCTTGGCATTATTTGAAGTAGAAACAAATAAAATCATGTAAAATATTATCACACATCCGTCACAAACACTCAAATGCAGGAGATTACTTTACAAAAATTACTCTTTACTGGAAAGCTGTTTTTCTCTGCTCACTTGTCTCTTAGAAATGTGTGATTCCTTATGACGTTTCATTGTTTCTTGACTGGGATGAGGAGTGACATTATACCCAAGATGGATTTCTTTCTGCTCGGAAGTGTGAATCGCACAGAAGTTGGGAGACACATTACTTTATGATCGACTCAGATCCGAATCCATTGCCGCTAATCCGTGGAGACTCAGAAAAACCCCCCTCCTCTTCTTCAGATAGCAATCAAAGGGTGTTGCTAATGATCTTCCATATTTTGCATTTTCAATGAATGATGAAGAATTTTAATATCATCAATTATATTTACTATAGAGAAATATTTACATTTAGTTTTCTTGAATGAAATACTCCACAACTTTTACATATATCTTTAATTAGATGATTCTCGTATCATGAGCAGGTCCTTAAACATTTATAAATTGCAGTCTTGGTATTTCTTTTATTAGTTATTGATGCAAAGTGTATATACAAGAATTGTGATCATTCCTTAAAAATGTTACATATTTCAATGTATTTAATCTGTTGTTTTTTAATGAATATAGACAATAGATGATGTCAGCCGATAAAGTTATCTAGATCATTGAAACTGGAGTTTTGGATTTCATCCACCTTCAGCAGAGAAAGAGCTTTAATGATATAATAGTTTAGCTTATCCAAGCTACCTGAAATAAATTAAAATATTATCAGACTTAGTAATCATAACAATATTCTAAAATTTCTCTCTGTAAACTTATGCTTAACTGAATATGTATTAAATTGCTAAATTCTTTTCTTGATTTTGATTTATCCCCAAATATGTAAGAAAATGTTTTGGCAGATCTTCTCATTTCTCTTAAAAATAATGTATGGCATACATTTTTAAAACCTTATAGTCAAGATTTGAGAAGATTCCCAGAGAATTTTTAGAGCCTCCTAAAAAGCTGTAACTGATTTTAGCATAAAACAACACCTTCTTTACCTTTGACTAAGGAGTGATAACACCTTGTTGATTGATGGCCACAATTGCATACTCTGAAATCACCGCTTGTTTCTCATCAAAGAACATGGATCAAGATGTTTTCTGTTGAGCAGCTAGATTGATTACATCTATCATGGCCTCCTCTTGAATTAAATTATTGTAATTAGTAAATAAAGGTGTTAAACATGAAATTTGAACTTAAAGACATGGTGCCCATAAAGATGGCATTCTCTTTGGGAATCAACAAATGCAATGTATAGAATTGATGAGGTTATTTATTCAGAGTTTAGGAGACTTGATATTTTCTTGTAACAAAAAAATTCATTCACCCTCAAGAATAAATAAAATGAAATTAGTAGATGAAGGTAAGAACAAAGTAATTCAATAAATTTAAATATTCTTCTACATAATAAATGCAGTTGGAGATATTCAGAAAATGTAAAATTTTAATTCATGAGATGCAGTGCAGTTTAAATGTAAGAAATTTGTTGGAAACATCTGTACTATAAAATCAATAGCCACACTGATTGTATCCCTACAGATATTTATAGGCAATTAAAGTTTCCTGTTCATCACAACGTAGTCTGAAATAAAGAATATAGGAAAATTTAGCATCTCTTATAAAATTTTAGGCAGTGTAACTGCTTAACTGTGAAGTTTCAAAGAAAAGTTTTAGCTAGTTATTTTGTGGGAAGCCAAATGATTCCACTTGGAGGGAATTGATTACAATCATTATTTCCAAGATCTTCATCCAATAATCCTTATAATTTTCAATGTAATGTAGAAAGATTGTTAAAATTTTAACTTAGCAATCCTTATTGATAATCCATTGAGAAGAGTAAATTCGTCAAAACATATTCATTAGCGGCCTGAAACACTCTGTAGTAGTAGTATTGTAGAAAATGCTTCGACAGCTGAGGTTATTTCCCACGTGAGATCCCACCGGGAATCGAACCCGGTACCGCGTTCATTGAAGTCGAACTCGCTGCCCACACGGCTATCCGGGAGCCCCGCAAATGAAAATTCATTGATTAAAGAATTGGAGAAGTTTAAATAATGAATATTACTGATACATCGCATAAAAAACTCTTTTAAGAAAAGACGATATACAATATGCATTCGAATGATGAAACCGTATCCCAACACTCCCAGACATATTTATCCACGCTTGGCTGTAATGGAACAAGAGAAATCATATACCGCCCTTCTCCAATCTGAATTCGTAGCGTTGGTATGAGTGTTCAGGAAGTCAATTTTGGCGGAATTGGAGCGGTCGCTTTTCTGCAGTTGACTCATAGCAGTCGGAGCATTTGAACGGAGCGGACCTACATCTGCTGGTGTCTCTCAACGTTGGACTCCTTGGCAATTTAAGAACTTTTGAGAAGTCTATACATCTAGTTTTTCAATATTTATCGGAATTATATCTTACGGATTACTCTTCGCGATTGCAACGAACTTCCGATTCGATGATTTTATTTTACTGTTAGGGGGTACAATGCCTTATTTCCTTTCTAGTGTCCTGATAACTTCGTCTCTGAGCGGCAGGAAAAGTGTGCAGCAGTTTGTACTGTGCTATTCGCCCGCGCTACAGGATGATTCTCCACTATGTTGCAAGGCAATGTCAACGGACGTTGAAGTTTCCGAAGGCTGTCAGCGCTCTTTTTCTCGGAAGATGGGTACGTTGCTTCACAGTTTGCCCCTTGTAGTGTAAGAATATCCTGAACGTTAAACATAACTCAATAATTGAATAGTTTTCTAAGTTCCGTGTTTCATTTAGGGATCAACATCTGATATCTTCTCGATGAAATTATAGTATTGAACTCTCGTTGAAGCGATTGCCGTTTACTAGTAGATCTACTAGTAGATATGTATAAGATAAGCTGAAGTTCCTTGGCCAGACTAGTTGATTCTCACGGGGGTAAAAGATGTAGGTAGTAAATTCTAAAAACAATTTAAAGAAGTACATCAGGCATCTCTCACGTTCCCTTAATTCTATGAGAGAAATTATCAGACTGTGTGGAATTTCCCTCTGCTTCGAACTTGGCTCGAGGTCATCCGATTGTTTTTCTTTCAATTTTCCGATAGAATTAATTCCTGCAAAGTATTGAAATGAACTTAATATGCATTTTTTCTGCACTTTTTGCCTCATCTGCGGTCGGTTCTGAGATTAAATACATGCATTATGGAAAGCGAGACGTTGAATTTTAATAACGTGCAAGAATTTCTATTAATCCCTCTCGAGTTTGAAGCGAATATACACAGCCACACTCATTATTATGACATTGAATAGCCCATGGTCATCAAATGTCTACTCGTAACGTGTACCCGCTGCCACACGACGAAATGCGGCATACACAGGTGAATTAAAATATGTTCGTCGTAAGGAACGCATAGTATCTTCATCATATTGAAATAACTTTGGAAAATTCCATCAAAGTCAATTAGTTAACTTTCTCGAAATGGTCGTAAATCGATCCCTGCGAATCGACTCCATAAAATATTCCTAATCGCATACACTAAAAACTCTGAAGATTGCCCTCTATTTATACATACATATATATTTCATACCAATACTTTAAAGGGGCAATTTATCCATTTAATCTTATGGGAAATGCATGAGCTTGTCTTGAACAATCGAGTTTGTCGTCAAGGAGACTAGTCTCTTAAAGCCTCAGGATTTCATATCAGAAGTTATTACATCTGTATTTTCGTACACTATGTGAGGATTTGAAGATACTTTTACAATGGAAATTGCATTAGATTCCATCTGAATCAGTCCTCTCTATTGCTCTCCCATATTATGTTTTATTAGACTGAATCAGCAAAGAGGAGGCGATTTTAAAAAACAGTAGAAGATGTGGATCATTCTCTGAGAATGAAGATTAAGAAATAACGCTTACCGATTCATAGATTTTTAACATCAATAAACTAATATAAATATACAATCATGTATAAATACCTAGGTGTGTAACGACCTAGACCGAATTAATTGATATATTCAGTTATAGCCTAATAGTTCTCCTTATCAGTGAATGGCTACTTTGTTTCTTGAAGTAGAAAATGTATATGCAAATGGTTTAGATATTTAAAGTAATCGTGATTCATTCAGTAAATTTTAAGTGATTATGTTAACTTGAGAAGGTTTAGTTCGGTGTCAATCATAGCAATGACAGTTTAAAATATATTTCTTTCGTGTGTTTCCTATGTTATGATGATACATAATTCTATCATACAGAGAATTTGATTCAGGCAACAGTTTACCATCCCAATGAAAAGTAAGAATTGTAGGTTTATCATACTGGAAAGCTGATGTAATCGTTCTATAATGTTCTCTTCTTCTGTCTGATGCGATGAATATATGATTTATGAATAGGGAGTTCTTCGGAATTATAGCTAAGTGCCTCTACTGTCACCTGAAGGATGTATACAGTATCTCTTACACTCAGCTGGCATCTATCCAAAGCAGCCACTAATTTAGGAGTAATAAAATCGTTCGTACCACGTCTTGCAGCATTCTACATTGGTGTGCTCTCAGAAGTCTCTCCCAAAAGTTCACTAAGGTTGATTTCATCTGAACTTGGATGCGGGTTATCTGAATCTTCAAATGATGTAAATGGAGGTACAGCAGAAGATGTAGATGCTGCACACTGTTGTTTCTCTTTCCTTTTCTCTTCTTTTAATTTTCTTTGGCTTACCCTTTCTTCTTTATCCGCGAGTTTTCTGTCAACTCCCGCAAGGTAGCCTTTACGTCCTGGCTCTCTCTACCGAAGTAAAAACGTCTTCTTCCAACTTGATCATTTGTAGAGCATTCGCATGAGCAATATCGAATAGATCATCCAAATTATTTTGAAACTCTTCTTCAGGATGCTTAAAAATATTGTCACAGTTGTTTTCGTTTCTTTGTAATATTCTCCTCTCCGAATGCAAGTTATAAGTTTTTGTGAACGATGATGAATAGCTTTTGTCAGAATTCTTCCTTTCTCCCAAAAGATCATGCATTCACAAACCACAAGTGAAGCACTTTCACTGATAGTTTATTGACCTCCTGTATGTTATAAAATAAAACTTCAAGCACTTGTCTATTTGATGGTAATTTGCGTCCAGTTGTTTGGTGTTCAATATCTCCTATTAAAAACACACGTTCCCTGGCACATGATGTAACATCGTGTTGGATTAGCCGAAAACACGTACAACAGGATGGATAGCAAATTAAGAACTGACTGCGATGTAGTAGGTTTGTGTAGGCATGTCTTAGAGTCATTCGAACGAAATTGGAGGGTGAGAGTTGAAAAATTTCGGAGTAAGAATAAAATGGACACCCATATATATATATATATAATATGTACAAATTCTTACCTGAATTAACCAGTTAACTGAATCCTTACAATATGTATAAAATTCAACTTCTTCTAAAGGTTGAGTGAGGCTATTTCCTTAAAACTCAAGAATCGTTTGTTAAAAACTATAACTTTATTGAAAGTTGACGTGTTCACTTTTTCTTTCTCTCTTCTGCCCTCTAATATCCTGCCTTAATTTTTTTGTGTTGTGGTTAAAAATTTGTGCTTTTCAATGGTTTTCCTGAGAAATTCCTGATCTTCTTAATCGTCTATTGCATTGCTAACTGTATATGGTCTACCATGATTTCTGCTATTCACTTTTTTCTATTCTTGTGTAGATACCTTTGATTATCAGCCTCTGGATTCTATCCTTGTAAATATTCCTTTCATGAACCTATCAATGATCTTATCCATGTATTCTTTGAAGTCTCTGACTCTTATCTTGTTCCAAAAAAGAAGTTCCATTCCTCTCTTTCCTTGGTCTTTTCATCTCATTTGTGTTGTTTGGACAGCTACAAAGTTTTCCAAACCACGACCTTTTTTAATATGACAAGATAATTTTATCCGATAACTTTGCTCAATAATTACAAAGGTATGGTTTTCAAAATCAACGGTTTTACAAATGCAATAGTAGGGGGTCTATCTCTACAAAAGTTCATCATCCCTCTCATTTAACCTTTGAATGTGAAGGAAAGGATCATTTTTGTACAAACTTCATCGGAGAATTCATGATACGTATTAGTTAACCATGGCAACCTGGATATGTTGCACATGTTTAGAGAATTCTTACAAGTTATATAAGAACTTAATCCTGAATATAAGCATGATTACTGAGAAAAATTTAATTGGTTTCAGATCTGAAGAATCATAAGCTATTAAAATATATATTCGCTTTTTCAGTATCCTAGAATGGTCAAATGGGAAATAAGATCAGAAATTTAAGGTTTCAATTATAGGTTAATCCTCCATCTTTTTTTGAAACAGTTTAAAAATTCAGTTAGGCGCAGAGGTTTCAAGCTTATGGGACTTCAGATTTTTCAAATCAAAGAATCACATTTTCATTTCCAATTCTCATGATGATTTTCAAAGCATTTTACAGTAATGGTAATGAAAAATTTTCAATTAATTTCTATTTAATTTCTATTAAAACATTATTCATTCTGTATTGTTTTAATTTTGGAGATAAAAGGCACTGAAATATAGCACAATTTCTAAACTTAAAAGACTCAATACAAGAGCAAACAGTGAGTACCATAGGTATATAACACAAATATTACTTCTTAAATACATTGATGATTTAAATTTTTTTTCATTTATTGTCATAATTTTCCTTTATTGAGCAACTCTTATTAGTGATTGCTTCTTCATTTATTTGATAATTTTTTCATTTGATTGCTGATCAACAAATAAGGTTTTCCAAAACATTCAAAGAGCAAACTAATATTTCTCAAACATAGCTTAAAGCAAAAATGTATATTAACATAATATCTGTGATATGGATAATTTTTCATATGATAGTTTTCTTTTCATTGAATTTATCAAAGCAAGGATTAAGATTTCTGAAGTGTTTACACCGTATATTAATTAATATACTGTGGAAACTGTGGCTTTAAATTTGACTTAAATGGATTTTCATTTTTGTCTAAACATGTATTTGCATGCTTGTATTCTGTTTCTTCATGTTAGTTATGCATGACTCATAGGTGAGAAGATTAGTTGATACATGAGATTAGTTGATACATGTTAAAATAACATTTGTATTTTCTTAGAAAATATTATTATAGATTTAAATAGATTTAAGAGACTATATTTTAGTGTTGGTCTTGCGCAAAAATGAAAATCCGATTTATTTCTAGCCACCTTGCTAAGTAATGAGTGGATCAGTTGATTTGAGACAACATCCTTGAATACAAAATAAAACATTCATTTCCTTGCTTTGGTTTTAATTCAGTTGAGAACATATTGAAGCTTAACAGGTTTTGGCCTGAAGAAATTTTATTATTCAGATTCAAAATGAATATCCTCTAATTTCTTCCTAGTATTTACAGCAAAGCATTCTTGAAGGAAATTCTTATCTTTTTATCTTGATTATAATTTTTCTTAACATCAGTTACCTTGAAAAGTGTTATGAGCTTTCCGGATTTAATTAAATTGTTCTCAGAAAACTTCCTAGCCTCAATGAACTTTTCCATATTTGCTTTAGCTATCTAACATTTTACATCACTAGATAGGAATTATATGCAAATAAAATCATTTAGGGTATAATTATCTTTCTCTGGTTTTAATTTGGTTCTTTCTCTCCAAGTTTTTCAATGAATACAGAATGACTAATTTACCAATTTTAAAACTTTTGCTAAAAAAGTCTATCAAAATCTCTAACTTCCCAAAGAATTTTCCTTTTCTTCCCCTCTAATGACCTATATTTTCATGATTACAAACTTCATTGATTGTGACTTAGAAAGTTTAAATTATCCAAATGATAATCTTCCTGATTATAAAACAATTAATTCCATTAATTGTAGGTTTGCTAGTGCAATTAGCTGATAGCTTTACAAATGTTTGAATCAGATTGCCTCCTCTTCAAACTGACAATCTTCTTCTAAATATTGATTCGACATGTAGTAAAATTTTACCTTCCGTGTTATTTGAGATAACATTTGCAAAGTGGAACTGATTAAGAATCTTCCCCTAAATGGTGGTGAAGTTCCCTGTGAATTGATGCTGAAAATTGCTTAGTAAATGTGAAAGTTCGAGATTATGCCTCCCAATTCATACCTTCTATCATTCATTTCATCCATTACTTTCATATGCACCTAAACGTCCCCTGTATTGCTTAGGAAAAATGGATGTGCTTCAACAATTGCATCTACTGTAAAGGAGTCTGATTGTTTATAGCCTCAAAATTTCACAAAGTTTTTGTGTATTTTGCCTATATTCTCACTATTTGTTATGATGATTTTCCACAGCTAAGGTAAAATTTTTTGTTCAATTTCCCATGTTTTGGTGATGTTCTCGTTTTCGTACGACTTTTTCGACTAATTAAAATTTGCAAAAGAAATAAAGTCTGCAAATTATAAAATCGAAGTTTAAATGTATTCTTTATGGAAATATATCTGAGTGATGAGGGTACCAGCAGGGTTAGTGAAAAATAATGGAACAATAAGGGTGGGGAGCAAGAGTTTTACAAGCTTGCCACATTTGTAGGCGACCCTTATTTTTGGTTATCCTTAATCTTATGCAAACCCGCACATTGTATGATTTTTGTCCATGACTGTACGATACCAGCATGAAATTTAATGGAAAGACAAACTCAAATTAAAATGTAAAATTTGTTTATTTTGATCAACGGTACTTCAATATAATAAAGAGATTCCGCTAATATGTTTTTGGCTGTTTAATCGCTTATACAAAAAAATTTAACACGTCCTTTACGTCTTCTTTTTTCTTGAACGCAAAACTGCCACCCTATGTAACTGGCCAGCTCTGCTCCAACTTTTCTCATGCTGTTCTAAAGTTCTCTTCCCCGCCATACAGCTCAATCTGTTTCTTAGTAAAACGTTGGTTAGTATTACCGTACAGAGTGTAGGATGGTTGTATTTTTTTAAAATTCTATCTCATTTTTTTGTTCCTTGAAAGTCAGTCTTTCTTCTAAGTCATTCGGTTTGTGAAACAACAGCGTTTCCCATTCTGTATTTACCTTTTACTTCAGACTCTTAGCCGTACATCTTTGTGATGTAGTATTAAGAAGTATGTTATTGCGTATATAATATGAATACTGTATCGATTAAGAGAAATAATAAATTGATTCAAAATCATAGATAATCTTCATCCAAAAACAGGTTCATAAAACATGGCTTTGGCACACACCTACTGGACAGCGAACAGCAGATTTCCTTTTCAGCAAAAATTCTCCAACGGGAATCGTAAGGGAGGAAGCTCGAAGCCTTGGAAATCATAGAGATTTCTTTCTGCGAAAATCTTACCAATTAGTGCACCTTTCTAAATCCTTACCCTCCACTCAAAGCTGTTTTAGATTAATGAATAATTGTTAAAATCCATTAATGTGGAAATATACGAATTTCTTTCCTTTCAAATTAGCATGTCGTTCCACAAAAGTAGAAAATGATAGAACCGACGCCTTTAAGAAGCTCCATGAGAGGCTTTTGATTAACTTACATATATAAATAGAAATGATTATGCTTGTGCTTATCTCGTAATACATTTTCATTAAATAAAACCTCCTCTCGTGTTGTTTCATTTTAATTTTCCATAAGCAGAGTACATAATGTATATAACTCCATAATATAAAGCCTTTCTCACCCAATTCATTTCTTTTTGTTGCATCATTTGACGATGTTTGATGGCTATGTAAATTTTAATTGAGGGCCATAGAGCAATTTTAAATATTAAGAGTGGCTTCAAAAATATACATTCAGGGAAGTTACGTTGTTTCGAGCTCTTTTCATAAGGTCTTACATAGCAAGATAATTTCAATGCATTCCTTTCTGAATTTATCTCTGAGGCATAAGAGTTTCACAAAGACATCAACCTTGCCTGAAGGGCGACTTCGACCGCTGGGATGGGATTCCACAGCTGAAGGAAGGATTCGTTGGATAAGACATTGGATTCGTCGTTGCAATTTGACCTGAGGTCCAGCAGCAGGGAGTTCCTCTCCAGAGCGAGAAGGTGCCTGCCTATAACGACCCGGCACAATTCGGTCTCTTTCCCTTCAGGTCACCGCGAAGTGAAGTGTGATTTTGTGTGTTTCGTGTGTGAAATGTGTGCAGTTTTCAGTGCTTAGTGTGTGCAGTATTCGGTGTTTATCCGTGAACACTGCTCATCATGGAATACGTATTGGAAGGTATGTTAATATTCTTTCTTTACATCCGCATATTATAAGGTGATAGGCATCAGAGATCATTCTAGAAGCAGTGGTAGATTCTAAAGTCCCTTCAACCTTAGAGTGTGGTATCCCATAAACCTCTTTAAGCACTAACCGTTAGATAGCATCAAATACTTGCCCCGAGATCGTGAGCTCTTCTTACCACTTGGTGCAAGGATTGGAATTGAAAATTTTTAAAGGGGGAATGGGCTATTTATCATCATGCTACATTTTTCCTGTGAAACTACGCGATTAGAGTGAATAGTGTTTGTAATATCACCCGTAGAAAGCTTAAGGCATTGCTTTTAGCTGAAGATTATTTCCGATTACCTCACTGAAACTAGCCGATTAAAAGGGACTGAGGATTCACATAATTTACATGTCCTACTCTTAACACATCTGTAAGAGATGTTAGAATCGTAGATTAAAACAGTTTGAAATCTTCTAAAACTTTTTGTCATAATGAATATATGAATCGTGCATGAACTATGCCTCTGCTACATTTATGAAAAAATTAATAAGAAAATAAAAAACATCATTTCTCTTCAATGCATCATCTCGATTAAGGAGGACAGTACATACTAAATACAAAATAAATACTTGATTTTGAATGATCTAACTTTGAGTCACATTTACTAACTCCTACACAGGCACTCAGATATCATATGGCTTTAAAATAAACGAAGATTGTATACAAAGCAGAATCCTTAGTGACTTATATATTGTACATCTACATTATATCAAATTTATGATTATTCATTAAGTGACCCTCTTTTGAACAATGAGTAAATGCCTAATATGACATGACATAATCATAAATATTACACAAAAGAGATTCTCAGCATGATAACTTTCATATTATTGTCAGAGATTTTACTCATTTAATTCATGTAAAATTACACTAGTAATTATTTCCTTTGAAAACTGCCAAAGTATAACTTGATATCTCATTTCATGATAATCCATTTGTCTAGAATGTCTTCTATAATTGAGAGGGAACGTTGAATCAAAATATCACATAAGTCGTCATGCATCGTTTAATATTTGTAGTAAATGACATTTAAAAGATACTGGGACAAAATTAACCACTTGAAAGTATCACTTCAACTGCGCAACACTAAATTACACAACGATGTCATCCTGGTTGCAAAAAATTAATGAAACAGTAATATTTGAAGATAAGTAGTTCAGTATAAATGAACCAAATCAATCCCAGATTTATGGAGAGGAAGTCTTGAAATTTTCGGTGAAACAAGGAATGTGATGTTAATTTTTGCACGTTAGAGCGTGTGCCCTGGAAAAATCCCAAGGAAGAATAGGAAGGAACCGGGAATTCCCGGTCCCGGAAGGAAATTTGTGAGTTAAGGTCATACCATTCATATGTGATTCAAAAAGATGATTTTATTGTTTTAAAATAACTTTAGTTATTAGCACAAATAGTATAATTTAAGTCAGTAGTCAGCATATGAAACATGACTGGAGTGAGGTTGCATCATTAGGAGAACAGAATGCAGAAACAAGGAATTCCTGGTCCCGTCGTGCTTTTTCTTTTAAGTCTATTCTTTCTTGGGGTTTTTGGTGAATTGTGATAGTCTTCTTTCTATCTGAAAGGCCATCCTCGTAGATGGCAGTCCGCGGGCGCTGCGGGCTGATTGAAACGCTCATTCTCCTTCAGGCAATCGCCATCGTCGTTAGTCACCGTGAATCAGTGGCATGGGCTTCATTTTATCTGATCACGAATACAGATGTGTCAGTATTAATTGCCATGTAGGTTTTTTCTGTTTCCTTGATGTCATTTTGATTTAATTAATTGCGTGATCGACTTTCAAGGGTAAATTTTATAGTCGAGTTTGACTGTGGGTGTTGAGCTATTTGATCAATCAAGATTATTTCATATTTATGATATAATCTATAGCCTCGGCCGAGATGTGGTTTTATTTCATACGATGCTGGTTACGTTTAAAATTTTTCTCTGTGCATTAGCAGCAATAACTTAGTTTAAGTGTATCATTAAATTGATAAGTTCGGCAACGTCCTGGTGTTAACAGCGTAGATTTTAATGCAGTATCTCACTGTAAGTTCAACTTGCCCAGCTTCTTGTAGTATTACAATCGAAAACTATAAGTCGTAGTGATAACAAAGATTTCTTATACTGGTAACATTTGGATTTAGTCGTTAAAATTTTGTTATGTAGTATCTAAATTTCTTTACTATTTTAAATTACTTGCATTTTAGTCAAATGGTGCCTCACTGCACTGTTGCAGGATGATCATTGATATTTCGTACCTTATTTAAGGAATGCCTGAAAATTATGTCTGATAATTTCATATCAGAATTCTAACTTAGGTAATAACTAAGTTTGAGCAAGCATTTCTACGAACGTTGAGCAGTGTGCATGGTCATCATCTGCTCACGAATCACACATCCCTGCAGTTTGAAGGCATCTATTCAATCCAATATTTTAAGGTAGCTCTTTCTTTCAACATATATATTTATGGAGTCATGTTAAATTTAATTCTATCGATTACCTCATTGTGAGGAAAGAGGTTGATTTAATTTGTTTTTTTCCTCGGCTTTATTGTTATTTCCTCCGGTACATTAAACAGCTATGATATCTTTTGAGGAAGAATTATTACATTATTTTTAATAGCCTTTCATAGCATTTTGATCCTCGTTGAGCATAATTTTATGTTTCAAGATTTAACACACTGCCAAATTAGTGGCATGAATGTATGTTATTACTTATGCATGTACTATGTGTTTTATTTGCAGTCATTCTTCACTAACTAATCACGCAGATAAGAACGTTTTAGTTCTGTCAGTTTGGTTGAGATTTCTTATTTGTCGACATCGTGCTAAATGCCTTTTTTTGGGGAGATTTCAACGTTCGTTTGAAAGATCTTTCAAATATAGAGATGAATGCACCTTCCTTGGACGATGTTAACGTTTATTTAAAAGATCCTACATATATCGATATTAATGTCCCTCCATGTTAGAAGATTTCAACATTGCTTTGGGAGAATACCAAGCTAATTTTACCGAGCATTTTTTTCTGTCGATTCCAACACATTTGTTTGACTAATTAATGACATATGTATCGAATTTTTGGGGGATTATTAAATGATCGAGCAAAATACACCTTTCTTCAGGTGATTTCGTAGTAAGTTATGAAGATTCTTCTAATATCATGCTAAATACGTTTTTTTTGGGAGATTTCATTCTGAATTGCAAGATTTTCAAATATCAAACAAGATATGCCTCTTTTCGGCCGACTTAGTGGGAGTTGTAATCATTAATTAATCTAATTATTATTTAATTTGAAATTTTTCAAATTTGACCCAAGTCTGATATTCACTGCCTGACCTTTGTGTGTAATAAAGAATATAGGAAATTTAACATCTCTCAAGCTTTGTGACCAGAAATTGTTCAACTGAGAGTTAATATTTTATAAGAATGGCTTTAATTGTTGTCATAGTTGGATGATAAATTATTACACTTGGGAGAAATTTGTAATGAATGACAATCATAATTTCCATAGAAAATTCCAAAAATCATATTCCCACCCTTAGTAGTTCAAATGGAATGATGGTCAAGGGTGCTAATCTTTGGAGCAAATTGGTCGCTTCTCTTATACTAACTCATTTCAGTTTACTTCAGAGCTGTGTGGACCTGTATCTGCGGGGGTCCTACAACGTTGGATACCTAGGCAAGGTAAGAACTTTTGAAAAGTAATTAAGATCTATTTTTACAGTATATCTCTTTCTGTTATCTCACAGTCAACTATTGTTACTGTAAAAATTTATAATTTTATATTTCTCTTGGAGTTTACATCGCCTTATTTCCTTAATAGTTTCCTTGTACAAGTAATCTTCATCTGTAAACGAATGGAAAAGTTTGTGGTAGTGTCACTGCATTATTCGCTCACTGTTTTGGACAGTTCTCTACTTTGCTGGGTGGTGGTATTTTACATCAAGGGAAGGTTTAGTTACGAGAGCTTGTCTTGAGTTTTCTTTCTTGGAGTCTGGCTATGTACTTTACAGTTTTCTTTATATTGTAAGAATTTCCTGAATGTTAAGCATCACTGTACCATTTACTCTTGAATGGTTTCATAAGTTTTTTTTTTTCATTTAGTTATCATGAGCCGATATTATTTTTCGGGAAAGTTATGTGCGTTTGATACCATGCTTTCAAACATGTGTAAATGTCTAAATATACTTAAATGAGAGCAATCAATTCATTTTTCCTTGTGTGAGGTTGACTCACATTAATATTATCATGGATTCATCATATTTCTTGTAATAGTTTTTGGAAGAACAAAATCGGTTGTCTCATCAATGAGAACTTTACTGTGAATTTTTTAAATGACATAACAGTGAATATGGTGAATAGTGACAATATTTTTCTGAAAAACCCAGTAAGTCAGAATTAATTTGATATTTACAAATTTTTATTTCCCCGTTCATCATGGATAGTTTGTTATATATTAGATTATAATCACCGTTGTGTTTAATTTCAATCATCCATGGGAATGCTAGGGAAAAGACAGAGGGGAAGACAAAGACAAAAGTTATTAGACAAATTAAGGGGTAGGATAAGTTACCGGGAATTGAAGGAGAGAGAATTAAATAGGGAATGTGGGGGCGCATGAACCTACTGAAAGGTAGAACACTTTATATACTAGGTCAGTAACTCCCATAAGAAAAAAGAAATGAAAGCGGAAAAAATTTTGAATGTTGGTTTCCTGCACTTACTTACAGACAAATTGTGAAATTTAATTATTCATTGGAGGGCTAATAACCCAACAATTATCAATATTTTTCTACCAAAACTTTCCTTCCTTAGACTCTGGAAGACACGAAAATCCTTTCATAGATATACAAAATCCTCACTTTAATCGATAGCAGGCTTATTTTCTTTGGCACAAATAATGTGATATAAAAGTCCTATGGAATCGAGTTAAGTACCAAAAGAAAGTATATTCAATCAAGTCTATTAGGCTAAGTGGAAAATATGGTCGACTTTGGTGAAAGGTTCCTGGGTTTGATTCCCGTGAGGGCTCACATGCGCAATGACCTTGGCTGGCAGAGTATTTTTAAATCCCTGATATGAAATACATGGGGAAGGAGAGCTGACATTTTACTTTATAGAAATAATTAGTAAACATTGGAAATCGAAATTCAGCAATATATATTTGCTAATAACATACCCTCTTAACTGTATATAGTTTAAAATTAGACTGCAAATACAGTTTCAAATATTAAATTTTTTTCTTTCTCATAAACATGGAGAAGTTTATTTTTGAAATGGTTTCTAAGGTAATAAAATATTAGAGAACTGTATATTGTTTAAGCAACCAAATTAATACTATCTTACATTTATGGTTTGTGTGGAAACTATGCATCAACTTTACAAGGGATATATCAGTGGAAATTTTCTAATGAAAACGATTCTGTTCATCTCTTATTTACAGTATGTAAATCTGCACTGTTATTGTAGAGCGATTAATGTTACTTTTCACTATTCAGAAGGTTCAGATGTATGCAGTAACAGTTTTACTTTTCCCATAAAGATTTATCATGCAGTTTAAATGGTTTGGATGGAATACCTGAACACCCAAGTGAATACCTTAAGTGGAAACTTAATTTATCAAATGTCAACATGTTTTTATGACATCATATCATTATTATTTGTAATAATTCCCTAAAGAGAGCATGTATATTTTTCATCTTTTTGAAATTTCCTCGCGTGTTCACTTTTTCTTTCTCTCTTCTGCCCTTTAATATCCTGCCTTAATTTTTTTGTGTTGAGGTTAAAAATTTATGCTTTTTGATGGTGTCCCTGAAAAATTCCTGATCTTCTTAATCAGCTATTGCATTGTCTAACTGTATAAGGTCTGCCATGATGGTTCTGCTATTCACTTTTTCCCCTTCTTGTGTAGATACCTTTATTATTAACCTCTAGATTCTATCCTCGTAAATATTCCCTTCATGAACCTATCAATGATCTTATCCTTGTATTTTTGAAGTCTAATGTTGGAAAGAGTTCCAAAAGAGTTTCCGTTCCTCTGTTTCCTTGGTCTATTAATCTCATTTGTGTTGTTTGGACAGCTACAAAGTTTTCCAAACCACGACCTTTTTTAATATAACAAAATAATTTTATCCGTTAACTTTGCTCATATTTTATATGAAATTATTTTTATTTGTATTAATTTTGGAGATAAAAGGCACTGAAATACAGAACACTTTCTAAACTTCAAGACTTGATACAAAAGCAATTAGTACCATGGATATATAAATTAAATATAATTTTTAAATACATTTAAGATTTCCATTTTTTCATTTATTTTTATAATTTTCCTTTGTAGTGCAAATAATATAGGTGATTGCTTCCGTTATTTGGTAACTCTATCCTTAGATTTCTGATCAAGAAAATATGTTTCTCAAAACATTCTAAGAGCAAACTTATGATTCTCAAACATAGATGAAAGCAATATATATGTGTATTTACATAATATCTGTGATATAGATAATGTTTCATAGGAGAAATTTCATTTCATTGAATCAATCAAAGCAAGGATTTTGATTTCTGAAGTGTTTACACAGTATTTGGCTGTTGATTTTACTATAATGGATTCTCATTTTTGTAAGTATTTTCTTGGCAATTTTTTCTTGTTTTGTTTGCATGTATGTTGCGTGTATAGTTATAATGCATTGTGTGCTTGTATTCTGTTTTTTCATGTTAGCTATGCATGAGTCACTCATAGTATTGCAAATAGAATAGTGGATACATAGTAGAATAGTATTTGCATTTTCTTTATAATATTAATATAGATTTAAATAGTTTTACGAGACTGTATTTTGGTCTTGGTCTTTAGCAAAAATGAAAATCCTATTTATTTCTAGGGCACACCTTGCTAAGTAAAAAGTGGAATAATAATAATAATAATAATAAAAGACTTTATTTAGGGCGAGATTGAGACTATAGAGTCTCCTCTTACATCTAACCCTTCGTCATATGAGATTAAAAAGAGATAGCTTGAAAAAAAAACAGAGCAGAGAAGAAGATTAATTTGTGGATTTAAAAACCTAAGCTAAGGGCTTAGGAAAAAATTTCCACTGCAGGAAAACACCCTCAAGAAGGGGGGTGTGAAAAACCTGTGAAACCTACAGATCTGAAAGCTAAGATTAGGGAAAAACACATAAAAACAGCTTATAAAACACAAGAAGACATACCAAAAGTATAAAATAACAAAGTAGAACAAAAAGTAACATATATGCATTCAGTGTCGTTATGGTAATAGTTAATATGATAATAGGAAGAAAAAATTGGAAAATTATATAAAATTAATACTAAAAATTTAAAGAATTACATAAAATAATAATAAAAAAAACATTAAAAATTAATTCTCTAAGGTTAAGTACAATTAAAAACCATTCGATTATTAAGACAGCGGATTAGGTAGGGAAGGAAAATATTTTTGAGGGTGAAAGGGGAGGTAACAGAGGGCCAAGGGATTTCGTGATCTCAGTGTGGTAAGGGATTGTGTGTCCAGTGCAATTAGGATCTGTTTTGTGCGGCCAAGAGATGATTGTGGCATTTACTCTTAAAGCTACTGATGGAGGATGAGTTTTTTATTCCTTGTGGGAGTGAGTTCCAAAGGTTACTAGCTGTCACTGTAAACGATTTGTGGAAAATTTCTGTTTTATGTTGGGGAATCAAGAGTTTCTTGCAACCTCTTGTATTGCAGTCATGAACGGTATCTAGAGATATGAAGAAGGAGTGAATATATTTAGGAGAACTTGTGGTAAGTATTCTATGTGTACTTGACAAAATGTGTAGATTCCGACGCGAATCTAGTTTTAGCCAAGAAAGCTTGGAGTAGTATTCGGACACGTGATCGTACTTTCTTAAGTTAAAAATAAATCTCACAACAGAGTTTTGCAGGCGTTGTAATTTAACGGCTAGTTCCCCTGGCAGATCCTGATAGACAATATCACAGTAGTCAAAGTGAGGCATGATCAGAGAGGTTACAATTTGTAATTTCACGGACGGGGAGAGGAAATTTCCTAGACGTCGAAGAGAATAAAGCGATGAATTAACTGTTTTACAGATTTGTATAACATGATCGGACCACGTGAGGGTTTCGTTCATTAGGAGACCGAGGTTTTTTACTGAATTTTTTAGTTTAATTGTGGCGCCATTTAGTTCAAGGAGCGGTAGGCTAACTCTATTTACAGAACTTAGTAATTTTGGATATCCGATTAAGATTGCCTGTGATTTGGCGGCATTAATGTTTATAAAATTGTCTTTGCTCCAGTTATTTATGAGTTGGAGATCGAAATTAATTTTATGCATTGATTTGGGCAGTTCTGCAGGACTTGAGTCCAAGTAAATCTGAAGATCGTCTGCGTACAGGTGATATCTACAGTATTTAATTACTTTTACGCAGTCATTAATATAAATTGAAAAGAGTAGGGGACCTAAGATTGATCCTTGTGGAAGTCCTCGATCAATTTCAATCCATTTAGACCCGGATTCATTGGAGACTACTTTCTGTTGACGGTTGTGAAGGTAGGAAGAGAGCCAAGAGACTATAGTGTCAGAGAGTCCCATCGTCTTGAGTTTAATCGTCATGAAGTCTATATCGATCGAGTCGAATGCTTTGGTAAAATCGAGTAGTACTAACGCAGTTAACTTTTTGCAATCCATGGACTTGCGGATATCATCTGTTATCTTTGCCAGAGCGGTTGAGGTAGAGTGAAGTTTGCGAAAACCTGACTGTAATGGGTCAAGAAGAGAGTTTTGTTCCATGAATTCGCTGACCTGGCCGTGGACTAGCTTCTCGAGCGCTTTCGATAAGACAGGAAGGAAACTAATCGGTCGATATTCTCTACTTATCGAGTCATTAGATTGGGCTTTTTTTGGAATTGGACGAATTAAAGCCTGTTTCCACTGAGAAGGAAATTTACCTTGAATTAGTGAACTGTTGTATATGTTGGTTATAGACGGCAATAAGATATGCATCAACTTGTTGATTACAAGGACGGAGATTCCATCGGCTCCTATAGCTTTAGATTTAATGCTTTTCAATGCTCTCAGCACGTCAAGTTGGAATAGTTGATTTGAGACAATATCCTTGAATGCAAAATTAAACATACATTTCCTTGCTTTGGTTTTAATTCAATTGAGAAAATATCAAAACATAAAGCCATAATACTTGGTTTTGGCCTGATAGGATTAGAAATTTTACTATTCAGATTTAAAATGAATATCCTCTCATTTCCTTCTTGTATGTACAGCAGAACATTCTTGAAGAAAATTCTTTTCTTTTTATCTTGATTAAAATTTTCTTAACATCAGTTAGCTTGAAAAGTGTTATGAGGTTTCTGCATTTAATTTAATTAAATAGTTCTCAGAAGACTTCCTAGCTTCAATGAACTTTTCCATTTTTGCTTTAGCTATCTAACAGTTTACATCACTAGATAGGACTTATATGCAATTAAAGCATTGAGGGTATAATTTCTTTTCTCTGGTTTTAATTTTGTTCTTTTCCTCTAAGTTTGCAGATTTTCAATGAATACAGAAGGACTAATTTACCAATTTTAAAACTTTTGTTAATTAATTCTTTCAAATTCTCTCAATGTTTTATCTTTTGAGTCTTGCTTTGATTTTTTTAAAATAATTATTTCTTATTTAATTTTGAAAAAGGAATGATACATACAAGAGATGGAAACATACTTGACATAGGTTTCTTATGGAAGTACATTCGTGGACAAGAAATTTGTACAATGCGTGAGTTATCATAACATTATGGATAACCAAAGATAAGCTTCGCAAACTTATGTGGCAACTCTTTCTCCCCACCCTGACCTATGCCTATCCATTTAGCTCTTGTGTCCTTTAGTCTCTTGCCATTCAGTATTATGGTTCAGGCAGTGTTGAAAAAATGATAGGAAGGCTGGATAGATATTGAAAGGAAATGGTCATGTATTCCCAAATAACAATAATAATTTTATGAAAATCCTCAGATATTCTCGTATTTTAGTTCCTTTTGCTTTTCTCATGAACCTCTTTCATTTTTGCTCAGAAATACTTTCAATGTTCAATTTCTGCAAAATAGCATTCCATCAGATGAGACTAACCACCAAGGACTCCTATTAGAGGCTGTCTTAGAATCTTCTGAAGATATATGCTAATAATGTATACCTGAAGATTCTCAGTGGGGAATTTTAATCTAATCAGTTTCCTCACAATTTGAAACCAAAATCTGTTTGGCAATTGGAGTATGAAACTTAATAGAATTGTTTTATTTTAGCGTTAAGTTTGTCTGTTAATTCTATTTAGCTAAATTTTTTGACAAATAGAACCTGCAAAGGATTTAAATGAGCGTTGTATGCATTTTTGGGATCACTTTATCTCGTCTGGGATTGAGCCAGATATCAAATGTATACATTAAAAAGGAGGAGTTGTCAAATAAAGTTAAGTTTTGCAACAAATGCTTTTTGCATTTTAAGTAGTCCTAGACAGCAAGATTCAATATTACAATATAGAATATATAACTGCCTCTTAATTTCCCATTGGGAAGCAAAATTTGATCGATAGTAAAACAGAGATTTACTTAATTCTCATGTAAAAAAAGATAGCCAGTTTAAGAAATGAGACGTTTAATTATGTTCTTGTTTACTTGAAATGATACATGATATTAGTGAATTTGTGAAGTAGAACCGTGATCATGCACCCCATCACACGTTGAAAGGCGGCACGCATGATACGTACGTAAATTCATTCTTTCTCAATGTAATGCATACTGGGTAGATTTAGAATTTGAGATAATGTTTGTAAAGTTGATCTGATTAAGAAATTTGCCCTAAATAGTGGTACATTGTTCCCAGCAAATCAACACAGTACATTGTTCGAAACTGCCAATGCTTAAATTTTAGACAATTGCCACCCATTGATATATCCTATCATTCATTTTGACCATTAAGTTCATATGCACCTAAAATCTTGCTCTGAATCAATAACGATATTCCATGACTGAAGTAAAATTTTCTGTTCTGCATCCGATTTAGAAAATGTTGCTAAATATCATCCAATTATAAATATCATCCATAATTGTTGGAACATCCTTTAAAAAATGTCTCAAATTTCCTTCACCATATGAAGATATATCACTTATTTTCTTTAACTTATTATTTATTGCTAAACATGCCTCAATTAACTTGGCGATGACGAAACCAGGTGGTGTGTTAATATTAGTAGCAAATAACGGAGTTACAGGAATTGCATGGGAATGCAGTGTTTCCCATGTACATCTACATCTACATGAATACCCTGCAAGCCGCCTTTCGGCATGTGGCAGGGGGTGTAAACACCAATCGATTGAGCTACTTTTTTAGCGTATTACTATCGCGTATTGTTCGCAGAAAGAATGAGTTCTTAAATCGACTTGTTCTAGCATCTATTTCTCTTATTTTAATCTCATTGTTGGATCGGCTGAAGTAATAGGGGGGTCGCATAATATCGACTACGTCATTGGAAAACGTGCTTTCTCTAAATTTGTTAAGAAGTCGCAACCTAGCTTCTAACTGCCTTTCTTTCAATCATGCCCAAATTGTATCTGAGAGCATCTTCGTGACGCTTACCTTTTTCTCGTAGCATTTTTTAACAAAATGTATCGCTTTGCGTTGAATTCTCTCAAGTTTGCGGGTACCCGTTTCCTTCACTGGGTCCCATATACTTGCCGCGTATTCGAGATGGGGCCTGACCAAGGAGAAATAACATCGTTCTAACTTTCTCATCACATCTATGGACAATACGCTTTATGAAGCCGAGCTTTTTACTAGCTTTACCACAGATTATATGAATGTGAGTGCTCCAATTTAAATTATTGGTAAGAGTTACCCCAAGATACTGAACTGATTCTGCTACATTTATGAATAATCCATTTATTAAGTATGGGTAATTATGATGCAATTCTTTCTTTTCAAGGAAATTAACTATGGAGCATTTACTTACATTGAGATCTAGTTCCCATTTTTCACACCACTTTTGAATTGTTATTGAATCATTAGATAAAGAAATACGATCGTCATCATTAGATATTTCTCTATATATGACCGAGTCATCTGCGAATATCCTAACATTGCTATCTATCTCTTCACTCAAGTCATTAATATATATTAGGAATAGAAAGGGACCAATTATGCTTCCCTGAGGTAACTTTGACTCTGTTCAAAATAACGCCATCAATTACTACTTGTTGTTCCCATTTGTAAAGAAAGTCCTTAACCCAGTCAATTACTTTTTAATAATTCCCATTAATTTTAATTTGTAAATTAACTTTTAGTGGGAGACGCGGTCTAAAGCCGCCTTAAAATCTAGGAAAGCTGATCTGGTTAAGAAATTTGCCCTGAATAGTCATACATTGTTACCAGCAAATTGACACAGTAAATTGTTCAAAACTGCCAATGCTTAAATTTTAGACTATTGCCTTCCATTGATATATCCTATCATTCATTTTCACCATATTATTCATATGCACCTAAGATCTCACTTTGAATCAAAAAATTTTCTGTTCAGTTTCGCATCTTTTGGGGATTTTCTTGATTTAGTATGCCTGTTCCCTCTAATTAAATTTTGAAAAAGAAATAAAGCTTACAACTTATAAACTCAAAGTTTACATGTATTCTTTATGGAAATCTGAGCAATCAGGGTTCAAATCTAGTATAGTTAGCAAAAAGACAATGCGAATATAAAGTAACGATATGGAATTTTAAAAAATAATGGGAAGCATTGCTATTGGTTGATCGGAAGGTGGGTTCTGGAAGACCAAAACTTACGACAGAAGAAGAGGAGGAGCGGCTTGTGGATTATGTGCAGCACTATCCATTTTCAACAACAGAGGAAGAGAGGTAAGTCTGTTTCACTTATTATATCCCATGCAATTGGATTTCCTTTTTCGTTTTTATGATAAATTCAATGTTATTATAATGAATAGGAGAGCCATAGGACTAAAAATTAGCAGCTAAACTGTATGTCTGAGGCTGAATTTCTCTGGGTTACAAGCCAAGCGTACAGCAGTGAAGGAGATCCTATACATGCCCATCAACACCCTCGCTTGAAGTTCGCATTGAAATACTTGAACGAATCTGACGAATTTTGGAAAAATGTTATTTTCAGTGATGATAAAACATTTTCGTCTTGTTCTAATGGTCCTGTTCTTGTTTATAGTCCACAAAACAGCAGATTCAACCTGAAATACTTAAAGCGATTGGGCAGGAGCGTGAGATTTTCAGTCCATGTATTGGAATGGATATCCGCTGAATGTTCGGGAGTTCTCTTGAAGTCTATTTATTTCTTTTTACAAATTGCATCATGAACGGCATGATTACTGCGATCACTATTCTTATTGCATACGATAATTTTCTCAAGGTCCGGGTGTTCTTTGGAAGATTGATGGCAATCTTAATGGAAAACAGCATGTCCACATATTAAATAGCACTGTGCTGCCATTGGATGAAGTCTTCTTTCATGAGGAATTCATGTTTCAATAGGTAAGTAGTTTTATTTCATTCACTCCCGCTATTCTTGGTTAGATTATCTTCCTATGTATATTTGCATTTCTCTGGGTAATATGGATTTATTTGAATATTGCTAATAAATTATAGGATAATTCCCCTATCCATACATGCAGGGGAGCTAATAAGTGGTTCAAAGAAAATTCCATAAAGAAATTTAGCTGGCCAGTAGGAAGCCTGGACCTTAATCCCATTGAAAATATATGGGTTATTATAGCAAAAAATCTCCTAAAGCAAGACCGCCCTCAAAACAGAAGCTAATTACTGGAAAGTATTGAGGACGCATTTGAGAACATAGGGCCATCAGAGCGTCTTCGCATGGTAATTAGGAAAGATGGAGGAAGGATCAATTACCGAGGTATTTGTTTTCTTACCAGGATTTTAAATATAAATATAGCTAATATATAGCTTAATGTATTATGAAATAGATGTACAAGACATTATTTAAGGCATGTTATGATTTTACATTATTTTTATTTATTTCATTACAGATCATTAATCCCTGTGACACTGAATGACCAACTGCTGTGTTTTGTGGTTTTTTTCACCCCTATTCTTTTGTAGGTGTTATCCACAATGGGTTTTTTTTTAAAGCCTTCAGCTTCAAAGATTTTTTCCCACAAATCAAATCATTAGATTTCTTTTGTTAGTTCATTAATAAAGGATAATGTGATAACTATGTTATTCTTATTACATGCAATAAACCTTTTAATCATTCTATGATAATATGTTAGTAAAAATTGTAGCTCCTTGATAGCCGACGGTTGGGCAGTGCATTCCACTATGGCAAAATCAGTCCTTGGTTTGATACCGGGAGGGAGCTCGGGTAAGAAATTACCTCATCTATAGATGCACGATTAACATTAGTACTACTACTACTTTAAAGTCGAGTAATGCTGTGCAATGAAATACTTTTTTGCACTACCGAACAGACGGATTCATTCTATATCCTTATCATATGGTCATATAAGTTATACCATGAAAAGCTCGATGTTGAAAGGAAAAATATGAGTACCTACGTGAAAATTATATTAGTCCTAATTTATGGTAAGGGTGATTGAGTGGGGGTGGGGTAAAAGAGTGAAGGGTAGATGTCTAGGTGGGAGATTTTCTTGGAGCTGCATCAGGCATGATTCGCCTTAAATTATATGATTTTATCAAAGAAAATGCCTCTTATCTTTGTCAATTTAAGTAGTGCCAGTCTTTGCTGGAATTTTTTTACTGTGATTTCTTTAGTATTCTGTATGCATTATTTAATGGATAAAAATCATATTAGCTTGAATTAAGAATGTCATGAATATGATGATTCCAATTCTATTGAAAGATCAACATAACATCTTTGTCACTCAATCTACAATTCATTGTATCTCACGTGCATTTGCAACCATCTCTTCTTCAATGTTTTATCATTTTGCTTGTATGGTTAGAGATGATAGTTGAGCTATCTTATCTTTTGAGGAATTTTATTTCTTACAAATTCAGTCCCTAACTCTTTGTCTTAGATAGGTATTCCAGGATGAGTCTCATGATAAAATTCCATATTGTCTATATATTTCTCATTATCATTTGAATTGATTTCCTGCTTTTTACGAGAATATCACAGATTCAGTTAAGAAGGGCTTCCTCTAGTGTTTAACTTTAAATACCTTTAACAGTAAAGTCTTCAGAAGTTCTATGCTGAATTCTGGTCTGAATTTGCAAATGTAAAAATTCCAGGGTCCAATGCTGGACTAATGGGTTATTTACTTATGTATTATTCACAGCATATGCTACACAGCTTTTCCCATCACTATGTTTTATGCATTATTTACAGCAAATGCTGTGCAGCTTTTCCCAACACTGTATCATCATCATCAGCCATTCTCAAATTGATGTCAGATGTAGGCCTCCCCAAGCACTTTGCAATTCTGTCTTATCTTAGCTTCTCTTTGCCATGTCACCCTTAAGTACTTAATGATGTATCTGTACCATCATTCCTTTGGACTTCTTCTTGGTCTTCACATCTCTTGGTGTCCAGTTCAGAACCTCCTTTGTCCAACGGTTGTTGTTTCTTCTTGCCACATGGCCTGCCCACATCCATTTCAGTGATCTTATTTATCTATGATGTCTGTCACTCCTGTTTTCATCCTCACCCAGATGTTGCGTTTCCTGTCTCTCCTTGTGATCCCAAGCATACATCTTTCCATACTTCTTTGTGTTGTCTGAAGTCACTGGGTTATTGCTGCATTTAAAACCCATTTTTCACTTCCATATGTCAACACTGGTAGAATGCATTGGTTGAAGACCTTCCTCTTCAAGACCTTTGGCATTTGTGACTTCAGAATATGTGAATTTCTTCCAAAGGCACTTCAGCCTAGTTTAGTTCTTCTGTTTACTTTGTTAATCCTATTTTTCTCTCCTATGGCTACTAGTCGTCCTAGGTATTTGTATTCTCAGCAGACCTCCAGAGGCATAGCTTCAAATTTCTTTCTAGATCTTCTAGAAGCTAGATCTTTTCCATTGGTTGCGAAGAGTACTATATCATCTGCAAAGCACAGGTGGCTGATGTGCTCCCCATTAATCCGGAGACCTTTCTGCTCCCAGTCCAAGGTTTTAAAAACTTCCTCCAGAACAGCTGTGAAAAGAATTGGGGAAAGGCAATCTCCTTGTCTAACTCCCTTCAGTAACTTCTTGTAGCATTACTGAGGCTGTGACATTTTTATAAATGCTGCATAGGAGACGGATGTACTCTCTATCTACTCCTTGTTTTTCCAAAGCTTCTAGTGTAGAGGAGGTACTTACCGAGTCGAAGGCCTGAGCATAGTCCACAAACCATAGTACCACGCAACTTTCCCGACAAACCATGACCAATCATCGTGAAATTCCTGTCTTATCAAGACAGGAATAGAATATGGTTGCGTAAAAAGTCCCTGAAGGGTACAGGTATCCTTATTACTGAATCCCTCATGAGATCGAGGCAAGCAGTGCTGAATGCTGCAAAGGACTTGGTGGGCCCACGAAATGTGTGGACACAGGATGGCAAATTTGTCTTCCTGCGTCCCGACGGGATAAAGGCACATGCCACGACCCTAAAAGATGTTGATGATATAAGGGCTAAGCTCACCCTGAGCAATGCACTCAGGAGCAGACGCTGAAACTAAGATACAACGGACGACGAGTGCAAAGAAATTGGACTTGTGAGAAATCCGGAATTTCAAGCAATATAAATATTGCTTGAAATATTTTCTTTCTTCCCCAAATTCTCCAAAAAAGGGCAGGGTGAGACAATCATTCAAGTACGATCTTATCTGCAAGGTAAGAACTTTTGGAAAAGTCATTTAGATCTATTTTTACAATATCTCTTATCTTAAGGTTAACTCTTAGTTATTATTGTTAATGTCAACATTTATAATTTTATATTAGTCTTGGAGTTTACACTGTCTTATTTCTTTTATAGTGTCATTGTACAAGTAATCTTCATCTGTAAACGAAAGTTAAAGTATGTGGCAGTGTCACTGGGTCATTCCCTCACTATTTGGACAGTTCTCTACTATGCTGAAAGATGATATTTTTAATCGAGGGAAAGTTTAGTTACAAAAGGCTGTCAGAGGTGTCTTTCTTGGAGACTGGGTATGTAAAGTCATGGACACAAACATGTACAATGTGTGCGTTTGCCTAAGATTAAGGATAACCAAAAATAAGGATCACCTACAAATGTGGCAACCTTGTAAACTGTTGCTCCCCACCCCTACTCTTCACCTCTCCTTTAGTCCACGTGCCCTTCTGGGTATTGTCAATCAGTCTTACGGTTCAGGTAGTGTTGTAAAAACGATAGGAAGGATGGATTGATAATGACAGGGATTTTGTCTTGTATTCCTGAAATTCAGTTCCTTTTGCTTTTCTCCTTAATCTCTTTAATTTTTTCTCTGGAATACTTTTGATGGCTGATTTTTCATGATGGTATGCCATCAGATGAGGCTCTGGGTAACTGCCAAGGACACCTATTAGAGTCTGTCTTAGAATCTTTCGAAGGTATTCGTTGATGCTGGCTGTGTACCCACTCATGCTCAGCGGGGAAAAATTACCACTAAAAGGTGGCATGCATGATGCAAACGTGAATTTACTTTTTGTCATTGTAAAGCATGCTTAATATGAATTTGAGATAATGTATACTAAGTTGATCTGATTTAGAAGTTTGCCCTAAATAGTCTTACATTGTTCCCAGCAAATTGACACAGTAAATTGTTTGAAACTACCAATGCTTAAATTTTAGACTTGCCTCCCATTGATATATCCTATCAATCATTCTGACCATTACGTTATTATGCACCTAAAATCTTGCTTTAAAGTAAAATTTTGTTCAGTTTTGCACCTGATTTAGAAAAATGTTGCTAAACATCATCCATTGTTGGAACATTTTAAAAATTGTCTTAAATTCCCTTCACCGTGTGAATATATATATCAGACATTTTCTTATTATTTATTGCTAGACATTCCTCAATTAACTTCGCCATGATGAAACCAGGTAGTGGGAATGTTAGTAGTAAGCAGGGGAGTTGCAGAAATTGCATGGGAATTGACATTTAAAATGAAAATTCAAATTTTATCAAATTTCTTAATTTGAAATTGAAATCTATGCTTGACAATTATAACATGAAACTTTCATCATTGATAGTTCAATTATGTATTAGATAATAATCACTGTTGTGTGTAATTTTATTCATCCGATGTCAGTAGTTCTCTTAAAAAATACATGGAATGGATTTAGTTGTATTTGGCTCAAGTTCATTCAATGATTCTTTTTAAACTTAATTTTCTAACATATAAAACCTGCGGAGAATTCAAATGAACGTTATATGCATTCTTGGGAGCACTGCTTCATCTAGAGTTAAAGAATGATCAAATATGTACACTAAAAAATGGGAGTTGTCAACTTTCAATAAAATTATAGTTTTTAACAAACGATTCATGAGTTTTAAGGTGAATCAATCCTGAATTAGTTCCAAGAAAATCTCCCACGTGGCAGCACCAAAATAAGCCAAATTTATTTCCCTTCTTATTCATGAATGGTTTGTTCAATTTTTAATCAAGAAGTGTATTTCAACTGTAAATAACTTAAGAAATTGAGCATACCCAAGAAGAAATATATTCTTTTGGAATTTCCATTTATATTAAAAAAATTTTTTCTTATCAAAGCTTTTTTCAATGGTAGTCAAAGTGTAGAGCAATTTTTTAAAAATAGATTGCAATATTTGTATTTATAAATTAATATATTGTTTTTTCAGGAGAGTTTTTTAAAGAAGTACTAGAAAACTATTCTACTTTGCAACACTGTCTCTGGAAGTGCATTTGATGGGAGCATGCGCTAAACCCCTCTCCTATGAATTGGCTTCTCCCAAGAGGATATGCAAAAACAAATCAGAGGTCGGGTTTCTGAGAGCATATGCTTATCACGTTTTCGACCACTTAACTTAGTCCGAAGAATTTTTGGAGATGAGCTGGAGATAATCTACCAAAGGCTGCAAAATTGTCAGCCTGTCAGCAAAGAGAAAGCGACATAGAGTTATAATTATGACACTAAAAAAAGCAAGGTAACATATTTATTTATTAATGTAAATAAGAAGTTTAGAGTGGTCATATAATATTCAGTTCTGAACTTTTGTCATGTGATAATGACAGTTTTAATTATTTAGACATTTAGGCGCTGCAAAAAGAAATTTACATCAAAATTTGCATTCATTCTTTCAAGACCATTTTCCATAGTTTTTTATATTTTTCATCCATGTTAACAGATGAAGTTCTTAGTTTGCCACCACAAATTATTTATAAAACCACAAAGTCAGTGAAAAGGTTTAATTGCAGTATGAAACGTCAGCTGCGAGTTATTCGGTGTGTCGCATTTTGTAAAACAACATTTGAAATTTCAAGAAATTAAACATTTTAAATTGAACAGAATTTTTCTGCTATTGGTAACGACCTGCACATTTGATAGAATGATATTTTATGGATCTTACGTCTTTTTTGACAGATGTGAGGAAGAACCTCGAGAACCTTGTCATTACTCTCGGCAAGTTGTTCGGCAAAGGTTGAATTAGTTTCATCTACTTCATTGTGTTCGACCAATGGGTTTATTATTTAGTTATTATACGAGTATCTCTATTTCTTCAGAATAGAAAAGAAAGATTTTCATTTAAATATATTCAATACCTCTCTAAGTATAGTTCAAATCATCTTCTTAGAAAAACTTATTTCATTATGTATAATCGTTCTTTTTGATGTTTTCAGTGGTGCCACTCCTAGCACAGAAATTCAAAAGATCAAATCGAATTCATAATCAGTGAGAAAAAAGAACTGTTCCTTTATGTTTACTAAAATGGAGAGAGAACAGGTAAACTTTAAATAGTATGAATACAGAAGTTAAAATATTGCACCATGTGCATGTACACTTATCTCTTATCATGTGCATTGCAGCATGAAGATATTTGCACATTCCAGAAGATTCTCAGATTACACGGTTAAAATATATATATTATTATATAAGTTATTATTTCAGGAATTATTATATAAGGTAATATTTCAGGAAACAATGCAGAAACAATTCTGGAGAATCTCAAGAGCCTTCTACAGTCAATGCTAGTAGCAGTTTGGCCGTAGAATCATCAACATAATTTTGAGATTTATTGGTTTTTCACTAAAAGAGCTTGGTCATTATGAAACAGTAATATAATATGGTATCTTTGAGATCCTCCAACGATGTTAACAATCCAAGACTAGAATACGTTGAACCATCTGATGAAAACCTTATGTTAATCGGGTAAGAAAACTTATTTACATTATATATAGTTAATATATTTATGGAACGTACATTTCTCTTAAGTGAAATAGCACAATTTTCATTGCAGGCAAGATGAAAATCTTATTGTTAAATCCGATGGTAGGCATACGGAAGATGATTTAGAACTTATTTCTGGCCGATTCATTGTCTATGGGAAGCATTTAGTGTGGGCATTGAGGGCACTTGACTTCCATATACTGCCAGAAGAGTAGTAATGGGTACATGAAACTGGTTTCCTCTAGCAATAAGTCCCTCATATGGAATATGAAATTTGAATGCCTTTATTGCCATCAAGTGGAAATTGTCACTAGTGAACTGCTGCCGGATGTTCATCGAAATGGGAACGAAAATGCTTCTTCTGTAGATTATCTCTAGCAGAACAAGCAGTTTGGGGCTTTGTATCAATAGGATCTGGGATAAGACGTATGCAAGAAGTATTTCTGTCCATGAATGTTACACCCTCGAGCGAAAAATCATTTTGGAAAGTCAAGCAATGCTTAGGAAATGTAAGTTTTTCTTAACCTTTGTGACACTAAGATTTCAATCTGTAAGGTTTTCAGATGGAGATCCTTTGAAGTCATTATTTTGCTTTACTACGGTTTAAGTAGTGAGTGTGTTCCAATTGATGCTCACAAAAATGTTTTCTTCCCAGGTCTGGAAAGACATGCTATTAGATTCCATGGAGCAAGCTGGAGTTGAAGAGAAGAAGCTGGCGATTGAAAGGGGTGACAACTGGTAAGCCTTCATAACTGGGATTGTTGATGGTGGTTGGTCGCATTGGAGGCATGGTCACCATTACACAGCTAAGTCGGGTGTAGCTTGTGTAGTAGGCCAAAGGACCAAGAAATTATTACATATATACGTCAGTAATAAATATTGATCCATGTGTGTGTGGCAAGAAAAGCAGGGCATCACCACAGGTTATGATAACTGTTTTAAAAATTGGAATGGCTCATCTCCATCCATGGAGACGGACACGATAGTTCATGCTTTAAATTCACGTAAGGAAATACATGGAAGTGAATATAGAAGAATGATTGTTGATGGTGATTCAAGTCTCCATCTCAAAATTAGAGAGATTGTTCCATATTGAAGATTCGTAGAAAAATTAGAATGCACTAATCATGTAATAAAAATTACACTAAAAGACTTAATAAACAACAATCTAGTGGTGGGAGTGAAAAAAATCCTTACTAGTTTTACAATCAAGCACCTGAAAAACATAGCTCATAGGGCCATTCTGCATTACAGCAAAGAAAAAGACTTGGATATTTTTAAAGCGGATTTTTAAAATAGCCCTTTCCACATCCTAGGTTGCTATTTAAATTGCAAGTCCTATTTCTGCAAAGAAGTTGGCAAAGGCAGCACTCTTGATGGATTAAAGCAAATATGGCAATTAAATCCTAGAGGCCATGAAACCTGTAATTTTAAAGGAAGATTAGCTTTGGGATCATAACATCCAATTTGTTGGTTTGATTTTCAAAAGAAGGAAGAAGTGATTGTGGGCTCCTGTTGTCAAATCAATTCTGTCAATTCAATTGTCAAACAAAACTAAAACAGAGGCAATGACTTATGGCAAAATAAATGAATCTACGGTTGTAAAAAGTTTTGAGATGATGAAAATCATCAAGTCCAACAATGTAATCTATTTGTGTACATAGTGCATGATTTTCTTGCAGCATCTCCAGTTGGTTTGGTAGGAGATGATGCTATTATAATAGTGTCCCAAATCTGCAGTGTCTCTCACTAAAGCAGAAGCAATCGGTGAGTTGAAACAGTTTTGCTTGGGAATAAATAAAAACACCAACACTGTAGAGCTAAAGAAGAACCATAAATACTTCTATCAGGTATGTCAAGCTTGCATATCCTTTGTATGCGTTATATAATTCTTCTGCATTACCCTTTATGTTATAAAATATCTAAGTGTTGTATAATTGGCATTACCAGGAGCAACGGCAAGTACATCTTACAAGCAGGAAAAAATGCTACTTCGTTGTTTGGACCAGAAAAGAAATACATGTCTGGGAAATAGAGCGGGATGATCAATTCTGGTCCAAAAAGATGGAGAAGAAATTGCTACTTTTTTACAAAAACGCTCTCCCCAAAATATTAGATCCGTGGAGATGTTAAAGTATGCCCATTAGAGAGCCAAATAATGAAGTTTAGTTTTATATTGTTATCTTTACCATGATGTATGAATATATGTATTTTGATGATTATTCTATAAGATAATGAGAGACATTTGTGCATTCAAACTTCCAATGAAGAGTTTTAATTTCTGCAATATAAAAAACATTCCTCTCTTAATACTCAGCACAATTTAGGGTGCCTGAGGGAAACATCCAAGCACAATTTAGGGTGCCTGAGGGAAACATCCAAGCACAATTTACCAAGGCTTCCGAGGGAAGACTCCGACAGCAAAGGACCGTTATCAGTTAACATGAGATTGTGCAGGTATCGCATGGCATTTAACTCTGCTTACTCTCGCTTCCAGAAAGTCCATATTTTTAGGCGGGGGTCTGCGGAATTGCTGTTTTACAACTTTCTTTAATGTATGCTAATGCAAGAATTATCCAATTTTAGAATTATAACATGTTTTCAAAAATTAGCTCCTCAAACTGACTACATCGAAAAATTTTATTGTCTTTATAAGAATCTTTCTTGTCAAAAAACGATTAAAAAAGGAAGTAAATTTTGGTTTCCCATCTGTGAATATTTTATTATAATTTAGTTTATTGAACTGTTTACTAAATGACAATTGGGTTAACTGTTATCAAATGAAAACTAAAACAAATTTGACACTAGTGGTGCAACCATCTCTCGAAATTACATCTTACCTTTTTCTGGTATGATTTGCCTCAAGCTAATGGACAGCCTCACACAATATTACAGTATGGAATAACTGATGGTCTTTCCATTTCCCATTGGGAAGCAAGATTTTACATATACTATCCTAACTATGGCTTACTTGATTCTCACGAGAACAAAAGATGGCCAATAAAAAGGAGACTTTGAATTACATTGTTATTTTATAGAAATGCTACAATAATATGCAAATTAGCCAATTAGAAAAGTAGAGCCGTGATTCATGCACAACCTGCCACATGCTAAAAGGTGACATGCATGATATACACAGGAATTTACTTTTTATCAACATAAAGCATGATTAGTAGCTTAATGAAGTTGAGATAATGTTCACAAAGTCGATCTTATAAAGAAATTTGCCCTAAATAGTCATACGTTGTTCGCAGCAAATTGACACAGTAAATTGTTCGTGACTGCCAATGCTTACATTTTAGACTATTGCCTCCCATTGATATACCCTATCATTCATTCTGACTATAACGTTCATATGCACTGAAAATCTTGCTTTGAATCGATAACTATGTTCCAAAGAAAAATTTTCTGTTCAGTTAACATCTTTTGGGGATTTTCTCGATATCATATGCCAGTTCCCTCTAATTAAATTTTAAAAAAGAAATATAGCGTACAACTTATAACATTGAAGTTTACATGTATTCTTTATGGAAATCTATCTGAGTGACCAGGGTTTGAATCTAGCAAAGTTAGCAAAAAGACAATGAGACAATAATGTAACAACATATAAAACAATAATGGGAAGCATTGCTATTGGTTGATCGGAAGGTGGGTTCTGGAAGACCAAAACTTACGACAGAAGAAGAAGAGCAGCGGCTTATGGATTATGTGCAGCGATATCCATTTTCAACAGCAGAGGAAGCGAGGTAAGTCTATTTCACTTATTATATCCCATGCAATTGGATTTCCTTTTTCGTTTTTATGATAAATTCAATGTTATTATAATGAATAGGAGAGCCATAGGACTAAAAATTAGCAGCTAAACTGTATGTCTGAGGCTGAATTTCTCTGGGTTACAAGCCAAGCGTACAGCAGTGAAGGAGATCCTATGCATGCCCATCAACACACTCGCTTGAAGTTCGCTATGAAATACTTGAACGAATCTGATGAATATTGGAAAAATGTTATTTTCAGTGATGATAAGACATCTTCCTCTTGCTCTAAAGGTCCTGTTCTTGTTTATAGTCCACGAAACAGCAGATTCAACCTGAAATACTTGAAGCGATGGGGCAGGAGCGTGAGATTTTCAGTCGATGTATGGGATGGGATATCCGCTGAAGGTTCTGGAGTTCTCCTGAAGTCTATTTATTTCTTTTTACAAATTGCATCATGAACGGCATGATTACTGCGATCACTATTCTTATTGCATACGATATGTTTCTCAAGGTCCAGGTGTTCTTTGGAAGATCCATGGTAATCTTAATGGACAACAGCATGTCCAGATATTAAATAGCACTGTGCTGCCATTGGATGAAGTCTTCTTTCATGAGGAATTCATGTTTCAATAGGTAAGTAGTTTTATTTCATTCACTCCCGCTATTCTTGGTTAGATTATCTTCCTATGTATATTTGCATTTCTCTGGGTAATATGGATTTATTTGAATATTGCTAATAAATTATAGGATAATTCCCCTATCCATACATGCAGGGGAGCTAATAAGTGGTTCAAAGTAAATTCCATAAAGAAATTTAGCTGGCCAGCAAGAAGCCCGGACCTTAATCCCATTGAAAATATATAGGGTATTATAGCGAAAAATCTCCTAAAGCAAGACCGCCCTCAAAACATAAGCTAATTACTGGAATGTATTGAGGACACATTTGAGAACATAGGGCCATCAGAGCGTCTTCGCATTGTAATTAGGAAAGATAGAGGATGGATCAATTACCGAGGTATTTGTTGTACTTACCAGGATTTTAAATAAAAATATACCTAATATATAGATTAATTATTATTATGTATTATGAAATAGATTTACAAGACATTATGTAAGGCAAATTATGATTTTACATTATTTTTATTTATTTCCTTACAGATCATTAATCCCTGTGACACTGAATGACCAACTGCAAACACTCATCAGTGTTGTGAGGTAGATTTTGACAAGCATGTCAAACATACTTATACTTTGAATTCAATCCTGAAATAACATTCTTTTAATGCTAATTTTACTATTATCTATGACTTATCCTTAGATTTGAAACAATTCTACTTTAATGTGGCCTTCAGAGGAGAATAGCAGGGCCCAAGAAACTGGCCATAGAAAAACTATAATTAATTTTTCGCCTGATTGTTGTTGTATTCATCGAGTTAGGTATTTAATTTTTGATCTGTGTGAGTAAATCGAATGTTGTATTCTATACATTAGGGTTTGGTTGCTATAGAATCTTATGTGTTAGATTTAACTCAATATTTAGTTTATTATGCATTTCCAGTGTGTTTTGTGGTTTTTTTTCACCCCTATTCTTTTGTAGGTGTTATCCACAAAGTGGGTTTTTTTTTAAAGCCTTCAGCTTCAAAGATTTTTTTCCCACAAATCAAATCATTAGATTTCTTTTGTTAGTTCATTAATAACGGATAATGGTATAACTATGTTATTCTTATTACATGCAATAAACCTTTTAATCATTCTATGATAATATGTAAGTAAAAATTGTAGCTCCCTGATAGCCGACAGTTGGGCAGTGCATTCGACTATGGCAAAATCAGTCCTTGGTTCAATACCGGGAGGGAGCTCGCGTAAGAAATTACCTCATCTATAGATGCACGATTAACATTAGTACTACTACTTTAAAGTCAAGTAATGCTGTGCAATGAAATCTTTTTTTGCACTACCGAACAGACGGATTCATTCTATATCCTTATCATATGGTCATATAAGTAATACCATGAAAAGCTCGATGTTGAAAGGAAAAATATGAGTACCTACGTGATAATTATGTTAGTCCTATATTATGGTAAGGGTGATTGAGTGAGGGTGGGGTAAAAGAGTGAAGGGTAGATGTCTAGGTGGGAGATTTTCTTAGAGCTGCATCAGGCATGATTCGCCTTAAATTATATGATTTTATCAAAGAAAATGTCTGTTATCTTTGTCAATTTAAGTAGTGCCAGTCTTTGTTGGAGGTTTTTACTGTGATTTCCATTGTATTCTGTATGCATTCTTTAATTGATAAAAATGATATTAGCTTGAATTAAGAATGTCATGAATATGATGATTCCAATTCTATTGAAAGATCAACATAATATCTTTGTCACTCAATCTGCAATTCATTGTATCTCAGGTGTATTTGCAACCTTCTCTTCTTCAATGTTTTATCATGTTGCTTGGTATGTCTAGAGATTATAGTTGAGCTATCTTATCTTTTGAGGAATTTTATTTCTTACAAATTCAGTCCCTAACTCTTTGTCTTAGATAGGTATTCCAGGATGAGTCTCATGATAAAATTCCATATTGTCTACATATTTCTTGTTATCATTTTAGTTGATTCCTGCTTTTTACAAGAAAATCAGAGGTTCAGATAAAAAGTGTTTCCTCTATTGTTTAATTTTAAATACCATTAAGAATAAAGTCTTCAGAAGTTTTATGCTGAATTCTGGTCTGAATTTGCAAATGTATAAATTCCAGGGTCCAATGCTGGACTAATGGGTTATTTACTTATGCATTATTCACAGCAAATGCTACACAGCTTTTCCTATCACTATGTTTTATGCATTATTTACAGCAAATGCTGTGCAGCTTTTCCCAACACTGTATCATCATCATCAGCCATTCTCAAATTGATGTCAGATGTAGGCCTCCCCAAGCGCTTTGCAATTCTATCCTTTCTTAGCTTCCCTTCGCCATGTCACGCTTAAGTACTTAATGATGTATCTGTACCATCAGTCCTTTGGACTTCTTCTTGGTCTTCACATCTCTTGGTGTCCAGTTCAGAACCTCCTTTGTCCAACGGTTGTTGTTTCTTCTTGCCACATGGCCTGCCCACATCCATTTCAGTGATCTTAATTTATCTATGATGTCTGTCACTCCTGTCTTCATCCTCACCCAGGTGTTGTGTTTCCTGTCTCTACTTGTGATCCCAAGCATATATCTTTCCATACTTCTTTGCGTTGTCTAAAGTCACTGGGTTATTGCTGCATTTAAAACCCATTTTTCACTTCCATATGTCAACACTGGTAGAATGCATTGGTTGAAGACCTTCCTCTTCAAGACCTTTGGCATTTGTGACTTCAGAATATGTGCATTTCTTCCTAAGGCACTTCAGCTGAGTTTAGTTCTTCTGTTTACTTTGTTAATCCTATTTTTCTCTCTTGTGGCTACTAGTTGTCCTAGGTATATGTATTCTCAGCAGACCTCCAGAGGCATACCTTCAAATTTGATTGTTTCTAGTGCTGCAAAAGTTATACATTACCTTTGTTTTTGTTAAGTTTATCTTGAGTCCTATCTTCTGTCCTGCTGTGTTCAGTTCATGAAGGCTTGAAGCTAGATCTTTTCTGTTGGTTGCGAAGAAATTGGACTACGACGAGAAATTGGACTTGTGAGAAATCCGGAATTTCAAGCAATATAAATATTGCTTGAAATATTTTCTTTCTTCCTCAAATATTCCAAAAAAGGGCAGGGTGAGACAATCATTCAAGTACGATCTCATCCGCAAGGTAAGAACTTTTGGAAAAGTCATTTAGATCTATTTTAACAATATCTCTTAAGGTCAACTCTTAGTTATTATTGTTAATGTCAACATTTATAATTTTATATTAGTCTTGGAGTTTACACTGTCTTATTTCTTTTAGAGTGTCATTGTACAAGTAATCTTCATCTGTAAACGAAAGGTAAAGTATGTGGCAGTGTCACTGGGTCATTTGCTCACTATTTGGACCGTTCTCTACTATGCTGAAAGATGATATTTTTAATCGAGGGAAAGTTTAGTTACAAAAGGCTGTCGGAGGTGTCTTTCTTGGAGACTGGGTATGTAAAGTCATGGACACAAAAATGTAAAATGTGTGGGTTTGCATAAGATTAAGGATAACCAAAAATAAGGATCACCTACAAATGTGGCAACCTTGTAAAACTCTTGCTCCCCACACCAACCCTTCACCTCTCCTTTAGTCCACATGCCCTTCTGTTTATTGTCAATCAGTCTTACGGTTCAGGTAGTTTTGTAAAAACAATAGGAAGGATGGATAGTTAATGACAGGGATTTTGTCTTGTATTCCTGAATTTCAGTTCCTTTTGCTTTTCCCCTGAATCTCTTTAATTTTTTCTCTGAAATAATTGATGGCTGATTTTTCATGATGGTATGACATCAGAAGAGGCTCTGGGTAACTGCCAAGGACACCTATTAGAGCCTGTCTTAGAATCTTGCGAAGGTATGTGTTGATGCTGGCTGTGTACCCGCTCATGCTCATCGGGGAAAAAGTAGTATGCAGTAATTGTAAAATATTATTGCATTACTTTAACATAGTTGAACAGTTTATCCAAAATGAATATTCAAATCTTATCAAATTTCTCACTATTTGAAACCAAAATCTGTTTGACAATTGAAGTATTAAACTTTTAGAATTTAGTTTTATTTTAGCCTCAAGTTTGTCCAATAATTCTATTTAGCTAAATTTTTTGACAAATAGAACCTGCAAAGGATTTAAATGAGCGTTGTATGCATTTTTGGGAACACTTTGCCTCATCTGGGCTCGAGCTAGATATAAAAAATATATACATTAAAAAAGGTGAGTCGTCAACTTTCAATAACGTTATAGTTTTTAACAAACGATTGATGAGTTTTAAGGAAATATACACCCTCGCTCAGTATTACAGCATAGAATAGCTGAGGGTCTCTTGATTTCCCATTGGGAAGCAAGATTTTACGTATACTATTCTAACTGCGGCTTAGTCGATTCTCACGAGAACAAAAGATGGCCAATAAAAAGGAGACTTTGAATTACATTGTTATTTTATAGAAATGCTACAATAATATGCAAATTAGCCAATTAGAAAAGTAGAGCCGTGATTCATGCACAACCTGCCACATGCTAAAAGGTGACATGCATGATATACACAGGAATTTACTTTTTATCAACATAAAGCATGATTAGTAGCTTAATGAAGTTGAGATAATGTTCACAAAGTCGATCTTATAAAGAAATTTGCCCTAAATAGTCATACGTTGTTCGCAGCAAATTGACACAGTAAATTGTTCGTGACTGCCAATGCTTACATTTTAGACTATTGCCTCCCATTGATATACCCTATCATTCATTCTGACTATAACGTTCATATGCACTGAAAATCTTGCTTTGAATCGATAACTATGTTCCAAAGAAAAATTTTCTGTTCAGTTAACATCTTTTGGGGATTTTCTCGATATCATATGCCAGTTCCCTCTAATTAAATTTTGAAAAAGAAATATAGCCTACAACTTATAACATTGAAGTTTACATGTATTCTTTATGGAAATCTATCTTAGTGACCAGGGTTTGAATCTAGCAAAGTTAGCAATAAGACAATGAGACAATAATGTAACAACATATAAAACAATAATGGGAAGCATTGCTATTGGTTGATCGGAAGGTGGGTTCTGGAAGACCAAAACTTACGACAGAAGAGGAGGATCAGCGGCTTGTGGATTATGTGCAGTAAAATCCGTTTTCAACAATAGAGAAAGTGAGGTGACATGCTCGCTTGGAGTTTGTTATGAAATATGTGAATGAATCGGATGAATTTGGGATGCTATTTTCAGTGATGAAAAGACATTTTGTCTTGCTCTAATGGCCATTCTTGTTTATAGGCCACGAAACGGATTCAACCCGAAATATGTGAAGGAACATGGCAGGAGCAGGAGATTTTCAGTCCATGTATGGGGATGGATATCTGCTGAATGTTCGGGAGTTCTCTTGAAGTCTATTTATTTATTCTTACAAGTTGCAACGTGAACTGCATGATTACTGTAATCACTATTCTTTTTGCGCACAATATTTTTCTCAAGGTCTGGATGTTCTTTAGAAGATCGATAGCAATCTTAATGGACAACAGTATGTCAACATATTGAATAGCATTATGCTGACATCGGTTGAAGTCTTCTTTCCTGATGAATTCCTGTTTCAACAGGTAATTAGTTTTATTTCATTTGCTCCTGCTATTCTTGCTTCGATTATTTTCCAATGTATATTTGTGTTATACCGGGTTATATAGATTTATTTGAATTTCCTAATCTATTATAGGATAATTCTAGCATCCATACATGCAAGGAAGCCTATAAGTTTTTCGAAGAAAATACCATAAAGAAATTAAGCTGGCCAGCAAGGAGCCCTGACCTTAATCCCATTCAAAATATGTGGAGTATTATAGCAAAAAATCTCCAAAAGCAAGACCAACCTCAAGACAGGAGCAAATTACTGGGAACTATTGAGGACACATGGGAGAACATTGGCCCATCAGTGTGTCTTCGTGTGGTGCAATCAATTCCTGAGCGTCTTTGCATGGTAATTAGGAAAGATGGAGGATGTCAGGTTTGCAAACCTGCAGAGGTATTTGTAGTTGTTACTTGATATTATAATAATATATAGTATTATTGACAACAGTCAATAATATTATATATTATTATAGCATTGCAGATGCTAGTCTTTAAAATACTATCTACATCCCTGCAGAGGCATTTGTAGTTGGTGCTTGAAGTATAAGGAAGCTTATACTGGTTCTGTTGTTATGATTTTCATATATCATTGAACAAGTAAGTTTAAATGGACATAGTGCATACTTCGATATCTCAATTCTTCCAATGGATCATTAAATGGTCATAATTCTCTCAGATAAGTACACCAATGAAGGGTTAAATAATTTATGGATAAAGAAGTACCAAAATTTTAAAAAGTTAAAAATCTATTGTAAGATATTTCAGATGCAGTGAATGCAATGTGATATTTGAGTATCTTCTATGCTTTTAGTTTAACTTAAGAGATGATCTAATGGATAAATTTCTTTTTGCTATAGAAATTTTGATAGATTTTCCATTGAGCGAGGGGATTCCATTGCATTTGATGCATTTTTGTTTTTTTTTCTTTTAGAACTGGAGAGAATTGATGAGGACCTGAGTTTTGGCTTGCAGAAGAGAGCTACAGACACAGCAGTGCTCTCTCATTCCAAAGGTTAGGAATTAGCCAACATGGATTCCTGAAATGAATGTATGGCATTCCAGGTATGTACATTCGTCTGGCCACACTTAACCTTTAAACTGTGGGAGATGAACTTATATGTTTTATTAAGGCAACTGTGGGAAAAACGTTCTTGTACATTTTGCCCCACTCTTTCAATTTTATGGCCCTGCATCTCAATGAAGCATCAGATTGCTCACTCCTCTCTATTGTTCTGGAATGGGAATATCTCAAAAGGTTCCATCTTTACCCCATCTTCAGATTTTCCTCTCCTGTCTCTGTTTTTGGCTGTCTTCAAATAGGTTTTTTGATAATAATAAAATAAAATAATTTTAAATAAAAATAAAATAATTTTCTTTGTGATTAGTTATTGTTGTTAAAAATCAAGATATTAGAATATTGCTGGGTATCAAAATAATTGGCCTATGGCATAGAAAATAAATCTGAACTGCATATTGAAACAGAAATTCTTATGAAATAAATAAGAATTGGCAATCGCATGTCCAATACACAAGTAATTTAATTTCTTGACATCAACTGTTAATGAAACACTTTGGATTGAGCTCCTCTCTGATTATGATGGTCTATATGCTACCACAAATTTCCAGGTTTAATGAAAATACTTCCATTATTTATTTGACACACAGTTATAGGAAAAATGAGCAGCAGAAAGCAGCTCTTGCAGCAGAGGGGTTAAAGACAAAAATCATAGTCATAATTCTATTATTGTCAGACAGAGAAAGAAACCTATAGGATTTAAATGTCCTCTTGTAATGTGGTATTTCATTCATACTTAATATTTCAATACAGAGTGTAATCAAAAGGAAATGAATGATAGTAAATAAATATAGTAAGCAATAGTTTCAAAGGTCTATATCATTAAAATTCCTTGCTTTTTCATGATTATCAGGCTATTATTGTTATTTTGCTATAATGTGTGATCATATTTTTCTTAACCATCAAGAACAGCTACCAATGTGATGGATCAGCAGTTATCAATTTAATTTCTCATCTTGGTGATAATGATGTGTCCCACTTTCCTGAAACTTACTGAGACAATCGAGGGGCTGTGCTGGAAATGGTGAATCATAGAGAAGCAGAAGGTAAGCAACCATATTGAGTATCTCCATAATTCAATGATAATAAGTGCTGAAAAGAAAGAATACTTTGCCAAATAGTTTCAAACTCATGTCTAAAATAAGTCATTCCTTTCATTAATAAGTACAAGAATTGTAATTAATTTTCATTGTCTGTGCCACTTTGAAGTCATGATTATTTTAGAGAGATCTAAACCAATGAGTAACTTAAAATCATCATAATTATTTACTTTATGTTAAGACAACTAGAGGTGGCACCTTTTACAGGTCTGCCCTAGTTCACATCGCTCTTAATTTTATGAAATTTTCCGTGATATCCTGAATTTCACTTGCAAAGAAGAATAAATGAATATGATTCAATAAATTATAATTATTTTAAAAGTGCTACCAATCGAGAATCATCTTAAGTAAATCTGTTAATAAGTGGAATCAAATAATGCCCTTCTTGGTAGACATCTCATACCTCTTTGTACTTAGCATAGTATCAATAAATTTGCAATAAACATCATAATCTTTTCACCTAGAAATAATCTTTATATGTATTTCAAATTATATCACAATATTTTAGTTTTTAATGAGTTATCTAAGAAATTATTACACACATGTATGAAAAGATGTTTATTTTAAAATATGAGAATGAAATCACAAACAGAAAATTTAATTAAATGGAAAATGTAAAACAAAAGAATAAATGAGGAAATATTAATACAAAAAAGTGAAAAACAAGGTGAAGAATTAAAACTACAGAATAGAACTGCATGTGAACAAAATGAAAAGAAATTACATTGATGGAAAAATTATTAATGAAATGACAACTGAAAAAAAATGAAAAATTAAAGAAATGATGACAAAATTAAAGAATTAAGGTAAATTTTCTAATATAAAAAGAGTACAAAAAAGTATTAGGATTGAAACTTTTAAGATGAATACAAGAAATGAAGAATGAAATAATTTCTACAGAAATAAAAATTAAGAGAATTGAAAAGCAGGACAAAATGAATACATTTTCAATTCACATGCAAAAAATAACAAAAGGATTAACGCTTGTGTAAATGTACAGCTAGTACCAAAGAAAACTTGCCACCTAAGCTGCAAACCGTATAACAGACGTGCAGCTCGATGAGAGTGAGTCTATAGTTTTCCACGCATTCTATTGGCTCTTGGAAGGAGGAGCATTCTGACGGAACTCCAATGAAAATGTAAAATTTGTTTATTTTGATCAACAGTACTTCAATATAATAAAGAGATTCCGCTAATATGTTTTTGGTTGTTTCATCGCTTACACAAAAAAATTTAACATGTCTTTTATGTCTTCTTTTTTCTTGCAACACAAAACTGCCACCCTATGTAACTGGCCAGCTCTGCTCCAACTTTTCTCATGCTGTTCTAAAGTTCTCTTCCCCGCCATGCAGCTCAATCTGTGTCTTGGTAAAACATTGGTTAGTATTACCGTACAGAGTATAGGACAGTTGTTTCTTTTAAAATTTTCTGTCATTTCTGGTTTCATTGAGAGTCAACCTTTCTTCTAAGTCATTCGGTTTGTGAAACAACAGCGATTCCCATTCTGTATTTACCTTATACTTCAGACTCTTAGCCATCCATCTTCGTAATGTAAAATTAAGAAGTATGAAGACCGATGTTATTGCATCTATAATTTGGATACTGTATTGATTAAGAGAAATAATAAATATGATTCAAAATCATAGATAATCTTTATCCAAAACCAGGTTTGTAAAACATAGCTGTGGCACCCACAAACTGGACAGTGGACAGCAGAGTTCCTTTTCGGTGAAACTTCTCCACTGGGAATCGAAAGGAAGGAAGCTTGACGCCTTGGAAATGATAGAGATTTCTTCTGGCGAAAATCTTACCAATGAGTACACCTTTCTAAATTCTCACCCTCTTCTTACCCAACACTCAGAGCTGCTTTAGATTAATGAATAATTGATAAAATCCATTAATGTGGAAATATACGAATTTTTTTTACTTTCAAATTAGCATATCGTTCCACAAAAGTAGAAAATGATAGAATTGACGCATTTTAGATGCTTCATGAGAGGATTTAGATTAACAAAGTAGAAATGATTATGCTTGTGCATATCTCGTAATACATTTTCATTACATAAAATCCTCCTCTCGTTATTACTGAGTATAGTTTCATTTTAATTTTCCTCAAGCAGAGTACATAATGTAGTATATAACTCTATAATATAAAGCCTTTCTCACCCAATTCATTTCTTTTTATTGCATCATTTGACGATGTTTGATGGCTAAGTAAATTTTAATTGAGAGCCATAGAGCAATTTTAAGTGTTGAGAATGGCTTCAAAAATATACATTCAGGGAAGTTACGTTGTTTTGAGCTGTTTTCATAAGGTCTTACATAGCAAGATAATTTCAATGCATTCCTTTCTGAATTTATCTCTGAGGAATATGACTTTCACGAAGACATCAACCTTGGCTTGAAGGGCATCTTCGACTGCTGGGATGTGATTCCACAGCTGAAGGAAGGATTTCATGAATTGGCCTTTGCATTCGTTGTTGCAATTTGACCAGAGGTACTGCAGCTGGGAGTTCCTCTCCAGGGCGAGAAGGTGCCTGCCAATAATAACGACCCGGCACAATTTGGCCTCCTTCCCTTCAGGTCACCACGAAGAGCCAGAATAAGGGAGCGATATTTGTGTGTAGTGAGTGCTATGTGAATGGGAGAGTGAGTGAAGTGTGATTTTGTGTGTGAAATATGTGCAGTTTTCAGTGATTAGTGTATGCAGTATTCGGTGTTTATACGTGAACACTGCTCATCATGGAACACGTATTGGAAGGTATGTTAATATTCTTTCTTTACATCCTCATATTATAAAGTGATCGGTATCGGAGGTCTTTCTAGAAGCAGTGGTAGTTTCTAAGATGTCACTGCAATGTTAGAGTATGGCATCCCATACACCTCTTTATACACCAAGCGTTAGAAATCATCAAATACTTGCCCCAAAATCGTGAGCACTTCTAATTTTTTTTTACCCTGTTTACCACCTGGTGCAAGGGTAGGATTTGAAAATATTTAAAGGGGGAAGGGGCTATTCCTCATCGTACTACATTTATCCTGTGAAAAAAATGCGATTAGAGCGAATAGTGTTTGTAATATAACCCTTAGAAAGCTTAAGGCATTGCTTTTAGCTGAAATAATTTCCGATTACCTCACTGAAACTAGATTTGCTTAGCCGATTAAAAGACATGGAGGATTCACATAATAAGCATGTCCTACTCTTAACACATTCGTAAAAGGTGTAAAAATCATAGATTAAAACAATTTGAAATATTCAAAAAAACTTTTTTGTCATAATGAATGCATTATATATGAATCTTGCGTGAACTTAGAGAGAATAGACATCAAAAAGTTTTCACGTCAAAAAACGTGAAATTTTTCGAGATAATTGAAACTTTTCGGAAACGGTTACACAAAAAATCACATATTTTTCGTAATTTTTCGAAATTATTAACCGCTTTTGATGCAGAACGTTCAAAATTTAAAAGATTTATGGTATATCTTTAATGCTGAGCAAAAATCCGCTCATAAAACGTCTTTTTTTTCCATATATATAAAAAATTGTGGAAAAGCTAGCTGCCGAAACCTCTATTTCTTCGTTACATTTCGAAATTACGTGCGATTTTTTTGCGAAGCGTTCTCAATTCAATGGAAATACAAATAATCATAGATATCAAAAAGTTTTCACGTCAAAAAACGTGAAATTTTTCGAGATAATTGAAAATTTTCGGAAACGGTTACTCTAAAAATCACATATTTTTCGTAATTTTTCGAAATTATTAACCGCTTTTGTTGCAAAACGTTCATAATTTAATAGATTTATGGTATATCTTAAATGCTGAGAAAAAAGTTGCTAGAAAAACGTCCTTTTTTCCAAATATATCATAAGTTGTGTAAAAGCTAGCTGCCGAAACCACAATTTCTTCGTTACATTTCGAAATTCGGTGCGATTTTTTTGCGAAGCGTTCTGAATTCAATGGAAATACGAATAATCATAGATATCAAAAAGTTTTCACGTCAAAAAAAGTGAAATTTTTCGAGATAATTGAAACTTTTCGGAAACGGTTACACTAAAAATCACATATTTTTCGTAATTTTTCGAAATTATTAACCGCTTTTGTTGCAAAACGTTCATAATTTAATAGATTTATGGTATATCTTAAATGCTGAGAAAACATCCGCTCAAAAAACGTCTTTTTTTTTCCAAATATATCGTAAATTGTGGAAAAGCTAGCTGCCGAAACCAAGATTTCTTCGTTACATTTCGAAATTACGTGCGATTTTTTTGCGAAGCGTTCTGAATTCAATGGAAATACGAATAATCATAGATATCAAAAAGTTTTCACGTCAAAAAAAGTGAAATTTTTCGAGATAATTGAAACTTTTCGGAAACGGTTACACTAAAAATCACATATTTTTCGTAATTTTTCGAAATTATTAACCGCTTTTGTTGCAAAACGTTCATAATTTAATAGATTTATGGTATATCTTAAATGCTGAGAAAAAATCCGCTCAAAAAACGTCCTTTTTTTCCAATTATAACATAAATTGTGGAAAAGCTAGCTGCCGAAACCACAATTTCTTCGTTACATTTCGAAATAACGTGCGATTTTTTTGCGAAGCGTTCTCAATTCAATGGAAATACGAATAATTATAGATATCAAAAAGTTTTCACGTCAAAAAAAGTGAAATTTTTCGAGATAATTGAAAATTTTCGGAAACGGTTACACTAAAAATCACATATTTTTCGTAATTTTTCGAAATTATTAACCGCTTTTGTTGCAAAACGTTCATAATTTAATAGATTTATGGTATATCTTAAATGCTGAGAAAAAATCCGCTCAAAAAACGTCTTTTTTTTTATATCATAAATTGTGGAAAAGCTAGCTGCCGAAACCACAATTTCTTCGTTACATTTCGAAATTACGTGCGATTTTTCTGCGAAGCGTTCTCAATTCAATGGAAATACGAATAATCATAGATATCAAAAAGTTTTCACGTCAAAAAAAGTGAAATTTTTCGAGATAATTGAAACTTTTCGGAAACGGTTACACTAAAAATCACATATTTTTCGAAATTATTAACCGCTTTTGTTGCAAAACGTTCATAATTTAATAGAATTATGGTATTTCTCTAATGCTGAGAAAATATCCGCTCAAAAAACGTCTTTGTTTTCCAAATATATCATAAATTGTAGAAAAGCTAGCTGCCGAAACCAAGATTTCTTCGTTACATTTCGAAATTACGTGCGATTTTTTTGCGAAGCGTTCTGAATTCAATGGAAATACGAATAATCATAGATATCAAAAAGTTTTCACGTCAAAAAAAGTGAAATTTTTCGAGATAATTGAACTTTTCGGAAACGGTTACACTAAAAATCACATATTTTTCGTAATTTTTCGAAATTATTAACCGCTTTTGTTGCAAAACGTTCATAATTTAATAGATTTCTGGTATATCTTAAATGCTGAGAAAAAATTTGCTCAAGAAACGTCTTTTTTTTCCAATTATAACATAAATTGTGGAAAAGCTAGCTCCCGAAACCACAATTTCTTCGTTACATTTCGAAATTACGTGCGATTTTTTTGCGAAGCGTTCTCAATTCAATGGAAATACAAATAATCATAGATATCAAAAAGTTTTCACGTCAAAAAAAGTGAAATTTTACGAGATAATTGAAAATTTTCGGAAACGGTTACACTAAAAATCACATATTTTTCGTAATTTTTCGAAATTATCAACCTCTTTTGTTGCAAAACGTTCATAATTTAATAGATTTACGGTATATCTTAAATGCTGAGAAAAAATCCGCTCAAAAAACGTCCTTTTTTTCCAAATATATCATAAATTGAAGAAATGCTAGCTGACGAAATCACAATTCCTTCGTTACATTTCGAAATTACGTGCGATTTTTTTGCGAAGCGTTCTGAATTCAATGGAAATACGAATAATCATAGATATCAAAAAGTTTTTACGTCAAAAAAAGTGAAATTTTTCGAGATAATTGAAACTTTTCGGGAACGGTTACACTAAAAATCACATATTTTTCGTAATTTTTCGAAATTATTAACCGCTTTTGTTGCAAAACGTTCATAATTTAATAGATTTATGGTATATCTTAAATGCTGAGAAAAAATTCGCTCAAAAAACGTCTTTTTTTCCAATTATAACATAAATTGTGGAAAAGCTAGCTCCCGAAACCACAATTTCTTCGTTACATTTCGAAATTACGTGCGATTTTTTTCGAAGCGTTCTCAATTCAATGGAAATACAAATAATCATAGATATCAAAAAGTTTTCACGTCAAAAAAAGTGAAATTTTTCGAGATAATTGAAAATTTTCGGAAACGGTTACACTAAAAATCACATATTTTTCATAATTTTTCGAAATTATCAACCGCTTTTGTTGCAAAACGTTCATAATTTAATAGATTTACGGTATATCTTAAATGCTGAGAAAAAATCCGCTCAAAAAACGTCCTTTTTTTCCAAATATATCATAAATTGAAGAAATGCTAGCTGACGAAATCACAATTTCTTCGTTACATTTCGAAATTACGTGCGATTTTTTTGCGAAGCGTTCTGAATTCAATGGAAATACGAATAATCATAGATATCAAAAAGTTTTTACGTCAAAAAAAGTGAAATTTTTCGAGATAATTGAAACTTTTCGGGAACGGTTACACTAAAAATCACATATTTTTCGTAATTTTTCGAAATTATTAACCGCTTTTGTTGCAAAACGTTCATAATGTAATAGATTTATGGTATATCTTAAATGCTGAGAAAAAATCCGCTCAAAAAACGTCCTTTTTTTCCAAATATATCATAAATTGTAGAAAAGCTAGCTGCCAAAACCACAATTTCTTCGTTACATTTCGAATTTACGTGCGATTTTTTTGCGAAGCGTTCTCAATTCAATGGAAATACGAAAAATCATAGATATCAAAAAGTTTTCACGTCAAAAAAAGTGAAATTTTTCGAGATAATTGAAACTTTTCGGAAACGGTTACACTAAAAATCACATATTTTTCGTAATTTTTCGAAATTATTAACCGCTTTTGTTGCAAAACGTTCATAATTTAATAGATTTATGGTATATCTTAAATGCTGAGAAAAAATTTGCTCAAGAAACGTCTTTTTTTCCAATTATAACATAAATTGTGGAAAAGCTAGCTGCCGAAACCACAATTTCTTCGTTACATTTCGAAATTTGGTGCGATTTTTTTGCGAGGCGTTCTCAATTCAATGGAAATACGAATAATCATAGATATCAAAAAGTTTTCACGTCAAAAAAGTGAAATATTTCGAGATAATTGAAAATTTTCGGAAACGGTTACACTAAAAATCACATATTTTTCGTAATTTTTCGAAATTATTAACCGCTTTTGTTGCAAAACGTTCATAATTTAATAGATTAATGGTATATCTTAAATGCTGAGAAAAAATCCGCTGAAAAAACGTCCTTTTTTTCCAAATATATCATAAATTGTAGAAAAGCTAGCTGCCGAAACCACAATTTCTTCGTTACATTTCGAAATTCGGTGCGATTTTTTTGCGAAGCGTTCTCAATTCAATGGAAATACGAATAATCATAGATATCAAAAAGTTTTCACCTCAAAAAAAGTGAAATTTTTCGAGATAATTGAAACTTTTCGGGAACGGTTACACTAAAAATCACATATTTTTCGTAATTTTTCGAAATTATTAACCGCTTTTGTTGCAAAACGTTCATTATTTAATAGATTTATGGTATATCCTAAATGCTGAGAAAAAATCCGCTCAAAAAACGTTTTTTTTTCCAATTATAACATAAAAGTGTGGAAAAGCTAGCTGCCGAAACCACAATTTCTTCGTTACATTTCGAAATTAAGTGCGATTTTTTTGCGAAGCGTTCTGAATTCAATGAAAATACGAATAATCATAGATATCAAAAAGTTTTCACGTCAAAAAAAGTGAAATTTTTCGAGATAATTGAAAATTTTCGGAAACGGTTACACTAAAAATCACATATTTTTCGTAATTTTTCGAAATTATTAACCGCTTTTGTTGCAAAACGTTCATAATTTAATAGATTTATGGTATATCTTAAATGCTGAGAAAAAATCCGCTCAAAAAACGTCCTTTTTTTCCAAATATATCATAAATTGTAGAAAAGCTAGCTGCCGAAACCACAATTTCTTCGTTACATATCGAAATTCGGTGCGATTTTTTTGCGAAGCGTTCTCAATTCAATGGAAATACGAATAATCATAGATATCAAAAAGTTTTCCCCTTTGAAAAGACGTGAAATTTTTCGAGATGATTGAGAATTTTCGGGAACGGTTACACTAAAAATCACATATTTTTCGTAATTTTTCGAAATTATTAACCGCTTTTGTTGCAAAACGTTCATAATTTAATAGATTTATGGTATATCTTAAATGCTGAGAAAAAAAACGCTCAAAAAACGTCTTTTTTTTCCAATTATAACATAAATTGTGGAAAAGCTAGCTGCCGAAACCACAATTTCTTCGTTACATTTCGAAATTTGGTGCGATTTTTTTGCGAAGCGTTCTCAATTCAATGGAAATACGAATAATCATAGATATCAAAAAGTTTTCACGTCAAAAAAAGTGAAATTTTTCCAGATAATTGAAACTTTTCGGAAACGGTTACACTTAAAATCACATATTTTTCGTAATTTTTCGAAATTATTAACCGCTTTTGTTGCAAAACGTTCATAATTTAATAGATTTATGGTATATCTTAAATGCTGAGAAAAAATTTGCTCAAGAAACGTCTTTTTTTTCCAATTATAACATAAATTGTGGAAAAGCTAGCTCCCGAAACCACAATTTCTTCGTTACATTTCGAAATTACGTGCGATTTTTTTGCGAAGCGTTCTCAATTCAATGGAAATACAAATAATCATAGATATCAAAAAGTTTTCACGTCAAAAAAAGTGAAATTTTTCGAGATAATTGAAAATTTTCGGAAACGGTTACACTAAAAATCACATATTTTTCGTAATTTTTCGAAATTATCAACCGCTTTTGTTGCAAAACGTTCATAATTTAATAGATTTACGGTATATCTTAAATGCTGAGAAAAAATCCGCTCAAAAAACGTCCTTTTTTTCCAAATATATCATAAATTGAAGAAATGCTAGCTGACGAAATCACAATTCCTTCGTTACATTTCGAAATTACGTGCGATTTTTTTGCGAAGCGTTCTCAATTCAATGGAAATACGAATAATCATAGATATCAAAAAGTTTTCACGTCAAAAAAGTGAAATATTTCGAGATAATTGAAACTTTTCGGGAACGGTTACACTAAAAATCACATATTTTTCGTAATTTTTCGAAATTATTAACCGCTTTTGTTGCAAAACGTTCATAATTTAATAGATTTATGGTATATCTTAAATCCTGAGAAAAAATTCGCTCAAAAAACGTCTTTTTTTCCAATTATAACATAAATTGTGGAAAAGCTAGCTCCCGAAACCACAATTTCTTCGTTACATTTCGAAATTACGTGCGATTTTTTTGCGAAGCGTTCTCAATTCAATGGAAATACAAATAATCATAGATATCAAAAAGTTTTCACGTCAAAAAAAGTGAAATTTTTCGAGATAATTGAAAATTTTCGGAAACGGTTACACTAAAAATCACATTTTTTCGTAATTTTTCGAAATTATCAACCGCTTTTGTTGCAAAACGTTCATAATTTAATAGATTTACGGTATATCTTGAATGCTGAGAAAAAATCCGCTCAAAAATCGTCCTTTTTTTCCAAACATATCATAAATTGAAGAAATGCTAGCTGACGAAATCACAATTTCTTCGTTACATTTCGAAATTACGTGCGATTTTTTTGCGAAGCGTTCTGAATTCAATGGAAATACGAATAATCATAGACCTCAAAAAGTTTTTACGTCAAAAAAGGTGAAATTTTTCGAGATAATTGAAACTTTTCGGGAACGGTTACACTAAAAATCACATATTTTTCGTAATTTTTCGAAATTATTAACCGCTTTTGTTGCAAAACGTTCATAATTTAATAGATTTATGGTATATCTTAAATGCTGAGAAAAAATCCGCTCAAAAAACGTCCTTTTTTTCCAAATATATCATAAATTGTAGAATAGCTAGCTGCCGAAACCACAATTTCTTCGTTACATATCGAAATTCGGTGCGATTTTTTTGCGAAGCGTTCTCAATTCAATGGAAATACGAATAATCATAGATATCAAAAAGTTTTCACGTCAAAAAAAGTGAAATTTTTCGAGATAATTGAAAATTTTCGGAAACGGTTACACTAAAAATCACATATTTTTCGTAATTTTTCGAAATTATCAACCGCTTTTGTTGCAAAACGTTCATAATTTAATAGATTTACGGTATATCTTAAATGCTGAGAAAAAATCCGCTCAAAAAACGTCCTTTTTTTCCAAATATATCATAAATTGAAGAAATGCTAGCTGACGAAATCACAATTCCTTCGTTACATTTCGAAATTACGTGCGATTTTTTTGCGAAGCGTTCTGAATTCAATGGAAATACGAATAATCATAGATATCAAAAAGTTTTTACGTCAAAAAAAGTGAAATTTTTCGAGATAATTGAAACTTTTCGGGAACGGCTACACTAAAAATCACATATTTTTCGTAATTTTTCGAAATTATTAACCGCTTTTGTTGCAAAACGTTCATAATTTAATAGATTTATGGTATATCTTAAATGCTGAGAAAAAATTCGCTCAAAAAACGTCTTTTTTTCCAATTATAACATAAATTGTGGAAAAGCTAGCTCCCGAAACCACAATTTCTTCGTTACATTTCGAAATTACGTGCGATTTTTTTGCGAAGCGTTCTCAATTCAATGGAAATACGAAAAATCATAGATATCAAAAAGTTTTCACGTCAAAAAAAGTGAAATTTTTCGAGATAATTGAAAATTTTCGGAAACGGTTACACTAAAAATCACATATTTTTCGTAATTTTTCGAAATTATCAACCGCTTTTGTTGCAAAACGTTCATAATTTAATAGATTTACGGTATATCTTAAATGCTGAGAAAAAATCCGCTCAAAAAACGTCCTTTTTTTCCAAATATATCATAAATTGAAGAAATGCTAGCTGACGAAATCACAATTTCTTCGTTACATTTCGAAATTACGTGCGATTTTTTTGCGAAGCGTTCTGAATTCAATGGAAATACGAATAATCATAGATATCAAAAAGTTTTTACGTCAAAAAAAGTGAAATTTTCCGAGATAATTGAAACTTTTCCGGAACGGTTACACTAAAAATCACATATTTTTCGTAATTTTTCGAAATTATTAACCGCTTTTGTTGCAAAACGTTCATAATTTAATAGAATTATGGTATATCTTAAATGCTGAGAAAAAATTCGCTCAAAAAACGTCTTTTTTTCCAATTATAACATAAATTGTGGAAAAGCTAGCTGCCGAAACCACAATTTCTTCGTTAAATTTCGAAATTACGTGCAATTTTTTTGCGAAGCGTTCTCAATTCAATGGAATTGCGAATAATCATAGATATCAAAAGGTTTTCACGTCAAAAAAAGTGAAATTTTTCGAGATAATTGAAACTTTTCGGAAACGGTTATACAAAAATCACATATTTTTCGTAATTTTTCGAAATTATTAACCGCTTTTGTTGCAAAACGTTCATAATTTAATAGATTTATGGTATATCTTAAATGCTGAGAAAAAATCCGCTCAAAAAACGTCCTTTTTTTCCAAATATATCATAAATTGTAGAAAAGCTAGCTGCCGAAACCACAATTTCTTCGTTACATTTCGAAATTACGTGCGATTTTTTTGCGAAGCGTTCTCAATTCAATGGAAATACGAATAATCATAGATATCAAAAAGTTTTCACCTCAAAAAAAGTGAAATTTTTCGAGATAATTGAAACTTTTCGGGAACGGTTACACTAAAAATCACATATTTTTCGTAATTTTTCGAAATTATTAACCGCTTTTGTTGCAAAACGTTCATTATTTAATAGATTTATGGTATATCCTAAATGCTGAGAAAAAATCCGCTCAAAAAACGTTTTTTTTTCCAATTATAACATAAAAGTGTGGAAAAGCTAGCTGCCGAAACCACAATTTCTTCGTTACATTTCGAAATTAAGTGCGATTTTTTTGCGAAGCGTTCTGAATTCAATGAAAATACGAATAATCATAGATATCAAAAAGTTTTCACGTCAAAAAAAGTGAAATTTTTCGAGATAATTGAAAATTTTCGGAAACGGTTACACTAAAAATCACATATTTTTCGTAATTTTTCGAAATTATTAACCGCTTTTGTTGCAAAACGTTCATAATTTAATAGATTTATGGTATATCTTAAATGCTGAGAAAAAATCCGCTCAAAAAACGTCCTTTTTTTCCAAATATATCATAAATTGTAGAAAAGCTAGCTGCCGAAACCACAATTTCTTCGTTACATATCGAAATTCGGTGCGATTTTTTTGCGAAGCGTTCTCAATTCAATGGAAATACGAATAATCATAGATATCAAAAAGTTTTCCCCTTTGAAAAGACGTGAAATTTTTCGAGATGATTGAGAATTTTCGGGAACGGTTACACTAAAAATCACATATTTTTCGTAATTTTTCGAAATTATTAACCGCTTTTGTTGCAAAACGTTCATAATTTAATAGATTTATGGTATATCTTAAATGCTGAGAAAAAAAACGCTCAAAAAACGTCTTTTTTTTCCAATTATAACATAAATTGTGGAAAAGCTAGCTGCCGAAACCACAATTTCTTCGTTACATTTCGAAATTTGGTGCGATTTTTTTGCGAAGCGTTCTCAATTCAATGGAAATACGAATAATCATAGATATCAAAAAGTTTTCACGTCAAAAAAAGTGAAATTTTTCCAGATAATTGAAACTTTTCGGAAACGGTTACACTTAAAATCACATATTTTTCGTAATTTTTCGAAATTATTAACCGCTTTTGTTGCAAAACGTTCATAATTTAATAGATTTATGGTATATCTTAAATGCTGAGAAAAAATTTGCTCAAGAAACGTCTTTTTTTTCCAATTATAACATAAATTGTGGAAAAGCTAGCTCCCGAAACCACAATTTCTTCGTTACATTTCGAAATTACGTGCGATTTTTTTGCGAAGCGTTCTCAATTCAATGGAAATACAAATAATCATAGATATCAAAAAGTTTTCACGTCAAAAAAAGTGAAATTTTTCGAGATAATTGAAAATTTTCGGAAACGGTTACACTAAAAATCACATATTTTTCGTAATTTTTCGAAATTATCAACCGCTTTTGTTGCAAAACGTTCATAATTTAATAGATTTACGGTATATCTTAAATGCTGAGAAAAAATCCGCTCAAAAAACGTCCTTTTTTTCCAAATATATCATAAATTGAAGAAATGCTAGCTGACGAAATCACAATTCCTTCGTTACATTTCGAAATTACGTGCGATTTTTTTGCGAAGCGTTCTCAATTCAATGGAAATACGAATAATCATAGATATCAAAAAGTTTTCACGTCAAAAAAGTGAAATATTTCGAGATAATTGAAACTTTTCGGGAACGGTTACACTAAAAATCACATATTTTTCGTAATTTTTCGAAATTATTAACCGCTTTTGTTGCAAAACGTTCATAATTTAATAGATTTATGGTATATCTTAAATCCTGAGAAAAAATTCGCTCAAAAAACGTCTTTTTTTCCAATTATAACATAAATTGTGGAAAAGCTAGCTCCCGAAACCACAATTTCTTCGTTACATTTCGAAATTACGTGCGATTTTTTTGCGAAGCGTTCTCAATTCAATGGAAATACAAATAATCATAGATATCAAAAAGTTTTCACGTCAAAAAAAGTGAAATTTTTCGAGATAATTGAAAATTTTCGGAAACGGTTACACTAAAAATCACATTTTTTCGTAATTTTTCGAAATTATCAACCGCTTTTGTTGCAAAACGTTCATAATTTAATAGATTTACGGTATATCTTGAATGCTGAGAAAAAATCCGCTCAAAAATCGTCCTTTTTTTCCAAACATATCATAAATTGAAGAAATGCTAGCTGACGAAATCACAATTTCTTCGTTACATTTCGAAATTACGTGCGATTTTTTTGCGAAGCGTTCTGAATTCAATGGAAATACGAATAATCATAGACCTCAAAAAGTTTTTACGTCAAAAAAGGTGAAATTTTTCGAGATAATTGAAACTTTTCGGGAACGGTTACACTAAAAATCACATATTTTTCGTAATTTTTCGAAATTATTAACCGCTTTTGTTGCAAAACGTTCATAATTTAATAGATTTATGGTATATCTTAAATGCTGAGAAAAAATCCGCTCAAAAAACGTCCTTTTTTTCCAAATATATCATAAATTGTAGAATAGCTAGCTGCCGAAACCACAATTTCTTCGTTACATATCGAAATTCGGTGCGATTTTTTTGCGAAGCGTTCTCAATTCAATGGAAATACGAATAATCATAGATATCAAAAAGTTTTCACGTCAAAAAAAGTGAAATTTTTCGAGATAATTGAAAATTTTCGGAAACGGTTACACTAAAAATCACATATTTTTCGTAATTTTTCGAAATTATCAACCGCTTTTGTTGCAAAACGTTCATAATTTAATAGATTTACGGTATATCTTAAATGCTGAGAAAAAATCCGCTCAAAAAACGTCCTTTTTTTCCAAATATATCATAAATTGAAGAAATGCTAGCTGACGAAATCACAATTCCTTCGTTACATTTCGAAATTACGTGCGATTTTTTTGCGAAGCGTTCTGAATTCAATGGAAATACGAATAATCATAGATATCAAAAAGTTTTTACGTCAAAAAAAGTGAAATTTTTCGAGATAATTGAAACTTTTCGGGAACGGCTACACTAAAAATCACATATTTTTCGTAATTTTTCGAAATTATTAACCGCTTTTGTTGCAAAACGTTCATAATTTAATAGATTTATGGTATATCTTAAATGCTGAGAAAAAATTCGCTCAAAAAACGTCTTTTTTTCCAATTATAACATAAATTGTGGAAAAGCTAGCTCCCGAAACCACAATTTCTTCGTTACATTTCGAAATTACGTGCGATTTTTTTGCGAAGCGTTCTCAATTCAATGGAAATACGAAAAATCATAGATATCAAAAAGTTTTCACGTCAAAAAAAGTGAAATTTTTCGAGATAATTGAAAATTTTCGGAAACGGTTACACTAAAAATCACATATTTTTCGTAATTTTTCGAAATTATCAACCGCTTTTGTTGCAAAACGTTCATAATTTAATAGATTTACGGTATATCTTAAATGCTGAGAAAAAATCCGCTCAAAAAACGTCCTTTTTTTCCAAATATATCATAAATTGAAGAAATGCTAGCTGACGAAATCACAATTTCTTCGTTACATTTCGAAATTACGTGCGATTTTTTTGCGAAGCGTTCTGAATTCAATGGAAATACGAATAATCATAGATATCAAAAAGTTTTTACGTCAAAAAAAGTGAAATTTTCCGAGATAATTGAAACTTTTCCGGAACGGTTACACTAAAAATCACATATTTTTCGTAATTTTTCGAAATTATTAACCGCTTTTGTTGCAAAACGTTCATAATTTAATAGAATTATGGTATATCTTAAATGCTGAGAAAAAATTCGCTCAAAAAACGTCTTTTTTTCCAATTATAACATAAATTGTGGAAAAGCTAGCTGCCGAAACCACAATTTCTTCGTTAAATTTCGAAATTACGTGCAATTTTTTTGCGAAGCGTTCTCAATTCAATGGAATTGCGAATAATCATAGATATCAAAAGGTTTTCACGTCAAAAAAAGTGAAATTTTTCGAGATAATTGAAACTTTTCGGAAACGGTTATACAAAAATCACATATTTTTCGTAATTTTTCGAAATTATTAACCGCTTTTGTTGCAAAACGTTCATAATTTAATAGATTTATGGTATATCTTAAATGCTGAGAAAAAATCCGCTCAAAAAACGTCCTTTTTTTCCAAATATATCATAAATTGTAGAAAAGCTAGCTGCCGAAACCACAATTTCTTCGTTACATTTCGAAATTACGTGCGATTTTTTTGCGAAGCGTTCTCAATTCAATGGAAATACGAAAAATCATAGATATCAAAAAGTTTTCACGTCAAAAATAGTGAAATTTTTCGAGATAATTGAAACTTTTCGGAAACGGTTACACTAAAAATCACATATTTTTCGTAATTTTTCGAAATTATTAACCGCTTTTGTTGCAAAACGTTCATAATTTAATAGATTTATGGTATATCTTAAATGCTGAGAAAAAATTTGCTCAAGAAACGTCTTTTTTTTCCAATTATAACATAAATTGTGGAAAAGCTAGCTGCCGAAACCACAATTTCTTCGTTACATTTCGAAATTTGGTGCGATTTTTTTGCGAAGCGTTCTCAATTCAATGGAAATACGAATAATCATAGATATCAAAAAGTTTTCACGTCAAAAAAGTGAAATTTTTCGAGATAATTGAAAATTTTCGGAAACGGTTACACTAAAAATCACATATTTTTCGTAATTTTTCGAAATTATTAACCGCTTTTGTTGCAAAACGTTCATAATTTAATAGATTTATGGTATATCTTAAATGCTGAGAAAAAATTTGCTCAAGAAACGTCTTTTTTTTCCAATTATAACATAAATTGTGGAAAAGCTAGCTGCCGAAACCACAATTTCTTCGTTACATTTCGAAATTTGGTGCGATTTTTTTGCGAAGCGTTCTCAATTCAATGGAAATACGAATAATCATAGATATCAAAAAGTTTTCACGTCAAAAAAGTGAAATATTTCGAGATAATTGAAAATTTTCGGAAACGGTTACACTAAAAATCACATATTTTTCGTAATTTTTCGAAATTATTAACCGCTTTTGTTGCAAAACGTTCATAATTTAATAGATTTATGGTATATCTTAAATGCTGAGAAAAAATCCGCTCAAAAAACGTCCTTTTTTTCCAAATATATCATAAATTGTAGAAAAGCTAGCTGCCGAAACCACAATTTCTTCGTTACATATCGAAATTCGGTGCGATTTATTTGCGAAGCGTTCTCAATTCAATGGAAATACGAATAATCATAGATATCAAAAAGTTTTCACGTCAAAAAAAGTGAAATTTTTCGAGATGATTGAGAATTTTAGGAAACGGTTACACTAAAAATCACATATTTTTCGTAATTTTTCGAAATTATTAACCGCTTTTGTTGCAAAACGTTCATAATTTAATAGATTAATGGTATATCTTAAATGCTGAGAAAAAATTTGCTCAAGAAACGTCTTTTTTTTCCAATTATAACATAAATTGTGGAAAACTAGCTGCCGAAACCACAATTTCTTCGTTACATTTCGAAATTTGGTGCGATTTTTTTGCGAAGCGTTCTCAATTCAATGGAAATTCGAATAATCATAGATATCAAAAAGTTTTCACGTCAAAAAAAGTGAAATTTTTCGAGATAATTGAAAATTTTCGGAAACGGTTACACTAAAAATCACATATTTTTCGTAATTTTTCGAAATTATTAACCGCTTTTTTTGCAAAACGTTCATAATTTAATAGATTTATGGTATATCTTAAATGCTGAGAAAAAATCCGCTCAAAAAACGTCCTTTTTTTCCAATTATAAAATAAATTGTGGAAAAGCTAGCTGCCGAAACCACAATTTCTTCGTTACATTTCGAAATTAAGTGCGATTTTTTAGCTAAGCGTTCTCAATTCAATGGAAATACGAATAATCATAGATATCAAAAAGTTTTCACGTCAAAAAAAGTGAAATTTTTCGAGATAATTGAAAATTTTCGGAAACGGTTACACTAAAAATCACATATTATTCGTAATTTTTCGAAATTATTATCGCTTTTGTTGCAAAACGTTCATAATTTAATAGATTAATGGTATATCTTAAATGCTGAGAAAAAATCCGCTGAAAAAACGTCCTTTTTTTCCAAATATATCATAAATTGTAGAAAAGCTAGCTGCCGAAACCACAATTTCTTCGTTACATTTCGAAATTCGGTGCGATTTTTTTGCGAAGCGTTCTCAATTCAATGGAAATACGAATAATCATAGATATCAAAAAGTTTTCACGTCAAAAAAAGTGAAATTTTTCGAGATAATTGAAAATTTTCGGAAACGGTTACACTAAAAATCACATATTTTTCGTAATTTTTCGAAATTATTAACCGCTTTTTTTGCAAAACGTTCATTATTTAATAGATTTATGGTATATCTTAAATGCTGAGAAAAAATCCGCTCAAAAAACGTTTTTTTTTCCAATTATAACATAAATTGTGGAAAAGCTAGCTGCCGAAACCACAATTTCTTCGTTACATTTCGAAATTCGGTGCGATTTTTTTGCGAAGCGTTCTCAATTCAATGGAAATACGAATAATCATAGATATCAAAAAGTTTTCACGTCAAAAAAAGTGAAATTTTTCGAGATAATTGAAAATTTTCGGAAACGGTTACACTAAAAATCACATATTTTTCGTAATTTTTCGAAATTATTAACCGCTTTTGTTGCAAAACGTTCATAATTTAATAGATTTATGGTATATCTTAAATGCTGAGAAAAAATCCGCTCAAAAAACGTCCTTTTTTTCCAATTATATCATAAATTGTAGAAAAGCTAGCTGCCGAAACCACAATTTCTTCGTTACATATCGAAATTCGGTGCGATTTTTTTGCGAAGCGTTCTCAATTCAATGGAAATATGAATAATCATAGATATCAAAAAGTTTTCCCCTTTGAAAAGACGTGAAATTTTTCGAGATGATTGAGAATTTTCGGGAACGGTTACACTAAAAATCACATATTTTTCGTAATTTTTCGAAATTATTAACCGCTTTTGTTGCAAAACGTTCATAATTTAATAGATTTATGGTACATCTTAAATGCTGAGAAAAAAAACGCTCAAAAAACGTCTTTTTTTTCCAATTATAACATAAATTGTGGAAAACTAGCTGCCGAAACCACAATTTCTTCGTTACATTTCGAAATTTGGTGCGATTTTTTTGCGAAGCGTTCTCAATTCAATGGAAATACGAATAATCATAGATATCAAAAAGTTTTCACGTCAAAAAAAGTGAAATTTTTCGAGATAATTGAAAATTTTCGGAAACGGTTACACTAAAAATCACATATTTTTCGTAATTTTTCGAAATTATTAACCGCTTTTTTTGCAAAACGATCATAATTTAATAGATTTATGATATATCTTAAATGCTGAGAAAAAATCCGCTCAAAAAACGTCTTTTTTTTCCAATTACAACATAAATTGTGGAAAAGCTAGCTGCCGAAACCACAATTTCTTCGTTACATTTCGTAATTAAGTGCGATTTTTTTGCAAAGCGTTCTCAATTCAATGGAAATACGAATAATCATAGATATCAAAAAGTTTTCACGTCAAAAAAAGTGAAATTTTTCGAGATAATTGAAAATTTTCGGAAACGGTTACACTAAAAATCACATATTTTTCGTAATTTTTCGAAATTATTAACCGCTTTTGTTGCAAAACGTTCATAATTTAATAGATTTATGGTATATCTTAAATGCTGAGAAAAAATCCGCTCAAAAAACGTCTTTTTTTTCCAATTATAACATAAATTGTGGAAAAGCTAGCTGCCGAAACCACAATTTCTTCGTTACATTTCGAAATTCGGTGCGATTTTTTTGCGAAGCGTTCTCAATTCAATGGAAATACGAATAATCATAGATATCAAAAAGTTTTCACGTCAAAAAAAGTGAAATTTTTCGAGATAATTGAAAATTTTCGGAAACGGTTACACTAAAAATCACATATTTTTCGTAATTTTTCGAAATTATTAACCGCTTTTGTTGCAAAACGTTCATAATTTAATAGATTTATGGTATATCTTAAATGCTGAGAAAAAATCCGCTCAAAAAACGTCCTTTTTTTCCAAATATATCATAAATTGTAGAAAAGCTAGCTGCCGAAACCACAATTTCTTCGTTACATATCGAAATTCGGTGCGATTTTTTTGCGAAGCGTTCTCAATTCAATGGAAATATGAATAATCATAGATATCAAAAAGTTTTCCCCTTTGAAAAGACGTGAAATTTTTCGAGATGATTGAGAATTTTCGGGAACGGTTACACTAAAAATCACATATTTTTCGTAATTTTTCGAAATTATTAACCGCTTTTGTTGCAAAACGTTCATAATTTAATAGATTTATGGTACATCTTAAATGCTGAGAAAAAAAACGCTCAAAAAACGTCTTTTTTTTCCAATTATAACATAAATTGTGGAAAACTAGCTGCCGAAACCACAATTTCTTCGTTACATTTCGAAATTTGGTGCGATTTTTTTGCGAAGCGTTCTCAATTCAATGGAAATACGAATAATCATAGATATCAAAAAGTTTTCACGTCAAAAAAAGTGAAATTTTTCGAGATAATTGAAAATTTTCGGAAACGGTTACACTAAAAATCACATATTTTTCGTAATTTTTCGAAATTATTAACCGCTTTTTTTGCAAAACGATCATAATTTAATAGATTTATGATATATCTTAAATGCTGAGAAAAAATCCGCTCAAAAAACGTCTTTTTTTTCCAATTACAACATAAATTGTGGAAAAGCTAGCTGCCGAAACCACAATTTCTTCGTTACATTTCGTAATTAAGTGCGATTTTTTTGCAAAGCGTTCTCAATTCAATGGAAATACGAATAATCATAGATATCAAAAAGTTTTCACGTCAAAAAAAGTGAAATTTTTCGAGATAATTGAAAATTTTCGGAAACGGTTACACTAAAAATCACATATTTTTCGTAATTTTTCGAAATTATTAACCGCTTTTGTTGCAAAACGTTCATAATTTAATAGATTTATGGTATATCTTAAATGCTGAGAAAAAATCCGCTCAAAAAACGTCTTTTTTTTCCAATTATAACATAAATTGTGGAAAAGCTAGCTGCCGAAACCACAATTTCTTCGTTACATTTCGAAATTAAGTGCGATTTTTTTGCGAAGCGTTCTCAATTCAATGGAAATACGAATAATCATAGATATCAAAAAGTTTTCACGTCAAAAAAAGTGAAATGTTTCGAGATAATTGAAAATTTTCGGAAACGGTTACACTAAAAATCACATATTTTTCGTAATTTTTCGAAATGATTAACCGCTTTTGTTGCAAAACGTTCATAATTTAATAGATTTATGGTATATCTTAAATGCTGAGAAAAAATCCGCTGAAAAACGTCTTTTTTTTCCAATTATAACATAAATTGTGGAAAAGCTAGCTGCCGATACCACAATTTCTTCGTTACATTTCGAAATTAAGTGCGATTTTTTTGCGAAGCGTTCTCAATTCAATGGAAATACGAATAATCATAGATATCAAAAAGTTTTCACGTCAAAAAAAGTGAAATTTTTCGAGATAATTGAAAATTTTCGGAAACGGTTACACTAAAAATCACATATTTTTCGTAATTTTTCGAAATTATTAACCGCTTTTGTTGCAAAACGTTCATAATTTAATAGATTTATGGTATATCTTAAATGCTGAGAAAAAATCCGCTCAAAAAACGTCTTTTTTTTCCAATTATAACATAAATTGTGGAAAAGCTAGCTGCCGAAACCACAATTTCTTCATTACATTTCGAAATTTGGTGCGATTTTTTTGCGAAGCGTTCTCAATTCAATGGAAATACGAATAATCATAGATATCAAAAAGTTTTCACGTCAAAAAAAATGAAATTTTTCGAGATAATTGAAAATTTTCGGAAACGGTTACACTAAAAATCACATATTTTTCGTAATTTTTCGAAATTATTAATCGCTTTTGTTGCAAAACGTTCATAGTTTAATAGATTTATGGTATATCTTAAATGCTGAGAAAAAATCCGCTCATAAAACGTCTTTTTTTTCCAATTATAACATAAATTGTGGAAAAGCTAGCTGCCGAAACCACAATTTCTTCGTTAAATTTCGAAATTACGTGCAATTTTTTTGCGAAGCGTTCTCAATTCAATGGAAATGCGAATAATCATAGATATCAAAAAGTTTTCACGTCAAAAAAAGTGAAATTTTTCGAGATAATTGAAAATTTTCGGAAACGTTTACACTAAAAATAACATATTTTTCGTAATTTTTCGAAATTATTAACCGCTTTTGTTGCAAAACGTTCATAATTTAATAGATTAATGGTATATTTTAAATGCTGAGAAAAAATCCGCTCAAAAAACGTCTTTTTTTTCCAATTATAACATAAATTGTGGAAAAGCTAGCTGCCGAAACCACAATTTCTTCGTTACATTTCGAAATTAAGTGCGATTTTTTTGCGAAGCGTTCTCAATTCAATGGAAATACGAATAATCATAGATATCAAAAAGTTTTCACGTCAAAAAAAGTGAAATTTTTCGAGATAATTGAAAATTTTCGGAAACGGTTACACTAAAAATTACATATTTTTCGTAATTTTTCGAAATTATTAACCGCTTTTGTTGCAAAACGTTCATAATTTAATAGATTAATGGTATATCTTAAATGCTGAGAAAAAATCCGCTCAAAAAACGTCTTTTTTTTCCAATTATAACATAAATTGTAGAAAAGCTAGCTGCCGAAACCACAATTTCTTCGTTACATTTCGAAATTAAGTGCGATTTTTTTGCGAAGCGTTCTCAATTCAATGGAAATACGAATAATCATAGATATCAAAAAGTTTTCACGTCAAAAAAAGTGAAATTTTTCGAGATAATTGAAAATTTTCGGAAACGGTTACACTAAAAATCACATATTTTTCGTAATTTTTCAAATTATTAACCGCTTTTGTTGCAAAACGTTCATAATTTAATAGATTTATGGTATATCTTAAATGCTGAGAAAAAATCCGCTCAAAAAACGTCCTTTTTTTCCAATTATAACATAAATTGTGGAAAAGCTAGCTGCCGAAACCACAATTTCTTCGTTACATTTCGAAATTAAGTGCGATTTTTTTGCGAAGCGTTCTCAATTCAATGGAAATACGAATAGTCATAGATTACAAAAAGTTTTCACGTCAAAATACGTGAATTTTTTCGAGATAATTGTAAATTTTCGGAAACGGTTACACTAAAAATCACATATTTTTCGTAATTTATCGAAATTATTAACCGCTTTTGTTGCAAAACGTTCATAGTTTAATAGATTTATGGTATATCTTAAATGCTGAGAAAAAATCCGCTCATAAAACGTCTTTTTTTTCCAATTATAACATAAATTGTGGAAAAGCTAGCTGCCGAAACCACAATTTCTTCGTTAAATTTCGAAATTACGTGCAATTTTTTTCGAAGCGTTCTCAATTCAATGGAAATGCGAATAATCATAGATATCAAAAAGTTTTCACGTCAAAAAAAGTGAAATTTTTCGAGATAATTGAAAATTTTCGGAAACGTTTACGCTAAAAATAACATATTTTTCGTAATTTTTCGAAATTATTAACCGCTTTTGTTGCAAAACGTTCATAATTTAATAGATTAATGGTATATTTTAAATGCTGAGAAAAAATCCGCTCAAAAAACGTCTTTTTTTTCCAATTATAACATAAATTGTGGAAAAGCTAGCTGCCGAAACCACAATTTCTTCGTTACATTTCGAAATTAAGTGCGATTTTTTTGCGAAGCGTTCTCAATTCAATGGAAATACGAATAATCATAGATATCAAAAAGTTTTCACGTCAAAAAAAGTGAAATTTTTCGAGATAATTGAAAATTTTCGGAAACGGTTACACTAAAAATCACATATTTTTCGTAATTTTTCGAAATTATTAACCGCTTTTGTTGCAAAACGTTCATAATTTAATAGATTAATGGTATATCTTAAATGCTGAGAAAAAATCCGCTCAAAAAACGTCTTTTTTTTCCAATTATAACATAAATTGTGGAAAAGCTAGCTGCCGAAACCACAATTTCTTCGTTACATTTCGAAATTAAGTGCGATTTTTTTGCGAAGCGTTCTCAATTCAATGGAAATACGAATAATCATAGATATCAAAAAGTTTTCACGTCAAAAAAAGTGAAATTTTTCGAGATAATTGAAAATTTTCGGAAACGGTTACACTAAAAATCACATATTTTTCGTAATTTTTCAAATTATTAACCGCTTTTGTTGCAAAACGTTCATAATTTAATAGATTTATGGTATATCTTAAATGCTGAGAAAAAATCCGCTCAAAAAACGTCCTTTTTTTCCAATTATAACATAAATTGTGGAAAAGCTAGCTGCCGAAACCACAATTTCTTCGTTACATTTCGAAATTAAGTGCGATTTTTTTGCGAAGCGTTCTCAATTCAATGGAAATACGAATAGTCATTGATATCAAAAAGTTTTCACGTCAAAAAAAGTGAAATTTTTCGAGATAATTGAAAATTTTCGGAAACGGTTACACTAAAAATCACATATTTTTCGTAATTTTTCGAAATTATTAACCGCTTTTTTTGCAAAACGTTCATAATTTAATAGATTTATGGTATATCTTAAATGCTGAGAAAAAATCCGCTCAAAAAACGTCCTTTTTTTCCAATTATAAAATAAATTGTGGAAAAGCTAGCTGCCGAAACCACAATTTCTTCGTTACATTTCGAAATTAAGTGCGATTTTTTAGCTAAGCGTTCTCAATTCAATGGAAATACGAATAATCATAGATATCAAAAAGTTTTCACGTCAAAAAAAGTGAAATTTTTCGAGATAATTGAAAATTTTCGGAAACGGTTACACTAAAAATCACATATTATTCGTAATTTTTCGAAATTATTATCGCTTTTGTTGCAAAACGTTCATAATTTAATAGATTAATGGTATATCTTAAATGCTGAGAAAAAATCCGCTGAAAAAACGTCCTTTTTTTCCAAATATATCATAAATTGTAGAAAAGCTAGCTGCCGAAACCACAATTTCTTCGTTACATTTCGAAATTCGGTGCGATTTTTTTGCGAAGCGTTCTCAATTCAATGGAAATACGAATAATCATAGATATCAAAAAGTTTTCACGTCAAAAAAAGTGAAATTTTTCGAGATAATTGAAAATTTTCGGAAACGGTTACACTAAAAATCACATATTTTTCGTAATTTTTCGAAATTATTAACCGCTTTTTTTGCAAAACGTTCATTATTTAATAGATTTATGGTATATCTTAAATGCTGAGAAAAAATCCGCTCAAAAAACGTTTTTTTTTCCAATTATAACATAAATTGTGGAAAAGCTAGCTGCCGAAACCACAATTTCTTCGTTACATTTCGAAATTCGGTGCGATTTTTTTGCGAAGCGTTCTCAATTCAATGGAAATACGAATAATCATAGATATCAAAAAGTTTTCACGTCAAAAAAAGTGAAATTTTTCGAGATAATTGAAAATTTTCGGAAACGGTTACACTAAAAATCACATATTTTTCGTAATTTTTCGAAATTATTAACCGCTTTTGTTGCAAAACGTTCATAATTTAATAGATTTATGGTATATCTTAAATGCTGAGAAAAAATCCGCTCAAAAAACGTCCTTTTTTTCCAATTATATCATAAATTGTAGAAAAGCTAGCTGCCGAAACCACAATTTCTTCGTTACATATCGAAATTCGGTGCGATTTTTTTGCGAAGCGTTCTCAATTCAATGGAAATATGAATAATCATAGATATCAAAAAGTTTTCCCCTTTGAAAAGACGTGAAATTTTTCGAGATGATTGAGAATTTTCGGGAACGGTTACACTAAAAATCACATATTTTTCGTAATTTTTCGAAATTATTAACCGCTTTTGTTGCAAAACGTTCATAATTTAATAGATTTATGGTACATCTTAAATGCTGAGAAAAAAAACGCTCAAAAAACGTCTTTTTTTTCCAATTATAACATAAATTGTGGAAAACTAGCTGCCGAAACCACAATTTCTTCGTTACATTTCGAAATTTGGTGCGATTTTTTTGCGAAGCGTTCTCAATTCAATGGAAATACGAATAATCATAGATATCAAAAAGTTTTCACGTCAAAAAAAGTGAAATTTTTCGAGATAATTGAAAATTTTCGGAAACGGTTACACTAAAAATCACATATTTTTCGTAATTTTTCGAAATTATTAACCGCTTTTTTTGCAAAACGATCATAATTTAATAGATTTATGATATATCTTAAATGCTGAGAAAAAATCCGCTCAAAAAACGTCTTTTTTTTCCAATTACAACATAAATTGTGGAAAAGCTAGCTGCCGAAACCACAATTTCTTCGTTACATTTCGTAATTAAGTGCGATTTTTTTGCAAAGCGTTCTCAATTCAATGGAAATACGAATAATCATAGATATCAAAAAGTTTTCACGTCAAAAAAAGTGAAATTTTTCGAGATAATTGAAAATTTTCGGAAACGGTTACACTAAAAATCACATATTTTTCGTAATTTTTCGAAATTATTAACCGCTTTTGTTGCAAAACGTTCATAATTTAATAGATTTATGGTATATCTTAAATGCTGAGAAAAAATCCGCTCAAAAAACGTCTTTTTTTTCCAATTATAACATAAATTGTGGAAAAGCTAGCTGCCGAAACCACAATTTCTTCGTTACATTTCGAAATTCGGTGCGATTTTTTTGCGAAGCGTTCTCAATTCAATGGAAATACGAATAATCATAGATATCAAAAAGTTTTCACGTCAAAAAAAGTGAAATTTTTCGAGATAATTGAAAATTTTCGGAAACGGTTACACTAAAAATCACATATTTTTCGTAATTTTTCGAAATTATTAACCGCTTTTGTTGCAAAACGTTCATAATTTAATAGATTTATGGTATATCTTAAATGCTGAGAAAAAATCCGCTCAAAAAACGTCCTTTTTTTCCAAATATATCATAAATTGTAGAAAAGCTAGCTGCCGAAACCACAATTTCTTCGTTACATATCGAAATTCGGTGCGATTTTTTTGCGAAGCGTTCTCAATTCAATGGAAATATGAATAATCATAGATATCAAAAAGTTTTCCCCTTTGAAAAGACGTGAAATTTTTCGAGATGATTGAGAATTTTCGGGAACGGTTACACTAAAAATCACATATTTTTCGTAATTTTTCGAAATTATTAACCGCTTTTGTTGCAAAACGTTCATAATTTAATAGATTTATGGTACATCTTAAATGCTGAGAAAAAAAACGCTCAAAAAACGTCTTTTTTTTCCAATTATAACATAAATTGTGGAAAACTAGCTGCCGAAACCACAATTTCTTCGTTACATTTCGAAATTTGGTGCGATTTTTTTGCGAAGCGTTCTCAATTCAATGGAAATACGAATAATCATAGATATCAAAAAGTTTTCACGTCAAAAAAAGTGAAATTTTTCGAGATAATTGAAAATTTTCGGAAACGGTTACACTAAAAATCACATATTTTTCGTAATTTTTCGAAATTATTAACCGCTTTTTTTGCAAAACGATCATAATTTAATAGATTTATGATATATCTTAAATGCTGAGAAAAAATCCGCTCAAAAAACGTCTTTTTTTTCCAATTACAACATAAATTGTGGAAAAGCTAGCTGCCGAAACCACAATTTCTTCGTTACATTTCGTAATTAAGTGCGATTTTTTTGCAAAGCGTTCTCAATTCAATGGAAATACGAATAATCATAGATATCAAAAAGTTTTCACGTCAAAAAAAGTGAAATTTTTCGAGATAATTGAAAATTTTCGGAAACGGTTACACTAAAAATCACATATTTTTCGTAATTTTTCGAAATTATTAACCGCTTTTGTTGCAAAACGTTCATAATTTAATAGATTTATGGTATATCTTAAATGCTGAGAAAAAATCCGCTCAAAAAACGTCTTTTTTTTCCAATTATAACATAAATTGTGGAAAAGCTAGCTGCCGAAACCACAATTTCTTCGTTACATTTCGAAATTAAGTGCGATTTTTTTGCGAAGCGTTCTCAATTCAATGGAAATACGAATAATCATAGATATCAAAAAGTTTTCACGTCAAAAAAAGTGAAATGTTTCGAGATAATTGAAAATTTTCGGAAACGGTTACACTAAAAATCACATATTTTTCGTAATTTTTCGAAATGATTAACCGCTTTTGTTGCAAAACGTTCATAATTTAATAGATTTATGGTATATCTTAAATGCTGAGAAAAAATCCGCTGAAAAACGTCTTTTTTTTCCAATTATAACATAAATTGTGGAAAAGCTAGCTGCCGATACCACAATTTCTTCGTTACATTTCGAAATTAAGTGCGATTTTTTTGCGAAGCGTTCTCAATTCAATGGAAATACGAATAATCATAGATATCAAAAAGTTTTCACGTCAAAAAAAGTGAAATTTTTCGAGATAATTGAAAATTTTCGGAAACGGTTACACTAAAAATCACATATTTTTCGTAATTTTTCGAAATTATTAACCGCTTTTGTTGCAAAACGTTCATAATTTAATAGATTTATGGTATATCTTAAATGCTGAGAAAAAATCCGCTCAAAAAACGTCTTTTTTTTCCAATTATAACATAAATTGTGGAAAAGCTAGCTGCCGAAACCACAATTTCTTCATTACATTTCGAAATTTGGTGCGATTTTTTTGCGAAGCGTTCTCAATTCAATGGAAATACGAATAATCATAGATATCAAAAAGTTTTCACGTCAAAAAAAATGAAATTTTTCGAGATAATTGAAAATTTTCGGAAACGGTTACACTAAAAATCACATATTTTTCGTAATTTTTCGAAATTATTAATCGCTTTTGTTGCAAAACGTTCATAGTTTAATAGATTTATGGTATATCTTAAATGCTGAGAAAAAATCCGCTCATAAAACGTCTTTTTTTTCCAATTATAACATAAATTGTGGAAAAGCTAGCTGCCGAAACCACAATTTCTTCGTTAAATTTCGAAATTACGTGCAATTTGTTTGCGAAGCGTTCTCAATTCAATGGAAATGCGAATAATCATAGATATCAAAAAGTTTTCACGTCAAAAAAAGTGAAATTTTTCGAGATAATTGAAAATTTTCGGAAACGTTTACACTAAAAATAACATATTTTTCGTAATTTTTCGAAATTATTAACCGCTTTTGTTGCAAAACGTTCATAATTTAATAGATTAATGGTATATTTTAAATGCTGAGAAAAAATCCGCTCAAAAAACGTCTTTTTTTTCCAATTATAACATAAATTGTGGAAAAGCTAGCTGCCGAAACCACAATTTCTTCGTTACATTTCGAAATTAAGTGCGATTTTTTTGCGAAGCGTTCTCAATTCAATGGAAATACGAATAATCATAGATATCAAAAAGTTTTCACGTCAAAAAAAGTGAAATTTTTCGAGATAATTGAAAATTTTCGGAAACGGTTACACTAAAAATTACATATTTTTCGTAATTTTTCGAAATTATTAACCGCTTTTGTTGCAAAACGTTCATAATTTAATAGATTAATGGTATATCTTAAATGCTGAGAAAAAATCCGCTCAAAAAACGTCTTTTTTTTCCAATTATAACATAAATTGTAGAAAAGCTAGCTGCCGAAACCACAATTTCTTCGTTACATTTCGAAATTAAGTGCGATTTTTTTGCGAAGCGTTCTCAATTCAATGGAAATACGAATAATCATAGATATCAAAAAGTTTTCACGTCAAAAAAAGTGAAATTTTTCGAGATAATTGAAAATTTTCGGAAACGGTTACACTAAAAATCACATATTTTTCGTAATTTTTCGAAATTATTAACCGCTTTTGTTGCAAAACGTTCATAATTTAATAGATTAATGGTATATCTTAAATGCTGAGAAAAAATCCGCTCAAAAAACGTCTTTTTTTTCCAATTATAACATAAATTGTGGAAAAGCTAGCTGCCGAAACCACAATTTCTTCGTTACATTTCGAAATTAAGTGCGATTTTTTTGCGAAGCGTTCTCAATTCAATGGAAATACGAATAATCATAGATATCAAAAAGTTTTCACGTCAAAAAAAGTGAAATTTTTCGAGATAATTGAAAATTTTCGGAAACGGTTACACTAAAAATCACATATTTTTCGTAATTTTTCAAATTATTAACCGCTTTTGTTGCAAAACGTTCATAATTTAATAGATTTATGGTATATCTTAAATGCTGAGAAAAAATCCGCTCAAAAAACGTCCTTTTTTTCCAATTATAACATAAATTGTGGAAAAGCTAGCTGCCGAAACCACAATTTCTTCGTTACATTTCGAAATTAAGTGCGATTTTTTTGCGAAGCGTTCTCAATTCAATGGAAATACGAATAGTCATAGATATCAAAAAGTTTTCACGTCGAAATACGTGAATTTTTTCGAGATAATTGTAAATTTTCGGAAACGGTTACACTAAAAATCACATATTTTTCGTAATTTATCGAAATTATTAACCGCTTTTGTTGCAAAACGTTCATAGTTTAATAGATTTATGGTATATCTTAAATGCTGAGAAAAAATCCGCTCATAAAACGTCTTTTTTTTCCAATTATAACATAAATTGTGGAAAAGCTAGCTGCCGAAACCACAATTTCTTCGTTACATTTCGAAATTAAGTGCGATTTTTTTGCGAAGCGTTCTCAATTCAATGGAAATACGAATAATCATAGATATCAAAAAGTTTTCACGTTAAAAAAAGTGAAATTTTTCGAGATAATTGAAAATTTTCGGAAACGGTTACACAAAAAATCACATATTTTTCGTAATTTTTCGAAATTATTAACCGCTTTTGTTGCAAAACGTTCATAATTTAATAGATTAATGGTATATCTTAAATGCTGAGAAGAAATCCGCTCAAAAAACGTCTTTTTTTTCCAATTATAACATAAATTGTGGAAAAGCTAGCTGCCGAAACCACAATTTCTTCGTTACATTTCGAAATTAAGTGCGATTTTTTTGCGAAGCGTTCTCAATTCAATGGAAATACGAATAATCATAGATATCAAAAAGTTTTCACGTCAAAAAAAGTGAAATTTTTCGAGATAATTGAAAATTTTCGGAAACGATTACACTAAAAATCACATTTTTCGTAATTTTTCGAAATTATTAACCGCTTTTGTTGCAAAACGTTCATAATGTAATAGATTTATGGTATATTTTAAATGCTGAGAAAAAATCCGCTCAAAAAACGTCCTTTTTTTCCAATTATAACATAAATTGTGGAAAAGCTAGCTGCCGAAACCACAATTTCTTCGTTACATTTCGAAATTAAGTGCGATTTTTTTGCGAAGCGTTCTCAATTCAATGGAAATACGGATAGTCATAGATATCAAAAAGTTTTCACGTCAAAATACGTGAATTTTTTCGAGATAATTGAAAATTTTCTTAAACGGTTACACTAAAAATCACATATTTTTCGTAATATATCGAAATTATTAACCGCTTTTGTTGCAAAACGTTCATAATTTAATAGATTTATGGTATATCTTAAATGCTGAGAAAAAATCCGCTCAAAAAACGTCTTTTTTTTCCAATTATAACATAAATTGTGGAAAAGCTAGCTGCCGAAACCACAATTTCTTCGTTACATTTCGAAATTAAGTGCGATTTTTTTGCGAAGCGTTCTCAATTCAATGGAAATACGAATAATCATAGATATCAAAAAGTTTTCACGTCAAAAAAAGTGAAATTTTTCGAGATAATTGAAAATTTTCGGAAACGGTTACACTAAAAATCACATATTTTTCGTAATTTTTCGAAATTATTAACCGCTTTTTTTGCAAAACGTTCATAATTTAATAGATTTATGGTATATCTTAAATGCTGAGAAAAAATCCGCTCAAAAAACGTCTTTTTTTTCCAATTATAACATAAATTGTGGAAAAGCTAGCTGCCGAAACCACAATTTCTTCGTTACATTTCGAAATTTGGTGCGATTTTTTTGCGAAGCGTTCTCAACTCAATGGAAATACGAATAATCATAGATATCAAAAAGTTTTCACGTTAAAAAAAGTGAAATTTTTCGAGATAATTGAAAATTTTCGGAAACGGTTACACAAAAAATCACATATTTTTCGTAATTTTTCGACATTATTAACCGCTTTTGTTGCAAAACGTTCATAATGTAATAGATTTATGGTATATCTTAAATGCTGAGAAAAAATCCGCTCAAAAAATGTCCTTTTTTTCCAATTATAACATAAATTGTGGAAAAGCTAGCTGCCGAAACCACAATTTCTTCGTTACATTTCGAAATTAAGTGCGATTTTTTTGCGAAGCGTTCTCAATTCAATGGAAATACGGATAGTCATAGATATCAAAAAGTTTTCACGTCAAAATACGTGAATTTTTTCGAGATAATTGAAAATTTTCTTAAACGGTTACACTAAAAATCACATATTTTTCGTAATATATCGAAATTATTAACCGCTTTTGTTGCAAAACGTTCATAATTTAATAGATTTATGGTATATCTTAAATGCTGAGAAAAAATCCGCTCAAAAAACGTCTTTTTTTTCCAATTATAACATAAATTGTGGAAAAGCTAGCTGCCGAAACCACAATTTCTTCGTTACATTTCGAAATTTGGTGCGATTTTTTTGCGAAGCGTTCTCAACTCAATGGAAATACGAATAATCATAGATATCAAAAAGTTTTCACGTTAAAAAAAGTGAAATTTTTCGAGATAATTGAAAATTTTCGGAAACGGTTACACAAAAAATCACATATTTTTCGTAATTTTTCGAAATTATTAACCGCTTTTGTTGCAAAACGTTCATAATTTAATAGATTAATGGTATATCTTAAATGCTGAGAAAAAATCCGCTCAAAAACGTCTTTTTTTCCAATTATAACATAAATTGTGGAAAAGCTAGCTGCCGAAACCACAATTTCTTCGTTACATTTCGAAATTAAGTGCGATTTTTTTGCGAAGCGTTCTCAATTCAATGGAAATACGAATAATCATAGATATCAAAAAGTTTTCACGTCAAAAAAAGTGAAATTTTTCGAGATAATTGAAAATTTTCGGAAACGATTACACTAAAAATCACATATTTTTCGTAATTTTTCGAAATTATTAACCGCTTTTGTTGCAAAACGTTCATAATTTAATAGATTTATGGTATATCTTAAATGCTGAGAAAAAATCCGCTCAAAAAATGTCCTTTTTTTCCAATTATAACATAAATTGTGGAAAAGCTAGCTGCCGAAACCACAATTTCTTCGTTACATTTCGAAATTAAGTGCGATTTTTTTGCGAAGCGTTCTCAATTCAATGGAAATACGGATAGTCATAGATATCAAAAAGTTTTCACGTCAAAATACGTGAATTTTTTCGAGATAATTGAAAATTTTCTTAAACGGTTACACTAAAAATCACATATTTTTCGTAATATATCGAAATTATTAACCGCTTTTGTTGCAAAACGTTCATAATTTAATAGATTTATGGTATATCTTAAATGCTGAGAAAAAATCCGCTCAAAAAGCGTCTTTTTTTTCCAATTATAACATAAATTGTGGAAAAGCTAGCTGCCGAAACCACAATTTCTTCGTTACATTTCGAAATTAAGTGCGATTTTTTTGCGAAGCGTTCTCAATTCAATGGAAATACGAATTATCATAGATATCAAAAAGTTTTCACGTCAAAAAAAGTGAAATTTTTCGAGATAATTGAAAATTTTCGGAAACGGTTACACTAAAAATCACATATTTTTCGTAATTTTTCGAAATTATTAACCGCTTTTGTTGCAAAACGTTCATAATTTAATAGATTAATGGTATATCTTAAATGCTGAGAAAAAATCCGCTCAAAAAACGTCTTTTTTTTTCCAATTATAACATAAATTGTGGAAAAGCTAGCTGCCGAAACCACAATTTCTTCGTTACATTTCGAAATTAAGTGCGATTTTTTTGCGAAGCGTTCTCAATTCAATGTAAATACGAATAATCATAGATATCAAAAAGTTTTCACGTCAAAAAAATGAAATTTTTCGAGATAATTGAAAATTTTCGGAAACATTTACACTAAAAATCACATATTTTTCGTAATTTTTCGAAATTATTAACCGCTTTTGTTGCAAAACGTTCATAATGTAATAGATTTATGGTATATCTTAAATGCTGAGAAAAAATCCGCTCAAAAAACGTCTTTTTTTCCAAATATATCATAAATTGTAGAAAAGCTAGCTGCCGAAACCACAATTTCTTCGTTACATTTCGAAATTTGGTGCGATTTTTTTGCGAAGCGTTCTCAATTCAATGGAAATACGAATAATCATAGATATCAAAAAGTTTTCACGTCAAAAAAAGTGAAATTTTTCGAGATAATTGAAAATTTTCGGAAACGGTTACACTAAAAATCACATATTTTTCGTAATTTTTCGAAATTATTAACCGCTTTTGTTGCAAAACGTTCATAATTTAGTAGATTTATGGTATATCTTAAATGCTGAGAAAAAATCCGCTCGAAAAACGTCTTTTTTTCCAATTATAACATAAATTGTGGAAAAGCTAGCTGCCGAAACCACAATTTCTTCGTTACATTTCGAACTTTGGTGCGATTTTTTTGCGAAGCGTTCTCAATTCAATGGAAATACGAATAATCATAGATATCAAAAAGTTTTCACATCAAAAAAAGTGAAATTTTTCGAGATAATTGAAAATTTTCGGAAACGGTTACACTAAAAATCACATATTATTAATAATTTTTCGAAATTATTAACCGCTTTTGTTGCAAAACGTTCATAATTTAATAGATTTATGGTATATCTTAAATGCTGAGAAAAAATCCGCTGAAAAAACGTCCTTTTTTTCCAAATATATCATAAATTGTAGAAAAGCTAGCTGCCGAAACCACAATTTCTTCGTTACATTTCGAAATTACGTGCGATTTTTTTACGAAGCGTTCTCAATTCAATGGAAATACGAATAATCATAGATATCAAAAAGTTTTCACGTCAAAAAAAGTGAAATTTTTCGAGGTAATTGAAAATTTTCGGAAACGGTTACACTAAAAATCACATTCTTTTCGTAATTTTTCGAAATTATTAACCGCTTTTGTTGCAAAACGTTCATAATTTAATAGATTTATGGTATATCTTAAATGCTGAGAAAAAATCCGCTCAAAAAACGTCTTTTTTTTCCAATTATAACCTAAATTGTGGAAAAGCTAGCTGCCGAAACCACAATTTCTTCGTTACATTTCGAAATTAAGTGCGATTATTTTGCGAAGCGTTCTCAATTCAATGTAAATACGAATAATCATAGATATCAAAAAGTTTTCACGTCAAAAAAAGTGAAATTTTTCAAGATAATTGAAAATTTTCGGAAACGGTTACACTAAAAATCACATATTATTCGTAATTTTTCGAAATTATTAACCGCTTTTGTTGCAAAACGTTCATAATTTAATAGATTTATGGTATATCTTAAATGCTGAGAAAAAATCCGCTCAAAAAACGTCCTTTTTTTCCAAATATATCATAAATTGTAGTAAAGCTAGCTGCCGAAATCACAATTTCTTCGTTACATATAGAAATTACGTGCGATTTTTTTGCGAAGCGTTCTCAATTCAATGGAAATACGAATAATCATAGATATCAAAAAGTTTTCACGTCAAAAAAAGTGAAATTTTTCGAGATAATTGAAAATTTTCGGAAACGGTTACACTAAAAATCACACATTTTTCGTAATTTTTCGAAATTATTAACCGCTTTTGTTGCAAAACGATCATAATTTAATAGATTTATGGTATTTCTTAAATGCTGAGAAAAAATCCGCTCAAAAAACGTCTTTTTTTTCCAATTATAACATAAATTGTGGAAAAGCTAGCTGCCGAAACCACAATTTCTTCGTTACATTTCGAAATTTGGTGCGATTTTTTTGCGAAGCGTTCTCAACTCAATGGAAATACGAATAATCATAGATACCAAAAAGTTTTCACGTTAAAAAAAGTGAAATTTTTCGAGATAATTGAAAATTTTCGGAAACGGTTACACTAAAAATCACATATTTTTCGTAATTTTTCGAAATTATTAACCGCTTTTGTTGCAAAACGTTCATAATTTAATAGATTTATGGTATATCTTAAATGCTGAGAAAAAATCCGCTGAAAAACGTCTTTTTTTCCAATTATAACATAAATTGTGGAAAAGCTAGCTGCCGATACCACAATTTCTTCGTTACATTTCGTAATTAAGTGCGATTTTTTTGCAAAGCGTTCTCAATTCAATGGAAATACGAATAATCATAGATATCAAAAAGTTTTCACGTCAAAAAAAGTGAAATTTTTCGAGATAATTGAAAATTTTCGGAAACGGTTACACTAAAAATCACATATTTTTCGTAATTTTTCGAAATTATTAACCGCTTTTGTTGCAAAACGTTCATAATTTAATAGATTTATGGTATATCTTAAATGCTGAGAAAAAATCCGCTCAAAAAACGTCTTTTTTTTCCAATTATAACATAAATTGTGGAAAAGCTAGCTGCCGAAACCACAATTTCTTCGTTACATTTCGAAATTAAGTGCGATTTTTTTGCGAAGCGTTCTCAATTCAATGGAAATACGAATAATCATAGATATCAAAAAGTTTTCACGTCAAAAAAAGTGAAATGTTTCGAGATAATTGAAAATTTTCGGAAACGGTTACACTAAAAATCACATATTTTTCGTAATTTTTCGAAATGATTAACCGCTTTTGTTGCAAAACGTTCATAATTTAGTAGATTCATGGTATATCTTAAATGCTGAGAAAAAATCCGCTCGAAAAACGTCTTTTTTTCCAATTATAACATAAATTGTGGAAAAGCTAGCTGCCGAAACCACAATTTCTTCGTTACATTTCGAACTTTGGTGCGATTTTTTTGCGAAGCGTTCTCAATTCAATGGAAATACGAATAATCATAGATATCAAAAAGTTTTCACATCAAAAAAAGTGAAATTTTTCGAGATAATTGAAAATTTTCGGAAACGGTTACACTAAAAATCACATATTATTAATAATTTTTCGAAATTATTAACCGCTTTTGTTGCAAAACGTTCATAATTTAATAGATTTATGGTATATCTTAAATGCTGAGAAAAAATCCGCTGAAAAAACGTCCTTTTTTTCCAAATATATCATAAATTGTAGAAAAGCTAGCTGCCGAAACCACAATTTCTTCGTTACATTTCGAAATTACGTGCGATTTTTTTACGAAGCGTTCTCAATTCAATGGAAATACGAATAATCATAGATATCAAAAAGTTTTCACGTCAAAAAAAGTGAAATTTTTCGAGGTAATTGAAAATTTTCGGAAACGGTTACACTAAAAATCACATTCTTTTCGTAATTTTTCGAAATTATTAACCGCTTTTGTTGCAAAACGTTCATAATTTAATAGATTTATGGTATATCTTAAATGCTGAGAAAAAATCCGCTCAAAAAACGTCTTTTTTTTCCAATTATAACCTAAATTGTGGAAAAGCTAGCTGCCGAAACCACAATTTCTTCGTTACATTTCGAAATTAAGTGCGATTATTTTGCGAAGCGTTCTCAATTCAATGTAAATACGAATAATCATAGATATCAAAAAGTTTTCACGTCAAAAAAAGTGAAATTTTTCAAGATAATTGAAAATTTTCGGAAACGGTTACACTAAAAATCACATATTATTCGTAATTTTTCGAAATTATTAACCGCTTTTGTTGCAAAACGTTCATAATTTAATAGATTTATGGTATATCTTAAATGCTGAGAAAAAATCCGCTCAAAAAACGTCCTTTTTTTCCAAATATATCATAAATTGTAGTAAAGCTAGCTGCCGAAATCACAATTTCTTCGTTACATATAGAAATTACGTGCGATTTTTTTGCGAAGCGTTCTCAATTCAATGGAAATACGAATAATCATAGATATCAAAAAGTTTTCACGTCAAAAAAAGTGAAATTTTTCGAGATAATTGAAAATTTTCGGAAACGGTTACACTAAAAATCACACATTTTTCGTAATTTTTCGAAATTATTAACCGCTTTTGTTGCAAAACGATCATAATTTAATAGATTTATGGTATTTCTTAAATGCTGAGAAAAAATCCGCTCAAAAAACGTCTTTTTTTTCCAATTATAACATAAATTGTGGAAAAGCTAGCTGCCGAAACCACAATTTCTTCGTTACATTTCGAAATTTGGTGCGATTTTTTTGCGAAGCGTTCTCAACTCAATGGAAATACGAATAATCATAGATACCAAAAAGTTTTCACGTTAAAAAAAGTGAAATTTTTCGAGATAATTGAAAATTTTCGGAAACGGTTACACTAAAAATCACATATTTTTCGTAATTTTTCGAAATTATTAACCGCTTTTGTTGCAAAACGTTCATAATTTAATAGATTTATGGTATATCTTAAATGCTGAGAAAAAATCCGCTGAAAAACGTCTTTTTTTCCAATTATAACATAAATTGTGGAAAAGCTAGCTGCCGATACCACAATTTCTTCGTTACATTTCGAAATTAAGTGCGATTTTTTTGCGAAGCGTTCTCAATTCAATGGAAATACGAATAATCATAGATATCAAAAAGTTTTCACGTCAAAAAAAGTGATTTTTCGAGATAATTGAAAATTTTCGGAAACGGTTACACTAAAAATCACATATTTTTCGTAATTTTTCGAAATTATTAACCGCTTTTGTTGCAAAACGTTCATAATTTAATAGATTTATGGTATATCTTAAATGCTGAGAAAAAATCCGCTCAAAAAACGTCTTTTTTTTCCAATTATAACATAAATTGTGGAAAAGCTAGCTGCCGAAACCACAATTTCTTCATTACATTTCGAAATTTGGTGCGATTTTTTTGCGAAGCGTTCTCAATTCAATGGAAATACGAATAATCATAGATATCAAAAAGTTTTCACGTCAAAAAAAGTGAAATTTTTCGAGATAATTGAAAATTTTCGGAAACGGTTACACTAAAAATCACATATTTTTCGTAATTTATCGAAGTTATTAACCGCTTTTGTTGCAAAACGTTCATAGTTTAATAGATTTATGGTATATCTTAAATGCTGAGAAAAAATCCGCTCATAAAACGTCTTTTTTTTCCAATTATAACATAAATTGTGGAAAAGCTAGCTGCCGAAACCACAATTTCTTCGTTAAATTTCGAAATTACGTGCAATTTTTTTGCGCAGCGTTCTCAATTCAATGGAAATGCGAATAATCATAGATATCAAAAAGTTTTCACGTCAAAAAAAGTGAAATTTTTCGAGATAGTTGAAAATTTTCGGAAACGTTTACACTAAAAATAACATATTTTTCGTAATTTTTCGAAATTATTAACCGCTTTTGTTGCAAAACGTTCATAATTTAATAGATTAATGGTATATCTTAAATGCTGTGAAAAAATCCGCTCAAAAAACGTCTTTTTTTTCCAATTATAACATAAATTGTGGAAAAGCTAGCTGCCGAAACCACAATTTCTTCGTTACATTTCGAAATTAAGTGCGATTTTTTTGCGAAGCGTTCTCAATTCAATGGAAATACGAATAATCATAGATATCAAAAAGTTTTCACGTCAAAAAAAGTGAATTTTTTCGAGATAATTGAAAATTTTCGGAAACGGTTACACTAAAAATCACATATTTTTCGTAATTTTTCGAAATTATTAACCGCTTTTGTTGCAAAACGTTCATAATTTAATAGATTAATGGTATATCTTAAATGCTGAGAAAAAATCCGCTCAAAAAACGTCTTTTTTTTCCAATTATAACATAAATTGTGGAAAAGCTAGCTGCCGAAACCACAATTTCTTCGTTACATTTCGAAATTAAGTGCGATTTTTTTGCGAAGCGTTCTCAATTCAATGGAAATACGAATAATCATAGATATCAAAAAGTTTTCACGTCAAAAAAAGTGAAATTTTTCGAGATAATTGAAAATTTTCGGAAACGGTTACACTAAAAATCACATATTTTTCGTAATTTTTCAAATTATTAACCGCTTTTGTTGCAAAACGTTCATAATTTAATAGATTTATGGTATATCTTAAATGCTGAGAAAAAATCCGCTCAAAAAACGTCTTTTTTTTCCAATTATAACATAAATTGTGGAAAAGCTAGCTGCCGAAACCACAATTTCTTCGTTACATTTCGAAATTTGGTGCGATTTTTTTGCGAAGCGTTCTCAACTCAATGGAAATACGAATAATCATAGATACCAAAAAGTTTTCACGTTAAAAAAAGTGAAATTTTTCGAGATAATTGAAAATTTTCGGAAACGGTTACACTAAAAATCACATATTTTTCGTAATTTTTCGAAGTTATTAACCGCTTTTGTTGCAAAACGTTCATAGTTTAATAGATTTATGGTATATCTTAAATGCTAAGAAAAAAATCCGCTCAAAAAACGTCCTTTTTTTCCAAATATATCATAAATTGTAGAAAAGCTAGCTGCCGAAACCACAATTTCTTCGTTACATTTCGAACTTTGGTGCGATTTTTTTGCGAAGCGTTCTCAATTCAATGGAAATACGAATAATCATAGATATCAAAAAGTTTTCACATCAAAAAAAGTGAAATTTTTCGAGATAATTGAAAATTTTCGGAAACGGTTACACTAAAAATCACATATTATTAATAATTTTTCGAAATTATTAACCGCTTTTGTTGCAAAACGTTCATAATTTAATAGATTTATGGTATATCTTAAATGCTGAGAAAAAATCCGCTGAAAAAACGTCCTTTTTTTCCAAATATATCATAAATTGTAGAAAAGCTAGCTGCCGAAACCACAATTTCTTCGTTACATTTCGAAATTACGTGCGATTTTTTTACGAAGCGTTCTCAATTCAATGGAAATACGAATAATCATAGATATCAAAAAGTTTTCACGTCAAAAAAAGTGAAATTTTTCGAGGTAATTGAAAATTTTCGGAAACGGTTACACTAAAAATCACATTCTTTTCGTAATTTTTCGAAATTATTAACCGCTTTTGTTGCAAAACGTTCATAATTTAATAGATTTATGGTATATCTTAAATGCTGAGAAAAAATCCGCTCAAAAAACGTCTTTTTTTCCAATTATAACCTAAATTGTGGAAAAGCTAGCTGCCGAAACCACAATTTCTTCGTTACATTTCGAAATTAAGTGCGATTATTTTGCGAAGCGTTCTCAATTCAATGTAAATACGAATAATCATAGATATCAAAAAGTTTTCACGTCAAAAAAAGTGAAATTTTTCAAGATAATTGAAAATTTTCGGAAACGGTTACACTAAAAATCACATATTATTCGTAATTTTTCGAAATTATTAACCGCTTTTGTTGCAAAACGTTCATAATTTAATAGATTTATGGTATATCTTAAATGCTGAGAAAAAATCCGCTCAAAAAACGTCCTTTTTTTCCAAATATATCATAAATTGTAGTAAAGCTAGCTGCCGAAATCACAATTTCTTCGTTACATATAGAAATTACGTGCGATTTTTTTGCGAAGCGTTCTCAATTCAATGGAAATACGAATAATCATAGATATCAAAAAGTTTTCACGTCAAAAAAAGTGAAATTTTTCGAGATAATTGAAAATTTTCGGAAACGGTTACACTAAAAATCACACATTTTTCGTAATTTTTCGAAATTATTAACCGCTTTTGTTGCAAAACGATCATAATTTAATAGATTTATGGTATTTCTTAAATGCTGAGAAAAAATCCGCTCAAAAAACGTCTTTTTTTTCCAATTATAACATAAATTGTGGAAAAGCTAGCTGCCGAAACCACAATTTCTTCGTTACATTTCGAAATTTGGTGCGATTTTTTTGCGAAGCGTTCTCAACTCAATGGAAATACGAATAATCATAGATACCAAAAAGTTTTCACGTCAAAAAAAGTGAAATTTTTCGAGATAATTGAAAATTTTCGGAAACGGTTACACTAAAAATCACATATTTTTCGTAATTTTTCGAAATTATTAACCGCTTTTGTTGCAAAACGTTCATAATTTAATAGATTTATGGTATATCTTAAATGCTGAGAAAAAATCCGCTGAAAAACGTCTTTTTTTCCAATTATAACATAAATTGTGGAAAAGCTAGCTGCCGAAACCACAATTTCTTCATTACATTTCGAAATTTGGTGCGATTTTTTTGCGAAGCGTTCTCAATTCAATGGAAATACGAATAATCATAGATATCAAAAAGTTTTCACGTCAAAAAAAGTGAAATTTTTCGAGATAATTGAAAATTTTCGGAAACGGTTACACTAAAAATCACATATTTTTCGTAATTTTTCGAAATTATTAACCGCTTTTGTTGCAAAACGTTCATAATTTAATAGATTTATGGTATATCTTAAATGCTGAGAAAAAATCCGCTCAAAAAACGTCTTTTTTTTCCAATTATAACATAAATTGTGGAAAAGCTAGCTGCCGAAACCACAATTTCTTCATTACATTTCGAAATTTGGTGCGATTTTTTTGCGAAGCGTTCTCAATTCAATGGAAATACGAATAATCATAGATATCAAAAAGTTTTCACGTCAAAAAAAGTGAAATTTTTCGAGATAATTGAAAATTTTCGGAAACGGTTACACTAAAAATCACATATTTTTCGTAATTTATCGAAGTTATTAACCGCTTTTGTTGCAAAACGTTCATAGTTTAATAGATTTATGGTATATCTTAAATGCTGAGAAAAAATCCGCTCATAAAACGTCTTTTTTTTCCAATTATAACATAAATTGTGGAAAAGCTAGCTGCCGAAACCACAATTTCTTCGTTAAATTTCGAAATTACGTGCAATTTTTTTGCGAAGCGTTCTCAATTCAATGGAAATGCGAATAATCATAGATATCAAAAAGTTTTCACGTCAAAAAAAGTGAAATTTTTCGAGATAGTTGAAAATTTTCGGAAACGTTTACACTAAAAATAACATATTTTTCGTAATTTTTCGAAATTATTAACCGCTTTTGTTGCAAAACGTTCATAATTTAATAGATTAATGGTATATCTTAAATGCTGTGAAAAAATCCGCTCAAAAAACGTCTTTTTTTTCCAATTATAACATAAATTGTGGAAAAGCTAGCTGCCGAAACCACAATTTCTTCGTTACATTTCGAAATTAAGTGCGATTTTTTTGCGAAGCGTTCTCAATTCAATGGAAATACGAATTATCATAGATATCAAAAAGTTTTCACGTCAAAAAAAGTGAAATTTTTCGAGATAATTGAAAATTTTCGGAAACGGTTACACTAAAAATCACATATTTTTCGTAATTTTTCGAAATTATTAACCGCTTTTGTTGCAAAACGTTCATAATTTAATAGATTAATGGTATATCTTAAATGCTGAGAAAAAATCCGCTCAAAAAACGTCTTTTTTTTCCAATTATAACATAAATTGTGGAAAAGCTAGCTGCCGAAACCACAATTTCTTCGTTACATTTCGAAATTAAGTGCGATTTTTTTGCGAAGCGTTCTCAATTCAATGGAAATACGAATAATCATAGATATCAAAAAGTTTTCACGTCAAAAAAAGTGAAATTTTTCGAGATAATTGAAAATTTTCGGATACGGTTACACTAAAAATCACATATTTTTCGTAATTTTTCAAATTATTAACCGCTTTTGTTGCAAAACGTTCATAATTTAATAGATTTATGGTATATCTTAAATGCTGAGAAAAAATCCGCTCAAAAAACGTCCTTTTTTTCCAATTATAACATAAATTGTGGAAAAGCTAGCTGCCGAAACCACAATTTCTTCGTTACATTTCGAAATTAAGTGCGATTTTTTTGCGAAGCGTTCTCAATTCAATGGAAATACGAATAGTCATAGATATCAAAAAGTTTTCACGTCAAAATACGTGAATTTTTTCGAGATAATTGTAAATTTTCGGAAACGGTTACACTAAAAATCACATATTTTTCGTAATTTATCGAAATTATTAACCGCTTTTGTTGCAAAACGTTCATAGTTTAATAGATTTATGGTATATCTTAAATGCTGAGAAAAAATCCGCTCATAAAACGTCTTTTTTTTCCAATTATAACATAAATTGTGGAAAAGCTAGCTGCCGAAACCACAATTTCTTCGTTACATTTCGAAATTAAGTGCGATTTTTTTGCGAAGCGTTCTCAATTCAATGGAAATACGAATAATCATAGATATCAAAAAGTTTTCACGTCAAAAAAAGTGAAATTTTTCGAGATAATTGAAAATTTTCGGAAACGGTTACACAAAAAATCACATATTTTTCGTAATTTTTCGAATTATTAACCGCTTTTGTTGCAATACGTTCATAATTTAAGAGATTTATGGTATATCTTAAATGCTGAGAAAAAATCCGCTCAAAAAACGTCTTTTTTTTCCAATTATAACATAAATTGTGGAAAAGCTAGCTGCCGAAACCACAATTTCTTCGTTACATTTCGAAATTTGGTGCGATTTTTTTGCGAAGCGTTCTCAACTCAATGGAAATACGAATAATCATAGATATCAAAAAGTTTTCACGTTAAAAAAAGTGAAATTTTTCGAGATAATTGAAAATTTTCGGAAACGGTTACACAAAAAATCACATATTTTTCGTAATTTTTCGAAATTATTAACCGCTTTTGTTGCAAAACGTTCATAATTTAATAGATTAATGGTATATCTTAAATGCTGAGTAAAAATCCGCTCAAAAAACGTCTTTTTTTTCCAATTATAACATAAATTGTGGAAAAGCTAGCTGCCGAAACCACAATTTCTTCGTTACATTTCGAAATTAAGTGCGATTTTTTTGCGAAGCGTTCTCAATTCAATGGAAATACGAATAATCATAGATATCAAAAAGTTTTCACGTCAAAAAAAGTGAAATTTTTCGAGATAATTGAAAATTTTCGGAAACGATTACACTAAAAATCACATATTTTTCGTAATTTTTCGAAATTATTAACCGCTTTTGTTGCAAAACGTTCATAATGTAATAGATTTATGGTATATCTTAAATGCTGAGAAAAAATCCGCTCAAAAAACGTCCTTTTTTTCCAATTATAACATAAATTGTGGAAAAGCTAGCTGCCGAAACCACAATTTCTTCGTTACATTTCGAAATTAAGTGCGATTTTTTTGCGAAGCGTTCTCAATTCAATGGAAATACGGATAGTCATAGATATCAAAAAGTTTTCACGTCAAAATACGTGAATTTTTTCGAGATAATTGAAAATTTTCTTAAACGGTTACACTAAAAATCACATATTTTTCGTAATATATCGAAATTATTAACCGCTTTTGTTGCAAAACGTTCATAATTTAATAGATTTATGGTATATCTTAAATGCTGAGAAAAAATCCGCTCAAAAAACGTCTTTTTTTTCCAATTATAACATAAATTGTGGAAAAGCTAGCTGCCGAAACCACAATTTCTTCGTTACATTTCGAAATTAAGTGCGATTTTTTTGCGAAGCGTTCTCAATTCAATGGAAATACGAATAATCATAGATATCAAAAAGTTTTCACGTCAAAAAAAGTGAAATTTTTCGAGATAATTGAAAATTTTCGGAAACGGTTACACTAAAAATCACATATTTTTCGTAATTTTTCGAAATTATTAACCGCTTTTGTTGCAAAACGTTCATAATTTAATAGATTTATGGTATATCTTAAATGCTGAGAAAAAATCCGCTCAAAAAACGTCTTTTTTTCCAATTATAACATAAATTGTGGAAAAGCTAGCTGCCGAAACCACAATTTCTTCGTTACATTTCGAAATTAAGTGCGATTTTTTTGCGAAGCGTTCTCAATTCAATGGAAATACGAATAATCATAGATATCAAAAAGTTTTCACGTCAAAAAAAGTGAAATTTTTCGAGATAATTGAAAATTTTCGGAAACGGTTACACAAAAAATCACATATTTTTCGTAATTTTTCGAATTATTAACCGCTTTTGTTGCATTACGTTCATAATTTAAGAGATTTATGGTATATCTTAAATGCTGAGAAAAAATCCGCTCAAAAAACGTCTTTTTTTTCCAATTATAACATAAATTGTGGAAAAGCTAGCTGCCGAAACCACAATTTCTTCGTTACATTTCGAAATTTGGTGCGATTTTTTTGCGAAGCGTTCTCAACTCAATGGAAATACGAATAATCATAGATATCAAAAAGTTTTCACGTTAAAAAAAGTGAAATTTTTCGAGATAATTGAAAATTTTCGGAAACGGTTACACAAAAAATCACATATTTTTCGTAATTTTTCGAAATTATTAACCGCTTTTGTTGCAAAACGTTCATAATTTAATAGATTAATGGTATATCTTAAATGCTGAGTAAAAATCCGCTCAAAAAACGTCTTTTTTTTCCAATTATAACATAAATTGTGGAAAAGCTAGCTGCCGAAACCACAATTTCTTCGTTACATTTCGAAATTAAGTGCGATTTTTTTGCGAAGCGTTCTCAATTCAATGGAAATACGAATAATCATAGATATCAAAAAGTTTTCACGTCAAAAAAAGTGAAATTTTTCGAGATAATTGAAAATTTTCGGAAACGATTACACTAAAAATCACATATTTTTCGTAATTTTTCGAAATTATTAACCGCTTTTGTTGCAAAACGTTCATAATGTAATAGATTTATGGTATATCTTAAATGCTGAGAAAAAATCCGCTCAAAAAACGTCCTTTTTTTCCAATTATAACATAAATTGTGGAAAAGCTAGCTGCCGAAACCACAATTTCTTCGTTACATTTCGAAATTAAGTGCGATTTTTTTGCGAAGCGTTCTCAATTCAATGGAAATACGGATAGTCATAGATATCAAAAAGTTTTCACGTCAAAATACGTGAATTTTTTCGAGGTAATTGAAAATTTTCTTAAACGGTTACACTAAAAATCACATATTTTTCGTAATATATCGAAATTATTAACCGCTTTTGTTGCAAAACGTTCATAATTTAATAGATTTATGGTATATCTTAAATGCTGAGAAAAAATCCGCTCAAAAAACGTCTTTTTTTTCCAATTATAACATAAATTGTGGAAAAGCTAGCTGCCGAAACCACAATTTCTTCGTTACATTTCGAAATTAAGTGCGATTTTTTTGCGAAGCGTTCTCAATTCAATGGAAATACGAATAATCATAGATATCAAAAAGTTTTCACGTCAAAAAAAGTGAAATTTTTCGAGATAATTGAAAATTTTCGGAAACGGTTACACTAAAAATCACATATTTTTCGTAATTTTTCGAAATTATTAACCGCTTTTGTTGCAAAACGTTCATAATTTAATAGATTTATGGTATATCTTAAATGCTGAGAAAAAATCCGCTCAAAAAACGTCTTTTTTTTCCAATTATAACATAAATTGTGGAAAAGCTAGCTGCCGAAACCACAATTTCTTCGTTACATTTCGAAATTAAGTGCGATTTCTTTGCGAAGCGTTCTCAATTCAATGTAAATACGAATAATCATAGATATCAAAAAGTTTTCACGTCAAAAAAAGTGAAATTTTTCGAGATAATTGAAAATTTTCGGAAACATTTACACTAAAAATCACATATTTTTCGTAATTTTTCGAAATTATTAACCGCTTTTGTTGCAAAACGTTAATAATGTAATAGATATATGGTATATCTTAAATGCTGAGAAAAAATCCGCTCAAAAAACGTCTTTTTTTCCAAATATATCATAAATTGTAGAAAAGCTAGCTGCCGAAACCACAATTTCTTCGTTACATTTCGAAATTTGGTGCGATTTTTTTGCGAAGCGTTCTCAATTCAATGGAAATACGAATAATCATAGATATCAAAAAGTTTTCACGTCAAAAAAAGTGAAATTTTTCGAGATAATTGAAAATTTTCGGAAACGGTTACACTAAAAATCACATATTTTTCGTAATTTTTCGAAATTATTAACCGCTTTTGTTGCAAAACGTTCATAATTTAGTAGATTTATGGTATATCTTAAATGCTGAGAAAAAATCCGCTCGAAAAACGTCTTTTTTTTCCAATTATAACATAAATTGTGGAAAAGCTAGCTGCCGAAACCACAATTTCTTCTTTACATTTCGAAATTAAGTGCGATTTTTTTGCGAAGCGTTCTCAATTCAATGGAAATACGAATAATCATAGATATCAAAAAGTTTTCACGTCAAAAAAAGTGAAATTTTTCGAGATAATTGAAAATTTTCGGAAACGGTTACACTAAAAATCACATATTATTAATAATTTTTCGAAATTATTAACCGCTTTTGTTGCAAAACGTTCATAATTTAATAGATTTATGGTATATCTTAAATGCTGAGAAAAAATCCGCTGAAAAAACGTCCTTTTTTTCCAAATATATCATAAATTGTAGAAAAGCTAGCTGCCGAAACCACAATTTCTTCGTTACATTTCGAAATTACGTGCGATTTTTTTACGAAGCGTTCTCAATTCAATGGAAATACGAATAATCATAGATATCAAAAAGTTTTCACGTCAAAAAAAGTGAAATTTTTCGAGATAATTGAAAATTTTCGGAAACGGTTACACTAAAAATCACATTCTTTTCGTAATTTTTCGAAATTATTAACCGCTTTTGTTGCAAAACGTTCATAATTTAATAGATTTATGGTATATCTTAAATGCTGAGAAAAAATCCGCTCAAAAAACGTCTTTTTTTTCCAATTATAACCTAAATTGTGGAAAAGCTAGCTGCCGAAACCACAATTTCTTCGTTACATTTCGAAATTAAGTGCGATTTTTTTGCGAAGCGTTCTCAATTCAATGGAAATACGAATAATCATAGATATCAAAAAGTTTTCACGTCAAAAAAAGTGAAATTTTTCAAGATAATTGAAAATTTTCGGAAACGGTTACACTAAAAATCACATATTATTCGTAATTTTTCGAAATTATTAACCGCTTTTGTTGCAAAACGTTCATAATTTAATAGATTTATGGTATATCTTAAATGCTGAGAAAAAATCCGCTCAAAAAACGTCCTTTTTTTCCAAATATATCATAAATTGTAGTAAAGCTAGCTGCCGAAATCACAATTTCTTCGTTACATATAGAAATTACGTGCGATTTTTTTGCGAAGCGTTCTCAATTCAATGGAAATACGAATAATCATAGATATCAAAAAGTTTTCACGTCAAAAAAAGTGAAATTTTTCGAGATAATTGAAAATTTTCGGAAACGGTTACACTAAAAATCACATATTTTTCGTAATTTTTCGAAATTATTAACCGCTTTTGTTGCAAAACGATCATAATTTAATAGATTTATGGTATTTCTTAAATGCTGAGAAAAAATACGCTCAAAAAACGTCTTTTTTTTCCAATTATAACATAAATTGTGGAAAAGCTAGCTGCCGAAACCACAATTTCTTCGTTACATTTCGAAATTTGGTGCGATTTTTTTGCGAAGCGTTCTCAACTCAATGGAAATACGAATAATCATAGATATCAAAAAGTTTTCACGTTAAAAAAAGTGAAATTTTTCGAGATAATTGAAAATTTTCGGAAACGGTTACACTAAAAATCACATATTTTTCGTAATTTTTCGAAATTATTAACCGCTTTTGTTGCAAAACGTTCATAATTTAATAGATTAATGGTATATCTTAAATGCTGAGAAAAAATCCGCTCAAAAAACGTCTTTTTTTTCCAATTATAACATAAATTGTGGAAAAGCTATCTGCCGAAACCACAATTTCTTCTTTACATTTCGAAATTAAGTGCGATTTTTTTGCGAAGCGTTCTCAATTCAATGGAAATACGAATAATCATAGATATCAAAAAGTTTTTACGTCAAAAAAAGTGAAATTTTTCGAGATAATTGAAAATTTTCGGAAACGGTTCACTAAAAATCACATTCTTTACGTAATTTTTCGAAATTATTAACCGCTTTTGTTGCAAAACGTTCATAATTTAATAGATTTATGGTATATCTTAAATGCTGAGAAAAAATCCGCTTAAAAAACGTCCTTTTTTCCAATTATAACATAAATTGTGGAAAAGCTAGCTGCCGAAACCACTATTTCTTCGTTACATTTCAAAATTAAGTGCGATTTTTTTGCGAAGCGTTCTCAATTCAATGGAAATACGAATAATCATAGATATCAAAAAGTTTTCACGTCAAAAAAAGTGAAATTTTTCGAGATAATTGAAAATTGTCGGAAACGGTTACACTAAAAATCACATATTTTTCGTAATTTTTCGAAATTATTAACCGCTTTTGTTGCAAAACGTTCATAATTTAATAGATTAATGGTATACCTTAAATGCTGAGAAAAAATCCGCTCAAAAAACGTCTTTTTTTTCCAATTATAACATAAATTGTGGAAAAGCTAGCTGCCGAAACCACAATTTCTTCGTTACATTTCGAAATTAAGTGCGATTTTTTTGCGAAGCGTTCTCAATTCAATGGAAATACGAGTAATCATAGATATCAAAAAGTTTTCACGTCAAAAAAAGTGAAATTTTTCGAGATAATTGAAAATTTTCGGAAACATTTACACTAAAAATCACATATTTTTCGTAATTTTTCGAAATTATTAACCGCTTTTGTTGCAAAACGTTCATAATGTAATAGATTTATGGTATATCTTAAATGCTGAGAAAAAATCCGCTCAAAAAACGTCTTTTTTTCCAAATATATCATAAATTGTAGAAAAGCTAGCTGCCGAAACCACAATTTCTTCGTTACATTTCGAAATTTGGTGCGATTTTTTTGCGAAGCGTTCTCAACTCAATGGAAATACGAATAATCATAGATATCAAAAAGTTTTCACGTCAAAAAAAGTGAAATTTTTCGAGATAATTGAAAATTTTCGGAAACGGTTACACTAAAAATCACATATCTTTCGTAATTTTTCGAAATTATTAACCCCTTTTTGTTGCAAAACGTTCATAATTTAATAGATTAATGGTATATCTTAAATGCTGAGAAAAAATCATCTCAAAAAACGTCTCTTTTTTCCAATTATAACATAAATTGTGGAAAAGCTAGCTGCCGAAACCACAATTTCTTCTTTACATTTCGAAATTAAGTGCGATTTTTTTGCGAAGCGTTCTCAATTCAATGGAAATACGAATAATCATAGATATCAAAAAGTTTTCACGTCAAAAAAAGTGAAATTTTTCGAGATAATTGAAAATTTTCGGAAACGGTTACACTAAAAATCACATTCTTTTCGTAATTTTTCGAAATTATTAACCGCCTTTGTTGCAAAACGTTCATAATTTAATAGATTTATGCTATATCTTAAATGCTGAGAAAAAATCCGCTCAAAAAACGTCCTTTTTTCCAATTATAACATAAATTGTGGAAAAGCTAGCTGCCGAAACCACAATTTCTTCGTTACATTTCGAAATTCGGTGCGATTTTTTTGCGAAGCGTTCTCAATTCAATGGAAATACGAATAATCATAGATATCAAAAAGTTTTCACGTCAAAAAACGTGAAATTTTTCGAGATAATTGAAAATTGTCGGAAACGGTTACACTAAAAATCACATATTTTTCGTAATTTTTCGAAATTATTAACCGCTTTTGTTGCAGAACGTTCATAATTTAATAGATTAATGGTATATCTTAAATGCTGAGAAAAAATCCGCTCAAAAAACGTCTTTTTTTCCTAATATATCATAAATTGTAGAAAAGCTAGCTGCCGAAACCACAATTTCTTCGTTACATTTCGAAATTAAGTGCGATTTTTTTGCGAAGCGTTCTCAATTCCATGGAAATACGAATAATCATAGATATCAAAAAGTTTTCACGTCAAAAAAAGTGAAATTTTTCGAGATAATTGAAAATTTTCGGAAACGGTTACACTAAAAATCACATATTTTTCGTAATTTTTCGAAATTATTAACCGCTTTTGTTGCAAAACATTCATAATATAATAGATTTATGGTATATCTTAAATGCTGAGAAAATACCCGCTCAAAAAACGTCTTTTTTTTCCAATTATAACATAAATTGTGGAAAAGCTAGCTGCCGAAACCACAATTTCTTCGTTACATTTCGAAATTAAGTGCGATTTTTTTGCGAAGCGTTCTCAATGCAATGGAAATACGGATAGTCATAGATATCAAAAAGTTTTCACGTCAAAAAAAGTGAAATTTTTCGAGATAATTGAAAATTTTCGGAAACGGTTACACTAAAAATCACATATTTTTCGTAATTTTTCGAAATTATTAACCGCTTTTGTTGCAAAACGTTCATAATTTAATAGATTTATGGTATATCTTAAATGCTGAGAAAAAATCCGCTCAAAAAACGTCTTTTTTTCCAATTATAACATAAATTGTGGAAAAGCTAGCTGCCGAAACCACAATTTCTTCGTTACATTTCGAAATTAAGTGCGATTTTTTTGCGAAGCGTTCTCAATTCAATGGAAATACGAATAATCATAGATATCAAAAAGTTTTCACGTCAAAAAAAGTGAAATTTTTCGAGATAATTGAAAATTTTCGGAAACGGTTACACTAAAAATCACATATTTTTCGTAATTTTTCGAAATTATCAACCGCTTTTGTTGCAAAACGTTCATAATTTAATAGATTTATGGTATATCTTAAATGCTGAGAAAAAATCCGCTCAAAAAACGTCTTTTTTTTCCAATTATAACCTAAATTGTGGAATAGCTAGCTGCCGAAACCACAATTTCTTCGTTACATTTCGAAATTAAGTGCGATTATTTTGCGAAGCGTTCTCAATTCAATGTAAATACGAATAATCATAGATATCAAAAAGTTTTCACGTCAAAAAAAGTGAAATTTTTCTAGATAATTGAAAATTTTCGGAAACATTTACACTAAAAATCACATATTTTTCGTAATTTTTCGAAATTATTAACCGCTTTTGTTGCAAAACGTTCATAATGTAATAGATTTATGGTATATCTTAAATGCTGAGAAAAAATCCGCTCAAAAAACGTCTTTTTTTCCAAATATATCATAAATTGTAGAAAAGCTAGCTGCCGAAACCACAATTTCTTCGTTATATTTCGAAATTCGGTGCGATTTTTTTGCGAAGCGTTCTCAATTCAATGGAAATACGAATAATCATAGATATCAAAAAGTTTTCACGTGAAAAAACGTGAAATTTTTCGAGATGATTGAGAATTTTCGGAAACGGTTACACTAAAAATCACATATTTTTCGTAATTTTTCGAATTATTAACCGCTTTTGTTGCAAAACGTTCATAATTTAATAGATTTATGGTATATCTTAAATGCTGAGAAAAAAATCCGCTCAAAAAACGTCCTTTTTTTCCAAATATATCATAAATTGTAGAAAGGCTAGCTGCCGAAACCACAATTTCTTCGTTACATATCGAAATTCGGTGCGATTTTTTTTGCGAAGCGTTCTCAACTCAATGGAAATACGAATAATCATAGATATCAAAAAGTTTTCACGTCAAGAAAAGTGAAATTTTTCGAGATAATTGAAACTTTTCGGAAGCATTTACACTAAAAATCACATATTTTTCGTAATTTTTCGAAATTATTAACCGCTTTTGTTGCAAAACGTTCATAATTTAATAGATTTATGGTATATCTTAAATGCTGAGAAAAAATCCGCTCAAAAACGTCCTTTTTTTCCAATTATAACATAAATTGTGGAAAAGCTAGCTGCCGAAACCACAATTTCTTCGTTACATTTCGAAATTAAGTGCGATTTTTTTGCGAAGCGTTCTCAATTCAATGGAAATACGAATAGTCATAGATATCAAAAAGTTTTCACGTCAAAATACGTGAATTTTTTCGAGATAATTGAAAATTTTCGGAAACGGTTACACTAAAAATCACATATTTTTCGTAATTTATCGAAGTTATTAACCGCTTTTGTTGCAAAACGTTCATAGTTTAATAGATTTATGGTATATCTTAAATGCTGAGAATAAATCCGCTCAAAAAACGTCTTTTTTTTCCAATTATAACATAAATTGTGGAAAAGCTAGCTGCCGAAACCACAATTTCTTCGTTACATTTCGAAATTAAGTGCGATTTTTTTGCGAAGCGTTCTCAATTCAATGGAAATACGAATAATCATAGATATCAAAAAGTTTTCACCTCAAAAAAAGTGAAATTTTTCGAGATAATTGAAAATTTTCGGAAACGGTTACACTAAAAATCACATATTTTTCGTAATTTTTCGAAATTATTAACCGCTTTTGTTGCAAAACATTCATAATTTAGTAGATTTATGGTATATCTTAAATTCTGAGAAAATACCCGCTCAAAAAACGTCCTTTTTTTCCAATTATAACATAAATTGTGGAAAAGCTAGCTGCCGAAACCACAATTTCTTCGTTACATTTCGAAATTAAGTGCGATTTTTTTGCGAAGCGTACTCAATTCAATGGAAATACGGATAGTTATAGATATCAAAAAGTTATCACGTCAAAAAAAGTGAAATTTTTCGAGATAATTGAAAATTTTCGGAAACGGTTACACTAAAAATCACATATTTTTCGTAATTTTTCGAAATTATTAACCGCTTTTGTTGCAAAACATTCATAATTTAGTAGATTTATGGTATATCTTAAATGCTGAGAAAATACCCGCTCAAAAAACGTCTTTTTTTTCCAATTATAACATAAATTGTGGAAAAGCTAGCTGCCGAAACCACAATTTCTTCGTTACATTTCGAAATTAAGTGCGATTTTTTTGCGAAGCGTACTCAATTCAATGGAAATACGGATAGTTATAGATATCAAAAAGTTATCACGTCAAAAAAAGTGAAATTTTTCGAGATAATTGAAAATTTTCGGAAACGGTTACACTAAAAATCACATATTTTTCGTAATTTTTCGAATTATTAACCGCTTTTGTTGCAAAACGTTCATAATTTAGTAGATTTATGGTATATCTTAAATGCTGAGAAAAAATCCGCTCAAAAAACGTCCTTTTTTTCCAAATATATCATAAATTGTAGAAAATCTAGCTGCCGAAACCACAATTTCTTCGTTACATTTCGAAATTCGGTGCGATTTTTTTGCGAAGCGTTCTCAATTCAATGGAAATACGAATAATCATAGATATCAAAAAGTTTTCACGTCAAAAAACGTGAAATTTTTCGAGATGATTGAGAATTTTCGGAAACGGTTACACTAAAAATCACATATTTTTCGTAATTTTTCGAATTATTAACCGCTTTTGTTGCAATACGTTCATAATTTAAGAGATTTATGGTATATCTTAAATGCTGAGAAAAAATCCGCTCAAAAAACGTCCTTTTTTTCCAAATATAACATAAATTGTGGAAAAGCTAGCTGCCGAAACCACAATTTCTTCGTTACATTTCGAAATTAAGTGCGATTTTTTTGCGAAGCGTACTCAATTCAATGGAAATACGAATAATCATAGATATCAAAAAGTTATCACGTCAAAATACATGAATTTTTTCGAGATAATTGAAAATTTTCTTAAACGGTTACACTAAAAATCACATATTTTTCGTAATATATCGAAATTATTAACCGCTTTTGTTGCAAAACGTTCATAATTTAATAGATTTATGGTATATCTTAAATGCTGAGAAAAAAATCCGCTCAAAGAACGTCCTTTTTTTCCAAATATATCATAAATTGTAGAAAAGCTAGCTGCCGAAACCACAATTTCTTCGTTACATATCGAAATTCGGTGCGATTTTTTTGCGAAGCGTTCTCAACTCAATGGAAATACGAATAATCATAGATATCAAAAAGTTTTCACGTCAAAAAAAGTGAAATTTTTCGAGATAATTGAAACTTTTCGGAAACATTTACACTAAAAATCACATATTTTTCGTAATTTTTCGAAATTATTAACCGCTTTTGTTGCAAAACGTTCATAATTTAATAGATTTATGGTATATCTTAAATGCTGAGAAAAAATCCGCTCAAAAACGTCCTTTTTTTCCAATTATAACATAAATTGTGGAAAAGCTAGCTGCCGAAACCACAATTTCTTCGTTACATTTCGAAATTAAGTGCGATTTTTTTGCGAAGCGTTCTCAATTCAATGGAAATACGAATAGTCATAGATATTAAAAAGTTTTCACGTCAAAATACGTGAATTTTTTCGAGATAATTGAAAATTTTCGGAAACGGTTACACTAAAAATCACATATTTTTCGTAATTTATCGAAATTATTAACCGCTTTTGTTGCAAAACGTTCATAGTTTAATAGATTTATGGTATATCTTAAATGCTGAGAAAAAATCCGCTCAAAAAACGTCTTTTTTTTCCAATTATAACATAAATTGTGGAAAAGCTAGCTGCCGAAACCACAATTTCTTCGTTACATTTCGAAATTAAGTGCGATTTTTTTGCGAAGCGTTCTCAATTCAATGGAAATACGAATAATCATAGATATCAAAAAGTTTTCACGTCAAAAAAAGTGAAATTTTTCGAGATAATTGAAAATTTTCGGAAACGGTTACACAAAAAATCACATATTTTTCGTAATTTTTCGAAATTATTAACCGCTTTTGTTGCAAAACATTCATAATTTAGTAGATTTATGGTATATCTTAAATGCTGAGAAAATACCCGCTCAAAAAACGTCTTTTTTTTCCAATTATAACATAAATTGTGGAAAAGCTAGCTGCCGAAACCACAATTTCTTCGTTACATTTCGAAATTAAGTGCGATTTTTTTGCGAAGCGTTCTCAATTCAATGGAAATACGAATAGTCATAGATATCAAAAAGTTTTCACGTCAAAATACGTGAATTTTTTCGAGATAATTGAAATTTTCGGAAACGGTTACACTAAATATCACATATTTTTCGTAATTTTTCGAATTATTAACCGCTTTTGTTGCAATACGTTCATAATTTAAGAGATTTATGGTATATCTTAAATGGTGAGAAAAAATCCGCTCAAAAAACGTCCTTTTTTTCCAAATATATCATAAATTGTAGAAAAGCTAGCTGCCGAAACCACAATTTCTTCGTTACATTTCGAAATTCGGTACGATTTTTTTGCGAAGCGTTCTCAATTCAATGGAAATACGAATAATCATAGATATCAAAAAGTTTTCACGTCAAAAAACGTGAAATTTTTCGAGATGATTGAGAATTTTCGGAAACGGTTACACTAAAAATCACATATTTTTCGTAATTTTTCGAATTATTAACCGCTTTTGTTGCAATACGTTCATAATTTAAGAGATTTATGGTATATCTTAAATGCTGAGAAAAAATCCGCTCAAAAAACGTCCTTTTTTTCCAAATATAACATTAATTGTGGAAAAGCTAGCTGCCGAAACCACAATTTCTTCGTTACATTTCGAAATTAAGTGCGAATTTTTTGCGAAGCGTTCTCAATTCAATGGAAATACGGATAGTTATAGATATCAAAAAGTTATCACGTCAAAAAAAGTGAAATTTTTCGAGATAATTGAAAATTTTCGGAAACGGTTACACTAAAAATCACATATTTTTCGTAATTTTTCGAATTATTAACCGCTTTTGTTGCAAAACGTTCATAATTTAGTAGATTTATGGTATATCTTAAATGCTGAGAAAAAATCCGCTCAAAAAACGTCCTTTTTTTCCAAATATATCATAAATTGTAGAAAAGCTAGCTGCCGAAACCACAATTTCTTCGTTACATTTCGAAATTTGGTGCGATTTTTTTGCGAAGCGTTCTCAATTCAATGGAAATACGAATAGTCATAGATATCAAAAAGTTTTCACGTCAAAATACGTGAATTTTTTCGAGATAATTGAGATTTTCGGAAACGGTTACACTAAATATCACATATTTTTCGTAATTTTTCGAATTATTAACCGCTTTTGTTGCAATACGTTCATAATTTAAGAGATTTATGGTATATCTTAAATGCTGAGAAAAAATCCGCTCAAAAAACGTCCTTTTTTTCCAAATATATCATAAATTGTAGAAAAGCTAGCTGCCGAAACCACAATTTCTTCGTTACATTTCGAAATTCGGTGCGATTTTTTTGCGAAGCGTTCTCAATTCAATGGAAATACGAATAATCATAGATATCAAAAAGTTTTCACGTCAAAAAACGTGAAATTTTTCGAGATGATTGAGAATTTTCGGAAACGGTTACACTAAAAATCACATATTTTTCGTAATTTTTCGAATTATTAACCGCTTTTGTTGCAATACGTTCATAATTTAAGAGATTTATGGTATATCTTAAATGCTGAGAAAAAATCCGCTCAAAAAACGTCCTTTTTTTCCAAATATAACATAAATTGTGGAAAAGCTAGCTGCCGAAACCACAATTTCTTCGTTACATTTCGAAATTAAGTGCGATTTTTTTGCGAAGCGTTCTCAATTCAATGGAAATACGAATAATCATAGATATCAAAAAGTTATCACGTCAAAATACGTGAATTTTTTCGAGATAATTGAAAATTTTCTTAAACGGTTACACTAAAAATCACATATTTTTCGTAATATATCGAAATTATTAACCGCTTTTGTTGCAAAACGTTCATAATTTAATAGATTTATGGTATATCTTAAATGCTGAGAAAAAAATCCGCTCAAAAAACGTCCTTTTTTTCCAAATATATCATAAATTGTAGAAAAGCTAGCTGCCGAAACCACAATTTCTTCGTTACATATCGAAATTCGGTGCGATTTTTTTGCGAAGCGTTCTCAACTCAATGGAAATACGAATAATCATAGATATCAAAAAGTTTTCACGTCAAAAAAAGTGAAATTTTTCGAGATAGTTGAAACTTTTCGGAAACATTTACACTAAAAATCACATATTTTTCGTAATTTTTCGAAATTATTAACCGCTTTTGTTGCAAAACGTTCATAATTTAATAGATTTATGGTATATCTTAAATGCTGAGAAAAAATCCGCTCAAAAACGTCCTTTTTTTCCAATTATAACATAAATTGTGGAAAAGCTAGCTGCCGAAACCACAATTTCTTCGTTACATTTCGAAATTAAGTGCGATTTTTTTGCGAAGCGTTCTCAATTCAATGGAAATACGAATAGTCATAGATATTAAAAAGTTTTCACGTCAAAATACGTGAATTTTTTCGAGATAATTGAAAATTTTCGGAAACGGTTACACTAAAAATCACATATTTTTCGTAATTTATCGAAATTATTAACCGCTTTTGTTGCAAAACGTTCATAGTTTAATAGATTTATGGTATATCTTAAATGCTGAGAATAAATCCGCTCAAAAAACGTCTTTTTTTTCCAATTATAACATAAATTGTGGAAAAGCTAGCTGCCGAAACCACAATTTCTTCGTTACATTTCGAAATTAAGTGCGATTTTTTTGCGAAGCGTTCTCAATTCAATGGAAATACGAATAATCATAGATATCAAAAAGTTTTCACGTCAAAAAAAGTGAAATTTTTCGAGATAATTGAAAATTTTCGGAAACGGTTACACTAAAAATCACATATTTTTCGTAATTTTTCGAAATTATTAACCGCTTTTGTTGCAAAACATTCATAATTTAGTAGATTTATGGTATATCTTAAATGCTGAGAAAATACCCGCTCAAAAAACGTCTTTTTTTTCCAATTATAATATAAATTGTGGAAAAGCTAGCTGCCGAAACCACAATTTCTTCGTTACATTTCGAAATTAAGTGCGATTTTTTTGCGAAGCGTTCTCAATTCAATGGAAATACGAATAGTCATAGATATCAAAAAGTTTTCACGTCAAAATACGTGAATTTTTTCGAGATAATTGAAATTTTCGGAAACGGTTACACTAAATATCACATATTTTTCGTAATTTTTCGAATTATTAACCGCTTTTGTTGCAATACGTTCATAATTTAAGAGATTTATGGTATATCTTAAATGCTGAGAAAAAATCCGCTCAAAAAACGTCCTTTTTTTCCAAATATATCATAAATTGTAGAAAAGCTAGCTGCCGAAACCACAATTTCTTCGTTACATTTCGAAATTCGGTGCGATTTTTTTGCGAAGCGTTCTCAATTCAATGGAAATACGAATAATCATAGATATCAAAAAGTTTTCACGTCAAAAAACGTGAAATTTTTCGAGATGATTGAGAATTTTCGGAAACGGTTACACTAAAAATCACATATTTTTCGTAATTTTTCGAATTATTAACCGCTTTTGTTGCAATACGTTCATAATTTAAGAGATTTATGGTATATCTTAAATGCTGAGAAAAAATCCGCTCAAAAAACGTCCTTTTTTTCCAAATATAACATAAATTGTGGAAAAGCTAGCTGCCGAAACCACAATTTCTTCGTTACATTTCGAAATTAAGTGCGATTTTTTTGCGAAGCGTACTCAATTCAATGGAAATACGAATAATCATAGATATCAAAAAGTTATCACGTCAAAATACGTGAATTTTTTCGAGATAATTGAAAATTTTCTTAAACGGTTACACTAAAAATCACATATTTTTCGTAATTTTTCGAAATTATTAACCGCTTTTGTTGCAAAACGTTCATAATTTAATAGATTAATGGTATATCTTAAATGCTGAGAAAAAATCCGCTCAAAAAACGTCTTTTTTTTCCAATTATAACATAAATTGTGGAAAAGCTATCTGCCGAAACCACAATTTCTTCTTTACATTTCGAAATTAAGTGCGATTTTTTTGCGAAGCGTTCTCAATTCAATGGAAATACGAATAATCATAGATATCAAAAAGTTTTCACGTCAAAAAAAGTGAAATTTTTCGAGATAATTGAAAATTTTCGGAAACGGTTCACTAAAAATCACATTCTTTTCGTAATTTTTCGAAATTATTAACCGCTTTTGTTGCAAAACGTTCATAATTTAATAGATTTATGGTATATCTTAAATGCTGAGAAAAAATCCGCTCAAAAAACGTCCTTTTTTCCAATTATAACATAAATTGTGGAAAAGCTAGCTGCCGAAACCACTATTTCTTCGTTACATTTCAAAATTAAGTGCGATTTTTTTGTTAAGCGTTCTCAATTCAATGGAAATACGAATAATCATAGATATCAAAAAGTTTTCACGTCAAAAAAAGTGAAATTTTTCGAGATAATTGAAAATTGTCGGAAACGGTTACACTAAAAATCACATATTTTTCGTAATTTTTCGAAATTATTAACCGCTTTTGTTGCAAAACGTTCATAATTTAATAGATTAATGGTATACCTTAAATGCTGAGAAAAAATCCGCTCAAAAAACGTCTTTTTTTTTCCAATTATAACATAAATTGTGGAAAAGCTAGCTGCCGAAACCACAATTTCTTCGTTACATTTCGAAATTAAGTGCGATTTTTTTGCGAAGCGTTCTCAATTCAATGGAAATACGAGTAATCATAGATATCAAAAAGTTTTCACGTCAAAAAAAGTGAAATTTTTCGAGATAATTGAAAATTTTCGGAAACATTTACACTAAAAATCACATATTTTTCGTAATTTTTCGAAATTATTAACCGCTTTTGTTGCAAAACGTTCATAATGTAATAGATTTATGGTATATCTTAAATGCTGAGAAAAAATCCGCTCAAAAAACGTCTTTTTTTCCAAATATATCATAAATTGTAGAAAAGCTAGCTGCCGAAACCACAATTTCTTCGTTACATTTCGAAATTTGGTGCGATTTTTTTGCGAAGCGTTCTCAACTCAATGGAAATACGAATAATCATAGATATCAAAAAGTTTTCACGTCAAAAAAAGTGAAATTTTTCGAGATAATTGAAAATTTTCGGAAACGGTTACACTAAAAATCACATATTTTTCGTAATTTTTCGAAATTATTAACCCCTTTTTTTTGCAAAACGTTCATAATTTAATAGATTAATGGTATATCTTAAATGCTTAGAAAAAATCCGCTCAAAAAACGTCTTTTTTTTCCAATTATAACATAAATTGTGGAAAAGCTAGCTGCCGAAACCACAATTTCTTCTTTACATTTCGAAATTAAGTGCGATTTTTTTGCGAAGCGTTCTCAATTCAATGGAAATACGAATAATCATAGATATCAAAAAGTTTTCACGTCAAAAAAAGTGAAATTTTTCGAGATAATTGAAAATTTTCGGAAACGATTACACTAAAAATCACATTCTTTTCGTAATTTTTCGAAATTATTAACCGCTTTTGTTGCAAAACTTTCATAATTTAATAGATTTATGGTATATCTTAAATGCTGAGAAAAAATCCGCTCAAAAAACGTCCTTTTTTCCAATTATAACATAAATTGTGGAAAAGCTAGCTGCCGAAACCACAATTTTTTCGTTACATATCGAAATTCGGTGCGATTTTTTTGCGAAGCGTTCTCAACTCAATGGAAATACGAATAATCATAGATATCAAAAAGTTTTCACGTCAAAAAAAGTGAAATTTTTCGAGATAATTGAAAATTGTCGGAAACGGTTACACTAAAAATCACATATTTTTCGTAATTTTTCGAAATTATTAACCGCTTTTGTTGCAAAACGTTCATAATTTAATAGATTTATGGTATATCTTAAATGCTGAGAAAAAAATCCGCTCAAAAAACGTCCTTTTTTTCCAAATATATCATAAATTGAAGAAAGGCTAGCTGCCGAAACCACAATTTCTTCGTTACATATCGAAATTCGGTGCGATTTTTTTTGCGAAGCGTTCTCAACTCAATGGAAATACGAATAATCATAGATATCAAAAGGTTTTCTCGTCAAGAAAAGTGAAATTTTTCGAGATAATTGAAACTTTTCGGAAGCATTTACACTAAAAATCACATATTTTTCGTAATTTTTCGAAATTATTAACCGCTTTTGTTGCAAAACGTTCATAATTTAATAGATTTATGGTATATCTTAAATGCTGAGAAAAAATCCGCTCAAAAACGTCCTTTTTTTCCAATTATAACATAAATTGTGGAAAAGCTAGCTGCCGAAACCACAATTTCTTCGTTACATTTCGAAATTAAGTGCGATTTTTTTGCGAAGCGTTCTCAATTCAATGGAAATACGAATAGTCATAGATATCAAAAAGTTTTCACGTCAAAATACGTGAATTTTTTCGAGATAATTGAAAATTTTCGGAAACGGTTACACTAAAAATCACATATTTTTCGTAATTTATCGAAATTATTAACCGCTTTTGTTGCAAAACGTTCATAGTTTAATAGATTTATGGTATATCTTAAATGCTGAGAATAAATCCGCTCAAAAAACGTCTTTTTTTTCCAATTATAACATAAATTGTGGAAAAGCTAGCTGCCGAAACCACAATTTCTTCGTTACATTTCGAAATTAAGTGCGATTTTTTTGCGAAGCGTTCTCAATTCAATGGAAATACGAATAATCATAGATATCAAAAAGTTTTCACGTCAAAAAAAGTGAAATTTTTCGAGATAATTGAAAATTTTCGGAAACGGTTACACTAAAAATCACATATTTTTCGTAATTTTTCGAAATTATTAACCGCTTTTGTTGCAAAACATTCATAATTTAGTAGATTTATGGTATATCTTAAATGCTGAGAAAATACCCGCTCAAAAAACGTCCTTTTTTTCCAATTATAACATAAATTGTGGAAAAGCTAGCTGCCGAAACCACAATTTCTTCGTTACATTTCGAAATTAAGTGCGATTTTTTTGCGAAGCGTTCTCAATTCAATGGAAATACGAATAATCATAGATATCAAAAAGTTTTCACGTCAAAAAAAGTGAAATTTTTCGAGATAATTGAAAATTTTCGGAAACGGTTACACTAAAAATCACATATTTTTCGTAATTTTTCGAAATTATTAACCGCTTTTGTTGCAAAACATTCATAATTTAGTAGATTTATGGTATATCTTAAATGCTGAGAAAATACCCGCTCAAAAAACGTCTTTTTTTTCCAATTATAACATAAATTGTGGAAAAGCTAGCTGCCGAAACCACAATTTCTTCGTTACATTTCGAAATTAAGTGCGATTTTTTTGCGAAGCGTTCTCAATTCAATGGAAATACGGATAGTTATAGATATCAAAAAGTTATCAGGTCAAAAAAAGTGAAATTTTTCGAGATAATTGAAAATTTTCGGAAACGGTTACACTAAAAATCACATATTTTTCGTAATTTTTCGAATTATTAACCGCTTTTGTTGCAAAACGTTCATAATTTAGTAGATTTATGGTATATCTTAAATGCTGAGAAAAAATCCGCTCAAAAAACGTCCTTTTTTTCCAAATATATCATAAATTGTAGAAAATCTAGCTGCCGAAACCACAATTTCTTCGTTACATTTCGAAATTCGGTGCGATTTTTTTGCGAAGCGTTCTCAATTCAATGGAAATACGAATAATCATAGATATCAAAAAGTTTTCTCGTCAAAAAACGTGAAATTTTTCGAGATGATTGAGAATTTTCGGAAACGGTTACACTAAAAATCACATATTTTTCGTAATTTTTCGAATTATTAACCGCTTTTGTTGCAATACGTTCATAATTTAAGAGATTTATGGTATATCTTAAATGCTGAGAAAAAATCCGCTCAAAAAACGTCCTTTTTTTCCAAATATAACATAAATTGTGGAAAAGCTAGCTGCCGAAACCACAATTTCTTCGTTACATTTCGAAATTAAGTGCGATTTTTTTGCGAAGCGTTCTCAATTCAATGGAAATACGAATAGTCATAGATATCAAAAAGTTTTCACGTCAAAATACGTGAATTTTTTCGAGATAATTGAAAATTTTCGGAAACGGTTACACTAAAAATCACATATTTTTCGTAATTTATCGAAATTATTAACCGCTTTTGTTGCAAAACGTTCATAGTTTAATAGATTTATGGTATATCTTAAATGCTGAGAATAAATCCGCTCAAAAAACGTCTTTTTTTTCCAATTATAACATAAATTGTGGAAAAGCTAGCTGCCGAAACCACAATTTCTTCGTTACATTTCGAAATTAAGTGCGATTTTTTTGCGAAGCGTTCTCAATTCAATGGTAATACGAATAATCATAGATATCAAAAAGTTTTCACGTCAAAAAAAGTGAAATTTTTCGAGATAATTGAAAATTTTCGGAAACGGTTACACTAAAAATCACATATTTTTCGTAATTTTTCGAAATTATTAACCGCTTTTGTTGCAAAACATTCATAATTTAGTAGATTTATGGTATATCTTAAATGCTGAGAAAATACCCGCTCAAAAAACGTCCTTTTTTTCCAATTATAACATAAATTGTGGAAAAGCTAGCTGCCGAAACCACAATTTCTTCGTTACATTTCGAAATTAAGTGCGATTTTTTTGCGAAGCGTTCTCAATTCAATGGAAATACGAATAATCATAGATATCAAAAAGTTTTCACGTCAAAAAAAGTGAAATTTTTCGAGATAATTGAAAATTTTCGGAAACGGTTACACTAAAAATCACATATTTTTCGTAATTTTTCGAAATTATTAACCGCTTTTGTTGCAAAACATTCATAATTTAGTAGATTTATGGTATATCTTAAATGCTGAGAAAATACCCGCTCAAAAAACGTCTTTTTTTTCCAATTATAACATAAATTGTGGAAAAGCTAGCTGCCGAAACCACAATTTCTTCGTTACATTTCGAAATTAAGTGCGATTTTTTTGCGAAGCGTTCTCAATTCAATGGAAATACGGATAGTTATAGATATCAAAAAGTTATCAGGTCAAAAAAAGTGAAATTTTTCGAGATAATTGAAAATTTTCGGAAACGGTTACACTAAAAATCACATATTTTTCGTAATTTTTCGAATTATTAACCGCTTTTGTTGCAAAACGTTCATAATTTAGTAGATTTATGGTATATCTTAAATGCTGAGAAAAAATCCGCTCAAAAAACGTCCTTTTTTTCCAAATATATCATAAATTGTAGAAAATCTAGCTGCCGAAACCACAATTTCTTCGTTACATTTCGAAATTCGGTGCGATTTTTTTGCGAAGCGTTCTCAATTCAATGGAAATACGAATAATCATAGATATCAAAAAGTTTTCTCGTCAAAAAACGTGAAATTTTTCGAGATGATTGAGAATTTTCGGAAACGGTTACACTAAAAATCACATATTTTTCGTAATTTTTCGAATTATTAACCGCTTTTGTTGCAATACGTTCATAATTTAAGAGATTTATGGTATATCTTAAATGCTGAGAAAAAATCCGCTCAAAAAACGTCCTTTTTTTCCAAATATAACATAAATTGTGGAAAAGCTAGCTGCCGAAACCACAATTTCTTCGTTACATTTCGAAATTAAGTGCGATTTTTTTGCGAAGCGTACTCAATTCAATGGAAATACGAATAATCATAGATATCAAAAAGTTATCACGTCAAAATACGTGAATTTTTTCGAGATAATTGAAAATTTTCTTAAACGGTTACACTAAAAATCACATATTTTTCGTAATATATCGAAATTATTAACCGCTTTTGTTGCAAAACGTTCATAATTTAATAGATTTATGGTATATCTTAAATGCTGAGAAAAAAATCCGCTCAAAAAACGTCCTTTTTTTCCAAATATATCATAAATTGTAGAAAAGCTAGCTGCCGAAACCACAATTTCTTCGTTACATATCGAAATTCGGTGCGATTTTTTTGCGAAGCGTTCTCAACTCAATGGAAATACGAATAATCATAGATATCAAAAAGTTTTCACGTCAAAAAAAGTGAAATTTTTCGAGATAATTGAAACTTTTCGGAAACATTTACACTAAAAATCACATATTTTTCGTAATTTTTCGAAATTATTAACCGCTTTTGTTGCAAAACGTTCATAATTTAATAGATTTATGGTATATCTTAAATGCTGAGAAAAAATCCGCTCAAAAACGTCCTTTTTTTCCAAATATAACATAAATTGTGGAAAAGCTAGCTGCCGAAACCACAATTTCTTCGTTACATTTCGAAATTAAGTGCGATTTTTTTGCGAAGCGTTCTCAATTCAATGGAAATACGAATAGTCATAGATATTAAAAAGTTTTCACGTCAAAATACGTGAATTTTTTCGAGATAATTGAAAATTTTCGGAAACGGTTACACTAAAAATCACATATTTTTCGTAATTTATCGAAATTATTAACCGCTTTTGTTGCAAAACGTTCATAGTTTAATAGATTTATGGTATATCTTAAATGCTGAGAAAAAATCCGCTCAAAAAACGTCTTTTTTTTCCAATTATAACATAAATTGTGGAAATGCTAGCTGCCGAAACCACAATTTCTTCGTTACATTTCGAAATTAAGTGCGATTTTTTTGCGAAGCGTTCTCAATTCAATGGAAATACGAATAATCATAGATATCAAAAAGTTTTCACGTCAAAAAAAGTGAAATTTTTCGAGATAATTGAAAATTTTCGGAAACGGTTACACTAAAAATCACATATTTTTCGTAATTTTTCGAAATTATTAACCGCTTTTGTTGCAAAACATTCATAATTTAGTAGATTTATGGTATATCTTAAATGCTGAGAAAATACCCGCTCAAAAAACGTCCTTTTTTTCCAATTATAACATAAATTGTGGAAAAGCTAGCTGCCGAAACCACAATTTCTTCGTTACATTTCGAAATTAAGTGCGATTTTTTTGCGAAGCGTTCTCAATTCAATGGAAATACGGATAGTTATAGATATCAAAAAGTTATCACGTCAAAAAAAGTGAAATTTTTCGAGATAATTGAAAATTTTCGGAAACGGTTACACTAAAAATCACATATTTTTCGTAATTTTTCGAATTATTAACCGCTTTTGTTGCAAAACGTTCATAATTTAGTAGATTTATGGTATATCTTAAATGCTGAGAAAAAATCCGCTCAAAAAACGTCCTTTTTTTCCAAATATATCATAAATTGTAGAAAAGCTAGCTGCCGAAACCACAATTTCTTCGTTACATTTCGAAATTTGGTGCGATTTTTTTGCGAAGCGTTCTCAATTCAATGGAAATACGAATAATCATAGATATCAAAAAGTTTTCACGTCAAAAAACGTGAAATTTTTCGAGATGATTGAGAATTTTCGGAAACGGTTACACTAAAAATCACATATTTTTCGTAATTTTTCGAATTATTAACCGCTTTTGTTGCAATACGTTCATAATTTAAGAGATTTATGGTATATCTTAAATGCTGAGAAAAAATCCGCTCAAAAAACGTCCTTTTTTTCCAAATATAACATAAATTGTGGAAAAGCTAGCTGCCGAAACCACAATTTCTTCGTTACATTTCGAAATTAAGTGCGATTTTTTTGCGAAGCGTTCTCAATTCAATGGAAATACGAATAATCATAGATATCAAAAAGTTATCACGTCAAAATACGTGAATTTTTTCGAGATAATTGAAAATTTTCTTAAACGGTTACACTAAAAATCACATATTTTTCGTAATATATCGAAATTATTAACCGCTTTTGTTGCAAAACGTTCATAATTTAATAGATTTATGGTATATCTTAAATGCTGAGAAAAAAATCCGCTCAAAAAACGTCCTTTTTTTCCAAATATATCATAAATTGTAGAAAAGCTAGCTGCCGAAACCACAATTTCTTCGTTACATATCGAAATTCGGTGCGATTTTTTTGCGAAGCGTTCTCAACTCAATGGAAATACGAATAATCATAGATATCAAAAAGTTTTCACGTCAAAAAAAGTGAAATTTTTCGAGATAGTTGAAACTTTTCGGAAACATTTACACTAAAAATCACATATTTTTCGTAATTTTTCGAAATTATTAACCGCTTTTGTTGCAAAACGTTCATAATTTAATAGATTTATGGTATATCTTAAATGCTGAGAAAAAATCCGCTCAAAAACGTCCTTTTTTTCCAATAATAATATAAATTGTGGAAAAGCTAGCTGCCGAAACCACAATTTCTTCGTTACATTTCGAAATTAAGTGCGATTTTTTTGCGAAGCGTTCTCAATTCAATGGAAATACGAATAGTCATAGATATCAAAAAGTTTTCACGTCAAAATACGTGAATTTTTTCGAGATAATTGAAATTTTCGGAAACGGTTACACTAAATATCACATATTTTTCGTAATTTTTCGAATTATTAACCGCTTTTGTTGCAATACGTTCATAATTTAAGAGATTTATGGTATATCTTAAATGCTGAGAAAAAATCCGCTCAAAAAACGTCCTTTTTTTCCAAATATATCATAAATTGTAGAAAAGCTAGCTGCCGAAACCACAATTTCTTCGTTACATTTCGAAATTCGGTGCGATTTTTTTGCGAAGCGTTCTCAATTCAATGGAAATACGAATAATCATAGATATCAAAAAGTTTTCACGTCAAAAAACGTGAAATTTTTCGAGATGATTGAGAATTTTCGGAAACGGTTACACTAAAAATCACATATTTTTCGTAATTTTTCGAATTATTAACCGCTTTTGTTGCAATACGTTCATAATTTAAGAGATTTATGGTATATCTTAAATGCTGAGAAAAAATCCGCTCAAAAAACGTCCTTTTTTTCCAAATATAACATAAATTGTGGAAAAGCTAGCTGCCGAAACCACAATTTCTTCGTTACATTTCGAAATTAAGTGCGATTTTTTTGCGAAGCGTACTCAATTCAATGGAAATACGAATAATCATAGATATCAAAAAGTTATCACGTCAAAATACGTGAATTTTTTCGAGATAATTGAAAATTTTCTTAAACGGTTACACTAAAAATCACATATTTTTCGTAATTTTTCGAAATTATTAACCGCTTTTGTTGCAAAACGTTCATAATTTAATAGATTAATGGTATATCTTAAATGCTGAGAAAAAATCCGCTCAAAAAACGTCTTTTTTTTCCAATTATAACATAAATTGTGGAAAAGCTATCTGCCGAAACCACAATTTCTTCTTTACATTTCGAAATTAAGTGCGATTTTTTTGCGAAGCGTTCTCAATTCAATGGAAATACGAATAATCATAGATATCAAAAAGTTTTCACGTCAAAAAAAGTGAAATTTTTCGAGATAATTGAAAATTTTCGGAAACGGTTCACTAAAAATCACATTCTTTTCGTAATTTTTCGAAATTATTAACCGCTTTTGTTGCAAAACGTTCATAATTTAATAGATTTATGGTATATCTTAAATGCTGAGAAAAAATCCGCTCAAAAAACGTCCTTTTTTCCAATTATAACATAAATTGTGGAAAAGCTAGCTGCCGAAACCACTATTTCTTCGTTACATTTCAAAATTAAGTGCGATTTTTTTGTTAAGCGTTCTCAATTCAATGGAAATACGAATAATCATAGATATCAAAAAGTTTTTACGTCAAAAAAAGTGAAATTTTTCGAGATAATTGAAAATTGTCGGAAACGGTTACACTAAAAATCACATATTTTTCGTAATTTTTCGAAATTATTAACCGCTTTTGTTGCAAAACGTTCATAATTTAATAGATTAATGGTATACCTTAAATGCTGAGAAAAAATCCGCTCAAAAAACGTCTTTTTTTTCCAATTATAACCTAAATTGTGGAAAAGCTAGCTGCCGAAACCACAATTTCTTCGTTACATTTCGAAATTAAGTGCGATTTTTTTGCGAAGCGTTCTCAATTCAATGGAAATACGAGTAATCATAGATATCAAAAAGTTTTCACGTCAAAAAAAGTGAAATTTTTCGAGATAATTGAAAATTTTCGGAAACATTTACACTAAAAATCACATATTTTTCGTAATTTTTCGAAATTATTAACCGCTTTTGTTGCAAAACGTTCATAATGTAATAGATTTATGGTATATCTTAAATGCTGAGAAAAAATCCGCTCAAAAAACGTCTTTTTTTCCAAATATATCATAAATTGTAGAAAAGCTAGCTGCCGAAACCACAATTTCTTCGTTACATTTCGAAATTTGGTGCGATTTTTTTGCGAAGCGTTCTCAACTCAATGGAAATACGAATAATCATAGATATCAAAAAGTTTTCACGTCAAAAAAAGTGAAATTTTTCGAGATAATTGAAAATTTTCGGAAACGGTTACACTAAAAATCACATATTTTTCGTAATTTTTCGAAATTATTAACCCCTTTTTGTTGCAAAACGTTCATAATTTAATAGATTAATGGTATATCTTAAATGCTGAGAAAAAATCCGCTCAAAAAACGTCTTTTTTTTCCAATTATAACATAAATTGTGGAAAAGCTAGCTGCCGAAACCACAATTTCTTCTTTACATTTCGAAATTAAGTGCGATTTTTTTGCGAAGCGTTCTCAATTCAATGGAAATACGAATAATCATAGATATCAAAAAGTTTTCACGTCAAAAAAAGTGAAATTTTTCGAGATAATTGAAAATTTTCGGAAACGGTTACACTAAAAATCACATTCTTTTCGTAATTTTTCGAAATTATTAACCGCTTTTGTTGCAAAACTTTCATAATTTAATAGATTTATGGTATATCTTAAATGCTGAGAAAAAATCCGCTCAAAAAACGTCCTTTTTTCCAATTATAACATAAATTGTGGAAAAGCTAGCTGCCGAAACCACAATTTCTTCGTTACATTTCGAAATTCGGTGCGATTTTTTTGCGAAGCGTTCTCAACTCAATGGAAATACGAGTAATCATAGATATCAAAAAGTTTTCACGTCAAAAAAAGTGAAATTTTTCGAGATAATTGAAAATTTTCGGAAACATTTACACTAAAAATCACATATTTTTCGTAATTTTTCGAAATTATTAACCGCTTTTGTTGCAAAACGTTCATAATTTAATAGATTTATGGTATATCTTAAATGCTGAGAAAAAAATCCGCTCAAAAAACGTTCTTTTTTTCCAAATATATCATAAATTGTAGAAAGGCTAGCTGCCGAAACCACAATTTCTTCGTTACATATCGAAATTCGGTGCGATTTTTTTTGCGAAGCGTTCTCAACTCAATGGAAATACGAATAATCATAGATATCAAAAGGTTTTCTCGTCAAGAAAAGTGAAATTTTTCGAGATAATTGAAACTTTTCGGAAGCATTTACACTAAAAATCACATATTTTTCGTAATTTTTCGAAATTATTAACCGCTTTTGTTGCAAAACGTTCATAATTTAATAGATTTATGGTATATCTTAAATGCTGAGAAAAAATCCGCTCAAAAACGTCCTTTTTTTCAAATTATAACATAAATTGTGGAAAAGCTAGCTGCCGAAACCACAATTTCTTCGTTACATTTCGAAATTAAGTGCGATTTTTTTGCGAAGCGTTCTCAATTCAATGGAAATACGAATAGTCATAGATATCAAAAAGTTTTCACGTCAAAATACGTGAATTTTTTCGAGATAATTGAAAATTTTCGGAAACGGTTACACTAAAAATCACATATTTTTCGTAATTTATCGAAATTATTAACCGCTTTTGTTGCAAAACGTTCATAGTTTAATAGATTTATGGTATATCTTAAATGCTGAGAATAAATCCGCTCAAAAAACGTCTTTTTTTTCCAATTATAACATAAATTGTGGAAAAGCTAGCTGCCGAAACCACAATTTCTTCGTTACATTTCGAAATTAAGTGCGATTTTTTTGCGAAGCGTTCTCAATTCAATGGAAATACGAATAATCATAGATATCAAAAAGTTTTCACGTCAAAAAAAGTGAAATTTTTCGAGATAATTGAAAATTTTCGGAAACGGTTACACTAAAAATCACATATTTTTCGTAATTTTTCGAAATTATTAACCGCTTTTGTTGCAAAACATTCATAATTTAGTAGATTTATGGTATATCTTAAATGCTGAGAAAATACCCGCTCAAAAAACGTCCTTTTTTCCAATTATAACATAAATTGTGGAAAAGCTAGCTGCCGAAACCACAATTTCTTCGTTACATTTCGAAATTAAGTGCGATTTTTTTGCGAAGCGTTCTCAATTCAATGGAAATACGAATAATCATAGATATCAAAAAGTTTTCACGTCAAAAAAAGTGAAATTTTTCGAGATAATTGAAAATTTTCGGAAACGGTTACACTAAAAATCACATATTTTTCGTAATTTTTCGAAATTATTAACCGCTTTTGTTGCAAAACATTCATAATTTAGTAGATTTATGGTATATCTTAAATGCTGAGAAAATACCCGCTCAAAAAACGTCTTTTTTTCCAATTATAACATAAATTGTGGAAAAGCTAGCTGCCGAAACCACAATTTCTTCGTTACATTTCGAAATTAAGTGCGATTTTTTTGCGAAGCGTTCTCAATTCAATGGAAATACGGATAGTTATAGATATCAAAAAGTTATCAGGTCAAAAAAAGTGAAATTTTTCGAGATAATTGAAAATTTTCGGAAACGGTTACACTAAAAATCACATATTTTTCGTAATTTTTCGAATTATTAACCGCTTTTGTTGCAAAACGTTCATAATTTAGTAGATTTATGGTATATCTTAAATGCTGAGAAAAAATCCGCTCAAAAAACGTCCTTTTTTTCCAAATATATCATAAATTGTAGAAAATCTAGCTGCCGAAACCACAATTTCTTCGTTACATTTCGAAATTCGGTGCGATTTTTTTGCGAAGCGTTCTCAATTCAATGGAAATACGAATAATCATAGATATCAAAAAGTTTTCTCGTCAAAAAACGTGAAATTTTTCGAGATGATTGAGAATTTTCGGAAACGGTTACACTAAAAATCACATATTTTTCGTAATTTTTCGAATTATTAACCGCTTTTGTTGCAATACGTTCATAATTTAAGAGATTTATGGTATATCTTAAATGCTGAGAAAAAATCCGCTCAAAAAACGTCCTTTTTTTCCAAATATAACATAAATTGTGGAAAAGCTAGCTGCCGAAACCACAATTTCTTCGTTACATTTCGAAATTAAGTGCGATTTTTTTGCGAAGCGTACTCAATTCAATGGAAATACGAATAATCATAGATATCAAAAAGTTATCACGTCAAAATACGTGAATTTTTTCGAGATAATTGAAAATTTTCTTAAACGGTTACACTAAAAATCACATATTTTTCGTAATATATCGAAATTATTAACCGCTTTTGTTGCAAAACGTTCATAATTTAATAGATTTATGGTATATCTTAAATGCTGAGAAAAAAATCCGCTCAAAAAACGTCCTTTTTTTCCAAATATATCATAAATTGTAGAAAAGCTAGCTGCCGAAACCACAATTTCTTCGTTACATATCGAAATTCGGTGCGATTTTTTTGCGAAGCGTTCTCAACTCAATGGAAATACGAATAATCATAGATATCAAAAAGTTTTCACGTCAAAAAAAGTGAAATTTTTCGAGATAATTGAAACTTTTCGGAAACATGTACACTAAAAATCACATATTTTTCGTAATTTTTCGAAATTATTAACCGCTTTTGTTGCAAAACGTTCATAATTTAATAGATTTATGGTATATCTTAAATGCTGAGAAAAAATCCGCTCAAAAACGTCCTTTTTTTCCAATTATAACATAAATTGTGGAAAAGCTAGCTGCCGAAACCACAATTTCTTCGTTACATTTCGAAATTAAGTGCGATTTTTTTGCGAAGCGTTCTCAATTCAATGGAAATACGAATAGTCATAGATATTAAAAAGTTTTCACGTCAAAATACGTGAATTTTTTCGAGATAATTGAAAATTTTCGGAAACGGTTACACTAAAAATCACATATTTTTCGTAATTTATCGAAATTATTAACCGCTTTTGTTGCAAAACGTTCATAGTTTAATAGATTTATGGTATATCTTAAATGCTGAGAAAAAATCCGCTCAAAAAACGTCTTTTTTTTCCAATTATAACATAAATTGTGGAAAAGCTAGCTGCCGAAACCACAATTTCTTCGTTACATTTCGAAATTAAGTGCGATTTTTTTGCGAAGCGTTCTCAATTCAATGGAAATACGAATAATCATAGATATCAAAAAGTTTTCACGTCAAAAAACGTGAAATTTTTCGAGATGATTGAGAATTTTCGGAAACGGTTACACTAAAAATCACATATTTTTTGTAATTTTTCGAATTATTAACCGCTTTTGTTGCAATACGTTCATAATTTAAGAGATTTATGGTATATCTTAAATGCTGAGAAAAAATCCGCTCAAAAAACGTCCTTTTTTTCCAAATATAACATTAATTGTGGAAAAGCTAGCTGCCGAAACCACAATTTCTTCGTTACATTTCGAAATTAAGTGCGAATTTTTTGCGAAGCGTTCTCAATTCAATGGAAATACGAATAATCATAGATATCAAAAAGTTTTCACGTCAAAAAACGTGAAATTTTTCGAGATGATTGAGAATTTTCGGAAACGGTTACACTAAAAATCACATATTTTTCGTAATTTTTCGAAATTATTAACCGCTTTTGTTGCAAAACATTCATAATTTAGTAGATTTATGGTATATCTTAAATGCTGAGAAAATACCCGCTCAAAAAACGTCCTTTTTTTCCAATTATAACATAAATTGTGGAAAAGCTAGCTGCCGAAACCACAATTTCTTCGTTACATTTCGAAATTAAGTGCGATTTTTTTGCGAAGCGTTCTCAATTCAATGGAAATACGAATAATCATAGATATCAAAAAGTTTTCACGTCAAAAAAAGTGAAATTTTTCGAGATAATTGAAAATTTTCGGAAACGGTTACACTAAAAATCACATATTTTTCGTAATTTTTCGAAATTATTAACCGCTTTTGTTGCAAAACATTCATAATTTAGTAGATTTATGGTATATCTTAAATGCTGAGAAAATACCCGCTCAAAAAACGTCATTTTTTTCCAATTATAACATAAATTGTGGAAAAGCTAGCTGCCGAAACCACAATTTCTTCGTTACATTTCGAAATTAAGTGCGATTTTTTTGCGAAGCGTTCTCAATTCAATGGAAATACGAATAATCATAGATATCAAAAAGTTTTCACGTCAAAAAAAGTGAAATTTTTCGAGATAATTGAAAATTTTCGGAAACGGTTACACTAAAAATCACATATTTTTCGTAATTTTTCGAAATTATTAACCGCTTTTGTTGCAAAACATTCATAATTTAGTAGATTTATGGTATATCTTAAATGCTGAGAAAATACCCGCTCAAAAAACGTCTTTTTTTTCCAATTATAATATAAATTGTGGAAAAGCTAGCTGCCGAAACCACAATTTCTTCGTTACATTTCGAAATTAAGTGCGATTTTTTTGCGAAGCGTTCTCAATTCAATGGAAATACGAATAGTCATAGATATCAAAAAGTTTTCACGTCAAAATACGTGAATTTTTTCGAGATAATTGAAATTTTCGGAAACGGTTACACTAAATATCACATATTTTTCGTAATTTTTCGAATTATTAACCGCTTTTGTTGCAATACGTTCATAATTTAAGAGATTTATGGTATATCTTAAATGCTGAGAAAAAATCCGCTCAAAAAACGTCCTTTTTTTCCAAATATATCATAAATTGTAGAAAAGCTAGCTGCCGAAACCACAATTTCTTCCTTACATTTCGAAATTCGGTGCGATTTTTTTGCGAAGCGTTCTCAATTCAATGGAAATACGAATAATCATAGATATCAAAAAGTTTTCACGTCAAAAAACGTGAAATTTTTCGAGATGATTGAGAATTTTCGGAAACGGTTACACTAAAAATCACATATTTTTCGTAATTTTTCGAATTATTAACCGCTTTTGTTGCAATACGTTCATAATTTAAGAGATTTATGGTATATCTTAAATGCTGAGAAAAAATCCGCTCAAAAAACGTCCTTTTTTTCCAAATATAACATAAATTGTGGAAAAGCTAGCTGCCGAAACCACAATTTCTTCGTTACATTTCGAAATTAAGTGCGATTTTTTTGCGAAGCGTACTCAATTCAATGGAAATACGAATAATCATAGATATCAAAAAGTTATCACGTCAAAATACGTGAAATTTTTCGAGATAATTGAAACTTTTCGGAAACGGTTACACTAAAAATCACATATTTTTCGTAATATATCGAAATTATTAACCGCTTTTGTTGCAAAACATTCATAATTTAGTAGATTTATGGTATATCTTAAATGCTGAGAAAATACCCGCTCAAAAAACGTCTTTTTTTTCCAATTATAACATAAATTGTGGAAAAGCTAGCTGCCGAAACCACAATTTCTTCGTTACATTTCGAAATTAAGTGCGATTTTTTTGCGAAGCGTTCTCAATTCAATGGAAATACGAATAGTCATAGATATCAAAAAGTTTTCACGTCAAAATACGTGAATTTTTTCGAGATAATTGAAAATTTTCGGAAACGGTTACACTAAATATCACATATTTTTCGTAATTTATCGAAATTATTAACCGCTTTTGTTGCAAAACGTTCATAGTTTAATAGATTTATGGTATATCTTAAATGCTGAGAAAAAATCCGCTCAAAAAACGTCTTTTTTTTCCAATTATAACATAAATTGTGGAAAAGCTAGCTGCCGAAACCACAATTTCTTCGTTACATTTCGAAATTAAGTGCGATTTTTTTGCGAAGCGTTCTCAATTCAATGGAAATACGAATAATCATAGATATCAAAAAGTTTTCACGTCAAAAAAAGTGAAATTTTTCGAGATAATAGAAACTTTTCGGAAACATTTACACTAAAAATCACATATTTTTCGTAATTTTTCGAAATTATTAACCGCTTTTGTTGCAAAACGTTCATAATGTAATAGATTTATGGTATATCTTAAATGCTGAGAAAAAATCCGCTCAAAAAACGTCTTTTTTTTCCAATTATAACATAAATTGTGGAAAAGCTAGCTGCCGAAACCACAATTTCTTCGTTACATTTCGAAATTAAGTGCGATTTTTTTGCGAAGCGTTCTCAATTCAATGGAAATACGAATAATCATAGATATCAAAAAGTTTTCACGTCAAAAAAAGTGAAATTTTTCGAGATAATTGAAAATTTTCGGAAACGGTTACACTAAAAATCACATATTTTTCGTAATTTTTCGAAATTATTAACCGCTTTTGTTGCAAAACATTCATAATTTAGTAGATTTATGGTATATCTTAAATGCTGAGAAAATACCCGCTCAAAAAACGTCCTTTTTTTCCAATTATAACATAAATTGTGGAAAAGCTAGCTGCCGAAACCACAATTTCTTCGTTACATTTCGAAATTAAGTGCGATTTTTTTGCGAAGCGTTCTCAATTCAATGGAAATACGGAAAGTCATAGATATCAAAAAGTTATCACGTCAAAAAAAAAGAAATTTTTCGAGATAATTGAAAATTTTCGGAAACGGTTACACTAAAAATCACATATTTTTCGTAATTTTTCGAAATTATTAACTGCTTTTGTTGCAAAACATTCATAATTTAGTAGATTTATGGTATATCTTAAATGCTGAGAAAATACCCGCTCAAAAAACGTCTTTTTTTTCCAATTATAACATAAATTGTGGAAAAGCTAGCTGCCGAAACCACAATTTCTTCGTTACATTTCGAAATTAAGTGCGATTTTTTTTGCGAAGCGTTCTCAATTCAATGGAAATACGAATAGTCATAGATATCAAAAAGTTTTCACGTCAAAATACGTGAATTTTTTCGAGATAATTGAAAATTTTCGGAAACGGTTACACTAAATATCACATATTTTTCGTAATTTATCGAAATTATTAACCGCTTTTGTTGCAAAACGTTCATAGTTTAATAGATTTATGGTATATCTTAAATGCTGAGAAAAAATCCGCTCAAAAAACGTCTTTTTTTTCCAAATATATCATAAATTGTAGAAAAGCTAGCTGCCGAAACCACAATTTCTTCGTTACATTTCGAAATTCGGTGCGATTTTTTTGCGAAGCGTTCTCAATTCAATGGAAATACGAATAATCATAGATATCAAAAAGTTTTCACGTCAAAAAACGTGAAATTTTTCGAGATGATTGAGAATTTTCGGAAACGGTTACACTAAAAATCACATATTTTTCGTAATTTTTCGAATTATTAACCGCTTTTGTTGCAATACGTTCATAATTTAATAGATTTATGGTATATCTTAAATGCTGAGAAAAAATCCGCTCAAAAAACGTCTTTTTTTTCCAATTATAACATAAATTGTGGAAAAGCTAGCTGCCGAAACCACAATTTCTTCGTTACATTTCGAAATTAAGTGCGATTTTTTTGCGAAGCGTACTCAACTCAATGGAAATACGAATAATCATAGATATCAAAAAGTTTTCACGTCAAAAAAAGTGAAATTTTTCGAGATAATTGAAAATTTTCGGAAACGGTTACACTAAAAATCACATATTTTTCGTAATTTTCGAAATTATTAACCGATTTTGTTGCAAAACATTCATAATTTAGTAGATTTATGGTATATCTTAAATGCTGAGAAAATACCCGCTCAAAAAACGTCCTTTTTTTCCAATTATAACATAAATTGTGGAAAAGCTAGCTGCCGAAACCACAATTTCTTCGTTACATTTCGAAATTAAGTGCGATTTTTTTGCGAAGCGTTCTCAATTCAATGGAAATACGGATAGTCATAGATATCAAAAAGTTATCACGTCAAAAAAAAAGAAATTTTTCGAGATAATTGAAAATTTTCTTAAACGGTTACACTAAAAATCACATATTTTTCGTAATATATCGAAATTATTAACCGCTTTTGTTGCAAAACGTTCATAATTTAATAGATTTATGGTATATCTTAAATGCTGAGAAAAAATCCGCTCAAAAAACGTCCTTTTTTTCCAAATATATCATAAATTGTAGAAAAGCTAGCTGCCGAAACCACAATTTCTTCGTTACATTTCGAAATTCGGTGCGATTTTTTTGCGAAGCGTTCTCAATTCAATGGAAATACGAATAATCATAGATATCAAAAAGTTTTCACGTCAAAAAAAGTGAAATTTTTCGAGATAATTGAAAATTTTCGGAAACATTTACACTAAAAATCACATATTTTTCGTAATTTTTCGAAATTATTAACCGCTTTTGTTGCAAAACGTTCATAATGTAATAGATTTATGGTATATCTTAAATGCTGAGAAAAAATCCGCTCAAAAAACGTCTTTTTTTCCAAATATATCATAAATTGTAGAAAAGCTAGCTGCCGAAACCACAATTTCTTCGTTACATTTCGAAATTCGGTGCGATTTTTTTGCGAAGCGTTCTCAATTCAATGGAAATACGAATAATCATAGATATCAAAAAGTTTTCACGTCAAAAAACGTGAAATTTTTCGAGATGATTGAGAATTTTCGGAAACGGTTACACTAAAAATCACATATTTTTCGTAATTTTTCGAATTATTAACCGCTTTTGTTGCAAAACGTTCATAATTTAATAGATTTATGGTATATCTTAAATGCTAAGAAAAAAATCCGCTCAAAAAACGTCCTTTTTTTTCCAAATATATCATAAATTGTAGAAAAGCTAGCTGCCGAAACCACAATTTCTTCGTTACATATCGAAATTCGGTGCGATTTTTTTGCGAAGCGTTCTCAACTTAATGGAAATACGAATAATCATAGATATCAAAAAGTTTTCACGTCAAAAAAAGTGAAATTTTTCGAGATAATTGAAACTTTTCGGAAACATTTACACTAAAAATCACATATTTTTCGTAATTTTTCGAAATTATAACCGCTTTTGTTGCAAAACGTTCATAATTTAATAGATTTATGGTATATCTTAAATGCTGAGAAAGAATCCGCTCAAAAAACGTCTTTTTTTCCAATTATAACATAAATTGTGGAAAAGCTAGCTGCTGAAACCACAATTTCTTCGTTACATTTCGAAATTAAGTGCGATTTTTTTGCGAAGCGTTCTCAATTCAATGGAAATACGGATAGTCATAGATATCAAAAAGTTATCACGTCAAAATACGTGAATTTTTTCGAGATAATTGAAAATTTTCTTAAACGGTTACACTAAAAATCACATATTTTTCGTAATATATCGAAATTATTAACCGCTTTTGTTGCAAAACGTCCATAATTTAATAGATTTATGGTATATCTTAAATGCTGAGAAAAAATCCGCTCAAAAAACGTCCTTTTTTTCCAAATATATCATAAATTGTAGAAAAGCTAGCTGCCGAAACCACAATTTCTTCGTTACATTTCGAAATTCGGTGCGATTTTTTTGCGAAGCGTTCTCAATTCAATGGAAATACGAATAATCATAGATATCAAAAAGTTTTCACGTCAAAAAAAGTGAAATTTTTCGAGATAATTGAAAATTTTCGGAAACATTTACACTAAAAATCACATATTTTTCGTAATTTTTCGAAATTATTAACCGCTTTTGTTGCAAAACGTTCATAATGTAATAGATTTATGGTATATCTTAAATGCTGAGAAAAAATCCGCTCAAAAAACGTCTATTTTTCCAAATATATCATAAATTGTAGAAAAGCTAGCTGCCGAAACCACAATTTCTTCGTTACATTTCGAAATTCGGTGCGATTTTTTTGCTAAGCGTTCTCAATTCAATGGAAATACGAATAATCATAGATATCAAAAAGTTTTCACGTCAAAAAACGTGAAATTTTTCGAGATGATTGAGAATTTTCGGAAACGGTTACACTAAAAATCACATATTTTTCGTAATTTTTCGAATTATTAACCGCTTTTTTTGCAAAACGTTCATAATTTAATAGATTTATGGTATATCTTAAATGCTAAGAAAAAAATCCGCTCAAAAAACGTCCTTTTTTTCCAAATATATCATAAATTGTAGAAAAGCTAGCTGCCGAAACCACAATTTCTTCGTTACATATCGAAATTCGGTGCGATTTTTTTGCGAAGCGTTCTCAACTCAATAAAAATACGAATAATCATAGATATCAAAAAGTTTTCACGTCAAAAAAAGTGAAATTTTTCGAGATAATTGAAACTTTTCGGAAACATTTACACTAAAAATCACATATTTTTCGTAATTTTTCGAAATTATAACCGCTTTTGTTGCAAAACGTTCATAATTTAATAGATTTATGGTATATCTTAAATGCTGAGAAAGAATCCGCTCAAAAAACGTCTTTTTTTCCAATTATAACATAAATTGTGGAAAAGCTAGCTGCTGAAACCACAATTTCTTCGTTACATTTCGAAATTAAGTGCGATTTTTTTGCGAAGCGTTCTCAACTCAATGGAAATACGAATAATCATAGATATCAAAAAGTTTTCACGTCAAAAAAAGTGAAATTTTTCGAGATAATTGAAAATTTTCGGAAACGGTTACACTAAAAATCACATATTTTTCGTAATTTTCGAAATTATTAACCGCTTTTGTTGCAAAACGTTCATAATTTAATAGATTTATGGTATATCTTAAATGCTGAGAAAAAATCCGCTCAAAAAACGTCCTTTTTTTCCAAATATATCATAAATTGTAGAAAAGCTAGCTGCCGAAACCACAATTTCTTCGTTACATTTCGAAATTCGGTGCGATTTTTTTGCGAAGCGTTCTCAATTCAATGGAAATACGAATAATCATAGATATCAAAAAGTTTTCACGTCAAAAAAAGTGAAATTTTTCGAGATAATTGAAAATTTTCGGAAACATTTACACTAAAAATCACATATTTTTCGTAATTTTTCGAAATTATTAACCGCTTTTGTTGCAAAACGTTCATAATGTAATAGATTTATGGTATATCTTAAATGCTGAGAAAAAATCCGCTCAAAAAACGTCTTTTTTTCCAAATATATCATAAATTGTAGAAAAGCTAGCTGCCGAAACCACAATTTCTTCGTTACATTTCGAAATTCGGTGCGATTTTTTTGCGAAGCGTTCTCAATTCAATGGAAATACGAATAATCATAGATATCAAAAAGTTTTCACGTCAAAAAACGTGAAATTTTTCGAGATGATTGAGAATTTTCGGAAACGGTTACACTAAAAATCACATATTTTTCGTAATTTTTCGAATTATTAACCGCTTTTGTTGCAAAACGTTCATAATTTAATAGATTTATGGTATATCTTAAATGCTAAGAAAAAAATCCGCTCAAAAAACGTCCTTTTTTTCCAAATATATCATAAATTGTAGAAAAGCTAGCTGCCGAAACCACAATTTCTTCGTTACATATCGAAATTCGGTGCGATTTTTTTGCGAAGCGTTCTCAACTCAATGGAAATACGAATAATCATAGATATCAAAAAGTTTTCACGTCAAAAAAAGTGAAATTTTTCGAGATAATTGAAACTTTTCGGAAACATTTACACTAAAAATCACATATTTTTCGTAATTTTTCGAAATTATAACCGCTTTTGTTGCAAAACGTTCATAATTTAATAGATTTATGGTATATCTTAAATGCTGAGAAAGAATCCGCTCAAAAAACGTCTTTTTTTCCAATTATAACATAAATTGTGGAAAAGCTAGCTGCTGAAACCACAATTTCTTCGTTACATTTCGAAATTAAGTGCGATTTTTTTGCGAAGCGTTCTCAATTCAATGGAAATACGGATAGTCATAGATATCAAAAAGTTATCACGTCAAAATACGTGAATTTTTTCGAGATAATTGAACATTTTCTTAAACGGTTACACTAAAAATCACATATTTTTCGTAATATATCGAAATTATTAACCGCTTTTGTTGCAAAACGTCCATAATTTAATAGATTTATGGTATATCTTAAATGCTGAGAAAAAATCCGCTCAAAAAACGTCCTTTTTTTCCAAATATATCATAAATTGTAGAAAAGCTAGCTGCCGAAACCACAATTTCTTCGTTACATTTCGAAATTCGGTGCGATTTTTTTGCGAAGCGTTCTCAATTCAATGGAAATACGAATAATCATAGATATCAAAAAGTTTTCACGTCAAAAAAAGTGAAATTTTTCGAGATAATTGAAAATTTTCGGAAACATTTACACTAAAAATCACATATTTTTCGTAATTTTTCGAAATTATTAACCGCTTTTGTTGCAAAACGTTCATAATGTAATAGATTTATGGTATATCTTAAATGCTGAGAAAAAATCCGCTCAAAAAACGTCTTTTTTTCCAAATATATCATAAATTGTAGAAAATCTAGCTGCCGAAACCACAATTTCTTCGTTACATTTCGAAATTCGGTGCGATTTTTTTGCGAAGCGTTCTCAATTCAATGGAAATACGAATAATCATAGATATCAAAAAGTTTTCACGTCAAAAAACGTGAAATTTTTCGAGATGATTGAGAATTTTCGGAATCGGTTACACTAAAAATCACATATTTTTCGTAATTTTTCGAATTATTAACCGCTTTTGTTGCAAAACGTTCATAATTTAATAGATTTATGGTATATCTTAAATGCTAAGAAAAAAATCCGCTCAAAAAACGTCCTTTTTTTCCAAATATATCATAAATTGTAGAAAAGCTAGCTGCCGAAACCACAATTTCTTCGTTACATATCGAAATTCCGTGCGATTTTTTTGCGAAGCGTTCTCAACTCAATAAAAATACGAATAATCATAGATATCAAAAAGTTTTCACGTCAAAAAAAGTGAAATTTTTCGAGATAATTGAAACTTTTCGGAAACATTTACACTAAAAATCACATATTTTTCGTAATTTTTCGAAATTATAACCGCTTTTGTTGCAAAACGTTCATAATTTAATAGATTTATGGTATATCTTAAATGCTGAGAAAGAATCCGCTCAAAAAACGTCTTTTTTTCCAATTATAACATAAATTGTGGAAAAGCTAGCTGCTGAAACCACAATTTCTTCGTTACATTTCGAAATTAAGTGCGATTTTTTTGCGAAGCGTTCTCAATTCAATGGAAATACGGATAGTCATAGATATCAAAAAGTTATCACGTCAAAATACGTGAATTTTTTCGAGATAATTGAAAATTTTCTTAAACGGTTACACTAAAAATCACATATTTTTCGTAATATAACGAAATTATTAACCGCTTTTGTTGCAAAACGTTCATAATTTAATAGATTTATGGTATATCTTAAATGCTGAGAAAAAATCCGCTCAAAAAACGTCTTTTTTTTCCAATTATAACATAAATTGTGGAAAAGCTAGCTGCCGAAACCACAATTTCTTCGTTACATTTCGAAATTAAGTGCGATTTTTTTGCGAAGCGTTCTCAATTCAATGGAAATACGAATAATCATAGATATCAAAAAGTTTTCACGTCAAAAAAAGTGAAATTTTTCGAGATAATTGAAAATTTTCGGAAACGGTTACACTAAAAATCACATATTTTTCGTAATTTTTCGAAATTATTAACCGCTTTTGTTGCAAAACGTTCATAATTTAATAGATTAATGGTATATCTTAAATGCTGAGAAAAAATCCGCTCAAAAAACCTCTTTTTTTTCCAATTATAACATAAATTGTGGAAAAGCTAGCTGCCGAAACCACAATTTCTTCGTTACATTTCGAAATTCGGTGCGATTTTTTTGCGAAGCGTTCTCAATTCAATGGAAATACGAATAATCATAGATATCAAAAAGTTTTCACGTCAAAAAAAGTGAAATTTTTCTAGATAATTGAAAATTTTCGGAAACATTTACACTAAAAATCACATATTTTTCGTAATTTTTCGAAATTATTAACCGCTTTTGTTGCAAAACGTTCATAATGTAATAGATTTATGGTATATCTTAAATGCTGAGAAAAAATCCGCTCAAAAAACGTCTTTTTTTCCAAATATATCATAAATTGTAGAAAAGCTAGCTGCCGAAACCACAATTTCTTCGTTATATTTCGAAATTCGGTGCGATTTTTTTGCGAAGCGTTCTCAATTCAATGGAAATACGAATAATCATAGATATCAAAAAGTTTTCACGTGAAAAAACGTGAAATTTTTCGAGATGATTGAGAATTTTCGGAAACGGTTACACTAAAAATCACATATTTTTCGTAATTTTTCGAATTATTAACCGCTTTTGTTGCAAAACGTTCATAATTTAATAGATTTATGGTATATCTTAAATGCTGAGAAAAAAATCCGCTCAAAAAACGTCCTTTTTTTCCAAATATATCATAAATTGTAGAAAGGCTAGCTGCCGAAACCACAATTTCTTCGTTACATATCGAAATTCGGTGCGATTTTTTTGCGAAGCGTTCTCAACTCAATGGAAATACGAATAATCATAGATATCAAAAAGTTTTCACGTCAAGAAAAGTGAAATTTTTCGAGATAATTGAAACTTTTCGGAAGCATTTACACTAAAAATCACATATTTTTCGTAATTTTTCGAAATTATTAACCGCTTTTGTTGCAAAACGTTCATAATTTAATAGATTTATGGTATATCTTAAATGCTGAGAAAAAATCCGCTCAAAAACGTCCTTTTTTTCCAATTATAACATAAATTGTGGAAAAGCTAGCTGCCGAAACCACAATTTCTTCGTTACATTTCGAAATTAAGTGCGATTTTTTTGCGAAGCGTTCTCAATTCAATGGAAATACGAATAGTCATAGATATTAAAAAGTTTTCACGTCAAAATACGTGAATTTTTTCGAGATAATTGAAAATTTTCGGAAACGGTTACACTAAAAATCACATATTTTTCGTAATTTATCGAAATTATTAACCGCTTTTGTTGCAAAACGTTCATAGTTTAATAGATTTATGGTATATCTTAAATGCTGAGAATAAATCCGCTCAAAAAACGTCTTTTTTTTCCAATTATAACATAAATTGTGGAAAAGCTAGCTGCCGAAACCACAATTTCTTCGTTACATTTCGAAATTAAGTGCGATTTTTTTGCGAAGCGTTCTCAATTCAATGGAAATACGAATAATCATAGATATCAAAAAGTTTTCACGTCAAAAAAAGTGAAATTTTTCGAGATAATTGAAAATTTTCGGAAACGGTTACACTAAAAATCACATATTTTTCGTAATTTTTCGAAATTATTAACCGCTTTTGTTGCAAAACATTCATAATTTAGTAGATTTATGGTATATCTTAAATGCTGAGAAAATACCCGCTCAAAAAACGTCTTTTTTTTCCAATTATAATATAAATTGTGGAAAAGCTAGCTGCCGAAACCACAATTTCTTCGTTACATTTCGAAATTAAGTGCGATTTTTTTGCGAAGCGTTCTCAATTCAATGGAAATACGAATAGTCATAGATATCAAAAAGTTTTCACGTCAAAATACGTGAATTTTTTCGAGATAATTGAAATTTTCGGAAACGGTTACACTAAATATCACATATTTTTCGTAATTTTTCGAATTATTAACCGCTTTTGTTGCAATACGTTCATAATTTAAGAGATTTATGGTATATCTTAAATGCTGAGAAAAAATCCGCTCAAAAAACGTCCTTTTTTTCCAATTATAACATAAATTGTGGAAAAGCTAGCTGCCGAAACCACAATTTCTTCGTTACATTTCGAAATTAAGTGCGATTTTTTTGCGAAGCGTTCTCAATTCAATGGAAATACGAATAGTCATAGATATCAAAAAGTTTTCACGTCAAAATACGTGAATTTTTTCGAGATAATTGAAATTTTCGGAAACGGTTACACTAAATATCACATATTTTTCGTAATTTTTCGAATTATTAACCGCTTTTGTTGCAATACGTTCATAATTTAAGAGATTTATGGTATATCTTAAATGCTGAGAAAAAATCCGCTCAAAAAACGTCCTTTTTTTCCAAATATATCATAAATTGTAGAAAAGCTAGCTGCCGAAACCACAATTTCTTCGTTACATTTCGAAATTCGGTGCGATTTTTTTGCGAAGCGTTCTCAATTCAATGGAAATACGAATAATCATAGATATCAAAAAGTTTTCACGTCAAAAAACGTGAAATTTTTCGAGATGATTGAGAATTTTCGGAAACGGTTACACTAAAAATCACATATTTTTCGTAATTTTTCGAATTATTAACCGCTTTTGTTGCAATACGTTCATAATTTAAGAGATATATGGTATATCTTAAATGCTGAGAAAAAATCCGCTCAAAAAACGTCCTTTTTTTCCAAATATAACATAAATTGTGGAAAAGCTAGCTGCCGAAACCACAATTTCTTCGTTACATTTCGAAATTAAGTGCGATTTTTTTGCGAAGCGTACTCAATTCAATGGAAATACGAATAATCATAGATATCAAAAAGTTATCACGTCAAAATACGTGAATTTTTTCGAGATAATTGAAAATTTTCATAAACGGTTACACTAAAAATCACATATTTTTCGTAATATATCGAAATTATTAACCGCTTTTGTTGCAAAACGTTCATAATTTAATAGATTTATGGTATATCTTAAATGCTGAGAAAAAAATCCGCTCAAAAAACGTCCTTTTTTTCCAAATATATCATAAATTGTAGAAAAGCTAGCTGCCGAAACCACAATTTCTTCGTTACATATCGAAATTCGGTGCGATTTTTTTGCGAAGCGTTCTCAACTCAATGGAAATACGAATAATCATAGATATCAAAAAGTTTTCACGTCAAAAAAAGTGAAATTTTTCGAGATAATTGAAACTTTTCGGAAACATTTACACTAAAAATCACATATTTTTCGTAATTTTTCGAAATTATTAACCGCTTTTGTTGCAAAACGTTCATAATTTAATAGATTTATGGTATATCTTAAATGCTGAGAAAAAATCCGCTCAAAAACGTCCTTTTTTTCCAATTATAACATAAATTGTGGAAAAGCTAGCTGCCGAAACCACAATTTCTTCGTTACATTTCGAAATTCGGTGCGATTTTTTTGCGAAGCGTTCTCAATTCAATGGAAATACGAATAATCATAGGTATCAAAAAGTTTTCACGTCAAAAAACGTGAAATTTTTCGAGATGATTGAGAATTTTCGGAAACGGTTACACTAAAAATCACATATTTTTCGTAATTTTTCGAATTATTAACCGCTTTTGTTGCAATACGTTCATAATTTAAGAGATTTATGGTATATCTTAAATGCTGAGAAAAAATCCGCTCAAAAAACGTCCTTTTTTTCCAAATATAACATAAATTGTGGAAAAGCTAGCTGCCGAAACCACAATTTCTTCGTTACATTTCGAAATTAAGTGCGAATTTTTTGCGAAGCGTTCTCAATTCAATGGAAATACGAATAATCATAGATATCAAAAAGTTTTCACGTCAAAAAACGTGAAATTTTTCGAGATGATTGAGAATTTTCGGAAACGGTTACACTAAAAATCACATATTTTTCGTAATTTTTCGAAATTATTAACCGCTTTTGTTGCAAAACATTCATAATTTAGTAGATTTATGGTATATCTTAAATGCTGAGAAAATACCCGCTCAAAAAACGTCCTTTTTTTCCAATTATAACATAAATTGTGGAAAAGCTAGCTGCCGAAACCACAATTTCTTCGTTACATTTCGAAATTAAGTGCGATTTTTTTGCGAAGCGTTCTCAATTCAATGGAAATACGGATAGTTATAGATATCAAAAAGTTTTCACGTCAAAAAAAGTGAAATTTTTCGAGATAATTGAAAATTTTCGGAAACGGTTACACTAAAAATCACATATTTTTCGTAATTTTTCGAATTATTAACCGCTTTTGTTGCAAAACGTTCATAATTTAGTAGATTTATGGTATATCTTAAATGCTGAGAAAAAATCCGCTCAAAAAACGTCCTTTTTTTCCAAATATATCATAAATTGTAGAAAAGCTAGCTGCCGAAACCACAATTTCTTCGTTACATTTCGAAATTCGGTGCGATTTTTTTGCGAAGCGTTCTCAATTCAATGGAAATACGAATAATCATAGATATCAAAAAGTTTTCACGTCAAAAAACGTGAAATTTTTCGAGATGATTGAGAATTTTCGGAAACGGTTACACTAAAAATCACATATTTTTCGTAATTTTTCGAATTATTAACCGCTTTTGTTGCAATACGTTCATAATTTAAGAGATTTATGGTATATCTTAAATGCTGAGAAAAAATCCGCTCAAAAAACGTCCTTTTTTTCCAAATATAACATAAATTGTGGAAAAGCTAGCTGCCGAAACCACAATTTCTTCGTTACATTTCGAAATTAAGTGCGATTTTTTTGCGAAGCGTACTCAATTCAATGGAAATACGAATAATCATAGATATCAAAAAGTTATCACGTCAAAATACGTGAATTTTTTCGAGATAATTGAAAATTTTCTTAAACGGTTACACTAAAAATCACATATTTTTCGTAATATATCGAAATTATTAACCGCTTTTGTTGCAAAACGTTCATAATTTAATAGATTTATGGTATATCTTAAATGCTGAGAAAAACATCCGCTCAAAAAACGTCTTTTTTTTCCAATTATAACATAAATTGTGGAAAAGCTAGCTGCCGAAACCACAATTTCTTCGTTACATTTCGAAATTAAGTGCGATTTTTTTGCGAAGCGTTCTCAATTCAATGGAAATACGAATAGTCATAGATATCAAAAAGTTTTCACGTCAAAATACGTGAATTTTTTCGAGATAATTGAAATTTTCGGAAACGGTTACACTAAATATCACATATTTTTCGTAATTTTTCGAATTATTAACCGCGTTTGTTGCAATACGTTCATAATTTAAGAGATTTATGGTATATCTTAAATGCTGAGAAAAAATCCGCTCAAAAAACGTCCTTTTTTTCCAAATATATCATAAATTGTAGAAAAGCTAGCTGCCGAAACCACAATTTCTTCGTTACATTTCGAAATTCGGTGCGATTTTTTTGCGAAGCGTTCTCAATTCAATGGAAATACGAATAATCATAGATATCAAAAAGTTTTCACGTCAAAAAACGTGAAATTTTTCGAGATGATTGAGAATTTTCGGAAACGGTTACACTAAAAATCACATATTTTTCGTAATATATCGAAATTATTAACCGCTTTTGTTGCAAAACGTTCATAATTTAATAGATTAATGGTATATCTTAAATGCTGAGAAAAAAATCCGCTCAAAAAACGTCCTTTTTTTCCAAATATATCCTAAATTGTAGAAAAGCTAGCTGCCGAAACCACAATTTCTTCGTTACATATCGAAATTCGGTGCGATTTTTTTGCGAAGCGTTCTCAACTCAATGGAAATACGAATAATCATAGATATCAAAAAGTTTTCACGTCAAAAAAAGTGAAATTTTTCGAGATAATTGAAAATTTTCGGAAACGGTTACACTAAAAATCACATATTTTTCGTAATTTTTCGAAATTATTAACCGCTTTTGTTGCAAAACGTTCATAATTTAATAGATTTATGGTATATCTTAAATGCTGAGAAAAAATCCGCTCAAAAACGTCCTTTTTTTCCAATTATAACATAAATTGTGGAAAAGCTAGCTGCCGAAACCACAATTTCTTCGTTACATTTCGAAATTAAGTGCGATTTTTTTGCGAAGCGTTCTCAATTCAATGGAAATACGAATAGTCATAGATATTAAAAAGTTTTCACGTCAAAAAAAGTGAAATTTTTCGAGATAATTGAAAATTTTCGGAAACGGTTACACTAAAAATCACATATTTTTCGTAATTTTTCGAAATTATTAACCGCTTTTGTTGCAAAACATTCATAATTTAGTAGATTAATGGTATATCTTAAATGCTGAGAAAATACCCGCTCAAAAAACGTCTTTTTTTTCCAATTATAACATAAATTGTGGAAAAGCTAGCTGCCGAAACCACAATTTCTTCGTTACATTTCGAAATTAAGTGCGATTTTTTTGCGAAGCGTTCTCAATTCAATGGAAATACGAATAGTCATAGATATCAAAAAGTTTTCACGTCAAAATACGTGAATTTTTTCGAGATAATTGAAATTTTCGGAAACGGTTACACTAAATATCACATATTTTTCGTAATTTTTCGAATTATTAACCGCTTTTGTTGCAATACGTTCATAATTTAAGAGATTTATGGTATATCTTAAATGCTGAGAAAAAATCCGCTCAAAAAACGTCCTTTTTTTCCAAATATATCATAAATTGTAGAAAAGCTAGCTGCCGAAACCACAATTTCTTCGTTACATTTCGAAATTCGGTGCGATTTTTTTGCGAAGCGTTCTCAATTCAATGGAAATACGAATAATCATAGATATCAAAAAGTTTTCACGTCAAAAAACGTGAAATTTTTCGAGATGATTGAGAATTTTCGGAAACGGTTACACTAAAAATCACATATTTTTCGTAATTTTTCGAATTATTAACCGCTTTTGTTGCAATACGTTCATAATTTAAGAGATTTATGGTATATCTTAAATGCTGAGAAAAAATCCGCTCAAAAAACGTCCTTTTTTTCCAAATATAACATAAATTGTGGAAAAGCTAGCTGCCGAAACCACAATTTCTTCGTTACATTTCGAAATTAAGTGCGATTTTTTTGCGAAGCGTACTCAATTCAATGGAAATACGAATAATCATAGATATCAAAAAGTTATCACGTCAAAATACGTGAATTTTTTCGAGATAATTGAAAATTTTCTTAAACGGTTACACTAAAAATCACATATTTTTCGTAATATATCGAAATTATTAACCGCTTTTGTTGCAAAACGTTCATAATTTAATAGATTTATGGTATATCTTAAATGCTGAGAAAAAAATCCGCTCAAAAAACGTCCTTTTTTTCCAAATATATCATAAATTGTAGAAAAGCTAGCTGCCGAAACCACAATTTCTTCGTTACATATCGAAATTCGGTGCGATTTTTTTGCGAAGCGTTCTCAACTCAATGGAAATACGAATAATCATAGATATCAAAAAGTTTTCACGTCAAAAAAAGTGAAATTTTTCGAGATAATTGAAAATTTTCGGAAACGGTTACACTAAAAATCACATATTTTTCGTAATTTTTCGAAATTATTAACCGCTTTTGTTGCAAAACGTTCATAATTTAATAGATTTATGGTATATCTTAAATGCTGAGAAAAAAATCCGCTCAAAAACGTCCTTTTTTTCCAATTATAACATAAATTGTGGAAAAGCTAGCTGCCGAAACCACAATTTCTTCGTTACATTTCGAAATTAAGTGCGATTTTTTTGCGAAGCGTTCTCAATTCAATGGAAATACGAATAGTCATAGATATTAAAAAGTTTTCACGTCAAAAAAAGTGAAATTTTTCGAGATAATTGAAAATTTTCGGAAACGGTTACACTAAAAATCACATATTTTTCGTAATTTTTCGAAATTATTAACCGCTTTTGTTGCAAAACATTCATAATTTAGTAGATTAATGGTATATCTTAAATGCTGAGAAAATACCCGCTCAAAAAACGTCTTTTTTTTCCAATTATAACATAAATTGTGGAAAAGCTAGCTGCCGAAACCACAATTTCTTCGTTACATTTCGAAATTAAGTGCGATTTTTTTGCGAAGCGTTCTCAATTCAATGGAAATACGAATAGTCATAGATATCAAAAAGTTTTCACGTCAAAATACGTGAATTTTTTCGAGATAATTGAAATTTTCGGAAACGGTTACACTAAATATCACATATTTTTCGTAATTTTTCGAATTATTAACCGCTTTTGTTGCAATACGTTCATAATTTAAGAGATTTATGGTATATCTTAAATGCTGAGAAAAAATCCGCTCAAAAAACGTCCTTTTTTTCCAAATATATCATAAATTGTAGAAAAGCTAGCTGCCGAAACCACAATTTCTTCGTTACATTTCGAAATTCGGTGCGATTTTTTTGCGAAGCGTTCTCAATTCAATGGAAATACGAATAATCATAGATATCAAAAAGTTTTCACGTCAAAAAACGTGAAATTTTTCGAGATGATTGAGAATTTTCGGAAACGGTTACACTAAAAATCACATATTTTTCGTAATTTTTCGAATTATTAACCGCTTTTGTTGCAATACGTTCATAATTTAAGAGATTTATGGTATATCTTAAATGCTGAGAAAAAATCCGCTCAAAAAACGTCCTTTTTTTCCAAATATAACATAAATTGTGGAAAAGCTAGCTGCCGAAACCACAATTTCTTCGTTACATTTCGAAATTAAGTGCGATTTTTTTGCGAAGCGTACTCAATTCAATGGAAATACGAATAATCATAGATATCAAAAAGTTATCACGTCAAAATACGTGAATTTTTTCGAGATAATTGAAAATTTTCTTAAACGGTTACACTAAAAATCACATATTTTTCGTAATATATCGAAATTATTAACCGCTTTTGTTGCAAAACGTTCATAATTTAATAGATTTATGGTATATCTTAAATGCTGAGAAAAAAATCCGCTCAAAAAACGTCCTTTTTTTCCAAATATATCATAAATTGTAGAAAAGCTAGCTGCCGAAACCACAATTTCTTCGTTACATATCGAAATTCGGTGCGATTTTTTTGCGAAGCGTTCTCAACTCAATGGAAATACGAATAATCATAGATATCAAAAAGTTTTCACGTCAAAAAAAGTGAAATTTTTCGAGATAATTGAAAATTTTCGGAAACGGTTACACTAAAAATCACATATTTTTCGTAATTTTTCGAAATTATTAACCGCTTTTGTTGCAAAACGTTCATAATTTAATAGATTTATGGTATATCTTAAATGCTGAGAAAAAATCCGCTCAAAAACGTCCTTTTTTTCCAATTATAACATAAATTGTGGAAATAGCTAGCTGCCGAAACCACAATTTCTTCGTTACATTTCGAAATTAAGTGCGATTTTTTTGCGAAGCGTTCTCAATTCAATGGAAATACGAATAGTCATAGATATTAAAAAGTTTTCACGTCAAAATACGTGAATTTTTTCGAGATAATTGAAAATTTTCGGAAACGGTTACACTAAAAATCACATATTTTTCGTAATTTATCGAAATTATTAACCGCTTTTGTTGCAAAACATTCATAATTTAGTAGATTTATGGTATATCTTAAATGCTGAGAAAATACCCGCTCAAAAAACGTCCTTTTTTTCCAATTATAACATAAATTGTGGAAAAGCTAGCTGCCGAAACCACAATTTCTTCGTTACATTTCGAAATTAAGTGCGATTTTTTTGCGAAGCGTTCTCAATTCAATGGAAATACGGATAGTCATAGATATCAAAAAGTTATCACGTCAAAAAAAAAGAAATTTTTCGAGATAATTGAAAATTTTCGGAAACGGTTACACTAAAAATCACATATTTTTCGTAATTTTTCGAAATTATTAACCGCTTTTGTTGCAAAACATTCATAATTTAGTAGATTTATGGTATATCTTAAATGCTGAGAAAATACCCGCTCAAAAAACGTCTTTTTTTTCCAATTATAACATAAATTGTGGAAAAGCTAGCTGCCGAAACCACAATTTCTTCGTTACATTTCGAAATTCGGTGCGATTTTTTTGCGAAGCGTTCTCAATTCAATGGAAATACGAATAATCATAGATATCAAAAAGTTTTCACGTCAAAAAACGTGAAATTTTTCGAGATGATTGAGAATTTTCGGAAACGGTTACACTAAAAATCACATATTTTTCGTAATTTTTCGAATTATTAACCGCATTTGTTGCAATACGTTCATAATTTAATAGATTTATGGTATATCTTAAAATCCGGGAAAAAATCCGCTCAAAAAACGTCTTTTTTTTCCAATTATAACATAAATTGTGGAAAAGCTAGCTGCCGAAACCACAATTTCTTCGTTACATTTCGAAATTAAGTGCGATTTTTTTGCGAAGCGTACTCAATTCAATGGAAATACGAATAATCATAGATATCAAAAAGTTATCACGTCAAAATACGTGAATTTTTTCGAGATAATTGAAAATTTTCTTAAACGGTTACACTAAAAATCACATATTTTTCGTAATATATCGAAATTATTAACCGCTTTTGTTGCAAAACGTTCATAATTTAATAGATTTATGGTATATCTTAAATGCTAAGAAAAAAATCCGCTCAAAAAACGTCCTTTGTTTCCAAATATATCATAAATTGTAGAAAAGCTAGCTGCCGAAACCACAATTTCTTCGTTACATATCGAAATTCGGTGCGATTTTTTTGCGAAGCGTTCTCAACTCAATGGAAATACGAATAATCATAGATATCAAAAAGTTTTCACGTCAAAAAAAGTGAAATTTTTCGAGATAATTGAAACTTTTCGGAAACATTTACACTAAAAATCACATATTTTTCGTAATTTTTCGAAATTATTAACCGCTTTTGTTGCAAAACGTTCATAATTTAATATATTTATGGTATATCTTAAATGCTGAGAAAAAATCCGCTCAAAAACGTCCTTTTTTTCCAATTATAACATAAATTGTGGAAAAGCTAGCTGCCGAAACCACAATTTCTTCGTTACATTTCGAAATTAAGTGCGATTTTTTTGCGAAGCGTTCTCAATTCAATGGAAATACGAATAATCATAGATATCAAAAAGTTTTCACGTCAAAAAAAGTGAAATTTTTCGAGATAATTGAAAATTTTCGGAAACGGTTACACTAAAAATCACATATTTTTCGTAATTTTTCGGAATTATTAACCGCTTTTGTTGCAAAACATTCATAATTTAGTAGATTTATGGTATATCTTAAATGCTGAGAAAATACCCGCTCAAAAAACGTCCTTTTTTTCCAATTATAACATAAATTGTGGAAAAGCTAGCTGCCGATACCACAATTTCTTCGTTACATTTCGAAATTAAGTGCGATTTTTTTGCGAAGCGTTCTCAATTCAATGGAAATACGGATAGTCATAGATAACAAAAAGTTATCACGTCAAAAAAAAAGAAATTTTTCGAGATAATTGAAAATTTTCGGAAACGGTTACACTAAAAATCACATATTTTTCGTAATTTTTCGAAATTATTAACCGCTTTTGTTGCAAAACGTTCATAATGTAATAGATTTATGGTATATCTTAAATGCTGAGAAAAAATCCGCTCAAAAAACGTCCTTTTTTTCCAAATATATCATAAATTGTAGAAAAGCTAGCTGCCGAAACCACAATTTCTTCGTTACATTTCGAAATTCGGTGCGATTTTTTTGCGAAGCGTTCTCAATTCAATGGAAATACGAATAATCATAGATATCAAAAAGTTTTCACGTCAAAAAACGTGAAATTTTTCGAGATGATTGAGAATTTTCGGAAACGGTTACACTAAAAATCACATATTTTTCGTAATTTTTCGAATTATTAACCGCTTTTGTTGCAATATGTTCATAATTTAATAGATTTATGGTATATCTTAAATGCTGAGAAAAAATCCGCTCAAAAAACGTTTTTTTTTCCAATTATAACATAAATTGTGGAAAAGCTAGCTGCCGAAACCACAATTTCTTCGTTACATTTCGAAATTAAGTGCGATTTTTTTGCGAAGCGTACTCAATTCAATGGAAATACGAATAATCATAGATATCAAAAAGTTATCACGTCAAAATACGTGAATTTTTTCGAGATAATTGAAAATTTTCTTAAACGGTTACACTAAAAATCACATATTTTTCGTAATATATCGAAATTATTAACCGCTTTTGTTGCAAAACGTTCATAATTTAATAGATTTATGGTATATCTTAAATGCTGAGAAAAAATCCGCTCAAAAAACGTCCTTTTTTTCCAAATATATCATAAATTGTAGAAAAGCTAGCTGCCGAAACCACAATTTCTTCGTTACATTTCGAAATTCGGTGCGATTTTTTTGCGAAGCGTTCTCAATTCAATGGAAATACGAATAATCATAGATATCAAAAAGTTTTCACGTCAAAAAAAGTGAAATTTTTCGAGATAATTGAAAATTTTCGGAAACATTTACACTAAAAATCACATATTTTTCGTAATTTTTCGAAATTATTAACCGCTTTTGTTGCAAAACGTTCATAATGTAATAGATTTATGGTATATCTTAAATGCTGAGAAAAAATCCGCTCAAAAAACGTCTTTTTTTCCAAATATATCATAAATTGTAGAAAAGCTAGCTGCCGAAACCACAATTTCTTCGTTACATTTCGAAATTCGGTGCGATTTTTTTGCGAAGCGTTCTCAATTCAATGGAAATACGAATAATCATAGATATCAAAAAGTTTTCACGTTAAAAAAAGTGAAATTTTTCGAGATAATTGAAAATTTTCGGAAACGGTTACACTAAAAATCACATATTTTTCGTAATTTTTCGAAATTATTAACCGCTTTTGTTGCAAAACGTTCATAATGTAATAGATTTATGGTATATCTTAAATGCTGAGAAAAAATCCGCTCAAAAAACGTCTTTTTTTCCAATTATAACATAAATTGTGGAAAAGCTAGCTGCCGAAACCACAATTTCTTCGTTACATTTCGAAATTAAGTGCGATTTTTTTGCGAAGCGTTCTCAATTCAATGGAAATACGAATAATCATAGATATCAAAAAGTTTTCACGTCAAAAAAAGTGAAATTTTTCGAGATAATTGAAAATTTTCGGAAACATTTACACTAAAAATCACATATTTTTTGTAATTTTTCGAAATTATTAACCGCTTTTGTTGCAAAACGTTCATTAGTAATAGATTTATGGTATATCTTAAATGCTGAGAAAAAATCCGCTCAAAAAACGTCTTTTTTTCCAAATATATCATAAATTGTAGAAAAGCTAGCTGCCGAAACCACAATTTCTTCGTTACATATCGAAATTCGGTGCGATTTTTTTGCGAAGCGTTCTCAATTCAATGGAAATACGAATAATCATAGATATCAAAAAGTTTTCACGTCAAAAAACGTGAAATTTTTCGAGATGATTGAGAATTTTCGGAAACGGTTACACTAAATATCACATATTTTTCGTAATTTTTCGAATTATTAACCGCTTTTGTTGCAAAACGTTCATAATTTAATAGATTTATGGTATATCTTAAATGCTGAGAAAAAAATCCGCTCAAAAAACGTCCTTTTTTCCAAATATATCATAAATTGTAGAAAAGCTAGCTGCCGAAACCACAATTTCTTCGTTACATATCGAAATTCGGTGCGATTTTTTTGCGAAGCGTTCTCAACTCAATGGAAATACGAATAATCATAGATATCAAAAAGTTTTCACGTCAAAAAAAGTGAAATTTTTCGAGATAATTGAAACTTTTCGGAAACATTTACACTAAAAATCACATTTTTCGTAATTTTTCGAAATTATTAACCGCTTTTGTTGCAAAACGTTCATAATTTAAGAGATTTATGGTATATCTTAAATGCTGAGAAAAAATCCGCTCAAAAAACGTCCTTTTTTTCCAATTATAACAAAATTGTGGAAAAGCTAGCTGCCGAAACCACAATTTCTTCGTTACATTTCGAAATTAAGTGCGATTTTTTTGCGAAGCGTTCTCAATTCAATGGAAATAGGAATAGTCATAGATATTAAAAAGTTTTCACGTCAAAATACGTGAATTTTTTCGAGATAATTGAAAATTTTCGGAAACGGTTACACTAAAAATCACATATTTTTCGTAATTTATTGAAATTATTAACCGCTTTTGTTGCAAAACATTCATAATTTAATAGATTTATGGTATATCTTAAATGCTGAGAAAATACCCGCTCAAAAAACGTCTTTTTTTTCCAATTATAACATAAATTGTGGAAAAGCTAGCTGCCGAAACCACAATTTCTTCGTTACATTTCGAAATTAAGTGCGATTTTTTTGCGAAGCGTTCTCAATTCAAAGGACGTACGAATAATCATAGATATCAAAAAGTTATCACGTCAAAATACGTGAATTTTTTCGAGATGATTGAGAATTTTCGGAAACGGTTACACTAAAAATCACATATTTTTCGTAATATATCGAAATTATTAACCGCTTTTGTTGCAAAACGTTCATAATTTAATAGATTTATGGTATATCTTTAATGCTGAGAAAAAATCCGCTCAAAAAACGTCCTTTTTTTCCAAATATATCATAAATTGTAGAAAAGCTAGCTGCAGAAACCACAATTTCTTCGTTACATTTCGAAATTCCGTGCGATTTTTTTGCGAAGCGTTCTCAATTCAATGGAAATACGAATAATCATAGATATCAAAAAGTTTTCACGTCAAAAAAAGTGAAATTTTTCGAGATAATTGAAAATTTTCGGAAACATTTACACTAAAAATCACATATTTTTCGTAATTTTTCGAAATTATTAACCGCTTTTGTTGCAAAACGTTCATAATGTAGTAGATTTATGGTATATCTTAAATGCTAAGAAAAAAATCCGCTCAAGAAACGTCCTTTTTTTCCAAATATATCATAAATTGTAGAAAAGCTAGCTGCCGAAACCACAATTTCTTCGTTACATTTCGAAATTCGGTGCGATTTTTTTGCGAAGCGTTCTCAATTCAATGGAAATACGAATAATCATAGATATCAAAAAGTTTTCACGTCAAATAACGTGAAATTTTTCGAGATGATTGAGAATTTTCGGAAACGGTTACACTATAAATCACATATTTTTCGTAATTTTTCGAATTATTAACCACTTTTGTTGCAAAACGTTCATAATTTAAGAGATTTATGGTATATCTTAAATGCTGAGAAAAGATCCGCTCAAAAAACGTTTTTTTTTCCAATTATAACATAAATTGTGGAAAAGCTAGCTGCCGAAACCACAATTTCTTCGTTACATTTCGAAATTAAGTGCGATTTTTTTGCGAAGCGTTCTCAATTCAATGGAAATACGAATAATCATAGATATCAAAAAGTTTTCACGTTAAAAAAAGTGAAATTTTTCGAGATAATTGAAAATTTTCGGAAACGGTTACACTAAAAATCACATATTTTTCGTAATTTTTCGAAATTATTAACCGCTTTTGTTGCAAAACGTTCATAATGTAATAGATTTATGGTATATCTTAAATGCTGAGAAAAAATCCGCTCAAAAAACGTCTTTTTTTTCCAATTATAACATAAATTGTGGAAAAGCTAGCTGCCGAAACCACAATTTCTTCGTTACATTTCGAAATTAAGTGCGATTTTTTTGCGAAGCGTTCTCAATTCAATGGAAATACGAATAATCATAGATATCAAAAAGTTTTCACGTCAAAAAAAGTGAAATTTTTCGAGATAATTGAAAATTTTCGGAAACATTTACACTAAAAATCACATATTTTTTGTAATTTTTCGAAATTATTAACCGCTTTTGTTGCGAAACGTTCATTAGTAATAGATTTATGGTATATCTTAAATGCTGAGAAAAAATCCGCTCAAAAAACGTCTTTTTTTCCAAATATATCATAAATTGTAGAAAAGCTAGCTGCCGAAACCACATTTTCTTCGTTACATTTCGAAATTCGGTGCGATTTTTTTGCGAAGCGTTTTCAATTCAATGGAAATACGAATAATCATAGATATCAAAAAGTTTTCACGTCAAAAAACGTGAAATTTTTCGAGATGATTGAGAATTTTCGGAAACGGTTACACTAAAAATCACATATTTTTCGTAATTTTTCGAATTATTAACCGCTTTTGTTGCAAAACGTTCATAATTTAATAGATTTATGGTATATCTTAAATGCTGAGAAAAAAATCCGCTCAAAAAACGTCCTTTTTTTCCAAATATATCATAAATTGTAGAAAAGCTAGCTGCCGAAACCACAATTTCTTCGTTACATATCGAAATTCGGTGCGATTTTTTTGCGAAGCGTTCTCAACTCAATGGAAATACGAATAATCATAGATATCAAAAAGTTTTCACGTCAAAAAAAGTGAAATTTTTCGAGATAATTGAAACTTTTCGGAAACATTTACACTAAAAATCACATTTTTCGTAATTTTTCGAAATTATTAACCGCTTTTGTTGCAAAACGTTCATAATTTAAGAGATTTATGGTATATCTTAAATGCTGAGAAAAAATCCGCTCAAAAAACGTCCTTTTTTTCCAATTATAACAAAATTGTGGAAAAGCTAGCTGCCGAAACTACAATTTCTTCGTTACATTTCGAAATTAAGTGCGATTTTTTTGCGAAGCGTTCTCAATTCAATGGAAATAGGAATAGTCATTGATATTAAAAAGTTTTCACGTCAAAATACGTGAATTTTTTCGAGATAATTGAAAATTTTCGGAAACGGTTACACTAAAAATCACATATTTTTCGTAATTTATTGAAATTATTAACCGCTTTTGTTGCAAAACATTCATAATTTAATAGATTTATGGTATATCTTAAATGCTGAGAAAATACCCGCTCAAAAAACGTCTTTTTTTTCCAATTATAACATAAATTGTGGAAAAGCTAGCTGCCGAAACCACAATTTCTTCGTTACATTTCGAAATTAAGTGCGATTTTTTTGCGAAGCGTTCTCAATTCAATGGAAATACGAATAATCATAGATATCAAAAAGTTTTCACGTCAAAAAAAGTGAAATTTTTCGAGATAATTGAAACTTTTCGGAAGCATTTACACTAAAAATCACATATTTTTCGAAATTATTAACCGCTTTTGTTGCAAAACGTTCATAATGTAATAGATTTATGGTATATCTTAAATGCTGAGAAAAAATCCGCTCAAAAAACGTCCTTTTTTTCCAAATATATCATAAATTGTAGAAAAGCTAGCTGCCGAAACCACAATTTCTTCGTTACATTTCGAAATTCGGTGCGATTTTTTTGCGAAGCGTTCTCAATTCAATGGAAATACGAATAATCATAGATATCAAAAAGTTTTCACGTCAAAAAACGTGAAATTTTTCGAGATGATTGAGAATTTTCGGAAACGGTTACACTAAAAATCACATATTTTTCGTAATTTTTCGAATTATTAACCGCTTTTGTTGCAAAACGTTCATAATTTAAGAGATTTATGGTATATCTTAAATGCTGAGAAAAAATCCGCTCAAAAAACGTTTTTTTTTCCAATTATAACATAAATTGTGGAAAAGCTAGCTACCGAAACCACAATTTCTTCGTTACATTTCGAAATTAAGTGCGATTTTTTTGCGAAGCGTTCTCAATTCAATGGAAATACGAATAATCATAGATATCAAAAAGTTTTCACGTTAAAAAAAGTGAAATTTTTCGAGATAATTGAAAATTTTCGGAAACGGTTACACTAAAAATCACATATTTTTCGTAATTTTTCGAAATTATTAACCGCTTTTGTTGCAAAACGTTCATAATTTAATAGATGTATGGTATATCTTAAATGCTGAGAAAAAATCCGCTCAAAAAACGTCTTTTTTTTCCAATTATAACATAAATTGTGGAAAAGCTAGCTGCCGAAACCACAATTTCTTCGTTACATTTCGAAATTAAGTGCGATTTTTTTGCGAAGCGTTCTCAATTCAATGGAAATACGAATAATCATAGATATCAAAAAGTTTTCACGTCAAAAAAAGTGAAATTTTTCGAGATAATTGAAAATTTTCGGAAACGGTTACACTAAAAATCACATATATTTCGTAATTTTTCGAAATTATTAACCGCTTTTGTTGCAAAACGTTTATAATTTAATAGATTTATGGTATATCTTAAATGCTGAGAAAATACCCGCTCAAAAAACGTCTTTTTTTTCCAATTATAACATAAATTGTGGAAAAGCTAGCTGCCGAAACCACAATTTCTTCGTTACATTTCGAAATTAAGTGCGATTTTTTTGCGAAGCGTTCTCAATTCAATGGAAATACGGATAGTCATAGATATCAAAAAGTTATCACGTCAAAATACGTGAATTTTTTCGAGATAATTGAAAATTTTCTTAAACGGTTACACTAAGAATCACATATTTTTCGTAATATATCGAAATTATTAACCGCTTTTGTTGCAAAACGTTCATAATTTAATAGATTTATGGTATATCTTAAATGCTGAGAAAAAATCCGCTCAAAAAAGGTCTTTTTTTTCCAATTATAACATAAATTGTGGAAAAGCTAGCTGCCGAAACCACAATTTCTTCGTTACATTTCGAAATTAAGTGCGATTTTTTTGCAAAGCGTTCTCAATTCAATGGAAATACGAATAATCATAGATATCAAAAAGTTTTCACGTCAAAAAAAGTGAAATTTTTCGAGATAATTGAAAATTTTCGGAAACGGTTACACTAAAAATCACATATTTTTCGTAATTTTTCGAAATTATTAACCCCTTTTTGTTGCAAAACGTTCATAATTTAATAGATTAATGGTATATCTTAAATGCTGAGAAAAAATCCGCTCAAAAAACGTCTTTTTTTTCCAATTATAACATAAATTGTGGAAAAGCTAGCTGCCGAAACCACAATTTCTTCGTTACATTTCGAAATTAAGTGCGATTTTTTTGCGAAGCGTTCTCAATTCAATGGAGATACGAATAATCATAGATATCAAAAAGTTTTCACGTGAAAAAAAGTGAAATTTTTCGAGATAATTGAAAATTTTCGGAAACATTTACACTAAAAATCACATATTTTTCGTAATTTTTCGAAATTATTAACCGCTTTTGTTGCAAAACGTTCATAATGAAATAGATTTATGGTATATCTTAAATGCTGAGAAAAAATCCGCTCAAAAAACGTCTTTTTTTCCAAATTTATCATAAATTGTAGAAAAGCTAGCTGCCGAAACCACAATTTCTTCGTTACATTTCGAAATTCGGTGCGATTTTTTTGCGAAGCGTTCTCAATTCAATGGAAATAGGAATAATTATAGATATCAAAAAGTTTTCACGTCATAAAACGTGAAATTTTTCGAGATGATTGAGAATTTTCGGAAACGGTTACACTAAAAATCACATATTTTTCGTAATTTTTCGAATTATTAACCGCTTTTGTTGCAAAACGTTCATAATTTAATAGATTTATGGTATATCTTAAATGCTAAGAAAAAAATCCGCTCAAAAAACGTCCTTTTTTTCCAAATATATCATAAATTGTAGAAAAGCTAGCTACCGAAACCACAATTTCTTCGTTACATATCGAAATTCGGTGCGATTTTTTTGCGAAGCGTTCTCAACTCAATGGAAATACGAATAATCATAGATATCAAAAAGTTTTCACGTCAAAAAAAGTGAAATTTTTCGAGATAATTGAAACTTTTCGGAAACTGTTACACTAAAAATCACATATTTTTCGTAATTTTTCGAAATTATAACCGCTTTTGTTGCAAAACGTTCATAATTTAATAGATTTATGGTATATCTTAAATGCTGAGAAAACATCCGCTGAAAAAACGTCCTTTTCTTCCAAATATATCATAAATTGTAGAAAAGCTTGCTGCCGAAACCACAATTTCTTCGTTACATTTCGAAATTACGTGCGATTTTTTTGCGAAGCGTTCTCAATTCAATGGAAATACGAATAATCATAGATATCAAAAAGTTTTCACGTCAAAAAAAGTGAAATTTTTCGAGATAATTGAAAATTTTCGGAAACGGTTACACTAAAAATCACATATTTTTCGTAATTTTTCGAAATTATTAACCGCTTTTGTTGCAAAACGTTCATAGTTTAAAAGATTTATGGTATATCTTAAATGCTGGGAAAAAATCCGCTCGAAAAACGTCTTTTTTTTCCAATTATAACATAAATTGTGGAAAAGCTAGCTGCCGAAACCACAATTTCTTCGTAACATTTCGAAATTAAGTGCGATTTTTTTGCGAAGCGTTCTCAATTCAATGGAAATACGAATAATCATAGATATCAAAAAGTTTTCACGTCAAAAAAAGTGAAATTTTTCGAGATGATTGAGAATTTTCGGAAACGGTTACACTAAAAATCACATATTTTTCGTAATTTTTCGAATTATTAACCGCTTTTGTTGCAAAACGTTCATAATTTAAGAGATTTATGGTATATCTTAAATGCTGAGAAAAAATCCGCTCAAAAAACGTTTTTTTTTCCAATTATAACATAAATTGTGGAAAAGCTAGCTACCGAAACCACAATTTCTTCGTTACATTTCGAAATTAAGGGCGATTTTTTTGCGAAGCGTTCTCAATTCAATGGAAATACGAATAATCATAGATATCAAAAAGTTTTCACGTTAAAAAAAGTGAAATTTTTCGAGATAATTGAAAATTTTCGGAAACGGTTACACTAAAAATCACATATTTTTCGTAATTTTTCGAAATTATTAACCGCTTTTGTTGCAAAACGTTCATAATTTAATAGATGTATGGTATATCTTAAATGCTGAGAAAAAATCCGCTCAAAAAACGTCTTTTTTTTCCAATTATAACATAAATTGTGGAAAAGCTAGCTGCCGAAACCACAATTTCTTCGTTACATTTCGAAATTAAGTGCGATTTTTTTGCGAAGCGTTCTCAATTCAATGGAAATACGAATAATCATAGATATCAAAAAGTTTTCACGTCAAAAAAAGTGAAATTTTTCGAGATAATTGAAAATTTTCGGAAACGGTTACACTAAAAATCACATATATTTCGTAATTTTTCGAAATTATTAACCGCTTTTGTTGCAAAACGTTTATAATTTAATAGATTTATGGTATATCTTAAATGCTGAGAAAATACCCGCTCAAAAAACGTCTTTTTTTTCCAATTATAACATAAATTGTGGAAAAGCTAGCTGCCGAAACCACAATTTCTTCGTTACATTTCGAAATTAAGTGCGATTTTTTTGCGAAGCGTTCTCAATTCAATGGAAATACGGATAGTCATAGATATCAAAAAGTTATCACGTCAAAATACGTGAATTTTTTCGAGATAATTGAAAATTTTCTTAAACGGTTACACTAAGAATCACATATTTTTCGTAATATATCGAAATTATTAACCGCTTTTGTTGCAAAACGTTCATAATTTAATAGATTTATGGTATATCTTAAATGCTGAGAAAAAATCCGCTCAAAAAACGTCTTTTTTTTCCAATTATAACATAAATTGTGGAAAAGCTAGCTGCCGAAACCACAATTTCTTCGTTACATTTCGAAATTAAGTGCGATTTTTTTGCAAAGCGTTCTCAATTCAATGGAAATACGAATAATCATAGATATCAAAAAGTTTTCACGTCAAAAAAAGTGAAATTTTTCGAGATAATTGAAAATTTTCGGAAACGGTTACACTAAAAATCACATATTTTTCGTAATTTTTCGAAATTATTAACCCCTTTTTGTTGCAAAACGTTCATAATTTAATAGATTAATGGTATATCTTAAATGCTGAGAAAAAATCCGCTCAAAAAACGTCTTTTTTTTCCAATTATAACATAAATTGTGGAAAAGCTAGCTGCCGAAACCACAATTTCTTCGTTACATTTCGAAATTAAGTGCGATTTTTTTGCGAAGCGTTCTCAATTCAATGGAGATACGAATAATCATAGATATCAAAAAGTTTTCACGTGAAAAAAAGTGAAATTTTTCGAGATAATTGAAAATTTTCGGAAACATTTACACTAAAAATCACATATTTTTCGTAATTTTTCGAAATTATTAACCGCTTTTGTTGCAAAACGTTCATAATGAAATAGATTTATGGTATATCTTAAATGCTGAGAAAAAATCCGCTCAAAAAACGTCTTTTTTTCCAAATTTATCATAAATTGTAGAAAAGCTAGCTGCCGAAACCACAATTTCTTCGTTACATTTCGAAATTCGGTGCGATTTTTTTGCGAAGCGTTCTCAATTCAATGGAAATAGGAATAATTATAGATATCAAAAAGTTTTCACGTCATAAAACGTGAAATTTTTCGAGATGATTGAGAATTTTCGGAAACGGTTACACTAAAAATCACATATTTTTCGTAATTTTTCGAATTATTAACCGCTTTTGTTGCAAAACGTTCATAATTTAATAGATTTATGGTATATCTTAAATGCTAAGAAAAAAATCCGCTCAAAAAACGTCCTTTTTTTCCAAATATATCATAAATTGTAGAAAAGCTAGCTGCCGAAACCACAATTTCTTCGTTACATATCGAAATTCGGTGCGATTTTTTTGCGAAGCGTTCTCAACTTAATGGAAATACGAATAATCATAGATATCAAAAAGTTTTCACGTCAAAAAAAGTGAAATTTTTCGAGATAATTGAAACTTTTCGGAAACTGTTACACTAAAAATCACATATTTTTCGTAATTTTTCGAAATTATAACCGCTTTTGTTGCAAAACGTTCATAATTTAATAGATTTATGGTATATCTTAAATGCTGAGAAAACATCCGCTGAAAAAACGTCCTTTTCTTCCAAATATATCATAAATTGTAGAAAAGCTAGCTGCCGAAACCACAATTTCTTCGTTACATTTCGAAATTACGTGCGATTTTTTTGCGAAGCGTTCTCAATTCAATGGAAATACGAATAATCATAGATATCAAAAAGTTTTCACGTCAAAAAAAGTGAAATTTTTCGAGATAATTGAAAATTTTCGGAAACGGTTACACTAAAAATCACATATTTTTCGTAATTTTTCGAAATTATTAACCGCTTTTGTTGCAAAACGTTCATAGTTTAAAAGATTTATGGTATATCTTAAATGCTGGGAAAAAATCCGCTCGAAAAACGTCTTTTTTTTCCAATTATAACATAAATTGTGGAAAAGCTAGCTGCCGAAACCACAATTTCTTCGTAACATTTCGAAATTAAGTGCGATTTTTTTGCGAAGCGTTCTCAATTCAATGGAAATACGAATAATCATAGATATCAAAAAGTTTTCACGTCAAAAAAAGTGAAATTTTTCGAGATAATTGAAAATTTTCGGAAACGGTTACACTAAAAATCACATATTTTTCGTAATTTTTCGAAATTATTAACCGCTTTTGTTGCAAAACGTTCATAATTTAATAGATTTATGGTATATCTTAAATGCTGAGAAAAAATCCGCTCAAAAAACGTCCTTTTTTTCCAAATATATCATAAATTGTAGAAAAGCTAGCTGCCGAAACCACAATTTCTTCGTTACATATCGAAATTCGGTGCGATTTTTTTGCGAAGCGTTCTCAATTCAATGGAAATACGAATAATCATAGATATCAAAAAGTTTTCACGTCAAAAAAAGTGAAATTTTTCGAGATAATTGAAAATTTTCGGAAACGGTTACACTAAAAATCACATATTTTTCGTAATTTTTCGAAATTATTAACCGCTTTTGTTGCAAAACGTTCATAATGTAATAGATTTATGGTATATCTTAAATGCTGAGAATAAATCCGCTCAAAAAACGTCCTTTTTTTCCAAATATATCATAAATTGTAGAAAAGCTAGCTGCCGAAACCACAATTTCTTCGTTACATTTCGAAATTCGGTGCGATTTTTTTGCGAAGCGTTCTCAATTCAATGGAAATACGAATAATCATAGATATCAAAAAGTTTTCACGTCAAAAAACGTGAAATTTTTCGAGATGATTGAGAATTTTCGGAAACGGTTACACTAAAAATCACATATTTTTCGTAATTTTTCGAAATTATTAACCGCTTTTGTTGCAAAACGTTCATAATTTAAGAGATTTATGGTATATCTTAAATGCTGAGAAAAAATCCGCTCAAAAAACGTCCTTTTTTTCCAATTATAACAAAATTGTGGAAAAGCTAGCTGCCGAAACCACAATTTCTTCGTTACATTTCGAAATTAAGTGCGATTTTTTTGCGAAGCGTTCTCAATTCAATGGAAATAGGAATAGTCATAGATATTAAAAAGTTTTCACGTCTAAATACGTGAATTTTTTCGAGATAATTGAAAATTTTCGGAAACGGTTACACTAAAAATCACATATTTTTCGTAATTTATTGAAATTATTAACCGCTTTTGTTGCAAAACGTTCATAATTTAATAGATTTATGGTATATCTTAAATGCTGAGAAAATTCCCGCTCAAAAAACGTCTTTTTTTTCCAATTATAACATAAATTGTGGAAAAGCTAGCTGCCGAAACCACAATTTCTTCGTTACATTTCGAAATTAAGTGCGATTTTTTTGCGAAGCGTTCTCAATTCAATGGAAATACGAATAATCATAGATATCAAAAAGTTTTCACGTCAAAAAACGTGAAATTTTTCGAGATGATTGAGAATTTTCGGAAACGGTTACACTAAAAATCACATATTTTTCGTAATTTTTCGAAATTATTAACCGCTTTTGTTGCAAAACGTTCATAATTTAAGAGATTTATGGTATATCTTAAATGCTGAGAAAAAATCCGCTCAAAAAACGTCCTTTTTTTCCAATTATAACAAAATTGTGGAAAAGCTAGCTGCCGAAACCACAATTTCTTCGTTACATTTCGAAATTAAGTGCGATTTTTTTGCGAAGCGTTCTCAATTCAATGGAAATAGGAATAGTCATAGATATTAAAAAGTTTTCACGTCTAAATACGTGAATTTTTTCGAGATAATTGAAAATTTTCGGAAACGGTTACACTAAAAATCACATATTTTTCGTAATTTATTGAAATTATTAACCGCTTTTGTTGCAAAACGTTCATAATTTAATAGATTTATGGTATATCTTAAATGCTGAGAAAATTCCCGCTCAAAAAACGTCTTTTTTTTCCAATTATAACATAAATTGTGGAAAAGCTAGCTGCCGAAACCACAATTTCTTCGTTACATTTCGAAATTAAGTGCGATTTTTTTGCGAAGCGTTCTCAATTCAATGGAAATACGAATAATCATAGATATCAAAAAGTTTTCACGTCAAAAAAAGTGAAATTTTTCGAGATAATTGAAACTTTTCGGAAGCATTTACACTAAAAATCACATATTTTTCGTAATTTTTCGAAATTATTAACCGCTTTTGTTGCAAAACGTTCATAATGTAATAGATTTATGGTATATCTTAAATGCTGAGAAAAAATCCGCTCAAAAAACGTCCTTTTTTTCCAAATATATCATAAATTGTAGAAAAGCTAGCTGCCGAAACCACAATTTCTTCGTTACATTTCGAAATTCGGTGCGATTTTTTTGCGAAGCGTTCTCAATTCAATGGAAATACGAATAATCATAGATATCAAAAAGTTTTCACGTCAAAAAAAGTGAAATTTTTCGAGATAATTGAAAATTTTCGGAAACGGTTACACTAAAAATCACATTCTTTTCGTAATTTTTCGAAATTATTAACCGCTTTTGTTGCAAAACGTTCATAATTTAAGAGATTTATGGTATATCTTAAATGCTGAGAAAAAATCCGCTCAAAAAACGTTTTTTTTCCAATTATAACATAAATTGTGGAAAAGCTAGCTGCCGAAACCACAATTTCTTCGTTACATTTCGAAATTAAGTGCGATTTTTTTGCGAAGCGTTCTCAATTCAATGGAAATACGAATAATCATAGATATCAAAAAGTTTTCACGTTAAAAAAAGTGAAATTTTTCGAGATAATTGAAAATTTTCGGAAACGGTTACACTAAAAATCACATATTTTTCGTAATTTTTCGAAATTATTAACCGCTTTTGTTGCAAAACGTTCATAATTTAATAGATTTATGGTATATCTTAAATGCTGAGAAAAAATCCGCTCAAAAAACGTCTTTTTTTTCCAATTATAACATAAATTGTGGAAAAGCTAGCTGCCGAAACCACAATTTCTTCGTTACATTTCGAAATTAAGTGCGATTTTTTTGCGAAGCGTTCTCAATTCAATGGAAATACGAATAATCATAGATATCAAAAAGTTTTCACGTCAAAAAAAGTGAAATTTTTCGAGATAATTGAAAATTTTCGGAAACGGTTACACTAAAAATCACATATATTTCGTAATTTTTCGAAATTATTAACCGCTTTTGTTGCAAAACGTTTATAATTTAATAGATTTATGGTATATCTTAAATGCTGAGAAAATACCCGCTCAAAAAACGTCTTTTTTTTCCAATTATAACATAAATTGTGGAAAAGCTAGCTGCCGAAACCACAATTTCTTCGTTACATTTCGAAATTAAGTGCGATTTTTTTGCGAAGCGTTCTCAATTCAATGGAAATACGGATAGTCATAGATATCAAAAAGTTATCACGTCAAAATACGTGAATTTTTTCGAGATAATTGAAAATTTTCTTAAACGGTTACACTAAAAATCACATATTTTTCGTAATATATCGAAATTATTAACCGCTTTTGTTGCAAAACGTTCATAATTTAATAGATTTATGGTATATCTTAAATGCTGAGAAAAAATCCGCTCAAAAAACGTCTTTTTTTTCCAATTATAACATAAATTGTGGAAAAGCTAGCTGCCGAAACCACAATTTCTTCGTTACATTTCGAAATTAAGTGCGATTTTTTTGCAAAGCGTTCTCAATTCAATGGAAATACGAATAATCATAGATATCAAAAAGTTTTCACGTCAAAAAAAGTGAAATTTTTCGAGATAATTGAAAATTTTCGGAAACGGTTACACTAAAAATCACATATTTTTCGTAATTTTTCGAAATTATTAACCGCTTTTGTTGCAAAACGTTCATAATGAAATAGATTTATGGTATATCTTAAATGCTGAGAAAAAATCCGCTCAAAAAACGTCTTTTTTTCCAAATTTATCATAAATTGTAGAAAAGCTAGCTGCCGAAACCACAATTTCTTCGTTACATTTCGAAATTCGGTGCGATTTTTTTGCGAAGCGTTCTCAATTCAATGGAAATAGGAATAATTATAGATATCAAAAAGTTTTCACGTCAAAAAACGTGAAATTTTTCGAGATGATTGAGAATTTTCGGAAACGGTTACACTAAAAATCACATATTTTTCGTAATTTTTCGAATTATTAACCGCTTTTGTTGCAAAACGTTCATAATTTAATAGATTTATGGTATATCTTAAATGCTAAGAAAAAAATCCGCTCAAAAAACGTCCTTTTTTTCCAAATATATCATAAATTGTAGAAAAGCTAGCTGCCGAAACCACAATTTCTTCGTTACATATCGAAATTCGGTGCGATTTTTTTGCGAAGCGTTCTCAACTCAATGGAAATACGAATAATCATAGATATCAAAAAGTTTTCACGTCAAAAAAAGTGAAATTTTTCGAGATAATTGAAACTTTTCGGAAACTGTTACACTAAAAATCACATATTTTTCGTAATTTTTCGAAATTATAACCGCTTTTGTTGCAAAACGTTCATAATTTAATAGATTTATGGTATATCTTAAATGCTGAGAAAACATCCGCCGAAAAAACGTCCTTTTCTTCCAAATATATCATAAATTGTAGAAAAGCTAGCTGCCGAAACCACAATTTCTTCGTTACATTTCGAAATTACGTGCGATTTTTTTGCGAAGCGTTCTCAATTCAATGGAAATACGAATAATCATAGATATCAAAAAGTTTTCACGTCAAAAAAAGTGAAATTTTTCGAGATAATTGAAAATTTTCGGAAACGGTTACACTAAAAATCACATATTTTTCGTAATTTTTCGAAATTATTAACCGCTTTTGTTGCAAAACGTTCATAGTTTAATAGATTTATGGTATATCTTAAATGCTGGGAAAAAATCCGCTCGAAAAACGTCTTTTTTTTCCAATTATAACATAAATTGTGGAAAAGCTAGCTGCCGAAACCACAATTTCTTCGTAACATTTCGAAATTAAGTGCGATTTTTTTGCGAAGCGTTCTCAATTCAATGGAAATACGAATAATCATAGATATCAAAAAGTTTTCACGTCAAAAAAAGTGAAATTTTTCGAGATAATTGAAAATTTTCGGAAACGGTTACACTAAAAATCACATATTTTTCGTAATTTTTCGAAATTATTAACCGCTTTTGTTGCAAAACGTTCATAATGTAATAGATTTATGGTATATCTTAAATGCTGAGAATAAATCCGCTCAAAAAACGTCCTTTTTTTCCAAATATATCATAAATTGTAGAAAAGCTAGCTGCCGAAACCACAATTTCTTCGTTACATTTCGAAATTCGGTGCGATTTTTTTGCGAAGCGTTCTCAATTCAATGGAAATAGGAATAATCATAGATATCAAAAAGTTTTCACGTCAAAACACGTGAAATTTTTCGAGATGATTGAGAATTTTCGGAAACGGTTACACTAAAAATCACATATTTTTCGTAATTTTTCGAATTATTAACCGCTTTTGTTGCAAAACGTTCATAATTTAAGAGATTTATGGTATATCTTAAATGCTGAGAAAAAATCCGCTCAAAAAACGTTTTTTTTCCCAATTATAACATAAATTGTGGAAAAGCTAGCTGCCGAAACCACAATTTCTTCGTTACATTTCGAAATTAAGTGCGATTTTTTTGCGAAGCCTTCTCAATTCAATGGAAATACGAATAATCATAGATATCAAAAAGTTTTCACGTTAAAAAAAGTGAAATTTTTCGAGATAATTGAAAATTTTCGGAAACGGTTACACTAAAAATCACATATTTTTCGTAATTTTTCGAAATTATTAACCGCTTTTGTTGCAAAACGTTCATAATTTAATAGATTTATGGTATATCTTAAATGCTGAGAAAAAATCCGCTCAAAAAACGTCCTTTTTTTCCAAATATATCCTAAATTGTAGAAAAGCTAGCTGCCGAAACCACAATTTCTTCGTTACATATCGAAATTCGGTGCGATTTTTTTGCGAAGCGTTCTCAACTCAATGGAAATACGAATAATCATAGATATCAAAAAGTTTTCACGTCAAAAAAAGTGAAATTTTTCGAGATAATTGAAACCTCACGGAAACATTTACACTAAAAATCACATTTTTCGTAATTTTTCGAAATTATTAACCGCTTTTGTTGCAAAACGTTCATAATTTAAGAGATTTATGGTATATCTTAAATGCTGAGAAAAAATCCGCTCAAAAAACGTCCTTTTTTTCCAATTATAACAAAATTGTGGAAAAGCTAGCTGCCGAAACCACAATTTCTTCGTTACATTTCGAAATTAAGTGCGATTTTTTTGCGAAGCGTTCTCAATTCAATGGAAATAGGAATAGTCATAGATATTAAAAAGTTTTCACGTCTAAATACGTGAATTTTTTCGAGATAATTGAAAATTTTCGGAAACGGTTACACTAAAAATCACATATTTTTCGTAATTTATTGAAATTATTAACCGCTTTTGTTGCAAAACATTCATAATTTAATAGATTTATGGTATATCTTAAATGCTGAGAAAATTCCCGCTCAAAAAACGTCTTTTTTTTCCAATTATAACATAAATTGTGGAAAAGCTAGCTGCCGAAACCACAATTTCTTCGTTACATTTCGAAATTAAGTGCGATTTTTTTGCAAAGCGTTCTCAATTCAATGGAAATACGAATAATCATAGATATCAAAAAGTTTTCACGTCAAAAAAAGTGAAATTTTTCGAGATAATTGAAAATTTTCGGAAACGGTTACACTAAAAATCACATATTTTTCGTAATTTTTCGAAATTATTAACCGCTTTTGTTGCAAAACGTTCATAATGAAATAGATTTATGGTATATCTTAAATGCTGAGAAAAAATCCGCTCAAAAAACGTCTTTTTTTCCAAATTTATCATAAATTGTAGAAAAGCTAGCTGCCGAAACCACAATTTCTTCGTTACATTTCGAAATTCGGTGCGATTTTTTTGCGAAGCGTTCTCAATTCAATGGAAATAGGAATAATTATAGATATCAAAAAGTTTTCACGTCAAAAAACGTGAAATTTTTCGAGATGATTGAGAATTTTCGGAAACGGTTACACTAAAAATCACATATTTTTCGTAATTTTTCGAATTATTAACCGCTTTTGTTGCAAAACGTTCATAATTTAATAGATTTATGGTATATCTTAAATGCTAAGAAAAAAATCCGCTCAAAAAACGTCCTTTTTTTCCAAATATATCATAAATTGTAGAAAAGCTAGCTGCCGAAACCACAATTTCTTCGTTACATATCGAAATTCGGTGCGATTTTTTTGCGAAGCGTTCTCAACTCAATGGAAATACGAATAATCATAGATATCAAAAAGTTTTCACGTCAAAAAAAGTGAAATTTTTCGAGATAATTGAAACTTTTCGGAAACTGTTACACTAAAAATCACATATTTTTCGTAATTTTTCGAAATTATAACCGCTTTTGTTGCAAAACGTTCATAATTTAATAGATTTATGGTATATCTTAAATGCTGAGAAAACATCCGCCGAAAAAACGTCCTTTTCTTCCAAATATATCATAAATTGTAGAAAAGCTAGCTGCCGAAACCACAATTTCTTCGTTACATTTCGAAATTACGTGCGATTTTTTTGCGAAGCGTTCTCAATTCAATGGAAATACGAATAATCATAGATATCAAAAAGTTTTCACGTCAAAAAAAGTGAAATTTTTCGAGATAATTGAAAATTTTCGGAAACGGTTACACTAAAAATCACATATTTTTCGTAATTTTTCGAAATTATTAACCGCTTTTGTTGCAAAACGTTCATAGTTTAATAGATTTATGGTATATCTTAAATGCTGGGAAAAAATCCGCTCAAAAAACGTCCTTTTTTTCCAAATATATCATAAATTGTAGAAAAGCTAGCTGCCGAAACCACAATTTCTTCGTTACATTTCGAAATTCGGTGCGATTTTTTTGCGAAGCGTTCTCAATTCAATGGAAATACGAATAATCATAGATATCAAAAAGTTTTCACGTCAAAAAACGTGAAATTTTTCGAGATGATTGAGAATTTTCGGAAACGGTTACACTAAAAATCACATATTTTTCGTAATTTTTCGAATTATTAACCGCTTTTGTTGCAAAACGTTCATAATTTAAGAGATTTATGGTATATCTTAAATGCTGAGAAAAAATCCGCTCAAAAAACGTTTTTTTTCCCAATTATAACATAAATTGTGGAAAAGCTAGCTGCCGAAACCACAATTTCTTCGTTACATTTCGAAATTAAGTGCGATTTTTTTGCGAAGCCTTCTCAATTCAATGGAAATACGAATAATCATAGATATCAAAAAGTTTTCACGTTAAAAAAAGTGAAATTTTTCGAGATAATTGAAAATTTTCGGAAACGGTTACACTAAAAATCACATATTTTTCGTAATTTTTCGAAATTATTAACCGCTTTTGTTGCAAAACGTTCATAATTTAATAGATTTATGGTATATCTTAAATGCTGAGAAAAAATCCGCTCAAAAAACGTCCTTTTTTTCCAAATATATCCTAAATTGTAGAAAAGCTAGCTGCCGAAACCACAATTTCTTCGTTACATATCGAAATTCGGTGCGATTTTTTTGCGAAGCGTTCTCAACTCAATGGAAATACGAATAATCATAGATATCAAAAAGTTTTCACGTCAAAAAAAGTGAAATTTTTCGAGATAATTGAAACTTTTCGGAAACATTTACACTAAAAATCACATTTTTCGTAATTTTTCGAAATTATTAACCGCTTTTGTTGCAAAACGTTCATAATTTAAGAGATTTATGGTATATCTTAAATGCTGAGAAAAAATCCGCTCAAAAAACGTCCTTTTTTTCCTATTATAACAAAATTGTGGAAAAGCTAGCTGCCGAAACCACAATTTCTTCGTAACATTTCGAAATTAAGTGCGATTTTTTTGCGAAGCGTTCTCAATTCAATGGAAATAGGAATAGTCATAGATATTAAAAAGTTTTCACGTCTAAATACGTGAATTTTTTCGAGATAATTGAAAATTTTCGGAAACGGTTACACTAAAAATCACATATTTTTCGTAATTTATTGAAATTATTAACCGCTTTTGTTGCAAAACATTCATAATTTAATAGATTTATGGTATATCTTAAATGCTGAGAAAATTCCCGCTCAAAAAACGTCTTTTTTTTCCAATTATAACATAAATTGTGGAAAAGCTAGCTGCCGAAACCACAATTTCTTCGTTACATTTCGAAATTAAGTGCGATTTTTTTGCGAAGCGTTCTCAATTCAATGGAAATACGAATAATCATAGATATCAAAAAGTTTTCACGTCAAAAAAAGTGAAATTTTTCGAGATAATTGAAACTTTTCGGAAACGGTTACACTAAAAATCACATATTTTTCGTAATTTTTCGAAATTATTAACCGCTTTTGTTGCAAAACGTTCATAATGTAATAGATTTATGGTATATCTTAAATGCTGAGAAAAAATCCGCTCAAAAAACGTCCTTTTTTTCCAAATATATCATAAATTGTAGAAAAGCTAGCTGCCGAAACCACAATTTCTTCGTTACATTTCGAAATTCGGTGCGATTTTTTTGCGAAGCGTTCTCAATTCAATGGAAATACGAATAATCATAGATATCAAAAAGTTTTCACGTCAAAAAAAGTGAAATTTTTCGAGATAATTGAAAATTTTCGGAAACGGTTACACTAAAAATCACATATTTTTCGTAATTTTTCGAACTATTAACCGCTTTTGTTGCAAAACGTTCATAATTTAAGAGATTTATGGTATATCTTAAATGCTGAGAAAAAATCCGCTCAAAAAACGTTTTTTTTCCAATTATAACATAAATTGTGGAAAAGCTAGCTGCCGAAACCACAATTTCTTCGTTACATTTCGAAATTAAGTGCGATTTTTTTGCGAAGCGTTCTCAATTCAATGGAAATACGAATAATCATAGATATCAAAAAGTTTTCACGTTAAAAAAAGTGAAATTTTTCGAGATAATTGAAAATTTTCGGAAACGGTTACACTAAAAATCACATATTTTTCGTAATTTTTCGAAATTATTAACCGCTTTTGTTGCAAAACGTTCATAATTTAATAGATTTATGGTATATCTTAAATGCTGAGAAAAAATCCGCTCAAAAAACGTCTTTTTTTTCCAATTATAACATAAATTGTGGAAAAGCTAGCTGCCGAAACCACAATTTCTTCGTTACATTTCGAAATTAAGTGCGATTTTTTTGCGAAGCGTTCTCAATTCAATGGAAATACGAATAATCATAGATATCAAAAAGTTTTCACGTCAAAAAAAGTGAAATTTTTCGAGATAATTGAAAATTTTCGGAAACGGTTACACTAAAAATCACATATATTTCGTAATTTTTCGAAATTATTAACCGCTTTTGTTGCAAAACGTTTATAATTTAATAGATTTATGGTATATCTTAAATGCTGAGAAAATACCCGCTCAAAAAACGTCTTTTTTTTCCAATTATAACATAAATTGTGGAAAAGCTAGCTGCCGAAACCACAATTTCTTCGTTACATTTCGAAATTAAGTGCGATTTTTTTGCGAAGCGTTCTCAATTCAATGGAAATACGGATAGTCATAGATATCAAAAAGTTATCACGTCAAAATACGTGAATTTTTTCGAGATAATTGAAAATTTTCTTAAACGGTTACACTAAAAATCACATATTTTTCGTAATATATCGAAATTATTAACCGCTTTTGTTGCAAAACGTTCATAATTTAATAGATTTATGGTATATCTTAAATGCTGAGAAAAAATCCGCTCAAAAAACGTCTTTTTTTTCCAATTATAACATAAATTGTGGAAAAGCTAGCTGCCGAAACCACAATTTCTTCGTTACATTTCGAAATTAAGTGCGATTTTTTTGCAAAGCGTTCTCAATTCAATGGAAATACGAATAATCATAGATATCAAAAAGTTTTCACGTCAAAAAAAGTGAAATTTTTCGAGATAATTGAAAATTTTCGGAAACGGTTACACTAAAAATCACATATTTTTCGTAATTTTTCGAAATTATTAACCGCTTTTGTTGCAAAACGTTCATAATGAAATAGATTTATGGTATATCTTAAATGCTGAGAAAAAATCCGCTCAAAAAACGTCTTTTTTTCCAAATTTATCATAAATTGTAGAAAAGCTAGCTGCCGAAACCACAATTTCTTCGTTACATTTCGAAATTCGGTGCGATTTTTTTGCGAAGCGTTCTCAATTCAATGGAAATAGGAATAATTATAGATATCAAAAAGTTTTCACGTCAAAAAACGTGAAATTTTTCGAGATGATTGAGAATTTTCGGAAACGGTTACACTAAAAATCACATATTTTTCGTAATTTTTCGAATTATTAACCGCTTTTGTTGCAAAACGTTCATAATTTAATAGATTTATGGTATATCTTAAATGCTAAGAAAAAAATCCGCTCAAAAAACGTCCTTTTTTTCCAAATATATCATAAATTGTAGAAAAGCTAGCTGCCGAAACCACAATTTCTTCGTTACATATCGAAATTCGGTGCGATTTTTTTGCGAAGCGTTCTCAACTCAATGGAAATACGAATAATCATAGATATCAAAAAGTTTTCACGTCAAAAAAAGTGAAATTTTTCGAGATAATTGAAACTTTTCGGAAACTGTTACACTAAAAATCACATATTTTTCGTAATTTTTCGAAATTATAACCGCTTTTGTTGCAAAACGTTCATAATTTAATAGATTTATGGTATATCTTAAATGCTGAGAAAACATCCGCCGAAAAAACGTCCTTTTCTTCCAAATATATCATAAATTGTAGAAAAGCTAGCTGCCGAAACCACAATTTCTTCGTTACATTTCGAAATTACGTGCGATTTTTTTGCGAAGCGTTCTCAATTCAATGGAAATACGAATAATCATAGATATCAAAAAGTTTTCACGTCAAAAAAAGTGAAATTTTTCGAGATAATTGAAAATTTTCGGAAACGGTTACACTAAAAATCACATATTTTTCGTAATTTTTCGAAATTATTAACCGCTTTTGTTGCAAAACGTTCATAGTTTAATAGATTTATGGTATATCTTAAATGCTGGGAAAAAATCCGCTCGAAAAACGTCTTTTTTTTCCAATTATAACATAAATTGTGGAAAAGCTAGCTGCCGAAACCACAATTTCTTCGTAACATTTCGAAATTAAGTGCGATTTTTTTGCGAAGCGTTCTCAATTCAATGGAAATACGAATAATCATAGATATCAAAAAGTTTTCACGTCAAAAAAAGTGAAATTTTTCGAGATAATTGAAAATTTTCGGAAACGGTTACACTAAAAATCACATATTTTTCGTAATTTTTCGAAATTATTAACCGCTTTTGTTGCAAAACGTTCATAATTTAATAGATTTATGGTATATCTTAAATGCTGAGAAAAAATCCGCTCAAAAAACGTCCTTTTTTTCCAAATATATCATAAATTGTAGAAAAGCTAGCTGCCGAAACCACAATTTCTTCGTTACATATCGAAATTCGGTGCGATTTTTTTGCGAAGCGTTCTCAATTCAATGGAAATACGAATAATCATAGATATCAAAAAGTTTTCACGTCAAAAAAAGTGAAATTTTTCGAGATAATTGAAAATTTTCGGAAACGGTTACACTAAAAATCACATATTTTTCGTAATTTTTCGAAATTATTAACCGCTTTTGTTGCAAAACGTTCATAATTTAATAGATTTATGGTATATCTTAAATGCTGAGAATAAATCCGCTCAAAAAACGTCCTTTTTTTCCAAATATATCATAAATTGTAGAAAAGCTAGCTGCCGAAACCACAATTTCTTCATTACATTTCGAAATTCGGTGCGATTTTTTTGCGAAGCGTTCTCAATTCAATGGAAATACGAATAATCATAGATATCAAAAAGTTTTCACGTCAAAAAACGTGAAATTTTTCGAGATGATTGAGAATTTTCGGAAACGGTTACACTAAAAATCACATATTTTTCGTAATTTTTCGAATTATTAACCGCTTTTGTTGCAAAACGTTCATAATTTAAGAGATTTATGGTATATCTTAAATGCTGAGAAAAAATCCGCTCAAAAAACGTTTTTTTTCCCAATTATAACATAAATTGTGGAAAAGCTAGCTGCCGAAACCACAATTTCTTCGTTACATTTCGAAATTAAGTGCGATTTTTTTGCGAAGCCTTCTCAATTCAATGGAAATACGAATAATCATAGATATCAAAAAGTTTTCACGTTAAAAAAAGTGAAATTTTTCGAGATAATTGAAAATTTTCGGAAACGGTTACACTAAAAATCACATATTTTTCGTAATTTTTCGAAATTATTAACCGCTTTTGTTGCAAAACGTTCATAATTTAATAGATTTATGGTATATCTTAAATGCTGAGAAAAAATCCGCTCAAAAAACGTCTTTTTTTTCTAATTATAACATAAATTGTGGAAAAGCTAGCTGCCGAAACCACAATTTCTTCGTTACATTTCGAAATTAAGTGCGATTTTTTTGCGAAGCCTGCTGAATTCAATGGAAATACGAATAATTATAGATATCAAAAAGTTTTCAAGTCAAAAAAAGTGAAATTTTTCGAGATAATTGAAAATTTTCGGAAATGGTTACACTAAAAATCACATATTTTTTGTAATTTTTCGAAATTATTAACCGCTTTTGTTGCAAAACGTTCATAATTAAATAGATTTATGGTATATCTTAAATGCTGAGAAAAAATCCGCTCAAAAAACGTCCTTATTTTCCAAATATATCATAAATTGTGGAAAAGCTAGCTGCCGAAACCACAATTTCTTCGTTACATTTCGAAATTACGTGCGATTTTTTTGCGAAGCCTTCTGAATTCAATGGAAATACGAATAATCATAGATATCAAAAAGATTTCACGTTAAAAAAAGTGAAATTTTTCGAGATAATTGAAAATTTTCGCGCCCCCACCTTGTGTACCACAATCCCTTCTATAAACCGTAAAACCCTATGGATAGATCTCGCCTGATTGAATGTCTTTATGTAACTAAGACTCCGTTCCTAATATTATATCTGGGTACGAAGCGTCAACTAAGGAAGAAAAAATTTCCTTATTGTAAAGGATTCTGTAGTTTACCTAGAGAATTCTCAAACTGCTACCATCATCATAGTGAAAAATGGCAAGGAGATATGGAATAAATTCTTCTAAATGTTAGCTTAATCTTATTTGGTACGAGTAAAACTGCTTAACTTTGAAGTTTCAAAGAAAAGTTTCAGCTGATTATTTTGAGGAAACCCAAGTGATTCCACTTCAAGGGAATATGAAATTGATTATAATCATTATTTCCTAGATCTTCATCCAATAATCCTTATGAATTTTATGTAATGTAGAAAGGTTGTTAAAATTTTAATTCATTAATCCTTATTGATAATCCATTGAGAAGAATAAATTCGTCAAAACACATTCATTAGCGGTCTTCTCATACACTCTGTAATAGTACAATTGTGAAAAATGCTTCGATAGCTGAGATAATTTCACACGAGGGCTCCCACCGGGAATCGAACCTGGGACCGCTTTCATTGATGTCGAACACGCTGCCGAAACGGCTATCCGGGAGCCCCACAAACACCCTTCTAAATTCATTGATTAAAGAATTGGAGAAGTTTAGATAACGAATATCTCTGATATATCGCATAAAAAACTCTTTTATGAAATACAATATACAATATGCATTTGAATGATGAAACCGAATCCCTACATTCCCAGGCATATTTATCCACGCATCACTATGATGGAACAAGAGAAATCATATACCGCCCTTCTCCAACCTGAATTCGTAGCGTTGGTAGGAATGTTCAGGAAGTCAATTTTGGCGGAATTGGAGCGGTTGCTTTTCTGCAGTTGACTCATAGCAGTCTGAGCATTTCAACGGAGCGGACCTGTCTTTGATGGATTCTCTCAATGTTGGACTGCTTGACAATTTAAGAACTTTTGAAAAGTCAAAAGATATAGTTTTTCAATATTTAATGGATGACTCTTTGCGATTGCAACGAACTTCCGATTAGAAGATTTTATGTTACTGTTAGGGGGTACAATGCCTTATTTCCTTTCTAGTGTCCTGATAACTTGTTCTCTGAGCGGCAGTGTGCTATTCGCCTGCGCTACAGGATAATTCTCCTCTATGTAGCAATGCAAAGTCGATGGACGTTGAAGTCTCAGAAGGCTGTCAGCGATCTTTTTCTCGGAAGATGGGTACGTACTTTACAGTTTCCTCTTGTAGTGAAAGAAGTATAATTTAAGCAACTTTTCTCATGCAAAAATTCACTTCCCCACCATGCAGCTCAATCTGTCTTAGTTAAACGTTTGTTAGTATTACCTTACAGAGTATAGGACGGTAGTTTCGTTTAAATTTTCTCTCATTTTTGGGTTCCTTGAGGGTCAACCTTTCTTCTAAGTCATTCGTTTTGTGAAACAACAGCCATTCCCATTTTATATTTATCTTATAATTCAGAATCTTTGTTGTACATCTTTGTGATGTAGAATTAAGAAATATGAAGAAATATGTTATTTGAGTACATAACATGATTACTGGATCGATTAAGAGAAATGATAAATTGATTCAATATCATAGATAATCTTCATCCAAAAACAGGTTCATGAAACAAGACTGTGGCGCCCACCTACTGCACAGCGGACAGCAGATTTCAGGGAAAATTCTCCACCGGGAATCGTAAGGGAGGATGCTCGAAGCCTTGGAGTTGATAGAGATTCCTTCTGGCGAAAATCTTACCAATGAGTACACCTTTCTAAACCATTACCCTTTTCTTACCCTACACTCAAAGCTGCTTTAGATTAATGAATAATTGATAAAATCTATCAATGTGGAGATATACGAATTTCTTCTTCTTTCCAATTAGCACGTCGTTCCACATAGGTAGTAAAATGATAGAACTGACACATTTTAGAAGCTTCATGAGAGGCTTTTGATTAACTTAGAAATTAGAAATGATTATATCTTGTAATACATTTTCATTACATAAAAACCTCTCGTTGTAACTGAGTATAGTATCATCTTAAATTTACATAATTACATATTATATATAACTCCAGAATATAAAGCTTTTCTCACCCTATTCATTTTTTTTAGATCATTTTACATTGTTTGATGGCTTTGTAAATTTCAAATCTTAGCCATAGAACAATTTTTAGTGTTGAAAGTGGCTTCAAAAATATACAATCAGAGAAATTACATTGTTTAAGCTCCTTTTATAAGATCTTACATAATTTTAATGCCTTCCTTTCTCAATTTATCTCGGAGGTCTACAAGTTTCACAAAGACATCAACCTTGGCTGAAGGGCGTCTTCGACCGCTGGGATGGGATTCCATAGCTGAAGGAAGGATTGCAGGATTTGGCCTATGGATTCTTGGTTACAATTCGACTGCAGTGGTGAGCTCCTCTCCAGTGCTTGAAGGTGCTTGTCAAGGGCGACCAAGAAACACCTCCGGCCTCCTTTCCTCGAAATGACCGTAAAGAGCCAGAAAAAGGGTGTAATACTTGTGTGTTGTCAGTGTTATATGAGTGGAGAAGTGAGTGAATTGTGATTTTCAAGGTGTGCTGTTTTCAGTGTTTATTGGGTGTGTGTATCCGAATACTACACAATAGTGTAGTGTTATACGTTGACACTGTTCATCATGGAATACTTATTGGAAGGTAAGTTAATATTCATTCTTTCCATTCTAGTATTATAAGGTGATAGCCATCAGAGGTCTTTCTAGAAGCAGTGGTAGTATCTAAGACGTCCCTGAAATGTTTTAGTATAGTATCCCATACACATCTTTATGCACCAACCGTTAGAAATACTCAAGTACTTGCCCCGAGTTCGTGAGCCCCTCTAATATTTCTTTTACCTGTTTACCACCTGTGGCAATGGTTGGATTTAAACAATTTAAAGGGGGAATGGGCTATTCCTCATCATGCTACAATTTTCCTGTGAAACAACGCGATTAGAGCGAATAATGTTGGTAGGATCACCCTTTGAAAGCTTAATGCATTGCTTTTAGCGAAAGATTATTACCGATTACCTTACTGAAACTAGATTTGCTTTACCGATCAAAATTCACATAAATTACATGTGCTACTCTTAACACATCCGTAAGAGACGATAGAATCATAGATTAATACAATTTGAAATCTTCTAAAAAACCGTTTCGTCAAAATGAATGTCTTATATATGAATCGTGATTGAACTATATCTCTGGTACATTAAATAACCACAGGGTATTGCCGTGCTAATATAGAAGTGTTTTCAGTGACTAATATCATAAATCAAGGTATGGAAGATTACACTTGCAAAACGTAAACTTGTTCACGTAAAATGAACCGCAAACGAAGAGATAAAATTTACAAGGAAGTATCAAAGTTTAATACCCGTAGAGTATAGAGGGGCATTTCAGCTTGGCTGCAATATACTACCGAATTAAGATCTATCTCTCAATTTGTTTATTCTTAAAAAACATCATAGCGAATACATTGTGAATGTGTGAAGAATCTTCAGAAATGCGAATGCATTAAGTAAAGATTTTATTATATTATTTAGAAAGAGTTTTTCAGCTTCTTCCTACTTTCAAAGCATCTACTGGTAGACCGCAGCAGGTACTAGAATCATCACCTCACGTAAAATAAACCCCACAAGCAGATATAAAATGTACAATGATATGTCGAAGTTTAATTCTCCGTAGAGTATCGAGGGGCATTTCAACTTGTCTGAAATATACTACCGAATTAAAATCTATTTCTCAATTTGTTTATTCTTAAACAGCATCATAGCGAATACATAGGTTCCCATCATGACATTTATCTTGGACGTATTGTGAATCGCTTTCCGAAGATCCTTGGCTTGCTCCGCAACCGGAAGTCAAATAAACACTTCTTATATTTTATATTATTAGGGAATAGGTGATGTACTCATTTAGTGATCCTATTTTAATGTAACTCGATTTTCTAGCATAATGCTTTCGAATATAATACATGAATATAAAATTATGAAAATAGATTTTCACCCCAATTTGACTCTAGCAGTACTTCTCTGTCAAAATAGAAACTTATTTCATTAAATTTTTAACGATTTCTAATGCCATAATGAATAATTTTAAAAATCATAATTTGAATTATGTCGCTGTATCAATACAATCCTTTCGTTGAAATAATTCGCAATCAATGTAATGAACGAAGACGTCAATACAATGCTCACGCCATCGCTTCTCCATTGCCTGAACACAAATAATTACATGATAAAATATGAATGAGCAGGATGTTTGTGAATCAGTGCATCATCGCCTTCAATCCAGTACAAAAGCCTCAATAGGTGCCATACTTTAGATGTCTTAAAATATAATCCTAGCGCAGATAGTGGTTTACATTTTATTTATCCCACCGTCCTCAGATCACTGCCAGACAAAAATTCTCCGTGTCGTAAGGAAGACGCGTTATCTTCGCATATATCGCTTGAAGAATACCTTTCTATTGAGATATTAAATTAGAAATGACATCGGATCGAAACCAATTATACTTCTGATGACAAGAATTTTATATGGTTTCCATTTCTCCTTATTGTAGTTCTATTGTTGACAAAAAGTTCATAGATAAATTGACTCTTTCTTCTATTACTTTATGTAAGACTAGATGAAACGCCCGTTGATTCTCATCGGGGATATATAAATAAGCAGAACATAATATATTTGGTAATAACTTGTGCAGAGGAGAATCTAACATCTCTCACTTAGCTTGGATCTGTGATAATGTTCTTCTAAGGGAAGATGTTTAATCTTTTCAAACTTCTTATAATTTGAATCCAAATCTAGAATTCACGATAAGAAAAGCGATCGTTTTAGATTTTCTTTCCTGATGAGTTATCCAAAACTAAGATAATTCTTCCTTGGGATTTTTCCTGGGTGCACGTCGTCTCGCGTAATAATTACCCATTACTTTTGCTTCTTTTAAATTTACTTATTAAGATAGTATTGCTTAGCTTCACGTTGAATCCAATAATGGAGAAAATTGTGATGGAGAAAATACTACTTGCGGTTTGCTCACGAATACAAATGATCGCCCGTGTAAAAAATGAGGCGTTTCATTAAGTTATCATTTACTCGAAATCCTTATGTAATACGCGGTATTAGACGGAAGTAGAGTCATGGTTCAAGCACCCACTGCCACACGCCGAGAGGCTGCACGCAGTATAAATCAATCAATTTAAAGTTTTTCCAGGGTAAATCACACTTAGTAGCTTCATTATTTCCAAATAGAGTTGGCAAAGCCGGGGTGATACAGAAACTTTTCCTAAATGATCATACGTAACCTCCTGTGAATCAACAATGTAAATTGTTCGTAAATGAAAATGCTGAAGTTTCTGAATATTGCCTGCTATGAACATATACTATCATTAATTTTTAATCATTACTTTCATATGGACCTAAAATACCCGTGGTTTTCTCATGGGAAAATGCAATACTTCGGTTTCAACAATCGCATTCATTGTCAAGGGGACTTGTTGTTTATAGCCTCAAAATTTCACGAAATTTCAGATTTTTTAAACCGAATTTTCGCCATTTCGACTTGATAATGATATTTCACGACCAAAATAAGAATCTTTATTCGTTTCTTTTTCTTTTTGTGCTTATCTCGATTTCATAAGCCTATTATTTTTAATTTAATTTTGTAAGAGAAATGTAGCCTAAAACCGATAGAACTGAGAGTAACGTGCATTTCTTATGAGAACGGTTTTTCTTGTCTGGGTTCGAACTGGGGACCTCTAGGTAAATAAAAGGTAGCCTATTATCTGCGCAGGAAGTACATTTAACAATCGTTAAAGTTTGATAGTTCCCGAGTTTTAGGCAAACATACACACACACACACACACAACTTATTTTATTGTATTAGATTGGGAAAGTTTTTCATGGATTACTTCCACTTATTTACTCTACTCTAAGCATCCGATCAGTGATGCTTGACATTTGATTTGTAATTCTTATTGTTAGAAATTGATGATTCTAAATCTTCTTGTACTATTACAGAATGTGCAAGAAAAATAGATAAGAGCAAATCTTTAAAAGCGTTTAAGCTTCATTTTTAGACATTTTAGTTTTTTTGCACACGATTGAGATGTTCTCCAGGTAATGCTTTTCATTCCCTCATACCTCTATTAATACATTTCGCTACATCGGATTTCTGTTCACGTTCCTTAATTTTTAACTTGTTGTCGCCGCGTCCGATATAATTAGTGTTATAGAACCTCGCTCGTAGTTCCTCCCAGCCTCGTTAAGAGTTCTAAGTATTAAATATGCCCCTTAATCTAAATGTCTTCCTTCTAGACGATAACGGTTCTCATCCTAGCTGACATAACATTTTACTGACACTCTCATCATTTTTATGCCTTCCGGATTTATATCTAGCTGCTCTCCTTTGCACTCCTTCAAGTGTCTTATTAAGGCCTGATTCATGTGGGTCCCATACATTTGTTTCATATTCAACAATCGGCATAACCAAAGATTTACACGGCCTTACCCTCACTTCCTTCCCACTCCGTCTTAGATGTTTTCATTGAAAAGTGAAGATTCCTGTAAGCCTTTGAAGTAATATCTTCGATGTGGATCCCCCATTTAAGTTTTTTCGATAGTTTAACACCTAATTATTGTCAAAATCAATGACAACTGTGTCAACTTCATCCCTTACATCCATAGTTTCGGCAATGTCTTGAACTAGTCCTAGGAGCTGCGTCTCCCATGAGTATCCCGTGCTGCCTCTTCCAAAGCCAGTCATTTTCTTTCAAACCTAAAGATAATCAGCTTCAATTCAAAGGACGTACGAATATTCATAGATATCAAGAAGTTTTCACGTCAAAAAACGCGAAATTTTTCGAGATAATTGAAAATTTTCGGAAGCGGTTACACTAAAAATCACATATTTTTCGTAATTTTTAGAAATTATTAACCGCTTTTGTTGCAAAACGTTCATAATTTAATAGATTTATGGTAATTCTTAAATGCTGAGTAAAAATCCGCTCATAAAACGTCTTTTTTTTCCAAATATATCATAAATTGTGGAAAAGCTAGCTGCCGAAACCACAATTTCTTCGTTACATTTCGAAATTACGTGCGATTTTTTTGCGAAGCATTCTGAATTCATTGGAAATACGAATAATACTAGATATCAAGCAGTTTTCACGTCAAAAAAAGTGAAATTTTTCGAGATAATTGAAACTTTTCGTAAACGGTTACACTAAATATCACATATTTTTCGTTATTTTTCGAAATTATTAACCGCTTTTGTTGCAGAACGTTCATAATTTAATAGATTTATGGTATATCTTAAATGCTGAGAAAAAATCCGCTCAAAAAAAGTCTTTTTTTTCCAAATATATCATAAATCGTGGAAAAGCTAGCTGCCGAAACCACAGTTTCTTCGTTACATTTCAAAATTACGTGCGATTTTTTTGCGAAGCGTTCTCAATTCAATGGAAATACGAATAATCATAGATATCAAAAAGTTTTCACGTCAAAAAACATGAAATTTTTCGAGATAATTGAAAATTTTCGGAAAGGGTTACAATGAAAATCACATATTTTTCGTAATGTTTCGAAATTATTAACCGCTTTTGTTGCAAAACGTTCATAATTTAATAGATGTATGGTATATCTTAAATGCTGAGAAAAAATCCGCTCAAAAAACGTCCTTTTTTTCCAAATATATCATAAATTGTGGAAAAGCTAACTGCCGAAACCACAATTTCTTCGTTACATTTCGAAATTCGGTGCGATTTTTTTGCGAAGCGTTCTGAATTTAATGGAAATACGAATAATCATAGATATCAAAAAGTTTTCACGTCAAAAAACGTGAAATTTTTCGAGATGATTGAGAATTTTCGGAAACGGTTACACTAAAAATCACATATTTTTCGTAATTTTTCGAATTATTAACCGCTTTTGTTGCAATACGTTCATAATTTAAGAGATTTATGGTATATCTTAAATGCTGAGAAAAAATCCGCTCAAAAAACGTTTTTTTTTCCAATTATAACATAAATTGTGGAAAAGCTAGCTGCCGAAACCACAATTTCTTCGTTACATTTCGAAATTAAGTGCGATTTTTTTGCGAAGCGTTCTCAATTCAATGGAAATACGAATAATCATAGATATCAAAAAGTTTTCACGTTAAAAAAAGTGAAATTTTTCGAGATAATTGAAAATTTTCGGAAACGGTTACACTAAAAATCACATATTTTTCGTAATTTTTCGAAATTATTAACCGCTTTTGTTGCAAAACGTTCATAATTTAAGAGATTTATGGTATATCTTAAATGCTGAGAAAAAATCCGCTCAAAAAACGTCTTTTTTTCCAATTATAACATAAATTGTGGAAAAGCTAGCTGCCGAAACCACAATTTCTTCGTTACATTTCGAAATTAAGTGCGATTTTTTTGCGAAGCGTACTCAATTCAATGGAAATACGAATAATCATAGATATCAAAAAGTTAGCACGTCAAAATACGTGAATTTTTTCGAGATGATTGAGAATATTCGGAAACGGTTACACTAAAAATCACATATTTTTCGTAATATATCGAAATTATTAACCGCTTTTGTTGCAAAACGTTCATAATTTAATAGATTTATGGTATATCTTTAATGCTGAGAAAAAATCCGCTCAAAAAACGTCCTTTTTTTCCAAATATATCATAAATTGTAGAAAAGCTAGCTGCCGAAACCACAATTTCTTCGTTACATTTTTGAAATTCCGTGCGATTTTTTTGCGATGCGTTCTCAATTCAATGGAAATACGAATAATCATAGATATCAAAAAGTTTTCACGTCAAAAAAAGTGAAATTTTTCGAGATAATTGAAAATTTTCGGAAACATTTACACTAAAAATCACATATTTTTCGTAATTTTTCGAAATTATTAACCGCTTTTGTTGCAAAACGTTCATTAGTAATAGATTTATGGTATATCTTAAATGCTGAGAAAAAATCCGCTCAAAAAACGTCTTTTTTTCCAAATATATCATAAATTGTAGAAAAGCTAGCTGCCGAAACCACAATTTCTTCGTTACATTTCGAAATTCGGTGCGATTTTTTTGCGAAGCGTTCTCAATTCAATGGAAATACGAATAATCATAGATATCAAAAAGTTTTCACGTCAAAAAACGTGAAATTTTTCGAGATGATTGAGAATTTTCGGAAACGGTTACACTAAATATCACATATTTTTCGTAATTTTTCGAATTATTAACCGCTTTTGTTGCAAAACGTTCATAATTTAATAGATTTATGGTATATCTTAAATGCTGAGAAAAAAATCCGCTCAAAAAACGTCCTTTTTTTCCAAATATATCATAAATTGTAGAAAAGCTAGCTGCCGAAACCACAATTTCTTCGTTACATATCGAAATTCGGTGCGATTTTTTTGCGAAGCGTTCTCAACTCAATGGAAATACGAATAATCATAGATATCAAAAAGTTTTCACGTCAAAAAAAGTGAAATTTTTCGAGATAATTGAAACTTTTCGGAAACATTTACACTAAAAATCACATATTTTTCGTAATTTTTCGAAATTATTAACCGCTTTTGTTGCAAAACGTTCATAATTTAAGAGATTTATGGTATATCTTAAATACTGAGAAAAAATCCGCTCAAAAAACGTCCTTTTTTTCCAATTATAACATAAATTGTGGAAAAGCTAGCTGCCGAAACCACAATTTCTTCGTTACATTTCGAAATTAAGTGCGATTTTTTTGCGAAGCGTTCTCAATTCAATGGAAATATGAATAGTCATAGATATTAAAAAGTTTTCACGTCAAAATACGTGAATTTTTTCGAGATAATTGAAAATTTTCGGAAACGGTTACACTAAAAATCACATATTTTTCGTAATTTATTGAAATTATTAACCGCTTTTGTTGCAAAACATTCATAATTTAATAGATTTATGGTATATCTTAAATGCTGAGAAAATACCCGCTCAAAAAACGTCTTTTTTTTCCAATTATAACATAAATTGTGGAAAAGCTAGCTGCCGAAACCACAATTTCTTCGTTACATTTCGAAATTAAGTGCGATTTTTTTGCGAAGCGTTCTCAATTCAATGGAAATACGAATAATCATAGATATCAAAAAGTTCTCACGTCAAAAAAAGTGAAATTTTTCGAGATAATTGAAACTTTTCGGAAGCATTTACACTAAAAATCACATATTTTTCGAAATTATTAACCGCTTTTGTTGCAAAACGTTCATAATGTAATAGATTTATGGTATATCTTAAATGCTGAGAAAAAATCCGCTCAAAAAACGTCCTTTTTTTCCAAATATATCATAAATTGTAGAAAAGCTAGCTGCCGAAACCACAATTTCTTCGTAATTTTCGAAATTCGGTGCGATTTTTTTGCGAAGCGTTCTCAATTCAATGGAAATACGAATAATCATAGATATCAAAAAGTTTTCACGTCAAAAAACGTGAAATTTTTCGAGATGATTGAGAATTTTCGGAAACGGTTACACTAAAAATCACATATTTTTCGTAATTTTTCGAATTATTAACCGCTTTTGTTGCAAAATGTTCATAATTTAAGAGATTTATGGTATATCTTAAATGCTGAGAAAAAATCCGCTCAAAAAACGTTTTTTTTTCCAATTATAACATAAATTGTGGAAAAGCTAGCTGCCGAAACCACAATTTCTTCGTTACATTTCGAAATTAAGTGCGATTTTTTTGCGAAGCGTTCTAATTTCAATGGAAATACGAATAATCATAGATATCAAAAAGTTTCCACGTCAAAAAAAGTGAAATTTTTCGAGATAATTGAAAATTTTCCGAAACGGTTACACTAAAAATCACATATATTTCGTAATTTTTCGAAATTATTAACCGCTTTTGTTGCAAAACGTTCATAATTTAATAGATTTATGGTATATCTTAAATGCTGAGAAAATACCCGCTCAAAAAACGTCTTTTTTTTCCAATTATAACATAAATTGTGGAAAAGCTAGCTGCCGAAACCACAATTTCTTCGTTACATTTCGAAATTAAGTGCGATTTTTTTGCGAAGCGTTCTCAATTCAATGGAAATACGGATAGTCATAGATATCAAAAAGTTATCACGTCAAAATACGTGAATTTTTTCGAGATAATTGAAAATTTTCTTAAACGGTTACACTAAAAATCACATATTTTTCGTAATATATCGAAATTATTAACCGCTTTTGTTGCAAAACGTTCATAATTTAATAGATTTATGGTATATCTTAAATGCTGAGAAAAAATCCGCTCAAAAAACGTCTTTTTTTTCCAATTATAACATAAATTGTGGAAAAGCTAGCTGCCGAAACCACAATTTCTTCGTTACATTTCGAAATTAAGTGCGATTTTTTTGCAAAGCGTTCTCAATTCAATGGAAATACGAATAATCATAGATATCAAAAAGTTTTCACGTCAAAAAAAGTGAAAATTTTCGAGATAATTGAAAATTTTCGGGAACGGTTACACTAAAAATCACATATTTTTCGTAATTTTTCGAAATTATTAACCGCTTTTGTTGCAAAACGTTCATAATTTAATAGATTAATGGTATATCTTAAATGCTGAGAAAAAATCCGCTCAAAAAACGTCTTTTTTTTCCAATTATAACATAAATTGTGGAAAAGCTAGCTGCCGAAACCACAATTTCTTCGTTACATTTCGAAATTAAGTGCTATTTTTTTGCGAAGCGTTCTCAATTCAATGGAAATACGAATAATCATAGATATCAAAAAGTTTTCACGTGAAAAAAAGTGAAATTTTTCGAGATAATTGAAAATTTTCGGAAACATTTACACTAAAAATCACATATTTTTCGTAATTTTTCGAAATTATTAACCGCTTTTGTTGCAAAACGTTAATAATTTAATAGATTTATGGTATATCTTAAATGCTGAGAAAACATCCGCTGAAAAAACGTCCTTTTTTTCCAAATATATCATAAATTGTAGAAAAGCTAGCTGCCGAAACCACAATTTCTTCGTTACATTTCGAAATTACGTGCGATTTTTTTGCGAAGCGTTCTCAATTCAATGGAAATACGAGTAATCATAGATATCAAAAAGTTTTCACGTCAAAAAAAGTGAAATTTTGCGAGATAATTGAAAATTTTCGGAAACGCTTACACTAAAAATCACATATTTTTCGTAATTTTTCGAAATTATTAACCGCTTTTGTTGCAAAACGTTCATAGTTTAATAGATTTATGGTATATCTTAAATGCTAAGAAAAAAATCCGCTCAAAAAACGTCCTTTTTTTCCAAATATATCATAAATTGTAGAAAAGCTAGCTGCCGAAACCACAATTTCTTCGTTACATATCGAAATTCGGTGCGATTTTTTTGCGAAGCGTTCTCAACTCAATGGAAATACGAATAATCATAGATATCAAAAAGTTTTCACGTCAAAAAAAGTGAAATTTTTCGAGATAATTGAAAATTTTCGGAAACGGTTACACTAAAAATCACATATTTTTCGTAATTTTTCGAAATTATTAACCGCTTTTGTTGCAAAACGTTCATAATTTAATAGATTTATGGTATATCTTAAATGCTGAGAAGAAATCCGCTGAAAAAACGTCTTTTTTTTCCAATTATAACATAAATTGTGGAAAAGCTAGCTGCCGAAACCACAATTTCTTCGTTACATTTCGAACTTTGGTGCGATTTTTTTGCGAAGCGTTCTCAACTCAATGGAAATACGAGTAATCATAGATATCAAAAAGTTTTCACGTTAAAAAAAGTGAAATATTTCGAGATAATTGAAAATTTTCGGAAACGGTTACACTGAAAATCACATATTTTACGTAATTTTTCGAAATTTTTAACCGCTTTTGTTGCAAAACGTTCATAATTTAATAGATTTATGGTATATCTTAAATGCTGAGAAAAAATCCGCTCAAAAAACGTCTTTTTTTTCCAATTATAACATAAATTGTGGAAAAGCTAGCTGCCGAAACCACAATTTCTTCGTTACATTTCGAAATTAAGTGCGATTTTTTTGCGAAGCCTGCTGAATTCAATGGAAATACGAATAATTATAGATATCAAAAAGTTTTCAAGTCAAAAAAAGTGAAATTTTTCGAGATAATTGAAAATTTTCGGAAAGGGTTACACTAAAAATCACATATTTTTTGTAATTTTTCGAAATTATTAACCGCTTTTGTTGCAAAACGTTCATAATTAAATAGATTTATGGTATATCTTAAATGCTGAGAAAAAATCCGCTCAAAAAACGTCCTTATTTTCCAAATATATCATAAATTGTGGAAAAGCTAGCTGCCGAAACCACAATTTCTTCGTTACATTTCGAAATTACGTGCGATTTTTTTGCGAAGCGTTCTCAATTCAATGGAAATACGAATAATCATAGATATCAAAAAGTTTTCACGTCAAAAAAAGTGAAATTTTTCGAGATAATTGAAAATTTTCGCGCCCCCACCTTGTGTACCACAATCCCTTCTATAAACCGTAAAACCCTATGGATAGATCTCGCCTGATTGAATGTCTTTATGTAACTAAGACTCCGTTCCTAATATTATATCTGGGTACGAAGCGTCAACTAAGGAAGAAAAAATTTCCTTATTGTAAAGGATTCTGTAGTTTACCTAGAGAATTCTCAAACTGCTACCATCATCATAGTGAAAAATGGCAAGGAGATATGGAATAAATTCTTCTAAATGTTAGCTTAATCTTATTTGGTACGAGTAAAACTGCTTAACTTTGAAGTTTCAAAGAAAAGTTTCAGCTGATTATTTTGAGGAAACCCAAGTGATTCCACTTCAAGGGAATATGAAATTGATTATAATCATTATTTCCTAGATCTTCATCCAATAATCCTTATGAATTTTATGTAATGTAGAAAGGTTGTTAAAATTTTAATTCATTAATCCTTATTGATAATCCATTGAGAAGAATAAATTCGTCAAAACACATTCATTAGCGGTCTTCTCATACACTCTGTAATAGTACAATTGTGAAAAATGCTTCGATAGCTGAGATAATTTCACACGAGGGCTCCCACCGGGAATCGAACCTGGGACCGCTTTCATTGAAGTCGAACACGCTGCCGAAACGGCTATCCGGGAGCCCCACAAACACCCTTCTAAATTCATTGATTAAAGAATTGGAGAAGTTTAGATAACGAATATCTCTGATATATCGCATAAAAAACTCTTTTATGAAATACAATATACAATATGCATTTGAATGATGAAACCGAATCCCTACATTCCCAGGCATATTTATCCACGCATCACTATGATGGAACAAGAGAAATCATATACCGCCCTTCTCCAACCTGAATTCGTAGCGTTGGTAGGAATGTTCAGGAAGTCAATTTTGGCGGAATTGGAGCGGTTGCTTTTCTGCAGTTGACTCATAGCAGTCTGAGCATTTCAACGGAGCGGACCTGTCTTTGATGGATTCTCTCAATGTTGGACTGCTTGACAATTTAAGAACTTTTGAAAAGTCAAAAGATATAGTTTTTCAATATTTAATGGATGACTCTTTGCGATTGCAACGAACTTCCGATTAGAAGATTTTATGTTACTGTTAGGGGGTACAATGCCTTATTTCCTTTCTAGTGTCCTGATAACTTGTTCTCTGAGCGGCAGTGTGCTATTCGCCTGCGCTACAGGATAATTCTCCTCTATGTAGCAATGCAAAGTCGATGGACGTTGAAGTCTCAGAAGGCTGTCAGCGATCTTTTTCTCGGAAGATGGGTACGTACTTTACAGTTTCCTCTTGTAGTGAAAGAAGTATAATTTAAGCAACTTTTCTCATGCAAAAATTCACTTCCCCACCATGCAGCTCAATCTGTCTTAGTTAAACGTTTGTTAGTATTACCTTACAGAGTATAGGACGGTAGTTTCGTTTAAATTTTCTCTCATTTTTGGGTTCCTTGAGGGTCAACCTTTCTTCTAAGTCATTCGTTTTGTGAAACAACAGCCATTCCCATTTTATATTTATCTTATAATTCAGAATCTTTGTCGTACATCTTTGTGATGTAGAATTAAGAAATATGAAGAAATATGTTATTTGAGTACATAACATGATTACTGGATCGATTAAGAGAAATGATAAATTGATTCAATATCATAGATAATCTTCATCCAAAAACAGGTTCATGAAACAAGACTGTGGCGCCCACCTACTGCACAGCGGACAGCAGATTTCAGGGAAAATTCTCCACCGGGAATCGTAAGGGAGGATGCTCGAAGCCTTGGAGTTGATAGAGATTCCTTCTGGCGAAAATCTTACCAATGAGTACACCTTTCTAAACCATTACCCTTTTCTTACCCTACACTCAAAGCTGCTTTAGATTAATGAATAATTGATAAAATCTATCAATGTGGAGATATACGAATTTCTTCTTCTTTCCAATTAGCACGTCGTTCCACATAGGTAGTAAAATGATAGAACTGACACATTTTAGAAGCTTCATGAGAGGCTTTTGATTAACTTAGAAATTAGAAATGATTATATCTTGTAATACATTTTCATTACATAAAAACCTCTCGTTGTAACTGAGTATAGTATCATCTTAAATTTACATAATTACATATTATATATAACTCCAGAATATAAAGCTTTTCTCACCCTATTCATTTTTTTTAGATCATTTTACATTGTTTGATGGCTTTGTAAATTTCAAATCTTAGCCATAGAACAATTTTTAGTGTTGAAAGTGGCTTCAAAAATATACAATCAGAGAAATTACATTGTTTAAGCTCCTTTTATAAGATCTTACATAATTTTAATGCCTTCCTTTCTCAATTTATCTCGGAGGTCTACAAGTTTCACAAAGACATCAACCTTGGCTGAAGGGCGTCTTCGACCGCTGGGATGGGATTCCATAGCTGAAGGAAGGATTGCAGGATTTGGCCTATGGATTCTTGGTTACAATTCGACTGCAGTGGTGAGCTCCTCTCCAGTGCTTGAAGGTGCTTGTCAAGGGCGACCAAGAAACACCTCCGGCCTCCTTTCCTCGAAATGACCGTAAAGAGCCAGAAAAAGGGTGTAATACTTGTGTGTTGTCAGTGTTATATGAGTGGAGAAGTGAGTGAATTGTGATTTTCAAGGTGTGCTGTTTTCAGTGTTTATTGGGTGTGTGTATCCGAATACTACACAATAGTGTAGTGTTATACGTTGACACTGTTCATCATGGAATACTTATTGGAAGGTAAGTTAATATTCATTCTTTCCATTCTAGTATTATAAGGTGATAGCCATCAGAGGTCTTTCTAGAAGCAGTGGTAGTATCTAAGACGTCCCTGAAATGTTTTAGTATAGTATCCCATACACATCTTTATGCACCAACCGTTAGAAATACTCAAGTACTTGCCCCGAGTTCGTGAGCCCCTCTAATATTTCTTTTACCTGTTTACCACCTGTGGCAATGGTTGGATTTAAAAAATTTAAAGGGGGAATGGGCTATTCCTCATCATGCTACAATTTTCCTGTGAAACAACGCGATTAGAGCGAATAATGTTTGTAGGATCACCCTTTGAAAGCTTAATGCATTGCTTTTAGCGAAAGATTATTACCGATTACCTTACTGAAACTAGATTTGCTTTACCGATCAAAATTCACATAAATTACATGTGCTACTCTTAACACATCCGTAAGAGACGATAGAATCATAGATTAATACAATTTGAAATCTTCTAAAAAACCGTTTCGTCAAAATGAATGTCTTATATATGAATCGTGATTGAACTATATCTCTGGTACATTAAATAACCACAGGGTATTGCCGTGCTAATATAGAAGTGTTTTCAGTGACTAATATCATAAATCAAGGTATGGAAGATTACACTTGCAAAACGTAAACTTGTTCACGTAAAATGAACCGCAAACCAAGAGAAAATTTACAAGGAAGTATCGAAGTCCGTAGAGTATAGAGGGGCATTTCAGCTTGGCTGCAATATACTACCGAATTAAGATCTATCTCTCACTTTGTTTATTCTTAATAAACATCATAGCGAATACATTGTGAATGTGTGAAGAATCTTCAGAAATGCGAATGCATTAAGTAAAGATTTTATTATATTATTTAGAAAGAGTTTTTCAGCTTCTTCCTACTTTCAAAGCATCTACTGGTAGACCGCAGCAGGTACTAGAATCATCACCTCACGTAAAATAAACCCCACAAGCAGATATAAAATGTACAATGATATGTCGAAGTTTAATTCTCCGTAGAGTATCGAGGGGCATTTCAACTTGTCTGAAATATACTACCGAATTAAAATCTATTTCTCAATTTGTTTATTCTTAAACAGCATCATAGCGAATACATAGGTTCCCATCATGACATTTATCTTGGACGTATTGTGAATCGCTTTCCGAAGATCCTTGGCTTGCTCCGCAACCGGAAGTCAAATAAACACTTCTTATATTTTATATTATTAGGGAATAGGTGATGTACTCATTTAGTGATCCTATTTTAATGTAACTCGATTTTCTAGCATAATGCTTTCGAATATAATACATGAATATAAAATTATGAAAATAGATTTTCACCCCAATTTGACTCTAGCAGTACTTCTCTGTCAAAATAGAAACTTATTTCATTAAATTTTTAACGATTTCTAATGCCATAATGAATAATTTTAAAAATCATAATTTGAATTATGTCGCTGTATCAATACAATCCTTTCGTTGAAATAATTCGCAATCAATGTAATGAACGAAGACGTCAATACAATGCTCACGCCATCGCTTCTCCATTGTCTGAACACAAATAATTACATGATAAAATATGAATGAGCAGGATGTTTGTGAATCAGTGCATCATCGCCTTCAATCCAGTACAAAAACCTCAATAGCTGCCATACTTTAGATGTCTTAAAATATAATCCTAGCGCAGATAGTGGTTTACATTTTATTTATCCCACCGTCCTCAGATCACTGCCAGACAAAAATTCTCCGTGTCGTAAGGAAGACGCGTTATCTTCGCATATATCGCTTGAAGAATACCTTTCTATTGAGATATTAAATTAGAAATGACATCGGATCGAAACCAATTATACTTCTGATGACAAGAATTTTATATGGTTTCCATTTCTCCTTATTGTAGTTCTATTGTTGACAAAAAGTTCATAGATAAATTGACTCTTTCTTCTATTACTTTATGTAAGACTAGATGAATCGCCCGTTGATTCTCATCGGGGATATATAAATAAGCAGAACATAATATATTTGGTAATAACTTGTGCAGAGGAGAATCTAACATCTCTCACTTAGCTTGGATCTGTGATAATGTTCTTCTAAGGGAAGATGTTTAATCTTTTCAAACTTCTTATAATTTGAATCCAAATCTAGAATTCACGATAAGAAAAGCGATCGTTTTAGATTTTCTTTCCTGATGAGTTATCCAAAACTAAGATAATTCTTCCTTGGGATTTTTCCTGGGTGCACGTCGTCTCGCGTAATAATTACCCATTACTTTTGCTTCTTTTAAATTTACTTATTAAGATAGTATTGCTTAGCTTCACGTTGAATCCAATAATGGAGAAAATTGTGATGGAGAAAATACTACTTGCGGTTTGCTCACGAATACAAATGATCGCCCGTGTAAAAAATGAGGCGTTTCATTAAGTTATCATTTACTCGAAATCCTTATGTAATACGCGGTATTAGACGGAAGTAGAGTCATGGTTCAAGCACCCACTGCCACACGCCGAGAGGCTGCACGCAGTATAAATCAATCAATTTAAAGTTTTTCCAGGGTAAATCACACTTAGTAGCTTCATTATTTCCAAATAGAGTTGGCAAAGCCGGGGTGATACAGAAACTTTTCCTAAATGATCATACGTAACCTCCTGTGAATCAACAATGTAAATTGTTCGTAAATGAAAATGCTGAAGTTTCTGAATATTGCCTGCTATGAACATATACTATCATTAATTTTTAATCATTACTTTCATATGGACCTAAAATACCCGTGGTTTTCTCATGGGAAAATGCAATACTTCGGTTTCAACAATCGCATTCATTGTCAAGGGGACTTGTTGTTTATAGCCTCAAAATTTCACGAAATTTCAGATTTTTTAAACCGAATTTTCGCCATTTCGACTTGATAATGATATTTCACGACCAAAATAAGAATCTTTATTCGTTTCTTTTTCTTTTTGTGCTTATCTCGATTTCATAAGCCTATTATTTTTAATTTAATTTTGTAAGAGAAATGTAGCCTAAAACCGATAGAACTGAGAGTAACGTGCATTTCTTATGAGAACGGTTTTTCTTGTCTGGGTTCGAACTGGGGACCTCTAGGTAAATAAAAGGTAGCCTATTATCTGCGCAGGAAGTACATTTAACAATCGTTAAAGTTTGATAGTTCCCGAGTTTTAGGCAAACATACACACACACACACACACAACTTATTTTATTGTATTAGATTGGGAAAGTTTTTCATGGATTACTTCCACTTATTTACTCTACTCTAAGCATCCGATCAGTGATGCTTGACATTTGATTTGTAATTCTTATTGTTAGAAATTGATGATTCTAAATCTTCTTGTACTATTACAGAATGTGCAAGAAAAATAGATAAGAGCAAATCTTTAAAAGCGTTTAAGCTTCATTTTTAGACATTTTAGTTTTTTTGCACACGATTGAGATGTTCTCCAGGTAATGCTTTTCATTCCCTCATACCTCTATTAATACATTTCGCTACATCGGATTTCTGTTCACGTTCCTTAATTTTTAACTTGTTGTCGCCGCGTCCGATATAATTAGTGTTATAGAACCTCGCTCGTAGTTCCTCCCAGCCTCGTTAAGAGTTCTAAGTATTAAATATGCCCCTTAATCTAAATGTCTTCCTTCTAGATGATAGCGGTTCTCATCCTAGCTGACATAACATTTTACTGACACTCTCATCATTTTTATGCCTTCCGGATTTATATCTAGCTGCTCTCCTTTGCACTCCTTCAAGTGTCTTATTAAGGCCTGATTCATGTGGGTCCCATACATTTGTTTCATATTCAACAATCGGCATAACCAAAGATTTACACGGCCTTACCCTCACTTCCTTCCCACTCCGTCTTAGATGTTTTCATTGAAAAGTGAAGATTCCTGTAAGCCTTTGAAGTAATATCTTCGATGTGGATCCCCCATTTAAGTTTTTCCGATAGTTTAACACCTAATTATTGTCAAAATCAATGACAACTGTGTCAACTTCATCCCTTACATCCATAGTTTCGGCAATGTCTTGAACTAGTCCTAGGAGCTGCGTCTCCCATGAGTATCCCGTGCTGCCTCTTCCAAAGCCAGTCATTTTCTTTCAAACCTAAAGATAATCAGCTTCAATTCAAAGGACGTACGAATATTCATAGATATCAAGAAGTTTTCACGTCAAAAAACGCGAAATTTTTCGAGATAATTGAAAATTTTCGGAAGCGGTTACACTAAAAATCACATATTTTTCGTAATTTTTAGAAATTATTAACCGCTTTTGTTGCAAAACGTTCATAATTTAATAGATTTATGGTAATTCTTAAATGCTGAGTAAAAATCCGCTCATAAAACGTCTTTTTTTTCCAAATATATCATAAATTGTGGAAAAGCTAGCTGCCGAAACCACAATTTCTTCGTTACATTTCGAAATTACGTGCGATTTTTTTGCGAAGCATTCTGAATTCATTGGAAATACGAATAATACTAGATATCAAGCAGTTTTCACGTCAAAAAAAGTGAAATTTTTCGAGATAATTGAAACTTTTCGTAAACGGTTACACTAAATATCACATATTTTTCGTTATTTTTCGAAATTATTAACCGCTTTTGTTGCAGAACGTTCATAATTTAATAGATTTATGGTATATCTTAAATGCTGAGAAAAAATCCGCTCAAAAAAAGTCTTTTTTTTCCAAATATATCATAAATCGTGGAAAAGCTAGCTGCCGAAACCACAGTTTCTTCGTTACATTTCAAAATTACGTGCGATTTTTTTGCGAAGCGTTCTCAATTCAATGGAAATACGAATAATCATAGATATCAAAAAGTTTTCACGTCAAAAAACATGAAATTTTTCGAGATAATTGAAAATTTTCGGAAAGGGTTACAATAAAAATCACATATTTTTCGTAATGTTTCAAAATTATTAACCGCTTTTGTTGCAAAACGTTCATAATTTAATAGATGTATGGTATATCTTAAATGCTGAGAAAAAATCCGCTCAAAAAACGTCCTTTTTTTCCAAATATATCATAAATTGTGGAAAAGCTAACTGCCGAAACCACAATTTCTTCGTTACATTTCGAAATTCGGTGCGATTTTTTTGCGAAGCGTTCTGAATTTAATGGAAATACGAATAATCATAGATATCAAAAAGTTTTCACGTTAAAAAAAGTGAAATTTTTCGAGATAATTGAAAATTTTCGGAAACGGTTACACTAAAAATCACATATTTTTCGTAATTTTTCGAAATTATTAACCGCTTTTGTTGCAAAACGTTCATAATTTAATAGATTTATGGTATATCTTAAATGCTGAGAAAAAATCCGCTCAAAAAACGTCTTTTTTTTCCAATTATAACATAAATTGTGGAAAAGCTAGCTGCCGAAACCACAATTTCTTCGTTACATTTCGAAATTAAGTGCGATTTTTTTGCGAAGCGTACTCAATTCAATGGAAATACGAATAATCATAGATATCAAAAAGTTATCACGTCAAAATACGTGAATTTTTTCGAGATGATTGAGAATATTCGGAAACGGTTACACTAAAAATCACATATTTTTCGTAATTTTTCGAAATTATTAACCGCTTTTGTTGCAAAACGTTCATAATTTAATAGATTTATGGTATATCTTTAATGCTGAGAAAAAATCCGCTCAAAAAACGTCCTTTTTTTCCAAATATATCATAAATTGTAGAAAAGCTAGCTGCCGAAACCACAATTTCTTCGTTACATTTCGAAATTCCGTGCAATTTTTTTGCGAAGCGTTCTCAATTCAATGGAAATACGAATAATCATAGATATCAAAAAGTTTTCACGTCAAAAAAAGTGAAATTTTTCGAGATAATTGAAAATTTTCGGAAACATTTACACTAAAAATCACATATTTTTCGTAATTTTTCGAAATTATTAACCGCTTTTGTTGCAAAACGTTCATAATGTAATAGATTTATGGTATATCTTAAATGCTGAGAAAAAATCCGCTCAAAAAACGTCTTTTTTTTCCAATTATAACATAAATTGTGGAAAAGCTAGCTGCCGAAACCACAATTTCTTCGTTACATTTCGAAATTAAGTGCGATTTTTTTGCGAAGCGTACTCAATTCAATGGAAATACGAATAATCATAGATATCAAAAAGTTATCACGTCAAAATACGTGAATTTTTTCGAGATGATTGAGAATATTCGGAAACGGTTACACTAAAAATCACATATTTTTCGTAATATATCGAAATTATTAACCGCTTTTGTTGCAAAACGTTCATAATTAAATAGATTTATGGTATATCTTTAATGCTGAGAAAAAATCCGCTCAAAAAACGTCCTTTTTTTCCAAATATATCATAAATTGTAGAAAAGCTAGCTGCCGAAACCACAATTTCTTCGTTACATTTCGAAATTCCGTGCGATTTTTTTGCGAAGCGTTCTCAATTCAATGGAAATACGAATAATCATAGATATCAAAAAGTTTTCACGTCAAAAAAAGTGAAATTTTTCGAGATAATTGAAAATTTTCGGAAACATTTACACTAAAAATCACATATTTTTCGTAATTTTTCGAAATTATTAACCGCTTTTGTTGCAAAACGTTCATAATGTAATAGATTTATGGTATATCTTAAATGCTGAGAAAAAATCCGCTCAAAAAACGTCTTTTTTTCCAAATATATCATAAATTGTAGAAAAGCTAGCTGCCGAAACCACAATTTCTTCGTTATATTTCGAAATTCGGTGCGATTTTTTTGCGAAGCGTTCTCAATTCAATGGAAATACGAATAATCATAGATATCAAAAAGTTTTCACGTCAAAAAACGTGAAATTTTTCGAGATGATTGAGAATTTTCGGAAACGGTTACACTAAAAATCACATATTTTTCGTAATTTTTCGAATTATTAACCGCTTTTGTTGCAAAACGTTCATAATTTAATAGATTTATGGTATATCTTAAATGCTAAGAAAAAAATCCGCTCAAAAAACGTCCCTTTTTTCCAAATATATCATAAATTGTAGAAAAGCTAGCTGCCGAAACCACAATTTCTTCGTTACATTTCGAAATTCGGTGCGATTTTTTTGCGAAGCGTTCTCAATTCAATGGAAATACGAAAAATCATAGATATCAAAAAGTTTTCACGTCAAATAACGTGAAATTTTTCGAGATGATTGAGAATTTTCGGAAACGGTTACACTAAAAATCACATATTTTTCGTAATTTTTCGAATTATTAACCACTTTTGTTGCAAAACGTTCATAATTTAAGAGATTTATGGTATATCTTAAATGCTGAGAAAAAATCCGCTCAAAAAACGTTTTTTTTTCCAATTATAACATAAATTGTGGAAAAGCTAGCTGCCGAAACCACAATTTCTTCGTTACATTTCGAATTTAAGTGCGATTTTTTTGCGAAGCGTTCTCAATTCAATGGAAATACGAATAATCATAGATATCAAAAAGTTTTCACGTTAAAAAAAGTGAAATTTTTCGAGATAATTGAAAATTTTCGGAAACGGTTACACTAAAAATCACATATTTTTCGTAATTTTTCGAAATTATTAACCGCTTTTGTTGCAAAACGTTCATAATTTAATAGATTTATGGTATATCTTAAATGCTGAGAAAAAGTCCGCTCAAAAAACGTCTTTTTTTTCCAATTATAACATAAATTGTGGAAAAGCTAGCTGCCGAAACCACAATTTCTTCGTTACATTTCGAAATTAAGTGCGATTTTTTTGCGAAGCGTTCTCAATTCAATGGAAATACGAATAATCATAGATATCAAAAAGTTTTCACGTCAAAAAAAGTGAAATTTTTCGAGATAATTGAAAATTTTCGGAAACATTTACACTAAAAATCACATATTTTTCGTAATTTTTCGAAATTATTAACCGCTTTTGTTGCAAAACGTTCATTAGTAATAGATTTATGGTATATCTTAAATGCTGAGAAAAAATCCGCTCAAAAAACGTCTTTTTTTCCAAATATATCATAAATTGTAGAAAAGCTAGCTGCCGAAACCACAATTTCTTCGTTACATTTCGAAATTCGGTGCGATTTTTTTGCGAAGCGTTCTCAATTCAATGGAAATACGAATAATCATAGATATCAAAAAGTTTTCACGTCAAAAAACGTGAAATTTTTCGAGATGATTGAGAATTTTCGGAAACGGTTACACTAAATATCACATATTTTTCGTAATTTTTCGAATTATTAACCGCTTTTGTTGCAAAACGTTCATAATTTAATAGATTTATGGTATATCTTAAATGCTGAGAAGAAAATCCGCTCAAAAAACGTCCTTTTTTTCCAAATATATCATAAATTGTAGAAAAGCTAGCTGCCGAAACCACAATTTCTTCGTTACATATCGAAATTCGGTGCGATTTTTTTGCGAAGCGTTCTCAACTCAATGGAAATACGAATAATCATAGATATCAAAAAGTTTTCACGTCAAAAAAAGTGAAATTTTTCGAGATAATTGAAACTTTTCGGAAACATTTACACTAAAAATCACATATTTTTCGTAATTTTTCGAAATTATTAACCGCTTTTGTTCCAAAACGTTCATAATTTAAGAGATTTATGGTATATCTTAAATGCTGAGAAAAAATCCGCTCAAAAAACGTCCTTTTTTTCCAATTATAACATAAATTGTGGAAAAGCTAGCTGCCGAAACCACAATTTCTTCGTTACATTTCGAAATTAAGTGCGATTTTTTTGCGAAGCGTTCTCAATTCAATGGAAATAGGAATAGTCATAGATATTAAAAAGTTTTCACGTCAAAATACGTGAATTTTTTCGAGATAATTGAAAATTTTCGGAAACGGTTACACTAAAAATCACATATTTTTCGTAATTTATTGAAATTATTAACCGCTTTTGTTGCAAAACATTCATAATTTAATAGATTTATGGTATATCTTAAATGCTGAGAAAATACCCGCTCAAAAAACGTCTCTTTTTTCCAATTATAACATAAATTGTGGAAAAGCTAGCTGCCGAAACCACAATTTCTTCGTTACATTTCGAAATTAAGTGCGATTTTTTTGCGAAGCGTTCTCAATTCAATGGAAATACGAATAATCATAGATATCAAAAAGTTTTCACGTCAAAAAAAGTGAAATTTTTCGAGATAATTGAAACTTTTCGGATGCATTTACACTAAAAATCACATATTTTTCGTAATTTTTCGAAATTATTAACCGCTTTTGTTGCAAAACGTTCATAATGTAATAGATTTATGGTATATCTTAAATGCTGAGAAAAAATCCGCTCAAAAAACGTCCTTTTTTTCCAAATATATCATAAATTGTAGAAAAGCTAGCTGCCGAAACCACAATTTCTTCGTAATTTTCGAAATTCGGTGCGATTTTTTTGCGAAGCGTTCTCAATTCAATGGAAATACGAATAATCATAGATATCAAAAAGTTTTCACGTCAAAAAACGTGAAATTTTTCGAGATGATTGAGAATTTTCGGAAACGGTTACACTAAAAATCACATATTTTTCGTAATTTTTCGAATTATTAACCACTTTTGTTGCAAAACGTTCATAATTTAAGAGATTTATGGTATATCTTAAATGCTGAGAAAAAATCCGCTCAAAAAACGTTTTTTTTTCCAATTATAACATAAATTGTGGAAAAGCTAGCTGCCGAAACCACAATTTCTTCGTTACATTTCGAATTTAAGTGCGATTTTTTTGCGAAGCGTTCTCAATTCAATGGAAATACGAATAATCATAGATATCAAAAAGTTTTCACGTTAAAAAAAGTGAAATTTTTCGAGATAATTGAAAATTTTCGGAAACGGTTACACTAAAAATCACATATTTTTCGTAATTTTTCGAAATTATTAACCGCTTTTGTTGCAAAACGTTCATAATTTAATAGATTTATGGTATATCTTAAATGCTGAGAAAAAGTCCGCTCAAAAAACGTCTTTTTTTTCCAATTATAACATAAATTGTGGAAAAGCTAGCTGCCGAAACCACAATTTCTTCGTTACATTTCGAAATTAAGTGCGATTTTTTTGCGAAGCGTTCTCAATTCAATGGAAATACGAATAATCATAGATATCAAAAAGTTTTCACGTCAAAAAACGTGAAATTTTTCGAGATAATTGAAAATTTTCGGAAACATTTACACTAAAAATCACATATTTTTCGTAATTTTTCGAAATTATTAACCGCTTTTGTTGCAAAACGTTCATTAGTAATAGATTTATGGTATATCTTAAATGCTGAGAAAAAATCCGCTCAAAAAACGTCTTTTTTTCCAAATATATCATAAATTGTAGAAAAGCTAGCTGCCGAAACCACAATTTCTTCGTTACATTTCGAAATTCGGTGCGATTTTTTTGCGAAGCGTTCTCAATTCAATGGAAATACGAATAATCATAGATATCAAAAAGTTTTCACGTCAAAAAACGTGAAATTTTTCGAGATGATTGAGAATTTTCGGAAACGGTTACACTAAATATCACATATTTTTAGTAATTTTTCGAATTATTAACCGCTTTTGTTGCAAAACGTTCATAATTTAATAGATTTATGGTATATCTTAAATGCTGAGAAGAAAATCCGCTCAAAAAACGTCCTTTTTTTCCAAATATATCATAAATTGTAGAAAAGCTAGCTGCCGAAACCACAATTTCTTCGTTACATATCGAAATTCGGTGCGATTTTTTTGCGAAGCGTTCTCAACTCAATGGAAATACGAATAATCATAGATATCAAAAAGTTTTCACGTCAAAAAAAGTGAAATTTTTCGAGATAATTGAAACTTTTCGGAAACATTTACACTAAAAATCACATATTTTTCGTAATTTTTCGAAATTATTAACCGCTTTTGTTGCAAAACGTTCATAATTTAAGAGATTTATGGTATATCTTAAATGCTGAGAAAAAATCCGCTCAAAAAACGTCCTTTTTTTCCAATTATAACATAAATTGTGGAAAAGCTAGCTGCCGAAACCACAGTTTCTTCGTTACATTTCAAAATAACGTGCGATTTTTTTGCGAAGCGTTCTCAATTCAATGGAAATAGGAATAGTCATAGATATTAAAAAGTTTTCACGTCAAAATACGTGAATTTTTTCGAGATAATTGAAAATTTTCGGAAACGGTTACACTAAAAATCACATATTTTTCGTAATTTATTGAAATTATTAACCGCTTTTGTTGCAAAACATTCATAATTTAATAGATTTATGGTATATCTTAAATGCTGAGAAAATACCCGCTCAAAAAACGTCTCTTTTTTCCAATTATAACATAAATTGTGGAAAAGCTAGCTGCCGAAACCACAATTTCTTCGTTACATTTCGAAATTAAGTGCGATTTTTTTGCGAAGCGTTCTCAATTCAATGGAAATACGAATAATCATAGATATCAAAAAGTTTTCACGTCAAAAAAAGTGAAATTTTTCGAGATAATTGAAACTTTTCGGATGCATTTACACTAAAAATCACATATTTTTCGTAATTTTTCGAAATTATTAACCGCTTTTGTTGCAAAACGTTCATAATGTAATAGATTTATGGTATATCTTAAATGCTGAGAAAAAATCCGCTCAAAAAACGTCCTTTTTTTCCAAATATATCATAAATTGTAGAAAAGCTAGCTGCCGAAACCACAATTTCTTCGTAATTTTCGAAATTCGGTGCGATTTTTTTGCGAAGCGTTCTCAATTCAATGGAAATACGAATAATCATAGATATCAAAAAGTTTTCACGTCAAAAAACGTGAAATTTTTCGAGATGATTGAGAATTTTCGGAAACGGTTACACTAAAAGTCACATATTTTTCGTAATTTTTCGAATTATTAACCGCTTTTGTTGCAAAACGTTCATAATTTAAGAGATTTATGGTATATCTTAAATGCTGAGAAAAAATCCGCTCAAAAAACGTTTTTTTTTCCAATTATAACATAAATTGTGGAAAAGCTAGCTGCCGAAACCACAATTTCTTCGTTACATTTCGAAATTAAGTGCGATTTTTTTGCGAAGCGTTCTCAATTCAATGGAAATACGAATAATCATAGATATCAAAAAGTTTTCACGTTAAAAAAAGTGAAATTTTTCGAGATAATTGAAAATTTTCGGAAACGGTTACACTAAAAATCACATATTTTTCGTAATTTTTCGAAATTATTAACCGCTTTTGTTGCAAAACGTTCATAATTTAATAGATTTATGGTATATCTTAAATGCTGAGAAAAAATCCGCTCAAAAAACGTCTTTTTTTTCCAATTATAACATAAATTGTGGAAAAGCTAGCTGCCGAAACCACAATTTCTTCGTTACATTTCGAAATTAAGTGCGATTTTTTTGCGAAGCGTTCTCAATTCAATGGAAATACGAATAATCATAGATATCAAAAAGTTTCCACGTCAAAAAAAGTGAAATTTTTCGAGATAATTGAAAATTTTCCGAAACGGTTACACTAAAAATCACATATATTTCGTAATTTTTCGAAATTATTAACCGCTTTTGTTGCAAAACGTTCATAATTTAATAGATTTATGGTATATCTTAAATGCTGAGAAAATACCCGCTCAAAAAACGTCTTTTTTTTCCAATTATAACATAAATTGTGGAAAAGCTAGCTGCCGAAACCACAATTTCTTCGTTACATTTCGAAATTAAGTGCGATTTTTTTGCGAAGCGTTCTCAATTCAATGGAAATACGGATAGTCATAGATATCAAAAAGTTATCACGTCAAAATACGTGAATTTTTTCGAGATAATTGAAAATTTTCTTAAACGGTTACACTAAAAATCACATATTTTTCGTAATTTTTCGAAATTATTAACCGCTTTTGTTGCAAAACGTTAATAATTTAATAGATTTATGGTATATCTTAAATGCTGAGAAAACATCCGCTGAAAAAACGTCCTTTTTTTCCAAATATATCATAAATTGTAGAAAAGCTAGCTGCCGAAACCACAATTTCTTCGTTACATTTCGAAATTACGTGCGATTTTTTTGCGAAGCGTTCTCAATTCAATGGAAATACGAGTAATCATAGATATCAAAAAGTTTTCACGTCAAAAAAAGTGAAATTTTTCGAGATAATTGAAAATTTTCGGAAACGCTTTCACTTAAAATCACATATTTTTCGTAATTTTTCGAAATTATTAACCGCTTTTGTTGCAAAACGTTCATAGTTTAATAGATTAATGGTATATCTTAAATGCTGAGAAAAAATCCGCTCAAAAAACGTCTTTTTTTTCCAATTATAACATAAATTGTGGAAAAGCTAGCTGCCGAAACCACAATTTCTTCGTTACATTTCGAAATTAAGTGCGATTTTTTTGCGAAGCGTTCTCAATTCAATGGAAATACGAATAATCATAGATATCAAAAAGTTTTCACGTCAAAAAAAGTGAAATTTTTCGAGATAATTGAAAGTTTTCGGAAACGGTTACACTAAAAATCACATATTTTTCGTAATTTTTCGAAATATTAACCGCTTTTGTTGCAAAACGTTCATAATTTAATAGATTAATGGTATATCTTAAATGCTGAGAAAAAATCCGCTCAAAAAACGTCCTTTTTTTCCAAATATATCATAAATTATAGAAAAGCTAGCTGCCGAAACCACAATTTCTTCGTTACATTTCGAAATTAAGTGCGATTTTTTTGCGAAGCGTTCTCAATTCAATGGAAATACGAATAATCATAGATATCAAAAAGTTTTCACGTCAAAAAAAGTGAAATTTTTCGAGATAATTGAAAATTTTCGGAAAGGGTTACACTAAAAATCACATATTTTTTGTAATTTTTCGAAATTATTAACCGCTTTTGTTGCAAAACGTTCATAATTAAATAGATTTATGGTATATCTTAAATGCTGAGAAAAAATCCGCTCAAAAAACGTCCTTATTTTCCAAATATATCATAAATTGTGGAAAAGCTAGCTGCCGAAACCACAATTTCTTCGTTACATTTCGAAATTACGTGCGATTTTTTTGCGAAGCCTTCTGAATTCAATGGAAATACGAATAATCATAGATATCAAAAAGTTTTCACGTTAAAAAAAGTGAAATTTTTCGAGATAATTGAAAATTTTCGCGCCCCCACCTTGCGTACCACAATCCCTTCTATAAACCGTAAAACCCTATGGATAGATCTCGCCTGATTGAATGTCTTTATGTAACTAAGACTCCGTTCCTAATATTATATCTGGGTACGAAGTGTCAACTAAGGAAGAAAAAATTTCCTTATTGTAAAGGATTCTGTAGTTTACCTAGAGAATTCTCAAACTGCTACCATCATCATAGTGAAAAATGGCAAGGAGATATGGAATAAATTCTTCTAAATGTTAGCTTAATCTTATTTGGTACGAGTAAAACTGCTTAACTTTGAAGTTTCAAAGAAAAGTTTCAGCTGATTATTTTGAGGAAACCCAAGTGATTCCACTTCAAGGGAATATGAAATTGATTATAATCATTATTTCCTAGATCTTCATCCAATAATCCTTATGAATTTTATGTAATGTAGAAAGGTTGTTAAAATTTTAATTCATTAATCCTTATTGATAATCCATTGAGAAGAATAAATTCGTCAAAACACATTCATTAGCGGTCTTCTCATACACTCTGTAATAGTACAATTGTGAAAAATGCTTCGATAGCTGAGATAATTTCACACGAGGGCTCCCACCGGGAATCGAACCTGGGACCGCTTTCATTGAAGTCGAACACGCTGCCGAAACGGCTATCCGGGAGCCCCACAAACACCCTTCTAAATTCATTGATTAAAGAATTGGAGAAGTTTAGATAACGAATATCTCTGATATATCGCATAAAAAACTCTTTTATGAAATACAATATACAATATGCATTTGAATGATGAAACCGAATCCCTACATTCCCAGGCATATTTATCCACGCATCACTATGATGGAACAAGAGAAATCATATACCGCCCTTCTCCAACCTGAATTCGTAGCGTTGGTAGGAATGTTCAGGAAGTCAATTTTGGCGGAATTGGAGCGGTTGCTTTTCTGCAGTTGACTCATAGCAGTCTGAGCATTTCAACGGAGCGGACCTGTCTTTGATGGATTCTCTCAATGTTGGACTGCTTGACAATTTAAGAACTTTTGAAAAGTCAAAAGATATAGTTTTTCAATATTTAATGGATGACTCTTTGCGATTGCAACGAACTTCCGATTAGAAGATTTTATGTTACTGTTAGGGGGTACAATGCCTTATTTCCTTTCTAGTGTCCTGATAACTTGTTCTCTGAGCGGCAGTGTGCTATTCGCCTGCGCTACAGGATAATTCTCCTCTATGTAGCAATGCAAAGTCGATGGACGTTGAAGTCTCAGAAGGCTGTCAGCGATCTTTTTCTCGGAAGATGGGTACGTACTTTACAGTTTCCTCTTGTAGTGAAAGAAGTATAATTTAAGCAACTTTTCTCATGCAAAAATTCACTTCCCCACCATGCAGCTCAATCTGTCTTAGTTAAACGTTTGTTAGTATTACCTTACAGAGTATAGGACGGTAGTTTCGTTTAAATTTTCTCTCATTTTTGGGTTCCTTGAGGGTCAACCTTTCTTCTAAGTCATTCGTTTTGTGAAACAACAGCCATTCCCATTTTATATTTATCTTATAATTCAGAATCTTTGTCGTACATCTTTGTGATGTAGAATTAAGAAATATGAAGAACTATGTTATTTGAGTACATAACATGATTACTGGATCGATTAAGAGAAATGATAAATTGATTCAAAATCATAGATAATCTTCATCCAAAAACAGGTTCATGAAACAAGACTGTGGCGCCCACCTACTGCACAGCGGACAGCAGATTTCAGGGAAAATTCTCCACCGGGAATCGTAAGGGAGGATGCTCGAAGCCTTGGAGTTGATAGAGATTCCTTCTGGCGAAAATCTTACCAATGAGTACACCTTTCTAAACCATTACCCTTTTCTTACCCTACACTCAAAGCTGCTTTAGATTAATGAATAATTGATAAAATCTATCAATGTGGAGATATACGAATTTCTTCTTCTTTCCAATTAGCACGTCGTTCCACATAGGTAGTAAAATGATAGAACTGACACATTTTAGAAGCTTCATGAGAGGCTTTTGATTAACTTAGAAATTAGAAATGATTATATCTTGTAATACATTTTCATTACATAAAAACCTCTCGTTGTAACTGAGTATAGTATCATCTTAAATTTACATAATTACATATTATAATAACTCCAGAATATAAAGCTTTTCTCACCCTATTCATTTTTTTTAGATCATTTTACATTGTTTGATGGCTTTGTAAATTTCAAATCTTAGCCATAGAACAATTTTTAGTGTTGAAAGTGGCTTCAAAAATATACAATCAGAGAAATTACATTGTTTAAGCTCCTTTTATAAGATCTTACATAATTTTAATGCCTTTCTTTCTCAATTTATCTCGGAGGTCTACAAGTTTCACAAAGACATCAACCTTGGCTGAAGGGCGTCTTCGACCGCTGGGATGGGATTCCATAGCTGAAGGAAGGATTGCAGGATTTGGCCTATGGATTCTTGGTTACAATTCGACTGCAGTGGTGAGCTCCTCTCCAGTGCTTGAAGGTGCTTGTCAAGGGCGACCAAGAAACACCTCCGGCCTCCTTTCCTCGAAATGACCGTAAAGAGCCAGAAAAAGGGTGTAATACTTGTGTGTTGTCAGTGTTATATGAGTGGAGAAGTGAGTGAATTGTGATTTTCAAGGTGTGCTGTTTTCAGTGTTTATTGGGTGTGTGTATCCGAATACTACACAATAGTGTAGTGTTATACGTTGACACTGTTCATCATGGAATACTTATTGGAAGGTAAGTTAATATTCATTCTTTCCATTCTAGTATTATAAGGTGATAGCCATCAGAGGTCTTTCTAGAAGCAGTGGTAGTATCTAAGACGTCCCTGAAATGTTTTAGTATAGTATCCCATACACATCTTTATGCACCAACCGTTAGAAATACTCAAGTACTTGCCCCGAGTTCGTGAGCCCCTCTAATATTTCTTTTACCTGTTTACCACCTGTGGCAATGGTTGGATTTAAAAAATTTAAAGGGGGAATGGGCTATTCCTCATCATGCTACAATTTTCCTGTGAAACAACGCGATTAGAGCGAATAATGTTTGTAGGATCACCCTTTGAAAGCTTAATGCATTGCTTTTAGCGAAAGATTATTACCGATTACCTTACTGAAACTAGATTTGCTTTACCGATCAAAATTCACATAAATTACATGTGCTACTCTTAACACATCCGTAAGAGACGATAGAATCATAGATTAATACAATTTGAAATCTTCTAAAAAACCGTTTCGTCAAAATGAATGTCTTATATATGAATCGTGATTGAACTATATCTCTGGTACATTAAATAACCACAGGGTATTGCCGTGCTAATATAGAAGTGTTTTCAGTGACTAATATCATAAATCAAGGTATGGAAGATTACACTTGCAAAACGTAAACTTGTTCACGTAAAATGAACCGCAAACGAAGAGATAAAATTTACAAGGAAGTATCAAAGTTTAATACCCGTAGAGTATAGAGGGGCATTTCAGCTTGGCTGCAATATACTACCGAATTAAGATCTATCTCTCAATTTGTTTATTCTTAAAAAACATCATAGCGAATACATTGTGAATGTGTGAAGAATCTTCAGAAATGCGAATGCATTAAGTAAAGATTTTATTATATTATTTAGAAAGAGTTTTTCAGCTTCTTCCTACTTTCAAAGCATCTACTGGTAGACCGCAGCAGGTACTAGAATCATCACCTCACGTAAAATAAACCCCACAAGCAGATATAAAATGTACAATGATATGTCGAAGTTTAATTCTCCGTAGAGTATCGAGGGGCATTTCAACTTGTCTGAAATATACTACCGAATTAAAATCTATTTCTCAATTTGTTTATTCTTAAACAGCATCATAGCGAATACATAGGTTCCCATCATGACATTTATCTTGGACGTATTGTGAATCGCTTTCCGAAGATCCTTGGCTTGCTCCGCAACCGGAAGTCAAATAAACACTTCTTATATTTTATATTATTAGGGAATAGGTGATGTACTCATTTAGTGATCCTATTTTAATGTAACTCGATTTTCTAGCATAATGCTTTCGAATATAATACATGAATATAAAATTATGAAAATAGATTTTCACCCCAATTTGACTCTAGCAGTACTTCTCTGTCAAAATAGAAACTTATTTCATTAAATTTTTAACGATTTCTAATGCCATAATGAATAATTTTAAAAATCATATTTTGAATTATGTCGCTGCATCAATACAATGCTTTCGTTGAAATAATTCGCAATCAATGTAATGGACGAAGACGTCAATACAATGCTCACGCCATCGCTTCTCCATTGTCTGAACACAAATAATTACATGATAAAATATGAATGAGCAGGATGTTTGTGAATCAGTGCATCATCGCCTTCAATCCAGTACAAAAACCTCAATAGCTGCCATACTTTAGATGTCTTAAAATATAATCCTAGCGCAGATAGTGGTTTACATTTTATTTATCCCACCGTCCTCAGATCACTGCCAGACAAAAATTCTCCGTGTCGTAAGGAAGACGCGTTATCTTCGCATATATCGCTTGAAGAATACCTTTCTATTGAGATATTAAATTAGAAATGACATCGGATCGAAACCAATTATACTTCTGATGACAAGAATTTTATATGGTTTCCATTTCTCCTTATTGTAGTTCTATTGTTGACAAAAAGTTCATAGATAAATTGACTCTTTCTTCTATTACTTTATGTAAGACTAGATGAATCGCCCGTTGATTCTCATCGGGGATATATAAATAAGCAGAACATAATATATTTGGTAATAACTTGTGCAGAGGAGAATCTAACATCTCTCACTTAGCTTGGATCTGTGATAATGTTCTTCTAAGGGAAGATGTTTAATCTTTTCAAACTTCTTATAATTTGAATCCAAATCTAGAATTCACGATAAGAAAAGCGATCGTTTTAGATTTTCTTTCCTGATGAGTTATCCAAAACTAAGATAATTCTTCCTTGGGATTTTTCCTGGGTGCACGTCGTCTCGCGTAATAATTACCCATTACTTTTGCTTCTTTTAAATTTACTTATTAAGATAGTATTGCTTAGCTTCACGTTGAATCCAATAATGGAGAAAATTGTGATGGAGAAAATACTACTTGCGGTTTGCTCACGAATACAAATGATCGCCCGTGTAAAAAATGAGGCGTTTCATTAAGTTATCATCTACTCGAATTCCTTATGTAATACTCGGTATTAGGCGGAAGTAGAGTCATGGTTCAAGCACCCACTGCCACACGCCGAGAGGCTGCACGCAGTATAAATCAATCAACTTAAAGTTTTTCCAGGGTAAATCACACTTAGTAGCTTCATTATTTCCAAATAGAGTTGGCAAAGCCGGGGTGATACAGAAACTTTTCCTAAATGATCATACGTAACCTCCTGTGAATCAACAATGTAAATTGTTCGTAAATGAAAATGCTGAAGTTTCTGAATATTGCCTGCTATGAACATATACTATCATTAATTTTTAATCATTACTTTCATATGGACCTAAAATACCCGTGGTTTTCTTATGGGAAAATGCAATACTTCGGTTTCAACAATCGCATTCATTGTCAAGGGGACTTGTTGTTTATAGCCTCAAAATTTCACGAAATTTCAGTTTTTTTTTAACCGAATTTTCGCCATTTCGACTTGATAATGATATTTCACGACCAAAATAAGAATCTTTATTCGTTTCTTTTTCTTTTTGTGCTTATCTCGATTTCATAAGCCTATTATTTTTAATTTAATTTTGTAAGAGAAATGTAGCCTAAAACCGATAGAACTGAGAGTAACGTGCATTTCTTATGAGAACGGTTTTTCTTGTCTGGGTTCGAACTGGGGACCTCTAGGTAAATAAAAGGTAGCCTATTATCTGCGCAGGAAGTACATTTAACAATCGTTAAAGTTTGATAGTTCCCGAGTTTTAGGCAAACATACACACACACACACACACACAACTTATTTTATTGTATTAGATTGGGAAAGTTTTTCATGGATTACTTCCACTTATTTACTCTACTCTAAGCATCCGATCAGTGATGCTTGACATTTGATTTGTAATTCTTATTGTTAGAAATTGATGATTCTAAATCTTCTTGTACTATTACAGAATGTGCAAGAAAAATAGATAAGAGCAAATCTTTAAAAGCGTTTAAGCTTCATTTTTAGACATTTTAGTTTTTTTGCACACGATTGAGATGTTCTCCAGGTAATGCTTTTCATTCCCTCATACCTCTATTAATACATTTCGCTACATCGGATTTCTGTTCACGTTCCTTAATTTTTAACTTGTTGTCGCCGCGTCCGATATAATTAGTGTTATAGAACCTCGCTCGTAGTTCCTCCCAGCCTCGTTAAGAGTTCTAAGTATTAAATATGCCCCTTAATCTAAATGTCTTCCTTCTAGACGATAACGGTTCTCATCCTAGCTCACATAACATTTTACTGACACTCTCATCATTTTTATGCCTTCCGGATTTATATCTAGCTGCTCTCCTTTGCACTCCTTCAAGTGTCTTATTAAGGCCTGATTCATGTGGGTCCCATACATTTGTTTCATATTCAACAATCGGCATAACCAAAGATTTACACGGCCTTACCCTCACTTCCTTCCCACTCCGTCTTAGATGTTTTCATTGAAAAGTGAAGATTCCTGTAAGCCTTTGAAGTAATATCTTCGATGTGGATCCCCCATTTAAGTTTTTTCGATAGTTTAACACCTAATTATTGTCAAAATCAATGACAACTGTGTCAACTTCATCCCTTACATCCATAGTTTCGGCAATGTCTTGAACTAGTCCTAGGAGCTGCGTCTCCCATGAGTATCCCGTGCTGCCTCTTCCAAAGCCAGTCATTTTCTTTCAAACCTGAAGATAATCAGCTTCAATTCAAAGGACGTACGAATAATCATAGATATCAAGAAGTTTTCACGTCAAAAAAAGTGAAATTTTTCGAGATAATTGAAACTTTTCGGAAACGGTTACACTAAAAATCACATATTTTTCGTAATTTTTCGAAATTATTAACCGCTTTTGTTGCAAAACGTTCATAATTTAATAGATTAATGGTATATCTTAAATGCTGAGAAAAAATACGCTCAAAAAACGTCCTTTTTTTCCAAATATATCATAAATTGTAGAAAAGCTAGCTGCCGAAACCACAATTTCTTCGTTACATATCGAAATTCGGTGCGATTTTTTTGCGAAGCGTTCTCAATTCAATGGAAATACGAATAATCATAGATATCAAAAAGTTTTCACGTCAAAAAAAGTGAAATTTTTCGAGATAATTGAAAATTTTCGGAAACGGTTACACTAAAAATCACATAGTTTCGTATTTTTTAGAAATTATTAACCGCTTTTGTTGCAAAACGTTCATAATTTAATAGATTTATGGTATATCTTAAATGCTGAGTAAAAAGCCGCTCAAAAAACGTCCTTATTTTCCAAATATATCATAAATTGTGGAAAAGCTAGCTGCCGAAACCACAATTTATTCGTTATATTTCGAAATTACGTGCGAGTTTTTTGCGAAGCATTCTGAATTCATTGGAAATACGAATAATATTAGATATCAAGCAGTCTTCACGTCGAAAAAAGTGAAATTTTTCGAGATAATTGAAACTTTTCGGAAACGGTTACACTAAATATCACACATTTTTCGTGATTTTTCGAAATTATTAACCGCTTTTGTTGCAGAACGTTCATAATTTAATAGATTTATGGTATATCTTAAATGCTGAGAAAAAATCCGCTCAAAAAACGTCTTTTTTTTCCAAATATATCATAAATCGTGGAAAAGCTAGCTGCCGAAACCACAGTTTCTTCGTTACATTTCAAAATAACGTGCGATTTTTTTGCGAAGCGTTCTCAATTCAATGGAAATACGAATAATCATAGATATCAAAAAGTTTTCACGTCAAAAACATGAAATTTTTCGAGATAATTGAAATTTTTCGGAAAGGGTTACACTAAAAATCACATATTTTTCGTAATTTTTCGAAATTATTAACCGCTTTTGTTGCAAAACGTTCATAATTTAATAGATTTATGGTATATCTTAAATGCTGAGAAAAAATCCGCTCAAAAAACGTCCTTATTTTCCAAATATATCATAAATTGTGGAAAAGCTAGCTGCAGAAACCACAATTTCTTCGTTACATTTCGAAATTACGTGCGATTTTTTTGCGAAGCATTCTGAATTCATTGAAAATACGAATAATACTAGATATCAAGCAGTTTTCACGTCGAAAAAAGTGAAATTTTTCGAGATAATTGAAACTTTTCGGAAACGGTTACACTAATTATCACACATTTTTCGTGATTTTTCCAAATTAATAACCGCTTTTGTTGCAGAACGTTCATAATTTAATAGATTTATGGTATATCTTAAATGCTGAGAAAAAATCCGCTCAAAAAACGTCTTTTTTTTCCAAATATATCATAAATCGTGGAAAAGCTAGCTGCCGAAACCACAGTTTCTTCGTTACATTTCAAAATAACGTGCGATTTTTTTGCGAAGCGTTCTCAATTCAATGGAAATACGAATAATCATAGATATCAAAAAGTTTTCACGTCAAAAAACATGAAATTTTTCGAGATAATTGAAATTTTTCGAAAAGGGTTACAATAAAAATCACATATTTTTCGTAATTTTTCGAAATTATTAACCGCTTTTGTTTTGCAAAACCTTAATAATTTATTAGATTTATGGTATATCTTAAATGCTGAGAAAAAATCCGCTCAAAAAACGTCTTTTTTTTCCAATTATAACATAAATTGTGGAAAAGCTAGCTGCCGAAACCACAATTTCTTCGTTACATTTCGAAATTAAGTGCGATTTTTTTGCGAAGCCTGCTGAATTCAATGGAAATACGAATAATTATAGATATCAAAAAGTTTTCAAGTCAAAAAAAGTGAAATTTTTCGAGATAATTGAAACTTTTCGGAAACGGTTACACTAATTATCACACATTTTTCGTGATTTTTCCAAATTATTAACCGCTTTTGTTGCAGAACGTTCATAATTTAATAGATTTATGGTATATCTTAAATGCTGAGAAAAAATCCGCTCAAAAAACGTCTTTTTTTTCCAAATATATCATAAATCGTGGAAAAGCTAGCTGCCGAAACCACAGTTTCTTCGTTACATTTCAAAATAACGTGCGATTTTTTTGCGAAGCGTTCTCAATTCAATGGAAATACGAATAATCATAGATATCAAAAAGTTTTCACGTCAAAAAACATGAAATTTTTCGAGATAATTGAAATTTTTCGAAAAGGGTTACAATAAAAATCACATATTTTTCGTAATTTTTCGAAATTATTAACCGCTTTTGTTTTGCAAAACCTTAATAATTTATTAGATTTATGGTATATCTTAAATGCTGAGAAAAAATCCGCTCAAAAAACGTCTTTTTTTTCCAATTATAACATAAATTGTGGAAAAGCTAGCTGCCGAAACCACAATTTCTTCGTTACATTTCGAAATTAAGTGCGATTTTTTTGCGAAGCCTGCTGAATTCAATGGAAATACGAATAATTATAGATATCAAAAAGTTTTCAAGTCAAAAAAAGTGAAATTTTTCGAGATAATTGAAAATTTTCGGAAAGGGTTACACTAGAAATCACATATTTTTTGTAATTTTTCGAAATTATTAACCGCTTTTGTTGCAAAACGTTCATAATTAAATAGATTTATGGTATATCTTAAATGCTGATCAAAAATCCGCTCAAAAAGCGTCTCTTTTTTACAAAAATATCATAAATTGTGTAAAAGCTAGCTGCCGAAACCACAGTTTCTTCGTTACATTTCGAAATTACGTGCGATTTTTTTGCGAAGCGTTCTGAATTCAATGGAAATACGAATAATCATAGATATCGAAAAGTTTTCAGGTCAAAGAACGTGAAATTTTTCGAGATAATTGAAAATTTTCGGAAACGGTTACACTAAAAATCACATATTTTTCGTAATTTTTCGAAATCATTAACCGCTTTTGTTGCAAAACGTTCATAATTTGATAGATTTATGGTATATCTTAAATGCTGAGAAAAAATCCGCTCAAAAAACGTCTTTTTTTTACAAGTATATCATAAATTATGGAAAAGCTAGCTGCCGAAACCACAATTTCTTCGTTGCATTTCGAAATTACGTGCGATTTTTTGCGAAGCATTCTGAATTCAATGGAAATACGAATAATACTGGATATCAAGCAGTTTTCACGTCAAAAAAAGTGAAATTTTTCGAGATAATTGAAACTTTTCGGAAACGGTTACACTAAAAATCACATATTTTTCGTGATTTTTCGAAATTATTAACCGCTTTTGTTGCAAAACGTTCATAATTTAATAGATTTATGGTATATCTTAAATGCTGAGAAAAAATCCGCTCAAAAAACGTCCTTTTTTTCCAAATATATCATAAATTGTAGAAAAGCTAGCTGCCGAAACCACAATTTCTTCGTTACATTTCGAAATTACGTGAGATTTTTTTGCGAAGCATTCTGAATTCAATGGAAATACGAATAATCATAGATATCAAGAAGTTTTCACGTCAAATAACGTGAAATTTTTCGAGATGATTGAGAATTTTCGGAAACGGTTACACTAAAAATCACATATTTTTCGTAATTTTCGAAATCATTAACCGCTTTTGTTGCAAAACGTTCATAATTTAATAGATTTATGGTATATCGTAAATGCTGAGCAAAAATCCGCTCATAAAACGTCTTTTTTTTCCAAATATATCATACATTGTGGAAAAGCTAGCTGCCAAAACCACAATTTCTTCGTTACATTTCGAAATTACGTGCGATTTTATTGCGAAGCGTTCTCAATTCAAAGGACGCACAAATAATCATAGATATCAAGAAGTTTTCACGTCAAAAGACGCGAAATTTTTCGAGATATATGAAAATTTTCGCGCCCCCACCTTGTGTACCACAATCCATTCTATAAACTGTAAAAACCTATGGATAGATCTCGCCTGAATGAATGTCTTTATGTAACTAAGACTCCGTTCCTAATATTATATCTGGATACGAAGCGTCAACTAAGGAAGAAAAAATTTCCTTATTGTAAAGGATTCTGTAGTTTACCTAGAGAATTCTCAAACTGCTACCATCATCATAGTGAAAAATGGCAAGGAGATATGGAATAAATTCTTCTAAATGTTAGCTTAATCTTATTTGGTACGAGTAAAACTGCTTAACTGTGAAGTTTCAAAGAAAAGTTTCAGCTGATTATTTTGTGGAAACCCAAGGGATTCCACTTCAAGGGAATATGAAATTGATTATATTCATTATTTCCTAGATCTTCATCCAATAATCCTTATGAATTTTATGTAATGTAGAAAGGTTGTTAAAATTTTAATTCATTAATCCTTATTGATAATCCATTGAGAAGAATAAATTCGTCAAAACACATTCATTAGCGGTCTTCTCATACACTCTGTAATAGTACAGCTAGTTCCAAAAAAAACTTACCACCTAAGCCGCAACCCGCATAACAGACGTGAAGCTCAATGAGAGCGAGTCTAGTGTTTTCCACGCATTCTATTGGCTCTTGGAAGGAAGGCGCCTTTTTAAACCGTTGTGAAACGCGTTGAACGTATTTGTACCGTCTTTATTAGCACGAAATCTAGTTTAAATTTAGTGTTAATTTTTACTATGTCAGCAGCATAGTATTAAAAAATGAATGAGAATCGGATCTCCTTATTTCGGCCAGAAATTTCTGCGTAATTCACCTTTTTCTGGAGGCATCGGGTAAACTTACTTTAGCTGCTTCAATTATCCAATGAAAAATTATGTCACTGCAAGATTAAAAAGGATTATATTATTACGTTTTTTATGCTCTTGACGCCTACAGGAAGAACTTTTAAATTTATTTAGAGGAAATTCACGACTATGACTCAAATAGAAAGATGAACGAAAACTCAGCAAGGAGATAAAGAATAATTAGGAATAAGAACACAATCAACTGTATGTCAACTAATTTATGTTGCAGAAAAATTCTATCGAGAAGGGGAGTATGAAAAAACTTCGAAACCTACTGAGGAAAGCAAAGATGAAAAGAAACTTTATCTGGACGAATACACCGAGAAAGAATCATTTTAAGTCAACCTGGTAGAGAGCTCTGAAAATTAGACCCAAAACATATTACAATAAAGTAAACCAAATAAATTACGATCAACTACATCAGATAATTACATCAAATATTATAAAAATTTTAAATGCCGCCAAATCATATGATAGAAAGTAAAATATTTATTGGTGTGCTATCATCATTTTCTAAGGTAATTGTTTAAAATTCAAATTGCTAATTTAATATTTTAGAAAATAACATAGGTATTAGAATAGTAGCACAATTTAAATACTGAGGGCTACAAAATTTTTTCACGTATCGAATTAAAAATTAATATACCACGAAATTAACGCCAGCATCTCGTAACATTTTTCCGAAAATATTGTTCATTGCCAGTCCCAGAAAAACTATCCCTTTAATTAAATCAAGTTCATGTTACTTGCAATATTATGCTGTCCCAACTTTTATCTGATGCTAAATCTCTTTCTTGCCCCGTGGTGCAAATTTTGACTCGATTTCTTCACAGTTGAATTATTCTGCAATACAGAGAAGTATAAAATTTAACAGAGCATTAGGAATTTCAGTATATATGTATCAACATGTCATTCTGTTCTTACTTCCACCAGGCATTCGTGGTGACGGTATCAGATGAAGCATTATGATTTTGAGATGAGATTTGGCTGTTTCTGACAAATTCGCGTCTGAGGTTTTACTAATTCTTCCATGGAGAAAGGAGAACTTTCCTTTCCTCCACCCTGGCCCTAGGAGTATCCCCTATTCATTCCTTTGTTGTTTCTTTTTCTTTTGTTGCGTCCATCGAAAGGTATTGTCTATTTTCTCAAAGGAACCATAAAACGGCCGATGGGTGAAGGTGAACTCCGCTCTGAGGAGAAAAACCCCCTTTTCGGCAGATTGTGGATGGTCGTATGTATCCGGGGTAGCGAATTTGAAAGCGCTAATGAGGATTCCTGACCGCACCCCTGCTGAGCAGGTATCAAAGGTTAGGGTATGGTGGCGGCGAACGATCACAAGTAAGGTGGGAAATGGTGGATCCGCGATTTGTAATCTTCGCCGCAGGTATTCCCTTAGGGAATGAAGATATTCAACTCTATTTTTGAGGTAGACGACCTTTCAGGACTTCTTGCAAGGAATACACTTTAAGATAGTTAAGAAACAACAGTTAGTATGGCAAATCAAAACCTTAAGACTAATTTGCATATTGCATATAAACTCCAGGTTTCCTATACTTGCATATTGCAGGTTTACACGTTAACACCTGGTTTATTTACATTTACATTAATACCCCGCGAGCCGCCGTATGACTTATGTCAGGGGGTGTGAAAACAACCACAACAGGATTTCCAATGTTACTGAAATGATTTTCAGAACTATACGCTAGACTAATGTTTAATAAGACTAATGATTAATGATTGCTGCTTCGGTTTCTGAATGCCTCAAGTAAGATATATAACCCGAATTATATGAATGGTGCATAATATGTATAATAATTAAAAGAAAAATCACTATCAATAATTATGAATGATGGGTAAAAGGAGTCATGGAAGAACACGTTAAAAATAGAAACCAACGGATGGTAACCGGACTTACATGAGAATATTCCTCTAATTCTCATAATTCATACCTTAGCTGTTAAAATATTCTTGGTTCTATATGTAATCCATTATTCCAACATTCACTCCAAGGACCTTCGTAACACCCTCATCCTAGGCACATCATAATTCTCTACGAACTTTGCGAAGATGTTTTTTAAATTTTTCATAGTATTTTTAAATAGTAATGCAAGGAAGATCATTCCAGTTAAAATAGGACCTTCGGAAAATCTGAATGATAACATAAAGTTGACAATGTTTGGGTGCATCATATCAGAATTAGTATCTCTATATTCTGCTTTTAAAGTGAATGGTATAAACTGTATTAGCTTATACTAAATAACAAATTCAACAACAAAAATGAAAAAATAAGTAACGCTGCCTATCGTCAATTTATATCAATCAAGCTCTTCGTCAATGATTGTTTACTTTATTTATATAAATTGTTTTTTATGCTTTATTTCGTCCCTACATTGAGCTAAAAATTTCGTAGTTTGGAATAACTTGAGAAATGAACAATGAACTAGAGAAATGCCATCTAATATTTATTCCTTACGCTTACGAGAACCAAATCGTTTCACTTCTCTTATAACATCTATGATACAAAATAGATAGAGCGTTGAAGATGATCTTACTACATCGACTAAAGTTTCTATTATCATGTCACTAAAATATGAATTGAAACGTAAATATGGAATTTTAGATACTCCGCATATTTAGTGTCGCAGAAACTTAGAGTTTATACGCCGATTACAGATAAATCACATCTCTAAAGTTAGGTAAGATTTAGAATAAACCATTGGCTTGCATAGATAGTAATACCAATGTTAGCAATTTTTATCGGTTTGAAAAAACCGAACTCTCTTTCCAAAATAAATTGCTGATAAGAAGATGGTTTAGGTTCTGGCTTAGTAAACTACTCGAACTTTCTTATAGAATTAAAAGATTGGTACGATACATTGAACATCGCTATTGCATACAATTTCGGAGATCCTGGGAATTACTGATGTATCAGAAGGAAATTTCTGAAAGTATGATAAGCCATGGGCGTTATATCCTGTATATTTGAATGTTAACCATTCTTGACTAATATATTACTTAAATTGGATAAATGAGTAGTTTCTCTGGAGGCTGTCATAAACGGAAAAATATATGTTGGATGAGAAAATTGAGAAGGTGAGTGAGTGGGTTATACTTTTAAAAGAGGTCGTTGCTCCTACTCAAAGTAACCAATTGGTCAACGAGGAACGCAAGAAATGCCATTACCTATTGTGATTTATCCAAAAATCTGGAATTAACATACCTCTTACACTTTCGGTTGTTAAATTCATGTGAGTGTATGTATTACTGTTTCCGTCGTTTCTCACTTCCCTATATCTATCAAAACAGTCCCCCTCTTGAAGTCCTGGTGAATTCATTGCTTTAACCACTTCTTCCAATCACTCCTCTATCTTGCTTTTCAAATTTGTCATGGAATGTGGAGAGATGAAAAGTTTCTCATAGCCATACATTTTAAATACGAAGGAATATTTTCAATATCACCGAGCGATAAATATGTAGATAGACTATTCATACCAAACCACCGCCCATTCATCTCAATCATTAAAATTCTGTCGAAAAAATATGAGAGTTACGTAGGGCCAGCCATCAACCGAGGGGAGAAAAATTTCAACATGAGCCTCATATGCGCTTCTTATCCCCGTGTGATACTTACAGGGTTGGAATTACAGGTAAAAAGGCCCTAAAACTATTTCACTAAGTCCCTATTATTTCGCGTATTTTTAACGTTTTCTACATTATAATAATTGTAAACGTGATAATAAACAGTTGAAATATAAACAATGCAAGCAGTTTTGTATGTATTCAAAATTAATTGAAAATTTTACATTCATAGCTTACAGTAGCATTCAATGAGCATTATGACAAAACCTCATTCGCTCTATCTTTTTGTGTATTTTAGAACTTGATAAATACGAGAGAAGAACGTTTAAGAACGTAATGGTTTGTGACTGCAACCATTTCAAGAGGAATCCACAGAAGAAATCACGTTTATTCGATTCACACTTCAATGACACCAAAAAAATTCATTTTGGATTCAAAATCAACGTGAAAGATGGTTGTCTCGTATCCGTCATCTTTATTAATTCAGGAAAATCGATCCTAGCACATTTTCTATTAATTGATTTGGACGGTATATTAAAAATACCAACTGCATAGATGATAAAATTTACTGATTTTTTACCGATCGAGTTTTAATTTTGATGCTTATCAAATTAAACAAAATTTATCTAAAATACGCAGAGAATGCCTCAAGACTTCATACTACATATTTACTTATAGATTTTTTCTGTATTTAAAGTAATAGCCTAGATATGGCCATGAGTTCACCTTACTTTACTTTTGTAGATTGCATTCACACAGGCTGTGATAAAACAGGTGATCGATATGGACTCCTTAGGTATATAATTTTAAAGGCTAATAACTCTTCTCTTGAACGATGTATAATATTATCTACTATTATAATATATAATACGACCCCTTATAACCGCAGAGTTTTACAAGCGAAGGCGTCGAATTCGAGGTCTATACATTTTGGGTCCGACACTGATTCAAACTGCGCGGAAATTTTCTTCCTCCCATCTCAGTGCTAAACATAAGCTCAGAGCGGCTCAGAGGCAGATTTTGCAAAAATTTCCTTCGTCCTGCTTGTGCCTTTCGTCTCAGACTCAAATTTTATGAGGGGAAGGGGGTTTGCCTCGGTTTCCTAGGAATAACGGGACCTCGTGTGCGACGCTTCCCTCGGTGCGAGAAGCAAAGCTAGAATATATACTGATTTGTAATAACCATTTTATAATAACTGAATTCTTGCATTACAACATCGATATTGTTATAATACTATTCTGCTACGCCAATGTCACCAAACTAAGGATACTAATAAATATTTGCAATATCAATAATGCAAATAAATCCATTTCAACTCTGCAAGCGGAGCCAGGACAGAAGGAGACTATCTCCTCCATGTTTTCCCTCTCTCTCTCTCTCTCTCACTTCTTAAGGCTCGCTTGCAGGAAACTCACTGCCTGTTATGCGGGTTGCGGCTTAGGTGGTAAGTTTTTTTTGGAACTAGCTGTACAATTGTGAAAAATGCTTCGATAGCTGAGATAATTTCACACGAGGGCTCCCACCGGGAATCGAACCTGGGACCGCTTTCATTGAAGTCGAACACGCTGCCGAAACGGCTATCCGGGAGCCCCACAAACACCCTTCTAAATTCGTTGATTAAAGAATTGGAGAAGTTTAGATAACGAATATCTCTGATATATCGCATAAAAAACTCTTTTATGAAATACAATATACAATATGCATTTGAATGATGAAACCGAATCCCTACATTCCCAGGCATATTTATCCACGCATCACTATGATGGAACAAGAGAAATCATATACCGCCCTTCTCCAACCTGAATTCGTAGCGTTGGTAGGAATGTTCAGGAAGTCAATTTTGGCGGAATTGGAGCGGTTGCTTTTCTGCAGTTGACTCATAGCAGTCTGAGCATTTCAACGGAGCGGACCTGTCTTTGATGGATTCTCTCAATGTTGGACTGCTTGACAATTTAAGAACTTTTGAAAAATCAAAAGATATAGTTTTTCAATATTTAATGGATGACTCTTTGCGATTGCAACGAACTTCCGATTAGAAGATTTTATGTTACTGTTAGGGGGTACAATGCCTTATTTCCTTTCTAGTGTCCTGATAACTTGTTCTCTGAGCGGCAGTGTGCTATTCGCCTGCGCTACAGGATAATTCTCCTCTATGTAGCAATGCAAAGTCGATGGACGTTGAAGTCTCAGAAGGCTGTCAGCGATCTTTTTCTCGGAAGATGGGTACGTACTTTACAGTTTCCTCTTGTAGTGAAAGAAGTATAATTTGAGGTACTTTTCTCATGCAAACATTCACTTCCCCACCATGCAGCTCAATCTGTCTTAGTTAAACGTTGGTTAGTATTACCTTACAGAGTATAGGACGGTAGTTTCGTTTAAATTTTCTTTCATTTTTGGGTTCCTTGAGGGTCAACCTTTCTTCTAAGTCATTCGTTTTGTGAAACAACAGCCATTCCCATTTTATATTTATCTTATAATTCAGAATCTTTGTCGTACATCTTTGTGATGTAGAATTAAGAAATATGAAGAACTATGTTATTTGAGTACATAACATGATTACTGGATCGATTAAGAGAAATGATAAATTGATTCAAAATCATAGATAATCTTCATCCAAAAACAGGTTCATGAAACAAGACTGTGGCGCCCACCTACTGCACAGCGGACAGCAGATTTCAGGGAAAATTCTCCACCGGGAATCGTAAGGGAGGATGCTCGAAGCCTTGGAGTTGATAGAGATTCCTTCTGGCGAAAATCTTACCAATGAGTACACCTTTCTAAACCATTACCCTTTTCTTACCCTACACTCAAAGCTGCTTTAGATTAATGAATAATTGATAAAATCTATCAATGTGGAGATATACGAATTTCTTCTTCTTTCCAATTAGCACGTCGTTCCACATAGGTAGTAAAATGATAGAACTGACACATTTTAGAAGCTTCATGAGAGGCTTTTGATTAACTTAGAAATTAGAAATGATTATATCTTGTAATACATTTTCATTACATAAAAACCTCTCGTTGTAACTGAGTATAGTATCATCTTAAATTTACATAATTACATATTATATATAACTGCAGAATATAAAGCTTTTCTCACCCTATTCATTTTTTTTAGATCATTTTACATTGTTTGATGGCTTTGTAAATTTCAAATCTTAGCCATAGAACAATTTTTAGTGTTGAAAGTGGCTTCAAAAATATACAATCAGAGAAATTACATTGTTTAAGCTCCTTTTATAAGATCTTACATAATTTTAATGCCTTCCTTTCTCAATTTATCTCGGAGGTCTACAAGTTTCACAAAGACATCAACCTTGGCTGAAGGGCGTCTTCGACCGCTGGGATGGGATTCCATAGCTGAAGGAAGGATTGCAGGATTTGGCCTATGGATTCTTGGTTACAATTCGACTGCAGTGGTGAGCTCCTCTCCAGTGCTTGAAGGTGCTTGTCAAGGGCGACCAAGAAACACCTCTGGCCTCCTTTCCTCGAAATGACCGTAAAGAGCCAGAAAAAGGGTGTAATACTTGTGTGTTGTCAGTGTTATATGAGTGGAGAAGTGAGTGAATTGTGATTTTCAAGGTGTGCTGTTTTCAGTGTTTATTGGGTGTGTGTATCCGAATACTACACAATAGTGTAGTGTTATACGTTGACACTGTTCATCATGGAATACTTATTGGAAGGTAAGTTAATATTCATTCTTTCCATTCTAGTATTATAAGGTGATAGCCATCAGAGGTCTTTCTAGAAGCAGTGGTAGTATCTAAGACGTCCCTGAAATGTTTTAGTATAGTATCCCATACACATCTTTATGCACCAACCGTTAGAAATACTCAAGTACTTGCCCCGAGTTCGTGAGCCCCTCTAATATTTCTTTTACCTGTTTACCACCTGTGGCAATGGTTGGATTTAAAAAATTTAAAGGGGGAATGGGCTATTCCTCATCATGCTACAATTTTCCTGTGAAACAACGCGATTAGAGCGAATAATGTTTGTAGGATCACCCTTTGAAAGCTTAATGCATTGCTTTTAGCGAAAGATTATTACCGATTACCTTACTGAAACTAGATTTGCTTTACCGATCAAAATTCACATAAATTACATGTGCTACTCTTAACACATCCGTAAGAGACGATAGAATCATAGATTAATACAATTTGAAATCTTCTAAAAAACCGTTTCGTCAAAATGAATGTCTTATATATGAATCGTGATTGAACTATATCTCTGGTACATTAAATAACCACAGGGTATTGCCGTGCTAATATAGAAGTGTTTTCAGTGACTAATATCATAAATCAAGGTATGGAAGATTACACTTGCAAAACGTAAACTTGTTCACGTAAAATGAACCGCAAACGAAGAGATAAAATTTACAAGGAAGTATCAAAGTTTAATACCCGTAGAGTATAGAGGGGCATTTCAGCTTGGCTGCAATATACTACCGAATTAAGATCTATCTCTCAATTTGTTTATTCTTAAAAAACATCATAGCGAATACATTGTGAATGTGTGAAGAATCTTCAGAAATGCGAATGCATTAAGTAAAGATTTTATTATATTATTTAGAAAGAGTTTTTCAGCTTCTTCCTACTTTCAAAGCATCTACTGGTAGACCGCAGCAGGTACTAGAATCATCACCTCACGTAAAATAAACCCCACAAGCAGATATAAAATGTACAATGATATGTCGAAGTTTAATTCTCCGTAGAGTATCGAGGGGCATTTCAACTTGTCTGAAATATACTACCGAATTAAAATCTATTTCTCAATTTGTTTATTCTTAAACAGCATCATAGCGAATACATAGGTTCCCATCATGACATTTATCTTGGACGTATTGTGAATCGCTTTCCGAAGATCCTTGGCTTGCTCCGCAACCGGAAGTCAAATAAACACTTCTTATATTTTATATTATTAGGGAATAGGTGATGTACTCATTTAGTGATCCTATTTTAATGTAACTCGATTTTCTAGCATAATGCTTTCGAATATAATACATGAATATAAAATTATGAAAATAGATTTTCACCCCAATTTGACTCTAGCAGTACTTCTCTGTCAAAATAGAAACTTATTTCATTAAATTTTTAACGATTTCTAATGCCATAATGAATAATTTTAAAAATCATAATTTGAATTATGTCGCTGTATCAATACAATCCTTTCGTTGAAATAATTCGCAATCAATGTAATGAACGAAGACGTCAATACAATGCTCACGCCATCGCTTCTCCATTGTCTGAACACAAATAATTACATGATAAAATATGAATGAGCAGGATGTTTGTGAATCAGTGCATCATCGCCTTCAATCCAGTACAAAAAGCTCAATAGCTGCCATACTTTAGATGTCTTAAAATATAATCCTAGCGCAGATAGTGGTTTACATTTTATTTATCCCACCGTCCTCAGATCACTGCCAGACAAAAATTCTCCGTGTCGTAAGGAAGACGCGTTATTTCGCATATATCGCTTGAAGAATACCTTTCTATTGAGATATTAAATTAGAAATGACATCGGATCGAAACCAATTATACTTCTGATGACAAGAATTTTATATGGTTTCCATTTCTCCTTATTGTAGTTCTATTGTTGACAAAAAGTTCATAGATAAATTGACTCTTTCTTCTATTACTTTATGTAAGACTAGATGAATCGCCCGTTGATTCTCATCGGGGATATATAAATAAGCAGAACATAATATATTTGGTAATAACTTGTGCAGAGGAGAATCTAACATCTCTCACTTAGCTTGGATCTGTGATAATGTTCTTCTAAGGGAAGATGTTTAATCTTTTCAAACTTCTTATAATTTGAATCCAAATCTAGAATTCACGATAAGAAAAGCGATCGTTTTAGATTTTCTTTCCTGATGAGTTATCCAAAACTAAGATAATTCTTCCTTGGGATTTTTCCTGGGTGCACGTCGTCTCGCGTAATAATTACCCATTACTTTTGCTTCTTTTAAATTTACTTATTAAGATAGTATTGCTTAGCTTCACGTTGAATCCAATAATGGAGAAAATTGTGATGGAGAAAATACTACTTGCGGTTTGCTCACGAATACAAATGATCGCCCGTGTAAAAAATGAGGCGTTTCATTAAGTTATCATTTACTCGAAATCCTTATGTAATACGCGGTATTAGACGGAAGTAGAGTCATGGTTCAAGCACCCACTGCCACACGCCGAGAGGCTGCACGCAGTATAAATCAATCAATTTAAAGTTTTTCCAGGGTAAATCACACTTAGTAGCTTCATTATTTCCAAATAGAGTTGGCAAAGCCGGGGTGATACAGAAACTTTTCCTAAATGATCATACGTAACCTCCTGTGAATCAACAATGTAAATTGTTCGTAAATGAAAATGCTGAAGTTTCTGAATATTGCCTGCTATGAACATATACTATCATTAATTTTTAATCATTACTTTCATATGGACCTAAAATACCCGTGGTTTTCTCATGGGAAAATGCAATACTTCGGTTTCAACAATCGCATTCATTGTCAAGGGGACTTGTTGTTTATAGCCTCAAAATTTCACGAAATTTCAGATTTTTTAAACCGAATTTTCGCCATTTCGACTTGATAATGATATTTCACGACCAAAATAAGAATCTTTATTCGTTTCTTTTTCTTTTTGTGCTTATCTCGATTTCATAAGCCTATTATTTTTAATTTAATTTTGTAAGAGAAATGTAGCCTAAAACCGATAGAACTGAGAGTAACGTGCATTTCTTATGAGAACGGTTTTTCTTGTCTGGGTTCGAACTGGGGACCTCTAGGTAAATAAAAGGTAGCCTATTATCTGCGCAGGAAGTACATTTAACAATCGTTAAAGTTTGATAGTTCCCGAGTTTTAGGCAAACATACACACACACACACACACACAACTTATTTTATTGTATTAGATTGGGAAAGTTTTTCATGGATTACTTCCACTTATTTACTCTACTCTAAGCATCCGATCAGTGATGCTTGACATTTGATTTGTAATTCTTATTGTTAGAAATTGATGATTCTAAATCTTCTTGTACTATTACAGAATGTGCAAGAAAAATAGATAAGAGCAAATCTTTAAAAGCGTTTAAGCTTCATTTTTAGACATTTAGTTTTTTTGCACACGATTGAGATGTTCTCCAGGTAATGCTTTTCATTCCCTCATACCTCTATTAATACATTTCGCTACATCGGATTTCTGTTCACGTTCCTTAATTTTTAACTTGTTGTCGCCGCGTCCGATATAATTAGTGTTATAGAACCTCGCTCGTAGTTCCTCCCAGCCTCGTTAAGAGTTCAAAGTATTAAATATGCCCCTTAATCTAAATGTCTTCCTTCTAGACGATAACGGTTCTCATCCTAGCTCACATAACATTTTACTGACACTCTCATCATTTTTATGCCTTCCGGATTTATATCTAGCTGCTCTCCTTTGCACTCCTTCAAGTGTCTTATTAAGGCCTGATTCATGTGGGTCCCATACATTTGTTTCATATTGAACAATCGGCATAACCAAAGATTTACACGGCCTTACCCTCACTTCCTTCCCACTCCGTCTTAGATGTTTTCATTGAAAAGTGAAGATTCCTGTAAGCCTTTGAAGTAATATCTTCGATGTGGATCCCCCATTTAAGTTTTTTCGATAGTTTAACACCTAATTATTGTCAAAATCAATGACAACTGTGTCAACTTCATCCCTTACATCCATAGTTTCGGCAATGTCTTGAACTAGTCCTAGGAGCTGCGTCTCCCATGAGTATCCCGTGCTGCCTCTTCCAAAGCCAGTCATTTTCTTTCAAACCTGAAGATAATCAGCTTCAATTCAAAGGACGTACGAATAATCATAGATATCAAGAAGTTTTCACGTCAAAAAAAGTGAAATTTTTCGAGATAATTGAAACTTTTCGGAAACGGTTACACTAAAAATCACATATTTTTCGTAATTTTTCGAAATTATTAACCGCTTTTGTTGCAAAACGTTCATAATTTAATAGATTAATGGTATATCTTAAATGCTGAGAAAAAATACGCTCAAAAAACGTCCTTTTTTTCCAAATATATCATAAATTGTAGAAAAGCTAGCTGCCGAAACCACAATTTCTTCGTTACATATCGAAATTCGGTGCGATTTTTTTGCGAAGCGTTCTCAATTCAATGGAAATACGAATAATCATAGATATCAAAAAGTTTTCACGTCAAAAAAAGTGAAATTTTTCGAGATAATTGAAAATTTTCGGAAACGGTTACACTAAAAATCACATATTTTTCGTAATTTTTCGAAATTATTAACCGCTTTTGTTGCAAAACGTTCATAATGTAATAGATTTATGGTATATCTTAAATGCTGAGAAAAAATCCGCTCAAAAAACGTCCTTTTTTTCCAAATATATCATAAATTGTAGAAAAGCTAGCTGCCGAAACCACAATTTCTTCGTTACATATCGAAATTCGGTGCGATTTTTTTGCGAAGCGTTCTCAATTCAATGGAAATACGAATAATCATAGATATCAAAAAGTTTTCACGTCAAAAAAAGTGAAATTTTTCGAGATAATTGAAAATTTTCGGAAACGGTTACACTAAAAATCACATATTTTTCGTAATTTTTCGAAATTATTAACCGCTTTTGTTGCAAAACGTTCATAATGTAATAGATTTATGGTATATCTTAAATGCTGAGAAAAAATCCGCTCAAAAAACGTCCTTTTTTTCCAAATATATCATAAATTGTAGAAAAGCTAGCTGCCGAAACCACAATTTCTTCGTTACATTTCGAAATTCGGTGCGATTTTTTTGCGAAGCCTTCTGAATTCAATGGAAATACGAATAATCATAGATATCAAAAAGTTTTCACGTCAAAAAACGTGAAATTTTTCGAGATGATTGAGAATTTTCGGAAACGGTTACACTAAATATCACATATTTTTCGTTATTTTTCGAAATTATTAACCGCTTTTGTTGCAGAACGTTCATAATTTAATAGATTTATGGTATATCTTAAATGCTGAGAAAAAATCCGCTCAAAAAAAGTCTTTTTTTTCCAAATATATCATAAATCGTGGAAAAGCTAGCTGCCGAAACCACAGTTTCTTCGTTACATTTCAAAATTACGTGCGATTTTTTTGCGAAGCGTTCTCAATTCAATGGAAATACGAATAATCATAGATATCAAAAAGTTTTCACGTCAAAAAACATGAAATTTTTCGAGATAATTGAAAATTTTCGGAAAGGGTTACAATAAAAATCACATATTTTTCGTAATGTTTCGAAATTATTAACCGCTTTTGTTGCAAAACGTTCATAATTTAATAGATGTATGGTATATCTTAAATGCTGAGAAAAAATCCGCTCAAAAAACGTCCTTTTTTTCCAAATATATCATAAATTGTGGAAAAGCTAACTGCCGAAACCACAATTTCTTCGTTACATTTCGAAATTCGGTGCGATTTTTTGCGAAGCGTTCTGAATTTAATGGAAATACGAATAATCATAGATATCAAAAAGTTTTCACGTCAAAAACGTGAAATTTTTCGAGATGATTGAGAATTTTCGGAAACGGTTACACTAAAAATCACATATTTTTCGTAATTTTTCGAATTATTAACCGCTTTTGTTGCAATACGTTCATAATTTTAGAGATTTATGGTATATCTTAAATGCTGAGAAAAAATCCGCTCAAAAAACGTTTTTTTTTCCAATTATAACATAAATTGTGGAAAAGCTAGCTGCCGAAACCACAATTTCTTCGTTACATTTCGAAATTAAGTGCGATTTTTTTGCGAAGCGTTCTCAATTCAATGGAAATACGAATAATCATAGATATCAAAAAGTTTTCACGTTAAAAAAAGTGAAATTTTTCGAGATAATTGAAAATTTTCGGAAACGGTTACACTAAAAATCACATATTTTTCGTAATTTTTCGAAATTATTAACCGCTTTTGTTGCAAAACGTTCATAATTTAATAGATTTATGGTATATCTTAAATGCTGAGAAAAAATCCGCTCAAAAAACGTCTTTTTTTTCCAATTATAACATAAATTGTGGAAAAGCTAGCTGCCGAAACCACAATTTCTTCGTTACATTTCGAAATTAAGTGCGATTTTTTTGCGAAGCGTACTCAATTCAATGGAAATACGAATAATCATAGATATCAAAAAGTTATCACGTCAAAATACGTGAATTTTTTCGAGATGATTGAGAATATTCGGAAACGGTTACACTAAAAATCACATATTTTTCGTAATATATCGAAATTATTAACCGCTTTTGTTGCAAAACGTTCATAATTTAATAGATTTATGGTATATCTTTAATGCTGAGAAAAAATCCGCTCAAAAAACGTCCTTTTTTTCCAAATATATCATAAATTGTAGAAAAGCTAGCTGCCGAAACCACAATTTCTTCGTTACATTTCGAAATTCCGTGCGATTTTTTTGCGAAGCGTTCTCAATTCAATGGAAATACGAATAATCATAGATATCAAAAAGTTTTCACGTCAAAAAAAGTGAAATTTTTCGAGATAATTGAAAATTTTCGGAAACATTTACACTAAAAATCACATATTTTTCGTAATTTTTCGAAATTATTAACCGCTTTTGTTGCAAAACGTTCATAATGTAATAGATTTATGGTATATCTTAAATGCTGAGAAAAAATCCGCTCAAAAAACGTCTTTTTTTCCAAATATATCATAAATTGTAGAAAAGCTAGCTGCCGAAACCACAATTTCTTCGTTATATTTCGAAATTCGGTGCGATTTTTTTGCGAAGCGTTCTCAATTCAATGGAAATACGAATAATCATAGATATCAAAAAGTTTTCACGTCAAAAAACGTGAAATTTTTCGAGATGATTGAGAATTTTCGGAAACGGTTACACTAAAAATCACATATTTTTCGTAATTTTTCGAATTATTAACCGCTTTTGTTGCAAAACGTTCATAATTTAATAGATTTATGGTATATCTTAAATGCTGAGAAAAAATCCGCTCAAAAAACGTCTTTTTTTTCCAATTATAACATAAATTGTGGAAAAGCTAGCTGCCGAAACCACAATTTCTTCGTTACATTTCGAAATTAAGTGCGATTTTTTTGCGAAGCGTACTCAATTCAATGGAAATACGAATAATCATAGATATCAAAAAGTTATCACGTCAAAATACGTGAATTTTTTCGAGATGATTGAGAATATTCGGAAACGGTTACACTAAAAATCACATATTTTTCGTAATATATCGAAATTATTAACCGCTTTTGTTGCAAAACGTTCATAATTTAATAGATTTATGGTATATCTTTAATGCTGAGAAAAAATCCGCTCAAAAAACGTCCTTTTTTTCCAAATATATCATAAATTGTAGAAAAGCTAGCTGCCGAAACCACAATTTCTTCGTTACATTTCGAAATTCCGTGCGATTTTTTTGCGAAGCGTTCTCAATTCAATGGAAATACGAATAATCATAGATATCAAAAAGTTTTCACGTCAAAAAAAGTGAAATTTTTCGAGATAATTGAAAATTTTCGGAAACATTTACACTAAAAATCACATATTTTTCGTAATTTTTCGAAATTATTAACCGCTTTTGTTGCAAAACGTTCATAATGTAATAGATTTATGGTATATCTTAAATGCTGAGAAAAAATCCGCTCAAAAAACGTCTTTTTTTCCAAATATATCATAAATTGTAGAAAAGCTAGCTGCCGAAACCACAATTTCTTCGTTATATTTCGAAATTCGGTGCGATTTTTTTGCGAAGCGTTCTCAATTCAATGGAAATACGAATAATCATAGATATCAAAAAGTTTTCACGTCAAAAAACGTGAAATTTTTCGAGATGATTGAGAATTTTCGGAAACGGTTACACTAAAAATCACATATTTTTCGTAATTTTTCGAATTATTAACCGCTTTTGTTGCAAAACGTTCATAATTTAATAGATTTATGGTATATCTTAAATGCTAAGAAAAAAATCCGCTCAAAAAACGTCCCTTTTTCCCAAATATATCATAAATTGTAGAAAAGCTAGCTGCCGAAACCACAATTTCTTCGTTACATTTCGAAATTCGGTGCGATTTTTTTGCGAAGCGTTCTCAATTCAATGGAAATACGAAAAATCATAGATATCAAAAAGTTTTCACGTCAAATAACGTGAAATTTTTCGAGATGATTGAGAATTTTCGGAAACGGTTACACTAAAAATCACATATTTTTCGTAATTTTTCGAATTATTAACCACTTTTGTTGCAAAACGTTCATAATTTAAGAGATTTATGGTATATCTTAAATGCTGAGAAAAAATCCGCTCAAAAAACGTTTTTTTTTCCAATTATAACATAAATTGTGGAAAAGCTAGCTGCCGAAACCACAATTTCTTCGTTACATTTCGAATTTAAGTGCGATTTTTTTGCGAAGCGTTCTCAATTCAATGGAAATACGAATAATCATAGATATCAAAAAGTTTTCACGTTAAAAAAAGTGAAATTTTTCGAGATAATTGAAAATTTTCGGAAACGGTTACACTAAAAATCACATATTTTTCGTAATTTTTCGAAATTATTAACCGCTTTTGTTGCAAAACGTTCATAATTTAATAGATTTATGGTATATCTTAAATGCTGAGAAAAAGTCCGCTCAAAAAACGTCTTTTTTTTCCAATTATAACATAAATTGTGGAAAAGCTAGCTGCCGAAACCACAATTTCTTCGTTACATTTCGAAATTAAGTGCGATTTTTTTGCGAAGCGTTCTCAATTCAATGGAAATACGAATAATCATAGATATCAAAAAGTTTTCACGTCAAAAAAAGTGAAATTTTTCGAGATAATTGAAAATTTTCGGAAACATTTACACTAAAAATCACATATTTTTCGTAATTTTTCGAAATTATTAACCGCTTTTGTTGCAAAACGTTCATTAGTAATAGATTTATGGTATATCTTAAATGCTGAGAAAAAATCCGCTCAAAAAACGTCTTTTTTTCCAAATATATCATAAATTGTAGAAAAGCTAGCTGCCGAAACCACAATTTCTTCGTTACATTTCGAAATTCGGTGCGATTTTTTTGCGAAGCGTTCTCAATTCAATGGAAATACGAATAATCATAGATATCAAAAAGTTTTCACGTCAAAAAACGTGAAATTTTTCGAGATGATTGAGAATTTTCGGAAACGGTTACACTAAATATCACATATTTTTCGTAATTTTTCGAATTATTAACCGCTTTTGTTGCAAAACGTTCATAATTTAATAGATTTATGGTATATCTTAAATGCTGAGAAAAAAATCCGCTCAAAAAACGTCCTTTTTTTCCAAATATATCATAAATTGTAGAAAAGCTAGCTGCCGAAACCACAATTTCTTCGTTACATATCGAAATTCGGTGCGATTTTTTTGCGAAGCGTTCTCAACTCAATGGAAATACGAATAATCATAGATATCAAAAAGTTTTCACGTCAAAAAAAGTGAAATTTTTCGAGATAATTGAAACTTTTCGGAAACATTTACACTAAAAATCACATATTTTTCGTAATTTTTCGAAATTATTAACCGCTTTTGTTGCAAAACGTTCATAATTTAAGAGATTTATGGTATATCTTAAATGCTGAGAAAAAATCCGCTCAAAAAACGTCCTTTTTTTCCAATTATAACATAAATTGTGGAAAAGCTAGCTGCCGAAACCACAATTTCTTCGTTACATTTCGAAATTAAGTGCGATTTTTTTGCGAAGCGTTCTCAATTCAATGGAAATACGAATAGTCATAGATATTAAAAAGTTTTCACGTCAAAATACGTGAATTTTTTCGAGATAATTGAAAATTTTCGGAAACGGTTACACTAAAAATCACATATTTTTCGTAATTTATCGAAATAATTAACCGCTTTTGTTGCAAAACGTTCATAGTTTAATAGATTTATGGTATATCTTAAATGCTGAGAAAAAATCCGCTCAAAAAACGTCTTTTTTTTCCAATTATAACATAAATTGTGGAAAAGCTAGCTGCCGAAACCACAATTTCTTCGTTACATTTCGAAATTAAGTGCGATTTTTTTGCGAAGCGTTCTCAATTCAATGGAAATACGAATAATCATAGATATCAAAAAGTTTTCACGTCAAAAAACGTGAAATTTTTCGAGATGATTGAGAATTTTCGGAAACGGTTACACTAAAAATCACATATTTTTCGTTATTTTTCGAAATTATTAACCGCTTTTGTTGCAGAACGTTCATAATTTAATAGATTTATGGTATATCTTAAATGCTGAGAAAAAATCCGCTCAAAAAACGTCCTTTTTTTCCAAATATATCATAAATTGTAGAAAAGCTAGCTGCCGAAACCACAATTTCTTCGTTACATATCGAAATTCGGTGCGATTTTTTTGCGAAGCGTTCTCAATTCAATGGAAATAGGAATAGTCATAGATATTAAAAAGTTTTCACGTCAAAATACGTGAATTTTTTCGAGATAATTGAAAATTTTCGGAAACGGTTACACTAAAAATCACATATTTTTCGTAATTTATTGAAATTATTAACCGCTTTTGTTGCAAAACATTCATAATTTAATAGATTTATGGTATATCTTAAATGCTGAGAAAATACCCGCTCAAAAAACGTCTTTTTTTTCCAATTATAACATAAATTGTGGAAAAGCTAGCTGCCGAAACCACAATTTCTTCGTTACATTTCGAAATTAAGTGCGATTTTTTTGCGAAGCGTTCTCAATTCAATGGAAATACGAATAATCATAGATATCAAAAAGTTTTCACGTCAAAAAAAGTGAAATTTTTCGAGATAATTGAAACTTTTCGGATGCATTTACACTAAAAATCACATATTTTTCGTAATTTTTCGAAATTATTAACCGCTTTTGTTGCAAAACGTTCATAATGTAATAGATTTATGGTATATCTTAAATGCTGAGAAAAAATCCGCTCAAAAAACGTCCTTTTTTTCCAAATATATCATAAATTGTAGAAAAGCTAGCTGCCGAAACCACAATTTCTTCGTAATTTTCGAAATTCGGTGCGATTTTTTTGCGAAGCGTTCTCAATTCAATGGAAATACGAATAATCATAGATATCAAAAAGTTTTCACGTCAAAAAACGTGAAATTTTTCGAGATGATTGAGAATTTTCGGAAACGGTTACACTAAAAATCACATATTTTTCGTAATTTTTCGAATTATTAACCGCTTTTGTTGCAAAACGTTCATAATTTAAGAGATTTATGGTATATCTTAAATGCTGAGAAAAAATCCGCTCAAAAAACGTTTTTTTTCCCAATTATAACATAAATTGTGGAAAAGCTAGCTGCCGAAACCACAATTTCTTCGTTACATTTCGAAATTAAGTGCGATTTTTTTGCGAAGCGTTCTCAATTCAATGGAAATACGAATAATCATAGATATCAAAAAGTTTTCACGTTAAAAAAAGTGAAATTTTTCGAGATAATTGAAAATTTTCGGAAACGGTTACACTAAAAATCACATACTTTTCGTAATTTTTCGAAATTATTAACCGCTTTTGTTGCAAAACGTTCATAATTTAATAGATTTATGGTATATCTTAAATGCTGAGAAAAAATCCGCTCAAAAAACGTCTTTTTTTTCCAATTATAACATAAATTGTGGAAAAGCTAGCTGCCGAAACCACAATTTCTTCGTTACATTTCGAAATTAAGTGCGATTTTTTTGCGAAGCGTTTTCAATTCAATGGAAATACGAATAATCATAGATATCAAAAAGTTTCCACGTCAAAAAAAGTGAAATTTTTCGAGATAATTGAAAATTTTCCGAAACGGTTACACTAAAAATCACATATATTTCGTAATTTTTCGAAATTATTAACCGCTTTTGTTGCAAAACGTTCATAATTTAATAGATTTATGGTATATCTTAAATGCTGAGAAAATACCCGCTCAAAAAACGTCTTTTTTTTTCCAATTATAACATAAATTGTGGAAAAGCTAGCTGCCGAAACCACAATTTCTTCGTTACATTTCGAAATTAAGTGCGATTTTTTTGCGAAGCGTTCTCAATTCAATGGAAATACGGATAGTCATAGATATCAAAAAGTTATCACGTCAAAATACGTGAATTTTTTCGAGATAATTGAAAATTTTCTTAAACGGTTACACTAAAAATCACATATTTTTCGTAATTTTTCGAAATTATTAACCGCTTTTGTTGCAAAACGTTAATAATTTAATAGATTTATGGTATATCTTAAATGCTGAGAAAACATCCGCTGAAAAAACGTCCTTTTTTTCCAAATATATCATAAATTGTAGAAAAGCTAGCTGCCGAAACCACAATTTCTTCGTTACATTTCGAAATTACGTGCGATATTTTTGCGAAGCGTTCTCAATTCAATGGAAATACGAGTAATCGTAGATATCAAAAAGTTTTCACGTCAAAAAAAGTGAAATTTTTCGAGATAATTGAAAATTTTCGGAAACGCTTACACTAAAAATCACATATTTTTCGTAATTTTTCGAAATTATTAACCGCTTTTGTTGCAAAACGTTCATAGTTTAATAGATTTATGGTATATCTTAAATGCTGAGAAAAAATCCGCTCAAAAAACGTCTTTTTTTTCCAATTATATCATAAATTGTGGAAAAGCTAGCTGCCGAAACCACAATTTCTTCGTTACATTTCGAAATTAAGTGCGATTTTTTTGCGAAGCGTTCTCAATTCAATGGAAATACGAATAATCATAGATATCAAAAAGTTTTCACGTCAAAAAAAGTGAAATTTTTCGAGATAATTGAAAATTTTCGGAAACGGTTACACTAAAAATCACATATTTTTCGTAATTTTTCGAAATTATTAACCGCTTTTGTTGCAAAACGTTCATAATTTAATAGATTAATGGTATATCTTAAATGCTGAGAAAAAATCCGCTCAAAAAACGTCCTTTTTTTCCAAATATATCATAAATTGTAGAAAAGCTAGCTGCCGAAACCACAATTTCTTCGTTACATATCGAAATTCGGTGCGATTTTTTTGCGAAGCGTTCTCAATTCAATGGAAATACGAATAATCATAGATATCAAAAAGTTTTCACGTCAAAAAAAGTGAAATTTTTCGAGATAATTGAAAATTTTCGGAAACGGTTACACTAAAAATCACATATTTTTCGTAATTTTTCGAAATTATTAACCGCTTTTGTTGCAAAACGTTCATAATGTAATAGATTTATGGTATATCTTAAATGCTGAGAAGAAATCCGCTCAAAAAACGTCCTTTTTTTCCAAATATATCATAAATTGTAGAAAAGCTAGCTGCCGAAACCACAATTTCTTCGTTACATTTCGAAATTCGGTGCGATTTTCTTGCGAAGCGTTCTCAATTCAATGGAAATACGAATAATCATAGATATCAAAAAGTTTTCACGTCAAAAAACGTGAAATTTTTCGAGATGATTGAGAATTTTCGGAAACGGTTACACTAAAAATCACATATTTTTCGTAATTTTTCGAATTATTAACCGCTTTTGTTGCAAAACGTTCATAATTTAAGAGATTTATGGTATATCTTAAATGCTAAGAAAAAATCCGCTCAAAAAACGTTTTTTTTCCCAATTATAACATAAATTGTGGAAAAGCTAGCTGCCGAAACCACAATTTCTTCGTTACATTTCGAAATTAAGTGCGATTTTTTTGCGAAGCGTTCTCAATTCAATGGAAATACGAATAATCATAGATATCAAAAAGTTTTCACGTCAAAAAAAGTGAAATTTTTCGAGATAATTGAAAATTTTCGGAAACGGTTACACTAAAAATCACATATTTTTCGTAATTTTTCGAAATTATTAACCGCTTTTGTTGCAAAACGTTCATAATTTAATAGATTTATGGTATATCTTAAATGCTGAGAGGAAATCCGCTGAAAAAACGTCTTTTTTTTCCAATTATAACATAAATTGTGGAAAAGCTAGCTGCCGAAACCACAATTTCTTCGTTACATTTCGAACTTTGGTGCGATTTTTTTGCGAAGCGTTCTCAACTCAATGGAAATACGAGTAATCATAGATATCAAAAAGTTTTCACGTTAAAAAAAGTGAAATATTTCGAGATAATTGAAAATTTTCGGAAACGGTTACACTGAAAATCACATATTTTACGTAATTTTTCGAAATTATTAACCGCTTTTGTTGCAAAACGTTCATAATTTAATAGATTTATGGTATATCTTAAATGCTGAGAAAAAATCCGCTCAAAAAACGTCTTTTTTTTCCAATTATAACATAAATTGTGGAAAAGCTAGCTGCCGAAACCACAATTTCTTCGTTACATTTCGAAATTAAGTGCGATTTTTTTGCGAAGCCTGCTGAATTCAATGGAAATACGAATAATTATAGATATAAAAAAGTTTTCAAGTCAAAAAAAGTGAAATTTTTCGAGATAATTGAAAATTTTCGGAAAGGGTTACACTAAAAATCACATATTTTTTGTAATTTTTCGAAATTATTAACCGCTTTTGTTGCAAAACGTTCATAATTAAATAGATTTATGGTATATCTTAAATGCTGAGAAAAAATCCGCTCAAAAAACGTCCTTATTTTCCAAATATATCATAAATTGTGGAAAAGCTAGCTGCCGAAACCACAATTTCTTCGTTACATTTCGAAATTACGTGCGATTTTTTTGCGAAGCCTTCTGAATTCAATGGAAATACGAATAATCATAGATATCAAAAAGTTTTCACGTTAAAAAAAGTGAAATTTTTCGAGATAATTGAAAATTTTCGCGCCCCCACCTTGTGTACCACAATCCCTTCTATAAACCGTAAAACCCTATGGATAGATCTCGCCTTATTGAATGTCTTTATGTAACTAAGACTCCGTTCCTAATATTATATCTGGGTACGAAGTGTCAACTAAGGAAGAAAAAATTTCCTTATTGTAAAGGATTCTGTAGTTTACCTAGAGAATTCTCAAACTGCTACCATCATCATAGTGAAAATTGGCAAGGAGATATGGAATAAATTCTTCTAAATGTTAGCTTAATCTTATTTGGTACGAGTAAAACTGCTTAACTTTGAAGTTTCAAAGAAAAGTTTCAGCTGATTATTTTGAGGAAACCCAAGTGATTCCACTTCAAGGGAATATGAAATTGATTATAATCATTATTTCCTAGATCTTCATCCAATAATCCTTATGAATTTTATGTAATGTAGAAAGGTTGTTAAAATTTTAATTCAGTAATCCTTATTGATAATCCATTGAGAAGAATAAATTCGTCAAAACACATTCATTAGCGGTCTTCTCATACACTCTGTAATAGTACAATTGTGAAAAATGCTTCGATAGCTGAGATAATTTCACACGAGGGCTCCCACCGGGAATCGAACCTGGGACCGCTTTCATTGATGTCGAACACGCTGCCGAAACGGCTATCCGGGAGCCCCACAAACACCCTTCTAAATTCATTGATTAAAGAATTGGAGAAGTTTAGATAACGAATATCTCTGATATATCGCATAAAAAACTCTTTTATGAAATACAATATACAATATGCATTTGAATGATGAAACCGAATCCCTACATTCCCAGGCATATTTATCCACGCATCACTATGATGGAACAAGAGAAATCATATACCGCCCTTCTCCAACCTGAATTCGTAGCGTTGGTAGGAATGTTCAGGAAGTCAATTTTGGCGGAATTGGAGCGGTTGCTTTTCTGCAGTTGACTCATAGCAGTCTGAGCATTTCAACGGAGCGGACCTGTCTTTGATGGATTCTCTCAATGTTGGACTGCTTGACAATTTAAGAACTTTTGAAAAATCAAAAGATATAGTTTTTCAATATTTAATGGATGACTCTTTGCGATTGCAACGAACTTCCGATTAGAAGATTTTATGTTACTGTTAGGGGGTACAATGCCTTATTTCCTTTCTAGTGTCCTGATAACTTGTTCTCTGAGCGGCAGTGTGCTATTCGCCTGCGCTACAGGATAATTCTCCTCTATGTAGCAATGCAAAGTCGATGGACGTTGAAGTCTCAGAAGGCTGTCAGCGATCTTTTTCTCGGAAGATGGGTACGTACTTTACAGTTTCCTCTTGTAGTGAAAGAAGTATAATTTGAGGTACTTTTCTCATGCAAACATTCACTTCCCCACCATGCAGCTCAATCTGTCTTAGTTAAACGTTGGTTAGTATTACCTTACAGAGTATAGGACGGTAGTTTCGTTTAAATTTTCTTTCATTTTTGGGTTCCTTGAGGGTCAACCTTTCTTCTAAGTCATTCGTTTTGTGAAACAACAGCCATTCCCATTTTATATTTATCTTATAATTCAGAATCTTTGTCGTACATCTTTGTGATGTAGAATTAAGAAATATGAAGAACTATGTTATTTGAGTACATAACATGATTACTGGATCGATTAAGAGAAATGATAAATTGATTCAAAATCATAGATAATCTTCATCCAAAAACAGGTTCATGAAACAAGACTGTGGCGCCCACCTACTGCACAGCGGACAGCAGATTTCAGGGAAAATTCTCCACCGGGAATCGTAAGGGAGGATGCTCGAAGCCTTGGAGTTGATAGAGATTCCTTCTGGCGAAAATCTTACCAATGAGTACACCTTTCTAAACCATTACCCTTTTCTTACCCTACACTCAAAGCTGCTTTAGATTAATGAATAATTGATAAAATCTATCAATGTGGAGATATACGAATTTCTTCTTCTTTCCAATTAGCACGTCGTTCCACATAGGTAGTAAAATGATAGAACTGACACATTTTAGAAGCTTCATGAGAGGCTTTTGATTAACTTAGAAATTAGAAATGATTATATCTTGTAATACATTTTCATTACATAAAAACCTCTCGTTGTAACTGAGTATAGTATCATCTTAAATTTACATAATTACATATTATATATAACTCCAGAATATAAAGCTTTTCTCACCCTATTCATTTTTTTTAGATCATTTTACATTGTTTGATGGCTTTGTAAATTTCAAATCTTAGCCATAGAACAATTTTTAGTGTTGAAAGTGGCTTCAAAAATATACAATCAGAGAAATTACATTGTTTAAGCTCCTTTTATAAGATCTTACATAATTTTAATGCCTTCCTTTCTCAATTTATCTCGGAGGTCTACAAGTTTCACAAAGACATCAACCTTGGCTGAAGGGCGTCTTCGACCGCTGGGATGGGATTCCATAGCTGAAGGAAGGATTGCAGGATTTGGCCTATGGATTCTTGGTTACAATTCGACTGCAGTGGTGAGCTCCTCTCCAGTGCTTGAAGGTGCTTGTCAAGGGCGACCAAGAAACACCTCTGGCCTCCTTTCCTCGAAATGACCGTAAAGAGCCAGAAAAAGGGTGTAATACTTGTGTGTTGTCAGTGTTATATGAGTGGAGAAGTGAGTGAATTGTGATTTTCAAGGTGTGCTGTTTTCAGTGTTTATTGGGTGTGTGTATCCGAATACTACACAATAGTGTAGTGTTATACGTTGACACTGTTCATCATGGAATACTTATTGGAAGGTAAGTTAATATTCATTCTTTCCATTCTAGTATTATAAGGTGATAGCCATCAGAGGTATTTCTAGAAGCAGTGGTAGTATCTAAGACGTCCCTGAAATGTTTTAGTATAGTATCCCATACACATCTTTATGCACCAACCGTTAGAAATACTCAAGTACTTGCCCCGAGTTCGTGAGCCCCTCTAATATTTCTTTTACCTGTTTACCACCTGTGGCAATGGTTGGATTTAAAAAATTTAAAGGGGGAATGGGCTATTCCTCATCATGCTACAATTTTCCTGTGAAACAACGCGATTAGAGCGAATAATGTTTGTAGGATCACCCTTTGAAAGCTTAATGCATTGCTTTTAGCGAAAGATTATTACCGATTACCTTACTGAAACTAGATTTGCTTTACCGATCAAAATTCACATAAATTACATGTGCTACTCTTAACACATCCGTAAGAGACGATAGAATCATAGATTAATACAATTTGAAATCTTCTAAAAAACCGTTTCGTCAAAATGAATGTCTTATATATGAATCGTGATTGAACTATATCTCTGGTACATTAAATAACCACAGGGTATTGCCGTGCTAATATAGAAGTGTTTTCAGTGACTAATATCATAAATCAAGGTATGGAAGATTACACTTGCAAAACGTAAACTTGTTCACGTAAAATGAACCGCAAACCAAGAGAAAATTTACAAGGAAGTATCGAAGTCCGTAGAGTATAGAGGGGCATTTCAGCTTGGCTGCAATATACTACCGAATTAAGATCTATCTCTCAATTTGTTTATTCTTAATAAACATCATAGCGAATACATTGTGAATGTGTGAAGAATCTTCAGAAATGCGAATGCATTAAGTAAAGATTTTATTATATTATTTAGAAAGAGTTTTTCAGCTTCTTCCTACTTTCAAAGCATCTACTGGTAGACCGCAGCAGGTACTAGAATCATCACCTCACGTAAAATAAACCCCACAAGCAGATATAAAATGTACAATGATATGTCGAAGTTTAATTCTCCGTAGAGTATCGAGGGGCATTTCAACTTGTCTGAAATATACTACCGAATTAAAATCTATTTCTCAATTTGTTTATTCTTAAACAGCATCATAGCGAATACATAGGTTCCCATCATGACATTTATCTTGGACGTATTGTGAATCGCTTTCCGAAGATCCTTGGCTTGCTCCGCAACCGGAAGTCAAATAAACACTTCTTATATTTTATATTATTAGGGAATAGGTGATGTACTCATTTAGTGATCCTATTTTAATGTAACTCGATTTTCTAGCATAATGCTTTCGAATATAATACATGAATATAAAATTATGAAAATAGATTTTCACCCCAATTTGACTCTAGCAGTACTTCTCTGTCAAAATAGAAACTTATTTCATTAAATTTTTAACGATTTCTAATGCCATAATGAATAATTTTAAAAATCATAATTTGAATTATGTCGCTGCATCAATACAATCCTTTCGTTGAAATAATTCGCAATCAATGTAATGAACGAAGACGTCAATACAATGCTCACGCCATCGCTTCTCCATTGTCTGAACACAAATAATTACATGATAAAATATGAATGAGCAGGATGTTTGTGAATCAGTGCATCATCGCCTTCAATCCAGTACAAAAAGCTCAATAGCTGCCATACTTTAGATGTCTTAAAATATAATCCTAGCGCAGATAGTGGTTTACATTTTATTTATCCCACCGTCCTCAGATCACTGCCAGACAAAAATTCTCCGTGTCGTAAGGAAGACGCGTTATTTCGCATATATCGCTTGAAGAATACCTTTCTATTGAGATATTAAATTAGAAATGACATCGGATCGAAACCAATTATACTTCTGATGACAAGAATTTTATATGGTTTCCATTTCTCCTTATTGTAGTTCTATTGTTGACAAAAAGTTCATAGATAAATTGACTCTTTCTTCTATTACTTTATGTAAGACTAGATGAATCGCCCGTTGATTCTCATCGGGGATATATAAATAAGCAGAACATAATATATTTGGTAATAACTTGTGCAGAGGAGAATCTAACATCTCTCACTTAGCTTGGATCTGTGATAATGTTATTCTAAGGGAAGATGTTTAATCTTTTCAAACTTCTTATAATTTGAATCCAAATCTAGAATTCACGATAAGAAAAGCGATCGTTTTAGATTTTCTTTCCTGATGAGTTATCCAAAACTAAGATAATTCTTCCTTGGGATTTTTCCTGGGTGCACGTCGTCTCGCGTAATAATTACCCATTACTTTTGCTTCTTTTAAATTTACTTATTAAGATAGTATTGCTTAGCTTCACGTTGAATCCAATAATGGAGAAAATTGTGATGGAGAAAATACTACTTGCGGTTTGCTCACGAATACAAATGATCGCCCGTGTAAAAAATGAGGCGTTTCATTAAGTTATCATTTACTCGAAATCCTTATGTAATACGCGGTATTAGACGGAAGTAGAGTCATGGTTCAAGCACCCACTGCCACACGCCGAGAGGCTGCACGCAGTATAAATCAATCAATTTAAAGTTTTTCCAGGGTAAATCACACTTAGTAGCTTCATTATTTCCAAATAGAGTTGGCAAAGCCGGGGTGATACAGAAACTTTTCCTAAATGATCATACGTAACCTCCTGTGAATCAACAATGTAAATTGTTCGTAAATGAAAATGCTGAAGTTTCTGAATATTGCCTGCTATGAACATATACTATCATTAATTTTTAATCATTACTTTCATATGGACCTAAAATACCCGTGGTTTTCTCATGGGAAAATGCAATACTTCGGTTTCAACAATCGCATTCATTGTCAAGGGGACTTGTTGTTTATAGCCTCAAAATTTCACGAAATTTCAGATTTTTTAAACCGAATTTTCGCCATTTCGACTTGATAATGATATTTCACGACCAAAATAAGAATCTTTATTCGTTTCTTTTTCTTTTTGTGCTTATCTCGATTTCATAAGCCTATTATTTTTAATTTAATTTTGTAAGAGAAATGTAGCCTAAAACCGATAGAACTGAGAGTAACGTGCATTTCTTATGAGAACGGTTTTTCTTGTCTGGGTTCGAACTGGGGACCTCTAGGTAAATAAAAGGTAGCCTATTATCTGCGCAGGAAGTACATTTAACAATCGTTAAAGTTTGATAGTTCCCGAGTTTTAGGCAAACATACACACACACACACACACAACTTATTTTATTGTATTAGATTGGGAAAGTTTTTCATGGATTACTTCCACTTATTTACTCTACTCTAAGCATCCGATCAGTGATGCTTGACATTTGATTTGTAATTCTTATTGTTAGAAATTGATGATTCTAAATCTTCTTGTACTATTACAGAATGTGCAAGAAAAATAGATAAGAGCAAATCTTTAAAAGCGTTTAAGCTTCATTTTTAGACATTTTAGTTTTTTTGCACACGATTGAGATGTTCTCCAGGTAATGCTTTTCTTTCCCTCATACCTCTATTAATACATTTCGCTACATCGGATTTCTGTTCACGTTCCTTAATTTTTAACTTGTTGTCGCCGCGTCCGATATAATTAGTGTTATAGAACCTCGCTCGTAGTTCCTCCCAGCCTCGTTAAGAGTTCTAAGTATTAAATATGCCCCTTAATCTAAATGTCTTCCTTCTAGACGATAACGGTTCTCATCCTAGCTCACATAACATTTTACTGACACTCTCATCATTTTTATGCCTTCCGGATTTATATCTAGCTGCTCTCCTTTGCACTCCTTCAAGTGTCTTATTAAGGCCTGATTCATGTGGGTCCCATACATTTGTTTCGTATTCAACAATCGGCATAACCAAAGATTTACACGGCCTTACCCTCACTTCCTTCCCACTCCGTCTTAGATGTTTTCATTGAAAAGTGAAGATTCCTGTAAGCCTTTGAAGTAATATCTTCGATGTGGATCCCCCATTTAAGTTTTTTCGATAGTTTAACACCTAATTATTGTCAAAATCCATGACAACTGTGTCAACTTCATCCCTTACATCCATAGTTTCGGCAATGTCTTGAACTAGTCCTAGGAGCTGCGTCTCCCATGAGTATCCCGTGCTGCCTCTTCCAAAGCAAGTCATTTTCTTTCAAACCTGAAGATAATCAGCTTCAATTCAAAGGACGTACGAATAATCATAGATATCAAGAAGTTTTCACGTCAAAAAAAGTGAAATTTTTCGAGATAATTGAAACTTTTCGGAAACGGTTACACTAAAAATCACATATTTTTCGTAATTTTTCGAAATTATTAACCGCTTTTGTTGCAAAACGTTCATAATTCAATAGATTTATAGTATATCTTAAATGCTGAGTAAAAATCCGCTCATAAAACGTGTTTTTTTTTCAAATATATCATAAATTATGGAAAAGCTAGCTGCCGAAACCACAATTTCTTCGTTACATTTCGAAATTCGGTGCGATTTTTTTGCGAAGCGTTCTCAATTCAATGGAAATACGAATAATCATAGATATCAAAAAGTTTTCACGTCAAAAAAAGTGAAATTTTTCGAGATAATTGAAAATTTTCGGAAACGGTTACACTAAAAATCACATAGTTTCGTATTTTTTAGAAATTATTAACCGCTTTTGTTGCAAAACGTTCATAATTTAATAGATTTATGGTATATCTTAAATGCTGAGTAAAAAGCCGCTCAAAAAACGTCCTTATTTTCCAAATATATCATAAATTGTGGAAAAGCTAGCTGCCGAAACCACAATTTCTTCGTTATATTTCGAAATTACGTGCGAGTTTTTTGCGAAGCATTCTGAATTCATTGGAAATACGAATAATACTAGATATCAAGCAGTCTTCACGTCGAAAAAAGTGAAATTTTTCGAGATAATTGAAACTTTTCGGAAACGGTTACACTAAATATCACACATTTTTCGTGATTTTTCGAAATTATTAACCGCTTTTGTTGCAGAACGTTCATAATTTAATAGATTTATGGTATATCTTAAATGCTGAGAAAAAATCCGCTCAAAAAACGTCTTTTTTTTCCAAATATATCATAAATCGTGGAAAAGCTAGCTGCCGAAACCACAGTTTCTTCGTTACATTTCAAAATAACGTGCGATTTTTTTGCGAAGCGTTCTCAATTCAATGGAAATACGAATAATCATAGATATCAAAAAGTTTTCACGTCAAAAAACATGAAATTTTTCGAGATAATTGAAATTTTTCGGAAAGGGTTACACTAAAAATCACATATTTTTCGTAATTTTTCGAAATTATTAACCGCTTTTGTTGCAAAACGTTCATAATTTAATAGATTTATGGTATATCTTAAATGCTGAGAAAAAATCCGCTCAAAAAACGTCCTTATTTTCCAAATATATCATAAATTGTGGAAAAGCTAGCTGCAGAAACCACAATTTCTTCGTTACATTTCGAAATTACGTGCGAGTTTTTTGCGAAGCATTCTGAATTCATTGAAAATACGAATAATACTAGATATCAAGCAGTTTTCACGTCGAAAAAAGTGAAATTTTTCGAGATAATTGAAACTTTTCGGAAACGGTTACACTAATTATCACACATTTTTCGTGATTTTTCCAAATTATTAACCGCTTTTGTTGCAGAACGTTCATAATTTAATAGATTTATGGTATATCTTAAATGCTGAGAAAAAATCCGCTCAAAAAACGTCTTTTTTTTTCCAAATATATCATAAATCGTGGATAAGCTAGCTGCCGAAACCACAGTTTCTTCGTTACATTTCAAAATAACGTGCGATTTTTTTGCGAAGCGTTCTCAATTCAATGGAAATACGAATAATCATAGATATCAAAAAGTTTTCACGTCAAAAAACATGAAATTTTTCGAGATAATTGAAATTTTTCGAAAAGGGTTACAATAAAAATCACATATTTTTCGTAATTTTTCGAAATTATTAACCGCTTTTGTTTTGCAAAACCTTAATAATTTATTAGATTTATGGTATATCTTAAATGCTGAGAAAAAATCCGCTCAAAAAACGTCTTTTTTTTCCAATTATAACATAAATTGTGGAAAAGCTAGCTGCCGAAACCACAATTTCTTCGTTACATTTCGAAATTAAGTGCGATTTTTTTGCGAAGCCTGCTGAATTCAATGGAAATACGAATAATTACAGATATCAAAAAGTTTTCAAGTCAAAAAAAGTGAAATTTTTCGAGATAATTGAAAATTTTCGGAAATGGTTACACTAGAAATCACATATTTTTTGTAATTTTTCGAAATTATTAACCGCTTTTGTTCCAAAACGTTCATAATTAAATAGATTTATGGTATATCTTAAATGCTGATCAAAAATCCGCTCAAAAAGCGTCTCTTTTTTACAAAAATATCATAAATTGTGTAAAAGCTAGCTGCCGAAACCACAGTTTCTTCGTTACATTTCGAAATTACGTGCGATTTTTTTGCGAAGCGTTCTGAATTCAATGGAAATACGAATAATCATAGATATCGAAAAGTTTTCAGGTCAAAGAACGTGAAATTTTTAGAGATAATTGAAAATTTTCGGAAACGGTTACACTAAAAATCACATATTTTTCGTAATTTTTCGAAATCATTAACCGCTTTTGTTGCAAAACGTTCATAATTTGATAGATTTATGGTATATCTTAAATGCTGAGAAAAAATCCGCTCAAAAAACGTTTTTTTTTACAAGTATATCATAAATTATGGAAAAGCTAGCTGCCGAAACCACAATTTCTTCGTTGCATTTCGAAATTACGTGCGATTTTTTGCGAAGCATTCTGAATTCAATGGAAATACGAATAATACTGGATATCAAGCAGTTTTCACGTCAAAAAAAGTGAAATTTTTCGAGATAATTGAAACTTTTCGGAAACGGTTACACTAAAAATCACATATTTTTCGTGATTTTTCGAAATTATTAACCGCTTTTGTTGCAAAACGTTCATAATTTAATAGATTTATGGTATATCTTAAATGCTGAGAAAAAATTTGCTCGTAAAACGTCCTCATTTTCCAAAGATATCATGAACTATGGAAAAGCTAGCTGCCGAAACCACAATTTCTTCGTTACATTTCGAAATTACGTGAGATTTTTTTGCGAAGCATTCTGAATTCAATGGAAATACGAATAATCATAGATATCAAGAAGTTTTCACGTCAAATAACGTGAAATTTTTCGAGATGATTGAGAATTTTCGGAAACGGTTACACTAAAAATCACATATTTTTCGTAATTTTCGAAATCATTAACCGCTTTTGTTGCAAAACGTTCATAATTTAATAGATTTATGGTATATCGTAAATGCTGAGCAAAAATCCGCTCATAAAACGTCTTTTTTTTCCAAATATATCATACATTGTGGAAAAGCTAGCTGCCAAAACCACAATTTCTTCGTTACATTTCGAAATTACGTGCGATTTTATTGCGAAGCGTTCTCAATTCAAAGGACGCACAAATAATCATAGATATCAAGAAGTTTTCACGTCAAAAGACGCGAAATTTTTCGAGATATATGAAAATTTTCGCGCCCCCACCTTGTGTACCACAATCCATTCTATAAACCGTAAAAACCTATGGATAGATCTCGCCTGAATGAATGTCTTTATGTAACTAAGACTCCGTTCCTAAAATTATATCTGGATACGAAGCGTCAACTAAGGAAGAAAAAATTTCCTTATTGTAAAGGATTCTGTAGTTTACCTAGAGAATTCTCAAACTGCTACCATCATCATAGTGAAAAATGGCAAGGAGATATGGAATAAATTCTTCTAAATGTTAGCTTAATCTTATTTGGTACGAGTAAAACTGCTTAACTGTGAAGTTTCAAAGAAAAGTTTCAGCTGATTATTTTGTGGAAACCCAAGGGATTCCACTTCAAGGGAATATGAAATTGATTATATTCATTATTTCCTAGATCTTCATCCAATAATCCTTATGAATTTTATGTAATGTAGAAAGGTTGTTAAAATTTTAATTCATTAATCCTTATTGATAATCCATTGAGAAGAATAAATTCGTCAAAACACATTCATTAGCGGTCTTCTCATACACTCTGTAATAGTACAATTGTGAAAAATGCTTCGATAGCTGAGATAATTTCACACGAGGGCTCCCACCGGGAATCGAACCTGGGACCGCTTTCATTGAAGTCGAACACGCTGCCGAAACGGCTATCCGGGAGCCCCACAAACACCCTTCTAAATTCATTGATTAAAGAATTGGAGAAGTTTAGATAACGAATATCTCTGATATATCGCATAAAAAACTCTTTTATGAAATACAATATACAATATGCATTTGAATGATGAAACCGAATCCCTACATTCCCAGGCATATTTATCCACGCATCACTATGATGGAACAAGAGAAATCATATACCGCCCTTCTCCAACCTGAATTCGTAGCGTTGGTAGGAATGTTCAGGAAGTCAATTTTGGCGGAATTGGAGCGGTTGCTTTTCTGCAGTTGACTCATAGCAGTCTGAGCATTTCAACGGAGCGGACCTGTCTTTGATGGATTCTCTCAATGTTGGACTGCTTGACAATTTAAGAACTTTTGAAAAATCAAAAGATATAGTTTTTCAATATTTAATGGATGACTCTTTGCGATTGCAACGAACTTCCGATTAGAAGATTTTATGTTACTGTTAGGGGGTACAATGCCTTATTTCCTTTCTAGTGTCCTGATAACTTGTTCTCTGTGCGGCAGTGTGCTATTCGCCTGCGCTACAGGATAATTCTCCTCTATGTAGCAATGCAAAGTCGATGGACGTTGAAGTCTCAGAAGGCTGTCAGCGATCTTTTTCTCGGAAGATGGGTACGTACTTTACAGTTTCCTCTTGTAGTGAAAGAAGTATAATTTGAGGTACTTTTCTCATGCAAACATTCACTTCCCCACCATGCAGCTCAATCTGTCTTAGTTAAACGTTGGTTAGTATTACCTTACAGAGTATAGGACGGTAGTTTCGTTTAAATTTTCTTTCATTTTTGGGTTCCTTGAGGGTCAACCTTTCTTCTAAGTCATTCGTTTTGTGAAACAACAGCCATTCCCATTTTATATTTATCTTATAATTCAGAATCTTTGTCGTACATCTTTGTGATGTAGAATTAAGAAATATGAAGAACTATGTTATTTGAGTACATAACATGATTACTGGATCGATTAAGAGAAATGATAAATTGATTCAATATCATAGATAATCTTCATCCAAAAACAGGTTCATGAAACAAGACTGTGGCGCCCACCTACTGCACAGCGGACAGCAGATTTCAGGGAAAATTCTCCACCGGGAATCGTAAGGGAGGATGCTCGAAGCCTTGGAGTTGATAGAGATTCCTTCTGGCGAAAATCTTACCAATGAGTACACCTTTCTAAACCATTACCCTTTTCTTACCCTACACTCAAAGCTGCTTTAGATTAATGAATAATTGATAAAATCTATCAATGTGGAGATATACGAATTTCTTCTTCTTTCCAATTAGCACGTCGTTCCACATAGGTAGTAAAATGATAGAACTGACACATTTTAGAAGCTTCATGAGAGGCTTTTGATTAACTTAGAAATTAGAAATGATTATATCTTGTAATACATTTTCATTACATAAAAACCTCCTCTCGTTGTAACTGAGTATAGTATCATCTTAAATTTACATAATTACATATTATATATAACTGCAGAATATAAAGCTTTTCTCACCCTATTCATTTTTTTTAGATCATTTTACATTGTTTGATGGCTTTGTAAATTTCAAATCTTAGCCATAGAACAATTTTTAGTGTTGAAAGTGGCTTCAAAAATATACAATCAGAGAAATTACATTGTTTAAGCTCCTTTTATAAGATCTTACATAATTTTAATGCCTTCCTTTCTCAATTTATCTCGGAGGTCTACAAGTTTCACAAAGACATCAACCTTGGCTGAAGGGCGTCTTCGACCGCTGGGATGGGATTCCATAGCTGAAGGAAGGATTGCAGGATTTGGCCTATGGATTCTTGGTTACAATTCGACTGCAGTGGTGAGCTCCTCTCCAGTGCTTGAAGGTGCTTGTCAAGGGCGACCAAGAAACACCTCCGGCCTCCTTTCCTCGAAATGACCGTAAAGAGCCAGAAAAAGGGTGTAATACTTGTGTGTTGTCAGTGTTATATGAGTGGAGAAGTGAGTGAATTGTGATTTTCAAGGTGTGCTGTTTTCAGTGTTTATTGGGTGTGTGTATCCGAATACTACACAATAGTGTAGTGTTATACGTTGACACTGTTCATCATGGAATACTTATTGGAAGGTAAGTTAATATTCATTCTTTCCATTCTAGTATTATAAGGTGATAGCCATCAGAGGTCTTTCTAGAAGCAGTGGTAGTATCTAAGACGTCCCTGAAATGTTTTAGTATAGTATCCCATACACATCTTTATGCACCAACCGTTAGAAATACTCAAGTACTTGCCCCGAGTTCGTGAGCCCCTCTAATATTTCTTTTACCTGTTTACCACCTGTGGCAATGGTTGGATTTAAAAAATTTAAAGGGGGAATGGGCTATTCCTCATCATGCTACAATTTTCCTGTGAAACAACGCGATTAGAGCGAATAATGTTTGTAGGATCACCCTTTGAAAGCTTAATGCATTGCTTTTAGCGAAAGATTATTACCGATTACCTTACTGAAACTAGATTTGCTTTACCGATCAAAATTCACATAAATTACATGTGCTACTCTTAACACATCCGTAAGAGACGATAGAATCATAGATTAATACAATTTGAAATCTTCTAAAAAACCGTTTCGTCAAAATGAATGTCTTATATATGAATCGTATTTGAACTATATCTCTGGTACATTAAATAACCACAGGGTATTGCCGTGCTAATATAGAAGTGTTTTCAGTGACTAATATCATAAATCAAGGTATGGAAGATTACACTTGCAAAACGTAAACTTGTTCACGTAAAATGAACCGCAAACGAAGAGATAAAATTTACAAGGAAGTATCGAAGTTTAATACCCGTAGAGTATAGAGGGGCATTTCAGCTTGGCTGCAATATACTACCGAATTAAGATCTATCTCTCAATTTGTTTATTCTTAAAAAACATCATAGCGAATACATTGTGAATGTGTGAAGAATCTTCAGAAATGCGAATGCATTAAGTAAAGATTTTATTATATTATTTAGAAAGAGTTTTTCAGCTTCTTCCTACTTTCAAAGCATCTACTGGTAGACCGCAGCAGGTACTAGAATCATCACCTCACGTAAAATAAACCCCACAAGCAGATATAAAATGTACAATGATATGTCGAAGTTTAATTCTCCGTAGAGTATCGAGGGGCATTTCAACTTGTCTGAAATATACTACCGAATTAAAATCTATTTCTCAATTTGTTTATTCTTAAACAGCATCATAGCGAATACATAGGTTCCCATCATGACATTTATCTTGGACGTATTGTGAATCGCTTTCCGAAGATCCTTGGCTTGCTCCGCAACCGGAAGTCAAATAAACACTTCTTATATTTTATATTATTAGGGAATAGGTGATGTACTCATTTAGTGATCCTATTTTAATGTAACTCGATTTTCTAGCATAATGCTTTCGAATATAATACATGAATATAAAATTATGAAAATAGATTTTCACCCCAATTTGACTCTAGCAGTACTTCTCTGTCAAAATAGAAACTTATTTCATTAAATTTTTAACGATTTCTAATGCCATAATGAATAATTTTAAAAATCATATTTTGAATTATGTCGCTGCATCAATACAATGCTTTCGTTGAAATAATTCGCAATCAATGTAATGGACGAAGACGTCAATACAATGCTCACGCCATCGCTTCTCCATTGTCTGAACACAAATAATTACATGATAAAATATGAATGAGCAGGATGTTTGTGAATCAGTGCATCATCGCCTTCAATCCAGTACAAAAACCTCAATAGCTGCCATACTTTAGATGTCTTAAAATATAATCCTAGCGCAGATAGTGGTTTACATTTTATTTATCCCACCGTCCTCAGATCACTGCCAGACAAAAATTCTCCGTGTCGTAAGGAAGACGCGTTATCTTCGCATATATCGCTTGAAGAATACCTTTCTATTGAGATATTAAATTAGAAATGACATCGGATCGAAACCAATTATACTTCTGATGACAAGAATTTTATATGGTTTCCATTTCTCCTTATTGTAGTTCTATTGTTGACAAAAAGTTCATAGATAAATTGACTCTTTCTTCTATTACTTTATGTAAGACTAGATGAAACGCCCGTTGATTCTCATCGGGGATATATAAATAAGCAGAACATAATATATTTGGTAATAACTTGTGCAGAGGAGAATCTAACATCTCTCACTTAGCTTGGATCTGTGATAATGTTCTTCTAAGGGAAGATGTTTAATCTTTTCAAACTTCTTATAATTTGAATCCAAATCTAGAATTCACGATAAGAAAAGCGATCGTTTTAGATTTTCTTTCCTGATGAGTTATCCAAAACTAAGATAATTCTTCCTTGGGATTTTTCCTGGGTGCACGTCGTCTCGCGTAATAATTACCCATTACTTTTGCTTCTTTTAAATTTACTTATTAAGATAGTATTGCTTAGCTTCACGTTGAATCCAATAATGGAGAAAATTGTGATGGAGAAAATACTACTTGCGGTTTGCTCACGAATACAAATGATCGCCCGTGTAAAAAATGAGGCGTTTCATTAAGTTATCATTTACTCGAAATCCTTATGTAATACGCGGTATTAGACGGAAGTAGAGTCATGGTTCAAGCACCCACTGCCACACGCCGAGAGGCTGCACGCAGTATAAATCAATCAATTTAAAGTTTTTCCAGGGTAAATCACACTTAGTAGCTTCATTATTTCCAAATAGAGTTGGCAAAGCCGGGGTGATACAGAAACTTTTCCTAAATGATCATACGTAACCTCCTGTGAATCAACACTGTAAATTGTTCGTAAATGAAAATGCTGAAGTTTCTGAATATTGCCTGCTATGAACATATACTATCATTAATTTTTAATCATTACTTTCATATGGACCTAAAATACCCGTGGTTTTCTTATGGGAAAATGCAATACTTCGGTTTCAACAATCGCATTCATTGTCAAGGTGACTTGTTGTTTATAGCCTCAAAATTTCACGAAATTTCAGTTTTTTTTTAACCGAATTTTCGCCATTTCGACTTGATAATGATATTTCACGACCAAAATAAGAATCTTTATTCGTTTCTTTTTCTTTTTGTGCTTATCTCGATTTCATAAGCCTATTATTTTTAATTTAATTTTGTAAAAGAAATGTAGCCTAAAACCGATAGAACTGAGAGTAACGTGCATTTCTTATGAGAACGGTTTTTCTTGTCTGGGTTCGAACTTGGGACCTCTAGGTAAATAAAAGGTAGCCTATTATCTGCGCAGGAAGTACATTTAACAATCGTTAAAGTTTGATAGTTCCCGAGTTTTAGGCAAACATACACACACACACACAACTTATTTTATTGTATTAGATTGGGAAAGTTTTTCATGGATTACTTCCACTTATTTACTCTACTCTAAGCATCCGATCAGTGATGCTTGACATTTGATTTGTAATTCTTATTGTTAGAAATTGATGATTCTAAATCTTCTTGTACTATTACAGAATGTGCAAGAAAAATAGATAAGAGCAAATCTTTAAAAGCGTTTAAGCTTCATTTTTAGACATTTTAGTTTTTTTGCACACGATTGAGATGTTCTCCAGGTAATGCTTTTCATTCCCTCATACCTCTATTAATACATTTCGCTACATCGGATTTCTGTTCACGTTCCTTAATTTTTAACTTGTTGTCGCCGCGTCCGATATAATTAGTGTTATAGAACCTCGCTCGTAGTTCCTCCCAGCCTCGTTAAGAGTTCTAAGTATTAAATATGCCCCTTAATCTAAATGTCTTCCTTCTAGACGATAACGGTTCTCATCCTAGCTCACATAACATTTTACTGACACTCTCATCATTTTTATGCCTTCCGGATTTATATCTAGCTGCTCTCCTTTGCACTCCTTCAAGTGTCTTATTAAGGCCTGATTCATGTGGGTCCCATACATTTGTTTCATATTCAACAATCGGCATAACCAAAGATTTACACGGCCTTACCCTCACTTCCTTCCCACTCCGTCTTAGATGTTTTCATTGAAAAGTGAAGATTCCTGTAAGCCTTTGAAGTAATATCTTCGATGTGGATCCCCCATTTAAGTTTTTTCGATAGTTTAACACCTAATTATTGTCAAAATCAATGACAACTGTGTCAACTTCATCCCTTACATCCATAGTTTCGGCAATGTCTTGAACTAGTCCTAGGAGCTGCGTCTCCCATGAGTATCCCGTGCTGCCTCTTCCAAAGCCAGTCATTTTCTTTCAAACCTAAAGATAATCAGCTTCAATTCAAAGGACGTACGAATATTCATAGATATCAAGAAGTTTTCACGTCAAAAAACGCGAAATTTTTCGAGATAATTGAAAATTTTCGGAAACGGTTACACTAAAAATCACATCTTTTTCGTAATTTTTCGAAATTATTAACCGCTTTTGTTGCAAAACGTTCATAATTTAATAGATTTATGGTAATTCTTAAATGCTGAGTAAAAATCCGCTCATAAAACGTCTTTTTTTTCCAAATATATCATAAATTGTGGAAAAGCTAGCTGCCGAAACCACAATTTCTTCGTTACATTTCGAAATTACGTGCGATTTTTTTGCGAAGCATTCTGAATTCATTGGAAATACGAATAATACTAGATATCAAGCAGTTTTCACGTCAAAAAAAGTGAAATTTTTCGAGATAATTGAAACTTTTCGGAAACGGTTTCACTAAATATCACATATATTTCGTAATTTTTCGAAATTATTAACCGCTTTTGTTGCAGAACGTTCATAATTTAATAGATTTATGGTATATCTTAAATGCTGAGAAAAAATCCGCTCAAAAAAAGTCTTTTTTTTCCAAATATATCATAAATTGTGGAAAAGCTAGCTGCCGAAACCACAATTTCTTCGTTACATTTCAACATTACGTGCGATTTTTTTGCGAAGCGTTCTCAATTCAATGGAAATACGAATAATCATAGATATCAAAAAGTTTTCACGTCAAAAAACATGAAATTTTTCGAGATAATTGAAAATTTTCGGAAAGGGTTACAATAAAAATCACATATTTTTCGTAATGTTTCGAAATTATTAACCGCTTTTGTTGCAAAACGTTCATAATTTAATAGATGTATGGTATATCTTAAATGCTGAGAAAAAATCCGCTCAAAAAACGTCCTTTTTTTCCAAATATATCATAAATTGTGGAAAAGCTAACTGCCGAAACCACAATTTCTTCGTTACATTTCGAAATTACGTGCGATTTTTTTGCGAAGCGTTCTGAATTTAATGGAAATACGAATAATCATAATATCAAAACGTTTTCAGGTCAAGGAACGTGAAATTTTTCGAGATAATTGAAAATTTTCGGAAACGGTTACACTAAATATCACATATTTTTCGTGATTTTTCGAAATTATTAACCGCTTCTGTTGCAAAACGTTCATAATTTAATAGATTTATGGTATATCTTAAATGCTGAGAAAAAATTTGCTCGAAAAACGTCCTTATTTTCCAAAGATATCATGAAATGTGGAAAAGCTAGCTGCCGAAACCACAATTTCTTCGTTACATTTCGAAATTACGTGAGATTTTTTTGCGAAGCATTCTGAATTCAATGGAAATACGAATAATCATAGATATCAAAAAGTTTTCACGTAAAAAAACGTGAAATTTTTCGAGATAATTGAAACTTTTTGGAAAGGGTTACACTAAAAATCACATATTTTTCGTAATTTTCGAAATCATTAACCGCTTTTGTTGCAAAACGTTCATAATTTAATAGATTTATGGTATATCGTAAACGCTGAGCAAAAATCCGCTCAAAAAACGTCTTTTTTTTCCAAATATATCATACATTGTGGAAAAGCTAGCTGCCAAAACCACAATTTCTTCGTTACATTTCGAAATTACGTGCGATTTTATTGCGAAGCGTTCTCAATTCAAAGGACGCACAAATAATCATAGATATCAAGAAGTTTTCACGTCAAAAGACGCGAAATTTTTCGAGATAATTGAAAATTTTCGCGCCCCCACCTTGTGTACCACAATCCATTCTATAAACCGTAAAAACCTATGGATAGATCTCGCCTGAATGAATGTCTTTATGTAACTAAGACTCCGTTCCTAAAATTATATCTGGATACGAAGCGTCAACTAAGGAAGAAAAAATTTCCTTATTGTAAAGGATTCTGTAGTTTACCTAGAGAATTCTCAAACTGCTACCATCATCATAGTGAAAAATGGCAAGGAGATATGGAATAAATTCTTCTAAATGTTAGCTTAATCTTATTTGGTACGAGTAAAACTGCTTAACTGTGAAGTTTCAAAGAAAAGTTTCAGCTGATTATTTTGTGGAAACCCAAGTGATTCCACTTCAAGGGAATATGAAATTGATTATAATCATTATTTCCTAGATCTTCATCGAATAATCCTTATGAATTTTATGTAATGTAGAAAGGTTGTTAAAATTTTAATTCATTAATCCTTATTGATAATCCATTGAGAAGAATAAATTCGTCAAAACACATTCATTAGCGGTCTTCTCATACACTCTGTAATAGTACAATTGTGGAAAATGCTTCGATAGCTGAGATAATTTCACACGAGGGCTCCCACCAGGAATCGAACCTGGGACCGCTTTCATTGAAGTCGAACACGCTGCCGAAACGGCTATCCGGGAGCCCCACAAACACCCTTCTAAATTCATTGATTAAAGAATTGGAGAAGTTTAGATAACGAATATCTCTGATATATCGCATAAAAAACTCTTTTATGAAATACAATATACAATATGCATTTGAATGATGAAACCGAATCCCTACATTCCCAGGCATATTTATCCACGCATCACTATGATGGAACAAGAGAAATCATATACCGCCCTTCTCCAACCTGAATTCGTAGCGTTGGTAGGAATGTTCAGGAAGTCAATTTTGGCGGAATTGGAGCGGTTGCTTTTCTGCAGTTGACTCATAGCAGTCTGAGCATTTCAACGGAGCGGAACTGTCTTTGATGGATTCTCTCAATGTTGGACTGCTTGACAATTTAAGAACTTTTGAAAAGTCAAAAGATATAGTTTTTCAATATTTAATGGATGACTCTTTGCGATTGCAACGAACTTCCGATTAGAAGATTTTATGTTACTGTTAGGGGGTACAATGCCTTATTTCCTTTCTAGTGTCCTGATAACTTGTTCTCTGAGCGGCAGTGTGCTATTCGCCTGCGCTACAGGATAATTCTCCTCTATGTAGCAATGCAAAGTCGATGGATGTTGAAGTCTCAGAAGGCTGTCAGCGATCTTTTTCTCGGAAGATGGGTACGTACTTTACAGTTTCCTCTTGTAGTGAAAGATGTATAATTTGAGGTACTTTTCTCATGCAAACATTCACTTCCCCACCATGCAGCTCAATCTGTCTTAGTTAAACGTTGGTTAGTATTACCTTACAGAGTATAGGACGGTAGTTTCGTTTAAATTTTCTCTCATTTTTGGGTTCCTTGAGGGTCAACCTTTCTTCTAAGTCATTCGTTTTGTGAAACAACAGCCATTCCCATTTTATATTTATCTTATAATTCAGAATCTTTGTCGTACATCTTTGTGATGTAGAATTAAGAAATATGAAGAAATAATTTATTTGAGTACATAACATGATTACTGGATCGATTAAGAGAAATGATAAATTGATTCAAAATCATAGATAATCTTCATCCAAAAACAGGTTCATGAAACAAGACTGTGGCGCCCACCTACTGCACAGCGGACAGCAGATTTCAGGGAAAATTCTCCACCGGGAATCGTAAGGGAGGATGCTCAAAGCCTTGGAGTTGATAGAGATTCCTTCTGGCGAAAATCTTACCAATGAGTACACCTTTCTAAACCATTACCCTTTTCTTACCCTACACTCAAAGCTGCTTTAGATTAATGAATAATTGATAAAATCTATCAATGTGGAGATATACGAATTTCTTCTTCTTTCCAATTAGCATGTCGTTCCACATAGGTAGTAAAATGATAGAACTGACACATTTTAGAAGCTTCATGAGAGGCTTTTGATTAACTTAGAAATTAGAAATGATTATATCTTGTAATACATTTTCATTACATAAAAACCTCCTCTCGTTGTAACTGAGTATAGTATCATCTTAAATTTACATAATTACATATTATATATAACTGCAGAATATAAAGCTTTTCTCACCCTATTCATTTTTTTAGATCATTTTACATTGTTTGATGGCTTTGTAAATTTCAAATCTTAGCCATAGAACAATTTTTAGTGTTGAAAGTGGCTTCAAAAATATACAATCAGAGAAATTACATTGTTTAAGCTCCTTTTATAAGATCTTACATAATTTTAATGCCTTCCTTTCTCAATTTATCTCGGAGGTCTACAAGTTTCACAAAGACATCAACCTTGGCTGAAGGGCGTCTTCGACCGCTGGGATGGGATTCCATAGCTGAAGGAAGGATTGCAGGATTTGGCCTATGGATTCTTGGTTACAATTCGACTGCAGTGGTGAGCTCCTCTCCAGTGCTTGGAGGTGCTTGTCAAGGGCGACCAAGAAACACCTCCGGCCTCCTTTCCTCGAAATGACCGTAAAGAGCCAGAAAAAGGGTGTAATACTTGTGTGTTGTCAGTGTTATATGAGTGGAGAAGTGAGTGAATTGTGATTTTCAAGGTGTGCTGTTTTCAGTGTTTATTGGGTGTGTGTATCCGAATACTACACAATAGTGTAGTGTTATACGTTGACACTGTTCATCATGGAATACTTATTGGAAGGTAAGTTAATATTCATTCTTTCCATTCTAGTATTATAAGGTGATAGCCATCAGAGGTCTTTCTAGAAGCAGTGGTAGTATCTAAGACGTCCCTGAAATGTTTTAGTATAGTATCCCATACACATCTTTATGCACCAACCGTTAGAAATACTCAAGTACTTGCCACGAGTTCGTGAGCCCCTCTAATATTTCTTTTACCTGTTTACCACCTGTGGCAATGGTTGGATTTAAAAAATTTAAAGGGGGAATGGGCTATTCCTCATCATGCTACAATTTTCCTGTGAAACAACGCGATTAGAGCGAATAATGTTTGTAGGATCACCCTTTGAAAGCTTAATGCATTGCTTTTAGCGAAAGATTATTACCGATTACCTTACTGAAACTAGATTTGCTTTACCGATCAAAATTCACATAAATTACATGTGCTACTCTTAACACATCCGTAAGAGACGATAGAATCATAGATTAATACAATTTGAAATCTTCTAAAAAACCGTTTCGTCAAAATGAATGCCTTATATATGAATCGTGATTGAACTATATCTCTGGTACATTAAATAACCATAGGGTATTGCCGTGCTAATATAGAAGTGTTTTCAGTGACTAATATCATAAATCAAGGTATGGAAGATTACACTTGCAAAACGTAAACTTGTTCACGTAAAATGAACCGCAAACGAAGAGATAAAATTTACAAGGAAGTATCGAAGTTTAATACCCGTAGAGTATAGAGGGGCATTTCAGCTTGGCTGCAATATACTACCGAATTAAGATCTATCTCTCAATTTGTTTATTCTTAAAAAACATCATAGCGAATACATTGTGAATGTGTGAAGAATCTTCAGAAATGCGAATGCATTAAGTAAAGATTTTATTATATTATTTAGAAAGAGTTTTTCAGCTTCTTCCTACTTTCAAAGCATCTACTGGTAGACCGCAGCAGGTACTAGAATCATCACCTCACGTAAAATAAACCCCACAAGCAGATATAAAATGTACAATGATATGTCGAAGTTTAATTCTCCGTAGAGTATCGAGGGGCATTTCAACTTGTCTGAAATATACTACCGAATTAAAATCTATTTCTCAATTTGTTTATTCTTAAACAGCATCATAGCGAATACATAGGTTCCCATCATGACATTTATCTTGGACGTATTGTGAATCGCTTTCCGAAGATCCTTGGCTTGCTCCGCAACCGGAAGTCAAATAAACACTTCTTATATTTTATATTATTAGGGAATAGGTGATGTACTCATTTAGTGTTCCTATTTTAATGTAACTCGATTTTCTAGCATAATGCTTTCGAATATAATACATGAATATAAAATTATGAAAATAGATTTTCACCCCAATTTGACTCTAGCACTACTTCTCTGTCAAAATAGAAACTTATTTCATTAAATTTTTAACGATTTCTAATGCCATAATGAATAATTTTAAAAATCATATTTTGAATTATGTCGCTGCATCAATACAATGCTTTCGTTGAAATAATTCGCAATCAATGTAATGAACGAAGACGTCAATACAATGCTCACGCCATCGCTTCTCCATTGTCTGAACACAAATAATTACATGATAAAATATGAATGAGCAGGATGTTTGTGAATCAGTGCATCATCGCCTTCAATCCAGTACAAAAACCTCAATAGCTGCCATACTTTATATGTCTTAAAATATAATCCTAGCGCAGATAGTGGTTTACATTTTATTTATCCCACCGTCCTCAGATCACTGCCAGACAAAAATTCTCCGTGTCGTAAGGAAGACGCGTTATCTTCGCATATATCGCTTGAAGAATACCTTTCTATTGAGATATTAAATTAGAAATGACATCGGATCGAAACCAATTATACTTCTGATGACAAGAATTTTATATGGTTTCCATTTCTCCTTATTGTAGTTCTATTGTTGACAAAAAGTTCATAGATAAATTGACTCTTTCTTCTATTACTTTATGTAAGACTAGATGAATCGCCCGTTGATTCTCATCGGGGTATATAAATAAGCAGAACATAATATATTTGGTAATAACTTGTGCAGAGGAGAATCTAACATCTCTCACTTAGCTTGGATCTGTGATAATGTTATTCTAAGGGAAGATGTTTAATCTTTTCAAACTTCTTATAATTTGAATCCAAATCTAGAATTCACGATAAGAAAAGCGATCGTTTTAGATTTTCTTTCCTGATGAGTTATCCAAAACTAACATAATTCTTCCTTGGGATTTTTCCTGGGTGCACGTCGTCTCGCGTAATAATTACCCATTACTTTTGCTTCTTTTAAATTTACTTATTAAGATAGTATTGCTTAGCTTCACGTTGAATCCAATAATGGAGAAAATTGTGATGGAGAAAATACTACTTGCGGTTTGCTCACGAATACAAATGATCGCCCGTGTAAAAAATGAGGCGTTTCATTAAGTTATCATTTACTCGAAATCCTTATGTAATACGCGGTATTAGACGGAAGTAGAGTCATGGTTCAAGCACCCACTGCCACACGCCGAGAGGCTGCACGCAGTATAAATCAATCAATTTAAAGTTTTTCCAGGGTAAATCACACTTAGTAGCTTCATTATTTCCAAATAGAGTTGGCAAAGCCGGGGTGATACAGAAACTTTTCCTAAATGATCATACGTAACCTCCTGTGAATCAACAATGTAAATTGTTCGTAAATGAAAATGCTGAAGTTTCTGAATATTGCCTGCTATGAACATATACTATCATTAATTTTTAATCATTACTTTCATATGGACCTAAAATACCCGTGGTTTTCTTATGGGAAAATGCAATACTTCGGTTTCAACAATCGCATTCATTGTCAAGGGGACTTGTTGTTTATAGCCTCAAAATTTCACGAAATTTCAGTTTTTTTTAACCGAATTTTCGCCATTTCGACTTGATAATGATATTTCACGACCAAAATAAGAATCTTTATTCGTTTCTTTTTCTTTTTGTGCTTATCTCGATTTCATAAGCCTATTATTTTTAATTTAATTTTGTAAAAGAAATGTAGCCTAAAACCGATAGAACTGAGAGTAACGTGCATTTCTTATGAGAACGGTTTTTCTTGTCTGGGTTCGAACTGGGGACCTCTAGGTAAATAAAAGGTAGCCTATTATCTGCGCAGGAAGTACATTTAACAATCGTTAAAGTTTGATAGTTCCCGAGTTTTAGGCAAACATACACACACACACACACACACAACTTATTTTATTGTATTAGATTGGGAAAGTTTTTCATGGATTACTTCCACTTATTTACTCTACTCTAAGCATCCGATCAGTGATGCTTGACATTTGATTTGTAATTCTTATTGTTAGAAATTGATGATTCTAAATCTTCTTGTACTATTACAGAATGTGCAAGAAAAATAGATAAGAGCAAATCTTTAAAAGCGTTTAAGCTTCATTTTTAGACATTTTAGTTTTTTTGCACACGATTGAGATGTTCTCCAGGTAATGCTTTTCATTCCCTCATACCTCTATTAATACATTTCGCTACATCGGATTTCTGTTCACGTTCCTTAATTTTTAACTCGTTGTCACCGCGTCCGATATAATTAGTGTTATAGAACCTCGCTCGTAGTTCCTCCCAGCCTCGTTTAGAGTTCTAAGTATTAAATATGCCCCTTAATCTAAATGTCTTCCTTCTAGACGATAACGGTTCTCATCCTAGCTCACATAACATTTTACTGACACTCTCATCATTTTTATGCCTTCCGGATTTATATCTAGCTGCTCTCCTTTGCACTCCTTCAAGTGTCTTACTAAGGCCTGATTCATGTGGGTCCCATACATTTGTTTCATATTCAACAATCGGCATAACCAAAGATTTACACGGCCTTTCCCTCACTTCCTTCCCACTCCGTCTTAGATGTTTTCATTGAAAAGTGAAGATTCCTGTAAGCCTTTGAAGTAATATCTTCGATGTGGATCCCCCATTTAAGTTTTTTCGATAGTTTAACACCTAATTATTGTCAAAATCAATGACAACTGTGTCAACTTCATCCCTTACATCCATAGTTTCGGCAATGTCTTGAACTAGTCCTAGGAGCTGCGTCTCCCATGAGTATCCCGTGCTGCCTCTTCCAAAGCCAGTCATTTTCTTTCAAACCTAAAGATAATCAGCTTCAATTCAAAGGACGTACGAATAATACTAGATATCAAGAAGTTTTCACGTCAAAAAACGCGAAATTTTTCGAGATAATTGAAAATTTTCGGAAACGGTTACACTAAAAATCACATCTTTTTCGTAATTTTTCGAAATTATTAACCGCTTTTGTTGCAAAACGTTCATAATTTAATAGATGTATGGTATATCTTAAATGCTGAGGAAAAATCCGCTCAAAAAACGTCTTTTTTTCCAAATATATCATAAATCGTAAAAATTGAAAGCAAACATTACCCTACGAGGAGAGAAATTGGAGCAAGTAGAATCATTCACCTACCTTGGAAGTAGCATAACATGGGATGGGAGAAGTACCACAGACATCAAGCGAAGAATAGCCCAAGCAAAGGAGGCATTCATGAGGAAGAGGCCACTACTATGCTCAAAGAATATAAGATTACAGACAAGGAAACAATTCTTGAAAACATTCGTCTGGAGTGTGGCACTCTATGGATCAGAGACATGGACCATTAGGAAAGCGGACCAGAGAAGAATAGAAGCCTTCGAAACCTGGTGCTGGAGGAGAATGCTGAAGATCAAATGGACAGATAAGGTAAGAAACGAAGAAGTATACAGAAGAATAGAAGAGGTTAAAACAATATGGAGCATCATCCGAAAAAGAAGAACCAGATGGATTGGACATATCATCAGACACAATGAATTTGTTAGGAACGTACTTGAAGGAAAAATAGAAGGAAAAGCAGCAAGAGGAAGACCAAGAGATGAATATATTAGCCAAATAAAGAGAGATATAGGAAAGAAGAGATATCAGGATTTAGTAAAGTTAGCTTTAGATAGAGAGGAATGGAGGGCTGCAGTCAACCAATCTACGGCTTGAATGACCTATGATGATGATGATCATAAATCGTGGAAAAGCTAGCTGCCGTAACCACAGTTTCTTCGTTACATTTCGAAATTACGTGCGATTTTTTTGCGAAGCGTTCTCAATTCAATGGAAATACGAATAATCATAGATATCAAAAAGTTTTCACGTCAAAAAAAGTGAAATTTTTCGAGATAATTGAAACTTTTCGGAAACGGTTACACTAAAAATCACATATTTTTCGTAATTTTTCGAAATCATTAACCGCTTTTGTTGCAAAACGTTCATAATTTAATAGATTTATGGTATATCTTAAATGCTGAGAAAGAATCCGCTCAAAAAACGTCCTCATTTTCCAAATATATCATAAATTGTGGAAAAGCTAGCTGCCGAAACCACAATTTCTTCGTTACATTTCGAAATTACGTTCGACTTTTTTGCGAAGTGTTCTCAATTCAATGGAAATACGAATAATCATAGATATCAAAAAGTTTTCAGGTCAAAGAACGTGAAATTTTTCGAGATAATTGAAAATTTTCGGAAACGGTTACACTAATTATCACATATTTTTCGTAATTTTTCGAAATCATTAACCGCTTTTGTTGCAAAACGTTCATAATTTGATAGATTTATGGAATATCTTAAATGCTGAGAAAAAATCCGCTGAAAAAACGTCTTTTTTTTACAAATATATCATAAATTATGGAAAAGCTAGCTGCCGAAACCACAATTTCTTCGTTACATTTCGAAATTACGTGCGATTTTTTTGCGAAGCATTCTGAATTCAATGGAAATACGACTAATCATAGATATCAAAAAGTTTTCACCTAAAGAAACGTGAAATTTTTCGAGATAATTGACACTTTTCGGAAAGGGTTACACTAAAAATCACATATTTTTCGTAATTTTTCGAAATCATTAACCGCTTTTGTTGCAAAACGTTCATAATTTAATAGATTTATGGTATATCGTAGATGCTGAGCAAAAATCCGCTCATAAAACGTCTTTTTTTTCCAAATATATCATACATTGTGGAAAAGCTAGCTGCCAAAACCACAATTTCTTCGTTACATTTCGAAATTACGTTCGATTTTATTGCGAAGCGTTCTCAATTCAAAGGACGCACAAATAATCATAGATATCAAGAAGTTTTCACGTCAAAAGACGCGAAATTTTTCGAGATAATTGAAAATTTTCGCGCCCCCACCTTGTGTACCACAATCCCTTCTATAAACCGTAAAACCCTATGGATAGATCTCGCCTGATTGAATGTCTTTATGTAACTAAGACTCCGTTCCTAATATTATATCTGGATACGAAGCGTCAACTAAGGAAGAAAAAATTTCCTTATTGTAAAGGATTCTGTAGTTTACCTAGAGAATTCTCAAACTGCTACCATCATCATAGTGAAAAATGGCAAGGAGATATGGAATAAATTCTTCTAAATGTTAGCTTAATCTTATTTGGTACGAGTAAAACTGCTTAACTGTGAAGTTTCAAAGAAAAGTTTCAGCTGATTATTTTGAGGAAACCCAAGTGATTCCACTTCAAGGGAATATGAAATTGATTATAATCATTATTTCCTAGATCTTCATCCAATAATCCTTATGAATTTTATGTAATGTAGAAAGGTTGTTAAAATTTTAATTCATTAATCCTTATTGATAATCCATTGAGAAGAATAAATTCGTCAAAACACATTCATTAGCGGTCTTCTCATACACTCTGTAATAGTACAATTGTGGAAAATGCTTCGATAGCTGAGATAATTTCACACGAGGGCTCCCACCGGGAATCGAACCTGGGACCGCTTTCATTGAAGTCGAACACGCTGCCGAAACGGCTATCCGGGAGCCCCACAAACACCCTTCTAAATTCATTGATTAAAGAATTGGAGAAGTTTAGATAACGGATATCTCTGATATATCGCATAAAAAACTCTTTTATGAAATACAATATACAATATGCATTTGAATGATGAAACCGAATCCCTACATTCCCAGGCATATTTATCCACGCATCACTATGATGGAACAAGAGAAATCATATACCGCCCTTCTCCAACCTGAATTCGTAGCGTTGGTAGGAATGTTCAGGAAGTCAATTTTGGCGGAATTGGAGCGGTTGCTTTTCTGCAGTTGACTCATAGCAGTCTGAGCATTTCAACGGAGCGGACCTGTCTTTGATGGATTCTCTCAATGTTGGACTGCTTGACAATTTAAGAACTTTTGAAAAGTCAAAAGATATAGTTTTTCAATATTTAATGGATGACTCTTTGCGATTGCAACGAACTTCCGATTAGAAGATTTTATGTTACTGTTAGGGGGTACAATGCCTTATTTCCTTTCTAGTGTCCTGATAACTTGTTCTCTGAGCGGCAGTGTGCTATTCGCCTGCGCTACAGGATAATTCTCCACTATGCAGCAATGCAAAGTCGATGGACGTTGAAGTCTCAGAAGGCTGTCAGCGATCTTTTTCTCGGAAGATGGGTACGTACTTTACAGTTTCCTCTTGTAGTGAAAGAAGTATAATTTAAGCAACTTTTCGCATGCAAAAATTCACTTCCCCACCATGCAGCTCAATCTGTCTTAGTTAAACGTTGGTTAGTATTACCTTACAGAGTATAGGACGGTAGTTTCGTTTAAATTTTCTCTCATTTTTGGGTTCCTTGAGGGTCAACCTTTCTTCTAAGTCATTCGTTTTGTAAAACAACAGCCATTCCCATTTTATATTTATCTTATAATTCAGACTCTTAGTCGTACATCTTTGTGATGTAGAATTAAGAAATATGAAGAACTATGTTATTTGAGTACATAACATGATTACTGGATCGATTAAGAGAAATGATAAATTGATTCAAAATCATAGATAATCTTCATCCAAAAACAGGTTCATGAAACAAGACTGTGGCGCCCACCTACTGCACAGCGGACAGCATATTTCAGGGAAAATTCTCCACCGGGAATCATAAGGGAGGATGCTGGAAGCCTTGGAGTTGATAGAGATTCCTTCTGGCGAAAATCTTACCAATGAGTACACCTTTCTAAACCATTACCCTTTTCTTACCCCACACTCAAAGCTGCTTTAGATTAATGAATAATTGATAAAATCTATCAATGTGGAGATATACGAATTTCTTCTTCTTTCCAATTAGCACGTCGTTCCACATAGGTAGTAAAATGATAGAAGTGACACATTTTAGAAGCTTCATGAGAGGCTTTTGATTAACTTAGAAATTAGAAATGATTATATCTTGTAATACATTTTCATTACATACAAACCTCCTCTCGTTGTAACTGAGTATAGTATCATCTTAAATTTACATAATTACATATTATATATAACTCCAGAATATAAAGCTTTTCTCACCCTATTCATTTTTTTTAGATCATTTTACATTGTTTGATGGCTTTGTAAATTTCAAATGTTAGCCATAGAACAATTTTTAGTGTTGAAAGTGGCTTCAAAAATATACAATCAGAGAAATTACATTGTTTAAGCTCCTTTTATAAGATCTTACATAATTTTAATGCCTTCCTTTCTCAATTTATCTCGGAGGTCTACAAGTTTCACAAAGACATCAACTTTGGCTGAAGGGCGTCTTCGACCGCTGGGATGGGATTCCATAGCTGAAGGAAGGATTGCAGGATTTGGCCTATGGATTCTTGGTTACAATTCGACTGCAGTGGTGAGCTCCTCTCCAGTGCTTGAAGGTGCTTGTCAAGGGCGACCAAGAAACACCTCCGGCCTCCTTTCCTCGAAATGACCGTAAAGAGCCAGAAAAAGGGTGTAATACTTGTGTGTTGTCAGTGTTATATGAGTGGAGAAGTGAGTGAATTGTGATTTTCACCGTGTGCTGTTTTCAGTGTTTATTCGGTGTGTGTATCCGAATACTACACAATAGTGTAGTGTTATACGTTGACACTGTTCATCATGGAATACTTATTGGAAGGTAAGTTAATATTCATTCTTTCCATTCTAGTATTATAAGGTGATAGCCATCAGAGGTCTTTCTAGAAGCAGTGGTAGTATCTAAGACGTCCCTGAAATGTTTTAGTATAGTATCCCATACACATCTTTATGCACCAACCGTTAGAAATACTCAAGTACTTGCCCCGAGTTCGTGAGCCCCTCTAATATTTCTTTTACCTGTTTACCACCTGTGGCAATGGTTGGATTTAAAAAATTTAAAGGGGGAATGGGCTATTCCTCATCATGCTACAATTTTCCTGTGAAACAACGCGATTAGAGCGATTAATGTTTGTAGGATCACCCTTTGAAAGCTTAATGCATTGCTTTTAGCGAAAGATTATTACCGATTACCTTACTGAAACTAGATTTGCTTTACCGATCAAAATTCACATAATTTACATGTGCTACTCTTAACACATCCGTAAGAGACGATAGAATCATAGATTAATACAATTTGAAATCTTCTAAAAAAACCGTTTCGTCAAAATGAATGCCTTATATATGAATCGTGATTGAACTATATCTCTGGTACATTAAATAACCATAGGGTATTGCCGTGCTAATATAGAAGTGTTTTCAGTGACTAATATCATAAATCAAGGTATGGAAGATTACACTTGCAAAACGTAAACTTGTTCACGTAAAATGAACCGCAAACCAAGAGAAAATTTACAAGGAAGTATCGAAGTTTAATACCCGTAGAGTATAGAGGGGCATTTCAGCTTGGCTGCAATATACTACCGAATTAAGATCTATCTCTCAATTTGTTTATTCTTAAAAAACATCATAGCGAATACATTGTGAATGTGTGAAGAATCTTCCGAAATGCGAATGCATTAAGTAAAGATTTTATTATATTATTTACAAAGAGCTTATCAGCTTCTTCCCACTTTCAAAGCATCTACTGGTAGACCGCAGCAGGTACTAGAATCATCACCTCACGTAAAATAAACCCCACAAGCAGATATAAAATGTACAATGATATGTCGAAGTTTAATTCTCCGTAGAGTATCGAGGGGCATTTCAACTTGTCTGAAATATACTACCGAATTAAAATCTATTTCTCAATTTGTTTATTCTTAAACAGCATCATAGCGAATACATAGGTACCCATCATGACTTTTATATTGGACGTATTGTGAATCGCTTTCCGAAGATCCTTGGCTTGCTCCGCGACCGGAAGTCAAATAAATACTTCTTATATTTTATATTATTAGGGAATAGGTGATGTACTCATTTAGTGATTCTATTTTAATGTAACTCGATTTTCTAGCATAATGCTTTCGAATATAATACATGAATATAAAATTATGAAAATAGATTTTCACCCCAATTTGAATCTAGCAGTACTTCTCTGTCAAAATAGAAACTTATTTCATTAAATTTTTAACGATTTCTAATGCCATAATGAATAATTTTAAAAATCATATTTTGAATTATGTCGCTGTATCAATACAATGCTTTCGTTGAAATAATTCGCAATCAATGTAATGAACGAAGACGTCAATACAATGCTCACGCCATCGCTTCTCCATTGTCTGAACACAAATAATTACATGATAAAATATGAATGAGCAGGATGTTTGTGAATCAGTGCATCATCGCCTTCAATCCAGTACAAAAAGCTCAATAGCTGCCATACTTTAGATGTCTTAAAATATAATCCTAGCGCAGATAGTGGTTTACATTTTATTTATCCCACCGTCCTCAGATCACTGCCAGACTAAAATTCTCCGTGTCGTAAGGACGACGCGTTATCTTCGCTTATATCGCTTGAAGAATACCTTTCTATTGAGATATTAAATTAGAAATGACATCGGATCGAAACCAATTATACTTATGATGACAGGAATTTTATATGGTTTCCATTTCTCCTTATTGTAGTTCTATTGTTGACAAAAAGTTCATAGATAAATTGACTCTTTCTTCTATTACTTTATGTAAGACTAGATGAATCGCCCGTTGATTCTCATCGGGGATATATAAATAAGCAGAACATAATATATTTGGTAATAACTTGTGCAGAGGAGAATCTAACATGTCTCACTTAGCTTGGATCTGTGATAATGTTATTCTAAGGGAAGATGTTTAATCTTTTCAAACTTCTTATAATTTGAATCCAAATCTAGAATTCACGATAAGAAAAGCGATCGTTTTAGATTTTCTTTCCTGATGAGTTATCCAAAACTAAGATAATTCTTCCTTGGGATTTTTCCTGGGTGCACGTCGTCTCGCGTAATAATTACCCATTACTTTTGCTTCTTTTAAATTTACTTATTAAGATAGTATTGCTTAGCTTCACGTTGAATCCAATAATGGAGAAAATTGTGATGGAGAAAATACTACTTGCGGTTTGCTCACGAATACAAATGATCGCCCGTGTAAAAAATGAGGCGTTTCATTAAGTTATCATTTACTCGAAATCCTTATGTAATACGCGGTATTAGAGGATTACGGAAGTAGAGTCATGGTTGAAGCACCCATTGCCACACGCCGAGAGGCTGCACGCAGTATAAATCAATCAATTTAAAGTTTTTCCAGTGTAAATCACACTTAGTAGCTTCATTATTTCCAAATAGAGTTGGCAAAGCCGGGGTGATACAGAAACTTTTCCTAAATGATCATACGTAACCTCCTGTGAATCAACACTGTAAATTGTTCGTAAATGAAAATGCTGAAGTTTCTGAATATTGCCTGCTATGAACATATACTATCATTAATTTTTAATCATTACTTTCATATGGACCTAAAATACCCGTGGTTTTCTTATGGGAAAATGCAATACTTCGGTTTCAACAATCGCATTCATTGTCAAGGGGACTTGTTGTTTATAGCCTCAAAATTTGACGAAATTTCAGTTTATTTTAACCGAATTTTCGCCATTTCGACTCGATAATGATATTTCACGACCGAAATAAGAATCTTTATTCGTTTCTTTTTCTTTTTGTGCTTATCTCGATTTCGTAAGCCTATTATTTTTAATTTAATTTTGTAAAAGAAATGTAGCCTAAAACCGATAGAACTGAAAGTACCGTGCATTTCTTATGAGAACGGTTTTTCTTGTCTGGGTTCGAACTGGGGACCTCTAGGTAAATAAAAGGTAGCCTATTACCTGCGCAGGAAGTACATTTAACAATCGTTAAAGTTTGATAGTTCCCGAGTTTTAGGCAAACATACACACACACACACAACTTATTTTATTGTATTAGATTGGGAAAGTTTTTCATGGATTACTTCCACTTATTTACTCTACTCTAAGCATCCGATCAGTGATGCTTGACATTTGATTTGTAATTCTTATTGTTAGAAATTGATGATTCTAAATCTTCTTGTACTATTACAGAATGTGCAAGAAAAATAGATAAGAGCAAATCTTTAAAAGCGTTTAAGCTTCATTTTTAGACATTTTAGTTTTTTTGCACACGATTGAGATGTTCTCCAGGTAATGCTTTTCATTCCCTCATACCTCTATTAATACATTTCGCTACATCGGATTTCTGTTCACGTTCCTTAATTTTTAACTCGTTGTCGCCGCGTCCGATATAATTAGTGTTATAGAACCTCGCTCGTAGTTCCTCCCAGCCTCGTTTAGAGTTCTAAGTATTAAATATGCCCCTTAATCTAAATGTCTTCCTTCTAGACGATAACGGTTCTCATCCTAGCTCACATAACATTTTACTGACACTCTCATCATTTTTATGCCTTCCGGATTTATATCTAGCTGCTCTCCTTTGCACTCCTTCAAGTGTCTTATTAAGGCCTGATTCATGTGGGTCCCATACATTTGTTTCATATTCAACAATCGGCATAACCAAAGATTTACACGGCCTTTCCCTCACTTCCTTCCCACTCCGTCTTAGATGTTTTCATTGAAAAGTGAAGATTCCTGTAAGCCTTTGAAGTAATATCTTCGATGTGGATCCCCCATTTAAGTTTTTTCGATAGTTTAACACCTAATTATTGTCAAAATCAATGACAACTGTGTCAACTTCATCCCTTACATCCATAATTTCGGCAATGTCTTGAACTAGTCCTAGGAGCTGCGTCTCCCATGAGTATCCCGTGCTGCCTCTTCCAAAGCCAGACATTTTCTTTCAAACCTGAAGATAGTCAGCTTCAATTCAAAGGACGTACGAATAATCATAGATATCAAGAAGTTTTCACGGCAAAAAACGCGAAATTTTTCGAGATAATTGAGAATTTTCGGTAACGGTTACACTAAAAATCACATATTTTTCGTAATTTTTCGAAATCATTAACCGCTTTTGTTGCAAAACGTTCATAATTTAATAGATTTATGGTATATCTTAAATGCTGAGAAAATATTTGCTCGAAAAACGTCTTTTTTTTCCAAATATATCATAAATTGTGGAAAAGCTAGCTGCCGAAACCACAGTTTCTTCGTTACATTTCGAAATTACGTGCGATTTTTTTGCGAAGCGTTCTGAATTCAATGAAAATACGAACAATCATAGATATCAAAAAGTTTTCACGTCAAAAAACGTGAAATTTTTCGAGATAATTGAAAATTTTCGGAAACGGTTACACTAAAAATCACATATTTTTCGTAATTTTTCGAAATTATTAACCGCTTTTGTTGCAAAACGTTCATAATGTAATAGATTTATGGTATATCTTAAATGCTGAGAAAAAATCCGCTCGAAAAACGTCCGTTTTTTCCAAAGATATCATAAATTGTGGAAAAGCTAGCTGCCGAAACCACAATTTCTTCGTTACATTTCGAAATTACGAGCGATTTTTTTGCGAATCATTCTGAATTCAATGGAAATACGAATAATCATAGATATCAAAAAGTTTTCACGTCAAAAAACATTAAATTTTTCGAGATAATTGAAACTTTTCGGAAACGGTTACACTAAAAATCACATATTTTTCGTAATTTTTCGAAATTATTAACCGCTTTTGTTGCAAAACGTTCATAATTTAATAGATTTATGGTATATCTTAAATGCTGAGAAAAAATTTGCTCCAAAAACGTCTTTTTTTTCCAAATATATCATAAATTGTGGAAAAGCTAGCTGCCGAAACCACAATTTCTTCGTTACATTCCGAAATTACGTGCGATTTTTTTGCGAAGCGTTCTGAATTCAATGAAAATACGAATAATCATAGATATCAAAAAGTTTTCAGGTCAGAAAACGTGAAATTTTTCGAGATAATTGAAAATTTTCGGAAACGGTTACACTAAAAATCACATATTTTTCGAAATTTTTCGAAATTATTAACCGCTTTTGTTGCACAACGTTCATAATTTAATAGATAAATGGTATATCTTAAATGCTGAGGAAAAATCCGCTCCAAAAACGTCTTTTTTTTCCAAATATATCATAAATCGTGGAAAAGCTAGCTGCCGAAACCACATATACTTCGTTACATTTCGAAATTACGTGAGATTTTTTTGCGAAGCGTTTTTAATTCAAAGGACGAACGAATAATCATAGATATCAAGAAGTTTTCACGTCAAAAAACGCGAAATTTTTCGAGATAATTGAAAATTTTCGCGCCCCCACCTTGTGTACCACAATCCCTTCTATAAACCGTAAAACCCGATGGATAGATCTCGCCTGAATGAATGTCTTTATGTAACTAAGACTTCGTTCCTAATATTATATCTGGGTACGAAGCGTCAACTAAGGAAGAAAAAATTTCCTTATTGTAAAGGATTCTGTAGTTTACCTAGAGAATTCTCAAACTGCTATCATCATCATAGTGAAAAATGGCAAGGAGATATGGAATAAATTCTTCTAAATGTTAGCTTAATCTTATTTGGTACGAGTTAAACTGCTTAACTGTGAAGTTTCAAAGAAAAGTTGATTATTTTGTGGAAACCCAAGTGATTCCACTTCAAGGGAATATGAAATTGATTATAATCATTATTTCCTAGATCTTCATCCAATAATCCTTATGAATTTTATGTAATGTAGAAAGATTGTTAAAATTTTAATTCATTAATCCTTATTGATAATCCATTGAGAAGAATAAATTCGTCAAAACACATTCATTAGTGGTCTTCTCATACACTCTGTAATAGTACAATTGTGGAAGATGCTTCGATAGCTGAGATAATTTCACACGAGGGCTCCCACCGGGAATTGAACCCAGGACCGCTTTCATTGAAGTCGAACACGCTGCCAAAACGGCTATCCGGGAGCCCCACAAACACCCTTCTAAATTCATTGATTAAAGAATTGGAGAAGTTTAGATAACGAATATCTCTGATATATCGCATAAAAAACTCTTTTATGAAATACAATATACAATATGCATTTGAATGATGAAACCGAATCCCTACATTCCCAGGAATATTTATCCACGCATCACTATGATGGAACAAGAGAAATCATATACCGCCCTTCTCCAACCTGAATTCGTAGCGTTGGTAGGAATGTTCAGGAAGTCAATTTTGGCGGAATTGGAGCGGTTGCTTTTCTGCAGTTGACTCATAGCAGTCTGAGCATTTCAACGGAGCGGACCTGTCTTTGATGGATTCTCTCAATGTTGGACTGCTTGACAATTTAAGAACTTTTGAAAAGTCAAAAGATATAGTTTTTCAATATTTAATGGATGACTCTTTGCGATTGCAACGAACTTCCGATTAGAAGATTTTATGTTACTGTTAGGGGGTACAATGCCTTATTTCCTTTCTAGTGTCCTGATAACTTGTTCTCTGAGCGGCAGTGTGCTATTCGCCTGCGCTACAGGATAATTCTCCACTATGCAGCAATGCAAAGTCGATGGACGTTGAAGTCTCAGAAGGCTGTCAGCGATCTTTTTCTCGGAAGATGGGTACGTACTTTACAGTTTCCTCTTGTAGTGAAAGAAGTATAATTTAAGCAACTTTTCTCATGCAAAAATTCACTTCCCCACCATGCAGCTCAATTGTCTTAGTTAAACGTTGGTTAGTATTACCTTACAGAGTATAGGACGGTAGTTTCGTTTAAATTTTCTCTCATTTTTGGGTTCCTTGAGGGTCAACCTTTCTTCTAAGTCATTCGTTTTGTGAAACAACAGCCATTCCCATTTTATATTTATCTTATGATTCAGACTCTTTGTCGTACATCTTTGTGATGTAGAATTAAGAAGTATGAAGAACTATGTTATTTGAGTACATAACATGATTACTGGATCGATTAAGAGAAATGATAAATTGATTCAAAATCATAGATAATCTTCATCCAAAAACAGGTTCATGAAACAAGACTGTGGCGCCCACCTACTGCACAGCGGACAGCATATTTCAGGGAAAATTCTCCACCGGGAATCATAAGGGAGGATGCAGGAAGCCTTGGAGTTGATAGAGATTCCTTCTGGCGAAAATCTTACCAATGAGTACACCTTTCTAAACCATTACCCTTTTCTTACCCCACGCTCAAAGCTGCTTTAGATTAATGAATAATTGATAAAATCTATCAATGTGGAGATATACGAATTTCTTCTTCTTTCCAATTAGCACGTCGTTCCACATAGGTAGTAAAATGATAGAAGTGACACATTTTAGAAGCTTCATGAGAGGCTTTTGATTAACTTAGAAATTAGAAATGATTATATCTTGTAATACATTTTCATTACATACAAACCTCCTCTCGTTGTAACTGAGTATAGTATCATCTTAAATTTACCTAATTACATATTATATATAACTCCAGAATATAAAGCTTTTCTCACCCTATTCATTTTTTTTAGATCATTTTACATTGTTTGATGGCTTTGTAAATTTCAAATGTTAGCCATAGAACAATTTTTAGTGTTAAAAGTGGCTTCAAAAATATACAATCAGAGAAATTACATTGTTTAAGCTCCTTTTATAAGATCTTACATAATTTTAATGCCTTCCTTTCTCAATTTATCTCGGAGGTCTACAAGTTTCACAAAGACATCAACCTTGGCTGAAGGGCATCTTCGACCGCTGGGATGGGATTCCACAGCTGAAGGAAGGATTGCAGGATTTGGCCTATGGATTCTTGGTTACAATTCGACTGCAGTGGTGAGCTCCTCTCCAGTGCTTGAAGGTGCTTGTCAAGGGCGACCAAGAAACACCTCCGGCCTCCTTTCCTCGAAATGACCGTAAAGAGCCAGAAAAAGGGTGTAATACTTGTGTGTTGTCAGTGTTATATGAGTGGAGAAGTGAGTGAATTGTGATTTTCAACGTGTGCTGTTTTCAGTGTTTATTCGGTGTGTGTATCCGAATACTACACAATAGTGTAGTGTTATACGTTGACACTGTTCATCATGGAATACTTATTGGAAGGTAAGTTAATATTCATTCTTTCCATTCTAGTATTATAAGGTGATAGCCATCAGAGGTCTTTCTAGAAGCAGTGGTAGTATCTAAGACGTCCCTGAAATGTTTTAGTATAGTATCCCATACACATCTTTATGCACCAACCGTTAGAAATACTCAAGTACTTGCCCCGAGTTCGTGAGCCCCTCTAATATTTCTTTTACCTGTTTACCACCTGTGGCAATGGTTGGATTTAAAAAATTTAAAGGGGGAATGGGCTATTCCTCATCATGCTACAATTTTCCTGTGAAACAACGCGATTAGAGCGATTAATGTTTGTAGGATCACCCTTTGAAAGCTTAATGCATTGCTTTTAGCGAAAGATTATTACCGATTACCTTACTGAAACTAGATTTGCTTTACCGATCAAAATTCACATAATTTACATGTGCTACTCTTAACACATCCGTAAGAGACGATAGAATCATAGATTAATACAATTTGAAATCTTCTAAAAAACCGTTTCGTCAAAATGAATGCCTTATATATGAATCGTGATTGAACTATATCTCTGGTACATTAAATAACCATAGGGTATTGCCGTGCTAATATAGAAGTGTTTTCAGTGACTAATATCATAAATCAAGGTATGGAAGATTACACTTGCAAAACGTAAACTTGTTCACGTAAAATGAACCGCAAACCAAGAGAAAATTTACAAGGAAGTATCGAAGTTTAATACCCGTAGAGTATAGAGGGGCATTTCAGCTTGGCTGCAATATACTACCGAATTAAGATCTATCTCTCAATTTGTTTATTCTTAAAAAACATCATAGCGAATACATTGTGAATGTGTGAAGAATCTTCCGAAATGCGAATGCATTAAGTAAAGATTTTATTATATTATTTACAAAGAGCTTATCAGCTTCTTCCCACTTTCAAAGCATCTACTGGTAGACCGCAGCAGGTACTAGAATCATCACCTCACGTAAAATAAACCCCACAAGCAGATATAAAATGTACAATGATATGTCGAAGTTTAATTCTCCGTAGAGTATCGAGGGGCATTTCAACTTGTCTGAAATATACTACCGAATTAAAATCTATTTCTCAATTTGTTTATTCTTAAACAGCATCATAGCGAATACATAGGTTCCCATCATGACTTTTATATTGGACGTATTGTGAATCGCTTTCCGAAGATCCTTGGCTTGCTCCGCGACCGGAAGTCAAATAAATACTTCTTATATTTTATATTATTAGGGAATAGGTGATGTACTCATTTAGTGATCCTATTTTAATGTAACTCGATTTTCTAGCATAATGGTTTCGAATATAATACATGAATATAAAATTATGAAAATAGATTTTCACCCCAATTTGACTCTAGCAGTACTTCTCTGTCAAAATAGAAACTTATTTCATTAAATTTTTAACGATTTCTAATGCCATAATGAATAATTTTAAAAATCATATTTTGAATTATGTCGCTGTATCAATACAATGCTTTCGTTGAAATAATTCGCAATCAATGTAATGAACGAAGACGTCAATACAATGCTCACGCCATCGCTTCTCCATTGTCTGAACACAAATAATTACATGATAAAATATGAATGAGCAGGATGTTTGTGAATCAGTGCATCATCGCCTTCAATCCAGTACAAAAAGCTCAATAGCTGCCATACTTTAGATGTCTTAAAATATAATCCTAGCGCAGATAGTGGTTTACATTTTATTTATCCCACCGTCCTCAGATCACTGCCAGACTAAAATTCTCCGTGTCGTAAGGAAGACGCGTTATCTTCGCTTATATCGCTTGAAGAATACCTTTCTATTGAGATATTAAATTAGAAATGACATCGGATCGAAACCAATTATACTTATGATGACAGGAATTTTATATGGTTTCCATTTCTCCTTATTGTAGTTCTATTGTTGACAAAAAGTTCATAGATAAATTGACTCTTTCTTCTATTACTTTATGTAAGACTAGATGAATCGCCCGTTGATTCTCATCGGGGATATATAAATAAGCAGAACATAATATATTTGGTAATAACTTGTGCAGAGGAGAATCTAACATATCTCACTTAGCTTGGATCTGTGATAATGTTATTCTAAGGGAAGATGTTTAATCTTTTCAAACTTCTTATAATTTGAATCCAAATCTAGAATTCACGATAAGAAAAGCGATCGTTTTAGATTTTCTTTCCTGATGAGTTATCCAAAACTAAGATAATTCTTCCTTGGGATTTTTCCTGGGTGCACGTCGTCTCGCGTAATAATTACCCATTACTTTTGCTTCTTTTAAATTTACTTATTAAGATAGTATTGCTTAGCTTCACGTTGAATCCAATAATGGAGAAAATTGTGATGGAGAAAATACTACTTGCGGTTTGCTCACGAATACAAATGATCGCCCGTGTAAAAAATGAGGCGTTTCATTAAGTTATCATTTACTCGAAATCCTTATGTAATACGCGGTATTAGAGGATTACGGAAGTAGAGTCATGGTTGAAGCACCCATTGCCACACGCCGAGAGGCTGCACGCAGTATAAATCAATCAATTTAAAGTTTTTCCAGTGTAAATCACACTTAGTAGCTTCATTATTTCCAAATAGAGTTGGCAAAGCCGGGGTGATACAGAAACTTTTCCTAAATGATCATACGTAACCTCCTGTGAATCAACACTGTAAATTGTTCGTAAATGAAAATGCTGAAGTTTCTGAATATTGCCTGCTATGAACATATACTATCATTAATTTTTAATCATTACTTTCATATGGACCTAAAATACCCGTGGTTTTCTTATGGGAAAATGCAATACTTCGGTTTCAACAATCGCATTCATTGTCAAGGGGACTTGTTGTTTATAGCCTCAAAATTTCACGAAATTTCAGTTTATTTTAACCGAATTTTCGCCATTTCGACTCGATAATGATATTTCACGACCGAAATAAGAATCTTTATTCGTTTCTTTTTCTTTTTGTGCTTATCTCGATTTCGTAAGCCTATTATTTTTAATTTAATTTTGTAAAAGAAATGTAGCCTAAAACCGATAGAACTGAAAGTACCGTGCATTTCTTATGAGAACGGTTTTTCTTGTCTGGGTTCGAACTGGGGACCTCTAGGTAAATAAAAGGTAGCCTATTATCTGCGCAGGAAGTACATTTAACAATCGTTAAAGTTTGATAGTTCCCGAGTTTTAGGCAAACATACACACACACACACAACTTATTTTATTGTATTAGATTGGGAAAGTTTTTCATGGATTACTTCCACTTATTTACTCTACTCTAAGCATCCGATCAGTGATGCTTGACATTTGATTTGTAATTCTTATTGTTAGAAATTGATGATTCTAAATCTTCTTGTACTATTACAGAATGTGCAAGAAAAATAGATAAGAGCAAATCTTTAAAAGCGTTTAAGCTTCATTTTTAGACATTTTAGTTTTTTTGCACACGATTGAGATGTTCTCCAGGTAATGCTTTTCATTCCCTCATACCTCTATTAATACATTTCGCTACATCGGATTTCTGTTCACGTTCCTTAATTTTTAACTCGTTGTCGCCGCGTCCGATATAATTAGTGTTATAGAACCTCGCTCGTAGTTCCTCCCAGCCTCGTTTAGAGTTCTAAGTATTAAATATGCCCCTTAATCTAAATGTCTTCCTTCTAGACGATAACGGTTCTCATCCTAGCTCACATAACATTTTACTGACACTCTCATCATTTTTATGCCTTCCGGATTTATATCTAGCTGCTCTCCTTTGCACTCCTTCAAGTGTCTTATTAAGGCCTGATTCATGTGGGTCTCATACATTTGTTTCATATTCAACAATCGGCATAACCAAAGATTTACACGGCCTTTCCCTCACTTCCTTCCCACTCCGTCTTAGATGTTTTCATTGAAAAGTGAAGATTCCTGTAAGCCTTTGAAGTAATATCTTCGATGTGGATCCCCCATTTAAGTTTTTTCGATAGTTTAACACCTAATTATTGTCAAAATCAATGACAACTGTGTCAACTTCATCCCTTACATCCATAATTTCGGCAATGTCTTGAACTAGTCCTAGGAGCTGCGTCTCCCATGAGTATCCCGTGCTGCCTCTTCCAAAGCCAGACATTTTCTTTCAAACCTGAAGATAGTCAGCTTCAATTCAAAGGACGTACGAATAATCATAGATATCAAGAAGTTTTCACGGCAAAAAACGCGAAATTTTTCGAGATAATTGAGAATTTTCGGTAACGGTTACACTAAAAATCACATATTTTTCGTAATTTTTCGAAATCATTAACCGCTTTTGTTGCAAAACGTTCATAATTTAATAGATTTATGGTATATCTTAATTGCTGAGCAAAAATCCGCTCATAAAACGTCATTTTAACCATATATATCATAAATTGTGGAAAAGCTAGCTGCCGAAACCACAATTTCTTCGTTACATTTCGAAATTAAAGGCGATTTTTTTGCGAAGCGTTCTCAATTTAAAGGAAGTACGAATAATCATCGATATCAAGAAGTTTTCACGTCAAAAAACGCGAAATTTTTCGAGATAATTGAAAATTTTCGGAAACGGTTACACTAAAAATCACATATTTTTCGTAATTTTTCGAAATTATTAACCGCTTTTGTTGCAAAACGTTAATATTTAATAGATTAATGGTATATCTTAAATGCTGAGAAAAAATCCGCTCAAAAAACGTCCTTTTTTTTCCAAATATATCATAAATTGTGGAAAAGCTACTTGCCGAAACAACAATTTCTTCGTTACATTTCGAAATTACGTGCGATTTTTTTGCGAATCATTCTGAATTCAATGGAAATACGAATAATCATAGATATCAAAAAGTTTTCATGTCAAAAAAAGTGAAATTTTTCGAGATAATTGAAACTTTTCGGAAACGGTTACACTAAAAATCACATATTTTTCGTAATTTTTCGAAATTATTAACCGCTTTTGTTGCAAAACGTTCATAATTTAATAGATATATGGTATATCTTAAATGCTGAGAAAAAATCCGCTCAAAAAACGTCTTTTTTTTCCAAATATATCATAAATTGTGGAAAAGCTAGCTGCCAAAACCACAAATTCTTCGTTACATTTCGAAATTACGTGCGATTTTTTTGCGAAGCGTACTCAGTTCAATGGAAATACGTATAATCATAGATATCAAAAAGTTTTCACGTCATAAAACCTGAAATTTTTCGAGATAATTGAAAATTTTCGGATACGGTTACTCTAAAAATAACATATTTTTCGTAATTTTTCGAAATCATTAACCGCTTTTGTTGCAAAACGTTCATTTTTTGATAGATTTATGGTATATCTTAAATGCTGAGAAAAAATCCGCTCAAAAAACGTCCTTTTTTTCCAAATATATCATAAATTGTGGAAAAGCTAGCTGCCGAAACCACAATTTCTTCGTTACATTTCGAAATTACGTGCGATTTTTTTGCGAAGGGTTCTCAATTGAATGGAAATACGAATAATCATAGATATCAAAAAGTTTTCACGTCAAAAAAAGTGAAATTTTTCGAGATAATTGAAAATTTTCGGAAACGGTTACACTAAAAATCACATATTTTTCGTAATTTTTCGAAATTATTAACCGCTTTTGTTGCAAAACGTTCATATTTTATTAGATTTATGGTAAATCTTAAATTCTGAGAAAAAATCCGCTCAAAAAACGTCTTTTTTTTCCAAATATATCATAAATTGTGGAAAAGCTAGCTGCCGAAACCACAATTTCTTCGTTACATTTCGAAATTACGTACGATTTTTTTGCGAAGCGTTCTCAATTCAAAGGACGTACGAATAATCATAGATATCAAGAAGTTTTCACGTCAAAAGACGCGAAATTTGTCGAGATAATTGAAAATTTTCGCGCCCCCACCTTGTGTACCACAATCCCTTCTATAAACCGTAAAACCCGATGGATAGATCTCGCCTGAATGAATGTCTTTATCTAACTAAGACTCCGTTCCTAATATTATATCTGGGTACGAAGCGTCAATTAAGGAAGAAAAAATTCCCTTATTGTAAAGGATTCTGTAGTTTACCTAGAGAATTCTCAAACTGCTACCATCATCATGGTGATAAATGGCAAGGAGATATGGAATAAATTCTTCTAAATGTTAGCTTAATCTTATTTGGTACGAGTAAAACTGCTTAACTGTGAAGTTTCAAAGAAAAGTTGATTATTTTGTGGAAACCCAAGTGATTCCACTTCAAGGGAATATGAAATTGATTATAATCATTATTTCCTAGATCTTCATCCAATAATCCTTATGAATTTTATGTAATGTAGAAAGATTGTTAAAATTTTAATTCATTAATCGTTATTGATAATCCATTGAGAAGAATAAATTCGTCAAAACACATTCATTAGCGGTCTTCTCATACACTCTGTAATAGTACAATTGTGGAAAATGCTTCGATAGCTGAGATAATTTCACACGAGGGCTCCCACCGGGAATCGAACCTGGGACCGCTTTCATTGAATTTGAACACGCTGCCAAAACGGCTATCCGGGAGCCCCACAAACACCCTTCTAAATTCATTGATTAAAGAATTGGAGAAGTTTAGATAACGAATATCTCTGATATATCGCATAAAAAACTCTTTTATGAAATACAATATGCATTTGAATGATGAAACCGAATCCCTACATTCCCAGGCATATTTATCCACGCATCACTATGATGGAACAAGAGAAATCATATACCGCCCTTCTCCAACCTGAATTCGTAGCGTTGGTAGGAATGTTCAGAAAGTCAATTTTGGCGGAATTGGAGCGGTTGCTTTTCTGCAGTTGACTCATAGCAGTCTGAGCATTTCAACGGAGTGGACCTGTCTTTGATGGATTCTCTCAATGTTGGACTGCTTGACAATTAAGAACTTTTGAAAAGTCAAAAGATATAGTTTTTCAATATTTAATGGATGACTCTTTGCGATTGCAACGAACTTCCGATTAGAAGATTTTATGTTACTGTTAGGGGGTACAATGCCTTATTTCCTTTCTAGTGTCCTGATAACTTGTTCTCTGAGCGGCAGTGTGCTATTCGCCTGCGCTACAGGATAATTCTCCACTATGCAGCAATGCAAAGTCGATGGACGTTGAAGTCTCAGAAGGCTGTCAGCGATCTTTTTCTCGGAAGATGGGTACGTACTTTACAGTTTCCTCTTGTAGTGAAAGAAGTATAATTTAAGCAACTTTTCGCATGCAAAAATTCACTTCCCCACCATGCAGCTCAATCTGTCTTAGTTAAACGTTGGTTAGTATTACCTTACAGAGTATAGGACGGTAGTTTCGTTTAAATTTTCTCTCATTTTTGGGTTCCTTGAGGGTCAACCTTTCTTCTAAGTCATTCGTTTTGTAAAACAACAGCCATTCCCATTTTATATTTATCTTATAATTCAGACTCTTAGTCGTACATCTTTGTGATGTAGAATTAAGAAATATGAAGAACTATGTTATTTGAGTACATAACATGATTACTGGATCGATTAAGAGAAATGATAAATTGATTCAAAATCATAGATAATCTTCATCCAAAAACAGGTTCATGAAACAAGACTGTGGCGCCCACCTACTGCACAGCGGACAGCAGATTTCAGGGAAAATTCTCCACCGGGAATCGTAAGGGAGGATGCTCGAAGCCTTGGAGTTGATAGAGATTCCTTCTGGCGAAAATCTTACCAATGAGTACACCTTTCTAAACCATTACCCTTTTTTTACCCTACACTCAAAGCTGCTTTAGATTAATGAATAATTGATAAAATCTATCAATGTGGAGATATACGAATTTCTTCTTCTTTCCAATTAGCACGTCGTTCCACATAGGTAGTAAAATGATAGAAGTGACACATTTTAGAAGCTTCATGAGAGGCTTTTGATTAACTTAGAAATTAGAAATGATTATATCTTGTAATACATTTTCATTACATAAAAACCTCCTCTCGTTGTAACTGAGTATAGTATCATCTTAAATTTACATAATTACATATTATATATAACTGCAGAATATAAAGCTTTTCTCACCCTATTCATTTTTTTTAGATCATTTTACATTGTTTGATGGCTTTGTAAATTTCAAATCTTAGCCATAGAACAATTTTTAGTGTTGAAAGTGGCTTCAAAAATATACAATCAGAGAAATTACATTGTTTAAGCTCCTTTTATAAGATCTTACATAATTTTAATGCCTTCCTTTCTCAATTTATCTCGGAGGTCTACAAGTTTCACAAAGACATCAACCTTGGCTGAAGGGCGTCTTCGACCGCTGGGATGGGATTCCATAGCTGAAGGAAGGATTGCAGGATTTGGCCTATGGATTCTTGGTTACAATTCGACTGCAGTGGTGAGCGCCTCTCCAGTGCTTGAAGGTGCTTGTCAAGGGCGACCAAGAAACACCTCCGGCCTCCTTTCCTCGAAATGACCGTAAAGAGCCAGAAAAAGGGTGTAATACTTGTGTGTTGTCAGTGTTATACGAGTGGAGAAGTGAGTGAATTGTGATTTTCAAGGTGTGCTGTTTTCAGTGTTTATTCGGTGTGTGTATCCGAATACTACACAATAGTGTAGTGTTATACGTTGACACTGTTCATCATGGAATACTTATCGGAAGGTAAGTTAATATTCATTCTTTCCATTCTAGTATTATAAGGTGATAGCCATCAGAGGTCTTTCTAGAAGCAGTGGTAGTATCTAAGACGTCCCTGAAATGTTTTAGTATAGTATCCCATACACATCTTTATGCACCAACCGTTAGAAATACTCAAGTACTTGCCCTGAGTTCGTGAGCCCCTCTAATATTTCTTTTACCTGTTTACCACCTGTGGCAATGGTTGGATTTAAAAAATTTAAAGGGGGAATGGGCTATTCCTCATCATGCTACAATTTTCCTGTGAAACAACGCGAATAGAGCGAATAATGTTTGTAGGATCACCCTTTGAAAGCTTAATGCATTGCTTTTAGCGAAAGATTATTACCGATTACCTTACTGAAACTAGATTTGCTTTACCGATCAAAATTCACATAATTTACATGTGCTACTCTTAACACATCCGTAAGAGACGATAGAATCATGGATTAATACAATTTGAAATCTTCTAAAAAACCGTTTCGTCAAAATGAATGCCTTATATATGAATCGTGATTGAACTATATCTCTGGTACATTAAATAACCATAGTGTATTGCCGCGCTAATATAGAGGTGTTTTCAGTGACTAATATCATAAATCAAGGTATGGAAGATTACACTTGCAAAGCGTAAACTTGTTCACGTAAAATTCTTAAAAAACATCATAGCGAATACATTGTGAATGTGTGAAGAATCTTCAGAAATGCGAATGCATTAAGTAAAGATTTTATTATATTATTTAGAAAGAGGTTTTCAGCTTCTTCCTACTTTCAAAGCATCTACTGGTAGACCGCAGCAGGTACTAGAATCATCACCTCACGTAAAATAAACCCCACAAGCAGATATAAAATGTACAATGATATGTCGAAGTTTAATTCTCCGTAGAGTATCGAGGGGCATTTCAACTTGTCTGAAATATACTACCGAATTAAAATCTATTTCTCAATTTGTTTATTCTTAAACAGCATCATAGCGAATACATAGGTTCCCATCATGACATTTATCTTGGACGTATTGTGAATCGCTTTCCGAAGATCCTTGGCTTGCTCCGCAACCGGAAGTCAAATAAATACTTCTTATATTTTATATTATCAGGGAATAGGTGATGTACTCATTTAGTGATCCTATTTTAATGTAACTCGATTTTCTAGCATAATGGTTTCGAATATAATACATGAATATAAAATTATGAAAATAGATTTACACCCCAATTTGACTCTAGCAGTACTTCTCTGTCAAAATAGAAACTTATTTCATTAAATTTTTAACGATTTCTAATGCCATAATGAATGATTTTAAAAATCATATTTTGAATTATGTCGCTGTATCAATACAATGCTTTCGTTGAAATAATTCGCAATCAATGTAATGAACGAAGACGTCAATACAATGCTCACGCCATCGCTTCTCCATTGTCTGAACACAAATAATTACATGATAAAATATGAATGAGCAGGATGTTTGTGAATCAGTGCATCATCGCCTTCAATCCAGTACAAAAAGCTCAATAGCTGCCATACTTTAGATGTCTTAAAATATAATCCTAGCGCAGATAGTGGTTTACATTTTATTTATCCCACCGTCCTCAGATCACTGCCAGACAAAAATTCTCCGTGTCGTAAGGAAGACGCGTTATCTTCGCTTATATCGCTTGAAGAATACCTTTCTATTGAGATATTAAATTAGAAATGACATCGGATCGAAACCAATTATACTTATGATGACAGGAATTTTATATGGTTTCCATTTCTCCTTATTGTAGTTCTATTGTTGACAAAAAGTTCATAGATAAATTGACTCTTTCTTCTATTACTTTATGTAAGACTAGATGAATCGCCCGTTGATTCTCATCGGGGATATATAAATAAGCAGAACATAATATATTTGGTAATAACTTGTGCAGAGGAGAATCTAACATCTCTCACTTAGCTTGGATCTGTGATAATGTTATTCTAAGGGAAGATGTTTAATCTTTTCAAACTTCTTATAATTTGAATCCAAATCTAGAATTCACGATAAGAAAAGCGATCGTTTTAGATTTTCTTTCCTGATGAGTTATCCAAAACTAAGATAATTCTTCCTTGGGATTTTTCCTGGGTGCACGTCGTCTCGCGTAATAATTACCCATTACTTTTGCTTCTTTTAAATTTACTTATTAAGATAGTATTGCTTAGCTTCACGTTGAATCCAATAATGGAGAAAATTGTGATGGAGAAAATACTACTTGCGGTTTGCTCACGAATACAAATGATCGCCCGTGTAAAAAATGAGGCGTTTCATTAAGTTATCATTTACTCGAAATCCTTATGTAATACGCGGTATTAGACGGAAGTAGAGTCATGGTTCAAGCACCCACTGCCACACGCCGAGAGGCTGCACGCAGTATAAATCAATCAATTTAAAGTTTTTCCAGGGTAAATCACACTTAGTAGCTTCATTATTTCCAAATAGAGTTAGCAAAGCCGGGGTGATACAGAAACTTTTCCTAAATGATCATACGTTACCTCCTGTAAATCAACAATGTAAATTGTTCGTAAATGAAAATGCTGAAGTTTCTGAATATTGCCTGCTATGAACATATACTATCATTAATTTTTAATCATTACTTTCATATGGACCTAAAATACCCGTGGTTTTCTTATGGGAAAATGCAATACTTCGGTTTCAACAATCGCATTCATTGTCAAGGGGACTTGTTGTTTATAGCCTCAAAATAACCTATAATTAGTGTTATAGAACCTCGCTCGTAGTTCCTCCCAGCCTCGTTTAGAGTTCTAAGTATTAAATATGCCCCTTAATCTAAATGTCTTCCTTCTAGACGATAACGGTTCTCATCCTAGCTCACATAACTTTTTACTGACACTCTCATCATTTTTATGCCTTCCGGATTTATATCTAGCTGCTCTCCTTTGCACTCCTTCAAGTGTCTTATTAAGACCTGATTCATGTGGGTCCCATACATTTGTTTCATATTCAACAATCGGCATAACCAAAGATTTACACGGCCTTTCCCTCACTTCCTTCCCACTCCGTCTTAGATGTTTTCACGTCAAAAGACGCGAAATTTTTCGAGATAATTGAAAATTTTCCGAAACAGTTACACTGAAAATCACATATTTTTCGTAATTTTTCGAAATTATTAACCGCTTTTGTTGCAAAACGTTCATAATTTAATAGATTTATGGTATATCTTAAATGCTGAGAAAAAATCCGCTCAAAAAACGTCCTTTTTTTCCAAATATATCATAAATTGTGGAAAAGCTAGCTGCCGAAACCACAATTTCTTCATTACATTTCGAAATTACGTGCGATTTTTTGCGAAGCATTCTGAATTCAATGGAAATACGAATAATCATAGATATCAAAAAGTTTTCACTTCAAAAAAAGTGAAATTTTTCGAGATAATTGAAACTTTTCGGAAACGGTTTCACTAAATATCACATATATTTCGTAATTTTTCGAAATTATTAACCGCTTTTGTTGCAAAGTTCATATTTTAATAGATTTATGGTATATCTTAAATGATGAGAAAAAATCCGCTCAAAAAACGTCCTTTTTTTCCAAATATATCATAAATTGTGGAAAAGCTAGCTGCCGAAACCGCAATTTCTTCATTACATTTCGAATTACGTGCGATTTTTTGCGAAGCATTCTGAATTCAATGGAAATACGAATAATCATAGATATCAAAAAGTTTTCACTTCAAAAAAAGTGAAATTTTTCGAGATAATTGAAACTTTTCGGAAACGGTTTCACTAAATATCACATATATTTCGTAATTTTTCGAAATTATTAACCGCTTTTGTTGCAAAACGTTCATTTTTTGATAGATTTATGGTATATCTTAAATGCTGAGAAAAAATCCGCTCAAAAAACGTCTTTTTTTTCCAAATATATCATAAATTGTGGAAAAGCTAGCTGCCGAAACCACAATTTCTTCGTTACATTTCGAAATTACAGGCGATTTTTTTGCGAAGCATTCTGAATTCAATGGAAAAAAGAATAATCATAGATATCAAAAAGTTTTCACTTCAAAAAAAGTGAAATTTTTCGAGATAATTGAAACTTTTCGGAAACGGTTACACTAAAAATCACATATTCTTCGTAATTTTTCGAAATTATTAACCGCTTTTGTTGCAAATCGTTCATAATTTAATAGATTTATGGTATATTTTAAATGCTGAGAAAAAATCCGCTCAAAAAACGTCTTTTTTTGCAAATATATCATAAATTGTAGAAAATCTAGCTGCCGAAACCACAATTTCTTCGTTACATTTCGAAATTACAGGCGATTTTTTTGCGAAGCATTCTGAATTCAATGAAAAAAAGAATAATCATAGATATCAAAAAGTTTTCACTTCAAAAAAAGTGAAATTTTTCGAGATAATTGAAACTTTTCGGAAACGGTTACACTAAAAATCACATATTCTTCGTAATTTTTCGAAATTATTAACCGCTTTTGTTGCAAATCGTTCATAATTTAATAGATTTATGGTATATTTTAAATGCTGAGAAAAAATCCGCTCAAAAAACGTCTTTTTTTCCAAATATATCATAAATTGTAGAAAATCTAGCTGCCGAAACCACAATTTCGTCGTTACATTTCGAAATTACAGGCGATTTTTTTGCGAAGCATTCTGAATTCAATGAAAAAAAGAATAATCATAGATATCAAAAAGTTTTCACTTCAAAAAAAGTGAAATTTTTCTACATAATTGAAACTTTTCGGAAACGGTTACACTAAAAATCACATATTCTTCGTAATTTTTCGAAATTATTAACCGCTTTTGTTGCAAATCGTTCATAATTTAATAGATTTATGGTATATCTTAAATGCTGAGCAAAAATCCGCTCAAAAAACGTCTTTTTTCCCAAATATATCATAAATTGTAGAAAAGTTAGCTGCCAAAACCACAATTTCTTCGTTACATTTCGAAATTACGTGCGATTTTTTTGCGAAGCGTTCTCAATTCAATGGAAATACGAATAATCGTAGATATGAAAAAGTTTTCACGTCAAAAAACCTGAAATTTTTCGAGATAATTGAAAATTTTCGGAAACGGTTACACTAAAAATCACATATTTTTCGTAATTTTTCGAAATCATTAACCGCTTTTGTTGCAAAACGTTCATTTTTTGATAGCTTTATGGTATATCTTAAATGCTGAGAAAAAATCCGCTCAAAAAACGTCCTTTTTTTTCCAAATATATCATAAATTGTGGAAAAGCTAGCTGCCGAAACCACAATTTCTTCGTTACATTTCGAAATTACGTGCGATTTTTTTGCGAAGCATTCTGAATTTAATGGAAATACGAATAATCATCGATATCAAGAAGTTTTCACGTCAAAAAACGCGAAATTTTTCGAGATAATTGAAACTTTTCGGAAACGGTTACACTAAAAATCACATATATTTCGTAATTTTTCGAAATCATTAACCGCTTTTGTTGCAAACCGTTCATATTTTAATAGATTTATGGTATATCTTAAATGATGAGAAAAAATCCGCTCAAAAAACGTCCTTTTTTTCCAAATATATCATAAATTGTGGAAAAGCTAGCTGCCGAAACCGCAATTTCTTCGTTACATTTCGAAATTACGTGCGATTTTTTTGCGAAGCATTCTGAATTCAATGAAAATACGAATAATCATAGATATCAAAAAGTTTTCACTTCAAAAAAAGTGAAATTTTTCGAGATAATTGAAACTTTTCGGAAACGGTTACACTAAAAATCACATATATTTCGTAATTTTTCGAAATCATTAACCGCTTTTGTTGCAAAACGTTCATTTTTTGATAGATTTATGGTATATCTTAAATGCTGAGAAAAAATCCGCTCAAAAAACGTCTTTTTTTTCCAAATATATCATAAATTGTGGAAAAGCTAGCTGCCGAAACCACAATTTCTTCGTTACATTTCGAAATTACAGGCGATTTTTTTGCGAATCATTCTGAATTCAATGGAAAAAAGAATAATCATAGATATCAAAAAGTTTTCACTTCAAAAAAAGTGAAATTTTTCGAGATAATTGAAACTTTTCGGAAACGGTTACACTAAAAATCACATATTCTTCGTAATTTTTCGAAATTATTAACCGCTTTTGTTGCAAATCGTTCATAATTTAATAGATTTATGGTATATTTTAAATGCTGAGAAAAAATCCGCTCAAAAAACGTCTTTTTTTCCAAATATATCATAAATTGTAGAAAATCTAGCTGCCGAAACCACAATTTCTTCGTTACATTTCGAAATTACAGGCGATTTTTTTGCGAAGCATTCTGAATTCAATGAAAAAAAGAATAATCATAGATATCAAAAAGTTTTCACTTCAAAAAAAGTGAAATTTTTCGAGATAATTGAAACTTTTCGGAAACGGTTACACTAAAAATCACATATTCTTCGTAATTTTTCGAAATAATTAACCGCTTTTGTGGCAAAACGTTCATAATTTAATAGATTTATGGTATATTTTAAATGCTGAGAAAAAATCCGCTCAAAAAACGTCTTTTTTTCCAAATATATCATAAATTGTGGAAAATCTAGCTGCCGAAACCACAATTTCTTCGTTACATTTCGAAATTACAGGCGATTTTTTTGCGAAGCATTCTGAATTCAATGGAAAAAAGAATAATCATAGATATCAAATAGTTTTCACTCCAAAAAAAGTGAAATTTTTCGAGATAATTGAAACTTTTCGGAAACGGTTACACTAAAAATCACATATATTTCGTAATTTTTCGAAATTATTAACCGCTTTTGTTGCAAAGTTCATATTTTAATAGATTTATGGTATATCTTAAATGATGAGAAAAAATCCGCTCAAAAAACGTCCTTTTTTTCCAAATATATCATAAATTGTGGAAAAGCTAGCTGCCGAAACCGCAATTTCTTCATTACATTTCGAATTACGTGCGATTTTTTGCGAAGCATTCTGAATTCAATGGAAATACGAATAATCATAGATATCAAAAAGTTTTCACTTCAAAAAAAGTGAAATTTTTCGAGATAATTGAAACTTTTCGGAAACGGTTACACTAAAAATCACATATTCTTCGTAATTTTTCGAAATTATTAACCGCTTTTGTTGCAAATCGTTCATAATTTAATAGATTTATGGTATATTTTAAATGCTGAGAAAAAATCCGCTCAAAAAACGTCTTTTTTTCCAAATATATCATAAATTGTAGAAAATCTAGCTGCCGAAACCACAATTTCTTCGTTACATTTCGAAATTACAGGCGATTTTTTTGCGAAGCATTCTGAATTCAATGAAAAAAAGAATAATCATAGATATCAAAAAGTTTTCACTTCAAAAAAAGTGAAATTTTTCGAGATAATTGAAACTTTTCGGAAACGGTTACACTAAAAATCACATATTCTTCGTAATTTTTCGAAATTATTAACCGCTTTTGTTGCAAATCGTTCATAATTTAATAGATTTATGGTATATCTTAAATGCTGAGCAAAAATCCGCTCAAAAAACGTCTTTTTTCCCAAATATATCATAAATTGTAGAAAAGTTAGCTGCCAAAACCACAATTTCTTCGTTACATTTCGAAATTACGTGCGATTTTTTTGCGAAGCGTTCTCAATTCAATGGAAATACGAATAATCGTAGATATGAAAAAGTTTTCACGTCAAAAAACCTGAAATTTTTCGAGATAATTGAAAATTTTCGGAAACGGTTACACTAAAAATCACATATTTTTCGTAATTTTTCGAAATCATTAACCGCTTTTGTTGCAAAACGTTCATTTTTTGATAGCTTTATGGTATATCTTAAATGCTGAGAAAAAATCCGCTCAAAAAACGTCCTTTTTTTTCCAAATATATCATAAATTGTGGAAAAGCTAGCTGCCGAAACCACAATTTCTTCGTTACATTTCGAAATTACGTGCGATTTTTTTGCGAAGCATTCTGAATTTAATGGAAATACGAATAATCATCGATATCAAGAAGTTTTCACGTCAAAAAACGCGAAATTTTTCGAGATAATTGAAACTTTTCGGAAACGGTTACACTAAAAATCACATATATTTCGTAATTTTTCGAAATCATTAACCGCTTTTGTTGCAAACCGTTCATATTTTAATAGATTTATGGTATATCTTAAATGATGAGAAAAAATCCGCTCAAAAAACGTCCTTTTTTTCCAAATATATCATAAATTGTGGAAAAGCTAGCTGCCGAAACCGCAATTTCTTCGTTACATTTCGAAATTACGTGCGATTTTTTTGCGAAGCATTCTGAATTCAATGAAAATACGAATAATCATAGATATCAAAAAGTTTTCACTTCAAAAAAAGTGAAATTTTTCGAGATAATTGAAACTTTTCGGAAACGGTTACACTAAAAATCACATATATTTCGTAATTTTTCGAAATCATTAACCGCTTTTGTTGCAAAACGTTCATTTTTTGATAGATTTATGGTATATCTTAAATGCTGAGAAAAAATCCGCTCAAAAAACGTCTTTTTTTTCCAAATATATCATAAATTGTGGAAAAGCTAGCTGCCGAAACCACAATTTCTTCGTTATATTTCGAAATTACAGGCGATTTTTTTGCGAATCATTCTGAATTCAATGGAAAAAAGAATAATCATAGATATCAAAAAGTTTTCACTTCAAAAAAAGTGAAATTTTTCGAGATAATTGAAACTTTTCGGAAACGGTTACACTAAAAATCACATATTCTTCGTAATTTTTCGAAATTATTAACCGCTTTTGTTGCAAATCGTTCATAATTTAATAGATTTATGGTATATTTTAAATGCTGAGAAAAAATCCGCTCAAAAAACGTCTTTTTTTCCAAATATATCATAAATTGTAGAAAATCTAGCTGCCGAAACCACAATTTCTTCGTTACATTTCGAAATTACAGGCGATTTTTTTGCGAAGCATTCTGAATTCAATGAAAAAAAGAATAATCATAGATATCAAAAAGTTTTCACTTCAAAAAAAGTGAAATTTTTCGAGATAATTGAAACTTTTCGGAAACGGTTACACTAAAAATCACATATATTTCGTAATTTTTCGAAATCATTAACCGCTTTTGTTGCAAAACGTTCATTTTTTGATAGATTTATGGTATATCTTAAATGCTGAGAAAAAATCCGCTCAAAAAACGTCTTTTTTTTCCAAATATATCATAAATTGTGGAAAAGCTAGCTGCCGAAACCACAATTTCTTCGTTACATTTCGAAATTACAGGCGATTTTTTTGCGAATCATTCTGAATTCAATGGAAAAAAGAATAATCATAGATATCAAAAAGTTTTCACTTCAAAAAAAGTGAAATTTTTCGAGATAATTGAAACTTTTCGGAAACGGTTACACTAAAAATCACATATTCTTCGTAATTTTTCGAAATTATTAACCGCTTTTGTTGCAAATCGTTCATAATTTAATAGATTTATGGTATATTTTAAATGCTGAGAAAAAATCCGCTCAAAAAACGTCTTTTTTTCCAAATATATCATAAATTGTAGAAAATCTAGCTGCCGAAACCACAATTTCTTCGTTACATTTCGAAATTACAGGCGATTTTTTTGCGAAGCATTCTGAATTCAATGAAAAAAAGAATAATCATAGATATCAAAAAGTTTTCACTTCAAAAAAAGTGAAATTTTTCGAGATAATTGAAACTTTTCGGAAACGGTTACACTAAAAATCACATATTTTTCGTAATTTTTCGAAATCATTAACCGCTTTTGTTGCAAAACGTTCATTTTTTGATAGATTTATGGTATATCTTAAATGCTGAGAAAAAATCCGCTCAAAAAACGTCTTTTTTTCCAAATATATCATAAATTGTGGAAAAGCTAGCTGCCGAAACCACAATTTCTTCGTTACATTTCGAAATTACAGGCGATTGTTTTGCGAAGCGTTCTCAATTCAATGGAAAAAAGAATAATCATAGATATCAAGAAGTTTTCACGTCAAAAGACGCGAAGTTTGTCGAGATAATTGAAAATTTTCGCGCCCGCACCTTGTGTACCACAATCCCTTCTATAAACCGTAAAACCCGATGGATAGATCTCGCCTGAATGAATGTCTTTATGTAACTAAGACTCCGTTCCTAATATTATATCTGGGTACGAAGCGTCAACTAAGGAAGAAAAAATTCCCTTATTGTAAAGGATTCTGTAGTTTACCTAGAGAATTCTCAAACTGCTACCATCATCATGGTGATAAATGGCAAGGAGATATGGAATAAATTCTTCTAAATGTTAGCTTAATCTTATTTGGTACGAGTAAAACTGCTTAACTGTGAAGTTTCAAAGAAAAGTTGATTATTTTGTGGAAACCCAAGTGATTCCACTTCAAGGGAATATGAAATTGATTATAATCATTATTTCCTAGATCTTCATCCAATAATCCTTATGAATTTTATGTAATGTAGAAAGATTGTTAAAATTTTAATTCATTAATCGTTATTGATAATCCATTGAGAAGAATAAATTCGTCAAAACACATTCATTAGCGGTCTTCTCATACACTCTGTAATAGTACAATTGTGGAAAATGCTTCGATAGCTGAGATAATTTCACACGAGGGCTCCCACCGGGAATCGAACCTGGGACCGCTTTCATTGAAGTCGAACACGCTGCCGAAACGGCTATCCGGGAGCCCCACAAACACCCTTCTAAATTCATTGATTAAAGAATTGGAGAAGTTTAGGTAACGAATATCTCTGATATATCGCATAAAAAACTCTTTTATGAAATACAATATACAATATGCATTTGAATGATGAAACCGAATCCCTACATTCCCAGGCATATTTATCCACGCATCACTATGATGGAACAAGAGAAATCATATACCGCCCTTCTCCAACCTGAATTCGTAGCGTTGGTAGGAATGTTCAGGAAGTCAATTTTGGCGGAATTGGAGCGGTTGCTTTTCTGCAGTTGACTCATAGCAGTCTGAGCATTTCAACGGAGCGGACCTCTCTTTGATGGATTCTCTCATTGTTGGACTGCTTGACAATTAAGTCTTGTATTAATTAAGTCAAAAGATATAGTTTTTCAATATTTAATGGATGACTCTTTGCGATTGCAACGAACTTCCGATTAGAAGATTTTATGTTACTGTTAGGGGGTACAATGCCTTATTTCCTTTCTAGTGTCCTGATAACTTGTTCTCTGAGCGGCAGTGTGCTATTCGCCTGCGCTACAGGATAATTCTCCACTATGCAGCAATGCAAAGTCGATGGACGTTGAAGTCTCAGAAGGCTGTCAGCGATCTTTTTCTCGGAAGATGGGTACGTACTTTACAGTTTCCTCTTGTAGTGAAAGAAGTATAATTTAAGCAACTTTTCGCATGCAAAAATTCACTTCCCCACCATGCAGCTCAATCTGTCTTAGTTAAACGTTGGTTAGTATTACCTTACAGAGTATAGGACGGTAGTTTCGTTTAAATTTTCTCTCATTTTTGGGTTCCTTGAGGGTCAACCTTTCTTCTAAGTCATTCGTTTTGTGAAACAACAGCCATTCCCATTTTATATTTATCTTATAATTCAGAATCTTTGTCGTACATCTTTGTGATGTAGAATTAAGAAATATGAAGAAATATGTTATTTGAGTACATAACATGATTACTGGATCGATTAAGAGAAATGATAAATTGATTCAAAATCATAGATAATCTTCATCCAAAAACAGGTTCATGAAACAAGACTGTGGCGCCCACCTACTGCACAGCGGACAGCAGATTTCAGGTAAAATTCTCCACCGGGAATCGTAAGGGAGGATGCTCGAAGCCTTGGAGTTGATAGAGATTCCTTCTGGCAAAAATCTTACCAATGAGTACACCTTTCTAAACCATTACCCTTTTCTTACCCTACACTCAAAGCTGCTTTAGATTAATGAATAATTGATAAAATCTATCAATGTGGAGATATACGAATTTCTTCTTCTTTCCAATTAGCACGTCGTTCCACATAGGTAGTAAAATGATAGAAGTGACACATTTTAGAAGCTTCATGAGAGGCTTTTGATTAACTTAGAAATTAGAAATGATTATATTATTTATTATTTATTATCAAATCGCTGCAATTTGGCCATTTGGTCAGGTGGCAGCGGTGAAGGGGGACCAATCTATATTACATTTAATTGCCTGGCATTCGCCCAAAGACGGGAGGAAAACCCCTCCAAAAACCTCCCGCAGGCAATGTCAATCACATACTATATATATAAAAATTATGAAATATTACATAAGATATACATTAAGAAAAAAAGATATTGAAATTCTAAAAGTATAACAATGATACATATACACTGATTCATTAAACAATGCCTAATTCTACTACACATACATATACAATGTGCACACATAATACTATAGAAACATATTAATAATTGGTATTGACTGTTTACAATTTTACTAACATCATAGTTACAAATAAATATATATACAATTCAATTACTATTATACCTATCACATCATTAAATTATGTGGACATTAAAAATTACAGTTACTTTTTAGTCTATTTTTAAAAGACTGTACCTTTTTTGGCGTTGGAAAGAGGACTTCTCTAGGTAAAGTGTTCCACTCTCTAATTCCTCTATTAACGAATGAATATTTCGCTATATCCGTTTTCTGTTCGCATTCTCTTATTTTTAAGCTGTGATCACTACGACCGATATAGCTAGGAAGATTAAGCCTGGCATTCAGTTCGCCCCAGCCCTCTGCAGCATTCCATGCTTTGTATATCCCAGCTAATCTAAAGACTTTTCTTCTCGATTCTAAGGATTCCCACTTCAAATGAGCTATCATTTTAGTCACACTTTCCGCTTTCTTGTGCTTACCGGTAACGTACCTAGCCGCCTTTCTTTGTACCCCTTCTAGTTTCTTAATAAGTCCTGTTTCGTGTGGATCCCATACACTCGTTGCATATTCTATAATCGGTCTGACTAGTGATTGGAACGCTCTTTCCTTGACACGTTTCCTGCTCCCTTTCAGGTTCCTCATTACAAAATGAAGATTCCTATATGCCTTCGCGACGATGTCTTCGACATGCCTTCCCCATTTTAAATTATCGGTTAATTTGACACCTAGATATTTGCATTCGGTCACAGTGTTGATTTTTTCGTTGTTTAGGGTGTAGCAATGCTGTATTATAGACTTTCTCCTGGAGAACTTGATATGTTTACACTTACTAACGTTAATTTCCATCCCATTTACTTTGGTCCACTCGGCTATTTGATTTAAGTCAATTTGAAGGAGTTCGCGATCATGGGTTTCCTCTATACGCCTATATAATATGCAGTCGTCCGCAAATAGTCTGATTTCTGACTTAATTTTTGTTGGAAGGTCGTTCACATAAATAAGGAATAGCAATGGTCCGAGAACGCTACCCTGAGGAATGCCTGAAGTAATCTCTATCTCTTTAGAGAAAAAATCTCCGATTCTAACTCTCTGTTTTCTATTTTTCAGAAATAGTTGTAACCAATTCGTGACCCGATGGTCAATGTTTAAATTACGAATCTTTGCTATAAGTAAGTCGTGAGGTACTTTATCAAATGCTTTTGCTAGGTCGATAACCACCGCATCTAATTCTTCCCTGATATCCATCGTTTCTGAGATGTCTTGAACGAGTCCTAACAGCTGTGTTTCACATGAGAAACCAGATCTGAATCCGTGTTGCCTCTCGCTCAACCAGTCGTTTTCTTTCCAAAATTCTCGGATATGATCTGCTATAATTTTCTCCATTAATTTGCAAACCTGAGACGTAAGGCTAATCGGTCTATAGTTATCTAACGATGATTTCAGGCCACCTTTGTGAATTGGAATGACGATCGCTTTCGTCCAGTCGCAAGGGATAGAATTATTATTTAGCGTAGCAATAAAAAGAGTTCTTAGATAGGGAACAATCGCATTGTATCCTAGTTTTATCGCATCACTTGAAATATCGTCTGGACCCTTCGATTTCCTATTTTTTAGTTTTTGGACCTTTCGCAAGATAATTGAATTTGAAATTTCTAAGTACTTTGGGCAACTTTGCCCTGCAAGAACGTTTACTACCTTCAATGGTTCGTCAACTCCCGGACGGCCTTTGTTAAAGACTTGTGAGAACCAATTATTAAATACTTCCGCTACGTCCTGATTTTGCGTTAGACTATCACCGTCTGTAGAATTTATGGCGTACACATTATTTCGATCCCCTTTACGTCTGCGCAAGTACTTATATAATTCGTTAGGATTTCCTGAGTCGAGAGTATTTGTGACGTATACTTCTTCCGCAAGAACTTTTTCTTTCGTCAGTTCTTTGACTAACTCTTTGTACCTTTCTAAGGATGGTAAGTCCTGATCTTTCCTTTTGTGTGCAACCCTAACTTTCTTTTTCAGTAACCTGATTTTCCTGGTGTAATATTCAGGGTCTGGATTGTTTTTTATGCGCTTCTTCGGAACATACATATTAATTCCCCTGAAAATAATTTCCTTTAGTCCCTGCCACATCTCTTCTACCGAACTTCCTTTGCTTGCCCACTCTGAATAGTTTCTACAAAGGTATTCCTGGAATCCAATATTATCTGCCTTGCTATACTGGAAAATTTCAAAATTTTTTGGAGCCGGTGCCCGTTTGGGAGAGTCCCAGTTTATAACAAGTTCAACTGCCTCATGGTCACTTATTCCTGGAATCGTGGTTGAGCCGATTAATGATTCTAATGGTTTTAGGAGAAAAATATCTAAAATGTTCGATGCTCTGGTGGGGACTTTGACTACCTGAGTTAGACCCCCCTCGCGGATAATGCTATTTACGAGCTCTTGAGCTACGCCCCCTCCTACCGCGTTCCCTTCCCAACTGACCGTTGGAAGGTTCAGATCACCTGCGATAACAACGAGGTTATTACTCATGGTAGTGCATAGGTCGTTAAGGACATCTAACAAATGGATATCGTCATTTGGCTTTCTATACGCTACTACGACCATGAGTACCCTTTTGTTCGACGGATTTACAATTTTAAGCCCAAGCATTTCGCAGTCATCCCTTACCCACTCAAGATTGCTGTGGAACTTATTTGAAACGCACGCAAATATGCCTCCACCTCGTGAGCCTCGATCCCTTCTATAGACGACAAATCTCGGTGGAAAAACTTCGTTTGAATAAACATCCTCATGCAACCAAGACTCGGTTCCTAAAATAATATCTGGATTGGACGCATCAATTAGAGACGAAAATGATTCTTTTTTACTATAAATACTTCTACAGTTTACCTGAAGAATCCTCAATCCGCTGCCTTCGTCATAATTTTTTTTACAATCACACACATTTTCCTCCTTGTCGATTTTTACAATTACTTCCTGGGTTACGTCCGTTGCAATGTTATCGGAGGGTTGGCTCTCTTCTTCTGAATCGGAGATTTGGGTTGGGGCATCAAATCTGCAGTCATCATCGTCGGTCTCTCCTGCCCCGCCTCTTAGTTTCCCAGATCCATGGATCTGGTCACTGCGTCTGCAAAGCATTTTCCTAAACTATAATTTCCTCTACGTTGGAGATGAATCCCATCCCTTCCCAAGTCCCTCTGATTCACATAGTTGTTTGGATTAACGAAACTCAATCCCTGACATTTGCAAACCCATTCTATTCCCCTGTTAATATAATTTATTTTCCCAGGTGCCACATCCCTTCTTTTTACAATCCCACTTACTACTATTTTAGCATTGTTGAATTTTTTGGAGGCAGTCTTACACAAATCCCACATTTCCCCAACAACATGGTCTGAACTCTTTGCACCTTTTACATTGTTTGTCCCCACATGTAATAATACCACTTTTTCTTCCCTTTCATCCCTCATTTTTTCAATTATGTTTTTCAGAAATTCAGCCCTTATCCCCGGAAAACATTCTACTACTGCCCCCTTATTTCTACATTCATTCCCACTAAATCTCACCATTGAGTCTCCTAGAATCCTAACCTTCTTGAAAGAATCAGAAGTTGAATTATTTTGTAAAGGGGAAAGTTTTTTGTTACTTATCTGTTTTTTCAACTCCACGTTCTCCAATGTCAGTCTCTTCACTCTATCCTTCTCTTCCTCCAGTTGCTTCAACAGTTTTTGGATCAAGGCGTCCTTCTCCTCCGTCGTAGTCCTTTCCCTCTTCTTGGAGCAGATGCTGCATCTCCAGTCGTCCTCAATACAATTTTCTACTTTAAAAAGGCTGCAGCTAAAATGGAAAAATTTTTTACAGTCCCCACAGGACACTCCGTTCTTAACTAACTTATTGCACGCAACGCATTTGGAAGACGAAACACCTTTTGCTGCCATTATGACGCCTTTCACTTTTCCTCCGGGAGCTACTACTAGACACGTCCTTTCTCCTTGACGACTGAGCACCGACTGACGACTGAGCACCGACTGACGACTGAGCACCGACTGATATCTTGTAATACATTTTCATTACATAAAAACCTCCTCTCGTTGTAACTGAGTATAGTATCATCTTAAATTTACATAATTACATATTATATATAACTGCAGAATATAAAGCTTTTCTCACCCTATTCATTTTTTTTAGATCATTTTACATTGTTTGATGGCTTTGTAAATTTCAAATCTTAGCCATAGAACAATTTTTAGTGTTGAAAGTGGCTTCAAAAATATACAATCAGAGAAATTACATTGTTTAAGCTCCTTTTATAAGATCTTACATAATTTTAATGCCTTCCTTTCTCAATTTATCTCGGAGGTCTACAAGTTTCACAAAGACATCAACCTTGGCTGAAGGGCGTCTTCGACCGCTGGGATGGGATTCCATAGCTGAAGGAAGGATTGCAGGATTTGGCCTATGGATTCTTGGTTACAATTCGACTGCAGTGGTGAGCGCCTCTCCAGTGCTTGAAGGTGCTTGTCAAGGGCGACCAAGAAACACCTCCGGCCTCCTTTCCTCGAAATGACCGTAAAGAGCCAGAAAAAGGGTGTAATACTTGTGTGTTGTCAGTGTTATACGAGTGGAGAAGTGAGTGAATTGTGATTTTCAAGGTGTGCTGTTTTCAGTGTTTATTCGGTGTGTGTATCCGAATACTACACAATAGTGTAGTGTTATACGTTGACACTGTTCATCATGGAATACTTATCGGAAGGTAAGTTAATATTCATTCTTTCCATTCTAGTATTATAAGGTGATAGCCATCAGAGGTCTTTCTAGAAGCAGTGGTAGTATCTAAGACGTCCCTGAAATGTTTTAGTATAGTATCCCATACACATCTTTATGCACCAACCGTTAGAAATACTCAAGTACTTGCCCTGAGTTCGTGAGCACCTCTAATATTTCTTTTACCTGTTTACCACCTGTGGCAATGGTTGGATTTAAAAAATTTAAAGGGGGAATGGGCTATTCCTCATCATGCTACAATTTTCCTGTGAAACAACGCGAATAGAGCGAATAATGTTTGTAGGATCACCCTTTGAAAGCTTAATGCATTGCTTTTAGCGAAAGATTATTACCGATTACCTTACTGAAACTAGATTTGCTTTACCGATCAAAATTCACATAATTTACATGTGCTACTCTTAACACATCCGTAAGAGACGATAGAATCATGGATTAATACAATTTGAAATCTTCTAAAAAACCGTTTCGTCAAAATGAATGCCTTATATATGAATCGTGATTGAACTATATCTCTGGTACATTAAATAACCATAGTGTATTGCCGCGCTAATATAGAGGTGTTTTCAGTGACTAATATCATAAATCAAGGTATGGAAGATTACACTTGCAAAGCGTAAACTTGTTCACGTAAAATTCTTAAAAAACATCATAGCGAATACATTGTGAATGTGTGAAGAATCTTCAGAAATGCGAATGCATTAAGTAAAGATTTTATTATATTATTTAGAAAGAGGTTTTCAGCTTCTTCCTACTTTCAAAGCATCTACTGGTAGACCGCAGCAGGTACTAGAATCATCACCTCACGTAAAATAAACCCCACAAGCAGATATAAAATGTACAATGATATGTCGAAGTTTAATTCTCCGTAGAGTATCGAGGGGCATTTCAACTTGTCTGAAATATACTACCGAATTAAAATCTATTTCTCAATTTGTTTATACTTAAACAGCATCATAGCGAATACATAGGTTCCCATCATGACATTTATCTTGGACGTATTGTGAATCGCTTTCCGAAGATCCTTGGCTTGCTCCGCAACCGGAAGTCAAATAAATACTTCTTATATTTTATATTATCAGGGAATAGGTGATGTACTCATTTAGTGATCCTATTTTAATGTAACTCGATTTTCTAGCATAATGGTTTCGAATATAATACATGAATATAAAATTATGAAAATAGATTTACACCCCAATTTGACTCTAGCAGTACTTCTCTCTCAAAATAGAAACTTATTTCATTAAATTTTTAACGATTTCTAATGCCATAATGAATGATTTTAAAAATCATATTTTGAATTATGTCGCTGTATCAATACAATGCTTTCGTTGAAATAATTCGCAATCAATGTAATGAACGAAGACGTCAATACAATGCTCACGCCATCGCTTCTCCATTGTCTGAACACAAATAATTACATGATAAAATATGAATGAGCAGGATGTTTGTGAATCAGTGCATCATCGCCTTCAATCCAGTACAAAAAGCTCAATAGCTGCCATACTTTAGATGTCTTAAAATATAATCCTAGCGCAGATAGTGGTTTACATTTTATTTATCCCACCGTCCTCAGATCACTGCCAGACAAAAATTCTCCGTGTCGTAAGGAAGACGCGTTATCTTCGCTTATATCGCTTGAAGAATACCTTTCTATTGAGATATTAAATTAGAAATGACATCGGATCGAAACCAATTATACTTATGATGACAGGAATTTTATATGGTTTCCATTTCTCCTTATTGTAGTTCTATTGTTGACAAAAAGTTCATAGATAAATTGACTCTTTCTTCTATTACTTTATGTAAGACTAGATGAATCGCCCGTTGATTCTCATCGGGGATATATAAATAAGCAGAACATAATATATTTGGTAATAACTTGTGCAGAGGAGAATCTAACATCTCTCACTTAGCTTGGATCTGTGATAATGTTATTCTAAGGGAAGATGTTTAATCTTTTCAAACTTCTTATAATTTGAATCCAAATCTAGAATTCACGATAAGAAAAGCGATCGTTTTAGATTTTCTTTCCTGATGAGTTATCCAAAACTAAGATAATTCTTCCTTGGGATTTTTCCTGGGTGCACGTCGTCTCGCGTAATAATTACCCATTACTTTTGCTTCTTTTAAATTTACTTATTAAGATAGTATTGCTTAGCTTCACGTTGAATCCAATAATGGAGAAAATTGTGATGGAGAAAATACTACTTGCGGTTTGCTCACGAATACAAATGATCGCCCGTGTAAAAAATGAGGCGTTTCATTAAGTTATCATTTACTCGAAATCCTTATGTAATACGCGGTATTAGACGGAAGTAGAGTCATGTTTCAAGCACCCACTGCCACACGCCGAGAGGCTGCACGCAGTATAAATCAATCAATTTAAAGTTTTTCCAGGGTAAATCACACTTAGTAGCTTCATTATTTTCAAATAGAGTTGGCATAGCCGGGGTGATACAGAAACTTTTCCTAAATGATCATACGTAACCTCCTGTGAATCAACACTGTAAATTGTTCGTAAATGAAAATGCTGAAGTTTCTGAATATTGCCTGCTATGAACATATACTATCATTAATTTTTAATCATTACTTTCATATGGACCTAAAATACCCGTGGTTTTCTTATGGGAAAATGCAATACTTCGGTTTCAACAATCGCATTCATTGTCAAGGGGACTTGTTGTTTATAGCCTCTAAATTTCACGAAATTTCAGTTTATTTTAACCGAATTTTCGCCATTTCGACTTGATAATGATATTTCACGACCAAAATAAGAATCTTTATTCGTTTCTTTTTCTTTTTGTGCTTATCTCGATTTCATAAGCCTATTATTTTTTATTTAATTTTGTAAAAGAAATGTAGCCTAAAACCGATAGAACTGAGAGTAACGTGCATTTCTTATGAGAACGGTTTTTCTTGTCTGGGTTCGAACTGGGGACCTCTAGGTAAATAAAAGGTAGCCTATTATCTGCGCAGGAAGTACATTTAACAATCGTTAAAGTTTGATAGTTCCCGAGTTTTAGGCAAACATACACACACACACAACTTATTTTATTGTATTAGATTGGGAATGTTTTTCATGGATTACTTCCACTTATTTACTCTACTCCAAGCATCCGATCAGTGATGCTTGACATTTGATTTGTAATTCTTATTGTTAGAAATTGATGATAATAAATCTTCTTGTACTATTACAGAATGTGCAAGAAAAATAGATAAGAGCAAATCTTTAAAAGCGTTTAAGCTTCATTTTTAGACATTTTAGTTTTTTTGCACACGATTGAGATGTTCTCCAGGTAATGCTTTTCATTCCCTCATACCTCTATTAATACATTTCGCTACATCGGATTTCTGTTCACGTTCCTTAATTTTTAACTCGTTGTCGCCGCGTCCGATATAATTAGTATTATATAACCTCGCTCGTAGTTCCTCCCAGCCTCGTTTAGAGTTCTAAGTATTAAATATGCCCCTTAATCTAAATGTCTTCCTTCTAGACGATAACGGTTCTCATCCTAGCTCACATAACTTTTTACTGACACTCTCATCATTTTTATGCCTTCCGGATTTATATCTAGCTGCTCTCCTTTGCACTCCTTCAAGTGTCTTATTAAGGCCTGATTCATGTGGGTCCCATACATTTGTTTCATATTCAACAATCGGCATAACCAAAGATTTACACGGCCTTTCCCTCACTACCTTCCCACTCCGTCTTAGATGTTTTCATTGAAAAGTGAAGATTCCTGTAAGCCTTCGAAGTAATATCTTCGATGTGGATCCCCCATTTAAGTTTTTTCGATAGTTTAACACCTAATTATTGTCAAAATCAATGACAACTGTGTGAACTTCATCCCTTACATCCATAGTTTCGGCAATGTCTTGAACTAGTCCTAGGAGCTGCGTCTCCCATGAGTATCCCGTGCTGCCTCTTCCAAAGCCAGTCATTTTCTTTCAAACCTGAAGATAGTCAGCTTCAATTCAAAGGACGTACGAATAATCATAGATATCAAGAAGTTTTCACGTCAAAAAACGCGAAATTTTTCGAGATAATTGAAAATTTTCGGAAACGGTTACACTAAAAATCACATATTTTTCGTAATTTTTAGAAATTATTAACCGCTTTTGTTGTAAAACGTTCATAATTTAATAGATTTATGGTATATCTTAAATGCTGAGCAAAAAGCCGCTCATAAAACGACTTTTTCTTCCAAATATATCATAAATTGTGGAAAAGCTAGCTGCCGTAACCACAATTTCTTCGTTACATTTCGAAATTACAGGCGATTTTTTTGCGAAGCGTTCTCAATTCAAAGGAAGTACGAATAATCATCGATATCAAGAAGTTTTCACGTCAAAAAACGCGAAATTTTTCGAGATAATTGAAACTTTTCGGAAACGGTTACACTAAAAATCACATATTTTTCGTAATTTATAGAAATTATTAACCGCTTTTGTTGCAAAACGTTAATATTTAATAGATTTATGGTATATCTTAAATGCTGAGATTAAAATCCGCTGAAAAAACGTCCTTATTTTCCAAAGATATCATAAATTGTGGAAAAGCTAGTTGCCGAAACCACAATTCTTCGTTACATTTCGAAATTACGTGCGATTTTTTTGCGAAGCATTCTGAATTCAATGGAAATACGAATAATCGTAGATATGAAAAAGTTTTCACGTCAAAAAACCTGAAATTTTTCGAGATAATTGAAAATTTTCGGAAACGGTTACACTAAAAATCTCATATTTTTCGTAATTTTTCGAAAACATTAACCGCTTTTTTTGCAAAACGTTCATAATTTAATAGATTTATGGTATATCTTAAATGCTGAGCAAAAATCCGCTCATAAAACGTCATTTTATCCAAATATAACATAAATTGTGGAAACGGTAGCTGCCGAAACAACAATTTCTTCGTTATATTTAGAAATTACGTGCGATTTTTTTGCGAAGCGTTCTCAATTCAAAGGACGTACGAATAATCATAGATATCAAGAAGTTTTCACGTCAAAAGACGCGAAATTTTTCGAGATAATTGAAAACTTTCGGAAACAGTTACACTGAAAATCACATATTTTTCGTAATTTTTCGAAATTATTAACCGCTTTTGTTGCAAAACGTTCATAATTTAATGGATTTATGTTATATCTTAAATGCTGAGAAAAAATCCGCTCAAAAAACGTCTTTTTTCCCAAATATATCATAAATTGTAGAAAAGTTAGCTGCCAAAACCACAATTTCTTCGTTACATTTCGAAATTACGTGCGATTTTTTTGCGAAGCGTTCTCAATTCAATGGAAATACGAATAATCGTAGATATGAAAAAGTTTTCACGTCAAAAAACCTGAAATTTTTCGAGATAATTGAAAATTTTCGGAAACGGTTACACTAAAAATCACATATTTTTCGTAATTTTTCGAAATCATTAACCGCTTTTGTTGCAAAACGTTCATTTTTTGATAGCTTTATGGTATATCTTAAATGCTGAGAAAAAATCCGCTCAAAAAACGTCCTTTTTTTCCAAATATATCATAAATTGTGGAAAAGCTAGCTGCCGAAACCACAATTTCTTCATTACATTTCGAAATTACGTGCGATTTTTTTTGCGAAGCATTCTGAATTCAATGGAAATACGAATAATCATCGATATCAAGAAGTTTTCACGTCAAAAAACGCGAAATTTTTCGAGATAATTGAAACTTTTCGGAAACGGTTACACTAAAAGTCACATATATTTCGTAATTTTTCGAATTTATTAACCGCTTTTGTTGCAAAACGTTCATATTTTAATAGATTTATGGTATATCTTAAATGATGAGAAAAAATCCGCTCAAAAAACGTCCTTTTTTTCCAAATATATCATAAATTGTGGAAAAGCTAGCTGCCGAAACCACAATTTCTTCGTTACATTTCGAAATTACAGGCGATTTTTTTGCGAAGCATTCTGAATTCAATGGAAAAAAGAATAATCATAGATATCAAAAAGTTTTCACTTCCAAAAAAGTGAAATTTTTCGAGATAATTGAAACTTTTCGGAAACGGTTACACTAAAAATCACATATTCTTCGTAATTTTTCGAAATTATTAACCGCTTTTGTTGCAAATCGTTCATAATTTAATAGATTTATGGTATATCTTAAATGCTGAGAAAAAATCCGCTCAAAAAACGTCTTTTTTCCCAATTATATCATAAATTGTAGAAAAGTTAGCTGCCAAAACCACAATTTCTTCGTTACATTTCGAAATTACGTGCGATTTTTTTGCGAAGCGTTCTCAATTCAATGGAAATACGAATAATCGTAGATATGAAAAAGTTTTCACGTCAAAAAACCTGAAATTTTTCGAGATAATTGAAAATTTTCGGAAACGGTTACACTAAAAATCACATATTTTTCGTAATTTTTCGAAATCATTAACCGCTTTTGTTGCAAAACGTTCATTTTTTGATAGCTTTATGGTATATCTTAAATGCTGAGGAAAAATCCGCTCAAAAAACGTCCTTTTTTTCGAAATATATCATAAAGTGTGGAAAAGCTAGCTGCCAAAACCACAATTTCTTCATTACATTTCGAAATTACGTGCGATTTTTTTGCGAAGCATTCTGAATTCAATGGAAATACGAATAATCATCAATATCAAGAAGTTTTCATGTCAAAAAACGCGAAATTTTTCGACATAATTGAAACTTTTCGGAAACGGTTACACTAAAAATCACATATATTTCGTAATTTTTCGAAATCATTAACCGCTTTTGTTGCAAAACGTTCATATTTTAATAGATTTATGGTATATCTTAAATGATGAGAAAAAATCCGCTCAAAAAACGTCCTTTTTTTCCAAATATATCATAAATTGTGGAAAAGCTAGCTGCCGAAACCGCAATTTCTTCGTTACATTTCGAAATTACGTGCGATTTTTTTGCGAAGCATTCTGAATTCAATGAAAATACGAATAATCATAGATATCAAAAAGTTTTCACTTCAAAAAAAGTGAAATTTTTCGAGATAATTGAAACTTTTCGGAAACGGTTACACTAAAAATCACATATATTTCGTAATTTTTCGAAATTATTAACCGCTTTTGTTGCAAAACGTTCATTTTTTGATAGATTTATGGTATATCTTAAATGCTGAGAAAAAATCCGCTCAAAAAACTTCTTTTTTTTCCAAATATATCATAAATTGTGGAAAAGCTAGCTGCCGAAACCACAATTTCTTCGTTACATTTCGAAATTACGTGCGATTTTTTTGCGAAGCGTTTTGAATTCAATGGAAATACGAATAATCATAGATATCAAAAAGTTTTTAGGTCAAAAAACGTGTAATTTTTCAAGATAATTGAAAATTTTCGGAAACGGTTACACTAAAAATCACATATTTTTCGTAATTTTTCGAAATCATTAACCGCTATTGTTGCAAAACGTTCATAATTTGATAGATTTATGGTATATCTTAAATGCTGAGAAAAAATCCGCTCAAAAAACGTCTTTTTTCCCAAATATATCATAAATTGTAGAAAAGTTAGCTGCCAAAACCACAATTTCTTCGTTACATTTCGAAATTACGTGCGATTTTTTTGCGAAGCGTTCTCAATTCAATGGAAATACGAATAATCGTAGATATGAAAAAGTTTTCACGTCAAAAAACCTGAAGTTTTTCGAGATAATTGAAAATTTTCGGAAACGGTTACACTAAAAATCACATATTTTTCGTAATTTTTCGAAATCATTAACCGCTTTTGTTGCAAAACGTTCATTTTGTGATAGCTATATGGTATATCTTAAATGCTGAGAAAAAATCCGCTCAAAAAACGTCCTTTTTTTCCAAATATTTCATAAATTGTGGAAAAGCTAGCTGCCGAAACCACAATTTCTTCGTTACATTTCGAAATTACAGGCGATTTTTTTGCGAAGCATTCTGAATTCAATGGAAATACGAATAATCATCGATATCAAGAAGTTTTCACGTCAAAAAACGCGAAATATTTCGAGATAATTGAAACTTTTCGGAAACGGTTACACTAAAAATCACATATATTTCGTAATTTTTCGAAATTATTAACCGCTTTTGTTGCAAAACGTTCATATTTTAATAGATTTATGGTATATCTTAAATGATGAGAAAAAATCCGCTCAAAAAACGTCCTTCTTTTCCAAATATATCATAAATTGTGGAAAAGCTAGCTGCCGAAACCACAATTTCTTCGTTACATTTCGAAATTACGTGGGATTTTTTTGCGAATCATCCTGAATTCAATGGAAATACGAATAATCATCGATATCAAGAAGTTTTCACGTCAAAAAACGCGAAATTTTTCGAGATAATTGAAACTTTTCGGAAACGGTTACACTAAAAATCACATATATTTCGTAATTTTTCGAAATTATTAACCGCTTTTGTTGCAAAACGTTCATATTTTAATAGATTTATGGTATATCTTAAATGCTGAGAAAAAATCCGCTCAAAAAACGTCCTTTTTTTCCAAATATATCATAAATTGTGGAAAAGCTAGCTGCCGAAACCACAATTTCTTCGTTACATTTCGAAATTACGTGCGATTTTTTTGCGAAGGGTTCTCAATTGAATGGAAATACCAATAATCATAGATATCAAAAAGTTTTCACGTCAAAAAAAGTGAAATTTTTCGAGATAATAGAAAATTTTCGGAAACGGTTACACTAAAAATCATATATTTTTCGTAATTTTTCGAAATCATTAACCGCTTTTGTTGCAAAACGTTCCTTTTGATAGATTTATGGTATATCTTAAATGCTGAGAAAAAATCCGCTCAAAAAACGTCTTTTTTTTCCAAATATATCATACATTGTGGAAAATATAGCTGCCGAAACCACAATTTCTTCGTTACATTTCGAAATTACGTGCGATTTTTTTGCGAAGCGTTTTGAATTCAATGGAAATACGAATAATCATAGATATCAAAAAGTTTTTAGGTCAAAAAACGTGTAATTTTTCAAGATAATTGAAAATTTTCGGAAACGGTTACACTAAAAATCACATTTTTCGTAATTTTTCGAAATTATTAACCGCTTTTGTTGCAAAACGTTCATATTTTAGTAGATTTATGGTATATCTTAAATTCTGAGAAAAAATCCGCTTAAAAAACGTCTTTTTTTTCCAAATATATCATAAATTGTGGAAAAGCTAGCTGCCGAAACCACAATTTCTTCGTTACATTTCGAATTTACGTACGATTTTTTTGCGAAGCATTCTGAATTCAATGGAAATACGAATAATCATAGATATCAAAAAGTTTTCACGTCAAAAAAAGTGAAATTTTTCGAGATAATTGAAACTTTTCGGAAACGGTTACACTAAAAATCACATATTTTTCGTAATTTTTCGAAATTATTAACCGCTTTTGTTGCCAAACGTTCATATTTTAGTAGTTTTATGGTATATCTTAAATTCTGAGAAAAAATCCGCTTAAAAAACGTCTTTTTTTTCCAAATATATCATAAATTGTGGAAAAGCTAGCTGCCGAAACCACAATTTCTTCGTTACATTTCGAATTTACGTACGATTTTTTTGCGAAGCATTCTGAATTCAATGGAAATACGAATAATCATAGATATCAAAAAGTTTTCACGTCAAAAAAAGTGAAATTTTCCGAGATAATTGAAACTTTTCGGAAACGGTTACACTAAAAATCACATATTTTTCGTAATTTTTCGAAATTATTAACCGCTTTTGTTGCCAAACGTTCATATTTTAGTAGTTTTATGGTATATCTTAAATTCTGAGAAAAAATCCGCTTAAAAAACGTCTTTTGTTTCCAAATATATCATAAATTGTGGAAAAGCTAGCTGCCGAAACCACAATTTCTTCGTTACATTTCGAAATTACGTACGATTTTTTTGCGAAGCATTCTGAATTCAATGGAAATACGAGTAATCATAGATATCAAAAAGTTTTCACGTCAAAAGACGCGAAATTTGTCGAGATAATTGAAAATTTTCGCGCCGCCACCTTGTGTACCACAATCCCTTCTATAAACCGTAAAACCCGATGGATAGATCTCGCCTGAATGAATGTCTTTATGTAACTAAGACTCCGTTCCTAATATTATATCTGGGTACGAAGCGTCAACTAAGGAAGAAAAAATTCCCTTATTGTAAAGGATTCTGTAGTTTACCTAGAGAATTCTCAAACTGCTACCATCATCATAGTGATAAATGGCAAGGAGATATGGAATAAATTCTTCTAAATGTTAGCTTAATCTTATTTGGTACGAGTAAAACTGCTTAACTGTGAAGTTTCAAAGAAAAGTTTCAGCTGATTATTTTGTGGAAACCCAAGTGATTCCACTTCAAGGGAATATGAAATTGATTATAATCATTATTTCCTAGATCTTCATCCAATAATCCTTATGAATTTTATGTAATGTAGAAAGATTGTTAAAATTTTAATTCATTAATCGTTATTGATAATCCATTGAGAAGAATAAATTCGTCAAAACACATTCATTAGCGGTCTTCTCATACACTCTGTAATAGTACAATTGTGGAAAATGCTTCGATAGCTGAGATAATTTCACACGAGGGCTCCCACCGGGAATCGAACCTGGGACCGCTTTCATTGAAGTCGAACACGCTGCCGAAACGGCTATCCGGGAGCCCCACAAACACCCTTCTAAATTCATTGATTAAAGAATTGGAGAAGTTTAGGTAACGAATATCTCTGATATATCGCATAAAAAACTCTTTTATGAAATACAATATACAATATGCATTTGAATGATGAAACCGAATCCCTACATTCCCAGGCATATTTATCCACGCATCACTATGATGGAACAAGAGAAATCATATACCGCCATTCTCCAACCTGAATTCGTAGCGTTGGTAGGAATGTTCAGGAAGTCAATTTTGGCGGAATTGGAGCGGTTGCTTTTCTGCAGTTGACTCATAGCAGTCTGAGCATTTCAACGGAGCGGACCTGTCTTTGATGGATTCTCTCAATGTTGGACTGCTTGACAATTTAAGAACTTTTGAAAAGTCAAAAGATATAGTTTTTCAATATTTAATGGATGACTCTTTGCGATTGCAACGAACTTCCGATTAGAAGATTTTATGTTACTGTTAGGGGGTACAATGCCTTATTTCCTTTCTAGTGTCCTGATAACTTGTTCTCTGAGCGGCAGTGTGCTATTCGCCTGCGCTACAGGATAATTCTCCACTATGCAGCAATGCAAAGTCGATGGACGTTGAAGTCTCAGAAGGCTGTCAGCGATCTTTTTCTCGGAAGATGGGTACGTACTTTACAGTTTCCTCTTGTAGTGAAAGAAGTATAATTTAAGCAACTTTTCTCATGCAAAAATTCACTTCCCCACCATGCAGCTCAATCTGTCTTAGTTAAACATTGGTTAGTATTACCTTACAGATTATAGGACGGTAGTTTCGTTTAAATTTTCTCTCATTTTTGGGTTCCTTGAGGGTCAACCTTTCTTCTAAGTCATTCGTTTTGTGAAACAACAGCCATTCCCATTTTATATTTATCTTATAATTCAGAATCTTTGTCGTACATCTTTGTGATGTAGAATTAAGAAATATGAAGAAATATGTTATTTGAGTACATAACATGATTACTGGATCGATTAAGAGAAATGATAAATTGATTCAAAATCATAGATAATCTTCATCCAAAAACAGGTTCATGAAACAAGACTGTGGCGCCCACCTACTGCACAGCGGACAGCAGATTTCAGGTAAAATTCTCCACCGGGAATCGTAAGGGAGGATGCTCGAAGCCTTGGAGTTGATAGAGATTCCTTCTGGCGAAAATCTTACCAATGAGTACACCTTTCTAAACCATTACCCTTTTCTTACCCTACACTCAAAGCTGCTTTAGATTAATGAATAATTGATAAAATCTATCAATGTGGAGATATACGAATTTCTTCTTCTTTCCAATTAGCACGTCGTTCCACATAGGTAGTAAAATGATAGAAGTAACACATTTTAGAAGCTTCATGAGAGGCTTTTGATTAACTTAGAAATTAGAAATGATTATATCTTGTAATACATTTTCATTACATAAAAACCTCCTCTCGTTGTAACTGAGTATAGTATCATCTTAAATTTACATAATTACATATTATATATAACTCCAGAATATAAAGCTTTTCTCACCCTATTCATTTTTTTTAGATCATTTTACATTGTTTGATGGCTTTGTAAATTTCAAATCTTAGCCATAGAACAATTTTTAGTGTTGAAAGTGGCTTCAAAAATATGCAATCAGAGAAATTACATTGTTTAAGCTCCTTTTATAAGATCTCACATAATTTTAATGCCTTCCTTTCTCAATTTATCTCGGAGGTCTACAAGTTTCACAAAGACATCAACCTCGGCTGAAGGGCGTCTTCGACCGCTGGGATGGGATTCCATAGCTGAAGGAAGGATTGCAGGATTTGGCCTATGGATTCTTGGTTACAATTCGACTGCAGTGGTGAGCTCCTCTCCAGTGCTTGAAGGTGCTTGTCAAGGGCGACCAAGAAACACCTCCGGCCTCCTTTCCTCGAAATGACCGTAAAGAGCCAGAAAAAGGGTGTAATACTTGTGTGTTGTCAGTGTTATATGAGTGGAGAAGTGAGTGAATTGTGATTTTCAACGTGTGCTGTTTTCAGTGTTTATTGGGTGTGTGTATCCGAATACTACACAATAGTGTAGTGTTATACGTTGACACTGTTCATCATGGAATACTTATTGGAAGGTAAGTTAATATTCATTCTTTCCATTCTAGTATTATAAGGTGATAGCCATCAGAGGTCTTTCTAGAAGCAGTGGTAGTATCTAAGACGTCCCTGAAATGTTTTAGTATAGTATCCCATACACATCTTTATGCACCAACCTTTAGAAATACTCAAGTACTTGCCCCGAGTTCGTGAGCCCCTCTAATATTTCTTTTGCCTGTTTACCACCTGTGGCAATTGTTGGATTTAAAAAATTTAAAGGGGGAATGGGCTATTCCTCATCATGCTACAATTTTCCTGTGAAACAACGCGATTGGAGCGAATAATGTTTGTAGGATCACCCTTTGAAAGCTTAATGCATTGCTTTTAGCGAAAGATTATTACCGATTACCTTACTGAAACTAGATTTGCTTTACCGATCAAAATTCACATAATTTACATGTGCTACTCTTAACACATCCGTAAGAGACGATAGAATCATAGATTAATACAATTTGAAATCTTCTAAAAAACCGCTTCGTCAAAATGAATGCCTTATATATGAATCGTGATTGAACTATATCCCTGGTACATTAAATAACCATAGGGTATTGCCGTGCTAATGTAGAAGTGTTTTCAGTGACTAATATCATAAATCAAGGTATGGAAGATTACACTTGCAAAACGTAAACTTGTTCACGTAAAATGAACCGCAAACCAAGAGAAAATTTACAAGGAAGTATCGAAGTTTAATACCCGTAGAGTATAGAGGGGCATTTCAGCTTGGCTGCAATATACTACCGAATTAAGATCTATCTCTCAATTTGTTTATTCTTAAAAAACATCATAGCGAATACATTGTGAATGTGTGAAGAATCTTCAGAAATGCGAATGCATTAAGTAAAGATTTTATTATATTATTTAGAAAGAGTTTTTCAGCTTCTTCCTACTTTCAAAGCATCTACTGGTAGACCGCAGCAGGTACTAGAATCATCACCTCACGTAAAATAAACCCCACAAGCAGATATAAAATGTACAATGATATGTCGAAGTTTAATTCTCCGTAGAGTATCGAGGGGCATTTCAACTTGTCTGAAATATACTACCGAATTAAAATCTATTTATCAATTTGTTTATTCTTAAACAGCATCATAGCGAATACATAGGTTCCCATCATGACATTTATCTTGGACGTATTGTGAATCGCTTTCCGAAGATCCTTGGCTTGCTCCGCAACCGGAAGTCAAATAAACACTTCTTATATTTTATATTATTAGGGAATAGGTGATGTACTCATTTAGTGATCCTATTTTAATGTAACTCGATTTTCTAGCATAATGCTTTCGAATATAATACATGAATATAAAATTATGAAAATAGATTTTCACCCCAATTTGACTCTAGCAGTACTTCTCTGTCAAAATAGAAACTTATTTCATTAAATTTTTAACGATTTCTAATCCCATAATGAATAATTTTAAAAATCATATTTTGAATTATGTCGCTGTATCAATACAATGCTTTCGTTGAAATAATTCGCAATCAATGTAATGAACGAAGACGTCAATACAATGCTCACGCCATCGCTTCTCCATTGTCTGAACACAAATAATTACATGATAAAATATGAATGAGCAGGATGTTTGTGAATCAGTGCATCATCGCCTTCAATCCAGTACAAAAAGCTCAATAGCTGCCATACTTTAGATGTCTTAAAATATAATCCTAGCGCAGATAGTGGTTTACATTTTATTTATCCCACCGTCCTCAGATCACTGCCAGACAAAAATTCTCCGTGTCGTAAGGAAGACGCGTTATCTTCGCTTATATCGCTTGAAGAATACCTTTCTATTGAGATATTAAATTAAAAATGACATTGGATCGAAACCAATTATACATCTGATGACAAGAATTTTATATGGTTTCCATTTCTCCTTATTGTAGTTCTATTGTTGACAAAAAGTTCATAGATAAATTGACTCTTTCTTCTATTACTTTATGTAAGACTAGATGAATCGCCCGTTGATTCTCATCGGGGATATATAAATAAGCAGAACATAATATATTTGGTAATAACTTGTGCAGAGGAGAATCTAACATCTCTCACTTAGCTTGGATCTGTGATAATGTTCTTCTAAGGGAAGATGTTTAATCTTTTCAAACTTCTTATAATTTGAATCCAAATCTAGAATTCACGATAAGAAAAGCGATCGTTTTAGATTTTCTTTCCTGATGAGTTATCCAAAACTAAGATAATTCTTCCTTGGAATTTTTCCTGGGTGCACGTCGTCTCGCGTAATAATTACCCATTACTTTTGCTTCTTTTAAATTTACTTATTAAGATAGTATTGCTTAGCTTCACATTATATCCAATAATGGAGAAAATTGTGATGGAGACAATACTACTTGTGGTTTGCTCACGAATACAAATGATCGCCCGTGTAAAAAATGAGGCGTTTCATTAAGTTATCATTTACTCGAAATCCTTATGTAATACGCGGTATTAGAGGATTACGGAAGTAGAGTCATGGTTGAAGCACCCATTGCCACACGCCGAGAGGCTGCACGCAGTATAAATCAATCAATTTAAAGTTTTTCCAGGGTAAATCACACTTAGTAGCTTCATTATTTTCAAATAGAGTTGGCAAAGCCGGGGTGATACAGAAACTTTTCCTAAATGATCATACGTAACCTCCTGTGAATCAACACTGTAAATTGTTCGTAAATGAAAATGCTGAAGTTTCAGAATATTGCCTGCTATGAACATATACTATCATTAATTTTTAATCATTACTTTCATATGGACCTAAAATACCCGTGGTTTTCTTATGGGAAAATGCAATACTTCGGTTTCAACAATCGCATTCATTGTCAAGGGGACTTGTTGTTTATAGCTTCTAAATTTCACGAAATTTCAGTTTATTTTAACCGAATTTTCGCCATTTCGACTTGATAATGATATTTCACGACCAAAATAAGAATCTTTATTCGTTTCTTTTTCTTTTTGTGCTTATCTCGATTTCATAAGCCTATTATTTTTAATTTAATTTTCTAAAAGAAATGTAGCCTAAAACCGATAGAACTGAGAGTAACGTGCATTTCTTATGAGAACGGTTTTTCTTGTCTGGGTTCGAACTGGGGACCTCTAGGTAAATAAAAGGTAGCCTATTATCTGCGCAGGAAGTACATTTAACAATCGTTAAAGTTTGATAGTTCCCGAGTTTTAGGCAAACATACACACACACACACACACACAACTTATTTTATTGTATTAGATTGGGAAAGTTTTTCATGGATTACTTCCACTTATTTACTCTACTCTAAGCATCCGGTCAGTGATGCTTGACATTTGATTTGTAATTCTTATTGTTAGAAATTGATGATTCTAAATCTTCTTGTACTATTACAGAATGTGCAAGAAAAATAGATAAGAGCAAATCTTTAAAAGCGTTTAAGCTTCATTTTTAGACATTTTAGTTTTTTTGCACACGATTGAGATGTTCTCCAGGTAATGCTTTTCATTCCCTCATACCTCTATTAATACATTTCGCTACATCGGATTTCTGTTCACGTTCCTTAATTTTTAACTCGTTGTCGCCGCGTCCGATATAATTAGTGTTATAGAACCTCGCTCGTAGTTCCTCCCAGCCTCGTTTAGAGTTCTAAGTATTAAATATGCCCCTTAATCTAAATGTCTTCCTTCTAGACGATAACGGTTCTCATCCTAGCTCACATAACATTTTACTGACACTCTCATCATTTTTATGCCTTCCGGATTTATATCTAGCTGCTCTCCTTTGCACTCCTTCAAGTGTCTTATTAAGACCTGATTCATGTGGGTCCCATACATTTGTTTCATATTCAACAATCGGCATAACCAAAGATTTACACGGCCTTTCCCTCACTTCCTTCCCACTCCGTCTTAGATGTTTTCATTGAAAAGTGAAGATTCCTGTAAGCCTTCGAAGTAATATCTTCGATGTGGATCCCCCATTTAAGTTTTTTCGATAGTTTAACACCTAATTATTGTCAAAATCAATGACAACTGTGTCAACTTCATCCCTTACATCCATAGTTTCGGCAATGTCTTGAACTAGTCCTAGGAGCTGAGCATGTCTCCCATGAGTATCCCGTGCTGCCTCTTCCAAAGCCAGACATTTTCTTTCAAACCTGAAGATAATCAGCTTCAATTCAAAGGACGTACGAATAATCATAGATATCAAGAAGTTTTCACGTCAAAAAACGCGAAATTTTTCGAGATAATTGAAAATTTTCGGAAACGGTTACACTAAAAATCACATTTTTCGTAATTTTTCGAAATTATTAACCGCTTTTGTTGCAAAACGTTAATACTTTAATAGACTAATGGTATATCTTAAATGCTGAGCAAAAAGCCGCTCATAAAACGCCTTTTTTTCCAAATATATCATAAATTGTGGAAAAGCTAGCTGCCGGAACCACAATTTCTTCGTTTCATTTCGAAATTACGTTCAATTTTTTCTCAATTAAAGGACGTACGAATAATCATAGTTATAAAGAAGTTTTATCGTCAAAAAACGTGAAATTTTTGGAGATAATTGAAAATTTTTGGAAACGGTTACACTAGAAAACACATATTTTTCGTAATTTTTCGAAATTATTAACCGCTTTTGTTGCAAAACGTTCTTAATTTAATAGATTTAAGGTATATCTTAAATGCTGAGCAAAAATCCGCTCATAAAACGTCTTTTCTTCCAAATGTATCATAAATTGTGGAAAAGGTAGCAGTCGAAACCACAATTTCTTCGTTACATTTCGATATTACGTGCGGTTTTTTTGCGAAGCGTTCTCAATTCAAAGTAAGTACGAAGAATCATGGATATCAAGAAGTTTTCACGTCAAAAAACGTCAAATTTTTCGAGATAATTGAAAATCTTCGGACACGGTTATACTAAAAATCACATATTTTTCGTAATTTTTCGAAATTATTAACCGCTTTTGTTGCAAAACGTTCTTAATTTAATAGATTTAAGGTATATCTTAAATGCTGAGCAAAAATCCGCTCATAAAACGTCTTTTCTTCCAAATATATCATAAATTGTAGAAAAGGTAGCAGCCGAAACCACAATTTCTTCTTTACATTTCGATATTACGTGCGGTTTTTTTGCGAATCATTCTGAATTCAATGAAAATAAGAATAATCAAAGATATCAAAAAGTTTTCACGTCAAAAAAAAAGAAATATTTCGAGATAATTGAAAATTTTCGGAAACGGTTACACTAAAATTCACATATTTTTCGTAATTTTTCTAAATTATTAACCTTTTTTGTTGCAAAACGTTCATAAATTAATAGATTTATGGTATATCTTAAATGCTGAGAAAAAATTTGCTCGAAAAACATCCCTTTTTTCCAAATATATCATAAATTGTGGAAAAGCTAGCTGCCGAAACCACAATTTCTTCGTTACATTTCGGAATTACGTGCGATTTTTTTTCGAAGCGTTCTCAATTCAATGGAAATACGAACAATCATAGATATGAAAAAGTTTTTACGTCAAAAAACGTGAAATTTTTCGAGATAATTGAAAATTTTCGGAAACGGTTACTCTAAAAATCACATTTTTCGTAATTTTTCGAAATTATTAACCGCTTTTGTTGCAAAACGTTCTTAATTTAATAGATTTAAGGTATATCTTAAATGCTGAGCAAAAATCCGCTCATAAAACGTCTTTTTTTCCAAATATATCATAAATTGTGGAAAAGGTAGCAGCCGAAACCACAATTTCTTCGTTACATTTCGATATTACGTGCGGTTTTTTTGCGAAGCGTTCTCAATTCAAAGGAAGTACGAATAATACTAGATATCAAGCAGTTTTCACGTCAAAAAAAGTGAAATTTTTCGAGATAATTGAAAATCTTCGGACACGGTTATACTAAAAATCATATATTTTTCGTAATTTTTCGAAAGTATTAACCGCTTTTGTTGCAAAACGTTCATAATTTAATAGATTTATGGTATATCTTAAATGCTGAGAAAAAATTTTCTTGAAAAACATCCTTTTTTGCAAATATATCATAAATTGTGGAAAAGCTAGCTGCCGAAACCACAATTTCTTCGTTACATTTCGAAATTACGTGCGATTTTTTTGCGAAGCGTTCTCAATTCAATGGAAATACGAACAATCATAGATATGAAAAAGTTTTTACGTCAAAAAACGTGAAATTTTTCGAGATAATTGAAAATTTTCGGAAACGGTTACTCTAAAAATCATATATTTTTCGTAATTTTTCGAAATTATTAACCGCTTTTGTTGCAAAACGTTCATAAATTAATAGATTTATGGTATATCCTAAATGCTGAGCAAAAATTAGCTCATAAAACGTCTTTTTTTTCCAAATATATAATAAATTGTGGAAAAGCTAGCTGTCAAAACCACAATTTCTTCCTTAAATTTCTAAACTACGTGAGATTTTTTTGCGAAGCGTACTTAATTCAAAGTACGTACGAATAATCATAGATATCAAGAAGTTTTCACGTCAAAAAACGCGAAATATTTCGAGATAATTGAAAATTTTCGGAAACGGTTACACTAAAATTCACATATTTTTCGTAATTTTTCTAAATTGTTAACCTTTTTTGTTGCAAAACGTTCATAATTTAATAGATTTATGGTATATCTTAAATGCTGAGCAAAAATCCGCTCTTAAAACGTCTTTTTTTCCAAATATATCATAAATTTTGGAAAAGCTAGCTGTCAAAACCACAATTTCTTCCTTAAATTTCTAAACTACGTGCGATTTTTTTGCGAAGCGTTCTTAATTCAAAGTACGTACGAATAATCATAGATATCAAGAAGTTTTCACGTCAAAAAACGCGAAATATTTCGATATAATTGAAAATTTTCGGAAACGGGTACACTAAAATTCACATATTTTTCGTAATTTTTCGAAATTATTAACCGCTTTTGTTGAAAAACATTCATAATTTAATAGATTTATGGTATATCTTAAATGCTGATAAAAAATCCGCTCAAAAAACGTCTTTTTTTTCCAAATATATCATAAATTGTGGAAATGCTAGCTTCCGAAACCACAATTTCTTCGTTTCATTTCGAAATTACGTGCGATTTTTTTGCGAAGCGTTCTCAATTCAAAGGACGAACGATTAATCATAGATATCAAGAAGTTTTCACGTGAAAAATTATTAATAATTAATTATTACTAATATTATATCTGGGTACGAAGCGTCAACTAAGGAAGAAAAAATTTCCTTATTGTAAAGGATTCTGCAGTTTACCTAGAGAATTCTCAAACTGCTACCATCATCATAGTGATAAATGGCAAGGAGATATGGAATAAATTCTTCTAAATGTTAGCTTAATCTTATTTGGTACGAGTAAAACTGCTTAACTGTGAATTTTCAAAGAAAAGTTTCAGCTGATTATTTTTTGGAAACCCAAGTGATTCCACTTCAAGGGAATATAAAATTGATTATAATCATTATTTCCTAGATCTTCATCCAATAATCCTTATGAATTTTATGTAATGTAGAAAGATTGTTAAAATTTTAATTCATTAATCCTTATTGATAATCCATTGAGAAGAATAAATTCGTCAAAACACATTCATTAGCGGTCTTCTCATATACTCTGTAATAGTACAATTGTGGAAAATGCTTCGATAGCTGAGATAATTTCACACGAGGGCTCCCACCGGGAATCGAACCTGGGACCGCTTTCATTGAATTTGAACACGCTGCCAAAACGGCTATCCGGGAGCCCCACAAACACCCTTCTAAATTCATTGATTAAAGAATTGGAGAAGTTTAGATAACGAATATCTCTGATATATCGCATAAAAAACTCTTTTATGAAATACAATATACAATATGCTTTGAATGATGAAACCGAATCCCTACATTCCCAGGCATATTTATCCACGCATCACTATGATGGAACAAGAGAAATCATATACCGCCCTTCTCCAACCTGAATTCGTAGCGTTGGTAGGAATGTTCAGGAAGTCAATTTTGGCGGAATTGGAGCGGTTGCTTTTCTGCAGTTGACTCATAGCAGTCTGAGCATTTCAACGGAGCGGACCTGTCTTTGTTGGATTCTCACAATGTTGGACTGCTTGACAATTTAAGAACTTTTGAAAAGTCAAAAGATATAGTTTTTCAATATTTAATGGATGACTCTTTGCGATTGCAACGAACTTCCGATTAGAAGATTTTATGTTACTGTTAGGGGGTACAATGCCTTATTTCCTTTCTAGTGTCCTGATAACTTGTTCTCTGAGCGGCAGTGTGCTATTCGCCTGCGCTACAGGATAATTCTCCACTATGCAGCAATGCAAAGTCGATGGACGTTGAAGTCTCAGAAGGCTGTCAGCGATCTTTTTCTCGGAAGATGGGTACGTACTTTACAGTTTCCTCTTGTAGTGAAAGAAGTATAATTTAAGCAACTTTTCTCATGCAAAAATTCACTTCCCCACCATGCAGCTCAATTGTCTTAGTTAAACGTTGGTTAGTATTACCTTACAGAGTATAGGACGGTAGTTTCGTTTAAATTTTCTCTCATTTTTGGGTTCCTTGAGGGTCAACCTTTCTTCTAAGTCATTCGTTTTGTGAAACAACAGCCATTCCCATTTTATATTTATCTTATAATTCAGAATCTTTGTCGTACATCTTTGTGATGTAGAATTAAGAAATATGAAGAACTATGTTATTTGAGTACATAACATGATTACTGGATCGATTAAGAGAAATGATAAATTGATTCAAAATCATAGATAATCTTCATCCAAAAACAGGTTCATGAAACAAGACTGTGGCGCCCACCTACTGCACAGCGGACAGCAGATTTCAGGGAAAATTCTCCTCCGGGAATCGTAAGGGAGGATGCTCGAAGCCTTGGAGTTGATAGAGATTCCTTCTGGCGAAAATCTTACCAATGAGTACACCTTTCTAAACCATTACCCTTTTCTTACCCTACACTCAAAGCTGCTTTAGATTAATGAATAATTGATAAAATCTATCAATGTGGAGATATACGAATTTCTTCTTCTTTCCAATTAGCACGTCGTTCCACAAAGGTAGTAAAATGATAGAACTGACACATTTTAGAAGCTTCATGAGAGGCTTTTGATTAACTTAGAAATTAGAAATGATTATATCTTGTAATACATTTCCATTACATAAAAACCTCCTCTGGTGTAACTGAGTATAGTATCAACTTAAATTTACATAATTACATATTATATATAACTCCAGAATATAAAGCTTTTCTCACCCTATTCATTTTTTTTAGATCATTTTACATTGTTTGATGGCTTTGTAAATTTCAAATGTTAGCCATAGAACAATTTTTAGTGATGAAAGTGGCTTCAAAAATATACAATCAGAGAAATTACATTGTTTAAGCTCCTTTTATAAGATCTTACATAATTTTAATACCTTTCTTTCTTAATTTATCTCGGAGGTCTACAAGTTTCACAAAGACATCAACCTTGGCTGAAGGGCGTCTTCGACCGCTGGGATGGGATTCCACAGCTGAAGGAAGGATTGCAGGATTTGGCCTATGGATTCTTGGTTACAATTCGACTGCAGTGGTGAGCTCCTCTCCAGTGCTTGAAGGTGCTTGTCAAGGGCGACCAAAAAACACCTCCGGCCTCCTTTCCTCGAAATGACCGCAAAGAGCCAGAAAAAGGGTGTAATACTTGTGTGTTGTCAGTGTTATATGAGTGGAGAAGTGAGTGAATTGTGATTTTCAAGGTGTGCTGTTTTCAGTGTTTATTCGGTGTGTGTATCCGAATACTACACACGTTAACACTGTTCATCATAGAATACTTATTGGAAGGTAAGTTAATATTCATTCTTTCCATTCTCGTATTATAAGGTGATAGGCATCAGAGGTCTTTCTAGAAGCAGTGGTAGTATCTAGGAAGTCCATGAAATGTTTCAGTATAGTATCCCATATACATCTTTATGCACCAACCGTTAGAAATACTCAAGTACTTGCCCCGAGTTTGTGAGCCCCTCTAATATTTCTTTTACCTGTTTACCACCTGTGGCAATGGTTGGATTTAAAAAATTTAAAGGGGGAATGGGCTATTCCTCATCATGCTACAATTTTTAGCGAACGATTATTACCGATTACCTTACTGAAACTAGATTTTCTTTACCAATCAAAATTCACATAATTTACATGTGCTACTCTTAACACATCCGTAAGAGACGATAGAATCATAGATTAATACAATTTGAAATCTTCTAAAAAACCATTTCGTCAAAATGAATGCCTTATATATGAATCGTGATTGAACTATATCTCTGGTACATTAAATAACCATAGTGTATTGCCGCGCTAATATAGAGGTGTTTTCAGTGACTAATATCATAAATCAAGGTATGGAAGATTACACTTGCAAAACGTAAACTTGTTCACGTAAAATGAACCGCAAACGAAGAGAAAATTTACAAGGAAGTATCGAAGTTTAATACCCGTAGAGTATAGAGGGGCATTTCAGCTTGGCTGCAATATACTACCGAATTAAGATCTATCTCTCAATTTGTTTATTCTTAAAAAACATCATAGCGAATACATTGTGAATGTGTGAAGAATCTTCTGAAATGCGAATGCATTAAGTAAAGATTTTATTATATTATTTACAAAGAGGTTATCAGCTTCTTCCCACTTTCAAAGCATCTACTGGTAGACCGCAGCAGGTACTAGAATCATCACCTCACGTAAAATAAACCCCACAAGCAGATATAAAATGTACAATGATATGTCGAAGTTTAATTCTCCGTAGAGTATCGAGGGGCATTTCAACTTGTCTGAAATATACTACCGAATTAAAATCTATTTCTCAATTTGTTTATTCTTAAACAGCATCATAGCGAATACATAGGTTCCCATCATGACTTTTATATTGGACGTATTGTGAATCGCTTTCCGAAGATCCTTGGCTTGCTCCGCAACCGGAAGTCAAGTAAATACTTCTTATATTTTATATTATTAGGGAATAGGTGATGTACTCATTTAGTGATCCTATTTTAATGTAACTCGATTTTCTAGCATAATGCTTTCGAATATAATATATGAATATAAAATTATGAACATAGATTTTCACCCCAATTTGACTCTAGCAGTACTTCTCTGTCAAAATAGAAACTTATTTCATTAAATTTTTAAAGATTTCTAATGCCATAATGAATAATTGTAAAAATCATATTTTGAATTATGTCGCTGTATCAATAAAATACTTTCGTTGAAATAATTCGCAATCAATGTAATGAACGAAGACTTCAATACAATGCTTCGCCATCGTCTGAACACAAATAATTACATGATAAAATATGAATGAGCAGGATGTTTGTGACTCAGTGCATCATCGCCTTTAATCCAGTACAAAAAGCTCAATAGCTGCCATACTTTAGATGTCTTAAAATATAATCCTAGCGCAGATAGTGGTTTACATTTTATTTATCCCACCGTCCTCAGATCGCTGCCAGACAAAAATCCTACGTGTCGTAAGGAAGACGCATAATCTTCACTTATATCGCTTTAGGAATACCTTTTTATTGAGATATTAAATTAGAAATGACATCGGATCGAAACCAATCATACTTATGATGAGAGGAATTTTATATGGTTTCCATTTCTCCTTATTGTGGTTCTATTGTTGACAAAAAGTTCATAGATCAATTGACTCTTTCTTCTATTACTTTATGTAAGACTAGATGAATCACCCGTTGATTCTCATCGGGGATATATAAATAAGCAGAACATAATATATTTGGTAATAACTTGTGCAGAGGAGAATCTAACATGTCTCACTTAGCTTGGATCTGTGATAATGTTATTCTAAGGGAAGATGTTTAATCTTTTCAAACTTCTTATAATTTGAATCAAAATCTAGAATTCACGATAAGAAAAGCGATCGTTTTAGATTTTCTTTCCTGATGAGTTATCCAAAGCTAAGATAATTCTTCCTTGGGATTTTTCCTGGGTGCACGTCGTCTCGCGTAATAATTACCCATTACTTATGCTTCTTTTAAATTTACTTATTAAGATAGTATTGCTTAGCTTCACATTATATCCAATAATGGAGAAAATTGTGATGGAGACAATACTACTTGTGGTTTGCTCACGAATACAAATGATCGCCCGTGTAAAAAATGAGGCGTTTCATTAAGTTATCATTTACTCGAAATCCTTATTTAATACGCGGTATTAGACGGAAGTAGAGTCATGGTTCAAGCACCCACTGCCACACGCCGAGAGGCTGCACGCAGTATAAATCAATCAATTTAAAGTTTTTCCAGGGTAAATCACACTTAGTAGCTTCATTATTTCGAAATAGAGTTGGCAAAGCCGGGGTGATACAGAAACTTTTCCTAAATGATCATACGTTACCTCCTGTGAATCAACACTGTAAATTGTTCGTAAATGAAAATACTGAAGTTTCAGAATATTGCCTGCTATGAACATATACTATCATTAATTTTTAATCATTACCTTCATATGGACGTAAAATACCCGTGGTTTTCTTATGGGAAAACGCAATACTTTGGTTTCAACAATCGCATTCATCGTCAAGGGGACTTGTTGTTTATAGCCTCAAAATTTCACAAAATTTCAGTTTATTTTAACCGAATTTTCACCATTTCAACTCGATAATGATATTTCACGACCAAAATAAGAATCTTTATTCGTTTCTTTTTCTTTTTGTCCTTATCTCGATTTCGTAAGCCTATTATTTTTAATTTAATTTTGTAAAAGAAATGTAGCCTAAATCCGATAGATCTGAGGGCAACGTTTATTTCTTATGAGAACGGTTTTTCTTGTCTGGGTTCGTACTGTGGACCTCTAGGTAAATTAAAGGTAGCCTATTATCTGTGCAGGAAGTACATTTAACAATCGTGAAAGTTTGATAGTTCCCGAGTTTTAGGCAAACATACATACACACACACACACACAACTTATTTTATTGTATTAGATTGGGAAAGTTTTTCATGGATTACTTCCACTTATTTACTCTACTCCAAGCATCCGATCAGTGATGCTTGACATTTGATTTGTAATTCTTATTGTTAGAAATTGATGATAATAAATCTTCTTGTACTATTACAGAATGTGCAAGAAAAATAGATAAGAGCAAATCTTTAAAAGCGTTTAAGCTTCATTTTTAGACATTTTAGTTTTTTTGCACACGATTGAGATGTTCTCCAGTGCTAATGCTTTTCATTCCCTCATACCTCTATTAATACATTTCGCTACATCGGATTTCTGTTCACGTTCCTTAATTTTTAACTCGTTGTCGCCGCGTCCGATATAATTAGTGTTATAGAACCTCGCTCGTAGTTCCTCCCAGCCTCGTTTAGAGTTCTAAGTATTAAATATGCCCCTTAATCTAAATGTCTTCCTTCTAGACGATAACGGTTCTCATCCTAGCTCACATAACATTTTACTGACACTCTCATCATTTTTATGCCTTCCGGATTTATATCTAGCTGCTCTCCTTTGCACTCCTTCAAGTGTCTTATTAAGGCCTGATTCATGTGGGTCCCATACATTTGTTTCATATTCAACAATCGGCATAACCAAAGATTTACACGGCCTTTCCCTCACTTCCTTCCCACTCCGTCTTAGATGTTTTCATTGAAAAGTGAAGATTCCTGTAAGCCTTTGAAGTAATATCTTCGATGTGGATCCCCCATTTAAGTTTTTTCGATAGTTTAACACCTAATTACTGTCAAAATCAATGACAACTGTGTCAACTTCATCCATTACATCCATAGTTTCGGCAATGTCTGGAACTAGTCCTTGGAGCTGAGCATGTCTCCCATGAGTATCCCGTGCTGACTCTTCCAAAGCCAGTCATTTTCTTTCAAACCTGAAGATAATCAGCTATATTTTTTTACCATTATTTTGCAGGTTTGGGGAGTAAGTCTAATTGGCCTATCGTAATCAACTGATATTTTTCATCCACCCTTATGTAATGGAAACACAATTGCTTTTGACCATTCCTCAGGGATGCAGTTATTGTTGCAGTGAAAAATGTTTTAAAATAGGGCACTATTGTATAATCTCCCAATTTAAATACATCACTGGGGATCTCACCTGGTCCTTTCGATTTCCTATTTTTTTATGTACAAATCTTTTTTAAGATACCTGAATCAGAAAATTGAATATAATGAGGGATACTCTCTGCCATTTGTGATGTATTTTCCCCATATACTGTTATGCCTGCTTTCTGGGCATTATTTTAATAAACCCGTGACAACCAGTCATTAAATGCCTCAGCTATGTCCTGTTCCCGAGTTAAGTTATCGCCTATGTTAGTGTTGATTGTGAGTACATTATTTCCATTTTCTTTTTTACAGCGTAAATATTTGTAGAACTCATTCGTATTACCACAGTGAAGAGTTTTTTTTACATATACCTCCTCTGCTCATACTTTTTAGCTGATAATTCTCTTGTCAATTTCTTATACTTTTCTTTTAGGCCATCTAATTTCCTTATTGTAATATTTGCGAACAGGATTGTTCTTTAAGTGCTTTTTAGGAACATAATTATGGATACCGCGGTGAATAATCTTATTAAATTGTTATCACATATCTTCCACTGATCTTCCCTTACCTGCCCATTGTGCATATTTTTGACATAAGTATTCTTGGAATCCGACATTGTCTGCTTTACTTTACTGATAGATTTCTGTTTTTGGGAGCCGTGACCGTTGACCTGGTGACTGGTGACCGTTTCCGAACATCCCACTTTAAAACGAGTTCCACTGCATTGTGATCGCTTATTTCTGGAATACTTTTGACTCTAATGAGTGAGTCTAATGGCTTTAGAAGGGAAAACATCTAGTATGTTCGACCCCCTGGTGGGCTCCAACATGACCTGTGTAAAACCTCCTTCAGGACAATGCTGTTTACGAGCTAATGTGGTTTACCCACTCCCTCTGTGTTACCAACAGACATCCGGTAGGTTAAGATCCCCTGCTATGGATGTCAGTTATTATTTATACTCCTAGTGCATAGGTCATGTAGAATGCTTATTACATGAAAATCGTCACCATGTTTCCTATACGCAGTAATTGCTATGAGGACTATCTTATTTGAAGGATATGTGATTTGAACTCCTAACTTCTCCCAGTCATCACGTATCCATTCAAGAATACTATTCAATTTATCAGAAACGAATGCGAAAACACCCCCACCTTGTGAACCACGATCCCTTCTATAAACCGTAATAAAACCCGATGGATAGATCTCGCCTGAATAAATGTCTTTATGCAACTAAGACTCCGTTCCTAATATTATATCTGGGTACGAAGCGTCAACTAAGGAAGAACAAATTTCCTTATTGTAAAGGATTCTGCAGTTTACCTAGAGAATTCTCAAACCGCTACCATCATCATAGTGAAAAATGGCAAGGAGATATGGAATAAATTCTTCTAAATGTTAGCTTAATCTTATTTGGTACGAGTAAAAGTTGCTTGTATACTGCAAGCTACCAGTTGAATGCAGTATCGTAATAAGTAATGCCTAAAAGCAATTTTGAAAACTTCCCGCAAAAGACCGCCTGGCTTCGAACTAAGGACCCGATGGTGCGACACAATTGCATATTAATATTAGATAAGTGCCATTCTGACCTGTTCCAAAGTTTCAATTCCATATCGTATCGAGAAGGTCCAAAAATAAGATTTCGCTATCCCCCTTTGAAATACAGGGTAGAATAGAAATGACACTCAGGCATTGAACCAAGAGCCGTCAGAGGAACAATGAACAGTGCATATGAGACACGTGAATTGCTTTGAATTGAAAATTTTCAAAAATTGCAGCAATGCATTTCTTATGGAAGAATTTCGTACCCATCTGGCGACGACCTGACGGTCATTTTGTAACATTTTTTCCATTTCAAAAATCCACAAAATGCATTCTTATGGGAAAATCACGATTTTTTGACCTTCTTGTATTGAACCCATAATAGCTAGCGTCAAAGTCTGAATTATTCTTGTATCTACTGGGTGGGGCCAGTAGGTCATAAAGATTTCACATCAACGGCGCTTGTGGAACATGCTTAGAATTAATTTCCCCTATATCTATTATATATAGCTAACTTTCCGGATATACCTATATACAAGGAATGCGAATTCTGACTATGTTCCATAATTTCCGTCGACATCAGATTTTTTTGAAGTACTGCCCCCACCCTGTAGATGCCAGAATAATTCAGACATCGACGCTAGGTGTCATGGGTTCGATTCCACAATGTCCCAAAAATGGATATTTTCCCATAAGAATGCATTACAAGGATTTTAGAAAATTATTTTGAGGAACTTATCGGTAAGATAGAGGAACCAAAATCTCAATGGTTGACGCTGAGGTAGTCTTTTATAGCACCAAGGGAAAAAATGTTACAAAATGACCATGAATTTGATGCCAGGTGGGTGTGAAATTCTTCCATTTGAAATGCATTGCTGCAATTTATAGAAATTTTTTTAATGCCTTTCCGGTAAGCTGGAAAGATAAAACCCAGGACGGTAACAGAGGTATTTCATAACATTCTTTCACGCGGTTCCCCGTTTCTCTAATGGTCCTTGGTTCGATGCAAGGCATTATTTCTATTCTACCATGCATTTCAAATGGGGTTAACGGAATTTTATTTTAGGACCTTCCGGATAAGATATTCAATTGAAACTTTGGAACAAATCAAAATGGCAGTTACCTAACATAAATATGAATTGTTTCTCACGAAATGGTCCTTGGTTCAATGCCAGGTGGCTTTTTGAGCGAAGCATTTAAGACTGTTTGAGGCCTATCTTGGTATGAACTGCATTCAACTGAAGTAGTTTGCAATATGCAAGCAACTTTTACTTGTATATATACATTGGTATATCTGGAGAGTTAGCTACATATAATAAGATTTCTATTATAGCAGACATCTACCTTAAGAAAACCATAAATTTCAAGTCTTATATCTAGAAAAAGATAAAATAAATGCTTTACCTCTATAATGCTTCATACATTTGTATTTACATCTATTATATTTATCTATTTATTTCTACAATTTATCTCTTATTGATCAAATATGTAGCATGAAGCTTGGCTAGGTCTTCTAAGTAGAATACGTTGTATTAACAATTCACGTCTAGATAATTGTTGGTAAAATATTTACTATTATAGAAAATCAGTTACTAACATTTTCAATGTCATCTATATCACTGTTGAATGTCTTCTGGTTGGTGCCTGAAGTATAAAGGGTTAATGTTGGCTCTATGTTTATACATCATTATGATAATATATCTTCAATATCTTTATTCCTCAAATGGAAAATCATATTGATAAAATTCTCTCAGATATGGCTGTCAATGAAGGATTCTATACTTTATCTAATAATATTAATGATAAGAGAATATTAAAATATATTTCAATCTAGCATAAAATATTTAGAATACTGTAAATGTAATATGATTTAAAATATCTTCTTCCCTCTTGATGAAAAATAGCATGTGATTAAATCCCTACCTGGAATATTAAAGAATGTTTTGATAAATTAATTATTGAGTGAGAGAAAATATTTTTGTTTCTTCACGCTTTTTTAGGACTAGAGAATTAATGAGGACCTATGGTTTGTCATGCAGAAAGGAGGAAAAGTTATAGAGCTCTCTCATTCCAAATGCTCGGAATAAGCCAACATGGATATCTGGAGTGGATATGGGTATATCAGGTATGTAGACATACAGAGACATAAATGTTTAAAACTCATAATTAAAATAATTCTGATATTGACACTGATTATATGGACAGAGGAACATTTTGGTTTGAATTTCCTCAAATTTTAATGAAGATCTTTATATATTTACATAAGTTTTCAATATGAAGAATAAATAAAGCTAATTTGTAAGGAATAGTTATGATATAATCAATGAAAAAATACTTTACCCTTCATATGTGTCACTGCACATGTGCATAAAGGTGCCAAAATAGTTATTTTGTTAAACAAGGAAAAATCAACAAAGTGCCAGAACAGGAAAATCTGAAGGCAGAGAACAAGTGCAACAAACCAACACCAGATTGAATATTTTTAGTTAACAAGAAATTATATTTACAATTTGGTTTATTTACATCATAATAAACGAATTTGGGTTAGTGGTAAGGTTCTTTGGGTTTCTCCTTTATGATTTATCTGGTAGTATTTTTGCCATAACCAGCACCCTCTCCTTGCATTCTGAGCTCATTATTTCAGCAGGGGTCAGAACATCTGCATGACAGGCATCCTCATTATCTCAGCAGGAGGGTCCCACTGTGTGAAGTATAGTATAAAAATGTATAAACAATTAAAATGATCAACAATTTATCATCATTGTCATCTCACTCATCCGAAAAGATGTACAAGCATATTTTGATCGATGTTCTACGATGAAAATAAAGATTTTTCCTGATTTCGTCACAAATGAGCCAGTGACAAATGCCAAAGTTGCTCAGTCGGATTGGCAGGGTTTTAAAAAGAAGAGGGCTGCTGAGGTCGGTTGTTAATTTATTTCAAATTGGATAAAAAGAGAGGCATAAATGTCGTCTAACATTCTCTATTTATAATATCTATCATTAAATAAAATGTAGAGACAATTTCAATTTAAATAAATATATGTCGTGCCTTACGGAGGGTTTTACCAAATATGAATTTTGCCAAATAAGAGACAAAGGTTCTCCAAGCACCAAATGCGGCGACTGTCTAAGGGTTCCTTTTTTTTCTCTTCTATGAATTTTGTCTTCGAGGTTATTTCATTATCTTTTAGAAATGTGCAAAATTTACACCAGGACAGAATGAATGATGTAAAAATAGTCTTTTTCCTGCTTATTGTGAAGTAAATATATGAATAACACAAGATTTTAATGATAGATGATTTCAATGATTCTTCCTTATGTTTCTATTTAATGCAATTACTTTCGATATTTTGTGGTCTCCAACAAGTTATCTGATGGTATCTCATTTTGGTATCAAATGTAAATTGTTTAAAAATTTTTAAATGAACTCCACACGGTCGGACCCCTCTGCTGAGATAGTGAGGATTCGGGTCATCCAGGTGTTCTGACCCCTGATGAGAAAATGATCTCTGTAGGTGAGAAGAGGGTGCTTGTTAGAGGGAAAATACTACCTGAAAAATCATAAAGGCAAAACCCCTAGAACTGTACCACTAACCCAATTTTGTTGTTCAAAATTTTTTAACCAAAACTAAAAATATTTGCTAGATCTGTGAATATGTGTGACCTACTTAGGAAAGGTCATTGACATGCAACAGCTGATTGCCCCTGTGTAACCCTCAATCTAGTGTAGCCTCTGTGAATATTCTGTTTGCCTAATCTAAAGGATAATAACATACTCAAAATACATTCAAGCAATGAAGAAATTAATAGATAGGAAGAATAAAAAGCAGTGAGCAACTGAGACAAATATACATACAAGTTGATTACACAAAGAAGTTCAACAATAAATTAGAGTAATTACTCTTATAAATTAGCCTCTTTCTATAGCCTTATCGATAGATTGCTTCAGATACCCCTTTCCCCCATTAACTATTCCTACAAACTAAATACTACTTAAGCAGTAGCCAGCGCAAATGGATATCCTACCAGTTTGATTGACAAATTGCGTTCAGGGAAAGAAACAACCTCAATACCAGACGAATTTTACCTCTTGCCTCAGTAACTGATATAGAATCCCCTGGACGTGTGGCACTCTCATTTAAAGGTTCCATTTCTTATAGTCTGTAAAACCTTTATAAAAAATATAACGTGATTCCAAAATATAAAAATAATAACACGCTGATGAAATTGCTAGCAAATTTGGAAGATAAATTCAAAACTTTAAATAGACCGGGAATTTATAAAGTAAATTGTAAAGATTGTGATGGAATTTATATTGGGATGACAACCCTGAATTTTTTTCTGGAAAAGTATAAGTCTGTGTTCAGTAAGTAACATCAATAGCTTTACTGCAGTTGTGTTATTTCTTGCAAAATATATTTCCCATGGTTAATATTTCCTGAGATCAGGTTTACTTCGAATTTAGAAAAACTCATCATAAACTTAAATTGTATCGGTTGTATTGGGGAAAGAAGAATTTAAATCTAAGATTCATTCCCAAATACTGATTTAAGTATATAGACCAAACACAACCTCAGTATGAAGTATTTTTTTTTTCTAAAAGGAAATGATAATTTTACTAGCTTTATAGGGAATGTTTTATGAGATTTAAGGTTTAACAAAAAGAAATTTATTTCACTTGTTACAGAGCCTTACATTGTGAGGAAATTTCTGGAATGATATTTTTCTTGAGATTATTTCAACCTTCACATAGTAATTTGTGGCTATATTTCTTTCAATAATACTTCTAGTATTCAAGAAATGCTTTTCAACTGTCAGATTTGTATATTTTCTCCGGAGAAAGATGACCCAGGCATGAAAATAATTGTGGTAGAATGACAAAGCCTTGGAATTATGTAGGCATCAGTAATTGCACATTATATCGTTTAGGTAGTGGTCATTCTTTGAAAAGGCATGAAAATACTAGCCCAAAGCTAATTTATCTACGAATGCAAATTTTTTTTTGTTTTGTTTAAAACACTTTCAGTCAATCTATGATGATAAAATTTACTGTGTCATTTTAATGTTTTATTTTCAGTATGGTTTGACTAAAATATGTCTAACATAATTTATAACTGTATCAATATAATAAAAATTTTCTATAAGATTATAAAACTATCAATAAGTTTCTGGAGGTTATCATCCAAAAGAAATCTTAGTCTTTAGAAAGAAGTAGATGCATTTCTAAATAAATACTACATGGTTGAATAAAGCAAAGGGGTTTGATTTTGTGTCACAGAGACCTTGAGTGTTGTAACATGTTTGCTTTTTCATTGCAGAATCGTTTGAATTCAATAAGCAGAAAAATTAGCATACCTCAAGAGTGCATAGCATTGGGTGTTGTGTGAGTTGTGATGATGAAATTTAACAAAGCGCAAAGTCAGTAAACCGTTCATGTGTATTGTATATGATTCTAGAACTTGATGTAGCTATTGGGTCCTATTTAAGTAAGAATTCTGCTGGCATTGACAATGAAGAAGAATAAACTCTTGCAGCTAAGTAGGATTTTCATATTCTTCCTGTTACCTAAATGATAAGTTTTCTCATCTTCAAAATTTGTATAATGTGGATATGACTAAAGACCTTTGTCATAAATTTAATAACATTTCTTATTGCCCTAAATAAATAGTATTTTCATGATTCTGTTCCTTTCTTTCTGTTCTTCAGGTGGCCATATGTGCATGGATTCTGCTGGACCTGGTCACCGTTGGTGCAAAAACCTTTGCATACTTTGCATTGGAATAAGAATCTTTGCGTGAGTGTTTACCTTCTGAATTGGTGTCTTTCTCACATCTTCGTATGCTCATTGCCATTACCATACTCTCCAGCACCTTCCAACACTCTTCTGAGGAATCATTCCAAATCTTTTGGATTTCAGCAGCATCTGCAAATAAGACACATTAATTTATTTGTCAAACAGAGTCAAATTAAAAGTTTCATACTTTGATAGCATCATTTGACTCACCCATCCATCTATGCCAATAGCCAGGTATGCCTCTTAATATAATGTAAGTAAAAACAAACTGGTACATTATAAGCTTCTCTCTTTGGTAAATACTTAATTTTCTAATTGGTAATTTTTCATTGCTTTTTCATTGCAGAATTGTTTGAATTCAAGAAGCAGAAAAATTAGCATACCTCAAGAGTGCATAGCATTGGGTGTTGTGTGAGTTGTAATCATCAAATTTATCAAAGAGCAAAGTCATTGAACCATTCATGTGTATTGTATATGATTCTACAAGTTGATGTAGCTATTGGGTCCTATTTAATTAAGAATTCTGCTGGCATTGACAACAAAGAAGAATAAATTCTTGCAGCTAAGTCAGGTTTTCATATCCTTCCTATAATCTAAATTATCTAAATGTCTTTCACTTTGCAAGGGAAACATTCGAAGGCATTAGCTCCCAATTCTAAATTTGAATGACTGGCAAGGAATGATGTATCATTGCAAATATAACTAGTATAGTTTTATCCAATTTTTCTAACTAATTGATTAATTATTATGCTACCTATTTCATTTTAACTGTATTCCATTTCATAGTTATAATTTACATTATTTTGTTTCTTCTTCTTCAAAAGTCTTTCTATGACTTATTTCATATTATATAAACTGTGGCCTTATAGACTCAATAAAATATCCTTATCACTTTTATTGTTATTAAATATGAAAGTTAAGTAAAATATATGATTGCTTAATCAAAATTCAGGAATGAAGAGCCTTAATTTAGAATAATGTGTTTATGCTTATAATTTCTAAATATTGAAAAATTTAATTATTACAGATTAAAACAAGCTCCCTAGAATATATAAAAAACTTAAGGAGGAATGTCTTTCAATTAAAATTAAAAGTTTATAATAAGTAATAATTGCATATAATGAATTATAGTCACTAGTTTCTACTACACATCAAATTGTAACAATAATAAGTAGAAATAAAATGTCGTGCATCATTGATTTGATGCTTACGATGCTTTCGATTCATTTAGAAAATAGACATGATTATTCTTGTGCATATCTTGGGAGTGCTCTTCGTTATATAGACACTTCTGCTTGTTGTAACTAATTATTGTTTTAGTCATGTTTTCCATGTTCATGGCACATATTATAATGCTTCTTTATAAAGTATGCGTAATCTTAGAATATATAGAGAAATATTGTGCATAGAATTTTATATAAATTGAATGAAATACCTCTCTAGGTACAATAGCTTGTAATTTTATTACTTTCTTTCATTTTCACATTTTTTATTTAATTAATACATTTTAATGTTATTAATGACATTCCAATAAGAACATTGGCATACAATATATTTTGCAACAAATAATCCAATATGATAAGATATATCAGTCAGAAATTTAGCAAATGCAATTTCTGAAAAAAATGGGGCATCTTTTAGAATTAATCAAAGTTTAACAATCAGTTTTTAAAGTTTAACATCATTTATCAGTATATCATTATAGATATGTACTCATCCCCAGAGTGAATGGATCCTAACAACTACCATACTTTAATTTTAAATTCTTGTATATCTATAGGTAATTTTTCAGCAGATTATTATGTAATGTCTATGCATAACGCTGGATTCTAAAGTTTTCCTAACTTACAAGTATATAAATTCTGAAAGTTAACATTGCTTCGAGCTCTTTTCATAAGTTCTTACATAGCAAGATAATTTCAAAGCTTTTGTTTCTCAATTTTTCTAGGAGGCCTATGAGATTCACTCCCATGCTTGGAATCTCTTCCCATAAAGACTTCAACCATGGCTGATGGACTTCTTCAACCACTGGTATAGGAGTCCACAACTGAGTAAAGGATTGCAGGAAATGGCAGTTGAGGTTACAATTCAATCTGAAGTGGTGAGCTCCTCTCCAGGGTCAGTGAAGGAGGACTAGGCACACTATGGCGTCCTTCCCTTACAATGACTGTGCAGAGCAAGAATAAGGAAGTAATACTTGTGTGTTGTTAGTGCTATATGAGTGGGAAGATGAGTGATGTGTGAATTTTAAGGTGTGCAATTTTCAGTATTTATTGTGTGCAGCATTCGGTTTATTGTGTGTGAGTGATAGTGTACTGTGATACGTCAATACTGCTCATCATGGAATACTTATAAGAAGGTAAGTTAATTTTTTCTGAAATTCTTGATATGATAATGTGATAGAGGTGAGATTTTTCTAGGAGCAGTATTTGCTTCTAAGACATCCCTCTAATGTTAGAGTATGGTATCCCACACCTCTTTATGCACCAATCGTTAGAAATGCTTGGTTGCCCCCAAGTCATGTGCTCCTTAATTATTTTTTTTTCCTCTTTTCCACCTGGTGCAAGGGTTGGATTTGAAAATTTTTAAAGGAGGTTGGGCTTTTTCTTTATCATGCAACACTATTTTCTGTGAAAGAACACAATTAGAGTGAATAGTGTTTGCAGGATCACCCTTAGAAAGCTTAGGGCAATGCATTTAGCAGAAGGCAATTTTCGATTACCACAATGAAACTAGATTTGCTTTACCGATTCAAAGGCACTGAGGTTTTACATAATCTAAATGTTCTACTATAAACTCATCCATAAGAGATGTTAGAATCATAGTGATATAATGCGAAAATTTTGAATCTTTTGAAATATATTTTTTCTTGAACTGCTGCCCAAGAATGACAGTAGAAAATAAAACTTGCATGGATAGCACCTTTTTACAGCCCTTGCGAAGATTTATTCGAACTTATGTTTTCTATACATATAAATTTTGGAACCGATTAGAATGAAATTTGATAGTGCAATCAATAGGCAATAGTAATATTACGTTTAGAATCTACTGCAGTTCTGTTCTATGATGTGACTCGAGTGTGTGTTTATTCACCCCAAAAATAACAAGAATCGGATGATGCAATACATAATAAACACGCAAATTGTGAATTGTTGTCTCTCCATAATTGGTCAGATCCAAGACCAGTCACTGCGTAACGCAATGTCTTACAGAAATGGAGAAAATCAGGTTTCCTTAATATCTGAGTACCATAATGGGGATGAATGCAATCAAAAACTTTCATGATAATTGCATGAAGCTTTTGGATATATATGAGATACAGTTAACCATCTCATCATGTTAATGAGTGCATTTGATGAAGGACATAGAATGCTTTCCAAATATTACTTTTTTATTATTAAGTTTAGAATACAATAGGGAAAGTTTTACTTTCCATCTCCTTTTATAGAGTCATCAAATTAAAACAATAATAAGTAGGAATAAAATTTCATGCATCATTGATCCGATGTTTATGGAGGAAATAAGTGAAATATATCCTTGAGAACATGTTCGAATCGTACATAGAAGAATTCACTGATGAGTCGATAGTTGAATGAATTTTTTAACCAGCAATGAAAATGGTCATGAATCAAAATGAAACCCTAATGAAATTTCATGTCTTTTGGTAGTAGCATTTCTTTCCTTCCTATGTCTTTTCTAAGTTAATTTCTCAGTTGAAATCATCCTCTGCAATCAATGAATGCAAAGTGTGTGTGTTTTTCTTCTGACAACAATAATTTTTGTATTGGTTCGATCGGTGAATATAAAGTAAATAAAATTCAAAGTGGCCAGTAGTACACTTTAGGTCATCTAAAGTATGAATGTCGTGCAGATCTTGGTACTCGAATTATAGCAAATTCTGCTTCTTCATATTTAATTGCATCAACCTTTGTAATCAAAAGTTCCAGTGGTGATGACGTGAACATTGCATTGAGGTCTATGTTCATAATATTAAATTCTAATTATTTAAACAAAACCATTGTGTTATACAGCGACATAAATCAAAATACGATTTTTGAAATAATTTATTTTGACATCAGAAATCATTAAAAATTTAATGAAATAAGTTTTTACTTTGACCGATAAGTACTGCTGGAGTCAAAATTTGGTGGAAATCTATTTTCATAAATATAAATTTAAGTATAACAATCCAAAGTACTACGCTAGAAAATTGGGTAACATTAAAATAAAATCACTTAAATAGTCTCTTGGACGTTCCCAAATAATATAAAATATAACAAGTATTTATTAGACTTCCGGTCACTGACCGAGCAAAGGATCCTCGGATAGCTATCCACCATACATCAAATATAAAAGTTATAATTGGAACCTATGTATTCGCTATGATGCTGTTTAAGAGTAAACAAATTGTTAAATACATCATTCATTCGGTAGAATATGGTTGCCAAGCTGAAATGCCCCTTGATAGTCTACGGAGAATGAAATTTCGATTTTCCATATTTTGTGCGTCTCCAATACTGTCATTACACTATTTAAACTTTGAAATTTAATATGTCGTTTCGATTGTATTTGTCCTTGTAAGATAGCTCCTTCAACATTTTATCTTTGAGTTTTGGTATATTATACGTGAGGTGATGATTCTAATTCTGACTGCCGTCCTCTAATAGATGCTTTGATCGGAATTAGAAACTGCAACGGTCTCCTTACATATTTTATCATATATCTAATTAAAGCATAACGGTTTGAGTAGAATTTTCAAGCATTCAAAAGAAAATCCTACCGATAACCAACTGAATTATATGTATTAAATATGTTCTACATAATGCTTTTCTTGCATTATGTTGAACATATTTAATACACTTAGAAATCATTACCCAAAGTTGTGAAGGTATTTTATGTTTAAAATTTTATTTGCCATATAAATAAACACGGAACATTAACAGGTTAAACATGTCAATGCAAAGTATCCCTTGTCTCAAACCAGAGATTTTTAGAAATCCAAAGATAAAAATATAAGGCTTGATGGAATGAACATGTTTCATTTTCATAAGATGCTTCCATTAAATTTAAATCTGGCGTTCGATTGAAGCTTGAAAGCTATTAAGATGAAATCTAACTGCGTTTATATGGGAACGCTAAGGCCTCAGTCGCTCGGAGTCGAACCGGGAACCATTGTTAAACATAAAGCTTTGATTCCTTGAATGGAGTTTCATGTCTAAATTACGCATCTTTTAATGCTTCTATCAACTGGTATTCTATCATTATGAAGATAGGAACCCGCACTCGATTCCGGTACGCAAAGCCTGAACTGCCCGTTCCTTATTACTGCTAATAAATTGACATTCACATTCCAGTTTCGAATTACTGTTCCCCTTACCAAAAGACCAAATACCTGAGGTAACTAAAAATGAACACTGGAATTAAGAACCTATTTACTCAATATTTGGCATAAACCGACTGCCACTACCTTTGATTCGACTCTCAGAGTTTTAAGTTATAAATTTTCCCAACGTAAAGTGCGGCTGGCATGTGTATTATTTTACCTCAGCGTTGGCAAAGTCGAAGAGATTAAGAGAAAGACAAAGAATATGGTTCACAACGGCTACAGATCGGAATATTGTATTCATTCATTATTTTTTGTGAATCATTCTAACCATTTTGCTCGAATTTCTTAAGTATTTTTTGTGAAAGTGACTTTGGCAATCTCGTTTTTCGTCAAGTGGACTGGTTGTACATAGCCTCACAAGATATTTCTTTCTTTTGACCGAATTATCAAACCATTTCGAATTTACTTCCTGAATATAAATAAGGCTTCCACCGATAAATGAGAAGTACACGTGCATCACTTATGAGAACGGCTCTTCTCATCTGGCATCGAACTGGTATCTTTTTGGTAGATGAATCGATGACTGGATCAGGGAGAGGATTAATTAGTCTTGAAAGTAAAGGAGTAGTGCCATTTTAGTTTTTTAGTTAGGAGGCCATCTACAAACACCGTACTTTGCACTTTTCGTTTGGTATTTCTATAACTAAACGTACTGAAATTCGCCTACAGGGAGGATTTCATTCTCATTTTCGAAGATTTTGTTGATATAGTGATTCTAGTATTTCCATCTTCATTTGCATGATTTTTCAAATATCGATTCTTAAACGTAGATCTTCTTCCGTTATCAGTTCTATTATGGATACTTTAGGAAGAATCGAGCTAAATAGGACGTTTATTGGCCATATCTTCCTTTCATATGCCGGATTCATGTTATAGAAAGCTAAACGATCCATTTCTATCCCATTATCATTTTATTTTTGGATTATTTTTAAATACCGTACTAGATAATTTACTTCTGTAGAGATTTCGTCAACATTTAGTACAATTTTTCAAATATTGTGCCAAAAATACCATTTCCTGGCGATTTTTGCCTTTATTATACATGATTTTCAAAGATCCTGTTCTTTGGCTGATTTTTGAAATTTTACAGCTTTATTACAAAAGGTATTCAAGTACAGTGTAAAATACGACGTTTCTGTGGCGGATTCATCTTTATTTTGGGAAATTCTTCAAATGTATAGCTGAAGAAGCCGACCTTAGGGCGATTTGGATCTATATATGGAATAGTATTAAATAATGTTCTAATACGACGTATATCTGCCTATTTCGTCTTTATTTTGAAATATCTTTCATAAATCGAGCGATATAATCCATTTTTCTGTCTATTTCAGCCTAATCTTCGAAGATTTACCTTATGTTGTGCGAATTGATTCGTTTTAAGACCGAGTTTTGCAATCATTTCTAAGATAATTCAAACAATGAGCTAAGTAAACCGTTTTCGGACGATTTTAGCCTTGCTTTGCAATTTTCTTTTCAAAAATAAACCGTCTTACGGCGATTTCAGTGTTTTTTAGGAGAATTTCATAAATAAAGAGCTAAATACGTCTCTTTTTGGATGACATAAGCATTCATTGTGAAGATTTATCCACGTATAAATCTAGATAAAACGGTTTTTGGAGTGATATCAGTCCTATGTTTTACGATTTCTAGTTATGCGCTCGCCCAAAAATTTTGCTCATGGAATTTAACGGATCTTAATCCTGTTTAATATTTTCTCATTGAATTTTTTCAGTTTCATTTCTTAGCTTTGCTAGAATTCACGAGTACTCTATTTTTATTGAATATGTTGTGAATTTATCTGCAATTTTTATTGTCTGTCTTGGGTCAAGGTGTACAATGGATTTATTTTTCATTTATCGTAAGGTTGTCTGTGTCTACAGAAATTATTAATAGCTCTTATGAAAAATACCACAAGCCCTTCTTTGTTGGTGTTTTTCTGCTGTGAATACTTTTACCATATCTTATGTTTTTCTTGATTTATAGCTATGCTTTTTCAATGTCCAACTAACTTAAATAACTACAGATTATTATATTCATATCAGATACCTCTTTTGCCTACCTTATTTTATCTCCTATTATTTTACTATTTATTTATCCATTGTACTAAATTACATGGACATAATATCTTAACTAAATTAAGACATTATTTGTTTATTAGATGCATTCACGCTTGAATTTATTCTGCGTTAATAATAGTACCAACATCTGCTGATGATTTCCAGATTCTTATTTGGCACTTAAACATTTATTTTATTTTCTGTATGTTTTATAATCACCATTTGCATTTATTTGAATCTTTTGAGAATTTCGCAGGTCACTAAATGTATGTTTCTGATTGGAACTACACTTCTACTTATCTAATTCATGTTCTTACATTGCTATACATGATTTCTCTGAAATACTTCTATTGGTAGCAATTTTGAAAATTCTCCTTTTTATTTTTATTCAATATCCGATATGATTGCTCTATTTCCATAAAGACAGGTTGATCATGCCAATCTGAAATTCCATTTCTTAAATATGCGTTTGCATTCTTTACTATTTTATATATCCAAGTTATTCTGCTTAATCTTATGTTTTTATTTCAATAGATATCATTGCTCTTATTCATCAAGGACATTATATTAACTCCCTTTGATCTAATTTTGAATTTTCAATGCATTTTAACAGCTGTAAGAAGTGTCCTTACTACTCATCTTATTACATGTACATTGTCATCTCCTCCATTGTGCATTTATTTAATTCATTTTTGATTTTTGCAGGTACTTCAACATTTATAGTAATTTTGTGGTTTTTATAAGCTTATTACTTAAGCAATGATGTTATATATTAGTAATACTAAGAGTATCTTTGTCAATAAATTTTATTTATTGCTATCGGTAGGTTTTGTACAAGCCATTTTTTTCGAGTTTTATTTCTGCCTTGAATTCATTTAAAGGTAAACTCTGTGAAGACATTATGTCAGTTGTCTATAAATTTCTGAGTGTTTTATGGCTTTTGGAAGATTTTGATATATTTTATGGGTGGTCTTTGTAAGATTTCATTATCTGTGAGTTTATACTCTGTTTCTTTTGAATATTACTTTTAACATTTATGAGCAGACCTGCCTAGCAGATAAATGCACTCCATTTTCACATCCAAGGTGTACTTAACTCATTAAGATTCAGGGTCCAGTATAATGGAAATGATATTCATTTCAATTAATGTGGCCAATCATGACTTTGTGGCATTTAATATCAAATATCTTGTAAGAGGAAAAGACTAAATAACTCTAATCAGTGGATTTTGAATTGGATATATTTTGTCAAGAATATTAATATTCAATTATATAAAGACACTTTGCTCATAAGCGTGTAGTATTTCTTCATTCTTCACAGAATTCAGATCTCAAAGCATGAGAAAAAATTATGTGGGTATTATTTGTGAACTATTTCCTGTTTTTCATTATCTTAATTATTATTACTGGGTACCTCAATTTTTTTTATTTTAAGCATTGTATACATTCTATTGAGTTTATGACAAGTGCGATGGAAACATTTTGTAATATATGATAAGGATATTTAAATATTTATTTTATGAATGATCTTTTTTTCTACGACCCTTCGTTTTTGGTGTTTTTCTGCCGTAATTACATTTTTTAAGCATTATTTAAATCTTTATTTAATTATAAGACATCCCTGTTTTCTTGTTTTTTATTTCAATGTGCTTACATGCTTATAATATCTTCTTTTGTTTTTCAATGTCGTAGATAGAGGAGGAGAATTTAAATTTCCAATCTTTCACAAATAAATAAGTTATATGTTTATTAAAAGTAAAGCATTGCATTGGATATCACTCAGATATTGATTAATAACAGAGCCACTTTCTACACCTTCTTAGATAAGGAATACATTGTATCTAATGAGTGTCATCTCAATTTCCTCTTCAACAGGTCAGAAGACTGCTTGATTTCTGATGAGAAGATGTAATCCCATCTTGCTTGCTTCCTTATTTTTTCTCGTTGCCTTCCTAGAGTCTGATGAACATGAGCAACTGACTATGAAGTTTGTTATGGATCATGGGTTAAATAGATGGGTGTTTGCCTCATTGCTCATTGGAAATGCAACTGGGAAATTGTGGCGAAAAGTTGATCTTGAGATTGATGTCAATGCAGTAATGGACACATCAGATAAGCTGATTGGTGCCACTGGATTAGTCAGAGGTAATGCTCACTTTTATAATAGGATAAATGTATAGCTAGTTCCAAAGAAAACTTACCACCTAAGCTGAAACCCGCATATCAGACGTGAAGCTCGATGAGAGCGAGTCTAGAGTTTTCCACGCATTCTATTGGCTCTTGGAAGGAGGAGCATTCTGACGGCGCCTTTTTAAACCGTTGTGAAACACGTTGAACATATTTGTACCGTCTTTATTAACTTGAAATCTAGTTTAAATTTAGTGTTACTTTTTACTCTGTCAGCAGCATAGTATTAAAAATGAATGAAAATCGGATCTCCTTATTTTGACCTGAAATGTCTGCATAATTCACCTTTTTCTGGAGGCATCGGGTAAATTTACTTTATCTGCTTCAATTATCCAATAAAAAATTATGTTATTGCAAGATTAAAAAGGATTATATTATTATGTTTTTTATGCTCTTGATGGCTACAGGAGGAACTTTTTAAAATTTATTTAGAGGAAATTCATGACTATGACTCAAATAGAAACATGAACAAAAACTCTGCAAGGAGATAAAGAATAATTAGGAATAAGAACACAATCAACTATATTTCAACTAATTTATGTTGCAGAAAAATGCTATCGAGAAGGGGAGTATGAAAAAACTGCAAAACCTACTGAGGAAAGCAAAGATGAAAAGAAACTTTATCTGGACGAATACACCGATAAAGAATCATTTTAAGTCAACCTGGTAGAGAGCTCTAAAAATTAGACCCAAAACATATTACAATAAAGTAAACCAAGTAAATTACGATCAACTACATCAGATAATTGCATCAAATATTATAAAAATTTTAAATACCACCAAATCAATTGATAGAAAGTAAAATATTAATTGGTGTGCTATCATCATATTCTAAGGTAATTGTTTAAAATTCAAATAGCTAATTTAATATTTTAGAAAATAGCATAGATATTAGAATAGAATAGCACTCTTAATTTAAATACTGAGGGCTACAAAATTTTTTCACGTATCGAATACAAAATTAATTTACGACGAAATTAACACCAGCATCTCGTAAAACTTTTCCGAAAATATTGTTCATTGCCAGTACCAGAATAAATATACCTTTATTTAAATCAAGTTAATGTTCCTTGCAAAATTATGCTGTCCCAATTTTTATCTGATGCTAAATCTCTTTCTTGCCCTGTGGTGCAAATTTTGATTCGATTTCTTTGCAATTGAATTATTCTGCAATACAGAGAAGTATAAAATTTGCTTGATACGACAATTAACAGAGCATTAGGTATTTTAGAATATATGTGTCAACACGTCATTCTGTTCCTCCACCAGGTATTTGTGATGACGGTATCAGATGATGCATAATTATTTTGAGATAAGATTTGTCTTTTTGTGACTAATTCGCGTCTGAGGTTTTACTATTTCTTCCATGGAGAAAGGAGGACTTTCCTTCCCTCCACCCTGGCCCTAGGAGTATCCCATATTCATTTTTTTGTTGTTTCTTTTTATTTTGTTTCGTCCATCGAAAGGTATTGTCTATTTTCTCAAAGGAACCATAAAACGGCCGATGGGTGAAGGCGAACTCCGCTCTGAGAAGAAAAACCCCCTTTTCGACATGTTGTGGATGGTCATATGTATCCGGGGTAGGGAATTTAAAAGCGCTAATGAGGATTCTTGACCGCAACCCTGCTGAGCAGGTATCTAGGGTTAGGGTATGGTGGTGGCGACTGATCACAAGTAAGGTGGGAAATGGTGGATCCGCGATTTGTAATCTTCGCCGTGGGTATTCCCTTAGGGAATGGATATATTTGACTATTTTTGAGGTAGATGACCTTTCAGGACTTCTTGCAAGGAATCCAGTTTAAGATGGTTAAGAAACAACAGTTAGTATGGCAAATCAGAACCTTAAGACTGATTTGCATATTGCATATAAATTCCAGTTTTTCTATACTTGCATATTGCAGGTTTACACGTTAACACCTGGTTTATTTACATTTACATTAATACTCCGTGAGCCGCCGTATGACGTATATCAGGGGGTGTGAAAACACCCACAACACGATTTCCAATGTTATACTGAAATGATTTTCAGAACTATGCGTTAGGTGAAAGTGAAACTAATGATTAATGATCGCTGCTTCGGTTTCTGAATGTCTCAAGTAAGCTATATAACCTGCATTGTTTGAATGATGCATGATATGTATAATAATTAAAAGAAAAAACACTATCAATAATCATGAATGATGGGTAAAAGGAGTCATGGAAGAATACGTTAAAAATAGAAACCAACGGATGGTAACCAGACTTACATGAGAATATTCCTGTAATTCTCAAGATTCATACCTTAGCTGTTAAAATATTCTTGGTTCTATAAGTAATCCATTACCCCAAAATTCACTTCAAGGACCTTCTTAACATCCATTATCCAAAGCCCATCATAATTCTCTACGAACTTTGCAAGGATGTTTTTAAAATTTTTTTTATAGTATTTTTAAATAGTAATGCAAGGAAGATCATTCCAGTTAAAATAGGACCTTTGGAAAATCTGAATGATAACATAAAGTTGTCAATGTTTGGGTGCATCATATCAGAATGTCTTCTTCTTCTTTGTTCTTTCTGTCCTAGGACAGGTTTCAACGAAATTTTTGTCTCCACAGCATTCGGTTTTGGGTATCTCTCTTCATCTCGACATATTTCCTTCCTTCTTTGATGTCAGTTAGCATTCCATACTTCCTCCGTCCTCTTCCTCTCTTCCCTTCTATTTTCCCTTCTATTATCACTTTCTGTATTCCGTTCCTCCTTAAAATATGTCCTATCCAATTTGCCTTCCTTTTCCTAATTTCTTTCAGAATACTTCTTTCTTCCCCAATCCTCCTCAGTACCTCTTCATTACTAATTTTATCTTTCCAACTAATCTTTTCCAGTCTTCGCCAAAGCCATGTTTCAAAGCTTTCTATGTACTTTTCTTCTCTCTTTTTCAAGGTCCACGTTTCGGCTCCATACAGTACAATGCTCCATATGAAGCATTTCGCAAATCTTTTCCTAGTGGCCACATTGATTTTCTTTGCTGTTAGCAGTTTTTTAATTTTATTGAATGCTACTTTTCCTTGCCCAATTCTGCTTTTTATTTCTGCTGTGCAACTACCATTTTGTTCAATTAAACTTCCTAAATACTGGAATGAACTTACTTATGTTAGCTTTTCTTCTACTAACCATATATTTAAGGGTCCTTCTGACTTGGATATCCTCATTACTTTTGTTTTCCTTATATTTATCCTCATTCCATATTCTTCGCTCTTATTCCATATCCTTTCCATCATATTTTGAAGTTCTTCTTGATTGGTTGCTATGATAGCCTGATCATCCACATATTTGATGGATTTTATTCTCTCTCCTCCAACTTTTACCCCACCTGTGTCTTCCAGAGCTTCTGACAGTAATTTGTCTGCATATAAGTTGAACAAACATGGTGAAAGACAGCATCCTTGCCTGACTCCTCTTCCTATGGTAGTTTCCTTTGTTTCCTTGTCCCCTATTCTTACAACTATTTTCTGGTTTACATACATTTGCTTAATTAATCTTCTGTCTTTCCAGTCTATGCCTATTTCTCTCAAGATTCTTAACAAGACATCCCATCTTACCCTATCAAAAGCTTTTTCATAGTCAATAAAGCAGACACACATCTCGCGGTTCAACTCTAGCACCCTCTCCGATAACATCCTCATACATCCAATCGCATCTCTCGTTCCTCTACCCTTGCGGAAACCGAACTGGTCATCCTTTAAGTTTTCTTCTATTTTCCTTCTCATTCTGTCTAGTATAACGTTGGTAATAAGTTTTCCCACGTGTGAAATAAGACTTATAGTTCTGTAATCTTTACATTCCTGTGCATTACCTTTCTTTGGTATCGGCACCATTATCGTTTTAAGTAAATCTTCTGGCCACTCCCCCGTATCATAGATTTTATTAATTAGATTAGTAAGCCGATCAATACCATTCTTCCCCAAGGAATTCAGAATTTCCACTGGTATTTGATCTCCTCCAACTGCCTTCCCATTCTTCATTCTTTTAATTGCCATCTCTATCTCCTCTTTCATTACTTTTGGACCTTCATTGTCCCTCTCTCTTTCCTCATAATTCCTCAATTCCAGCTCTATTTCTCTTCCTCTGTCATTTGTACAGTATAGATCCTTTATATATTTCTCCCATATTTCCTTTATGTCTTCGTCCTCTGTTCTAATCCTTCTCTGCTCATCTTTCATACCTTTCTTTGATATAGCTCTTATTTTTCTCATAGTCAGCCTTTTCACGGTATTGTACATTTCCTCTAATTTTCCTTCTTTTTCCAGTTTTTTCGATTAACTGGCACTGTTCCTTCATCCACTCTTCTCGAGCCTTGTCAGTCGTTCTCCTCAATTCATTATTAATCTTTCTATATTGCCTCCTTCCTTCTTCCGAGCTGACTCCCTGACTCCAAAATATCTAGATTTATCCAGCTTTTTCTAGCTTCTTTCTTGTTTGTAGTTCCAACCTCCTGTTCAAGCACTGTTAATATGCATTTCTTCAGATCTGTCCATTCTTCCTGAATACTTTTCTGCTCTTCTCCATTTTTCAGCTTCTCTTCTAGAATTTCAGCAATTTTCTTTTTATCATCTTTTAACTTCATCATGTTCCACTTCTTTGCTGGATGACTTTTCCTCTTCACATGCTTAAGCCTAGTGAGTATGTCAATTATCAGCAGATTATGGTCTGTGTCTACATCTGCTCCAGGTAGTGTCTTTGCGTTAATAACACTATTTTTAAACCTTTGGTTTATTATTATGTAATCGATTTGATAACGCTTGTTATCACCTGGGGCTTTCCACGTGTACAGCCTTCTCTTATGATTCTGGAACCACGTATTGGCTATCCAAAACTGTTGTTGTTCACAGAATTCTACCAATTTCTCACCTCTTTCGTTACGTGTTCCAAGGCCGTATGCTCCCACACTTTTTCCTTTCCTTCCATTTCCTACTACACTATTCCAATCACCCATTATCACCGTTCTCACCTGCCCTTTTCCATTCTCTTCATACACTTGCAAGATTTGTTCATATACCTCTTCGACCTCCTCGTCTTCTGCTGTTGTCGTAGGCATATAAACTTGAACTACCAAGGTATCTACTGGTTCACTCCTTATTTTTAAAGCAATTACTCTTTCAGAACATGCTATTACCTTGCTTATCCTATCCGCAATTTTCTTATTCATGATGAATCCAACTCCTCTATTCTTGTTACTTCCACCCTTGTAAATCATTTTGTATCCCTCATACATGATTTCTCCCTCTCCTTCCCACCTAACTTCGCTAATTCCCATTAGATCTATTTTATTCCTTTCCATTTCTACTTTTAAGTTTTCTAATTTACCTTTTCTATTCATTGTCCTTACATTCCAGGTTCCTATTCTCATTGAATTTTTATTATTCATCCTCTTGCTTTTCTTCTCCTTGCTCCACAACTGTCCCATAGTGTTACCCACCCGGAGATCCGATTGTGGGTAATTTTTACCTCCGGAATATTTCATTATAGAACTCATCATGCTGCAAAAACAAATTCGTACAACTAGGGAAACCATATGGTTCATTAGTGCGGTGGTTTCCCTTTGCCTTCCGCACCCTCTGCCGTTGGCCAACCATGTAGCTCGTCCGCCTTTAGGATCCATTTCTAGATCCATGGACAAGAGGTTATCCAAGACAATATCAGAATGAGTATCTCTATATTCTGCTTTTAAAGTGAATGGCATAAACTGTATTAGCTTATACTAAATAACTAATTCAACAACATAAATAAAAAATAAGTAATACTGCCTATCGTAAATTAATATCAATCAAGCTCCTTGTCAATGATTCTTTACTTTATTTATAAATATTGTTTTTATGCTTTATTTTGTCTCTATATTGAGCTAAAAATTTCATAGTTTGAAATGACTTGAAAAATGAAAAATTAATTAGAGAAATACCATCTAATATTTATTCTTTACGCTTATGAGAACCAAATCGTTTAACTTCTCTTACAACATCTATGATACAAAGTTGATAGAGCGTTGAAAATGATCTTACTAGATCGACTAAAGTTTCTATTATAATGTCACTAAAATGTGATTTGAAACGTAAATACAGAATTGTAGACACTCCGCATATTCAATGTCACAAAAACTTGAAGTGTATACGCCAATTACCGATAAATTATATCTCTAAAGTTATTTAGAAGAAACCATTGGCTTGCATGGATAGTGATACTATAGTAATGTTAGCAATTTCTATTGGTTTGAGAAGACCTTGAAATCTCTTTCCAAAATAAATAAGAAGATGGTTTAGGTACTGGCTTAGTGAACTACTCGAACTTTCTTATAGAATCAAAAGGAGGTTGCTATAAAACATTGAACATTGCTATTGTATACAATTTTGGAGATCCTGAGAATAAACTGATGCATCAGAAGGAAATTTCTGAAAGTATGATAAGCCATCGACGTTATATCCTGTATATTTGAATGTTAACCATGTTTGACTAAGATATTACTTAAATTGGATAAATGAGTAGTTTTTCAGTAGGCAGTCATAAACGGGAAAAATATATTTTCGATGCGAAAATTGAGAAGGTGAGTGAGTGGGTTATACTTTTAAAAGAGGTCGTTGCTGCTACTCAAAGTTACCAATTGGTCAACAAGGAACGCAAGAAATGCCATTACCTATTCTGATTTATCCAAAAATCTGGAATTAACATACCTCTTACACTTTCGATTGTTGAATTCATGTGAGTGTATGTATTACTGTTGCCGTTGTTTCTCAATTCCCTATCTCTATCAAAACAGTCCCCCTCTTGAAGTCCTGTTGAATTCATTGCTTTAACCACTTCTTCCAATCACTCCTCTATCTTGCTTTTCAAATTTGTCATGGAATGTGGAGAGATAAAAAGTTTCTCATAGCCATACATTTTAAATACGAAGGAATATTTTCATTATAACTGAGCGATAAATATATAGATAGACTATCCATACCAAACCACCACCCATTCATCTCAATCATTAAAATTCTGTCGAAAAATATGAGAGTTACGCAGGGCCAGCCATCAACTGAGGGGAGCAAAATTTCAACATCAGCCTCATATGCACTTCTTATCCCTGTGTGATACTTACAGGGTTGGAATTACAGGTAAAAAGGCCCTAAAATTATTTCACTAAGTCCCTATTATTTTGTGTATTTTTAATGTTTTCCACATTATAATAATTGTAAACGTTATAATAAGCAATTGAATTATAAACAATGTTGGTAGTTTTGTAAGCATTCAAAATTAATTGAATTTTTTACTTTCAGAGCTAACAGTAGCATTCAATGAGCATTACGATCAAACCTCATTCACCCTATCCTTTTGTGTATTTTAGAACTTTGCTCTATGCTTGTGCCTTTCGTCTTAGACTCGAATTTTATGACAGGAAGGGAATGGAAGGGGGTTTGCCTCGGTTTTCTCGGAATAACGGGACCTCGTGTGCGAGAAGCAAAGCGAAAATATATACTGATTCATAATAACCATTTTATAATAACTGAAATCTAGCATTACAACATCCATATCGTTATAATACTATTTTGCTACGCCAATGCGACCAAACTAAGGATAGAAAGGAGAAAAAAGGAACTCGGCGGTCAATGAACTAACAAGGAGAGACTCACTTTTGTCCGGAAATTTTGATGAAACTTTTTGCAGTGGTGCAAGAAGTAGAGCAATGAAAAAGTGTAACAGTGTTTCTCTGAATGGGCCTTAGTTTCGCTGCAATAAATAATTGAAAATTGATAATCGAGTATAGTCAACCTCGCAATACACGCCCATGCTAACCGAGTATGCATGAAAGAATGCGATGTTCTCTGGTATATTTGTCATTAATTTTTTTTTCGTTCGTTAAATTCTTTCCTTGATACTTATTATTTGACTTATTAATAATAATAAATAGTATGTTCAATTAGTAATCCTGTTAAGTAACCTTCGTAAGCGATAATTTTCCATTTATGTTAGTTAACGACTATCCTAAGAACGTAAAAGGAGCTTGCATTCAAGTAATTTAGGATTCCACAACCATAAATAGTGATTGTTTTCTAAAATTTTATATAGTAAACACCATCGTCTATATATTAATTGATTTATTTATCCGATTTAATCGGAGAATAGGCAACTCTGCAATACACATCCATACTATTCGAGTTTGGAGGAAATAACGCATTGTTCTCTGGTATATCTTGTACCTTTTTTCAATTTCATTCGTTAATAATTTCCTTGTTGTCTACTAATTGAATTATTAACCCTTTCAAGACGGCCTTATATTCTTAAAATCGCTCTCTGGCACCGAATACATTCGAAGGAAAAACTTCTCCTGGACACGGAAGCATTTTTCGACTCAGATGGTGTCAGGTATAGAATTGAACCCTTCTTAGTCCTAATCCTCGGCAACCGCAATCGGGGGAAACCGTCGCCGGGTAATTAACCTTCCCTCTCACAGCACGGGGCCGCGGCTAACTAAATGTTATTGCTGTCGCTTTGCCAAAGAGTACTTTTTAGCATTAGTTGTCAATATGAATTTGGAACTTAAAATCTTGCACTTTGCCGACTATATGCAACTTTTAAACGGAATTCTAGCGTTATTATTAAGGAATTCAGTATACTGCTATATTTTTACATGGTAGTATACTAAAAACCTTAATATTAACAGTAGAATTTCGTTTAAAAGTTGTACATAGTCAGCAAAGAGCGAGATTTTAATATCTAATGTGATTTTGACAATTACTGCTAAAACAATTGTTTCGCAAAATTATTGCAATGAGATTTAATTTGCCGCGGCACCATGCAGTAAAAAGGGTTATAAACGACCCCGGGGGCTGAGTTTCCTCTTTGTGGTGCAGAAGGAAAGGTCAGAAATCCCCCAGAAAAGGGTCAGAAGGGTAAGTTTATAATATCCTAATCCTCTGAAACTGCACCCACGCGCGATTTATACCTGCGTCGTCTATACACGACAGCCGTCTTTCTGCGTAGGAAAAATGCCGTCGTCTATAGCCGACAACAGTAGTTAAGCGAAGGAAATCTACCGTCGTCTATAGCCGACAACAGTCTCGAAAGGGTTAATAATAATAAATAGTAGACTAAATTAGTAATCCCATAAAGGAGTTATACTACTTTCCAGGCCAGATTTACAGTGATTAGCAGTATTTTTTAAAAGTTTTGAGAGAAATACTCTTCTAGTAAGAGAAAATTGTTTTTCTGATATTTTTAGTATGAATATTAAGCATTGTATTGAAATATAAATACCTTTTGAAATTTTAACTTGAAAGGAAATATAATGGATGAAAAATTATCCTCACAAGAAAATACACACCTCGTTGGTTGACACAAATTTAACCATACAGTATGTCGAACTATAAAAATTTCTTACAGTATAAATTTATTAATTACTTATTAATTCTTGTATGAAAACAACGACTTTTGAAATTCAAATATTTGGTATTCTGAGAATTGTTTAAACTAAAAAAAGAAGCTATTTGAAAAATCGGTGTAATTTTCGATATCTTTCTTAATTTTAATTATATCGAAAACTGCTTTTGTTGGACGATAATTAGTTTAATGTTATATATTTTTGACAGGTTTCATTGCGATCAATAAAATGAGTGAATAAAATGCTATGTAAAGATAGAATATCTTAAAGTTTCAGTAAAGTATACAGGTAAAGTATATCAGTATTGAATTATTTTTCACTAACTCCATTTATAGATTCAGCCGTTTCTACGGAACATCTGGATGTCTTTTGGGATAAATCTCCTGTTTGATGGTGTCATGCAATCCTCCGTGGGCTATGTTGCTCACTCCTAGTCTTGTCTTTGGCAGTAGTCGATGTTTTCAGCCACTTTGACCTTAATTTACTTCATAACACTTATTAAAATGATGTGGCCGTCGTTGGACTAGCATACAACCATAGCACATCAACTAAAATTCGTTTTATGTTAGACTGAATGAATAGCACCTACATAGCCATTCTCCATATTACTGAAATTATTATTGAAATTTTCAAGACCATATCTTCACTGCGCTAAGACTTCTTCAATACGATAAATACAGTGCGAAAACAAGAATAGAACTGTTCGCTTCCTGATCCTATGGTAGAAAGGAAATGCTGCATTCTTTCATAGATAACGTGCAAGTTATCTATTAAAAAATTGAGCCATCGAAAAAGAGGCAGGTGAATATAATCAAAAGACAAAAAAGCTCAGGTACCTCATCTTCCTCACATAATTTATTTTTTGAGTGTTTCTTTAACTACCATGCGCAACTTTTCCTTATTTGTCAAAAATAATGGAAATGCAGGAAGAATAACATAATAACATGGATTTATTCATTAAGTTTATAATTTCCATAAAACGAGTCGCGGTCCTAAAATCGCCGTTGCGGATTACGCTCTTTGATATAAAAGTCAAAAACTCAAGTTCTATTCAACATATCGCATCGAAACAAACTGTAAATGAAAATTACAACATTTTTCTCGATTTCTCTTGAGACAAGTACTTCCTCACGTGAGAAGCCAAAAAGTTTTAGGAGACGTATAAATTGGAATGCACGAAGAATTTTTTCTTGAGTTCCGTTCCAACTAAATAATTTTTTAATAAGATTTGGTTGCTCTAAAATTAATATCATGTAACTTTTATTCATTCAAATGATACAATGAGCGAAGGAAGAAAAAAATCAGCATTTTATGTTGGATTGTGAGAGAGTAATGGCAGTTTCAAAAATGTTCACAGGTGAAAACTCAGCAATTCATTCAATTATCGCTTTTAACTTTGTTGTTTCTGCTGTAAATTCATAAAAATTTCACTGTTGCGTTGATAGAGTTATTTTCATTCATATTTCATCAGAAATTAAGTTTGAATCGGTTAATGTAAACTACAAATCTTAATTATACCTGTCAGAATCAGTAGCTCCACGTAAAGGCGATCTGGCGCGCGAGGTTTTGCCTTTCTCCCATAAGACAATACTGACTGGAAGCATGAAGCCGACAATATATTCAATTTCCTTTCTTTTGGTAATAGGTTCGATTTTGCAGGACCATTATTCCTGATTTCATTGTACTAAAGAAAATGTCTGTAATCGATGAATGATGATGAAAACGAACTTCATCTTTTCTTTCTTAACATTTATGATAAGGGTATTTTCGAGTCATCTGAATTCGAACCAAGGATATACTGCGCAAAAACTATTGATATTTAATACACAATTATGCATTTAACTATGAGTATTTCTTGAATCTCTATGTCATCAGAAAGTAGTGAAATTGATTAACGAAAATGGGTTACATGCATTTCTTTCGAGAAATGCTGAAATCGGATAAATAAATTAATTAATATAAAGACAATGGTGTTTATTATATAAAATTATAGAAAGCAATCGCTATTTATGGTTGTGGAATCCTAAATTACTTGAATGCAAGCTCCTTTTACGTTCTTAGGATAGTCGTTAACTACCATAAATGGAAAATTATCGCTTACGAAGGTTACTTAACAGGATTACTAATTGAGCATACTATTTATTATTATTAATAAGTCAAATAATAAGTATCAAGGAAAGAATTTAACGAACGAAAAAAAAAATTAATGACAAATATACCAGAGAACATTGCATTCTTTCATGCATGGTTAGCATGGGCATGTATTGCGAGGTTGCCTATACTCGATTATCAATTTTCAATTATTTATTGCAGCAAAACTAAGGCCCATTCAGAGAAACGCCGTTACACTTTTTCATTGCTCTACTTCCTGCACCACTGCAAAAAGTTTCATCAAAATTTCCGGACAAAAGTGAGTCTCTCCTTGTAAGAGATAAAGGTTCTCCAAGCGCCGAATGCGGCGACCGTCTAAGGGTGATTCCCGGGAAACGGATAATCGTTTAGTGGTCACCAGTTATTCAGAATCCGTAATGTGCATTTTGAAAGCAAAGCTTTCATGATCTCAGGGGGTCAATTGCTGAATGAGAAGAAAGAGTGGAGTTTGAGGTATTTGTAACTGTTTGTCATAGGAGAGGTTATATGGGGGTGGGGGTTTAGCGGTCTCAGTTATTCAGAATCCCGATGTACATTTCGGAAACAATGCTTCCATCTTTATGGGGGGTCCAATGCTGAATGGACCCCCAGCATTGGACCCCCCATGAAGATGGAAGCATTGTTTCCAAAATGTACATCGGGATTCTGAATAACTGGGACCTCTAAACGATTATCCGTTTCCCGGGAATCAACCTTAGACGGTCGCCGCGTTCGGCGCTTGGAGAACCTTTATCTCTTAGTTCAAACTAAGGATACTAATAAATCTTTGCAATATCAATAACGCAAATATATCCATTTCAACTCTGCAAGCGGAGCCAGGACAGAAGCAAATCTCCATGTTTTCCCTCTCTCTCTCTCACTTCTTAAGGCTCGCTTGCAGGAAACTCACTGCCTGTTATGCGGGTTGCGGCTTAGGTGGTAAGTTTTCTTTGGAACTAGCAGTACCTTTTAAGAATGCACTATCTTCCAATTGTGCATTACAAATTAATACTAATCATAAATTTGTTCACTGGAAATTAATGAAGCCATTGGATGTTTTGAAATCATAAACAATTAAATCGAGTAAACAAAATAATTTAGTCTGAAAATTGAATAAGGATTTACAATTTTTAATATTTATTCCATTTTACTTGTAGTTTAATTGAAGTTACAGCTGCATACTAGTTTTGTCCTTTGTTTACAATGTATTTTTATTTTTATATGAAAGGGAAGAATGCTGTTGCATTTTCAACCTTCCACAAATTTTAAAAGGAGATTGCAACTTGCAAGAAAGATATCTCTGCTAAGGATTTGAAAATTGCTACAGAAGAACCTGAAATTGCATCTAGTAAGAAAGATATCTCCACCTATAAGAAAGATATCTCAGATAAGGATTTGGAAATTGGTGCCAATAGGAAGGATATCTCATCCAAGACCTCCCAAATTACATCCAAGAAGGAAGATATTAAGAGATTGCTGTCCAACTTCTGCCCTGCAAAAGATAAAAATTACTCTTCCTGTTAATTTTTTTCCAATGCTCATAAATTTTAGGGTTTTAGTTTGAATTAATTGCTGATTGTTTTTTCCAATTTACTTGACATATAAGCGGATATTGGCACAATATGTTAGATTTAACGTAAAACTATTGAAATGAGAAATTTTGCAAGAAAAGTGCCTGATAAATTTGAAAAATTACGAAAAATATGTGATTTCGAGTGCAAACTTTTCCGTAAATCATCAAATTTCTCAAAAACTTTTACGTTTTTTGACCGGATTTTGGCCTAATATCTTTGAATATTGATAATTCTTTTGAAATGAGTACACTTTGAAACAAAATTGCATGTAATTTTGGGAAATCATGAAAAAATATGTGATTTCTGGTGCCAGATTTTCCACAATTTATGAAATATCTGGAATAATAAGATGTTTTCTAAGCAGATTATTGCTTTACATGTAAGATTTAACAAAAATCTCTTAAAATGAGAACTTTTTGCATCGAAAGTGCTTGATAATTTTGAAAAATCACGAAAAATATGTGATATAACATACATCTCTTGAAATGAGAAATTTCCTATAGGAAGCATAATTTAAAACAATATACAGAGAGTTGCTCTCTTAAAAAGCCTTTTTCCCCTTCACGTTCTTTTTTTAAAACATTCTAAGCAGAATTGTCCTTTCCAAAGAGCCGTATTTCCTTGAGAAAGCATATTTTAAAACAATAGAAAGAGAGTCGCTCTTTAAAAACTCCATTTTGCCCCCTGGTGGTTGTTTTTAAAAATATTCTAAGCAGAATAGTGCTTTCCCAAGAGCCGTATTTCCTATAGGAAGTGTATTTTAAAACAATACGAAGAGAGTCGATCTTTAAAAACGCCTTTTTGCCTTCTGGTGTTTGTTTTTTAAAACATTCCTCTTTTAGAATTTTTCTTATTCTGAATGATGATTACAGGAAAGAATTAATGGATGGAATTGAAAATGTGATAGACAACCTCTTGTGGTAACTCTGAAAAGCATAGATTTCTTGATTATAATATTTTGTATTGAATAACTGGTAATTTATACATGATATACATAATTTATTTACCATTTTTATTACCTTTGTTGATTTATAAATCTGTTTCTGTAAACTGTAGTTTTCTCAATAGAAATAAGTTAGTTTCTTATTTCTGCTATCTGTATAATTTTGTCATCGTTCCAGCTCATAAACTCAGTTTTTAGTCTGATCAGTTATGCATAATATGAGGAAAGGGGAATTTGGGAATGAGCAGTATATGATACATAATTTGATTCCAAGATAATATGGTATGGTTAAGATTGGAAATATATATTTAACTAAAATGAGGAAATGAAGAAAGAAATATAAGTGAGGTCTCAAATAGAAATTATTCAATATATGATTTCAATCAGAAAATAGTTCTTTATTTGAAGAGAAACACAGCAAGATATATTTAAGCAAGAATGGTATTATCTACATTAATCTTAACAATACATATATTGATAAACATGATTGGTTTAAAAACAGTAAGGAATAAAAAACTTGTGGTAACTAATACAATCTTTCCATTGCTTCAAATGCCTTTAGTATTCAATTAATACTTCTTCATTGCTATTTAGATTTCAATGAATAGTTAGGACACCCTTATAACTAGTGTTTCCCAAACGTTTTAGAGCCAACGCCTCCTTGGATCCGTAAACCTATAGTCAACAAGTGGTAACTTTAAAATAATAATCTGAATCATAGACAAGGAACATTGTAATAATTGAATTAAAAACAACGACTAATGAAACGTTTATTAATAATCCAGCAAATATTTAGTTTTCAAAACACATTTATGCAAAAGGCTTAATGCACAATAAAAAGATCTTAGAAAAGAATATAATCCTTACATAAAAAAAATGTCCTGTCATCTCCTTTATAAATGCTGTACTATTTAAAAAGGTCTGCTCTTACTGAAGAATGCCTTTACAGATTCCATGCAATTGAAAATAACCATGTGCATAGCTAATAATGAATTGTTTATTCATGTAAATTATTAACATTATAACATGAAAGTGAAATTTAGAGTGATAAGAGAATTACTGCTTCCATAAAATAAAGATTTTCTTTAGTGATGAAACATAACTAAGAACTGATGAGTAATGATCACCTGATGATGAAGATTACTTGCTGAAACCTGGTTGTGTTACCTCAATAAAAAATGTGGAAGAAATACAATACCTCTCTTCATTCTATGCATTGGATTTCCTTAATACCTTGCAACTGGTTTACATTTATATAAGTTAAAGTTTGGACTTTCTGTCTTTTCTATTTATTCATGCACCTTCTCTGTACCATTATCTCAAATGATCGAAAGCTGTTTATGCAGCAAAGCAAGCAAGCAATTCATCAAACTGTGTGCTGTGCAAATGCAGCACTATTGCATGGTTATTTTAAATTCCCCTTTCTTTGAAAATCTAAAATTTGAACAGTTGTAATATGTTTGGAAGTACCCATATGTTGTTAAAGATATTTTCCTTGGACCAAAGTTGCTCTTGTAACCAAATTACCTCTTCTACAGCTCTAGTACTTTGAAGCCAATAATTCTCTTAATCTGGTTTGGAAATCCATCCTTAAAAAAGATTTTAATTTCAATTAGGAGTTAGTAGTACTTCAACTTAAGTTTAACACAGTTATATAGATATTCTCTAAAACGTAAACTATCGCAATTTCCATTGAATCATGCTTCCATGTTTGATACTGACTATCAACAGAAAGAGGGAAAAAGGAGCAACAAAATATAAGTTATTAATATAAAATATCAAGATAGAATAGTAATAATTATAGGTAAAATCAGTGAAAGAAGTTGACAAGAAATTAAAATCATCTTGCATAATAATCACCGTCGTGTACATTTTAATAATCCGATGTCAGTAACTCTTGCAGGAATCCCATAGATGAACCCTTTTAAATTAATGTCAATCACTCCCCAACGTCTTAGAATTATGCAGTTTAGAGATTCTTTAGCGTGCTATACTTCTATGTTTATTTTTCTACCAAAAGGATCTTGAGTTCACCTTGGATGACTAAGAAATGCACGTTAGATATAATATAAATAAAATTTTAAAGTAGAATATTAAAGAATATTTATTTCCGTGATTTATTTGTAATAAATAAGGGTACATGAATGAATATGAGAAAGTCGCATGAATATGGATAACTATAAGAACGTCACCATAAATTTTATTCCTATAGGTTAGTTTTCCTGAAACTTAAAGAGGGCGCGAAAAGCGCCACCGTAGTCGAAACGAGTTTCATTTTGTTTCGATTCTCACAGTCTTGAATTAGCTTCAGAAGGAGTAACGTCAGAGTAATGCGGGAGAGTGCACGTACGGAGGCTTGATAATCAGCGGTAAGTGTGACTTGTGGATGAATTTGAAATAATTTTCGTCAATGGATACCGTAATGCATTCTGGCTGAGTCATTAAATGATATTCGCTTAATTAACTATAAGTTATAACACACGTTGGTATGAATTATTCTATAGCATCGCGGATGCAACGAGGTCTTCAACGTTCGTACATTAGGGAAAGAGTTTAATATTGTGTTAGTGTGTCCCCAATAATGCCTTTCTGCTCTTCCGTGATTTTTCACTCCTTTCGTAGGATTTTATCGTTCTTGCATTGTCTGCACGTTATCGTAATAGGATGAAATTTTCTGCGACCATAGCAATTGTTTAAATGTCCTTTATAAAAAAGTGGGTAAAATTATGAAACACATCTCTCTAATGAATTATTATATCAACCTCAAGTGAAATTGTTAATCTCTTTTGCAAAACATTTATTCCCAAATTAATATTTAGCGATTTCGAATTTACGGGTGCAGTACATTTTGGCGCGAATCTGTTTTGGTGCAGGCCATTTTGGCGCGGTTTTCGGCGGTTAAGATGTATCAGCATGATTGAATGGAAATACCTTTACTTTTTAATTAAGAACTATCTTAAATTTATCATGATACATTTAATTTTATAATATATAGGTTATATATAGGTTCACTATATCGCTAACATATAGTTAAAGTATATAGGTTCACTTTCCCTTTTTTCACAGGGCGTTCCCGAAGTTGCTGTGGAGTAACATCACGGACGCAACCGATTCAGATCCGTCAGACAGTCATCTCAGCGGCATACGTGCAAATCATAGGTTTTCTCAGGTTTAATAAATAATTTTAATAGTGTATTAAATTTTGATTTACCATGCCATGACTGAATGCCAATAGATAATTGTTTTATGGTATGTAACAAAGCTAATCCATTAAATACCCATGAATGTGTTTTTTTTCAGGCCCATCCATTTTTCGTATTTCAAACTGTTTTCAGTTGTGATGTATTATGCACGACTGTTATTTTTCACAATCAAATAGTACAAATAGAACTATTTATTGTGATAAGGTTTAAGAAGGTATTGCTTATCGTCCGTGGTTAATTTTAATTTAAGATTTTATAATTGTATACGTTTATTTGAAACAGTTGGTGTATGCTATGACATTTAATATACCAATGGTGATTAATAATTTTTTAGGAATAATCATCATTGTATTTCTTTTTCAACAGGTTCAGGAACATGGCTCCGTCTTCCTTGTTGTTGTTGTTGTTGTTGTTGTTGCTTTCGCTGTTGTTTCGATCGTTGATTTCGGTACTCTTCCATTTCCGTGATGTTGGGTTGCATTTCAAATGCAGGAGGAAACAGGGTGTTCCTCTAAACCTAACGTCATTGCAGGGACACCATCTCACACATATAACACAGCGAATTACTTCTAAACATACCTCTAGGTTTGGTGTATTTAATTACTAATATTACAATTTTTTTCATACTCACTTTTTTACATTATTAACCAAGGTGATTCTTAAATTGTGATGTGTAGTTTAACATTGCTCATTAATATAATATCCATGCATGTATTTTTTCCAGGCCTTATAATTTGAAACTTTTTCCACAGGTTCCGACAGGGTTTATCCTGTAACGTAGAATGCGCGCGGAGTATTTTTGCTGGTAGATCGATCTGTTAGTGAGTGAGTTCGTTTTTATCGAGTTTGCGTAAGACGTATTCGATTTACGTCTCAGGAGGTAGGTAATTTTTCGCGAATCATAGTTTATCGTTAGGGCTTAGCGTAAATCGTGTCCGTTAGGATAATGTGCCATAGATGCGAATAATTTACTACTTTAGAGCGTTAATTCGTATCGCAAAGACCGAGACGATTCTTCGGTCAATCGCGTGCTTTTTGTATGAATATGATGGAAATTGATGGGGTCTGGTTCTACTTATGGTGTGCATGCTACCTATGTTGTGCTTGCTATGATATGTGATTGATTGCGGCAAGTGCACTTGCATGAGCGGCTGATTGTGTATTACACCTTCCCTGGTAGTTAGATTCCTTATTTGTAGTTAGAGCTTTTTGAACTTGCGGTTGTGGTGGTGGGTGAGTGTGTGTTAGGTAAAATCGGATCCCCAATCTAATTTCCGTCCAATTAAGTTTCATGATAAATGAAAACCGTAGGGAATTAGTATTTTCTCAGCGGATTAGTAGTAGAAAGAGATGATATTCGTTCTCCTTTCGTAGATTCGGAATACGTCTTAGATTACGGTGGTCGTAGAGTAAACCAGCAATCGATATTCGATACCTTGGGCTCAATTAGGAGCCTTTCGCTGTTTTCGTTAAATCTTCGAACCATTATTTAGATTAATTACTATAACGCTTTTTCGTATTTCATAAGGTTTTCAGTTGTGATGTACTATGTTCGACTGTTTCTTTTCTCCATTTTATTCTATGCATAGAAGTATGTATTGTGTTAAGGATTTAGAAAGGTAGATTGCGTTGTGTTCGAATTTGTGTTTAACTTTAATGTAAGCTTTTTTATATATATGTATATATATGAAAGGGTGCTTGTATGCTATTACATTTAAGATACCAATGGTGATTAATTCCTTTTCAGGAATACTCATCTTTGAATTTCTTTTTCAACAGGTTGAGGAACATGGCTCGTTGTTGTTGTTGTTGCTTTCTCTGTTGTTTCGATCGTTGATTTCGGTACTCTTCCATTTCCGTGATGTTGGGTTGCATTTCAAATGCAGGAGGAAACAGGGTGTTCCTCTACAACTAACATCATGGCATGGGCACCATCTCACACATATATCACGGCAAATTACTTGCAAACATACCTCTAGGTTTAGTGTGTTTAATTAGTCATATTACATTTTGTTTTCATACTCACTTTTTTACATTATTAACCATTGTGATCTTTAAATGTTGATGTGGTGTTTAACATTGCTCATTAATATAATATCCATGCATGTATTTTTTCCAGGCCTTATAATTTGAAACTTTTTCCACAGGTTCGGACAGGATTTATCCTGTAACGTACAATGCGCGCGGAATATCGTTGCTGGTAGGGCGATCTGTTAGTGAGTGAGTTCGTTTATCTCGAGTTTGCGTAAGACGTATGCGATTTACGTATCAGGAGGTAGGTAATTTTACGCGATTCGTAGTTTATCGCTAGGGTTTAACTTATATCGAGTCCGTTAGTATAATGTGCCATAGTTGCGAATAACTTACTACTTTCGTGAATCGCTAAGACCGAGACGATTCTTCGGTCAATCGCGTGCTTTTTGTATGAATATGATGGAAATTGTTGGGGTCTGGTTTTACTTATGGTGTGCTTGCTACCTATGGTGTGCTTGCTATGATGTGTGATTGATTGCGGCAAGTGCACTTGCATGAGTGGCTGATAGTGCTTAACGCCTTTCCCTTTAGATAGATACCTTATTTGTAGTTATACCTTTTAGAACTTGCGGTTGTGGTGGTGGGTGAGTGTGTGGTAGGTAAAACCGGATCTCCAATCCAATTTCCATCCAAATAAGTTTCATGATAAATGAAAACCGTAGGAAATTAGTATTTTCTCAGCGGATTAGTAGTAGAAAGAGATGATATTCGTAAGTTCTCCGTTCATAGATTCGGAATGCGTCTTATATTACGGTGCTCGTAGATTGAATCATCAATCGATGTTAGATACCTTAGCTTCAAATCGAAGCCTTTCGTTCGTTAAATCATCGAACCATTATTTAGTATTAATGGAGCACATGTAACATTATCCCTTTTTCGTATCCATAAGTTGTTTAGTTATGACGTACTATTTTGACTCTTAATTTTCCCAATTGTATTCTAAGCACTGAATTATTTACTGTGCTTGGGACTTTGAATGGTAGTTTGTTAGATGTTCGGCTTGGTGTTTAAGTTTAAAGTAAGCCATTATATATATATGTATATTTGAAAGAGTGCGCCTATGGTATTGTAGTTAATATTCCGAAGGTGATAATTTTTTTTTTCAGGAACACTCATCTTTGTAATTTTTTTCCACAGATTCAGTATCAGGGCTCCGTCTTCCTTTTTGTTGTTGTTGTTGTTGCTTTCGGTGTTGTTTCGATCGTTGATTTCGGTGCACTTCCATTTCCGTGATGTTGGGTTGCATTTCAAATGCAGGAGGATATGGGGTCTTCCTCTACGCCTAACGTCATTTGGGGGCCAACGTCAGGTAGTCTTCGGTTTGGTTCGATTCCGCTTCGCGTCCTCTAAGTATTTGAGGGTTTAAGAAATGCCTTAACGGTCTTAAACCCGATGATAATACAATCCTTACCTAACATCTCCGCGCGGTAGAGGACGGGCAACGTGTGCATATGTATATATGTATACGGCTAAGTTAGGGAGGTGCCGAAGGGATACCGGTATGTGTATCCACACTCCATTCCATCGTTCATTTGGTCTTCTTCTTGGTCTCTTTACATCTCTTGATGAGAAGTTGAGAACTTTTTTCATGTGTGTGTGGGTGTGTGAATGTGTACCTTTAAAGGAAAATGTGTGCGTGTGTTTTCAAAGAAAATGTATGTGTGTGTGTGCGAATGTGTATACTTTATTGTCATTGTATTATCTTGTTTTTATTATGGTTGTCCTAATTGAGTTTCCCTGAATTGTTACAGAATCTTTCTGGTATTATATATGTTACATTTCTATATTGTTCAATTTGATTTATCTGCATAAAAATTATGAACTGCCTTTGGGAGGTTTTAGAGGGGTTTCCCTCTCAGCATAGGGCAAATGCCAGGCAGACTGGCCTTGTGGCCCCCCTCGAAAGATTAAATAAAGATATTAACAATAATTGAATGGCCTTTTATATGTTCTTTTTTATCCTACATACCATACCTAATGAAGCCAGTGAAAAAGGTATATTTGGTATCTAATATGCTAATGTTGGTGTACCATAAACTTGATCTGATAAAAAAAGTATTGCTTTTGTCAGATTCTCGTGAATTTGCAAGAAAATTCATATTGAGACTTTGATAAACATGAGTGAAATAAATATGCAGATTCTATTTTGTAAAAGTTAGATTGAATTTTAAAAGTTAGCACTTCATTTGCAAATATGCATTGCTGCTACCTCTTATCGTATACTTAAAATGAGGCAACTTATGATGGTAAATAAAATAAAAGAGCATTCAAAAATCTAGATGAACATGCCTGTGTTTTGGACGTTATTTCTCGATGTTGATGTTCATTTTAATAGCGTGTTATATTCTACCCTTTCTTGGGAAAAACAGCCTTCTTGTAAGATTTTTCAAATTTTGAGCTAATTATGACTTTATTACGGCGATAATTTGCTTATTTCAGATGTTGAAGTTGATATTGTTGTAACATTCAGACACTCACCCTAGATGGCTTATGTGGAAAATGCAATCTGCCAATATGTTTAAGATCAGTGTTTTGATTCTCTATCCATTCCTTTTTTGCCCTTCGATTTATTTTTGGTAGACCTGCTTGCGTGAAAAATACTTTAACTCTTTTGCAAGAGATTACATTTTGGTAAAAGCTGAAGATAGATTTCATATTCTAATAATTATATTTGTTTCTATAGTAGGTATCTTAAAGGAAAGAATACAAGATGTAGAGGCCTAGTGATGCAAATTGGTGCAATGAACTGAAAGAATTTAAATTTAAGTTTACCACAAAGAAGGTTAAAATATTTCATATACTCATCCATTAGTTAGTCTTACATTGCTCAACTCCAGAATTTTAAGAGAAGTTTTGTTTCTACCCTTAACAACTAAGTGTGAAGCTACTTTCAATAGACCTTTTTTTGATTAGTTTAATATATACAATATGGCGGTATTATCATTCACTATGCCAAGAGAGGCTGCAATCATTTGGATGATGTTTTTATGTTGCATGCTGCCTACATTGAAATACTTAGACATAAATCTTTTATATGAGAAAGTAATTCATTCACTAACCAAACTGAAAGAGAACCTTTTCCTCTTTATTTTATTAAGCATCATTTGCAAGAATCAGGAGGAAATTATTTGAAAAGGCTTATTTGTGTTAGGAAGTGACCTAAAGGCTTCACAGAATGCCCAAAAAAAGTCCAATTTTGGCTTGGAGGCTTCAGATTTCTCACCTCTGCTCTAGAGTATAGGTTGACTTAATCATTTGCAATGAAATTTTGTATATAAAGGGTTACTTCCCATTATGTAGTACTCAGTATTTAATTTTAACCTAACTTGATTCGTTTAAAATTATGGCTGATATCTGTAGCATTACCAAAAATTGCATTGAATCATCTTCAGATTCATTGTACTGATGTTAGGATATATTTTATAATATATATTATATTTAATATAATAATAATTTTAAGAAAGAATGAAAAGAAATGATTAGGAATCAAATAATTAAAGCTTTGGCAGTTTTAAATATTCCAATTAGCAAATTTAGTAATACTTAATACAGTATATTAATAGCATTTCTTGCCTTGAATGGGTATACTTTTTTCAGGTTATACATCTCATCCTTTATTTGGAAGATTTTTCTTACATCGCGCTGGATACCTCTTCTTTTGGGCAATTTAATGCTTAAGTTGGAAGATTTTTCAAATGGTGGACTAAATTTTTCATTTTCTTCTCTACTTTGAGCATTTCCTCAGCATAATCTTTTCCACAAATTCCACCTTTTTGTTATCCTATTGTCCACCCTCCAATTCTTCAATACAATGCTTCTGACTACCGTGTAACTTCAAGATGACTTTTATTCATTGAAGCCTGGTTATTATTTCATGTTTAGTGTGATATTTTGCAGAGTTTTATTTGTAATTAACTAGGAACTAGTTTTCTCAATAGAAATTAGATAGTTTCTTATTTCTGCCATCTGTATAATTTTGTCATCCTTCCAGCTCATAAACTCAGTTTTTAGTCTAATCAGTTATGCATAATATGAGGAAAGGGGAATTTGGGAAGGAGCAGTATATGATACATAATTTGATTCAAAGATAATGTGGTCTGGTTATGATTGGAAATATATGGTTAACTAAAATGAGGAAATGAAGAAAGAAATATAGGGTGAGGTCTAAAATAGAAATATTTCAATATATGATTTCAAACAGAAAATAGTTCTTTATTTGAAGAGAAACACAGCAAGGTATATTTGAGCAAGAATGGCATTATCTACATTAATCTTAACAATACATACATTGATAAACATAATTGGTTTAAAAACAGTAAGGAATAAAAAACTTGTGGTAACTGATAGAATCTCTCCATTGCTTCAAATGCCTTTAGTATTCAATTAATACTTCTTCATTGCTATTTAGATTTCTATGATTAGTTTGGACACCCTTATAACCAGTGTTTCCCAAACGTTTTAGAGCCAATGCCTCCTTGGATCCGTAAACCTATAGTCAACTAGTGGTAACTTTAAAATAATAATCTGAATCATAGACAAGCAATATTGTAATAATTGAATTAAAAACAATGACTAATGAAACGTTTATTAATAATCCAGCAAATATTTAGTTTTCAAAACACATTTATGCAAAAGGCTTAATGCACAATAAAAAGATCTTAGATAAGAATATAATCCTTACATAAAAATAAATAATCAAAGCAAATAACATTAAGAAAACTTTTTTCAAGAAGTTAACACATCATTTCCTTGCTTAGATTAGGCAAATATATAACATTAACATTTTCAATTTATAGAAATAGAATAACCAACCATGTTTTGTTAAAATTAGTAAAGCAATTAAGTGACTATTTTAATGGGAGGGATGTGCTTGATGACATGGTACCAGTTTTCCAACGTCCGGTTTAATATCAATTAGCAGTAGTCTTAAATCACTGCATTCACAAACCTGAAGTCTTTTTCTCTGCTTGCAAATTAGTTGAATAACTGTGCTAAAACCACATTCCACCAAATACAAAGTTGGAAAAGCAAGAAGGAGTTTTTTAACCACTATCCATAATGCAGGATAACAGTCCGGAACCTCCTCCTGTAACAAAAACTGTTGATAATTTATTTCAAATTTTGGTTTCAATTCAATATCATTTTTTCATCCAATCAATTCTTCCTCTAACACTCTAACCTCCTCAATATATACAAGCAGATATTTAACCCAGGCTGGTATCTCCAACAAAAGAAGATTCTCAAATCGCTCCAACATATTATCATCCAGGGTGGCTAAATGGTCACAAAAGACTCAAATCATCATCATCTATTCCAGCTTGCACTTCTAGTTCAAGGAAGGAAGGAAATTGATGAAGCTTGGAGCGACCCTTGTTGCACTTAAATAAAAGCAACTTAGAAAAATAAATAGTCACCACAGATTTTAACTTTATAAGGTTTGTATCATTTCCCTGCAATTTTTAATTCATTTTGTTAAACTTTGCAAATAAGTCAGATTAAAATGCAATGTCACTCCTAGTCTCTTTAAAGATTTTGCTGAGAATAGCATCTTTATCCTCAAAACACTGCACGAAAGTGTCCTAATGATTATGAAAGCGCCTTAAACAATTGCTTTTTGATATCCAGCAAACCTCTGTGTGTAATAATAAACGTTTAAAATTTTCATTGTTCTCATCACACAACTTGGAAGAGTCGATCATTAAGAGCTTGGGCTTTGATTTTGTTAACTGCTGTAATTACAATGTTTAAGGACTTATGAAGGCATCACTCAGTTTTTTAGGCACTAAATGTTGTCTGTGAATGACTCAATGAATAGCAAAGACATTTGGTGCATATTTTCTTAAGTAGGCAATACAACCATGATGACAACCAGTCATTGACGGAGCTGTCTGTGTCAATAGCAAGTATGTTAGAAAGTGGAATCATTTGAAAATACCCTTTTGCATATTAAGTATATAGGCAGGTACTTATTTGAAGGTGACTCTATAAATCCATACTTAAGATAATCCACATTATACTGTCTACATTTCTTCTCTGATGAGTTAATTCCTGCCATTCTCTTTCTACAACAAAGGTTTTAATGTAAAATTTTGTTAAAATAAAATAAGTTAAATTAAAATTATTATTACATAATTATAAATTAATTAATTATTAATAAAATAGAATACAGGTATGTGTATGTGATAAGACTTGGATTAGATCTTTAAGTGGTTGCTTTTTAAAATAAAATTACTAATAACCAAATGAAAAACATGAAAACAAAACATTTATATGCTTGCGGCATAATTTCAAACATACATAAGCAAGGCTGAATATATGCAAACCTGGTATAGAACTGGATTTATATACACATTATTTTGATCTGGAATGGTAGTTGTTTTACTTCTGGTAATCCAAAAATATTATTACAGTTTATTTACTATAGATAAATATTGTCATTTCATATCCAAATGCAAAACATTTTATTGTAAACTTAAAAAGCGAACCCTGAAAACGGAGACAAAAGGAAGGTTACCGAGCCTTTGCATTTTTCACATTGTACGAATCCTCTGGTGCCTCCCTGCCACACCCTTGGCTCTCTTTGCCTCCAAAGACTAGAGCACCGCCCCCAGGGGGCGGTAGCACGCACATTGGGGACCACTGCTTTAAACTATAAAAAGTGAGGTCCTGGGAATTTTTCTTATTCTGAATGATGATTACGGAAAAGAATTAATGGATAGAATCGAAAATTTGATAGAGAACCGCTTGTGGTAACTCTGAAAAGCATAGATTTCTTGGTTATAATATTTTTTATTGAATAACCGGTAATTTATACATGATATACATAATTTATTTACCATTTTGATTACCTTTGTTGATTTATAAATCTGTTTCTGTAAACACTCAGGAAAAATTTATCCTCTTCTAAGTTCTACAATGTAAAATGAGAATTTTGTCTTCTCTGAAACCTAATGAGTGAAGTATAAAAGACATTGATGAAAATCTAACATGCAAGCTTTCTTAAGGCTGACTTAATGTCAAAAAAATCACCTGCAGTATCTTGGTGAATATTTACACTGAAGAGAATAGTACCTGCTGTGTTTCTCAGTGTAATAGGTATTTCATAAAATCATCTGCTCTAAGATTTTGAAAAATGACAATACTTTTACTGTGGATTAAAAATGATCTATAATTATTTTTTGTGATTTAGAAAAACATTTTATTTGTTCACGCATTGTTGTCCAGTATCTTTGATTTTAGATACTTCTAAAAATTAAGCATCTTTACTATTCACAAGTCAAATCTTAGTGCCTATGCTTTGCTTCCTTTCTTCAAATGCACTTTATTCTTATAGGATTCCTTTGTCTATCTGGCTTTCTTGATAACTTAACTATCAATTTCATCGTATTATGACATTTAAATTTAAAAATCGTTTGTGGAATTAACGTCTTACTATAATTTTTATGGAGCTAAGTAGCGAGTCAATCTAAACATCTTTGCAGAACATAACCATTAGTATGTTCAATGTACGATAAATTTGCGGTGTTATTAATGAACTGTTTGCAGTTCTATTGTTGAGATTTCAACAACTATGAAGTTGATATTATGCTGATGCTTGGTGCGGATAGTGGTTTGGCCCAGACTCCTGTTGTCTTGCACCCTTACTGTTATTGAGATTTTTCCATGTCCATTCTTATCATGAACTGAGGAACCTGACAATTTTGGTGTAGCAGATGCTTGCTTTGTTTGACCATATTTCATCAGTGTCCTTTATAAATGCTGTACTATTTAAAAAGGTCTGCTCTTACTGAAGAATGCCTTTACAGATTCCATGCAATTGAAAATAACCATGTGCATAGCTAATAATGAATTGTTTATTCATGTAAATTATTAACATTATAACATGAAAGTGAAATTTAGAGTGATAAGAGAATTACTGCTTCCATAAAATAAAGATTTTCTTTAGTGATGAAACATAACTAAGAACTGATGAGTAATGATCACCTGATGATGAAGATTACTTGCTGAAACCTGGTTGTGTTACCTCAATAAAAAATGTGGAAGAAATACAATACCTCTCTTCATTCTATGCATTGGATTTCCTTAATACCTTGCAACTGGTTTACATTTATATAAGTTAAAGTTTGGACTTTCTGTCTTTTCTATTTATTCATGCACCTTCTCTGTACCATTATCTCAAATGATCGAAAGCTGTTTATGCAGCAAAGCAAGCAAGCAATTCATCAAACTGTGTGCTGTGCAAATGCAGCACTATTGCATGGTTATTTTAAATTCCCCTTTCTTTGAAAATCTAAAATTTGAACAGTTGTAATATGTTTGGAAGTACCCATATGTTGTTAAAGATATTTTCCTTGGACCAAAGTTGCTCTTGTAACCAAATTACCTCTTCTACAGCTCTAGTACTTTGAAGCCAATAATTCTCTTAATCTGGTTTGGAAATCCATCCTTAAAAAAGATTTTAATTTCAATTAGGAGTTAGTAGTACTTCAACTTAAGTTTAACACAGTTATATAGATATTCTCTAAAACGTAAACTATCGCAATTTCCATTGAATCATGCTTCCATGTTTGATACTGACTATCAACAGAAAGAGGGAAAAAGGAGCAACAAAATATAAGTTATTAATATAAAATATCAAGATAGAATAGTAATAATTATAGGTAAAATCAGTGAAAGAAGTTGACAAGAAATTAAAATCATCTTGCATAATAATCACCGTCGTGTACATTTTAATAATCCGATGTCAGTAACTCTTGCAGGAATCCCATAGATGAACCCTTTTAAATTAATGTCAATCACTCCCCAACGTCTTAGAATTATGCAGTTTAGAGATTCTTTAGCGTGCTATACTTCTATGTTTATTTTTCTACCAAAAGGATCTTGAGTTCACCTTGGATGACTAAGAAATGCACGTTAGATATAATATAAATAAAATTTTAAAGTAGAATATTAAAGAATATTTATTTCCGTGATTTATTTGTAATAAATAAGGGTACATGAATGAATATGAGAAAGTCGCATGAATATGGATAACTATAAGAACGTCACCATAAATTTTATTCCTATAGGTTAGTTTTCCTGAAACTTAAAGAGGGCGCGAAAAGCGCCACCGTAGTCGAAACGAGTTTCATTTTGTTTCGATTCTCACAGTCTTGAATTAGCTTCAGAAGGAGTAACGTCAGAGTAATGCGGGAGAGTGCACGTACGGAGGCTTGATAATCAGCGGTAAGTGTGACTTGTGGATGAATTTGAAATAATTTTCGTCAATGGATACCGTAATGCATTCTGGCTGAGTCATTAAATGATATTCGCTTAATTAACTATAAGTTATAACACACGTTGGTATGAATTATTCTATAGCATCGCGGATGCAACGAGGTCTTCAACGTTCGTACATTAGGGAAAGAGTTTAATATTGTGTTAGTGTGTCCCCAATAATGCCTTTCTGCTCTTCCGTGATTTTTCACTCCTTTCGTAGGATTTTATCGTTCTTGCATTGTCTGCACGTTATCGTAATAGGATGAAATTTTCTGCGACCATAGCAATTGTTTAAATGTCCTTTATAAAAAAGTGGGTAAAATTATGAAACACATCTCTCTAATGAATTATTATATCAACCTCAAGTGAAATTGTTAATCTCTTTTGCAAAACATTTATTCCCAAATTAATATTTAGCGATTTCGAATTTACGGGTGCAGTACATTTTGGCGCGAATCTGTTTTGGTGCAGGCCATTTTGGCGCGGTTTTCGGCGGTTAAGATGTATCAGCATGATTGAATGGAAATACCTTTACTTTTTAATTAAGAACTATCTTAAATTTATCATGATACATTTAATTTTATAATATATAGGTTATATATAGGTTCACTATATCGCTAACATATAGTTAAAGTATATAGGTTCACTTTCCCTTTTTTCACAGGGCGTTCCCGAAGTTGCTGTGGAGTAACATCACGGACGCAACCGATTCAGATCCGTCAGACAGTTATCTCAGCGGCATACGTGCAAATCATAGGTTTTCTCAGGTTTAATAAATAATTTTAATAGTGTATTAAATTTTGATTTACCATGCCATGACTGAATGCCAATAGATAATTGTTTTATGGTATGTAACAAAGCTAATCCATTAAATACCCATGAATGTGTTTTTTTTCAGGCCCATCCATTTTTCGTATTTCAAACTGTTTTCAGTTGTGATGTATTATGCACGACTGTTATTTTTCACAATCAAATAGTACAAATAGAACTATTTATTGTGATAAGGTTTAAGAAGGTATTGCTTATCGTCCGTGGTTAATTTTAATTTAAGATTTTATAATTGTATACGTTTATTTGAAACAGTTGGTGTATGCTATGACATTTAATATACCAATGGTGATTAATAATTTTTTAGGAATAATCATCATTGTATTTCTTTTTCAACAGGTTCAGGAACATGGCTCCGTCTTCCTTGTTGTTGTTGTTGTTGTTGTTGTTGCTTTCGCTGTTGTTTCGATCGTTGATTTCGGTACTCTTCCATTTCCGTGATGTTGGGTTGCATTTCAAATGCAGGAGGAAACAGGGTGTTCCTCTAAACCTAACGTCATTGCAGGGACACCATCTCACACATATAACACAGCGAATTACTTCTAAACATACCTCTAGGTTTGGTGTATTTAATTACTAATATTACAATTTTTTTCATACTCACTTTTTTACATTATTAACCAAGGTGATTCTTAAATTGTGATGTGTAGTTTAACATTGCTCATTAATATAATATCCATGCATGTATTTTTTCCAGGCCTTATAATTTGAAACTTTTTCCACAGGTTCCGACAGGGTTTATCCTGTAACGTAGAATGCGCGCGGAGTATTTTTGCTGGTAGATCGATCTGTTAGTGAGTGAGTTCGTTTTTATCGAGTTTGCGTAAGACGTATTCGATTTACGTCTCAGGAGGTAGGTAATTTTTCGCGAATCATAGTTTATCGTTAGGGCTTAGCGTAAATCGTGTCCGTTAGGATAATGTGCCATAGATGCGAATAATTTACTACTTTAGAGCGTTAATTCGTATCGCTAAGACCGAGACGATTCTTCGGTCAATCGCGTGCTTTTTGTATGAATATGATGGAAATTGTTGGGGTCTGGTTCTACTTATGGTGTGCTTGCTACCTATGTTGTGCTTGCTATGATGTGTGATTGATTGCGGCAAGTGCACTTGCATGAGCGGCTGATTGTGTATAACACCTTTCCTGGTAGTTAGATTCCTTATTTGTAGTTAGAGCTTTTTGAACTTGCGGTTGTGGTGGTGGGTGAGTGTGTGTTAGGTAAAACCGGATCTCCAATCCAATTTCCATCCAATTAAGTTTCATGATAAATGAAAACCGTAGGGAATTAGTATTTTCTCAGCGGATTAGTAGTAGAAAGAGATGATATTCGTAAGTTCTCCGTTCATAGATTCGGAATGCGTCTTAGATTACGGTGGTCGTAGAGTAAACCAGCAATCGATATTCGATACCTTGGGCTCAATTCGGAGCCTTTCGCTGTTTTCGTTAAATCTTCGAACCATTATTTAGATTAATTACTATAACGCTTTTTCGTATTTCATAAGGTTTTCAGTTGTGATGTACTAAGTTCGACTGTTTCTTTTCTCCATTTTATTCTATGCATAGAAGTATGTATTGTGTTAAGGATTTTGAAAGGTAGATTGCGTTGTGTTCGAATTTGTGTTTAACTTTAATGTAAGCTTTTTTATATATATGTATATATATGAAAGGGTGCTTGTATGCTATTACATTTAAGATACCAATGGTGATTAATTCCTTTTCAGGAATACTCATCTTTGAATTTCTTTTTCAACAGGTTGAGGAACATGGCTCGTTGTTGTTGTTGTTGCTTTCTCTGTTGTTTCGATCGTTGATTTCGGTACTCTTCCATTTCCGTGATGTTGGGTTGCATTTCAAATGCAGGAGGAAACAGGGTGTTCCTCTACAACTAACATCATGGCATGGGCACCATCTCACACATATATCACGGCAAATTACTTGCAAACATACCTCTAGGTTTAGTGTGTTTAATTAGTCATATTACATTTTGTTTTCATACTCACTTTTTTACATTATTAACCATTGTGATTCTTAAATGTTGATGTGGTGTTTAACATTGCTCATTAATATAATATCCATGCATGTATTTTTTCCAGGCCTTATAATTTGAAACTTTTTCCACAGGTTCGGACAGGATTTATCCTGTAACGTACAATGCGCGCGGAATATCGTTGCTGGTAGGGCGATCTGTTAGTGAGTGAGTTCGTTTATCTCGAGTTTGCGTAAGACGTATTCGATTTACGTATCAGGAGGTAGGTAATTTTACGCGATTCGTAGTTTATCGCTAGGGTTTAACTTATATCGAGTCCGTTAGTATAATGTGCCATAGTTGCGAATAACTTACTACTTTCGTGAATCGCTAAGACCGAGACGATTCTTCGGTCAATCGCGTGCTTTTTGTATGAATATGATGGAAATTGTTGGGGTCTGGTTTTACTTATGGTGTGCTTGCTACCTATGGTGTGCTTGCTATGATGTGTGATTGATTGCGGCAAGTGCACTTGCATGAGTGGCTGATAGTGCTTAACGCCTTTCCCTTTAGATAGATACCTTATTTGTAGTTATACCTTTTAGAACTTGCGGTTGTGGTGGTGGGTGAGTGTGTGGTAGGTAAAACCGGATCTCCAATCCAATTTCCATCCAAATAAGTTTCATGATAAATGAAAACCGTAGGGAATTAGTATTTTCTCAGCGGATTAGTAGTAGAAAGAGATGATATTCGTAAGTTCTCCGTTCATAGATTCGGAATGCGTCTTAGATTACGGTGCTCGTAGATTAAATCATCAATCGATGTTAGATACCTTAGCTTCAAATCGAAGCCTTTCGTTCGTTAAATCATCGAACCATTATTTAGTATTAATGGAGCACATGTAACCTTATCCCTTTTTCGTATTCCATAAGTTGTTTAGTTATGACGTACTATTTTGACTCTTAATTTTCCCAATTGTATTCTAAGCACTGAATTATTTACTGTGCTTGGGACTTTGAATGGTAGTTTGTTAGATGTTCGGCTTGGTGTTTAAGTTTAAAGTAAGCCATTATATATATATGTATATTTGAAAGAGTGCGCCTATGGTATTGTAGTTAATATTCCGAAGGTGATAATTTTTTTTTCAGGAACACTCATCTTTGTAATTTTTTTCCACAGATTCAGTATCAGGGCTCCGTCTTCCTTTTTGTTGTTGTTGTTGTTGCTTTCGGTGTTGTTTCGATCGTTGATTTCGGTGCACTTCCATTTCCGTGATGTTGGGTTGCATTTCAAATGCAGGAGGATATGGGGTCTTCCTCTACGCCTAACGTCATTTGGGGGCCAACGTCAGGTAGTCTTCGGTTTGGTTCGATTCCGCTTCGCGTCCTCTAAGTATTTGAGGGTTTAAGAAATGCCTTAACGGTCTTAAACCCGATGATAATACAATCCTTACCTAACACCTCCGCGCGGTAGAGGACGGGCAACGTGTGCATATGTATATATGTATACGGCTAAGTTAGGGAGGTGCCGAAGGGATACCGGTATGTGTATCCACACTCCATTCCATCGTTCATTTGGTCTTCTTCTTGGTCTCTTTACATCTCTTGATGAGAAGTTGAGAACTTTTTTCATGTGTGTGTGGGTGTGTGAATGTGTATCTTTAAAGGAAAATGTGTGCGTGTGTTTTTAAAGAAAATGTATGTGTGTGTGTGCGAATGTGTATACTTTATTGTCATTGTATTATCTTGTTTTTATTATGCTTGTCCTAATTGAGTTTCCCTGAATTGTTACAGAATCTTTCAGGTATTATATATGTTCCATTTCTATATTGTTCAATTTGATTTATCTGCATAAAAAATTATGAACTGCCTTTGGGAGGTTTTTGAGGGGTTTCCCTCTCAGCATAGGGCAAATGCCAGGCAGAATGGCCTTGTGGCCCCCCTCTAAAGATTAAATAAAGATATTAACAATAATTGAATGGCCTTTTATATGTTCTTTTTTATCCTACATACCATACCTAATGAAGCCAGTGAAAAAGGTATATTTGGTATCTAATATGCAAATGTTGGTGTACCATAAACTTGATCTGATAAAAAAATTATTGCTTTTGTCAGATTCTGATGAATTTGCAAGAAAATTCATATTGAGACTTATATAAACTTGAGTAAAATAAATATCAGGATATATATCTATATGTAGATTCTAATTTGTAAAAGTAAGATTGAATTTTAAAAGTTAGCACTTCATTTGCAAATATGCATTGCTGCTACCTCTTATCGTATACTTAAAATGAGGCAACTTATGATGGTAAATAAAATAAAAGAGCATTCAAAAATCTAGATGAACATGCCTGTGTTTTGGACGTTATTTCTCGATGTTAATGTTCATTTTAATAGCGTGTTATATTCTACCCTTTCTTGGGAAAAACAGCCTTCTTGTAAGATTTTTCAAATTTTGAGCTAATTATGACTTTATTACGGCGATAATTTGCTTATTTCAGATGTTGAAGTTGATATTGTTGTAACATTCAGACACTCACCCTAGATGGCTTATGTGGAAAATGCAATCTGCCAATATGTTTAAGATCAGTGTTTTGATTCTCTATCCATTCCTTTTTTGCCCTTCGATTTATTTTTGGTAGACCTGCTTGCGTGAAAAATACTTTGACTCTTTTGCAAGAGATTACATTTTGGTAAAAGCTGAAGATAGATTTCATATTCTAATAATTATATTTGTTTCTATAGTAGGTATCTTAAAGGAAAGAATACAAGATGTAGAGGCCTAGTGATGCAAATTGGTGCAATGAACTGAAAGAATTTAAATTTAAGTTTACCACAAAGAAGGTTAAAATATTTCATATACTCATCCATTAGTTAGTCTTACATTGCTCAACTCCAGAATTTTAAGAGAAGTTTTGTTTCTACCCTTAACAACTAAGTGTGAAGCTACTTTCAATAGACCTTTTTTTGATTAGTTTAATATATACAATATGGCGGTATTATCATTCACTATGCCAAGAGAGGCTGCAATCATTTGGATGATGTTTTTATGTTGCATGCTGCCTACATTGAAATACTTAGACATAAATCTTTTATATGAGAAAGTAATTCATTCACTAACCAAACTGAAAGAGAACCTTTTCCTCTTTATTTTATTAAGCATCATTTGCAAGAATCAGGAGGAAATTATTTGAAAAGGCTTATTTGTGTTAGGAAGTGACCTAAAGGCTTCACAGAATGCCCAAAAAAAGTCCAATTTTGGCTTGGAGGCTTCAGATTTCTCACCTCTGCTCTAGAGTATAGGTTGACTTAATCATTTGCAATGAAATTTTGTGTATAAAGGGTTACTTCCCATTATGTAGTACTCAGTATTTAATTTTAACCTAACTTGATTCGTTAAGAATTATGGCTGATATCTGTAGCATTACCAAAAATTGCATTGAATCATCTTCAGATTCATTGTACTGATGTTAGGATATATTTTATAATATATATTATATTTAATATAATAATAATTTTAAGAAAGAATGAAAAGAAATGATTAGGAATCAAATAATTAAAGCTTTGGCAGTTTTAAATATTCCAATTAGCAAATTTAGTAATACTTAATACAGTATATTAATAGCATTTCTTGCCTTGAATGGGTATACTTTTTTCAGGTTATACATCTCATCCTTTATTTGGAAGATTTTTCTTACATCGGGCTGGATACCTCTTCTTTTGGGCAATTTAATGCTTAAGTTGGAAGATTTTTCAAATGGTGGACTAAATTTTTCATTTTCTTCTCTACTTTGAGCATTTCCTCAGCATAATCTTTTCCACAAATTCCACCTTTTTGTTATCCTATTGTCCACCCTCCAATTCTTCAATACAATGCTTCTGACTACCGTGTAACTTCAAGATGACTTTTATTCATTGAAGCCTGGTTATTATTTCATGTTTAGTGTGATATTTTGCAGAGTTTTATTTGTAATTAACTAGGAACTAGTTTTCTCAATAGAAATTAGATAGTTTCTTATTTCTGCCATCTGTATAATTTTGTCATCCTTCCAGCTCATAAACTCAGTTTTTAGTCTAATCAGTTATGCATAATATGAGGAAAGGGGAATTTGGGAATGGGCAGTATATGATACATAATTTGATTCAAGGATAATGTGGTATGGTTATGATTGGAAATATATGGTTAACTAAAATGAGGAAATGAAGAAAGAAATATTAGGTGAGGTCTCAAATAGAAATTATTCAATCTATGATTTCAAACCGAAAACAGTTCTTTATTTGAAGATAAGCACAGCAAGATATATTTGAGCAAGAATGGTATTATCTACATTAATCTTAACAATACATATATTGATAAACATGATTGGTTTAAAAACAGTAAGGAATAAAAAACTTGTGGTAACTGATAGAATCTCTCCATTGCTTCAAATGCCTTTAGTATTCAATTAATACTTCTTCATTGCTATTTAGATTTCAATGATTAGTTTGGACACCCTTATAACCAGTGTTTCCCAAACGTTTTAGAGCCAATGCCTCCTTGGATCCGTAAACCTATAGTCAACTAGTGGTAACTTTAAAATAATAATCTGAATCATAGACAAGCAATATTGTAATAATTGAATTAAAAACAATGACTAATGAAACGTTTATTAATAATCCAGCAAATATTTAGTTTTCAAAACACATTTATGCAAAAGGCTTAATGCACAATAAAAAGATCTTAGATAAGAATATAATCCTTACATAAAAATAAATAATCAAAGCAAATAACATTAAGAAAACTTTTTTCAAGAAGTTAACACATCATTTCCTTGCTTAGATTAGGCAAATATATAACATTAACATTTTCAATTTATAGAAATAGAATAACCAACCATGTTTTGTTAAAATTAGTAAAGCAATTAAGTGACTATTTTAATGGGAGGGATGTGCTTGATGACATGGTACCAGTTTTCCAACGTCCGGTTTAATATCAATTAGCAGTAGTCTTAAATCACTGCATTCACAAACCTGAAGTCTTTTTCTCTGCTTGCAAATTAGTTGAATAACTGTGCTAAAACCACATTCCACCAAATACAAAGTTGGAAAAGCAAGAAGGAGTTTTTTAACCACTATCCATAATGCAGGATAACAGTCCGGAACCTCCTCCTGTAACAAAAACTGTTGATAATTTATTTCAAATTTTGGTTTCAATTCAATATCATTTTTTCATCCAATCAATTCTTCCTCTAACACTCTAACCTCCTCAATATATACAAGCAGATATTTAACCCAGGCTGGTATCTCCAACAAAAGAAGATTCTCAAATCGCTCCAACATATTATCATCCAGGGTGGCTAAATGGTCACAAAAGACTCAAATCATCATCATCTATTCCAGCTTGCACTTCTAGTTCAAGGAAGGAAGGAAATTGATGAAGCTTGGAGCAACCCTTGTTGCACTTAAATAAAAGCAACTTAGAAAAATAAATAGTCACCACAGATTTTGACTTTATAAGGTTTGTATCATTTCCCTGCAATTTTAAATTCATTTTGTTAAACTTTGCAAATAAGTCAGATTAAAATGCAACGTCACTCCTGGTCTCTTTAAGGATTTTGCTGAGAATAGCATCTTTATCCTCAAAACACTGCACGAAAGTGTCCTAATGATTATGAAAGCGCCTTAAACAATTGCTTTTTGATATCCAGCAAACCTCTGTGTGTAATAATAAACGTTTAAAATTTTCATTGTTCTCATCACACAACTTGGAAGAGTCGATCATTAAGAGCTTGGGCTTTGATTTTGTTAACTGCTGTAATTACAATGTTTAAGGACTTATGAAGGCATCACTCAGTTTTTTAGGCACTAAATGTTGTCTGTGAATGACTCAATGAATAGCAAAGACATTTGGTGCATATTTTCTTAAGTAGGCAATACAACCATGATGACAACCAGTCATTGACGGAGCTGTCTGTGTCAATAGCAAGTATGTTAGAAAGTGGAATCATTTGAAAATACCCTTTTGCATATTAAGTATATAGGCAGGTACTTATTTGAAGGTGACTCTATAAATCCATACTTAAGATAATCCACATTATACTGTCTACATTTCTTCTCTGATGAGTTAATTCCTGCCATTCTCTTTCTACAACAAAGGTTTTAATGTAAAATTTTGTTAAAATAAAATAAGTTAAATTAAAATTATTATTACATAATTATAAATTAATTAATTATTAATAAAATAGAATACAGGTATGTGTATGTGATAAGACTTGGATTAGATCTTTAAGTGGTTGCTTTTTAAAATAAAATTACTAATAACCAAATGAAAAACATGAAAACAAAACATTTATATGCTTGCGGCATAATTTCAAACATACATAAGCAAGGCTGAATATATGCAAACCTGGTATAGAACTGGATTTATATACACATTATTTTGATCTGGAATGGTAGTTGTTTTACTTCTGGTAATCCAAAAATATTATTACAGTTTATTTACTATAGATAAATATTGTCATTTCATATCCAAATGCAAAACATTTTATTGTAAACTTAAAAAGCGAACCCTGAAAACGGAGACAAAAGGAAGGTTACCGAGCCTTTGCATTTTTCACATTGTACGAATCCTCTGGTGCCTCCCTGCCACACCCTTGGCTCTCTTTGCCTCCAAAGACTAGAGCACCGCCCCCAGGGGGCGGTAGCACGCACATTGGGGACCACTGCTTTAAACTATAAAAAGTGAGGTCCTGGGAATTTTTCTTATTCTGAATGATGATTACGGAAAAGAATTAATGGATAGAATCGAAAATTTGATAGAGAACCGCTTGTGGTAACTCTGAAAAGCATAGATTTCTTGGTTATAATATTTTTTATTGAATAACCGGTAATTTATACATGATATACATAATTTATTTACCATTTTGATTACCTTTGTTGATTTATAAATCTGTTTCTGTAAACACTCAGGAAAAATTTATCCTCTTCTAAGTTCTACAATGTAAAATGAGAATTTTGTCTTCTCTGAAACCTAATGAGTGAAGTATAAAAGACATTGATGAAAATCTAACATGCAAGCTTTCTTAAGGCTGACTTAATGTCAAAAAAATCACCTGCAGTATCTTGGTGAATATTTACACTGAAGAGAATAGTACCTGCTGTGTTTCTCAGTGTAATAGGTATTTCATAAAATCATCTGCTCTAAGATTTTGAAAAATGACAATACTTTTACTGTGGATTAAAAATGATCTATAATTATTTTTTGTGATTTAGAAAAACATTTTATTTGTTCACGCATTGTTGTCCAGTATCTTTGATTTTAGATACTTCTAAAAATTAAGCATCTTTACTATTCACAAGTCAAATCTTAGTGCCTATGCTTTGCTTCCTTTCTTCAAATGCACTTTATTCTTATAGGATTCCTTTGTCTATCTGGCTTTCTTGATAACTTAACTATCAATTTCATCGTATTATGACATTTAAATTTAAAAATCGTTTGTGGAATTAACGTCTTACTATAATTTTTATGGAGCTAAGTAGCGAGTCAATCTAAACATCTTTGCAGAACATAACCATTAGTATGTTCAATGTACGATAAATTTGCGGTGTTATTAATGAACTGTTTGCAGTTCTATTGTTGAGATTTCAACAACTATGAAGTTGATATTATGCTGATGCTTGGTGCGGATAGTGGTTTGGCCCAGACTCCTGTTGTCTTGCACCCTTACTGTTATTGAGATTTTTCCATGTCCATTCTTATCATGAACTGAGGAACCTGACAATTTTGGTGTAGCAGATGCTTGCTTTGTTTGACCATATTTCATCAGTGTCCTTTATAAATGCTGTACTATTTAAAAAGGTCTGCTCTTACTGAAGAATGCCTTTACAGATTCCATGCAATTGAAAATAACCATGTGCATAGCTAATAATGAATTGTTTATTCATGTAAATTATTAACATTATAACATGAAAGTGAAATTTAGAGTGATAAGAGAATTACTGCTTCCATAAAATAAAGATTTTCTTTAGTGATGAAACATAACTAAGAACTGATGAGTAATGATCACCTGATGATGAAGATTACTTGCTGAAACCTGGTTGTGTTACCTCAATAAAAAATGTGGAAGAAATACAATACCTCTCTTCATTCTATGCATTGGATTTCCTTAATACCTTGCAACTGGTTTACATTTATATAAGTTAAAGTTTGGACTTTCTGTCTTTTCTATTTATTCATGCACCTTCTCTGTACCATTATCTCAAATGATCGAAAGCTGTTTATGCAGCAAAGCAAGCAAGCAATTCATCAAACTGTGTGCTGTGCAAATGCAGCACTATTGCATGGTTATTTTAAATTCCCCTTTCTTTGAAAATCTAAAATTTGAACAGTTGTAATATGTTTGGAAGTACCCATATGTTGTTAAAGATATTTTCCTTGGACCAAAGTTGCTCTTGTAACCAAATTACCTCTTCTACAGCTCTAGTACTTTGAAGCCAATAATTCTCTTAATCTGGTTTGGAAATCCATCCTTAAAAAAGATTTTAATTTCAATTAGGAGTTAGTAGTACTTCAACTTAAGTTTAACACAGTTATATAGATATTCTCTAAAACGTAAACTATCGCAATTTCCATTGAATCATGCTTCCATGTTTGATACTGACTATCAACAGAAAGAGGGAAAAAGGAGCAACAAAATATAAGTTATTAATATAAAATATCAAGATAGAATAGTAATAATTATAGGTAAAATCAGTGAAAGAAGTTGACAAGAAATTAAAATCATCTTGCATAATAATCACCGTCGTGTACATTTTAATAATCCGATGTCAGTAACTCTTGCAGGAATCCCATAGATGAACCCTTTTAAATTAATGTCAATCACTCCCCAACGTCTTAGAATTATGCAGTTTAGAGATTCTTTAGCGTGCTATACTTCTATGTTTATTTTTCTACCAAAAGGATCTTGAGTTCACCTTGGATGACTAAGAAATGCACGTTAGATATAATATAAATAAAATTTTAAAGTAGAATATTAAAGAATATTTATTTCCGTGATTTATTTGTAATAAATAAGGGTACATGAATGAATATGAGAAAGTCGCATGAATATGGATAACTATAAGAACGTCACCATAAATTTTATTCCTATAGGTTAGTTTTCCTGAAACTTAAAGAGGGCGCGAAAAGCGCCACCGTAGTCGAAACGAGTTTCATTTTGTTTCGATTCTCACAGTCTTGAATTAGCTTCAGAAGGAGTAACGTCAGAGTAATGCGGGAGAGTGCACGTACGGAGGCTTGATAATCAGCGGTAAGTGTGACTTGTGGATGAATTTGAAATAATTTTCGTCAATGGATACCGTAATGCATTCTGGCTGAGTCATTAAATGATATTCGCTTAATTAACTATAAGTTATAACACACGTTGGTATGAATTATTCTATAGCATCGCGGATGCAACGAGGTCTTCAACGTTCGTACATTAGGGAAAGAGTTTAATATTGTGTTAGTGTGTCCCCAATAATGCCTTTCTGCTCTTCCGTGATTTTTCACTCCTTTCGTAGGATTTTATCGTTCTTGCATTGTCTGCACGTTATCGTAATAGGATGAAATTTTCTGCGACCATAGCAATTGTTTAAATGTCCTTTATAAAAAAGTGGGTAAAATTATGAAACACATCTCTCTAATGAATTATTATATCAACCTCAAGTGAAATTGTTAATCTCTTTTGCAAAACATTTATTCCCAAATTAATATTTAGCGATTTCGAATTTACGGGTGCAGTACATTTTGGCGCGAATCTGTTTTGGTGCAGGCCATTTTGGCGCGGTTTTCGGCGGTTAAGATGTATCAGCATGATTGAATGGAAATACCTTTACTTTTTAATTAAGAACTATCTTAAATTTATCATGATACATTTAATTTTATAATATATAGGTTATATATAGGTTCACTATATCGCTAACATATAGTTAAAGTATATAGGTTCACTTTCCCTTTTTTCACAGGGCGTTCCCGAAGTTGCTGTGGAGTAACATCACGGACGCAACCGATTCAGATCCGTCAGACAGTCATCTCAGCGGCATACGTGCAAATCATAGGTTTTCTCAGGTTTAATAAATAATTTTAATAGTGTATTAAATTTTGATTTACCATGCCATGACTGAATGCCAATAGATAATTGTTTTATGGTATGTAACAAAGCTAATCCATTAAATACCCATGAATGTGTTTTTTTTCAGGCCCATCCATTTTTCGTATTTCAAACTGTTTTCAGTTGTGATGTATTATGCACGACTGTTATTTTTCACAATCAAATAGTACAAATAGAACTATTTATTGTGATAAGGTTTAAGAAGGTATTGCATATCGTCCGTGGTTAATTTTAATTTAAGATTTTATAATTGTATACGTTTATTTGAAACAGTTGGTGTATGCTATGACATTTAATATACCAATGGTGATTAATAATTTTTTAGGAATAATCATCATTGTATTTCTTTTTCAACAGGTTCAGGAACATGGCTCCGTCTTCCTTGTTGTTGTTGTTGTTGTTGTTGCTTTCGCTGTTGTTTCGATCGTTGATTTCGGTACTCTTCCATTTCCGTGATGTTGGGTTGCATTTCAAATGCAGGAGGAAACAGGGTGTTCCTCTAAACCTAACGTCATTGCAGGGACACCATCTCACACATATAACACAGCGAATTACTTCTAAACATACCTCTAGGTTTGGTGTATTTAATTACTAATATTACAATTTTTTTCATACTCACTTTTTTACATTATTAACCAAGGTGATTCTTAAATTGTGATGTGTAGTTTAACATTGCTCATTAATATAATATCCATGCATGTATTTTTTCCAGGCCTTATAATTTGAAACTTTTTCCACAGGTTCCGACAGGGTTTATCCTGTAACGTAGAATGCGCGCGGAGTATTTTTGCTGGTAGATCGATCTGTTAGTGAGTGAGTTCGTTTTTATCGAGTTTGCGTAAGACGTATTCGATTTACGTCTCAGGAGGTAGGTAATTTTTCGCGAATCATAGTTTATCGTTAGGGCTTAGCGTAAATCGTGTCCGTTAGGATAATGTGCCATAGATGCGAATAATTTACTACTTTAGAGCGTTAATTCGTATCGCTAAGACCGAGACGATTCTTCGGTCAATCGCGTGCTTTTTGTATGAATATGATGGAAATTGTTGGGGTCTGGTTCTACTTATGGTGTGCTTGCTACCTATGTTGTGCTTGCTATGATGTGTGATTGATTGCGGCAAGTGCACTTGCATGAGCGGCTGATTGTGTATAACACCTTTCCTGGTAGTTAGATTCCTTATTTGTAGTTAGAGCTTTTTGAACTTGCGGTTGTGGTGGTGGGTGAGTGTGTGTTAGGTAAAACCGGATCTCCAATCCAATTTCCATCCAATTAAGTTTCATGATAAATGAAAACCGTAGGGAATTAGTATTTTCTCAGCGGATTAGTAGTAGAAAGAGATGATATTCGTAAGTTCTCCGTTCATAGATTCGGAATGCGTCTTAGATTACGGTGGTCGTAGAGTAAACCAGCAATCGATATTCGATACCTTGGGCTCAATTCGGAGCCTTTCGCTGTTTTCGTTAAATCTTCGAACCATTATTTAGATTAATTACTATAACGCTTTTTCGTATTTCATAAGGTTTTCAGTTGTGATGTACTAAGTTCGACTGTTTCTTTTCTCCATTTTATTCTATGCATAGAAGTATGTATTGTGTTAAGGATTTAGAAAGGTAGATTGCGTTGTGTTCGAATTTGTGTTTAACTTTAATGTAAGCTTTTTTATATATATGTATATATATGAAAGGGTGCTTGTATGCTATTACATTTAAGATACCAATGGTGATTAATTCCTTTTCAGGAATACTCATCTTTGAATTTCTTTTTCAACAGGTTGAGGAACATGGCTCGTTGTTGTTGTTGTTGCTTTCTCTGTTGTTTCGATCGTTGATTTCGGTACTCTTCCATTTCCGTGATGTTGGGTTGCATTTCAAATGCAGGAGGAAACAGGGTGTTCCTCTACAACTAACATCATGGCATGGGCACCATCTCACACATATATCACGGCAAATTACTTGCAAACATACCTCTAGGTTTAGTGTGTTTAATTAGTCATATTACATTTTGTTTTCATACTCACTTTTTTACATTATTAACCATTGTGATTCTTAAATGTTGATGTGGTGTTTAACATTGCTCATTAATATAATATCCATGCATGTATTTTTTCCAGGCCTTATAATTTGAAACTTTTTCCACAGGTTCGGACAGGATTTATCCTGTAACGTACAATGCGCGCGGAATATCGTTGCTGGTAGGGCGATCTGTTAGTGAGTGAGTTCGTTTATCTCGAGTTTGCGTAAGACGTATGCGATTTACGTATCAGGAGGTAGGTAATTTTACGCGATTCGTAGTTTATCGCTAGGGTTTAACTTATATCGAGTCCGTTAGTATAATGTGCCATAGTTGCGAATAACTTACTACTTTCGTGAATCGCTAAGACCGAGACGATTCTTCGGTCAATCGCGTGCTTTTTGTATGAATATGATGGAAATTGTTGGGGTCTGGTTTTACTTATGGTGTGCTTGCTACCTATGGTGTGCTTGCTATGATGTGTGATTGATTGCGGCAAGTGCACTTGCATGAGTGGCTGATAGTGCTTAACGCCTTTCCCTTTAGATAGATACCTTATTTGTAGTTATACCTTTTAGAACTTGCGGTTGTGGTGGTGGGTGAGTGTGTGGTAGGTAAAACCGGATCTCCAATCCAATTTCCATCCAAATAAGTTTCATGATAAATGAAAACCGTAGGGAATTAGTATTTTCTCAGCGGATTAGTAGTAGAAAGAGATGATATTCGTAAGTTCTCCGTTCATAGATTCGGAATGCGTCTTAGATTACGGTGCTCGTAGATTAAATCATCAATCGATGTTAGATACCTTAGCTTCAAATCGAAGCCTTTCGTTCGTTAAATCATCGAACCATTATTTAGTATTAATGGAGCACATGTAACCTTATCCCTTTTTCGTATTCCATAAGTTGTTTAGTTATGACGTACTATTTTGACTCTTAATTTTCCCAATTGTATTCTAAGCACTGAATTATTTACTGTGCTTGGGACTTTGAATGGTAGTTTGTTAGATGTTCGGCTTGGTGTTTAAGTTTAAAGTAAGCCATTATATATATATGTATATTTGAAAGAGTGCGCCTATGGTATTGTAGTTAATATTCCGAAGGTGATAATTTTTTTTTCAGGAACACTCATCTTTGTAATTTTTTTCCACAGATTCAGTATCAGGGCTCCGTCTTCCTTTTTGTTGTTGTTGTTGTTGCTTTCGGTGTTGTTTCGATCGTTGATTTCGGTGCACTTCCATTTCCGTGATGTTGGGTTGCATTTCAAATGCAGGAGGATATGGGGTCTTCCTCTACGCCTAACGTCATTTGGGGGCCAACGTCAGGTAGTCTTCGGTTTGGTTCGATTCCGCTTCGCGTCCTCTAAGTATTTGAGGGTTTAAGAAATGCCTTAACGGTCTTAAACCCGATGATAATACAATCCTTACCTAACACCTCCGCGCGGTAGAGGACGGGCAACGTGTGCATATGTATATATGTATACGGCTAAGTTAGGGAGGTGCCGAAGGGATACCGGTATGTGTATCCACACTCCATTCCATCGTTCATTTGGTCTTCTTCTTGGTCTCTTTACATCTCTTGGTGAGAAGTTGAGAACTTTTTTCATGTGTGTGTGGGTGTGTGAATGTGTATCTTTAAAGGAAAATGTGTGCGTGTGTTTTTAAAGAAAATGTATGTGTGTGTGTGCGAATGTGTATACTTTATTGTCATTGTATTATCTTGTTTTTATTATGCTTGTCCTAATTGAGTTTCCCTGAATTGTTACAGAATCTTTCAGGTATTATATATGTTCCATTTCTATATTGTTCAATTTGATTTATCTGCATAAAAAATTATGAACTGCCTTTGGGAGGTTTTTGAGGGGTTTCCCTCTCAGCATAGGGCAAATGCCAGGCAGAATGGCCTTGTGGCCCCCCTCTAAAGATTAAATAAAGATATTAACAATAATTGAATGGCCTTTTATATGTTCTTTTTTATCCTACATACCATACCTAATGAAGCCAGTGAAAAAGGTATATTTGGTATCTAATATGCAAATGTTGGTGTACCATAAACTTGATCTGATAAAAAAATTATTGCTTTTGTCAGATTCTGATGAATTTGCAAGAAAATTCATATTGAGACTTATATAAACTTGAGTAAAATAAATATCAGGATATATATCTATATGTAGATTCTAATTTGTAAAAGTAAGATTGAATTTTAAAAGTTAGCACTTCATTTGCAAATATGCATTGCTGCTACCTCTTATCGTATACTTAAAATGAGGCAACTTATGATGGTAAATAAAATAAAAGAGCATTCAAAAATCTAGATGAACATGCCTGTGTTTTGGACGTTATTTCTCGATGTTAATGTTCATTTTAATAGCGTGTTATATTCTACCCTTTCTTGGGAAAAACAGCCTTCTTGTAAGATTTTTCAAATTTTGAGCTAATTATGACTTTATTACGGCGATAATTTGCTTATTTCAGATGTTGAAGTTGATATTGTTGTAACATTCAGACACTCACCCTAGATGGCTTATGTGGAAAATGCAATCTGCCAATATGTTTAAGATCAGTGTTTTGATTCTCTATCCATTCCTTTTTTGCCCTTCGATTTATTTTTGGTAGACCTGCTTGCGTGAAAAATACTTTGACTCTTTTGCAAGAGATTACATTTTGGTAAAAGCTGAAGATAGATTTCATATTCTAATAATTATATTTGTTTCTATAGTAGGTATCTTAAAGGAAAGAATACAAGATGTAGAGGCCTAGTGATGCAAATTGGTGCAATGAACTGAAAGAATTTAAATTTAAGTTTACCACAAAGAAGGTTAAAATATTTCATATACTCATCCATTAGTTAGTCTTACATTGCTCAACTCCAGAATTTTAAGAGAAGTTTTGTTTCTACCCTTAACAACTAAGTGTGAAGCTACTTTCAATAGACCTTTTTTTGATTAGTTTAATATATACAATATGGCGGTATTATCATTCACTATGCCAAGAGAGGCTGCAATCATTTGGATGATGTTTTTATGTTGCATGCTGCCTACATTGAAATACTTAGACATAAATCTTTTATATGAGAAAGTAATTCATTCACTAACCAAACTGAAAGAGAACCTTTTCCTCTTTATTTTATTAAGCATCATTTGCAAGAATCAGGAGGAAATTATTTGAAAAGGCTTATTTGTGTTAGGAAGTGACCTAAAGGCTTCACAGAATGCCCAAAAAAAGTCCAATTTTGGCTTGGAGGCTTCAGATTTCTCACCTCTGCTCTAGAGTATAGGTTGACTTAATCATTTGCAATGAAATTTTGTATATAAAGGGTTACTTCCCATTATGTAGTACTCAGTATTTAATTTTAACCTAACTTGATTCGTTTAAAATTATGGCTGATATCTGTAGCATTACCAAAAATTGCATTGAATCATCTTCAGATTCATTGTACTGATGTTAGGATATATTTTATAATATATATTATATTTAATATAATAATAATTTTAAGAAAGAATGAAAAGAAATGATTAGGAATCAAATAATTAAAGCTTTGGCAGTTTTAAATATTCCAATTAGCAAATTTAGTAATACTTAATACAGTATATTAATAGCATTTCTTGCCTTGAATGGGTATACTTTTTTCAGGTTATACATCTCATCCTTTATTTGGAAGATTTTTCTTACATCGCGCTGGATACCTCTTCTTTTGGGCAATTTAATGCTTAAGTTGGAAGATTTTTCAAATGGTGGACTAAATTTTTCATTTTCTTCTCTACTTTGAGCATTTCCTCAGCATAATCTTTTCCACAAATTCCACCTTTTTGTTATCCTATTGTCCACCCTCCAATTCTTCAATACAATGCTTCTGACTACCGTGTAACTTCAAGATGACTTTTATTCATTGAAGCCTGGTTATTATTTCATGTTTAGTGTGATATTTTGCAGAGTTTTATTTGTAATTAACTAGGAACTAGTTTTCTCAATAGAAATTAGATAGTTTCTTATTTCTGCCATCTGTATAATTTTGTCATCCTTCCAGCTCATAAACTCAGTTTTTAGTCTAATCAGTTATGCATAATATGAGGAAAGGGGAATTTGGGAATGGGCAGTATATGATACATAATTTGATTCAAGGATAATGTGGTATGGTTATGATTGGAAATATATGGTTAACTAAAATGAGGAAATGAAGAAAGAAATATAGGGTGAGGTCTAAAATAGAAATATTTCAATATATGATTTCAAACAGAAAATAGTTCTTTATTTGAAGAGAAACACAGCAAGGTATATTTGAGCAAGAATGGCATTATCTACATTAATCTTAACAATACATATATTGATAAACATGATTGGTTTAAAAACAGTAAGGAATAAAAAACTTGTGGTAACTGATAGAATCTCTCCATTGCTTCAAATGCCTTTAGTATTCAATTAATACTTCTTCATTGCTATTTAGATTTCAATGATTAGTTTGGACACCCTTATAACCAGTGTTTCCCAAACGTTTTAGAGCCAATGCCTCCTTGGATCCGTAAACCTATAGTCAACTAGTGGTAACTTTAAAATAATAATCTGAATCATAGACAAGCAATATTGTAATAATTGAATTAAAAACAATGACTAATGAAACGTTTATTAATAATCCAGCAAATATTTAGTTTTCAAAACACATTTATGCAAAAGGCTTAATGCACAATAAAAAGATCTTAGATAAGAATATAATCCTTACATAAAAATAAATAATCAAAGCAAATAACATTAAGAAAACTTTTTTCAAGAAGTTAACACATCATTTCCTTGCTTAGATTAGGCAAATATATAACATTAACATTTTCAATTTATAGAAATAGAATAACCAACCATGTTTTGTTAAAATTAGTAAAGCAATTAAGTGACTATTTTAATGGGAGGGATGTGCTTGATGACATGGTACCAGTTTTCCAACGTCCGGTTTAATATCAATTAGCAGTAGTCTTAAATCACTGCATTCACAAACCTGAAGTCTTTTTCTCTGCTTGGAAATTAGTTGAATAACTGTGCTAAAACCACATTCCACCAAATACAAAGTTGGAAAAGCAAGAAGGAGTTTTTTAACCAGTATCCATAATGCATGATAACAGTCCGGAACCTCCTCCTGTAACAAAAACTGTTGATAATTTATTTCAAATTTTGGTTTCAATTCAATATCATTTTTTCATCCAATCAATTCTTCCTCTAACACTCTAACCTCCTCAATATATACAAGCAGATATTTAACCCAGGCTGGTATCTCCAACAAAAGAAGATTCTCAAATCGCTCCAACATATTATCATCCAGGGTGGCTAAATGGTCACAAAAGACTCAAATCATCATCATCTATTCCAGCTTGCACTTCTAGTTCAAGGAAGGAAGGAAATTGATGAAGCTTGGAGCGACCCTTGTTGCACTTAAATAAAAGCAACTTAGAAAAATAAATAGTCACCACAGATTTTGACTTTATAAGGTTTGTATCATTTCCCTGCAATTTTAAATTCATTTTGTTAAACTTTGCAAATAAGTCAGATTAAAATGCAACGTCACTCCTAGTCTCTTTAAGGATTTTGCTGAGAATAGCATCTTTATCCTCAAAACACTGCACGAAAGTGTCCTAATGATTATGAAAGCGCCTTAAACAATTGCTTTTTGATATCCAGCAAACCTCTGTGTGTAATAATAAACGTTTAAAATTTTCATTGTTCTCATCACACAACTTGGAAGAGTCGATCATTAAGAGCTTGGGCTTTGATTTTGTTAACTGCTGTAATTACAATGTTTAAGGACTTATGAAGGCATCACTCAGTTTTTTAGGCACTAAATGTTGTCTGTGAATGACTCAATGAATAGCAAAGACATTTGGTGCATATTTTCTTAAGTAGGCAATACAACCATGATGACAACCAGTCATTGACGGAGCTGTCTGTGTCAATAGCAAGTATGTTAGAAAGTGGAATCATTTGAAAATACCCTTTTGCATATTAAGTATATAGGCAGGTACTTATTTGAAGGTGACTCTATAAATCCATACTTAAGATAATCCACATTATACTGTCTACATTTCTTCTCTGATGAGTTAATTCCTGCCATTCTCTTTCTACAACAAAGGTTTTAATGTAAAATTTTGTTAAAATAAAATAAGTTAAATTAAAATTATTATTACATAATTATAAATTAATTAATTATTAATAAAATAGAATACAGGTATGTGTATGTGATAAGACTTGGATTAGATCTTTAAGTGGTTGCTTTTTAAAATAAAATTACTAATAACCAAATGAAAAACATGAAAACAAAACATTTATATGCTTGCGGCATAATTTCAAACATACATAAGCAAGGCTGAATATATGCAAACCTGGTATAGAACTGGATTTATATACACATTATTTTGATCTGGAATGGTAGTTGTTTTACTTCTGGTAATCCAAAAATATTATTACAGTTTATTTACTATAGATAAATATTGTCATTTCATATCCAAATGCAAAACATTTTATTGTAAACTTAAAAAGCGAACCCTGAAAACGGAGACAAAAGGAAGGTTACCGAGCCTTTGCATTTTTCACATTGTACGAATCCTCTGGTGCCTCCCTGCCACACCCTTGGCTCTCTTTGCCTCCAAAGACTAGAGCACCGCCCCCAGGGGGCGGTAGCACGCACATTGGGGACCACTGCTTTAAACTATAAAAAGTGAGGTCCTGGGAATTTTTCTTATTCTGAATGATGATTACGGAAAAGAATTAATGGATAGAATCGAAAATTTGATAGAGAACTGCTTGTGGTAACTCTGAAAAGCATAGATTTCTTGGTTATAATATTTTTTATTGAATAACCGGTAATTTATACATGATATACATAATTTATTTACCATTTTGATTACCTTTGTTGATTTATAAATCTGTTTCTGTAAACACTCAGGAAAAATTTATCCTCTTCTAAGTTCTACAATGTAAAATGAGAATTTTGTCTTCTCTGAAACCTAATGAGTGAAGTATAAAAGACATTGATGAAAATCTAACATGCAAGCTTTCTTAAGGCTGACTTAATGTCAAAAAAATCACCTGCAGTATCTTGGTGAATATTTACACTGAAGAGAATAGTACCTGCTGTGTTTCTCAGTGTAATAGGTATTTCATAAAATCATCTGCTCTAAGATTTTGAAAAATGACAATACTTTTACTGTGGATTAAAAATGATCTATAATTATTTTTTGTGATTTAGAAAAACATTTTATTTGTTCACGCATTGTTGTCCAGTATCTTTGATTTTAGATACTTCTAAAAATTAAGCATCTTTACTATTCACAAGTCAAATCTTAGTGCCTATGCTTTGCTTCCTTTCTTCAAATGCACTTTATTCTTATAGGATTCCTTTGTCTATCTGGCTTTCTTGATAACTTAACTATCAATTTCATCGTATTATGACATTTAAATTTAAAAATCGTTTGTGGAATTAACGTCTTACTATAATTTTTATGGAGCTAAGTAGCGAGTCAATCTAAACATCTTTGCAGAACATAACCATTAGTATGTTCAATGTACGATAAATTTGCGGTGTTATTAATGAACTGTTTGCAGTTCTATTGTTGAGATTTCAACAACTATGAAGTTGATATTATGCTGATGCTTGGTGCGGATAGTGGTTTGGCCCAGACTCCTGTTGTCTTGCACCCTTACTGTTATTGAGATTTTTCCATGTCCATTCTTATCATGAACTGAGGAACCTGACAATTTTGGTGTAGCAGATGCTTGCTTTGTTTGACCATATTTCATCAGTGTCCTTTATAAATGCTGTACTATTTAAAAAGGTCTGCTCTTACTGAAGAATGCCTTTACAGATTCCATGCAATTGAAAATAACCATGTGCATAGCTAATAATGAATTGTTTATTCATGTAAATTATTAACATTATAACATGAAAGTGAAATTTAGAGTGATAAGAGAATTACTGCTTCCATAAAATAAAGATTTTCTTTAGTGATGAAACATAACTAAGAACTGATGAGTAATGATCACCTGATGATGAAGATTACTTGCTGAAACCTGGTTGTGTTACCTCAATAAAAAATGTGGAAGAAATACAATACCTCTCTTCATTCTATGCATTGGATTTCCTTAATACCTTGCAACTGGTTTACATTTATATAAGTTAAAGTTTGGACTTTCTGTCTTTTCTATTTATTCATGCACCTTCTCTGTACCATTATCTCAAATGATCGAAAGCTGTTTATGCAGCAAAGCAAGCAAGCAATTCATCAAACTGTGTGCTGTGCAAATGCAGCACTATTGCATGGTTATTTTAAATTCCCCTTTCTTTGAAAATCTAAAATTTGAACAGTTGTAATATGTTTGGAAGTACCCATATGTTGTTAAAGATATTTTCCTTGGACCAAAGTTGCTCTTGTAACCAAATTACCTCTTCTACAGCTCTAGTACTTTGAAGCCAATAATTCTCTTAATCTGGTTTGGAAATCCATCCTTAAAAAAGATTTTAATTTCAATTAGGAGTTAGTAGTACTTCAACTTAAGTTTAACACAGTTATATAGATATTCTCTAAAACGTAAACTATCGCAATTTCCATTGAATCATGCTTCCATGTTTGATACTGACTATCAACAGAAAGAGGGAAAAAGGAGCAACAAAATATAAGTTATTAATATAAAATATCAAGATAGAATAGTAATAATTATAGGTAAAATCAGTGAAAGAAGTTGACAAGAAATTAAAATCATCTTGCATAATAATCACCGTCGTGTACATTTTAATAATCCGATGTCAGTAACTCTTGCAGGAATCCCATAGATGAACCCTTTTAAATTAATGTCAATCACTCCCCAACGTCTTAGAATTATGCAGTTTAGAGATTCTTTAGCGTGCTATACTTCTATGTTTATTTTTCTACCAAAAGGATCTTGAGTTCACCTTGGATGACTAAGAAATGCACGTTAGATATAATATAAATAAAATTTTAAAGTAGAATATTAAAGAATATTTATTTCCGTGATTTATTTGTAATAAATAAGGGTACATGAATGAATATGAGAAAGTCGCATGAATATGGATAACTATAAGAACGTCACCATAAATTTTATTCCTATAGGTTAGTTTTCCTGAAACTTAAAGAGGGCGCGAAAAGCGCCACCGTAGTCGAAACGAGTTTCATTTTGTTTCGATTCTCACAGTCTTGAATTAGCTTCAGAAGGAGTAACGTCAGAGTAATGCGGGAGAGTGCACGTACGGAGGCTTGATAATCAGCGGTAAGTGTGACTTGTGGATGAATTTGAAATAATTTTCGTCAATGGATACCGTAATGCATTCTGGCTGAGTCATTAAATGATATTCGCTTAATTAACTATAAGTTATAACACACGTTGGTATGAATTATTCTATAGCATCGCGGATGCAACGAGGTCTTCAACGTTCGTACATTAGGGAAAGAGTTTAATATTGTGTTAGTGTGTCCCCAATAATGCCTTTCTGCTCTTCCGTGATTTTTCACTCCTTTCGTAGGATTTTATCGTTCTTGCATTGTCTGCACGTTATCGTAATAGGATGAAATTTTCTGCGACCATAGCAATTGTTTAAATGTCCTTTATAAAAAAGTGGGTAAAATTATGAAACACATCTCTCTAATGAATTATTATATCAACCTCAAGTGAAATTGTTAATCTCTTTTGCAAAACATTTATTCCCAAATTAATATTTAGCGATTTCGAATTTACGGGTGCAGTACATTTTGTCGCGAATCTGTTTTGGTGCAGGCCATTTTGGCGCGGTTTTCGGCGGTTAAGATGTATCAGCATGATTGAATGGAAATACCTTTACTTTTTAATTAAGAACTATCTTAAATTTATCATGATACATTTAATTTTATAATATATAGGTTATATATAGGTTCACTATATCGCTAACATATAGTTAAAGTATATAGGTTCACTTTCCCTTTTTTCACAGGGCGTTCCCGAAGTTGCTGTGGAGTAACATCACGGACGCAACCGATTCAGATCCGTCAGACACAGTCATCTCAGCGGCATACGTGCAAATCATACGTTTTCTCAGGTCTAATAAATAATTTTAATAGTGTATTAAATTTTGATTTACCATGCCATGACTGAATGCCAATAGATAATTGTTTTATGGTATGTAACAAAGCTAATCCATTAAATACCCATGAATGTGTTTTTTTTCAGGCCCATCCATTTTTCGTATTTCAAACTGTTTTCAGTTGTGATGTATTATGCACGACTGTTATTTTTCACAATCAAATAGTACAAATAGAACTATTTATTGTGATAAGGTTTAAGAAGGTATTGCTTATCGTCCGTGGTTAATTTTAATTTAAGATTTTATAATTGTATACGTTTATTTGAAACAGTTGGTGTATGCTATGACATTTAATATACCAATGGTGATTAATAATTTTTTAGGAATAATCATCATTGTATTTCTTTTTCAACAGGTTCAGGAACATGGCTCCGTCTTCCTTGTTGTTGTTGTTGTTGTTGTTGCTTTCGCTGTTGTTTCGATCGTTGATTTCGGTACTCTTCCATTTCCGTGATGTTGGGTTGCATTTCAAATGCAGGAGGAAACAGGGTGTTCCTCTAAACCTAACGTCATTGCAGGGGCACCATCTCACACATATAACACAGCGAATTACTTCTAAACATACCTCTAGGTTTGGTGTATTTAATTACTAATATTACAATTTTTTTCATACTCACTTTTTTACATTATTAACCATTGTGATTCTTAAATTGTGATGTGTAGTTTAACATTGCTCATTAATATAATATCCATGCATGTATTTTTTCCAGGCCTTATAATTTGAAACTTTTTCCACAGGTTCCGACAGGGTTTATCCTGTAACGTAGAATGCGCGCGGAGTATTTTTGCTGGTAGATCGATCTGTTAGTGAGTGAGTTCGTTTTTATCGAGTTTGCGTAAGACGTATTCGATTTACGTCTCAGGAGGTAGGTAATTTTTCGCGAATCATAGTTTATCGTTAGGGCTTAGCGTAAATCGTGTCCGTTAGGATAATGTGCCATAGATGCGAATAATTTACTACTTTAGAGCGTTAATTCGTATCGCAAAGACCGAGACGATTCTTCGGTCAATCGCGTGCTTTTTGTATGAATATGATGGAAATTGTTGGGGTCTGGTTCTACTTATGGTGTGCTTGCTACCTATGTTGTGCTTGCTATGATGTGTGATTGATTGCGGCAAGTGCACTTGCATGAGCGGCTGATTGTGTATAACACCTTTCCTGGTAGTTAGATTCCTTATTTGTAGTTAGAGCTTTTTGAACTTGCGGTTGTGGTGGTGGGTGAGTGTGTGTTAGGTAAAACCGGATCTCCAATCCAATTTCCATCCAATTAAGTTTCATGATAAATGAAAACCGTAGGGAATTAGTATTTTCTCAGCGGATTAGTAGTAGAAAGAGATGATATTCGTAAGTTCTCCGTTCATAGATTCGGAATGCGTCTTAGATTACGGTGGTCGTAGAGTAAACCAGCAATCGATATTCGATACCTTGGGCTCAATTCGGAGCCTTTCGCTGTTTTCGTTAAATCTTCGAACCATTATTTAGATTAATTACTATAACGCTTTTTCGTATTTCATAAGGTTTTCAGTTGTGATGTACTAAGTTCGACTGTTTCTTTTCTCCATTTTATTCTATGCATAGAAGTATGTATTGTGTTAAGGATTTAGAAAGGTAGATTGCGTTGTGTTCGAATTTGTGTTTAACTTTAATGTAAGCTTTTTTATATATATGTATATATATGAAAGGGTGCTTGTATGCTATTACATTTAAGATACCAATGGTGATTAATTCCTTTTCAGGAATACTCATCTTTGAATTTCTTTTTCAACAGGTTGAGGAACATGGCTCGTTGTTGTTGTTGTTGCTTTCTCTGTTGTTTCGATCGTTGATTTCGGTACTCTTCCATTTCCGTGATGTTGGGTTGCATTTCAAATGCAGGAGGAAACAGGGTGTTCCTCTACAACTAACATCATGGCATGGGCACCATCTCACACATATATCACGGCAAATTACTTGCAAACATACCTCTAGGTTTAGTGTGTTTAATTAGTCATATTACATTTTGTTTTCATACTCACTTTTTTACATTATTAACCATTGTGATTCTTAAATGTTGATGTGGTGTTTAACATTGCTCATTAATATAATATCCATGCATGTATTTTTTCCAGGCCTTATAATTTGAAACTTTTTCCACAGGTTCGGACAGGATTTATCCTGTAACGTACAATGCGCGCGGAATATCGTTGCTGGTAGGGCGATCTGTTAGTGAGTGAGTTCGTTTATCTCGAGTTTGCGTAAGACGTATGCGATTTACGTATCAGGAGGTAGGTAATTTTACGCGATTCGTAGTTTATCGCTAGGGTTTAACTTATATCGAGTCCGTTAGTATAATGTGCCATAGTTGCGAATAACTTACTACTTTCGTGAATCGCTAAGACCGAGACGATTCTTCGGTCAATCGCGTGCTTTTTGTATGAATATGATGGAAATTGTTGGGGTCTGGTTTTACTTATGGTGTGCTTGCTACCTATGGTGTGCTTGCTATGATGTGTGATTGATTGCGGCAAGTGCACTTGCATGAGTGGCTGATAGTGCTTAACGCCTTTCCCTTTAGATAGATACCTTATTTGTAGTTATACCTTTTAGAACTTGCGGTTGTGGTGGTGGGTGAGTGTGTGGTAGGTAAAACCGGATCTCCAATCCAATTTCCATCCAAATAAGTTTCATGATAAATGAAAACCGTATGGAATTAGTATTTTCTCAGCGGATTAGTAGTAGAAAGAGATGATATTCGTAAGTTCTCCGTTCATAGATTCGGAATGCGTCTTAGATTACGGTGCTCGTAGATTGAATCATCAATCGATGTTAGATACCTTAGCTTCAAATCGAAGCCTTTCGTTCGTTAAATCATCGAACCATTATTTAGTATTAATGGAGCACATGTAACCTTATCCCTTTTTCGTATTCCATAAGTTGTTTAGTTATGACGTACTATTTTGACTCTTAATTTTCCCAATTGTATTCTAAGCACTGAATTATTTACTGTGCTTGGGACTTTGAATGGTAGTTTGTTAGATGTTCGGCTTGGTGTTTAAGTTTAAAGTAAGCCATTATATATATATGTATATTTGAAAGAGTGCGCCTATGGTATTGTAGTTAATATTCCGAAGGTGATAATTTTTTTTTTCAGGAACACTCATCTTTGTAATTTTTTTCCACAGATTCAGTATCAGGGCTCCGTCTTCCTTTTTGTTGTTGTTGTTGTTGCTTTCGGTGTTGTTTCGATCGTTGATTTCGGTGCACTTCCATTTCCGTGATGTTGGGTTGCATTTCAAATGCAGGAGGATATGGGGTCTTCCTCTACGCCTAACGTCATTTGGGGGCCAACGTCAGGTAGTCTTCGGTTTGGTTCGATTCCGCTTCGCGTCCTCTAAGTATTTGAGGGTTTAAGAAATGCCTTAACGGTCTTAAACCCGATGATAATACAATCCTTACCTAACACCTCCGCGCGGTAGAGGACGGGCAACGTGTATATATGTATATATGTATACGGCTAAGTTAGGGAGGTGCCGAAGGGATACCGGTATGTGTATCCACACTCCATGTCTTCTAATGGAGGAGAGGGCATTCTGTTGTCCTGGGGTCGACAAATGGATCCCGAATTCGGTAGGGCCATAGGCAGATGGGGAGATATAGGGTGCGTGTTAGAGTCAATTCCTTAGCAGTCAGAGAAGGAACCGTAACTTTAGAGCAATGCTTTAAGCTTTATAGCTTAATTTGCCTTCATTAGGAAGATTTATCAAATGTCTTCTAAGATAGGCCGTTTTCGGATTAGATTTCGGCTTTATTTGGAAGATTTTTAGTATAACTTACTAAATAAGCCGTTTTCGGGGGAAATGCTGGTTTAATTTGGAAGATTTTTCATATATTATTCTAAAGAATCCGGATTTGGATCAAATTATAGCTTATTTTTGGAAAATCTTCAAATACCTTGTTAAGTAAGCACTTTCAGGAGCAATTGTCGACATAACTTCGAAGATTTCTCAAATGCCTTGAAAAATAAGCATTTTTTGGGTCAAATATTGATTCAATTCGGAAGATATTTCAGAATATCTTGCTAAATAAGCACTTTCAGGAGAGGTGTCGACATAATTTTGAAGATTTTGTAAATATCTTGCTAAATAAGCCGTTTTTTTCCCGGATCTCGGCTTAATTTGGATGATTTTTCAAATATCTTGTTCAACATGCCGTTTTTCGCCCGATTTTCGCCTTAATTTTCGATAATCTTCCTAAAAAAGCCGTTTCTCTCACGAATTTCTGCTTAATATGGAAGATTCTTTTCATATCTTGGTAATTAAGCCGTTTTTCGCCCGAATTTTGACTTGAAATGGAAGATTTTCAAATATCTGAAAAATAAGACGTTGTTCGCCCGGAATTCTGCTTAATTAGGATGTTTTTTTAAATATCTTGCTAAATAAGCCGATTGCGGAGCAATTTTCGGATTAATTTGGAAGATTTCTAGAAAGTATTGCTATTTAGGCCGTTTTCGGAGAAAATTTCGGCTTAATTTGGAAGATTATTATTAAATAATAATATTTATATATTAAATAATAATATTTATATATTAAATAATAATATTTATATATTAAATAATAATATTTATATATTAAATAATAATATTTCTAAATATTGTTACCTCTAAAATTGTATTCTTAATTTGTAAACTAAATAGAAGTTCCTAAAAATTATACTAGGATAGTATTGTAATAAATGTAGTATGATGTATTGTACGATGACATATATATCTATATATTTTGTTATTGTAAACTCATTATTTGTAAACAATTGAAATTTTTAATTTTCTAATTCTTCAACTGTACCTTGATGTTATGTAATGTCTATATTTTCCAAGTCATTGTATGTGCAATTAAATGGTGGATGGCCGGACAAGATTTGATAATCTTTTGGCTGTCGCAGGCACTATGCACACTGTTGCGTGTTTGATTTCTTTTTGTATTGTATTGTGGATTTTACATTGAGTTGATGTAATTCTAATAATGTTCAATAATGTTAAAAAATAAAATATGCCCTTTTCGGAGCAAATTTCGGCTTAATTTGGAAGATTTTACAAAATTCTTGATAAATAAGCCGTTTTAGGAACTAATTTCGGCTTACATTGGAAGATTTCTCGAAAATCATGAAAATAATTTCGGTCTAATTTGGTAGATTTCTGGTTTTTCTTACTTAATAAGCCGTATTCGGAGAAAAATTTGCTTCATTTGGATGTTATTTCGAATATCTTGCTATATAAGCCGTTGTCGGAGCAATTTTCGGCTTTACTTAGAAGATATCTGGAGGATCTTTTTAAATAACGCGTTTACGGAAAAAATTTTCAATAATTTAGGAGATTTCATTAAATTCATGCTAAATAAGCCGTTTTCCGATTAATTTCGGCTTAATTTGGAGTATTACTGGAATATCTTGCGAATAAAGCAGTTTTCGGAGAAAATTCCAGATTTTTCGAATATCTTGCTAAGCATGCCGTTTTCTGGGAAAATTTCGAATTAATTTGGAAGAAATTTCTCTATATATGCCGTTTTCGGAGAAAAAATTCGGCTTAATTTAAAAGATTTTTCGAAAATCTTGTTAAAAAAAGGCGTTATTGGAGAAAATTTCGGTCTTATATAGGTGATTTTTCGATGACATTGCTAAATTACCCGTTTACGGAGCAAATTTCGAGTTAATTTTAAAGATTTTTCGAAATTCTTGCTAAATAAGCTTTTTCGAAGCATATATCGGCTTTATTTTGATGATTTCTAGAAAATCATGCTAAATATGCCGTTTTCGGACCTGATTTTGGCTTAATTTGGATGATATCTCGAAAATATATCTAAATAAGACATTTTCAGAGAAAATTTCGGCGTAATTTGGATGATTATTCGAAAATCCTTCAAAACAAGCCGTTTTCGGAGAAAATTACGGCATAATTTGGAAGATTTTTCCAAAACTTTCCTATACAAGCTGTTTTCGGAGATAATTTCGGCATAATTTGGAAGATTTTTTGAAAATCTTGGTAAATAAGCCGTTTTCGGAGAAAATGTCTGCTTAATTTGGAAGATTTCATCGACGAATATCATGAAAAAAAATTTCGGTCTAATTTGTTATAATTCTGGTATATCTGACCAATTAAGCCGTATTCGGAGAAAAATTTGCTTCATTTGGAAGTTATTTCGAAAATCTTGCTAAATCGTCTGTTTTCGTGGTAAATTTCGGCTTTATTTGGAAGGTTTTTCGAATATATTGCTAAATAAGCAGTTTTTGGAGTAAATTTCGGCTTTATTTGGAAGATTTCCCGAACATGTTGCTAAAGAAGCCGTTTTTGGAACAAATTTCGGCTTAGTTTGGAAGATTTCTGTTAAGTCTTTTTAAATAAGCCGTTTACGGAGAAAATTTTGGTTTAATTTGGAAGATTTTTTGAACATTTGCTGAATATGCCGTTTTCGGAGAAAATTTCGGGTTGATTTAAAAGATTTTTCGAAATTCTTGTTAAAAAAAGCCGTTCCTAGAGAAAATTTGGGTCCTATTGGGTAGATTTTTCCATAACACTGCTAAATAAGCCGTTTTAAGAGAAAATTTCGGTTTTATTTGGAACATTACTAAATAACATTGGTAAATAAGCCGTTTACGGAGTAAATTTTGGCTAAATTTGGAAGTATTTCTCAAAAATCCTCCTAAAAAGCAGTTTTCGGAGAATTTTTCGGATTGATTCGGAAGATTTTTCGAATATCATCCTAAATTTGGCTTAATTTGGAAGTATTTCTCAAAAATCTTCCTAAAAAAGCAGTTTTCGGAGAATATTTCGGATTGATTCGGAAGATTTTTCGAATATCATCCTAAATTTCGGCTTAATTTGGAAGTATTTCTAAAAAATCTTCCTAAAAAAGCAGTTTTCGGAGTATATTTCGGATAGATTCGAATAACTATTCGAATATCATCCTAAGTTTCGGCTTAATTTGGAAATATATCTCAAAAATCTTTTTAAAAAAGCAGTTCTCGGAGTATATTTCGGAAAGATTCGGATGACTATTCGAATATCATCCTAAATTTCGACTTAATTTGGAAGTATTTCTAAAAAATCTTCCTAAAAAAGCAGTTTTGGGCGAAAATTTCGGATTGATTCGGAAGACTATTCGAATCTCATCCTAAATTTCGGCTTAATTTGGAAGTATTTCTCAAAAAACTTCCTAAAAAAAATGTTTTCGAAGAATATTTCGGATTGAATCGGAAGAATTTTCGAATATCAGCCTATATTTCGGCTTAATTTGGAAGTATTTCTGAAAAATCATCCTAAAAAAGTAGTTTTGGGCGAAAATTTCGGATTGATTCGGAAGACTTTTCGAATATCATCCTAAATTTCGGCTTAATTTGGAAGTATTTCTCAAAAATCTTCCTAAAAAAGCAGTTTTCGGATAATATTTCGGATTGATTCGGAAGACTTTTCGAAGATCAGCATAAATTTCGGCTTAATTTGGAAGTATTTCTCAAAAATCTTGCTAAAAAAGCAGTTTTCGGAGAATATTTCGGATTGATTCTGAAGACTATTCGAATATCATCCTAAATTTCGGCCTAATTTGGAAGTATTTCTGAAAAATCTTCCTAAAGAAGCAGTTTTGGGCAAAAATTCCGGATTGATTCGGAAAACTTTTCGAATATCATCCTAAATTTCGGCTTAATATGGAAGTATTCCTCAAAATCTTCCTAAAAAAGCAGTTTTCGGAGAATACTTCGGATTGATTCGGAAGACTTTTCGAATATCAGCCTAAATTTCGGCTTAATTTGGAAGTATTTCTGAAAAATCTTCCTAAAGAAGCAGTTTTCGGATAATATTTCGGATTGATTCGGAAGACTTTTCGAATATCAGCATAAATTTCGCCTTAATATGGAAGTATTCCTCAAAATCTTCCTAAAAAAGCAGTTTTCGGAGAATACTTCGGATTGATTCGGAAGACTTTTCGAATATCATCCTAAATTTTGGCTTAATTTGGAAGTATTTCTCAAAAATCTTCCTAAAAAAGCAGTTTTCGGAGAATATTTCGTATTGATTCGGAAGACTTTTCGAATATCAGCCTAAATTTCGGCTTAATTTGGAGGTATTTCTAAAAAATCTTCCTAAAGAAGCAGTTTTGGGCAAAAATTCCGGATTGATTCGGAAAATTTTTCGAATATCATCCTAAATTTCGGCTTAATATGGAAGTATTCCTCAAAATCTTCCTAAAAAAGCAGTTTTCGGAGAATACTTCGGATTGATTCGGAAGACTTCTCGAATATCATCCTAAATTTCGGCTTAATTTGGAAGTATTTCTCAAAAATCTTCCTAAAAAAGCAGTTTTCGGAGAATATTTCGTATTGATTCGGAAGACTTTTCGAAGATCAGCATAAATTTCGGCTTAATTTGGAAGTATTTCTCAAAAATCTTGCTAAAAAAGCAGTTTTCGGAGAATATTTCGGATTGATTCGGAAGATTTTTCGAATAGCATCCTAAACTTCGGCGTAATTTGGAAGTATTTCTCAAAAATCTTCCTAAAAAAGCAGTTTTCGGATAATATTTCGGATTGATTCGAAAGACTTCTCGAAGATCAGCATAAATTTCGGCTTAATTTGGAAGTATTTCTGAAAAATCATCCTAAAAAAGCAGTTTTCGGATAATATTTCGGATTGATTCGGAAGACTTTTCGAAGATCAGCATAAATTTCGGCTTAATTTGGAAGTATTTTTCAAAAATCATCATAAAAAAGCAGTTTTAGTCAAAAATTTCGGATTGATTCTGAAGACTATTCGAATATCATCCTAAATTTCGACTTAATTTGGAAGTATTTCTAAAAAATCTTCCTAAAAAAGCAGTTTTGGGCGAAAATTTCGGATTGATTCGGAAGACTATTCGAATCTCATCCTAAATTTCGGCTTAATTTGGAAGTATTTCTCAAAAAACTTCCTAAAAAAATGTTTTCGAAGAATATTTCGGATTGAATCGGAAGAATTTTCGAATATCAGCCTAAATTTCGGCTTAATTTGGAAGTATTTCTGAAAAATCATCCTAAAAAAGTAGTTTTGGGCGAAAATTTCGGATTGATTCGGAAGACTTTTCGAATATCATCCTAAATTTCGGCTTAATTTGGAAGTATTTCTCAAAAATCTTCCTAAAAACGCAGTTTCCGGAGAATATTTCGGATTGATTCTGAAGACTATTCGAATATCATCCTAAATTTCGGCCTAATTTGGAAGTATTTCTGAAAAATCTTCCTAAAGAAGCAGTTTTGGGCAAAAATTCCGGATTGATTCGGAAAACTTTTCGAATATCATCCTAAATTTCGGCTTAATATGGAAGTATTCCTCAAAATCTTCCTAAAAAAGCAGTTTTCGGAGAATACTTCGGATTGTTTCGGAAGACTTTTCGAATATCAGCCTAAATTTCGGCTTAATTTGGAAGTATTTCTGAAAAATCTTCCTAAAGAAGCAGTTTTCGGATAATATTTCGGATTGATTCGGAAGACTTTTCGAATATCAGCATAGATTTCGCCTTAATATGGAAGTATTTCTCAAAAATCTTCCTAAAAAAGCAGTTTTCGGAGAATATTTCGTATTGATTCGGAAGACTTTTCGAATATCAGCCTAAATTTCGGCTTAATTTGGAGGTATTTCTAAAAAATCTTCCTAAAGAAGCAGTTTTGGGCAAAAATTCCGGATTGATTCGGAAAATTTTTCGAATATCATCCTAAATTTCGGCTTAATATGGAAGTATTCCTCAAAATCTTCCTAAAAAAGCAGTTTTCGGAGAATACATCGGATTGATTCGGAAGACTTCTCGAATATCATCCTAAATTTCGGCTTAATTTGGAAGTATTTCTCAAAAATCTTCCTAAAAAAGCAGTTTTCGGAGAATATTTCGTATTGATTCGGAAGACTTTTCGAAGATCAGCATAAATTTCGGCTTAATTTGGAAGTATTTCTCAAAAATCTTGCTAAAAAAGCAGTTTTCGGAGAATATTTCGGATTGATTCGGAAGATTTTTCGAATATCATCCTAAATTTCGGCTTAATTTGGAAGTATTTCTCAAAAATCTTCCTAAAAAAGCAGTTTTGGGCGAATATTTTGGATTTATTCGGAAGATTTTTCGAAAATCATCCTAAATTTCGGCTTAATTTGGAAGTATTTCTCAAAAATCTTCCTAAAAAAGCAGTTTTCGGAGAATATTTCGTATTGTTTCGGAAGACTTTTCGAATATCAGCCTAAATTTTGGCTTAATTTGGAAGTATTTCTCTAAATTCTTCCTAAAAAAGCAGTTTTTGGAGAATATTTCGTATTGATTCGGAAGACTTTTCGATTATCATCCTAAATTTCGGCTTAATTTGGAAGTATTTCTAAAAAATCTTCCTAAAAAAGCAGTTCTCGGAGAATAATTCGGATAGATTCGGATGACTATTCGAATAGCATCCTAAATGTCGGCTTAATTTGGAGGTATTTCTCAAAAATCTTCCTAAAAACGTAGTTTTGGGCGAAAATTTCGGATTGATTCGGAAGACTTTTCGAATATAATCCTAAATTTCGGCTTAATTTGGAAGTATTTCTCAAAAATCTTGCTAAAAAAGCAGTTTTCGGAATACAAATTATGAAATATATGAAGTACTTATTCCAAAATTGTCTTAAATATATTTATTAAAAACGTTTGGTAAAAATTTTTAACAATTTCTTCGTGAAATGTTTTATTTAAAACCTTCGTTGAAATATTAATTCCAAAATTTTCTTGAAAATATTTATTAAAAACGTTTTGTAATATTTTTTAATTATTTTCTTCAATTTTTTTTATTTAAAACCTTCGTTGAAATAATTATTCCAAAATTTTCTTGAAAATATTAATTAAAAATTTTTGGTAAATTTTTTTTTGAATTTTTTCTTGAAATTTTCTATTTAAAACCTTCGTTGAGATATTTTTTCCAATATTTTCTTGAAAATATTTAGTAAAACGTTTGGTAAAAATTTTTAAAAATTCTTTCGTGAAACTTTTTATTTAAAACCTTCGCTGAAATATTAATTCCAAAATTTTCTAGAAAATATTTATTAAAAACGTTTTGTAATATTTTTTAAAAATTTTTTCTTCAAATTTTTTTATTTAAAACCTTCGTTGAAATATTTATTCCAAATTATTCTTGAAAATATGTATGAAAAACGTTTGTTAAATTTTTTTAAACCTTTTTTCGTCAAATTTTTATTTAAAACCTTCGTTGAAATATTTATTCCAAAATTTTCTTGAAAATATCTATTAAAAACGTTTGGTAAATTTTTTTTTGATTTTTTTCTTGAAATTTTTTATTTAAAATCTCCGTTGAGATAAATTTTCCAAAATTTTCTTGAAAATATTTATTAAAAACGTTTGGTAAAATTAAAAAAATTTTTTTGTGAAAATCTTTATTAAAAACGTTTGGTAAATTTTTTTAAATTTTTTTCTTGAAATTTTTTATTGTAACCTTCGTTGAGATATTTTTCCAAAATTTTCTTGAAAATATTTATTAAAAACGTTTGGTAAAAATTTTTAAAAATTTCTTCGTGAAATTTTTTATTTAAAACCTTCGTTGAAATATTAATTCCAATTTTTCTTGAAAATATTTATTAAAAACGTTTTGTAATATTTTTTTAAAATTTTCTTCAAATTTTTTTATTTAAAACCTTCGTTGAAATATTTATTCCAAAATTTTCTTGAAAATATTTATTAAAAATATTTTGGTAAATTTTTTTTTTGAATTTTTTCTTGAAATTTTTTATTTAAAACCACCTTTGAGATAAATTTTCCAAAATTTTCTTAAAAATATTTATTAAAAAAGTTTGGTAATATTAAAAAAAATTTTTCTTCAAATTTATTTTTTAAAACCTTCGTTGAAATATTTATTCCCAAATTTTCTTGAAAATATTAATGAAAAACGTTTGGTAAATTTTTTTTTTGAATTTTTTCCTGAATTTTTTTTTAAACCTTCGTTGAAATATTTATTCCTAAATTATCCACAAAATATTTAATAAAAACGATTGATAAAATTTATTATAAACCTTTGGTTAATTTTTTCTTGAATTTTCTGTTGAAATTTTTTATTTAAAACCATCTTAGAAACATTTATTCCAAAATTTTCTTGAAGATATATATTAAAAACGTTTTGTGATATTTTAAAAATTTTTTCTTCAAATTTTTTTATTTAAAACCTTCGTTGAAATATTTATTGCAAATTTTTTTTTGAAAATATTTATTAAAAACGTTTTGTAATATTAAAAAAAATTTTTTCTTCAAATTTTTTATTTAAATCCTTCGTTGAAATATTATTTCCAAAATTTTCTTGAAAATATTTATGATAACGTTTGGTAAAATTAAAAAAATTATTTTATGAAATTTTTATTTATAACCTTCGATGAAATATTTATTTCAAAAATTTCTTGAAAATTCTTATTAAAAACGTTTGGTAAATTTTTTTTCTGAATTTTGTCTTGAAATTTTTTATTTAAACCCTCCTTTGAGATCTATTTTCCAAAATTTTCTTGGAAATGTTTATTAAAAACGTTTGGTAAAATTTTTTAAATTTTTTTGTTGAAATTTTTTATTTAAAACCTTCTTAGTAATATTAATTCCAACGTTTTCTTGAAAATATTTATGAAAAACATCTGGTAAATTTTTTTGAATTTTTTTCGTCTATTTTGTATCTTAATTCTTTGTTGAGATATATTATCAAAATCTTCTTGAAAATATTTATTAAAAACGTTTGGTAAAATTTTTTTGAAATTATTCTTGAAATTTTTATTTAAAACCTTCGTTGAAATATTTATTCCAAATTTCTTTTAAAAATATTTATTAAGAACGTTTTGTAATATTTAAAAAAATTTTTTTTCAAATTTTTTATTTAAAACCTTCGTTGAAATATTATTTCCAAAATTTTATGAATATATTTATTAAAAACGTTTGATAAATTTTTTTCTGAATTTTTAATTAAAACCTTCGTTGAGATATTGTTGCTTAAATTTTCTTGAAAATATTTATGAAGAACGTTTGGTAAAATTTTAAAAAAATTTTTTCGTGAAATTTTGTTTAAGACATTCATTGAATTATTTTTTCCAAAATTTTCTTGAAAAAATTTATTAAAAATGTTTTGTAATATTTTTATAAATTTTTTCTTCAAATTTTTTTATTTAAAAACTTCGTTGAAATATTTATTCCTAATTTTTCTTCACTATATTTATTAAAAACGTTTGGTAATTTATTTTTGAATTTCTTTCGTGAATTATTTATCTAAATCCTTCGTCGATATATATTATCAATTTTTTTTCAATATATTTATTAAAAACGTTTGATAATTTTTTTTGAATTTTTTCGTAAAATTGTTGATTTAAAACCTTAGTTGAAATATTAATTCCAAAATTTTCTTGAAAATATTTATTAAAAACGTTTAGTAATATTTTTTTTAAATTTTCTTCAAATTTTTTTATTTAAAACCTTCGTTGAAATAATTATTCCGAAATTTTCTTGAAAATATTTATTAAAAAGGATTGGTAAATTTTTTTTTTGAATTTTTTCTTGAAATTTTTCATTTAAAACCACCGTTGAGATAAATTTTCCAAAATTTTCTTGAAAATATTTATTAAAAACGTTTGGTAAAAATTTTTAAAAATTTTTTCTTCAAATTTTTTTAGTTAAAACATTCGTTGAAATATTTATTCCAAAACTTTCTTGAAAATATTTATTTAAAACATTTGAAAATTTTTTTTTTAAAATTATTCTTGAAATTTTTTATTTAAAACCTTCTTAGAAATATTTATTCCAAATTTTTCTTGAAAATCTTTATAAAAAACGTTTGGTAAATTTTTTTTTGAGTTTTTTCATAAAATTTTTTATTTTAAGCCTTCGTTGAGATATTTTTCCAAAATTTTCTTGAAAATATTTATAAAAAACGTTTTGTAATATTTTTTAAAAATTTTCTTCAAATTTTTTTATTTAAAACCTGCGTTGAAATATTTATTCCAAAATTTTCTTGAAAATATTTATTAAAAATTTTTGGTAAATTTTTTTTTGAATTTTTTCTTGAAATTTTTTATTTAAAACCACCGTTGAGATAAATTTTCCAAAATTTTCTTGAAAATATTTATTAAAAACGTTGGTAAAACTTTTTAAAAATTTTTTCGTGAAATATTTATTTTAAACCTTCGTTGAGATATTTTTCCTAAATTTTCTTGAAAATATTTATTAAAAACGTTTGGTAAAAATTTTTTGAAATTTCTTCGTGAAATTTTTTATTTAAAACCTTCGTTGAAATATTAATTCCAAACTTTTCTTGAAAATATTTATTAAAAACGTTTTGTAATATTTTTTAAAGATTTTCTTCTAATTTTTTTATTTAAAACCTTCGTTGAAATAATTATTCCAAAATTTTCTTGAAAATATTTATTAAAAACTTTTGGTAAATTTTTTTTTTGAATTTTTTCTTGAAATTTTTTATTCAAAACCACCGTTGAGATAAATGTTCCAAAATTTTCTTGAAAATATTTATTAAAAACGTTGGTAAAATAAAAAAAAATTTTGTAAAAATCTTTATTAAAAACGTTTGGTAAATGTTTTTTTGAATTTTATCTTGAAATTTTTTATTTTAGACCTTTGTTGAGATATTTTACCAAAATATTCTTGAAAATATTTATTAAAAACGTTTTGTAATATTTTTTAAAAATTTTCTTCTAATTTTTTTATTTAAAACCTTCGTTGAAATAATTATTCCAAAATTTTCTTGAAAATATTTATTAAAAACTTTTGGTAAATTTTTTTTTTGAATTTTTTCTTGAAATTTTTTATTTAAAACCTTCGATGAAAATTTTATTCCAAAATTTTCTTGAAAATTTTCATTAAGAACGTTTTGTAAAATTAGAAAAATTTTTTTGTGAAAATATTTCTTAAAAACGTTTGAAAATTTTTTTTTCATTTTTTTCTTGAAATTTATTATTTAAAACCTTCGTTAAGATATTTTTTCCAAAAATTTCTTGAAAATCTTTATTAAAAACGTTCGGTAAATTTTTTTTGAATTTTTTCTTGAAATTTTTTATTTAAGACCTTCGTTGAGATATTTTTCCAAAATTTTCTTAAAAATATTTATTAAAAACGTTTGGTAAAAATTTTTAAAAATTTCTTCAAGAAATTTTTTATTTAAAACCTTCGTTTAAATATTAATTCCAAACTTTTATTGAAAATATTTATTAAAAACGTTTTGTAATATTTTTTAAAAATTTTCTTCTAATTTTTTTATTTAAAACCTTCGTTGAAATAATTATTCCAAAATTTTCTTGAAAATATTTATTAAAAATTTTTGGTAAATTTTTTTTTGAATTTCTTCTCGAAATTTTTTATTTAAAACCAATGTTGAGATAAATTTTCCAAAATTTTTTTGAAAATATTTATTAAAAACGTTGGTAAAACTTTTTAAAAATTTTTTCGTGAAATTTTTTATTTAAAACCACCGTTGAGATAAATTTTCCAAAATGTTCTTGAAAATATTTATTAAAAACGTTTTCCAAACTTTTATAAAAATGTTTCTTCAAATTTTTTATTTAAAACCTTCATCGAAAAATTTATTCCAAAATATTTTCTTGAAAATTTTCATTAAGAACGTTTTGTAAAATTAAAAAAATTTTTTTGTGAAAATATTTCTTAAAAACGTTTGGAAAATTTTTTTTCATTTTCTTCTTGAAATTTATTATTTAAAACCTTCGTTAAGATATTTTTTCCAAAATTTTCTTGAAAATCTTTATTAAAAACGTTTGGTAAATTTTTTTTGAATTTTTTCTTGAAATTTTTTATTTTAGACCTTCGTTGAGATATTTTTCCAAAATTTTCTTGAAAATATTTATTAAAAACGTTTTGAAATATTTTTTAACAATTTTCTTCAAATTTTTTTATTTAAAACCTTCGTTGAAATAATTATTCCAAAATTTTCTTGAAAATATTTATTAAAAATTTTTGGTAAATTTTTATTTGAATTTTTTCTTGAAATTTTCTGTTTAAAACCACCGTTGAGATAAATTTTCCAAAATTTTCTTGAAAATATTTATTAAAAACGTTGGTAAAACTTTTTAAAAATTTTTTCGTGAAATTTTTATTTTAAACCTTCGTTGAGATATTTTTCCAAAATTTTCTTGAAAATATTTATTAAAAACGTTTGGTAAAAATTTTTAACAATTTCTTCGTAAAATTTTTTATTTAAAACCTTCGTTGAAATATTAATTCCAAAATTTTCTTGAAAATATTTATTAAAAACGTTTTGTAATATTTTTTAAAAATTTTCTTCAAATTTTTTTATTTAAAACCTGCGTTGAAATATTTATTCCAAAATTTTCTTGAAAATATTTATTAAAAATTTTTGGTAATTTTTTTTTTTTTTGAATTTTTTCTTGAAGTTTTTTATTTAAAACCACCGTTGAGATAAATTTTCCAAAATTTTCTTGAAAATATTTATTAAAAACCTTTTGTAAACTTTTATAAAAATGTTTCTTCAATTTTTTTATTTAAAACCTTCGTCGAAAAATTTATCCCAAAATATTTTCTTGAAAATTTTCATTAAGAACGTTTTGTAAAATTAAAAAAATTTTTTGTGAAAATATTTCTTAAAAACGTTTGGAAAATTTTTTTTCATTTTTTTCCTAAAATTTATTATTTAAAACCTTCGTTAAGATATTTTTTCCAAAAAATTCTTGAAAATATTTATTAAAAACGTTTAGGAAAAATTTTAATAATTTTTTCTTCAAATTTTTTTAGTTAAAACTTTCGTTGAAATATTTATTCCAAAACATTCTTGAAAATATTTATTTAAAACGTTTGGAATTTTTTTTTTTTAATTATTCTTGAAATTTTTTATTTAAAACCTTCTTAGAAATATTTATTCCAAATTTTTCTTGAAAATCTTTATTAAAAACGTTTGGTAAATTTTTTTTGTGAATTTTTTCTTGAAATTTTTCTTGAAATCTTTTATTTTTGACCTTCGTTGAGATATTTTTCCAAAATTTTCTTGAAAATATTTATTAAAAACGTTTGGTAAAAGTTTTAAAAATTTCTTCGTGAAATTTTTTATTTATAACCTTCGTTGAAATATTAATTCCAAAATTTTCTTGAAAATATTTATTAAGAACGTTTTGTAATATTTTTTAAAAATTTTCTTCAAATTTTTTTATTTAAAACCTTCGTTGAAATAATTATTCCAAAATTTTCTTGAAAATATTTATTAAAAATTTTTGGTAAATTTTTTTTTTGAATTTTTTCTTGAAATTTTTTATTTAAAACCACCGTTGAGATAGATTTTCCAAAATTTTTTTGAAAATATTTATTAAAAACGTTTTGTAATATTTTTTAAAAATGTTTGTTCAAATTTTTTATTTAAAACCTTCATCGAAAAATTTATTCCAAAATATTTTCTTGAAAATTTTCATTAAGAACGTTTTGTAAAATTAAAAAAATTTTTTGGTGAAAATATTTCTTAAAAACGTTTGGAAATTCTTTTTCATTTTTTTCCTAAAATTTATTATTTAAAACCTTCGTTAAGATATTTTTTCCAAAAATTTATTGAAAATATTTATTAAAAACGTTTGGTAAAAATTTTTAAAAATTTTTTTTTCAAATTTTTTTAGTTAAAACATTCGTTGAAATATTTAATCCAAAACTTTCTTGAAAATATTTATTTAAAACATTTGGAAAATTTTTTTTTTAATTAATCTAGAAATTTTTTATTTAAAACCTTCTTAGAAATATTTATTCCAAATTTTTCTTGAAAATCTTTATTAAAAACGTTTGGTAAATTTTTTTTTGAATTTTTTCATGAAATTTTTTATTTTTAACCTTCGTTGAGATATATATCCAAAATTTTCTTGAAAATATTTATTAAAAACGTTTTGTAATATTTTTTTAATATTTTCTTCAAATTTTTTTATTTAAAACTACGTTAAAATATTTATTCCAAAATTTTCTTGAAAATATTTATTAAAAATTTTTGGTAAATATTTTTTCTGAATTTTTTCTTGAAATTTTTTATTTAAAACCACCGTTGAGATAAATTTTCCAAAATTTTCTTGAAAATATTTATTAAAAACGTTGGTAAAACTTTTTAAAAATTTTTTTGTGAAATTTTTATTTTAAACCTTCGTTGAGATATTCTCCAAAATTTTATTGAAGATATTTATTAAAAACGTTTGGTAAAAATTTTAAAAATTTTCTTCAAATTTTTTTATTTAAAACATTCGTTGAAATAATCATTCCAAAATTTTCTTGAAAATATTTATTAAAAATTTTTGGTAAATTTTTTTTTGAATTTTTTCTTGAAATTTTTTATTTAAAACCTTCGTTAAGATATTTTTCCGAAATTTCTTGAAAATATTTATTAAGATCTGTTGGTAAAAATTTGTAAAAATTTTTTCTTCAAATTTTTTTAGTTAAAACATTCGTTGAAATATTTATTCCAAAACGTTCTTGAAAATATTTATTTAAACCGTTTGGAAAAATTTTTTTAAAAATTATTCTTGAAATTTTTTATTTAAAACCTTCTTAGAAATATTTATTCCAAATTTTTCTTGAAAATCTTTATTAAAAACGTTTGGTAAATTTTTTTTTGAATTTTTTCTTGAAATTTTTTATTATAAACCTTCGTTGAGATATTTTTCCAAAATTTTCTTGAAAATATTTATTAAAAACGTTTTGTAAAATTTTTTTAAAATTTTCTTCAAATTTTTTTATTTTAACCTGCGTTGAAATATTTATTCCAAAATTTTCTTGAAAATATTTATTAAAAATTTTTGGTAAATTTTTTTTTTGAATTTTTTCTTGAAATTTTTTATTTAAAACCACCGTTGAGATAAATTTTCCAAAATTTTTTGTGAAAATATTTCTTAAAAACGTTTGGAAAATTTTTTTTCATTTTTTTCCTAAAATTTATTATTTAAAACCTTCGTTAAGATATTTTTTCCAAAAAATTCTTGAAAATATTTATTAAAAACGTTTAGGAAAAATTTTAATAATTTTTTCTTCAAATTTTTTTAGTTAAAACTTTCGTTGAAATATTTATTCCAAAACATTCTTGAAAATATTTATTTAAAACGTTTGGAATTTTTTTTTTTTAATTATTCTTGAAATTTTTTATTTAAAACCTTCTTAGAAATATTTATTCCAAATTTTTCTTGAAAATCTTTATTAAAAACGTTTGGTAAATTTTTTTTTTTAATTTTTTCTTGAAATTTTTCTTGAAATCTTTTATTTTTGACCTTCGTTGAGATATTTTTCCAAAATTTTCTTGAAAATATTTATTAAAAACGTTTGGTAAAAGTTTTAAAAATTTCTTCGTGAAATTTTTTATTTATAACCTTCGTTGAAATATTAATTCCAAAATTTTCTTGAAAATATTTATTAAGAACGTTTTGTAATATTTTTTAAAAATTTTATTCAAATTTTTTTATTTAAAACCTTCGTTGAAATAATTATTCCAAAATTTTCTTGAAAATATTTATTAAAAATTTTTGGTAAATTTTTTTTTTGAATTTTTTCTTGAAATTTTTTATTTAAAACCACCGTTGAGATAGATTTTCCAAAATTTTTTTGAAAATATTTATTAAAAACGTTTTGTAATATTTTTTAAAAATGTTTGTTCAAATTTTTTATTTAAAACCTTCATCGAAAAATTTATTCCAAAATATTTTCTTGAAAATTTTCATTAAGAACGTTTTGTAAAATTAAAAAAATTTTTTGGTGAAAATATTTCTTAAAAACGTTTGGAAATTCTTTTTCATTTTTTTCCTAAAATTTATTATTTAAAAACTTCGTTAAGATATTTTTTCCAAAAATTTCTTGAAAATATTTATTAAAAACGTTTGGTAAAAATTTTTAAAAATTTTTTCTTCAAATTTTTTTAGTTAAAACATTCGTTGAAATATTTAATCCAAAACTTTCTTGAAAATATTTATTTAAAACATTTGGAAAATTTTTTTTTTAATTAATCTAGAAATTTTTTATTTAAAACCTTCTTAGAAATATTTATTCCAAATTTTTCTTGAAAATCTTTATTAAAAACGTTTGGTAAATTTTTTTTTGAATTTCTTCATGAAATTTTTTATTTTTAACCTTCGTTGAGATATATATCCAAAATTTTCTTGAAAATATTTATTAAAAACGTTTTGTAATATTTTTTTAATATTTTCTTCAAATTTTTTTATTTAAAACTACGTTGAAATATTTATTCCAAAATTTTCTTGAAAATATTTATTAAAAATTTTTGGTAAATATTTTTTCTGAATTTTTTCTTGAAATTTTTTATTTAAAACCACCGTTGAGATAAATTTTCCAAAATTTTCTTGAAAATATTTATTAAAAACGTTGGTAAAACTTTTTAAAAATTTTTTTGTGAAATTTTTATTTTAAACCTTCGTTGAGATATTCTCCAAAATTTTATTGAAGATATTTATTAAAAACGTTTGGTAAAAATTTTAAAAATTTCTTCGTGAAATTTTTTATTTAAAACCTTCGTTGAAATATTAATTCCAAAATTTTCTTGAAAATATTTTTTAAAAACGTTTTGTAATATTTTTTAAAAATTTTCTTCAAATTTTTTTATTTAAAACATTCGTTGAAATAATTATTCCAAAATTTTCTTGAAAATATTTATTAAAAATTTTTGGTAAATTTTTTTTTGAATTTTTTCTTGAAATTTTTTATTTAAAACCTTCGTTAAGATATTTTTCCGAAATTTCTTGAAAATATTTATTAAGATCTGTTGGTAAAAATTTGTAAAAATTTTTTCTTCAAATTTTTTTAGTTAAAACATTCGTTGAAATATTTATTCCAAAACGTTCTTGAAAATATTTATTTAAACCGTTTGGAAAAATTTTTTTAAAAATTATTCTTGAAATTTTTTATTTAAAACCTTCTTAGAAATATTTATTCCAAATTTTTCTTGAAAATCTTTATTAAAAACGTTTGGTAAATTTTTTTTTGAATTTTTTCTTGAAATTTTTTATTATAAACCTTCGTTGAGATATTTTTCCAAAATTTTCTTGAAAATATTTATTAAAAACGTTTTGTAAAATTTTTTTAAAATTTTCTTCAAATTTTTTTATTTTAACCTGCGTTGAAATATTTATTCCAAAATTTTCTTGAAAATATTTATTAAAAATTTTTGGTAAATTTTTTTTTTGAATTTTTTCTTGAAATTTTTTATTTAAAACCACCGTTGAGATAAATTTTCCAAAATTTTCTTGAAAATATTTATTAAAAACGTTTTGTAATATTTTTTAAAAATGTTTGTTCAAATTTTTTATATAAAACCTTCGTTGAAAAATTTATTCCAAAATTTTCTTGAAAATTTTCATTAAGAACGTTTTGTAAAATTAAAAAAATTTTTTATGAAAATATTTCTTAAAAACGTTTGGAAAATTTTTTTTCATTTTTTTCTTGAAATTTATTATTTAAAACCTTCGTTAAGATATTTTTCCAAAAATTTCTTGAAAATCTTTATTAAAAACGTTTGGTAAGTTTTTTTTGAATTTTTTCTTGAAATTTTTTATTTTAGACCTTCGTTGAGATATTTTTCCAAAATTTTCTTGAAAATATTTATTAAAAACGTTTGGTAAAAATTTTTAAAATTTTCTTCGTGAAATTTTTTATTGAAAAACTTAGTTGAAATATTTATTCCAAAATTTTCTTGAAAATATTTATTAAAAATTTTTGGTAAATTTTTTTTTGAATTTTTTCTTGAAATTTTTTATTTAAAACCACCGTTGAGATAAATTTTCCAAAATTTTCTTGAAAATATTTATTAAAAACGTTGGTAAAACTTTTTAAAAATTTTTTCGTGAAATATTTATTTTAAACCTTCGTTGAGATATTTTTCCAAAATTTTCTTGAAAATATTTATTAAAAACGTTTGGTAAAAATTTTTAGAAATTTCTTCGTGAAATTTTTTATTTAAAACCTTCGTTGAAATATTAATTCCAAACTTTTCTTGAAAATATTTATTAAAAACGTTTTGTAATATTTTTTAAAGATTTTCTTCTAATTTTTTTATTTAAAACCTTCGTTGAAATAATTATTCCAAAATTTTCTTGAAAATATTTATTAAAAACTTTTGGAAAATTTTTTTTTGAATTTTTTCTTGAAATTTTTTATTTAAAACCACCGTTGAGATAAATTTTCCAAAATTTTCTTGAAAATATTTATTAAAAACGTTGGTAAAATAAAAAAAATTCGTAGAAATCTTTATTAAAAACGTTTGGTAATTTTTTTTTTTAATTTTATCTTGAAATATTTATTTTAGACCTTTGTTGAGATATTTTTCCAAAATATTCTTGAAAATATTTATTAAAAACGTTTTGTAATATTTTTTAAAGATTTTCTTCTAATTTTTTTATTTAAAACCTTCGTTGAAATAATTATTCCAAAATTTTCTTGAAAATATTTATTAAAAACTTTTGGTAAATTTTTTTTTTGAATTTTTTCTTGAAATTTTTTATTTAAAACCACCGTTGAGATAAATTTTCCAAAATTTTCTTGAAAATATTTATTAAAAACGTTGGTAAAATAAAAAAAAAATTTTGTAAAAATCTTTATTAAAAACGTTTGGTAAATGTTTTTTTGAATTTTATCTTGAAATTTTTTATTTTAGACCTTTGTTGAGATATTTTACCAAAATATTCTTGAAAATATTTATTAAAAACGTTTTGTAATATTTTTTAAAAATTTTCTTCTAATTTTTTTATTTAAAACCTTCGTTGAAATAATTATTCCAAAATTTTCTTGAAAATATTTATTAAAAATTTTTGGTAAATTTTTTTTTTGAATTTTTTCTTGAAATTTTTTATTTAAAACCTTCGATGAAAATTTTATTACAAAATTTTCTTGAAAATTTTCATTAAGAACGTTTTGTAAAATTAGAAAAATTTTTTTGTGAAAATATTTCTTAAAAACGTTTGAAAATTTTTTTTTTCATTTTTTTCTTGAAATTTATTATTTAAAACCTTCGTTAAGATATTTTTTCCAAAAATTTCTTGAAAATCTTTATTAAAAACGTTCGGTAAATTTTTTTTGAATTTTTTCTTGAAATTTTTTATTTAAGACCTTCGTTGAGTTATTTTTCCAAAATTTTCTTAAAAATATTTATTAAAAACGTTTGGTAAAAATTTTTAAAAAATTCTTCAAGAAATTTTTTATTTAAAACCTTCGTTTAAATATTAATTCCAAACTTTTCTTGAAAATATTTATTAAAAACGTTGGTAAAATAAAAAAAAAATTTTGTGAAAATCTTTATTAAAAACGTTTGGTAAATTTTTTTTTGAATTTTTTCTTGAAATTTTTTATTTTAGACCTTCGTTGAGATATTTTTCCAAAATTTTCTTGAAAATATTTATTAAAAACGTTTGGTAAAAATTTTTAAAAATTTCTTCGTGAAATTTTTTATTTAAAACCTTCGTTGAAATATTAATTCCAAAATTTTCTTGAAAATATTTATTAAAAACGTTTTGAAATATTTTTTAAAAATTTTCTTCAAATTTTTTTATTTAAAACCTTCGTTGAAATAATTATTCCAAAATTTTCTTGAAAATATTTATTAAAAATTTTTGGTAATTTTTTTTTTTGAATTTTTTCTTGAAATTTTCTATTTAAAACCACCGTTGAGATAAATTTTCCAAAATTTTCTTGAAAATATTTATTAAAAACGTTGGTAAAACTTTTTAAAAATTTTTTCGTGAAATTTTTATTTTAAACCTTCGTTGAGATATTTTTCCAAAATTTTCTTGAAAATATTTATTAAAAACGTTTGGTAAAAATTTTTAACAATTTCTTCGTAAAATTTTTTATTTAAAACCTTCGTTGGAATATTAATTCCAAAATTTTCTTGAAAATATTTATTAAAAACGTTTTGTAATATTTTTTTAAAATTTTCTTCAAATTATTTTATTTAAAACCTGCGTTGAAATATTTATTCCAAAATTTTCTTGAAAATATTTATTAAAAATTTTTGGTAATTTTTTTTTTTTTTGAATTTTTTCTTGAAATTTTTTATTTAAAACCACCGTTGAGATAAATTTTCCAAAATTTTCTTGAAAATATTTATTAAAAACCTTTTGTAAACTTTTATAAAAATGTTTCTTCAAATTTTTTATTTAAAACCTTCGTCGAAAAATTTATCCCAAAATATTTTCTTGAAAATTTTCATTAAGAACGTTTTGTAAAATTAAAAAAATTTTTTGTGAAAATATTTCTTAAAAACGTTTGGAAAATTTGTTTTCATTTTTTTCCTAAAATTTATTATTTAAAACCTTCGTTAAGATATTTTTTCCAAAAAATTCTTGAAAATATTTATTAAAAACGTTTAGGAAAAATTTTAATAATTTTTTCTTCAAATTTTTTTAGTTAAAACTTTCGTTGAAATATTTATTCCAAAACATTCTTGAAAATATTTATTTAAAACGTTTGGAATTTTTTTTTTTTAAATTATTCTTGAAATTTTTTATTTAAAACCTTCTTAGAAATATTTATTCCAAATTTTTCTTGAAAATCCTTATTAAAAACGTTTGGTAAATTTTTTTTTGAATTTTTTCTTGAAATTTTTCTTGAAATCTTTTATTTTTGACCTTCGTTGAGATATTTTTCCAAAATTTTCTTGAAAATATTTATTAAAAACGTTTGGTAAAAATTTTTAAAAATTTCTTCGTGAAATTTTTTATTTATAACCTTCGTTGAAATATTAATTCCAAAATTTTCTTGAAAATATTTATTAAGAACGTTTTGTAATATTTTTTAAAAATTTTCTTCAAATTTTTTTATTTAAAACCTTCGTTGAAATAATTATTCCAAAATTTTCTTGAAAATATTTATTAAAAATTTTTGGTAAATTTTTTTTTTGAATTTTTTCTTGAAATTTTTTATTTAAAACCACCGTTGAGATAAATTTTCCAAAATTTTTTTGAAAATATTTATTAAAAACGTTTTGTAATATTTTTTAAAAATGTTTGTTCAAATTTTTTATTTAAAACCTTCATCGAAAAATTTATTCCAAAATATTTTCTTGAAAATTTTCATTAAGAACGTTTTGTAAAATTAAAAAAATTTTTTTGTGAAAATATTTCTTAAAAACGTTTGGAAATTCTTATTCATTTTTTTCCTAAAATTTATTATTTAAAAACTTCGTTAAGATATTTTTTCCAAAAATTTCTTGAAAATATTTATTAAAAACGTTTGGTAAAAATTTTTAAAAATTTTTTCTTCAAATTTTTTTAGTTAAAACATTCGTTGAAATATTTAATCCAAAACTTTCTTGAAAATATTTATTTAAAACATTTGGAAAATTTTTTTTTTAATTAATCTAGAAATTTTTTATTTAAAACCTTCTTAGAAATATTTATTCCAAATTTTTCTTGAAAATCTTTATTAAAAACGTTTGGTAAATTTTTTTTTGAATTTCTTCATGAAATTTTTTATTTTTAACCTTCGTTGAGATATATATCCAAAATTTTTTTGAAAATATTTATTAAAAATGTTTTGTAATATTTTTTTAATATTTTCTTCAAATTTTTTATTTAAAACTACGTTGAAATATTTATTCCAAAATTTTCTTGAAAATATTTATTAAAAATTTTTGGTAAATATTTTTTCTGAATTTTTTCTTGAAATTTTTTATTTAAAACCACCGTTGAGATAAATTTTCCAAAATTTTCTTGAAAATATTTATTAAAAACGTTGGTAAAACTTTTTAAAAATTTTTTTGTGAAATTTTTATTTTAAACCTTCGTTGAGATATTCTCCAAAATTTTCTTGAAGATATTTATTAAAAACGTTTGGTAAAAATTTTAAAAATTTCTTCGTGAAATTTTTTATTAAAAACCTTCGTTGAAATATTAATTCCAAAATTTTCTTGAAAATATTTTTTAAAAACGTTTTGTAATATTTTTTAAAAATTTTCTTCAAATTTTTTTATTTAAAACCTTAGTTGAAATAATTATTCCTTAATTTTCTGGAAAATATTTATTAAAAATTTTTGGTAAATTTTTTTTTTGAATTTTTTCTTGAAATTTTTTATTTAAAACCACCGTTGAGATAAATTTTCCAAAATTTTTTTGAAAATATTTATTAAAAACGTTTTGTAATATTTTTTAAAAATGTTTGTTCAAATTTTTTATTTAAAACCTTCATCGAAAAATTTATTCCAAAATATTTTCTTGAAAATTTTCATTAAGAACGTTTTGTAAAATTAAAAAAATTTTTTTGTGAAAATATTTCTTAAAAACGTTTGGAAATTTTTTTTCATTTTTTTCCTAAAATTTATTATTTAAAACCTTCGTTAAGATATTTTTTCCAAAAATTTCTTGAAAATATTTATTAAAAACGTTTGGTAAAAATTTTTTCTTCAAATTTTTTTAGTTAAAACATTCGTTGAAATATTTAATCCAAAACTTTCTTGAAAATATTTATTTAAAACATTTGGAAAATTTTTTTTTTTTAATTAATCTAGAAATTTTTTATTTTAAACCTTCTTAAAAATATTTATTCCAAATTTTTCTTGAAAATCTTTATTAAAAACGTTTGGTAAATTTTTTTTTGAATTTTTTCATGAAATTTTTTATTTTAAACATTCGTTGAAATAATTATTCCAAAATTTTCTTGAAAATATTTATTAAAAATTTTTGGTAATTTTTTTTTTTTGAATTTTTTCTTGAAATTTTTTATTATAAACCTTCGTTAAGATATTTTTCCGAAAATTTCTTGAAAATATTTATTAAAAACGTTTTGTAAAATTTTTTTAAAATTTTCTTCAAATTTTTTTATTTAAAACCTGCGTTGAAATATTTATTCCAAAATTTTCTTGAAAATATTTATTAAAAATTTTTGGTAAATTTTTTTTTTGAATTTTTTCTTGAAATTTTTTATATAAAACCTTCGTTAAGATATTTTTCCGAAAATTTCTTGAAAATATTAATTAAGATCTGTTGGTAAAAATTTGTAAAAATTTTTTCTTCAAATTTTTTTAGTTAAAACATTCGTTGAAATATTTATTCCAAAACGTTCTTGAAAATATTTATTTAAAACGTTTGGAAAAATTTTTTTTAAAATTATTCTTGAAATTTTTTATTTAAAACCTTCTTAGAAATATTTATTCCAAATTTTTCTTGAAAATCTTTATTAAAAACGTTTGGTAATTTTTTTTTTTGAATTTTTTCTTGAAATTTTTTATTATAAACCTTCGTTGAGATATTTTTCCAAAATTTTCTTGAAAATATTTATTAAAAACATTTTGTAAAATTTTTTTAAAATTTTCTTCAAATTTTTTTATTTAAAACCTGCGTTGAAAAATTTATTCCAAAATTTTCTTGAAAATATTTATTAAAAATTTTTGGTAATTTTTTTTTTTTTGAATTTTTTCTTGAAATTTTTTATTTAAAACCACCGTTGAGATATATTTTCCAAAATTTTCTTGAAAATTTTTATTAAAAACGTTTTGTAATATTTTTTAAAAATGTTTGTTCAAATTTTTTATTTAAAACCTTCGTTGAAAAATTTATTCCAAATTTTTCTTGAAAATCTTTATTAAAAACGTTTGGTAATTTTTTTTTTGAATTTTTTCTTGAAATTTTTTATTATAAACCTTCGTTGAGATATTTTTCCAAAATTTTCTTGAAAATATTTATTAAAAACATTTTGTAAAATTTTTTAAAAATTTTCTTCAAATTTTTTTTATTTAAAACCTGCGTTGAAATATTTATTCCAAAATTTTCTTGAAAATATTTATTAAAAATTTTTGGTAAATTTTTTTTTTTTTGAATTTTTTCTTGAAATTTTTTATTTAAAACCACCGTTGAGATAAATTTTCCAAAATTTTCTTGAAAATATTTATTAAAAACGTTTTGTAATATTTTTTAAAAATGTTTGTTCAAATTTTTTATTTAAAACCTTCTTAGAAATATTTATTCCAAATTTTTCTTGAAAATCTTTATTAAAAACGTTTGGTAAATTTTTTTTTGAATTTTTTCTTGAAATTTTTTATTATAAACCTTCGTTGAGATATTTTTCCAAAATTTTCTTGAAAATATTTATTAAAAACGTTTTGTAAAATTTTTTTAAAATTTTCTTCAAATTTTTTTATTTTAACCTGCGTTGAAATATTTATTCCAAAATTTTCTTGAAAATATTTATTAAAAATTTTTGGTAAATTTTTTTTTTGAATTTTTTCTTGAAATTTTTTATTTATAACCACCGTTGAGATAAATTTTCCAAAATTTTCTTGAAAATATTTATTAAAAACGTTTTGTAATATTTTTTAAAAATGTTTGTTCAAATTTTTCATTTAAAACCTTCGTTGAAAAATTTATTCCAAAATTTTCTTGAAAATTTTCATTAAGAACGTTTTGTAAAATTAAAAAAATTTTTTATGAAAATATTTGTTAAAAACGTTTGGAAAATTTTTTTTCATTTTTTTCTTGAAATTTATTATTTAAAACCTTCGTTAAGGTATTTTTTCCAAAAATTTCTTGAAAATCTTTATTAAAAACGTTTGGTAAGTTTTTTTTGAATTTTTTCTTGAAATTTTTTATTTTAGACCTTCGTTGAGATATTTTTCCAAAATTTTCTTGAAAATATTTATTAAAAACGTTTGGTAAAAATTTTTAAAATTTTCTTCGTGAAATTTTTTATTGAAAAACTTAGTTGAAATATTAATTCCAAAATTTTCTTGAAAATATTTATTAAGAACGTTTTGTAATATTTTTTTAAAATTTTCTTCAAATTTTTTTATTTAAAACCTTAGTTGAAATAATTATTCCTTAATTTTCTGGAAAATATTTATTAAAAATTTTTGGTAAATTTTTTTTTTGAATTTTTTCTTGAAATTTTTTATTTAAAACCACCGTTGAGATAAATTTTCCAAAATTTTTTTGAAAATATTTATTAAAAACGTTTTGTAATATTTTTTAAAAATGTTTGTTCAAATTTTTTATTTAAAACCTTCATCGAAAAATTTATTCCAAAATATTTTCTTGAAAATTTTCATTAAGAACGTTTTGTAAAATTAAAAAAATTTTTTTGTGAAAATATTTCTTAAAAACGTTTGGAAATTTTTTTTCATTTTTTTCCTAAAATTTATTATTTAAAACCTTCGTTAAGATATTTTTTCCAAAAATTTCTTGAAAATATTTATTAAAAACGTTTGGTAAAAATTTTTTCTTCAAATTTTTTTAGTTAAAACATTCGTTGAAATATTTAATCCAAAACTTTCTTGAAAATATTTATTTAAAACATTTGGAAAATTTTTTTTTTTTAATTAATCTAGAAATTTTTTATTTTAAACCTTCTTAAAAATATTTATTCCAAATTTTTCTTGAAAATCTTTATTAAAAACGTTTGGTAAATTTTTTTTTGAATTTTTTCATGAAATTTTTTATTTTAAACATTCGTTGAAATAATTATTCCAAAATTTTCTTGAAAATATTTATTAAAAATTTTTGGTAATTTTTTTTTTTTGAATTTTTTCTTGAAATTTTTTATTATAAACCTTCGTTAAGATATTTTTCCGAAAATTTCTTGAAAATATTTATTAAAAACGTTTTGTAAAATTTTTTTAAAATTTTCTTCAAATTTTTTTATTTAAAACCTGCGTTGAAATATTTATTCCAAAATTTTCTTGAAAATATTTATTAAAAATTTTTGGTAAATTTTTTTTTTGAATTTTTTCTTGAAATTTTTTATATAAAACCTTCGTTAAGATATTTTTCCGAAAATTTCTTGAAAATATTAATTAAGATCTGTTGGTAAAAATTTGTAAAAATTTTTTCTTCAAATTTTTTTAGTTAAAACCTTCTTAGAAATATTTATTCCAAAATTTTCTAGAAAATATTTATTAAAAACGTTTTGTATAATTTTTTTAATTTTTTCTTGAAATTTTTTAATTAAATTTTCGTTGAAATACTTATTCCAAATTTTTTTAAAAATATTCATTAAAAACGTTTTCTAATATTTAAAAAAAATTTTTTCTTCAATTTTTTTTATTTAATACCTTCGTTGAGATATTTTTCCAAAATTTTCTTGAAAATATTTATTAAAATCGTTTTGTAAAAATTTTTAAAACTTTTTTCGTGAAATTTTTTATTTAACACCTTCGTTGAAATATTTATTCCAAAATTTTCTTGAAAATATTTATTTAAAACGTTTTGTAATATTTTTAAAAAATTCTTTCTTCAAATTTTTTTATTTAAAACCTTCGTTGAAATATTTATTCCAAAATTTTCTTGAAAATATTTATTAAAAACGTTTGGTAAATTTTTTTTTGAATTTTTTCTTGAAATTTTTTATTAAAAAACTCCGTTGAGATATTTTTTCCAAAATTATCTTGAAAATATTTATTAAAAACGTTTGGTAAAATTTTTTTCGTGAAATGTTTTATTTAAAACTTTCGATGACTTATTTATTCCAAAGCTTTCTTGAAAATCTTTGAAAAAAAAGTTTTCTTGAAAATCTTGAGAAAAGCAGTTTTTGGAGAATATTTCGGATAGATTCGGTAGATTTTACGAATATAATCCTAAATTTCGGCTTAATTTGGAAGTATTTCTCAAAATCTTCCTAAAAAAGCAGTTTTCGGAGAATACTTCGGATTGATTCGGAAGACTTTTCGAATATCAGCCTAAATTTCGGCTTAATTTGGAAGTATTTCTGAAAAATCTTCCTAAAGAAGCAGTTTTCGGATAATATTTCGGATTGATTCGGAAGACTTTTCGAATATCAGCATAAATTTCGCCTTAATATGGAAGTATTCCTCAAAATCTTCCTAAAAAAGCAGTTTTCGGAGAATACTTCGGATTGATTCGGAAGACTTTTCGAATATCATCCTAAATTTTGGCTTAATTTGGAGATATTTCTCAAAAATCTTCCTAGAAAAGCAGTTTTGTGCGAAAATTTCGGATTGATTCGGAAGACTTTTCGAATATCATCCTAAATTTCGGCTTAATTTGGAAGTATTTCTCAAAAATCATCCTAAAAAAGCAGTTTTCGGAGAATATTTCGGATTGAAGGAAGATTTTTCGAAAATATGGCCATAAAGCGGTTTTCGGAGGTAATTTCAGATTTATTCGGAAGATTTTTCGAATGTCTTCCTAATCATGCTGTTTTCGGGGAATATTCGGCTTAATTTGGAAGAAAATTGGAAAATTTTCTATATACGCCGTTTTCGGAGCAAATTCCGGTTAAATTTAAAAGAGTTTTCGAAAATCTTGTTAAAAAAGGCGTTTTTACGGAAACTTTCTGTCTTTTTGGAAGATTTTTCGATAACATTGCCAAATAAGCCGTTTTCGGAGATAATTTCGGCTTAATTTAGAAGATTTCTCGAATATCGTGCTAAATAAGCCGTTTTCGGAGTATATTATGGCTTAATTTGGTAGATATATCAAAAATATTGATAAATAAGACATTTCGGAGAAAATTTCGATCGTATTTGGAAGAATTCTAGAAAACATTGCTAAATGAGCTGTTTTTGGAGCAAATTCCGGCTTCATTTGGAAGATTATTCAAAAATCTTTCTGAATATGCCGTTCTCGGAGCAAATTTTGGTTTAATTTGCAAGATTTGCAAGTTTATTTACCAAGATTTTGGAAAAATCTTCCACATTAAATCGAAATTTACTCCGAAAACGGCTTATTTAGCAAGATTTTCCAAAAATCTTTCAAATTAAGCCAAAATATTTTTTCCGAAAACGGCTTATTTAGCAATATTTTCGAGAAATCTTCCAAATCAGACCGAAATTTACTCCGTTACGGCTTCTTTAGAAAGATTTCCCGAAAATCTTCCAAATTAAGCCAAAATCTTCTCCGAAAACGGCTTCTTTTGCAAGATTATCGAAAATCATCCAAATTAATCCAAAAGTTCCTCTGAAAACCGTTTATTTAGGAAGATTTTCCAAAAATCTTCGAAATGAGTCGAAAACTTTCTCCAATAAAGGTTTTTTAGCAAGATTTTCTAGAAATCTTCGAAATTAAGCCTTATATGCTCCGAAAACAGTTATTTTAAAATGTATTTCGAAAAAGCTTCCAAATAAATCCGAAATTTTCTCCGAAGTCGGAATATTTAACAAGAGTTTCCAAAAATTTTCCAAATTAAGACAAATTTTGCCCCGTATACGGCTTATTTAGAAATATTTTCCAGAAATCTTCCAAATTATGCCGAATACTTCTCCGAAAACGGTTTTTTAGCAATATTTTCCAAACATATTCCATATTAGGCTGTAATTATCTCTAAAAATGGCTTATTTAGTAAGATTTGCGACAAATCACGAAATTAAGGCGAAATTTTTTTGTTGGCTTCTTCAGGTGAAGTGAAGAAGCCAACTTCACTTACTCCTTCACCTGAAGAAGCCAACGGTAGTGTTGGCGAAACGTTGTGTTGTTTTAATCTGACGACGCTGTTGTATCCCGCAAGACGACATTATCTAATTTAACAATGTTTTGAAAAATCTTCCAATTTAGAATGATTTTTGAGCAAAAACGACCTTTATAGCAAGTTTGCGAAAATCTTATAAATTAACATGAAATATGCTCCGTAAACGGCGTATTTAGAAATATTTTCCAAATTTCTTCCAAATTAAGCCGAAATATTTTCAGAAAACGGCATGTTTAGCAAGGTATTCGAAAAATTTTCCTAATTTATCTGATTTTCTCCAAAAACGCCTTATTTAGCAATCTTTTCGAGAGTTCTTCCAAATCCGATCGAAATTTTCGCCGAAAACGCCTTATTTAACAAGATTTTCCAGATATCTTCTAAGTGAAGCCGAAAATTGCTCCGACAACGGCTTATATAACACGATATTCGAAATAACATCCAAATGAAGCAAATTTTTCTCCGAAACGGCTTATTTAGTAAGATATACCAAATCTACCAAATTAGACCGAAATTTTTTTCATGATTTTCGAAAAATCTTCCAAATTATGCCGAAATCTTCTCCGAAAACGGCCTCTTTAGAAAGATTATCGAAAATCTTCTTAAATAAGCGGAAATTTGCTCCAAACGCGGCTTATTTCGCTATATTTTCGAGAAATCTTCCAAATTAAGGAGAAAATTTCTCCGAAAACTGCTTATTTAGCAATATTTTCGAAAAATCTTCCAGTTTAAGCCGGAAATACCTCCCAAAACGGCTTATTTATCAACAGTTTTTAAAAATCTTCCATATTAATCCGAAACCTGCTCCGGAACGGAGGATTTAGAAATACTTTCGAGAAATCTTACAAATAAAGCCAAAAAGTTTTTCTGAATAGGTATTATTTAACAAGATTTTCCAGATATCTTCTAAATGAAGCCGAAAATTGCTCCGACAACGGCTTATTTAGCAAGATTATGAAATATCTTCCAGATTAAGCAGAAAAAGATTTCGGAAATCTTTCTCTTTAGAAAGATTTCCGAAAAATCTTTCAAATTAAGCCGAAACTTTCTCCGAAGTCGGCATATTTAACAAGAGTTTCCAAAAGTTTTCCAAATTAAGACGAATTTTGCTCCGAAAATGGCTTATTTAGCAATATTATCGCTAACTCTTCCAAATTAAGCCGAAATTTGCTCCGAAAACGGCTTATTTAGCAAAATTTTCAAAATCTTCCAAATTAAGCCGAAAGTTGCAGCGAAAACGGCTTATTTATTAAAATTAAAAATCTTAAAATTAGGCAGAAATTTGTTCTGAAAACTGTTGCTTTAGCAAGATACTCGAAATATCTTCCAAATTATGCCAAATTTTGCTCCTAATACGGCTTATTCAGAAGATTATGAACAATTTTCCATATTAAGCAGAAATTTTCTCCGAAAACGCCTTAGTTAGCAATATTTTCGAGAAGTCTTCGAAATCAGAACGAAATTTACTCCGAAAACGGCTTATTTATCAAGAATTTTGTAAAATCTTCCAAATTAAGCCGAAATTTGCTCCGAAAAGGGCATATTTTATTTTTTTAACATTATTGAACATTATTAGAATTACATCAACTCAATGTAAAATCCACAATACAATACAAAAAGAAATCAAACACGCAACAGTGTGCATAGTGCCTGCAACAGCCAAAAGATTATCAAATCTTGTCCGGCCATCCACCATTTAATTGCACATACAATGACTTGAAAAAATAGACATTACATAACATCAAGGTACAGTTGAAGAATTAGGAAATTAAAAATTTCAATTGTTTACAAATAATGAGTTTACAATAACAAAATATATAGATATATGTCATCGTACAATACATCACACTACATTTATTACAATACTATCCTAGTATAATTTTTAGGAAGTTCTATTTAGTTTACAAATTACAAATACAATAAAAATAGAAAAAAGACAAACATGCATAAAACCATAAGTCTAAAAATTAAGTATTTTTCATATATTGCACGTATCATTCTATAAAGAGCTTTTTTAAATTTTCAAAAAAGAGATACTACATTTATTACAATACTATCCTAGTAAACGTTTTCAGGGACTTTATTTAGTTTCACAAATTAAGAATACAATTTTAGAACTAACAAGAAATATTATTATTTAATATATAAATATTATTATTTAATATATAAATATTATTATTTAATAATAATCTTCCAAATTAAGCCGAAATTTTCTCCGAAAACGGCATATTTAACAAAATTTTCGAAAAATCATCCAAATTAATCCGAAATTTTCTCCGAAAACGGCTTAAATAGCAATATTTTCTAGAAATCTTCCAAATTAATCCGAAAATTGCTCCGAAAACGGCTTATTTAGCAAGATATTTAAAAAACATCCTAATAAAGCAGAATTCCGGGCGAACAACGTCTTATTTTTCAAGATATTTGAAAATCTTCCATTTAAAGTCAAAATTCGGGTGAAAAACGGCTTAATTAGCAAGATATCAAAAGAATCTTCCATATTAAGCAGAAATTTGTGCGAGAAACGGCTTTTTTTAGGAAGATTTACGAATAAACCTCCAAATTAAGGCGAAAATCGGGCGAAAAACGGCTTATTGAACAAAATATTTGAAAAATCATCCAAATTAAGCCAAAATCCGGGCAAAAAACGGCTAATTTAGCAAGATATTCTGAAATATCTTCCGAATTGAGTCAATATTTGACCCAAAAACTGCTTATTTTTCAAGGCATTTGAGAAATCTTCAAAATTATGTCGACAATTGCTCCTGAAAGTGCTTATTTACCAAGGTATTTGAAAATCTTCCAAAAATAAGCCATAATTTGATCCAAATCCGGATTCTCTAGGAAGATATTTGAAAAATCTTCCAAATTAAACCAGCATTTCCCCCGAAAATGGCTTATTTAATAAGTTATACTAAAAATCTTCCAAATAAAGCCGAAATCTAATCCGAAATGGCTTATCTTAGAGGATATTTGATAAATCTTTCTAATGAAGGCGAATTAAGCTCTAAAGCTTTTGCTTTGCTCTAAAGAAACGGTTTCTACTCTGACTGCTAAGGAATTGACTCTAACACGCACCCTATATCTCCCCATCTGCCTATGGCCCTACAGAATTCGGGATCCATTTGTCGACCCCAGGACAACAGAATGCCCTCTCCTCCATTAGAAGACATGGAGTGTGGATACACATACCGGTATCCCTTCGGCACCTCCCTAACTTAGCCGCATACATATATACATATGTACACGTTGCCCGTCCTCTACCGCGCGGAGGTGTTAGGTAAGGATTGTATTATCATCGGGTTTAAGACCGTTAAGGCATTTCTTAAACCCTCAAATACTTAGAGGACGCGAAGCGGAATCGAACCAAACCGAAGACTACCTGACGTTGGCCCCCAAATGACGTTAGGCGTAGAGGAAGACCCCATATCCTCCTGCATTTGAAATGCAACCCAACATCACGGAAATGGAAGAGTACCGAAATCAACGATCGAAACAACAGAGAAAGCAACAACAACAACAACGAGCCATGTTCCTCAAGCTGTTGAAAAAGAAATTCAAAGATGAGTATTCCTGAAAAGAAATAAATCACCATTGGTATCTTAAATGTAATAACATACAAGCACCCATTCATATATATACATATATATAAAAAAGCTTACATTAAAGTTAAACACAAATTCGAACATAACGCAATCCACCTTTCTAAATCCTTAACACAATACATACTTATATGCATAGAATAAAATGGTGAAAAGAAACAGTCGAACATAGTACATCACAACTGAAAACCTTATGAAATACGAAAAAGCGTTATGGTAATTAATCTAAATAATGGTTCGAAGATTTAACGAAAACAGCGAAAGGCTCCGAATTGAACCCAAGGTATCGAATATCGATTGCTGGTTTACTCTACGACCACCGTAATCTAAGACGCATTCCGAATATACGAACGGATAACATACGAATATCATCTCTTTCTACTACTAATCCGCTGAGAAAATACTAATTCCATACGGTTTTCATTTATCATGAAACTTAATTGGATGGAAATTAGATTGGGGATCCGATTTTACCTAACACACACTCACCCACCACCACAACCGCAAGTTCAAAAAGCTCTAACTACAAATAAGGAATCTAACTACCAGGAAAGGTGTTATACACAATCAGCCGCTCATGCAAGTGCACTTGCCGCAATCAATCACACATCATAGCAAACACACCATAAGTAGAACCAGACCCCAACAATTTCCATCATATTCATACAAAAAGCACGCGATTGACCGAAGAATCGTCTCGGTCTTAGCGAAACGAACTAACGCAATAAAGTAGTAAATTATTCGCATCTATGGCACATTATCCTAACGGACTCGATATAAGTTGAACCCTAGCGATAAACTACGATTCGGGAATAATTACCTACCTCCTGAGACGTAAATCACATACGTCTTACGCAAACTCGAAAACAACGAACTCACTCACTAACAGATCGACCTACCAGCAAAGATACTCCGCGCGCATTCTACGTTACAGGATAAATCCTGTCCGAACCTGTGGAAAAAACTTCAAATTATAAGGCCTGGAAAAAATACATGCATGGATAATATATTAATGAGCAATATTAAACACCAGATCACAATTTAGGAATCACAATGGTTAATAATGTAAAAAAGTGAGTATTAAAACAAATTGTAATATGGCTAATTAAACACACTAAATCTACAATTATGTTTGCAAAGTCATACGCTGTGATATATTTGTGAGATGGTGCCCCTGCCATGACATTAGGTGTAGAGGAACACCCTGTTTCCTCCTGCATTTGAAATGCAACCCAACATCACGGAAATAGAAGAGTATCGAAATCAACGATCGAAACGACAGCGAGAGCAATAACAACAACAACAACGAGCCATGTTCCTCAACCTGTTGAAAAATAAATTCAAAGATGAGTATTCCTGAAAAGAAATTAATCACTATTGGTATCTTAAATGTAATAGCATACAAGCACCCTTTCATATATATACATATACATAAAAAAGGTTACCTTAAAGTTAAACACAAATTCGAACATAACGCAATCTACCTTTCTAAATCCTTAACACAATACTTACTTCTATGCATAGAATATGATGGTGAAAAAAACAGTCGATCATAGTACATCACAACTAAACACCTTATGAAATACGAAATAGGGATAAGTTTACATGGGTCCCATTAATACTAAATAACGATTCGATGATTTAGCGAACACAGCGAAAGGCTTCGAATTGAGCCCAAGGTATCGAATATCGATTGCTGGTTTAATCTACGAGCACCGTAATCTAAGACGCATTCCGAATCTATGAACGGAGAACTTACGAATATCATCTCTTTCTTCTACTAATTCGCTGAGAAAATACTAACTTCCTACGGTTTTCAATTAACATGAAACTAATTTAGATGGAAATTGGATTGGGGATCCGATTTTACCTAACACACACTCACCCACCACCACAACCGCAAGTTCAAAAAGCTCTAACTACAAATAAGGAATCTAACTACCAGGAAAGGTGTTATACACAATCAGCCGCTCATGCAAGTGCACTTGCCGCAATCAATCACACATCATAGCAAACACACCATAGGTAGAACCAGACCCCAACAATTTCCATCATATTCATACAAAAAGCACGCGATTGACCGAAGAATCGTCTCGGTCTTAGCGATACGAACTAATGCAATAAAGTAGTAAATTATTCGCATCTATGGCACATTATCCTAACGGACACGATTTTGCTAAGCCCTAACGATAAACTACGATTCGCGAAAAATTACCTACCTCCTGAGACGTAAATCACATACGTCTTACGCAAACTCGAAAAAAACGAACTCACTCACTAAGAGATCGACCTACCAGCAAAAATACTCCGCGCGCATTCTACGTTAAAGGTTAAACCCTGACGGAACCTGTGGAAAAAGTTTCAAATTATAAGGCCTGGAAAAATACATGCATGGATATTATATTAATGAGCAATGCCACATCAACATGTAAGAATCACAATGGTTGAGAATGTAAAAAAGTGAGTATGAAAAAAATTGTAATATTACTAATTAAACACACCAAACCTAGAGGTATGTTTAGAAGTAATTCGCTGTGTTATATGTGATAGATGGTGCCCCTGCAATGACGTTAGGTTTAGAGGAACATCCTATTTCCTCCTGCATTTGAAATGCAACCCAACATCACGGAAATGGAAGAGTACCGAAATCAACGATCGAAACGACAGCGAAAGCAACAAAAACAACAACAAGGAAGACGGACCCATGTTCCTCAACCTGTTGAAAAAGAATTACAATGATGATTATTCCTAAAATGATATTAATCACCATTGGTATATTAAATGCAATAGCATACTCTTACTCTTTCAAATAAACGTATATATTTATAAAATCTTAAATTAAAATTAACCACAACCTCAGAGGATAAGCAATACCATCTTAAACCATATCACAATAAATATTTCTATTTGTACTATTTGATTGTGAAAAATAACAGTCGGACATAATACATCACACCTGAAAACCCTTTGAAACACGAAAAGGGCTAAGCCTGAAAAAAAAACATTCATGGGTTTTTAATGGATTAGCTTTGTTACATTCTATAAAACAATTACCTATTGACATTCAGTCATGGCATGGTAAATCACAATTTAATACACTATTAAAATTATTTATTAAACCTGAGAAAACCCACGATTTGCACGTATACCGCTGAGATGTCTCTGTTTGACGGATCTCAATTGGTTGCCTCCCTGATGTTACTCCACAGGGAATTTCGGGAACGCCCTGTGAAAAAAGGGAAAGTGAACCTATATACTATAACTATATAATTCAGCGATATAGTGAACCTGCATATAACCTATATATCATAAAATTAAATGTATCATGAAAAATTTAAGTTAGTCCTTAAATAAAAATTAAAGGTATTTCCATTCATTCATGCTAATACAACTTAACCGCCGAAAACCGCGCCAACGTTCCACCCGCCCAAACAACTTTTGGCGGGAAAAAGGTAACCGTTCTCACTAAACGAAAATCGAGCTGAAAATCCACATTTGATGGATTCACTCAAAAGATCTTATGGCATGAAGGTCAAAAGATAACAGGATTCAAAAGGACTTACTTTACTTGGGTACACTCTGGCATCCTCTTCATCACGACGATACGTTCCTAGACGAACGTTGAAGACCTCGTTGCATCCGCGATGCTTTAGAATAATTCATACCAACGTGTGTTATAACTTATATTTAATTAAGCGAATATCATTTAATGACTCAACCAGAATGTATTACGGTATCCATTTACGAAAATTATTTCAAATTCATCCACAAGTCACACTTACCGCTGATTATCTAGCCTCCGTACGTGCTCTCTCCCGCATTACTCTGATGTTACTCCTTCTGAAGCTAATTCAAGACTGTGAGAATCGAAACAAAATGAAACTCGTTTCGACTACGGTGGCGCCCTCTTTAAGTTTCAGGAAAACTAACCTATAGGAATAAAAATTATGGCGACGTTCTTATAGTTATCCATATTCATGCGACTTTCTCATATTCATTCGTGTACCCTTATTTATTACAAATAAATCACGGAAATAAATCTTCTTTAATATACTACTTTATAAATTTATTTATATTAAATCTTACGTGCATTTCTATGTGAGCATTTCTTAGTTATCAAAGGTGAATTCAAGATCCTTTTGGTAGAAAAATAAACATAGGTGAATCTCTAAAGTGCATAAATCTAAGACGTTGGGGAGTGATTGACATTAATTTAAAAGGGTTCATCTCTGGAATTCCTGCAAGAATTACTGACATCGGATTATTAAAATGTACACAACGGTGATTATTATGCAAGATGATTTTAATTTCTTGTCAACTTTTTCACTGATTTTACCTATAATTATTACTATTCTATCTTGATATTTTATATTAATAACTTATTTTTTGTTGCTCCTTTTTCCCTATTTCTGTTGATAGTCAGTATCAAACAGCGAAGCATGATTCAATGGAAATTGCGATAGTTTGCGTTTTAGAGAATATCTATATAACTGTGTTAAAATTAAGTTGAAGTAATACTAACTCCTAATTGAAATTAAAATATTTTTTAATAATTGATTTCCAAACCAGATTAAGAGAATTTGTGGCTTCAAGGTATTAGAGCTTTAGAAGAGGTAATTTGGTTACAAGAGCAACTTTCATCCAAGGTAAATATCATTAACAACATATGGGTACTTCCAAACATCTTACAACTGTTCAAATTTTAGATTTTCAAAGAAAGGGGAATTTAAAATAACCATGCAATAGTGCTGCACTTGCACAGCACACAGTTTGATGAGTTTCTTGCTTGCATTGCTGTATAAACAGCTTTTGATCATTTGATTTAATGGTATAGAGAGAGTGCATGAATAAATAGAAAAGACAGAAAGTCCAAACTTTAACTTATATAAATGTAAATCAGTTGCAAGGTATTAAGGAAATCCAATGCATAGAATGAAGAGAGTTATTGTATTTCTTCCATATTTTTTATTGAGGTAACACAACCAGGTTTCAGCAAGTAATCTTCATCATCAGGTGATCATTACTCATCAGTTCTTAGTTATGTTTCATCACTAAAGAAAATCTTTATTTTATGGAAGCAGTAATTCTCTTATCACTCTAAATTTCACTTTCATGTTATAATGTTAATAATTTACATGAATAAACAATTCATTATTAGCTATGCACATGGTTATTTTCAATTGCATGGAATCTGTAAAGGCATTCTTCAGTAAGAGCAGATCTTTTTAAATAGTACAGCATTTATAAAGGACAATGATGAAATAAGGTCAAACAAAGCAAGCATCTGCTACACCAAAATTGTCAGGTTCCTCAGTTCATTATAAGAATGAACATGGAAATATCTCAATAACTGTAAGGGTGCAAGACAACAGGAGTCTGGGCCAAACCACTATCCACACCAAGCATCAGCATAATATCAACTTCATAGTTGTTGAAATCTCAACAATAGAACTGCAAACAGTTCATTAATATCACTGCAAATTCATCGTACATTGAACATACTAATGGTTATGTTCTGCAAAGATGTTTAGATTGACTCGCTACTTAGCTCCATAAAAATTATAGTAAGACGTCAATTCCACAAACAATTTTTAAATTTAAATGTCATAATACAATGAAATTGATAGTTAAGTTATCAAGAAAGCCAGATAGACAAAGGAATCCTATAAGAATAAAGTGCATTTGAAGAAAGGAAGCAAAGCATAGGCACTAAGATTTGACTTGTGAATAGTGAAGACGCTTAATTTTTAGAAGTATCTAAAATCAAAGATACTGGACAACAATGCGTGAACAAATAAAATGTTTTTCTAAATCACAAAAAATAATTATAGATCATTTTTTAATCCACAGTAAAAGTATTGTCATTTTTCAAAATCATAGAGCAGATGATTATATGAAATACCTATTACACTGAGAAACACAGCAGGTACTATTCTCTTCAGTGTAAATATTCACCAAGATACTACAGGATATTTTTGTGACATTAAGTCAGCATTAAGAAAGCTTGCATGTTAGATTTTCATCAATATCTTTTATACTTCACTCATTAGGTTTCAGAGAAGACAAAATTCTTATTTTACATTGTAGAACTTAGAAGAGGATAAATTTTTCCTCAGTGTTTACAGAAACAGATTTATAAATCAACAAAGGTAATCAAAATGGTAAATAAATTATGTATATCATGTATAAATTACCGGTTATTCAATAAAAAATATTATAACCAAGAAATCTATGCTTTTCAGAGTTACCACAAGCGGTTGTCTATCACATTTTCAATTCTATCCATTAATTCTTTTCAAATGATTCCACTTTCTAACATACTTGCTATTACAACAGACAGCTCTGTCAATGACTGGTCTTCATCATGGTTGTATTGCCTACTTAAGCAAATATGTACCAATTGTCTTTGCTATTCATTGTGACATTCACCGACAACATTTAGTGGCTAAAAGATTGAGTGATTGCCTTCATAAGTCCTTTAACATTGTAATTACAGCAGTTAACAAAATCAAAGCCCATGCTCTTAATGATCGACTCTTCCAAGTTGTGTGATGAGAATGATGAAAATTTTAAATGTTTATTATTACACACAGAAGTTTTCTGGATATCAAAAGGCAATTGTTTAAGGCGCTTTTATAATCATTAGGACACTTTCGTGCAGTGTTTTAAGGATAAAGATGCTTTTCTCAGAAAAATCCTTAAAGAGACTAGGAGTGACGTTGCATTTTAACCTGACTTGTTTGCAAAGTTTAACAAAATGAATTTAAAATTGCAGGGAAATGATACAAACCTTATAAAGTCAAATTCTGTGGTGACTATTTATTTTTCTAAGTTGCTCTTATTTAAGAGCAACATAGGTCGCTGCGAGCTTCATCAATTTCCTTCCTTCCTTGAGCTAGAAGAGCAAGCTGGTATAGGTGATGATGATTTGAGTCTTTTGTGACTATTTAGCCACCCTGCATGATAATATGATGCAGCAATTTTAGAATCTTCTTTGGTTGGAAATTCCAGCCTGGGTTAAAAATCTGTTTGTATATATTGAGGAGGTTGGAGTGTTAGAGGAAGAATTGATTGGACTAAAAAATTACATTGAATTGAAACCAAAATTTGAAATAAATTATCAACAGTTTTGGTTACAGGAGGAGGTTCCGGACTGTTATCCTGCATTATGGATAGTGGTTAAAAAACTTCTTCTTGCTTTTCCAACTTTGTATTTGGTGGAACTTGGTTTTAGCACAGTTATTCAACTAATTTTCAAGCAGAGAAAAAGACTTCAGGTTTGTGAATGCAGTGATTTAAGACTCCTGCTAATTGATATTAAACCGGACGTTGGAAAAGTGGTACCATGTCATCAAGCACATCCCTCCCATTAAAATAGTCACTTAATTGCTTTACTAATTTTAACAAAACATGGTTGGTTATCCTATTTCTATAAATTGAAAATGTTAATGTTATATATTTGCCTAATCTAAGCAAGGAAATGATGGGTTAACTTCTTGAAAAAAGTTTTCTTAATGTTATTTGCTTTGATAATTTATTTTTATGTGAGGATTATATTCTTACCTAAGATCTTTTTATTGTGCATTAAGCCTTTTGTGTGTTTTGAAAACTAAATATTTGCTGGATTATTAATAAACATTTCATTAGTCGTTGTTTTTAATTCAATTATTACAATATTCCTTGTCTATGATTCAGATTATTATTTTAAAGTTACCACTAGTTGACTATAGGTTTACGGATCCAAGGAGGCGTTGGCTCTAAAACATTTGGGAAACACTGGTTATAAGGGTGTCCAAACTAATCATTGAAATCTAAATAGCAATGAAGAAGTATTAATTGAATACTAAAGGCATTTGAAGCAATGGAAAGATTGTATCAGTTACCACAAGTTTTTTATTCCTTACTGTTTTTAAACCAATCATGTTTATCAATGTATGTATTGTTAAGATTAATGTAGATAATACCATTCTTGCTCAAATATATCTTGCTGTGTTTCTCTTCAAATAAAGAACTGTTTTCGGTTTGAAATCATAGATTGAATAATTTCTATTTGAGACCTCACCTAATATTTCTTTCTTCATTTCCTCATTTTAGTTAACCATATATTTCCAATCATAACCATACCACATTATCCTTGAATCAAATTATGTATCATATACTGCCCATTCCCAAATTCCCCTTTCCTCATACTATGCATAACTGATTAGACTAAAAACTGAGTCTACGAGCTGGAAGGATGACAAAATTATACAGATGGCAGAAATAAGAAACTAACTCATTTCTATTGAGAAAACTAGTTCATAGTTAATAACAAATAAAACTCTGCAAAATACCACACTATACATGGAATCATAACCAGGCTTCAATGAATAAATCTCATCTTTACTCCGAAAACGGCTTATTAAGCAACGTTATCGAAAAAGTTTCCAAATAAGACCTAAAGTTTCTCAAAAAACGCCTTTTTTAACAAGATTTTCGAAAAATCTTTTAAATTAAACCGAAATTACCTCCGAAAACGTCGTATATAGAGAAATTTCTTCCAAATTAAGCCGTAAATTTTTCCAGAAAACGGCATGTTTATCAGGATATTCGAAAAATCTTCCGAATTAATCCGAAATTTAATCGGAAAACGGGCGTTTTAGGAAGATTTTCGAGAAATCTTCCAAATGAAACAGAAATTTTCTCTGTAAACGCCTTATTTTGTAAGATTTTCAGAAATTTTTCAAATAAAGCCGAAATTTACCACGAAAACAGCCGATTTAGCAAGATTTTCGAAATAACTTCCAAATGAAGCAAATTTTTCTCCGAATACGGCTTAATTAGTCAGATATACCAGAAATATAACAAATTAGACCGAAATTTTTTTTCATGAAATTCGTCGATGAAATCTTCCAAATTAAGCAGAAATTTTCTCCGAAAACAGCTTGTATAGGAAAGTTTTGGAAAAATCTTCCAAATTATGCCGTAATTTTCTCCGAAAACGGCTTGTTTTGAAGGATTTTCGAATAATCTTCCAAATTACGCCGAAATTTTCTCTGAAAATGTCTTATTTAGATATATATTCGAGATATCATCCAAATTAAGCCGAAATAAGGTCCGCAAACGGCATATTTAGCATGATTTTCTAGAAATCATCAAAATAAAGCCGATATATGCTTCGAAAAAGCTTATTTAGCAATAATTTCGAATAATCTTTAAAATTAACTCGAAATTTGCTCCGTAAACGGGTAATTTAGCAATGTTATCGAAAAATCTTCTAAATAAGACCGAAATTTTCTCCAATAACGCCTTTTTTTAACATGATTTTCGAAAAATCTTTTAAATTAAGCCGAATTTTTTTTCCGAAAACGGCGTATATAGAGAAATTTTCCAAATTTCTTCCAAATTAAGTCGAAATTTTCCCAGAAAACGGCATGCTTAGCAAGATATTCGAAAAATCCGGAATTTTCTCCGAAAACTGCTTTATTGGCAAGATTTTCCAGTAATACTCCAAATTAAGCCGAAATTAATCGGAAAACGGCTTATTTAGCATGAATTTCATGAAATCTCCCAAATTATTCAAAATTTTTTCCGTAAACGCGTTATTTAACAAGATCCTCCAGATATCTTCTAAGTGAAGCCGAAAATTGCTCCGACAACGGCTTATATAGCAAGATATTCGAAATAACATCCAAATGAAGCAAATTTTTCTCCGAATACGGCTTATTAAGTAAGAAAAACCAGAAATCTACCAAATTAGACCGAAATTTTTTTCATGATTTTCGAGAAATCTTCCAATGTAAGCCGAAATTAGTTCCTAAAACGGCTTATTTATCGAGAATTTTGTAAAATCTTCCAAATTAAGCCGAAATTTGCTCCGAAAAGGGCATATTTTATTTTATTTTTTAACATTATTGAACATTATTAGAATTACATCAACTCAATGTAAAATCCACAATACAATACAAAAAGAAATCAAACACGCAACAGTGTGCATAGTGCCTGCGACAGCCAAAAGATCATCAAATCTTGTCCGGCCATCCAACATTTAATTGCACATACAATGACTTGAAAAAAAAGACATTACATAACATCAAGGTACAGTTGAAGAATTAGGAAATTAGAAATTTCAATTGTTTACAAATAATGAGTTTACAATAACAAAATATATAGATATATATGTCATCGTACAATACATCATACTACATTTATTACAATACTATCCTAGTATAATTTTTAGGAACTTCTATTTAGTTTAAAAATTACATATAAAATAAAAATAGAAAAAAGACAAACATGCATAAAACCATAAGTCTAAAAAGTAAGTATTTTTCATACATTGCACATATCATTCTATAAAGAGCTTTTTTTCAATTTTCAAAAGAAGAGATACTACATTTATTACAATACAATCCTAGTAAACCTTTTTAGGAACTTTATTTAGTTTACAAATTATGAATACAATTTTAGAAGTAACAATATTTAGAAATATTATTATTTAATATATAAATATTATTATTTAATAATAATCTTCCAAATTAAGCCGAAATTTTCTCCGAAAGCGGCATATTTAACAAACTTTTCGAAGAATCATCCAAATTAATCCGAAATTTTCTCCGAAAACGGCCTAAATAGCAATATTTTCTATAAATCTTCCAAATTAATCCGAAAATTGCTCCGAAAACGGCTTATTTAGCAAGATATTTAAAAAAACATCCTAATTAAGCATTTCCCCCGAAAACGGCTTATTTAATAAGTTATACTAAAAATCTTACACATAATGCCGAAATCTAATCCGAAAACGGCCTATCTTAGAGGATATTTGATAAATCTTCCTAATGAAGGCGAATTAAGCTCTAAAGCTTTTGCTTTGCTCTAAAGAAACGGTTTCTACTCTGACTGCTAAGGAATTGACTCTAACACGCACCCTATATCTCCCCATCTGCCTATGGCCCTACAGAATTCGGGATCCATTTGTCGACCCCAGGACAACAGAATGCCCTCTCCTCCATTAGAAGACATGGAGTGTGGATACACATACCGGTATCCCTTCGGCACCTCCCTAACTTAGCCGCATACATATATACATATGTACACGTTGCCCGTCCTCTACCGCGCGGAGGTGTTAGGTAAGGATTGTATTATCATCGGGTTTAAGACCGTTAAGGCATTTCTTAAACCCTCAAATACTTAGAGGACGCGAAGCGGAATCGAACCAAACCGAAGACTACCTGACGTTGGCCCCCAAATGACGTTAGGCGTAGAGGAAGACCCCATATCCTCCTGCATTTGAAATGCAACCCAACATCACGGAAATGGAAGAGTACCGAAATCAACGATCGAAACAACAGAGAAAGCAACAACAACAACAACAACGAGCCATGTTCCTCAACCTGTTGAAAAAGAAATTCAAAGATGAGTATTCCTGAAAAGAAGTTAATCACTATTGGTATCTTAAATGTAATAGCATACAAGCACCCTTTCATATATATATACATATACATAAGAAAGCTTACATCAAAGTTAAACACAAATTCGAACATAACGCAATCTACCTTTCAAAATCCTTAACACAATACATACTTCTATGCATAGAATAAAATGGTGAAAAGAAACAGTCGAACATAGTACATCACAACTGAAAACCTTATGAAATACGAAAAAGGGATATGGTAATTAATCTAAATAATGGTTCGAAGATTTAACGAAAACAGCGAAAGGCTCCGAATTGAGCCCAAGGTATCGAATATTGATTGCTGGTTTACTCTACGACCACCGTAATCTAAGACGCATTCCGAATCTACGAAAGGAGAACGAATATCATCTCTTTCTACTACTAATCCGCTGAGAAAATACTAATTCCCTACGGTTTTCATTTATCATGAAACTTAATTGGATGGAAATTGGATTGGGGATCCGATTTCACCTAACACACACTCACCCACCACCACAACCGCAAGTTCAAAAAGCTCTAACTACAAATAAGGAATCTAACTACCAGGAAAGGTGTTATACACAATCAGCCGCTCATGCAAGTGCACTTGCCGCAATCAATCACACATCATAGCAAACACACCATAGGTAGCAAGCACACCATAAGTAGAACCAGACCCCAACAATTTCCATCATAATCATACAAAAAGCACGCGATTGACCGAAGAATCGTCTCGGTCTTAGCGATACGAACTAACGCAATAAAGTAGTAAATTATTCGCATCTATGGCACATTATCCTAACGGAAAGGATTTACGCTAAGCCCTAACGATAAGCTACGATTCGCAAAAAATTACCTACCTCCTGAGACGTAAATCACATACGTCTTACGCAAACTCAAAAAAAAACGAACTCACTCACTAAGAGATCGACCTACCAGCAAAGATACTCCGCGCGCATTCTACGTTACAGGATAAATCCTGCACGAACCTGTGGAAAAAAATTCAAATTATAAGGCCTGGAAAAAATACATGCATGAATATTGTATTAATGAGCAATGTTAAACACCACATCACAATTTAAGAATCACAATGGTTAATAATGTAAAAAAGTGAGTATTAAAACAAATTGTAATATGACTAATTAAACACACTAAATCTATAATAATGTTTGCAAGTAATTCGCTGTGATATATTTGTGAGATGGTGCCCCTGCCATGACATTAGGTGTAGAGGAACACCCTGTTTCCTCCTGCATTTGAAATGCAACCCAACATCACGGAAATAGAAGAGTATCGAAATCAACGATCGAAACGACAGCGAGAGCAATAACAACAACAACAACGAGCCATGTTCCTCAACCTGTTGAAAAATAAATTCAACAATGAGTATTTCTGAAAAGAAATTAATCACCATTGGTATCTTAAATGTAATAGCATACAAGCACCCTTTCATATATATACATATACATAAAAAAGGTTACCTTAAAGTTAAACACAAATTCGAACATAACCCAATCTACCTTTCTAAATCCTTAACACAATACGTACTTCTATGCATAAAATATGATGGTGAAAAAAAACAGTCGAACATAGTACATCACAACTGAAAACCTTATGAAATACGAAAAAGGGATAAGTTTACATGGGTCCCATTAATACTAAATAACGATTCGATGATTTAGCGAACACAGCGAAAGGCTTCGAATTGAGCCCAAGGTATCGAATATCGATTGCTGGTTTAATCTACTACCACCGTAATCTGAGACGCATTCCGAATCTATGAACGGAGAACTTACGAATATCATCTCTTTCTTCTACTAATTCGCTGAGAAAATACTAACTTCCTACCGTTTTCATTTAACATGAAACTAATTTAGATGGAAATTGGATTGGGGATCCGATTTCACCTAACACACACTCACCCACCACCACAACCGCAAGTTCAAAAAGCTCTAACTACAAATAAGGAATCTAACTACCAGGAAAGGTGTTATACACAATCAGCCGCTCATGCAAGTGCACTTGCCGCAATCAATCACACATCATAGCAAACACACCATAGGTAGAACCAGACCCCAACAATTTCCATCATATTCATACAAAAAGCACGCGATTGACCGAAGAATCGTCTCGGTCTTAGCGATACGAACTAACGCAATAAAGTAGTAAATTATTCGCATCTATGGCACATTATCCTAACGGAAAGGATTTACGCTAAGCCCTAACGATAAGCTACGATTCGCAAAAAATTACCTACCTCCTGAGACGTAAATCACATACGTCTTACGCAAACTCAAAAAAAAACGAACTCACTCACTAAGAGATCGACCTACCAGCAAAGATACTCCGCGCGCATTCTACGTTACAGGATAAATCCTGCACGAACCTGTGGAAAAAAATTCAAATTATAAGGCCTGGAAAAAATACATGCATGAATATTGTATTAATGAGCAATGTTAAACACCACATCACAATTTAAGAATCACAATGGTTAATAATGTAAAAAAGTGAGTATTAAAACAAATTGTAATATGACTAATTAAACACACTAAATCTATAATAATGTTTGCAAGTAATTCGCTGTGATATATTTGTGAGATGGTGCCCCTGCCATGACATTAGGTGTAGAGGAACACCCTGTTTCCTCCTGCATTTGAAATGCAACCCAACATCACGGAAATAGAAGAGTATCGAAATCAACGATCGAAACGACAGCGAGAGCAATAACAACAACAACAACGAGCCATGTTCCTCAACCTGTTGAAAAATAAATTCAACAATGAGTATTTCTGAAAAGAAATTAATCACCATTGGTATCTTAAATGTAATAGCATACAAGCACCCTTTCATATATATACATATACATAAAAAAGGTTACCTTAAAGTTAAACACAAATTCGAACATAACCCAATCTACCTTTCTAAATCCTTAACACAATACGTACTTCTATGCATAAAATATGATGGTGAAAAAAAACAGTCGAACATAGTACATCACAACTGAAAACCTTATGAAATACGAAAAAGGGATAAGTTTACATGGGTCCCATTAATACTAAATAACGATTCGATGATTTAGCGAACACAGCGAAAGGCTTCGAATTGAGCCCAAGGTATCGAATATCGATTGCTGGTTTAATCTACTACCACCGTAATCTGAGACGCATTCCGAATCTATGAACGGAGAACTTACGAATATCATCTCTTTCTTCTACTAATTCGCTGAGAAAATACTAACTTCCTACCGTTTTCATTTAACATGAAACTAATTTAGATGGAAATTGGATTGGGGATCCGATTTCACCTAACACACACTCACCCACCACCACAACCGCAAGTTCAAAAAGCTCTAACTACAAATAAGGAATCTAACTACCAGGAAAGGTGTTATACACAATCAGCCGCTCATGCAAGTGCACTTGCCGCAATCAATCACACATCATAGCAAACACACCATAGGTAGAACCAGACCCCAACAATTTCCATCATATTCATACAAAAAGCACGCGATTGACCGAAGAATCGTCTCGGTCTTAGCGATACGAACTAACGCAATAAAGTAGTAAATTATTCGCATCTATGGCACATTATCCTAACGGACACGATTTTGCTAAGCCCTAACGATAAACTACGATTCGCGAAAAATTACCTACCTCCTGAGACGTAAATCACATACGTCTTACGCAAACTCGAAAAAAACGAACTCACTCACTAAGAGATCGACCTACCAGCAAAAATACTCCGCCTGCATTCTACGTTACAGGTTAAACCCTGACGGAACCTGTGGAAAAAGTTTCAAATTATAAGGCCTGGAAAAAATACATGCATGGATATTATATTAATGAGCAATGCCACATCAACATGTAAGAATCACAATGGTTGAGAATGTAAAAAAGTGAGTATGAAAAAAATTGTAATATTACTAATTAAACACACCAAACCTAGAGGTATGTTTAGAAGTAATTCGCTGTGTTCTATGTGATAGATGGTGCCCCTGCAATGACGTTAGGTTTAGAGGAACATCCTATTTCCTCCTGCATTTGAAATGCAACCCAACATCACGGAAATGGAAGAGTACCGAAATCAACGATCGAAACGACAGCGAAAGCAACAAAAACAACAACAAGGAAGACGGACCCATGTTCCTCAACCTGTTGAAAAAGAATTACAATGATGATTATTCCTAAAATGATATTAATCACCATTGGTATATTAAATGCAATAGCATACTCTTACTCTTTCAAATAAACGTATATATTTATAAAATCTTAAATTAAAATTAACCACAACCTCAGAGGATAAGCAATACCATCTTAAACCATATCACAATAAATAGTTCTATTTGTACTATTTGATTGTGAAAAATAACAGTCGGACATAATACATCACACCTGAAAACCCTTTGAAACACGAAAAGGGCTAAGCCTGAAAAAAAAAACATTCATGGGTTTTTAATGGATTAGCTTTGTTACATTCTATAAAACAATTACCTATTGACATTCAGTCATGGCATGGTAAATCACAATTTAATACACTATTAAAATTATTTATTAAACCTGAGAGAAACCCGCGATTTGCACGTATACCGCTGAGATGTCTCTGTTTGACGGATCTCAATTGGTTGCGTCCCTGATGTTACTCCACAGCAATTTCGGGAACGCCCTGTGAAAAAAGGGAAAGTGAACCTATATACTATAACTATATAATTCAGCGATATAGTGAACCTGCATATAACCTATATATCATAAAATTAAATGTAACATGAAAAATTTAAGTTAGTCCTTAAATAAAAATTAAAGGTATTTCCATTCATTTATGCTAATACAACCGCCGAAAACCGCGCCAACGTTCCACCCGCCCAAACAACTTTTGGCGGGAAAAAGGTAACCGTTCTCACTAAACGAAAATCGAGCTGAAAATCCACATTTGATGGATTCACTCAAAAGATATTATGGCATGAAGGTCAAAAGATAACAGGATTCAAAAGGACTTACTTTACTTGGGTACACTCTGGCATCCTCTTCATCACGACGATACGTTCCTAGACGAACGTTGAAGACCTCGTTGCATCCGCGATGCTATAGAATAATTCATACCAACGTGTGTTATAACTTATATTTAATTAAGCGAATATCATTAAATGACTCAACCAGAATGTATTACGGTATCCATTTACGAAAATTATTTCAAATTCATCCACAAGTCACACTTACCGCTGATTATCTAGCCTCCGTACGTGCTCTCTCCCGCATTACTCTGATGTTACTCCTTCTGAAGCTAATTCAAGACTGTGAGAATCGAAACAAAATGAAACTCGTTTCGACTACGGTGGCGCCCTCTTTAAGTTTCAGGAAAACTAACCTATAGGAATAAAAATTATGGTGACGTTCCTATAGTTATCCATATTCATGCGACTTTCTCATATTCATTCGTGTACCCTTATTTATTACAAATAAATCACGGAAATAAATCTTCTTTAATATACTACTTTATAAATTTATTTATATTAAATCTTACGTGCATTTCTATGTGAGCATTTCTTAGTTATCAAAGGTGAATTCAAGATCCTTTTGGTAGAAAAATAAACATAGGTGAATCTCTAAACTGCATAATTCTAAGACGTTGGGGAGTGATTGACATTAATTTAAAAGGGTTCATCTCTGGAATTCCTGCAAGAATTACTGACATCGGATTATTAAAATGTACACAACGGTGATTATTATGCAAGATGATTTTAATTTCTTGTCAACTTTTTCACTGATTTTACCTATAATTATTACTATTCTATCTTGATATTTTATATTAATAACTTATATTTTGTTGCTCCTTCTTCCCTAATTCTGTTGATATTCAGTATCAAACAGCGAAGCATGATTCTATGGAAATTGCGATAGTTTACGTTTTAGAGAATATCTATATAACTGTGTTAAAATTAAGTTGAAGTAATACTAACTCCTAATTGAAATTAAAATATTTTTTAATAATTGATTTCCAAACCAGATTAAGAGAATTTGTGGCTTCAAGGTACTAGAGCTTTAGAAGAGGTAATTTGGTTACAAGAGCAACTTTCATCCAAGGTAAATATCATTAACAACATATGGGTACTTCCAAACATCTTACAACTGTTCAAATTTTAGATTTTCAAAGAAAGGGGAATTTAAAATAACCATGCAATAGTGCTGCACTTGCACAGCACACAGTTTGATGAGTTTCTTGCTTGCATTGCTGTATAAACAGCTTTTGATCATTTGATTTAATGGTATAGAGAGAGTGCATGAATAAATAGAAAAGACAGAAAGTCCAAACTTTAACTTATATAAATGTAAATCAGTTGCAAGGTATTAAGGAAATCCAATGCATAGAATGAAGAGAGTTATTGTATTTCTTCCATATTTTTTATTGAGGTAACACAACCAGGTTTCAGCAAGTAATCTTCATCATCAGGTGATCATTACTCATCAGTTCTTAGTTATGTTTCATCACTAAAGAAAATCTTTATTTTATGGAAGCAGTAATTCTCTTATCACTCTAAATTTCACTTTCATGTTATAATGTTAATAATTTACATGAATAAACAATTCATTATTAGCTATGCACATGGTTATTTTCAATTGCATGGAATCTGTAAAGGCATTCTTCAGTAAGAGCAGATCTTTTTAAATAGTACAGCATTTATAAAGGACAATGATGAAATAAGGTCAAACAAAGCAAGCATCTGCTACACCAAAATTGTCAGGTTCCTCAGTTCATTATAAGAATGAACATGGAAATATCTCAATAACTGTAAGGGTGCAAGACAACAGGAGTCTGGGCCAAACCACTATCCACACCAAGCATCAGCATAATATCAACTTCATAGTTGTTGAAATCTCAACAATAGAACTGCAAACAGTTCATTAATATCACTGCAAATTCATCGTACATTGAACATACTAATGGTTATGTTCTGCAAAGATGTTTAGATTGACTCGCTACTTAGCTCCATAAAAATTATAGTAAGACGTCAATTCCACAAACAATTTTTAAATTTAAATGTCATAATACAATGAAATTGATAGTTAAGTTATCAAGAAAGCCAGATAGACAAAGGAATCCTATAAGAATAAAGTGCATTTGAAGAAAGGAAGCAAAGCATAGGCACTAAGATTTGACTTGTGAATAGTGAAGACGCTTAATTTTTAGAAGTATCTAAAATCAAAGATACTGGACAACAATGCGTGAACAAATAAAATGTTTTTCTAAATCACAAAAAATAATTATAGATCATTTTTTAATCCACAGTAAAAGTATTGTCATTTTTCAAAATCTTAGAGCAGATGATTATATGAAATACCTATTACACTGAGAAACACAACAGGTACTATTCTCTTCAGTGTAAATATTCACCAAGATACTACAGGATATTTTTGTGACATTAAGTCAGCATTAAGAAAGCTTGCATGTTAGATTTTCATCAATATCTTTTATACTTCACTCATTAGGTTTCAGAGAAGACAAAATTCTTATTTTACATTGTAGAACTTAGAAGAGGATAAATTATTCCTCAGTGTTTACAGAAACAGATTTATAAATCAACAAAGGTAATCAAAATGGTAAATAAATTATGTATATCATGTATAAATTACCGGTTATTCAATAAAAAATATTATAACCAAGAAATCTATACTTTTCAGAGTTACCACAAGCGGTTGTCTATCACATTTTCAATTCTATCCATTAATTCTTTTCAAATTATTCCACTTTCTAACATACTTGCTATTACAACAGACAGCTCTGTCAATGACTGGTCTTCATCATGGAGTGATTGCCTTCATAAGTCCTTTCACATTGTAATTACAGCAGTTAACAAAATCAAAGCCCATGCTCTTAATGATCAACTCTTCCAAGTTGTGTGATGAGAATGATGAAAATTTTAAATGTTTATTATTACACAAAGAAGTTTTCTGGATATCAATAGGCAATTGTTTAAGGCGCTTTTATAATCATTAGGACACTTTCGTGCAGTGTTTTGAGGATAAAGATGCTTTTCTCAGAAAAATCCTTAAAGAGACTAGGAGTGACGTTGCATTTTAACCTGACTTGTTTGCAAAGTTTAACAAAATGAATTTAAAATTGCAGGGAAATGATACAAACCTTATAAAGTCAAAATCTGTGGTGACTATTTATTTTTCTAAGTTGCTCTTATTTAAGAGCAACATAGGTCGCTGCGAGCTTCATCAATTTCCTTCCTTCCTTGAGCTAGAAGAGCAAGCTGGTATAGGTGATGATGATTTGAGTCTTTTGTGACCATTTAGCCACCCTGCATGATAATATGATGCAGCAATTTTAGAATCTTCTTTTGTTGGAAATTCCAGCCTGGGTTAAAAATCTGTTTGTATATATTGAGGAGGTTGGAGTGTTAGAGGAAGAATTGATTGGACTAAAAAATTACATTGAATTGAAACCAAAATTTGGAATAAATTATCAACAGTTTTGGTTACAGGAGGAGGTTCCGGACTGTTATCCTGCATTATGGATAGTGGTTAAAAAACTTCTTCTTGCTTTTCCAACTTTGTATTTGGTGGAACTTGGTTTTAGCACAGTTATTCAACTAATTTTCAAGCAGAGAAAAAGACTTCAGGTTTGTGAATGCAGTGATTTAAGACTCCTGCTAATTGATATTAAACCGGACGTTGGAAAAGTGGTACCATGTCATCAAGCACATCCCTCCCATTAAAATAGTCACTTAATTGCTTTACTAATTTTAACAAAACATGGTTGGTTATCCTATTTCTATAAATTGAAAATGTTAATGTTATATATTTGCCTAATCTAAGCAAGGAAATGATGGGTTAACTTCTTGAAAAAAGTTTTCTTAATGTTATTTGCTTTGATAATTTATTTTTATGTGAGGATTATATTCTTATCTAAGATCTTTTTATTGTGCATTAAGCCTTTTGTGTGTTTTGAAAACTAAATATTTGCTGGATTATTAATAAACATTTCATTAGTCGTTGTTTTTAATTCAATTATTACAATGTTCCTTGTCTATGATTCTGATTATTATTTTAAAGTTACCACTAGTTGACTATAGGTTTACGGATCCAAGGAGGCGTTGGCTCTAAAACATTTGGGAAACACTGGTTATAAGGGTGTCCAAACTAATCATTGAAATCTAAATTGCAATGAAGAAGTATTAATTGAATACTAAAGGCATTTGAAGCAATGGAAAGATTGTATCAGTTACCACAAGTTTTTTATTCCTTACTGTTTTTAAACCAATCATGTTTATCAATGTATGTATTGTTAAGATTAATGTAGATAATACCATTCTTGCTCAAATATATCTTGCTGTGTTTCTCTTCAAATAAAGAACTGTTTTCGGCTTGAAATCATAGATTGAATAATTTCTATTTGAGACCTCACCTAATATTTCTTTCTTCATTTCCTCATTTTAGTTAACCATATATTTCCAATCATAACCATACCACATTATCCTTGAATCAAATTATGTATCATATACTGCCCTTTCCCAAATTCCCCTTTCCTCATACTATGCATAACTGATTAGACTGAAAACTGAGTCTACGAGCTGGAAGGATGACAAAATTATACAGATGGCAGAATTAAGAAACTAACTCATTTCTATTGAGAAACTAGTTCATAGTTAATAACAAATAAAACTCTGCAAAATACCACACTAAACATGGAATCATAACCAGGCTTCAATGAATAAATCTCATCTTTACTCCGAAAACGGCTTATTAAGCAACGTTATCGAAAAAGTTTCCAAATAAGACCTAAAGTTTCTCAAAAAACGCCTTTTTTAACAAGATTTTCGAAAAATCTTTTAAATTAAACTGAAATTACCTCCGAAAACGTCGTATATAGAGAAATTTTCCAAATTTCTTCCAAATTAAGCCGTAAATTTTTCCAGAAAACGGCATTTTTATCAGGATATTCGAAAAATCTTCCGAATTAATCCGAAATTTAATCGGAAAACGGGTGTTTTAGGAAGATTTTCGAGAAATCTTCCAAATGAAACAGAAATTTTCTCTGTAAACGCCTTATTTTGTAAGATTTTCAGAAATTTTTCAAATAAAGCCGAAATTTACCACGAAAACAGCCGATTTAGCAAGATTTTCGAAATAACTTCCAAATGAAGCAAATTTTTCTCCGAATACGGCTTAATTAGTCAGATATACCAGAAATATAACAAATTAGACCGAAATTTTTTTTCATGAAATTCGTCGATGAAATCTTCCAAATTAAGCAGAAATTTTCTCCGAAAACAGCTTGTATAGGAAAGTTTTGGAAAAATCTTCCAAATTATGCCGTAATTTTCTCCGAAAACGGCTTGTTTTGAAGGATTTTCGAATAATCTTCCAAATTACGCCGAAATTTTCTCTGAAAATGTCTTATTTAGATATATATTCGAGATATCATCCAAATTAAGCCGAAATAAGGTCCGCAAACGGCATATTTAGCATGATTTTCTAGAAATCATCAAAATAAAGCCGATATATGCTTCGAAAAAGCTTATTTAGCAATAATTTCGAATAATCTTTAAAATTAACTCGAAATTTGCTCCGTAAACGGGTAATTTAGCAATGTTATCGAAAAATCTTCTAAATAAGACCGAAATTTTCTCCAATAACGCCTTTTTTTAACATGATTTTCGAAAAATCTTTTAAATTAAGCCGAATTTTTTTTCCGAAAACGGCGTATATAGAGAAATTTTCCAAATTTCTTCCAAATTAAGTCGAAATTTCCCCAGAAAACGGCATGCTTAGCAAGATATTCGAAAAATCCGGAATTTTCTCCGAAAACTGCTTTATTGGCAAGATTTTCCAGTAATACTCCAAATTAAGCCGAAATTAATCGGAAAACGGCTTATTTAGCATGAATTTCATGAAATCTCCCAAATTATTCAAAATTTTTTCCGTAAACGCGTTATTTAACAAGATCCTCCAGATATCTTCTAAGTGAAGCCGAAAATTGCTCCGACAACGGCTTATATAGCAAGATATTCGAAATAACATCCAAATGAAGCAAATTTTTCTCCGAATACGGCTTATTAAGTAAGAAAAACCAGAAATCTACCAAATTAGACCGAAATTTTTTTCATGATTTTCGAGAAATCTTCCAATGTAAGCCGAAATTAGTTCCTAAAACGGCTTATTTATCGAGAATTTTGTAAAATCTTCCAAATTAAGCCGAAATTTGCTCCGAAAAGGGCATATTTTATTTTATTTTTTAACATTATTGAACATTATTAGAATTACATCAACTCAATGTAAAATCCACAATACAATACAAAAAGAAATCAAACACGCAACAGTGTGCATAGTGCCTGCGACAGCCAAAAGATCATCAAATCTTGTCCGGCCATCCAACATTTAATTGCACATACAATGACTTGAAAAAAAAGACATTACATAACATCAAGGTACAGTTGAAGAATTAGGAAATTAGAAATTTCAATTGTTTACAAATAATGAGTTTACAATAACAAAATATATAGATATATATGTCATCGTACAATACATCATACTACATTTATTACAATACTATCCTAGTATAATTTTTAGGAACTTCTATTTAGTTTAAAAATTACATATAAAATAAAAATAGAAAAAAGACAAACATGCATAAAACCATAAGTCTAAAAAGTAAGTATTTTTCATACATTGCACATATCTTTCTATAAAGAGCTTTTTTTCAATTTTCAAAAAAAGAGATACTACATTTATTACAATACAATCCTAGTAAACCTTTTTAGGAACTTTATTTAGTTTACAAATTAAGAATACAATTTTAGAAGTAACAATATTTAGAAATATTATTATTTAATATATAAATATTATTATTTAATAATAATCTTCCAAATTAAGCCGAAATTTTCTCCGAAAGCGGCATATTTAACAAAATTTTCGAAGAATCATCCAAATTAATCCGAAATTTTCTCCGAAAACGGCCTAAATAGCAATATTTTCTATAAATCTTCCAAATTAATCCGAAAATTGCTCCGAAAACAGCTTATTTAGCAAGATATTTAAAAAAACATCCTAATTAAGCATTTCCCCCGAAAACGGCTTATTTAATAAGTTATACTAAAAATCTTACACATAATGCCGAAATCTAATCCGAAAACGGCCTATCTTAGAGGATATTTGATAAATCTTCCTAATGAAGGCGAATTAAGCTCTAAAGCTTTTGCTTTGCTCTAAAGAAACGGTTTCTACTCTGACTGCTAAGGAATTGACTCTAACACGCACCCTATATCTCCCCATCTGCCTATGGCCCTACAGAATTCGGGATCCATTTGTCGACCCCAGGACAACAGAATGCCCTCTCCTCCATTAGAAGACATGGAGTGTGGATACACATACCGGTATCCCTTCGGCACCTCCCTAACTTAGCCGCATACATATATACATATGTACACGTTGCCCGTCCTCTACCGCGCGGAGGTGTTAGGTAAGGATTGTATTATCATCGGGTTTAAGACCGTTAAGGCATTTCTTAAACCCTCAAATACTTAGAGGACGCGAAGCGGAATCGAACCAAACCGAAGACTACCTGACGTTGGCCCCCAAATGACGTTAGGCGTAGAGGAAGACCCCATATCCTCCTGCATTTGAAATGCAACCCAACATCACGGAAATGGAAGAGTACCGAAATCAACGATCGAAACAACAGAGAAAGCAACAACAACAACAACAACGAGCCATGTTCCTCAACCTGTTGAAAAAGAAATTCAAAGATGAGTATTCCTGAAAAGAAGTTAATCACTATTGGTATCTTAAATGTAATAGCATACAAGCACCCTTTCATATATATATACATATACATAAGAAAGCTTACATCAAAGTTAAACACAAATTCGAACATAACGCAATCTACCTTTCAAAATCCTTAACACAATACATACTTCTATGCATAGAATAAAATGGTGAAAAGAAACAGTCGAACATAGTACATCACAACTGAAAACCTTATGAAATACGAAAAAGGGATATGGTAATTAATCTAAATAATGGTTCGAAGATTTAACGAAAACAGCGAAAGGCTCCGAATTGAACACAAGGTATCGAATATCGATTGCTGGTTTACTCTACGAACACCGTAATCTAAGACGCATTCCGAATCTATGAAAGGAGAACGAATATCATCTCTTTCTACTACTAATCCGCTGAGAAAATACTAATTCCCTACGGTTTTCATTTATCATGAAACTTAATTGGATGGAAATTAGATTGGGGATCCGATTTTACCTAACACACACTCACCCACCACCACAACCGCAAGTTCAAAAAGCTCTAACTACAAATAAGGAATCTAACTACCAGGAAAGGTGTATTACGCAATCAGCCGCTCATGCAAGTGCACTTGCCGCAATCAATCACACATCATAGCAAACACACCATAGGTAGCAAGCACACCATAAGTAGAACCAGACCCCAACAATTTCCATCACATTCATACAAAAAGCACGCGATTGACCGAAGAATCGTCTCGGTCTTAGCGATACGAACTAACGCAATAAAGTAGTAAATTATTCGCATCTATGGCACATTATCCTAACGGAAAGGATTTACGCTAAGCCCTAACGATAAGCTACGATTCGCAAAAAATTACCTACCTCCTGAGACGTAAATCACATACGTCTTACGCAAACTCGAAAAAAACGAACTCACTCACTAAGAGATCGACCTACCAGCAAAGATACTCCGCGCGCATTCTACGTTACAGGATAAATCCTGCACGAACCTGTGGAAAAAAATTCAAATTATAAGGCCTGGAAAAAATACATGCATGAATATTGTATTAATGAGCAATGTTAAACACCACATCACAATTTAAGAATCACAATGGTTAATAATGTAAAAAAGTGAGTATTAAAACAAATTGTAATATGACTAATTAAACACACTAAATCTATAATAATGTTTGCAAGTAATTCGCTGTGATATATTTGTGAGATGGTGCCCCTGCCATGACATTAGGTGTAGAGGAACACCCTGTTTCCTCCTGCATTTGAAATGCAACCCAACATCACGGAAATTGAAGAGTACCGAAATCAACGATCGAAACGACAGCGAGAGCAATAACAACAACAACAACGAGCCATGTTCCTCAACCTGTTGAAAAATAAATTCAACGATGAGTATTTCTGAAAAGAAATTAATCACTATTGGTATCTTAAATGTAATAGCATACAAGCACCCTTTCATATATATACATATACATAAAAAAGGTTACCTTAAAGTTAAACACAAATTCGAACATAACGCAATCTACCTTTCTAAATCCTTAACACAATACGTACTTCTATGCATAAAATATGATGGTGAAAAAAAACAGTCGAACATAGTACATCACAACTGAAAACCTTATGAAATACGAAAAAGGGATAAGTTTACATGGGTCCCATTAATACTAAATAACGATTCGATGATTTAGCGAACACAGCGAAAGCTTCGAATTGAACCTAAGGTATCGAATATCGATTGATGGTTTAATCTACTACCACCGTAATCTAAGACGCATTCCGAATCTACGAAAGGAGAACGAATATCATCTCTTTCTACTACTAATCCGCTGAGAAAATACTAATTCCCTACGGTTTTCAATTAACATGAAACTAATTTAGATGGAAATTGGATTGGGGATCCGATTTTACCTAACACACACTCACCCACCACCACAACCGCAAGTTCAAAAAGCTCTAACTACAAATAAGGAATCTAACTACCAGGAAAGGTGTATTACACAATCAGCCGCTCATGCAAGTGCACTTGCCGCAATCAATCACACATCATAGCAAACACACCATAGGTAGAACCAGACCCCAACAATTTCCATCATATTCATACAAAAAGCACGCGATTGACCGAAGAATCGTCTCGGTCTTAGCGATACGAACTAACGCAATAAAGTAGTAAATTATTCGCATCTATGGCACATTATCCTAACGGACACGATTTTGCTAAGCCCTAACGATAAACTACGATTCGCGAAAAATTACCTACCTCCTGAGACGTAAATCACATACGTCTTACGCAAACTCGAAAAAAACGAACTCACTCACTAAGAGATCGACCTACCAGCAAAAATAGTCCGCCTGCATTCTACGTTACAGGTTAAACCCTGACGGAACCTGTGGAAAAAGTTTCAAATTATAAGGCCTGGAAAAAATACATGCATGGATATTATATTAATGAGCAATGCCACATCAACATGTAAGAATCACAATGGTTGAGAATGTAAAAAAGTGAGTATGAAAAAAATTGTAATATTACTAATTAAACACACCAAACCTAGAGGTATGTTTAGAAGTAATTCGCTGTGTTCTATGTGATAGATGGTGCCCCTGCAATGACGTTAGGTTTAGAGGAACATCCTATTTCCTCCTGCATTTGAAATGCAACCCAACATCACGGAAATGGAAGAGTACCGAAATCAACGATCGAAACGACAGCGAAAGCAACAAAAACAACAACAAGGAAGACGGACCCATGTTCCTCAACCTGTTGAAAAAGAATTACAATGATGATTATTCCTAAAATGATATTAATCACCATTGGTATATTAAATGCAATAGCATACTCTTACTCTTTCAAATAAACGTATATATTTATAAAATCTTAAATTAAAATTAACCACAACCTCAGAGGATAAGCAATACCATCTTAAACCATATCACAATAAATAGTTCTATTTGTACTATTTGATTGTGAAAAATAACAGTCGGACATAATACATCACACCTGAAAACCCTTTGAAACACGAAAAGGGCTAAGCCTGAAAAAAAAAACATTCATGGGTTTTTAATGGATTAGCTTTGTTACATTCTATAAAACAATTACCTATTGACATTCAGTCATGGCATGGTAAATCACAATTTAATACACTATTAAAATTATTTATTAAACCTGAGAGAAACCCGCGATTTGCACGTATACCGCTGAGATGTCTCTGTTTGACGGATCTCAATTGGTTGCGTCCCTGATGTTACTCCACAGCAATTTCGGGAACGCCCTGTGAAAAAAGGGAAAGTGAACCTATATACTATAACTATATAATTCAGCGATATAGTGAACCTGGATATAACCTATATATCATAAAATTAAATGTAACATGAAAAATTTAAGTTAGTCCTTAAATAAAAATTAAAGGTATTTCCATTCATTTATGCTAATACAACCGCCGAAAACCGCGCCAACGTTCCACCCGCCCAAACAACTTTTGGCGGGAAAAAGGTAACCGTTCTCACTAAACGAAAATCGAGCTGAAAATCCACATTTGATGGATTCACTCAAAAGATATTATGGCATGAAGGTCAAAAGATAACAGGATTCAAAAGGACTTACTTTACTTGGGTACACTCTGGCATCCTCTTCATCACGACGATACGTTCCTAGACGAACGTTGAAGACCTCGTTGCATCCGCGATGCTATAGAATAATTCATACCAACGTGTGTTATAACTTATATTTAATTAAGCGAATATCATTAAATGACTCAACCAGAATGTATTACGGTATCCATTTACGAAAATTATTTCAAATTCATCCACAAGTCACACTTACCGCTGATTATCTAGCCTCCGTACGTGCTCTCTCCCGCATTACTCTGATGTTACTCCTTCTGAAGCTAATTCAAGACTGTGAGAATCGAAACAAAATGAAACTCGTTTCGACTACGGTGGCGCCCTCTTTAAGTTTCAGGAAAACTAACCTATAGGAATAAAAATTATGGTGACGTTCCTATAGTTATCCATATTCATGCGACTTTCTCATATTCATTCGTGTACCCTTATTTATTACAAATAAATCACGGAAATAAATCTTCTTTAATATACTACTTTATAAATTTATTTATATTAAATCTTACGTGCATTTCTATGTGAGCATTTCTTAGTTATCAAAGGTGAATTCAAGATCCTTTTGGTAGAAAAATAAACATAGGTGAATCTCTAAACTGCATAATTCTAAGACGCTAAATATTAATTCGGGAATAAATGTTTTGCAAAAGAGATTAACAATTTCACTTGAGGTTGATATAATAATTCATTAGAGAGATGTGTTTCATAACATTACCCACCTTTTTATAAAGGACATTTAAACAATTGCTATGGTCGCAGAAAATTTCATCCTATTACGATAACGTGCAGACAATGCAAGAACGATAAAATCCTACGAAAGGAGTGAAAAATCACGGAAGAGCAGAAAGGCATTATTGGGGACACACTAACACAATATTAAACTCTTTCCCTAATGTACGAACGTTGAAGACCTCGTTGCATCCGCGATGCTATAGAATAATTCATACCAACGTGTGTTATAACTTATAGTTATTTAAGCGAATATCATTTAATGACTCAGCCAGAATGCATTACGGTATCCATTGACGAAAATTATTTCAAATTCATCCACAAGTCACACTTACCGCTGATTATCAAGCCTCCGTACGTGCACTCTTCCGCATTACTCTGACGTTACTCCTTCTGAAACTAATTCAAGACTGAAAGAATCGAAACAAAATGAAACTCGTTTCGACTACGGTGGCGCTTTTCGCACCTCTTTAAGTTTCAGGAAAACTAACCAATAGGAATAAAATTTATGGTGACGTTCTGATAGTTATCCATATTCATGCGACTTTCTCATATTCATTAATGTACCCTTATTTATTACAAATAAATCACGGAAATAAATATTCTTTAATATTCTACTTTAAAATTTTATTTATATTATATCTAACGTGCATTTCTTAGTCATCCAAGGTGAACTCAAGATCCTTTTGGTAGAAAAATAAACAAAGGCGTATAGCACGCTAAAGAATCTCTAAACTGCATAATTCTAAGACGTTGGGGAGTGATTGACATTAATTTAAAAGGGTTCATCTATGGGATTCCTGCAAGAGTTACTGACATCGGATTATTAAAATGTACACGACGGTGATTATTATGCAAGATGATTTTAATTTCTTGTCAACTTTTTCACTGATTTTACCTATAATTATTACTATTCTATCTTGATATTTTATATTAATAACTGATATTTTGTTGCTCCTTTTTCCCTCTTTCCGTTGATAGTCAGTATCAAACATCGAAGCATGATACAATGGAAATTGCGATAGTTTACGTTTTAGAGAATATCTATATAACTGTGTTAAAATTAAGTTGAAGTAATACTAACTCCTAATTGAAATTAAAATATTTTTTAATAATTGATTTCCAAACCAGATTAAGAGAATTTGTGGCTTCAAGGTACTAGAGCTTTAGAAGAGGTAATTTGGTTACAAGAGCAACTTTCATCCAAGGTAAATATCATTAACAACATATGGGTACTTCCAAACATCTTACAACTGTTCAAATTTTAGATTTTCAAAGAAAGGGGAATTTAAAATAACCATGCAATAGTGCTGCATTTGCACAGCACACAGTTTGATGAATTGCTTGCTTGCTTTGCTGCATAAACAGCTTTCGATCATTTGAGATAATGGTACAGAGAAGGTGCATGAATAAATAGAAAAGACAGAAAGTCCAAACTTTAACTTATATAAATGTAAATCAGTTGCAAGGTATTAAGGAAATCCAATGCATAGAATGAAGAGAGTTATTGTATTTCTTCCATATTTTTTATTGAGGTAACACAACCAGGTTTCAGCAAGTAATCTTCATCATCAGGTGATCATTACTCATCAGTTCTTAGTTATGTTTCATCACTAAAGAAAATCTTTATTTTATGGAAGCAGTAATTCTCTTATCACTCTAAATTTCACTTTCATGTTATAATGTTAATAATTTACATGAATAAACAATTCATTATTAGCTATGCACATGGTTATTTTCAATTGCATGGAATCTGTAAAGGCATTCTTCAGTAAGAGCAGATCTTTTTAAATAGTACAGCATTTATAAAGGACAATGATGAAATAAGGTCAAACAAAGCAAGCATCTGCTACACCAAAATTGTCAGGTTCCTCAGTTCATTATAAGAATGAACATGGAAATATCTCAATAACTGTAAGGGTGCAAGACAACAGGAGTCTGGGCCAAACCACTATCCACACCAAGCATCAGCATAATATCAACTTCATAGTTGTTGAAATCTCAACAATAGAACTGCAAACAGTTCATTAATATCACTGCAAATTCATCGTACATTGAACATACTAATGGTTATGTTCTGCAAAGATGTTTAGATTGACTCGCTACTTAGCTCCATAAAAATTATAGTAAGACGTCAATTCCACAAACAATTTTTAAATTTAAATGTCATAATACAATGAAATTGATAGTTAAGTTATCAAGAAAGCCAGATAGACAAAGGAATCCTATAAGAATAAAGTGCATTTGAAGAAAGGAAGCAAAGCATAGGCACTAAGATTTGACTTGTGAATAGTGAAGACGCTTAATTTTTAGAAGTATCTAAAATCAAAGATACTGGACAACAATGCGTGAACAAATAAAATGTTTTTCTAAATCACAAAAAATAATTATAGATCATTTTTTAATCCACAGTAAAAGTATTGTCATTTTTCAAAATCTTAGAGCAGATGATTATATGAAATACCTATTACACTGAGAAACACAACAGGTACTATTCTCTTCAGTGTAAATATTCACCAAGATACTACAGGATATTTTTGTGACATTAAGTCAGCATTAAGAAAGCTTGCATGTTAGATTTTCATCAATATCTTTTATACTTCACTCATTAGGTTTCAGAGAAGACAAAATTCTTATTTTACATTGTAGAACTTAGAAGAGGATAAATTTTTCCTCAGTGTTTACAGAAACAGATTTATAAATCAACAAAGGTAATCAAAATGGTAAATAAATTATGTATATCATGTATAAATTACCGGTTATTCAATAAAAAATATTATAACCAAGAAATCTATACTTTTCAGAGTTACCACAAGCAGTTGTCTATCACATTTTCAATTCTATCCATTAATTCTTTTCAAATTATTCCACTTTCTAACATACTTGCTATTACAACAGACAGCTCTGTCAATGACTGGTCTTCATCATGGTTGTATTGCCTACTTAAGCAAATATGTACCAAATGTCTTTGCTATTCATTGTGACATTCACCGACAACATTTAGTGGCTAAAAGATTGAGTGATTGCCTTCATAAGTCCTTTAACATTGTAATTACAGCAGTTAACAAAATCAAAGCCCATGCTCTTAATGATCGACTCTTCCAAGTTGTGTGATGAGAATGATGAAAATTTTAAATGTTTATTATTACACACAGAAGTTTTCTGGATATCAATAGGCAATTGTTTAAGGCGCTTTTATAATCATTAGGACACTTTCGTGCAGTGTTTTGAGGATAAAGATGCTTTTCTCAGAAAAATCCTTAAAGAGACTAGGAGTGACGTTGCATTTTAACCTGACTTGTTTGCAAAGTTTAACAAAATGAATTTAAAATTGCAGGGAAATGATACAAACCTTATAAAGTCAAAATCTGTGGTGACTATTTATTTTTCTAAGTTGCTCTTATTTAAGAGCAACATAGGTCGCTGCGAGCTTCATCAATTTCCTTCCTTCCTTGAGCTAGAAGAGCAAGCTGGTATAGGTGATGATGATTTGAGTCTTTTGTGACCATTTAGCCACCCTGCATGATAATATGATGCAGCAATTTTAGAATCTTCTTTTGTTGGAAATTCCAGCCTGGGTTAAAAATCTGTTTGTATATATTGAGGAGGTTGGAGTGTTAGAGGAAGAATTGATTGGACTAAAAAATTACATTGAATTGAAACCAAAATTTGAAATAAATTATCAACAGTTTTGGTTACAGGAGGAGGTTCCGGACTGTTATCTTGCATTATGGATAGTGGTTAAAAATCTCCTTCTTGCTTTTCCAACTTTGTATTTGGTGGAACTTGGTTTTAGAACAGTTATTCAACTAATTTTCAAGCAGAGAAAAAGACTTCAGGTTTGTGAATGAAGTGATTTAAGACTCCTGCTAATTGATATTAGACTGGACGTTGGAAAACTGGTACCATGACATCAAGCACATCCCTCCCATTAAAATAGTCACTTAACCGCTTTACTAATTTTAACAAAACATGGTTGGTTATCCTATTTCAATAAATTGAAAATGTTAATGTTATATATTTGCCTAATCTAAGCAAGGAAATGATGGGTTAACTTCTTGAAAAAAGTTTTCTTAATGTTATTTGCTGAGATAATATATTTTTATGTGAGGATTATATTCTTATCTAAGATCTTTTTATTGTGCATTAAGCCTTTTGTGTGTTTTGAAAACTAAATATTTGCTGGATTATTAATAAACATTTCATTAGTCGTTGTTTTTAATTCAATTATTACAATGTTCCTTGTCTATGATTCTGATTATTATTTTAAAGTTACCACTAGTTGACTATAGGTTTACGGATCCAAGGAGGCGTTGGCTCTAAAACGTTTGGGAAACACTGGTTATAAGGGTGTCCAAACTAATCATTGAAATCTAAATAGCAATGAAGAAGTATTAATTGAATACTAAAGGCATTTGAAGCAATGGAAAGATTGTATCAGTTACCACAAGTTTTTTATTCCTTACTGTTTTTAAACCAATCATGTTTATCAATGTATGTATTGTTAAGAGTAATGTAGATAATACCATTCTTGCTCCATTATATCTTGCTGTGTTTCTCTTCATATAAAGAACTGTTTTCAGTTTGAAATCATAGATTGAATAATTTCTATTTGAGACCTCACCTAATATTTCTTTCTTCATTTCCTCATTTTAGTTAACCATATATTTCTAATCATAACCATACCACATTATCCTTGAATCAAATTATGTATCATATACTGCCCATTCCCAAATTCCCCTTTCCTCATATTATGCATAGCTGATTAGACTAAAAACTGAGTCTATGAGCTGGAAGGATGACAAAATTATACAGATGGTAGAAATAAGAAAGTAACTCATTTCTATTGAGAAAACTAGTTCCTAGTTAATTACAAATAAAACTCTGCAAAATACCACACTAAACATGGAATCATAACCAGGCTTCAATGAATAAATCTCATCTTGAAGTTACAAGGTAGTCAGAAGCATTGTATTGAAGAATTGGGGGCAGACAATAGGGTAACAACAAGGTGGAATTTGTGGAAAAGATTATGTTGAGGTAATGCTCAAAGTAGAGAAGAAAAAAAAACCTTTAGTCCACCATTTGAAAAATCTTCCAACTAAAGCATTCAATAGCCCAAAAGAAGAGGTATCCAGCACGATGTAAGAAAAATCTTCCAAAGAAAGGAAGAGATGTATAACCTGAAAAAAGTATATTCATTCAAGGCAAGAAATGCTATTAATATACTGTATTAAGTATTACTAAATTTGCTAATTGGAATATTTAAAACTTCCAAAGCTTTAATCATTTGATTCCTAATCATTTATTTTCATTCTTTCTTAAAATTATTATTATATTAAATATAATATATATTATAAAATATATCCTAACATCAGTACAATGAATCTGAAGATGATTCAATGCAATTTTCGGTAATGCTACAGATATCAGCAATAATTTTTAACGAATCAAGTTAGGTTAAAATTAAATACTGAGTACTACATAATGGGAAGTTGCCCATTATATTCAAAATTTCATTGCAAATGATTAAGTCAACCTATACTCTAGAGCAGAGGTGAGAAATCTGAAGCCTCCAAGCCAAAATTGGACTTTTTTTGGGCATTCTGTGAAGCCTTTAGGTCACTTCCTAACACAAATAAGCCTTTTCAAATAATTTCCTCCAGATTCTTGCAAATGATGCTTAATAAAATAAAGAGGAAAAGGTTCTCTTTCAGTTTGTTTAGTGAATGAATTACTTTTCTCATATAAAAGATTGATGTTTAAGCATTTGAATGTAGGCAGCATGCAACATAAAAAATCATCCAAATGATTGCAGCCTCTCTTAGCATAGTGAATGCTAAATATGGCCTTCTGATGGTAGCAGGTTCCCCACCCTTGCTCTATAGTCATCTTTTGTCTGCTAAACATAAGATGTTGCAGTACGAGTTAAACTCTGACAAAATCTTTCATAGAATAGTAAGGCCATATTGTATATATTAAACTAATCAAAAAAAGGTCTATTGAAAGTAGCTTCACACTAAGTTGTTAAGGGTAGAAACAAAACTTCTCTTAAAATTCTGGAGTTGAGCAATGTAAGACTAACTAATGGATGAGTATATGAAATATTTTAACCTTCTTTGTGGTAAACTTAAATTTAAATTCTTTCAGTTCATTGCACCAATTTGCATCACTAGGCCTCTACATCTTGTATTCTTTCCTTTAAGATACCTACTATAGAAACAAATATAATTATTAGATTATGAAATCTATCTTCAGCTTTTACCAAAATGTAATCTCTTGCACAAGAGTTAAAGAATTTTTCACGCAAGCACGTCTACCAAAAATAAATCGAAGGGAAAAAAACGAATGGATAGAGAAGCAAAACACTGATCTTAAACATATTGGCAGATTGCATTTTCCACATAAGCCATCTAGGGTGAGTGTCTGAATGTTACAACAATATCAACTTCAACATCTGAAATAAGCAAATTATCGCCATAATAAAGTCATAATTAGCTCAAAATTTGAAAAATCTTACAAGAAGGCTGTTTTTCCCAAGAAAGGGTAGAATATAACACTCTATTAAAAAGAACATCAACATCGAGAAATAACGTCCAAAATGCAGGCATGTTTATCTTGATTTTTGAATGCTCTTTTATTTTATTTACCATCATAAGTTGCCTCATTTTAAGCATACGATAAGAGGTAGCAGCAATGCATATTTACAAATGAAGTGCTAACTTTTAAAATTCAATCTAACTTTTACAAAATAGAATCTACATATAGATATATATCCTGATATTTATTTTACTCAAGTTTATATAAGTCTCAATATGAATTTTCTTGCAAATTCATGAGAATCTGACAAAAGCAATACTTTTTTTTATCAGATCAAGTTCATGGTACACCAACATTAGCAATTAGATACCAAATATACCTTTTTCACTGGCTTCATTAGGTATGGTATGTAGGATAAAAAAGAACATATAAAAGGCCATTCAATTATTGTTAATATCTTTATTTAATCTTTAGAGGGGGGCCACAAGGCCAGCCTGCCTGGCATTTGCCCTATGCTGAGAGGGAAACCCCTCTAAAACCTCCCAAAGGCAGTTCATAATCTTTTATGCACATAAATCAAATTGAACAATATAGATATGGAACATATATAATACCTGAAAGATTCAGTAACAATTCAGAGAAACTCAATTACGACAAACATAATAAAAACAAGATAATACAATGACAATAAAGTATACACATTCGCACACACACACACACACATACATTTTCTTTGAAAACACACGCACACATTTTCCTTTAAAGATACACATTCACACACCCACACACACATGAAAAAAGTTCTCAACTTCTCATCAAGAGATGTAAAGAGACCAAGAAGAAGACCAAATGAACGATGGAATGGAGTGTGGATACACATACCGGTATCCCTTCGGCACCTCCCTAACTTAGCCGTATACATATATACATATGTACACGTTGCCCGTCCTCTACCGCGCGGAGGTGTTAGGTAAGGATTGTATTATCATCGGGTTTAAGACCGTTAAGGCATTTCTTAAACCCTCAAATATTTAGAGGACGCGAAGCGGAATCGAACCAAACCGAAGACTACCTGACGTTGGCCCCCAAATGACGTTAGGCGTAGAGGAAGACCCCATATCCTCCTGCATTTGAAATGCAACCCAACATCACGGAAATGGAAGAGTACCGAAATCAACGATCGAAACAACAGAGAAAGCAACAACAACAACAACGAGCCATGTTCCTCAACCTGTTGAAAAAGAAATTCAAAGATGAGTATTCCTGAAAAGAAATTAATCACCATTGGTATCTTAAATGTAATAGCACACAAGAACCCTTTCATATATATACATATATATAAAAAGGCTTACATTAAAGTTAAACACAAATTCGAACATTACGCAATCTACCTTTCTAAATCCTTAACACAATACATACTTCTATGCATAGAATAAAATGGTGAAAAGAAACAGTCGAACATAGTACATCACAACTGAAAACCTTATGAAATACGAAAAAGCGTTATGGTAATTAATCTAAATAATGGTTGGAAGATTAAACGAAAACAGCGAAAGGCTCCGAATTGAGCCCAAGGTATCGAATATCGATTGCTGGTTTACTCTACGACCACCGTAATCTAAGACGCATTCCGAATCTACGAACGGAGAACTTACGAATATCATCTCTTTCTACTACTAATCCGCTGAGAAAATACTAATTCCCTACGGTTTTCATTTCTCATGAAACTTAATTGGATGGAAATTAGATTGGGGATCCGATTTTACCTAACACACACTCACCCACCACCACAACCGCAAGTTCAAAAAGCTCTAACTACAAATAAGGAATCTAACTACCAGGAAAGTTGTTACACACAATCAGACGCTCATGCAAGTGCACTTGCCGCAATCAATCACACATGATAGCAAACAAATCTTAGGTAGCAAGCACACCATAAGTAAAACCAGACCCCAACAATTTCCATCATATTCATACAAAAAGCACGCGATTGACCGAAGAATCGTCTCGGTCTTAGCGAAACGAACTAACGCAATAAAGTAGTAAATTATTCGCATCTATGGCACATTATCCTAACGGACTCGATATAAGTTAAACCCTAGCGATAAACTACGATTCGCGAATAATTACCTACCTCCTGAGACGTAAATCACATACGTCTTACGCAAACTCGAAAAAATCGAACTCACTCACTAAGAGATCGACCTACCAGCAAAGATACTCCGCGCGCATTCTACGTTACAGGATAAATCCTGTCCGAACCTGTGGAAAAAACTTCAAATTATAAGGCCTGGAAAAAATACATGCATGGATATTATATTAATGAGCAATCTTAAACACCACATCACAATTTAAGAATCACAATGGTTAATAATGTAAAAAAGTGAGTATTAAAACAAATTGTAATATGACTAATTAAACACACTAAATCTATAATTATGTTTGCAAGTAACTCGCTGTGTTATATTTGTGAGATGGTGCCCCTGCCATGACGTTAGGTTTAGAGGAACACCCTGTTTCCTCCTACATTTGAAATGCAACCCAACATCACGGAAATGGAAGAGTACCGAAGACAACGATCGAAACGACAGCGAGAGCAATAACAACAACAACAACGAGCAATGTTCCTCAACCTGTTGAAAGAGAAATTCAAAGATGAGTATTCCTGAAAAGAAATTAATCACCATTGGTATCTTAAATGTAATAGCATACAAGCACCCTTTCATATATATACATATATATAAAAAAGCTTACATTAAAGTTAAACACAAATTCGAACATAACGCAATCTACCTTTCAAAATCCTTAACACAATACATACTTCTATGCATAGAATATGATGGTGAAAAAAAACAGTCGAACATAGTACATCACAACTGAAAACCTTATGAAATACGAAAAAGGGATAAGTTTACATGGGTCCCATTAATACTAAATAACGATTCGATGATTTAGCGAACACAGCGAAAGCTTCGAATTGAACCTAAGGTATCGAATATCGATTGATGGTTTAATCTACTACCACCGTAATCTAAGACGCATTCCGAATCTACGAAAGGAGAACGAATATCATCTCTTTCTACTACTAATCCGCTGAGAAAATACTAATTCCCTACGGTTTTCAATTAACATGAAACTAATTTAGATGGAAATTGGATTGGGGATCCGATTTTACCTAACACACACTCACCCACCACCACAACCGCAAGTTCAAAAAGCTCTAACTACAAATAAGGAATCTAACTACCAGGAAAGGTGTATTACACAATCAGCCGCTCATGCAAGTGCACTTGCCGCAATCAATCACACATCATAGCAAACACACCATAGGTAGAACCAGACCCCAACAATTTCCATCATATTCATACAAAAAGCACGCGATTGACCGAAGAATCGTCTCGGTCTTAGCGATACGAATTAACGCTCTAAAGTAGTAAATTATTCGCATCTATGGCACATTATCCTAACGGACACGATTTACGCTAAGCCCTAACGATAACCTACGATTCGCGAAAAATTACCTACCTTCTGAGACGTAAATCGCATACGTCTTACGCAAACTCGATAAAAACGAACTCGCTCACTAACAGATCGATCTACCAGCAAAAATACTCCGCGCGCATTCTACGTTACAGGATAAACCCTGTCGGAACCTGTGGAAAAAGTTTCAAATTATAAACCTGGAAAAAATACATGCATGGATATTATATTAATGAGCAATGTTAAACACCACATCACAATTTAAGAATCACACTGGTTAATAATGTAAAAAAGTGAGTATGAAAAAATTGTAATATTACTAATTAAATACACCAAACCTAGAGGTATGTTTAGAAGTAATTCGCTGTGTTATATGTGTGAGATGGTGCCCCTGCAATGACGTTAGGTGTAGAGGAACATCCTATTTCCTCCTGCATTTGAAATGCAACCCAACATCACGGAAATGGAAGAGTACCGAAATCAACGATCGAAACAACAGCGAAAGCAACAACAACAACAACAAGGAAGACGGAGCCATGTTCCTGAACCTGTTGAAAAAGAAATACAATGATGATTATTCCTAAAAAGATATTAATCACCATTGGTATATTAAATGTCATAGCATACACCAACTGTTTCAAATAAACGTATACAATTATAAAATCTTAAATTAAAATTAACCACGGACGATAAGCAATACCTTCTTAAACCTTATCACAATAAATAGTTCTATTTGTACTATTTGATTGTGAAAAATAACAGTTGTGCATAATACATCACAACTGAAAACAGTTTGAAATACGAAAAATGGATGGGCCTGAAAAAAACACATTCATGGGTATTTAATGGATTAGCTTTGTTACATACCATAAAACAATTATCTATTGGCATTCAGTCATGGCATGGTAAATCAAAATTTAATACACTATTAAAATTATTTATTTAACCTGAGAAAACCTATGATTTGCAGGTATGCCGCTGAGATGACTGTGTCTGACGGATCTGAATCGGTTGCGTCCGTGATGTTACTCCACAGCAACTTCGGGAACGCCCTGTGAAAAAAGGGAAAGTGAACCTATATACTTTAACTATATGTTAGCGATATAGTGAACCTATATATAACCTATATATTATAAAATTAAATGTATCATGATAAATTTAAGATAGTTCTTAATTAAAAAGTAAAGGTATTTCCATTCAATCATGCTGATACATCTTAACCGCCGAAAACCGCGCCAAAATGGCCTGCACCGAAACAGATTCGCGCCAAAATGTACTGCACCCGTAAATTCGAAATCGCTAAATATTAATTCGGGAATAAATGTTTTGCAAAAGAGATTAACAATTTCACTTGAGGTTGATATAATAATTCATTAGAGAGATGTGTTTCATAACATTACCCACCTTTTTATAAAGGACATTTAAACAATTGCTATGGTCGCAGAAAATTTCATCCTATTACGATAACGTGCAGACAATGCAAGAACGATAAAATCCTACGAAAGGAGTGAAAAATCACGGAAGAGCAGAAAGGCATTATTGGGGACACACTAACACAATATTAAACTCTTTCCCTAATGTACGAACGTTGAAGACCTCGTTGCATCCGCGATGCTATAGAATAATTCATACCAACGTGTGTTATAACTTATAGTTAATTAAGCGAATATCATTTAATGACTCAGCCAGAATGCATTACGGTATCCATTGACGAAAATTATTTCAAATTCATCCACAAGTCACACTTACCGCTGATTATCAAGCCTCCGTACGTGCACTCTTCCGCATTACTCTGACGTTACTCCTTCTGAAACTAATTCAAGACTGAAAGAATCGAAACAAAATGAAACTCGTTTCGACTACGGTGGCGCTTTTCGCACCTCTTTAAGTTTCAGGAAAACTAACCGATAGGAATAAAATTTATGGTGACGTTCTGATAGTTATCCATATTCATGCGACTTTCTCATATTCATTAATGTACCCTTATTTATTACAAATAAATCACGGAAATAAATATTCTTTAATATTCTACTTTAAAATTTTATTTATATTATATCTAACGTGCATTTCTTAGTCATCCAAGGTGAACTCAAGATCCTTTTGGTAGAAAAATAAACAAAGGCGTATAGCACGCTAAAGAATCTCTAAACTGCATAATTCTAAGACGTTGGGGAGTGATTGACATTAATTTAAAAGGGTTCATCTATGGGATTCCTGCAAGAGTTACTGACATCGGATTATTAAAATGTACACGACGGTGATTATTATGCAAGATGATTTTAATTTCTTGTCAACTTTTTCACTGATTTTACCTATAATTATTACTATTCTATCTTGATATTTTATATTAATAACTGATATTTTGTTGCTCCTTTTTCCCTCTTTCCGTTGATAGTCAGTATCAAACATCGAAGCATGATACAATGGAAATTGCGATAGTTTACGTTTTAGAGAATATCTATATAACTGCGTTAAACTTAAGTTGAAGTACTACTAACTCCTAATTGAAATTAAAATGTTTTTTAAGAATTGATTTCCAAACCAGATTAAGAGAATAATTGGCTTCAAAGTACTAGAGCTGTAGCAGAGATAATTTGGTTACAAGAGCAACTTTGGTCCAAGGTAAATATCTTTAACAACATATGGGTACTTCCAAACATATTACAACTGTTCAAATTTTAGATTTTCAAAGAAAGGGGAATTTAAAATAACCATGCAATAGTGCTGCATTTGCACAGCACACAGTTTGATGAATTGCTTGCTTGCTTTGCTGCATAAACAGCTTTCGATCATTTGAGATAATGGTACAGAGAAGGTGCATGAATAAATAGAAAAGACAGAAAGTCCAAACTTTAACTTATATAAATGTAACCCAGTTGCAAGGTATTAAGGAAATCCAATGCATAGAATGAAGAGAGTTATTGTATTTCTTCCACATTTTTTATTGAGGTACAAAACCTGGTTTCAGCAAGTAATCTTCATCATCAGGTGATCATTACTCATCAGTTCTTAGTTATGTTTCATCACTAAAGAAAATCTTTATTTTATGGAAACAGTAATTCTTTTATCACTCTAAATTTCACTTTCATGTTATAATGTTAATAATTTACATGAATAAACAATTCATTATTAGCTATGCACTTGGTTATTTTCAACTGCTTGGAATCTGTAAAGGCATTCTTCAGTGAGAGCAGACCTTTTTTAATAGTACAGCATTTATAAAGGACACTGATGAAAAAACAGTTAATTAATATCACTGTAAATTCATCGTACATTGAACATATCAATGGTAATTTTCTGCAAGATGTCTCTATTGAATCACTACTTAGCTCCATAAGATTTATAGTAAGACGTCAATTCCAGAAAGAATTTTTAAGTTTAAATGTCATAAAACGATGAAATTGATAGTTAAGTTATAAAGAAAGCCGGATAGACAAAGGAATCCTATAAAAATAAAGTGCATTTGAAGAAAGGAAGCAAAGCATAGGCACTAAGATTCGACTTGTAAATAGTGAAGACACTTAATTTGTAGAAGTATCTAAAATCAATGATACTGGACAACAATACGTGAACAAAAAACAAGTTTTTCTAAATCACAAAAAAATAATTATAGATCATTTTTTAATCCACAGTAAAAATATTGTCAGAACGTTTTCAAAAGGAACTTACTTTGTCAGACATAGGTTCCTGTGCAGACCTCTGGCAAAAACTCCCTACGCACAACTTTCGAAATCTTGCACGCATGATAAATGTTTTGCATTTGGATATGAAATGACAATATTTATCTAAAATAAATAAACTCTAATAATATTTTTGGTTTACCAGAAGTAAAACTACTGCCGTTCCAGATCAAAATAATGTGTATATAAATCCAGTTCTATATCAGGTTTGCATATATTCAGCCTTGCTTATGTATGTTTGAAATTATGCCGCCAGCATATAAATATTATGTTTTCATGTTTTTCATTTGGTTATTAGTAATTTTATTTTAAAAAGCAACCACTTAAAGATCAAATCCACGTCTTATCATTAACACATGCCCGTATTCTATTTTATTAATAATTCAATAATTTATATTTATGCAATAATAATTTTAATTTAACTTATTTTATTTTAACAAAATTTTATATATAAATTCTTGTTGTATAAACAGAATGGCAGGAATTAACTCATCAAAGACGAAATATAGACAGTATAATGTGGATTATCTTAAGTATGGATTTATAGAGTCACCTTCAAATAAGTACCTGCCTATATACTTAATATGCAAAAGGGTGTTTTCAAATGATTCCACTTTCTAACATACTTGCTATTGCGACAGACAGAGCTCCGTCAATGACTGGTCGTCATCATGGTTGTATTGCCTACTTAAGAAAATATGTACCAAATGTCTTTGCTATTCATTGTGTCATTCACTGACAACATTTAGTGCCTAAAAAACTGAGTGATGCCTTCATAAGTCCTTAAACATTGTAATTACAGCAGTTAACAAAATCAAAGCCCATGCTCTTAATGATCGACTCTTCCAAGTTGTGTGATGAGAACAATGAAAATTTTAAACGTTTATTATTACACACAGAGGTTTGCTGGATATCAAAAAGCAATTGTTTAAGGCGCTTTCATAATCATTAGGACACTTTCGTGCAGTGTTTTGAGGATAAAGATGCTTTTCTCAGCAATATCCTTAAAGAGACTAGGAGTGACGTTGCATTTTAACCTGACTTGTTTGCAAAGTTTAACAAAATGAATTTAAAATTGCAAGGAAATGATACAAAAATTATAAAGTCAAAATCTGTGGTGACTATTTATTTTTCTAAGTTGCTTTTATTTAAGTGCAACAAGGGTCGCTCGAAGCTTCATCAATTTCCTTCCTTCCTTGAACTAGAAGTGCAAGCTGGAATAGATGATTATGATTTGAGTCTTTTGTGACCATTTAGCCACCCTGGATGATAATATGTTGGAGCGATTTGAGAATCTTCTTTTGTTGGAGATACCAGCCTGGGTTAAAAATCTGCTTGTATATTTTGAGAAGGTTGGAGTGTTAGTGGAAGAATTGATTTGACTAAACATGACAATGAATTGAAACAAAAATTTGAAATAAATTATCAACAGTTTTGGTTACAGAAGGAGGTTTCGGACTGATATCCTGCATTATGGACAGTGGTTAAAAAACTCCTTCTTGCTTTTCCGACTTTGTATCTGGTGGAACGTGGTTTTAGCGCAGTTATTCAACTAATTTCCAAGCAGAGAAAAAGACTTCAGGTTTGTGAACGCAGTGATTTAAGACTCCTGCTAAATGATATTAAACTGGACGTTGGAAAACTGGTACCATGACATCAAGCCCATCCCTCCCATTAAAATAGTCACTTAATTGCTTTACTAATTTTAACAAAACATGGTTGGTTATCTCATTTCTATAAATTGAAAATGTTCATGTTATATATGATGTGTCAACTTCTTGAAAAAAGTTTTCTTAATGTTATTTGCTTTGATTATTTATTTTTATGTAAGGATTATATTCTTATCTAAGATCTTTTTATTGTGCATTAAGCCTTTTGCATAAATGTGTTTTGAAAACTAAATATTTGCTGGATTATTAATAAACATTTCATTAGTCGTTGTTTTTAATTCAATTATTACAATGTTCCTTGTCTATGATTCAGATTATTATTTTAAAGTTACCACTAGTTGACTATAGGTTTACGGATCCAAGGAGGTGTTGGCTCTAAAATGTTTGGGAAACACTGGTTATAAGGGTGTCCAAACTAATCATTGAAATATAAATAGCAATGAAGAAGTATTAATTGAATACTAAAGGCATTTGAAGCAATGGAAAGATTGTATCAGTTACCACAAGTTTTTTATTCCTTACTGTTTTTAAACCAATCACGTTTATCAATATATGTATTGTTAAGATTAATGTAGATAATACCATTCTTGCTCAAATATATCTTGCTGTGTTTCTCTTCAAATAAAGAACTATTTTCTGAATGAAATCATATATTGAATAATTTCTATTTGAGACCTCACCTTATATTTCTTTCTTCATTTCCTCATTTTAGTTAACCATATATTTCCAATCTTAACCATACCATATTATCTTGGAATCAAATTATGTATCATATACTGCTCCTTCCCAAATTCTCCTTTCCTCATATTATGCATAACTGATTAGACTAAAAACTGAGTTTATGAGCTGGAAGGATGACAAAATTATACAGATAGCAGAAATAAGAAACTAACTTATTTCTATTGAGAAAACTACAGTTTACAGAAACAGATTTATAAATCAACAAAGGTAATAAAAATGGTAAATAAATTATGTATATCATGTATAAATTACCAGTTATTCAATACAAAATATTATAATCAAGAAATCTATGCTTTTCAGAGTTACCACAAGAGGTTGTCTATCACATTTTCAATTCTATCCATTAATTCTTTCCTGTAATCATCATTAGAATAAGAAAAATTCTAAAAGAGGAATGTTTTAAAAAACAAACACCAGAAGGCAAAAAGGCGTTTTTAAAGATCGACTCTCTTTCTATTGTTTTAAAATACACTTTCTCAAGGAAATACGGCTCTTTGGAAAGGACATTCTGCTTAGAATGTTTTAAAAAAAGAACGTGAAGGGGAAAAAGGCTTTTTAAGAGAGCAACTCTCTGTATATTGTTTTAAATTATGCTTCCTATAGGAAATTTCTCATTTCAAGAGATGTATGTTATATCACATATTTTTCGTGATTTTTCAAATTTATCAAGCACTTTCGATGCAAAAAGTTCTCATTTTAAGAGATTTTTGTTAAATCTTACATGTAAAGCAATAATCTGCTTAGAAAACATCTTATTATTCCAGATATTTCATGAATTGTGGAAAATCTGGCACCAGAAATCACATATTTTTTCATGATTTCCCAAAATTACATGCAATTTTGTTTCAAAGTGTACTCATTTCAAAAGAATTATCAATATTCAAAGATATTAGGCCAAAACCCGGTCAAAAAACGTAAAAGTTTTTGAGAAATTTGATGATTTACGGAAAAGTTTGCACTTGAAATCACATATTTTTCGTAATTTTTCAAATTTATCAGGCACTTTTCTTGCAAAATTTCTCATTTCAATATATTTACGTTAAATCTAACATATTGTGCCGATATCCGCTTATATGTCAAGTGAATTGGAAATAACAATCAGCAATTAATTCAAACTAAAACCCTAAAATTTATGAGCATTGGAAAAAATTAACAGGAAGAGTAATTTTTATCTTTTGCAGGGCAGAAGTTGGACAGCAATCTCTTAATATCTTCCTTCTTGGATGTAATTTGGGAGGTCATGGATGAGATATCCTTCCTATTGGCACCAATTTCCAAATCCTTATCTGAGATATCTTTCTTATAGGTGGAGATATCTTTCTTACTAGATGCAATTTCAGGTTCTTTTGTAGCAATTTTCAAATCCTTAGCAGAGATATCTTTCTTGCAAGTTGCAATCTCCTTTTAAAATTTGTGGAAGGTTGAAAATGCAACAGCATTCTTCCCTTTCATATAAAAATAAAAATACATTGTAAACAAAGGACAAAACTAGTATGCAGCTGTAACTTCAATTAAACTACAAATAAAATGGAATAAATATTAAAAATTGTAAATCCTTATTCAATTTTCAGACTAAATTATTTTGTTTACTTGATTTAATTGTTTATGATTTCAAAACATCCAATGGCTTCATTAATTTCCAGTGAACAAATTTATGATTAGTATTAATTTGTAATGCAAAATTGGAAGATAGTGCATTCTTAAAAGGTACAGCTAGTTCCAAAGAAAACTTACCACCTAAGCCGCAACCCGCATAACAGGCAGTGAGTTTCCTGCAAGCGAGCCTTAAGAAGCGAGAGAGAGAGAGAGAGGGAAAACATGGAGGAGATTTGCTTCTGTCCTGGCTCCACTGGCAGAGTTGAAATGGATATATTTGCATTATTGATATTGCAAAGATTTATTAGTATCCTTAGTTTGGTTGCATTGGCGTAGCAAAATAGTATTATAACGATATGGATGTTGTAATGCTAGATTTCAGTTATTATAAAGTGGTTATTATGAATCAGTATATGTTTTAGCTTTACTTCTTGCACACGAGGTCCCGTTATTCCAAGAAAACCGAGGTAAACCCCCTTCCCTTCCCGTCATAAAATTTGAGTCTGAGACGAAAGGCACAAGCAGGATGAAGGAAATTTTCGCAAACCCTGCCTCTGAGCTGCTCTGAGCTTATGTTTTAGACTGAGATGGGGGGAAGAAAATTTCCACGCAGTTTGAATCAGTGTCAGACCAAAATGTATAGAACTAGAATTCGAGGTCTTCGCTTGCAAAACTCTGTGGCTATAATGGATTATATTATATAATATAATAGTAGGTAATATTATACATCGTTCAAGAGAGCAGTTATTAGCCATTAAAATTAGATACGTAAGGAGTTGATATCGATCACCTGTTTTATCACAGCCTGTTTGAATGCAATCTACACAAGTAAAGTAAGGCGAACTCATGGCCATATCTAGGCTATTACTTTAAATACATTAAAAACTATAAATAAATATGTAGTATGAAGTCTTAAGGCATTCTTTGCGTATTTTAGATAAATTTTGTTTCATTTGAAAAGCATCAAAATTAAAACTCGATCGGTAAAAAATCAGTAAATTTTATCATCTATGCGGTTGGAATTTTAACTATACCGTCCAAATCGATTGAGAGAAAATGTGCTAGGATCAATTTTCGCAAATGAATAAAGATGACGGATATGAGACAACCATCTTTCACATTAATTTTGTATCCAAAATGAATTTTTTCGGTGTCATTGAAGTGTGAATGGAATAAACGTGATTTCTTCTGTGGATTCCTCTTGAAATGGCTACAGTCACAAACCATTACGTTCTTAAACACTCTTCTCTCTATATTTATCACCTTTAAAAGTTCTAAAATACACAAAAAGATAGGGCGAATGAGGTTTGGTCATAATTCATTGAATGCTACTGTTAAAAGAAATGTTAAAAATACGCAAAATAATAGGGACTTAGTGAAATAGTTTTAGGGCCTTTTTACCAGTAAATCCAACCCTGTAAGTATCACATGGGGATAAGAAGCGCATATGAGGCTCATGTTGAAATTTTGCTCCCCTCGGTTGATGGCTGGCCCTACGTAACTCTCATATTTTTCGATTGAGTTTTAATGATTGAGATGAATCGGTGGTGGTTTGGTATGGATAGTCTATCTACATATTTATCGCTCAGTTATAATGAAAATATTCCTTCGTATTTGAAATGTATTGGCTATGACAAAATTTTCATCTCTCCACATTCCATGACAAATTTGAAAAGCAAGATACAGGAGTGATTGGAAAAAGTGAATAAAGTAATGAATTTACCAGGACTTCAAGAGGGGGACTATTTTGATGGAGATAGGGAAGTGAGAAGCGACGGCAACAGTATGGTATGCTAATTCCAGATTTTTGGATAAATAACAATAGGTAATGGCATTTCTTGCGTTCCTCGTCGACCAATTGGTAACTTTGAGTAGCAGCAACGACCTCTTTTAAAAGTATAACACACTCACTCACCTTCTCAATTTTCACATCAAACATATATTTTTCCCGTTTATGACTGCCTACTGAGAAACTACTCATTTATCCAATTTAAGTAATATCTTAGTCAAACATGGTTAACATTCAAAAATACAGAATATAACGTCGATGGCTTATCATACTTTCAGAAATTTCCTTCTGATGCATCAGTTTATTCTTAGGATCTCCGAAATTGTATACAATAGCAATGTTCAATGTTTTATAGCAACCTCCTTTTAATTCTATAAGGAAGTTCGAGTAGTTCACTAAGCCAGTACCTAAACCATCTTCTTATCAGCAATTTATTTTGGAAAGAGATTTCAAGGTCTTTTCAAACCGATAGAAATTGCTAACATTACTATGGTATTACTATCTATGCAAGCCAATGGTTTCTTATAAATAACTTTAGAGATATAATTTATCGGTAATTGGCGTATAAACTTCAAGTTTCTGCGACATTGAATATGTGGAGTGTCTACAATTCCGTATTTACGTTTCAATTCATATTTTAGTGACATTATAATAGAAACTTTAGTCGATCTAGTAAGATCATTTTCAACGCTCTATCAACTTTGTATCATAGATGTTGTAAGAGAAGTTAAACGATTTGGTTCTCGTAAGCATACAGAATAAATATTAGATGGTATTTCTCTAATTAATTTTTCATTTCTCAAGTCATTTCAAACTAAGAAATTTTTAGCTCAATATAGAGACAAAATAAAGCATAAAAAACAATATTTATAAATAAAGTAAAGAATCATTGACAAGGAGCTTGATTGATATTAATTGACGATAGGCAGTATTACTTATTTTTTCATTTATGTTGTTGAATTAGTTATTTAGTATAAGCTAATACAGTTTATGCCATTCACTTTAAAAGCAGAATATAGAGATACTCATTCTGATATGATGCACCCAAACATTGTCAACTTTATGTTATCATTCAGATTTTCCGAAGGTCCTATTTTAACTGGAATGATCTTCCTTGCATTACTATTTAAAAATACTATAAAAAAAATTTAAAAAACATCCTTGCAAAGTTCGTAGAGAATTATGATGGGCTTTGGATAAGGGATGTTACGAAGGTCCTTGAAGTGAATTTTGGAGTTATGGATTACATATAGAACCAAGAATATTTTAACAGCTAGCGTATGAATCATGAGAATTAGAGGAATATTCTCATGTAAGTCTGGTTACCATCCATTGGTTTCTATTTTTAACGTGTTCTTCCATGACTCCTTTTACCCATCATTCATAATTATTTATAGTGATTTTTCTTTTAATTATTATACATATTATGCACCATTCCAACAATGTGGGTTATACAGCTTACTTGAGGCATTCAGAAACCGAAGCAGCGATCATTAATCATTAGTTTCACTTTCACCTAATGCACAGTTCTGAAAATCATTTCAGTACAACATTGGAAATCGTGTTGTGGGTGTTTTCACACCCCCTGATATACGTCATATGGCGGCTCGCAGGGTATTAATGTAAATGTAAATAAACCAGGTGTTAACGTGTAAAACTGCAATATGCAAGTTTAGAAAAACTGGAATTTATATGCAATATGCAAATCAGTCTTAAGGTTCTGATTTGCCATACTAACTGTTGTTTCTTAACCATCTTAAACAGGATTCCTTGCAAGAAGTCCTGAAAGGTCGTCTACCTCAAAAATAGTCAAATATATTCATTCCCTAAGGGAATACCCGCGGCGAAGATTACAAATTGCAGATCCACCATTTCCCACCTTACTTGTGATCGGTTGCCGCCACCATACCCTAACCCTAGATACCTGCTCAGCAGGGGTGTGGTCAGGAATCCTCATTAGCGCTTTTAAATTCCCTATCCCGGATACATACGACCATCCACAACATGCCGAAAAGGGGGTTTTTCTTCTCAAAGCGGAGTTGGCCTTCACCCATCAGCTGTTTTATGGCTCCTTTGAGAAAATAGACAATACCTTTTGATGGACGAAACAAAATAAAAAGAAACAACAAAGGAATGAATAGGGGATACTCCTAGGGCCAGGGTCCTTCCTTTCCAGGGCCAGGGTCCTGGACTTTCCTTCCCTCCTAGGAAGGAAAGTCCTCCTTTCTCCATGGAAGAATTAGTAACCTCAGTAAGAGAAGAAGATTAGTAACCTAAGTAAGACCTCAGACACGAATTTGTCAGAAACAGCCAAATCTTATCTCAAAATAATAATGCATCATCTGATACCATCATCACAAATGCCTGGTGGAGGAACAGAATGACGTGTTGACACATATTCTAAAATACCTATTGCTCTGTTAATTGTCGTATCATGCAAATTATATACTTCTCTGTATTGCAGAATAATTCAATCGCAAAGAAATCGAATCAAAATTTGCAGCACGGGGCAAGAAAGAGATTTAGCATCAGATAAAAGTTGGGACAGCATAATTTTGTAAGGAACATTAACTTGATTTAATTAAAGGCATATTTTTTCTGGTACTGGCAATGAACAATATTTTCGGAAAAGTTTTAAGAAATGCTGGCATTAATTTCATCGTAAATTAATTTTTTATTTGATACGTGAAAAAATTTTGTAGCCCTCTGTATTTAAATTAAGAGTGCTACTATTCTAATATCTATGTTATTTTCTAAAATATTAAATTAGCAATTTGAATTTTAAAGAATTACCTTAGAAAATGGTGATAGCACACCAATTAATATTTTACTTTCTATCATATGATTTGGTGGTATTTAAAATTTTTATAATATTTGATGCAATTATCTGATGTAGTTGATCATAATTTACTTGGTTTACGTTATTGTAATATGTTTTGTGTCTAATTTTTAGAGCTCTCTACCAGGTTGACTTATAATGATTCATTCTTGGTGTATTCGTCCAGATAAAGTTTCTTTTCATCTTTGCTTTCCTCAGTAGGTTTTGCAGTTTTTTCATACTCCCTTTCTCAATAGCATTTTTCTGCAACATAAATTAGTTGAAATACAGTTGACTGTGTTCTTATTCCTAATTATTCTTTATCTGCTTGCAGAGTTTTCGTTCATGTTTCTATTTGAGTCATACTCATGAATTTCCTCTAAATAAATTGAAAAGTTCATCCTGTAGTTAAAAAGCATAAAAAACCTAATAATATAATCCTTTTTAATCTTACAATAACATAATTTTTTATTGGATAATTGAAGCAGATAAAGTAAATTTACCCAATGCCTCCAGAAAAAGGTGAATTACGCAGACATTTCAGGTCAAAATAAGGAGATCCAATTTTCATTCATTTTTTAATACTATGCTGCTGACAGAGTAAAAAGTAACACTAAATTTAAACTAGATTTTGTGCAAATAAAGACGCTACAAATACGTTCAATGCGTTTCACAACGGTTTAAAAAGGCGCCGTCAGAATGCTCCTCCTTCCAAGAGCCAATAGAATGCGTGGAAAACTCTAGACTCGCTCTCATCAAGCTTCACGTCTGTTATGCGGGTTTCGGCTTAGGTGGTAAGTTTTCTTTGGAACTAGCTATACATTTATCCTATTATAAAAGTGAGCATTACCTCTGACTAATCCAGTGGCACCAATCAGCTTATCTGATGTGTCCATTACTGCATTGATATCAACCTCAAGATCAACTTTTCGCCACAATTTCCCAGTTGCATTTCCAATGAGCAATGAGGCAAACACCCATCTATTTAACCCATGATCCATAACAAACTTCATAGTCAGTTGCTCATGTTCATCAGACTCTAGGAAGGCAACGAGAAAGAATAAGGAAGCAAGCAAGATGGGATTACATCTTCTCATCAGAAATCAAGCAGTCTTCTGACCTGTTGAAGAGGAAATTGAGATGACACTTATTAGATGCAATGTATTCCTTATCTAAGAAGGTGTAGAAAGTGGCTCTGTTATTAATCAATATCTGAGTGATATCCAATGCAATGCTTTACTTTTAATAAACATATAACTTATTTATTTGTGAAAGATTGGAAATTTAAATTCTCCTCATCTATCTACGACATTGAAAAACAAAAGAAGATATTATAAGCATGTAGCACATTGAAATAAAAAACAAGAAAACAGGGATGTCTTATAATTAAATAAAGACTTAAATAATGCTTAAAAATGTAATTATGGCAGAAAAACACCAAAAACGAAGGGTTGTAGAAAAAAAGATCATTCATAAAATAAATATTTATATATCCTTATCATATATTACAAAATGTTTCCATCGCACTTGTCATAAACTCAATAGAATGTATACAATGCTTAAAATAAAAAAAAATTGAGGTACCCAGTAATAATAATTAAGATAATGAAAAACAGGAAATAGTTCACAAATAATACCCACATAATTTTTTCTCATGCTTCGAGATCTGAATTCTGTGAAGAATGAAGAAATACTACACGCTTATGAGCAAAGTGTCTTTATATAATTGAATATTAATATTCTTGACAAAATATATCCAATTCAAAATCCACTGATTAGAGTTATTTAGTCTTTTTCTCTTACAAGATATTTGATATTAAATGCCACAAAGTCATGATTGGCCACATTAATTGAAATGAATATCATTTCCATTATACTGGACCCTGAATCTTAATGAGTTAAGTACACATTGGATGTGAAAATGGAGTGCATTTATCTGCTAGGCAGGTCTGCTCATAAATGTTAAAAATAATATTCAAAAGAAACAGAGTAATAAACTCACAGATAATGAAATCTTACAAAGACCACCCATAAAATATATCAAAATCTTCCAAAAGCCATAAAACACTCAGAAATTTATAGACAACTGACATAATGTCTTCACAGAGTTTACCTTTAAATGAATTCAAGGCAGAAATAAAACTCGAAAAAAATGGCTTGTACAAAACCTACCGATAGCAATAAATAAAATTTATTGACAAAGATACTCTTAGTATTACTAATATATAACATCATTGCTTAAGTAATAAGCTTATAAAAACCACAAAATTACTATAAATGTTGAAGTACCTGCAAAAATCAAAAATGAATTAAATAAATGCACAATGGAGGAGATGACAATGTACATGTAATAAGATGAGTAGTAAGGACACTTCTTACAGCTGTTAAAATGCATTGAAAATTCAAAATTAGATCAAAGGGAGTTAATATAATGTCCTTGATGAATAAGAGCAATGATATCTATTGAAATAAAAACATAAGATTAAGCAGAATAACTTGGATATATAAAATAGTAAAGAATGCAAACGCATATTTAAGAAATGGAATTTCAGATTGGCATGATCAACCTGTCTTTATGGAAATAGAGCAATCATATCGGATATTGAATAAAAATAAAAAGGAGAATTTTCAAAATTGCTACCTATAGAAGTATTTCAGAGAAATCATGTATAGCAATGTAAGAATATGAATTAGAGAAGTAAAAGTGTAGTTCCAATCAGAAACATACATTTAGTGACCTGCGAAATTCTCAAAAGATTCAAATAAATGCAAATGGTGATTATAAAACATACAGAAAATACAATAAATGTTTAAGTGCCAAATAAGAATCTGGACATTATCAGCAGATGTTGGTACTATTATTAATGCAGAATAAATTCAAGTGTGAATGCATCTAATAAGTAAATAATGTCTTCATTTAGTTAAGATATTATGTCCATGTAATTTAGTACAATGGATAAATAAATAGTAAAATAATAGGAGATAAAATAAGGTAGGCAAAAGAGGTATCTGATATGAATGTAATAATCTGTAGTTATATGGAAGTTAGTTGGACATTGAAAAAGCATAGCTATAAATCAAGAAAAACATAAGATATGGTAAAAGTATTCACAGCAGAAAAACACCAACAAAGAAGGGCTTGTGGTATTTTTCATAAGAGCTATTAATAATTTCTGTAGACACAGACAACCTTAGGATAAATAAAAAATAAATCCATTGTACACCTTGACCCAAGACAGACAATAAAAATTGTAGATAAATTCACAACATATTCAATAAAAATAGAGTACTCGTGAATTCTAGCAAAGCTAAGAAATGAAACTGAAAAAAATTCAATGAGAAAATATTAAACAGGAATAAGATCCGGTAAATTCCGTGAGCAAAAGTTTTGGGCGGGCGCATAACTAGAAATCGTAAAACATAGGACTGATATCGCTCCAAAAACCGTTTTATCTAGATTTATACGTGGATAAATCTTCACAATGAATGCGTATGTCATCCAAAAAGAGACGTATTTAGCTCTTTATTTATGAAATTCTCCTAAATAACACTGAAATCGCCGTAAGACGGCTTATTTTTTAAAAGAAAATTGCAAAGCAAGGCTAAAATCGTCCGAAAACTGTTTACTTAACTCATTGTTTTAATTATCTTAGAATGATTGCAAAACTCGGTCGAAAAACGAATCAATTCGCACAACATAAGGTAAATCTTCGAAGATTAGGCTGAAATAGACAGAAAAATGGATTATATCACTCGATTTATGAAAGATATTTCAAAATAAAGAGGAAATAGGCAGATATACGTCGTATTAGAACATTATTTAATACTATTTCATATACTATAGATCCAAATCGCCCTAAGGTCGGCTTCTTCAGCTATACATTTGAAGAATTTCCCAAAATAAAGATGAATCCGCCACAGAAACATCGTATTTTACACTGTACTTGAATACCTTTTGTAATAAAGCTGTAAAATTTCAAAAATCAGCCTAAGAACAGGATCTTTGAAAATTATGTAAAATAAAGGCAAAAATCGCCAGAAAATGGTATTTTTGGCACAATATTTGAAAAATTGTACTAAATGTTGACGAAGTCTCTACGAAAGTAAATTATCTAGTACGGTATTTAAAAATAATCCAAAAATAGAATGATAACGGGATAAAAATGGATCGTTTAGCTTTCTATAACATGTATCCGGCATATGAAAGGAAGATATGGCCAATAAACGTCCTATTTAGCTCGATTCTTCCTAAAGTATCCATATTAGAAATGATAACGGAAGAAGATCTACGTTTAAGAATCGATATTTGAAAAATCATGCAAATGAAAATGGAAATACTACAATCACTCTATCAACAAAATCTTCAAAAATGAGGATGAAATCCTCCCTTTAGGCGAATTTCGGTACATTATTTATAGAAATACCAAACGAAAAGTGCAAAGTACGGTGTTTGTAGATGGCCTCCTAACTAAAAAACTAAAATTGCACTACTACTTTACTTTCAAGACTAATTAATCCTCTCCCTGATCCAGTGATCGATTCATCTACCAAAAAGACACCAGCTAAATGCCAAATGAGAAGAGCCGTTCTCATAAGTAATGCACGTGTACTTCTCATTTATCGGTGGAAGCCTTATTTATATTCAGGAAGTAAATTCGAAATGGTTTGATAATTCGGCCGAAAGAAAGAAATATCTTGTGAGGCTATGTACAGCTAGTTCCAAAAAAAACTTACCACCTAAGCCGCAACCCGCATAACAGACGTGAAGCTCGATGAGAGCGAGTCTAGTGTTTTCCACGCATTCTATTGGCTCTTGGAAGGAAGGCGCCTTTTTAAACCGTTGTGAAACGCGTTGAACGTATTTGTACCGTCTTTATTAGCACGAAATCTAGTTTAAATTTAGTGTTAATTTTTACTATGTCAGCAGCATAGTATTAAAAAATGAATGAGAATCGGATCTCCTTATTTCGGCCAGAAATTTCTGCGTAATTTACCTTTTTCTGGAGGCATCGGGTAAACTTACTTTAGCTGCTTCAATTATCCAATGAAAAATTATGTCATTGAAAGATTAAAAAGGATTATATTATTACGTTTTTTATGCTCTTGACGCCTACAGGAAGAACTTTTAAATTTATTTAGAGGAAATTCACGACTATGACTCAAATAGAAAGATGAACGAAAACTCAGCAAGGAGATAAAGAATAATTAGGAATAAGAACACAATCAACTGTATGTCAACTAATTTATGTTGCAGAAAAATTCTATCGAGAAGGGGAGTATGAAAAAACTTCGAAACCTACTGAGGAAAGCAAAGATGAAAAGAAACTTTATCTGGACGAATACACCGAGAAAGAATCATTTTAAGTCAACCTGGTAGAGAGCTCTGAAAATTAGACCCAAAACATATTACAATAAAGTAAACCAAATAAATTACGATAAACTATATCAGATAATTACATCAAATATTATAAAAATTTTAAATGCCGCCAAATCATATGATAGAAAGTAAAATATTTATTGGTGTGCTATCATCATTTTCTAAGGTAATTGTTTAAAATTCAAATTGCTAATTTAATATTTTAGAAAATAACATAGGTATTAGAATAGTAGCACAATTTAAATACTGAGGGCTACAAAATTTTTTCACGTATCGAATTAAAAATTAATATACCACGAAATTAACGCCAGCATCTCGTAACATTTTTCCGAAAATATTGTTCATTGCCAGTCCCAGAAAAACTATCCCTTTAATTAAATCAAGTTCATGTTACTTGCAATATTATGCTGTCCCAACTTTTATCTGATGCTAAATCTCTTTCTTGCCCCGTGGTGCAAATTTTGACTCGATTTCTTCACAGTTGAATTATTCTGCAATACAGAGAAGTATAAAATTTGCTTGATACGACAATTAACAGAGCATTAGGGATTTCAGTATATATGCATCAACATGTCATTCTGTTCTTACTTCCACCAGGCATTCGTGGTAACGGTATCAGATGAAGCATTATGATTTTGAGATGAGATTTGGCTGTTTCTGACAAATTCGCGTCTGAGGTTTTACTAATTCTTCCATGGAGAAAGGAGAACTTTCCTTTCCTCCACCCTGGCCCTAGGAGTATCCCCTATTCATTCCTTTGTTGTTTCTTTTTCTTTTGTTGCGTCCATCGAAAGGTATTGTCTATTTTCTCAAAGGAACCATAAAACGGCCGATGGGTGAAGGTGAACTCCGCTCTGAGGAGAAAAACCCCCTTTTCGGCAGATTGTGGATGGTCGTATGTATCCGGGGTAGCGAATTTGAAAGCGCTAATGAGGATTCCTGACCGCACCCCTGCTGAGCAGGTATCAAAGGTTAGGGTATGGTGGCGGCGACCGATCACAAGTAAGGTGGGAAATGGTGGATCCGCGATTTGTAATCTTCGCCGCAGGTATTCCCTTAGGGAATGAAGATATTCAACTCTATTTTTGAGGTAGACGACCTTTCAGGACTTCTTGCAAGGAATACACTTTAAGATGGTTAAGAAACAACAGTTAGTATGGCAAATCAAAACCTTAAGACTAATTTGCATATTGCATATAAACTCCAGGTTTCCTATACTTGCATATTGCAGGTTTACACGTTAACACCTGGTTTATTTACATTTACATTAATACCCCGCGAGCCGCCGAATGACGTATGTCAGGGGGTGTGAAAACACCCACAACACGATTTCTATTGTTATACTGAAATGATTTTCAGAACTATGCACTAGGTGAAAGTGAGACTAATGATTAATGATCGCTGCTTCGGTTTCTGAATGCCGCTAGTAAACTATATAACCCGAATTGTTTGAATGGTGTATAATAATTAAAAGAAAAATCACTATCAATAATTATGAATGATGGGTAAAAGGAGTCATGGAAGAACACGTTAAAAATAGAAACCAACGGATGGTAACCGGACTTACATGAGAATATTCCTCTAATTCTCATGATTCATACCTTAGCTGTTAAAATATTCTTGGTTCTATATGTAATCCATTATTCCAACATTCACTCCAAGGACCTTCGTAACACCCTCATCCTAGGCACATCATAATTCTCTACGAACTTTGCGAAGATGTTTTTTAAATTTTTCATAGTATTTTTAAATAGTAATGCAAGGAAGTTCATTCCAGTTAAAATAGGACCTTCGGAAAATCTGAATGATAACATAAAGTTGACAATGTTTGGGTGCATCATATCAGAATTAGTATCTCTATATTCTGCTTTTAAAGTGAATGGTATAAACTGTATTAGCTTATACTAAATAACAAATTCAACAACAAAAATGAAAAAATAAGTAACGCTGCCTATCGTCAATTTATATCAATCAAGCTCTTCGTCAATGATTGTTTACTTTATTTATATAAATTGTTTTTTATGCTTTATTTCGTCCCTATATTGAACTAAAAATTTCGTAGTTCGGAATAACTTGAGAAATGAACAATGAACTAGAGAAATGCCATCTAATATTTATTCCTTACGCTTACGAGAACCAAATCGTTTCACTTCTCTTATAACATCTATGATACAAAATAGATAGAGCGTTGAAGATGATCTTACTACATCGACTAAAGTTTCTATTATCATGTCACTAAAATATGAATTGAAACGTAAATATGGAATTTTAGATACTCCGCATATTTAGTGTCGCAGAAACTTAGAGTTTATACGCCGATTACAGATAAATCACATCTCTAAAGTTAGGTAAGATTTAGAATAAACCATTGGCTTGCATAGATAGTAATACCAATGTTAGCAATTTTTATCGGTTTGAAAAAACCGAACTCTCTTTCCAAAATAAATTGCTGATAAGAAGATGGTTTAGGTTCTGGCTTAGTAAACTACTCGAACTTTCTTATAGAATTAAAAGATTGGTACGATACATTGAACATCGCTATTGCATACAATTTCGGAGATCCTGGGAATTACTGATGTATCAGAAGGAAATTTCTGAAAGTATGATAAGCCATGGGCGTTATATCCTGTATATTTGAATGTTAACCATTCTTGACTAATATATTACTTAAATTGGATAAATGAGTAGTTTCTCTGGAGGCTGTCATAAACGGAAAAATATATGTTGGATGAGAAAATTGAGAAGGTGAGTGAGTGGGTTACACTTTTAAAACAGGTCGTTGCTCCTACTCAAAGTAACCAATTGGTCAACGAGGAACGCAAGAAATGCCATTACCTATTGTGATTTATCCAAAAATCTGGAATTAACATACCTCTTACACTTTCGGTTGTTAAATTCATGTGAGTGTATGTATTACTGTTTCCGTCGTTTCTCACTTCCCTATATCTATCAAAACAGTCCCCCTCTTGCAGTCCTGGTGAATTCATTGCTTTAACCACTTCTTCCAATCACTCCTCTATCTTGCTTTTCAAATTTGTCATGGAATGTGGAGAGATGAAAAGTTTCTCATAGCCATACATTTTAAATACGAAGGAATATTTTCAATATCACCGAGCGATAAATATGTAGATAGACTATTCATACCAAACCACCGCCCATTCATCTCAATCATTAAAATTCTGTCGAAAAAATATGAGAGTTACGTAGGGCCAGCCATCAACCGAGGGGAGAAAAATTTCAACATGAGCCTCATATGCGCTTCTTATCCCCGTGTGATACTTACAGGGTTGGAATTACAGGTAAAAAGGCCCTAAAACTATTTCACTAAGTCCCTATTATTTCGCGTATTTTTAACGTTTTCTACATTATAATAATTGTAAACGTGATAATAAACAGTTGAAATATAAACAATGCAAGCAGTTTTGTATGCATTCAAAATTAATTGAAAATTTTACATTCATAGCTTACAGTAGCATTCAATGAGCATTATGACAAAACCTCATTCGCTCTATCTTTTTGTGTATTTTAGAACTTGATAAATACGAGAGAAGAACGTTTAAGAACGTAATGGTTTGTGACTGCAACCATTTCAAGAGGAATCCACAGAAGAAATCACGTTTATTCGATTCACACTTCAATGACACCAAAAAAATTCATTTTGGATTCAAAATCAACGTGAAAGATGGTTGTCTCGTATCCGTCATCTTTATTAATTCAGGAAAATCGATCCTAGCACATTTTCTATCAATTGATTTGGACGGTATATTAAAAATACCAACTGCATAGATGATAAAATTTACTGATTTTTTACCGATCGAGTTTTAATTTTGATGCTTATCAAATTAAACAAAATTTATCTAAAATACGCAGAGAATGCCTCAAGACTTCATACTACATATTTACTTATAGATTTTTTATGTATTTAAAGTAATAGCCTAGATATGGCCATGAGTTCACCTTACTTTACTTTTGTAGATTGCATTCACACAGGCTGTGATAAAACAGGTGATCGATATGGACTCCTTAGGTATATAATTTTAAAGGCTAATAACTCTTCTCTTGAACGATGTATAATATTATCTACTATTATAATATATAATACGACCCCTTATAACCGCAGAGTTTTACAAGCGAAGGCGTCGAATTCGAGGTCTATACATTTTGGGTCCGACACTGATTCAAACTGCGCGGAAATTTTCTTCCTCCCATCTCAGTGCTAAACATAAGCTCAGAGCGGCTCAGAGGCAGATTTTGCAAAAATTTCCTTCGTCCTGCTTGTGCCTTTCGTCTCAGACTCAAATTTTATGAGGGGAAGGGGGTTTGCCTCGGTTTCCTAGGAATAACGGGACCTCGTGTGCGACGCTTCCCTCGGTGCGAGAAGCAAAGCTAGAATATATACTGATTTGTAATAACCATTTTATAATAACTGAATTCTTGCATTACAACATCGATATTGTTATAATACTATTCTGCTACGCCAATGTCACCAAACTAAGGATACTAATAAATATTTGCAATATCAATAATGCAAATAAATCCATTTCAACTCTGCAAGCGGAGCCAGGACAGAAGCAGACTATCTCCTCCATGTTTTCCCCCTCTCTCTCTCTCTCTCACTTCTTAAGGCTCGCTTGCAGGAAACTCACTGCCTGTTATGCGGGTTGCGGCTTAGGTGGTAAGTTTTTTTTGGAACTAGCTGTACAACCAGTCCACTTGATGAACAACCAGATTGCCGAAGTCACTTTCACAAAAAATACTTAAGAAATTCAGCTTAATTCGAGCAAAATGGTTAGAATGATTCACAAAAAATAATGAATGAATACAATATTCCGATCTGTAGCCGTTGTGAACCATATTCTTTGTCTGTTCGTAGGAAAAACAGTTAATAATTTTCTCTTAATCTCTTCGACTTTGCCAACGCTGAGGTAAAATAATACACATGCCAGCCGCACTTTACGTTGGGAAAATTTATTACTTAAAACTCTGAGAGTCAAACCAAAGGTAGTGGCAGTCGGTTTATGCCAAATATTGAGTAAATAGGTTCTTAATTCCAGTGCTCATTTTTAGTTACCTCAGGTATTTGGTCTTTTGGTAAGGGGAACAGTAATTCGAAACTGGAATGTAAACGTCAATTTATTAGCAGTAATAAGGAACGGGCAGTTCAGGCTTTGCGTACCGGAATCGAGTGAGGGTTCCTATCTTCATAATGATAGAATACCAGTTGATAGAAGCATTAAAAGATGCGTAATTTAGACATGAAACTCCATTCAAGGAATCAAAGCTTTATGTTTAACAATGGTTCCCGGTTCGACTCCGAGCGACTGAGGCCTTAGCGTTCCCATGTAAACGCAGTTAGATTTCATCTTAATAGCTTTCAAGCTTCAATCGAACGCCAGATTTAAATTTAATCGAAGCATCTTATGAAAATGAAACATGTCCATTCCATCAAGCCTTATATTTTTATCTTTGGATTTCTGAAAATCTCTGGTTTGAGACAAGGGATACTTTGCATTGACATGTTCAACCTGTTAATGTTCCGTGTTTACTTATATAGCAAATAAAATTTTAAACATAAAATACCTTCACAACTTTGGGTAATGATTTCCAAGTGTATTAAATATGTTCTACATAATGCAAGAAAAGTTCAGTTGGTTATCGGTAGGATTTTCTTTTGAATGCTTGAAAATTCTACTCAAACCGTTATGCTTTAATTAGATATATGATAAAATATGTATGGAGACCGTAGCAGTTTCTAACTCCGATCAAAGCATCTATTAGAGGACGGCAGTCAAAATTAGAATCATCACCTCGCGTATAATATACCAAAACTCAAAGATAAAATGTTGAAGGAGCTATCTTAAAAGGACGAATACAATCGAAACGACATATTAAACTTCAAAGTTTAAATAGTGTAATGACAGTATTGGAGACGCACAAAATATGGAAAATCGAAATTTCATTCTCCATAGACTATCGAGGGGCATTTCAGCTTGGCAACCATATTCTACCGAATGAATGATGCATTTAACAATTTGTTTACTCTTAAACAGCATCTCAGCGAATACATAGGTTCCAATTATAAGTTTTATATTAGATGTATGGTGGATAGCTATCCGAGGATCCTTTGCTCGGTCAGTGACCGGAAGTCTAATAAATACTTGTTATATTTTATATTATTTGGGGAAGTCCAAGAGACTATTTAAGTGATTTTATTTTAATGTTACCCGATTTTCTAGCGTAGTACTTTGGATTGTTATACTTAAATTTATATTTATGAAAATAGATTTCCACCAAATTTTGACTCCAGCAGTACTTATCGGTCAAAGCAAAAACTTATTTCATTAAATTTCTAATGATTTCTGATGTCAAAATAAATTATTTCAAAAATCGTATTTTGATTTATGTCGCTGTATAACACAATGGTTTCGTTTAAATAATTAGAATTTAATATCATGAACATAGACCTCAATGCAATGTTCACGTCATCACCACTGGAACTTTTGATTACAAAGGTTGATGCAATTAAATATGAAGAAGCAGAATTTGCTTTAATTCGAGTACCAAGATCTGCACGACATTCATACTTTAGATGACCTAAAGTGTACTACTGGCCACTTTGAATTTTATTTACTTTATATTCACCGATCGAAGCAATACAAAAATTATTGTTGTCAGAAGAAAAACACATACACTTCGCATTCATTGATTGCAGAGGATGATTTCAACTGAGAAATTAACTTAGAAAAGACATAGGAAGGAAAGAAATGCTACTACCAAAAGACATGAAATTTCATTAGGGTTTCATTTTGATTCATGACTATTTTGACTGCTGATTAAAAAATTCATTCAACTATCGACTCATCAGTGAATTCTTCTATGTACGATTCGAACATGTTCTCAAGGCTATCCAAAAGCTTCATACAATTATCATGAAAGTTTTTGATTGCATTCATCCCCATTATGGTACTCAGATATTAAGGAAACCTCATTTTCTCCATTTCTGTAAGACATTGCGTTACGCAGTGACTGGTCTTGGATCTGAGCAATTATGGAGAGACAACAATTCACAATTTGCGAGTTTATTATGTATTGCATCATCGGATTCTTGTTATTTTTGGGGTGAATAAACACACACTCGAATCACATCATATTATAGCAGAACTGCAGTAGATTCTAAACGTAATATTACTATTGCCTATTGATTGCACTATCAAATTTCATTCTAATTGGTTCCAAAATTTATATGTATGGAAAACGTAAGTGCGAATAAATCTTCGCAAGGGCTGTAAAAAGGTGTTATCCATGCAAGTTTTATTTTCTACTGTCGATCTTGGGCAGCAGTTCAAGAAAAAATATATTAAAAGATTCAAAATTTTTGCATTATATCACTATGATTCTAACATCTCTTATGGATGAGTTTATAGTAGAACATTTAGATTATGTAAAACCTCAGAGCCTTTGAATCGGTAAAGCAAATCTAGTTTCATTGTGGTAATCGAAAATTGCCTTCTGCTAAATGCATTGCCCTAAGCTTTCTAAGGGTGATCCTGCAAACACTATTCACTCTAATTGTGTTCTTTCACAGAAAATAGTGTTGCATGATAAAGAAAAAGCCCAACCTCCTTTAAGAATTTTCAAATCCAACCCTTGCACCAGGTGGAAAAGAGGAAAAAAAAATAATTAAGGAGCACATGACCTGGGGGCAACCAAGCATTTCTAACGATTGGTGCATAAAGAGGTGTGGGATACCATACTCTAACATTAGAGGGATGTCTTAGAAGCAAATACTGCTCCTAGAAAAATCTCACCTCTATCACATTATCATATCAAGAATTTCGGAAAAAATTAACTTACCTTCTTATAAGTATTCCATGATGAGCAGTATTGACGTATCACAGTACACTATCACTCTCACACAATAAACCGAATGCTGCACACAATAAATACTGAAAATTGCACACCTTAAAATTCACACATCACTCATCTTCCCACTCATATAGCACTAACAACACACAAGTATTACTTCCTTATTCTTGCTCTGCGCAGTCATTGTAAGGGAAGGACGCCATAGTGTGCCTAGTCCTCCTTCACTGACCCTGGAGAGGAGCTCACTACTTCAGATTGAATTGTAATCTCAACTGCCATTTCCTGCAATCCTTTACTCAGTTGTGGACTCCTATACCAGTGGTTGAAGAAGTCCATCAGCCATGGTTGAAGTCTTTATGGGAAGAGATTCCAAGCATGGGAGTGAATCTCATAGGCCTCCTAGAAAAATTGAGAAACGAAAGTTTTGAAATTATCTTGCTATGTAAGAACTTATGAAAAGAGCTCGAAGCAATGGTAACTTTCAGAATTTATATACTTGTAAGTTAGGAAAACTTTAGAATCCAGCGTTATGCATAGACATTACATAACAATCTGCCAAAAAATTACCTATAGATATATAAGAATTTAAAATTAAAGTATGGTAGTTCTTAGGATCCATTCACTCTGGGGATGAGTACATATCTATAATGTACTGATTGTTAAATTTTGATTAATTCTAAAAGATGCCCCATTTTTTTCAGAAATTGCGTTTGCTAAATTTCTGACTGATATATCTTATCATATTGGATTATTTGTTGCAAAATATATTGTATGCTAATGTTCTTATTGGAATGACATTAATAACATTAAAATGTATTAATTAAATAAAAAATGTGAAAATGAAAGAAAGTAATAAAATTACAAGCTATTGTTTACCTAGAGAGGTATTTCATTCAATTTACATCAAATTCTATGGACAATATTTCTCTACATAAAATTAAATAAAACTATACTAGTAATATTTGCAATGATACATCATTCCTTGCCAGTCATTCAAATTTAGGATTGGAAGCTAATGCTTTTAAATGTTTCCCTTGCAAAGTGAAAGACATTTAGATAATTTAGATTACAGGAAGGATATGAAAACCTGACTTAGCTGCAAGAATTTATTCTTCTTTGTTGTCAATGCCAGCAGAATTCTTAATTAAATAGGACCCAATAGCTACATCAACTTGTAGAATCATATACAATACACATGAATGGTTCAATGACTTTGCTCTTTGATAAATTTGATCATTACAACTCATACAACACCCAATGCTATGCACTCTTGAGGTATGCTAATTTTTCTGCTTCTTGAATTCAAACAATTCTGCAATGAAAAAGCAAAAATGTTACAAAACTCAAGGCACAAATTCATACCCCTTTGCATTATTCAACCATGTAGTATTTATTTAGAAATGCATCTACTTATTTCTACAGACTTAATATATTAATTATAATAATAGTGTTATAAATTATATTAGACATATACAATAGTCAAACCTTATTGGAAATAAAACATTAAAAATACACAGTAATTTCTATCATCATAGATTGAAAGAAAGTGTTTTAAGAACAAAGTTGCATTTGTAAACAAATTATATTTGGGCTAGCATTCTCATGCCATTTTCAAAATATGTCTACTACCTAAACGATATAATGTGCAATTACTGATGCCTACATAATTCCAAGGCTTTGTCATTCTACCACAATTATTTTCATGCCTGGGTCATCTTTCTTCGGAGAAAATATACAAATTTGATGGTTGAAAAGCACTTCTTGAATACTAGAAGTATTATTGAAAGAAATATAGCCACAAATTACTATGTGAAGGTAAAAATAAACTCAAGAAAAATATCATTCCAGAAATTTCCTCACAAGGTACAGATCTGTTACATGTGAAATAAATTGCATTTGCAGAAGCACTCCTAAGAGAATGTATAAGTTACTTGTTAACATAAGAGCCATTAGCAATTGCAATATCAAAATATACTCATCTTAGAGAAATTTCTTTTTGTTAAACCTTAAATCTCATAAAACATTCTCTATAAAGCTAGTAAAGTTATCATTTCCTTTTAGAAAAAAGATACTTCATACTGAGGTTGAGTTTGGTCTATATACTTAAATCAGTATTTGGGAAATAATCTTAGATTTAAATTCTTCTTTCCCCAATACAACCGATACAATTTAAGTTTATGATCAGTTTTTCTAAATTCGAAGTAAACCTGATCTCAGGAAATATTAACCATGGGAAATATATTTTGCAAGGAAATAACACCACTGCAGTAAAGCTATTGATGTTACTTACTGAACACAGACTTATACTTTTCCAGAAAAAAATTCAGGGTTGTCATCCCAATATAAATTCCATCTCAATCTTTACAATTTACTTTATAAATTCCCGGTCTGTTTAAAGTTTTGAATTTATCTTTCAAATTCGCTAGCAATTTCATCAGCGTGTTATTATTTTTCTATTTTGGAATCACATTAAATTTTTTATAAAGGTTTTACAGACTATAAGAAATGGAACCTTTAAATGAGAGTGCCACACGTCCAGGGGATTCTATATCAGTTACTGAGGCAAGAGGTAAAATTCGTCTGGTATTGAGGTTGTTTCTTTCCCTGAACGCAATTTGTCAATCAAACTGGTAGGATATCCATTGGTGCTGGCTATAGCTTAAATAGTATTTAGTTTGTGGGAATAGTTAATGGGAGAAAAGGGTATCTGAAGCAATCTATCGATAAGGCTATGGAAAGAGGCTAATTTATGAGAGTGATTACTCTTATTCATTGTTGTACTTCTTTGTGTAATCTACTTGTATGTATATTTGTCTCAGTTGCTCACTGCTTTTTATTCTTCCTATCTATTAATTTCTTCATTGCTTGAATTATTATCCTTTAGATTAGGCAAACAGAATATTCACAGAGGCTATGCTAGTTTGAGGGTTACACAGGGGGAATCAGCTGTTGCATGTCAATGACCTTTCCTAAGTAGGTCACACATATTCACAGATCTAGCAAATATTTTGTTTTGGTTAAAATATTTTTAACAACAAAATTGGGATAGTGGTACAGTTCTAGGGGTTTTGCCTTTATGATTTTTCAGGTAGTATTTTCCCCCTAACAAGCACCCTCGTCTCCCCTTCAGAGCTCATTTTCTCATCAGGGGTCAGAACACTTGGATGACCCGAATCCTCACTATCTCAGCAGAGGGGTCGGACCATGTGGAGTACATTTAAAAATTTATAAACAATTTACATTTGATACCAAAATGAGATACCATCAGATAACTTGTTGGAGACCACAAAATATCGAAAGTAATTGCATTTTATAGAAACATAAGGAAGAATCCTTGAAATCATCTATCATTAAAATCTTGTGTTGTTCACTTATTTACTTCACAATAAGTAGGAAAAAGACTATTTTTACATCATTCATTCTTTCCTGGTGTAAATTTTGCACATTTCTAAAAGATAATGAAATAACCTCGAAGGCAAAATTCATAGAAGAGAGAAAAAAAAGGAACTCAGCAGTCAATGAACTAAGAGACAAAGGTTGTCCAAGCGCCGAACGCAGCAACCGTCTAAGGGCGATTCCCGGGAAACAGATAAGCCCCACTCTGAAAAAACCCCACCTCATCACTCTTCGCTACTCACCTTCCACACGTACGTCACAAACCCCGAGGAAAAACCCCACCCCCATATAACCTCTCCTACAACAAATAGTTACCTCACACTCCACTCTTTCTTCTCATTCAGCAATTGACCCCCTGAGATCATGAAAGCTTTGCTTTCGAAATGCACATTACGGATTCTGAATAACTGGTGACCACTAAACGATTATCCGTTTCCCGGGAATCGCCCTTAGAAGGTCGCCGCGTTCGGCGCTTGGAGAACCTTTGTCTCTTACTTGGCAAAATTCATGTTTGGTAAAACCCTCCATAAGGCACAACATATATTTATTTAAATTGAAATAATCTCTACATTTTATTTAATGATAGATATTATAAATAGAGAATGTTAGACGACATTTATGCCTCTCTTTTTATCCAATTTGAAATAAATTAACAACCGACCTCAACAGCCCTCTTCTTTTTAAAACCCTGCCAATCCGACTGAGCAACGTTGGCGTGTGTCACTGGCTAATTTGTGACAAAATCAAGAAAAATCTTTATTTTCATCGTAGAACATCGATCAAAATATGCTTGTAAATTTTTTTTGACTGAGATGATTAAGATGATAAATTGTTGATCATTTTAATTGTTTATAAATTTTTAAACCATAATCCACACAGTGGGACCCTCCTGCTGAGATAATGAGGATGCCTGTCATGCAATGTTCTGACCCCTGATGAAATAATGAGCTCAGAATGCAAGGAGAGGGTGCTGGTTATGGCAAAAATACTACCTGATAAATCATAAAGGAGAAACCCACAGAACCTTACCACTAACACAAATTCCTTTATAATGATGTAAATAAACCAAATTGTAAATAAAATTTCTTGTTAACTAAAAATATTCAATTTGATGTTGGTTTGTTGCACTTGTTCTCTGCCTTCAGATTTTCCTGTTCTGGCACTTTGTTGATTTTTTCTTGTTTTGACAAAATAACTATTCTGGCACCTTTATGCACATGTACAGTGACACATATGAAGGGTAAATTATTTTTTCATTGATTATATCATAACTATTCCTTACAAATTAGCTTTAATTATTCTTTGTGTTGAAACCCATATATTAATATATAAAGATCTTCATTAAAATTGAGGATATTCAAACCAAAATGTTCCTCTCTCAATATAATCAGTGTCGATATCAGAATTATTTTAATTATGAGTTTTAAGCATTTATGTCACCGTATGTCTACATACCTGATATACCCATATCCACTCCAGATATCCATGTTGGCTTATTCCGAGCATTTGGAATGAGAGAGCTCTGCAACTTTTGCTCCTTTCTGCATGACAAACCTGAGGTCCTCAACAATTCTCTAGTCCTAAAAAAGCGTGAAGAAACATAAAAATATTTTGGAAAGGAACTATGAAAGATTTGTACTTTTACCACAAAATTTTATTTTAACAAAAACAACCACTACATGACCGGTTTCAAAGATTAATCTTCATCTTCTGGTTAGATTAATCTTTGAAACCGGTCGTGTAGTTGTTCTTTTTGTTAAAATAAAATTTTGTGGTAAAAGTACAAATCTTTCATAGTTCCTTTCCATTATGGATTACCACAACACCTCGCCTGAATATGTGAAGTTTAAAAATATTTTCTCTCACTCAATAATTAATTCATCAAAACATTCTTTAAGAATTCAGATACGGATTTAATCACATGCTATTTTTCATCAAGAGAGAAGAAGATATTTTAAATCATATTACATTTACAGTATTTTAAATATTTTATGCTAGATTGAAATATATTTTAATATTATCTAATCATTAATATTATTAGAGAAAGTATAGAATCTTTCATTGACAGGCATATCTGAGAGAATTTCATCAATATGATTTTCCATTTGAGGAATAAAGATATTGAAGAGATATTATCATAATGATGTATAAACATAGAGCAAATATTAACACTTTATACTTCAGTCACCAACCAGAAGACATTCAACAGTGATATAGATGACATTGAAAATATTAGCAACTGATTTTCTATAATAGTAAATATTAATATACAATTATCTTGACGTGAATTGTTAATTAAACTTATTCAACTTAGAACACCTAGCCAAGGTTCACTCTTCATATATGATCAATAAGAGATGAAGACTAAAAATGAGTAGATGAATATAATAGATGTAAATACAAATGTATGAAGCATTATAGAGGTAAAGCATTTATTTTATCTTTTTCTAGATATGAGACTTGAAATTTATGGTGTTCTTAAGGTAGATGTCTGCTATAATAGAAATCTATCTTATGTAGCTAACTCTCTGGATATACCTACGTATGTATACAAGTATAAGTTGCTTGCATATTTTAAGCTATTAGTTGAATGCAGTACATACCAAGATAGGCCTCTACAGTCTTAAATACTTTGCTCAAAAGGCCGCCTGGCGTCGAACCAAGGACCCATTCGTGAGAAACAATTCATATTTATGTTAGATAACTGCCATTTTGATTTGTTCCAAAGTTTCAATTGAATATCTTATCCGAAAGGTCCTAAAATAAAATTCCGTTATCCCCATTTGAAATGCATGGTAGAATAGAAATAACGCTCTTGCATCGAACCAAGGACCATTAGAGAAATGGGGAACCACATAAAAGAATGTTATGAAATGACTCTGTTACCGTCCTGGGTTTTACCTTTCCAGCTTACTGGAAAGGCATTAAAAACATTTTTATAAATTGCAGCAATGCATTTCAAATGGAAGAATTTTGCACCCACCTGGCATCAAATTCACGGTCATTTTGTAACATTTTTTCCCTTGGTGCTATAAAAGACTACCTCAGCGTCAACCTCCGAGATTTTGGATCCTCTATCTTAACGATAAGTTCCTCAAAATAATTTTCAAAATCCTTGTAATGCATTCTTATGGGTAAATATCGATTTTTGGGACATTCTGGTATCGAACCCATGACACCTAGAGTCAATGTCTGAATTATTCTGCCATCTATATGGTGGGGGCAGTACGTTGAAAAAATCTGACTTCGACGGCAATTGTGGAACATGGTCAGATTTTGCATCCCTTGTATATAGGTATATCCGGAAAGTTAGCTATAACTAATAGATATAGGGGAAACGAATTCTAAGCATGTTCCACAAGCGCCATTGATGTCAAATTTTTACGAGCTACTGGCCCCATCCAGTAGATACAAGAATAATTCAGACTTTAATGCTAGCTAGCATGGGTTCGATACAAGAAGGTAACAAAAATCGCGATTTTCCCATAAGAATGCATTTTGTGGATTTTTGAAATGGAAAAAATGTTACAAAATGACCGTCAGGTCATTGCCAGATGGGTACGAAATTCTTCCATAAGAAATGCATTGCTGCAATTTTTGAATGCTTTACCGATATGATGGAAGGATAAAACCCGGAATGGTAACAGAAGCGTTTGATCAAATTCTTTCACGCGTTTCGTCGTTTCTCTAAATGTCCTTGGTTCGATGCTAGAGCGTCATTCCACTTCTACCATGCATTTCAAACGGGAATAAAGGAATCTTATTTTAGAACCTTCCCGATAAGATACTGAATTGAAACTATGAAACACGTGAGAGTGGCACTTATCTAACATTCGTAAGCCATTGTCTCTCACGAAGGGGTTCTGTGTTCGACTCAAGGCGGTCTTTCTTGCAAATTTTCGAAAATGGTTTTGAGTCCTTACTCGGAGCGACAGAACAGTGAAAATCATGGTTGTTGGAGATGCCCTGGTTATCTATGGTACTAACTGAAGAAATTTTACCAAATGACCATGAGTTCGACACCAAGTGGGTGGAAAATTCTCCGGTATAAAATGCATGGCGGTCAATATTGACTATTATTTTGAATGTTTATCCGATAACCGGAAATGATATTAAATGGAAAGTACATAGAAGCAATTCACGTGTTCCATATGCGCTGTCCATCGTTCCTATGACATTTCTTGGTTCAATGCCTGAGCGTCATTTCTATTCTACCCTGTATTTCAAAGGGGGATAGAGAAATCTTATTTTAGACCTTCCCGATAAGATATGGAATTGAAACTTTGGAACACGTCAGAATGGCACTTATCTAATATTAATATGCAATTGTGTCATACCATCGGGTCCTTAGTTCGATGCCAGGCGGTCTTTTGCGGGAAGTTTTCAAAATTGCTTTTAGGCATTACTTATTACAATACTGCATTCAACTGGTAGCTTGCAGTATACAAGCAACTTATAGTCATACCAAATAAGATTAAGCAAACATTTAGAAGAATTTATTCCATTTTTCACTATGACGATGGTAGCGGTTTGAGAATTTTCTAGGTAAAGTGCAGAATCCTTTACAATAAGAAGGAAATTTTTTCTTCCTTAGTTGACGCTTTGTACCCAGATATAATATTAGGAACGGAGTCTTAGTTGCATAACATTCAGGCGAGATCTATCCATCGGGTTTTACGGTTTATAGAAGGGATCGTGGTTCACAAGGTGGGGATGTTTTTGCATTCGTTTCTGATAAATTGAATAGTATTCTTGAATGGAAACGTGATGACTGGGAGAAGTTAGGAGTTCAAATCACATATCCTTCAAATAAGATAGTCCTCATAGCAATTACTGCGTGTAGGAAACCTGGTGACAATTTTCAATTGATAAGCACTCTACATGACCTATGCACTAGGAGTATAAAAAATAACTTACATTCATAGCAGGGGATCTTAACCTACCGGATGTCTGTTAGGAAGGTAAGGCAGAGGGAGTGGGTAAACAACATTAGCTCGTAAACAGCATTGTCCCTGAAGGAGGTTTTACTCAGGTCGTGTTGGAGCCCACCAGGGGGTCGAACATAATAGATGTTTTCCCTTCTAAAGCCATTAGACTCACTCATTCGAATCAAAATTATTCTGGAAATAAGCGATCGCAATGGCAGTGGAACTCGTTTTAAAGTGGGATGTTCAAAAACGGTCACCAGTCCCAAAAACAGAAATCTAACAGTAAAGCAGACAATGTCGGATTCCAAGAATATTTTTGTCAAAAGTATGCAGAATGGGCAGGTAAAAGAAGATCAGTGGAAGATATGTGGCCAGAATTTAATAAGATTATTTTCCACAGTGTCCAAAATTACGTTCCTAAAAAGGGCTTAAAGAACAATCCCGTTCGCGAATATTACAATAAGGAAATTAGACGGCTTAAAAGAAAAGTATAAGAAATTAACAAGAGAATTAGCAGCTGAAAATGTACGAGCAGAGGAGGTATATAGAAAAAAACACTCTTCACTGTGGTAATATGAATAAGTTCTACAAATATTTACCCTGTAAAAAAGAAGATGGAAAAAATGTTCTCACAATCAACACTAACGTAGGCGATAACTTAACTCGAGAACAGGATGTAGCTGAGGCATTTAATGACTGGTTCTCACAGGTTTATAAAATTAATGCCCATAGAGCAGGCATAACAGTATATGGGGAAAATACATCACAAATGGCAGAGAGTAACCCTCATAATATTCAATTTTCTGATTCGGGTATCTTAAAAAAGATTCGTACATAGAAAAATAGGAAATCGAAAGGACCAGGTGAGATCCCCAGTGATGCATTTTAATCTGGACATTATACAATAGGGCCCTATTTTAAAACATTTTTCACCGCAACTCAAAACAATAACTGCATCCCTGACGAATGGTCAAAAGCAATTGTGTTTCCATTACATAAGGGTGGATGATAAATATTAGTTGATAACGGTAGGCCGATTAGACTTCCCGAGTCTGCAAAATAATGGTTAAAAAAATATAGCTGTTTATCTTCAGGTTTGAAAGAAAATGACTGGCTTTGGAAGAGGCAGCACGGGATACTCATGGGAGACGCAGCTCCTAGGACTAGTTCAAGACATTGCCGAAACTATGGATGTAAGGGATGAAGTTGACACAGTTGTCATTGATTTTGACAATAATTAGGCGTTAAACTATCGAAAAAACTTAAATGGGGGATCCACATCGAAGATATTACTTCAAAGGCTTTTCAAAGGAGCGAAAAATTTCGCGTTTTTTCACGTGAAAACTTCTTGATATCTATGATTATTCGTACGTCCTTTAATTGAGAACGCTTCGCAAAAAAATCGCACGTAATTTCGAAATGTAACGAAGAAATTGTGGTTTCGGCAACTAGCTTTTCCACAATTTATGATATATTTGGAAAAAAAAGTCGTTTCATGAGCGGCTTTTTGCTCAGCATTTATGATATACCATAAATCTATTAAATTATGAACGTTTTAAAACAAAAGCGGTTAATAATTTCGAAAAATTACGAAAAATATGTGATTTTTAGTGTAACCGTTTCCGAAAATTTTCAATTATCTCGAAAAATTTCGCGTTTTTTGACGTGAAAACTTCTTGATACCTATGATTATTCGTACGTCCTTTGAATTGAGAACGCTTCGCAAAAAAATCGCACGTAATTTCGAAATATAACGAAGAAATTGTTGTTTCGGCAGCTACCATTTCCACAATTTATGTTATATTTGGAAAAAATGACGTTTTATTAGCGGATTTTTGCTCAGCATTTAAGATATACCATTAATCTATTAAATTATGAACGTTTTGCAACAAAGGCGGTTAATAATTTCGCAAAATTACGAAAAATATGTGATTTTTAGTGTAACCGTTTCCGAAAATTTTCAATTATCTCGAAATATTTCACATTTTTTGACGTGAAAACTTCTTGATATCTATGTTTATTCGTACGTCCTTTGAATTGAGAACGCTTCGCAAAAAAATCGAACGTAATTTCGAAATGTAACGAAGAAATTGTTGTTTCGGCAGCTAGCTTTTCCACAATTTATAATATATATGGAAAAAAAAGTCGTCTTATGAGCGAATTTTTGCTCAGGATTTAAGGTATACCATAAATCTATTAAATTATGAACGTTTTGCAACAAAAGCGGTTAATAATTTCTAAAAATTACCAAAATAATGTGATTTTTAGTGTAACCGTTTCCGAAAATTTTCAATTATCTCGAAAAATTTCACGTTTTTTCACGTGAAAACTTCTTGATATCTATGATTATTCGTACGTCCTTTGAATTCAGAACGCTTTGCAAAAAAATCGCACGTAATTTCGAAATGTAACGAAGAAATTGTGGTTTCGGCAGCTAGCTTTTCCACAATTTATGATATATTTGGAAAAAAAAGACGTTTTATGAGCGGATATTTGCTCAGCATTTAAGGTATACCATAAATCTATTAAATTATGAACGTTTTGCAACAAAAGCGGTTAATAATTTCGAAAAATTACGAAAAATATGTGATTTTTAGTGTAACCGTTTCCGAAAATTCTCAATTATCTCGAAAAATTTCACTTTCTTTGACGTGAAAACTTCTTGATATCTATGATTATTCGTACGTCCTTTGAACTGAAGCTGATCATCTTCAGGTTTGAAAGAAAATGACTGGCTTTGGAAGAGCCAGCACGGGATACTCATGGGAGACGCAGCTCCTAGGACTAGTTCAAGACATTGCCGAAACTATGGATGTAAGGGATGAAGTTGACACAGTTGTCATTGATTTTGACAATAATTAGGTGTTAAACTATCGAAAAAACTTAAATGGGGGATCCACATCGAAGATATTACTTCAAAGGCTTACAGGAATCTTCACTTTTCAATGAAAACATCTAAGACGGAGTGGGAAGGAAGTGAGGGAAAGGCCGTGTAAATCTTTGGTTATGCCGATTGTTGAATATGAAACAAATGTATGGGACCCACATAAATCAGGCCTTAATAAGACACTTGAAGGAGTGCAAAGGAGAGCAGCTAGATATAAATCCGGAAGGCATAAAATGATGAGTGTCAGTAAAATGTTATATGAGCTAGAATGAGAACTGTTATAGTCTATAAGGAAGGCATTTAGATTAAGGGGCATATTTAATACTTAGAACTCTAAACGAGGCTGGGAGGAACTACGAGAGAGGTTCTATAACACTAATTATATGGGATGCAGCGACAGTGAGTTAAAAATTAAGGAACGTGAACAGAAATCTGATGTAGCGAAATATTCATTTATTAATAGAGGTATGAGGGAATGAAAAGCATTACCTGGAGAACATCTCAATCGTGTGCAAAAAAAAACTAAAATGTTTAAAAATGAAGCTTAAACGCTCGTAAAGATTTGCTCTTATCTATTTTTCTTGCACATTCTGTAATAGTACAAGAAGATTTAGAATCATCAATTTCTAACAATAAGAATTACAAATCAAATGTCAAGCATCACTGATCGGATGCTTAGAGTAGAGTAAATAAGTGGAAGTAATCCATGAAAAACTTTCCCAATCTAATATAATAAAATAACTTGTGTGTGTGTGTGTATGTTTGCCTAAAACTCGGGAACTATCAAACTTTAACGATTGTTAAATGCACTTCCTGCGAAGATAATAGGCTACCTTTTATTTACCTAGAGGTCCCCAGTTCGAACCCAGACAAGAAAAACCGTTCTCATAAGAAATGCACGTTACTCTCAGTTCTATCGGTTTTAGGCTACATTTCTTTTACAAAATAAAATTAAAAATAATAGGCTTATGAAATCGAGATAAGCACAAAAAGAAACGAATAAAGATTCTTATTTTGGTCGTGAAATATCATTATCGAGTCGAAATGGCGAAGATTCGGTTAAAATGAACTGAAATTTCGTGAAATTTTGAGGCTATAAACAACAAGTCCCCTTGACAATGAATGCAATTGTTGAAACCGAAGTATTGCATTTTCCCATAAGAAAACCACGGGTATTTTAGGTCCATATGAAAGTAATGATTAAAAATTAATGATAGTATATGTTCATAGCAGGCAATATTCTGAAACTTCAGCATTTTCATTTACGAACAATTTACAGTGTTGATTCACAGGAGGTAACGTATGATCATTTAGGAAAAGTTTCTGTATCACCCCGGCTTTGCCAACTCTATTTGGAAATAATGAAGCTACTAAGTGTGATTTATACTGGAAAAACTTTAAATTGATTGATTTATACTGCGTGCAGCCTCTCGGCGTGTGGCAGTGGGTGCTTCAACCATGACTCTAATTCCGTAATCGTCTAATTCCGCGTATTACATAAGGATTTCGAGTAAATGGTAACTTAATGAAACGCCTCATTTTTTACACGGGCGATCATTTGTATTCGTGAGCAAACCGCAAATAGTATTTTCTCCATCACAATTTTCTCCATTATTGGATTGAACGTGAAGCTAAGCAATACTATCTTAATAAGTAAATTTAAAAGAAGCAAAAGTATTGGGTACTTATTACGCGAGACGACGTGCACCCAGGAAAAATGCCAAGGAAGAATTATCTTAGTTTTGGATAACTCATCAGGAAAGAAAATCTAAAACGATCGCTTTTCTTATCGTGAATTCTAGATTTGGATTCAAATTATAAGAAGTTTGAAAAGATTAAACATCTTCCCTTAGAATAACATTATCACAGATCCAAGCTAAGTGAGAGATGTTAGATTCCTCTCTGCAAAAGTTATTACCAAATATATTATGTTCTGCTTATTTATATATCCCCGATGAGAATCAACGGGCGATTCATCTAGTCTTACATAAAGTAAAAGGAATGAGTCAATTGATCTATGAACTTTTTGTCAACAATAGAACCACAATAAGGAGAATGGAAACCATATAAAATTCTTGTCATCATAAGTATAATTGGTTTCGATCCGATGTCATTTCTAATTTAATATCTCAATAGAAAGGTATTCTTCAAGCGATATAAGCGAAGATTACGCGTCTTCCTTACGACACGGAGGATTTTTGTCTGGGAGCGATCTGAGGACGGTGGGATAAATAAAATGTAAACCACTATCTGCGCTAGGATTATATTTTAAGACATCTAAAGTATGGCAGCTATTGAGCTTTTTGTACTGGAATAAAGGCGATGATGCACTGATTCACAAACATCCTGCTCATTCATATTTTATCATGTAATTATTTGTGTTTAGACAATGGAGAAGCGATGGCGTGAGCATTGTATTGACGTCTTCGTTCATTACATTGATTGCGAATTATTTCAACGAAAGCATTGTATTGATACAGCGACATAATTCAAATTATGATTTTTAAAATTATTCATTATGGCATTTGAAATCGTTAAAAATTTAATGAAATAAGTTTCTATTTTGACAGAGAAGTACTGATAGAGTCAAATTGGGGTGAAAATCTATTTTCATAATTTTATATTCATGTATTATATTCGAAAGCATTATGCTAGAAAATCGAGTTACATTAAAATAGGATCGCTAAATGAGTACATCAGCTATTCCCTAATAATATGAAATATAAGAAGTATTTATTTGACTTCCGGTTGCGGAGCATGCCAAGGATCTTCGGAAAGCGATTCACAATACGTCCAAGATAAATGTCATGATGAGAACCTATGTATTCGCTATGATGCTGTTTAAGAATAAACAAATTGAGAAATAGATTTTAATTCGGTAGTATATTTCAGACATGTTGAAATGCCCCTCGATACTCTACGGAGAATTAAACTTCGACATATCATTGTACATTTTATATCTGCTTGTGGGGTTTATTTTACGTGAGGTGATGATTCTAGTACCTGCTGCGGTCTACCAGTAGATGCTTTGGAAGTAGGAAGAAGCTGAAAACCTCTTTCTAAATAATATAATAAAATCTTTACTTAATGCATTCGCATTTCAGAAGATTCTTCACACATTCACAATGTATTCGCTATGATGTTTTTTAAGAATAAACAAATTGAGAGATAGATCTTAATTCGGTAGTATATTGCAGCCAAGCTGAAATGCCCCTCTATACTCTACGGGTATTAAACTTCGATACTTCCTTGTAAATTTTCTCTTGGTTTGCGGTTCATTTTACGTGAACAAGTTTACGTTTTGCAAGTGTAGTCTTCCATACCTTGATTTATGATATTAGTCACTGAAAACACCTCTATATTAGCGCGGCAATACCCTATGGTTATTTAATGTACCAGATATATAGTTCAATCATGATTCATATATAAGGCATTCATTTTGACGAAACGGTTTTTTAGAAGATTTCAAATTGTATTAATCTATGATTCTATCGTCTCTTACGGATGTGTTAAGAGTAGCACATGTAAATTATGTGAATTTTGATCGGTAAAGCAAATCTAGTTTCAGTAAGGTAATCGGTAATAATCGTTCGCTAAAAGCAATGCATTAAGCTTTAAGAGGGTGATCCTACAAACATTATTCGCTCTAATCAAGTTGTTTCACAGGAAAATTGTAGCATGATGAGGAATAGCCCATTCCCCCTTTAAATTTTTTAAATCCAACCTTTGCCACAGGTGGTAAACAGGTAAAAGAAATATAAGAGTGGCTCACGAACTCGGGGCAAGTACTTGAGTATTTCTAACGGTTGGTGCACAAAGATGTGTATGGGATACTATACTGAAACATTTCAGGGACTTCCTAGATACTACCACTGCTTCTAGAAAGACCTCTGATGCCTATCACCTTATAATACGAGAATGGAAAGAATGAATATTAACTTACCTTCCAATAAGTATTCCATGATGAACAGTGTCAACGTATAACACTACACTATTGTGTAGTATTCGGATACACAGACCGAATAAACACGGAAAACAGCACACCTTGAAAATCACAATTCACTCACTTCTCCACTCATATAACACTGACAACACACAAGTATTACACCCTTTTTCTGGCTCTTTGCGGTCATTTCGAGGAAAGGAGGCCGGAGGTGTTTTTTGGTCGCCCTTGACAAGCACCTTCAAGCACTGGAGAGGAGCTCACCACTGCAGTCGAATTGTAACCAAGAATCCATAGGCCAAATCCTGCAATCCTTCCTTCAGCTGTGGAATCCCATCCCAGCGGTCGAAGACGCCCTTCAGCCAAGGTTGATGTCTTTGTGAAACTTGTAGACCTCCGAGATAAATTGAGAAAGGAAGGCCTTAAAATTCTATAAGATCTTATAAAAGGAGCTTAAACAATGTAATTTCTCTGATTGTATATTTTTGAAGCCACTTTCAACACTTAAAATTGTTCTATGGCTAACATTTGAAATTTACAAAGCCATCAAAAAATGTAAAATGATCTAAAAAAAATGAATAGTGTGAGAAAAGCTTTATATTCTGGAGTTATATATAATATGTACTTATGTAAATTTAAGATGATAATATACTCAGTTACAACGAGAGGAGGTTTTTATGTAATGATATTGTATTACAAGATATAATCATTTCTAATTTCTAAGTTAATCAAAAGCCTCTCATGAAGCTTCTAAAATGTGTCAGTTCTATCATTTTACTACCTATGTGGAACGACGTGCCAATTGGAAAGAAGAAGAAATTCGTATATCTCCACATTGATAGATTTTATCAATTATTCATTAATCTAAAGCAGCTTTGAGTGTAGGGTAAGAAAAGGGTAATGGTTTAGAAAGGTGTACTCATTGGTAAGATTTTCCCCAGAAGGAATCTCTATCAACTCCAAGGCTTTGAGCATCCTCCCTTACGATTCCTAGTGGAGAATTTCCCCTGAAAAGGAAATCTGCTGTCCGCTGTGCAGTAGGTGGGCGCCACAGTCTTGTTTCATGAACCTGTTTTTGGATGAAGATTATCTATGATTTTGAATCAATTTATCATTTCTCTTAATCGATCCAGTAATCATGTTATGTACTCAAATAACATAGTTCTTTGTATTTCTTAATTCTACATCACAAAGATGTACAAATAAGAGTCTGAATTATAAGATAAATATAAAATGGGAATGGCTGTTGTTTCACAAAACGAATGACTTAGAAGAAAGGTTGACCCTCAAGGAACCCAAAAATGAGAGAAAATTTAAACGAAACTACCGTCCTATACTCTGTAAGGTAATACTAACCAACGTTTAACTAAGACAGATTGAGCTGCATGGTGGGGAAGTGAATTTTTGCATGAGAAAAGTTGCTTAAATTATACTTCTTTCACTACAAGAGGAAACTGTAAAGTACGTACCCATCTTCCGAGAAAAAGATCGCTGACAGCCTTCTGAGACTTCAACGTCCATCGACTTTGCATTGCTACATAGTGGAGAATTATCCTGTAGCGCAGGCGAATAGCACACTGCCGCTCAGAGACCAAGTTATCAGGACACTAGAAAGGAAATAAGGCATTGTACCCCCTAACAGTAACATAAAATCTTCTAATCGGAAGTTCGTTGCAATCGCAAAGAGTCATCCATTAAATATTGAAAAACTATATCTTTTGACTTTTCAAAAGTTCTTAAATTGTCAAGCAGCCCAACATTGAGAGAATCCATCAAAGACAGGTCCGCTCCGTTGAAATGCTCAGACTGCTATGAGTCAACTGCAGAAAAGCAACCGCTCCAATTCCGCCAAAATTGACTTCCTGAACATTCCTACCAACGCTACGAATTCAGGTTGGAGAAGGGCGGTATATGATTTCTCTTGTTCCATCATAGTGATGCGTGGATAAATATGCCTGGGAATGTAGGGGTTCGGTTTCATCATTCAAATGCATATTGTATTTCATAAAAGAGTTTTTTATGCGATATATCAAAGATATTCGTTATCTAAACTTCTCCAATTCTTTAATCAATGAATTTAGAAGGGTGTTTGTGGGGCTCCCGGATAGCCGCTTTGGCAGCGTGTTCGACTTCAATGAAAGCGGTCCCAGGTTCGATTCCCGGTGGGAGCCCTCGTGCGAAATTATCTCAGCTATCGAAGCATTTTCCACAATTGTACTATTACAGAGTGTATGAGAAGACCGCTAATGAATGTGTTTTGACGAATTTATTCTTCTCAATGGATTATCAATAAGGATTAATGAATTAAAATTTTAACAATCTTTCTGCATTACATAAAATTCATAAGGATTCTTGGATGAAGATCTTGGAAATAATGATTGTAATCAATTTCATATTCCCTTGAAGTGGAATCACTTGGGTTTCCACAAAATAATCAGCTGAAACTTTTCTTTGAAACTTCACAGTTAAGCAGTTTTACTGCCTAAAATGTTGTATGAGATGATAACTTTTCCTAAATCTTTCTTTATTTCAGACTAAGGTATGAGGAAAAAGGAGCTATAATTGCAGAAAGATCTTATGCTTTCCCGGTGAATGCTGCTCAGGAAGTATTCTTGGGTTCTCAACCGGGTCAGGGTGTTGGATTGCTCCGACGTTTCGACAGCCATCACTGCTGCCATTTTCAAGGATGTCACATAACGGTACAATTTGTATTTTAGTTCAGCATACAGAAGTTCAAGTCCAGCATCTCAGAAAAATTTAAAGTCCAACTTGAGAACATGGCAGTAAATTCAGAGTCTAAAACTAAAGTCAGAGTAAGACTTAAAGTCTTAAAGCATATCGAAATTATTAAGGAACAGCTCCACAATTTCCACTGAGAAAACTACAACTTACATATTATCCATCCATGCAGATGTTTTCAGGGTCTCAAAGCAGACACAGAAATGCTAACAACTCAATTCACACATAAAATTGACATTATCTCACATCAACACATTATAAGATTTACAAAGAAGAAGTAGCTTACGAAGGTTATCAACATGAGAACATCTTCAAAGGTCCTCAATAATGGGCAATACACTGTATAAATGCAAAAGTAATTCTTCATGACTAAATTTGAAAGATTTGATGATCTCAGTAAAAATTATTTGACACAACATTTGTCATAATGTACTTTTGTTTATTAATGTTCACTGAAACCTCAACAGAACCTTTTCTGTCAACTTTTTAATTGAAAAAAGGTATTCTGATTGCACATAACAATATTTGAATTGAGATGTTCCATTTTAATTGGTGAAAGCAAGTTTGATATTAGCTCACAGATGAATCACAATGATTAGATCGATTACAGTACTTTCCAAAAAGTACATCATATTTATTTAACATGGACACTTTTACAAAATCAAAGCATTGCCTAAAATTATGTGAAACAATTACTACCTGGCAAACTTACATTTCCTGAAAATGTTAAACCTCCTCACATTATGCCTCCTGCTTACATATTGTAAAAACTGGATTTTTTGCTTATTCACTATGAATAACCTGAGAGGCAACAAATATACAAGGTGCAAAACACAAGGAATGACTACTTGAAGATGTTAGTCACTGAACTCTCTTCTTCTGAGGTTCGTTAATTATTGTTACCTTCTCTTTACAGAAAGAAATTCTACTTTCCTCCCAAACTGGCTTATGAATTGAGGTGTTTAAGTTTATGATTTATTTCCAATTATTTCCTTGTCATAAATAATGGAATTTCTTCTCTCCCATTGAATTGAAATCATTATTTGAGAATTTCAACAATCTGTAATCAATGATCTTTACAGATTACATTCCACTTCTATAGATCTTACTTCAAATCATGCAATCAGTCTCATACAACTCAAAATTACCAATCACATCATTCAAACCAAATTAACACTGCCTATTTTTTCCTTGAAGATACTTTCTTTCCCAAACACTGTAGACACTCAGAGCAATAGAAGTAAGATGAATACACACCCAACCAAAGCATTCATTCAGTATTATAGCTTCTTTATCCTCAACCTTATTTCTGAATAACTTCTTAGGTAATCAGAGTCAATTTATTGGAAATACACTTGTTACACAATTAAACTTGTTAAGAGCAATGGAAGTCATTTTCATGAATTTCATATTTTAAAATTTTTAAAAGATTCTTACGCATGTTTGATTCACAAGCAAATTTCATTTCTTGCAATCTGATTCATGAATAAAATCAGGCATGATTAAATTAACAGGACAGAAATGAAAACCAGGTTTTTCAGCTAATTGATAAATTATAAGAGAAGCTAAAGCATATTGATTAGAGGATCCAAGGTCTTTGCCTTAACTTACAGAAGAAGATTGAAATAATCCTATCTCTCACAGATACGTTGTGAATGACCCAAGTAAGTAAATCTTACTGAGACTGCAATAATATTGCTTGATGGACTTAGGTGAGATATGATGGAAATCTTCCTTGATCACACTCAAAGAAAAACTCACTCAGTGGAATCTAGTAAATTTCTTTTACTAAAACAACCTAGGTTTTGTTACAGAGTTACATCATTAGGTAATCATCAACATGTTTCTGTTTCTGGTAATTTCACCTGATGAAGTTACTTGGTAATTCAGTAATAGGTCATTTTAATAATAAATAATTTTCTGTGGACTCAACCAAGTGAGTTTTTCTTTATGTGTCGTAATGTTCTTTGCCATAAATCTGTAATAAGTATGAAGAAGATGAAGTTCGTATGCTGTCAGGAGAAAAGGTACACAGTCTAGATATTGGCCAAACTGAGTTGGATTTTAAGACAAGGTGTGTTGTCTCATCAGAATGTTTACACATTCAATAAGCAACCCTTGTGGAAATACCCTAGTAATGTGGAATTTTGTAAACTCATCTTTAACTGTTTTAACATTTATATTGAGAAGGCTCACAGTTTCTATTTGAAATCCTTCCTTTCTGCATTGGCTATTTGGGATGCAGTGGCTTCTACCATCACGTAGCCATGGTAATTTTTTTAATTACATTTTCTAGTGAAAGAGAGGTAAGAAGTCAAAAGGCATAAAAATTAGTTTATGAGGATAAATTATTTTGTAGGGGAATTTCCTGATACTTATGTATGAGATTACCAATAGCACAAAGATCTTTTCAGAGAATCACAAAATCTTATGAGCATTATTTCAGTGAATAGGACTTCATTACAACACCTTTGAGAAAGATATCGATTCATGACTTCTGCCAAGACCCTCCAGTTGGATAAGATACAACTTAATAGAAAGAAAGCAAAAACACTAAAAATGTTATGAATTTAAATCCACCAATTAAGTTTGCAGGAGAAAGTCAAAAACCTAGGAAGACATTGGTTATTGATTTTTAAAACAGCTAAATGAAATCATGAAAAGTAACTTATGAAAAAAACTAAGAGAAATTTTTTATCAATATAGTTTAATATTAACATTGTTTCATTTACATTCTTTGATAATATAGTATTTCTTCTTGAGTTTAAAAGCATAACTTTTGTAAGTTCTTCCATTACAAGAAATGTTTGAGAGAAATATTAAATATAAGGGAGTAGAATAACAGTTCTCTTAAGGGAAAAGAGATTATTGGCAACCAGTAAGGTTATTATTTTTGTTTGAAGGAAATGAGTTTTCTTGAAGTTTCATGAAATATTTGATTTTGGGGCTTTTTGTTTATTATATCATAAATGTAAAGTCTGCGGAATTATTTAGTAGGAATTGTTCAGTAAAAATGATTTTTAAGGACATTTCTGTGGCAAGATAATAGTTTGAAACAATTTCACTATCTCTTGAAATAAATTTGTATGTATATTCATTCCAGAATGACTTAGGAGTATAACAGTGTTATAAATGAAATTCTTAACATAGATAAATGAAAGGAATGTATTTCCTTAGTTAAGAAGAAATTAACCTTCGTCAACTATTGTTATTTTATATTGTAAGAAAGATTATGGAGTCACTATCCGATGTTTTCAAAGTACTGAATACACCACTGCATCATAAGATGAGTCAATAACCAGTTCCAAGAGCTTTGGTTTGATCCAATATTATGTGAAAGTGATTGAATTGAAGGAGAAAAGTTTGATTGTTTGAATTACTATCTACAATTATTCCAATATCTATTGCATTCAGCAAAAGGATGAAGATCATTGATAATAGGCTCTTCTAGACTCATCAGGTCATCCCCTATGACACATAACACCTTTACGAGTGGATGAAGGTGTGAGGGAAATGGACAGAGGATGAGAGGAATGGGGAATGATGAGTTGCAGCTGAAAATGATAATAATATACTCTGTCATTTTAGCTCTATATACTTGTATTCTATCTGTATCATTCTTTAGCTAAAAATTGCACTGCTGAATTATATACTATATATGTATGAATATTACAATTATTTTTGAATATTCCTCATAACATTCCTATTCTCTTTGTAGTTTTTCTTATCACATAGTCACAGTGCTCTTTAAAATTTAACTAATTATCTATTATATAACAACAAGATATTAATTAACTATCCACAGTTTCCACATTTACAGCTTCAATTGAGATTTACAACTCACAACTGATGGTTGATTGTGGCTGAAATATATTAGTGTCACATCAGTAATAAGTTAAGAATGTTAAGATATTTTTATTTTGTTAAGATTTTATAGTAATTGGTGGTATCTTTATACATTTCAAAATTAGACAGGCTGGATACATAATGTTATGAATCTAGATTCATAATACCTGACACATTTAACATTGCCAGTCTATTCAAGCAAGACAAATTCTATGACACAAAGTTGCAAACATACCCCTTTGGATTAGCATACAATTATGATGTTCTTGGCTTAAGAAATACAGGCTTACTATAACACAAGTATCTTTATGCATATAATATTTTATCTTAGCATTAAAAACTAGATAGGTAAAAAGACAGCACTGCCAAAGACACACAGCTTTACATAATGTAGAGCTTTATGGGGATGGTTCAAGTTTAGTGTCAACTCAATTTGTGTTAACATGATTTATGTCCACTGCTAAGTTGTTTGCAAGGTATTACTATTAGTATTGCAGAATTTGAGAGGGGATTTAGTCATGATAACAAACCCATCATCTAGGATAATCATTAATCATGTATCAGAGCATAAACTTTAAATTTGTTAAATAATATGGATCTCCTCTAGTTTATTAAAATCTCAAGCCATATGCCATATTGAGGCTGGGGTGGCAAATGACACCAGGATAAGAGTTGCCTCAAACTACCAGAAAACTCTCACATCAGCAACTATTGTGGAAATTCTCACTGATAATATTTCAAACGCACAGACTACTTTTCACATCTGGAACTAATAAATGCATGATTACTGATTTTCCTTTGTTCACATGATAATTACATTGTTAGATAGTCATTGAGAGCCAATCTGAAATACTTAATTGAGTAACTAACATAGAATCAAGGTAGTCAATGACATGTCAGACCCACTAGAGCTCCATAAAATTGACACTGCACATCATTTAGTCCAATGATAGGTGATAAAAATTTTTGCAAATGTATTCTCTACATCATCTAGTTTGATCATCATAAGTATTGAGAGTACAGGTTCCAAATTTGTGACATTTGATGTAACCAATCTATTTACTATTAAACTAGTAAAATATGGAATATTTAATTTTGTGAGAGGTATTTTGATTAAGAGCAATGTTGATATTTTTTGATACATGACATGCTTTTGTATATTGATTTGTATTTCTTGTTCAACTATATAACCAACCAGATGGACTAGAAAAAAAGGACTGAAATATCGCCTTTTTTTGTCTAAAATATTTATAATAAGCTGGATTTGAATTTCTTTGATATCATCTCACCTCTGTTAAAACCTGCAAGTTATTTTATGCAAATGATCTACTTCATGTTTGGAATGGTGTATATAGACAATTAGAAAAACTTTTTAACACTTTGAAACACACTGCATTATAGAAAAATTCAACGTTGAACCAGAAAGTATGACTCAAGAAAATTTTCTTGATTTTAACCTTTCATAAACAAACACTGGAATTTGCTATTTATAGGAAAACAACTTACATAAACCATACCATTTAAAATGATTCCAGCCATTCAATCTCAAATAAACTTCCTTTTTATCAAAGCCTCATATATAAACTAGGAAAAATAAGAAAATTTCATTCATGAACTCAATATCAGTAAACAAATTGCAGTCACTAATGAAAAATTAAAAACACTATCCCTACACGTAAAAATGGGAAATTAAACTTACTAAAATTTGTCGAATTCATTCAAATAATTATGATTAAACACGATTTATAAAACTTTCCTTTCTTGATTTCATCAGCCATATCCTTCGAAATATCTTCCTCTTTGAAACATGAAGGATGCTTTGCGAAAATATTTACAATATCGCAGTATTCGAAAATGCTAAGAACATAACAGAAAAATAATAGGAGAAGGAAAAGAAACTATGAGACACTGATAGCTACTGTTGAAAGAAATTTGGAAAAAAAGAAATAACCTGTTGAAGGTAACGAGAAATCGAGATTGTGAGCGGTAATTCCGTTTTATAAACTCAAATGTAAAAGTTGGAATGGACACAAAATAAGGACTCGATACTTATATTTTGACACGATATCTCAGACACACCATTGAATAGCATGCAGCATTAACATTTTCTAAATAAATTGATTAGTTTCCTGTTCACACTACTTCGAATGATAAAAAATGGCTACAAATTATTGACCATCTAGCTAAAGATTGAAGAAACACAAGATAATTTATTTGGGTATTTTTATATGTTAGGGACCTAAGAGTCTTAAGAAATCCCAGTAGATAAACGTGAGTATAATCCGCTTGAATGTCAAGAGGAATTCTGTTTGCAATAGATTATGAGCATCTTCCGTCATACACACCAACATTTGTGATCATATCCACTGCAGTAAACATGTGTTAAAATACACTTAATTACTCCTCAACATTTCCTCTTCAATTAAATTTTTGAGAACCAATCAACTCCATCGAAAGAGTGCTCCACCCATCCTGTCGTTTGATCTCTCTTGTTACGTATGCGATATGCGCCAAAGATTTTCCAATTCCTTCCTCTCTCAGTATAAATACTGCAATCCCGTCTGAGGTAGGACATCAGTCGATTCCTCCACCTTGGGCCACCAACACCTTCCAGCATGCACTCGAATCAGGTGAGCTTCCTCAGGCTGTAATTATTTGCTCTTCGTGTTGAATTCCTTCCTACGACGAAAATGATTTTCCTTCAGATTCTTCTCCTCGTGGTCGCTACGGTAGCCGTGGCTCACGCCTTCGCATCGGCACTCCACCACCCTGGAGGTCATCACGGCGTAGATTACTACGTAAGCATTAGAACACTAGCGTGTCATGTATGTACATTGGAAGCCTCGCCTCATATTCCTTTTTCCCTTAAGACCCATCCTCACTACAACTTCAAGTATGGAGTCCACGACCAGCACACCGGCGATGTGAAGGAACAGTCGGAATCTAGAGACGGCGACGTGGTCAAGGGATCCTACAGCCTCCACGAGGCAGATGGAACCATCCGCCAGGTGCAATACACCGCTGACGAACACAACGGATTCAACGCCGTGGTCAACAGGATCGGCAAGGCCGGCCATCCTCAACACTACGCCCATCAACCTCTGCCTGTCTTCGCCGCGGGCTCCTACGCACACGGAAACAACTACGCCATCCATGGAGGCCATCATTACTGAACCTGTGATGCTTGGAAAATAAAGATATCTCCCTAACTCATATCTCAGCTCCTCATTTAATGCCCCCTCTCAGCAGGGTGTTTGCCTCGCAGATTAATGCAAATTTCTCTCAGACTATCTCCAAGTTAAGTTCCGATCTCTTTATAGAGATGTATCGGAAGGAACCGCGATCTTCTTTCCCTGCTACGTCCCTTTCCTCTTATCCTTGCGTCTTCGGACGCTGCAGCGAATATTTCTCTGCGTACGTGAAGATCGAATATTTCCCTTTTCCTCATTGGCATCCCTTCGTGTGTTCTTGTCCCAGAAATTTCAGTACGTGGGGAGAATATAACATCGGAAATACTTACTTGGTCCTTCCTCCGTCGAACCATTTGTCCTTAAATGTTAACAGAAAGAGAGCCGTTGCGAACCGATGAAAGTAAATTTTTCAATAATTGACCAACCTAATGGGCGCGAAAAGATCTTTCTATGCACTCACGAGAATATTTTAACACCGAAGGAAATCTCCCTCAAGAAGGTGTAGCACCTACGAAATCTACCGGAGAGAGGAAGAAATTTCAATAAAATGCCACGTTACACATTCATGTGCTTGGCCGAAATATAGTTTACTATTGAATCAGAGTAAATTGTCACGATAAAGACTCGGATCCTTCTCCACTCTCTAGTTCGTAACGTGATCCTTACACAATTTCATCTGGATTGAATTCCGCCGCTTTTTTCTATATCTACATCTACATGAATACCCTGCAAGCCGCCTGACGGCGTGTGGCAGGGGGTGTAAACACCAATGGCACCAAACACACAGCGTCTATTTCTCTTATTTTGCTCTCATTATCGTATCGGCCGAATTAACAGGGGGGTCGCATAATATCAACTACGTCATGGGAAAACGTGCTTTCTCTAAATTTATTAAGGAGTCGCAACCTAGCATCTAACCGCCTTTCTTTCAATGATGCCCAACCTGTATCTGAGAGCATCTTCGTGACGCTTACCTTTTTCTCGTAGCATTTTTTTTAAGAAACGTATCGCTTTGCGTTGAATTTTCTCAAGTTCGCGGGTACCCGTTTCATCCGCTGGGTCCCATATACTTGCCGCTTATTCGAGATGGGGCCTGACCAAGGAGAAATAACATCGCTCTCTAACTTTCTCATCGCATCTACAGACAATACGCTTTATGAAGCCCAGCTTTTTACTAGCTTTACAGCAGATTTTACGAATGTGAGTGCTCCAATTTAAATTATTGGTAAGAGTTATCCCAAGATACTCAACTGATTATGCTACATTTATGACTATTCCATTCATTAAGTATGGGTAATTATGACGCAATTCTTTCTTTTCGAAGAAATTAACTACGGAGCATTTGCTCACATTGAGATCTAATGTCCGTTTCAAGCTTCCAGTCAGTATTGTCTTATGGGATAAAGGCAAAGCCTCGCGCGCCGGGTCGCCTTTATGCGGAGCTACGGATTCGGACGGGTATAATTAAGATTCGTAGTGTACATTAACCGATTCAAACTTAATTTTTGATGAAATTCGACTGAAAATAACTTTATCAACAAAATAGTGAAATATTTACGCTCTTATAGCAAGAACAACAAAGTTAAAAGCGAAAATTGAATGATTTGCCGAGTTTTCACCCGTGAACATTTTTGAAACTTCCATTACTCTCTCACAATCCAACATAAAATGCTGCTCATTGTATCATCTGAATGCATAAAAATTACACGAAATTAATTTTAGAGCAACCAAATCTTAGTAAAAAATTATTTAGTCGGAACGTAACTCAAGAAAAAATTCGTCGTGCAGTCCAATCTATACGTTGCCTAAAACTTCTGGTTTCAAACGTGAGGAATAATTTGTCTCGAGATAAATCTAGATAAATGTTGTAATTTTCATTTGCAGTTTGTTTCGATGCGATATCTTGAATATAACTTGAGTTTTTCACTTTTATATCAAAGAGCGTAATTCGCTTCGAATCGCCGACGCTTCGAAACCTTACAGCTTAACTGCGAGCGGAAACCGGCCGCAGTTGATAATAATTTAGTATTCATTATTTTATTTTTAAGTAAAATAAATTTTTAGTAAATTATTCAATAATTTATGTTGGATTGTAAGAGAGTAATGGCAGTTTCAAAAATGTTCACGGGTGAAAACTCGGCAAATTATTCAATTTTCGCTTTTAACTTTGTTGTTTCTTCTATAAAAGCATAAAATTTTCACAGTCGTGTTGATAAAAATTTTTCGGTCAAATTTCATCAGAACATAAGTTTGAATCGGTTAATATATGTACATACCATCGTCCACTCAGAGCCGTATTCTTACCTGGATCCATGCCCAGTTTTTCCGATGGATGGGAGTTCTTAACGCTTAACATCAGCATGAAGGAAACCATACATAACGAAACTTCACAATAATCGAAAATAATCAAATAACATGTATACGTCCTGTAAGAAGTGTACATATTTATGACCAAGAAATTAATTTGTGTGAAAAGATGTCTGAAAAATAATTCTAACAAAAAAATTAATTTTAACATAAAATCTATTATCTTCTTTGCACGGTCTTGGAATAAAAAATATACCCAACCCAAACCCAAAGATGCGGTGCAAGTCAAGAATAGATATTTCTAAACCTTTTCGTTAAGATTGTTTCCAGTTGAAAACTTTTGAGTTCTCTAATGATGAAGATATATAATATATCTTTCTCATATCCAGATCATTCTTGACTCGCAACAAGCCATGTAAAACGAACTTTTGTCATATTTTCATACGTTCGGGTAAAAGATGAGAAGTAGAACATCTGTAAATATACTATTTCATCCATTGCTGAAAATTTCATTGATAGCCTTGATAGTCCAAAAATATCGGATTTAAGAAATCGTATTAGTAAATAAGATCATTTTATTTCTGCTAAAACAGACAATTACATAAGGACATGTTTTTTTTTTAATTCTGCCGATAAAATGGTTAGATGTAGTCATTAAATTCAATTTGTTACGTGAGAGTCAACAGAAAGAATAAAAGAGCTCTCAAAAGGAATAACTCTGCAGTTTTTGCTTTCGCCTAATCAAAATCTGCTGACTGAGAGGCTTTTTTGTGTTACATACAGAAGCCCCCGGCCTTCAAACTCGAGTTCGAATTTCAGTCTTTCGTCAACAGGAGTATTGGTCTCCTTTTGTGTATGATGGATTTAAGTCTTATAAACAACGGTGTATGATGTATGCACACCTACATTCGGGGACTGCACTCGCACAACAAAATTATGGCTAAAGGAATTCACACAGCTTGAGTATCAGATAAATTCTTCCTAACCTTCCTCAGACAACTTCATACGCAAAGACCTCTCGGAAGGTCATAATGGATAGTACGAAAAATTTCTTATAGCTTCCTTAGACTGCACCTACATTAGATCCGTATTTCTCCCGATCCGATGTCAGACGAAGTCGGAAGAAAAACAACCCCAAAGATAATTAATAACGTCGGTTCCTAAATTGGAGGAAATTCCACGTCCGACGACATCCGACGTCGCCCGTTCGGGACGTTCGATCGAACATGTTTGATTTCAATCCGACGGACGGCGCGCGATGGCGGAGAAAATTGACGAATAATTGTTAACCAAAAAAGTCAGAAATGAGTTTGCAGGGGTCAGCGGAACAAAGCCAGCCATGACCATGTTAATCTGACATGAACTTTGAGAGTCTATTGGGAAGCAACTTCTCGTAAAAGGTTATTTTACAATTTCTTCTAATGCTGAATTCCAAGCGACTACATATTACTACAAATACCACCGAATAAAAATGGAATAATTAGACTGTTTGCTTCCATACAGTTATTCGGATAAAACTTTTCGGTTTACTACTTGTTAACACGCGTTTAACTTGGACGACAGCAAGCAGTAAGTGAAGACATTTACGAAGAAAGTTACGAAAAGTGTTATTCATAGGTTATTCTCCTGCACTTGCGTGACGTTTTCCACTGATATCATTCTGGCTCTGCAAAAAGCTCCCGCCAAATAGCTCACTCCACATCTTGCCTAATAACAAGCTGAAAAAAAACGTGCACTTACCGATAACATTGGAAAAGTAGCTAATAAATGTTTCGTTAGAAGCGATGAGTACATGTATAAGTACGGTATTTTTGGAAGAAGCAAACTAATTCACTGTTTGAAACCCAACTATAGCGGGAGAGCGATGTTTCACTAATTTTTCACTATAGAGATGGAAAGAAATAAAATACTTTGAATTATTGTTGGTCTTTTAATGTATTACCTGCGGAGAGTTAGGAGCACGTATATGGGTGAAACAGAGAGATAGCAGCCTCTGACGTAGGATGGCCAGATGTTCGAAATGTGGCAAGAGAATATACCGCAATAAATAAAAGAAAACATGTTGCAAAACTAGATGATGATGGACGAGAAAGAAAAACTTGATAAAGAAAAAATTTCGCAAAAACTGTAATTTTTATTGTTAATTAAATTTGCAATGAATTTTCCACACCAATAATTAAATTATGACAATGAAATGAAAAGAATTATTTTACAAAAAGAAAAAAATTACAGATTCATCTAAAATCGCATTTTCGTACTTTGTGGAGCTTGAAGTAGATGAAAGTTACTAGGTACAGCTACATAAAGTTGCACATTTCATGATAAACATTAGAAGGCCCTTCTTCGAGGTATCATTTTTATCAAATCTACTCCTGCCAATTTAGTTCAAAAACTCTCCAAAATATCATAGAAGGCTTTAAAACTATGCTCGTCGATAAATTAGCATCAAATTGAAGATATTATTAAATCCTTATTTGGGCATTCATTCCGAAAGTAATTGAAGTCGGAGGTAATATTAATCAGCAAGCTAGAATTATCGAAGATTGAAACACACTACAAAAGTAAATAATCACGATAAATGTGTATTTTTGAGAGAGAATTAGCAATAAATTTAAATGCCACAAGACTTCAACGAAATGGAATGAAAATATTGTAGAATGGATAAGACGGAGAGCCTAATCCCATCGTATTTATCAAATAGAGAAACGACTGGTATGGGACGAGTCAGCCAATATGCAATCAATAGAATAAACATTCCAAGGTGAAATATCCAAGGAAATTCTACACTTCTAGAACGTCATTACTTTAAAGTTAATCACGGAACGGAACGCATAAATATAGCAGGCATCTACGGAGTTGCCATAGTCCGAGAGATTGAGGAAAATGAACTGGAAATTAATCTTCGTCACGGCGATGGTATGCTTCGCCCTGGCTTCAGCATATCCTCCTTTACGTAAGAAAACCATACATACACCCTTTTCTCTACCCAATAAAAGCTATTATTGCTCTGTTGATTAAAGAAATAAGAAATTTTTCATTAACACTCTAGATAATTTTGGGTTTCAAGCATACTATCCTCCGCCTATTTGATCAATTTATCGATTTTTATCGTTTCCTATTATTAATTGTTGATGCCTGAGCACTATTTCAAGAAAGGAACTATCTTTAGCAGGAAGTAAAATTTTAAAATATAACTTGTATTTCCATTCCATTTCTAAGGTAAAGTGAGGCGATATCAAAACACATAAAGGTATTGTATCATGATCATAGAGCTTTCTATCGTAGTTGATCCAAATCCAGGTCAGTTATTAGCAACGAAGAATATCGCAACCTAAATGTTTATCCCCTGGTACAAAAGCTGCATCGACAAATGCAGCGGTTCAACCGTAAATTTACTAGAAATTCACTAAAAGTATAATTATTGTTGTTTTCGCCATATTTCACAAAAATGAAATCTAGTTCGACACCAAATTCATTAATACATTCATCATTTCCAGCTGGGAAATAAAGAAAAAGTTGTAGATGAAAATTGTGGATTATAGGTAGTAATGAATCAGTGGTTTCCGGAGTTATTTCTATTGTCCGATTTTAATGAATAACTATTTCCTATTTCATCGAATCTTCACAAAATTTCAAAATTTTATCAAAGGTTCTATTCTTTAAAAAATAGAATTTCTCCTGTATCCCGTTACATACAAGTGCAATAATCACCAGATATCAAAGTATATTTAAACTTAAAATTATTTATTAAATATGTAGGCACTAAAATATTCTCTGATAAAATTAATACAATTTTAGTCGTGCCGAAAGAATTGTTAAGTATTATCATTCCCAACTTCATTCAATGTTTTCTACAAGTCATAAAATAATGTATTCTGGAAACTTATAGTATTGCTTCTAATATAGACAAAACAAGACACTAAGGGTAGTTCGCGAAGTTTAGAAACAGGGTATATTCCGAAAATAAATACATGTGACGTAAATACATACGGACTCAAAAAGGTATAATAAAATATCGACAAGTTTCCATATCTCATACATTATATTACTTAGAAAATTGTAAGAAAAGATGAAGATACTAATACACTAAGATAATTTTCCTTCTACTGTAATATTTAATATTTTTTCAGCACCATACAGGATTTGTTGCGGAGGTCAAATGTGTGAACCAGGACAGATATGCGTAGGAAGAAGTGTACAATGCCTCATTCCTCCGTGTCCATGTATCTGTGAATGCCAATGGCCGACTGAGTAAGACTTAATACTATCGTAAACGTCTTGTAAACCTAAATATTCAATTTTGAAGACAGCTTTTGTAAGAAAATACTAATTCAAATGAAGATTTTTATAGCATTCAGCATAATTTGCAAACTATTTCTGCTGTCGTATCCGATAAATAATGAATAAAGCATTTATTTAAAATAGACAATAATCGCAAATGTACAACCTATTGTGGGTTCTCTACTTCTATATACTACTTCAATTTCAACAAAAATGTACGATTTTTCTTTACATTTTGCATCGAAGAAAGAGCTGATCAATAAGGTTACCAAAATTTGGAGTACAGTTACCATTTTACTCGATAACTATTATTTTGAAATCGAAGGCATACCATCCTCATTATCAAATGGTATTAAAAATGTTAACATATCATGATATAAATAGATTTTATTATATTTATGTCGTAACTCAAAATATCATCACCACGAGGTATGTTAAATTTTGACATATTATGCGACGATATGTATTACAATATCTCATACAGTGCATATAAAAATTGTGAATATTCTATATTTTACCAGAGTAGATTGAATTTTAACAACTCGGTAAATACAATTTTCTATCTTTTACCTTTACAGATACAGATACCCCAAGCCAGCAAGAGGATAAAATGGCATATATTATAATGCTACTGTAAAAGTTTTAAAAATCATGAGGAAATCAATGAGAAAAATTAAAGAGAAAAGTTAATTCATCGGCAAATCTTTATTTTTCATTTACTTTCCAATAAACATTTTGATTCTGAAGGTTTTGTATTATTACCTACTCTCAGACGCATTTACCAACTCGAACGATGTCTATTTGAATACAATCGCATCTAACCCAGCAAGACAGCTTTCCATTGAAAGTTCAGCAATTAATGAACCATTTATTCCAGTTTCAGTGCGGGAGGAAGGTTCCAGGGTTCGTTGGGGGCGCACAAAAATTTTGGTATACCAAAAATGAAATGCTCAAAAACTTCCCTTGTCTTGTTAATCCAATTAATATATTTACCGATGTCGATTTTTTTAAATGACGTTGTATTCAATATAAAAGAATTAAATATCGGTCTCGATGCAAAACTCGCCACATTTTCCGGATATTTTCTAATATATACGAGATACTTTACCACTCCAACATTATGCTTAAATTCTCACAAATATTTCAAATCGAGCTTATCACATGATCGCATTAGACACTTGTAAAATATCTGATATTATATCATTAGACACTTGTAAAATGTCTGATATTGCAAGAATTTTTTATTTTTACGAGTGGATATTTTTGCTATTCGTATAATTCCTTTCATAAATAACATATATTGAGATAATATCATTATTCTTACTCAAATCATTATCACTATAGCATTAAAATTCAAGAAAATGGATCTTTACATAGAAAGCAATTCCGGAACAATCGTTATTATTTCTTGTGATCGATTAATTCATTACAATTTCGACCAAGTATTGATTCGACAATTTCACTGAAGAATTATTCATCGGGAAAATTCCTGCCCTCACATCTTAGCCTAGGATTAATCTTTACGGCGAATAACCTCCAAAAATTCCTCAGCAGCCTATATAATTGCTTAATTCAGGAAACAATTATCTACAAAGGTTTCCGCACCTCACCAAACATTTGACTAACGTCCAATGACATCGCCCCTCAAAATCCTCGGCGCCACGAGCGACCGCTCGTATCTCGGGCCGGCATACCCTACTACGTTATTGGTAAACAACTGTTATAAACACCGGTTTTGGTGGACTTTCTAGAAAACAATGACATCTCCGTTAATTATAAATGCGATTACAGCGATAGCGTTGGTTAATAAATCAACATACAGAAGACAAAGAGGGTTCGGAAAAAATTACGACAGTCTATGCCAGCGGTGGGGAATTCGCCAAATTCAGACCAAATGTGGCCTTTTTTGGGCGTTCATAGCGGCTTTTGAGTCGCTTAATGAAAAAAATTCTCATATTAAAATATTTTTTCTAATCTTGATAATGACGCCAAGTGAAAAAGAGTGGAAATTTTTTCTCTTTCGGTTCCTTTTCATCATATGAATCCGTTCACTCGTATAAAATTTTGATGTTTAACTATTTGAAGGCCAGAAAGATGCAACACAAAAGTATTCTGATGGTTTCACATGCAGCCTTTCTTACAAGATTGAATGCTAAATGAGGCCTGATGGAAAATTCTATCCCTGTTCTATGCCAGCCATGAAATGTTGTCTTTCATATTCATTCCAGAATCCTCTTTTAAAAATTTTGAACGACGGTCGTTTGAAATCTTTATATAAAATTACGTACTTAACTTCTGTTTATTGTTTTTTCCCTTTTTCGACAGAAAAATCGCTATTTATGCACTGGCAAACGTTAAAGTTTATACGAATCAACAATAGAGGAACATTAGGACATGATGCCATTTAATGTCCCCAGAGGCAAGAGGATAAAGTTGGAGAATATAAAAATCACATTTATTTGAGTTTGTTACTTGCAGATTTCTTTGGATTATAGAGGTTTGAAGAGGATGAAACCCAGAAAACAATCAAGTAGTTGATTTCTTCCGTCGTACTGTAGCAGTATGCATGATTTTAAAAATTTTCCGACCAACTCTTAACCATAGCTATCTTCTATCCATAATAATCTAAATTAAAGTTGCTACTATCACTGTAAATGAAATGAAATTAATTGAAAGTGAATAAAAAAGCGTCTCAAACGATAACTCGAGCTGGGTATTGCCTCGCTCTTCCAAGGTGACATTGCTATGGAGAATTTAGGTACTGCTACTATTATGATAAGATAGAGCAGCTATTCAATTCCGGTTTGAAGTTATCCACTACATTTATATAAAGCAAAAGAATGTGAAGACGCCAGTTTACATATTTCGACGACGAAAAAATGAAGTGGAATATAATCTTCCTTGTTGCGATTCTGTGCTTCGCTATGGCGGCAGCGAGTAGACATACAAGTAAGAAAGCATTGAACTACAAGCATCAATTGTACGCAATTTTCTTTTAACCTTCCTTGCAATACTGCAAAATCCATTTTTGGTGCTTTTTATTTGTCTTTTAAAATAGATTATTCCAAAATTAAAGAATAAATTTCGAAGTTTAAGGCATTCGTTCTTTGTCTCGCATTAAGAATATGGTCGAGAAAGGTTAAGAAAGCGTAAGTAGTTTCTACCTATATTTTCAATTATTTGGTGCAAATTTCCGTCTAAAAATTTTTTATAGTAATCGTTAAATATGTAAATATGAGAATAATGAAAGTAGGGAAAGAATGCCCTGAAAATTACTTTCAAAAAGTTTCATTTATGTACAAGGATGACGGTAAACATCGTACTAGTTCCTTAAAAATTCTAACCCAAATCATCGGCATAAAAAAAATCTCTGCCTCCCTCGCGAACTCTTTGTGATGTGATAACTTGTTCTGATCAAAAGATAATTAACATGAACTAAAATTTTCACCTCTCATTTAGTATGACCTAATGCAGTCTGTATTTAGCAATTAGATGAGATGTGGGAAATAATTTTATCCCCTGTTCCTCACAAGACCTGATTAATGTTTATATTTTGGAACCTGTAAACATTTGCTATGAATATCTTGAGCATTCTCCTTGTAATTTTGATTATTGCATTAAAGTAATTATTATACTTTATATTATTATATTTTATTATTGTATTTTATTATTATACATTATAGTAATTATGATTACTAAACTACTTATTTCTCAGTTAAATATTTCTACAAATTGGCTGGATATTTTGATGAATACAAATATATAAAATATATAATACCTAGGCGTAAAAATTCCAAAACATTTACTTATTTTTCAGTTACTGCTCTTTTCCATCCACATATGAAACCCAAATTTATCGATTATCCATTATGTCATCTTTTGTAGAACATGGTCCATGGTGCAAAACAAAGTATTGCCATACAGGACACAGATGTGAGAAGAAAGTTATACACTGTTTTACAACCCCATGTTATCCTCTCTATAGATGTGTCAAGCCTAAGATGCCGAGGGGATAAAAGTGAAAGAGAGGTAAGAAGCAAAACAAGAGTAAGCTTTTATAATTTCTAAAACTATTTACATTTGAACATCTTTAGGAAACAAGGCTGATATAAATCATGTTTCACGTCGCTGACCTTAATATATATAATTATCTATGAGATTATACTTACTGCCTATAAGAAAATCATTCACATTTGCCGTTGATGGAACACGTTTTGTGTGTCAAGAATATAGTTGGTGAATTATTATTGATTAATTTATTTACTCACTCCGAACTTAAATGTTGATCAGAGTCGCAATTTTATAATTTCAAATTCAACAAAACTGATATTACATGCGTTTAATAACTCAAATAAAACTCAGTTCGTGATCACCATCAATGAAAGCGATTTCATGGTCAAATACGCCACATATAGATAAATTACACCACCCAGGTTTCTGAGAGGAAATATAGGATTCAATATCATGGATGAACTTTAGATTCATTCAAAATCCAGTCAAATAATTTATCCATTCAAGGTCTATGTATAAAGTTATGGAATTATCTTTTTCACGCGCTTCTGAACTTTAAATCTTTAGAGCACATACACCATCCCTTACCTCAATTAACAGAAAAACTAATGATAATTCCTGTATAAGTTTAATGAAATGGCTTTTCTCTTCTTTCCTCACAGCAAAGTGCGAACCAACAAGAGGGACCAAGACATCTACTGCTACATCTATAAACAAATGTACCCTTGACCTTCAATTATGAAATAACAGAAGGTAATGCAACAGAAATTTTGATTCATTAAATTAAATTTTCTGATGAGATTTTCTGTTTTTTATTTCACGGAGAGTTATAATATAAGGAATACATGTATCGGCAAGAATAGTGACTAGTAAGATATAAAAAATTAGCGATTAAAATGAAAAATAATCTACTTAGCCAATTTATTATCAATGAAAACGATGAAATGCGAAGAAAATACATATATTTTATTAAGCAGCTGAAAAATGAAAAGCCCGCAAAAATAATCCATGCACAATTCGATGGAATTCCATGAAATTCTGTTTCAAAACTTTTCATACTTAGTTATGAGTCGTAATATTCCCTTTCTTTATTAGCAGATTGTGATTACTTTGATACTATCAGTATAGTATGTACTCATAGCACAATTAAATCAAATTAATGCTTAGGCGAATCAAAATTATAGATTTTTTTAATGAAACACCAATTGCAGAACGTTTACACTTCGAACTTGTAATAAAAAACGTAAAATACAGTAAAACCCGTTAAAACGCTAACGATATCCCGGTTGATACGAATTTTTCTCTCAGTCCTAGTCCCTATTCACGAAACACATGGTAAAAAATACAGCTTATGATGCTCCCTCACCCTCTAACAAGGCGGATTTTTCCTTTCCGAGGAAGCACCGCATCCTGCTGTAGCCAATCCTCCGCCTCATTTGAGAGACCAAATATGGTTTACATTATTCATACAGCCCCCTAGTTTTTCCTCATCTTCGTCTCTTCGTCTCTGAGGAGGATTCTCTAGTTTTGGATTATTGTTAGAAGAAAATTAAGATATCGAGAAGCAGGGCAATTCCATTCCCCAATAGGGTACTCTGAGGTAATGAAAGATCTTCCCCATCAATCTTGTCTCAGAAAGTTGTTTTAAAAGTTCACAAGGAGGTGATTTAATTAGATTAATAATGTAAATAGGACGTAATTTAATGGTGTTAACAAATAACCGGAACGACAATGTGTGTACACTACGAATCTTAATTATACCCGTCCGAATCCGTAGCTCCGCATAAAGGCGACCCGGCGCGCGAGGCTTTGCAATTGCCATACATTACTTTTATTACATGAGCGTTGATTCGACGCCAGATGGGTGGAAATGCATTGCGGCGATATTTAAGAAGCTTACTCTTGATAGCATTTGGTCTACGCCGTTAGATTTGCGCTTTGATAAACGACCTGCTAGGCATGTGGATAATCAATTGATTTTCTCCAGAAAGAGACGATATCCATGGAGAAATTTAGAAAATTCTTCCAAAAATTTAGAAAAAGCTGAAAATCAGCGAATAAGGAAGCATAAATATCCAAATGTATGAACTTTCTTTACAGGATAAGGTGCTTTTAAGAACTGCTCTCGTTCCTGGAGCATTACTCACTTCCTGTCTTTCCCGAAGATTCTTATGGAATTCAGGTATAGATATCGCTCTAATTTTCAGAAAGATGTTGTTGAAAGCAATATAATTGTTGAAATTTTTCGTGTTTTAGGTCCTAATTGAATAGAATTGATGTTTCTCGGAAGAAACTAGCATCCGCATTGAATTTGATTCCCAATGAATGTCTTTTGGTTCATACAACATAATTCATAGTTTAATTCTGGAAAGAAAAGTCAGCTTTCTCTCGATATTAAGATCAAATTCACTTTTATGAGAGATTTTCGAGCGATTTTGCATATCCTAACTGTAGCGCGAGAGGTGAAACACCTTACCTGCTTCTGCATCGTCCTTAAAATCGCTAGTCCATGTCTTCATCTTGTCTCATTATCTATATTTTTTATTATTATTTATAGTTATTAAACCACAGAATTGGAAGAATTTTTCCTATTTTAGGGCCTAAGTAATGCAATGCAATCGATATTTCTCGGCCGAAAAAAGTCTTCTTATTTAAATCGATTCCCTTTCATGAGAATTACTTTTGATAGAATTAATATTTATAGTTTGATTCGAAGAAAACACGGGGTTCTATTGATAATTGCATTAAGTGAACTTACATGAAATATTTAAGGTCGTATAAAATCCAACAACGAAACTATGAAAAAATTTATATCTATAGCTTCTTTGAGCCCAAAACTAGTATTCACGTTTCATAATTTCAAGATCTAGGAATGTGTGTGAAATGAATGTTCGAATATTCCTTCCGAATGATTACAACTGAATTTACTGATATCAAAAACTGCGTATATTACGTAAGGATTTTTTTCGAATAAGATTTTATTTGCTAAATTTACGTATCGAAATAATATATACTCGGGTACTATTTGATGTGAGTGATTTAAGGTTAGTTTAGTATACTATCTTCCCTCCCGTGTTTTGATCGCAGAAACTTTAGAAGAAGCATGCTGTAGTTGAAAAAGTACATCTACAACTAATATTTATTCAGTGGAAATATTACTCCTATTTCGTCAATGTATCATTTGCTATTTTTCCATTTTTAAACATTTTTTTAAAGTTATGAATCATATTTCTTATATTAAAACGGAAATTGACGTTCTTATATTAAAACGGAAACGATATAAATTGACTGGTAAGAAGAATTGAAGAACACGGAAATAATAATTATTACTGATAGAAATGATTTCATTGGATTTATCAAAAAAATCCCATTGCCATAATCAACGATGTTTGTATCCCCCAAGAGTATATAACGAGACGTATGACCATCAAAATTTACAAAGAGTGATGTTGGTTATATTATTACGAAGTAAACATTTTCTGTCGTAACACCATATCATTAAATTTATAAAACTGACATTAATGTATGTTAAACAACCGACTTGACGATTAAGTGTTTTCGAAACTACTATGGGTTACATATTCCTGCGGAAAAAGTATATTGCGACCAAATATCAGAATTATATTCTATCCCCTGGGGGAGAGATACAAGAGTAGACCAGGCCTCGATTATAAATCTTCAATCACTGAGGATCATCGGTATCAGCATCCATCAAGAAGTTACCTGGGGCTAGCGGTTTACTTTGGCGTGATGGAGGTTGTGTACTTTACGTTTTATCATTCATACGTACATGACTTCCTTCAGGCTAAGTCTGCCAAATTCTGCGTGAATGGAATATCTATACTAAGGAGAAAGAAATTTCGGTGCCAGTTTGGGATAATTCAAGCGCTAAGAGGTTGATATAGATTCCTCGTAGAGTAAGAATTTCTAAGTTTATCTCCCTTGGAAGTACTTAAGCACATCCCAGTCTAGTAGGTGGTGATTCTCCATTCGGCATTACATATTAATTGCAAATGCTGAATCATACTTATTGCATTAGATGATTTTCGCCCAGATTACCCAGATGAGGAAAAGAATTAATTACGTCATTAGTCTAGGCATCTTTCTTCATAGGGACCTCTCCTTACTCAACATTGATCATTCGCCGTTATCTAATGCACAAAACTAGAAAACTTCATTCTCTCTGAGGGCATTAACCTTTGCTATCCACAGAATTCAGGAGACACTGAAGGTGAGTCCCTTCTTGACGGTGGAAGATAAAAATTAACATTCATCATACTGACGTCCAGAGTACGCGTTGGGAGGATATTATACATTACGTACAATATACTTGAGATTTCCACATGTTGCAAGGATAACTAGATTAATTCATCCTTCAATATAAAAATATTTCGTAGTAAGATCCGAGTAAATTCTGTCACTCGGTTGAAAACTATGACCACTATTACTTCCCACAAAATTAAGCTACAATATAACGAATATTTAACTTGTGATGAGGTATTTCTTAGTCTGTCTGTTGTCTTTTTCCTATGCGATGAAGAAATTCTCGGTCTACACCAGAATTAAAAATTAACTATTATCCAAATGTCCATCTTATCCTGTTGGCGGTAAGATTTTATAATATAAAAATTCTGTCGCGCGTCGGGCAGCACGACCTACCAAATACCCAGAAAGAACTAATTATTATATTCTTTTCTTTGATTTCACTTTCTTTTCTTTTCTGGATGTGCCAGATCCTTCACTGACCCGAACGCGACAACGCCAGTGCGGCTCCTGAATAATCTGGTGGGGGAGGTACATGCGTGATTCAACTGTAGCCATTTCTTCACGACGCAACTTAGTTTCCGTGCGAAGGATCGTTGCGGATGGAGGATATTTGATTAATCGTTAAACAAATAAGATGTTTTCCCCATAGCTCATGCACAAACGTATCAAAACTAGGCGGCCGATAAGGCGGCGTATGGAGAGACATCTTGCGCATGCTTGCATATACTCGTCTGCGTTTTAAATATTCGGCCAAATAGATGAAATATTGCGGTAAGCTTGAAATACCAAAGAGTGTGGAGGCAGTTGATGCGACGCACAGTGGGCTAGAATCAAAAAAAGCTGGCCTAGCTGGTATCACCGCTTACCAAAATATCGCTTGATTTAACTTTTGTTCTTACATATTCTGAATTGATGTTTTAAATAAAGTGATGTTAACTAGTTAAAATTATCTCATGAATGAATTATCAAAAGTATTTTTGACGGGGCGTAGAATTATTTCATATTTTAAATGTTACTGAGATTCTAAAAGTGATCTCAAATGGGTAAACAATTATGAAAGTAATCGACTGGCACTTTCTGCCTATCAAAGTCTGTCGATTGGGAAAAAATTAAAGAAATATAAGTTCTCTACATACTTAACAGAATTGAAAATAATGCAAGAATTTGATAATAATTTTTTTCTTAATTATCAAATGTAGTTATTTTTATCGACTTATATCTAATTTGCGTTTTATAGAAGACGAATTTTTAAACTTATGGGCGATGCTTCTGTTGTTAGGATAAACCAAGGTGCTCAAATATTGCTTAAAAAAGAAAGGTAGATTTTAAAATTCTGTAACATGAATTCTAACGGTAATTTTGTACTCCTTCTTTGTCTTTACTTCTTTTCAAATTTAAAGATTATTCTTCATTTCATTACTTATCATTAAAAAGGATGTGCCACAGTCGTACACAAAAACCACACACAAAAGTATTAGTAAACTGTTTATAACAGCGCGTCGAAGCGGAACCTAACCGAAAAAGAATAATCAGATATTTTTTTCAGAGTGAAAACCGAATACAAACTGAAAAAGTAAAATTCTTGAACCGAAACCCGAAATTTCTTCCGTTCCGATTATCGGTACCCATTTTATGCTTTGATGATTTCTTTCACATAAACAGTTTTATTCTATTATTTTTTCAATGAATAGAAATCAATTTATAATTAATTCTATATTGATGTTACAAAATAATCTCATTCGTTTGTAGTGAGTGGAGTGTTCGTTGAAATGTTTTGGGTAGGAAAATTGAGTACAACTGTTCGTCTGCGAAATTTTAGCACCGGGAAACTAGTCATATCTAGTCATCAAAATATATAAATGACTGACGATTTGAAGGAGAAAGTTTTCTTGCTCCTGCTAAAGATAGATCGACAAATGAAAAATGCACTATTTGGTCAAAATATCTAGTTAATATTTTCGTTACTGGATATGTGGATATCGGCGTTGACATCTTTGGACATCCGAAAGATCTCTCTTTACGACAAAGTAGGAAGAAGTGATAATAAAAGAAGTGGATTTAGAAGCCATAAGGGCTGGAAAATCAAATCAACCCCGCATAACTATGAGGGGAAAGCAGGAAGCTGTAAGATCTCTCAATTGCTGCTTATAAACCATAAATCCCCGAATAAGGTTTCCCAAAGTCTAAGAGAGAAATTCGTTACGTCGCATAGTGGGCTGGAATAGAAAAAAGTTGGCCAAAGGCTTAAAATTGGTTTTCTTGAGTGCGGGTTATGAAACTCCGCATATGAAGATTTCTCAGATTCAAAGACATCAGATTTGTATATTCATACCTGAGGGCGTCGAAGTACTCGGTAACCATTAGAGAACATTATCAGGAAGCTTCATCAATTCCGATTAAGAAATAATTCGTTAATTCTCCTGCTTTCTCTCCATTTTCTGAAGTATCGGTTAAAGAAAAATTTACTAAGGCAACATCTAAGAGGATCTCTCACATCAGGATAACCTTCCAAGTTCAAGCTGCGTATCAAAAAATTTAGCAGGTAATCCTTTCGATCTATAACTGATTTAGTTTCTTTTACTTTCCTAATTTCCTGATGCAGCACCAATCAACTAATTTCAGATAAATCCATTATACTAAAGACGAATCTGCGTTTAGACAAACGTTATATAAAGACTTGTTGGAATGGCTCTGTGTTGAAAAAATTAAAATAAAGAATATCGTATCTTAAATTATGAATCTAATTCACTAATTCTGTAAAGCAATATGAAATGTGAGCATATAAGATTACTACCAATTGACTTCAAAATTTTACAGCACCTCTAAAATATTATTTACACTCTTTTAGAGATATATATTCCTTATTATGATGAAATATCATTACCTTAAGTGGTATATCAGCTCGATATATACGAAAGACATCCCAAATTGGCGTTATATCTCGTTGAACGACGAAAAATACTGCTGCAGCTATAGCACACGAGAAAAAGAGTACGAGCACACAGAAAAAAAAAATATATCGGTCTTCATGGATAGACTAAAACTGAAACTACAAAAAAATTTTCTCTTTTCCTAACAATCCAAAAGACACGTGCGGAATAACCCTAGCCAATGAGCGGATACGCAAGAGTGTTTGCGTAGCGCGGGAGTGCCATAAACCGTACTTAACTCCAAACCCGTGACGCAAGGGTCGGTAAAAATTTCCAGATGTGAAGATTTCACAAAGTAAATTCTGCCAACCATTTTTTCCGCCAACATCGAGGGTGAAAGCTTCTCTAAGTATTTTTACGGTTAAAATTAAAATGCAGACGCATTTTACCTGAATGTTAAACTTTCCTTGATTCCACGTCCGTTACGTAAAGTAGAGGTGTCTAATTCCTCTCTTAAACTGTCTTCACGTATGTTTTAAAGATAATTAGCCAGAATTTAACATGAAAGAGAACAATCGTTAGACTTCGTATCACCAAAAAGACAGTGAAACTGCATTCGGGGATTGAACCTCTTGGCCAGCTTTTCTCGATTCTAGCCCACTGTGCATCGTGTGTAACCGTAAAGACCCTATCATAAAATCAACGCCACGAATTTCTTAGAGGAAGAACGAAATCCACAGAAACATGAGCACTGCCGAATGTGAAAATTTCTTTCACTCTTTGAAACACATTACTTCATCATATATCAGTAATAATTTTCAAATGGCCGCTTTCTTTTAATTAAATTAGATTGCGACTATATGTGCGAAATTTCCGCACGAGACAACCAGTTAATATAAATTTGATTAAAATGAAATGGTCAAGTATATTATAAACTTTAAATAAAGTTATTCGGAACGGAAAATATTTTCACCATACCTAACAGTTGCTGCGGGATCAATATGAGGTAAATGAATATTGTAAATATATACTTCAGATGAAACAGGAACGGAAATAATTGAGGTTCTCATCCAACTATTCAAAGTTTCGACAGCAGCTCACTTTAGTAGTCCTCTTTAAGAAATGCACGTTAATCAATGGATTGAAACTTTAGAGCTATAGCTGTGACCGAACACATTTTTGGAATACGATTTGAAAATATATCCAACTCGTGAAATTAAGTATTTCCTAGACGAAAATCGAAAGAAAACTGAACACGCATTCAGTACTTTCCTTCAATTGAGAATATGAAAGCTTATACCATTATATTAAGCATTATATCATTCTGAATATTCATTATCGAAAAGATAAATTTACTAATTATCATGTCAAAGAAATAACTCAAAATACAAGGTCGAAGCAGATACACAATGTCAAAATGTTACCGAGAATTGTTATTCTTTCTCTTATTGTAAAAAGAAGGAGAAGAATGACAAAAAAGGAGCAAATAATATTTGGTGCAACACATTAACAGTGATAGATTATTGCAAGGAAAGTTTTATACAGTTCATTTTAAGCTTCACTTGGGATGAGCTAAAACAAAAGAGAGACTTATCCTTTTTTGATCCAGCGTCTTGAAGAAATTACGTAAAGGAAAAATAAGAAAGAGATTCTTTCGAAAAAATCGAGAACAGATCACAATTTTCTTTGAACCGATATATTTGAGTCTATCCTTTTAAAAAATACGGTCTTTCCTGGTATCAAAATTTGCCTCATTGCAGAGATTTTACACTCATGCTATACATTATGCCTTAAAATTTTTTTAATGAGAATGTCTTATTGAAAATCTATGAGAATTCCGTGAGTTTTCGTGCAATACAAGGAGAAATGTAGCCGCCTCCTATTTTTAGTTAATACGTAATAACCCATTAATAATCTGAAACTTTAACATTTGCAGTTACGAACAATTAGCAGGATCGGTTAACAGGTGATAGCAGGGAACGACTATTTCTTAGATTCTTGATCAGCTCGACTTTGTGAACGCTATTTAGATATATTTTTTTCATTTGTAATATTAGTCCCCGTTCGATCCCAGACGAGCCAAAGAGTAATCTAACGTAATAAAAGCAAATGGGGTACATTATAATAGTTTTCAGGCTATATTTCTATAGAAAATTATTATTTAAAAGAATCATCGTACAAGTTTGATAAAAGTTTACTAAAAAGTATATTTAATCAAGACTCATCGTTATTGTCGGTTTCATAATTACCTCGGTTGAGAGTTAAGGGGCACTTCAATTAGAAATGTTTAAAATATTAATCTTTCTACTCTAATGTTTAAAAAGTTAATCTTGCGACTAATTTTTTAGCCAAATATCGCATTAACATTGAATTATAAAACATATTTGTAAAATTTAATGATACATTTGGAGTAACTTGAAGACATTTTTAGCGAAAATTAATTGAGTTTAGTTGGTTATAAATTGCATTCTTGTGAAGATATTTCAAAATTATTTTCAGAAAGCTATGCATTAATTTATCAAATTCATAAAATAACAAATAGTAGACGTTTCTGTTTATAACTCCACTTTAAAAATATCAAATTGAAGTCCAGAGTAACGATTGAAAAACTTTACCTCCTACATCATAGACCAAATACATATAGATGAAATGAGATGAAATGTTCAAGGGACGAAATTCGCTATTTTACATAGAGGAATTCATCGAGAGAGTATATTAATCTTCAAAATTTAAATGTTAGTCATAGAGACATCCTACACCCAATCAATAGGAAGATTGAAACTTTTAATTCCCCGTTGAGAATCTACGGGCTTTTCATCCAGTGTACATTTAAAATTAAATGTTATGTACATACTATGCGCGACGCAGACTGGGAAATGAGAAAATTTCGCGAGTCACCATTTCATTGGCGTAATTTATTGGTAAATGATATTGTTAAGTTAAATTGAGTACTTGTTTTCGTTTCGGTAATTATTTAAATTATCTCTTATTCCTATGACATCGGTATTTGAAATTGTCAATTTCATAGCCGTTGGAAAGAAAATATTAAGAAATGTCATCTTACGGCTATCAGTCTCTTTCAGCACCTGCTGCTAACGCGTTCGAAATGTCGATCCTAAACAGAAGAGCTCCTAAATAGTGAGCGAGTCATTTTTGCCGCTGCCGTGCCGGTGGGGCTTACCATGCGGACAGGGTGCGTTTCTACGTCACATAACAGACCATTTCGAACCCACCTGGCGCCGAACACACGGTCATTTGGTAACATGTCTTCCTTTGGTACTATGGGAGACCATTTCATCTGCAAACACCGTGATTTTGATTGCTCTATCGCATCGAGAACGGCCTCAAAACAGTTTGCAAAAAATCGCGCAAAAGACCGCCTGGGGTCGATTTCAGGACCCTTTCGTGAGAGACAATGGCATACAAATGTTAGAGAAGTGCCACTCTGACGTGTTTCAGTTTCAATTCAGTATCTTATCGGGAAGGTCATAAAATAAGATTCCGTTATCCCCGTTTGAAATGCATTGCACGTTTAATGTCTAATTATGTACTGATAAAATAATAGACAGAGGTCAAAAATATTAAGCCCTCCTAACTGCCAGTGATGACCGAAAGAAGGCCAAAATTTATGAACTTCAAGTGCGATGCGGCACGTCTTTCCGTTATCCAATTTTAGTAATATTTTACACAATTTATTTTCTAACTAAATGGAACAATTTTAGGGGGCGTCCAGAAAGAAATTCAAATTTTCCCAAAATAAGGACCGCCCTAATACACACCGCAGTGATCTACACTAAAACATTAATTCGTACAGGGGGTCGCGTCTATACAATGAAGAAATTTTTTAAAAAAGTGGTGTAGATGATCATTATAATATAGCCCATTATAATATATAGACCATTATAATATGCAAAATATATTACTAGTATAACAGCAATGCTATGGAATTTGTATATTTTTAGTTCCTTGTCGAAAATCAACGAGTATCTCCGCTAGTTTGCGTAAGTAATATATACATGGGAGAAATGCAGCAAAGCCATGCTCAGTTATTTAGATTTTTTAAAGGAAATGCTTGCAATATTCTTTTACAAAACATTACTTTATAGAGACTGTTATATTTCACCATCTATTTATAAAGTTGTGTGAGTGTCGTATATACTTACATATACTTACTTGTCGGACTTACGTCCGATCCTCGATAGCAGTAGATCAGATTAGATAGTGTAGTCACATTTCGTCTAGCATGTCACTGGATTTGTATCCTCTTGATGTATATTTACTGACATAACTTGTCAGAGATGAGACTTACCGTGATAATTATTACACATGTACTGATTTTTCCACAGGGATTGCGCTAATTTTCGAATAATATTTTAGGCGATTTCTATTAGGATAGAGAATTCAAAATGACGTAGGACAGAGAAGTAGTGGTCTTCTATAGTGCCTGTGGACGTTACATCGTAAAATAAGCGTGGATTCGACGCCAGGTGGGTACAAAATTCTCCCCTTTGAAATATATTTCGGCGATTTTCAAGAAGTTTACTCATGATAGCAATTGGTCTACGCCGTTAGAATTGCACTTTCGTAATGGACCTGCATAGGATGTGGATAATCAAATTGACTTTCTCCGAGACGATATCCTTGGAGAAACGCTAATCAACGAGGATGGAAGAGAAATAGGGGCTTACATTATGGACAATTTTAAACCTTATAAATATTCGGACCAAAGTTGTTGAGGCATAAATATGTTGTTTCTGCATATAAAGATTATTTTTTAAAAAATAATGTTGAATATTTCCCCAAGGTGATTTTCATCAGAACTATTAATGTACACAAGGAATATATTGAAATAAATGTTCCGTACGTAAGTCATTTGATTGTACCCTTAATTAAACTGTAAATTTACCTTTTATGTAATTACTGCCATTTAACTGACAGGCATTTAAACGCAATTTATTATAAGTCAGTGCCGCATAGAATGTTTCAGTATACTGGGAGAGGGAAGTGCAAATTTCTCTTTTCACCAGTTCTTTCACATGATAATCGAGGGACAAATAGAGCCGACAGGAATTGTGGGAGGAGAGGAAGGACCTTCGGAATTAAAACGACACGGATGGCAAGTGCGAGGAAGCACCTCTAAGCCGCTATCCGAGGGAACGTTACAGATTTGAACGTGTGCTTTTGATGTTTATGAATCATAAACCATTGAATAAAGCGCTCTTCGCTAACATGTGGTTATATAGATTTCAAATGAAAAAGGAACTGATCTATTCTTCTGAACTGTTCCTTTTGTTCCCCAGTGAAGTAAATATGCACACAAAATATCGATTTCGAGAGTATTTTTCCATTACTAAGAAAATATCACCAGATGTGTTACCTGATGAATCATTTTGACTAAAACTATCCGTTAGTTTGAAAATGAAATAATAATTTAACTTTTTTCACAAGGTGCCATTTCAAACCATCTAGATTCTAGATCTAGATGAAAACAGTTTAGTAATACTTTCCTTCCCATGAAAAAGCGGCTTTTCTCCACCTTAACTGGACTTATGTTTCACATATATTCTCATATTAGAGTCGAGCACAACAATCACATATGTCGATAGGGGGACAATATCATTACACCCGAAAAATTACTCTAATATTGCGTCATTTTCGTCGGTACTCTGTCAATTATGACTCGAACACGATAATCTACACAAGAAATAAGAGCCTGCACTCAATTTTATTCCTTTTGAAACTTTTCTCGATGTCATATGGCCAAAATTTCCGATTTAATTCCACAAAAGAAAAAGGTCTGGGTGGATCAACATGAAAATTAGGCGGATTTCATACGGGAATACTTTCTGGTGGTCCAGAGTCGAGCCAAGGATACATTGGACTGAAAAGTACCAACTTTTAAATCTCCACTGGACGTGTAGCGACTAAGAAAAACTTATAACGATAATGCATGGGGAGGTGTATGAAATTTTTATCCATCATTTTTGCCCTGTATTTCGGAAGGAAGATCACTGATATCAGATTAATCAGAACATGGGTGAACTATCCTATGGAATTAATGCTTACAGGGGTCTTGGCTGTACATTGAAGGAATTTTAATGAAAGTGAGGTCATAGTAAGTCCCCCCGAGTCCAAAAGACCAATTTCAAAGTTTTAGTCTTTCTGCCTTTTGACTTTCACAGCATCACGCAAAAACTACCCGACTGATTTTGATAAAAGTTGACACGTAGATGGTCTATGACCTCAAGGGGCGTAAACATTACCTTTTATCCCGATATAAAACCCCAAGTCGATTCCAGAATAGGAAAATACTTCTAATTAGGACTAAATGTAAGATTCAGGTGACCGGTTGAGCGATTTATTTCTTTTGAATGGTCAAATAAGAAAAACTGATCCTACGAAATAAGGACGAGCATCAAAAGAAAGGAAATGGAGTCTTTTTTTGATCACTCATAATCGTTATCAACATTTGGAGAACATTGATGAAATATACGGAAGTTTTGAGGATATAAACAACAGGTCCACTAGACGTGAAATGCGATCGTTGAAACAGAACTCATGCATTTTGCCGTAAGAATACACGGGGAATTTAGGCTCATTGGTTTGTATTGGTATGAATTAATGATTGAGGCGTAGAAGAGGCAATATTCCTAGGAAAATCAGTATTTACGGTTATGAACATTTTGCAGCGTCGATCCGCAGGGAACAAAGAAAGATTTTTTGGTGAAAGTTTCCTGATCCACTCGATTCTGCTAATGTTATTTCATTATGGTGGAGCTAATCAAGTGTTCATCACGATGAAAGTACTTAAATTTACATAAGTTTCCTACGGGCCGCCTTTCGGCGTATGACAGGGAGTGCACGAATCACAGCTCTACTTCTCTTACTGGTGAATTCCGTGTTTCGTATTAGCATTTCGAGCAAATTCAAATGTGATTCAAAGTCTCATTTTTTCCACGGGCTATCTTGTGTTTCGGACAGGATCGAATGAGTCGCAATCAGAAATGGGAAATCAACGGGCAGTTCAGCTATTCTATATTAAAAGATATATTCGCTTAAAAACTCGAGAAGGATTAGTTAAAAAACTTGCAGGTTGTTGAAATCAGAAGACGCGCCTGCTTTAATGTATTTATATTTACTCTCAGATGCGATCACAGCTAAGGCAATGCGTTCTCTAAAAAATGAACAAATTGCATTCATCCTTAAGTTCTATTTCTACAGTAAACGTGAAGGAGGTACACCAATTAGACGAACCTGAGCCAAGTTCTAAGTAGAGGGAAAATCTATACATTTTCTTATTCGTATCGTCGGTGTCCGGTTTTCATTCAAAACTGTGAGAAGTTGATAAGATTTTAATAAACACATCGACGGTAACGTTAGAATATTTGCGGATAACACGGTTATTTACAGAGAAATATGTAGTAATGATGATAGATTAAGCCTGACGAATGATTCAGATAAAATTGTCAAATGGTGCGACGACTGGCAATTGGAGCTCAACGTACAAGTGTTCGGTAGTTAATATTTTCGAAAGAAAATTCTTTGCCAATCATAATTCATATAGAGTTCGAGGGAAAAGATTATCAACTGTAAATTCGGTAAAATATCTCGGAATAACCCTCACGAGTAACTTAACTTTGGGTACCCACATCCATAATATAGGTTGGCGAGACCTTAAGAAATTAGGCTTCGTCAAAAGAATAGTCGGTAAAAGCGAAGAAAAAGTCCGCGAGCGATGTTACTTTGCGCTAGTTAGGCCTCACCTCGAGTATGCATGTAGTGTATGGGACCCTGCTGAAAAGTGTTGTTTCTATTCGCGAGATAGAAAGGATATAACGAAAAGCAACGCGGTTTGTAAAAAAATTGCTATGATAAATCGGTAAGTGTTACTCAGATGCTTCATAATGCAGGATGGGAATCTTTAAAAGAAATAAGGCTCAATCAGAGATTTAAATTACTAGATAAATTCAGACAAAGTACGTTCATAGATGACGTAGCCGATATTAACGGCTGTTTATAGGCCGTTCCGATAAGGCGAGAAAGATAAGAGAAATTGATGCTAGAACCGGTCGATTCAATCATTCATTTTTTCCGAGAATAATACGCGAAAATAATTGACAAGGGAAGTAAAGTCATGGTCCTTGCACGCCCTTTCACACGCCGAAAGGCGGCTTGCAGTGTACATATGTTGATGTAGGTAAGGTTCAAACTTCCATTTGGATAGTGTTTCACATTGAATGAAACGAGAGAGATGTTTTAATCGCTTATTTAAGAAATATTTTTAAACTATTACCGCTTATTTCTATTTTCCCTGTTATTGCTGAATGGTCTCATCCTTTACAACAATCTGTACGTGAATACAGTACAACCCGGTTAAAAGGCTTTCCAGGGGAAAAAAACAGTTACGATGTTACAAGGATACTAACCAGGTTGTGTAATGCTGGTTGCCTTACATAATATACGTAATTGAATTTATGTAATTAATTCAAATATGTAATTATGTAATGTAATTGAAAACTGAACAATTACCTGCTTTTCGTACAAAGAGAGAGAGAGCATAAGTTTCTTAATTTTAGCTATTGTAACCTTACAATTAAGCAGAGTTTATCATAGTGACGAAATGACGGTATGGATGAAGATAAAAGACTGGTCTATCGAATCCGGTGAATGATTAGTTTAAGCGGGTACAATATATCTTGAAAAAAAAGGAGAATCCGCGTCATGAACAAGATGCAGGACTTTTTAAGCTGTATTTTTACATATTTTTTCCACTAAAGGGACCGACAATATGAGATAAACGCATCTTAAGGCGAATCATCCCAGAAAAAGTTAAGATTTAATTTCAAGAGATGGCAGCACCGCTAGCGTCAAATTTGTTTTCCTTCTCATTTGATAATGGTTAACCCGATTTTCGTTTAGTGAACGGTTAAATAAACTAAATAATAATAAAATATTCGCAGACTAAAAATCAAAATTTACATTCCTTTTTTAACCATCTTTTTGACAAGATCTTTCTTATAAAGATGTAATTAAATTTTTTGGTGTAGTCAGTTTAAGGAGCTAATTTTTTAAAACACGTAGCAACTTTTATTTCTAAAATTGGATGTTTAGTTCTTGCATTAGCATGCATAAAAGAAAATTGTAAAACGGCAATGCCGCAGCACGCCGCCTAAAAATACGGACTCTTTGGATGTGAGGGTAAGCAGAGTTAAATGCCATGCGATACCTGCGTAATCTCATGTTAACTGATAACCGTTCTTTGCCACCGGGGTCTTCCCTCGGAAGCCTTGGTATATTGTGCTTGAATTCCTCAGGCACCCTAGATGTGCTGAGTATTGAGAGGGGAATATGTTTTATATTATAGAATATATTACAGAAATTGAAACTCTTCGCTGGAACTTTGAACGCACAAATATCTCTCATTATCACGTATCACAATGCACGTAAATTTCATTTTGATCGATTGCAGATATTTTTTGTAGAATTAAATTTGTAATGATCTCCCACAATATCATCGAAATCTTTCTCGGTATACCTACCGTCGGATTTAACAATGAGATTTTCATCTTGCCTGCAATGAAAATTGTGCCATTTCGCTTAAGAGAAATGTAATTTCCATAAATATATTAACTATATGTAATGTAAATAAATTTTCTTGCTCAATTAACATAAGATTTTCATTAAGGAATTCAAAGTAAGGACGAATTTTCCTCCTCACATCTGTCAAAAAAGAAGTTGTAAGATGCATAAAATATTGTTATATCAAACGTACAGGTCGTTACCGATAGCTGAAAAATTAAAATTCAAATTAAAAGGTAGTAAATAATGTAAAGTAAAAATTAAAATGCTTAATTTCTTGAAATTTTAAATGTTGTTTTACGAAATGCGACACACCGAGGAATTCGCAACTGATGTTTCAATTCGCGATTAAACCTTTTCACTGACTTTATTTGTGGCAGCAAAATAATAACTTCATCTGTTGACTTGGAAACAAAAATATAAAAAACTATGGAACACGGTCTTGAAAGAATGAATGCAAATTTAGATATAAATTTCTTTCTACGGCGCCTAAATGTCAAAATAATTAAATTGTCATTCATTATCGCTAGATAATATTTCAGAACTGTCTATTATATGACCGCTCTAAACTTCTTATTTACATTAATATATTAATATGTTACCTTGCATTTTTTAATTTCGTAATTATTCCTCTACGTCGCTTTTTCTTCGCTGACCTACAGAGAATTTTGGAGCCTTTGGTAGAATATCTCGAGCTCATTACCGAAAATTCTTCAGACTAGGTTAGGTGGTCGAAAACGTGATAAGCATATGTTCTCAGAAACCAGACACCTCTGATTTGTTTTCGCGTTGAAGTACATAGAAGTCTCTTGGGAGAAACGAATTCGAAGGAGAGGGGTTTAGCGCGCGCTCCCGTCAAATGCACTTCCAGAGGCAGCGTTGCAACGTAGAATTGTTTTCTAGTACTTCTATAAAACACTTTCCTGATCAAACGATATATTAATTTATTAATATAAAAATTGCAATGTGTTTTTAAAAAATTGCTCTGCACTTTGACTACCGCTAATTTTTGATAAAAGTTTTTATAAGAAAATAATTGTTACTAAAAATCGCAATTTCAAAAGAATAAATTTTTTCTTGGGTATCCTCATTTTCTATGGTTATTTACAGTTAGAATCCACTTTTTGATTAAAAGTTGAACGAATCATTCACGAATAAGAAGGAAAATAAATTTGGCTCATTTTGGTGCTGCCACGTGGGAGATTTTCTTGGAACTAATTCAGGCACGATTCGCCTTAATTAGAATAACAACTAGAGGAGGGTCCTCGGCGGGTTTTACTCTTTCTCTATGGCAGGTGTCTGTTAGTAGGACTTTCAAACAAAATGACATGCAAGTAATGGTAATTATAGTAACGTACGACTGATTTCTAAATTCTGAAGACGCCTTACGCGTTTTTGTATAGTAAATATTTATTTCTGAATGTTAATTAGTATAATGCCCGCATGACACAGGTACTATGTAATCCGTGTATTTTTACTTCCTTGTCGAATATCAACGGGTAGCTCCGCTAGTTTGTTTAAATAAGATATTTACGGTAGAGATGCAGTAAAGCCATGCTCAGTTCTTAACATTTTTCTAAAGAAGAGACTATTTTGAGAGACTAATATTTTGTACAAAACATTATTTTGTAGAGACTGCGATATTTAGCTATCTATATATAAAGTTTGTGTGTCATATATACTTACATACTTACTTGCTAACTTATATACTTACTCTTACTCAATAGTTAGAGGGTAGATCTCATTTCTTAGAAACTCAGCATGTCACTGGATTTCGATTCTCTTGGTATACATTTACTGACATAATTTGACAGATATGAGACTTACCGTGATAATTATTAAAAAATATACAAATGGGATGCGGCCAAATAAGTGCTTCTTGCGTTCATAACCTAATTGTTACAAGGATTAAAATATTCTTCTTTGAGAATTTCCATATTGCCCTTCAAATTATGTGGGCTTGTTTAACAAGTGGCCCCGTGCGAGAATTTCGCAGACGAACACTAAATTTCCCAACGCAAATACATTTCAACAAACACTCTCATCGCTACAAATGAATACACAAACATTAAAACACACTAAAACATAACTAAAATTACTCTTCTTCATACTCTGTATCAGTATCCGTTTCGATAAACCTCTTTTTAGCGGTAGATATCGTTATCTACACATCAAGTAACGAAACTCCACGGGAAAATTCAAGGCCTTACGTTTTCTAATGCCTTACAACTTAAACCTAAACTTATTAAAGAAATTTTCATATCTTACTAAATTTCATAAAGGCAATAAAAAATTTCTTTTATTAATTAATCATGAATAGTACGCGACATCACTATAACGATATATTCATTTCATTTAATAACGAATACCTAATTTCACTCAATGGATTTTTCACATAACGAATTTAGACTAAAATAAAAACATCACTAACAGCTTTAAGTAAACTGTCTGTATACCGGTATGACGTATCACTTAAAGCTTCAGGTTAAACTTATATAACCAAGATAAAAAAATATACCTTCTGCGTCCACGTTACTTATTTACTTCCTAGGTTTTATTTTCCACCCACGAAATATATAAATAACTACTCGTCTGCAGTCACATTGCATCTTATCCATTCACTGAATCTGAGTTATTCAATTAATGAAAGATGAGCAACAGTCTCAGAAACATGAATTCTGCTGATTACAGAGTATCTCAGTATCAAGTTATACATGATTTTTTTCTCAACCTCATTCTTCTTTCGGTTACTATATCTGTGGGTTTGTTTGCAGCAAGCCCAAAAACATGGAACCCAAAACTATAAGATACGAGTATAATAAAACATATGAGAGAAGAAAGTTTCCGTGACAAATTTAAACTGAATTCGTCATGCATGATATCAGAGAAACTGTGCCAGACGGATAAAATTGCCTACGATTCAGGGGAATGCAGTACAGTGGTACCTCCAGATACGAGTGCCCTAACATACGAGTTTTTTGAGATACGAGCCGTCGAGCGAGCGAAGTTTTGCTTTGAAATACGAGCAAAATTTGAGATACGAGGAACGGCCGGCTACACACGACCCAAGAGTTTACTGTGCCTCGTGCGTCTCGCATTATCCCACGCATCCCCCCAGTATACTTGTTTACCTCGCTGTCGAAGCATCTTTGATAAGTTTTTCTAGGGCTTTGTGCTTTTTGTGCAATTAAATACTTTATCACATTTCTTTTTATAACCTTGGGTCCGAAGAAAGTGAGTGGAAAGGTCCATGCCCAAAAGAAGATGACGTCTATTGAATTTAAGCGTGAAATCATAGAAAAAATGAGTAAGATGTGCGAATAGCTTACTTGGCGAGGTAGTACGGGCGTAGTACTTCAACGATATGTACTGTGCTTAAACAGAAGGAGTCAATAAAGGGTATAACGCCAGCTAAGGGCGTTACAATAATTTCTAAGCTCCGGAGCTCTCTCCATGAAAAGATGGAGAAACTGCTGATTGTTTGAGTAACGGAGAAGCAGCTTAAAGGCGATATTTTAACTCAGGGCATCATATGCGAGAAAGCACGAGCAATTTACGGTGATTTGCTGAATCAGACCTCGCGCACTTCCACGGACGAGGCATCGTAAGACTCGTTTAAGGCCAGTCGAGGCAAATTCGAAAACTTTAGGAAAAGGACCGGCATTTACTCCGTTGTCAGGCATGGTGAGGCTGCAAGTTCGGATCTGAAGGCAGCTGAGGATTATCTCAAAACTTTTTCCGAAGCGATAGAAGCCAAAGGACACACCCCCCAGCAAGTCTTCAACTGTGACGAGACGGAGCTTTTCTGGAAGAAGATGCTGAATAGGACTTACATAACGACAGAGGAGAAGATTAATCACCTAACTCATTTCCGCAACATTCTGAAAGGGAAGAAGGCACAAACCTCCTTGGACATGTTTTTTTTTTTAGTCCGGCGTAAAAAGGCAAAGACCAGTGAAGAAAAAAGCAGTAACTAAAATTAAGCATAAAGCAGCATTTAAGTTGTAAGTTGAATTTTAGTGACCAAAATAAATACACTTTATAAAGCCAGTTTATTTCTTTACGTTATCTTTTATATGTTTTTATACAATATTTGTCATTTATAAATACATTTTTCCTATTCAAAAACACGTAAAAAGAACAACTGGGGTGGCATTTTGGGGCCTGGAACGAATTAATGGCATTTCAATTAATTTCAATGGGGAAAATTGCTTTGAGATACGAGGAATTTGACATACGAGCAAGGTTACAGAATGAATTAAACTCGTATCTCAAGGTATCACTGTACTTTCAAAACCTGTTCCAATCTTAGACTGTGAATAGATATCTTTATCCTATTTTAAAAATTGTTTACAATTTTCTAAATAACCAAAATAATTCTGTATATAGCAACCCGGGCATCTTTTCGTCCAGGACGCTACGCGATGATTAAAATATTAATTAAATATTTTTAACAAAGGGTGGATTTGTCAGACTATTTTTAGCAGGAACATGAACACTTTTACTTTAAATGGTAATTCATTTGTATGTATTGGTGGACAATAAGGGAGAAAAGCCCTCCTCACCAAAAATATATCTCTTAAAATAATACATAGAGCATTATCTTCACGAGCATATACCCAAATGATATATATTCAGAGGTTCTGTTAAACTATTTAATTTCCCGGCATCTATGGACAATCGTACGACATCATTGTTCTCTTTAACGACAATCGATGGTTCATTGTGAGCATTTGGGGCCTTTTTCAATTATATCATATGCGATCATATTTTCTCTTTGTTGCTGAACACTCGATTCCTGCATAAATGGAAGAGGTTAAGGCATTAAATTAAGAGTAACAATTTAATAGGTCAATATTCATTAAACAATCGTCGGGAACACGTGCAGGTGTCCTTCTTTCCGCATGTACCCTTAACCTCTACTTACCGAGTCCCAACTGTTAGGATGACGACCGAAAACAAGAGCCGGAAGACCGAGGATGACGAAGTCTCCCTCAGAGTGGAGGAATACCTTTCGCCGAAGGTCGTACAGCAAGAGGTAAAACGGTTCGATCTGCAAAACATTCATGAGCGGTTGCTTGCTTCGCTTCGAAGCGAGATTTTTAACGTTCTTCAGGATTAAGTAACCGAACTACGGTCAGAGGAATCGGATATGGCTTTAAATTATAAGGTACATCTTCTATCAACTTAATACGATGCGTCATTCACTTCACTTACCCTAGCCTTGAAGAGAAGCATTTTTATATTTAAGCAGAATATTCATGAATGAATATTTAGGATAACATAATGCGTAACTCTGTATTACGTATAAAATAAGAACCGGGGCATCAATATGTTTCCTGAAATTGCTTTCTCAATTCTAGCAATTGACCTTCTCTCTTTCTCAACAAGCAACCTTCATGACAATCCGTCAACTTCCCCATATATTACGCACAAAATAATACTGAATTCCACACGTATACATGTTGTTCGCTGGTTTCAGAGTGCTCTTCGATTTAATTTGCGTCTCCGTAGCATGAGTTAGATTTTCTATGTGATCGGAGTCTAGTTAAACGCCTATTAAATTGTATTTATCATTGTTTTCCCAGCTGTGATTAAACGGGCAGTTACTCTGAGTTTTATTTAAGAATATTCAGAGCTTTGATGATTACATATCTCTTGATAATATCATACATGTTAATTAAAAAAATATACAGATCTCTTATTCTATTAAAAAACTGTGATCCTTCAAAATAATACATGTTCGCCGTAATTCCAAAAATATGTGGAAATCGATAACCCAGATTGTCTGCGAAAATCTAGAGAAATAGCAGTAATGAGTGTTGGGGAAATTGCAAAGATTTAAAGAGAACACTGCGATTTATACTGCGTGAGCCTCAGAGATGATGTTTACTTTTCCAGTCAGCAAAATATATGAGAGATGTCGAAAAAGAGGTCAGAATGATAAATCAGATGTCCTGTGATCGGTCCCCAAGTGATCTTTAAAATTGATAATTATTTAAATCTACCAATGCTAAAAAAGATGGTAAGTATAAATAATAGAATCTACGAAGATAAACATTTAATTTGATATTAGAATTTGCGTTCACCCTCACGATTTACATGGTCAAACACAAGGACTTTTATCATTGCTTATGGTACGAGTTTGTATTATTTATCTCGATATTCGTCAGGCTTTTCTTCGCTGATCGAAGCTGCCAGGAAACACGGCATGAAGACAGAAAATAGAAGCCATCAGGGTTCGATTGTAAAATCACTACATATAGTGATTTTCTCCGCTCGAATTAAGAGAATGCAAATCGTTTACTAACAATCGCAAGTGATCTGTCCTCGTTATTGAAAATCGTAAAGCGAGGATTATGTCGTACAGCAAATAGAAATACAGCTTTCATTTCTTAGTAAGAATATCTATTCCTCTCTTGGGAGTCTTCATTCGAATAGTTTGGAATTTACGGGGGTTTCATCTAATGACTTTTTTATATACTTCTGATCCTATCTCAATTTTTCTTCCCAAGTATTATTTAACATTACTTACTTATTCTTACCTAAAACTTACTTCATTTGTTATTATTTAATATTTAATTTAAATTGCTCTTTACACGTCGATTTCAATCTCCTCACCTGCTGAACAACAACAGCTGACAATCAATTCGCTTAAGCAAACATGCATCAAAAATATCCCCGGAACGCTCTGTAAACATTTTATACTTTCATTTAAAGCATTCAAAACATTCCAATTTAACGTCCAATTATTGTCTTCATTCGTACATCATTTACAATTTCTGAGCCATATCTTCCTCCGCATCTTGCATCCCTTGTTCGAACAGTGGGATGGGAAACGTTATTTGAAAACTCAAGGTAATAATCTCTTTCCAGATGAGTTTTTTTATATCTTTCGTGATTTGTTTGTTGCATTTCAAAGGCCATAAAATTCAGGGGATTTTTGAGGATTGATTCTGAATGACGTTTTTAAGAACCCCTTCGTATTCATTTGAGATGAGATCTATCATGGGCACTTTGGATGATTTTAGCTCGTGCATTTTCACTTTTAGTCTTTAGATTTAGATCATTAGTCATTACTTGAAAAAATTCTCCAGGCATATCGTGTCTTTAGACAATAGTTTCTGCCAAATGTCAATTTCAAAAACATTTTGGAAACTTAAGTTAATAATTTCTTTCCAGCTGAGTTTTTTTCTTCCGTGCATTTATTAATGCTCACAAATCGCAGCAAAAAAAAATCAACGCGATCTTCTGGGATTAAATATGAATGACGGTTTATAAGAACCCCTTAGCCATCGATAAAGATGAGAATTATCCTGGGCGTATATTTAATGATTTCTACTTGAGGAATTCAAGTTTTGGAATTTCCTTTCCCTTACTTGAGCTTGCTCCTTCAGACTGAAACGAACGCGACTCCAATCAGTGGGGATAATTCATCGCTTGAAAAAATTATCCACGCTTATCGTGTCCTTAGAAAATAGAGTTTTGCTGCAACTAGCCAAATGTCAACTTCAAAATCAACTGTACAAATTCCGTATGCATTCCATTCTAAGACTTTCAAAATTTTATCCTTCCAATATGGACTGTTACGACTTGAGGACATGATTCACGAAAGAAGATCGGGAAGTTATTCGAACTGATCAAAATTTTCAGACTAAATCTTCGATTTAGTCTGAAAATACCGTCTGCAATGGTCGCAGTACTTGTATACAAATTGATAGCAGTGGTAGCATTGGTGCATCCCAGTGATCATTACAACTTTTCGATCCTAATTTTTAGCCTCCTACGTAATTTGCAACAGTGAATCATTCTACAAAATATTCGACACGGGAAATGAACAGGAAGAGAGAGGCTGAGGCCTCTATTTTTACTCAATTTTTCGTGTGTCCAAAACGGCCATCGTTTAGAGATGTAATTTAATTTATGCTGAAATTGGGAAAGCCATGCTCTTCGAGTGATCACGCAATGTCTTCCAATCGGCAGTCTTCCGAATACACAAACTTATTTTCCTTCTGAGATTCCAGTGAATACATATAGAAATTATTCTATCGAATGAGACCATTTTGACCATTGTGCTTATTTTTCAAACTGCAGCACTTTGCTATTGTTAGTCTTCCTACCATACATGCGATATAACCCCGAATGAAAAAAGAAAATCCCAATCTTTACATAAATAAACAGGAAATTTCCTAGTGATTTAAACGGGAGTTGATGCGACCTCATCGGGTTTGAATAAAAAAGTAACAGACGGCGTATACCAGAATTTACGGATGATCAGCGGTGATAGAGGTGTCGTAGGACCTGCCCTTCTCTGTCCAATGGCAACGACTGTCTGCCACTCATTCACTTCCACGGAGATCCAAAGCCAGCCTGTCCCTTTGGGTGGTTCCTGGCTAATGGATCTCGCACTGGTGATTTACCTACGCCTCCGGCAAACTGGAGCGAATCTCACTTTGGCGACGGGTGGGCATGCTTAAATGCAAATGACTCTAAAAAACGGACTTTTCCTAACGGACAGTTCCCGGTTTAGAGGGCACATCTCCGAGGGCAAGTCCCTTCCGCCCCCTTTAGGGAGAGGTCGGGAATCGCATAGCATCCTCCACCTCGCGCTTCTCGGGATTGCTTCTCTGTTGCCAACGGGCGGACATTCTGCTTTCCTTAATGGCATATAGTATTGAATAGGACCTTCCCACCGCCATCGACCGCTGACCAACAGAAAATTCCTGGTGTTGACGTCTGTTATTTTTTAAAGAGCCCCACCTGGGCTCAGAAAACCCGTGCTAGGTCTGATTGGTTTAGATGATGGGATATTGTGCTGCTAAGCAACAATTGGTTATCTTTCCCCCCCTTCGAGGTTTTATTGCTAATGAAGGGGCACCCTTGATATTTAGTGGCTCGTTTGGGTTACGAACTAGTGTCTGTCGTTAAGCGATCCATTCTAAGAAGGGTTGGAAATCTCCAGAGTGAATGTGGATCCTTGGGGCTTCCAAAGTAAGGAATATTCACAAATGACTTCGAGTTTATTCCCGAATTGGTTAAAAAGGTTATTTTCATGCGGCAGGAAAACTAACAGACTGTGTTTCTATATCTTAGCAAGTGAAGAACTTCAAATTTTGCTCGGAAGACATGAGTGAGTCGCTCTCCCACATGGCCACCCCACAAACAAAGTCACGCATCTATGTCCTACGCCACCCACTAAAGCCCAAATGGAAAAAAAATAAAGCAGTTCAAAGTATCCCCCTCCTTAGAATATTTCAACAACTATGCAGAAAAGTCTCTAAAATTAGATACGTATGAGGCTTCAAAATTGAAATGGAAAAATTTGAACAATCTCCTGGGACACCACAATGCCATCGCTGCTTTGGGCATACGCACAATGCTTGTCAAATGCTGACTCGGTGAGAGAAATTGGAACAATTTGTTAAAAGAAAGCGAGAAATCAAAATTAAACGCATTTCAAGTATCGGGAGGAACATCCAGCCAATCGCTCTTATTATAAGATTTACTTTTTCGATTTACAATTACTTATAAAAAGATAGAGATCGCAATTGCAAAGATAAACAAATAAGACACGGGTAATACAAAAGAGCGTTAGAACGAGATAACTTAAATCCTCGCATATCAACCCGCCATCGCTTACAGAACACGTACAAGTTAATCGTCGGAAATGTCGACTACAGAAGAAGTTCTTTGCAATCACCTTTAAAAAGACACCTCAACGTCGGCTGCGACGCGATATCAAGATCAAATGTTACTATTTTCATTCATAAGGCTTCCAAAAACGCGTGCGAACCTCAATTAATTCTACGCATCTCTTCCCGGATGTCCCCCACTGTCTTAAAATTACTAGAATGGAATGCCATCGGTATATCCTCTGATTCAATACTTTGCACGTGAACAAGGAGTAAAGAGCTACTCGCCGGTCATGGCCTAGTTCCGAGGCCTGTGTTCTTTTGCTTGTTCATACAAGGTTTTAAAATCGTTCAGACCAAAGTGTCAGCAGGGTTTTACTTGTACTTCACTGTCTTAAAATTATTAGAATGGAAGGCTATTGGTGTATATCCTTTGATTCAATGATTTCTATGTAATAGAGTAGTATGATCCTAAACCGAGATAGTATGATCCTAAACCGAGGCTCATTTAACGAAATTTAAAATGTTTTAGATCCAGTTCAGCAACTTCATTTTCGGCAACGACGACGACAGTTCACATTAATGCAGATGGACGTTTTAATGTCCAGGAATGCAGCGATTGGAGTAGGGGCGAAAAGATTTTGAAGTGTATGTAACCCAGCTGGAAGAATTTGTTATCTTAAAAACCCTCCTCATAAAATCATCAAAATCTCAACAGCCCAACGAGTAAAGCTTAAAAAATTAATTTTAAGAAAATGATTTTACATTACAGGCCAAAAATGGACCAAACCACTTCGTCACAGGCAATATAAGGCATTTCAACTCTTCTTATCAAGATTACCGAATAGACATTCAACGCACTCTACTCTGATCACTTCCTAATAATACTCTGATTTCATTAACATTGATTTGGACGCGATAATCTCCTCACAGAGGCATCAAAAGGAACTGACTCGTTTACAATATGCTCTACACAATGCTAAAGCCACGTCCATCTACCGTAATATTTAAGAGAATATATGAATTTCTGCGGGAAAATAATTCAAATCTTCCGCTCGGATGAAGTCAATTCAATTCAAAACCCTTAAAAGTAGGGTTGACGAGGAAATGAAAAAAAATCAGGCTCCTATTTATCTCTCCTCCTTATTAGCTAATTTAGAAAAGAATACTGATCAAAATCTAGACGGAAATGCAAGCGCTGAATACCCAAGTTTCCATTGCACACCTCATTATAGAAAAAAAGTCTCAGAATAGGCTGTTATTTCACTACATTCCCTTGCGTTTTAGATCGCCCTTCAGAAAAGGCATATAAATATCGGAATAAATAATACTGAATGAATAGAGGCATTGGAAATGATTTTAAAGTTTGTGTAACCCAGCTGGAAAAATTTATTATCTTAAAACCCTCTTCATAAAATAATAAATAAGGCAACATCCCAACGAGTTAACCTTAAAAATTAAATTTTAAGAAAACGTTTCTTCCTTACAGGTCGACAATGGGCCTATTTACCTCGATACAGGCCACCGAACAAAAGGCAATCCAACTCTTATTAAAACATATAGACTTTCAACGCAATCAACTCTGACCTCTTTCCAAAAATTCTGTACTCCGATTTCTAAATTTTCGAGCATTTCATTAACAGTCATTAGGACGGCGAAAGCGATAATCTCCTCACAGATGCATCAATGGAAGCTAAGGAAATGTCTCGTTTACGAAATATTTTATGCAATGCAATAAAGCTACGTCCATCTATCATGGTATATTCTCTTTTTCATTAAGAAATGCCGGGAGGAAATAAATCTCAAAGTTCGGCTCAGATGAATAAAAAGATTCGATTTAAAACCCTTAAAAGCAGAACAGAACAGGCTCTTATTTATCTCTCCACCTTATTTGCAAGCTTAGAAAAGATTACTGATCGAAATCTAAAAGGAAATGCAAGCACTGATTACCCAAAAAGTTTCCTTTGCACACCTCATTATAGATAAAAAAAAACTAGAAAAATCTCTGACTAGGCTTTTTGTTATTACAGCATATTTCCTGCGTTTTCGATCGCCCTTCAGAAAAGGCATATAAATATCGGAATAAATAATAATGACTCATACCATAAGCCGAAATAAATGGCATATGTAGTTTTCGCCATGTTATATGTCCTCGTAATTCGAATGCATATACCCTCACCTTCATACATTCTATCATTTACACTTAGCATCACTTTTGATCAAATATAAAGATCAATATATAACAGTCATTAGACTCATAATAAATTGCTTCCTCATGGGAAGTAGGTGATATTAAACACGTCAATGCATTTCCAAGTCATGAGATCGGAGGAATAAATATTTTTTAACATAAATAAACCACAACTGTGAGTATGCAATATGGAACATCCAAGAAATTGGAAAGGGTGACTTGTATCATAGTTTTATAATGATTTCGTATGAAACGAAGTGAAAAATTTCCTAGCTCATATTTAATCGTGTATGAATATAAATTACAAATCTTAATAAAACGTCAACTTGTGGATCGGCGGAAGACACGAAAGAACACGTTCTCACGAGCGTCTGAAATAGTGCTAAGGAGACGCGGGGAAATTCAAGAGGGGCACAGATCATATTTCCGACTGTGAGACACGGTCACCCCATTGCGAACAAACACATTTCTGAAAAGATGGAATACACGACGAATGAGCAGTCCATGTGATCTGCAATTGCGTAGCAGTACCCCGAGTTACGTATGAAGCCTGAATTGAAGAGATCTGCTTTCAGAATGCCTCGTGATGTTGTGGCGCACATTTACTGCAACGCAATTTGTAATATACTCCTCCAATACACAAATAAGTAGAGATCTGCTTACAAAATATTCCCATCCTGTATCTAAGGGAATAAACTCTCTGATCTGTTTACCTACCAAGAACCAATCGGGGATATATCGCTTTGAAATTTCGCAATCCCTAATTCTCAGGAACCAATGTTACCAGTTGTAGAAATTCAAGTCGACATCGTACACAGAAGGACATATAAGCCCCCTTTTAAAGTGAGTAACTGGATATAAATGACGCCTTGGAATCGAAATGAGGATCATTAGGGATAACGTCCGAAAGATGTCTTTCATTCATATGCCAGGTTAAAAGATCTTTTCGAGAAGCACTTCATGAATTTGTCATAAAAATCAATTTAATTTATATTAATACCAAGAAAGTGGTCAATTACTCAGAAATCTGTTCGGGTAACTAACTTTTCGTCATGAGAGATTAGGATCTTTAGAATCAGCGAATGCTTAACGGGTTCGCAGCAATTCGTGAAAGAAAAATTGCGAGATGTAACGCACTTAGTCATCGGGATTCATAAACCATATTAAACTATGCTTCAAAGGAACGCAAAAACCTGTGAAGATACTCTTATTCCATAGCCCGACAATTTTGAAGTATTTAAAGCAAAATTTTAAAGTACTAAAGACACGGGGGTATTAATATGAACAATTACGCAATTGAATGCATGTTTTCCCTGGAGGCTAGGGTAAGTGAAGGGATTGACGCATCCTAGATAGAAGTTGATAGAAGATGTACCTTATAATTTAAAGCCATATCTGATTCCATTGACCGCAGTTCGGTTACTTAATCCTGAAGAACGTTAAAAAATCTCGCTTCGAAGCGAAGCAAGGAACCGCTCGTGAATGTTTTGCAGATAGAACCATTTTACCTCTTACTGTACAACCTTCGGCGGAAGGCAGTTCTCCACACCGAGGGAGACTTCGTCAACCTCGGTCTTCAGGCTCTTGTTTTCGGTCGTTATCCTCGCAGTTGGGACTCGGGCAGCAGGGTTTAAGGTTACCTGCGGAGAGAAAGACACCTGCACGTATTCCCGAGGATGGTCGAATGGAGGTTGACCTATTACATTGATGGAACATGTATCCCTTAATTTAATGCATTAACCGATTCCATTTATGCAGGAATCGAATGTTCAGCAACATAGAGAAAATATGATCGCAAATGATATCATTGAAAAGGCCCCAAATGCTCACAATGAACCCTTGGTTGTCGTTAAAAAGAACAATGATGACGTAAGATTGTCTATATGTGCTAGAAAAATAAATATTTTAACGCAAGTGTGAAAAGATACCATTGGGGTATATGCGCGCGAAGATTAAAATTTGTTAAAAATACTCGATTAGCCTTATGGGATGGTTATAGATTTTGGTGACTTCTGGGAACCACTGATGGCTAGGATCCAGTTCACAATGTTATGGCTCTCATCTGAAAAATAAATTACCGATACAATGGAGCCATTATAGTCTATCCAACGTCATGAAGAAACCACGGAAATCATATTCATATGCTTATGAGCCCGTGTATTTCTTACGGGAGAACGGCGCGCTGTTGCTACATTCGCACAGGAAAAGATAGTCAACAAGAACTTGGAAGGCATTCAGCTTATACAAAAGTTAATTATTTATGGCATGGTGCAATTAAATCAAGGCTAAATATTGTCATAATCGAAGGAAAAATAAGAAAGTGATATTTTAAAGAAAATTGGGTGCAGATTATTATTTTTTTGAATGGATGAATTTGGGTCTATCTTTCAAGAAACAAGGTATTTTCTGGTATCAACATCTTCCTCGCGGAATCTACTTTTCACGTATGTTATTCACTTTGCTGTTAAAAATTTTGGATAAGAATGTCTTGAGAAAATCTATAAGAATACACGAGTTTTCGGGAAAATGCAGGGAGGAATGTAGTCGCCTGCTACTTTTCGTCCTATTTTCGTAAGAAAAAAATTCCAGCGGGAAAGTTTCTGAGGAAATACCGAAATTATTTTCTGTGCAAACCAAAATATTTTATGTTTACTTATAACGTCAAAAAAACGAATAGATATTTCGGTGGTAACGCGAAACTCGGTCCGCACGGCTGCTATGCTGCCGATCCTTCTATTTTTCCGAAGGCTTGTACTGCTCTCATCGGTTCGATCAACAAGGACAGTTTTTATAATTGCAGGTCATTAATTAAATAATAAGTAATTAAATTGTCCGAAGATAGGGAATTTCGAATTCTCACGCTTTCATGCATGAATTTCAGCGCTAACATAAGTTACTGAGGAAGTCATAAGAAAAGAAGTAATGGGCCGGAAGAAGTTCACGAAGATAAAATTCTTTAGACATATATTTCCATTTTATAAAATTTGTTAATCATATACCTAAATTTAGAAGTTAAGATGGAGTGTTTATGGATAAACAAATAACTGTGATGATGAAGTTACGTAAAAAGAATTAGAGATTGATATATGATTGTGATAGGTGAAGAATGAAGCGATATCCGTTCACCAAGAGTTAAATTTAGTAATACTTTACTCGCTTTTCGAATGCAAAAACTTCAGGACAAGATTGAATGGAGTGATCGAATGAAACATGCGAAAGGAAACGGGAAAAACTCGAAACTCCCGGATTTCGGCATCGAAAATTATACATGCGTGCATCTCGTAACAATAACATTAAAATAAAAGGACCTTGCCACAGAAGTACGAATAAAAGAGGAAGATCGAACAATGACACTCACCAGCCAGCTCCAACAACATCTTCATTGAACAGCGACGGCGCACTTCCGAGGACACGTCCTTCCGTAGTGGTGTCCGCGGGTCTACTGAGTCCCCCTCCCAGAATGCATTGCGCTGCCGAAGAGGGCGCAATGCATTCTGAAGAATTCGAGGAGGGAGATGCGTACAAAATGGTGCGCATTTAAACGAACGCATCACAGAATTCCATAAAGATCGTTTAAATACGAAACGTTTTTCTTAAATATTCTTAATCTCGGCTTCATTTTCATGATAGGAGAGCATCATTTTAAAAACCCTGAACGAATGCATTTAAGGCCTGAACCCACCGGTGCGGCGCGGCGGCCGCAAGCGTTTTTATGATGGTACCTGGTCCTTCTTCTGCGTACGTCACGTACTCAAATTCAATGGTTTCTTATGGGGCCGACCCCACCGACGCGGAAAGCGCCGTCCGGCGGATTAGTTCAAGGGATTAGTGCAGCGTTTTCACGCCGGCAAATACGCCGCTCGGCTACGAACTCTGCATGCACAATTTTTCGATTTGCCGCAGCCCGTTTGCAATCAAATATTGTCGTTATTTTGATAAATTTCCTCAAAAGGATGCTTGTACACGATACCTTAACAATATCTGTACACCGTGATAAGTTTTCAGAACAATCAAAGCGATAGTACTCCGTAGAATCTCGTACCCGTAAAGTACTGCAAAAATGATACGTACGATGTGTTTTCGGCATACAAGTGACTGTTTTCGGCCAAGAGTTGTATAGTTTTGATAATTTTTGTCGCAAGACGTTCAAAATTATCAATAAAAATTCTTGCGACAGAATGTTTAATTTATTTATGTCAAGCATATTTACTTTACTTAATTGTATTTTCCTCAATGTAATATATGCGGCAATTAAAATAAAGTAACAGGTGTGTGTTATATATACTCCCTGCGCATATAATAGGCTACTTTTTATTTACCTAAAGGTCCCCAGTTCGAACCCAGACAATAAAAACCGTTCTCGTAATAAATGCACGCAAACCTCACTTTTATCGGTTGCAGATTACATTTCCTTTGCAAAATTAAATTAGAAATAATAGTCGTTCGAAATCGAAACTAGCACCAAAAGAAATAAAATATGTTAATAGGAGTCATTAATATTCTGAAATTTTAACATTCGCAGTTACGAACAATTTGCAGGATCGAGTTATTTACAGGGGACGATCATTTGGTTATCAGCTCGGGGTTTGTGTTCCTTTTTACTTAAAACTCAAGAACAAGAATTAGTGAAACCTTAAAAAAATGCGTATTATGAAAATCCATCCCCTAAGAATGAATAAAAGTTTTTCGTCTGTGATATTGGTTCTCGTTTCGACCCCAGGCGGATCCAAGCGTAATCGACCGTAATAGAAACAGATGGAGTTCATTTTAAGTTTTTCCTAATACTAATGATAGACAAGAACATGTGTTGGGCAAAGGAAAAACCCAACATCGACGATGAGATGAAAGGGAAGGAAGGGTGGGGAAGGAGTGGGCAAGGGAAAAACAGGTACCCCACGGGAGGTACAGTTTATGAATAGCAGAAGGGTTTCGAAAAGGAAGGATCAACGTAGTTGATGGTAAATTTCTATAGGACGTGCGAGCTGCGGTGATATTTAAAGAGATGCGACCAATACCGTGGGTGATAGCGTTCTCCATATTCTCGGAAGCAATTAACAATTCCTGGGCGTAGTTGTTACTCCGAAGTTGGGATTTTCCATGGCTCAAGAAGAAAGTTCTTCCTTCCGACCAAATTTGAAATTTGACCAGTTGCATCTGAAGTTCTCCTAAGGAATACCTCAAGAGTAGGAATAGTTTGTGGTGGACCTATCATGGAAAAAGTCGTGGAGATAGTACGAAGCCACCCCATACTTTACGACCTATCGCATCCCGATTATAAAGACGTACGGAAGAAGGATGACGTCTGGGAGAAGATTGGAGCAGCAGTGGGAGAAAATGGTAAGTCAACAATCTGTTATATTAGCTACTGTATGCAAAGTATTTCACAACCGTCGCATTTCCGCGGGTATTACTAATTTCGACCAATCGTCTTTATGATAGTGGCATTGACATTAATTGGCATGTATCATAATAAAGCATTACTGCACGGGGTAAACATGTCCCCAGGCGATGTATTTCCCCTCGCGGTGTTAATTTTCATTTAAGCGGTGTTACAAAATTTAATATAATTATCTAAGAAACATTTAAATGATTTTCAAGTAATTAAGTAATAGTTGATGATTAGTAGAATTAGTAGGAAGGAATTCATTAATAAGTACCAACTGCAGAGTAAAGGCCACATCATTCATACCGACTGAAAAGAATAATTTATTATTTCATTTATATTAGACTTGGTTTAAACATTTGAAACTCTTAGTTACCACATTAAGAAAGAAAGATTTCCATCTTTTTCCCAAATTTCATGCCATCTATTTGCTATGATTTAATTTGTGATACAATGATTAGGCCAAGTATTGAATTAGTTCATAACACTACAGGTTCTATTACCTATCGAAATGTAAATTTTATTTCGAATTTATTTATATTGAAATCTAAATTAAAGTATTAATTCCATTATATAGCAGGGAGACGTAAGCGATTCATAACAATGAAAGACTTTCATTTAAGGAAATTTACTTTATTTTACTTAATTTTGCTCATTAAAATAGGAAACAAACTTTTCCCGTATGTGGAAAGCATAATCAGTTGCTCTTCTTGCATCACTGGCTGCCTCCTCAAATCCCATGTTGTGAACATCCTCGGAGATTGATTCGCCGAAATTATCCTCACTTTCTTTATCGCGAAGAAAATTGTGAAGGACACATGTGGCTTTAATAATTTTCGTTGCCGCCCCCACTGTAGTCGCAATTGGCCTGTCGAACACTCTCCATTTATTGGAGAGAATTCCGAAGGTGTTCTCCACCACTCGACGTGCCCGACACAGTCTATAATTAAAAAATTGCTTGTTTCTATCTTGTCTCGCCTGCCTGTATGGGAATGGCCTCATCAGGTACGGGCGCAGAGGGAAAGCTTCATCTCCTATAAGAACGTAAGGGGTGGATTCCTCATGGCCAGGCAATGGTTTCCCAATTGGCACATTGAGATTGCCACCCCTCAGCCTCTTCCCCATACTCGACGCTTCCAGGATTCCCCCGTCGCTGTTTTTTCCATAGCCGCCTATGTCTACCGATATAAATTTGTAATCAGGCCCCACAATTGCCATAAGGACCATGGAAAATTTTTTGAGGTAGCTAAAATATTGTGAGCCACTTTTTTTAGGGCACTTCATCGTGACATGCTTGCCATCGATGCTCCCTATGCAGTTTGGGAACTGCCACAGCTCTTCATACCCTCTTGCAGATTCCCTCCAAATCTCCTCCGGCATGCACATAGGCATCATCTTCTGCCATATCACATCGCATACTTCGTGCACTATGCGGGCGACGGAGGTAAAACCCACTCGGTAACTGTGGGCAATAGTTTTATACGAATCCCCCGTAGCAAGGAATCTGTAAAAAGTAATTCTCTAAAGAATGAAGAGGAAATGTACATGTCTTATGCATATAAAATATAACCTTAGATTTCTGTCCGTTTTCCTAACAAGATGTGATAGCCATGAATACGAATCAAGGGTTTTTATGCGGCATTTGTTCTGGATTAATAAATGTCATTTCTAATTTTTGTTTAGGAGGAGAGATTAAAAAGAAATGGAGAAATTTAAGGGATAGATACGTAAAATGCCTCCATGCCAAAAAAGCACGAACTGGGCAGAGTGCAAGAAACAATTCCTGGTATTGGGAGCAATTTCTCAGCTTTCTGAAACCATACGTGGTGACTGCGAGGTAAATTGCTTAGTTTACTTTTATTTCCTTACATAAACCTAACTATTACTTCTACTCTAATCTTTTTTCATCTCTTTCAGAACAGAATCAAATATTAAGGAAATAGATGAACCGGAGGCTGAGGAGGATTACTACGAAGAAAGCGAAATAATTGAAATAGACGTAGGAGAAGCCGTAGGGGGGCGTAAAAGGAAGAGGGAGGAAGAGACTGTATCGCCCGTGGAAAAAGTGATTAATTTCCTCCAACATCGAGATAAAGAGGAACAGGATAGTGTGGGAGATCTGTTCATGTCACTAGCGAAAACAGTGCGAGAATTTAGCGCGATGAGACAAGCAAAAGTGAAGATGATGGTAGCGCAGTTGGTGCTGGAGGAGGAGATGAAGGAATTAGAGGAAAGGAGGGAGATGGGGGAGGGGAAAGGGGTTATTGTTAGAAATAATTCTTGTAATAAAAATTAATTTTAAGAAACATTTTTGAGAGACTCTACTATTTAATTGACGTTCTCCATTTTCAATACCTAATTACTGCTACCATCAGTATGCGTTGCATACTATTGAATCCAATCTTTTTAATGTTTATAATTTTCTGCAAATCATATTGGTAAGAAATCTATCTCATGATCGTTTAATATACGTTGATATAGAAACTTAAAAATCCTTAAAAGTTATGGAAGAGATCGCAAATATACTATAAGTTGTTTTCATAATGAAGCAGAATCTAATCTACGGTGATATCAATTTAATATATAATATGTCCATAATAATTTAACCAAATAGAATTTCAAATTACCTTAAAGTAATAGCCAGGCGCTCTTCTGGTGGGATAGATCGGCGATAATTTGTATGCTGCTTTTTAATGTCATCTTTGATGAGGCTTAAAATTTCATCAAAGGAGCCCATTCTCATACGGAAGTAAATATAAAATCTTTCTTCGTCTTCGCGAAGTTGAGGAATCAAGGTGTAAAATTCTCCTTTCTCCTCACGCTCCAGGTTGATTCGATGGACCCATATCCTTTTTCTGGGATACAGAATTAGACAAAATTAGAATTAACAAAAAAAAAACACCCAAATTATGTCGCACACATATCTTAGAATTCATTATCAAACTTAATTGTATTTATTAGTACCTTTTCTGTGCTTCTTCTAGTAGAGCAGCAAGAAGTAAAATCTCTTCATCACTCACCATATTCACAAAAATGTATCTTCAATATATTGAAGACAATCTTGCTAAAAACGCGTGCGAAATGTCGAACCTAACAGACGAGCTCCTAAATCACGACTGGTGGTCGTTCTTGCCGCAGCCGCGCCGGTGGGGCCTACCATGCGGTCAGGGTGCATTTCTACGTCACCTAACGGGACTTTGGCCCCCCTCCCAAGTGTCATAAAAACGCGTTGTGGCCACTGCGCCGCATCGGTGGGTTCAGGCCTTTATTCAGTGGTGTTGATGTCACCCGCAGTGGTAGCTCACAATGTACAGTCCTGGTCAAAACATTTGCAAGGCTCGATGGCGCTTCAGTGCGGTCGCCGGTAGAACTACGACGAGAGAAAAAGAATGGCAACATTGGTTTTGAAAGACGAAGATTTGGTGGAAAGGGTTTCTCTTGTTTGGGTTTGGGCCGTACCAAAGGGTCTCCGCAAGAATTCGCGGTCGAGGTTTCTGTATCCTGACTTCGAGTTTATTGGTTCTGCAAAATTTTTCTTTGCTTTGAGCATGTTGTATAAAGCTCGATATTATTTTCTTTTATCTCCACAGCGTATCTGGAGAAATATTAGTCAGTTTATATAGCATATCAATGAGTTAATTAACCGAAATTAATATCAGCACAAACGCTTCAAGAACACCTCTAAAAACACCATATCTCTTAGTTATCGTGGGATAATATTTTTGTGACTATTTTGTTCAGCCTGCAGCTATGTAGTCAATGACGGAATGATAATATTACATGTGGTTGATAATGACTCTCCATTTGAAAAGCACAATACTATTCGTTTCGCTCAAGACATTTGCAGCTGCAGTTACCTTCAACCCGCTTGGATCAGTATTAAAGTCGTGCCCTCTGATCATTATTTGGCTTTAATTGTAAGATTTTTAGACCCACTAGAAAATTTGTTCTCATCGCTGCACACCAAAATGAAAGACCGACTCTAAAGTTCAAGATAAAGAGAAGGATGCCTCTTTATTACCTTAAAATTATTTTCCCGTAAGACGAGCAGAGCATCTGTGACATGACTCCATCATAATCGGGCTAAGGATGTGCCACACGGTAGGCTTACCCAATAAATTGCGCGACACCGGCGTGCCGCATGATATTCAAAGGTTAAATATTCTAAAACTAAAAATAGATTAAATAAAATTTTGTTTCGTGATCAATTGCATACAGTCGAAGTTTCTTGAGGAATAAGAAGCTTAGAAGAAGAAAGAAAAAGCTTAGAAGTTTTTTTTCGCGATTCGGAACGGTTTCAATCCTTTGTTTTCCTTTTTTTCTAAGCCCACGTAGTATTCGCTCTCAAAGAATTCCCGCCATTCAAAATTCAAATTTTCTTCTCATCTCATTCTAATATCTAATTTTCCGCGGTTAATTTAATTATACCAACAGCAAATCCAGATTTTATTGTGATCTGTATACCTTTTTCATTGGATTGTTTTACTTATTCGTTATATCTCCTCCCCACATATTCTTGCCGCAGAGGGGGATGAATCGCACGTTCTGACGAGTTAATTGTAGAAAAAATAGCTGTACCTTGTCGCAAGATAAATGCATAGCATGAACTTATCGTTTTTCACGGAGTGAATGGAAATTCAACGTTATAGCCAGGTCTCCGAAACTTCGAGAAAATGATTCCATCTCGTAGAATCTTGGATTGCATCCATGTGGTAAAGGAATACTATTTTTGACTTTGCCTCTACATATTAAGAAACGTTTTCGAAACGTACGAACTGTTTTTTTTCTCGCTTCATAATCTTAATAAACATGGCATAATGTGACAATAGCTGCATATTTTTCGAAATGCTCATTCACCGAGGTATAATTAATGAAAAGTAATTATGTCAATGTTTACATAAATACAGTTGCACATGCCGGTGAAAACTCACAGGAAATTTACGGAAATGCTAATATTTATATAAATATACATAAATATGACATTAAAACTATCACCATAATTAAAATATCCCATTATATATAAAATTTCACTGCACGATACTCCACTTTCAATAAATCCCACTCCCATGCTTCTCTTCCGTGGGGTTAGTTGAGGCATTGTAACACCAAGTAAAAGGATTGAATAATCCAAAAAAGTAGGAAAATATAGAACGGTAACGCCTGGTACACAACGATAAAAAAATCCACACTAGAGCACAGTCAGAAGACGAGTGATTTGAAAATGTGAGAATGAGCAGGAGAGAGTGAAATTTTACTTTAAAGACATTCTCAGAATTATCAAAATACAGAAATCTCTGTAACCCTACCTGGCGGTAATCCGCCACGTCCACCAATCCGGCGTGCAGGGATTCAAAAGAACATTTTAAGGAGCCACGGGAGTTGCAATAAAGAAAGGTCGCCGCACAGCCGAATATTCCAATACTGACCACAGGGAAACTCTGGGATTCCCTATTTAATTGTGTGCTTCTAAGAACTTTATACATCCATTGTCTTCCCGGAGAAGAAGAAAGCAAAGGTTCATTTATTCTTCACCTTAGTGAGCTCGGCTCTTGCGCGCGTTAAACCCCGAATCGCCTTCACCAAAGGGAGACGTGCTATCAGCTACAAGAGCCCAATATCAAAATTACTTAATATTTATAATTAACTACTTATAGTTTCAAACTAGAGAGAAAGGCTGCATATGGGATTCAATTATGAACGATTAAAAATTGAAAGTATTTTATTATTGTATCAGAATCACATTCTTGGTTTCTTTACGTTCAGTTATGCTAGACTGTGAACTATTTCTGGATAATTTTTGACGACGAATCTGAGGATAATTCTATGAAGACTTCACCAAGGGCTTTTCCTTCACCATTATTCCTTTCTTTATATTTCTTCTTAAAGGCCGGTTGCATGGGAAATGAAATTATGGTAAGGAGTAGAAGTTAGCGTTCAGATTTCTCTGAAGGAGCTTTGCCACGAAGTCTAAGCATGATATTTCAATAATTTCCGACTAAATACACATTAAACATTACCTTATAATCAAACTCACTTGGCTAGCATTAATCACAATACGAAAAACTTAAAACAAGACTTCAGAGTTTCCTGGTGGATGAAGCGACCTGGTTAGCATCCCGTGAAGCTTTTCTTTGAAAAACCTTTGTTTTACCGTTCAAAAAATCTTATTATTACCTCGCAACCCTGTATCCTTAGTAAATCTTAATATGACCCTTTTGATAATTAAAAATGGTTTTGATAATTAAATATACACACACTTATACATACATATATGATCTATCTCTGGCAGTATCTCAGGTGCATAATACTAGTCAAGATTAAATAAGCAGCAAAATCTTCCACTCATTCTCCGCTGCACACTCCGTAGAGTTACCCAGTCTTCTACAACTTAAGAAATATTTTTCATGTCTTACGTAATCCGAGATCTTTCTGATTCTTAAAAGAGGTCTGAAATACATATGATCATGGACGATTGCAGTATTGTTTAAATTATCTCGTATGCCAGTGCCTTTATAATTCAAGCTAATAAGCGCTTAAGGTCTTATCTTTACGAATAGCATGGGGAAAAATTTTACGAAATTACGCCCATCAATATCACCCAAGTTTGAACGCTGAATTTTATCGATTCCAACTTCAGTTTTGATGGAACCTGAAGGAAAATAACTTTATCAACCCAACAGCGAAAATTTTAAAGTTAAAAGCGAAAATTGAATGAATTGCCGAGTTTTCACCCGTGAACATTTTTGAAACTGCCATTAACCTCTTACCATCCCAAATAAAATGCTGATTTTTTCTTCAATTGCTCACTGTATCATCTGAATGCATAAAAGGTATATAAGATTAATTTTAGAGCAACCACTTCTTAGTAAAAAATTATTTAGTAACGTAACTTGAGAAAAAAATTCGTTGTGCAGTCAAATTTATACGTCGCCTAAAACTTTTTGGTTTCTCACGTGAGGATGAACTTGTCTCGAGAGAAATCGAGATAAACGTTGTAATTTTCATTTGCAGTTTGTTTCGATGCGATATCTTGAATAGCACTTTAGGTTTTGACTTTTATATTAAAGAGCGTAATGCGCTTCGCGCTTCGAATCATAGATCCCCATCTCATCAATTAATTCTCTGGTAAATATGAATTTCGAAGGTAAATGATAAACGTATGTTTCGTGCATCGCGTTACTTGAGTAATTTGTGTAATTGAAATCTTTAGGAGGGGGGAATATTGCAAGGTCATGTTAACCTCAGTTAAAATTTAAATTTAGATATTAAAACGAAGTTTGCACGATTTTCTTACAATACATTAATTTATAGTCTTTCATATTCAGCTGGTGGTAAAGAAGCATTACATTAAAACCAGCACCGCGACTACAATAAGCGAGAGAAGAAACTAGTGCCAGCTGAGGAGTCTCTCAGCAGGGTATGGTAAATTTTCATGTTCATCTTCTAAATGCGAACTCCGTTTCCGTCCGTTTTTTTACGGCACTTCAAGTGTCTGTATTTACGTATAGCCTATGGTAATACATGAAGCTCAAATATGAGGGGCAGGCAAGAGAGGGAAAACAATGGAAGAAATATTGCTTGTTTTCAAAACATGAACTGCATTCTACCATTAAAATGGCCCGTCTTTTTCCAATGACCACGTCTTGCATAATTGCTTTATTATGAAAATCTTACATATTCGATCGGTGCCGCAGCCCCTGTCATAATCCTCACCCTCGCATCGTATACTAACTAGCATTTGAAACTCTATGACTCGAAGATGCCCATCATGCGAAACTGTGAGGATCCTCCCTACGCACGCCAATCTAACGGTATCATATTATTTTCTGTCCTCTCCCAAAACCGACCGATCCTTGCCGAGACCCTTTTTGTTCGCCTTATGGTGGAAAGACTAAACATACAGTGCCAGACATTTAGTCGCCATCGTCCTTTCAGGCCGACGTTGCAATTCTTTCTCTCTGGTCATAGTTCTACCGGCGGCCGCACTAGGCGCTGTCAAAAACTTGCGAATGTTTTGACCAGGACTGTACCTTCCTCACTTTTATATATTTACTGCACAGAATATTTCAATGCGTCTTCATATTCATTAAAATTATGGTTTATGCAATGCACAAAAAAGCAAATTCAAAGATTCAAATACACTACGTATATAGATAAAAGGAAATGAATTTAAAATAAAACACGTTAAATTTGAATTTTCCTTTTCCAATATTTAATAATGCAAATTTCTTAATTACTTACTGAAAATCAATGTCTTTAGCAGATTCTCTTTCTACTAGTAGTACTGATAACCCGAGAACTTTTTTTGTTCCAAAGTTGGCCTCAAAGGATGATTTTTAGTTTCAGTTTTGAAAAAGGTTGCTCACATAAAAGTAAAGACCCACAAACAGATAGAAATATCTTATAAAGAAAGCCTACGCAATAGCAGATAATTAAATTTCAAATGTTGGAATTTGCTTCAGAAGAGAATAAATGATTATTGAAGGAGACTTTCTCGAAAAGTTCCTAGATTCTAAACTGAGGTGAGTGAAATTTAGACTCGAGTAATGTAATGAGCACTATCTCCGAGAGGTCACTCTTACCGCGGGCTATTAGAGAAGCTAATAGGGTCGATTAGAAAACGATGATGATGACATTACACCCCCTGCCATATGCCACTGGCTGCTTGCGGGGTACGATTCTAATTCTGAAATACATCAGGGAAGAAATAAATAAATTATAAGTATAATTAAAAGGTACCATTCTGTTAATTTTTCAGCGGTGTAGTGGAATTTGTAGCTGAGACGCTCTCTTTGTGCGAGAAGCACACCATTCTTTAAAATTATGATGTAAAGAAACCAAAATTGCAAAACCCGGTTGTATTCCACTTATAACGGTGATTTGCTTGGTCCCTTTTGAATGAAAATAACTCTATCAACACAACAGTTTTTCATGAATTTACACCGATTTTCACAGAAATTTTCATGAATTTACACCGATTTTTCAAATCACTTCATTTTTTTAGTTTAAACAATTCTCAGAATACCAAATATTTGAATTTCAAAAGTCGTTGTTGTCATACGAGAATTAATAAGTAATTAATAAATTTATACTGTAAGAAATTTTTATAGTTTAACATAGTGTATGGTTAAATTCGTGTCGACCAACGAGGTGTGTATTTTCTTGTGACGATAATTTTTCATCAATTATATTTCCTTTCAAGTTAAAGTTTCAAAAGGTATTTATATTTCCATACAATGCTTAATATTCATACTAAAAATACCAGAAAAACCGTTTTCTCTTACTAGAAGAGTATTTCTCTCAGAAATTAAAAAAAATACCGCTAATCACTGTAAATCCGGCCTAGAAAGTAATATAACTCCTTCATAGGATTACTAATTTAGTCTACTATTTATTATTATTAATAATTCAATTAGTAGACAACAAGGAAATTATTAACGAATGAAATTGAAAAGAGGTGCAAGATATACCAGAGAACAAGGCGTTATTTCCTCCAAACTCGACTAGCATGGATGTGTATTGCAGAGTTGCCTATTCTCCGATTAAATTGGATAAATAAATCAATTAATATATAGACGATGGTGTTTATTAAATAAAATTTTTGAAAGCAATCGCTATTTATGATTGTGGAATTCTAAATTACTTGAATGTAAGCTCCTTTTACGTTCTTAGGATAGTCGTTAACTACCTTAAATGGAAAAATATCGCTTACAAAGGTTACTTAACAGGATTACTAATTGAGCATACTATTCATTATTATTAATAAGTCAAATAGTAAGTATCAAGGAAAATTTAACGAACGAAAAAAATTTAATGATAAATATACCAGAGAACATCACATTCTTTCATGCATACTCGGCTAGCATGGACATGTATTGCGGGGTTGCCTATACTCTGATTATCAATTTTCAATTATTTATTGCAGGGAAACAAAGGCTGATTCAGAGAAACGCCGTTACACTTTTTCATTACTCTACTTCCTGCACCACTGCAAAAAGTTTCATCAAAATCCCTGGACAAAAGTGAGAGTCTCTCCTTGTCAGAATAGTTAGATTAGGAGGCGTACAAGGGATGGTAGTGCAAAATAAATAGTATACTCTTATCCAAAGTCAACCTCAGCCTTCAGCATGGCTGACTTGGTTCAGTCTAAATCAATCAGAATTCTCTGATCAAACAAATGAGGCCTTGATAACTATTTTATGTTAATATAAAATATTCATGTAATAAAGAAATACTAACTAAAAGGATGTGTTTAGATTCAAGAAAATGAATCAATCTCCACTCTGAAGAAGCTATGTGATAAAAGAAGAAATATTTTAGTGAAAAAAAATCATAAAAGGCGAGGAAAAATATTCTGCTGCTTGTCTGGGAAGCAGCTGAGCTACCAAAAATGCTTGGCTACTGCCTTGACTGAGTTTGCTGTAGAAGCTGTTGATAAGTGATGCGCTCAGTTGTGTTCATATCACAGAAGAAGGGTGTCTAGGGAATTCTTGGCAGAAAGTTAAAAAAAGATGTGATGTTAAACAGTCATATCTCCTAAGCAGGTGGAAAGAAACCCTTATAAAAAAACAGTACCTCTTAAATTTGATTCTATATCACCCTAAACTAGTATTGCTCCGAAGTTGCACGTTATGCAAACAATAACTCCTTGTAAATTTGACATGCAATAAAATTGTCACTACAGTGATTAAAGCTACATGATGTAGAGTAGGGAGCTTAGTCCCCAAAGATGCTCAGCTCTATACATTCCCATTATTCCAATTATTTATATCATGGTCAACTTTTGCTATTGGTTTATGAATTGAACAAAAAATGAATTATTTGAAATATAAATCCAATATTGGAAAAACTGTTTTGGAAAATGAACCGTTTTAGTATCCTGAGACATGAGGTCTGCATTTCGACTGATAACCATGATAGAATAAGAGCCAAGAAAGACAAGGACGAGGGAAAGGTAAATGCATAAGATGAACAATATTGATATGTCATTCAAATCCAGATTCCACTTTCAAAGTGGATGCTCTAGTGTTAATCATGCAAACAAAATGCTTATGACTCACAGGGTTAGAATAGTGGTTAGAACATATCCCTAGAAAATGAAAGACCAGGTATTAACTTTTGGTCATGTTGTTCCTTTTTGCTTCTGTTTATCATCAGGATCAATAAGAATTTTTAAAACCAAGAATCATGTTTCTTTGATCATAAACCGATGAATGAGCCTGTAGTTAATGTTGAAAATCAGTTTTATATTATAAAACAAGTTTCACCTTACCTTATGGGGATTTCTAGATGGTAGGCTTAGATGAGCTTTTCTGTGAGAACTTTAGTCTCTTTTGAGCTGCGAATGGAATGTATTCCAGCAATTTCTTCACTGCCAGTTGTGCAAAGGATATCCTGGGCTGAAGTAGCAAGAGTGTCATGATTTTCAACAGGAAGGCCATCTACTATATTCCTGCCAAATGGCTGCATCTTCTTTTTTAATTCAGGTTCTCTATCTAATTCTTTTCCCTCTTCTATGCTGGGACTACTCCACATCCATTTGATGGGCCTGGAATAAATTTATCAAAGCAATATTAGTCTGCCTATTGGTATTGAAACATGATCTAAAGGACTCATTCTTGTTTCAATACACATGAACTATACATTAATTTTAAAATTAAAGGGAAATATAATATGAATTTAGCTATGCTCCTCCAAGAGGAATTAAAATCAGCCTACCAACCTAGGGAAAGCATTAATGTAAACTTCTCAACTATGTATACGAGATATTTACTTCAGTGAGGAATAACTTGACACATGTAAATTTGTGGTGATTTTAAAAGATAACTCTTTACTCCTCCGTAATATTCCATTCACTATTTATAAAATCTATAAGGTTGGGTAACGGTAAATTTTATCATGCATGCTAATTTTCTTATCTATCTTGATATATAAATCACAAAGGGATGATTTAGACAACCACAAGAAATTAAAATATTGTACTCAAAATGCTTAAAGTAATTAAGGTCTAAGGAGAATACACAATATTATGGAATTTCTGATAAAGCAAAAGATAAGGCCACTGAGTTTAAATGCATGACAAGAGCATCATAAATCAAACAAGAAAAATTATTTTACATTCCACTGATGTGTGATGAATTTTCATGATAAGTTTTAATTCATAACTAATCCCTAAGTTTTAAGTAAATACTTCTTAAAATCACCTTCACGGAGTTAGATGTTAACAAACCAGTGTAATATGATATATATAATAAAATATAATTAAAACATTAACATGGTCAAAAAGAATCTAAGTTACAGTTTCCTTATCAAATTATACTGATTGCGAGATTTATTAACAAAAAAATTAATATTTGACTTTTATCCTAACAGACCTAAGTAATTTAAAACATTAATTTGGGTTCTCACTTTTTGGAATGCCATCACTAAGAATACAAAAGTACTTCATAGTTTATGCAGGGCTTTTTATCTCATTACTTTAAATACACAGGAATATATCATTGGAACGGAAAACCTATAAACCATCAAAAAACATAACACCCTAAGCAGATTTTCTCTTCTTTGAGTACATATATTGAGGTTCAAGTAATTGGAGAGTCATGTTTATGCATCTAAAACAGTGCTTTGTTGAGCGATTAAATGTGAGAAACTGCAGAGAGAGAGATGGCTTTACATACTTAGGCTTTTACCCACTATAGATGAGTAAATGTGGATAAAACAGGAGATGCAGAAACAGTGATGATTGGTTACTGAAGGTATGTGGATTAAATTAATTCCATGTGACCAGAGCATAAAGTGTTTCACAACAATTTGGGCAAATAGAAAGAATGGATGGAGCAGAATGACTAAAATGGTGTATGAGGAGAATTTGAATGGCCTAATAGGATAGGAAGACTGAAAAGCTGGTAGAATAAAAGGCAAAAGAAATGCACATACGAAAGGGAACTTGTTGATTCATTTCCTACAACCAAACTAGAGCACTAAACTATTATAAACTTAGCGGTTTTTAAATTTTAGCTTAATTTTCTTTAACTTAAATTTTAGCGGTAATGATACTGATAAGAGATGAGGGCTCTATGGGATACTTTTTTTTACTGATTGCAGGTACACCAACATTACACAACGTCATATATATTTTCACTCACCAATGCACCCTTGGTTCTGGTCACATTCCATCATTGTATTGAGTTCGTTCTCTTTTTCTTCGTACAATTCGTCATCATAGTTACCAGAGGTGTTGTCATTCCAAGAGAAGTATTTCTTGACTGAGTTCCACATGGAACCTAAAAATTCAAATAAAGATTCATTGATTCATTAGTCTTGTAAACCATTAAAAAATCTTTTACAGGGATAAGATAAAGACACTTTGAGTGTGATGAGAATAGCTGTAGTAATTTATTAGAATCAGGCTTCGAAGAATTATTAAAATAGCATCTTCATTTATAAGATTCACAATTAGAATCACTAAAATTTCTTCAGGGCTGAACTAACTTATCATTATTTCACTTCAATTTTGTTAGCACAAACAATCTGATATTGATTTTAAGAGTTTGAGCACTAAAAATATAGAGATCGTTGTAATCTAAGCATAAACTGCACCAGAGAATGACTACAAAAAGTAATTGTTAGCTGTTCAACTATGTTACTTTGCCGATCAGTGAAGTTCTTCAATTTATCAATACTTTGTAGTTTTACATTAACCAAAAATTTGTGAATTAATTCCATGACCTCATTCACTGCATTTAATCAGTTAACTATAGTTATGTATGGTATAGTAACTAGGTTTTTCCATCCCTTTCAATTCACTGACTTTGGAGAATCCAACAGGCATCAATAGGTAGCGATGTTACTGTCAATACACCTGTCCTATACTACTGGCAGCTCGAGGGGTACTATCGTATACTTTCCTACAAATGTCCAAACTAACACAACACAGTCGGTCCAAAATATTTATTCATACCTCTGATGTAAATCTCTTCGGTGGGAATAATAATCGGTAGAAAGAAAGATACTGTGAAGGGAGGCACTTCTCCGTCACCATAGGAGCTGCATGATCAGAACACTTAAGGTAATAAGGCATGATATATCCGCAAATACTACTTCAGAGTATAAATATATGTGTATTAAACTATATATACCCAAATGAGGTAAAATTACTTACAATTTCGAAAGTATCCGTAATTCCGAAAATTATTCTATCATATAAGTTCGTTCAGTCATGAAGACACCATATAAAATGCTAGTGGTACTAATAACCTAGGTTCGCCAACCCTCCGAGAGTTGAATCCGTGAATCTTTCATTCCCATAGCGATAAATTCCCGGCGATTCCGAAGCCTCATCCACTATAGCTGTATTATTCAGTAATTAATTGCATAAATGAGCAATTAGATAATATAATAGTACCGACTCTTTCTAGAGGTGCAATTTTGCATGAGTCAGCGCGATTTCCGCCAAAAAACCATATATTCGTTATTCCTAGAAACAAAATATTTCCGGATATCTCGAGGTGAAGATGGAGCATATTTTAGATTAGGCAAGAGAAAGATTGATATTACTATAAAAGAAAATAAGTTGCGAAAAGTTATGAAAATGTCTTAATCTGGGAGGCGGAAGTTTTAAATTCACTGTCCAATTCCGCGGATTACGGGAGAGTTGACCACCCTAGCCGGTGTATGTGTTAGTTACGGGGAAAAACCGCGCGCTGTTGCGACATATGCATGAAAATTTTAAGTTAGCCAAAATCGTTCAGAAATTTTTCAGTTTTGAGAGAAAGTGAAATAAATCGATGTTATTAATTTTAGGTTAACTGCTAACACAACCGAGTGTTTTTGGCAAAAGGTATTGAGGAAAGTCACTTTCTATTTTCCGTCTAATGAGCCCAGGAAAGAAATTCCAGCGGGAAGGTTCAGAGAAAATAGTGAATGTATTTTCTGTGAAAGTCTAAATTCCTTAAGTTTATAAATAACACAAGAGAGAAATTTTTATAATAGGAATGACGCAATACTCGGAGCGGGCCGCGATCTTCCGCTGAATTTCGTACGCCAACAAGTGCTGCATTGGAATACAACTGAGAGGGGAGCTTTTGCTCTTTGATGCAAGTGCAAAGCAACTTAGAACGAAAAAATCTTTATTTAGTTTAGCGAAAGTAGGAAGGAAGTCAAATATTAGTTACCCTACAATTAATGTTGGAACAAAAGTGAAGAAAACTTTAATAGAATAGAATTTGGAGATGTTGAGTAAATGAAGGAAGAGGTGCGACGCTCTCTTGGACAGTGGGAATATCTTCAAGCCGTAACCATAGATTTCAATGACAGCTGGAGATTCGACAGTTTTGGATCTCAAGAGTAAAGTCGTTGTGACGAATCATTCTGACAAATTTGCGTTTTCGTTTATTTTTGAGGTATTTCCGTATCCATTATTTTCAAATCTATTGGTGGTCTCATTTCATTAGCTCGAACTAAATGGTTGTATTCTGTGAGATTTTCAATACACCTAATATAACATATATGCGTGTCTACAACTTTAGAATGGGTCTTATGTAGTATGGTGACAAATGTGAAGATAACTATGCTATTTTTCGTTTTCCTTAAATAAGCTGGTGCTTCCTCAGGTTACACTAACGGCCCTTCATGGGCTACTTTTCATTACTAACAGATATTAAATTTCAATACAAAAACTCAATAATTACTTTTCAACTATAAATCAAATACAACCATAAATAATTTCTATTTCAATCCACTTTCGTATGGGTTGATATCATTCTTCTATTTTAATATTTGAACTTTATGAAGAAGTTAAATTTCAATCTATTTTGAATTAAGCCATTTTCTGTAGTCTATTAATGTGATCTGTGATATTATAACCTATTTACATTTTCTGAGTTTCTTTATGTACTTCAATGCCTTATGGGCTATAGTGACACAATTTTTATATTATAATTTAGGTAGAGAAGGTAATATTGAGGTTCAGTCATCTCTCACAAAATTTTAATACAATAATCAGTTGCTCAGTAAAATCTAAAATTGCTGCTAAAAGATGCTGTACAAATTTTAGTCAATAAAATTGTTGTATATCAACATTTATAATAACTTAGAATTGAGATATAGACTAAAAGAAGTGATGTATTAAAGTGGGCACTTATCCGATGCTAATATCCCAATTAATAGGTTTATCTTTATTAATTCATAGAATTATGAATGATATTTCCAAGAAAATCCATCAATTCGATCTGTTACTATGTCACATTATTGTGTCTTAGAGGATACAAAACCTTTAAAAATTTAAATTTCAGAAGTAAGTTTAGCTCTTTTCTCTGGGTTATGTGAATTCATGTTCATTGATTTATAAATAAAATAATTTACCTAAGGAATCGAATTTATGTTCATAATTAGCTATAAATTCATGGAAAGACTTCAGTATCTAGTATGGCTGGTTACTTAATTTGAATTCATTTTTTATAAAGCTGCTTGATACATTAGAAGGATGTTCAAGATAAACAATAGTGTTTCAGATTTACATAATTTTAAATATAAAGATGGTTGTTGATGGTTATAAATCTCCTTCAACCAATCACTGCCAGCTAGCAAGCTAGAATTAATATGTAAATACAAATATAAATTACTAGTTTTTACAAATCTATATAGTAATGGTCAAAGAAGAAAGTCGAAGTCTATTGCACATCTTTCAAAGTGATTAATTCTGTCGAGTGAAAATTCTGTGAATAATTCTGTAGGAATGTTACATTTTAATGCTGCATTAAATTCCAAAAATGCTGGTTCAGCTAGTTGTTTTTTAATAGGATGTTTTGTCTCATCTATAATCTGGGGGACCAACTTACCAGAAAGAAATGTTTAACTGGTGATTATTCATAAGTGTATTCTTCTTGTATTATTTCAGAGTGATGTAATTTGATTATCCTAATTTAATCTTACTAAACATATCTTAATAGTAAATTAGTCGTGTTGCAATAATCTAAGTTATGGCCATCTTTAACCATTGTGATGATGCATTTGAATCTTATGATGAAAGTGTGACCCAGAAATTTCTTCCACTACCAATAGTAATAAGAGCATTCTCTTTATACATCGTTTTTATAACTTTTAGCACTCTTCATTGTTAATTGCTGTATTTTTGTCTTGTCATTTTGCTATAAAACTTTCATAATTATTTCTCTGTAAGTATTAATATTGTCCAAAAATTGTATCAGTTTTCAAAGGTTCATTTCACTAGCTACCATATTTATTTGTATAGAATTCAATAATTAAAATATCATTCATTTATGTTGTTTGGAAAAAATTGCTTTAATGTAGATACATCATCTTGTTTCACAAGATAAACATAAAGAAAGAGCTGTTTCAAACAAAATAATTTCAACGATCCTCATTCTCTGGCTCTTTGAAGAAAGAGCCAATGAAATGAAAATGACTAAAGAGTAATGAGAATATCCTAAAACTATAACAAGCTATCATGCAATTTTCTATCAGCTAAAGATGAGATATAGAGTAATAAAGTTCCATTACCTTCAAGAAAGAATGCATACAAATAGTAATAAAAAATTAACACTACTGCATTGTGACACAAGCTAAGTATTTATAACTGTAATAAACCAACATTCTGTGTAGTTCAACCTCACAATGGTATTAATGGACTAAATCCATTAAATTTATAGGTTAAATTCTTAGAATTCTTTAAGTTTCTATTCTATTCTAATACCTATAAAACAGAATGTAAATCTTAAACAACAAAGAAAATTTTCATAAGTTAAATATAATTATATTAGAGGAATGTTTTACCAGTAGATAAATCAATATAGAAATAATAATATAATAATAGCTCAATAAACCTCACTTCACTTCTAAAAATTACAAATATTCAACAATAAAAAGGTCACTTCCTGTAAATATTTTAGATACAATTAACTCTTTTTAACATAGGATAATGAACATCAATATTCAGACATTTAATAATTTAATACAAATCTTAACGAAGAAAGTATCTCAACTATATTTTTCTTAAAATATAAGTCGCAATGAGCATTAATGCTGAAGAGGAGAAAAATTTTATGCATAAACAAAGATAGATTTCATTACCTCCATCTGAATAAGTCATTAATTCAAGTTGAACTCTGCCATTAGTAAATTATGAATGAAAATTTGCATAATAACACAAAATCATAACAGCATGTTTGAAAAATAGGTTAGCAACTAATGAGCCTAAATGATAGATGTAGAAGAGAAACTTTAGACAACTTCCAAAATAGGAAAGTAATTACATACCACTCCAGTCAATATGATAAATTGTAAAGACATCACCAGGGTAAATTGAAGTCAATTCATACATTTTTATCTCCCTAAACATAAAGAATGGATTAAGCTTGATGAGAATAAAAAAACTGAATAAAAAGTAACTTTTAAGGAATTAGAAGAAGATACAATTCATTAAATATTACACATCTAGGAACAGACATATTACCAAGAAGATTCACAAATCTAAATTATCTAATGGCAAATAAAAGCACATATCAATTTTGCAGCCAATATTTTGCATAGAACATTATAAGACAATCAATATACTAATAACTAATAAATATACCAATTTAAAACACCACTAAAAGGAAAGTCAAAACATTTTCAATCATGATGTAAGAATCTCTAATAAAGTGTCAATTACCACAAAATTAATAATGCATCACTACATTTAAGAATCTGAAAAGTAAGATCAAAAAAATAAATAAAATTGAATGCCCTTAAAATTAAATTCTTAATCCTTGCCCTTACATCCTAACAAAAATCAAAAAGGTACATTTTAAGTGCAGAGCATAATCTTAAAACAGCTAAGAAACATTACTACTTAAATATAAACTTTTTAATGTGACAATACCCAAGTCTTAACCGTACACAAATCAAAAACTTCACTGTATCTTTGAAAGTAGCTCTGAAAATTACAAAGATACAAATATTTGAGCTATAAATATAAATATAATAATTGAACACAAGTTTCTGAACATCAATATTCATAAATTTAATTTATAACAAAAATCTTAATATACATAAACCTACTCTATATAGAAGTCTTGTAACTAAAATATGAATTTTGGTGGACATTAATGGTGAAGTGGAGGAAAGCTTCTGTTTATGAATAAATGAGACTGATAAATATAATTTTCTTTGCCCTAATCTGAGAAAGTCATTCAGAGTACCACTATTACCTACGTAATACCACTAATAGATTACAAATTAACATTTGCATAATGAGCATTTATGTTTGCAAAACAGGTTCTCAACTCTGATAAGCTTAAATATGAGAGATGTTAAAGAGAATCTTCTAAATACTTCATTCTGAAAAAGTTTTTCAAGTAAAACTATCGTTAATACATTACAAATGAACAAATTTACGTAATGCGCTTTTCTTTAACATAAAAAATTGAAAATTCTGATGAACCTAAATAAAAAAGATTGAAGAAAATTTTAAAGATGATTTACAAAATAGGAAAATAATAACATACTATTTAGATATTAAGTTAAGAGAATATCACAATCACGCATCCCTAGAAGAATCTGAAAAGTAAGATCCAAATAACCTAATATTTTAAATGGACTTAAAGATGTTAACTTTTCTTATACAAACTAAAATATTATCAATTACTGAAAGCACTTTTTTAAATCAATTATCATTAATTCCAGATAATGAAACACCTGGAAATTTTTGGTTAATTATTATCCCTGGCATTTACCATGAAAATAGCACTAACATAGAAACATTACCTTGTTCATCTAAATTAAATAATACAGATTACCAAAGTTTATAGAAAGTAAATTTGATTGTACTCACTTCATCTTAAAAAACAATGCATAGAACAATGATGATCTGAAAAAACAACTTAGCATGATATCAGCCAATTTAATATCAAGAAACATCTACATGGAAATTAACTTCAGCATGTATTAAAAAAACAGGAAATATCTTTTGACTATCTCACTAAACACCATTCCAACAGAGGGGAACATTGTACTAAGAAGATGAGTGTCTTCCTGAAGATATTTGAAGCTAATTACCTAAATCTAAAAGGAATTATCACATAATCAAATAGAGAATACCTATGGCCTCATAGAAATTTAGTGTAACATTATTAATTAAACAATAATGATACAACAAAACAAAACTTCAGATACTAGAATAAAATCAAGCAAATTATAATAAAAGATTAAAAATACAGCATTGAAGTCCTCGGAGAATTCTAAACATTAAAACTTAAGAAACAGTTGTTACAATTTGAGAAACTTAAAATAACAATCATTCATTAATGAATAAAGTTGCAATCTCAACCTTTAACATAATCCAATTTTCAATCACTCAATAATGCTAGTTCCACTTACAGTTATAACCAAAGAATGTGAATTGCAATTACTAAGTCACCTTAAGGCCAAATCACTCGTACATAACAAATAAACACTTGAAACTAAAAAGGATAGAAATAAATAATGACAGACTTTGCAATTGCATTCAAAGCCTGACAATCTGTAAATTGCACAGTAAAAGGCTCTTCGTTTTGTATCTATCAGAGGAAAGGGACTAAACCAGGTGGCACTCACCTTGAGTGAAAGTGAATGGGCAGTGTGAATCAACTCCCATGTTTCAGCTTTTGCAAACACTCTGGAATATCAAACTCAGGTAATTTTCCAATTTCATGATGCAGAATCATTGTCTTACACCCATTAAAGGACCCAAATTATAAAAGCTATTTGCAAAATGAAACCTACAAACAACACACAGAAAACATTAAGCAATATCTCAATTTAAAGGTTCTTAAGTATAAATAAACTTATAAAATACCCATGCACTTAATATTGTAAACCAGAACCAGAAAAATGATGATATATTCATGAAACATTCAAGATTATATAGGAATAGTATCAAAGAATTTAAATCTATGATTCAAACGAACTATCAAGTCATAAAATTACTCTTAAAATAAAAACAAAACCATTAGGACCCTTCCTACAATAGTCCAATAAATTTTGCACCCTTAAATTACAATGAATTTACTATAACAAAGTATAATACATTGCATTATAATTAGGCACAATATAAAGACATTACTATATCTTAATTGCGTATCAAGCATTCCAACACCAACCACTCCTAAATCAATTGCAAGGAAGTATGACTGACCTTCATTCATAAGCAGATGACCATGCACACCGCTCAAGCTTCGTAGCAATGCTTAATGCAATTGCCTAAGTGAAAATTCTCAATATAAATCTACAATATCAAACGCATAACTTAAATAAAGTATGAAATATCGATAATTTTCCTGCAAAAGTGCAGTCAGGCATGACCAGGGCCTCGATTTTATGACTTTCGCTCATCGCGAGGAAATGCGTTCCCAGAATTGCGATGAAGATGCTTCGGAGCGAAAGAAATGACAATTGCGTTGGAAGTGCGATTTTAAAACTCGTATCGCCAGCGATAGCAGCGCGAGAGCTTCGTGGAAACAGTGTTGCATGATTTACCTCTCTAAATTTCTAACCTAAGAGTAAACCTAACCAGTATATTATATGACTAAATGGAAATATTATAAGCAAATCATAAACATTAAATAAAACAACAAGATCAATGAAATAGTACAGCACACCGAGTAAAATCGATTGAAAAGCTTAAGCTTGAAATGTCGATCACGCAATTAATTATATATCAGATTGACATCAAGTAAACAGAAAAAAACTTACATGGCAATTAATACTGACACATCTGTACTCTTGTTCACATGAAATGAAGCCCATGCCACTGACTCACGTTGACCAACGACGAGGGCAAATACCTGAAGGAGAAGGAGCATTTCAAACAGCCCGCAGCGCCCGCGGACTGCCATCTACGAGGATGGCCTTTCAGATAATAAGATGAGTATCAAAATTCACCAAAAATGTTATGGTGAAGTGTTTTTGAAAGATAATTTGGGCATTTCAAGACTCCTCCTCTCAATATATCTAGGATTAATTTGGTTCATTTACACTGAACTACTTATCTTCAAACATTAGTGTTTCATATATTTTTTGCAAGAAAAGATGACATCTTCGTGTAACTTAGTGTTGTGCAGTTGAATTTATATTTTCCAGCGGTTAGTTTTGTCTCAGTATCTTTTAAAAGTCATTTACTTCAAATGTTAAACGGTAGCATGAAGACTTATGTGATATTATGGTTCAACGTTCCCTCTCGATTATAGAAGACATTCTAAACTAATGGATTGTGGTGAAATAAAATCTCGGACATTAATACGAAAGTTTTAATACGGAGAATCTCTTTTGTGTAACATTTATGATTATGTTCATGTCATATTAGGTATTTACTATTTGTTCAAAACAAGGTCATTAATTGAATAATCATAACTTTGATATAATGCAGATATAATATACTAAGAATTCTGCTTTGTATACAATCTTCGTTTATTATAAAGCCATGTGATACCTGAGTGCCTGTTTCAGAGTTGTTGAATGTAACTCAAACTTTCAGATCATTCAAAATCAAGTATTTTTTAAAATTTAGTACGTACTATCCTTCTAAAACGAAACGATGCATTAAAGAGAAATGATGTTTTCCATCTTCTTCATAAACTGAAACAATTTTTACTGTCACACATTACACTGATGTTTTGATGGATGTCTTTGTGTGATATTATTAACTTACTCATTAATTTTCATGTACTAATTCCACATGAGTCTCTTGTTATTTGTAATAATTTCTTAGGTAACTCATTAAAAACTAAAATATTGCGATATAATTTGAAATACATATAAAGATTATTTCTAGGTGAAAAGATTATGATGTTTATTGCAAATTTATTGATGCTATGCTGAGTACAAAGAGGTATGAGATGTCTACCAAGAGGGGCAGTATTTGATTCCATTTATTAATAGATTTACTTAAGATGATTCTCGATTGGTAGCACTTTTAAAATAATTATAATTTATTAAATCATATTCATTTATTCTTCTTTGCAAGTGAAATTCAGGATATCATGGCAAATTTCATAAAATTAAGAGTGATGTGAACTAGGGCAGACCTGTAAAAGGTGCCACCAATAGTTGTCTTAATATAAAGTAAATAATTATGTTGTTTTTAGGTAACTCATTGGTTTAGATATCTCTAAAATAATCATGACTTCAATGTAGCACAGAATGAAAATTAATTACAATTAATAATTAATATAATAATAATTACTGATTAATGAAAGAAATGACTTATTTTATGCATGAATTTGAACCTATTTGGCAAAGTATTATTTCTTTTCAGCACTTATTATCATTGAATTATGGAGATACTTAATAAGGTTGCTTACCTTCTGCTTCTCTATGATTCACTATTTCCAGCACAGCCCCTCAATTGTCTCAGTAAGTTTCAGGGAACCCATCATTATCACCGAGATGAGAAATTAAATTAATAACTGCTGATCCATCACATTGGTAGCTGTTATTGATGGATAAGAAAGGTTTAATTAAAAGTTTAACCATTCTAATTTTTTGCGCAAGCAATCTGAATTGAATGTTTTCAAATTCCTTTTAGTAAATATTTTGAATATTACCTTTTCCAGGATTCTTCTATTAGCCAATAAGAGCAGTTAATGTTTGAAAACCTATTCCAATTTCTACTTTTTTGAAGATTACAATAATTTTCTCTACAGGAAGAGCATAAATGTCTCACAAAGCTAATATATCGCAAACTGAAAGCAAATACCTCACTTATTTTAGATAATAACCCACAGCGAGTATCCACTGAAATTGATTCATAGCATTCAAAGTTGTACAGAGAAAGGATTACTAGTGAGGGCAACCATGGTAGAATAGCGAGTGTAAGAGCAACTCACACTGTCATTGACTATACATGAAACTATAACTGCTTCATCACGCCAATCTAAGGTTTTTTGAAGAGAAAAAGGTAATACAGCAAACACCAAATCTATTTTTGTTCAACTTTATTATGCAGTGTGCAAATCTCACAGGCAGTAATTCTGTTACCACAGGTTTGACAGGTTTCATTTCCCATTATTTGGCATTTATAATAAATGCCTGATAATTGTCTCCTGTACAATGTTCACTGACAAAGTCCAATGTCCTCTTGAGAATTAGCTGTCCTTGTTTTAGCGAATCACTCAATCTTGCCATGGCACACAACACATGAAAAATTTCAACACATCTTTCTGTATCGTTATGGTAGAGTTAGGGTAAAGATGAAAAAATAAAATAAAATTTTCAAGAAGTAAATTTCCAAATAAGATGATGACATGAAGAGCACCCTTAAATTCACTATGCCAACTTCAATATTTGGAGGCATAGATATTCTGAAATCATAACTGAAGATCCATGCAGTTGATCATCCACTGATATATATTAAAAGAAACATCTGCATTGTTACATTACATTAATTATATTTTTTCAGTTTTCTACAAATGATAGAATAGATAAGCTAAATCTGCAAAGCAGCTATCGACCAACAATTAACAGACTTTAACCTTTCACTCAAAATCATATTTCATATTTTTACATCAAAACTCTGAACAAAAGGTCTCCTTGTGTTCATCATATTTCCTTTACAAGATCATCAAGATACCTGTATATAAACCACCTCTGTAACCCCTAGCACTGTAGCATCTTTTTATCTAGCCACAAATAAATAGGATAACTTTATCGTCTTCAAAGTCTCAAATCACTCTGTCATTCAATTATGATACAAGGTGTTAAACTGTATTTGCACATTCAATATTTCTACAACTTTTTTCAGCCTTACATTTAAAAGTTAATGAGGTTATATACAAAAGACGTGCAATCCGTATTTTGTGACAAGCACTGATTTAAAATCATCTGCAAAAATGACGAACAAGAACTAATCTCCAGTGTTTGCCACAACTATTTACACAAGAGTCAGCCCCCTAAAAGCTACACCAAAACTAAAGATTATGTCAACATCAATGCAGGAATAACCAGTGCCAATACATGCTTATGCACTTTTTTCCACTTCGGATGTTAGAAACATGTCAATATCAGGTAAACCATTACAACACATTTCCCAAATATTGATTTGCTATTTTGTAAAACATTTTTTTTTTACATTTTGATAACAACCATAAGCTGAGGGCAACTTTGGCACAAGCGAATGTTATAGTAAAATTAATCTTAGTACTTGGAATACATCTAGAGGTCTGTGATTTGAGAGTACATAATGCTTACAATTATAAGTATTGCTGTGTTTTTATCTTGCCTTACCAGTGCACTCTGGTTCGTCACTCGTGACCGGCTAAACATGTTTTCCATAAAGATTACTGATCATTCCCTTGTGAGAAAAGACAGCTGACGCACCCAGAGCGGTTGCACACAATTATCTCATTCAATCAAACAGCCGGTCGTACTCTCACGATAATACTGAGACCTGTTGTTGAAGAATCAGTATTGCCCATTCTGGATGAATGGATTGTCAAGACAATTCCATGTAATATGGCATATCCATTGAATTTCGCTTCAGTCAAAATTTACAGTAAGTTTCAAATTTCCTAGAGAACCTGTTAGTGAACTGTTTTCTAACATTTTGTCCATCACTTGCTCGTAAAATCACTCTGTAAAGCACACTTACTTCAAAATACACATTTTTTTACATTAAAACTTTAGGATTTGTTACTAATCGTAAGGAGAGAGAGGAAGCGAGGAATCTCATCTTTGCTCATGCGTTAATTTACATTCTTAAAGCATTACAACAAAAAATAATTCACTCATCTCGATTAACAGTAATTGCACTTGATCATTTTCTATTTATTCTTCTGGGCCTTGAGGATCTATCAAATTTAAAAGTGATTGAATATCATTATCAGTTGGGATTATACTCATTTTGGAAAAAAAACAAACATTATAATGATTTTACATAACAAGTGTAGCTGTAAAAAACTGAATGACAGGGGAGCTCATGATTAGCTAATGGCTACAGGTTTCAGTCTAATCATATAATTACACAACTAGATAAAAGAGCATAAAAGAATGAACAAAACAGATTAACATAAAATTAGCATAGAACTATGTTTTGAAATGAAGCAGGTGAGAATTATCAGCTGGATATTTCAAACTTAAATATTAGTATGCTAACACTGATAAACAATGACCTAAGTGTGTTACTGAAATTTATTCAAAATATATGGCCATTTGTTTTGCGATTGTTTCAAATAAACTGAAAGACAAGTAAGGTTTACAAAAATATGTCCCATCATCTCTCTACGAATATTAATAAAAATCACAGACATTTTCTCACAGCTAAAGAAAATGAAGATTACTATCAGCTGGTGATTACTCTCAAAGCATAAAAGATGGTTAGAAGGAAGCAATCATTTTTCTCTACAACTGCAAGTAGCTTCAAAAAATTTTGAAGAAATTACTGAAATTGGGACATCATTGGCAAACAAAGCAATTCAATTAAGACCACACCAAAATTAAATGCCGGGCGAAAATTTGACTACACTCATTATTTGGAAATAATCTATTTCTTTCTTACACAGATCTTGCATGACTGACTACCAAGTGGGAGAATGCAGACAACATTTGTAAACTCAAAGAGCGTGCGACTGCGAAAGTTCCAAAAATATCCAAAACGTTTCAACCTCATTCTTTCCATTTCTCTTCCAAAGGAGACAGTTGAGGAAAAATTTGAAAGGGAAACAACAATGCAACTCTCAAGATTTCAATTCAAACGTTCAAAAGTTTCGATTTTCCAAAATTCCTAAGTTTTGTCTATCGCTGGAAAACTCTCTTCTTGTGTTCTTGTTGACCGATGATTCTCCTTCTTTGCTAATCAGTCACTTTCTCTCTAAAAATTTCTCTTTCAACCATTAATCACAACTCATTCACACATTTTTCTTTGTCCTTTTACTTTGCCAGGCAAATATTATTCTATAGGTCTCTATCCACAGGCTTCTTAACCTTGAATCATTCACAAGCTCTCCTTCCTCTCTCCAACACCACACAGCCCCTCGTGAAAACACCCTGACTCTCAACCCTATATCCAGCCAGGGGAGTTAGAGGGGGGACCAAAAATATATAAAAAAAATACATTATTCATAAAAATAAAAAAAAGCATCTTGACTAATTACTTCACTTGAGGAAAGGACTCTGCAACCATTTCACGCATCATTCGGGCGGATCCCACTTATTTTAAATTTCATCTCCCTAAAAAAATGACACGTTCCGCTGCATTTATTTTTCGAAAATTTTCTTACGTTTGCATCGTCGTTGGGCACGGCCCAATTCAAGCTTCGCTTTGTTATTTTCCGAATGTTCCCCCCTCTTCCCCTCTCAGAAACTATTATATTCTTTGGAGAAGATGAAAGCCGTTTGAGCGGTCCACCACAAATTTGAGTCCCAGGGGGACGGATCCTGTTGCTAAGCAACGCAAGCCCTATGCCTCCCCCCCACAACACTCGCTTTCTGATATGCCGCACCAAACCTGCCTTTGAGTGGAACCACCATGTGCGTTCCCCAGGATTCCTCATCTTCCCCCATTCCCTTCCTGTTGGCCCAGCTGCCCTTGGTTACGAAGCACTCACTTGGTTGGGGATAAGGCATACCTCGGAAGCACCAGAAGCAAGGCTGCCATGAGAGTGATAAACAGAGGCAATGTGGATAGGTTTGCTGCTCCTCCTGCTGTGATGTTTGATTCCTTGGCTTTTCCATCAGTTCCTGCAAAGAAACATTAAGAATCAAATTATTCATTATGAAATAAACAGGCTAAAGGATGGTTGGATCCTTAATCCCTTTACCAATAGCTTCTGTAATATTATACTACCAGCTAATATTTTTCTCAGTTTCATAAGGTAATATTATTAACTTACAGATAGTATTAACAGTTTCAATTACTTTAAATCCTAGAATAAAGATTGCTGCCTAAGAATAAAGATTATTCAATTACCACAACAAACGTAACAAGTAATTGAAGTAATCTGAATCAAATTAACTGAATTTTATTTTCAAATGTTATTTTTTGTATCATTCAAATGGACTATTTGTGAAAAGGAAAATAATTCATTGATCTTACTGAATATATGGGACCTAGGTTTACATTAAAAGTGAAATAACAGTAAAACCCAGTTAAGAGGCTTTCCAGGGAAAAAGTAAAAACTGCACCTTAAGCAGGATAGCATTTTTTAATCAGGTTGTGTTATGCTGATTGGAATGCATAATATTTTAGAAAAGTAGTCTGTTTTTCCCACAAAGGGAGCATTTTAGTCACTTAATTTGGTCATTTTTCCACTCCACAATGAATCATATTTAAGTTGATAAACAATTTGGGAATTTCTAGACAGAGATGGCAGCAAAGAGCACAATCTCTCCAAGACTCCACAAAATACCCCTTTTTATATATACCACTTACACTTGTGATGTATGAAAACACTGTAAAGCATTTCTTCTCAATCTAAAAAGTAATGGAGAAGATCTAACTCTCATAGACCATATCAACTTGAAATGGGTTATACTGTCTTTAGGTTTATATTAAAAGTTTAGGTTTATATTACAAGATATCAATGATTGAGAAGTGCAAAACTTGCAGACATAGGCAATACTTACCACCAGCTGGTTTGTTGATAATCGTCCCTGATTCTCCATCACCAGATCCTGAACCCTCATCTGGTGGCCACTGAGCATTGTCTTCGTCATCTTCATCCCACTTGGTTACTGGCCGATGTCCACTTCCAGAGCCTTCTTCCTCTTCTTCTTGTCCTCCAGATCCTCCAGTACCTCCATGGCCTTCAAGCACTAGAGATGCTGATTCTGGACTAGAAGACAACTGACTCAACAGCACCTGAAACAAAGAAATGCAAACTCTGTAAGAATACTGGAAAAACGTTCTTTTGGATTTTAGAAATTATATTCTACGTCAACAAAAGTAGCATATAAAACACTGGCCTAATGAAATGGGCACATAGTTTCTAATGTAATTGATGGTTTCTGGCCGTACTTCGTGGAAAGCCATAATCAAGAAATTAAGAAAAGACTTTGTAATTTCCACTATATATTTTTCTACAACGACATGTTTCGGCTCACGCCATCATCAGGTCTGAATATATAGGGAAAAACAGCAGCAATTGTATATATATATATATTGTATAAAAAAATTGTATAAATTGCTGCTGTTTTTCCCTGTATATTCAGACCTGATGATGGCGTGAGCCGAAACATGTCGTTGTAGAAAAATATATAGTGGAAATTACAAAGTCTTTTCTTAATTTCTTGACATAGTTTCTATGCTATTGGATTTACTATAGTGTACCTGGTAAATTCCAGGTCAATCCATGAAATGAAATAGTTGGCTAGGGATAGAGAGAAATGACAGGAAATATAATACTAAAACAGCTTGCTTTATTTCATTATCAAATTAAGCCTTCTTCTTCAAGTTCTACGTACCTAGATGGTGATAATGATGCAAAATCAAAAATAATGAATTTAACGAACGCAACCATAAGGTGATCACTTAAATCAGTCACATACTAACTTTTTTCTCAAAGGTCATAGAAATAAATATTATTATGATACCCTGTAATTTATTGGCAAAAATCTTTTTCATGTTTTAACCCTTTTACTAAGGTAATGTAATTCAAAAGTTGTTCCATGTAAGTTTCAAAAGTCTGCTGAAAGATCTAAATTGATAATGTAAAAGTTTTGTAATTTTTTTAAGATTGTCAGCTATAATTTAGATATATTTGACTCCAAAACCATTGTATTGTATTAGTATTTCATTTAAGTATCATTCAATGACTTTAAATGTCTCTTTGGATAGATCAAAAATTGGTACCGAAAGTGTTAAGAATATAAAGTTCTGACTAGTTGAAAGGACATAGCATCCAAGAAGAAAGTACATAAAATTTTGTGGAATAGAACTAAGTTTCTTCCATGATATTTTAAGAATACATAATATTCTTGAAAAATATGAAATCATTATTTTATAACTAAAACATTTCATTAGTTATGAGGGGTAGTTCATAATCTCAGAAGTATATTTAATTAAATAGCTTTCTGAGGACAGTTTTGAAATGTAGAACAAAGGATAAACTGCATAGAATTGCCAAGAATGTGCTATTTGCATGTACTTCAGAAATGTGAACTAAGAAACTCAAGCTATTGTCTATAAAAAATGAAAAAATTAGCAGGTAATTAGCATTAAAGAACAATGTGGACTGGAATGCAATGATAATATAAACCAAGGCTGATGAGTTTTTATGATAATAACATTAATAACTAAAAAAAACACCAAGTTATTTACAATATCATCACCATCATTATATATCAATATTGATCATAGAATATATTAGACTATTTTTATAGTATTTAAGAACATAATAAAATCAGTTTTCTTGCTAGAAAATTACTGACCAATACCTTACGAAAATTCTGTAAAAATAAAAAGGTTAGTAGTATAATAATATAATAGTTTTCTTATACTGCAATAAATGCTACAGGTTGTGCAGACAGAATCATTCTTTTTGGAAGAATCAAAGAAGTGTATCAAAGTGCCTTATTTTTTCTAGAAAAATTTGATCTAAAGGTAGATAAACCAAAAATTTTCATATCAGATTACGATTCGTATTTGATGGAAGAAAAAGATTGATAAGGATTATATGTAGTCAATGGTAAATAACCATAGGTTCCATGGCCATTACATGAAATTACTGATAAAAACATTAGGTAATTTTAGCAGGAAGTGTACATACCTGTCTGACATGACGCAACTTGTCACTGAGGCGAGCAATTTCTGGGTCTTGAGTACGATGCAAAGCTGTCCATGAAACTTCAGGATTGTATTTCTGTGCGCTCAAACTAGATGCAACTACAGTTTTCGTATACCTGTGAAAGTGAAAACAAATATGTTAGAGCCATAGAACTCGAAACACTTAAGTTTTCCATTGTCCATTATTTGCTTTTGCACAGAACTATTTGGATTAAATGAGTTTCCCAAAAAAGCCAAAAATACAAACAATTCCTCCATTGATTACATATCAATTTACATTGATATACTAGAAGATTTTTTTTTAAAGAAACAGTCTACTATTGTATATATCTCTTTAGTTTGGCCTTATTTGTGGCTGATTATTACCACTATTCATAAATAGATATATTATATGTAAATATAATGCATATTTTATCTTGCTGAAGCTGTGGCTGGTATGATTATTAAAGAGCAATTGTGGAACTTTTACAACGATTGAGACCATTAAGTAACAATTTATTTTTGAGGACTTCGTAAAAAATTAATCAGCATAAGTATTCAGGCCCAAAATAAGAGAGACTGTTTAGATTTCAGCATCCATCTCTGAGATAAGTGTTGGAAATATCACTGGCAAATACCACAAATATCAGCCCATAGTAAGCCCATATAAGCACTTCTACTAGCAAAATTAGGTCTGTAATTAATAAAATAAGTTTTAGGAGTGCATTCTTTGAAATTTATTTAAGCTTAATTATATCAAAAATGGTATTTCATTTGCTTCTATCAATAAACAGTATGCAAACATTTTCAATTAATTTATGGTTTCAAATTTTATACTATATTTGTAGATAAATATGAGCTCTGGGTTTGAATTAAGACACGCATTATATGTTGAAGTGATTATCTCTGTTAAATAGAATTTTGATGGTCATATCTTTTTATATTTAGAAATAAATGCTTAAATATTATTAGCTCAATATATCAATACTTTGAGCAAATTTTAGGGTATGGCTTTCCATCTTTCTTTACCTTTGTAATAACTAAATTACAGTTGATAATCTTATGAGACTCCTACACAAAATGCACAAGGAACAAATGATAACTTCTACATCTTAGATGGGCTTTAATTCGCATACCTTGCACTTTCAGAGTTAATCACTACCGATGTAATTAAAGTGGCACTTATTTACATTATATACGGCACAACGAAATTAAAACGAGAGATTACTAGAAATTCCTTCCTGACCCCTCAAGCTTCCTTTACAATCTTGAATGGGATCGCAACCAACGGAGACCTTGCTATACAAAACGAATCCAAAGGATGCCTTCCTTACGATCTTGGTTCCACATTCGCGCTAAGACTTATTGCTGCTCCAAAGCTTAGAGTAAACAAAGAGAAACGTCATTTCGCTAGAGATAGAGCGATCTAAAGTGAGAAAACAGGAATCTTTCGATATCTCCCATGACTATCTTACTATAATGCTCTTTGATCTGTAACTTCGGCAAAGATGATGTATAGAGAAGAGCCAACCCATGTTAAGATGGTCGAATGAATGCAATATTAAAGGTTATACAGGGGGTTATACAGGGGGGATTTTATGTGGCGTAGTAAACGGTTTTCCAACTATGGATTTCTTGTGTATCCTTAGTTACCACAAAGTTACTCCTGAATCCGTGTCTGTTATACAGGGGCTTTGGCACACCGAAATATTTGAAATGAGAGCCAAAGGGTCTTCTCTCACCTTTGCCACACTCCTCAAAGTGTACAACCTGCGTAACTGTCGAATTGTGCCTTTTAGTGTTTCAAACTCTAGACCGCGCCAAGGCTTCCAATTTTACGTACAATGTAAGAGTTCCGTTTGTAACAGTGCGTTCACCTTTTCATTTGTTTTGGGCTTCTGCTGGATTATGAAATGGGGAGAGAGAAGGGACGTATCGGGAATAGAGAGTTCAGGTGCTTTTAAAGGTGGATTCGACTCAAGGCGACTAGAAAATACTCTGTCAAGAAATGCACGTAATTTTTGTTTGGATGGACCGAGGAATTTTTCCTTTTCAAAGTTCAATTATAAATAATGATCCTACTCAATCGAGACGAGCGTAAAGAAAGGAAATAGAATAAAGAGTAAAGATATTTTGGTAGTGGAATATCGTTTTGAATTCGCTGCTTCGAGAATTAGAACAAAAAGACGAAAAAATTGTACGTTTTTGCGGGTATAAACAACCGGTCTCTATGACCACTAAGTCTACTGATAAACTCTACTCTCATACGAATATACTTACGGGAGAAATTCACTAGTAAATTAAAATATTATTTATTTCTTTGCGTTTCAAGGAGTTGAACCAATTACCATAAACTAATGATCAATTAACTAAAGATTCGGGTGATGAACATGTTATTTGAGAGGATTATATTCGTGAGCCCAGAGCTCTAGCAATAGTGCGGAATCGGGGGGAAGTTTCCCGAGTCAATTCAATTGGGTGCGCGAAGTTGAAGTTTTCTAATTTATATAAATGGAAAACTCCTTCGTATGGAGAATATTCACAAATTTTGAATATCAATCAGGTGTCGTTTTTAATGGGATTAAATTTATAAGGGACAATTTCAAGCTAAAGTAAAACCGATGCATATTGTCGCAAAAATTGCAAGCGTTTAAGAATGAAAAATTTAAACAAACCCGAGGGCGCAACAATGATAAAAAAGGTAAAAATGGCTTAATTGTAAAGAGTGTGCGTGAATCAATCACGCATATCTCTCTTAGTAGGTCACGAGAAGTCCAAATCAAGGAACAAACCCAATTCTGCTGAAACACCCTTAAAATGAGAAAACCTCAAGGATTGTTACTGGGCATTAAATTCCCTCTGGCATTAAAGGTGATACTCCTCCTATGGGTAGAAACAGGAAATGAGGGGAGGGGAAAAGGGTTAAAGGAGTTGTGGCGGTACTCCTCGGTGGCTAAGTTTTGTCCCTTTGTGCAACTTCTCAAGAGGAAGAAACTTTGCCGAATCCTGAACTTGGTACTGCAGGAAGTACGTGTGTGGATGAAGGCGGAAATGAGGTCAGCGGATTCCCACAATGCACCGGGACGAAAAAAAGCTTAGGATTCCTAGGAGGCGAGAAAGGATGGCGCCAACGCAACAATAAGAAGTTAACAATATAGTTAGCCGCGTCAAAGTACTAATCAAAACTAGCGTGGGATCAACAAGACCCCAAGGATAATTAACAATAATCGACACATTAAAAATCGAAAAAATTAAAGAAGTAACTTATGTTGCTCTATTATTTCTTTTCCAATTCTAAATATTAAATAACTGGCATTGCAACATTTTAAAAAGTTCTGTACCGGTGAATTTCATTGTAACATGACCGCCTCTATATAAAAACATACGTATTCATATTCTACCTGCAGATCTCATACGGTAATGTTTGATCTAGAATATTTAGCTGTGATGAATTCATTTAAAATTGAAGAGGTACATAAAGTGTCAGTATCTCCATGTTATTTCTATAAGTTTCTCTAAATAATTCTCTAAGTAATCTCTTCGTTATCAGGACTGTTTGACAATGCACAAATGTATGCAAAAATTGCCCATACCCATCAGATATTACCCACTTATGATAATATTTCATAATACTTGTGATTATGTTAGAATAATAATAATACCAAGAATAAACATTTTAAGAAGGAGCCGTATCAACTTCAACAATTCCGCTTAACTTCCATTTTTACGCTTCTCAACAATACCGCTCTGTTGAAGTTAACAATGCGTCTGCAACAATGAAATCCCGGAAGCTTTAGAGCACCCCTTCGCACCGTTAGCTACACACGACCATTTCGGGAATGCTAGAGCACTCGAGTAGGCAAAGTTCCTTCATTGCGGTGGAGGAACTCTGTTCTGCTCCATTTTTCTCACGATGGTACTCACTCTCCAACTCTCTGTCCATTCCAACAGGCGGCGGACTCTCCCGTCTCTGCAAACCCTTCATCTGAACACAGGGTCTCTGCTAAGGTGCCGTAGAAACCGCGGGACCTCAAGAGACCGGAGAGGAACCTCCTGAGAGCCGTGTCCAGCTTCTCCTCGACCATCGTGTCTTCAGCAACTCTGCCCACAACTCCCTCCACTGCACCCTGTTCCCTTGGTTTCACTTCTTCCTCCTCCTTCTCCCATCCCTGGGCCTTCTTTCCTTTCCTCTTGGACACTTCATCCTCCGAACCCTGGGCTGCAGGAAGGATGTCATCGTCTGCAGATGGTGATGTGGACCAGCGGGCCTGGCCACAAGCTCGTTTGACCTAAAAGAAGAGGAAATATATTCATGAATAATACTGTTACCAACAAATGCAAATTCTCTCGGAGAGTAATCCCAAAATGACGTGATTTAGACATTTAGTTGTCAATGTTTTGATATGGCGTGAACTGTCAATTAACCCGTTAATTACATGATTCGGATGTACCCAAAAGAACCTCAAGAAATACCTTACTTTAAAACAGAAATGTTATTATATCTTATATAATATCTTATTTCATAATCACCGTTGTGTATATATTTTTATCTTCATATCTAATGTCAGAAACTCCCGTGAGAATTACATAAGAGAAATTTTCGAACATTAATTTCACGCAGTTCTCGACGAGATGGAAATATGACATTCGGAGATTATAACAGATAGTGAGCTAACACACATCGATATTTTTCTACCAAAAGTACGATTGGTTCGACTCTGGACGACTTGGTCTCATAAGAAATGCACGTAATGTTTATTAAGAGGCTGTCGCCCGACGACAGTATAACAGCAGTAAACAAAGATAACAATGTTTTCCTTCAAAGTTTTATTCATTAAGAATACTTTATCGTTGTGTTCTCGTATTGAAAATTTCAATAAACATTCAATCAAATTATGAGTGTTAGAAAAGTTTCTTAAATCTAGATGTGACGCCTTAGGTATATTCTCAAATTAAAATAATACCGATGTATATTGTCGTGCATTACTGCAAGTATCTAACAATTAAATGTTTAAACAATCCCGCGTGAGCTACAATGACATATAAAAATAGAATTTAGATAGCAACAATGTGTTTATTATATCTTAATTGTATTGAATAATTAAATCGGAACTTTTTGAAAGGCCAACTTGGAATTAAGAAATTCTAAATTGTATTAAAATTTCTATTATAAATTATTCTGAAGGGTCAAACCTCAATTAATTACAATGTTTATGGATTAAGGGACTGTAAAACGAGAAAAAAAAATAAGTTGGCTTTCCTTTATTCTTCCGCCGAGAAGATTTAATTTCTCTTTTGTGGAGAGAAATAAATTTCCGTTTCAAGATTAGCATATTATTTTCATTTCAAAGAATAAAGGTTGAAAAAGGTGATTTTTTTGCGTAAACCTCCTGAACATTGTGTACGATGACTGTAATTGGATGATTATTTGAAATTATGTTAAGCGATTTAAAAAATTTTATATTCCTCTACTATGTTTTTTCCATGAAAATAAGGAATAGAATGTAAAAACTGCAAAGTGGAAAACCCAGCATAACAATATAGCTATTATAAAATACAATTTACTCGTACAGCGAAACATAGAAGTTTTAACTTTCCGGATACTTTTATCAATAGACCGCGAATAGGCGGATTTTTAGTTGGTACGAGTGCAAGTCAAATTTCATAAATCATTCATCTATTTAGAAGATTTAGGAAAAGTTCAACGTTTTCTTAACTGATGCTAAGTAATGATATACAATTCAGTTTCATCTGAGATGACTTCTTGCCTTAAAGTTTTCATTTCAAACGTTTCTTTAAGAGTAAACTTTCGAAGCGGTAGATACGGTTATTTGGATTTACACATGTTATATTCCTTGTTCCTAAAGTAATAATATTTATCTATAGTAATTAAATTTACCTATTGAGTGTATAGTAATAGTGTTTACATAAACTTATGACATTTAACCAGCTCAACATTATTTGGTTTTTAGAAAGAGAAAATTAATTTAAAAAAGAATATTAATTTATTTTTAAAGTAATATAAAATTCAAAATTGTATACGAAGAATTCATCGTAAAAAGATTTACTTTATAAATCGTTTCCATGGTGAATATAAATCGGTTTCCTCGGTCTATATAAACAGTTTTTCCAACATCATCTATAGTCACATCTCCCTACAAAGATAGACAAACCAATTTCCTTACTCTTCTTCGCACTCAAAAGTATCCTTAATGTTAACAAAAACCCGCAAATCGCATGAAAAGAATTAATTTCACCTCAATAGCACGTTAATATTTGCAATAAAACCTTCTTAAACGATAGTTTAGGTGTGGGGAGGAATCGTCCTTAATTTGGTACGTGTCCGAAGGGTTCTGCAGAGGGCAGATAGAAAGGGCAAGGGAGGGATTTACAAGGCGGGGATGGGATTTGATGGGCGACTCGGGAATTGAAGGAGTACTTAGGAAACTACGGAACTATAAAATGCCGGCGAAGGAAGTGATGATCAAAGGAGGCAAACGCCCTCCGACGAAATTCCCTAAGAAACGCTTATGGGAATCTTAAAGGCATGCGAAATGTCACGTAATGTTTTGGAAGATTGAGTCATGAAACTGATTGATTAAGTTTGACATTATCCCTAGCGGTAGTTCTTCGTCACGCAGCTATGGAAATTGGGTGTATTTTTCTAGGAAAACAGTTGAGAAGTCAAACTTTAATGCAGTCAATAATGTTCCATTTTAAATAAAAGAACAGTTCATCTATAATAGATAATATACTGATTATCTATTTAATATATTAATGAATTATCATATTACATATATTAATTAATAATTAAATTATAAATAACGATCAATTATCCCTTTAAACTATTAATTTATTATATTTAATATATTTTGATTATTATTGCTAATGAATGCTCTCGTATTCTTATTGCATGAACTATTGTTGAGTGACATATTATTGCTGAAAATTTTCGTTTTTTGTAAAATCTTAATTGCAAAAGTACATAATTAATCAGGCATCTCCTTATCTTTTTATGCAGTATTCTAGTACATTATATTTAAAATATCATATTAAATTGGCATATATTTTTTGGTTCGGAAAATGCTATATTATTATTATTAGAAGATTATTACGTATTAAATTTCTCATCGATAAACATCTAATATTATTTTATTACAAAAATTCTGTTATCTATTTTTAATCACGACAGTAATGGCTGCTTTTAATCGTATTTCATGTTTAAAATGTATCAAATCTATCGAAAAGAACGCAATTTCTTACGACTTTATTTAATTGACATAAAGATGGAGCTAGTTTTGGTTTAAGAAAATATCGTAAGCCTTAACTTTTTGAGAAAATGCGACCCTTCATTTTCAAAAAGAATCATGAACCATATAATCATACGAGTGAGTCTTTTTCGCTAATTAAAATAGTCATAAAACGAACAATTGTGACTAAATCTTAACTTTTTATCGTCATAAATTGCAACGCAGCCAATCAATTTCCACAATTCCTAGCGATCGCAAATCCACGTAAAAAGCAATCGTTCGATGCAAATTTATCACGTCAATTACGAGAGATAGGATTTCGCGAGATATTTTATCTCCGAATTCCATTCCATTAATTCAAAACCGCCTTTGCCACCTGGCGTGCCATCACTTACGTGTTTCCGGCTACTCGGACGCCGTTAATTACACAGCGGCGAAAAAGTGAAACTAATTGGACCGAGAGGGAAAGTGGGAAAAATACAGGAAGTGACGTATCTCGTTTGGATTTGAAATGCACTGACCCTGGATGTTTTGGACAGTTGGAATGAAACAGGAAAAAGATACGCAATAAACTCCAATGAAATATATCAAGAATCGGAATTCGTAAAAATTATGAAATCGTGGAAAGCTAGGTGATAAAATGAGGATGTTTCTCAATAAACGAAAAGATTAATATCTTCATAGCTTGGTTACAAATATGCGCAGTTGAATTTACGAAGATTTGAAGAGTTTTCGAAAAGCGTCAGCTCTTGGAAAAAAACTAGTGATCAACGCTTAGATTTATTTCGTATAGAAAATGCATTAAAACCCGTTTAAGACGCGGTTTTCTCATCTTTCTGGTCCCTTTCACACGAAACACATGGTACAGATACCGCTTAAGACGCGGATTCTCCTAGTCCCAAGATACAATACAAGCCACTATAGTCAATCGTTCGATTCAACTGATAGAACAATTCTTTTTACATTCTTTAAGTCAACGTCTTCTCTCCTATCCTTGACTCTAAAAGGGTGCCTTATGAGTCTTATCTTTCGATTATTGTAAGAATAAAATTATAATATCGCAAAGGACAACACGGAGCCAGGAACTACATCTCACTATCTGTGCCAATACTTGCTCTGAATTAGATTGAGATCTCTGTTACTTTTATCTCAGGTTAGCGTCGATTAAAAACACCCTTTTCCGTGTACACTTTTGTCACAATCTTAAGAAGTAATCATACAGCAAAAACATAAAAGGAATGAGTCGTTCCTCCCAAGAGACGTGGAAAATATTCCATTCGCCAAGATAAAGAACACAATATCAATTAATGTCCCAGTCTATAGTTTTCGTCTTATAGAAAGACGTGTTTCCATGAGGACGTGAACCTCATCTCCTCACAGCCTCCTTTGCCAGGCAATGGACCAAATCCGTTGGGATTTCCGCTTTTTCTCGCGATCGCATCTCTGATACACCTGAGCGAGTATCTCGTGAATAAATCCATTCTCACCCCCTGCCACACTTCATTACCTCTCTCCAGGGGGATCATGCGTAGATACGGAGTTGTTAAGCGTTGAATGCCGACACCAATACATATATTGTACTGTATCACCTTATAGTGTATATTTTTATACATTATAAAATGTTATTATTGATTAGTATGTAAATGTTATATTGTAATGTAATTTTGTAAACAATAACGTCGCCACCGACGTCCCGACTTTCCAACACTGTACAAAAGTAAACAAATAAATTAACAATAATAATAATAATACGTAGATTTTTAATGATTACCAATGATGAAGTACCAATTGTTTAAAAAGGACACAACGTTCGTCGATAAACAAAACAAGAATAAATCTATTTAAAATCCACAAAATTCCGTTACCTCCGTGAATTTTTCTAACGGGAAAAACAAGAACAATAAATTATCGATACTGAGACAAAAGTATGTGAAATTTACATTTTTCTACACCTTGTACTATTAGTATTACATAAATTAAGGTTCAAATATTTAATTACCTTTTAGTTAATTATGAATGATCTTCTGCGTTTTCTATCTAACTTATTGTGTAAAAACCTTGTTATAATGTCACTATTATCATTTTTGTTATTTTCATCTTACATTACTTTTTGTTTATATGCTTTATGAAACATTTAAGTAACATTTTTGATTGCTTGTTATTTGCTCTAATGGGTATATTCTGGAGCATACTAAATTACTTTATTAATATTATATTATGAACCAAAAGACAAGAGAGAAAACGTTTCATTCATCAAGATACGGCGGTAAGAACCTGTGAATCAATCGCGCCACGGAAGTGACTAACGGTAGGCAAGACTACCCCCCGAGAATCCGTTTACTTCCCTTAGCAACGAAGGAATGCCCTCGTCTGCGAAGGAAGGAAACGGAGAAGGAAAGAGGATGATTCAATTTTAACGGCGTTGAAATCCTCGGCAGACATCTCTTCGCAGGGGACAGCGGGGTTAGACAGATCCCTCGGAAAGGATGCCATGAATTCAGACCGCTTTCATAATTCTCTTGGAAAAAATATGAATAAGGCGTCAAAAGTAAGGGTCACCTACGAAATCACGTGATATCGAAATCCTCTGACGCAACAATGCGTTGACGTCAACAATACTTTTTTCATAAAAAGGTCGACCGCTCAATAATTGGTATTGTTGATCGAATTAATTCGGCGATTATATTGTTGACGATAATCGAGGATGACAAGAGGATTGCAAACGGAATTCGTAATCAATGTTCCATTGACGGAATGTATGATTAACGCATAAACGCATAGGTCGTGATCCAAATATAAATGCGATTGGGAGGACATTTTTATGAATGTGCCGGCGAATGAATACATAAATGCAGGCAGAAAAAGCGAATGTTTTCGAATGTTGAGGAAAACGGGATGCAATTGCTCAGCTTAAAACTCATAATTACAGAAAAATACACGAGTTACATAATTAAGGTTAATCAGGATGCAAATGATAGACTTCACACGTCTCCCAATTTAATGATTGATTCAATAATTGATTAACAATGGCTATATATTAAAAATCAGTTGATTGTTTGGTTGATATTAAAAATTAGTCAATTAATTATTGATCATTATTAATTGATTGATGGTCTATTTATCGCTATTTATCAATTCTTTATTGAAGCAAGGTTTATTACGAATTATTTACATCAATACATACATTATGTAAAGAAAACAGTATTACACAACCCGGTTATAACGCCATCCCGCTTAATGCGCGGTTTTCGCTACTCTCCCTTGAAAGGAGCGTCTTAATCGAATTTTACTGTACTTATTTTTTAACAGAGGCCTTGAGGAATGAAAACCAGGGAATCGAGAAATTCCAAGAAACACATAAATTGATAAAAACCGCCGAGTAGATCCATGTTTCAGATCCATATTTCCCCTTTGGGAAGATGCTACCATAAGACGGAGGCAAAAAAGTTGAGGAAGTTTGGCAGAGAGCAGACGGAATCTGAGAATAAAACGGCTGTGAGATTGCTCTGAAGACAGAATTCAATCGTGAAGAGAAATGAGGTAAAGAAATGCAAATGAAGGATAATTCAGATGAGCCTGCCGCTGACAGGAGGTTGCAAATGGAATCTCTTACAATTTTCTCGGAATTTCTTATCAGATTCCTCTGACCTCAGAGGAACATCAATCCGAAGATTCTTGCTTGTATTTATGCTCCGTTGGAAGACTGTGCGTTGGGCAATAATGGGAAAATGTAACAATGCTATAAAAAGGGATGTTTACATATTTAGGCGGGATATTGTTGCACGATAATATTAATATTTACAAGCGGGAATTTTAAATGATAAAAACGAAACGTAGAAATTAAATACAGTAAAACCCGGCTAAGACGCTTATTGAGTGCAAACCACGTTACTAGCACTATAACCATAAAACTAAAAAATGTCATTTATTTTATGATGGAGAAGTAAAGGGAATGTTTTATGATTCTTTCATACTAAAATGAACTACACCTTAAAAATTAAAAGCAATTTTCTTTAGTTTGCGTTACTTTCCTTAGCTGTAGATATCTAGGGAATCCGCGAATTATTCTTGTGACATATTAGTTGCTGAATCGCCAGTTTTTTAAAAGAATGGTACGAAGAGAGCGTCTTCCTCTGTTATTTAATTTTGGTCATTTTTCACTCTACAATGAAGCAGTATATACAAGATAGACAATCGGAGAAGAATAATGTAAACTATTTTCGGTCTATCGAATGATACGGACAATTAGCTATAGCAGGTTGAAATGCATCTTGGGACGAGAGAAATTGTGGAAAAGTATACGGAAAGAAAAAGTGTCTAATTTCAAAATGTATGTTGATTTATAGTTATAATTTACAGATATAATTTATAGATATAATTAAATTTTCCTGGTTCCTTTTGAGATATTATTGTTATCATTATTATAAACAAGGCAAAAACGTAAGAATGAAAAAGTTAATGCAAAATGATGAAAATTAACACATTCTCATTTAACAGGCGTATAGACTTGTCCATCTCTTTCGCAACACAGGATAGAGAATACAGTGATTTCGAATGGATGGAAAATCGCGGTGGGAAAACCAGTCACCGAACCCCTCTAAATCCTTCCGGAAAGAATGGTAAATTGACTGCGACCGGGTTCGAAATCAGTCGCAGCCGAAAGCATTGACGGATAACCAGCCGTGCATTTCAAATTAAAACACGCAACCCCCCGTCGGTATATAAACATTAACCTCTCCTTGACATCTGGTCCAAACGGACCTCGTGAGGTATGACAGCGCTATCGGAGCCGCAGAACCCTACCGGGTAATAACTTGGGGGACGCTTCCAAGGGTGCAATAATATATTAAGGAAAAAATCGCTTAAAGGGGGGCGTGGCAAGTGAACTTGTCCGGTTGAAACGGACTGCGGAGATAAATGCGAATCGCAGGGCGTGCAGATGGGACTGCACGGGGAGGGGTGCCAACTTGTGAAAGTGTGAACTTCCTAAACTGAGCATTTACAGAATAGTAATTGGGAAAAAGTTCCTAAAAACATTCTCTGATGAGAGGGATATTTTTCATCCGATTTCAAGTAAAAGAAAGAGAGGAATATATATTTGATTTACTCTCGCGTAAGAAACCTGAAGAACACTAAAATTGTCAAACTTAAAAGTAAAAAATATCGCGCATATATTAACACCCTTTCCAGTGATATTATCACGTTGCTATGGGCAGGAAAAATTGAATAAGATCTGTCATGATTCAGTGTTAGTGGTAAAAATATATTAGTTAAAAAATATTTCTACAGCAGAAGTCATTTCAAACGTATGGATTCACCGGTAATCGAACCCAGCCAAGCTTTCACCAAAAGCAAACGCAATAGCGACTTTGCTATCCGTTACGACAGTCAACAATCTATCTTAGTTTCAATAATGTCAGTATTCATTATTGTTAGCAAGAAGATTGTTTGTTGCGACAGTATGATGCTCATCGACATTTTGTTCCCAATATATATATTTAATCCCAATGTCAATAAGTTATAACGCCACCGTATCTTGGTGAATAGAATATTTTCCCCTCCTTTTTCAGTATATGATAAAGGAAATGTTGTTCGTCATATACTTTTATTCGTAGTCTTGCTCGTAACTGCCTTAAAATGTGATGAACTATGAGGTATGCGTGATACTGAATAATGACTTGTCTGGAGGTGAGAAAGGAAAACGCGGATTACTGATTATTAGGAATTACCCAATGCGCATTACAGTGGCTATGCTACCATCGTCAGGGGGTACATACAGAATGAGAGAAATGATTATGATCATGAGTCAAAAGAGAAATATTTTTATGTTAAGATGAATGCTGAAAAAATCGCTAATAACAAGTAGGGCAACTAACCAAAACCTTACCGATAACCAAAACCTGAAAACAGTAATTTTCGCGAAGAATAATAAAAAATTATCTCACGTGACTACTTTTGAACATGATAAGGTTGGTAACCCTTATCAGGAGATAAGAAAGAGACGTTTCAGGAAGCGGTGAAGAGTAAGATAAAACTTATTCGTGGGAAGAGACAGAGACGAGTTGTTCCCACGGATCGTAGATTTATGAAGATGACCGAAAAGAGATGAAGAAGGGACTCACTCCGGATGGGAGAGAGAGAGAAAAAAAAGCGTTCGGGGTATGAAATTCACGCGGAAAAAATGGTAGTTATCCATCTTCACAATGAGAGACTCATATTAGAGTGCATATAAAAAAAGGGTCATATCATCGGTGTGATCGGATCTTTATGATTTATATTGCAGAGGGAATCGATTTCAGATATTGGATTCTTGGACCTCTCACAAATTAAGGACACGTCATAAAAATGTAACCCTCGTTTCCGTAACATACGGTATCTTATGTCGTTAATTTTAGGTTCATTTACACTGTACGGTGAGGAGTAGTAAATCACATGTTTTGGTGCAAGTATTATCGATGTTGCTCGATTTTGGATTCACCCAAATATTTTGGATTTACAATTCAAATATTTCTAACGATTTCCGATCAGTTCCACTAAAAATAACATTCCAATAATTTAATTCATCAAAAATGAATTAATAACAAAATTATTTATACCTAATATTACATTGTTGTCAACAATGAGTGAGAGTGAATTTATATTGGCACCAATGAGTGTTAATATAAAACCAATCGTGAGAAAATACCCTTTTCGGCAAGCAGAAAGAAACAACGGTTTGGATGTACAGTTTAACCTATATAGTACATTTTATATTGAGAATTTCGGTTAAAAAATTTTCGATTACAAAAACAAGGATCTTAGTTAAATTCGTTTCTTATGGCACCTGTCTCAATCGTATGATTTCATATCACTTCATAGTTTACTATTACGAAAGAAAGATGATTTGAAATAAATGAATGAAGAAGTCACAAATAACTTTTCCACAATATTTTACATTGAGGAAATGATTCTTTCCTTCTTCATCATGACTTCTATTTCATGCCTAATATGATACATTATACAAAAACTGAATATTTCCTCAATTATTTCACGGAATTGATTGATGTTAGACAGATATATACATTAGGGTGATTATCATAATAGAAATACCTAGAGGTGATATTACGCAGTGGGTCGTTACTACTTTATCAGGTACTTTAATCACCTCCGGAGGAAAGGGGAATGCGCAACAATGAATCCCCGGAAAGTAACATCAATTACCCGTGAAGTTACGGTTCGGCGGAAACTGCAACAGAGAGTGATCTCGGATGGCCCATGAAATGGAAGCCGAACATTTTCATTCATCACGTGCTGACCTAAAGCAGGGGTCTTATTATCACGAGCATGAACGGATCTCAGAAATTGGGACGAACAATGGATGGATCCCTGGGCTTGAGACTATGGCTTGGGAACAAAAGACGCTCAACCTCAGCCTCGATATGGTTACCTAGCGACTGGGAGGATGTTGATTCCCGTTCTCAGGATCTCGGTGTTTACGAAGTAGAACAGACTGGTAAGGATAAGAACTACTTAGGGAGTATGTGTTGAGCAAGATGTGGCGTAAAGCTCAATGGAATAGTATAAAATGCAATAAAATGTTAAAATATAAATTATGCTGAATACTCACGATATGGTGTTAATGCTAGTTGGAATAAATAACTTTAGATTTCTATGCTCAAATGTGTGGGTGTGATATCATACTGCGAATTACCTATGCTATGGTCATTAAAGGATATTATTAAGATGTTTATAAATTGATAAAAATATAAAAAAGCTACCTACACGTAGAAAATTTATTTAATTTATGATATGATTTAGTCAATAAGTAAGAAATATTTAAGAAATTCTGACATAGTGATAGATTTACTGAGAGACAGGAAGGAAAAGCAAACACAAAACCACAGATTTTGGTTCTTATTCAGATAATTTGTGATTCTCCAAGCATAAACAACAATCAACAACAATACATCATGCCAAAAATGACATTTATTAGACTAATATTTATTAATTTTCGTTCTAATAATGTGAATCGACATACGACCAAACGTACAGGAATAAAAGAAAAGTTTTCATACATTGATAAATCGGCCGCATGTGAACTTAATAACATATAAATTACGAACATCCATTGTCAAACTAAGGACATTAGTAGCATTGCTTGAAAGGCAGGCAAATCAAATGTGTTTTAAGTCTATTGGGTTGGTTGAATTGTAGAATCCAACAAAGGTTTCGGAAGATTTATAGCGATACCTTGAAGTTTGGCAACCCAGCTGAAAGCTCAGTCGCGTGGGTTGCCTGCACCGCAGGATATAGCAAAGGATTTGGTAGTTTGACAATGGGTGTTCATAATTCTATTATGTCTATTAATTCTATTACTATTATAAAACAATATTACGTCAACAATCGGCCTATTTATCAACGTATCGATATAAATAACTTATTTGTTGCTATATACAGGTACATATCTTCTATGTGTGCACGATTACTTAACGATTTGCCATTTTCATATCCTGTGTCCTCTTTGATAGCATTCGATGAATGCACAGCCTCTCGATTTCTGTGCATCTTTCTGCATCTTCTAGAAGTTATATTCATAGCTGAGGAGCTCACTGGATTCGAAAATAATGTTAATTTTTATGTTGCCTAGGAATACGAGGGTTTAAACAATCTTCAAGTTCCAATAATAGACAATAATTAACGCATTCCAATTGTAGGTAACAATACGCTTTTAACAGAAACATTTTAATAATAGTTTTTCTTGAAGTGAGAAGTCAATAAAGAAAATAACAATGTGTTATCTGCATGTATCTAGACGAGATCGAAGTAAAATTATCAAAAGTTTAATGCGGAACATTTTCCCAAGTAAAAAAGGCATATATTACCCATTCGGGATAGTCATGTGGGTAGTGTGTTCGACTTCAATGAAAGCGGTCCCAGGTTCGATTCCCGGTGAGAGTCCATGTGCGAAATGAACTCAGCCGTTGAAGTACTTTAAACAATACAACTACTACCATATCATCCAAATATTTATATTATGATAAAAATAACGTATAATTTAACACCCTTTTCCTCTCTAGCAGTACTACCACGTTCCTATGGCAAAAATAAATATACAAGACAAAAGATAAGCAAAAAACAACGGTAGATAATCAGATTGTAATCTCGATGGCTTAAATATACTTCCCATTACAAGAAAAACAACCGCGTTGCCATGGTAAAAAATAAACATTCACAACAAAAAGATTAACGTAAATCAACCGTTCAGTAGAGTAAAGTAGAAATGGATGGTGTAGAATAACATCCATCCACGGGTCTTTCATTTTTTCAACGCAGGGACGATATGAGAGATTCCGCTCCAGAGTGGTGTAAAAAAAACACACTTTCTCGAAAGGAAAAAATCGCAAATATATCTGGGAAAAGGAGGCGATAATTCTTCCGAAGGAAAAAATACAGTGGAGCAGAAATTTCATTTCCTCCTCCAGAAAGAGCTAGCCGTGAAAAATAGAATGTTAAAATATTCGGGTGGAAAAAAGATTAAAAGAGAGAAATACAATGTTCGGCGGCGGGAAATGATGAAGAACCGTAGTGTGGCGAGCTGTAAGATATTATGTTTTGAACCGGTGGATGAATTCCAAAAGATGAATATCTCCCACATTTTTTTCTGATATAATCAACTACTTCGGGTCTAACTTCGTGAAAGGATTCGGTAATGGAGGAATAAAAATGGAGCGAATTCAGAGTCAAATAACAGAAAGTTATTAATACGCGATTAGCGGTTAAACTCATAGCTTCCTTAAGACGGATATGGTGCACCACAGAGATGACATGGCCCATTGAAGACTGAATTAAATTTTTAATTCAATATAAACAACCCGTTTAATAAGAAGTCATAAAACTTTCCGTAAGACGAATACGTCAATCAAACATGGTTCCTCTTCCTCGAATAGAGAAAAAACCACGGATAACTAACCTTCGAAGAATCGTCCACGGGTTGGTAATACTCCGGTTATTTTTATTCATTGACGTATTTAACTTACCGAGAGTTTTCCAACTTCTCATTCATTAACAGCCGAGTTTTGATTTCTTTTCTTTCTACCTGTTAAATACTAAACAGTGAGGCTATTTCAACCATGTCTTTGAGAAATTCTGCTTTATACAGGGTTAATAACGCGCAAATAAACACTTAATCACATGCATAAGTTACACATAAACCCTTTGTTAGGAATTGGAGAAAAACTAGCTACTTACACCAATATATAGTTAAAATATTTTCAGAGAGAAAATCAATTTTCTACGATTAAGATAATTATTAATGAGATAAGATAGTTATTAAATGTTAATTAAGAGCGACAATTGTTTGCTCAACATTTGACCGAGCAAGAATCACCGACACCTCAAAATGTGTATCAAATGTTTGTCAGTCTAGTGTATTAAGACATTAAAATGAGTACGCCCATGTTTGTGCATCACCTTGACTCAATGAACGACATTTTCTATGGCATTCAATGAGGAATGAGCGCCAATATTCAGCATCGCTGATTTCTGAGTAGCTTTTATGTTGTCATAGCTTAGAATAATGCACAGATTTACAGTAACACATATGTAAAGATCCATTTCCCTCAATTCTGAACTAAATAAATAAGGAAAAATATTACATTACTATCAACATATGGAAACCACGTAGCCCAAAAGAGAGGCAAAAGATCCCTTGTCTATGCCACTGAATTTTACACTTTAGTCAATATCTAAACCGAGGACATCACCTGCCGAGTTGGAGGGCCGTAGGGCAGAATTCCGTACTTTTGCATTGAAGCCGTTACTCCAAGTGGTTTTTAAGAGGTTTGGAAAGTGAAAGGTACGTATTTTAAGTACCCAGTCTGCACATTCCAATGCGGCGGATTCCATTCAAAAAACACTCCATACATTTTTCGCGCCGATTCGAAAACAGAAGATGAAAAATAAAAGCCGCAGAGCCAAAGATGTGAAAGGAGAACAAAAGAGAATCGCTTTCCGTGGGCGACGATAATGGCCAACGCGTACCGATGGGTGACTACCACAAGGTGCCAACTTTTCCGAAATAAATTTATTTTTTGAAAAATCGAAAAAATCGTGGGGATTCTGGAGGATTATTTTTGAAGGAGAATTATGGGAAAAATGGATCCTTTTTCGATTTTTTCGAGCGCAGATGAAGCGCAATAAAACGAACGTGGAGACATCTCGTCGTTCCTCGTCGCATTAAAGGAATTGGAAGGTTTTTTTTTAATTTCTTTTGCGATTCCGATTCCGCGATCGAATTCGGGTTGAACGAACGGTTTTGTCCTGCAGTTGGCAATGCTTAAATTCCACTCAATATATGTAAAAAATCAATGGTAGGGATGCAGACATACCTTAAATACTATTTAAAAAACCACCCGGACACCACTGTAGTAAAAAATGGCAAATTTTACAAAATAGCGATAGAAATGGAGAAGGGAATATATTTCTCACCTATTGGAGTAACCACCATGCTATGGAATTTTATTTCATTTTTCAATTCATTATAATTTTCCTCGATTACCATCAAACAGAGTGATAGCTCTGTTTAATTGTAATCATTATCAATAATAAAATTGAACATTTAATAATGATCAAGAAGCCGGACTTTTTTTTTCAACTCCAATTTTAAATTCGAAATTAATTTCTTATCAGCTATTACATTCTAAATTTTAGGAATTGTCATTTTAATTCGTATGTGATAATTTATTAGAATTGTTAAGAAAGGATTAGTAAACACCAAAGTGCAGCCTCTCATAGGACGTTGCACGCTATTCTGATGTTTAATTAATTTCAAACATTAAGGAAATGCGTCCAAGAAATTATTAGAGATAGCATATTATATTTTCGAGAAATTCTAATAGAAAACAGGAGAGAAAAAAATATGTCGGCTACGGGAATCGAACCCGCGAACTACTACTTATTGGCAGACTGCTTTAGCCGACTCGGCAACCCGGGAGAAAAATTTTAAGAATCATTAAGAATCTCGAGCCTGGTGGCCGAGTATGTTAAAGCATTCTGAATGAAAGCGAAAGATCTCGGGTTGGAATCCTGAAGCCGGACTTTTTTTTCAACTCCAATTTTAAAATCTAACTATATTTCTTATCGGCTATTTTATTCTTAATTTTAGGAATTGCGATTTTTATTTAAATATGATAATTAATCAGAATGTTTAGAAAAGGAATTGTGAATGCAGAAGGGCAGCCTGTCATAGGATGGTACACGCTATTTTCATCCTTAATTAATTTCAAGCTTTAAGGAAATGAGTCAAAGAATATCATCCGAAAATTACTTCCAAAACATATTCTATGAAATATTCCAGAAGGCATCGATTAAGCTGAAGTCACGCGGCCGCAAGGAGGAGAATCGAAATAATTCAATAAAAATCCATTTTCGACCTCCGTGTTAAAATGTCTCCTGAGATAGATCCATTGCTTTTCCACTGAAAACTTCCCGAAAAGTGCAACGTAGTTTCGCGAGCCTTACAATTCGCGTTATACAAGGGAGAAACGACGGCAAACTTTGGACGGAACTCTCAAATCGGGAATATTTCATACTTAAAGGCTCCGCACTTGGATCGCGGTCATTTTTTACGCAACTTCCGCAAATTTTTCGTCGGGAAACAAAAGAGGAGCAAGTTGCGTCGGAGGCAAACAGATGGGGGTACCTAGCAAAGGAAAAAATACACGTATAACTTTTTTCATATTCGGAGTCTCGTTCACAAATAATAACTGGAAGACCTTGGTATCGCATGGAGCAAATGCATCCGAAGGCGCTTTTGGGAGTCGGAGAACTTTGGAAAAATGCCCCCAAAGGTACAGTACGCAACTGCGGAAGCAGTAAAGATGTTAGAATAGGTAAACTTTAATCCCTTTATGTCAGCATGAGATATGTTGTACTCTAGGTTTAAGGTTACACATAGGGCAATAAAAATCTGTCCCAGAAAACTAACATTTAAAAAAGGAAATACAATTTGAAGTGAGTGTCGAGAAGAAAAACAATAATGCATTGTATATCAAGTGTATCCTTATTCATTCAGTGAATTCATAAGGCTGAAGGATTATTGGTCCTGAACCACATAACCAGCAGCCACCGAAAGCCTTGAATGAGACTTACTTATGAAGATGAGGAGTGAAATACTAAGCTACTGGTCTCTTCACCAAGCCAGAATGATACAGGGGAAAAAACCAAGTAATCAAGCCATAAGAACACTTTTCATGTCAGTTTGTTAAGTCCAGAGGCTGGTTTGATACACAAGTTTGGCCATTTTACACTATACCGCGAAGCAGATTTTATAAGACAGACATTTAGGGAAAGGTAACAATTTTTTTCACAGCAGTAGCTTAACGATATCAGACTACGCTGCAAAGCTCACAAAACAATTTTCAATATATTTACTTCCCAAGATTGAGACGAAAACAAATGCCAAAAATCCACTTTTAAATCTACGTGCTGCCCTGAGAAATAAGAATTAGAAAAGATGTCACTCTTTCACAGAGTTTGTATCAGCCCTAACGGTGGAATTCTGATTAGTAATAGTTTCATTTTACTTAATAGAATCTCAAGGAACCATTCTAGAGATAAGGCGAAGCGAGAAAGAACGACACAGATAATGTAAAAATTATGGTTTTTCGAGTGAGTTAAAGGACTGGCTGTAGCAAAATTCAGTGTATCTTTTGACGGGAAAAATCCGCGTCTTAAGCGGGTTTCAGAGCATCTTAAGCGGTATCTTTACCATGAGATTCGTATGATAGGGACCGGAACGGTGAGAAATCCGAGTATTGAGCTGGACTTAACTGGTATCTCTGTATGATATTGGAATAGGAATAAATTACTACAATAATTATTATTACTCATAGTATTTAAGATGGCATGAATCCGTTGCACAAGAAATACTCTGATTGAACACATGAATTTCGGGCATCATGGAAACCCTCCGAGGAAATCTAATGACGTTGCGAAGAGTGACAAGCAGAACGGTGGAGAGACAGAAAGAGGATGGAAAAGAGACAGAGATAAAGATGGAGAAAAGAGGGAAAAGGTGCCACTCTGACTTTGACGAATGGATCCTGAGGAAGAAGGGATATTCGGACGGAAGCAGATCTGCAACCAAGTGCTGGTAAACCCCCCTCCGCCAGCTAATCTCTTGAAAATGGGATTTTTAAGGCGGCGAGCGCGAGTACCGCTACAGGGAACTTCCTCAATAAACGGAATTGCCTCCTCGTTTTATTTTCGTTCCCGCGCAATTCGCAGACTTTACGAACGACGACTCATTCCACCGACGGAATCAAGTTTTCCAGATAAACGTTTGCGGTAAATAACAGTCGGGCAATCCACTAAATGATAAATATAATTACAGGATTTCGTCTTTCCTAGAATCGGCAGCAAGGATTGCGTGGAATAGGGAAAAAGATGGAGGTTTGTTTACGGTAGTTGCTAAGGACGCTGATGACGCAAGGGTTTGGCGGGAACTCGTTAAAACAATGAGCCAAAGCGGTTTGGGGGAAATACTATTACAGTCGAATGCAAATGCAACGGCTTCTACAGAGTGAAGACGGTTACATTAGCTTATCTTGATCATAAATGGGCACCAGAGATAGGAAAGAGTCTTATAATGTTGTGAGATATTTTCTTATTTATTTATAGTGTTAATTTATATTATTTATTTATAAATTTATCCATACTTACTTAATTTATTTGTTTTTATTTATTTATTTACGTAGCAACGCCTTGGATTAATTGTAATATTGCTGGTATCCATAAATGAGGCCTTAGTGCTACTCATGGTACTACTACTGTAGTGTGTAGTGTTAGTACTAGTGCTACTATATGTTTTACGATAGGATGGTAGAATGAAAATTATTCATAGGGCATTATGAAAGCAGCTGAACTGCATTTCTATTTTCAACCTATGTCATTTTGTGACGTATGGAGTAATGGTTGTTTCCAAATACGAAAATGCTTTGAAAAGTAAGACGATTATGTCGTGCACTTTGAAATATAACTGTGAAATCATTACGAAGATTATTTAATTTCTCTGCTATGAATTTCCATATAATGACAAAATTAAATATATATGAAGCGACATTTATAAAAGTAAATGAGTGACTTTGCCCGCTTGTATCAAGTCATCCTTTAAAATATAGAAACATAGTACCAATACAAACGTGATCTAAAATGTATCCAGCAGAGTAATGAGGAAATACATACACCCTGCGAAGATACATAATGCAGGCATCAATTCCGTGTTAAGGAGTGAGAAAAGAGGCATCCGAGTTAGGACGTCAGAGAAGTGAAATATGCGAAGGAAAAACAACGAGAACGAGAAGAATCACTCGAGAAAACAACACGACACCGAAGAGAGGATTGAAAAGGCAGATTTCCGTAGTTTTCCACCTGTGCCTACTCTTTTCTTTTTATAGATGAAGCATTCCTCGAGGCAACGCGGGAAGAATTCTGCGATTTCGACGGCATTCCATCTCCTAAAGATGCAGGAAGTGAAGAGTATGAGAATGTGGGAGGGCAGGTAAGCGAGAGAAGCGCAAGGATGGCCCATCTACATCTACATATATATCATTTCACGTGTGGCAGGGGGTGTAAGCACCGTTACCGCCCGCGTCTTAAGCGGTATTTTTTAATATGTTTCGTGTGAAAGGGACTATGACCGGGAAAATTGCCTATTAAGCGTGGTAATGAAGAGCGTCTTAGACGGGTTTTGCTGTATTTATGTGAAGAGAAATATATTATTTATTTTTTGATGTATTCAATCTTTTTCTCACAAGCATCTCATATATTTCTAAGTAAATACACAAATCTACATAAATACTCTGTAAGCCGCCTTTTGGCGTGAGGCAGGGGGTGTATACAATAAACCATTGAGCTACGTTTTTAGATTGTTATTATCGCGTATTGGTTACGGTAAGAATGAGTCTTTAAAACGAACTGTTCTAGTGTCTATTTCTCTTATTTTGTTTTCATAGTCTGATCGGTCGAAGTAGCATGGGTCGCATAATACCGATTAAGCCCTCTGTAATCGTGCTGTCCCTTACTTCGTTAAGCAATCTCAACCTAGGTTATCGTCCTCTTTCTTTCAATGATTCTTAACCTGCTTCCGAGAGCATCTTCGTAACGCTTGACGTTTTCTCGTAGCTAATATATAACTAACTATAGGTGTTCTTCTACCTTTTGGTAGGTTCATGTGCCCCTACTTCCCTATTTAATTCGCTCTCCTTCAATTCCCGGTAACTTATCCCACCCTTTAATTCGTCTAACAACTTCTTTCTTTGTCTTCCCCTCTGTCTTTTCCTTATTACTCTTCCTTAGAGGGCTTTCTTTAGCAATCCCTCTCCTCTCAATATTTGACCCACCCATTTCTTTTGTCTATGTTTAATTACATCAATCATTACTCTTTTCTCCCCAACCATCTCTAGAACCTCCTCGTTCGTTTTTCTATCGATCCAGCTTACTTTATCCATTCTACGCCATACCCACATCTCAAAAGCCTCTAATCTTTTAATATCCTGTAGCATTCAAATGGAACAGTAGAAATCAAGTGCGTCCAAATAGCTCCATGTGCGGCCTGATTGCTTCTAATGCATATACGGAGCCCTCTAAAGAAGTTCCCCACCCTTTGGATTGGAAAGAAACTTACTTGGTTGGTAGAGGGGGAAGAAAGTTGGCGAATCATTAATATTGAAGACTCCCATCACCTCAGGAGCATTAAGCATTCGAGAAGAAACTGTTGGGAAGGATTGATAGGGGGCAGGAAATTCGACACAAATGAGAAGTGGGAGTGAGGGAATAAGACAGTTGCAATCGCGAAGGGGGCTTTTAACGCCCTCTTTTGAACAGAAATGGAACGAAACGTTGTAAATGGAACCGAAGGACAATTCGGATGGATTTTTGGCAGGAGAGAAGTTAAGGTTAAGCGACGTTCGGGAAAGAGGTTTCCAAAGTTTATTTTTTTTTAACATTTACGAATGAGGGAAATACTTTCGTCAACTCCAATTTGCTTCGGAATACTTCGTCAAGTTGAAAACGTCATTCAGCCTCTCTTTCCGTCTTCCTTTCCTCTTCCATTCTTGCTGTTTCCGGTTCACAAGTCTCTCTCTCTGCGATTTGTTAAAGAGTTTAATCACTTTCATCCATGGATTCTGATTAATTCCGGGTCTCTTTTCTTCTAATTAACGTCTCTATCAGATATTCGGACAAAAGCGATACGTGTTTCTATGACCATTGCAATAATAATAGTAAGAACTTAGTAAATAATATACATGTACGTGAGTGTGTGTATATGTATGCGTAAAAATAATTATAATGCAACCATAATGTATTTTTTAATGAATAATAATGTAATGAATGTAGATTTATCATCCTTTTCAATAAAAAACTATAATTATTGCAATCTCTGGAATTCAAAAGTATTCGGTTAAAACGGAGTTCGATTAACGCGAAAAGTATCGGTTGGCCTGCCAACCCTCGTGTTAACCATTATCCATTGTTGTTCTCACTGTTGCTGAGCTACCTGAATTTTAAATGGCTGGTTTCCAATGCGACCAGACAGCAATAGATACACCCATCCCAACAACAATGCCCATTCAACATTTAAATATCAAGTTGTTATCACAAACGAAATTGTATTCATCCAAAAAATCGCAAGTAATATTTTTTTAAGGAAAATCCTTTGTAATACAGAAAATATATCACGACCGCTCTTTAGAAAAACAAAAAAATTCATTCGTTCAATCAAACTCCATTCTCTTCTCCTTCACGGATTTTCATAAAATACTTCGCGCTGGAATAACACAGTACCTGTCGTTTGCGATTTTCGCTGCAAAAAAGAAAGATTGCTTAATGTTGCGCTATTCTCGGAAGAGACATTCGTATCTCGGAGCGCAAAAAAATGTCGCCTAGGAATGAAGAAAAGAACGCAGTACCTAAAGTAGCACAAGCATTTGGAATTTGAATCTGAACGTAAGTTTGAGTAGAAATACAATGAGACTTGAACACAAACCCTCAGAATTATTGTTGAATTCAAATAAAATGTGGTAACTTCTCAAAGGACAGGTTTTTAACTTTTTTATAAATGTTACATTTGACTACTTAAATTATCCGTAATATTATTGAGGAGATTCCATTTCATTACATTGTTAGTTCGTATATTACTAAAATACGTAATTAATACAAAAACGTTGTTTCATTATAAATATTACTTGTTTCTATGTAATGATATAGATTATAATAATAATCATAAATTATTGATTTAAAAATTTCTATAAATGATAAAAATATGAATAATGCTAAGTTAGAAATAATCAATTTTTAGGTATTCAACAGTGTTTGACTTAATTATACTAGCTAGCTAAAAAAATTAGAAAGGACATTTAAAAATAAGTTCTCACCGTATTTTGATGTCAAAGAAATATTGAGAAATCCCTCTATTGTATTTCATAAATACTTAAAAAATTTAAAGGTAAAAATTTCAAATTAATATATTGAAAAGTTTTTCCGAATATCGTCTAACTATAGTTATATAATATAGTAAGACGATAGTTAGTATATAATTAAACTACTTAAAATAGTACGCAGATTTCCCCTAAAATGGATTCCTCACGGACTCTTTTACTCTTGGTGTAATCAAAAATTGATGTAAATTTCCTTATGCGGAAGTCTCCATTTACTCGGAGTTCTCAGGAAAAAATTTAAATCGAATGACGAAAGAATGCACACAACAAGTTAGAATAGAAAGAGGAAGTGACGTGTAATGGCGAGACGGCGTCGGCGTCGGGACGGGTCGTCTAGGAAACCATTTCACCTCACCAAATGTACACTCTTTATATATTACTGCTGATGACAGAAAGAAAAAAGGAAATTCATGATGTGTTTCTCTATGAAAATGCATGATAATGTAACTGAAAATATGCAACTAAAGTTGCAGAATAGCGTCTTTCTGGATATCGAAATGGAACAATTGATTAATTGTTCCATTTCGATATCGCTTTTGAGTCAGCCACTTTTTTGTTGCTAAATATTATTGCTAAATTTGTTGTCAATGAATTTTATCTTACATAATAATCAACGTGGTCTATCTATATATTCATTGCCATTCAAGAAAGTTGTCATTTCTAAATAGCACCAGAAATAAGTTACAGCTACATTTACTCCATTAACTATCTTGGATATTGCTGATATGATTCATAAATGAATGCATTGTTGGTATATTGTAGTTAATCTATTCATTATATTATTAATTGAAGCTCCAACAATGATGTGATGGACTGAATACTTCAACAAAGGAAAGAGCACATTAACAATAACCTTTGATACCTATTTAGATTACATTAATTGTAGCAAATATTATAAACAAATGCATTGTTAAAATAATGGACATTTTTACTCAGACCCAATAAATAGCTACATTGTACAATCCCAGCATAATATTATTTCTTAAGTCTGATTTACATATTTCACTTTCCAAGGAAGACAGTGTTTTTGCAAGAAAGCGGTACTCCGAGGAAAATCTCTAGGAAGAACGAACTTGAAAAAAGTCTGACTTATTTTCCTTTTCGTTAATTTCTGATTTTAGCCACTTCTTAAGGCGAATCAAGAATTCGTTTTCCAACTTAAATTCTTCCCCTACTGGTACCAAATTCCAGGTGTTACTCTTCCATTCTCATCTCCAATACCTCCATTTTAACAGTATGGGTTCTCACCCCCACTCAGCGTGCCTTCTGCAGAACGTGGAATCTTCTCCCAAATACTGCTTCTCTCTAATACTACTGCTCTTCCAGAAATTGAAGGCAACCCCAAACGATTCTCTCAGAAACATCTTTAAAGTGTTCGAAACTGTTTAGAGGTAAGGAATATTCGGGAACTTAACAGGGCAACTCGTGAGAATGGATTTTCGGATGTTATTCCCGATTACTTCGCGGCTAACGAAGGGAAAGACTAGAGTGAACCTTCTGTTTGCCCAAAGCAAAAGGGGTTTATTTCTTAGAAGAAAGAACTAATGTTTAAAGAAGAAATCAAAGACTGTTAACAAAGGTGTTTTATCTTGAAACGTACCGAAGTGAACTATAAAAACAAAGCATAAGCCATAGCAGTTACGTTGCTAGTTTATTGTTTATAATCAAAAGATACAAGTTCAGAATTGACTTTAGGGTAACGGCTATCCTATTTATAGCATTTATTACATCAAACAATGAAAAAAGGATTTGATGTAGCCTAGGAAAAGTTTAAAATATATTACTGCCATTTTTAATTGTTACTTAAAGATACTAGTCCAGGGTTGACTTTGTAGTAACGTATAACATATTTATAGCATAGAATTTATGGAATTAAAAATTTTGCTGCATACGAGAATGGAAAATGCAATGTAATGTAATGTAGGAAAAGTTTATAGTATATTATTGTTATTTTTAGTTATTAGGAAAGTTACTTAAAGATGCCAGCTCAGGATTGACGATGTGGTTACGTTTAGCAGATAAATACATTTAAATTTTTACTACAGCACACAATTGATAATACAGCGGTGTAGAATGAAGCTTAGAATGAATTATTGTTGACTTAAATTGTTATTAGCAGTAGTACTGTTAAAAGTGCTTTGCCAGCTCAGTTACTTTAATCGTTGTTGTAAATTTTAATTGTTGGCCCTAAAATTTTCTGCTCAGCTAGGGCTTCCAACAATGGAACACAGTTACAAATAATGACAGCAACAATAAAGCCTATTGTTGAATAATTTATCCATAGATAAACTTTTTCTTTAAATCCTCTATTTCTGATCATCGGACGTCAGTCGTTTGGTATAATAAATTCATATGACCTTATCACATAGTTCTCTTTTTCAGTTGACAAGTTCATCCAAAAATGACCAAAAGACAACTTAATCCTATGGCGTCGCTATGAAATAGAAAACGTGCAAAATTCAACAGGCTAAATACGTTCGACAAATTGAAAATTCACGGAAAAGGTCGCGTTTGGAAAGGATTATTTCGAGAGTTTGTCACCAGAGGTCAGAAATTACGCCACATCCTTATTGAAGGAGACAGTTTTTAATTTCGCGGAAAAATAAGGAAAAAAATATTTTGATGAGGATTATTGAATGATATTTTTCCATGAAAAACACTGAAACGGACAGGGAAAACAATTGAAGTGTTTTATGCAATTCTTAAGGATTTTCCGAAGGAGCTTCCGAATACTTTTTCCCTTATGAAACACCATTAGTTATTCACACTTTGCATTCCAGTATAACATTAATTTATTATTTTAAACTAAAATTTAAAGAGGCAAAAAGAATAAATAAACACATTGGCAATGAGATCTTGAAATATGTCGAATAATAAAAAAATAAATAATTCAGCAATAGAAGTGAAATTCAAAGGCACTTCTTATGGGGACTATATCTGGAATAGAATGAGAGACCCATAGGTGAAAGACAGGATGCTTATTATCTGCGCTAAGAAGAGGTTCACCTAGATTGTAAGTTTCGTATTGTATGTTTTTCTAATTTAGACGGACAGATACTAATACAAACATACACGTTATGTGGATATAAATGATTATAATTTCCATTTGAATGTGGATCATTTACTTATATTTCATTTGGTAGATTTACTATATAATGAAGAATAGATGCAGCATATATTTAGATATTGTAAAAAATAAGGAAAAAGCACTAGCACCTTGATTACAATATTTTATTACAGGACCATGGTTTTGCTCTTAAAATAATCATAAGGTGTCAATAATAGTACATAAATATAGATAACATAATATAATCATTAAGTGGCGAAACTATGGTCATGTAATGAAGTATTGCGGTAAATTGTAACTGTTTTTTTGTTATTTCCTTACTTTTTTCTATAATAGAGAGTTGGCTCAAAGTCGAGGCCGAAATTATAGAGATTCTATTAAAAATATTACGTGAACTTCTATGCATTACTGTAGCGTACAGATGGAGAAGCTCCATCTTTAGAAATTATCCTTTTGAGACAAAAATATTTCGACACAGCCGATGAAACAAGTCTCCAAGATCCCCTTGAAAAGCATGAGCTCACGAAAAAAACGCCGCTACCAATAAAAGAACTCTGCCCCGAATCCGCGTCTGAAACACTCCAGTTTCCACAGAATACCTCAAAAGTAATGTGGGGGATGTCGCTTAAAGATAATAGTTCAGGATTGACTTTGTGGTTACATTTCACACATACATTCATTTAAATTTTTAGTACAGCACACGATGAAAAATACAACGGTATAAGAAAAGATTAATGTATATTAATGCTGTTTTTAGTTGTATGTCGTAGTATTATTAAAAAATTAATTTTTGTTGTTTAATTTTAATTGTTGCCCTGCTAATTTTTTACTCAAGTAGTGCTCTCAACAATGGAACGAAGCTACAATTAACGGTTGAGATTATAATCAAAGCTCATTTTTGAATAATTTATCGATCGATAACCTTTTTTCTTTTGAAATATTCTCGTTTGCACTTATCTAAAAAGTAATGTAGAGGGTACACTTGTATACACTAGTTCAGGATTGACTTTGATGTAAAGTTTAAAATATAAATATACATTTAAACTTATATTACACCGCATAATAGAATAAAATGCGGCATAGGAAAATTTCAGAATGTTTGTTGTTGAGTATGTATCAGTTGTTTTTAATTGTTAGTTCTAGTATTATTGCTAAAAGTGCTCCGCCATCTGAGATAATTAAATTGTTGTTGTTTGATTTTAATTGTTGCTCCGAGAATTTTCTGGTGCTCTTAACAATTGAAAGCACAAATAATGTCTGCGATTGTAAATTAATGCTTATTGTCGAATGATTTTTCCATAGACTCAATTTTTCTTTTGAAATCAACCTCTGTCTCTTTTCAGCATACATCAGACGCTTTATATCGTCAAATCATATAACTTTATATGCATTACGTAGTTTACTTATTTATTTAATAAACAAGCATCAACATACAGCACAGCTGACGATAAACGAAGCTACTAAGATAAACTACCTCAGTTGATACGTCCATCCATAAATGACCGTCAGACAATATGATTCTATCGCGTCATTATTAAGGACGAAAATATGCATAATTAAGCCAGATTTTCCATGGAATGCCTCAAAAGTAAGGCGTGGGAAGATACTTAAAATCCATTTCTGTAAGGCATTTGTGAGGCGTGGTCCATTACCGCCAATTGAGCCGCAGTTGTCACAGATAAAAAAGAAGAGAGGGATAAATATAAGGCAGCACAAAAGAAGAAACACACGCGTTTGCAAGCACACATTTTTCCCTCCTACTTAACCCAAATTCATCAGCAAGAGTGCTCCTTCCAGATATACCCCCTAAAAACTCTCATTTCTCTCTTTCCCTCCCCAAGGACGCCCCCGCACCCCCTCCCTTAAGCTGGTGAGGTCTCCTAGAGACCCCCTACTCCGCCCGTACCCCTAGGGTTTGGGGTGGTCCCTGAGGGAGCGGACGCTGTAGCAAGATGCGGTGTAGTACATTAGGGTGAGAAGACGGAGCCAAAACGTTCTTGTGAAGAAAGTGCACCCTTTTTTGAGCAAGATGTGGAAATTTAAGGGTGGAATGGGAACAGCTCTCGTATGATACTTGTGCAGGCGGTTTGTGGTTGTGTTCAGCCCCAAGTAAAGCTACTACGATACCTATTACATAAGGAAGGTACAATTGCTGAGATCTATGACAAAGCTTATTAGCAGCTGATTCATATATATTAGATACTGCTGGAGAATTCCCCCGACAAAGAAATGAAGGAAAATATTTAACCTGCAAGAAATCTGCTTTAGATAAGGGATGAAAGACATGGGTCTATATTTCTAATATATTCTTATCACAGTTGATTTCCACAATCGCCGTAGTCGTCAAGGGAACTGATTGTTTATAACCACAAAATTGTACAAGTTTTTCATCTTTCTGTCCTAATTCTCCCAAATTCGAGTCTAAAGCGATATTCCACGACCAAATAAGAATTTTTACACCACTAAAGATTCTTATTTGCTTATTATTCTTATTTTGTTAACTTTCGCTGGCTAGTAAAACCGGATGATGATGATTTCACCTAAAAACATTCCTTTTGTATATGTTGTAGTCACGACGACAATAAATTTAATTTTGTTAGTTTAAGTCATCGGATAATGATTGTGAGGCACAACATGGTATTTTTATCATTATTACACTTTCCTTAAATTTTCAACAGAAAAATGGTTTCAACCAATATTAAAAATATGTACTAATATATCTGATAATTTATATTTTGAGAAACATATAAATATTGAGTGAATTGAATTTGCTACGGAATTATTTTGCGTGAAAATGAAAATGAATATGCCTATGAGAAATTTGACTGAAGAATGAAACCGAAAAGCAAATATGAACTGCCAAAATAGAAACTAATTTATAAAAACAGAACGTATTCTTAGATTTATAAGTATAGTAAATAAGAATGGTACAATATTCGAGCTCTCATGGAAGAAAAAGTTCATCAATTCATTTTCATGTGTTTAAGATGAGTGATGAGACATTATATTTAATCAAAAAGAAATACTGCTCCGTCTCATTTACTACCCTCCAAAATCCCGTTTCAGCTTAAAATGAATATCTCATGGATCGATACGAAAATAATGAGGGTCCCACAAAATGTCTTCCCAAAAAGGTCCCAATTACTCGAGCGTTACTTTCATACTCTATTCATCTGACAGTCCCAAAATAAAAGAGGAGTGCCGCCGCAAGGTATGGGACCAACTTTCTTGGCGGTTAACGAACCGAACTCTTTTCGGCAGTCGGACCAATCAGTCCTCTTTCGATCCTCTTCTGGTACCTTTTTCTCTCATCTTTATCGGAAGATTCCCCAATTTTTCCGCAAAACTGCCAAAGGGCCTCCAAAATAACGGGTTTACCAGAATGAAGTCCTCGAGGCCTTCCTTGGGACTCCCAATAACTCATCCTTCGGTGGAAAAATACTCTCATGTAATCGAGTCTGAGGAACAATAAGCCTTTCTCTCAGTTAAGGGAGATAAACTGTTTCTTGAAACTGGTCTGTACGGCGTATGTTTAATGATTTCGTTTGATACGTTTTTTCAAATTATCTACGAATAATTGAGGATGGCATCACTGAGGTCCTGGATTAGAATCCCGCTTTAGACACGGAAATTTGTTATAAGAGTATTATTGCCCTTATTATTGCTGTTACTATTATTGTGATTGTTCTTTTTATTATTATCCTCACTATTGTTATCTCTTGTCATTGTTATTGGCATTAATGTCATCATCATTATCTTGTTAATCAATAAATAAATGAAAATTACCAAATAGGAAAAGTGAATATAAACAATTAACAAAATATCTCCGATAATTATCAAATTCTGTTAATGCTTTCCATTTTCAAATGCATTTCTTAGGTATCCTTCGATAGGAAAAATTTAATCCAAGAATTAAAATATAGAAGAAAAGAATATCTTCAATAAAATAGAATAGATAAAAAATAAATAGAATAAATTTCACAGTATAAATTTCTTCGTGTTTTCATTTCAAAATGGGTGAACGAATTTCAGCGAGTATGGATTGGGTGTATTAATATTAATGCAGAAGGAAAAATAACTTGGATTCACCTCCTTTAGATAGGAATAAAACCCACAAGTACCTGGAAATACAGAAATAATTACTCTCTACATGGCGATAGATAAAGATAAGGAACTTCTCTAAGGAATATTTTTGTGAGGGAGACTCGGAGAGAGAGAGAGAGTTTGGAGGCAGTAATTGAAAAAATGAAAATTAATAGATTCAGTGGAGCGAGACGGCGACGAAAGCGGTCCCTGGCGGCGCTTTATCGAACCACGGAGAGGTAAAAATGAAAGATGGAGAGTCCAAAAGAAGATGCGAATGCAATAAGGAGATCGAGAAAGGCACCCGAATGAAAAAAAAGACGCGCCTCGACAAAGGAGTCGTCGGATGAATATTAGTTTCCCTTCATTCAGAAAAAAATTCCATTTCCCGCGCAGTTACACACGGCGAAAAATTTTCTCATTCAACCGCTAGACGCACACAGCCCTTTCAATCTTATTTCACCACTCGTTCATCTTCCAACCGTGGGACCACAGTGTATATATGGTACAGGGAGTGGGCCTTTTCGATGCCATAAAACTCTGATCACAATATTGGATTTAATTTTAATATCACACCGACGGTATCAGGCAAGCGACTTTTTCTTATTGTTGGGATGATTCTTGAGGCATTTCTTGAGGCATTGTAGTCAATTTGAAGCGACTGTATTAAAAGTTGTTGATTGTTGCTCCAACAATTGCTCGCTTGATTGTTTATCTCAACAATGGAGAGCAATGTCAATAATGACGGCTGCTATTTATTGGAATTAAGTTTATGATTATTAAATACATCTAAATGTAAGCAATTTTAAGTTACTCTATTAAGTTGTTGAATGTTACTCTAAAAATCGCTCGGTTGATTATTTACCTCAACAATGGAGATAAATTTCAACAATGATGGCTGTTGTGTACTGGAATTAAGTTTATGATTCTTATATATATCCAACAGTAGGCAATCTTAAGTTACTCTATTAAGTTGTTGATTTTTACTCCAATAATTGCTCGGTTGATTGTTTACCAATGGAGTTTAAGAATGGAGATAAATATTAATAATTATGACTACTGTTAATTGGAATAAAGTTCGTTGTTGATATTTCGTAATAAGAATGAAATAAGAATCTTTCTTTCCGAAATGGAACCTTTATCACTTGCCGACTTTGACGCCCTAGAAATTAACACGTGGAAAGAAAGTGGTCGGTTAAATCACATTAATAATTACGGCATAAACCATATAATAAAAATTATTAATATGGCTAAACTATATTCAGAAATATAGTTCTCAAAAGCGCAATAAACGCCTTTTTAAATAAACAACTACATATGTATTCGCCGCCTTTCGGCATGTGGCATGGAGCATAAAAGTCTCTTTTAACTGATTGAAATGTCGATGCCGTACTGTATCGATGTATGTGCCACATAACACGCATGTCCCACTCTATGTACTTGAATGCTAGGACTCCTTTGAAAGGAAAGAGATCGAGCCCAGGACCCATCCCTGGACCAGATACAACCCCTCCCTTCCCCTCCTCTCCCTCTTCTTTGGACCCTTAAGCACCCCTCTGAAGGGACGGTCCCTTTTTAGAAAAGGGAACATAAGGGTGGGATTCCGACAAAAAATATTCCTGAGCGATCGGTTTTAACTTGAGCGTGGCGGTGGGAAAGACTCGGCGGAAATTAGAGTGGGAAATATATATGCCGAGATCTGGTGCATAAGAGCACGAAGGACATGTTAATCAGGATGACACTTTAAAGATTAGGCTTTTCTTCCAGGTATACCATAAAGTCAGATTAAAAATATGCAACTAAATATTGACTAATGTTTAAACGGCAGAACACCATGGTCAGTAACATTTAGCAGAAATAGATGATGATACCGTTTCCTTAGTAACAATAATGGTCAATCATCAAGAGATATAAATAAGGTTAAAGTTACATTTAATTGTTTCAGCAAGTTAGTAAGTTACCTTAAATTGTTAGAAGTATTAGTATTGTTAAAAGTGCTCAGTCAGCAAAGGTCATTTCGTAAATGAGCCTCCTCCGGGAACCGAACCCGGGACCCCTTTCTTCTATGTAGAACGCGTTTCCTATTCGGCTATCCGAAGGGCTCTAATTTATTTATTATTACTACTATATAAATTATTTACTATTATTATTATTATCTAATTATAAGCTATTGCATTTAATTATTATCTATTAGATTAGTACAGTAAAATGTAAAGGCGGGATGTGTTATATCAAGAGCTTAAAGTTATTATTTAAAACATATCTTTGCATTAAAATCTACGTCAGGATACAAGACAAAGGTCTGGGAATAACTCAACGAGGTTCGAAAACATTCAGCCGTGAAATCAGCTAACCTCTGCCACCGTATGACTAATGCGCACCAGCAGGAGAAAGGTCAACTAACTAATGCACTACGGCTGCCTGCACTCCTCACACTATGGGGCCATCCATTCATCTAACAGATTCCTACACTAATGCTATTTCAAAAGAAATTAATGGCAATCCTTTGCCCCCTTTACATTCGTTTTAAAGGATCAACCTGTTCTACGCCCGAGCAAAAATTAATATGGGGCTAACTCTTTAAGCTGCCTGAGTTTAATTTTTTGCAATTTTTTCCTTGCTTGAAATATGAGGATTGGAAATAACCCTTGAAGGGTGAGGAGTATATTTCTGTAAGAGGATTTCTATTTCTGAAGCACTAGCATTTTGCCTAGGATCTGATAAGAAGCTCGAATTAAGAGCAGATTGTGAAGTTTTTCCATAATCACTTTAGATCTACATTTATCACGATAAAATGGAATTTGAAATGTTACTTAGAGATGAGTTTATACGGAATTTGTCTTAACTAGCTCATCCCTTGGGGAGTACCATTTCTAGACCTGTCACCTACCATTTCTAACTGTAAAAAATCGCATAAACTATTTACATACATTATATAAAATATATTTATAAAAATTTTCGCAATTTAAATGCCCGGAATTCAAGCGAAATTAATTTTTATAAAACAACCGTTTGAGATGAATTAGACAAACTAATACGAAATAATTCAAAGTTCGAAATAAATATCTCATGAAACTTACATTTTAAAAGCATATTGTGGTATGATAACGTGAAACATCAGCAATTTGGGATTCGATGTATTTTCAGTGTTTTTACATGACCCATCTTTCTTATAAGATTACCTATAATTACAATTCCCTTCATCTCTTTATTTCTAATTTTCTGAGTTTCTTTTCGGTCTTCTAATACATCTAATTCCATCCTCTGAACAAAGACTCAAATTGAACAACTTTTCTTCCCTTGTCAAAACCTTAATTTCATGGGTCCCTAAAGGATAACTTGCTGTATGACATAGTATCGGGAAAACAATCCGCGCCACATTTGGCGGACGGATGAAGCTCCCTTTTTCAATTATTAATTTCAAAAACAAAGAACAAAGAGAGCGCTGTCGTCGGACATTATTGCGTCGTCACAACTGGAAAATCCACAAATCGTATCAAAGCTTGTGTATGTAGAAATGTTCCAGCCACTTAAATTTGGCCCCGAAAGAATAACTTCAAAAGGAACTCAAAATATCGGAAAACATCAACCGCATTTCCATTGGGGTGGACGAGAAATAATTCTAAATTCTAAACTGAGCGGAATTCGTTATTAAAAAACTTTCGAACTTCCTGTAGGGAACTCTACAGCGCACCCTGACGCTCAGATACACAAAACAAGCTTTGAACTTGAATGGAATAACTGGTGGTCGGTGGTTTAAGAGAAAAAAGGTATTCCTATCCAGCAAAAGACAAGTTTATGATGGCAAAAAATTGCAGTTATACCTAATAGGTTTTTTCCCAATTTTTCCTTTTCACAGCTAAATTAATAGGGTATAGGAACGAAACCTTGCGTAGGAGTTCCCAACTCTTTTGGCCTACGAATCCCTTAGATTTTATTTCTCTACCCCTATTCAATACAATAAGAAACAAAATTTCAAGTTCACGATGTATGTCAGCAGGCTATTGGAAACGTTATTAGATGAGAGATCTTTTTATTCTGCAATCACCCCCTAGCGATGGTGGCAAAACTACCGAAATGCGCTTTAGGTGATTCTAAGGTCCGGAGGTTTCTTTTCTTCATTAGGAGAAGACTAGTATACTTTCCATTCCGATCATAATTCCGATATTATAACGGCATATGGCGACTAAATAACCGATAACTATCGATTCGCCTACTTACCAAGAGAAGCTATACATATTTTCAATAAATATATGCAATGGTGTCTTGCAGATCACTAATCGATAATTAAACTTTTATAAAGTAACCCTTCTGACTTAATGATCCCAAATTTTTATTATAAGATAAAGTATAAATAAATTCTATTCAAGCGTCACGTATACTCAAAACCATGCATTAGGACAATTTATCGGAGACCTAAAAATCGGTTTGAACCGGTTCGGCTTTTGCTACCGGAAATAAACCTGAAAGGAACCGAGAATATGGCAATTTAATTTAACCGGAAAGAAAATAGAAAATAAAAGGTTTGTAAATGATAATTCGAAGCCCTAAGGGAGAAAGGAATATCTTAAGCTTGCATTTCCAACTGATTAATTTAAATCAAGTTTCATTTCTTTAAACAAAAATGATCGGTGAAATATGGGTTGGAAAGTCATTCGTTAAAGTGGAGGAAAGGACACTGTGATTATAAGAGAGGTTCCGCCATATATATATCCACGATGTCACCAAAGTTCTGAACGACGAATGTGAGGTATAAATCGAAAGGCGGAGAAGAAAACCGAAGAAGAAAGCTTTGTGGCGAGTTGACGTTGTCTCATGGGAAGATCTCTTTCCCTTTTCGTATCGGATTGCTAAGAATTTTCTTTCCTCCCAAGGATTGGATCAATCTCCCGAAGAAAGTAGCTTTTGATGAAGGCTGTGGAAACAAACCTATAACAAAGACAGCCTTTTCAAATATAGAGAAAGTATTTACTTCGATACGGATGGCAATTTTGTTCAGATTACAGCACGAAGGTAATGATATATTAAAGATACATTCTATACCTAAAATACGGTCTCTTCATCCAAGTTTAAGGGTTTCACGGGAGAAGTTTATTATTATTTGTTAAGAATACATTTTGTGAGAATTTCCATGTATGTGGATTAAACCATTTTCGTGTATTAAATTTTCTGTTATAATTCAGTAAACATTTTTTGCCTCAACCGTACGGCTTCATGGTGTCTAGTTAGCCTGGACATTACATTCCGATATTTAGTTACTAGCAATAACATTTTACCTAAGTGTTAGTGAAAGAAATTGTACTAAATATATGTAGCAACGAGTATAAATTAAATAACAAAAATTAATTCTGTAAACTTACATTTATCTCACCAATTTGTAAAATTATCTACAGTTTAAAACCGCGAGCTTAAGCCTAAAATTTAATTTAATCTGAGGGTATTGAAATAGCTGAACACAATTGTAAAATTTCAGGATGGCGAATGCTTCGCTGATCAGAGCTGTAAAGGCGGTCTTAACTAACTCTATGTAGATGGACAGAGCGAAACCGGAAATGACGTGAAACCTTTCTCTTAAACCAGAGGGAAAACGAACGAAAACTGAAATTAAAACCGGCACGAAGAATACTCAAGTTCGATATTTTGGCTAAAATCGAAACAATATCGAAAATCTTTAATTCCAACGTTTGAATCCATACCAGAAACGAATAAAGGTTCTATCTTTCCTTTGCAACTTGAATCTGCATAGAACGGATCCCAGTTGCGTGTGAGAGATATATCTATCTGTTCCTTTGTGAATCCTCACGGGGAATCGAGCCATCCGACCAACAGAGCGCCCGCATGACGTCAGTCCGTCCGTCCGTTGTCCGTCAAGCGTATTCCCAGGGGAAGGAAAGGAAGACGTTTTGGACCCCTTGCATCCCTAGGGGTTTCCGCACTTTTTGAAGGATACACGGAGTGAAAGGGACGTATGGTTTACCGTCATCTGATGGAGAGGAAAAAGGATCTTGGACTAATATGTGATGTTTTGAGGTATTTGATTCCCTTACCGTCCGTTAAAACGAGCAAAGCTGTATCATATTGATTCTGTACCTTCTTTTCTTTAGATGGAAACTTTTGTAAGATGAAAACTTGATATTATTTTCAAATATAATCAACTACCCATCAAAAATGATGGGAACAAAGGTATATCATATATTATTTAGTTTTTATAAATCCGAATTTGACTATACATATTTTTCTTAGAAAAAAATTAATATAAAGCTTAAAAATATAAAGAATGTTAGTAATTTATTATTTTTATATTTAAATTACAACAACAAATATATGTATTCTCAGTCTGAGCTTATATATTTAAGAAAAAGAATTGTTTTCGTCATAATAAAAAATCTTAAAAAACTATACATCTTATATAAATCCTCTGTGGCCTAGAAATGGCTGTCAGATAGTTCATCCTTTCCCGCTAGAGATTCTTATGTCTGTTTACATAGTTTGTAATCACGTTAAGAAAACAATTATTCGTTACCATGGAAACGAGCGTACGTATATTCCTTACACTTCCAAAGAAAAATGGACTTGAAAAATATTTGCAAATAGTGTCCTAAGCGAGAGAGTCTTAAAGGGGTTTTACTAAAAGTTAAATTAATTAGTTCCATCATATTTGCCGGAGATTTCTCAAGTTACGTACTTAACAATGATTCGTTGCCATAGAAACGAACAACCTATATTCCTTTCACTCCCCAAGAAAAAAAAGACTTGAAAAAATATCAGCAATTATTATCTTAATTAGGAACGTCCTAGAAAAATTTTACCGCAACTTAAATTAAGTTCCATTATTTTTGACGGATATTTCACTAGTTACGTATAATCTGACGATCTAGAGGAAATTAATTTTCTTCGAATTACTTCTCTACGTCATCTAAATCGTTCATCAACCCAATCGCCACTTCTTTTGGCTCTAAAAAAAACCAAACTCTTCTTCCCCCGCAGATGCTACACTATCCTCATCTCAAGCCTCCCTCAGAATCCGATTCCACTCTTGTTTTGTCTCCGTGGGAGATATTTGTTCCACTTCAATCGGGCACTCCTTTTTCCACACCCAATCCTTTAATCCAATCCGCCCCTCACCATGTCCCTCAGAGAATGCACACAGTCCCATAGAAAAGATTCCAAAACACTCGCTCGTTACTCCATAGTTCCTTTCTCTGCTTCCTCGTACCGCAAAAGTACTACTGAGCGAATGGAAATGTAAGCAACTGACCTTTTGACCGCATAAATGCCTAAATTCGTTTTCATCACCTTTGAATACCATGTTATCGAAGTTACTAGCAAGAAATAATAATGAATAATAAATAACTAGCAAGAAATATCCGAATCCAAATTTGAATGGCGTTCCAATGTTCAGTTTTAATGAGTTAAATACTTTAAAGACATAATATATATTTAGACACAATATATTTTTAGTATTGCGTCATGTTTGTAAATAAAGTCTACAAATTAATATTTACAGCATAAATATATGTATTTCTTTGTATGACTTTATAATATGTAAATATATGTCTGGGTGTAAAGTAAACATGTCACAGGCTTAAGGGGTTGATATCTAAACTTTGATTATGATGAATAAAAAAGAGAAGATTATTTATGGAAAAACTGCCTATACATGAAAGATTACTTAGTCTGATTCACATAGCCAATGAAAAATCTAGAATAGAAAAACTCGAAAATTACTAATAAAGTAAGGATTTCCTTAGTATATCTTCCGTAGGAATCTCACGAACTATTTCCCAGAAAGAAAACTTAAAACATAAAGCTGAAGAGCTGTTAACTTTCCTCAATCAATAAACCTTCTTTTATTCCCAGAAGTTGGAAAATGCAAAACAAAGTCTTACTCACAGTCTCAAGGGAAAACTTTCCTCCTTTACCTTTGGAAAACCCTTCCAACTAAAAGGAATGAGAAACAGGACCCACCTGGAACAGAAAGGAACGAAATTAATCACCTCGCAGAAAATAGTGCAGACTTAAATTAATCGGTCCTATTGCCTTCAAAGAAGCTCTCTTTTTAAGCAAACGGAGTTTTGGGAAGTAATTGAAAAAGTTTAAGTGGTCGGATCATTAAGGAAGGCAGTAAAGAACGGAGTAATGGGACACTCTAGGTGCCTTTCAAGTCAGAGTCGTGTTTTAATTCTTCCGATGGAAAAACAAACAAACAAGCGGAGACACTTTTTTCAAGAGAGGAAGAATTTAATAATCACTTCTCAAAGGATCTCTTGGATTTCAATAATTCTTCGGGGACATTTTCAAAGATTGTAAAATCAGGTATGCGTGAATTTGCTTAACGGAATTTCTTTGAACTGCCAAAAATAAATAGACGGAAGTACATTAAGAATAATTACTATTCTATTTATATTTGTTCTATATTCTAAATTTGTAAAACTTGTAATATAAACGGGGGATGTACAGTGGACAACAATTTATTTATTGTTGATTTATTTAATAGTTTATTTATTTATTCCTTTATTTATTTTTTTATTCGATTGTTTATTTAATTCCTTATTAATTTGTTTGTTTAATTATTTTATATATTCATATATAAATTAATTTATCCTTACTTACATGTGTAATGGACTTGATAGTCAACAAAAATGATAAGAATCTAATAACATTATAATAATGACACACATTATAACCTAAAATACTATTAGATAAAGAAACAGAAAAGAATTTTTTTATGAATAATAAAATAAGTCTGACTTCAAATTTAATAATGAAATCAATCTACGTAATAACTTAATAACTGATGTCAAACAACAATAAAATCTCAATAACAATAATAAGCTGATAAAAACGTATGTTATTCTTTTGTGCCATCGAAATGTATAATTCTCTGTAGTATGTATACACAGCTTCAATGAAAAGTCAATTATGAAGGCCATTCTATCATTTAATCCTCCCAAAAACTATTTCAATGAATAGAGAAAAGTTCAGGTGAATATATATTGATGAAACTATCAAATGAGAGGTCTGAAAGCCAAAAATATTTTCTGCGAGGACGAGATATTTATTTGCAAGTGAAATAATAACTGCTTGATCTTTGTTTAGTAGTTCCCAACCATGTATCCCAAGGGGTATGAGTATCTCAGGTACCCCAGAACAAGCGACCGCACCCCTGGACAAGTCCCTGAAACTCCCTTGGGGAAAGGGAAGTGGCCAATGTATCGGGGCAAAGTAAGTGTATACACATAAGTATATATTGCTATTAAAGAATTGAAAACGTTCGGCGACAGTTCTGTGCTAGTTCAAGTCAATACCTTTTTACTATATTTTCCTGCTTCTCCACCTCGGAACTCTGGGTTACTTTAAAACTTGTTTTCTGAGTTTTTTCTTACGAGTTATAAATTCTATGAGGTCATTTGGCACCAAAAAATGGGCATCTACCGGGAATTAAACCCAGGACTGCATTCATGTTGTAGCATGTTGTTAAACATATCAATATGCTGCCCTAATTGTCTATCTGTTAAACATTATCTCATCGTAGAGTGAAAAATGACCAAAATTAGACATTTAAGACGCTCCCAATGCGTGAAAAGCAGACCATTCTTAAAAAAATATTATGTAAGGCAACCTGCAGTGCACAACCGGTTTATAATAATAACTTACTTAAGATAGACTTTTCTCTTAGTCCACTGAGTAGCGTCTTAACCAGCTTTTATTGTATTTGTAACTGCTTCGAATCGGGGTGTATGCTGATGATTTATTTGTAATTCAAGGAGGATGTGGAAACCAAAGACGTTGGTAACCTCTGGTTAAGACAATTTAGAGGTCATCATCCTCTTTTGAATCAGCAAAAACAACTTCCAAATGCAGTCATAGAGAGTGCGCTAAGACACGAAACACCCTTTTTCTATAAGAAGACATTAGGGTGAAATAATTCGAGCGATAGAAGGGTGGATTTGAGTGGATGCTTTGTTCATTAACGAAACTAATTAGAGGCCACTTGAGAAAATCCCCTCCATTCCCTAAGGCGCGAAATAATAAGTCCCAAAACAGGGTGAAATTGGGCAATTTGCAGTAACGAGTTGTTTTCGTTGAACGAGAGGCGTCGAAATGCGGGGAATCGAAAAGTTTCGAAGAAATCAAAACGAAAACTTAGAATCTGAGAGATTTGGAAGATAAGGTATTTCAGGAAAACGTTGATTTTCGTAGAAATGTTCATAAAAGGGAAGGGTGCCATATTTCATAATCAGCATTGTTATAGTACCTATATAATAATGTTGCTTTGGAAACAGATTAATTAAAATAATGAATAGGCTAAATATGAAAAACCAAAGGGATGAAAGGGATGATGAAAGAAATCCTGCGAACACTGTTAATAATATTGCAATTTATTTTTATTACTAATAGAGTAACAATAGTTGTCATAGCTTAGGGTTACGCAACAATTATATAAACGGAGAATGTTTAAATACCAGGCAAACAACAATGGAAGTAACAATGTTGACTCTCTTAATGTCGATTTAGGGGGGTTGTGGAAAATTTTAATTAATAAAAATATATTATCTATAGCTATATATCAATAAAAGATAGTTATAGACCCTTCATTGGGGAGATTAGGCTTATATTTGCCTCCTTTCCAACAACCTAATATGCAGTCTAACATTGATTTTTTTACAAAGACTAAAACAAAAATAAAAATTTAAGCGTAATAAAAAAGTCTTTGAAATTTTGCATGTTGTAAAGAAAATGGGGGTAAAAACCGTGCAAACACTGTAAAAAAGGCAATAACAATTAAGTTACTGTACAAAAAAGCATAAAAATCAAGTAATATGAAGAAAAGAAACCAAATAATATACGAAGAGATCATAAAAATATCTGTTTTGAAAAAAGGAGACGGAAATTTACAAAAACGCATTGCATTTAAATTTTAGTTATACAAAACTATGCATACTCGTAGTTACACAAATAAAATTTATAGTGAGTTGATAAAAGAAAATAATTACAAGGCAAAATCATCGTGAGCTCATAAGAGTAGGAACTTGAAGTAAATCTTAGGAATGCTATACACAGTAATTTATCACTGAGGAATCCAAACTCATCTTTTCGGAGGCAAAGAAAAACATATCTATCTAGGGTTGATTTAAAGAGACACAGGGATAAAATAGCAAGAATTATCTCCTGGAGAACCAGCTTGTATCAAAACCACCCTCAATAAGCCCACCGGACGGTGAAACAACATTTAACTCGGAAAGCAAAATTAATAAAAAGCCATTGAAAGAAACATAAAGAATGAACGGGAGAACGAGTCAGTTCATCACGAATCTGAATTAATTGAAGAAGGGGATTTTGCCGAAAACCCATTCACAATACAAAGAGACGATTTGATTAGATTCTGGAAAATATTAAAGCAGGTGAGGTTAAATATGGGAAGAAGCCAACTCTGGGAAAAGCGGACTCGAGTTCCGGTACTCAGTCGCGGCCGATTCAAACCGAAAAACTTCAAAGCCAAAAAACTGAATGGAAAAGATCCTTTTCCTAATCCCTCCGCATTAACCTTTTTCCTCCCCGAAAATTTAATAATTCATTCCCCACTTAAAGCTCTTTCGAAAATTCTATCAAATGGAAATTGAATGGCGAATTGCTTACTGAAAGGAGAATTGGAATGAGGCAATTGGAGGGAAAAAAATTTCCGCCATCTACGGGAGAAAGATCTGGAAGTCTCGCAGATGGCGAGAGACTTTTCAGCATTAAAATCGGCGGCAAAGTCGTTATAAATGGAACGTCCGCTTCCTTTCAAGTAGAAGTCGAATGGGGCGGGTGAGTTCCAGCGCTGAATCGTTAGTCTCTATGAGAATATGTGGGAAAGTAAATACTGCCGTTGATTATGAGAAATTTGACACTTTTCTACACTGGTGCAAAAGTTGAGCTCCGACAATTCCATAGAATGTCCTTAAGTATTTTCAGAAACTTTTAGATCAGCATTAATTTCAATATGACAGGGAAAAATATTTTGAGATAAGGTATAGTACGATCTACAGATATACACGGTGAACATTGCCTATCATTTAATTATGGATTACCATAAGAAATCCCGTTAAAACAGGCTAAAAAAGTGTGCGTGTAATGTGTGATGTTTTGCTTCAATGAAAACAAAATATGTACGTACGGTATAATTGTTTTTAATGTTTGGAAAATGACTTAATGAAATGATGATGATGATATGGAAAATGAAATTAAAGACTTTAATCTCACTGGTAAATGTTTGAAAATAAAGCATGAATGATCGTAAAAGTTTAACCAGTTTTTCTATAACGTTATCTAATTCTTCAAGAGCTTTCCTTGGATTAAGATCATGTTACCTCGTGGTTGATTTTGAAATTTTACAGAGAATAGTGTTTATTGAGTACTTACGTAAATCTGTCGTTTTTAAGAATTAATAAAAAATGTATGGGAACAAAATAAGGGAATTAACAGTTCCTCTTTACGAAAGAATGAAGCCGTAAGAACGTAGCCAATTGACTTCGGAGCGCTTGGATGGTTAGTTACAGAGTTAACAACTACATTGGACAAGATTGAGATTAGATCTGATCTGATCATTCAACCAATCCATAGTTTAGTACCTTTAGATTTGCTTCCTTTACAGAGGCACAAAAAATCCATACAGAATGTGTGAGATTGCCCAGAACTGGGTGAAAGTAAAAAAAAAGAACTGGAAGAATGCGAAGAAATGGAGGCAGCTCTTCTCAGGAGTTCATTAAGAGTGAGAGAGATGGATGATACCTTGAAATTCTGTTAACGCAATTTCCTTCTCCCTTTCACCGGAGGGATTCTTTTCAGATCTTAATCTATTCCTTACATTTCGTCCATTTGGAGCACTCTACCAAACAACCAGCGAGCAAGGTAGTTCATCGATCGAAAAGATAATTTTATCAAGAAAGAAAATTATTTAATTATTATCAGGAAAATGGATTCAAATAAAATAAATGGCAAGATATATGGGTGATTAAATAAAGAAAACGAAAACGACCTTTAAAAATTTCCAACATTCTTGAAGAATCGACTTACTGGCAGGGCCAGATTCGGGCAGAAAGCTAAGAAAGCAACTGCCTTAGGGTGTTAAAATCAATACATCTATAACAGAGGGTTATATGAATGTCTCAGAGTACAAATGTTGAAAATCTAGATCTATTCGTCATCCAAAAATATGGAATAAAAGCCGAATTACGTTGAGTTTAATATATTAATCTATATATCCCTATAAAATGGTGCCATTTATCCTAATAAAATAAGAAGAATTGATTGTTACAGGTTATGTTACGCAATAATAGTTGACGACGAAACTGCCGAGAAGAAAGGCGTAAAGTTCAACAAATTAAACAGAAATTACAATAAATAACAACCAATGATGCGACTCAATTTGCTTGACATCCATCAATATATAATTTTACAGGAAATTCTGAATTATTTTCGTATACGGAAGAGAAGCTCCTAGTACATTGAGATGCATCTAACATTCTAGATATCTGTATATGATGTTGCCTTTAAGATTAATAATGTGAAGAATTAAAAATGATTGTTGTAACTAATGCAGCATTAAGCAACAATATTCAATTTCGCTTTTGTCAAACAATAAAATGGAAAGGCCAAAAATTCAATAAGAATCAACATTACAGAATACAAATGTCGCTATATGCCAATCATGCAGCTGAAGCTGTGATTTAAAATATTTATCCAGTACGATTCATATTCCAACATTTTTGTTTCTATCATGTTTCTATCCATCAAATATGGAATCCTAACCAAGAAAATATCGACATCTCCATTTTCCTATCTTATAGTAATAAAATACGATTGACTGCTATTGATACCTCACTCCTCAGTACTTATGTTATAGTAAATCACTTATTTAGTGCAGCGAGTATCTATTCGGCAATTTTTAAACAGCATTCTACTTCGAATTTAGGGTATACTCCATTTCCACACATTTTCACACGCTTCGTAGGCACACATATGATTTTGCGATGAATATCTTCTTCTCCTGGGAACATGAAGGATTACGCTACAAGATATCCATTTTCCCCTTGATTTGCCTAATTTAAAAAACAGATCCAACCCTCAATTCGGAAAAACGCTGCGCCACCTGCCGCAAAAATCTCCCTCATGACACGTTGAGATGGAAGGATAACAACCCTCACAGAACCACCCAAAGAAATCGTACAAAACCTGAGGTATGCAAAACCCTCATTAAATCAAATGGCACGGAGGAACTCGCGGGGGGTGTAACTCCGGATGATTAATGGATCAGGAAGATTAAGATTGATCCGCGGGTAGAGCATTCCTGGACCACCTGGATGAAATAATTCCGGGGGTGCTAAAACGAAGCCTTGGGGTACTCCAAAGGGGGAAAAGAATGAGAAGCGACAGAAATGAGTTGGGAAGGGGATGAAGATTTAGCTGAGTGAGGGAAACATCCCTGTGGTGCTTCCTCCCTTTTGGCAATGTCATGGCCAGGCGCCTCTCAGCTATTGTTCCCACGCCATTCTCAGGGGATTGCAAAGACGTGCGGTTGAGTGCTTGAGGGTGGGGGAGTATTGGAACATTGGACGGAAAAAAAGAACAGCAAAGCCATGATTAAAAGGGTATTAGATGGAGGATACAGTATCGGCCTTTGAGAGAATGATTATCGGATTTTTTGGGGTTTTCCTCAGGGCGTTGAGGGGTAAATGAAAGAATCCTGGTGGGAAATTTTTTGCCTTTGAATGTTGGGTTTGAGAGTTTGGAGAAATTGGACGGGGTTGGAAGAAATTGGAGGAAAGTTAAGGAGAGAAAAAATTAGGATGCTGGGTTAGTTAAGGATCTCCCGAACTTTGATACAAGTTTCATGGTTGGAAGTTTGGAAAAAGGCGCCGAACCGTAAGGTAAGTCTCATAAGCAGAAGGAGACATCAAGTAGATGACAGTGATGCATAAATCATGGATGAATAATGTGAGCCATCATCAGCACCATCCTGCTGCCTCTTGGTGAGCTGGAAAATTCCCTAACCGGAGATGCACAGCTTGGAAACTATGTATCGAAATTTTAACGGGAAAAGTTAATTATATTCCTATCATCATCTTAAAGGAGGTATATTAAGCATTCATTGCTAGATATTATTAATTTTAGAATTTCTGAAGATGGAAAATTGATGATATCGAAGGAAACGTAATACGCAACCTTGCCACATGAAAACTAACATCGTTAAAGGACTGTTATGTAATATGAGCACTATAGCATAACTATGTAGAAATATTCTAAGGAATATAAGGCAGTTATTTTCGCAAGTAGCTGATCAGCGTAACTCGTATTCCTAAGTGACTTATTGTATTGATTTGTTACGATATTTCTAATGCGGTATAAAGTTCCACAGTAATGAATATCATTCATATCACCGTTCAATATCTCTAAAGTGATGTGTGTAATCTAAAAAAGATGACTATTTAGCGTCGTATACGTCTTTAGCATGATAAGCTTATCTTAATGTCAATGATTAGCAATTAATTTAATATTTTTTGAATTATACAAATTGCAGTAAGAAATGCGACAGACGTTATAATCATATGTATAACCATATTTCGTCATTTTCACTCTACAACATTAGTAATAAATTATTTAATACAGATTATTATTATTAATAAATTTTCGTAATTATAATATCTAATTCTATAATTTTATATATTATTAGCACAGGTAGGAAAAGCATTTAGGAATCATTCGGTAAGTCTGGAGGTGCGACGAGATAAAGTCAAGGAGTAAATGAAAGAAAGTGAATTATTAAATTTAATTTATTGCAAATAATTTTTAAAGCAATGATTTGAATTTCTATGATTTTATATATGAATAATGCTGGAATAAAAGGAAATAGCTCGGCAATCTGGCAATGCACGACAGCATAAACTCAAGAGTACATGGAGTGAAAAAAGATTATAGTATTTCTGGATTCCATTCCCAGAGATGTCGACTTTTCTCACTTTCTCCTTTTCTTTGCACTTCCTAGTACTTACCAAACATGCTAATGGAAGTCTTATGTAGAAATGTAGCAACCAAAGTGCACCCTGAGACATTGGCTTTCCTTACCACTCCCTGACCCTCCGTAATACCCCTTACAATTTATCCAAGGCACGTAACTTGGCATCAGCGCATAAACAAGTGCAGTATGGAGTTTTCTTATATCCGGAATAAGAGGGGTGCGGAATAAGATGTGGGAGGGTGCTCGAGGAGGGGGTGCATTGAGGGTTGGGAGCAGCAGGGGGTGCCGAATTCCGAAGGATTCTTGAGAGCGTCGAGTGCGGCGGAGGGTGACTGAAGAAATGGAAAGCAGTGCTGCCACCTTTCCCTCATCAAAAAACCCTTTTGGGGAACAAACAAGCTCCTGAGTAATTGCCGCCCGTCAAAGAGCAGCTGAAAGTTTGTACTTTTCCTCAGACGGGCAACTTTTCATCCGAATTCAAGTGCTGAGGAATTCGATATTTGAGTAGGTTCCCGTGTAGTTGTGGGATCGGTGCGATTTTTCAGCAGTAAAAAATGCAGTGATGCAGAACGGAAATGTATTGAGAGGGTCGTTAAGAAGTGGTGGGAAGAACTAATGAGTTCTTCAAATGTTAAAGAGAGTTCTCTAAATTTATCTTCACGGCTGAGGAGGAAGAGGAAGAAAAATGCCGTCTTTTAGGGAAAAGAGCATTCAAAGATGCGTAGATAAAAGGAATTAATCTGCAAGTACACGACTGTTATATTTTTATTATAATCATTACAAATTATTTTATGCATACTTTTATTGTTATTCTATAATGATCTTATAATCATCATGGGGAGATACCACCAACTTAGGTAGAAACAGAGGATTTTCTTGCTACAATTTCACTATTACGTTCATAACAATTTAAACAATAAGAATGAAATTGCATAATTTATTACTTTTGGAAAGATACTAACGACTATCAATAATTTCCTATAAGAATAATAATCTATGTTTTAGTTGGACCTATAAGGAATGCATGTCTCTTAGCCCACAGCTAATACGAATCCAGGTAATAAAGTGACAGGAATAAAATCACAAGATATGTTATGGAAAATAAGAAGAAATAGGCAAAAAAAGTCCTAAAAAGGGTCCTAAGTCCTAAAATGAATAATAAGTGGGTTCTGTCCTAAGGGATGATGAAATTAAAAACTTAAAAATCCCCACCCTTAAATCAAAACCGGGATTAATAAAAATTCTCCCTTCTTTAATAAATGACCTCTTTGATCGAAATTCGAGGGTTTTCAATGAAACAAAGGAAGGGCAGGAATGCGAATAAACTTAATTTCCCTTAGGTTGCCTCTCGTGGCAGAGGCGTGAAGGAGAGCCCTCACGTTGATATGAGAGACTCGAAAAGAATTTCAGCGAGCAGATGTGAAGGGACATATTTCCAGGAGGGTGCGAAAGGGAGGCCTTGTGAGGGGGATGGAGAGACTTTCATAAACGCACAGACCGAAATAATCAGCCCCACTTCTGGACAGAGGTGGGGGGAATAGGGGGAGTCAGGATGGGGGGAGGATGACTTAATTAAGTAACAGAAACGGCGGATCAAGAGTGCAATTATTGACGCACGCACGGACGGGATGGTTTCATTACAGTGGTGACCTCCGTGTCATTGTCATGGTAACCTTGGTATTATGAGCACGGTAACGGCGGTATTATTGCCATGGTAACCCATCGTAAATTTAGGCATACATATAAGGGATACATTAAAGGGAAATTAAACTTCGTGTTGCTCCTTCCTAGGAATTTCAGGAGATATTTATATATTTAGACTCACCATTCACGACCATATTTACCTTCCACATAACGGCAAGCCAGAAATGGAAGATATATCTATTTGCGGCAAAACAGGATATGTTTTTCGTTTGTGAAGGATACTTTATTAATTTTAAACGATAAAACGGCATGAAACACACTTACAATTAGATGAATAAATGAAAAAGAATGTAGCTAGGACTCGAACCCTAATCTCTTACTTCACGGGCGGTTTGCTTTATCCAGCTAAGCTACCATGACCTTAGAAACTCATTCTAGCAACAGAAATACGTGATTCATGAAACGAAAATCTATTATGTACACCAAATATATTTTAAATAGAAGAATGTTTGGTTTACCTGAATCAAAAATGGTAACTTAATACATGTTCGGGTATAAAATAAAATTTCAAGAGTTTATTTTCAGGGAAAGAAAAGAATGAGTCTTTTGTTCCCAATTCGAGCGATAATATTTACACCTCTTTAACGAAGACGGAGATGACTAAGGAGAACGATTATCCTTAAAAAATAAAGGAAGATGATATCAAAAGAATTGAAAGATATCAGGTGACGGGAATGGGATCTAAAGAATAAGGGGTCTCGTTAAAATGTTGATTGATGTGTTTTCATTTAAGAGGATTCCGGTCCAAAAATATAACAAAGTTAAGAAATTGATGGATCATCCCTGATAGAAAGGAACTCATCAGATGGCTGTAGAGAAGGAAACTTTTAAGCCAAAACGTAGAAAAATATAGATAATTTAATATATAAGAGACGATATCATAATGAGAAAGAAATAATGATTGAGCATGAAATATTATTAATATATTATTCCTGCATAATCCCAATTTGTTGATTATTATCTCGCTGTAACGCATTTTAAGAAAATTAAAGATTTTTTAGGTTATGCATGAGATAAAATTATATCGAAGGTGATGTATCTCCAATGAGTCATTGCGTAGAAAAATTGCAACTTTAATTAAATTCATAAAATTATATTTATTAAAATATTAACTCCACAAAAATAAATTTACTATTGTAGCCTACATCTCTGAAAAATAAATTAATAAATTTATAGATATCCTCAACCAAAAATTAGGCTATGAGGGAACTTCTACCATTGGTGAAATCGAATGGTACATACAACCATTTATGGTACGATTATGAAACATATTTATTACGATTTATGGAACGCTTAAACACTGTGATGAAATAGAATGTGTTAAACAATTAATTAAATTTAAGTTTGATAACATAGAAAATAAATTTGTTGATGTTATCCAAAATTGTATCCAAAGGCGTTGAAACCAATGCACTAAACTATGATAACGAAAGCATCGGAGAGATGAGAAAGAAAACAGTTGAGCATCAAAAGCCCGTTTTCGGAATTGGTTGGAATCACTCAGCCAAATATAAAAAAACAAACGCGTCACGAAGTGATCACGCTGAAATCGTCACTCTCATATCACCGCGTAAACTTCCGTCAGAGGACAAATCGAGGAAACAAAAGAAGAACGATCTGCGACGGAAACATTTTCCTCCCGTGATGCAACGGGGCAGAATCCTTTCGCAGCCTCACCTCGACGAGGGAAGAAATTCCCGACTAAACAAAAGATCCATGGAAACGGGAGATCCATTGTTGGGATCCAACAATGAGGAAGGGCCAAATAGAAGATAGGGTTGAGGAAAAGGGAGAAGCACCTTTCATTCCGAGAGAAAACGTAACGGTGGTGCGAAATTTGAATTCCTTATCCAGTGGGGCCCATTTGACGGTGAGTGAGCGTGAGAAATAGGCGACGCTATTTGACTACTTGCTCTGTGTGGAAAGGGGGGACAAAGGTGCCAATTTGGACCTCCTCATGGACTAAAGAATATTAAGCGCACGGAGATCACTTTTGCGGCTTGTACGTTTAGTCCGGACGGAATTGGGGCAACGGGTGATGAAATTAAAATAAGGATTGCTAATTATTCATCAAGTTACATTATAAAGAGAGCTGCCTCGTTCATGCAGTTACTTGAGTGTAAAATGTTGTACTTAAAGACTTAATTTGATTTAAGATTTTTCCTACATTATTGGAGGCATCAAAATTTATATAATAGATATAATTTAAATCAATGAACTTTTTGCAGAACACCTGGAATGGAAAGCATCAAATATAAGAATGGCTTGTGCAACGAAACTTGCCTGAAGTGGAAACTGTATAAAGCGGCCTTATCCGAATAAAATCGCGGTCTCAATGAATTTCCGTTAAGTTTTACTGTATTTAAATTAACGCCATTATTCATTTAATTATTTACTTTTTCCTTCATTATTGATTTTCTATTATACCACATTTCATTGGAGTTTTACATGATAATAAAAGATAAAATACTCCAAGGAAAATAATTTTATAGCATGTTATTTTATAATAATAATATTATTATATGATTCATAAAATTATAGCAATAGATATATTCTAAGACTAAAAGAACATAAGAAACATTTTGTAGGAGTAGGACTCGAAACCTGGATCTTCCACTTTTCGGGCTGTTGCTTTAGCCAATTAAGCTGTCTAATTGGCTACCTTAATCGACTAAGTCTGGAAAAGGAAGATCCAGGTTCGAGTCCTAGTGAGGTCAGACTTTTTCAATGCCCCCTTTTCCTAGCGAATTTCTCTAGTTGTACGTCTTGCAACTCCTTTAAGCATGTTCTTTATACTGTATATAAATAGATTAATACAGATTATAACTGTACTACTATCATATTTAAAGGAGCATTTATCAATGGAGAAATAACGAGAAGTTAAAATCCGCTTAGTGTTTAGCATCTTCTCTTTCATACCGTGTTTCTGAGACGTAACTTCCGCACACACACTTGTGTTGGCGTCACGCATGGAATTCTAAAGATGCTGAGATGTTTTCCGTGGGATTGTAAGGAATGAGTTGAAAGGAAAGCGAAAGTGCGGAAGACGAGAGGGAAGTGGCAGAATGGTACTTTTTCAGGCAAGAAAATAATCTTCGGAATATATTTACAAGGGTTTCTACGAGGAACACGAATAGACATGTGAAGGGTAAATGCGATATTGAATGGAATTGTTTTGAATGGATCAACGGACGCTCTCGAGGCAGTGAAGGGAAATTTCTTATAAAGCGATGATGGCACAGGACGTGCAAACAAGTGACTACACAAAAGCGAATTCTTCTAACGAAAATCTCCAGACTAAAGTTGCTCTATGAAAGAAGGTGCAAAATGCGGAAAGTTAAAGACAGTCTGTTATATCTAACAGCGCGTTTGATATTAAATGCAATGAGAGATGATTAAAATAGAATATCACTTAATTTTTCTCTTGGGCATGAAGGTTTGCTCCTTCACTCCTTTAAGGATTTTCGAATGTAAATGATAGCATTTCTTACGGGAAAATGCAATAGCTCAACAAAACATTCTCTACTATGTAGAAAATGTTATGTTGAAATATGTAGGCCTCGAAATTCCCCAAAATTTTCGTGTATTTGGTCACAATTCTCACCGTTTCAATTTGAAGACGATATTTCACGGCCAAAATAAAAACTTTATTCAATTTCCTTTATCTAGTCTCGATCTTGTAAAATCATTCTTTCTAATTTAATTTTTCAAAAGAAACGAAGCATACCCATAAAAGTGCAGTTTACGTGTATTTATTATGAGAATGGCTTTTCTAGCCTGGAGGCGAACCGATGAGGGCTAGGTTTAATAAAAGAGTTCTGTTATTAGCTCAGTCTATACATTTAATACTTTCTAAAGTTTGAAAGTTGTGCAACTTCTGGTTCTCGAACTTAGAGCGAATATACAAACATACACACGTACAATTGTGTAATTTAATAATAAGAGTACTCATAAATCAAGTTCCTGCATTTTTATTGAAACTTCAATCTCGATATGTAGCAGACTATTGGAGAAACAATGCTGATATATATCTGAGAGTTCGCTGACACAATCAGGAAATTTAGAATCGTTTAAAGCTAAGCAAGGATACCAACCCACAAATAAATATTATCTCCACAATTAATTCTTCTGGAGGGAGTAAAAAAGGCCATAAAATAGAAGAATGTGGGAAGATACATTCATTGAATTTAGGGAAATGAAAAAGAGGAGCTTAATTCTTCCCAAGCGCATTAGGTGGCGTAAGGGGGCAGATAAGAGAGGATTATACCCATCGCAGATGTCCGAATGATTCGCGACACTTTATATCGCTTATTTATGCGAAAAAAGCCGCCTCGCAAACAAGGGAGATCTTATAATCTCTTTATTTCATAATCTCGGAAATAAATGTCCCCCCAAAAAAGAATATTTGCGAGCGGTAAGGATCAAAAAGGTTTAGCGATTCAGAGGCCCCTCTAACACAATAAGCGATACAATTTCCAGATGATGGCAAAAAAACGGGATTGCCTCTATGAATGCAAATACCAATGACGCAGGAGGAAATATTATAAACACTTGGTTTTTATATCCAGTGCTTGAGCTTTATGCGATAATTCTCGGAAAATTACACTTCTTTCCCGCTAAACGGTTCAAATTGTATTAAAAATTAAATTAAAATGCTATTTAAGAACCATTCACTCTGATAATGCCTCCGAGTTTCCTCAACGCATGAGTTACTTTTGTTTTAAAAATAGTAATGTTATAATAATAATGTTTATTTATCTCATTCAGTCACATGATAGTTCATAGAAATAGAAAATTCACACAAAAGAAAATGAAACGAAAAACCTAGCTACATTCAGGTCACAAATAAATTAAATACAATACATCTTGTAGAATATTTTAAAGAAATCCTGCTAAAAAGTGCCTCGTGGCTAGTGGCTAAATTGGAATTCTATATTATTTTCCACACCCTCTAAATAAACGGAGCAAAATAATTATTTATAGGTTTAAACCAATAAAACATATACAATGAGCTTAAAGAAATGCTCCCTGTGAGCGGCTCACACATAAGTTTAAATTATGCAACTTATTAAATCACATAAATCAAAAGATAAAAAGAGAAAAACAAAATTGAATCCGTTGTATTATTTCAGAGAAAATTTCGAAATTGAAAAAGATCAATAAGAGGAAAATACAATAACAGTACAATTTAGGATGGGAGTTAGTCGGAAAAGTTAAAATATATGATAGAGTGAGGAAGGAAAAAAAAGCAAAATAAGCTCAATAGACAAATACTTTCACACAGTCACAAATAAAGCAATATATAGTGAAATACCAATAAAATATTATAATAAAGTATCATTAAGACAGAATAAATTACTTTGTGTGTGAATTCCAAATATTGTGGTCCCATAGATATCCACGGAGTGAAGAAATTGATATATACATGCATTTTGTCAATTAGTGAAAAAGGCGGGGGCGGCCGTACTTCCACGGTTAATGAGAGAAAAAGGAGAAGCTATTCCGTAACACTGAACATAGCATTTACTAGAGCTAACCCAAAAATAAAGCGATGCTTCTGCCTGAAAATATCGAGCGGTTAAATTTACGAAAAGGTTTCTTATAGCACATTGTCGTCGCTGCGCTACATCGAGAGATATCAGAAAATGGGAAAATGCCTCACTTCCTTTTGCACAGATGAAAAACCTAACACAAACGGGAGAGACCATACAACGAGAGACAAATGAATACTAACGAACGCTTAGAAACTGCCAGGTCGAGAGAGGTTTTAGATGGAAACGAAAAGGAAGTAAAAAAGCCATTTCTTTGTCTCCATGTGACTCCAGTTGGTATCTTTTAGTTCTGTATCGGAACCGGAAGAGGATGAATTGTCTAAAAGAGTGTGGGGATGAAAAAGATGACTTTATTCGGCTGAATGGGAGCGAAAAAGCGAAAATGTAGGCTGTTTCTTTCATAGAGACATAAAGATAGGTGGAAACTGTCTGCGTAAAAGTAAAACCATATAAATATCGTTTTTCATAGGATTCGATAAGGAGTGACCAGTTGTAATACCTTTATTCAGCATTACTTATACCTTGTCGGATTCCATATTATTACAGCCATAACTGGGAATCGGATAAAGGTAAACTAAACATACATTTGAAATCAATATGCAAAGGTAAAAGTAGATAATGTAAAAGGGATAGACGAAATCTATTTAAACTTAAAAAGAAGCACTAGTCACACAGGAATATGTACATTCACAATGGGAATATCTTTAGATTCACACTTTGTAAGGAGGAAATTGATCAAGAGTAGATATGTGTTGCGTATAAACATTTTTGTAAGGAAGTTCAGTATATAAGCTGAGGAGCACTACAGTAAAGATGTAATATAAACTTTTTCTAAGCTTAAGCTGTTTTAATTACTTTATATGGCGATGTAAGCTATTTATTTTCCTATAATTGTTTCACTGATTTTGTAATTTTTTAAGAGTCCACCCTTTTATTATTATATTCACGTTGGGTATACTTTAATTTTAAACTTAATAAGGAAAGAAAGAGGAAAATTCTATGCCAAACAATCCGGAAAAAGTTGGTCTGAGGAGAGAAAATCATCCCACATAAAATAAACGGAATAACTATGAGTACGTTTCTAAGCATCAAATGAGCTTATTCGCAACTAGTAAAATAACATAACACAATTCATATATTTTCAGTTTCGAAATAAATTCATATGGTTCTCGTAAGCACACGGAATGCTACCAATTCGTCCGCTAACGCTCTTCTCACTCTATCTTGCGGATCAACTCAATATCACTCCATGCAGCTTTTTCCATCCTTTTTTCATTTACCATTTCAATCCTTATCATCCCCTTACAAGTCGGCAGACCGCATAACCCAAAATGGCCGAAGCAATTCTTCGCGAAACTCTTTCTTCGGAAATATCTTCTTCGGCGCCACTCGGCCGACACATACTTAACGAGTGACCTTGGAGTGGTGGAGAAAGGATGAGTTAAATGCGGCAAAAGGCGGAAATTGGAAAGGAGATAAGGAGATATCCGGGCAAAATGGGGCTGAATACACAATCCTATAGAAACGGGATGAATCGGACGCCATGTTGAGAATAATAAAACTAAGAAATTAATTTCAACTAACTCAAACAGATATTATACTCCCCATAGCGAATTCAATTTAAAATATGTCAGTTAAAGCCTCTTCCTTTTGCTTCATTAATATTAATTGCTTATTTCGTAGATTATTTTGTCGCATTCAATAAAATTTTAGTCTGATCGGTGAAAAACAGACTACAGTAAAAAACAGACTTAATACTTAATCATTGAAAGATTGAGACTGCTAATTCTTAATTTTTACTCATAGATAAAATAAAGTATAAAAACAAATTAATGTTTGCAACTAATTAACACATAATGAACTCGTTAATAGATACAATAGTATATCGTAAAATGTGATAAAAATCATTAAACAAAAAAGCAACTTTACATAGATTTTAAAATTTTCAAGGGTTTCTGAAGAGAGAATCTTAAATATCAAGAATGTATTAAACGCATTACTTGGTACAAAATGTATCCTATGAGTTAATGAACCGTATCATTTTTTGATGGATTTCCTTACGGTATTGCAGTATTCTTTTCACGTAGAACATTTGAATAGAAATGTCACTAGAGATTCAATTACAAATAATAATGCGGTAATTACGGGTATTTCAATTTGGCGGCGTTAGATATAAAATTGTATGGACTGAAATAACGTAACACTACAGCAAGGTCAACGGGGGACATCAAAATCTAAGAGTAAAACCCTGAAACGTAAAGGAATGTGGAAGAAAACGCCGCAAAGAAAGGGATAAAAGAAAGAGAGAGCATAAAAATGACTAGCGGAAGCAATAAAGGGAGAGGAAATAACCAAATAAAAAGAAAGAGAACCGATAAGCATAAAATGTATCAACCAGAGATGATAGAGATCAGTCGCAGTAAAAGAGAATGGGGAAGATGAAGGAAAAGAAGAAAGCAAAGAGGACTGAAATGAGATATAAATTCCGCAAAGAGTGGTCCGGAAAGGAAAGCAGATAGATATGGGATGCCTGCGGGCGAAAAAGGAATTACTTTAGAAATTTTATAAGGAGTGGATGGAAGTGGCAGGGAAAAGATAGGGTCACAAGTTCGCCTCGGAAGGAATTAAATAATCCACTCATTCGTGCCGTCCAGAACAAAAGTTTTATTATGTTAGATAAGGGGAAAGTTCTGTGAAGAGAATGGATGAATAGGAAAGTTTATGATAATTCTGATCCCAATAAAGCCCCATATATTAGAGTTAATGTAGAAGGTAGGTACGACTTTATATTTGAAAAATTCGCTAAGATCATACTCATAATTTATATACACTTATTATTATTTTCATAAATAATAATAGCAAGTAATAAATAATAATAATTATTATTATTATTGTGATAATCTCATAATTATAATTCTTTCCGCTGGAAAATTTTCCAGTCCAGTAAGACGGAGAGGACTTGGCACACTTGACTTAAGATTATCATTATTATTGTATTTATTATTATTATTGTAAATATCGTAAATATTTATGACGTATTTGTTTTTTATGTGGAGGAGCATTTGTATGCTGAACGCTTACTGTTAGTTACTAACGGATATTGAGAAAGAATGAGGCCTAAGTAGCGGGATGAGGAATGAGGTAGTTTACTCCCTCACTGAGACTGAATGAGAATGGATAAAATATAGGAAAATTTTGTACTACGACCTTTGAATGATACTTAATATAACATTCAGTTTGGATAGACCTTAATGAATTCCCTCTTTAATGACTCGGTAGCTTCCATATTGTTACAGCCATGAACAAGACAGGGAAAAATAAAGCTATCAGAGGACAAAATAAGTATTTTTATTTATAATATATTCATATACCACTAGTATGAACTCCTTAAGGTTATTTTCTGGCTGTGAGTTACACCTGATTTTGATGACACACTACCATTTTGATGAAAATGTTGGAAGTAATAGTAAAAGTCCTTCGACAGCTAATAGGTATTTCCCACATATTAGTCTTCATTGGGAATCGCAACCGTTGCTGTTTACTTCTTTCGGCTAAATTGGATGCCCAGGCTATGCGGGAGCCCCTCAGAGGATGTACATTTTTGTATCAAACTACACATGCTATGTTCTATAATAATTAATTTTAGTGGTGAATTATTCTCAAGATAGGTATTTGTAGAAGGTATCTCAAAAGATGTACTTACTCAAAAAAATGTTACTTTTTACTTTACAATTTTTTGAGTTTCTTTCAAGTATGAATTTCCACCATACATCGCCTGATTCTTTAAAGCTTGCAAATTTTTTTATTTACAAATCCTTTAGCCCAGTTTACGTTTGAAATAACCCCACTAATATTTTGATAAATGTCTCATAATCGACCCATTTATTCGAGCGTAGAACTCCGAGATAATCAAACCACGTAGTTTAGTAGAGATTCGTCCATCCAGTGGGCGCTACTGAGAAGAGCCATAAAGTGAACTCCAACAAGCCTGAGAACCCTTTTCCCTTTCGGAGACCTAATTGGCTCCGAAATTGGTCCGCGGATAATTTTCGGCCAGAGTCGGAAGAGGTTTTTTCCTGACTACGACGAACCAATTGGGACCTCAAAAGGAGTTTTCCATTGAAAGTGGACGTTAGGGGTCAAGGAAACAACCATGGGAATTGCTTGGGGAAAAAACACCGAAAATATTTGCGTTTGAATCATTAGGATATCTTGCGTGACTCAAGAAGTAGAAGAAACGAAATATCTTGAGGTCGCCTCCGTAAGGTTTTTAACTATTTAATACATCGGTTTCTAGGTTGATTTCTGGGATAATAGATATGATTCACTTTTACATATACGTTAAAGAATTTTTATTGGCTTAAAGTGACTAAGGTTCTCTTTGTTACGAATATCGATCTTATATAAACGAGCGTAACAAATCTAAAGAATACGAAAACGGTGAAAATATTAATAACCATATTTGCACAGAATTTCATGTCATTCATTTTCACATAAAATAAATGTTAAAATTTACATATATTACCGATTTCAGGATAGATCGTGCAATCATCAGGTGCGGAGGACATAACTTAGTGTATATAAAAATATTTTTTATGTCGTAAGAGATAAATAAGAATGTATATAAGTCGAAGTTATGTTCCATCTACTCATCGTATGATAATATGAGCTACGCTTAAACCGATGTTATATCTATGTATTTTAACTTTTTTTGGAATCTTGTACATATATTATTATTAAATACGGTGTTTACTAGATTTCATCAGGCTCCCCACAGCAAAGTTTATTTTATCTTTTTCGTAATTCTACTTTCTTTTTTACTGAACTCTCTAAGCTAGGTTTAACGTAACGAGGTACTCGATATCATCAACCCCACAAGTAGGTAAGGCGGTTGGTTAGCTTTAGCTCTGAAATACGCTTACGTGCAGCTTATGGGGTATATCAGTAGATACACATATATGTAGATGAAGAGATATAGGTCCGGCTTACAGAAAAACACGAAAAGATAAGGGGAACGAGTGAGGTGAGGGAGCGAGGAAATGAAGCCAAGGGATGAAAGTGAAAATTCCAGGGGTCTATGTGGCCAGATTGTAAATTAGACGGCTTCGTTACAGGGGTAATTATGAGGGAGGGAAGGGATACGACCCTGATGAAAAGGATTAAAGAGGCCGTTGTGTGGGCAGCATAAGGAAAGGATGAGATTGCCAAGAGAATTTGGGTGAGAAGTATTGTAGGGAAAGGGTAATAGAAAAGTAAATTGGAATAGCGATTGGTTGTGGGAGAGGAAAATTGTGGGGAATTTCTTGCCGTGGATAACTTAAATTGAGTATGTGGGCGTGGTGCACTTTCACTCCTTCTCAGAGTTCCGAATTGCTCGAAATGAGAAAAGGATTCATGCAAGGTATTCTGGGAAGGTATGCTGAGAGTTACTAAAGTAGTACATTGCGAGGGTATTCCGGCAGAGAATTTCCAACCCACTTTGGAATAGTTTAAGGTTATGCCTGATAATTATTATTTTAATATTTTTATTATTATCAAAATAAAGAATTATTGGTATTACGAATTTATTTACTCCACTTAGTTAACTGTTTATAAGCCAATTCTAAAAACGTTTTTTCATTTTTTCTGTTGTAAGAGGAGAACTGTTATCATTACATAGTTATTCTATAGTAATATTCTTTCGGCCTTGGGAGAATTGTTTCACTGATAAATACAGTCAACAAAAAATTTATTCAACAGAAAAAGAATCTATCTAGGGATATCAATAGAACGCTTGCATTGATATCTGTATGTTTTAAATATATCAGCAAATGTAATAGCAATTTACAAGCATTAATTCAAATAAAATTAGGAAAAGTCGGGTATAAACTTTATGTTTCTACTAAGTAATGTTAAGATAAAACTATTGAAATAACTCAGAATGAAACAAAAATAGATGTATGAAAATCTAATGAAAGTATCGGTAAACAAAGAATATGACATCGAACAAGATAAACTAAACGGAATGGTCAAACAAGTATGGTCCCAAGTCACAACCTAGCGGTATTCACAATTTTAAAAAGGCAACGAGCATGTAAAGCAACGAGATGCGTAATATTTGAGTAAACAGAAGATAATAGAGACAGCAAGGAGAACTATGAAGAAGAAATCAGAAAACATGGCAAAAGTTAAAGCTCGATAAATAAGGGATATAAATCTCTTTCAAAAGGCAAAGGACTACGTAGAATCTGAAGAAAGTGCCTCGCTTTCAGAAAAAAGAATGAAATGCTTTCCAATGATTCATCAAACCTGAGAAAAGTATTTAATCACTTCTTACGAATCCTACTAACCGTCCCAGCTGAGGGTAATGAAACCCTCAACTGAAGAACTAATCCAAATCACATTAAGCATTCGTAGGGCTAGAAATCCCGGCGATTAGGGATCAAAGGAAGACAAAAGGGAAATTGAAAAAAGAAGGAAGTGAAATTGAAGCCTTATTCAATCCGAAATTCAAAAGGCGGATTGCGGCAGAGCATTTGGCAGCGACAAAGGATAAAAGTTTCCGAGGAAAAGGAGATATTCCGTCTGCTTTCTGTGTTCGAGAATATAAAAGACGTAAGGAAAGTGGGCAGAATTTTAAGATGCAGACAAAGAGGGAAACAGTACGAATTGGAGGCAATCTAGATTAGGGTCCAAAGAGAGAAGGAAATTATAAGAGGAGAAGGGAAAAATGGGCGGGTCTGCAGAAAATGCCTCATTCGCGAATTTCGTGAGCTAGATAAAGAATATGAAATGCCTCTCCGCTTACAAATTTCTACAACTTATGCACATAATGTCAAGTGAATCACTGTCTGATACGTTACTGGAATTCCTAATTTTCTGTCAATGAGCATAGGTTGCTTAATATATATTCAAGTTAATCGTCATCAAAAATGCATTTAGTAACTATAGTTAAATATCAACCAGCCTATTTAATATTTAAGATTAAAAACGATCACTAGTTGAAACCTTTCGTGTGTTGTTTGTTTAAATTAAACGTTGTGGAGAAAGAACAAATATTTGAGTTTATTTCCTCTACAGATTTCCACAATACATCGCCTGATTCTGTAAAATTTGAATCAGACTTTATATCACACCAAATAGTTAGCAGGTATCAGTTTGAAGTGAAAGAGAAAAACTAAAATTTCTAATTCGCCAAGTGGAAAAATGTACCAAAGAGAAGCTAGGATAATATACAGCGTGGGTGTCACCCGACAGAAATGCAGAATTATGGTACTCAGAGAGAGAGAGAGGAAAGAAGAGATGGAACGAAGAAAAAATCATGCTGACAGAGGAGATAAACTGATGGGGTGGTATTCCAAATCATTCGAGAACATCCCCTAATCTTGCCCACCTCATTCCCTTACTCTTGCTTCAGTACGTGTGTGAGCAACGTTCTTGATCGAGTGCCAAATTAGTCAGTCACTATCGCGGGGTGGATTTGGAATCGGTGTGGTTAGTATGAAAGATTTTATTTGATTTTAATTCATTCTAAAAGTGACATATCATATTAGATCTAAGGATAAACCTAGAGCTCTACCAACGGTAGGCTATTGAAGAAAATAACTCTTCTTACTTATCTATAAGTAGCCATGTTACCTTATATCTTTCGTAATATCATAGCACCTAGGCAAGAGATGGGGAACCTGCGGACTTAAGGCCAAATGTGACCATTTTGGTCGCTTATCACGACATTGTTGTCACTTTCAGAATCCAATGAAACAGATATTTAAATATTATTTTCTTACTAATGCAAGTGAATAAATGGAAAATACTCTCTCTTAGCTTATACAGCGAATTAAAGTGTTTTCTCACATACAATTTCGATGTGAAAGTACTTATGTAGCCGATTGGTAAACGTGTCCTTCCAATGGAAAAAGGTTCTCTATCCTCGACCAAGCTTGTTTGACTATGTCCTAACTTGTCATACTATCATCTCTTAATACGTCAATGATTGAATCCTTTTCACCTTAATATGCGCGCTTAAACTTACTTGGCTCTAAATATATATTAAGCATAGGTTAGATTAAACTCATGAGAAATAAAATAACATTTAAAGGCGAAGAAAATCAATATACCTAGACCTAGATAACGGTATATAAGTTCAATATAATATCTAAATATATGACCTTAAAAAATAATCTCCATATTCATCATACCTAAAGAAATAAAACAAATATTTAGGAGATATTCAATTTTCGCTCCCCCATTAAGTGAGTCTGGAACGATTGGTCACATTGGAATTTTCAAGTAACTCTTAGAATACAAAACAAAAATGAAAAACTTCCTGACTCTGCGCTTTTTCACTTGCCAAGGAATTTATGATTGGGAGGATGTTTTTTTTAGCAAGATAAACAGATCTGTGTTCACCGATTCGCATTAATTCACCAAAATGCAAACTCTGGATTAGTTCGCCCCTTAGTTATTCGCGGTCACAGTTTTCCTTTCGCATCATATTTTAGGAAAGGGAGCTGACGATGAAAACTGTTTACTTTTTTTGGATTACACTTGGATCACCCAATCGATAAGGGAAACTTTCCCTTTCATCGGTACGCAGAACTTGAATATTGCTTTGCATAAGCCATACCTAATTTAACGCTTGATCCTGTTTACTTCTGTGCATTTCCAATTTTGCATTATTAGTCAATCGCTTGCTGCAAATTATCAGACGTATTCAACTGAATTTAGCATTTATAAGGAATTGATTGCAGTTGCTTACTAATTAATTGTGCTCTTTCGAATACTATCTTACATCTAAAATGCATAATAAGCGTATCAATTCTGCGTACGAGCAAAACTCTATGTATATAATACAAATCATCCTCAAATGATTTCTTTATACAAACAGGTAAGTGAACTGGCCATTATATCGCTAAGCAACGGGAAACAAATACATAAAGAATAATGGAATTGTATATCCGTAACATATTGATGGTATTTTACTAATTTAAGGCAAAGCCATTCACTAATTCATCCCAGAATTGGTTGCTTATTCTGTGCTACTCAAAGTATTTATTGCAGTAATTTATGAAAGAATATGTTAATTGAGTGAATTTATGGTATCAACAGATTAACGGATATGAACAAAAAATAAGGAGAACCATTCTAAATAATTTAAGTTTAAATTGCTATAAGGAGAACCGCAAATAATATTTTGACCGCCCATAATAGGTAGATAAGCAAATACGTAACCAGATTATCAAAAAATATCTTTACTAGAAAAATGACCAGCAAAGTTCCCATACACTAATCACTAGAAGATTTATGAATGACGAAGGTCTTTCTAGAAACCCAGGAATCAATCTCAGAGAGCGATTCATTTATTCATTTCCTTTTAAAGGTCATCACGAGAACCCAACCTCAAAATTCACCGGTATCCTAGTATATTCGGCGACCCGCGAGACACTTTCGCAACTCCGGTTGCCTATGTTAGAGGGCCGATTCCCACGCCTGCCAGCTCAAATGAAATGCGTCCCCGTCGTCTGGGCGACGGAATAATTTCTCTCTGTGTCTCACGGGGGGCCGAGAATTAATTCACCCGCTTATCGAACTATCCTTTCCGAGCGTGGGAAAGTGACGCTGTTCAGTTCGCGCGAGACAGGCGTAGGAGGGCGTTTTACACACTTCGTGTCTCTCCTTCCGAACTAATTGACGCTTCTGATCTTTCTGCACTGCTACTTGATCATACTCACGGAAGTCTTCATAACCCTTTGACGTAGCAAACTGCTTCATATAATTCACGGAATAATGAGAATTCTACAGCAAACGGTTGGCAGTTTAATGTAGGTGAATGCTCTGTGGTTATCTTTTTCGAAAGGAAAAATTTGCGTCAGAGTTATCCAAATGAAATTAATTGGGTAAATATAAATGCAGTCGAATCGGTTGAATATCTAGGGATCGCTCACAGTATTAAATTAAAGTTGAGCACACATATTTGAAAGAAATGCGCTAAATCTGTTATAAAATTCGGCTTTATGCATTATCGGTGATAGGGGTAGAGAGCGATGTTATTACACATTGGTCAAGCCCTACCGGGAATATGCGGTATGTTTAACTTATTAGAAAAGGATTGTGAATACTACGGTCATACATTTGATACTTTTCTATTTGAAATGGACAATTACAATGATAGCTAAACAAAGATGAAATACTAACAAATAAAATAAAATATGCAAAATAAAATACCAATCCATCATTGTATTCAACAGTGACTAATTATGAAGAATAAAAGGATAAAATAAATTCGTTGGACATAGAATGAATATTTTGAGCAGAAATAAGCACCTATGGCAGTGAACCTGGGAAGAGACGGAGATATTTCAGATAAGATGGAAGTATTGAGTTGTATACTGCGTAAGGGGGGTGACTGACCCTCTCAATTAGGTGCATCACAAAGTATTCACAGGAGATTACCTTCATTTTCCCTAACTCTTAAAGATTTCATAAATTACATTTGAACATTGCACAAACTTTCCATTTAATAACTACTAATTACCGATGAAAATTACAATGCCCATTTACGACTTCGGTCTTAACGTGGCAAACATTTTTTGTCGCAATCTTTAAGAAAAGCCCTCAAAGCATACATTTCATCCGCGTTTACGGTTCCTCATACCTCAAAAGGACGGATTAATGCATTACAAATCGAATGAATCTGAAACTGAAAAGCGTTAATTGAAATTTTTGCAATTTCTTCAAAATCAAATTTGCCTTTAATAATCCGTTCCGGACATTATTACTTTGAGATCGCAAAATGAGCCACCGCAAGGGAAGAATATGAGACCACCTTTTCCATTATCCTCTTGGGAAGATATCAAACTTGTGCCTTTGGAAACTCCAAATCCTTAAGGAACACATCGTATGGACGGACAAGCGACTGAAAGTGGCGATATTGAAGCAGACTAAACATATGAGAAGTGAGCGTTTAACATCCGTCCAATATCGAGAGCGTTTAAAAAGGACTTTTGGGCGACATATCTCTTGACGCCCTTTCCGGGACAGAGAATTTCATTAGAAGCAGCTCCTTTGCCTTCCAAGGCGTCCTAAAGCAGTCCGAATTATTCTCTTGGAGGTATCTCGCCAATATGTCTCCTGCAGATCCTCTATTTGCAGTCGCGAAATTAAACCGCCCCAGACGGATACCTGATGAGTAACCATCTTAAAGGCCGGATTAATGTGACTCTTGGACCAAGCCAAGGATTCAGTTATGATCCAAATATGACTACATTTTATCAACGAATAACACGTAATCAAATGACCGTACATTCTAGAATCTTAGGTACATGAAGGGGGAAAATAAAAGTAGAAATTTAGACATACAGGGTGGGGGAAAAGGCGGTACCTGATTTACTATGATGCAATTTTATATCCCGAATCTAAAACGAAGCAGATTTGTAGAAGCTTTAAAATTTCGAACAAACAAACAACAAGAACAAGGAGAAAATGGCTAGGTGCGTTTTATACTCGAGAATACGCGACATACTGAGTCTACCTCAGGAGATGCTAATTCTACTAATTCCTGAGAATAACAAATTTCAACTAAACTTTTGCATTAAATCTTCAACTCCGACTAAGTTGTTAAATTGATACAAAATTCTCTATCAATGTTGCTTACCACTAAACGAATGCCTTAATAAATAACGTTGCTGAACAAAGATGTGTTTGTTAAAGTTCTGTAGAATTATATATAGTAATTCTATAGAATTCTGTAGAATTATATATAGTAATTAGTATATTTGAATAGTATATTCAAATATACTAATTGCTAAAAGTTTTGCTTCAGTAATTACTATGCTGTTATGCTTTCGTTGGCAGCAACTTCTAATTTTACAGTGAAGTTGAATCACGAAGACAAAGACATGAAAACATATTAGTAACTCCCGAAAGATATCCACAACTAAGTAACGTTGAAGTATGAAGCGAATAACCATGGAAAATGGACTTATAAAAATGGAATTAAAAAAATTAACTCTCACTTCATCCTGAACATTCTCATAGAAAAAATCCCAGATCCGCAAGCACCGCTTCACGCTATAACCTCAACTGAATTAGCCCATATTAATTTGGACGAGAAAGCCATATCGCACTGATATAGATCCGTCCATACACTGAGGACATAAAAGGCATCTTCCCAAGAGAGGACGTTCTCTTTCTATCCTCAGACGTCGCCGATCAAGGATTTCGAGCGCTATCTGCTCTCGAACGACTGTCGCTTTTCCCGATGTGGAAATTGAAGGATTAAAGGATGAAGGGGGAAAGAGAAAGGGTTGAAGTGACACAAGTGATAAGGGAAATTAAATAAAAGACAGAGAGAAAGGACGTGGACGAATGTGGGGAAAATATAAAAAGAGAAAGTAATAAAATGAGGACGATATGTAGCGAGATATCGACTGAATTTCAATGGGGAAATTCGGGTGAAATATCCAAGACCACGTTACTTGAAAAATAGAAGCATATAAGTATAAAGTTATGGGGGATACTATACTTCAAAATATACAATACATAAATTGAACACTTAAGACCTACAGAATCGTTTCTACGTTCATATTAAGGTAATGATAGTGGAGATTGAATATAAGGTGAATTTAAATCATTCTCACATATATAAATCCATAATGGAGAATTCTGACTAGTTATTAATCAACAAGATCATACAACATATATAACTACAATTAATTACAATAAATAATAGAAATACAAATCGATGGATATATTCTTACACTAAAATCAATAAATATTCACACTGTATTTAGAAAGTAACATATTAACAAGTCATGTATTAAGGAGGCTAAATAAGGAGATGTTACGGACAAAAGTACGAAAAGACTTAGCGGAAAAGAGTATAAAATTTCAGTGGTGATGATCAAAGGTTCAGGTTATTTCCAATACATTACGGAATGATACCACAAAATATTTCACTATAAGACTGTTAATGAATCAAATATGTAAATCCAACTAAATAAGGATGTATGCTTTTCATAATAGCGTATTCGGCTGAGCTTCAGATAAATATATAACAAAATGTACAGTAAAAATGTTTCCAAGGACTTAGAATTTATGTTTCTACGATGACGAGCTGCTCTGAAGCCGATGGGTAAATCTACTGAGAAAAGACAAAGCAAAGAAATCTAGCAGTAAAGATTTCACATTTTACTTTTTTTCCACATCTGTTATCGAAGTGTAAGCTCCAGTAAAGTTATCTTCATGTTTAATCCCTGTAACATGGGCACTCTGTGAGTGTAGGGGAAACAAAAGTGAATGTATTTCGACTCAATAAAATCTACAGAATTGAATGTATTAGTATCCCTCTACGTTCTCATATAAGCTTTATTTAGTCGGGCGAATTACAATTAAAACTATTCTTTGCGTGAGGTCATAAAAATGCTATACAAACCGCATATTTGGTCATTTTATTCTACTAAAGTATAATAAAATAAATATGAGCTAAAAATATATATGAGATATAAAAAAAAACGATTTTTTGAAAAGTCAAAGAAAACAATTGAATAAAACACACGTGATGCGGCTACTTAAAGGTTAATAGAAAACACCAAAATGATCACAATCTGGAGAAGAATAGAATTTAAGCTAATTCTAGAAACGCAATTTTCTGTAACGCAAGGGTCACCAAATTTCGCATCAAACAATACCTTAAACGGAACAAAACCCTTTACTGCCAATCTCACTTGAGCCAATCACAAACCTCCTTCAATCTCCCGTGAGACAGGCGTACCAACATCTCCGCCGACGGAATTGAAATTACAAACAACCTTCGGAATACATGAATGAAAAAGGGGAAAGATAGAGGGAAATGAATATGCCACTGGAGAAAGGGATGCCTAGGCACCTGGATTATTCAAGAGGAGCGTAGATATACAATCCCGAAGAGAGCAATGAAAAGGGTCGGGACTCGAGGACAAAGTTGGACATAATAGATATTTAAAAGATTAAAAAAAGAAAGAGAAGAGGGACCTGTCCTGCGGAGAAACGAGATGGGAAAAAAGTTGGAAGTGAAAGAAAAGAGCTAAATCAGGCAAATTAACTTTTAACCTTTTCCAACGTATAGTACTCTAGGGAAAGATTTACTGAGGCTGCGACATTAGGGATCGTCTATGTATATGTAGAAACGTTATGAAAGTGGAGGTGAAATGAGGAATTGTCTCAAAATCATTACGCAAGCTATACCGCGGAATTTTGCTAAATTAAAGTGAATTTGAAGCAGTTTGAAATGAAATATCAACATTTTTCTACAATGAAAATACAAAAATTTCTATCTTTACAAGAAAAATTATTTCGGCAATTTATATTAGGTGAGTAGATAAAGCGTTATAAGGTTCATAAAGGGGAAATTTCGCCAATTTTTTAGACATTAACGACAGAAACTCATCTGAAATATGAGTCGAATTAAATCGAATATGACAGAATTGTCGAATCTATTACATACACGATTCAATTGAAAATAAAATGTCCATCCTCTTTTCAAGAAAACTAAATTATACCGCAACCTAAACAGAGTTTTTCTATTTAAATAGTATAATGATTACGATGATAAATTAAGCAAAGCAAAATATTTGATTAATTTATAGATTTTAATGTATTATTGACTTATATCAGTTTATAACTGATAGCTATAACGTGTACAACAACTTTTTATTATTTTATAAAGTTTTATTTATTTATATTAATTTCATAACTTTTAATTGGGGCTCCTGCACAGCCAAGGGGGGAACGGGATCAAATTTAGTGAAAGCGGTCCTGAGTTCGGTCCCCGATGGGACCTATACGTGCGATTTGACCTAACATGTCAAAGCACTTAAAAAATAATAACACTATAAATTTAGTTCTTTGTATTCCGCTATTGAATATCATAAAAATATCGATATTTTTGGAAATGGCTGTAACGGACAAAGTACATTTTTTGACCATATGGACCGGATATAGGACAAAGATGTGGATGCGGGACTGTCCGGCAAAAACGGGACGTATATTACACTTAAACTACACACTTAGGCGAATACGTATGCACTTAGGACTTCTAAAACACGAGAAATGTTTTCGATAAAGTAGGATGATAAGAGCGATGCCGAGAAGAGCAGTGTGGAGTTGTTAGAAGGATGGGTTTGGGAGGAGAATGTTAAGCCTTAAAGTCGAAAAGACTTTGGCTCGAGTCCAATAGATGAGTGGAAGCTCTCTGTTACACGGAATGGGAGGAAAGTGGAGAAAGAGGAGAGATATATGAAGGCTAAAGGAAACGAATCAAAGAAGGATTGAGAATGGAAATATTGGACAAACTGAATGCATTTGGCTTTGAATTCTACCTTCAGCGGACTGACATTGCTTTTAACGAGGAAGGATTGAAAGCTACGCGTAATGTCCATTGCACTTGATCATTAGTAGTAATAGAGAAATTATGAACACTGGAAACGTTATGTGATAACTTATTTCATTTTGTTTTCGTGTTGTTTTATATTTGTTTTTGGATTGTCCATAGTACTGCAAAATCCTGACAAGTATCAAAATAAAGGAAGTTGAATATATATTTTAGCCGTGAAATATTGCTTTGGATTCGAAACTTCGAAATTTAGGATAAAAGATGAATTTTTTTACAATATTGTGGCAATAAACAAACAGTCTCCTTGACGGCAAAGACGAATCGTCTCTCATACGGACATAGGGGAAATACAGTCCTATTTTTTATGAGTTTATTTATATATTTGATTTAGCTCAATCATTACTTGACGGAGAATTCACTAGTAATCTAATAACCATCACTGCTATTTATATCTAGATGCATGGAATATTTTCATAAACCGTTGACACAGAATTGGGAGAAAACATCTCTTTCATTAACTTTCCAGACATCTATAACATACGAAATTATACGGGAAGAAAACCAAGAACATTGACCCTGAAAACAACCTGAGATGCGTTGAATATTCATGACCCTAATTAATCTGGCAAACGTTTAGCGATTGAAGTCTTCCGCCACACGGGAATAAACTTTCTAAATTATTAATCTTGCGTCGGATGCTAATTCCTTCTGTCAAGTTAAAAGATTATATCCTCTTTAATTGAGAGCACTTAAATCGGTCTATCGGACACAAATTGAAAACACGTGAGGAGAAATTCCATTCCTAAGCTCATATCTGAGAAGAATTCCTTCTATTATTTATCGAGATAAGTAAACTCTTCTGTCAACAGATCTAAAACCTCATACAGCAGTTATGAATTTCAGTTGAACGGAAATTTATTCAAGGTGTTTTATTACATACCTTACCTCATAAACAATAATAACATACAATGCAATGAAGATCACAGAATTAAACCGAAACTATAGGCTGTTAAATGGTACGAAAAAATTATCATTAAAGCGCTTCGGACGTATCCATTTCTTTTTCTTGTGTACTAATCAACAAATACTGAGAATTTTTTTACTTTGAAGGCAATCGAGTAAGCAAAAGCTAAACTTTACAGGATGCAGTATTAGGGTTGCTTGATTCGGTAAGAAAAACTTTGCCTTAGATAAATATTCAATCGAAACGCAACCCAAAAGACAGGAAAAAAAGAAATGTTTATCTTCTTTATACACTGTACTGATCGTTTAAGGATTCTTATCACATTTACTTTGCGATCTTTCGCCTGTAATAAATAATCCTAAACCTCAAAATCAAGATAACGAATACCCTGATTACTATCTTGATATGATAATACTAGGTAGAATTTTTAATGCGACAAGTTTCGTCAACAGGTTGAGTCTTCAGACATAAGAACCCATAGGCATTAATAAAATTACTGTGAAAATTACTTGGCGTTTTCATTTCAGGATAGGTGCTGCAGAATTCCGCCAAGTAAAGATTGTGCATATTGATTATACCCTAACTCCTCATTCCTAACTCTACATATCCCACTCCAAAAACAAATTTTTAGTATGTTCACCAGAGAAGATCCCCTGCCACACACCGAAAGCCGGCTTTCGAGGTAATTATGTAGATGTACATGTAGAAGACGTACGCCAAAGAAAAGGTACAGAACCAAAGACGCCGAAGAAGACGAAGGTTTCCCAACGGCAAACCATTAGGAAACAAGCATCCATATCAAACCACCAAAGACTGCAGATACCACAAGAGCATTAAAGTCACCCGTCTTGTCACCTGACGAACTTATTGCTTCATTAGACCACCGCCAATTCAACGACGAATAAATCACGCAACAACTCCATTCCTCAACCTTTCTCATCTCCGTACCCATCCTCATAAATTTCCCACAACCGACGGCGGAGAGGAAATTCGAAAAAATTCCACCTGACGCCGGGGATGCGTAAATCATAACCTGGTGAGGTCAAACGACGAAAGAAAGAGAATTCGGGCAGCGATATCGACTCTAATCCCTCCATAATTCTACAGAAAATCCGAGACAGTGAAAAGAGATAACTTATGATGTAAATCGCTGGGATTTATACCAGTAAGAGTGCGATGACCGGAAAGAGGTGCTTAAGGAGGTGCAGCGCCGAAGGATTAAAAGGGAGTCCACCCACGCCTTCGTCTTCGGGAGGAGATGCGCCAGGCGTTAGTCTTTTTTTATGCTTTCTTTGGAGAATGCTTGAGCAGTTTTGTCGCTCCGTTGATTGGGCGCACGATTTAGGAGCGAATGGGATTATGCTTTGAATGAGTGGGAAAATGAACGGATAAGTACCCAATGCGTTCATCTCTTGATCTATGTACTTCTTTCGCATAAATGCTCCCGTAGTAATGATGCCCTTTTGATGAAGTGACCGTTTGGGAGCGACTAAAACGGTGGCAATAACCTTTGCCCATCAAAGGGCATCAAAAGTTCTTTCATGCTTACTGGCCCCAGTTTAGACACTATTTAGTGATTAAATGAATATCTTCGATTAACTGAATTACTTATCACATAATAGGAGCTCACGCCGGCTTTTGTGGTGTATACATACAGACAAACATTTTCGTCAGCCTATAGACTGAGCTTACAATTTAAGAGAAAATAAGTTTATGATTTAAATGGTCGAGATGAAAGGAAAATAGTTCTATGGGATACAACTCAGTATATCGTAAATATTAAATTTCATGAAAATTTCCATAAGACTTAAGATATCTGTTTATAATTTGATGGATGTAAAAGTTTTTCCTAAAATGAAATACTGGTATATTAATGATTATTGGGAATTATGCAGAACTGGAAAAAGATTAGTTTTACAGTACAATCATTTACATGAAATTTACTTTCATTAAATAAAGTAAATTTAAATATTTACGCTATTGAATTTATCGTTAATTTTCTATTAAATATTCAATTATACTCAAATGATCACTTTCAGCCACTACGTAATATATATTAAAGTACTGATAAAATTTCGAGCCAACCAAAATATCCACTCTCATTATATTGTAAGCAGTCACAACGGATGTTAAATAAGCCGTCGAGTGAACGAAACTGAATTAAAAATAGATTAAATGCAAATTTCTCCAAAATGTACGCAAAAAAATCCCGATTCCATTAATCTGATGAATGTGGTTGAATTAATTATCACGACGGAATTTATTTTCGAAAAATTTTGACGCATTCAAAAAAATTTCTTTTGCTGCAGAATAAATTTGATTTAAATGGGTGTTGTTGTAAAGAAACTGAAATAACATGGCGAAAAACGCATCCGTTTGTTGTGCCCATGGTTTTCCACATCAATTGAGGAGATTTTGGTGTTTTAAATTCAGTGATACCTAGGTTATAGATTAACATTTGAATTTTTTACAATATGTATGTGTGCCTTAAAATGAGAAGATTCGGTAATGAGAGATCCTTTAACGTTTTCATAATCTTGAAGAGAAGCTTCAAGATCCTGGGCATCTGAATGTATTGGTGATGTTGAAAAACCTAGTTAATATACGAACATAAAATGTACAGACCTTAGTAATCTTCGGGGATGACGATTATAGAGAATGTGATGTATCGAGTCATACCTGAAAAGAGAAAGAAATTTTAATTAAAATCCAATTTTTAATATATACTTTGCATTTATCTTATGTTAGGGAGGGCCCGTTCAGGGTTAAAAATGATAATTACAAAGGAGTTTTCTCATTTACTGTGGCGAAGAATGAAAAAGTTTGCGCAGTATGTTAAGAGCATGTATAAAGAACAAGAAATTTAAAACCTTTGATTACCTATGTTGTCCCCCTGCCACACGCCGAAAGGCGGCTTGCAGGGTACATATGTAGATGTAGACTACTTACACAGAATACAGTCAAGGGTAGACTAATAAAGTGTATCACCTTTAGGAACATATGTTAGTAATGTTCCCAGTAAACTGGTCTAGTAATTCAAACCTACTCAATGGACTGATAAACATAACTATATTAAGAAAATTAATTTATGGAAAAAGAAAAAAGTGTAAATTATAAGATGCTTTAAGTCAATGACTTCTACATAAGATGCCTCATTTTTTATTCCCAAATTTGCGCAAACAATTTACTGACGAAGGCACCGTCGTGTTCCATTTTAAATCACTTTAACGCGAACCGGAAGAGACTTGACAAGATTTGCCTCCGGAAGCTTGTTTATCTTCGGAAATCGTGACCATTCTTAACACGAAAACTTTGTCCGTAAACATGCGTGGGCAAAAGTCTGCATGGCCATCAAATACCAACAGCTGCGGACGGTAGTCATCGCAACGAAAACATGGTTTATCTAAGAAATCCATTCAAACCACTTATCAGGCTATTTTGTTTGAGTCTACCACCGACACTCACTGGGCCGACAGTAAATGAGACCGACTATTTCGCTGACAATCGTTTTTTTTCGAAAGGGACTAATTGATTTCGTCATATACACAGAGTTACGCAGTTATAAATATTAACAATATATTAAGGTAGTAGAATAGCTTAAAACTAAGGATCGAGTGGAGTCTAAAGGGAAAGTTTCCGCTAAAGTAAGGAAGTATGTTAAGGCGAGAAAATTTAGCAAATAAGGGACTACTTAGTTAATTATTATTAATCATTTCGTGGGGGAGAATAAAATGTACTGCTGGTTAATAAATATATTTTTGGGCAAACCTGTAGACTACTCGTGTAATGATTTGTGTTGAAAATCATTTTAATAATGTCAAAGGAAATGTAACGAAAAACATTGACATTTAAATTCAAAATTATTTACTAAAAACATTTTATAATTATTGGAGGTAGCCGTTACTTGGTAGAACTTCATTACAGGAAATAAAGGACTTTACCAAGTTATTGCATTATTTCCCTAAAAACATTTTATTTATAAATGTAACGGAATGCTAGTTAAAGCTTTATGCGCAATTAATTACTAAAAGTTACTGTTTTAATAAATTATTGACGTTTATTATAAAGAAAATATCTTTAAGAATCATCATCTTCAAATTCGGAGTCGATAAAACGACCTCCTGCGAATCCGGTGTCGATCAAACGACTTCTTTCGGTGTCGATTAAACGTTCTTCTCCCAATTCGCTGTCGGTGAAACAGGAAGTTCCATTTTATATCAGCTAAAGCAGCCGGTTTCTATGCTTCCATTAAATAGACCTATAGATCCGTAGCTCATAGAAAATTCTCCACCTCTCAAAGTTTGATGGGGTGGATAGAAAGGTATGGATATCCATTGTAGATTCAGGAGTACAATGGCTCTGAGAAGATTTGGCAAAAGGAAGAGAAGTTTTAGCAAAGGCATAGTGCTAATGAGAAGGACTCCTAAATAGAGGAAGGCGATGCCAAAGAAGTTTTGGGTCCATGACCTAAATATGGAAGACAATTGGGATTCAAAAATCGAGTCTCTGATACTTCAGAGAACAATCGAAATGCGAAAATGAATGAGCGAATGATTTTGTTTCCAAATTTCATGGATGCAAAAGTTGAGGAAAAGCAGTGCCAGAATGTATTAGCCGAGTGCTCTAGATTTGGAAGATGGAGAGCAGTTTGGTGGGAGTTGCTGTGTTTTCACAACGAAGTCATCGGTGTATTGTATTTGTATCATGTGATATTTTATAGTAAATGTATACTAAGCATTGTATAGTTAGGTTTAATTATAATATATGTTGCTGTTGCGTACATTTATTTGCATTTCTTGTATTATTTTGTATGTTGTATAAATTACAACTTGTGTGTTTTTATGTTAAATATTTCACCCTGTAGATCGTATTGTAGTGTTGTTGATATTGTTGTAATAGCATAGTTTTATTTGTTCATATTATTACTATTCTTGTAGCCTAGTTGTATTAGTTTTCCTTCCAACTGGGGTAAATACCAGGTAGGGATTTAGATCTATTTTCTCCTTAAATGACTGTCCTAAGGATAGATGCCTATTTGCAGTCAGAATATGAATAAGTAAAAGTAACTTTCATTCTTCGTCGCAAAGACTATACGGAATTTACAGATTCCCAAATTAGAATTATTATTCAGACAGCATTAGAGGAGGAGGGCAGATTCAGCATCCCAATAAATTCTTTGACATCATATCAAAATTTCCCCTAGTAAAGGATACAGAAAAAACATTAAAATGGAAAGCATAGGATTATGAAAAGATTTAGCATTCCAATTGTATTTATTTTACGATGTATTGAAATGGTTACTGACAAAAAATTATAAGCAAATTAATTCGGGATTCTAGATAGCGCGTTAGTCCTTGAGTAAAAGATCCCGAGTTCGATTCCCGGTGGGAACCCATATATACGAAATTATATTGGCTATCGAAGCAATAAATAATACGATTATAAATTAATTAGCATGTAAGAGAGAAGTAAACTTCCCAATATGCAGTTAAAGTAAACCTAGAGACTAAACAAGAGACCTGGAACATGATAAAAAATGGACTGTTAAAGCATATTTTACATAGTAAGGTTACAATTTAGCTTATTAGTTTATTAAATTGGTTATATAGTTGTGTTTATGTCTTGTTGCATTTAAAATTAAGATCCTTCATCATACATTCCTTGGCTGTGATACATAATGGAATTCACCCAACTGAAAAATGCTTTTAAAGACAAAGAGTCCACAACTTCGGAAAAATTTGCAATTTAATTAATCTGCGTCATCCAGTGATTGCTCTTCACGCCAATCTTTCAATCTCACTGACGCGTTACCGAAATCCTGACACCAAGTAAGGAAACCGACAGTCTGCACTGCCAACTTTATCGCTTTGACGGCGTTCGTTCCTTTACGCTCCATCGAACCGTCCAGTGCTTCCCTCACACGGCGGAGGGTGGAACTAACGACTAACTGGCGCCTTTTGCTTTTTCCTGCATTTCCATTCCAGAGGGATGGGAGACCAACGAGTCCATCGCTATAATTTTTTGTATTTCTAGGGTTTCAGAGAGGGATCTACACCTACGGAATATTGAGGATTCATAGTAATTTGTGGCTTGTGTTTTTTTCCAAGGTTGAAAATTATCTTTTCTGTAAGGACTGGAAGTTTGCATGAAAGAGATAAATCGAAGAATGAACACTAAAAAAGTAGTTGTCTATTTAATATTCCTTTTTGGGACATTCAATTGTTACTGTCGTCTCCGTTAGATATGTTTCTGTCACCACCATTGTTATATTATTAGTTGATAACATTGTTATTATTATTCATTTTTATCATTGTTACTAATAACTTTAGAGGTACTGATTTAAAAACTAATATTATCGCCATTGTTTGGGTGATTTTTCATACTTATTTTGTTACCAATGATTTCTCAGCTGCTTGCTGATCTTGCAATTGGTATTGTAACTGTAAAAATTTCGAAGTAATCAAAGATGTATGCCAACATATGATTCACAAATATATAAATTAGCTAATGAGAGTCATTGTCTCTATCTACTTAGCTCGTAAATGTCGCGACGTATCTCCTTGGAGACGGTAATTGTCTTACGCAAAAAGCTATTGTTGTATTTCACTGTTTTACGCTTAATTTCACAAGACTCTTAATTATTGGACACTTACAAAAATGCTGCAAGACATTATCGATATCGCAAACAAAATCCTACTCTAGTTTGAAACTTTTCTATACTCCTTATCAGTTTCACTAGCCAGTTTGATAGTTGAAAACTGTAGTTGAAATATTTTAATATAAGCTGCCAATCATAATTTTAACCATCATTTTGAAAATCAACGCATAGAGACGACCTGGAATGAGGTTATTCACCAAATGGATTAAAATTTTCAGGAATTCATTCCCATAAAATCCATCATTAGGACAACTGAAACACACTAAAGGCGCATTAAAGCTACACACTAAGGTAATTTTGAATACTCTTATATAAGATATTAACTGAAAACTATCGAAACAATGAGCAAAAGAACCTTAGCAACCTCTAAATTTGAGAATCAATTTCATTAAATATTAGCTTATAGAAAAAAGCGTTCAAAGACAAACTCGTAAAAACAGCTCATTCAATCTACCACACATTACAAACCACAAACTTATTAACCCAAATAAAAGTTAATCTCCACCGCAAAACCACCTCCCAAAAGAGAGAACAAAAGAAGACCGAAAAAAAGAACAAAAGAAAGGCGAGAAAAGCCGAAATGATTCCGCATGGGTCCGTCTGACGCCTCAGGACGGAATATGAGATCACAAGGCATTGCGGGAAAAGATGCAGAAAAGCAGATCTTTTTCCGAGAGCAATGACACGGGGAGTGTCCGAGTAAGAAGATGAAAGTGGGAATGAGGAGACGTTCTGAAAGGAGGAAAAGCAATCTTTTCCTCAGCTTTTTTGTCCCGCGCCGCAAGGGAAATTTGGCGTCGGTATCAGAGCAGTGCGTGTGTTGCCGAAAACAAAGTCTAGGGCGCGTGACTAACGAACCGATGAGATTGGAAGGAGTGACCACCCTTGAAGAGAAATCCGTCATATTCACAAAGTCTTTCTATGAGAGAAAGTTGCCAAGAAATGGGCGATTCCTTTTACTTAGATACCCGAATTTATTGGGAGGCGGAACACGTAAAGACTGCGCAGGATGCATATGTAGAAGTATTTATTTATCAGCTTCGAATTATTAATATCGTGCTTAAGAAGGAATAAGAGAAGTAGTTTTCATGTACAGTAAAAATAAGTTGATCAGAAAGGAATTTGAGATCGCTGCTTCTATGATTATAATTATAACTTGTTTCCTCCTAGCCGTAATTTCAGCCTCATGAATTCATTGAAGTCAAATAAGAGTTCGTGAGGTCACATGAAATTGGAACGAAAAGCGAGTGATAAATGTCAAAAAGAAGTTAACGCATTGTAACTGATAAGTATAAAATAAAGAAGGGTAAGTCCTTAAAAGCTAGTGTTCTATTGAAAAATTAAACTTATTCTTTAGTAATTCTTAGGTAACAAGATGGGTCGTTATGAAAATTGGCAATGAAAAACTAAAATAAAAAGAAAGTAACGGACACAAATATTATAGCTGAGGAATAATATCTGTTTGAGAAAAGCACAGTTCAATGCAAAGGAAAACTTACAATATTTTATTCATAAAGATATTTTAAAAGTAGAATTAGCGACATAAAAAGCAACGGGGTAACTCTATGAAATCCAAAAGCATTATAATCGAGAGTGTTGTCATTGCAGCTGATCGGGAAGTTAGAAGGTGCCTGGAAGGAATAATCCTTGAGGAAGGAACACAAGTAAGACGCCCTTCTTGTAGAGTAATGGACCACTCCACGACGCCCATGAGGAGAGCGATTAGATCTGCAATTGGATTAGAGTCGCCGGTGATGACTCTTGTTGCAATTGAAGCGAATAAAAAAGAATCTACTTCTGTTGTTTTTATACTCTCCTTTGACCTCGTTTCCACTTTTTTCCTTTTATTCTCTCGGACGTTGATGGAATTTAACTGAAATGGGACTCGCAAGATTTCCTTTATCACTCGTTTCCTGTTTTGCTAACCATCCTGAACTACGGCAAAAGGACCAATAAAAGGAAAAAGTCGATCTTACTGATTAGTTTCTTATTTAACGTCTTTATCAAGTGATATTATCATTTTTATAAGGGTAATAGGTTAGGGTTTCAAACTCAAATGCAGTTTCCTTCTGTGCTCTGTATTTCAACTTATTTCTTTCCTTTAACTTATAAATGTAATAGGATAAGATAGTTTAAATTAAGCCGTATTAATGTTATTATTAATTCTGTTATAGTATGATTAAATCTATGAGTATCAGTATCTCTTCTATGTAGCAAAATGACTCAACGTGAAATTATATTAAAATTTTCTCCATAAAGTTTACTCATTGACGTGGAGGATAATTTTAATCTTAGAATGAAATTTTTCCTTCAGATTCTTCCAATATTTTCTGCATAAATTTAGGTCTATTTTATGTAAATGAATTGATTTTTCTCCTTATCTGAATTCTCCTATTTCGCTCATTTGAAAATTAGCATAAGATTTCTGTTTTAAGGATACCATTAACTAACTTATTGTATAATCTTAAATGAAGAAAATATAATTATTATCAATATACTATCATATATCAATATCGTATCATTAAATGTTCGAAAAAACATTTCTATAAGCTGTTGTGATTTTAAAATGGCTGATCGATTCTTTGTATTCCAGTTGATACATATATGTGGTAGTTTAAAGTCTCAATGTATCGATACGTTGAAACATAGCCAATTCTGTGTTTCAATATATCACTCATAATAAGAACATATCGTTCTATGGCGCGTTATTTCAATAACTTAAAATATTAAGTGATTCTCAATAGTCAATATGAATAGATAGTGCTTGTATTCTTTATATCAATATATATTTGGACTTCGAAGTACCATATTGTTCTAAATTGCCAGAAGTAACCGAGAAATACGGTACTTAATTATATAAATCCTACTTCATTCCAAGTATTGAGACTTAGGAGTACCACATCTTTCAAATCTCGTAATAAAATTTTCTATCTGCCTCTTCTGCCCAATATCCTTTCCTTTAATTCATCTCCTCAGCAGTCTTTTGTTTCGTTGCTTGGTAACTCTTCTTCCGCTGAAAAGGGGTGAAAACGAAGCACGAACGTGAGGAGAGGGGAAATTACATCACCAATTGAGCGCTTCGTTGTTTTGACAGATAAAAGGTTCAACGACCGAATGCGTGCGAAAGTGACATTGGCGCGCCGTTCCGCCACAGGTGTTGTTTAAAAATTTCCCCACAACTCGAAAATCGTTAAGAGTCACTTTAAAATCGGTTATATTCACCAATAGAGATTGCATACTACTTTGTCATTTAACTTCGAAAATGACGACGGAGCTTTAAATTACTATAAAGTTCATTTTATTTTTATTAATTGATCCTTTCGGAAGGATCTTCCACTCAACCTTTGCAAATATCCTAAGAATTCATAGAAAATTAATTTGAAATTATTATTCACAGTTTACTTAAATCTAGAAAAATAAAATCCAAATATTATCAGAAAAACAAAAATATAGTCAAAAAATTTGAAGTTACACAACATTCAAAATCTATATTATAAATATTATCTAAAACGTAAAAGAAATGCACGAAATTATTAATTTGAAATTAGGTCTTAGTACGATTACATAAGTTTTTTAAATTCATAATTGGAACTGGTTCTTTTTTATCCATAATATTACCTGTTCAAGCATCCAAAATGGCAGAATATATCATCGACAAGGAATTCTCCAGACTGTGGGAGATTTCAAATTATTTCCTAATGAACTCATATCCAATTAACTTTCCAAATGTCATCTTATCGTTTTAAATGTAGTAAGTGTGTAATCGTGAGTGTGAGTTCGTGAAAAAATTGACAAACTGATTTAAATCAAGCTCCTGTTTATATCCTAGGCAAATTGTTAGTGCCACAAAGTCAATAGGATATTTTCACATATATACCCTGGTTCCATCAGTATAATAAATTGGCATTTTCCAACAATTCTAAAGCTTAAATTGTAATGATTAAAAACTGTTTTTGAAATGTAGCGTATTTTCCATTATACAAATAACACGGTCCATTAAAACAATAAAGAAAATAATATAATTATTAATAATAAATAATATATATGAATAATTATGAATAAATGAACAGCCTAATTCAAAATCTCACCGCTCAATATGCAGATAGTTTCGTTTAAACATGTTCCAGAGTCGATGTTAAAAATGAACCTATTGATTATCGATCGAAACCGGCATAAAAAAGTGGGCCTTGGATAAAGTTATTGAATTATTTATTGAGTAGACTCAGTGGAAAAAGGCTGTCTCATACATGGCTCATCGCTCAAAAGACTAAATGTTGACGGAAAGGTTATTTATTTTCAGTCACTCGATCAATAATTGCTGAAAAGGTTTCCCACAACTGCCGCATCACTGCCACTCGTTGGATAGACAGTGGAAAGCCAAAATGGCAATCCATGGTTTGCATAATAAGAATAGGAAAAAGGCGAGATGAAAAAATACGGCAGCTCAATGTCACGAGGCGATGGGTGGCAATTTGGTGGGACACCACCAAGACCTTCCGACCCACAAAAAAGTAGACCGCAGTGCACCGCAGGACAGCCCTTGGGTAGGGCTAATTCGGAAGGGCCAAAAGGAATATGAAGAAGGATGTGAAATATGGCTCTTTAAGCACCACCAACACAGAATTCGGGCTTATTATCTACTAGACTAGCCCACAAGAACTGGAGATCTATTAACGATTCGTTTCCATGGAGATTACTAGATTTTTTAAAATTTTTACCATGATTGTAAGAAAAAGGCACAATACTCTTCTAGACTAGCCTACAAGGAGTGGAGATCAATAAGCGATTAGTTTCCATGGAAATTACTTCAGTCTACAAGGACTGTAGATCAATAAATTATTCGTTTCCATGGATATTACTTTTTACAATATTAATTTTAAAAAGATACTCTTCTCATTTAGAAACATGACGATTTGATAATTGGAGAGAACTAAAAACTCATTTTTTACAGTCTACAAATATTTTCAATAAGAACGACCTAGGTTTCGTTATAGCGTTACATCTTCAGGTCAAAATTACATGGAAACTGATTGCGAATATTGTTATAAAATGAGTACATGCAATTAATACTTAAATAATAAGAACAAATTATTACAATGTACAATAGATTACAATGATACCAGAAGAATTAATATAATATTTTAAAATAGAATGAATTAATCGATGCGGTAAATAAGAAATTACAATGCACAATAGATAACAATAATTTGAGCTCCCAGATAGTCAAGTAAGCAGCGTGTTTGCCTTTGATGAAAATGGCTCCGGGTTCGATTCTCGGTGGGACCCTTTACGTGCAAAATGACCTCAGCTGTAGTAGATTTTTTAACAATGCTAAAACTATTACAATAATTAAGGAATAATCAATTTACCAATATAAAATACAACTTATAAATAGGTATAAAAATATTATACAATAAATATAACATAATAATTAAATTTATAATTTAGTAAAATAAGATTAAAAAATATAAAAACAATACAAAAATAAAATATAGATGATTAATTATAACCTAATTTATTTCAAGGTTTCTGATTTGCCTTCATGACTACCTTGAGTGTAGTGTAAGTGCTATCGTTCCGTAATCAATCGAGTTCGAGAACTTTTTCCATTCATTTTCTATAGAGCATTCATTCCTCTGAAGTACGCCCGAAGCAGTAATTCCTTTCTAATCTAGCTCTCATAGGTTTTTGTCGCGATGTTAAAGGGGGAGCACTTAATTATCGGAAGAGGCTGAATTGGATTCGCGAAGGCTGTGTGTGTATCGAGGGGAAAGATTGCGAGTAATTAACCGCTCATCTATTCAAGAGACTATTCAAAACAAAGAAAAGCACTGCTTAACGCTTAATGAGTTGGGATTCCTAACAGAGGGACAATACAGAATCAGCTTTCCATTCTTCCGACGACATTTGTCATTATCATTAATTAAATATAAAGCACCGCAAATAGACGTAAGAACGAGTGGCTGAGTGTCGGCATATGTAACATCAATAATAGAAATATCTTGACGACGTTAATAGTAACTATGGCAATTAATCAAATATCGATAATTAAAAGCAATGGAAAGTCGTATACATTCACTAGAAAAACTAAACTCTCTACAGTTCGGTATGCCATGTAAATAATACAACTTGCAATTAAATAATACAACTTGCAATTAAATAATACAACAATGCAATTTTATGAATATACTTATAATATTTTATTTGCTTATATGAATATACCTATACTATTTATTTAATTGCTGACGTTCTTATATATTCGTTTATAAACTAACAAATTAAATAATAGAATTCTTTAGCTTTGGAATATAATTACAGGATTACATCTACTTGCAAGATAATGTAAATCACATCTATTAAGTACTGTAAAATTTAAATTTGGTATAAGAACACATTTCCCCCCAAAAATAGACATATATCGATCAAAATCGATCATAGTGAAAAAGAATCGATAAGTCGAAGATCGAGAAAATTTGAAGTTGATCGCAGAGGAAAAATTTACCAACCCTGCGGTATAAGATGCTCAATTGCTATAATTCATATTGTAAGGATGATTCCAATAAATTTCCAAGGCTATCGCATGAAAACTACAAACCTGGGCAGAGAAGAAAATGCTATTTATTAGCCTTATTATTTACCTCCAAATCATGGAGGACAAAGCCATTCATCCAATCCTGTTTTTATTTTCGACCTGAAGTAAATCATACATAAATATGCATCACAAGGTCACGGTCTAATTGGGTAAGTTCACCGTGGCGAGAGAAAAAACCCGAGAGATGTCTCCACTATTGAACATTCCTTTGAATTAGAATTCCTCCACATTCATTTGCGCCTTTGATAATTGGAACTCGGAAATTAATGCGGATGGATTTTCCGCCTCCGGTGGTGCCATCTGTAATCGGGTGTGTAATGACGAAAATAACGAGTCAGTGAAACATGGCGGGACACCATAAACAGGGCGCCTTTTTCTCCCTCAGAGGAATCTGGAATGGTGCCACATTCCGGCATTAGAAGTTGATTGAGGCCTCACACAGAAGATTTTTCCCTTCCTTAAGAGTAAATGCCTCTTCTAAAAACATACCATATTTCACCAAGGCTACATATATATGTATGTATTTTCGTGTGTACATTGAGAAAAACCCGGTTTAGACGTTTTACAAGGAACCGGACGGAGACAGTTTCAAGCAATATAGCATTTTAACCGGGATTTTACATAAGAAAACAAAAGAAAGGTATTTAAATGTAAGTTAGGTTGTATAAACAGTAAAATTGGTTAAAATTCTTTTCAGGAAACGAAGGAATACCGCGTTATAAGGGTGGTAGTGTTTTATAAACATATATACAATATCACACTTGTTATAGTAGATTATTGAATCAAATTCTGTTTTGTTATAAATCAGTGTTTACTGTTGCAAATTTGTTCAAAATATTGTATAAAATGAATAATAAAATAAATATTGCATAAAAAAAGTTTGCAACAATTGCATTGTAAATTATTGCAATGTTCACTATTATACTGTAAAATTGTTCATTGTCATAAAATTAATGCAGAAAAGTTCAATTCAAATTATACCATTCAATTCTGTTTTTTTGCTTCGCTAGATTAAATACACGTACCTGCATAGCATCCATTTAACTAATGAAAGTTGCTATCAATATACCCAGAACATATGTCATTCAGAATAGCAATACTCCAGGATTGGCGTAACAGAACTTTTGATGACGTTTTCGAGTTTGCATCGCATTCAATAAAATTCTCACAAAAACAAACTCTAAGCTTAATAATCGCAAAATTGGAACTTTTCAGAGGCTTTCATTTGACTCATGGATGTCATTGAAATTGGAAAAGAGGCAACAAAAATAAATATATTCAAATTCGATGAATAAAATATCTCAAACTTTTGAAATGATCAAATTGAAAACGGAGGACGTATTTAATAAAATAATTAATTCTGCGTTATTTGAAATATCTATGGACGTATACGGATAATTGAGACATATGTATGGTGGAATGAAAAGTTTTCCCTTTGTAAATTGGAACGAACTGGAGAAAATTGTATCCTTCATTAACCTTCACATCAGTGTTGCTCATGTTTGTGATAATATGAAATCTACTGAAGCATGAGATGTGCTGAATAACGGAATTCATCCTGTTCTATTCCTTTTGAATGCACTTCTCATTAGATGACTGTAAAATAGACCGCAGTCGAACAGCGTAGGACACGAGCAACAGTAATTATCAACAACCGTACCCATTGATATATCGACGTGACTATACATATCGATGTATCATATGTATTTATATAACTATAAATTTTATTATTTACTTTCTTTTCCATCGTTTTATTTTATGCTTCATTCTATTTTTGTATTATTTTCTTATTGTATCTTTTAGTTATTACTAAACTATTACTATCCTTAGGTTTGCGCAGGTTTGTCACAGCCCCTTCTTAGAGGGTGTTTTGCTGCAGTGGATAATTTTTTCCAAAGAAAATCTTAGGTTTTTTTTATAAATACACTTTTAATTTTCATTTTTCTCTTCATAAATATGTTAAATGTGGCGACGGGTTGGATGGAAGAAGAGACTTGTTAGTCTCAATCTCGCCCAAAAAGAGACTTTTATTATTATTATTATTATTACATGACAGCACCAAACACGGATACATAGATATACGGTAAAACACGGTAAAGATACGTGAATCCGGAAATCAATGCTTTTTCGACATTACATCCGTTCACGAGCGATTTTACTCATCCAAATAGAAAGAAGACTAAGATGAAACAGGTGCCACCGAAATCCAAAACCGGAAGTGGAATCGGATTAAAATATGCGATGACGAGCATCCGTTTGGATATTTTTTAAATCCGACCATTAGTAGAGGGCGCTTAAATCATTCCGAATCCTTCTTAACATATGCACGAAACAACGACGCGAAAGCGTAAACCTGTCGCTTTTGATAGTTTAATTTATTTGCCAAAAGTCCGAAATAACACCGACTTCCGCTCTCTCGGGGTCGATGCACGAGGATAAATATTTCGTGCTAAATCTTCCCCAGCGGGAAACAAAATAATATCTCCTCTTGAGTTGTGGACCTGAATTTGCCAAGCAAAACTATTCCATAATTAACGAGGATTCCCTAACGATGCTTCTCAATGTCCCATTTTTCTATTATAATTATAGTTTTCCATTTATTTAGATAAGGACACCGTAGCTAATCAACAACGTCTAGCAACAACTCAAAAGATAAAATTATTAAAATAAGTTTCGAACACACATAATCCTTATTAATTAAGGAATATCTGTGTTTAAGTTAAGTTCTTGTGTTTAAGTTTTTAAATTAAGTTAGTACAAAATAGTGTGGGAAATTACAAGTTTACTTCTTCTTTACTCTAATGGCTTTCCATAAGGTTACGCCTGAGCATGTAGATTTCACAGATATTCCTCTTTCCGGGCGGATGGTGGAATAATTGAGCTATCTCACAGAACATTCAACCAAACCATTCGGGAAATCATTAGAGTTCGAAATTGATTTTAAGTGATTGCGAGCTACGAGTTTGAATCCAGGCCTCGTCTAAGTTCTTTAATATCCGTTTCTCTTTCGGATTTACCCTAAATACTCGCCTTGTTAAGTCATTTAATATTCTTTGCAAGTAATAATTAAGTATGAAAGAAAGTAGGTCTAACAATGGAGTGAGCGACATAATTAAATTGAGCAACTGATTAGTAAAAATACAGCAATTATAAATGACTAGCAACAACACAAAATTCATAATACGACAATTAATGCGAATCGGTGTAAGTGATTGAAGCAGTATAATTAACTAGTTAGTAACAATATAACAATCGTATCTGATTAGCATCTTGTATTGGCATAATGAAAATGATAAGATGATAAAAGACAAGACGATATATAGCATTAGATTAAGGTTGAATTAAATACTCCTTTTCTCATATGTTTTGTGTTATAATCCGTATTTCTAATATTTGTGTATAATTTGTGGTACAATATAGGAAGATGCCAGTCTATATTTGTGGAACAATATAGACTGGTATCTTCACAAATATGTACTTCCGACTGTACTCATTCTGATTGTATTCATAGTATTCAGAGAGGAAGGAAGTGATTGGAACCATTCTTAGTCTAAATCCCACGTCATCTCCCAAGGGCCATACATCTCAACGTGGCTTAACACCATTCCTCATGGAGCGTACATAACTCTTTCGTCCTTCACAAGTGGGAATGCAGAGAGAGGGCGGCACGAGTGAGAAACGACTCGTGATTCAGGCTTTCGCTGTACTGTTTGGACCACACGCGAGCAATGGGAACACGTGGGAAGTGGTGACAAAGATACACTCATCGAGAGATGCTAATATCCAAAGGGTGAATGTGAAAAATTCGGGAGAAATTGGGTGGGAATGGCACCATTACATAACATTCAATATTGACCTGGATGTACGGCCTATAAATCAGGAGGACGCAATTATATATATTGTGGGCTTTCTATAGTCCGATTCAGTAATCCTTGTAAGTAATGTTCGATTACATGGAAAGGAAATCCTATGTATTTTTCTCCGTTTTTCAAGAATAGCCTCTTTCCTATTAGTTTCTATGCGATATTCACCGATCTGACAATTAAAATTGCGATCATAGCTTATATTAGAAGATTTCAGCTATATTTCTCAAGTGTTGCACTAATTAGAAAAACTGGAATGCAACATAGAATGTAATTAAAGCCCGAGGAGTGGTGTGTCAGATGAGCAGTCATAACAGATTGATTAATGAACCATTCTAATTAATGCTCTCATGACTCAAATAAGCAGCGATATTTGATGTCTGTAGGGAGAACTTTTATATGGATGTAATGACTGAAAGAAAGTCAATGCTATATTCACAAAATATTAATGTGCCACGGAATATTTTTATATTTGCTCGAAATATCTTATATATGAGCTTAAAAGTAGTTATGATTAGAGTGTCTATGCCTTCTTTAAGTTTTTAACATATCACTATGTAATCAATATTATTTCCATTTTACACACATTTAATTTACTTTATTGATTATTTAACAGTTTATTTGGTAATGTACTCTATCAGTTACTTTCTTGTTCATTTAACTCATCTTACTGTGTGTATATTATTTATTAATTTATTTCTAGTTTATGTAATTACTCATTTATTATACATCGTCATATTTTAACTGTCTATTTATAATATCATTCACTCCATAATTCCTTCTATAATAATAAAAAACATTAAACCATTTTATGCTAACCCCTTGGGCCCTTAGCTTACTATAGAAGCCACTGCCCTAAATCTCAGACCGCCAAATCTCGGATATCCCGATATCTTTTGCCCTAATACCTTCTCTTAAATCCTTTTCCCAGTGAAGCCTACTTTTCCTTCCACACGTTCCTCGCATAGCTTTCAAATCTTCCGCAGCTGCTTCGTTTCTCGCGAGAGCTTCAACTCCATCGTACTCTTTCTCTACGAACCATTCTATGAGAAAAACCCTTAATCTCACTGCACTGATAATCTAGTACTGAGCTTTCAGCTTTCCTCTCTTTCTACTATACTCTAGACAACGATTAGCTTAGCGAGTGAAATGACATTTGGAAGAATTAGGAAAGGCATATTTAGGATGGGTAACGAAGAATAGTTTAAGATTTTTCGATGACAGGATTAAGTTCAGCAGCGATTAGAGTAATTGGTGTTAGATATTTCGAAAAATAAAGAATATGCGTGGATCTTTTAATATACATATATTAGAAGATGAACAAGAAATAGGAGCTAGGAATGGATAGTTTTTCAGAATTATTATGAAAATAGATGGAAGGCTAGTGATTATCTTTTTATTACTATTTTATGACATTAATAATAATAATAAAAGAACTTTATTTTCGGGCGAGATTCACGGCATTGATATATAGACATATTTAATAATTGATATGATGAGGAATAAAATTATTTAATAAAAATAATTGTTGAACTCATGTTACCTAATACTGTCATCTAATATTAAAAGTTAAAGTTCACTATCATCAATTTCAACTAAAACAGTCATGGCCACTACCGTTAATTATCAGATACTTTTGCAAAAGCATTAAGTTCTACATTTAAGGAATCTTGTTAAGCGATATCTGGTTGTTTTATTTTCCATTTTACATAAATAATCGCGCTTTTTCTCCTTAGTAACATGCTCGAGGAGTTATAACTACAAAAAAACAATAATAAATGTTGATTTACAGCAACGAATTACTGCTAACCAGCAGAAAATCAATTTCGACAAACTCTCAGATAAAGAAGAAAAAAGTAATTGAAAAAAAATAAAGCTAACGAGGGTGCAATAAATAGTTATCCAATCAATGGATAATCAATCCATTTCTAAGACCCTTGTTTATTCTCTATGGATACGGAAAGAAGTCCGCTATCTTCGCGACGAAAGTGAAAGCTCGTGGCAAAGAAATGATCAGTGAAGATCCAGGACATATAAAAAGCTAAAAAAAGAATAGCAGGAGATGTGGGAGATTTAAGGGGGATGCTGGATAAAAGGTTTTTAAGTCGTGAGGGATAAGGGGGAGTTGTAAGAGGTTTTGAGTGCCATCGCATCGTGTCACGAAGAAGAAGGGGTCAGGGTATCTGGAAAAGGGGGGTGGGGAAGAAGGAAATCAGGATATAGAGGGAGGAAAGGGAAAGATTAGGGGAGAAAGGGTTAAGATTAGGAAAAAAGTGAAAGGGATACGGAATTGGAAAAGTGAAAGGGTACATCAGGGGGGAGGTGTTGGATTATGAGAGGAAAAGTGAAAGGAGGGATTAGAGGTGTAAGGAGGGATTAGTGAATGGTGGGAATTTAGGGGGGGAATCAGGGAAAATACATGTTTTATTGGTTTTGGGTTAATAAAATAGGGAATATGATTGGAACGAATTGTGAATAAGAGGAGAAAGGTAAGGATTAGTCAATGAATAAAGGAAATGAGTAAAAGTATGGAATTTTAAGCGTTAACATCGAAATATAGGTAATAAGTGAAAATAGTGAAAGTGCGGAACAGTAAGTTAAAGTAAGAAAGACAATAAGTTAAAGACAGTAGAAAGTAAAAGGAGGAATTTTTAGGGTATGGAACTGTTGACGACTGGATGGAAGAGTATGTGAAGGAGAGAAAATAATGGAAAAGGAGATAAAATAATAAAAAGGAAGAGAAATACAAGATAAAGTGGGAAAGGATGTGAAACAAAATCATTGAAGGGTTGATAGAAGAAAGTGGCGCGGAAAGAGCTTATCTTCTTATTTTCCAAAGGGAGACGAGAAGAGACGAAGAACGCAAGAAAGAATACCAAAGGAAAATTCGATCCGGAATATTAATGAAAGATCAGGAAAGGATGACATTTTATGAAAGAAGGGGAAAATACCTTTGACTTTGAGGAAAATTAAAATACTATTTCTATTATATAATCGAGTTGGTAGAATTACTAGAGTTAGTATAATCGAATCTATTTCTATTAGAGTTTAAAGAATGCTACAAGGACAGCTTCGATATATCACATAATTTTCCTTATACAATTTTGATGCATTCTATCTCTCTCTTAACCCAGTCTTAAGCATGGTTGCAAGAGATTGATACAACGTCTCATCTGGTATCTACTTTAACCCATTAAAACCTATAAATTTTGTAATTTTCGTTTGTTTAATTAGTTCTTTTCTTATACTTTAAATATTTTTTAATGGTTGATTTCAATTATCGTTATTATCGTCAGCTATAATTGGCCCCAATACGTTGATGCTTGTTTTAATAAGTAAATATACAATAAATGATTCCAATAAATGATGCCTCAAATATATTAGAAAATATTTGAAGTAAGAATAAACCGTGTTAATGTATTCCTTAAAATTAATAAAAGAGAATAGGATATAAACGCAAAAAGGTAAAGCATTTGATCCTGGAAAGCACCGTAACAGACAAGTGAGCATCGCAGCCCGCGTAAGAGTGTTCTTGGACAAACACGCGAGATAAAAGAGTGAAAGAATGGGCAAAGAAGTTTAGCGGATAAGAAAACAAAAGTGGAGGGCGGAAAATATCGATATAGAGAATGGGAGGATCTCGTAGTATGCAAGAAGAATGGGAATGTTTTGGGAGGAGGGGATCAGGAAGTACTTTGGAAGAAGTGCCCTCGACAAAGAACAGCTAAAGGGTATTTACTCTGCAGAGGAAGCGAAGCAAAGAAGTTAGGTCTTCGCAGAAAGGGTAGAAAGAAAACGGCAACGGAAAAGGGTTGCTATGGACGTCCCGTAATACACGGGACATTCTCCGTCATGTCCCGTTGCCGTTCCACCGGTATAAAATGATGTTATGTTTGCCTGAGCACCGTTAATGGATTGAATTTAAAATATGAACGTCATTCGCTTTAATTTTTGCGTACATAGTGAATAGCTTTAATAATATTACAGTCATGACATGGACCAAATCAAAAGTAAATTAAAGATAAATGTTCATCAATTTTATACTAAAATGAGACAGAAAATATTCCTTTTATCAAGGAAAGATAGTGGAAATAATTTAAGAATTTATTACTCAGCCCTATAACATTGTATTACAAAAAATAATATTTGCTTATTTAGTGAATAATTAGTGAACTAGTTTATTAGTGAATGATAACCATAATTAATATCATTTCATGTAATTTTTGTCATATTATTTGCTTTTGTGGTTTCAATGTTTACACAGTTTTCTATTACAAATTTTAGCTTATACTATCAGTAGGTTTGCGCAGGGTTTTCACACGTCCCTTCTTTGTTTTTCTGCTATGGATATTTTTCCAATACTATTACAGTATGATCTAATACAAACCCACAACTTTCAAAGCTATTCGGGGGTCAGCGTTAATAAAGTCGAACTAATAAAAAACGAAAACATATTGAGTAAACTATTCACAAGGCAGGCTCAATTAAATCCTATCAGTCCTGCATACAAAAGAGATAATTGTTTCTCTGTATTCGCGAAGCATCTTTAAAAGCATACAGCGAAGAACGAAGCTGACTCTTGGAGGATATGAAATATTTTACTACATCTTTACGACCTTTTGTAATTACGACTGTAAAAATACTGCTTCTTTAAAGCTATTACTTCCAACGAATAGGATTCAAAGCACGTACACCAGACCAAAGTGAGCTTTGAGTACTCTCTTTGCATATCCAATCCTCCTAGCAACCGAAATAAATAAACAACGATCGAAATACAGCCATTATAGATACAAGGCACAAAATGGAGGACTCTCGGAATTATTCCACGGGGAATTAATGGATTAATGAAGTGAGATTTTTCTTTTTGAGATAAAAGAAAGGAACCGGGGAGAAATTAGAGGAAAGGAATTTATAGTCATCGTGCATGCGGAATTAATGCGGAGAGGTTATTCAATTTGCGTAAAATCCTCCTTTTTTCGAGCGTGCTCTGTGAATAAACATGAGTTTCTGAATTTAAATAAACGTCGCGAAGATTCTTTTGTCAAAAAAGGAAGTTTTGGAAAAGAAGGAGATTCGAATTCGCCCGGAACAGACGAATAAATTTTAACGGGAAACATAAGGAATTGCTAAAGGTCGGCGAACTTGAGTTAGTTTAAAACGTGCTCATGGGGTTTTTGGCTTTTGGAAGAGGTAATACTCATTATACCTTCTCTTACTTAGGATATCATGTCCTAGATTCAGCTTAATTCACTAGGAAATGGGAAAGGACGAATTCAAAAGGATATCTAATGTGAAGAACGGAATTCGTAAACCATAACGAAATTTTCAAATTTACGTTCATTAAAAGGGCATTAAATGTGCCCTCTTTCATTGGAGAAGGAAATATAAAGTTAAAAAATATATAAAAATAATGTGGATTGCAATTACACAATATACAGGAACACTAAGCTTTCCTTCCACTAATATAGATTCTAAAAAAGTGTAATTAAGCAATCAGTTTCAACTAAATAACAAATATTGCATCATAACGTAAGAAAATAAGTCCTAGCTCAGTAGTATGCCATTACGAAATAACTAAACTTTACAAGAAAGAATAACATAAATGACTACAAATTATCTAAATTTTTAACAAACAAAAAAGAGAAGATGAAGTTCGAAGTAACATAACAATGAAATTACCATTATTTATCGTGGTAGTAAAAACTGATACATATTACTAATTTTAAATGCAATAAATATTATATATAATGCAAAAATAATAATTATTATTATTGAATAATAATGATTATAATACCTATAAATGTAAAAATAACTCAAAGTTACAGGCCGATATATGAAATAAGTAGATTTGCTATGAAAACTAAATAAAGTTCATATAGTTATTTACTTAAATTTTAAATTCTTCTCATTTTTGGTTAATTTCCGCGGTGAAAATATATCACTAGTGATCTAATAATAAAACAGCTATTTTGCTTCCCGTACTTTTAACTCTTTAATGTCCTTAGTGCCCATTTACAGCCTTAATGAATTATATATCATTTTAAGTGTTCCACCTTTTTGTAGCTTCATGAGTCCTAGACTTTTTTCTACTTAACTACCTCTGTTTTATTTCTTGATAACTTAACCCGCTCTCTAAATGAAATTTTTTGCCTTTGCTTTCTACACTTTTTTCTATCGTATCCTGTTTTCTTTAGCCCTCTTCTCTAAGTATTTGGTACGCCAACTTCTTCTAAATTACTTCGTATTCGTTTTTCTATTGGTATGAAATGTAATTAGTTTTTTTTTCATATAATCTTTAACATCAGTTTGAATGATGAGAATTGAATATGGGAATTTTTAATCCTAATTTGGACAAACATAAACCATTATGTTATATTGCAATTCTAGAACAAAAAGTATTAGAAATCAATGGAAAATATCATGGAAATCTAACACTGACTAACTAACACAGTATACTTTTAGCCTCGTTAGAATAAATTCGGCTATAGACATTTCCACAATTATAAAAAAAAGAAATGACAAAAGGAAAAACACGAGCAAAATAAATAAGGACGTCAAAATAAACCTGAAAAACAAAACTTTTCTTTTTCAAAGAGGGCTTTCTTTCCCTCAGTTTTAATCAGCCGATATTTTTTTACACATTTCTAAGGACAACCAAAATAGCTTCCACGATAGACTCAAAATAAGTCTCAATTTGGAATGCGATATTCCATTAGCAGCGGATTCAAATCGTTAACATGCTTTCGAGAGGGAATATTGGGAGAAAAAATAAACAAATGACAGGATGACTAAGAGAACAGGGAAATCAAACATGTACGCAAAGATCCTTCAGATGGCAAAAGAATATAAAAAAAGACTTAATTAAAAGAAGGACCTCTCGGAGGAGATGGAAAAAACTTGGCAAAAAAGGGCAATTTCCTTAGGAGGCTTCCACGTTCGGAAAAAAGGAAGATCCCTCATGCAGAATCGAGCGATACCGAATGAAAAGAAAAACGCCGGTGAAGACGAAGTGTGTTCATCGAAGCTGAAAGCCATTTTAAATGAGATATGAGAAGAAAAAATACCTCAGAAAAATATGGACTATTATATATGTAGAAATATCATGAATGGTAAATTTAATGTTAATGGCAAAATAACTAGTGTGCTTGCAATATATGGAGCAATAAACACTACCTTAGAATTCGTGAATTAGAAAAGGCGTGTAAATACATGCATTTGTTAAGAAATGATACTGCGAATCGATAAGCGATACCAAACAGCTCCTACAACTAGTAGGAAAATCGGTACAAGAAAGGGAATTATGTTTTAGGGTTAATGCTCAATAAAAACTAGATACGATACCTAGTCGGATAAAGAAGTGAATGATTTGAGTCCACTCTGTTACCTATTCAGATATTAGGAGCGGATTTAGATATTTTCTACAAAGTGAGATGGGGGGGTGATCAAACGAAGAGAAGTGCTACTTAAGAAAATATCGTTAGGAAATAATCTCCAATTAACTTTTTAAAGGCCATTTTGTCGTAATGAATCAATTAATATTGAATAATCAATAGTTTTTTAACACAACGTAATATTTGATATAACTCACCGATAAACCTGTTTATACGATGATATAACCGACACGCTCAATTCGAATGCGATAAACGAAGAAAGCTTACCTGAAAGGAGAAAGAAACATACGTTAGTGATATAAGAAATTCACCAAATATCTTTTAAGTTATCATAAAGATTAAGATTGCGTAATTTTTATTCATTACTGTAATAATTGTTAATACCTAAGATTGAACTAGAAATACTAACCCTTGCTTAGCTTTACCAAAATATAAATAGTAATACATATATGTAAAGCAACATCATATATAGGATGCCCTTTATCTAAATGAACTATGCTAAAGATTAAAAGAAAAACATATATAAAGAGATAGATAACGGATATATCGAGAGAAATGAAAAGCAAAGTTTTGCGTGAGGGAAAAATAACAAAAAAGTAAAGCTGAAAACTATCTTCTCATTCAGTAAAAATAGAGGACTCAAAGAGCAACCCTGAGGCACACATGATGTTTACTTCCCGTTCATCCATTCGAACCCTTCGTTCATCGAATACCTTTTTGATTTTCCAATTAACGATGCACTTTATCGAGGAAACTGCTCGATTGACTCTATTCAGCTCTCTCTTTCTCATCATCGAGGATTAACTCTTTATTTGAGGGATTTGAATAAACCTCATTTGATCTTAAATTGAATTGAAAGGAAATGACTCGATCGTATTGCTTACGTATCGGAAAACGCAATTAGATGCCCGAGGATGCTGTTCGAATGGAGAAACAGATCGCGAGAAATAACTTCGGGAAATTTGGAGTCATTTCATTTAATTAAAGGTTGTCCGAAAATTCAATATTGACAGTATACAGCGCTCATTTTCCAGAGAAATTCTTTTGGAGATACGAAGAAAAATTTTGTAAGACCCAAGAAAAAAGGAAATGACAAAATTGCTGACAGGACTGGGACTTAAACTCGGGTCTACCACCTTCTGGGAGGATGCTTTAGCCAATCGATCTACCATCACTTGGTATGGTTGGTGTCTCCATGAGGACATATCCGATTTTCCTCGGAAATTTTTTAAGTATATACCATTACGTGCAAAATAAGTTTTCACTCTAGCTGCTTTGTGATGTGATGGGTCATAATTAAGTTCCTGTTTAAATTGTAATTCGGAGATTTTTGAATTTGATAGATAGTTAAATTTGGAGATAGTTAAATTTGAAAGTCTTCCAAATGATAAATTGCAGAATTCTTTCCTAAAAAAAAATCGTGGTGATTTTGATAGTAATTCTCAGGGATCGCATAATTGATGTGGGATAAATCTAACAATTTTCGTAGATTTTCAGGGAGAAAAATACGAAACAAATATCAATTAATAATCTCCAAATAGTTAGTAAAATACGTACTTAAAAAGACTAAAATTAGGATTAAAAATGTAAAAGAATGGTATGTTCTCTAACTAGTAGAAGCATTGTCAAAAGTGCTTCGACAGCTGAGGCCATTTCGCACGTGGATTCCCACTGGAAAACGAACCCGGGACCGCTTCCGACCAAGTCTAACGCGCTGCCCACTTGACTATTCGTGAGTCACATATTCTGAAATTCTCTGGAAAAATATCGCCTCCAGATCTGGACCCACTCACTTATAACACCTGTGGTGATGAAGAGTTTAAAATGTTTCCCTCTGGGCAGAACTGGGAAATTTCTCACCGCCCACCGTGAAAAATTAATTTAAATGGTCAATTAATGGAGTGAGCAGTGGGAAGGACCCAAACTAACTTCTAACTTTTAAATATTCATCTCTCAAACAAGTTAACCAATTAGAACCATAAAAATATTAGTCGGACCGTTTTACTTCGGAACGCTAAAAGACCTAATAGTTAATGATTGCAAATAGAGGATGGGATCCAAAAAGCGGTTTGATTGAGGAAATTAGCATGGATAGTTTAATTTTGGGAATATTCGATTATACTCATCAAGTCGGACAGTTAATTAACAAGCGCTTAGGAAACACAACTTTGACTATTTGTATATATACATGTTGGGATGTCAGTTAGCTTTTGCCTAGAATGTCCAAATAATGTATGTATAAGTCGCAGCATAGAGATATCTTTGGATAACATCTTTTTTATGTATTTAATAAATTAATTTAGTATTGATTATTTTATTTTTGTAATCCTTAATTTACCGTAACACTAGCAATTGTAAGGAAACATTCTAACTATATTTTACGCTACGTGATATCATTACATGGAACTACTTCTATATAAATATGAATTAATATCCGTAATATTAAACACAAGGACTCCCAGATAGCCAAGTGGGTAGCGCGTTTTCGTTTGGTATAAGCGGTCCCTGGTTCGATTCCCAGTTGGGAATTTTATGTGAGAAATGACCTCAGGTGTAGCTAAAATATCACAACAGTATTCAACAAAAATCAACAATGTGAAATATTTGACTTTATTTAGAAAAATCATACTTTCACATACTTTTCGACAGGGGTTTTAATTCGCTACTGGTTTAGAAAGCGTACTTACTTCTTCAGGCAATTGATATATTGATTTCAAGACTTTAATTGGTTACAACACTTCCTCGTTCTCAATGATATAGAAACTCGGACGATTAGAATAGTAGTGGCTCTAACAAGGCTCTTTTTTGAACCTTAGAAAGAGAAAATCACACAAGAGGAGCATTAAAAAGAAGCTCAAAGATCTATTCCCAGCCACGCTGAAAATGAAGGAATTCCTCGGGAGAGAGCGAATTCTTCGCGGAAATTCCCTTTCGCGAAAGAAATCGTATTTTTTCGCATCTATACATATATAAAGCGCGAATTCTTTCGCAGTTTTGGAAGATCAAAGGTATTTTGAACCGCTTTCCTATTTCCCTCTAAAAGAGGTATAGATTTGGAAAGGGTGAGATAAAAATGGAAGAAACCCTTGAAGGAAATTGAATTAAATTGTGCTAAAGCAGAAATACCGATCCAAATTATCCTAGAAAAGTTCGGAGAGGCCGCTCATTATCCCTCTAAGAAAATTGCTGCAACACTACATGTCACGCGTTGTTCTGGCTGTTCATTATTTGATTCTTGCAACAATGGTAATTAACAATCAAAATTGACAAAAAACGCTCGGGTTTCATTGTTGTCTGCAACAATTCTGCAATGTTAAACTTGATTTCGGGATATGGAAGTGTCTATCGGTATTGTTATAGTTTTTAAAATAGTGGTGTATACGGGGGAGAATTAATGGGTGTTTGGGCATTAAGAAATTAACTCCTTTATAGAAATTTGTCGTTCTATAGAGGTACAGAAAATTTCATTGACACAAAATGACGATAATAAATATTTATCGTTTCAATGATATACGATGTAATTTATACTTCTATCTTAATTATAATTGTAATATTTCGCTGTATATCTTACATATGTATATCCTTAATGGTATTTTGTTGCTAATGCATGATTTTTTTTACTTGTAATGTTACCCATAGGTCATAAATATAAGTATTATCATTGGTATTATGGTTATTCGGAATCTTAATAAATAAATGCAATTGAATAGTTGTTCGTTTTTGTGATTAATATTATGGTCGCTCCATTATCAATAGGTTCAGTCTAATTGCTTTATTTCGAATCCATTAAATCTTAATAAATAAATAAAATAATAAGATTGTTCATTGTTTCGTTACTGCATTAATTATGGTTGATGCTAACCTATTCAGTAAAATTGACCAAGTACGGTTGATATGAATCCTGCAGGTGAATAAATAAGATTAATTTATTATTAACCACGGCAACAATTGTTATGGTAACAATATCTGTGGTTACTAGAATGATTATAGTTAAAGACCACAACTGTCATAATTGGGCAAGTATTGTTGTTTACCATCGAGACAGTAAAAGTAATGACGTTTACACATTATTCACCACGATAAAATGGTTATGGTAACGAACTCCGTCGTTTACTCTGCCCATACTTTCAACTCCTCCGCATCTTCATTACACACGCATCGCCTTAATTAAGCGTCCAGTACATCAAGAGTGTCTCAACCCCTTGAGGTTCTCCTCCTTAAGTACTTCCTTATCTCCAGTCTTCGCAAATAGTCTGTCCACGTGTGTGGCTGAGCCCTCGTCCTTTAAGCCCCTTGCAAAACCCACCTCTTACCACGAATAAGGGACCAACCCTTCCTCTAATCCCTCCTCCAGTAATATCCCGCCATCTCTCCCAAGGATTCCTTCCAATCTTCCAGTTCGACCAAACATCCTCTCTTTTACTCACCCCTCCAGACTTTAATCCTAGCCGATTTCCACCCCCAATGCAAGTAGCTTGCCCTGTTTCGCCCTCTACCCCTGTGTTTTGTCTCCATGCGTTAGTCATCCCCCTCATGCGATGCATGCTTCCACGTAATCCTCCGTCTTAGGTGGTGACGCAACTCGTTTTCCGAGTATTATCTCTTTTGTCGCCCTCAGTTAAGGGTGCAACTCCACCCTTAGGGTGTGCAGGTGTGGGTTTAGGCCTTGTTTACCCTGCTTCTTGTTTTTTAAGAATATAATGAGTAGGCATGAGGGTAGCAGTGTTAGAAAGGATGCCCCCTTATGAATACGATCGATTGAAAATAGATGGTTAATCTACAGGTATTCTGCAGAGCAAAGATTAAAGAGTGCAAATATTAGGAGTCGATATTCTGCACTTTATCAGCGATTTTACTGGACTGTGAACACAGCATTTCTAGTATGGAAAGAGAGTAAACAGTGTGTGGTACAAAATGCGGAATATTTAACCGGAGTAATTTCATTCATCCTATTGGTAGTACTGGCGAATTGCATAGAATGTAACAAGATTAATTTAAACTCTTATAGTGAATTTTTCCGATAAAATACATCTACTTAATTTATAATTAAAGACATTTGGAAACTAACGGGAGATGAGTTCATAAAGAAAGTTATATATTATATCCTCCGCCGCTGATGTCTGGAAGATGACAAATACACCTTTAATTATCTAAAAAAATGATGCTGTTCGCGGAAACACCGATTTTCACGTCGACTCTCACGGAAAAATGAAAGACTGAATCGATTAGAACCAGAGGCTACAGGATTAATTAGAAGAAAGTAGCAAATTATTTGCGGAGCGAGTTTTTTAATTATGTACAATGCTTAAAGGTTTATTAGCTTTATCTTCTCGAGTTTTAGAGAAACGCAAACTCAGTTATGCACATTATGTATTGTACTTATTAAGATAAAAAATAAACACCCACAATCGCATCATCACTATGATAATATGAACCAGCATTATAATAAATTGTTAGCTTAATGTATAGTTAAAGTTATAGTTCGTTCAAGGTATCTTTGCGGCCGAGAAAACGTAAAAGATATCGAGAATGAAGAGTAGTTAACCTTATCTTCTGAAAAACTATAGCGAACCTTATTATAATCAATCTTGAGTCTTAACTGATAGTTAAATGATGGCTAACTTAGGTACCAGCTTAAGTTAGGTTCAAATCATAAGCTCACTGCAATGTATTGAAGATTAAAAAATATATAGTGGATAAAAAATTATACAAATAACAACGGGACATTTTTCAAATAATCCTCACGATACTTGTTATGAAAATCATTCTCAATCAAGGCATCTCATAGTCAAAGCGGCAGCTAGCTAAATGACGGCGAGAATAGCTTAGTAATACACTAATACATGTCCGTATCTAGTAGATATGCTAAACCTTTAGGTTACTTGAAAAGCAGATTTGGCTTTAAATGAAATAATGCTGGACCCATGTATCAGATAGCTGAAAAAAACAAGAAAAAATTACAATAACTCTATAAGTTATTTTACGATTTTCTGAAACTCTCTTTTCTTTGATTTTTTTCCTTGGTATATTCGTCTTCCCTTTACAAGTCACGCATGTTTCCACACAGTTTCTCTCTCCTCATTCCTTTGCATCTCCTGTTTCTTCTCAAAGGAGGATTAAATCCATTGTCCCTCTTCCACCCTCTTTTCTGAAGTCAAGAGAGCCCAATGAGAAATGAGCTTCATTGTTCGTGGCGTCTAATGCAGCAGATTACGGCCAAAAGTTGAATCAGCGCTTTCCCCATTTTACTCCCACCTATTATTTAATCCTCGTTTAATTGATCGGACGTGCCAAGTTTGGCCGAAAGATGAAATTCAAGTAAAGAAAATAAATTGTCCGGTGAGATTGAAGCTAAAAAGATTCATTTTCCATCTAGCTCGACGCCAATGTTAATAAAACACCTAAAAGGACGCTCCTTTCAGTCTATAAAAGTAAGAATATCTTACAAAAGTTTGTGGATAAAAGTATACGTGAAACTTGATGAAGCTTTCTTAATTGGAGAGAATTCAGTATGAGAGAGGGTGTGTTAAAGCAATTCAGACCTACAGTTAGCAATGGTAACAATATGCAAAATCAGAAACACCTAGGATTGGCATGTAAATACAATATATCACACATATATAATACAATATATCAATAAATGCACGGAAAATATACCTAAAATATCAATAACGTAGAATTAAAATTCAAGGGGAAAAATTGAATATAAACACATAAGAGTACATCTCAAATTGTCGAACTAGAAGGTCATCTGAAGATGTCAACGAGTTGACGAAACATGTCGAATTGGAAATCTACTTCAGAATTTAACAAGAGTCTTTCTTTTGAAGATGGCTACAGCAAAATTCCACGAAGTAAAGAATGAACATATTAATTTTACTCTAGGGAATCACCTTTAAGATTGTAAATAATAAAACATTGAACCTCTACAGTGCAATCTGTATATCTTCTTCAATACAACACCGTTCTCTTAACATCAAATCAAATCCGAAATCTCTTGCTCTCTTGAAATAATCAAAATAATGATAAGCTCATAATGTTTTGTTTTTGATGCCTTGACAACGTACAAGATGGATATTCTCTACATTTAATCCGGGTTTGACTTCCGATACTGTCTCACGTTTTTCATGCCCTTATTTCCTAGGTAACGAAGATCTTTCAAACAAGAAAAAAGCGCATCAATCTTTCTTCAATTCATATTAAAATTTTCAATATTATCGCCGAACCTTCAGGGGTCACCTCATGGTTCATTACGAACTGTTACACAATGTGAAACTAAGGAAAATAGCGCTCTCCATTAAATCCCCTCTCATGTAATCACACGAAATAGCCATAGGCTGGAAAAATGAAGGTTTAATATAAATGGGAGAGGATGCCAGGGTATTACGCCTCCCACACATCTGACCCTTGATAGATGGGGCTAATCCCTTTCTTTGGCACCCTTTTAAATTGCCTCGCTAATGAATTTCGCGGTCACCCACATAGCGAAGCATTAGAAATGACCCCAAAAGACGTCTGCAGATGAAAAGACGCTAAGGATCCTTCATTTGTTTCCACGCAAAGGGATTTGCGAAACTCCGGCGGCAAAAGGGGCGTATGATAAAAAAGGAAAAAGTCTTTCCGTCCGTCCGTCTTTTTTTTATCCAAAAGGGTCCAAGAAAGGGACAAATTGCGGCTTTTTTATTTTATGCCCTTATTTATTCTCCCGGCGGGGTCTTGTGGGACCTTTGGCGAGGGCATGAGAGGACAAAGGTCTTGAGACAGATATGATGGGCCTTAGAGGAAAAAGCGGAGGAAATTTCCACGGAGACGGAATTAGGAAAATTGAAAGTGGAGAAAAAAGGGAGAATCAGAATTCCGGGCGAAGATTCAATTTTTCCTAAGATTCGGAGAGGAATTAATGGAATGAAATGGAAGATTCCTCTGCCGGGGAAGAAAAAAGTTTTGGGGAATTTTTCTTTCGGGATTATTTCCTACTCCGCCAGGCCGGTGTTTCGGGTGATTCATTTCCGATTAAAAGGAGGGGAAAATAGAGTAGAAATTCATCACTGAGTGGGTATTTACATCAGAGAAGAGTGAGAGAAATTGTGGTGAATCATATCGAGAAAAAGTCTCCTCCTGTTGATTTATTAGAGGATTGAGTTCAGGTGAATAAGACGTACTCCGTTGATATTGTCACCATCTTTTGAGAAGATGTTACTTAGCGGAAGGTCATAATAACTAAAGGGTAGTAAAGCAGTGAATTTCCATGGGTTTATTTTATGGAGACTGGTTTAGCTATCGAAGTATCATTTTCAGGTCTTCTTTTTTCTACAACTCATTCATAGAGTACATTCTCATTTCTAATACATTTCAAACTTATTACAACGAAGGCCTGCCCAACAATAAAAACGAATGAAGAACCGTTTGTGGTAGCGTATTATCCTAATAAATATCATCATTCTCAAGAATATGCTCATTACATCTTAAACTTTTTACTATGTAAATATTTATTTCAATTTCACACGTAGTCATGGAAGAAATATTTTAGCAATCTTTCTAGAATTTTGTGGCCATTTTTATCTGTAACTTTCACAATCGTTGTGACTTATAACAGAATTTATGGATATAATTACGGTAAACTATATTTACAAATACTGATGTTGATATTGATACAAATATTCAAGATATATTATTAAGAATATTTTAGAATACATTTACACTAACAAAATTGGCGAACGCATGCTGAATCACGAAAAAGTAAAAGTTAGCATAGTAAAAATCTTTACAAGTTAGGGCTTTTTTAACTCGTCCCCTAGCATCAGCGACCCAAAATACATAACAGACAAATCTTACTATCCATCTTGACAATTAAAAGTTGATATTTGCCGATTCTCAAATAACCTATACTCTCACGCCCTTCTCCAACACGGGGATAGAAATTGGCTTTATTTAGGGTCTTTCCCCATCTATGATCATTTCTTCCTCTTTCTGCACCTTTTTCTCAGCTTCAGATCCCTTATTTTCCGCCAGATAAGAAAGGGTCAGGAACACGGACGCCATCACAATTAAAGGTGCGGGATTAATTTTCTTTCATTCGTTCTGTTGCCAAGTAATCTTCATCTCTTTTCGTTCTAACCTTTCTCGATTCTTTCTCTAACTTTCTCCTTAATTTATTTACTTCCCAGCCCTCGATGGATAATCAGGTATCCGATGGGAAAATATCGGAAAATTGGAAATCAAATACCTGAGCAAACATCTGATGCGATTGGATTCATTACAGATTGGTGCTATTTTATCGCGTTTGCCGATTCGTAATAGGAGACGAATTATGTAATTGGCATAACTGAACCATGAGTTTTTTTAGGCTATAACCATAAGCTGGAGAAGAAGATATATGGTCTTGGACTGCTTGCTATAGAATTTTATTTTATTAAGAATTTCGATATAATTAAACCATTAACTGAAAAACAAAACAATATTTCGACGGACATCTCAGCACTCAACACGCGTTATCAGACAAATGAAACATACTTATTCCATTTATGCAAAATGTTTGTATATATCATCTACCGTTCTTGAGATATCAACTATTTATATGTTATTAACATTATATGAAAGCAAACCACTCTCGGACAAATTTCAAGAGCTTTTTCGCTACAAAAAGTACTGATGAAGATGAATTTAGCTATTATTAAATTAATTTGTGGTATATCAAATGATAAAAAGACCCTGACTTTTGATTTTGTTAAAATTCCAGCTAAGCATAATTCGCTAATATTGCTTGAAGACTCATTAACGTAATCATTAATACGTAATTTTTGAGACTTTTCGCTTTTATTTATAGTCTCACAGTTTATTTCTTGATGAATATTTAAAACTGGAGAGCGATTAATCTTATACTTGGTTATTAAGAAAGATCAGATGTAGGAAATAATAGATATACATTTTTTATAACTTAAATTTAGCTTCGTCATTTTGATGGGGTAATTCTCAAGTTTATTAATAATGCTTATAAGGAGAGATTAACTGACCCAACCAAATACCCACACTCCTTTTCCTAGACACTCCTTCTCCCCTAGAATTTACCAAATTCTTCCGCGGGACCGCTCCTCAAACCGTTTAATTAAAGCCTCTTAATTTAATTTTTGGAAAGAGGCTCAGATATGGACACTTGCGAATAATCAAGGAGCCGTGAAAGAGGTATGCATTAGAGGTTGAGGACCTCTCAGCCATTCGCCGCTAATGACTTTATCAAACACTTCGGAGACCCGATCAAAAGACTTGGAGATGATGCTGGAAATTTTGGTAAAGGAAAAAGATGATGTTGTCGCCTATGGTGACGCATTCTTGCGGCGATTGCGTGTTGTCAAGTGGTCCTTTAACATAGACGACCTCATCTGAGGAATCCACTAACCCTCTTCATAACCACTGTTACTTCTCATCCTCAAGAGCATCCTTAAGATAGGTGAAGGGAATCTCGTTTACCACATGAGCCTCGCTTTTAAAGAGGCAGTCGCAGTTACCCATCTCTCTTATCACCATAACAACAGCGCGAAGTGCACAAATAACAACGTATCCAAGAAGAAAACGTTTCCATGGATATGTATATGTTTTTATTACGGCTGGTTCTCTCTTAGGTATAGATATCCTCAGGCCTATAAATATATATTTATATATTCATGTGGAAATACGTGGTTGTTTTCTTCTTAAATAAGGCACGTTTCCACAAAGTTGTGCTTTCCCACATTAGGTTGAAATAATAACACAGCAGTGAAAAATTCAAAACTATGGTTATAACCTCTATTATTAGTCTTTGATATAAAAATTCGAAATAATTGACACCTAAAATATACTAATTCTCAGCGAATATCAATACATACACCTACCGCTGATAACCTTATTATTTTAACGATTTTGAGATGAATTTATCGTGTAATTATTATTATTTATTGCTGATAAAGTTGTCCAAAATATGGAAAATAAAAGCAACTTGTGAAAATGAAATCGTTTAATAATATCGATAAACTTTTATGATGACAAATGAAAAATGAGCAACATTTTTCAATGCAAGGACCAAAGATTGTGAAGAGTAAACGTCAGTGAATAAAAGAGTAATAAAACAATCAAATTGATCGTTATAGCTATTCAATTACGCTCATAAGAAAGACCTAAATCTCTTGCGCCGATAATTTTACGGTACGGCAAACATCACCAATTAAACTAAAGAGAACTGAGTAAAGTTGACATAAAACTCACCCCAAGTGTAAATACGAGACATTATTAATCCAATAAGAGGGGGAGGAACCGCAATTGCAGTTAGGGGTGCGCTTAAGAAGGGAAAATCTCTTGAAGGAATCATCCCCCTCTGAGGGCACTTCATGAAGGGTAAGAAATATTATGAGCATTTACGAAGGGGTGCTAAGAGGAGGGGCAGAGATTGCGTCTGGGAAAAGATGCGGCTATGGATCAAGAGAACGTAAGATTCGCTGATACAACGGGAAATGACTTAATCCGTTTTGTTTCCTCCCTCTTGTGTCTTCATATGACACTGGAGAACTTATTACAAGCTGTCGTTTCTGTCACGGCAGAGTCGCTATTTCAGCAGAGTAATACTCATGAAGTTAATAATAATTTACGAAGGAAGAAATCAATTAAAAGAAATGCAAGTCAATATTAACGTGTAAAATGATAAATAGATATATAGGTTATGTCATTCCCATAGGCATTGTTTTGGGGCCCATAAATTTATGCAACGAAAATCTGTCGTAATAAGTGAATAAGAAAGAAATGAAAAGAAATAAATTTGTACTTTAAAGAATAAATGGAAGATAAAATACGTGCAAAGTATTATATAAGAGCATATAATTCAAGTGATTCTATAAGGAATTGATTTGGGGTCGATGAATTAATGCATCGAAAAATTCTTCGTGATGACTAAGGCAATCGCAGGCTCGGTATTTCGAGTTTAAAGATATCACCATAAGCTACAGCAACTACCAAACATCCGTGAAAATTAGGCAGTGGGAGAAAAAATATCTACGTAATACACTTTGAATAGGGATATTAGTAAATCATTCAACTGTAAATTTAATCACGAGCTAAAAATATTTATAGGGGAAATTCCTAATTACTCGCTCTCTATAGTGTTAGCAACTTCTGTGAGGGAATATTGCTAGTAAAATATGATCAATTAACGATTTATGGTGGAATTAATTAACAGTTTGCGGTACGAAGCTCATCGTACAATCTAATTCACGATTCTAGCGGCACTTTGTGCGTACTTTTCCGGAATTATAGCAAAAGGAACAAAGGAGACGCACTAAACGCTACATGTAAAATCAACGCCACTTTCCTGTTTTAGAACCCAAAGAAAGATAAGATACAACTCACCGAGTACGGCATCTCTTTGACCCTCATAACCCGACTCAAAACGACACGTACTCACCTGAAAAGAAGGAAAACTTTCGTCAGCGAATGACAAAGATCTAACGATAAACATGCTTTCAAAAATATCTCTCCAGGTTCAACCGAAAAGTCACACAAACGACTCAAAAACTTGCCAATTCCGGAACAAGAGGAACTCATTAAGGATAGTGAAGACGTTGTGACAGACACGGAACAAGATATGCAAAACAGAGACCATTAACGAAGCAATCTGGCAAAAGGAAACTTTTCAGCTGCACCGCTGGGGAAACTAATTTGCCGCTCGGATAAACTTGCCATCTTGCTGATGCAAAATAAAGGGATGGGATTATAAAAACCCGCATTCATCTGCTTCCTTAAAATTACTCCAAAGCGCCCGTTTCGCTAAACACAAATTCCCGTTGATTCAAGGTGTTTTATTTTATGCAGTAGATACAGCGTCTTTGACTGAACGTACGCCGTCGAATACCTCATGTACATACATACATTCAAGACAATGATAATTTCAGATGAATGCCTATGAATGATAGCACAGGTGGGGAAAAGTAAGTACATTTCAGCAGCAATGCTAGGATCAAAGTAAAATACAGTAAAAGTGTATAAGTCAAAGAGCAGGTTTCCTTATGCAAATCACACATCTTTGATCCCATACCATATACCTCATTTTTATCAGACAATGGGATTCAAGTTGAATAACTCCGCAGTCAATTCAAGAGAAAACAAATGCTAAAGATTTCAATACCCGATTCCGATTAGGAATTACTACGCTACGTGAGGAAGGTGCTCATGTTTGTGAATATATCATCTTCAGGTGTACCTGGATAGCCAAGTGGGTAACGCGTTCGACTTTGATCGAAGAGGTCCCGGGTTCGATTTTCTATGGAGGTCCTTCTGCCGAATGACCTCAGTTGTCGAAGCGCTTTTAAATTTACTACCAAAACCTTTTTTTCATTGATTACATTCCTCACGTGTTCAAAAAAATATTTATCTATCAGTGCCTTTAACTCTTACGTAATTGTACAATTCTTGGGTACTGCAAGATTTTCATTTTGATTATTCTTCTCCTTTTTCTTTGTATAATTTTTTATCTGATTCAGTTCAATACTTTATTCTGGATTAATATGAATCGAACGAAAAATAAATGTTTATTTAATTAAAAGGACTTAAAAAAAGAGCGTGTAAATTTAATTCCGCTCTTTAAATCTCAATATTCTACTTCACTTCATAAATTTTAATTCACTGTAGCAAATTTTACATCACATTTTCATCGCCTCTAGGACTTAAATTGATTATCAGTATATGAATCACCACAGCAACGTAACCCTGTCAACATAATCACTTCTCGCAACACCGTGACCTAGAATCACCTCCTCTATAGTTTCCTAGATTCCCTCATCTTATCAAGAATGCAATGACTTCTAATAGCAAAAGAGAGACAGGTGGCGCCATCCACGGGGCAAAACGAAAGTCATCACCATGGCAACCGCTTCGTCAAGATTCAAATCTCCGCAGTCCCAACGGATGGAAAATAGATTGAGTACTTGGCGAGGAAATCAAATTCCGTTCATAAAAGCGCATTCGTGATAAGCAGGTTCACTCATTAAGGAAGCCTTCTGCGCATGCGTCAGGGTACGGAGTGGGTGTGCAAATTTAATTACGGACTCACGGCCTGAAAAGGGTTTTCGGACCGGCGCTTTTATTAGGGAACTTTCCAGGGATGCGATATCATCCGGCGGGGAAAGTTACATTTTCGGATGATTTGGGTGAATTTCAAGGTGATTCCGATGAAGGGAATATTGAGTTAATCCGTTCTGTTCTCGTTAGGTCCATCGATCCTTCTAGGAATTTACTTTCGGAGTGCCTGAGTAGCAATGAAAGAGAGGGATTAAAAAAGTTGAGATTGTGTTAGTAACTTTTACGTACGGCTTGTATATAAATCAGAGTTGGAATTCTAATTCTTGGCATGGTTTCAAGGGGAAAATTGTTTCAGGTTTATGAATTTATGATTTGCTTATGAATGGGGTTCTGTAATGTTACGAATAAATTAAATATATACGCAAATGGCATCTTCATTTTGGGCGAAATATACACTATTAACTTTCATCTTCCATTTAACCTATTGTTAATAAAAAAGAAATAATATCAATAAATAATAATAAAAGGTGATTAAGAACGAGTATTTATCATAGCCAATAATTTCTTGCTATTTCAACTAATGTGTATTCTATTGTGATTGAATCTATTCAAGAAACTTTTAAATACTCTTAGTTTTTTAAAAAAATACTCATTCTTGGTTTTTATAAAACGAGGGAAAGCTACTTGGTAGTAAATAGTAGATGACTGTAGTTGTCACTACATAAAGCAGCCTAACAAACAATATCGTAATATAAAACTTTTATGGTTTCAGAAGAACAGTAAGATAGTTCTATTTAATAAAAATCAATAATTCAACGTATTCCTTTGGAGATTTAGAAAAAAAGTGTTTTTGTTGGGCCCAGGATTACAAAAAACTGCATAGCGCATAAAAAGATAATGGAATATTACAAGAACAATGTGCAGTAACGCTAATGTATGTAATTCTGGAATGAAATATTCGTTGTTCGAGAGATTACGTATTACGCTTAGTACGTATATCCTTGAATTGCTATGAAATTCCTTGAAGCTGGAAATAGTTTGATGGATTACATCGAATGTTCGATAATCGAAGTTAATTATGTCAGTACTAGAAGACGAAATTTTTTTGTGCCCTCTAACTAATATAAACACTTCTAAATTAATTGAAATTTAAATAGGAGCAATGTAATGTATCCTAAGAGAAGCAATGGAGATGTGACAGAAATGTTCCCTTTTTTCGTTGGATTTAAGGCAAAGAGGATATTAAATTTCCAAGATTTTACCCAGGTCAAAGAAACTTAAAATCACACTAATCAAAAAATACAATAATTATTCATATACTTTAAAACATTTCCCTAAGACGGATTTTAAAATTTCAAGGCCCTCGTATCTCATACCCTTAACCCAAATTATTTCTTTAACTTGTACGCAGCACTGCCCACAGCCACACCTGTTAATATTACCCACCATTCAAGGTTGAAAACATATAAATAAGCGCCAGGATCCATAAGTCCCACGTCCATTCACTTCTTATGCGTTCGACATGATTGAATATCATATTCTATTCCTTTAGCATAACTCTGAGGGGAGCGTTGCCTAGAAACCTATTGTTTTCAGGTCTCGTAACTCTGTCTTCCCTCCTAATAACAACACACCTCTTTCAGGTAAACGACAGAAAGAATGAGAAAGGACCGATTCATGGAGGAAACAAAAGACATTCGTATGAGCATCTGGAGGAAACACGAAACGTAGCCCCGCCCACCCCCTGGAGGATTAGAATATAAACAAATCAAACCGAAAGAACGAATTCCCATAACTCCTTATAAGTTATGTCTATTTATCAAAAATGGTTGTATTTTACGGGTGAGGTATACCCGTCTGGGAGTAATGCAGGCACCCTTTACATATAGATACTCGTAAACTTATATTATTTAACGATTTCCTAATTTTTAGCTGAAACCATTGCTAATCATAACAGCTAATCTAAAATAATCATTTTAATTAGAAATAATAATTGCTTCATAATAATCTCTGAGATTATTACCGCTGAATTTTTATTGCTATAATAAAAGGATTTTGGAAATAGATTTTTGGGAATTCAGGAATGGAATGCTTTATTAGAAAGCGAATGAACCGTAGTATTCGGGGTCTGTTAATCACTCCTAAAAATTCTCAAGTGCGCTTTAGTGTAATCCGAAGTTTCAATTATTTATCTGTATTCATATTTAGATACAGAAATAAGATGCTTTTCAGTCTCGATATCGTCTAAATAAAGTCCAATAAGACCTTAAATTGGTTTATCCAAGAAACTACTAAACGATATTCTTTCTCTACATTTATTAAGCAAGCGTAACTTAGGAATTACACTCCTTTCTTATATAGATTCCCATTCAAAAGCATCTTGGTGGCAATCGTGATTTCATCATAGCTGCTCTTGAGAAAATAGACAGCATTAAAATTATAGAATAGATACATCCCATAAATGGACGAATTTTTCCAGATGGAGTCTAACTAACGCAAAGTAGCAGGCCTACTACCCTTCTTGTGCTATGGGGTGAAGGATATTAAAACATATTTAAAATTTTAATGATGTTATATTCATTAAAGAGGAAAGTAAGCACGAATTCCATTTCATTCGTATTTCCTTTCCATGGTCGCATTTTGGATCGGAAATTTAGAGGCCCTCTCTTTGGGGCCCTCTCTCTCTATCGGGCCCTCCCACCGCTGGAGTTGGGCCTACCGGTTGTCCTTTTCTTGGGCCCCCTGAACAAAGAGGGTAAAAGGAAACGGATACAAATAGTCGAGGATTCCCTTTGCATTGTCCTTTTTCTGCAAAATGAACTTCTCGACGCCGAATGATGTGAAGCTTTTCCTGCAGTTCGCGGAATTCTTGAAGGTTTTACGACCGCCCCTTGACATGTACCTGAGGACGCTTTCTTCAAATATGTGAAAATCTTAGAAGGCATACATATGGAGCTGATTTCTCAGACTGGATGAATACCACATACCTGAGTTGTTTCTGAGTTTAAATACAAAGAATACATCAGTTCTTTAAATCATAGTCGATTATGCATCACATATAGTAGCTAAGTAGTACTCCAAGAATAATGATCAGTATTTGGAATGTTTATTGATTTTTCCCAACATGTATGTATATGGAGACACTTGCATTTAAACTACATCTTTCACATATACAATGATGAAAATAGCACTCTTTTATCTAATCGCAGGCCTTTTAGCCGAGGTAAATTTCAACTGCCTGAAAACGGCTCTTCTCTGAGTTCAAAGAGTTTAAGAATAGGAGTGATACAAGTGAATAAATTTCTTATTTAGGTAAAGTTAGGCCCAAGTTGACCTCTCTTCCACCTAATCTCATTTTTGTTAGATAATTAATTAATTAATGTAAAAAACAGGAAAAACAGAAAAATTTGTGGACAAACATATTCTCAACTGAAACTTTAAGAAAGTTACCCAATCTCGTTCATTATGCCATTACGCAGTTTTCGCTTGGTCTGCTGAGAAGCGTCTTAAGCGGGTTTTACTGAGCTTACTTAATGTGTAGAATTCATCCTATTTTAATAAATATGCGTTTCTTAAAAGGTTGGTATGATTTGGCGAATAGAAATCCCTGAGAAAATATTTTAAAAACACGTCTGTCGTCATTAATTCTTGTAGAGACACATAACTCCCGATAATCATCGGAAAAAAACAGTGGAAGTTGTCCATAATTAAGACGTAGGATGCCCATTAAGACGTTAATGTGCCAAACGAAACTAGGTGGGCTGGAAGATTTTACCATCGCCTACAAATTTACTCAGCCATTTGGATGACCGTCAGGCACAAATGAGGGATATAAAAAACGTGGAATGTGAAAAACTACGATATTTAATTCAAAGAGGAACCTCAAAAGATAGAACGCTCTTTCAGGAATGCTCAGGTTGTTTCCATGACACTATCTTCCCTAGAGACGTGAGTGGGTGTCAGGTTACGAGGATGTATCCTCACAGAGAAATGAGATTCAAATATACGCGATGTAGAGGAAGGAACACTTTCACTTTTCCAGCTATCTTCCCCCTTCATCCTTGATATTTGGCTCAAGGAGAATCATAAAAAGAAACACAACTCGCGTAGACGACAAGCCGAATAATATGCTCGCGAATTCTTAAGCTGTCAGAAATTTCCGGAATTCGTGTGTGTTCCTCATTTTTTAGCATATTGTCCCACGTTTCGCATTAATGTTATTACCGTTCGGGAATATATTTAGATGTACCGCTCGGCATGTGGTTCTCTAAATTTAGAAGTTAATCTATGTTACAAAGTTTAGAATACGCTGAAAAAGGGGAGAGAAATATATCGTCAAATTTCTAAAAATAAAATTGGGTTAAATAATGATAAAAACAATTTAAATTGTGGAAATCATTTACATGCTCATTGAAATCACTGAATTTATTATTTTGATTGAATATATCTCATATGCTAAATCCGATATATTTATTGAATTAAACATCGAAATAAATTAAAAAACTGAATAAATAATTGATTAATTCGATTCTGAGACTAAATTAAGAGTATCAATTTTTTATACACATCAAACGCGTTGCAAAATTAATTCAACGTATCCATTGATGGAAAACTGCTATGAATAAACCTGAATTGATTTCGCAGAAATTAATTTATCACCATAAAGAGATCAAGATAAAAAATAAAAAAAGTCAAAAATATAAAGAAAACAAATATGAAATTAAAAAATAAATTCAAATTACAGAGGCATACAACAGGGAAAAGGTAATTCAATCATAGAAATATCACGGTGAATGCCGAAGGCTTAGTTATATTACAAAGCCTTGCATAAAATCCAGCACGATAGTGTTTTTATCGAATAAAATAACTAAAAAGTATGTTTTTTAAAATGCTGAACCGTTAAAAACAGCTTAAGATTAGAGATCTAAGTAGCAAATACATACATAGGAAGATAAGGAAATTCGCAAATTCATGTCAACCTCCAAACATGGGGCTCAAATGCATTCAATAAAGGAGATTGAAAGATAACGAGGAAAACACTGTATTCATCCATTGGCAATAGGTCTCTAAAGCGTCAGGCAAGAGATAGAGGCGGCAAAATGTCCCGTTTAAGAAAAAGGGACACATTTCTAAGCGAAGCAGGTAGGAAAGCACCACTCCCACAATAAAGGAGACCTACCGCGGAGTGAGAGAGAAAGGTATATGGCTGAAAGAAGACATTAGGAAGAGAAGAGGAAATTGTTTATAGGAAGCGATCACCGTACAGAAAGCACTGGTAAGAAAGATAAGGGATAAGGAACTGGTTAGATGATAACAATAATAATTCCACATTGAAGTGAAAATCATATTAATTTCGTTGTTGATCGGTTTCTATCTATATTTGATTATTACACATATGTAAATTACAGAAAGTAATTGTATCGAGAGATGACTGGTTAGAATTGAAACCGGTCGATTATAAAGCACTGACAAATCCAGAACAAATAGGACGATTTTCCTACCTTTTGATAACTTTCTGGGATAGGTGGGGAACCTCTCTCCATTGGAAGGCCAAATTTAGCATTCGGCCAAACAAGAATGTTGTGAAATGTATGTGAAACATAAGGTTATTTTTATTTTGAGTGTTGCCTACATTCAAGTAGTTAAACATCGAAGTTTTACGTCAGAAAACTAACGTAATTCGTTGAATAAACTGAAGAGAAGATTCCAATTATTATTATAACGTACTTATTACGACAAAATAGGATTCTCGACGTCTTGCGATTAGGAATAATTATTCTTGTCCCTGTATGAAGAGTATATATGATAATTGTCTTCAATCGCCCCCACCTTGTATAGTTTCTATTATCACCGCCGGAATTCTAGGAAAAGCTACAGTTATTTAATAATTTTATTTAAAAAATAAGGAATAAGTAAAAATAACCAATAAAATTTGCGAGAGAAAACAAAGTTTACGATTCTCCTTTATCATCAGTCCTTTTCTGTTTCGATTGTCGAATTAGAAACTTTCGGTGATAATATTGTCGATTGTTGTAAATCTGCTTATTATTGTCCCCACCTTGATTATATTCTACATCCATCCCAACAATTAAGGTATATTTGTAGAAACAACCAGTGAAATTAACGAGAGAGAACTAAGTTTACGATCCTTATCTTACTTATAGTCGTTCTTTGTTTCGATTGTCGAACGCAATTATTAGAAAGCTTTGTCAATATTGATGGCGATTGTTGTAAATTTCCTCATTGTTTAGACAGTGAAAAATCCTACTCTTTACGTTTTCATTGTCGACGGCGTTCATTATTTACTCCTCCGTTCAAACAATGGCGTCACACTAGTTAGAGCACGGCGAAGCGTATGTTTCACTTTCTTACTGCCTCTGAGGTCGGCTTTGCTAAGAAAGGCACAAATCCGAAAGGGAGTTCGGCAGAGTGGAAGAACAGTTAAGAGTCCGTGACAACCTTCTGAAACGAATTGGCGGAACATTTTTCGAGCCACTGCCCAAACACTGTCCGACCAATGAGAAACACATTCGCTAGATGACCTACAGGTAAAATAAAAAATGAAAACAACCATTATTATTCCTGCCGCGATCATTCCTGTTTCCTTCCCAATGGCAGTTAAATTTTTCGGTCCCGGAAACGACCCATGTTAATGCAAATCCTTGTTTATTACCCATTTCGAAATATTTATAAGGGTTAGGATATTATTATAAGCGCGTCGCTATCCTTTGTCCTTTATCCGTTGGCCATTTCGTGTGACCTTCTATATGCTAAATAAATTTGGAGATGGGTCTGCAAAAACTGCGGCTAATTGAATGTATAGGAACAAGTGCGGGATGGATACAAGTTTATCTATTGAATAATCTATATCATATAAACATAGGAAAGTTTCATATTATTATAATTTAAAGCAAACAGCCCTCCCATTACATGCGCTATGATAAAATACTAGTTAAAAAATAACAATACACAAATATGAAACACAAATATAAAAACAAAACTTAAAATATACAAATAATTGAATTGAACATTAAGTACTGAAACATTTTAAAGCCTTCCTCTGCACGAAACAAAGAGAATTAGATAAAATAACCATATAATTTGATGGTTTACTCATCGTTCGTTTTATCCTTGGAATGGACGAAAATATATGAATATTTTATAACAAAAATGTTCTGCCAGAAAGGAAGCCTTCCGGGTTCTACGGAAGGGTGCCGAAAGTCCAAGAAGACCTATTACAATAGAGGAATCATATAAACCATTAAAATCTTTAAAAGCAAAAAATACACTTCAAAGAAATACACTACCATTAGATTCCTTCCGAAAACTTTAGGCAATCAATATACGAAATGAAGTTAAATGAATTGCCAAATACTGACTGAATTACTTTACTTTGATTCGAAGCTTTCACCGTAACACATAAAGATTCCTAAGAGTGAAGAATTTGCTAACGTACTCCTGAACGTATGTGCCATTACTCTGAAACCTATAAAACTCTAATAAAACTAAAAATAAAACGTTCGCAACCTGAATTTCTAAAGACATAGTAAATAACAGTGTGAATGCTAACAGCGGCGTTTCCTTGGAGAACGTGACGCGCCATCGTTAGTTTAAAGGATGAGAGAGTGAAGTTTTGACGTGCCTCTAATCACCCCTTCACGCTCCTTCATGTCTAAGTACGACCGTCTACGGAAAAACGTGCAGCCCTGCGGACCTTATTAAAGAGATATGGATGGCCCCGGAAGAAAATTGGATGATAAGGCAAGAGTGATGGAGGAATATTTCAAAAATGATACACAAGCCGAATCCATTTCCGTATTTACAAGGGAGGATATTCTTGAAAATGGGCTATAGCTACTTACAGAAAGATAAGATTAGTTTGAGTAACTCAGTTTTAATCAGGGCATAGAAACGAAACCGTAAAAGCTGTTAATTTTATGGAGTGAAAACCGAAAAGCAACGGAAAATGTTAAATTCTTGAACCCAAACCCAAAGAGAAAGCTATTATTTATTAGGCTCCAAACGTTTAGAAAAATAATTAGGCTCTCGAGTGTAAATTAATGAAGCTTTACTAAGTAAATATGTCTATTAGCAACTCGAAAACATCTAAACAGAAAGACTTGCATTTAAATTTATTTGATGTAATATTTTGACCATTATTTCTTTAAAATCGCAATATATATTTTTAGAAAATAAATCTTTTCTTACTTTATGGACATTAGTTATATTTAATTAGACGACTCTTGGGCCATTTTAATGGCTAGAACGAAAAAACAGGCTTAGACCGAATCGACGTAGGCAGATGAATCGAAACCGGAATTGAACCAAAATTTGCTTTTCATTCTACCGGAGAAAAGACCGGAATGGTAATCATTAATAATAGTTAATCATTATCGTAGATTTTTTAATGTTACTGCGATAATAGTTAGAGAATATATTAATATTTAAGTTACTTCAGTAAATAAAATTTTGGATTAATCCTAACGAACACGAAAAACTTTCTCGTATAAATTAGAGGATCACAGACAAAAGAATATTTGTAAATTACCTCTGCAAAAATACACCGAATCACACTTTGCTCGGGAACCAATGCTTTTAGGGCCTACTCTATTTACACCCAGACATCCATCTGTATTGCATTTGTTCTAACAATGCACAGCTCCCACCATATCCCTCTAGTGACGTTCTGAACAAGAATAGATCGAAACCCCATCGAAGATACATAAAGACATCCTCCTAGCGAACTACAACGGAGGCACGAGCGTTTATGGTAGAGCAACATAAGTGCATAGAGTGCTAAAGTGCATACACGTGTTCGGAGGGAAGCACTGTTACAAGCATAGAAAAGCCCACGCTCACCAACGGGAAGAGATTTCAACGGTGGGGCGTTGTGCAGAAGGTAGCAGCAGGTAAGCGGTGTTATTAGCCTCCATTTCAGTGGAATGAATGTTTGTCGGTTCGGAGGGTGCAGCGGTAAGGGTCAAAGGGGTTGTTTGGAAGGGTTTTTCTTTTTGGAGGTGTGTGCGGCGCTCAGGAGGTATGCGAAGGGGATTTCCGAAACGCCAATGGCGTGATGATAAATGGCGTAGGAAATACCACGTCGGGGGAGCGGTCATGTCAACGGTGACTCACGAACGGCCTTCTCAGCTTGCTCCCTTTCCGAATTCTTCAAAGTGATCCGGGTTAAAAATGGAATAGGAATTCTGATGAAGTTTACACGAAGGTTGGAGAAGGAACGCGTGAAAAGATAAAGATTTGTGCTGCGATACACGAGATCGGAGCAAATGAACTATACTTGAAAATGCTTTTCTTCTTACAGCTAAGTAGATGATAATTTTTCATAAATATATATGACGGGTTACTATTTAAAAAGTAAATCAAGATAGTTTGTATGAGAGTAAAGTCACTCGTTCACAAAGGAGTAACATTCAGTGCAAGTATATTTGGTAGTATTTTGTAAGAGTGACTATAGTGTGATTTAACCACATTCAATATTATATAGAGCAAAAATTATTTCATTTTTACAAGAGACTTTTATTTATTTAGATTTTAAGGAAGTTTACAAATCTTCTGCAATCACAATGACTAAATAATTGATAATTTTTGCTATTTAATCATATTTATTTATTATGCATAATTATACTTAATTGAAAAAGCTTAGCATATTAAACTTTCGGAACGATAGAATATTTAAATGTCGGAAATAAAATCCGGTTCGAACCGTTTCGATAAAACAGGAACCTAGCCGAAATGTATTTCATTTCCTATTGTAATAAAAAACTGAGTTAAAACCGAAACTTATTTAACTGAACAAGATCGAAAACCGGAGCTAAAAACTTAATTCGTCTCGATCCCCATGACGACAAGGAACAATCTCCTTCGAGTAAAGACAAAGGACACTAAAATTACGGAAATTAAAGCGATCCACCTCTCCAGGAGACAAGAGTAGAAGGTAAAAAAGGAGAGAAATGAGACAGACAAGGAGCAGAAGTTAGGCTAATGGCGTAAATAAAGTAAACATGCATTAGCGAGGGAAGAAAGTTGCTCTGCCAGCAACGAGATGCCGAATGGCATCTGAAAGAAGTGCTTCTGAGCGCAAGGAAGTTTTAAGTGCAGCGGATGCTTTTAAGAGACTCCAAAAGAACGACACGTTTAAAGAGATTTGGGGAGAGTGCCTCCGTATTAAATGGGACGGTCGTTAAAATTTCGGCGATATCATCGGGGCAAATTTAAAGCGACGAAATAGCGAATCTTGGATTAGAATTAGTTAAGGGGTGGATTGGGAATTTTGATTCTGAGATATTGCAATGAGGCCACGAGGTATTCGTGTACAATTTGGAATCTATGGGAACTTTTTATTAAAGGACTCGAGGGTACTTAACCCTTTCGAGACTGTTGTCGGCTATAGACGACGGCATTTTTCCTACGCAGAAAGACGGCTGTCGTGTATAGACGACGCAGGTATAAATCGCGCGTGGATGCAGTTTCAGAGGATTAGGATATTATAAACTTACCCTTCTGACCCTTTTCTGGGGGATTTCTGACCTTTCCTTCTGCACCACAAAGAGGAAACTCAGCCCCCGGGGTCGTTTATAACCCTTTTTACTGCATGGTGCCGCGGAAAATGAAATGTTATTGCAACAGTTTTGCGAAAGATTTTCTTTTAGTAGTAATTGTCAATATTGATTTGGATATTGAAATGTTGGTCTTTGCTGACTATGTACAACTTTTAAACGAAATTCTACCGTTAATATTAAGGTAATTAGGATATTATAATATAAAAACTATGCTACATCATTGCCACTGTAATAGTATACTAAATAGCTTAATATTAACGGTAAAATTTCGTTTGAAAGTTGTACATAGTCGGCAAGATACAAGTTTTTAATTTCCAAATTAATATTGACAATTACTGCTAAAATAAATATTTGGCAAAACGTCAGCAATAACATTTAGGTAGCCGCGGCCCCATGCTGTGGAAGGGAATGTGACGGTATTCCCCCGATTGCGGTTGCCGAGGAAGGAACCCCGCTTAGGACTCAGAAGGGTTCAATTCTATACCTGCCAACAACTTAGTCGAAAAATGCTTCCGTGTCCAGGAGACGATTTTAAGAGAACGTGGCCGTCTCGAAAGGGTTAAATTTAAGAAGAGTACTCCATGTTCTCGTAAAAAGTTTTATGAGATGTGTCTGGTGAGTTCCTGTGGCTAGGAGGTTTCCTAAATGTTCTTAAGGATTTACTGAATCTATCCTGAGTTTCATAAATAATACCATTAAATCATTTTAAATATTAAGTAACATTTAGAATGCAACGTCAAGGTCCCGAGTTCGATTCTTGGCTTTTTGTTAACGGAATGAATGTTTCTGGCCATCTGTTGCCAGTGGCATATGTGAAAAAATCAGGAGGGGATAATATTTTAACTTCTATTTAATGGTAATAATGCAATTTGAATAATGGTCTAAGGGGCTAGATACAGAAAGTAAGCTGTAAGGAGAGTAGCTTATATTTAAATACAGTGCATTTCAGTAAATAATAAATATTAATAAGAAATATTTTATGCATATTAGCTTCTAAAAGTTAGTATTCTTTATTTAGATTTTGATAGAGTGATGAAAAGACGTAGGCACAAAGATAATCTCAGAATTCGAGGTACTTTAACACTCACACTTAACATTTTCTTATCCCCCTCGACAAAACATTTTCGAAGAAGACCCACGCTTGACTCTAAAACTAAAGAACACGAAAAGTTACCAAATCGAGCCTTTAACGGAGGGAGGGGGGCGGGAGAGAGAAAATTAAACCCGAAAATATACGAACGCGTGAAAAGATGGAGAGGCACATCTCTCACGAAGAAAACAAGAGGCTTTCGTGAGACGAAACCTTCAATCGTATATTCCATCCACTCCGGAGTCAGACACGCAAGACAAGTCTCTTTACTCATTCATTCGAAATAGGGAGAGAAAAAAGATCGACTCGGCGGAAAAGGGGGCGAATGGGAATGAATGGAAACAAATGAATGCTGGAAAGCAACACCTTCATTCACCGGCCGGCGTTATCTCGCCCATACGTAAGTGGGCTTCAAGAGGGAGAAATTAAAAGAGCTCGTACGAATAAAGAAACACAAGTAAAGCTCAAGTCTGCACGTGTTAAGGAAAGTGTGAACACCTTGGAAAACCAAAAAGAGAAAGACTTCATTGGGTAATCTGTACGAAGATGTGCTTTTTTAATCCCTGCGTATGAAATGATAATAATAACGCTAAGGTAATGAGTGCAGGCGGAAGAAGGTCTTTATTACTAAAAACAGAAATTTTAACGTGCCATTCTTATATCACTCCATTTAAACCTTAATTAAAACAGCATGCAATGGTAGTTGGTATTCTATATTATTTTTATTTCTCCTTTTCTGCTAGCTGCTAGGGTTTGAAATTGGATAACTTCCGTATAGTTCCTCTAAACTGTACATTGTTACAGCTATATGAATTTTTACCACCATAAAATACAATATTTTTCAGTTTAGAAAAGGTTTGATCAATACATGAGGAAAATTAGCCTACAATGACCGAAAATATGCACATTAATAAAATATTGTGCAGGTAAAATTTACGTAAAAAGATTTATAGAACTCTCGGAAAAAGCTTTTTCAAAGCACTTGAAAGAGGAACTTGCAGTCTTTATAATTATTAAATGAGAGTGAGGCAGCATTTTCTTGCAATCATTTCACACAAATATTGACAAGGTGAAAGCGAAACTAAATGAATAAGCTCTGAAAATGGAGAAAATAATGAAATATATAACCCAGTTCTAAATTTATATTTGTAAATTTGTATACCAAAGTAAGGAAAGATATAGAGAAATTTTTGCTCTGGACTAACCCCAGCTATCGACGCATATATAAAATATAACTACTAATGAATAAGGTTTATTGAATATTAGCATTGTCAACACAGAGTTATCCTAATAGATATCCCTCAGTCGCCACGTATTTTAAGACCTATTTCATAAGAATTTTCTCCTAATTTAGCTTCAGTATAACCTGAATTTCAAGACCAAACACGATCTATAATTAAAACCAACTCAAGCATTGCAATTTCCTCTTAAAAAGACAGATTTAGCTAAGTCGATAAATACCCTCTGCACATTCTCATTAAAGAGGAACGATATCCTTAAGAAATACAAAAAGGAGAATACATAAGTGACTGAAAGAAAGGTAAAGGAAGGCGGAAGGTAGAAAAAAGATCCTGAAGGGGAAAAGTGAAAGTCTGCCATGCATCTTACACGAGATAGCTACGAGAAAAAGCTTCGTTCCTCCCCTCAAGAATACCTATATCAAGAAGAACCACGGGCGCCATCTACTGTTTTATTCGCATCCCTAAAATAGTTCACTCCGATGGAAAAAACAACTGCGCATCGAGTTTATTAAGCGCACGAGAGATTCGAGTGGAAGTCATCAGTTGATGAATGAAAGGTCTCCACTGTCTCTTGAAGATAAGTATCTTATTTTATTCGTCTCGGTGTATTTTAGGGTTATTTCCATACATATATATTCTGAAGAAGAGAAGGCAGGGTATTTATGTTTTACCTTAAGGAGAAATTTATTTATTTTTTAATTTTACTATTACTGTTTCTATTTATTAACTGTTCCACGCTCATGATGAACGTACTTACTCTGATTTTTTTACCTGTATGCATAACTAAAAGTATTTAAAGAAAAGAAAGAGATAGTTGGAAAGTAGTTCCTTATGTTGTTTGTCACTTGTGATATTTGTATCACATTTCTGCCTTTAAAACAAATTTCATGAATAATAATAACTGACATGTTTTAATGAATACTCAAACACTCGCGTACTTGGAAACTATCTCAGAATAAGATATATAACCTTTTATCTTATATAATTTTGCACGCACACTACATTTGATTGTATTACGATAGAGGTGGAGTGAAATAATGTATCTACCTCGTTAAGTTGAAATTTCGCTTCATTGTGTGGAAAAATTCACAAATGCTAATTTTAGAAATTAATTTATAAACATAAGTAATTCAATGACTATTTCTGGGCAGTCTTAGATTAACATACATCAAGAAATTCTCAGATGACTACATGTAAAGTCAAAAAGGTAACTGACGTACTCGGAAAGTTTCATCGTAATATCAAATCAGTTATGAAGGTATTGGAAAATAAAATAACACCCTTATTTTTTATTGTTAAAGAGATATCAGTGTAGCATATTTTGGGAAGTAAGGAAAAAAACGTCAAGAGACTCCTCTTTTACAAGTCTCTATGATTTCTGATGGAAAGTGTTTTCTTCGCCATTTCTCTTAATATTACTTAATGTTTTCTTGTATAACTTCGTGTTACTGCTATGCTCCACAAAATCCGTCCGCGTTGATGCAAATATGAATTTTATTTCACGAGATAAAGCATTTTCGGGTGGAGATAGGGATGGAGAATATTCATAAATAAGAGTGAGTTGGATTCCCGAAAGAGTCGTACGTTTTCGTAATAGAGCCATTGCGTTGAAGCATCCCTGAATTATGAAAATGTACGAAAATAACCCTATGACGAGGATGCGTATACATGCATAAATCCCTTAACTGGACAAAATCTCGTGATTTTCAATTATTCCTGCATGAGAAAGTTTTTATATACATCCAAGTCTATGGAAAAGGCCTCCGGCTTTTCTCGACGGAGAAGCTAAAATGAATATTAAAGTATTAATTTGTAATTGTATGTCTTTTATTCAGAAAAATATGAATTTTTGCGAAGAGATGCGTATTTCTTACTATCCTTTTGATGTGAATTCGAATGTATCAGATAAACGAATTATTAGTGGAATTACATGCGTCATTTAATATCTCACCGTGGACGGAAAAATATCTCGATCTTAAATAATCCATATACTGTATGGCTATGTTGCTATGACTACATGTGACTTATATGTATAGCTTAAAAACAGCTCAATAATAGTAAAAGCACATACAACTTATAAGCGTACAAAAAGGCAAAAATAAATTATATTTAATAACTATGATTATTTCTAACGACATGATTTTGGAATATGTACTTCGTAAGTAAGTTCTTAGTGTTTACAACTACTATTTTTTTACCAGAACAGATAACTACATAAAAATTTATTTAATTGTAAAAGCTTTTGTAGAAGTATTGTGGACATAATAGGGTACTACCTCTAAATGAAGAGGAACAGCGCATGTGTATGCCTGCATGAAAAACTATTCCTTCTTTATAATTTTAGAAACTGACATGCGCACCTCTAGGTTTAATGTCACTCTGACAAGTCAACTTTCACAGCATGCAGACAATTCTTAACTTTAGAAATCCGAACGTAAATATGTTTTATTTAACATTTCCCTTGTGTCTTAATTTGCCTTCCATAAGCGTCTTGGGAGCGCGGTAGCAAATAGACTTTATCCAACTTGATACCTGGAGACCGTGAAGGCAGGGAGATGCGTAATATTTCGCGTGACATCAGATAAATGAACTTTTCCAGACTCATATTAGTCTTCTGCGCATCTACCATGAGCTCTTCATATCTCTGAATTTGTCCTTACCACTCACTAGTATGAATGTCTAAGGTTCATTACAGTATCACATTCGTTTCCCATTTCAGGGGATGAATTGACGAATGTTTTATTATTTGTGACCTCATTTAAGCTATAAGAATAATTAAGAACAATTAAGCGGACGGAATACATATAAAAATTTGCAACTCTGTGTTAAACTAAACATGAGTCAGCATTGATATTCTCAACTTGAATATCTCTCTACTTTTGTCAAGAAAGGACAACGCACTAATTCTAGATGTGGTCTTTTATGTACGTCAGTTGCAATAAAGTAACAATTCAAGTTATCAAATCAACATCAGTATCAACTGATGTGGCATGTAAAAGAGGGTAATTACCACGATTAAAAGCACAATAAGTTACTCAAGACATATGAAGAGATATAAACTGCCACTGACACAGAAACAATCAATATTCCTTTATTGTCCATTTAAAAATTGAATGTTTACAGCATCGATAAATATTTTTGATATAAATTTCACAATGTCAAATATGATTTTAGGTGAACAGCTACAATACAAGACACGAATAGCTGAATCCGGACTGGATTCTAATATTAGTATGCAAATTAAGATGCTTGATCGGGAATTATTATGTCTGACAGACGCCCATTTGATACTTGACCGACACTCAATTGTCATTCCATTTGAACCACTTCGTGCATCTAAAATACCCATATTTCCATACGACTTAAAATTTGATATTAACTTTAAATAGCAGAAGAGCAGTTTACTGGTCTTATATGACATTTATTAAAATATGATAATCAAAATAATAATAATCATTCGACATAAACCAAAGAAGGGAGATGTCGACTGAATGGGATGTCGGTGAAACGGATGTCGATAAAGTGAGCTGTCGGTGAATCGAGATAGACCACGTACTCCAACAAAGCAAAAATTAAGAGAATGACCAAAGCATCCTTGTTTTGGGAGAGGCGATGGGAAAAAAGAGAATAAATTCCCTCGGGTAGTAGGTCAATTGGAGTTTCCAAATTCATTTCGCATCCACGCAATTGAAGTCCCAATTGGTACAGACTTCACAAACTAAAATAAGAACGGCTATCGTAGATGGGATAATAACAGCGAATAGCTCGAGGAAATTCATCACTCAAATGGATTAACAGCTCATTCGGTGTTTCAGTTCCATATGCAACGGATAATTCCCACTGCGGCAGAGAGGGGACATTTAATACCAACGGGGTAAAATGGACCTTTGGAAAGGTTGCTAGATATCTACAGTTAATTAGGAATTCTAATTTGAAAGGGAGACCACGGCAAGGGTGTTACGGGCGAGAGAATTCTGCAGTTATCCTCTCACTTCTAATTTGAAACATTTCAAACTCTAAACTAAATGGAAATTGGAAATCCCGCGGATGGCGTGGATGCAAGAACAAAAGCAAATTCAACGTAATCAACTGTGGAAGGTTCTCGCAACTTAATTCGTGTTATTCTGTTTTGGGAGCGACGATAGAACACTCTGTAGGCAAAAGAATAACGCAATGATACCCAACTGCAATCGTAGGAAAGTTAGATTACTTAATTATATTAGTATCTCTTACAGTGCATATTCAGGGTATGCATGCCTTTAAAGTCTTTCTTTTACCTACTCTCTGTAGGCAAAAGAATAACACAGTGATACCCGACTGCAATCATAGAAAAGTTAAATTACTTAACTATATTAGTATCTCTCACAGTAGCACATTAAGGCCAAAAGGAAATATATACCCCGCCTATAGAGCCATTCTTTTACTCACTCTGTAAGCAAAAGAATTAAGCAATGATGAAGCATAGCTATAATCAGAAAAAAGTCGACTGATAACCATTCGCACGATTCGGCTAATTACCGCAAATCCGGATTTTTTTGGGAATAATCAACATAACTCTACAAGAAATTAGAACAATTTTAATATTATGAAAATTTTTAAAATTTGTGTTCCCTTAGACTCCTCTGTATGGATGTCAAATTTTGTGAGATATGGAAGATATCGCGAAGTGTACCGATATTTATCCCACTGCCAGAGCTGATGGAGTGAGATTATCTTTGGTAATGCACTATTTAGTGAGTTATTAAGCGTTTTCTTTGAAAAACTACTCTTAAGAATTCGTTATTCTTCCACAATATTCTACCTATAACTAAATTCCTTCATTGTGGAGTGAAGAATATAACCAGAATAAAGCAACTATGGAAGCTCTATTTGTCTTAAAAGCTATCCGTTATTAAAAATTGAACGAGGAGGTAACTGTTATTACATGACAGTACTTTGCGCATTCTCTAATAACCCGATGTAAAACAGTAGAAATAAAGCAAATTAAGGAGGATTAATGTTTTATGATGTTAAATATTCGTTTATAAGTTAATAACAAAAATACCCTTTAATATTGTCTTCTAATGCAAAAGGAATAAAATTTGTGCTGACCCGGTTATAATCTATAAAGGATGAAAATGGCTACCACCTGGCATCATGCCTATTAGTAGTCTATTTAATGAATAAGTAAATAAAATAATAATAGAACTTTATATCGCTTATCGTACGGTTTTCACTAGGTCATCTGAAGAGCATCATAGCCGAGTTATACAGCATTTCTTGCCCAAAATCGTCTACTCGATTTAAAACACATCGGAATTCATTTCCCATTGGAATTTACCCAGGAATCGCGAGCGTAGGAAGCCATAGAACCCCGATAACCCCTACGCATGGGGTTAGACGTCTTCATATACGAATGTCGAACCACACACACCCCATATCGCGGTTGATAGAAACCTCATATCGCATCAAGAGTACGGTATTTAAAAAGCCCATCGGCCTGAATGGATCCACTTGAGTAGATTCTCCGGTGCGGATTTTCAATGGATGGAAAGGCCTCGGATTATCGGATGTTTACAGCACCTGTGGGAAAGCAGGGCTTAGGAGGATTTACTGGGATTATGGAAGCCTTTTCTGTGGGTGCTGAGAGAGAGGTTTCAAAGGCACGGGCTCAAAATGGAGGGAAATTCTATATCCTTTTAATGGTCCTAATCAATGAAGCGAAATCCTCTGCCGGGCGGTTTTAATGGTCGATTAAGCTGAGGTCAAACTCGCAAACGACATTCCTCACGTCTTGCATATGCCTCTTTGAATGGACGAAAGGGATGATGGTATTTCGACTTTACCGTCCTCTATTTGAAAATCGGTCCCTACTTGGAATATTCTCGTAGGAGACCGGCTGGTACGGAATGGTATGTAAAATGGAATACCTTAAACTAAAATTTATTAGATTAATTTAAAGAAAAAACGGAAAAACGGAACGGAATATGTAACGGAAGGGTAATCACAATGAAATATCAAAAACTAAAATATATTAGATTAATTTAGAAGAAACTAAAAATTTTATTAAAAATTTATTTTAGAAAAAACCAAAGAACAGAACGCTTTCCGATTTCCATTTAGGTTCAAAGATAACAATTTTCGTTTCGGTTTTCACTCCGCATGAAACGGTTTTCCCGGTTTTTGCTTCAATTTTGGTTCGATGCATCATTCTTTCGTCTGAATAATACCGAGAGGATAGCCGTAGACGCCAATCAACCGCATGTCAGAATCCAGTTATCACATTTTCGATCCAAGAAAATCTTTATATATTATTTCTCAACATCTGTTTTCGACAACGAGCGCTTTTCTCCCTTTACAATCCATCAAAAAATTTAAAAAACAAGAAAAACACTTAGCAGTGGGCTTCGAGTCTTTAGAGTAAGTTTATTATATAGGAATCGTTTTGACAGCTTAAGGTAGAGCATTAGTAAGGTAAATAAGTAAAGTAAATTTTGCAATGCATAGGAAAAGTAACGAAAAAGTAGCGAATGGCGAGTAGGAATGATAGAAATGGATATACGATATAATCTATCCACAACATTACATACTTGTTAAAAGATAAATATCCATGTACATGTAAGAAATAAAAACTGTCAAGAAGATAAAAATGGCCAGAATAAAAAGTAGTAGAGCGGTAGCTCAACCCCAAAGGGCAGCGAAACATCAAAGTTGTCTTCATTCAAAGAAAATATCGCTCTTTTTGCGGTCGGATATTTGGGAATGCAATCGATATTAACCTTCGATATTTTTACGGGAGAAACATGAAATTTAAGGACCGCATCGAATTGGCGAGTGTACTTTATGAGAGAGGGCAGGGCGAATGAATACGGGTGGTCAAATATTTCACATTGCGCATGATTCAGCCAAGGTAAGGAATCAACCGCATTCCTCCGAAATCTATGCGCGGGAAAAAGTCAAGAAAAACTCATAAAGGAGAAGAATGGAAGGAAAAGGGTGAATGGGAAAAATGTTGCGGCGATAAAGATCTCTGATGCGAAAGATATGAATAAGACCTTTAAAGCATCTTTAAGGGGTCCCGAGTTGATTAAAAATTGAAAAATACGATTCTGTCCCGCCGTTCATTCCTTTAATAAGAGGATTCCTTCTTTCTATAGATCTGCCGTAAGGGAATTTTTTTTTCAACCAACGAGTTTGTGAATGAAAGTGTTGAAATGAATTTCAGGAATATAGCACCTGCTCTTTATTAAGCATTGAAAAAGGAGCGAAATCTATTCGTGGTGCTCAGCGTTGCGAAAAGACTGTAATTACGATTTTGAGATTGTGAATAGCAATTTTCTCCTTTCATTGTGATTACATTTATGGCAGTGTAAGATTATAAACTAAATGGTATAAAAATTAATATGTTACAAAATAATGTAAGATTAAGTAGAGTATATACAATGAATTAAACATATACATATCAGCAGAGATTGATTTATAAAATGAAGTATGGATTGAAAGATATGGATAAAATTTTCAACATATCGCAAATTTATTTAATCCTTCACAGAAATCGCATTATTCCGCGAAAACATTGTTAAAAGGATTTTAGTATGCTTAAATCGATGTAATGGGTTGGGAGGGATAGGCTAATTGTGAAAAGAATTTTATAAATACTAAACATTAGTTGAAATTATATCTACTTTTGTGTATTATGTTTATATAGTCATCGAAGAAAAATATTAACATTTGTTTCGGAAATTTGACCATTAAATTTACATTAAAATTCTACGCAAAGAGACAAATATCTTTTAGATGTTCAGTAACCAAATTTGATACTCAATGATACATAAATTATGGTAATATTTCCGGACTTGACCAAAGAATACGGATTCTGTTAACGAAAATTTAAGAAGAGGACAGCACATGGACGTTTACACAAAAAAATACCTAAACCTAGCGCTCGTCGTTCTTTCCTACTTTAAAATATAAGATAGAAGATTCCAGACTTTTTAAGTAATTATAAAGTCATTGGAAAAGGCACTTCGTCCATTGAAGGTTACAACAAACAAATGAGATGGATTGTGAAAGGTATTTTATTCGAAAGCTAATGTAACGTTGTAGACCTACAAAACTTCAAAATAAGCCCGAAAACGGAGAGCGTTCTTCGGAAATGATTCAAAATTCAGTGAAATCGAGAGAAAGGATAATAAACTCGGAATCATCTCGGAATCGGTTTCTTCACCCGAGTTCAACGCCTGGGAATCAATCAACGTTCATGGCAACGAGCGAGAAAACAGTAAACAAACGGAATTAATCACTCAGCCATGCAGATAAGGCATTATTTCCTCGAAAACAATACGGATTAATGCGGCGGTAATGGAGTGAATCGATAATGACGAACGGGATAAACAGTTGCACAACTCTATTTTCCTGGAAAGTCAGCTCCAGACATCTCAATCGGTGAAAAAAAAGAAGTGATAGGGAAGAAAGACTTGTATCGTATTTTGAAGCTTTTTACCGATGAAATGGCATTTGCAAAACGAATATCCTTTTTGTTACAAGCAAATTGGTCCAGATATCAATTAAATTGATTGATTGATAATATAAATAAAAAATAATAAATATAGAAATGATAAAAAGTAAATAAATAAATTACAACAATACATAAACAATTGACAATAATATATAGATACTATAAAATTATAACAATACAAATCTAAATAATAAAAAGTATGCCTTAATTAATGAAATATTTTTCGACTAATGAAGCTTTTACTTCGTGGAACTCCATCCTTGCGATTAAGGAGGAAATAACTTTGGAATAAAGTGGATCTTTGCAAAGTTATTTCCTCCTCAATCGGAAGAAGTATTTTTCATTTTTCTATGATAGAGTATATAATGCTGAGTTATGGTGTTAATTTAGGTTTCTCAAAACGAAGTAATACAAAAAGGATATTAGTATAGTCAAACTCAAACAAGCGGAACCATGGCTTAATTTGTATCATAATTATAATTTTGCCTAGGATGTCACGTGAAGCAAGAATTCAAATCAGATTAAGTTCCAGAGTTTACAGTTTCTGCGCTAATCATCCATCAACTGTATTTATCTCATCAAACTGAGAATTTTAAAGTTAATTCGAGATAAGTTAAAAAGAAAGTTTCTCATGCTTTGCCAAGTTCGCCCCATCCTTGACAAGTCTCTATGTCGTAGCGGCGGTAATAAATTGAAAGGCCGAGAGTAAGGATCAAAATTTGTTTATTACCTTGCTAAGACGGTGGCTCGACGGGCACTTGATTGGGAGTCTCTCGAGTAGGGGGAGTCGCGCAGTCCTCCGGCGGAATTCGGGTAGGGATCCTCCGCGGTTGTCTCGCTGTATTCGCGGTCGGAGTACCGGTGCTGATGAGTCGGGCTAGCGGCCGGTGTCTGAGTAAGACACTCCGGCAGGATTCGGGAACGGCCGGTGTCTGATAAAGACAGTCCGACTAGGGCACGGGTGGGCGGTGTCAGTTAAATGACAATCCGCAAAAAGGTCTGATCTCTCTGTCTTGGGACCCCCTTTATATACGATTTGGTGGGGGATGGGCTTGGAGGACTAGTCATGAAGTGGGAGTCATGAGTTACTGTTACTGACGATAGGACTCTGTGATTCACTATCGACTTCGGACCCCACTTCGGACCCTCATCCTTACCACATCACCCCACCGGCAGTTAAAACCCGGGGTTGGAAAAAAAGGATCGAGCCACCTATCCAGTATACATAGCAACAAAATATATAAAAAAATTAAAAAAAAGAAACACAAATGTACCATTCATTATTGTTCATGAGTTCATGTCTGGCACCATATGACATCCTTTCGATATAAAACATAACTTTCAATACCCTATTTAACGCAAAAACTTTACTTAGTCGCCAGGAAATGAAAAAAAAAAAAAAAAAAAAAACAACAAAGAAAACATCACTAACACTGCACAAACTTAACAGGGGGCACTCAAATTGAGTTCTGGGAATAGGGGTGCGTGGCTGGGGGGAATGAAGCTGGTGGTCCCGTCGCCAGACCGGGAGATGGTGTACAGGTTGATGGAGGGCGCTGTCGGGGTGATAACCGCTGGCACGTTGGTTCGTCTCATCCGCCTGCAGCACAGTACAGACGCGGCGATGGCTCCTAAGCACAGGATAAGTCCGGCAGGTATCCCAGCATAGTGGATGGTCCGGATGTCGTCCTCCAACGGCGCCAGGAGCCTCGTGTGTCTGGTGACCTCTGCCAGGGAGATGGTTGGAACCTTGTGGCTGTTTAATCGTTCAATGGAGGCCAGCAGTTCTGTTAGGTTCCTCGAATCCAGGAGGTGGTCGGCGAAGGATGGGTCCGATGAGTTCAGGACGAAACTGGGAATCGGGTCGATGGTAATGCTGTTATCCCGGGAAATGTCGCTATTGAAGATACTAGGTGCTCCCGATAAAACATAGGTACCATCGCTTGCCATGCATCCTGAAGATAGCGACAGTCTCCCTTGGCCTAATATGGACACCTCGGAATAATTCTTGGGGCACGTTATACTTAGGGGCGTCCACTCGCTTACACTATATATCCACTGCCCAGGCTTATTTCCCTTGACATATCTTCGATACGGGGTTTGCGCGAGGTGCAATTCGCAATTTTGTCTGATGGACTCGCTATTGTTCTGATAGACCGCGATGCTGCATGACCGGGAGGTGTTACGGTGGACAGGGAAGGTGGGATGGCAGATGTAGGGCTTATCTTTCAGGCAGCCTTCCTTATACCCCCTTGGTAGAAGAATGAAATTGTCTCGTTTGCTGGATACTGCTAGGTAGGGCTCCTCCGCGTGTATGAGCACAGCATGTCGGCTCCCAGGAACCAGGGAAGGCAAAGGTATCGCTTCCAACACCTGGTAGTCGCCCCCCTCCCGGACGAGAGGCAGTAGGATGATTACGAGAAAGTGCTCTACTGGGGATACCATATGTACCTCGGCTGTTTGGTAAATGGACAGCGGGCTATTCCCATCGAGCAACACGAACTCGAGCCCCTTGCTTAGTTGGGAACGAGCATCTGCCAGGAGATGGAATAACTGTGTAGGTGGGAGAATTTCAGGAGTTAACCTCCCCAGACCTGCCAGCATAGCAATAGTTCGAATATGGCGTACCTCCCGCTGGAACGCGTCTATATGGCTATTGATTGCGAAGTAACTTGAATGGAGGTGATTGGATAAATTGGTAAAAAGGTGACTATCGGTGATTGCCTGAGCGAGTGAAGCTTCTGATTGGTTGAAGAGTTGGTGGAGCCCCTGTAACGCCTTCACAGTTTGTGATAGCATTGTATCGTGCCGTTGTAACGCGTCGGACGTTCGGTTCAAGAAGGTAATTCTTGCGTTCCCCAGATCCTCTGTCCGCTCGGCGAGCTTCACTATTTCTCGGTGCAGTCCTAGTAGCTGCTTATCGGTAGCGACCCCCGTAAGATAATGTAAACCCACCCCTAGAGCATCGAACAAACCCCTATTAAATCTTCTATTTGGGGGGGCATGAAACAATGAATTAAAATCCCGGATAAGATGCGTCATCCGTTGGGACAAGCTTTGCTCGTAGACCCGGGCTAGGTTCTCTACGGTGGTCCGAAGGTGTATGTTCGTGCTACTAGCGATGAGGCGGAATGCTAGACACTGGTCTTGCAGTTCTTGCAGCGCAATTCTAAGATGGTCGACGTTGAGGTTGAGGTGCAAGACCCATTCTCCTTCCATGGTGACCATTTTCCCCACAGGTTGAAACACCAATGCTTCGGAATGCCTCACCGGCAGGAGCGCCAAGATCAGGGGCAGTAGTAGGTCGTAGATCTTCATGTTAGCTGGAAGGGGAAAAAGTGGGGAATGGAGGTTGACACATGAACTATTAAAAGTTAATCCCACATGGCTGCTGCGTGTCTCCTTCACCTAGGTAGGGGCGGTTCGGAAAAAGGGCTGGGTCTTGTCCTTCTTGCTCGAACGAGGCCTCCCTTATGTTACGTCGGTAGAGGGGATCATGCACCTGAGAATTAGGTAGATGGTGCGACACTAGGGTAGAATAATAGGGAGCAATATCCGAACTCTTCTGCTCAGGCAAGGGAGGCAGGGTAAGGTCACACTCCGGCACTATACCCAGGTAGGGAGTCCAAGGATTCGTAATCATGGCTAGAGACTCCTCAGTGTAATCGGGTACATATTCGCTCCGCTCCAGTTCGAACAACGGGCTGCCGAGGATTTTGGTGAGTTTAGCTGTGAGGCCCCGGTTAGAAGTACTCGTTTCGCACGTTCCTCTGCTGCGATCCACAGGCGCCATTCTGAAACATGTGTAATACTACTGGTGAGTTCGCCCTGGTCGCGGTCGTAGGTTGTAAGGTATATGATGAGCGGCTGGGGTTGGTACGGGGCGCAGGAGTTTTGGCACTCCTTTCTCGGGGAGGGGCTGCTGAGGGCAGTCTGGTGATGGTTGCACTTTCCCGTTCTCCTCCTCATGGGTGGATGCTGGAGGCAGTATCTCCTCTCGATCACTTACAGGGAACCGAGGCGTAGGATACGGGTCAGGGTCTGGAGGTAGAGGGAGAAGATTCCGAGCATGAGCTGTCACCCTGCGGTCGTTTTGTACGTTGATGATGTCGAAAGTGACAGGTGACCGAATTTTGACAACTTTGTACGGGCCGATCCAACGTGGGGCTAGCTTCTTTGATTGCCCCCTTGGGAGGGCCATGTTCCGGAGTAGGACTAATTGACCGACGGAGATAGATGGTAGCGACAAGTTCTGGTTGTGCTTGCGGTGTTCATTCTCCTGGTTCTGCCTGTTCCACTCAGCTGCTTGGGCATGGGCTGTCCTCAGACGGCTCTGTAACTCAACCGCATAGGAAGGCTCCTCTGCATAATTCGGTCGCTCAGGTGTAGGTAGGGTATCCCAGGGTAAAACTAGCTCGCGGCCATACATCAAATACGCAGGGGAGTAACCTGTCATCCTATGTTTGCTGTTCCGATAGGCGAAGAGTGCGAAATTCAGTTGCTCGTCCCAGTCGGAATGGTCTTGAGACACGTAGTGCGAAATAACAGCAGCGAAGGACTGGTGGGCGCGTTCCAGGCGACCGTTGGATGCAGGATTATATGGGGAAGTGAATAATGACTTAATCTTCAGTATTTCACAGATTTCCTTCATTAGAGTCGACGTAAAGTTGGCACCTCTATCGGTGAGTAAATACTTAGGAATTCCGTGTCTGCAGATGATATTCTCTACAAAAACTTGGGCAACAGTTGCAGCAGTCTGATCAGGGATGGCGAAGGCTTCTGGATAGCGCGTGAAGTAATCTTGACACGTAAGGATGTATCGGTTTCCTCTACTCGATGTGGGCAGTGGTCCCACGATATCCAGTGCAAGTTTCTCCAAGGGATAGGTAGCCTCAGTGACCGGCTGAATGGGAGTTTTCGTGTTCCCTGCCTTTCGTTTTTTGCATGCCAAGCAATTTTGGATATATCTGCGGGTGTCGGCATAACAACCATCCCAATTAAAGTTCCGCCTCACGAGGTCCAAAGTTTTGTCGAATCCAAGGTGCCCCGCTAATGGGTTGTCATGGCATTGCGTGAGAATATAATTTCGCATCCCAGTAGGGGCGCAAATTGTAGCTTTCGTTCTCTCTTCCCCAGGACTTCTCTTATATAGGATCCCACGCTCGTCGAAAAAGTAGGTCTGGTCATTCTTCCGCGCTAGTTCGAGCAATGGACGCAACTCTGCACAGGTAGCTTGCTGTTCAACAATCCTGGTGGCGTCCCACGCCGATTCATACAGGACAGGTGCTCCTTCAATCGCGTTAACAGTGGAAGGGATCCGGGAAAGCGCGTCGGAATGCGGGATGTTTTTTCCAGGACAATATTTCACTTCGTATGAGTACTCTCCAAGTTCCATTATCCAGCGCGCGAGCCGTGGTTTTGGTTCTTTCAAAGATAGAAGCCAACGGAGTGGCTTATGGTCGGTGCGAAGTATGAAGTGTCTGCCCAGTAGGTAGATCCGGAATTTCTTCACCATGTCTACGGCTGCTAAGCATTCCATTTCCGTTGCGGAGTAGGATTGCTCTGCCTGTTTCAATTGGCGACTTGCATAGGCAACCGGATGTTCTCCATCCTCAAACTCCTGTGATAAGATTCCGCCTAATGCCAATGGACACGCATCGGTGGTGAGAATAAACGTCTTGGCAAAGTCAGGAAATTTTAAAACTGGTTGCGTGATAAGGCATGATCGTAGGGTTTCGAAGGCCTTCCCTGCCTCCGGCGTCCAAGAGAATTCTACCTTCTTGCCTGTTAATCTCGTTAGTGGAGATGCAATTTGTGCGAAATTAGGAATAAATTTCCGATAATATCCAACCAGACCTAAAAATGACTGTATTGTTTTGACGTTTTTCGGCACCGGAAAACTTTTTATTGCCGAAATTTTTTCCTCATCTGGTTGTAGACCGTTCTTAGACAGTACATGGCCTAAAAATTTAACTCTTTTTCGGAAAAAACTGCACTTCTGAGGTTTCAGTTTCAAATTCGCCGCTCGTAACCTCTGGAAAATTTCTCTGAGGACCATTATATGACCTTTCCAAGTGGAATGGAATGCAAGGATATCGTCTAAATAGCAAACACAATTGTTGTTGATGAGACCGTCAAGGACTTTACACATCAGGCGCATAAAGGTGGATGGTGCGTTAGCCAATCCGAAACTCATTCGGTTGCACTCATAATGGCCTGAAGGGGTGCTAAATGCAGTGTACTCCTTACTCCTGTCATCCATCTTCACCTGCCAATAGCCGCTGCATAAGTCCATGGTGGAAAAATACGTAGCACCTCCCAACAGATCAAAGGTTTCATCCATGTTTGGAATGGGGAAGATGTCCTTCTTCGTCACAGCATTGAGTGCACGATAATCTATGCATGGCCTATATGAAATGGGACCGCCATTGGATACTTTCTTCTTCACTAGAATGATAGGTGCGGACCACGGACTATTTGAGGGTGATATAACGCCCTGTTTCAACATTTCTTGAATGGCATCCTGGAGATTAGTGCGTAAGGAATGTGGTACTCGGTATGGACGCTTCTTAATAGGTTCTGCGGCGCCCACGTCTATCGTATGTTGAACCCAATCCGTGTGTCCAAGAGTTACGTCCCCATGAGAAAAAATATCTGCGAACTCGGTAATAAGATTTTGAAGCGGTTGTAACGCCTCCTGAGGGACATCCTCGTACTGAAAGAGGGAAAGCAAATCACCATTGGTCGTGTTTTCGGGCCACATCTCCGCTTCCTCGTCCTCGACAGCGTTTATCATAGTAGCGGAATAACTGCCATTCATTGACTCAATCTTCACAATGCTCCCCTTTTTCAGAACCTGCATGCTATTTCCCATGTTCCCAATTAGGATGGGGAAAGTACCATCCGGCGAGACTCTAGCTAAAATCGGCATCAATAGCACATTGTGGTCTTCCTCGCGAACAATAACCTCTTGGCCTATCAAATCCTCATTCAAAGCTTCGGAGACTATGAAGCAGTGTGGTGGAATCTTCACACGTTGCGTCAGACGACCTGACTTAATGTTGGCTTGCACGTCCATCTCACCTTCGTCGTTATTTGCGGAATAGCTCTTGGTTCGGGTAACTTGATTGTCATTCGGAGAAACCGTGGCTCCATCAGGGGCGATGTCTTCTTCGGTAACTGTAACCGTGACTGCTGACATCCTGTCCCTCTCATATGGTTCTCTATTGACGACCGTATCCTTTACTTGAACCGGAGTATCCGCGAAGGCGGCAGGTGGCGCTAACATTTCGCTGGAGGATGCCTCTTCAAGACTGCATAACTCGTCTTTTCCTGCATCCGCCTCACTCCGTACTACCATGGCCACTCTCGCGATACTTTTATCGAGTGCCACGCCTTTTTGTTCCGTGCCGTCCTCGCAGGTGAGACTTTCTCGAACGTTTTCCACTAAACTTGGATTATTCAGGTTCCTAACTGGCTTGGGCAATTCGTTATCATTCGGAGAGAACGTTACTTGCTGCAGGGAGTTGCAGAAGAATCTTCTGTCTATTGTTGCGACCTGTGTCGGTGCTTCTCCTTTCGCAATGTCCTCTCTATTGACACTTACTGCCCTTTCCGTTGCTCCACTTTGATTTGAAGGGGTAAATATTCGCCCAACGCTCTCGTCGGTGCAAACCTCATCTAACATGCTAACTATGTCATCAGCAATCGCCACAGTGGCGGAATTCTCATTTCTCTCCCTTTGCTGATATTCGAAATTCTCTTTTAGTGTCTCGCTCCGATTTGAGGGAATTAATATACGTCCCATGACGTCATCGGGGAGATCCTCGTCCAAGATGCTCAAGAGGTCGTCGTCGGCCGGCGGCGCGTCATCATCCTTATCTCCCTTAGTCCGTTGGTTGTCGGAGTTCCCTTTCATATTCTCATTTTCGTTCTTCCATTGTATTAAGTCCCGGAATGCATGCTTAAACTGCGGTTCTATGGGCTTCTCGGACTCCGTTGAAATGTTGTGTGCAGTTTCAATTTTTTCGCCGCTTGATAGCAATTGAATCTCATGGCGGTGGTTAATGTTAAGCACACAGCGGTCTAATGATAGACTACAGTTGTAATCCCGCATGAAGTCGAGACCAATAATCCCATCATAAACTGTATGGCCCAAATCTATAATCAGCGCGTCTTGCGGGTATAGAACATTTTCAATTTTTATAGGGATTTTACTCTGGCCCATGACCGGCAAAAGATGACCCGAAGCGCTCTTAATCGGTCTATTGTAGGGGCAAATGTCAATTTCGCCGAAGGGGAATTTTCTCGAGCTAATTATGGTGACTGCGGCTCCCGTGTCAATTAGAAACTTGAACTTTGTCTCGAATACTTCCCCCGCGACGATCAAGCCTGCCTTCGGCGTTACTGCAAGAATTAATTCCTCCCCGATCTCACGATCGGGGAATTCATGTTTCCCGCGTTTTGAGAAGAGGCATTGTTTGGGCAGTCGAGCGGACGATGACCCTGTTGTTTACATGCTCCGCAGAACAATAGTGGACAATCCCTTTGCATGTGATCTTTCTTCCCGCAAAGAAAACAACTACGGTCCTTTGCTTGACAAGAGCGGGAGAAATGACCTGTTCGTCCGCAGCGAAAACATTTGCGATCGGATGATCGCCGCTCTCTTATCTGTGGTGATAGTGGTACTGACGGAGGCTGCTGATTAGATTGAGCGTTTACTGCGTGTAGCGGAAGTGGGTGACTTATAGGGATAGGAACGTTAGGAAAAGAATGATTCGCGGATTGATGCGAGACAATATTATGTATCTGAGAGGTACATGGAGAGCGAGTAGCCGCTAACTCCGCGGATTTTTGAGCGTAATTACGCGCGGTAGCCTCCTCACATAGAGCGAATTCCTCCGCTTCGCGGATAGTTTTTGGGCTTCTTACGATAACAAAGCGGCCTATCTCCTCCCGTAATCCCAAAAGGAATTGAGTGAGTAGCCTTTCTTCCATATAATTTCTCGTCGCTTCGCTGTTTGGGGATGGATAGCTTTCGCGTAGTTGCCGCGCAATAGTTCTAAGTCTCGTGGAGAATTCCATTACTGACTCGAGAGGTTTCTGTGCAGAAGAAGAGAACATTTTTTCTAGGGAGAGAGGTGAGACTTTTAACGTGAAGCGCCGTTTGAGATGCGTGGAAAAACTATCATAGCTCTCAATTACGTGAGGGTTTGCTGATACGTAATCGGCAGCGGATCCAAGAAGACGTAAGCGCGCCACGCACAGAGTTTGGTGCTCCGTCCAGCCGTTAAGGTGACTCGTGATTTTTAAGGTTTCGAGAAAATGCTCGACTGACGTAGCATCATCTCCGCTAAACGAGGGAATGAGGTAAATATGGTTCCCTATCGGAGGTGGAACCCTATCGTTCGCCGGAGGAGGTGGATTTTGGGGTGCATCGACAGTTGACACTAGATCGATTAAATTATCACAAGGTTGGCAGTAATATGATCCATGATATAAAAATGGGTTAGTGGAGGCGTAAAAAGATGCCATTTTGGAATATAAGTTAAATAGCAAAAGTTGAAGAAAAAAATTAAATAAGGCTTTACTTTAAAAAAAAAAATGCAAAAATAATAAATATACGAAAACAAAAATCAAGGCCAGGAGCGAGTTACCGTTCGTACCGCTTGAAAACACCTGACACCAAATTGTCGTAGCGGCGGTAATAAATTGAAAGGCCGAGAGTAAGGATCAAAATTTGTTTATTACCTTGCTAAGACGGTGGCTCGACGGGCACTTGATTGGGAGTCTCTCGAGTAGGGGGAGTCGCGCAGTCCTCCGGCGGAATTCGGGTAGGGATCCTCCGCGGTTGTCTCGCTGTATTCGCGGTCGGAGTACCGGTGCTGATGAGTCGGGCTAGCGGCCGGTGTCTGAGTAAGACACTCCGGCAGGATTCGGGAACGGCCGGTGTCTGATAAAGACAGTCCGACTAGGGCACGGGTGGGCGGTGTCAGTTAAATGACAATCCGCAAAAAGGTCTGATCTCTCTGTCTTGGGACCCCCTTTATATACGATTTGGTGGGGGATGGGCTTGGAGGACTAGTCATGAAGTGGGAGTCATGAGTTACTGTTACTGACGATAGGACTCTGTGATTCACTATCGACTTCGGACCCCACTTCGGACCCTCATCCTTACCACATCTAGATCCGCCTCTTTCTCACAATGGAGAATCGACTCCTCGGGAGTCCTCAGTTCGATGCCCTACGGAAAAGTGCCTAAATTCGCCCCTGAGAGGGAGGTAGAAACCCTCAGAAAACAGAAACCGCCTCTGACGTCAGTGGAGAGAAAGGCATGGAATAACTAAAGAGAGGGATGCCAGATGGTCCTCGGGAAGGAAAACCTCCCCCTTTCGACTCTTCCATGAAAAATCACAACCGCGGCGTACGGAGGACTCCGCGCAAAGAAGAGTTATCTGATGAAATGCTGGTCGAAACCACTTCATGAATTCCAGACGATGGCAAACGTTTGGGATTCCGAATATTTATTTTTCCCCTCCGCTGTAAACGTGGATGGGAAAGCAAAGAGAATTCCAGGGAATTTTGGACTCGATGGATGTGCAAGGGGGGGCGAGAAAGGCACTCGTTCAAGATATATTGGCGTACGCAAAGCAATGGTTTTATTATTCGATATATAACGATTCATACAAGGAATTCTATCGCTTAGCCAACACTTCCTGACCGCAACCCATTTTGACTACCTCGTTTGATCGAAAAATCTTTCGCGATATGAATTACTTAATATTTTCATGTTAAAGGGTTAAATGATGTATAAATGTAATGCAGCCACTAATAAATCAATTTAAAATATTAGGTTACATAAATAAACTAACCAGGGAATTAATATGAATTGTTTTCATAAACAATTAGGTTTATGTTAAGAATTTCAATTTTTTTGAAAATTATATTTATTAACTCGAAATAACCAGGGAAACAGTAAATGAAACTGAGCAAAGGAATGTACCCACGAATATGGAAACGATAAGTATGACCGATATAGTAAACAATGCAGAGCCTGACAAATTTTTAAGGACATTTGTACCTCTAAGAGCTTAATTCGCAGATCTTCCATGATCATACCCTTTCCGTGAATAATTATTCAATTATTATCATGTTATATTCTTTTCATTGAAACAATGAAGGAATTCGGGTGGATGGGGCAAAAACAGGGCTTATCTCACCGAAGAATAAATTCAATTAATGTAATCTGATACTTTATCGATCAAAAGTCGCGGAAATCTTACAACTGCATTGATGTGGAATCATTTATAGTTCAGTAGCTTCCATATTATCACAATGGTTAGGCCAAAGTGGAATGAATTTACTTTTATTGTCATCCTCTACCAAAAGACGAATGAAAAATATTCCTACTAAATAAATAAAAACACTTATTAACTTTTAATCATTTACTTATTTAGTATGTCTCTCTTCCACAAATAAGAGCTTTGTCATATCACATTAGGAAAATGACAGTTCTAATCTAGTATACACTGATGTTGGGCAATTTAAAGTTCCACTAGACCCGCGCAAAATATTCCCCTAATTACACCGAAAACTCATCTTCCAGACTCCCTTTCATAAGCGATCACCCGAAGATTGACCGTTTCCCGCCATTTGGTCTCATCCCGCCAAGCAAAACAAGTGACGCACGAAAACAACCCACTCGAGCACATTTCCAGCCCCGTGACAATTATTTTCATTCAATCTATTTCCACAGTCGACCGGAATAGACTTGGGGAAAAAATCAATCGACTCTCACGGTGTATTGACTCTGCCAAAAAACCTTCCGGGCGAAAAAAGCGCCCTCGACCTTCAGATCGGACAAACGTTGTTTCGGTTCTTTTGGCACGACTGTCTCCGTCCGGTGAGAGGAGACCAATAACAATCCATCGCTTGAGTTGAGCGATCGCTAAAAAATTCCCAACTGCTGTCAGCCGAAAATCGCACCGACGATGGATGTAATTGGTGAGGTCGGTGACCGTCGCCAGGAGGTGGCGCCATAGGCGGGGGAAAGAGTAAGCTCTCTTTTTCGTTTTCGGGATCTGAACCTGAGGTCCAAGTGGCGGGAGGCCAAAAGGTTGACCTCGGTTTCGCAAAAGTGCCGATTTCTTTTCGGGAGCGGTGAACCAAAGGGTTTATTTGTCGATTGCGCGGTTGACAGCAATGCTCTGCGGGTGAAAAGCACCTGCTGTTACTCCTAGTTCTAAAGATTGGGTTTCTTTTTCAGCATCCGGCGTCAAAGTTTGGAGTCCAAGATATATTATGTGGACCTCACATCCGTTGCTGTGTAGAGAGCCAAGTTACTTATTGCGCAAAAAAATGTCGCCCTATGTCCGATATATTACATACATCGGGAGGATTTTGTGACAGTGACAGTTACATAAATGGGTAAATAATTATGAGTTTGTATTATTTCAAAATTTTAATGAATATCCAACAGAAATATGAAATTCTTCCGAGAGAAAATATCAACTTCCAAACATCGCTCCCTAATATTATGCAGCCTAAGTAGCTATTATCCACACTTATACTAGCATTTATTTGGTTTAAAAATTGGGCATTCATTTTCGAAATAATATTTACAACATTGCCAATTCAATCAGTTTAGCTCCAATTTTCTGGAATACGAAGTTTAAGCATTCTCACTTATATTTAATTTATCGAAAATTTGTATAAAAGTAAACCGATATCAGTTTGGCCTGAGATCTTGACCGAATCTCAATTCAACCTATGATGCGAGTTGAATAACCTGCACTCTGGGATACGGCGCTCTAACTGAACAATTTTTGAGCAATTTGTCATTTTGTGTGTTTTTAGGAATATTAAATTGAGTTTACCAATCTTTTAGTGATATTTAGCTTCCAACATGATAGGATAGAGTAAGCTGATAAATGAAGCAACTGAATCAACCTAATAGCAATGGTAATAAAGTCAGAGGAAGTAAAACTGAGAATATCTTACCAGAAAAGTTGGGGAAAGTTATGGCATGGCAAATGGTCTAGCACACTCACCTGTAAGAAAAGAAATGGAAATATTAGTATATGTGAAAAATAAAATCTTTTGTGAATTGTATGGATAAAACTTTTACCTACGTAACTTAAATTAAACTAACCCTAAATTGCTTAGTTTAACTTTAATAATGAGTTTCTTTCCATACATAACAGTACAGATTAAATACTCAAGGAGGAACGGGGAAAAAGAAGCAATCATATCTTTAAAATTAATATTTGTAAAATGTATATGATAAAAAAAACATGCGAAGATAAGGGGTAATAAGTAAAATATACGAGTTCCGTAATGATTCTATGACCTTTAGCCTCCTCTCCCTCAAACTTCAGGAAAGATATCTAAGGATAGAGTTGACTCATTCCCACTAAAATATTAACGTCGTCCCAATGGAATGGAACGAAATGGACAATGGCGTTGAACGGACCATTTCATGGGAAATTTTCTTCTGCGCGTGAATTCGATTCACACATTGAGAGGTCAACACAAGAGATGTGCACCAAAGTTTGAACTCTGACCGAAGAGGACTAAGACAAGCCAAAAGGCTGCCGTGTTGAGATAATGACAATGGAAGTTTTGGAGAGTCAGGATGTCAAAGAAGATTGGACTCTATGGGGATTTGGTAGAGCAAATTCGTAATAGAATAAGATTGGAATTCGGGTCATGGGAGATTTAAGAATCTTTTTCAAAAATATTAATTTTAATTAATGAATCGATTGAATTCTTCCCCAATCCTTTAGTCCCTGTCATTGCTATGTAGATAAAAAAGTAGAATGTACATAAAATTTTTAATCCTTCCTCTTAACGAACCCCTTCGTATTTAGATCATCATTGACCTACTCTACGTAATATTAATATATTAATTATAAGAACGTATTAATTCAACGCCACATTAGAACGCAAAACTTTCATTTTAATACTATTTTCACTCAGTATAATAATTTGGATGGTCTAACTATGGTGATTGCCATGGTGATTATCAAGACAAAATATTTAATTCACAATCTGTGATTTTATGCTGATTAAAATTATGAACCATGACTCCCTAAAATAAACTATGACAAGTAAAAAAACAAATGTCACAGAAAGAGAAAGATATATTACTAATCGTAGATCAAAGTTTTCACGAGAAAAGAAACGCTTTCCATCTTATATGAAAATCACACATGAAGTTATAACTAAATTACTTTCAATAATCTTAATTTGTGATCCATATAAAAATACGATTGATTCCTCCGTTCGCAACTCAAGTTATCTCATTTTCGAGCACATATGACATATTTGCACAAAAATAAATGGAGCTGTGAGATGAAAAATAAGGCATTCCTTCATTTTGATACTCTCCACCTTTTCCGTGACAAATGCACAGTTGATTTACGACGATATGAATAAGAGTAGGCGAAGGCAAAGATGGAAAGATATAAAGGTCTTTTGAATGGACTCTGTAATGTGGACAAAGAATAGAGGAAATGAGGCGTGGTTCTCAGAGGAAAATAAAGTGGTTGCCATAGATTCGGAGCGGCGGCAAGTGACCTAAGGTGACCATTAGCAGTGATTCGGAGAGAGGCACGGGTCAACACCGTCGCATGATACGCGTGCATTATTTACCGCAGTACAAATATTCACCGTAATATACGAGCTGCAATATGTCTGCAGAGCAAAGAAAATTCGAAAGGATTCGGGGCTTTATTCGTAAGCTGGAAAAGAGGGTGCCAATTTGAATAAATACGTAAATGTCGATTTGGTGAAAGGATGATGGATGGAATAAAGGAGAGTTCTAGAAAGGTGGGCTTTTAAATCGAAAAAGAATGGCTGGTTATAAATGAACTACTGGGATAAGCTAGTTATCTAGTTCGCCTTTGCCATGAATTTTCTTTTCGACAAATCTCACATTTACACATTAGTCCTATTTCGTTGGTAATTACATACACAGGGTGTTCCTTATTTTCGAAAGTTAAAATTTCTCTCAGAACGCCCGATTAAATGTTTCAATTTGGTTAGAAAATAAATTGTATAAAATATAATAGAAATCGGATAATTGATAATGGAAAGAGGTGCCGCATCTCACTTGAAGATTATAAATTTTAAAATTCTTGGTCTTTTTCCGGTCATCACAGGCAATTTGGTTACGCATGGTTTTTATTTTTTATCAATACGTTATTACAAATTTGATTTTCGCTGAATGTTTATTAGATCCGCTCAGTAGTTTTCGAGATCCAGCCCTAATACAGTGTATGTGCGTACGCTTGCAAATGTGTTAATTCTCCTTAGGACGTGAAATATTGCATTAAAAATCACAATAATCTCAAAAATTTTAAAATTTGAGACTTTCCTATTATTAAGCTCCTTTTAACTTCGAAAACTTTCTCAGAATCGACGTCAGGTCCCTCAGAATGCCGTCCACTAAAAATCCACGCAGTTCTTGTTTATTTAACAAAAATAAACTAGATTGAAATATTTCACAAGTTCAAGATAATCAAGACTAGACATATGATTCATGAAACATTCACATTGTTATCTTCAAACATAGCTCACGTCTAGAAATCACGCAAGCTTTGATAATACACGGAAAACTTTCTGAAAATTTATCTCTTTCGAGCGTCGTCACCTTGACGACCGCGGCCGTTCATTTACGTCCAGTTTGTTTACTTTCTCTCCTTCCTCGGAAGATTTAATGAAGATAGCAATTATCATAGAAATTATACGAATTATTTGGTTTTTAAACGCCAGACGTGATATTTCAGTTAGTTTATGTGCAAAGCTGAAACGTAGATAAGGTACTGTTTAAGAGGTATGTGCTGTAATGCTTTCCGTAAAAACTTAATGCACCAATAAGCACAGTAAAAATTACCCAAAACATCTTAAAAAAGGGAAAAGACCGAAGTTGGGAGGAAAATAAATATAAAGAATTATATATATTGAAGAATAATTGAAGAATATTGAAGAATTAAATTAAGAAAAGATAATCAAAGAATATGATAAAAAATTCAAGAAAAAAAGAACAGTAAATGATGAAATGAAAGCATAATTTGAAAATAAATCAATTATTTTTTAAATACAACAACAATTAAAAAGGAAAAGACCGTAGGAAGGGGAAAAGATAAAGAATCTACATAACGACAAAGGAGTTACTACATATCATAGCTAGCTGGCATATCATTGCCTTTTGTAAATATAAACGTTTATGTCTCAATTCATTTTATGTAATATGTAAATGCCCTAACTTCTTATCTATGACGAATATCCTGCTATTTTGTTCCCATTCAAGCTATTGTTTGTAATGACTGATCGGTGTATTTCTAATTACTGATTTGTACATAAAAGGACTATTATACCACCGTCACCTGGATAGGAGCGTTCCCATGACGACCTAGTTATAGATATTTACAGAATCATGATGGAGCTCCAATTACTGGGGAGAATAAACAAAACTGTAATTAAATGTGGGTTTAGGTGGCTCATTATACACATGTGTCGATGAATATGAAATTCGCAGCCCGATTTAATTAGAATTCGGATCAAAGTAGGAACATCCGAGCGTTAAAACCAGGAAGTATTAGAACGCACTACGCGAATATTAGCGGTTAATATTTATCAAACAACAATCACTAGAAAGGAGTAGAATTCATATCCTCATATTGGGAATTTGGGTTAATATCAGTTGCAAATTATGAGCTTCACAAATAGAAAGGTTGATATGCTAATTTGAATCATACGATTTGAAGAGATGATAGTTATGTTCATGTTTTGAGTAAAGAATCGGCATCCGGGATTGAATTGAAATCCGCGAACCAGGGTTCGAGAATTTTATTCTCTAAAAGGAACAGGATATCGAACCAGAACCGAAGAAAAAAAATACTTTAGTCAAAGTGGAAATCTAGCCTGATCCGGAAGAATTCTAGAATCCGAACCAAAACCGAAAACCGTTATTTATTCCGTCCCGATATTTTTTCTAACAATGCACATTTTACTTAAATGTAATTTGAGGATGGATTTCTCAGCATGTGTAACTACGACTTGCAGGTAAGGGCTACTATCTGTTGATCTGAAATTCAGAATAATGAGCAGCACATAGAAAACTAGAATTATTTTTACAATATATGAGTATATGATATTATAATAGTCGGAGCGAAAACAATTCAAACAGGTTCGACGTTGGAAGTTGGTTGGATTTGATCGGATATTATTATTTTTATGCACGGTTACTAATATTAAATAACAAATATTTGGTAACCAGGAAACAGTCATAAGTTTCCGATCAGAGCGCTCAAAAATTAAGTTCTTAGCACATAGAAAATTAAATTCACAAAATTGATGGAAACAACAAATCTTGCATTGTCTTTATTTCTCTTTCCCCGAGTCTCACATACCTAGTATAGCATTCTCAACAAATAGAAGGGATAGGTCGGACATTATAGAGGTGTCATGAAAGTCTGACAAAAATATTTTGCAGGCCGCATATCTGACAAGTTAAAGACTCATGCGACTCATGGGCCGCTGGTAACTTCTGATGTACAAGATAATTGAAAAGTTGTGACGAAATAGTCCGTCGTCATCCATTGACGATAAAACGTTTCCACGACTTCATTTAATTTCCAGTGATGAAAAGCATGAGGAAATGCAGGCTATTTTTATCAATGTGTGACATAAATGGCCAAAATTATACACTAATCCCCCAACAGGATAATCTACAGCAGTACCCAAATTTAAGCTCAGAGTTATTATCATAATCTATAATATACCACCTCGTAAACATACCTCAAGCACGAAAAACGTGTTATTAATACCCCGATAATGAACCCTACCAACATACCAAGACATCAAAACTCCTCACCATCAAGTACCCCAACATCCGGTTTACAATTACACTTCATTCCACAGCCGAACGATAAATATCCTCGGGTTTTCCCTCCCGAAATAAAACTCCCGCCAGATGGCAGGAATTGCGCCATCCCAGAGCCGGACCTCCATTGTGATCCTTCCTATTTTAATATTTGCAATAATTCCGGAGATGACGCTTCGATAAGGACCCTTATCTTCATTTCCCATCTCCCTTCACTTCTTTAATCTTCTCTTTATCAGACCTTCTTTATTTCCTTTCCGACTTATAAAGAGCTATCGCGTACCTAAAGGAATTTTGCGCGAAAAATTCCCCTTATATCCACCCTCATATTTCTCCGACGAGAATACAATGCACCCTTCCGATGACAAATGAAGGGGTTGGGGCGCACCCACTCGTCAACCCACGCTGGACTACCTCGTGAATGGGGCTTAAGAAATGGGTGTGAGGAGAAAGAAGAGAGAAAGGTATGGTAAAGAGGAATAAAGAAAGCCGAAAGAGATTTGATTTTTATAAAAGAGAATTAGATGGAGAGAAGAAAACAGAAAATTGATTACATGAATTGGGATTTAACCATTGATTAGAAGGGAGAAGATTATAGTTATAAGTTAAAATTATTTAGTATGTATCACCGAATCTATTTTTGACTTCATGGTTAAAAACTAATTCGATGATCTGCCATAGGTTCAGTGTAAGCCTCTTCTTCACCTAATCTCGTCAATCCTTCTAATGCTCATACTTAGTAATAATAAATATTTCATATATCCAATCCATCGTCATATTTTTTTACGTCATTAAGTTCAAAGTGACAGCGTGTAGAAAAAAATACCTTCGCCTGAGTTGACAAAAATTGGACTCTCTTGAATTCAACAACCCGAAAACTAAGAGAATAAAATATAAAATCCTACAAATAATCAAATACAAAATAAATAAGCAAATACAAAAAGTTCAAAATAAAAATAGAGAATTCACTGTAAAAGCTTGCGTAACAGAATATTAGCGTCCAATGTTACAGTATACAAACAGTATGAGAGTATTTATAATCCTAAACCTTTTAATATTGCAACCATGAAAGAGAGGTTAATTATTTCCTATTTAAATATTTCTTATTACATACTTTTACTTATTAAAAGAATGTCTGTAAAAATATTCGTTAAATAATCTTATTTGTCAAATCTTATTTTGTATATATTTCTTTGTAATTTTTGTTAATCCGTTTTTATTTTTACTTTATGCATATTTACTGTATATTGTTTCGTTCCTTTGCTTCATTCATCCAGACAGTGTCCGCACTGTAAGTGAATCTTGTAAATCAATTAAGTATTTTAAACCACGCGTACATAATTGCTTATTTTATGACTGAGGTACGGTAGAATGATGGAGAGGAGAATTCCACTATACTTCTTCACGACTTTTTGGGCGCTGCAAAAATACCTCCCTTTCCCTGCAATAGACATTCTTAATGAGAGTGGAGGAGAAAGGATGAGCAAGCAGAGGCGGCTGTCGGGATGCGTTTTTATGAGTCGAGAATTCGAAGAAAATAAGTCGGAGGAAAGGTATGAGATTTTTCCACTTAACGAAATTTCCCTTTCGTCGCCGATGAAGCGTAGAAGGAATGTCTCGCGGAATTAGCGCCACTTAATGCCGGCTAATTAGAAGTGCCGTAAAAATTCTTGACGTTCTTATCTCGAGAAGATGCGCGAGTTCAAAAGTACAAATGAAACGTGCGTTATCTCGACTTGTATATTCGCATCTGTGTCTCTATTTTGCTACGATGATTCCATCCAATGTTGGTCTACATGGTGAAGATGTCATGGGCTCAAGCGAGAATTTTTAATTTGTAAAAAAATTGTCTACATCCCTAATGATACTCTTCAAGGCACTTATCGGAGCGTTGCTTAGGATGAAACCACCGAGTGAGCAACATCTTTATGATCGACTATATCCGCTTTCATTAGTTGAACTTGGATTTGCCTTTGATCGTGAAAAAATATTCGTTATATTTCATAGGAAAATCGCAATTAAATAATAAGATTACATAATCAATGCAAGCGAATTTCGCCTCATTTTTGGCTAAAATAGATCAATTAACTTTATAACCTTCAATCTAAAAAATAATATCCATGTGATAAGCATATTTACAGAATGTTTGCGCACTTTAAAGTTATGTTATTCTATACAGCATGTGGTATTATTAACTAATTGTTTCATTACGTAATACGGAATCCTGAATAGACAAGTTGGTACCGTGTTAGTAATAGCTGAAGGCGATTCTCGAGAAGCCAAGAACTCATCTGTCGAAATACTTTCAAAATTACAACTACTATTATTTATCCGCTCCACATACATTTAACATGCCAATTTAAAATGTAAACAATAACAATAGACGAACACATACCACCTTTCCCTAACCTGTTCTGTTACAGAAAAAGAAAATGAAAGAAAAGAAAAGTTCCGTCAGCTGGGATTCGAACCCAGGAGCTCGGTATAGGAGCATCAGCATGCTAATCACTACCATATGGCTATATATATATATATATACAGATATTTATGCATAGGAATATTTCGTAATGAATATTTATACATTAGATATACAACGGGTTCAAACATCATCGTAGAAATTTTAAATGTACTCCAACAAGATGATAAAAAGTTTCCAAATAGAATGAATAATCAAAGGGTGAAGAGCGCTCTGAAGGCATAGTGGAGATCACCGCTTTCATAATTGATCGTGGGAAAGAAAACGGCGCCGTCCATAAATAAGTAATGTGTGTAAGTCGTGGTCATCAAGCCAATCAGAGCGAAGGAAGCACCCCCGCGGATCCCATTCACTTCTCCAACAAAGACCAACGTATTTCCGGCTCTTCAATGGATCAAGCGATGCCTTCTCAGAAACAAGTGAGGAGCGAAAAGGCGGCGGAAATGACTTTCCGATGTTAGTGAGGTCAAACTCCTCGGTACATTGAGTAATGGTGAAATGAGGTACAACTAGAATACTTAGCAGTGGCGCAACTAAATATTTTTATAGGACTCATCTGGCCTAAATGCTGCTTAAAAGTGTAACCAAAGTGTTATTTTAACAAGCATGTTTTCAATTTTATAGCACAAAAAATGCTTAGATGTGATAATTATCGCACAGATGAAAAGTTCTTTTATTTTTGATCTAATTACGTTCAAGTAAAATGATGTAACATGCTTTTCCTATCTTTCCTATCGATTTCACCATGTGACTGTGACTTACCACTTAACATTAATTAGTTATTTATATAGAGTTAAGGGGCGCCACTGACACTCAGTATTTTCCACAATTCCTAATTAAATGACCGGTTACGATCATAATGGTCATCCTCAGCTTATGATCGAAACTAGTCGTTTAAATAAAAAGTGTGGAAAATACAATCCATTGTTTTTTTATCGGTCTCAGATGGCGTTCCACAAAGTTTGACCTAAACTATATTGAGTTTATAAAAGAAATGAGGTATTTCAAGGAGAAATAAAATTATCATTATTCGACCTATAGTAAGGTGAGATTATCTCCGAAAGGGTTTCTGTTTTCACGTAACTTCCTAAGTCAATTTCTGGGATGAATTTGATGATGATCCACGGGACAACATTTTCATAAATTTGTTTTTACGAGATGAAATGAAGAATGATGGAGAAATATCAATCAAGCTTACAAGAGCGGATCTAGAAATTTATCACGTGGAAAGGAGATTTAGGGTTATCTCTGGTATGCCAATTATATCAGTGAAATTGGGAAGAACGTCGTATTTACCGATATGAGTTACGATAGGAAAAAGAGGGTGGTAGTTCTTTCCACGGATGGAAACTATTATTTCATTACTATTATCGTAATTGATTAGATTGAATGCTATATTAAAGTAGCAGTAGTGTAGCACCCAATCCCAATCAACAGCAAATCCTGAATCCTGCATTGTTACAAAAGATTTAATAGTAAATATAAAGTAATAGTAATAATTATAACTGCCTTTCTGACGAAGGTGGAAATACTCACAAAGATAAAGAAATAATAAAATTCTTCTTAGTTTTCAATGCTATGTTAAGGGTTATGTACGTAATTCATACAATTGTAAGAGTGTTATTACGTTGGTTATGAATACAGGAATGAAAATAAGGAAATACTCAATTGACAAATCATTTGAGGGGGATAGTATTCTGCAAAAAATTTGTAGATTAGATGATCCGTGAGGCTTTCATTATATGAGTGTAGAAAAATTTTATGATGGATAAAGTACTATTCAACAGACACAATAAAGAAAAACAGAGAATCATATAGTAGATGATAGGGAATAAAGGCAGGGATAGGTAGAGGAAAGGGAGAAGAGAAGAATGAGATGTGAGGTGAGGAAGGAATAGGTCTCCATGAGACAGGTCACTCTTTCTCAAGAAAGGAAGACATAAATAACAGTTGAAGAGGAGGATAGGGGCAGAAGGGCAAAAAACAGAGTGTGAGACGGTCACTTGGAATCTTAGGCGCCCCCCAATAGATCTCACCAACTAACTGACCATTCCATTACACCCTCTATCACCCCATCTTCAATTCCACTCGTTTAAAACATCCCTTTTCGAATTGAGGTGAAAATTTGAACGACTTCTTAATTGCGCTGGACGACTTCATCTTGAAGGCCTCAATGCAGACACGTGTTGGTCCTCCATTGTCGCAGCGGAAAAAGAGAATTATTCAAATTGCTTGGTAACGAGCACTTAATTCGATGCAATTAGCAGGAATAGTGATTTATAAGACATGAGGCCTTAATCCAAGATTGCCAAGAATTCAAGGGGAATCTGATGGAAGTGATATCGCATAGGATGTGTACAAGGACGTGGTATTTATAGCATTTGATGCTGTAACCCTGGCAACCGTTGTTGGTCTCCTACGATAAGCTAGTGATGTAATATTCAAAGGGTATCATTTATGGAAACAGTCGTTTTCGTCCAAATTTAGCTGGAATTTGGATATACACAGTCCGACGGATGGTTTGAACTTCCATTTATAGCATTCCATTTATCAGGTTTGGATAGGGGATGAATTATTTGGGCTTTCTAAGCTAAATAAGGAGTGAGGTAGAGTTGCTTTCCTCACTGAGATGCGGTTAAATCAGAGGAACAAATTTCACGTAAGTGAACCATTATGACTATGAATGATTATATTTGCAGCATTGAATAAGGCGATATCAAATTAAATGATGTTATTCAGCATCAACTATGATGCAGTAATTTCATATTACTATAGCCGTGAATAAGTCTGAGACAGGATTAAATCAAATATACACATTTCTCTATCGTGAAACAAAAAGATATTCATGTATATAAGGAAATTGATTGAAGTCGAGAGGCATAGCATATATCTTCATTTTGATTTTTAAGGTAACTATTAGTAGTGTGTAAGTGCTTAAACAGCTGAGATCGTTTCCAATTTTCCGGAAACCGGTTCGAACCGGTGATAACCCGTATTTTCAGCTTCCACCGCTGTAATATCTTTCAATATTTCGTTTTATTATTTCTAACTTCTTTAAATTAATTTACTATATTCTAAATTTTAGAATAAAACAGTATTAATTACTCCTAATTATCTTAACCCTCTATACTGAAAGAATGACTTGAAAGCCCTTTTGCTTTTGCTACCAATATTTTGATATTTTCTATCAATGTTTTGACCCTTTCGGTCATCATCAGACGAAAGTTAATGAAGGCAAAATGGTGGCAAAAGTGTGTGATTTTTAGTCAATTTCTCATTACAATGGAGACCAACCACAAAGTCGAGGCATAATAAATATATTCGAAACCCTCTCTTCTCCTAACATTACGAGAATCTTTGTGATTGAAGATAAGAGATCAATTCTCCATATTCCTATGTTTCCTACCTTCCATGCTTCAACCCTGCGCAAGCAGAGGGAGAAATAACCCATGGAAATAGCGGCGAATTCCTTTAGGTAGCAAAAGGGAAGCTCGTAAAGCCAACTATTCCAGCCAACGCATCATCCCTCCCTTTGGCCGCCTTTATTTCCAAATACCAAACACTATTCGCACCCTCCCCGCCCTTTCCTTGACCTTCCTTTCCTTCAGCCATTCTCCTTCTCAACTACCCTCAGATGGCTTTTATCGCCTTCTTGACAATTAACCGAATTGTTTCTGCTGGAAATCGGTGCTCCGTTACCATGGAAATGGTTGGTAGGTGCGTAACGTTTACCGCTTAGCAATAAAATATACAGAAAAACCCGGTTAAGAGGCTTTTCGGGGTATCAAGCGAAAACTGCGTTTTACGAGGGAAAGCGTAGTAACCGGGTTGCATAATTCTGGTTGCAGAATATTATAGTATTGTAGAATAATCTACATTCATACGAATAGAGCGGAATAGATAGGTTCTTGTTGTTGGCAATTTTTCACTCAGAAATGATAACGAATTTTTTAAGAGCAGTTGTGAGGGGACATCACAGAGATTCACATCTCTCTAAAAAGAAACGGAATAAAAAACACTGCACTCCCTTTCAAGTTAATTCGGTATGTTTGCAACTTGAGACGAAGACGAAATGAAACACCGACAAGTGAGTTTGTAATAGTTCCTAAATTCTGGTGTTTTTTTAAAAAATATTTCGATTTTTTAAAATTTGATTGTTTTTCCGCGTTTTAAACTGGAGTGTCTTAAACGGGTTTCATTGTATATGTAGCTAGGGATGAAAATGTAAGCTCAAAATTCTCTTCATTGTTATGTTACTATGACTACTTATTCAATATACTGTATAATTACATTAGATTTATTTCAACCTTCAACACATGAGCTAATAGAATTTATGATATCATCACGCTATCTTTCAGAGGCTAAGGATATTGAAGTAACCTATATCGGGAAAACGGAATCTCAACTCTGCACAGCTTTGATGTTGACGTATCAGACACTGGATTAATCCGAAACCTGAAGCACTGCATAAACTCTGAAACTTAATCAACCCGAGCAATTCCTGCCTCCTGTTGCCAAACACGCATTTCCTGAAATTTCCTCGAAGACTGGGAGAGACCTGAAATAGAAGGTCAAAACTTGAGAAAAATAAGACTCAAGTCATGAATCACGAAAGGTTGAAGAGGAACCCTTTCAGCTCATGCAACAAGAAGACCTTTGCCAAACGTAGTCTGCGTTTCCAGAAATACGACCGAAGTTACCTTAACGTGATGATGAAACGTTTGTCCGAAGTTAACCGCAAAATGAATCGCTACAGCCCAAGGCGTCCTTCAAGATTAATGCAGACTTTCCGAAGATAAAGTAGATTAATTTCGAGTAGAGAGTGAGATACGGTCGTTAGAATTTATGCAGCAGTTTTGGAGTACGATGATATCTCGGCTAACGAAGATTTCTTCGCTGTTTTAAAATTCAGCTAACGAATATGGATTCGGTTAACGAATCTTTTGGTGGATGTGCGTAGAGGTGGAAAAAGCAGAATCAAAATAATCGATTAATTAGGTTTCTTTGCTTCAATTGAGTAATGTGAATAAAACAGTTCACTTTATCCTTAGTACACCAAAATACGAAAGGATTCCATTAGATGTTTCACTCGCTCTACCATTCGAGTGAACCATTTGATATTACCTTGTCTTTAAATAGTGGACAGCATTCAGAGTGAATTCAACGATTTTCTGTATTAACGCATGGGAAATCACGTTTAGGCTGACAAATTCTCAATTAGCGATTTCAAACATTTCGCGGTTTTCTTCACTGTTTAAAGCAAAGCTAATGGTGACTAAAATATGATGGATCACCTCCAATAAATATGAGAGAATTTGAAAAAGAAAATATTTTGTAAGCACTTTTAATTTCAGAACTATAATTCGCTAATCGAGGTAAAACTGTACATTTTAACTTGTCCCACGTATAACATAAAGTTGTAACAAACTGACCAGTATTAAAACACGTTATTTATACGTTATAAAACACCCTCCGATGCTTTCCGAAGGTAAGTGGGCTTGTACACCTCGCAAAAAGCAGTTATTTACTGCGAAAAGTTTTGCTTATTTGGAAACTTTGGAGCGCAGTTTCAGCTCCATAATGGAAACTCCGCATCCGGAGATGGTGCAGCGTAGGATGGCGAATAATATTTTAGCGACACGACGGAGACGATGTCAATAACTCATGAACTACCCTATATCTTCTTAAGTCTTTTTTGGAACCCATGTGAGACGCCTTGCTAAATTTCTTAAAATATACGGTGAAAACAGATACTTTTAAGTTGTTCTCATACGCTTCATACGATTTCATAATTTAAAATATGTGTTATATTTTATGCAGGGAAGTTTAATTTAAAATTGTTACATTATAGGCAAAAATATTGACGAAAACTGCCAGTGTTTAGGCTTTCATTAAGAGAAAATTTGCTTACGAATTATCCTTGATAATAACTTTGGACGATTAAGAACTTAATATTGTAAATAATTTTCGATTTAAATAAAACTAAATAGCAATCAAATTCAGCGGTGATAAAATCATAAACTAACAAGTATATGATTACAAGTCGAAATTTAGGCCGTTTCATTAAAGAAGTAAATTATAAAGTTTTTGTATAGTTTACTATTATTGAGCAAAATTTAATGAAAATTAAATGAGCATTGATTTCCGAAACGAAATCAATATAAACCTACTCTATTTAACTCCTTGTTTTTTTTCAATTTTTTCTTCTAAGAGCTTATGAAGCTTTATTCTTCGGTATTAATATGTATTACAGGGAAATTGATCAATGTAACCAATAATGAATCGATATGATTTTTATCGCCAGAAAATTAAGGATTTCTTTCGTTTTCTTAAGGAAAGGAGAGTAAAAATTAAATGTCTTAGAATGAAAGATGCTCAGGGGAATGGAAAATTCCTTGAAGAATCGCCTTTTTTGGTGAATTTCTTATTCGAAGCCATGGTTTCCATTCAATTGACAATTCCCACTTAACATACAGGTGGTCAGAAACATTTTATGGGAAACATCTCATCCGAACAAATCAAATATATTGATATTTGAGCATCACATTAGGAAACCATTACGTTAACTCATACACTACCTCCTTCAAAGTGAGGATAAATAAATAACCTACCCTAAGACATCCCGCTGAGGGTAAGCCAAATACAGGGAGCCTAAAAAACCACGAATCGACTTTTAGCTACTTTTTAACAACCCGCATGGCAAACAAACACGCCTATGGCGGATAAATAAAAACAAGGACGTCTCCGTGGCAACTGTCGACGCCTTCAACGTTTCAACGGAGGCGAGAAGCAGATCATCTCAACACCAAACAAATCTTCCGGTAAAAAAGAAACCGCCCCTTCTGCGACTCAATCTCATTTTCAAAGCTATCCTTTCTGGGCGTTGTGTCGAAGTCTTCTTTTGGCTTCCAACGTAGCGAGACGATTTCAACCATTCCTGCGTGTTCCTTGTCCTCTCTTTCCCTCAACGATTGTCAAGATGATGTATCACGAAGTGGTGGGAAAATACAACCCCCTTTTTCAGGCGTTTTTTTTTACTGGAGAAGATAATTAGGAAAATGTGTTGCGGTGGTGATTCTTAAAGGAGGAAAAACTCACGCCTCGTTTAAGCTTAAATTTTTCGGATTCTACTTCAGGGGGGATGAAAGACAGCTACGGATGATTCCACCCCAGGGGTTGAATAGCTACGTGGTTTTTGGGAGTCCGACTGAATGCTTATGTATGACCAAATGTTTTGGAAACGGCACAACTCGGAATAAAAGCTTACAAACAGAAGTATCGATACCAACACGGTCGTTCTGTGGTGTATTGGAGCCCAGTGAATTAGCAAGCAAGTAATTCAGACAATTTCTCAATATTTTTGCAAAACTTAGGAAATATATCCATTCTAAGTCCAAATTTACAATCAAACAAAAACAAAATTAGCAGAAAAATGATTCATCCGGAATTAATTTTCCAGCTACAATTTTTACATGAAAGCGAAATACGGTAAAACCTTATCAATCGCGGTTTTTATGTATACGCGTTTTGTCAAGATGTACATCTTCTCGCATTAAGCATTATGATATTCTGAGTTTACATGGTTGCTGATCCTGACATGGAGCATAGATTAAACGTAAAACAAGGAATGTAAGAATTTATGAACCTTTACAAAGAGGAGTTGTTGTGGAAAGTTGAAAATTTGAAAATTGTGTATCCTAAGCTTTCCTTAGGAGAAAAATATCGCAAAATTTCTAATTAACGATAATCGTCACAATTGAGATGCAAGCTGCGGTGAAGTTTTGCGAGGATAAATGTTACTTATATCGCACAATTCTCCGTTTTTGTATTTAAATTTCTCCATAAATATTCCCTATTTCCCTAAGTATTATAATTAATAGCTTATTTCTTAAGATCCTGATACCTTTTAAATATTAATTCCCCATCCCTGTACAGTAAGTAAGAATGTAAGGAAGATCTTACCCGAATAAAGACGTATTATAATAACAAATATTTTCCACTAAAACCTCCACTTGCTAACAGCAGTTTAACCAGCCGCGGTATTTTTCAGGGATGCAACCCCCGCGATGGGGAGGGATCCTTACGTAAAAAATTACATATTAAACAAGATAAAAAAGAATCTAATTACAAAAAAGGAATAGAAATACATAAGGAATATTCTATAGGAGAGGATCAGCGCAGAGATCGAAGAGACGTATATATAACTTGATGAAATCGCAGAGGGGGCAGCACTTTATGGTTTTAGGACTCCCTCGTATCCCTTTGGGCTCCTTTATGCCATAGACAGAGGTTAATTCCAACCCTTCCGAATTCCAACCCCACCTTCGCATGCTGAATAATTTAAGTGGCGATGAGTAAGGCGTTTCTTGGAAATGGCAGGAAATTCTGTGGGATGCACGAATGGTTTCATCGGGGATTCATAGTTGGAGAAGATGGCGCCGTAATACGAAGGGATTATAACTTTTATGGTTTCGCCATTATATGCGTCAGAGGATCACGGGGTGAAGGTTTGAGGGTTCGTTTCTTCTCTCGCCCAAGATATGGATTCGCAAAGTGACGGATATTCAGAAACTTTAAGTTACGTGGAGACTAATGGACGTGGGCTCCGCGCCCACAGAAATTTATTTAGTATTTCACGAATTTAGCAATGTTGAACCTACTTACAACATGCAATAAAACCCGGTAAAGACACTTTCAGGAAAGAAAGAAGAAGTGAAAACAGCATGCTAAGCGGGATAGCGTTATTACCGGGTTGTGTGATGCTGATTGATTTACATCATATTTTTTTGAAATGGACTGCTTTTCGCTTAAAGATAGTGTGTTATTTACCTAATTTTGGCCATTTTCATTACGCAGCGAAACAATTTTAACAATAAAAAAGTTCTAAAAGGCGAATAATTAGGGAAGAACAACTATTTTTTAACAGCAGTGGTGAGAGTGCATCACAGAGCATGTTACTTCCATAACTACGCTTACAAAACACTGCACTCCCATTCTGGTTTATTCGATAAGTTTACAACATGAGATTGCAACGAAGGAAATCAGCAACAAGCGAATTTTTAATAGAATCTCCTACTTTGATTGAGAGACAAAAGTGATAAAGGAGATCTCACTCTATCTCAAAGCACCGACAGTGAGATGGTGATTATTCTACTTCGCGAGATCTTAAATTTTACTCTAACAAAATTAGTCATTCCATAGAAGAAACTCACAAGGAACCATTCTACAAATGAGGCGAAGCGTATGAGGACGACACTGATGATGTAAAAATATTTTGGTCTTTTTTTCTAAGCGATATTTTCCCATGTGCTTCATGTGAAAGACACTTAGACCGGGGAAAAATCGCGCACTAAGCGGAATAACGTCTTAATCGGGAACGACTTAAACAGGTTTTTTCTGTAACTCATTGATCACTTACTTTCCCCACCATAGCTAGCATTAACATGGCCTTACACGATCGAAACAGGAAAATGCTTTAATAATACATGAAAATATCAGGTACATCAAGACCACGTGTTTACCGTCTTATAAATGACAGGTATAAGAGACAATGCCATTGAACTAACGGTGAAATATAAAAATTCTCATAAATGCTGCTTAAACGCTGACCGCCTTTCCTAGAATACCTAATGAGAGATATGGTTTCGGACATCTCCGTTATAAGCTTCTTGTCATTCCCTTGTGGATCTTGACGCCTACGCGTGTCATCTAAAAAATATATGGTTTCCAAACCTTTGGTAGGTCATCCACGTAAAAGGTGCGTCTCTCACATCCGGTTTCGTATCATAGCTCCCGTCTTATTCACCGGATTCCATAAAATATGTACGGAACGATCTTCATTTTAACGACTTGAGGGAGGCGATGGAATTCGAATTAAGGTCCTTTGGCGGCGAAATATATCAGGCAAGGTTTCTGTCATTTGGAGGGAATTTATTGCTCATCGTATAACTTATTTCGTCGGTTCATCAAGTTTCCCAATGTCGAATTAAAGGAGACATACGATTGCAAATCGGGAAATCAATTGAATAAAATTTATCTCGAAGGAGAACACTTATTTGCAAGAAGGTGATTCTTAAGCAGCATGTTCATTTTTAAGAAGAATCCCTTTTATAAAATTTTATTTGTACTCTTAGGTGAGATTTAGAGTAACTATAAATAACATACTCTCCTTTAAAACATACAATTCTTTCATTAACATATCACAGAATTCAAATATATGTATATAATGCTAATCTATCAATAACTAATTGTAATTTATTTAAATATTGGCACTCAGAATCCAACATCTTCTTTCCACCAGTGTAGCAATACAATTTTCTATACAGTGCTTCATATATTATATGCGTACGGTATGCATTTCTATGTATTTTACAATAAATCATTATTAATTTATGTACTTTCGATAATTTGTTGCGTCACATCATAGCATTAATTTAATTGATGTGTATGTATTATATTATGAATATTATTTTTTAAACCGTTGGTAGTAACATTCTTTTGTGCTTTTTTATTCTTATAATTCTATGATGAGGGCCTCGGTCTGATATCTGTGCCTAGGACTTCCAATAAGCCCAGCCTAAATCTGCCTCTCATTTTAACCTAAATTTATGATGATTTTCCGCCTAATATGCGGGTATATAAGGTATAAGTCAATCAAAAAATACGATAATTCATTACACTGTCTTTGGTCGAGAGGTTGAAAAAAAACAATAGAAAATCACGGCCCAAATGTCTCGAGAAGGAGAACTCCGAAGTTGGCGATGGAGGGCGGATTTCCGTCTGATAGGCGATAGATCGCACTTCTCTGTAACGCGGAAAAAAAATCCGGAGAAAGAATAGTCGAAGATCGATAAATCACCGAAGAAGAAATGTTTGGTGAGAGGAAATCGCTAACGCAGTTCCGAGAACACGATTTCCAACCTTCTTTTTTCTTTCTCACGCCTTCAGCTGTCACAAAGTTTTCCTCTATTGTTCATCCCTCCATTTGCCACCTATGACTTTTCCAATCAAACTTCTTACGGCCCACGCCCTATTTTTTACAGAAGGGAAAAAAGTTAATCCTTCCAAATAGACAAGGAAAAGGGTATCTGCAAGCAGCCTCAAGGCGGTCAGCGCGGCTTTAGTGAATGATTTCAATTTACTGATTCCTTTATATATAATTTTTGACATGTTACTTGCTCATGTGATTTTATTGTGACACACAGCTTTCCATTACACCATTTAGCTTGCACTATCAGTACGTGTGTACGAGTTTTTCATCCCCCATTTTTGTGGGTGTTTTTCTGCAGAGGATATTTTCTCCTAAGATAATTCTCTAATGCTTTATTAAATCCACTCCTTCTAAAGTTTTGCATTTTGATTCTATTTACCAATACATGCATTATTTATTTTTTATATATTCTATTGACGACAGGTTAGAAGGTAGAAGATACTTTTTAGTCTAAATCTCGCCTAAATAAAGACCTTTAAGTCTATGAATACGGCGCTACATACCCACATTTAAACTAACGAAATTTTTAAATTTTATTTTGCTTATACTCAATATTCCTCATTAAAGAAAAATTATACATACATTAACAGTCTGATATTTCGATATCTATATGCTAGAATGTAAAGATGTAACACCATTACGATATCTTATATAATAATCACCGCTGTCTATATATTTATATATGTATATTTGTTAATCATTGTCAGTAACTCCCCTAAGAAATACATGGAAGGTTTTTTCAAGCTACTCGTTGTGTCCTTGCGAGGCAAATTGCTGGAAAAACAAAGTCATCCAATCGGGAGGGAAAGCACCCCTTTTTCCCCTCCTAATGATCAGAACTTACGTAAACGAATTAATCTCTCCAATAGTCAGATTTATAAAAGGGAGGCGAGAAAAACCGAAACCATAGAGGTCTAGCATTTAAAGATTACTTCTAACTCGATTACACACAGAAGGCTTCCTAAAAGGCCGATTTTATTATTTTGCTTTCTTCTGACACGTTAGAAATTACTTTCTGAAGATGTCCTCTCCAAATGACATTTTCGCCACATTAGCCTCGATGTTTCACTCGGAATTTCAGCACTTAACGCTTCCTTTAATGCTTCCCTACCCTTAGAATGCGTAACATCCTTGTCGGGTCTCACAACACTTCTTCACGTACTCCATACTAAGTATGGGAAACGTGTATCGAACGCGGTCACGGCTGCTCAAATTGAACCACATTCGAATTACATCATTCCTGGAGATGATAATGCTCCCATTGAGCTCCAGGAAGTTTCCTCCGTTCATAATTTCCTCCGCAGATAATACATTCGTCGTATATGGAGCATTTCTCCCGCATCGCAATTCATCCCTCACTTGTTTTTCTCCCGCAGCGACATCTGCTACATCAAATGCCCTCCACACAACACCGAAGATATTAATTCAAAGCCTCAAGGGCAACAGCGGCTCTCAAATGAATACATTTATGGGCCTTTTTCCTCGTAAGAACAGAGATGTAGCGGAGGAGATGTGTTTGAATGAAAGAAGGTGGTGTATACCATATTGAGATCTTCCAACGATTACACGGATCCGTAGCACATATATTAACCATGAATGGGAGTCTCGTTATATAAACAACTAATTTCAATCTAAAATTAGAAATAATTGAAATTCATCCCCACTCTGACCTAATACGGTCTTTCATAATAGGTCTCCCTTGCTAACATGATTAGGTGAATGGAAGATTTTTCAATTATATTTCGGTGCAAGATAAGGAAAAACGCGTCTTCAGTTTGCTTTTGTCTTTTCTTGTTTGCTTTAATGTACCACTAAGCCATGGTCGTTAGAAAATGGAAAATTGATTTCATATAGCAGCATAAATTTGTGAGAATCTACGTTTAAAACATCACCCTCTATTAATTATTTTTATACCGGATGTATTAAAAGTATTATTCAGCCTAAATATTTAATGAAGTATAACACCAGCAAAGGGTTATTCCTGCCTGTTACATTAAAATTGATAAAGTATTAACGAAAAGGAAATTTCACGATAGAAAAAGGAGGAGAAAAACACACCGACTTCGACACGAACCCGGACCCTTAAGTTGACCGCCTAATACCTTAACTATTAACCTACTCCAGTTATTAATAAGGTAGGCTGATGCATGATATATTATTAGAAGTTAAAGAATGATGAACATGGACGCTGTTTTTTAATATTTTACTGATACACAAGGAAAAGCTGTTTGAAACTGAAAAGAAGTTTGCTATGATTATTTACCAAACAACCAATCGTTAAAAGTATCATTTAAAGGGCCCTTTTACTCAGCGGTCAAGCTTTCCTCGTCAGTCTTCCTTATTTGTTCATTTTATCTGTAATTAAACCTTTATTTTGGATCAATTTTAGGAGCGAATTAATTAGCAGAGCGAGATATACCTGCGTACGGCACACCTTGCATTACATCTCGCTGAGTAAGGCAACTTCACATTAACGTCACTTCGACAGCCTTCATTTAAGCAAAGCTCCTGCGGTCGACCCGTAAGATAGGACAGCAAAGGGAAAACTCCCCAAAAACACCTCAGCTTCCCTCCCCATCATTTCCAGCCTTCATTTCCCCGAATGAAGAAGTTTTTCGAAGCTTATCCCCATCCCCTGTTCTTGGCGAGGATCCCTTAAAGTGTATGGCTTTCTTAGGGTCACCCTCAGGGGGGTATAATGGCCAATAAACGTCAACGGAGGCAGCTTAAGTTTTTGGTGATGGGGTAAAGGAATACAAGTTCGGACCGCATTCAATCCCTTCCTGAACTTTCAAACTTTACGCATTATGGCAGTGCCTATCCATACAAACACATAAATATAAATATAGTCCACATAAGCATAAATATAAATACAATCCAAATAAACATTGATATCACACTAATAACAATAAAACGAAGAAATAAACGAGAAAAGAAAGCTTTGTAATTTTTTCACAAGATTGGAAGTGACGTCCGAACATTTTGATTTTATAAAATGAAGAGGCTGGAGAGCGATGTTATTTCACCTTCTGTACAGGTCCCGTTTGGAATATGCAGCAAGTATATGGGATCCAAGTATAGGGGATCAAACGAATATCCTTACAACTTTTTCGCTGTCTAAATTTGATATAATCCTTAATAATATAATTTGTAAACAGCCAATGCATAGAATAAGAATATATATACTTTCCTTAGCCAATCTTTTCCTGACCTCCTGTAAGCACCTCCTATCTCAAGAAAGAACAATACCTAAGTAAGATAATTTATCCATTTTTTCAAGTTTTTCCCTATCCACCATGATCTTAGTTCCTTCTTTCCTTTGGCGAACTTCATTAATTTATTTTTCTTACGTTTATCTTCAACCCGAATTCCCTTGTTAGATAGTTTAGTGCATTAACTAGGAACCCGCCTTAACCATCGACCAGTCATAGACTTTTGACTAAACATTATGTCCGTAGTATGAAGGATATCCATGGTAGCATTGAACTCTCCTAATCGATGATCGAGTGATTCTCCAAAGGTAAAAACGCGTCTACGGGTGACCGAGTCCATTTCCTTCGGGGAGATGAGAGACTTCGCTAAGAGAGGATACTATTGCGGCTGACCCCACTAAGCTTCGATACCCACCTCATCTCGTGGGAGGAGTACGCTGTTATTCCCTTCCAATAACATCGCTTCTGCGAAAGGTTACTTGGGTCACTTCCGGAAAAAGACACCGTACCCTCCCTCAGGGATGACCCGAGGGATAAAACGTAAGGCGAACTAACTCGGCTCGACGGAAAATGTGAGGTAATAACGGAGTCCTTTTGGAGTGAGTTTTGAAGTCGGTTTCTGGAGTACATAGGGAGCATATGCGCTCGAGTATCAAGTATGAAAAAATGTGCTTTGGAAGTTACTAATGCACTCCTCCATAAAAATGACGGAATATTTACCAGCTTGTACATCGATTACGTTTGCATTTACATTAATACCCCTCGAGCCGCCGTATAGCGTATGGCAGGGGGTATGAAAACACCGAACTCTCAAGTTAACTATCGGATATACATAACTAATTTTATCTGGAGGGACCAGATATAACTATTCGTTCTACTTATAATCTCGCGAAATCTCCTTGATGTCTGAATTCCTTTAATGTTTATTTCTAATTCGTTGAACCAATATTTATGATTCTGCACGATATGAAAATGAACTTAATGTAAATTTGTTAAGGGAGAATTTTCAAGCCGTCTAGAGTCGGATATAATTTTATGAATAGATAGATATAAATACTTTTGTAAAAGTTACGACGAAGTTTCATGGCCTTCTAAAGAATCCTATAGTTTATTTACTCGATATTTCAGGGTATTGAAAAATCATTGTAAAACATTAAAAGTTCGGAGATAAGTTCACACCCGTTGCAGACCGAATGAAAATGATCTACTAAAGTAATTCGGATATAAATATTATTTCCTTTACACGGAGTTTCTCTTTCAGCGTCTAAAACGTCGACAGCACCGTCGGAAAGACTGATCTTCATTCAGTGAGGTTATCCTTGAATGCGTATTCTGAGAACGATCCAAACCATTCTTGAGCGCGCATCCTGTGATGTCAGGACTTTGATTTATAGTCGTTTGACGTCTTACTCAACCACTTTTCATGGTCCAACCAACTCTTAGAATTTGATTCGGCTTATGAAAGCAGGAGAATTCCATTCACTCGAAAGTATTCATAGAGAAAATATACGAGAGAATCTAGAAATTAGCAAAAAGAGAGAGTGTCGAGCTTACCGGAGAAATTGGTTGGTAATTTAATTTAATTATCTTACATTCCCTATTTATATGAGTAAGACATTTGTGTAAGTCTTAGAGTGATTCTTAAACTTACATGCTGTTTTTAGTGGTAATAGATTTCTACGTAAATTGAAGCTAATTACATTGAATTAATGTTAGTTTAGAGGAGTATATGTAATAATGTTTTCAATTTGTACACGTTGAATGTGATGATATTGCTTTAATCAGCCATTGAATATTGGATAATGAAAACACCCCCACCTACCTTACTCGGAAATATATAATAATAACAATTTAGGTATCCTTATAAAATTTTCAAGTGACTGCTATTTTGTCGCGATAAATCTAATAGATGTATAATGATTGTGGAAAACGTTACAATATTATTTAAATTTAAGCTCCTCACCAGACCCTGAGTAAATTGGCAATACTAGGCATGAAAGGGGGGTATCACCTCCGTTGCTCCTCTGAATTCACTAATTAAGTATGCTAATCCACTGACACAATTATTTCCTGCAATTACGGAACAGAATATGCATAGCTTAGTAACTTCAATCTCACAATATATACAGCACAGTTCTTCAAAAAGAGCATGAAGAATCAGCTCTCCCAACAAGCTTCATTTCTAACATCCCTAAGCACGGAAGTAGTGGTTTAGCGCAATTGGCACGCAACTTACGTGAGTCTCTGAGCTGTACGAGAAGCTTACGAAACTTCCTCAGCATACTAGGAAACTAGTGCTCATGAGATCTTCACGCCGTGCTTCTTAGGAGAGATCTCTCCAGAGTGGGATAAAACGGGAAAAAGATTCTTTTTGAATAAAATAGGACATTCTCAAGACGCTGACCCAATTCTGGAATGTTACTTGGTAGGAGTGCGAGATATAGGAACGACAAACGAAAAAGTTTTAAAGATGCACATCGCAGAAATGCTAAGGCGCGAAGGAAGAGAATGGTAGAAAACAAGAACTGAAAAAGTTGCAGTCAATCCTTTTACATTTGCAATAGGATAAAAAAAAATACAGGGCTCGGATTGTTCTCCATGGTAACCTGTGTCATTTCCGCATTCCTCCGAATTTATACACCGTAAAATAGTATTGAGACGTTATACCATATATGTATATATATATACGATTTAAGGGCGTTTGTTTCCTACCCCTACACCTTGTCTGCAAAATATTCAACTTCCTTTCTTTCTGTTACTCATTATTAATTAATAAACAATACTGCTTCAGATATTCGCTAGCACACGTAGTAATGTTCAATTACACTACACTGAAAAACTAACGCAAAGAAAATTATATGATTTTTGGATTACCGTCCATTATCTAAAATAGTTTACAAAGGACGCAAATTTAGAATTTAAGCAGCTATAACATGCAAAGAAGATCTACAATTAACGAAATAATCAATAATCAGTGATAAATTAATTAATCTTTTTAAATGTTATTATGACATATAAGGGTATGATGCTCTCAGACGCAGGTTGGCAATCCTTGAAAAAAAGGAGACTAGGAGTTAGGTTGCGATTGCTTGACTAATTTAGTGACTGCGCGTTTGTAGAGGAAGAAAATTTTTCGACCCCCTGCTACTATACGATAATGAGCATAAAATAAGAGAAATACTAGAACTATAAGTAGAACGCTATGACAGGTCGTTTTCAGGACTCATTTTTCCAAGACAATACGCGATAACAACAAGCTAAAGAAGTATCTCAAATTTTGGCTGTTTACACCCCCTGCCATACGCTTTGGAGGCTTGCAGGGTTTGTAAGTAAATGTAAAGCACAATAAACAATCAAGTACAAAAATCTTCTAAAAATAGCCGCCACAAAGAAGAGAATGATTACAAGCATTGGAAATTTGCAAACAACAATCAAGTAAGATACTTAATAAGTCAATGAAGAGCATGAAGTGAAGAGTCTAAAATGTCATGAAGAATGAAGAGTCTGAAAACTGGCCGCCGCACCTGACGATAATCCTTTTCTAAGGAATTGCGCCCGTGCGTCGATTGCCGGCCTTCGGCGATTCGACAATTCCTGGTTTTTTTCTAAATGAGTATAGACTGGCGAGAAAATGCGTACGACTAGATGATGCTGCCATCTGACGGTCATATAACCCAACAATCCTCCTGAGAGAGAAGAAGAAATGACAGTCGGCAGGGAAAAAGGGTCTAGAGAAAAATGAAAGGGCCGCATTAGCGCCTTCCAACCTATTAGTCCTTTAACGGCTCACTTGATCGGTTTTTGTTTTGATGGATGCTGGGGCGGGTTTGGCTCTCCTTTTCTTTTCTACGTGCCTTACTTTAAAAATGAGGGGGCCAAGGTCGATTCTGCATGTATCCTCCTGTGCAGAGCAAAGCGTCGGAATAAGAAAGGAAACTAAAGACGACTAATGAGAGGGAGAAAATGTTGCAAAGTATGGAAATGCTATCCCATGCGGATTACTAATCAAAAGTGCCACAAGAGTAGGGAGGATGGAGATGTTCTTGCACGGTCCAAAGGGTTCGAATCCACAAATTTGAATACCTAAAGATACAGTAAAACCCGGATAAGACTTTTTTAGGGAACCAATTGCCAATCGCGTTTTGGCTAATAACTGGGTTTTGCATGCTGTTGTCAAACGTAAGATTTTTTTAAGAATGGTCTACTTTTCGAAAAAAGAGACCGTCTTGGTTACTTAAATATTGGTGATTTTTCACTCTACGATAAAGCAGTTTTTCAATGCGATTAGGGAAGAAAAACGAATATTTTTAACAACAGCGCTGAGAAGGCATTATATAGCACGTTCTTTCCAAAACTATGCTCAAAAACCCAAAAAAGAGAGCACCCTCTTTCTGGTTTTTTCATTTGCCAAAGGAAAGGGGGTACTTGCCAAAAGCGAGATTAAAAAACAATTTCCTTATGAACTCATATCAGCTTTAAAATGCCATTTTGCAACGAGAAATGTAGCAGATAAACGTGGTAGAGAGTGATGGAGGAAAAACTTCATATTCTGTTGTTAATTCAAGCTCCTCGTCGGATTCTATGCAAATTGCTAGATCTACAAAGTCTTCGAGGGTGGGGTGCGGTGATCCCCCCTACCTTTCCTCTTGGATCCTCCAATTCTTCTAAGAAGAAATTGCCGACATTTTACCAACATCAGGTATACCAATCGACGCATTCCCATAAAAAGAAAACCTTTTGAAGCAACGGTATGGGATAACTATGATGATTCACAAGGAAAACACTACTCAATCCTAAGACCAACTAATCTCTTGATCAATTCTTACATTACTAATCAGACCGTCATTCAGTAGTAACATTTCCTCTTCGAAGTTCCCTTTCTATGAAAAGTCATCCTTAGGATTGGACTATCTCTCGAAGATTGACGAAGTGCCGTTTTAAAGGGACACTTTCTCATTTCGACTATGAATAATGGAGAGACCCTTTTTTATTTCCATGACGGAGGATGACGTCACGCGTGAGCGGAATGGATTATTCGGCGAGAAAAGCTTTTCGCATCGAAACAACAGATGTCAGCACAAGGCGTTAAATTATTACCTTAATTACAAACTTTTCATTAAAGCTACCTTTATGAGTTTTTGGTAGACTCATGTATTTATTAATTTCCATACACTATCATGTATTAAAGCGTATTTTCTAAGAACTTATTTAAGATTATCCAAGAGAGTCACATCTATGCTATTAGTACGAATTTCGAAAACAGATAAAAATAAAAAATCGAGAAAATGAATAATAATATGTTATTAATTAGAACATTATGGGCTTCAAATTGCACTCTGTTACAAGGAATTCTTGAAATTACATTCATAAAGACGTTGTTAGTAAATTGCGTCAATTTATTACGCTACGTGGTGAAATTAAAGCATATTATTCATGGGAAACTTAATGAATTGGCAATCTTTAGATTCCCAATGATTTCTCTTTCGAAATGCAATAACAATTTTCAAAACCTTTTCGGGTTAAATTCTTAATCTTCAGATATAAAATGCTTTTTTTTACTTATTGTATGCTATTCTATTGATTTTTATATCTTTTACAAAGTAGATTAATTTGAAGTGACAACTGTATGAGAAATTGAATAGAATATTGAAATACATGAATAAAAATATTCAGGTGCTACATTAATTTAAGCGTTTTAGTCAGTGCTAACATTCAAAACAAAAGAGAAACTCGGTTACGGCTACTAAGTTACTGTGGATTTATAGAAACAATTCTATAAATCACTGAGCTATATCTAGTTCGGAAATATTCCACTCGCATTATGTAAATCCACTAGGTACAATTACTTCTGCAGAGGAACTTGTAGAAACGTCTACACTGTTGGCCTTGACATCCGCTCATGAAGAAAATAGTACGGATTTAAGAAAATAAACAAACTGAAATCGAAAATAGCCTTATATACGATCTTATGGTAACGAATGTGATCTTATAAAGATTCTAATAATGTAACCTTGCTCTGTCAGCAAAAGTTTTCGCAAACTTATCGGATTCGCGAGAAAAATCAAAAAGGAAAAGTTTTGGAGACGGTTACAAATCAGAGCGTCCCAAAAGTTCTTTTTCCCCTTGAAATTCAATTATTTTCTAGGATCCTCCCACCAAAACCTCCAGTGACAGTACTTTTTGTCACGTACTCTCCTTCTGAAGGACAACCTAATTTCGGCTTTAAGTCACATATCTGTCCGTGAAGATTTGGAAAACTTTTGCGGATGATTAAGTTAGTAAGGACTTGGAGAGTCGATACCAATCTCTGCAGATTTGATGATGAACTTGGGTGTCAAAGTCAATCATTAGCATAAATATTGCCAATGGATAAATCCTGTTTTGGTTTATCTTTTACTGAAATATGGTACCTCCCTATACAAGGACTGAGCATACCACATTTGGCTGAGAACGGGATAATTCTAACTAGTAAAACGGGGCAAATTTTCCGCTCTATTTTTCTTAATGGATTTTTCTTTAACGTGCGTATTCTGACAGCATTCTTGGCCATTTTTAGATCGAAATTTTTTCTCAAACAGAGACAAAGTACTCCCACTACCTAAGTGCAAATAGACTGTATATCAAACGGAAACCGCATTTTTGGGGTAAAAGCGTGAATATTGGAAAATAACGTTACTCACCGTGATCTAATCATGAAGTCCTTGGAAGAATTGACAAAAATTATGATGATAATATTTACGACTTCAATGTTTGATTAGCTAGATTCAATATTACTATATACCTGAACTTTTTAACGGCATCTGTAGCCAAAAGAAATTTAATCCTTTGCATTTTGAAACAGAATATCATGAAAAATTCTCAATTTTTAGCAATGGTTTACTTTACTGTTACTTTCTCTGACAATAATCCCGCAAATATATTAATCTTTGATTATAGTCACTCGTCGTAAACTAAGGCCAACGGTAACCAAGGCAACCCTGTATTTATATGCAAGATCAAGTGTATGGAAATACTGAGACATTTTCTGGATCAATCTTAATATATAAAGAATAATATATAATTTCTAAACATCCGTCTTTGGTGATTAGCGATGGCCATCATTCATTTAAGCTAATGGTAACCAAGGTAACATTAGCTTTACATTAAACAGCGACTATATGAAAGTACTAAAACTTTCTTTCAGGACCAATACGTCTTATTTAGGCAAAAAAGCATTTACATCTTGAAAACAATTCCAGCAACAACCGATCAACAGGACAACCAATCAGGATCTGACTTCGAGAGATAGACGGCGGGAGAAAAAAAGGTCATATCAATTCCCAAATTCGGAAAGTGGCGCCGTGCAAAAGATTCATGCATTCTCCTCACGTCCGCTTCCTTTCTCCTATAGAAATATGGCGTCCAGTGTCAAGGGATTTTTTTCCGCCTTCTACGAGGCAGTTCTTCCGGAAAAATACAAGCAGCGCCACCCGCAAGGGACGACTAGATTGGGAACAAAAAAAAATTGACGGGAGAAAAGCGGCACCTTGGACAAAAGGGCTTCTATATTTTTTTTCTCTCTGCGGACAGAGGGCGCTGGGGTATAAAAAAAAGACTTCGGAAGATCAAAGAAGGGTTTTTTTTAGGTGAGGAAGGGGGTATCTAAATTCGAGAGTTGATTGATTGATTTATCGATCGGTTCAAAATTCGATATGTTTTGGGGATGGGGATTTCTAAAATATGTACGTTTTTAACCCAACCTGTTTTCGGGTTATTTTTAACGTTTCAGCGTGAGATGCCACCCTGATGGCTGACGGAATGTCAGAACTGATACGTGCGACCACTTTAACGGGTTTTTAACGGCGATGAATTTGCAGCCCTGAGAGTGGCAAATAAGTCAGACCTGATGATGGCGATCAATCGCTGAAACAGATATTATATGAGCATTGCCCCACTTATATGGGGGTAAAAATATTGAACAATCTGCCGGCAGCACTAAGGGAAAAATTTCATTTAAATTTCAAAATTTTTTTGGTAGAATTAAAAAGTGTTAATTGGAAAACGTTTCTTTTCAACTGATAAATTTATAAAGTAAAATTGTGAAAATGTAATAATAAATTGTAAGTAATATCTCTATCTAAATATTCAAAATCTTGTAAGCTGACGACCTCTTTACTTTAGACTATTTTCCCGCCTTGCATGGTAAATATTTAGATGTAAATTTAGACCTCTTCAACTACACCGAAAACTGAAAATTCCTCGACACACATCTAAGCATGAATGTAACACTCAGATTGGTGCCTCCCAATGATTCACCTCCCTGGGCGGTTGCCAACTTGTGCCCATACCTCGATTCCGTTCCCAATGAATATAAGAATACCAATTGATGAAGACCAATTCCTTCGCACCTCATATTCCTTTGGGACTTCTTTTTAGAGCCTCGAACAAGCCCATGGGACTCTTCCGATGAAAAGCGATTGCTCTGTAAATTTTTACGGTCTTTTCTCTCGGGAACTCTTCCTTATCTACCCTTTTTCTTGTTTCAACCCTTACATTCCAAACAAAACGAACCAATCCCCCTTTTTAACGCACCTGAACTATGGGCAGGATATTCATGTCTACTTAGCGGAAAAGTGCTTTTGGTCTTTACGAGTTAACCATTAAGAAAATGATGTCCCAATAGGTTTCCATCCCTCAAGTTTTACTACTCCTTCATTTTCCCTCTTTCTTTCCAGAGGATATTCTTACGATGGAAAAGTCTCAATTAGCCAACGCGAGATGGCGCCCAAATCTTGTGAGCCAAAATGGAGACGAAGCTATTTTTCCTCATATTAATCCAAGGGAAAGAAGACTATTAAAAGATGTGTATGTAGAAATGCTGATACAGGAAATAACCGTTCAATATAGTATTGTGGTGGATGAAAGATATTGAAATTAAAAGGATAACGTCTGAAAAATATAAACATATCCAAAAACGGAAAACTATAGATATAAGGCATAGCATTCATCGACTCTGAATCTACATATACATTGCTAAGAAGTCCATAATGTATTCTCATCAAGTGTTGATAGCATGTATTCCCATATCTAAATACATAACATTATTCAATTATGCACAAGGCTTTGAATAAAAGCTTAGGTTTGGACTAAAGCACGACATTCTGGGTAGCCATTTGATATGAGCAACCCCCAATGATAACTACGACTTGTATTATTTAAATAACATTACACGGCCCGGGTAGATTGAAAAAATCTCTATTACTCTTTTCTTACTGAAGAACATAGATAAATATATAGCATATATCAATATATAGCTTTCCATGTTTCCTTTGGTCACAATACTAAAAAGAAAACATATCGAAAAACACTATAGAAAAGGAGTGTTTTGCGTTGAGCGCAGTCTAGCAGAGATCATGATGCCCTCGTATCACTGCTGAGATAAAAAAATCGATGTTCCTCATTAATAGTCTACCTAATAAAAATTGTAGTTTATGAGCAAAATTAGGTAACTTTCACGCTCTTTTTATGCAAAACGCAGACCACTTAAAAAATTCATTTTTTTGGGCGTAACCAGCATTATACAACCCTGGTCTCATGACAAGCATCTTAATAGGGTTTTACTGTACTTGCAAATCATAATAGAAGGAAGTCCCTTTGAAAGAATAATAATGATAAAAGGTCATTATTCGGGCGAAGTTGAGACTGAAATGTCTCCTCTAAAATCTAACTTTAAGAAATAGAAAAATCCAGAATAAATGTGCGCAGAGAAATACATAGGAGGATAAATATTTAGGCTTAAAGGTTAAAAATGCGATACCGGCCCAGGGTGTACTTCAATCGATCAACAATGCGAGTCTAAATCGGCATTGTTTCGGCAACAGACGTCAGAGGCGGTTGTCAAGCACGTACACAAGTGGGTCGGACAAAGAGAAGATCTGCTAGGGATGGACAGATATCAGGGGCTCTTGACTTGTCAGGAAAGAGAGAGACAATGAAATGGAGAGATAAGGAATCCCAGCTGGAGGCCGTGCTGCGGTAAAGAGCCACACGTCTACGCTCTCTATGATAATGACGATGTTATACGGGATATAAGTGTCTCCGCCACTGAGAAATCCATTTCCAGAGGGAGAAATAGACGTATCACTTTTAACGCCGAAAGAAATGGATGAATTTTTTAAAGGAAGGTTTCAGTTATACGGAAATACAGTGGATTCCGGCGCTTTCCAAGGAATCGAGAGATAAAGTTAAAAATGCGATAACGTTGTACCCGGGATATTTGTAACGATTTTTCGATGATGTTATAAAGTATGAGCAAAAAGTATTCCAACGAGGTAGTCTTAACGCATGGTGAGTAATTATGGAACTCTTAATCTCTACTCCAAATGTCATCTAAATATTCACATAAAATGAAATTCCCATAGCAAAGTCAGTATCGAATCACCAGAAATAATACAAATTAATAGGTCTCTATCCTCCTTCATTGACTTAAATATCTTTCATTTTAGGCCTAACTCATCAATTCAAATTCAATAAAGGATGAGAAGTGATTTGAAGAAATGTTTCTATATTTAAGCATTCCAATAATTTAGCCAGATGAAAGTTTCAAAGCGTACGGATGAGACCACGAGATCTTTACCTTTTCACCTCTCGACAAGTTTCGACCTGCACAAGGATATTCGTCTTTAAGATTTCCTCCTCCATGGACCAGAGTGATGCAATAGGCCAAGAAATTTCCCGAATAAAATATGCGTAAATCTGGTGACGCTCTTCAAGAAGCACTTTAAGCGTTTTTAAATATGCATATACATACTTCTTCGGTCTAAATTGTGGTCAAGTGCGCAAATGCCCATTCAGAATCAACAATAAAAGCATTTGACATTTGAAGAGATATTTTAACAAACTCATTCATGCTTTCCTAGCTTCCTTTCATAGAGAATTATTGCGTTTAACGATTCGAGTAGAATTTAAATTGATGGTTAAGTATATATAATAAGTACCGTAAAGGAAACATGCATACATAAGCGAATAATATGCGAGATCTGGAACAATTAAATACGACACTAAAAATGATTAGTGTTGAAAATGATGTTGCCTAAATTAATAGGTAATAATGTAAAATTAACGAAAAATACGAAATAATATAAAATTAATGGGCGGTGTAATGAGGTGGTTCATGACAATGGTATCCATGGAAATTATAATTAAGTTAATGAATGAATAAATAAATAAATACCTAAAAACATTTTATGGAGACAAAATTACCATGGAAACCATTGAGAGATAGAAACACCAAAGAATAAAGATCAAACATTTATGCTCATAGTAAGATTCGAACCTTGGCCCTCGGAGAGGCCAAGTACCGGATGAAAAAATAAATTACTGTGAACAGCAAGTATAACATAAAACCATCACAGTACACAAAACTATATAATCTAATGAAACATCTCCAAGTGCAACTAATAAGGTTCAATCAGCTCGTGACGTAGACTCCCAGAATCTCAACCTTCCCAAACAAATTCCTCCACCGTTCCGATGAAACCGCGAATACCCTAAACTCCATCCCCATAATCTACGAAGGAGAGAATAAAACCCAATCTGGGGAGGAAGACCACAAAATGGAAACTCCGTTAGGGAAGCGCTGGTTTTTTTGGCACGAGCCTCAGAGAGAGAGAATGGATCTTCATAGCGCACATTCCAATTCACCAATCACGGTCGTCCTCCCACAACACGCCGGCGAAGACATGGGACTTTGGCAGAACAAGGCTTTTCAACGCGGGTTATAGATGAAGATGGAGCACCGGATGGAACAAGATCGCACACAAAATATACATTTGCCTCCATTTTCCGCATCGGTTTCCGTAATGGGTTGCGGATGAAGAAGTGCCCCTTTTTGTGACCTTTTGTGGGAGCTATTTTTGGAGGTTAGAAAAAAAGGAAGTTTTGGTGGAAATTTCCGCTCCTGCGGCGACCTATTGAATTCAATATTTTGGTAGCGAAGGCGGGTGTGGAAGATTTAAAGAGTGGTTTCTGCTTTTCTTGGAGACATAAATGATTGAGCGAAAAATCGATTGGAAAATTTAATCCTACTGCCTTGCGTATCCCCCTTTCATGGAATCCTTTTGGTAGGGGTTAGCCTGCTAGTCTAGCTGCACTAGGGTTCGGAAGCTGGTTATAGCAAGGTGGTAGGATTATTATGTCTATTGATTAGTAGTCGGATAAAATTCGCTCGATCAAAATGTGAGTATTATTATGATGTTTCAATCAAGTATGCTTCAGGTATTTCAGGAGATTTATACTATAGTATAGGTGAGATAAAAGAATTAAGATAATATGTACGAAGGAGTGATATTAAATTGGTTAGATTAAATGATCAAATTATGATTATTATATGATTAAATTAGGATTAAATTACAATTAAAGCATGGGTAAATTATGAATAATTATGATTAAATTGGTTTTTATGCGGTGGATTATAATGCAAACTTGAGAATTACTACCATAAGTTACTCAATATTGATGGATAATAAACGAATGATATTTCTTTTATTTGCTCTCTATCATAACCTAAGCATTCATACTTATACTGCATCTTCAGATCAAATAGACGTGAAGATAAAGCTATGTTATGAAATCATGGTAGTTTCTTTCGTGTTATTGTGGTTTAGTAAAAAATTTCAAACCCTCATGGATATTTTTGAAGATATGAGAAATTAAAGGAAAATTTATGTTATATTTGCTTGATTTCTATAATAGATTATACTAGATAAATGTATATTAGAATTAGCTATTAATTGTTAGAAAATGAGCATGAAAATGCGAATAATTCAAGGGAGGAAGACTTTCTTTCTGAACTGTTTGCATAGCTCTTCTCTCCAACTCTCCTATTCCCTTCTTTTGTTTTCTATTCATCTGGTTTCCATGCCAATGCATAATTCTCCCTTATATGAGACCCCTTTCCTTTCTTCCCGATAATTTTTCATTACCTCATTCTTTGTTTTTCGCTTTTTTTCTCTTAAGGTTTTCTGACCCCTTACATCATCTCTTTTTTGTATTTCTCCAACTTTCGGTCCCACGCTCGAGCACTAAGTCATCCCCGCAAATAATAAAGGCCTTGCTGAGACTTTCTTTAATAATTTTCCAGACTTTTTCATACTCCTTGTCCGGCTATTTATGGTAAACCGCTTAATGGTTAACGTCCTGCGGTTCTCCGCGAGTCTCTTTGTCGCCGAATTTATTACGTGTCTTAAATCACTGCTTTGCTTGAATATGCGATAGTCAATTTTGGTCTTTGAAAACTTAGGCGCTCGTAAATATGGGGAAAATCATTTTTCCCGACGCACACGTCAAGGAGAATTTTCGCGCATGAAAGGAAATGAAGTATGAAGGGAGGGTGAAAGAAAAATATTCGGTTATTGCTGTGAGGTGGGATGCTGCTGACAAACCTCATCTCCCTGAAGTCTTCATTGCGTCATCATGGTCTCCTTAACAAATTCATAAGGCTAAATGATACACACGACATAATGTGGCGGAATTGGGAATATAAATTCCTATCTACCGTTTAACACCTTGTCAGAAATGTATTTAAAATATTCGTACAAAATATCGAAATTTATGAACCAATTAGTGATGTAAACTTACTGATGTACTTTTATCAACTTACACAGTACACATCTGAATATAAATAACCATGGTCAGGGCAATAGAAATAAAGTATCCATCTTATGAAGAGAAAACTATCGGTTGTTTCCTTAAAAACCTTCAAGTTAAAATGCTTCGTCAAGGTACAGATATGCTCAGGTAAATACGTTTCACGTACGGAAATTTGGGACTTACATGAGATCTAAATTACAGTAGATATTCATGAAGGTGCCAATACGTTTAGGAAAGCGGTGAAATTACAATATGGTGTTGGAGTTACGGACTGTTATTTCTCTTTGCGATGGTTGCTGTGAATTCCAGGAACTCAAAATTGAATTTATCAGTTTTAATTATGAAATGAAACATCAATAAAAACATGACTGAATAAATAGCTCTTGAATCAAGTCATTGATAAAGCTAAAGGTGTAAAAATACCCTGCGAAATGTTTAATTCAAAGTTAAACGTAAGAAGATGTATTAAAGGTAAATAGAGCTTAATATGAACATTATTTTTAATTTAAAATACTTTACCGACACTTATACAACAGAAATAAAAGGAAAAAGATTTACGATTCCTGTTATTAATTTCTTAAGTGTTATCATTCGCCTGGTCATTGTTTATCGACCCAGAATTGAAATTTGTTTGGTTTCTTGGAATGCAGAGAATGAATATTATTACTTTTATTATATATCTTTTATTCTAGTGAAAGAAGAAAAAGATTTATTGGACCAAACATTTCCACGAAATTTGGAGCCTGTGAAAGGTTCCGGAAATTCCTTCAAGCGTTCTGAATCAGAAGTACCCTTTGAGAAATTCTCCAATATAAATTTCTGAGAATAAGAACATTTATTATTTTACATGTCAAAAGCTTTTTGATATTCAAAGTTTCTTTTCCAATGGCTATAGAACCGATCAAGCGTTTACCGATTGGTTCTATTAACATAACTTTCGGAACACGTTTTTCACTCCAAACATAACTTTTTATAAAGGTTATTTTCCAAAAAAGTGTAACACACAATTCAAACAACCCCTGACAGAGGAACAGGGATAAATTAATTAAAAGTATTGCAAGAATAACACGGGCATGATTGGGTTTGAGCTTCATTTTTTGAAGTGATATAAATCATTCCAAAAGAGCAATAATAATTGGCTGCTAAAATGAGGGACGCGAATGAATTCAAACATTAGCAGAAAAATTATGGCCTACATGTATTTTATTAATTTCTTCTTCTTTTATTAATTTCTTCTTAAACCTCCAACTTTTTAACATCCCAAGGTCTTGGCAAGTTTATTTCTTTAAATAAGAAATGAGATAGATAGTTCTTGATAGATATTACTCTTTGTATTATAAAAACTGAGGATTTAAGACTGACGATTTCATTCTCAAAAACATATAACTTTTTGCTATCGTAATGATTTCTAAGGCAACTACACAAATAAACGTGATATTGTTTTGGTAACCAAATAAACAAACACTACCCCATCGAAATTTTGTGTGAAAGCAATATATAAACTTTAATAGGGATATAATATTAGAAACAGTAGATAACACTTCGTACTGTATTTCATTTACGACGTATAAAAAACTCACTGTTCTTTATTTCGATTATATTTATTTCTGATTCTTATTCTGAAGTATGCAATAATAGTTTAGCAAACTTTTTTGTAAGTTAAATTCAGTTCCATTATTTGTGACGAGGAAATTCGCTAGTTAATAATGATAGATTCCTCAGTTATAGACAGATAGATTTATAATACAGACTGAGGGGAAGAAAATAACAGATCAGAGGAATGGAAACAGCTTGAAAGGAGAAAAAGACTTCAGGAAGAGGCACAACCGGATTAACAGAAAAAGCGAAGAACGCAACGCGTGGAGAAAAGAGGAAAAGTAAACTCAGGAGAAGAGATGGAAGACATGAGAAATGCAAGAGTAGCGAGGAAGAGAAGTAACTCATGAGAGGAAAGAACACTGGAGACTTTTATGAGATAAGAAGGCAGTGGAAGAAGCAAAAGTATAAGAAGAAGAGATAAGAGGAGTAATGGTAGAGCTAAAGAGGACACGGTTGAGGTATGCGAAAAGAATTCCGTGTGGAGAAAGATCGAGAAGAGGCAAGATTGGATTGAAATAGAGGTATTGAAGATAAGGATGAATAAGAGGAGAGATAGTTATTGCGAAATTGGGAGAGAAGGGAAGACAAAATATAGAGATAAGGTAGGAAATGTAAAAAAAGATTTAAGGAAAAGAGACAAATGGGTACAATTTGGGCCAAAATTGAGATGGATTACTATTTGTGTAGCGCTCTTTTCTCGAAGTCGTACATAAGAATATATACACGACGTATTAATAAAAATTCAATACAAGGGAACATTAGGAATATGTATGATAATTATCTTTAGGCATTTACCATGCGTCTAGCGTATCTATTAGTTTCACATAGAATAGATATTTCTCCGTTTGAAGAGATGTTAACATATTTTGGAAACGGTGAAAATAGATGATACTTAAGAATAGACGGAAGTGAGAAATATGGACGTTACTACAATTCAAACCCAAGATATATATGTGTATGTATATTCTTGGGTATCGTGCTTGTTAAATTATGGCCTAATAATACCACTTATTTAATAAGTACCACTATTTTACCTGTATAGTAAATAATAAAAAAGAGAAAAATAAATCAGAACAATGATGATGTCTAAATCTACTAAAATAATCCCAATATTATAGTAAATACTAGTATACAAAATAAAAAGGTAAATACGAGCTCTTTAATAATTTAATAATATAATAAATTGCATGAATACTAACTGTTTCCGATATCCCTAGATGGGCTTGAAGTAACTAAAATACTGGTAAATACTATGATACTAAACAAAAGTTCGGCAAATGTTAAACTCAAACATGTTAAAAATCCTATGTAATGACTAACAGCTCAACAACAATGCTAAAAAATAATGTAAAAACTCGTAAGAAAATATCAAATCCGACGACTGGTTTTTCTAGATAACGGTACGATTAATACGTAAAGATACTCCGCGATTAAAAAGTAAGCAAAATAAAAAGTCACAAAAAACATAGCGCTACATAAAATTAAAGGAAAGATTGTATCGAGGACGATTAATTTTCCATAGCAATTAACGAAAAGTCACTGTTTACGCTTCAATCGCTAACGGGCGATATAATTGCCGCCTGCACGCCAACCCTGATTTACAGCGCTATACATTAGTACCCGGCGAAAATCCACCCTATTGATAAAATTATATGGGAACCTATTAAAACATCCGAGAAATAATTCCAGCTCCCCACTTATATAAATGGCCCAAGGCCTCCCCAAGGGATGGGGAACGAAAGAGTCTGCAGAAAAGGAAGAGAGAGGAAAGCGGTTCAACTCGATCTCAAGCCGGCCATCCTTAGGAATTTAAGGAATGCAGACCAGAATTTCCAAGCCCGAGCAGTCTTGTCTCATCTGGACCAGCCCACCTCGGATGTTCCGCAAGGTCTCTCTCTAGGTCCACCCCACTTTCAACTCCCATACCACTGGAGATACAGCCGTTTTTTATTTCGCTCTTTTTTTTAATCAGCTCCCGACCGAGTCAGCGATCTCGTTATGGTCTGGAGACCCGTAACTCCCCTTGGGCACGGCGTGATCTGTGCGAACGACACAAAAAGGGACTCCAAAAGATATATTTCGAGGAGCTCTTATTAATTTCGGAGGTGCTAATACTCGCCCTTTTTGGAGGGAAACTGATATTAATTTCGTTTTCGGGAATGTTGAGAATGAGTCTTATTATTCTCTTTGATGCAAAAAGATTAAGACGTGGAAGATTGATTGGTTCGTTTCAAAGAAATTTCGATCTTCTTATGAGAGTGTTTCATCGAAGTGCTCTGAATCGGAAATGTGATCGATGTATTTTCTGTAAAATAATTATCAATTATACGAGGATTTTCATTTTATTGAAAACGCTTATTTCTGCTACTATATCTAATTGGAATTAGAGTTATCACTATAATTTCGATTCACGATTGAAGAAAGTTCATCTCTCATTTCGTTTTTCCCCAGTTTTATTAATTTCTATGATAATACGTTAGAAATTATTTATACTACATATATTACACATGTTTCTTGTGAAATATTTCGTGTTTTATCAAATGATTGTCTATCACCAATAATTAATAACACAATTTTATCCTATTATGTGATTTATGAATGGTTGTTGATGCATAGTAATGTGTTTGGAGGTATCTAGTAATTGATCCTAATAATGAAGATAAGGATAAATATATTGTATTGTATTGCATAGCTTTCAATTGATGCAAAGTCAAACGGCAGAATTGCAGTGATAATAATAGCATGAGTAATTTTCAAGTATGAGTGATGCTGAACAATGTTGTTATCTAGGGTCACTCCACTTTGATTACCAAGGGAATTACAGCATAATAAAGGGCAGCCAAGTTTCCGAAGCAAGTACTTCATATATACCACAAAATATTTACCCAGAAAATATATCACTACGGTATAATCCTTGCTGTATAAAGAACCCTCTTTATCGTTACTACTTTAGAACAAATTAATGCAACGACCACCTTTTTACCGGACCCGATTACTCTCCTTATCAGTAAGCTATAGAATATATCTTTCCAAAAATGTAATAAATATTATGCAAAGTAGTTATGGATGTAAGAGATGAATAGATAAGTATAGCCTTGCATGATTTTACCATAGACGTGAATATTCCGCGTTACGAGAATAGAATAACCATACAGAATGAACAAGCTCGGTACAAGTACGTAAGGGCCCAAAAGGCATTAACTCCACATGCAAGAAAAGTTCAACGTGGGCGACATGAAGAGGTAATCTGGATGCGAAAGTTAGCGTTGCAATTTTCATGGACTTGCGAAGTTCGTACCGATGACATAGGGCCGACGAAAGAAACTTAATTAGGGAGTTAAGGACCGATGGCGAAAAAGTACAGGACGAAGGAAAGGGACAGGTCAGCAACCTCAAACACACTTTAAGTAAATATCTGAGATGTCTTTTACTTCGAGAAATACCAAGGGTGAGCCAAACCATGCTATCGCAAACTACCGGCCATTCCCTACAAAATTCACATAGTGTTTACATAAAATTTATTAAAACTTTAATTTTTATAAAATCTTAATAGGATAGTATCCAATAAATAAGTAAGGAATATTTCATATATATTTAGAATGATTATCAAAGCAAAGTAAATTAAAGTTACTACACAAGCAGAAATAAATTTCAATCTTAAATGGAAACGGTTTACGGTTTCGATTCGGGAATTCTAATTGGTTACGGTCAAGTTTTCACTCCTGTTTTCGGTTTTGGTTTTCCGGTATGCCGTATGCCATGGTTTCTGGCCGAACCCTACCACACTGATGCTCGATCGTGGTCAGAGGTTCATTCTTTTCTTAAGCAACGACTTGTCCAATTATCACTGAATATTTTCGATCATAAATTTGTTTAGCCATCAAATTGAACGAAATATCTGATGTTAAAATATATATCCAAGTAATTAATGGAAAATTCAACTTTATCGGATAAAACTGATGGTAAATTTCAGCATAAATATTTTGTAAAGTTTGTTTTCTCGTTTCCTAAAGAGACACAAATATATGAAAGACTAATTCGCTGATTTGATAAAAATCCCTTTAAAGATTTTATGAAGATCGGCTACATTTCTATAAACAGCTAATGATACTGTGGTATTTACACAGGTTAAAAATAGGTTGTTATTCTAGCCAAAAATAGCTATAGGCGACTACCTCGCTTGCTTTCAGTCTAAATCCGGCCCTGTGTATAATTTCATCTCACCATTCCTTAAGAAAAACCCTCTCATATTTTAGAGATCAAGGAACTGCCGTTACACCCAATTTTATAACCCTCGCTTCCCTTACAATTTCCCTCTCTTACTTTTTCACTCTGTTTCCTTAATCCTTTGCATATCTGGGTCGACGGAGAAAAACCTCCATCTCATGCACACTCATATTTATATCCCGAGGATTCTTTCAATGGAAATTCCCTGAGCGGGTCTTCTTTTCCACAGCATTCGTACGGAGGTGACGCCGTACACATTTCCCAAGACGGCTAATGCTTTCTTCGGGATATTCCTTACTTCGTGCAGTTACTTGGGAGACGTCGGTTGTTTACTGCTGGGAAAACAACGGGGAGTTCAACGGGTTGCATGTCCTGTATCCCGTGCGCTAACGTCTACTTTCTTTCCTAAACATTTTTTGCTTTCGGCTTCATTACGTCACCTTTACGTCGGCGTCGTCGCTAGGTTACAGAGGTGTGCTTTCTGCATCCGTGGGGAATTACGGCGCTGAACTTTCTGCACGAAATATCGCCTCGCTGTAAGTTTTTCTCCTATGTGATAGTGAATTATTCACGTGGGTGTCGAGAGCGGGGGTGGGGACATTTTTCATTAGACTGCTTGTGTTCATATCGGAGGCAATCCATAGGGCGGTTTTAAAGTACACGTAATGGGAATTATTCATCATTGATTCTGCATGTATCTAATAGTGTGACGTTTTAAAATGCGATAATTAAATTTATTTTAAAGCGATAAATACTTCCAGCTGATGGATATGGCAATTTTTAAGAAAAGCACCAATGGATTCATACATAAATACCATAATTTTAAGAAAAAAATTTAAAAAATGAAATGAAGATTAGAAAATATAATAATCTACATAACTATTTTATTTTAGTTTAATGGAATTACACGTAGTAAAGGATTCGTTCGTTGAGTATATAATTTAAACATACATCCTAATACAGTTTCTGCTGCCATATCCTGATTAATTGATTTTATTAATTTGATTTTCTTATAGGAAAGAGATAAATTATTTCAGGGGTTAAGAATAGAATTAAAGGAAGGAAGCTCATTACAATAGAACAAGGCTCCTAGATAGCCAAGTGGGTAGTTTGACTACGATGAGAGCGGACTCTGGTTCGATTCCCGGTGGAATGACCTCAGCTATCAAAGTACTTTAAAAATACTTCCGCTACAATAGAATAGAAAATTAATCGATACCACCGCGAAGATTATTTCTATCGTCATAACATAGGTTAATCAATAAACACTTCGTAAAAGAACGCGACAATAATGAAAAAATCAACAACTACTTCAACAAAGGACTGACATTGTTCATCACTGCAAAAATAATCATGAACTCGATAGAGAAGATCATGTTGAAAAGATGAAAACATTATGACAAAGGCAATTACTCTCATGAATTTTCCAGTAAACGAGATCGGAGAGCAGCATAAAAAACTTAATTAATACACAATCCTACAGTCCTATGAGCAGAAAGACAATGAGGCAGACGAGACTATGAGGCAATAAGAACAATTTCCGTTCTGAAAAGTAGGCTAAATGAAATAATAGAGGAATAAAACAAAAGAATAGCGTAAGAGGTAATTCCGCTTGGAGGCAATCACGATAGATGGAGCTCCGCAGAGAAAAAAATCCATATTTGAAAGGAACTAACCGTGCGGGAAGTAAATGATAAAAACAAGCCTTTATTAACCGGGAGAGATTCACATCTCTTCAGGGAGAGAAAGAATTTCGCGAGACGGGAAATTGCACCGAGAGAAAAAAAATAAAAGAAAAACAATTGCGAAATGGAGCGGGTAAAAGAGACTATGAGAAATCCTACGGAGGAGACCACATTAATTTATATTCATATCCTTTTACAGGTGTTTGGCGGAAAAAAAGAGAAGGACGAAATTCTCGAAGAGCGTTGTAATAATGGAACTCATTTTACGGAAAATGAGAACGAGCGTTCTGATTAAAAATAAATATGGTTTCCAAGGATACCGACACTTTCTTGGAGCGTTTGAAAAAATGGCCATCGCAAATAGAAATATGTGTGTGCAGCCTTTGTGTGGTGTTTATCCAAGAATAGATCTTGTAATAAAGGCCAGATATCGCAATAAATCTTTTTCCTTAAACAATGGAGATTAATTTCGCTTGAAAAAGGATCCGATCTTTTTTGCGAAGGAAGAATAATGGATTTTCGAATGTAAACTTGCTCGCAAAGAGCAGGAATATTTTTTCTGCTGCTACTAAGCTAGCGGCTAATTAAATTTCAGCGGTGCGATTAATCTAGTGCTTTACGAGGTGAATGACCAGACCTATTTGTTCTACATCCTAAAAAATTCCTCCAAAAATCTTCTGTTCAGGAGTTATATATGCAGATGGTGTACCCTACAAACTTATAAATCAAACACTATTTTTGCTAGATTTCATAGCTATTAGGAATGAACATCATAAGAAGAATCCTTGTTTTCCTTACTATTGCCCCCAATACGGTTTTGGTCATTAGTCTCATGTAATAAATATTCTGCTGTGAGGTATTTTTCCTAAGCCCTAACTAAAGTTTTTAAACCCATAAATTGGTTTTGTGTTTTGCACTTTTTCAAGCAATCTCTTCCTTTCAAGTGTTAATTGATGAAGAATTAGACGTAAGAAGTACCTTTTAAGTCTCGATATCTCCCAAGTTAAGACATATTGCTATCATTATGTTCTCAACATATATGTATAGCTCAGTAGGCGGGCTGGAATATTCATTTAATCCAGACTAGAACCAGCAATATGGGTCTGGAAAATGAAATATATTTACAAAAGTTGTTACCAAGTGTGTTATCTACACCGGAAGGCTACGGATGAGAGTTTGTCAAAAAACGCTTTCTAAACACCCATAACAATTTAAGACTACCCATACCAGAGGCTTCCTCATTTCCTGCTCAAATGTGTTAATCCCGCCTCAGAGTTAAACCTATAACGGGTCTAGGACCATTTCTTCGTAGGCCTTCAGGAAGTTCAAACCTTTGGCACATACATTTCAAATAGAGAGTTTTATATTTGTATTCTTAGCGACGATAAAAATAGCCCGTTTTTAAAGTAACTAGTGCCTGAAATAATAACAGAAAATTTGGGACATGGAATATAGTAATGTTTTCAGTTAACTTTCTGCGGTAGGTCAAAACGAGTTTCGGAAAATTTGATCAAATATAGATAGACAGGTTGATGGAGCGTTAATTTGGGTGGTTCGGACCATGAAGTCTCTCTCTCACCTAAACTCGTATGTCATTATAATACGTAAAAATATAAACTGAAGCAAAACGAAAGAGTACGGTAGGGGAAAAAATCTTTGCAACCGAAGGTTGACAAAGAAAGAAAACCACGTTGCGGGAAAACCCTCTCAGATAAGGGGGGTGTCAAACCCTGCGAAAACACATAAGAAATAAAAGGAATACCTAAATAAAAAAAAACTAAATAAAAGAAATTCAAATAGAGAAGTATAAAACACAGATAAAGGTAAGTTTAAATGCGAAACTAAATAAATATGATACTTATACATGGGACCTAGTGAATGAGTACGAAAATCTGTCAACATCTTTATTCAGCTAACTGGAGGCACGGAGCCATATTGGACTCAACAAATACCATCTTAGAATGCACTTCCGGCAGAGGAGCAGAAACCCTTTTTCACCCCAGATATCACCTCCTTCATTCACGGAACTAACAAGAAACGGAAAAAGGAAAATCCACCCCTCTCAAAATTACACCCCATTCCGCCCTAAGGCCTCAACAGCACCCTCGTCCATGTACTCTTTAAACGAGGCATCCAGTTAGAAGGAGCGCGTGGCAAGCCGGAGGCGGCGAAACCAAGTCATTACCAGTGTATTCACGCTTCTTTTGCCACCTCCATCACACCCCTATCAATCCTCTAGCTTTTCATAGGAAGCCCTTTAAGAACATGATGGTTACTTTCCGGACCCTCGGGCGTTGGAATCCCCCAAATCTTATACCGACTCCCCAATTACCGGCCTATTTTACATGCCACGTCACTCATCTAACGAATCTCACCTCACCAATCTCCTTCTTCAGACAGACAAGGTCGAATACATTAAAGAGATCCGTCTATTGGGACTTCGCGCCATTCTTTTCCGCTTCGACGATAGGTGGAGTTTTGTTTTTCGATTCTCTCTTTTTTTCTCCCCGCGTTTTTCCGCTTCGGTTGTGCTCCAAAAGCTGAAAATTGAGGGTTAAGAGTGGGGTTCTAAGTGCACTTTTCATTTCTCGACCAACTTCTTCGTTTAGAGGATGTGGCTCGAAGAATTGAAAAGCTGGGGATAAATGACTGTAAACACGCATTAATTTCACGCCCTAAGGATGGATGAAGGGGTTGATGATTACTTGTAACTGCTTAATTCTGGGCTTATATATAAACGGGATTAACACGGTCTATTATCATATATCCGAGAAAAGTGCAATACTTGATAAGGTTGTCAAAAGTTACTTCTAATATTCGTTTACTACAAGAGAAATCGGTAATATGTGAGAAGAGATCTACAAGGTTTTCTTTTCCTTAACTTTAAAAAACATCGCAAGCAGTTACCGAAGATGTAGACTACCCATTGAAAAAAAAATCTCCAATTTTTAAAGATCGAGGACATTTCACGAAAAGTAAAACGGAAATTTGAAAGATATAATATGATCAAAAACTGAAGATAAAGCACAAGATACTTAAAGACTATTGTCTCTAGAATTCTAATTTACTGTTCCTTTTTACTCTTCCTCGATCGATAAACAAAAAAACTAACTCAAAATACCAAAAATCCTGATATACGAATTTATGAGCACAGTGATTAATTCTTCCCCAGCTGCAATTAAAGAATAGTGAGCTTAAAAAAACTAAGGCATTGAATTAATGTTGTTTTTCAAAGTAGCTCATAATACTGAAAAAATTGAAACTTGGAGAGCCTAGTCTTTTCCCTGCATTTCAAAACAGAAATTAATTCTAAATTCAAATATTTTAGCGTTTCGTCAGAGATAAATCATTAAAAACAAGTTATCCAACGAAAGCTAGAAAATTAAAACAGGATTGGAAGGACCAATAATGAGCTACAAACTACGTCTTTGGAGAATAATCAATATGGATGATGAAAATATAAATACAAATAAAATGCAGATTTCGAAAGGCGTCTTCTAGCACCATACCCAATTCTACTTTCACGCCATTGGCATTTCTCACACGTACTCTTGCATTCTGGTACGCCTCGAATAATTAGTCATCCTCTAATCCAGCTAAATATATTGATTACACCATGAATTATGCATGGAGATCAAACCGGAGACAAGGCGACCTCATCCCTGTAGAATAATAGTTGCCTTGTGATGCGATAACCAGCATGCACCGCGGTTGAATCAAATACTCGCGGAAGATATCTCCTTCCCTCAATGGATTAATTCGGAGGTTCATTATCATCAATTTACATATTCATAGGTGGCAATCGGAATAAGGATTTAAATTTCGGATTGGCCCAAGTGGTTGGCCGCCTTCAGTTGGGACGAGATAATTTTTCACGCGGCAAGGTTAAGATTCGGGCATCAATAACGACGTACTTACGGCATGCCACTTGGTGGGTCGTGGGTTGGTAACGAGGTGGAAAATTACCTGGAAAGAAAAGAGGGGAAAGAATTAATATTTTGAGGAACGTTGGAGTTTTGAAAAGGTTAGTACTTCATAAAACCAATCATGTAATCATCCATGCATTTAGGTAATGGATTACACTATTGGTTTTGCATCGTGAGAGGAATAGGCTAGCGAGAATTTCCAGCTGAATATTGGAATGTATATTGAAAATGAGCGTAGCATAGAACCATAGTTTGATGGCTATGTATTCGTTAAAGCTGAGAATTCGTTCGAATGATTATAAGTATTCGTTTCGTAGGTAATCTAAGACTTCCGTTATGAAATTCCGCAGCTCTCTGATCATTGTAATACATATTGTTCTGTAGTAGTTTCTCCAAAAGAGATTTCAATTATGTTACTTAATTAGTTTTAACTCTGCAAGCAAGCAATTTCTACCAGATAGACAATTAGGGAAGAAAAATGTAAGCAATTTTAGGCCTCTCGACTGAGGCGGAGAATAATTAACTATGGTGGGTTGAATTGCATCTGGGGACTGAAAAATTCCGCCTTATGACCGGGTAGCAGAGCGTCTTAAGAGGAAATTTTACTATGTGTTTAGAATGAGAGGTACCGAGAACGAGAGAAAACAACCTATATTTTTTGTGTATTTTTATATACTGACAATGGTTGAAAATACTTCAAAGGTAGTTTTAAAAAGTAGATACGGATACAAGACACGTATTTTCAAGCACTATAACGGAATGAAGCACTCATGTACGCTGCCTTAATGCAATACAGTGCTGCAAGTGTCATCGGAATTGGATAACATGCTCTCCATTTGCACTTGTTAGGCTGAGATGGAAAATTGACGCGTCCTCAAGTATTGCTAACGCAAGAGGGTATTAACCTATGCATATGAAATTATGCCTATTTGAAACTATGTCTCAAGTGCGTAAGTGGTTTCAAGATTACGTCTACAATGAAATAATATAACTAGTGGATTGCTCAACATCTAAACCTATGGCTTTGGTACTGCGGTAGGTATTGCGGTCTTTAAATGTCCCAATATAACTCATTTGCAGTAATAATATTGAAGAAACAGTTATTATATTCTAATTTGGTACTTTCCAAAAACCTTTACGTTCTATAGTTATAAAATAATGATAAAATGAATTCAACTAAAATTACGTTGGTAAAATAATTACTACATAAATAACACATGATAAAGTTTGGTATAAGCGAAAAGTATTCGTCTTATATTATTATTATTTCAGTTAGGTATTTTGGATTTCTGTGTTACACTTGGTAATATTCTTTTTTGGATGTGATTTTAACGTTATCGAATCCAAATGTAAAATATGGAAGTTTGCGATTTCTCAGAAAAACGCGAGAAAAAAGTTTTCCTTGGTGTTTAATTACCTCGAATTCGTCATTCTACATATACTTAAATAGCCTTGCATTTACGATGATAAATTCGTAGGGGAAACTTATTTGATTTATTTATTTTTATTTATTATTTAATAAATTTTATACTAATTACTATTTAGATACTTATAATATTTATCTTATTTTTCTTTTTCAATTTCTATTTTGTCTTTGATTTAAATTATTCGAATTCTTTATTTTCTATTTAACTTTATTTTTATTCTTTAACTAAATGCATATATTGCGTTATTTTCATATGAACTTCCCCCAATAATTAATTAGAACACGACTAAAATAATTTAAATCGAAGCATCAACCGTGTGGTAGCAATTAAATCACCACTACCAAATAAAAAGATCGAATAATCAAAATTCTACACTATATCGTATAGACATTCAACTTCAAATTATAAGAGAAACTCTACAATACGCAACACGGGATGAACTCCAAATCACCCGCATAAGGAGATGAATTTAGACGCCATCTCACAATCACAAAAGCGAAACGCTTTAACGCGTGCACCTTCTCTGACCCTGAATTCGCGCCGTATCTTAACTATTCAAATCGACGGAATGTTCGGAGAAAATACCTCCGCACTGCAGTACTATCATACGTCCAATACCTCCAAACCCCATTTAACCGCGCTGGGAGCATTCGAAACCCAATTTACTGTCAATGGTCTCATTACCCAGTGTCCCCTCCACGTCATTTATCGAGTGATATGAGGTTTCCCCCAAAAATTCTTATCCTCCATTGTTCCGTCATTTACCCGTCCGATCGTAGTTCATACAAGGGCCGTTTAGGGGGCGCCTAATTTGCCCTATTCAAACGTTGTTAGGGAAGTACACAAGCGCTAACAAGTCCATTATTCGCCTCCGCGACGTGAAAACAAGTGACGTTCGATATGGCTTCGCGAGGATTTTAGGGTTTTCGTGATGAGATGGTTTTTTCTTGGCGTTTTGGGATGATTTGTATCGGCGATCAGCTTTAGCTTCATTCTGCATGCAACCGAGTTTCAAAAATATCACGAATCCGCAAAAATTCTGCAAATTACGCAGACTCTAGCAATTTCAGTCCCCGTTATATAAGTATTGACATAGTATGAAAGAACTGTTAAACACAAAAACGGGAATAGTTACTTCAACAGCTAGGAATTACCAATCCCAAAACAATAAACCTATGAAGATTAAACGAAAAATAGAAGGAGAAAAATAACTCGAACCCGAATCTCCTATTCTCATGGCGATTGCTTTATAGAATTAAGCTACCGCGGCAGGACTATCCCAGATTCAATTGCTATTGCCATAAGAGACGGTATGCTTCGAAAGATCCGGGTTCGAGACGGAAATCTGGGTTCGAGTTCCGGCTACGGAAGACCTTTTCTCTTTAATTTCTTCTTCTAGATTTAACCATGTTTTCATACCGTTTTCATTGCTTACATCCCACGATTAACTTGTTAATATATACATTGCTCAGTGTGGAGACCGCTGTGAACCTCAACTTCTATTCCATCAGCTACAAAAAGCTTGAAGAGGATATGAGGCATCCCAGGCAAAATGAGAAGTGAGGTGTTTTGCATTTTCTCACCACCATAAGTGACAAAGCCCATGTAGGTACAGCACAATGTTCACATGAAAATGATTACAATAAGTAATAGATGAAAATGGACTACGTATTTTTCACAATATTTTAAGAAACGGCCTCATAGCCATCCTCAAGTCTTTACATATTTAGTATGTAATAATTTTTCAAGTATTTCGACGGTTAAGGTCATTTCACACGCAGAGACCACTGAGAATCGAACCATGGTCACCGAAGTCGAAAGCGCTCCCCACTAGGCTATTCATGAGCCTGGATTTTCATAAGTATATTTTACTACTTCATATTCTTCACTAATGAATGACAACAATTATTGCCATCACTTAGCAACACTCCTTCGTCAATAGCTTTCACAACCAAGACCAAAACTAACAAAAGTAATTGAAATGTAAATTTTTCTTCAGGAAAACGAGAGGTATTTCAATCATCAATATACTTGAACTAAATAATAATGCCATTTTATACTATCAAATAATACCAATTCAATATCAATATAATTTAATCAATATACAGGAAAAAAATCTTTCCTCTCACTCCAGAATCAAAATTCTTGGAATATATAACAACCTAATTAAGAAAAATCGTCATCCTACACATTGGATATCACTCCTTCTTTACACCAACAAGAATATTTACGCGTCGTAAACTTCTCCATTCGTAATGAAACTTCTTTAATGATCCACTGCTTGAAAATCGTTAGCGCTGTGGGGCAAGCTCAGATATTCCTAACGAAAGTGAGAGACAAAGCTGTTGCACTTATTCATTTTCACTTTCTGCGGTGCCCTGTTATCCTAGTAGACGCATTAATCACCCTGAGTAAGGACGCGTCACAAAAGGGAATTGACGACCCATTCTGTCGCTAATGGAAACTATATTTCCGAGTTTCGCTTGTTTAGGGAGAATCTTCGCGAGCCATTTCGAATTTTTGTGAGTCCGGAAATAGGCTGAGTTTAGGACTGTCCTCTTAAATATAGAGCCCTCTTTTTTTAACCGGAGAGTAGGGAAAGAGTTTATGTCACCTAAGGTCTTCGCGAAATTTAAAGTTTACGATGGTGATGAGAGAATATTAGCTAAATAGTATTCATTATATCTATATAGAATTATAATATTCGTCGATGGCCTAAATTTTCGACGCCTACGGCCTATTTTATCAGCTTCAATGATAGTTAACAAAGAACCTGTGCTATTAGATTTATGCCATCTTAGTAATCTTTAAAATTTAGTGTTTATTGTTTATTTAAAAATTTTATTTAATTAGCTTCTCTGGAAAGTTTCTCTTACCATCTGAATATTCTGTCTGTCTATCTGTCTGATGTCTGAATCTGTCAATGCTTTTTTAAATAAAAGAGTTAACAAAAAAAAAAAAGAATTCGACGTCACTGAATTAGGGAGAAGACTAACACAGTCTGAAAAGCTTACTCATGGTCCCTATAAGCAACTTGATAAGCGAGAATGTCCAAAGAATACGTGTGTGGTCTTCCTTGTTGTTGAGAACTAATGTCTTCCAAATCCCACTCATTTGAATGCAAAGTGCGAAGGATGATTTGAGAATTGGAACACTCTCTTAGCCGCGCCCTTCTCAGCATAGCTGCTTAGGCAAAATCAATCCCATTAATCGACTGTGACAATGAGCAATGCAATTATTTTCGCCGAATTAAATGCCCATGTTGCGAAAGGTATACTCGAGTAATTTTAGGGGAATAAAGTAAAGAGTTTATTCCCTTAAAATTTTCTTTATTGTATTAAAATAAGCCACGAGAATTTGTTTTGGATTAATTGGAAGTCTTGGCGTGATATTCATGCACGGCACGTCTGGATGAAAGTCACCCTTAAATAAGGAAATCGAAGATTCCGATTTGGCATCTCTTTCTATACGAAATATCGGTCGGAGATTTCAGCTAAAATTTACATCTAAAGTAGAAAGAATCCATTAGCATACTTCCGTCAGAGACATTAATTAAGGGATAATTAATTGACTCGTGACACATATGTCCGCAATTACTGTCGCCTGGGCAACCAGGAGGATTGCGAGGGCGTAAACACAACTGACCGAAGCCAATTCCGGATTGCTAATGGGATTTGATGGATAATCGAAAATGAGGTAATCGGGAATTTGCCTGCTTATGCGTCCTCAACTGCTAATGAAGCTAAACCGAAAGTGGGCGTCCATTGCAGATAAACGTTTGCCTTCAAACGCACACACAAGAGTGGGGATTATTTACACCGTACCATGGGAGAATTGCTCTAAACTTGAAGGAAGGCTGCAATGATGATTGTTATAATGATGCTAACTGATGAAGATTATTGTCCTGACACAAACATCATAAGGGAATTGATTAAGATTTTAAGTATTCGTAAAGTCAGAACGTTAAAAAAGACCTTGTGAAGCTATAGTGGGGGAAAATTACCTAGAATCATGCTTTCCCGCTTTTTGTATTGTTGCAAGATAACATCACACCATTAAATATTGTCGAGCATCATTGTTGTAAGCATTTAACAATGGTAAATAACGCCAGCCTCACGCGCACAACAATGTCATACACAAATAGCTTCTTGTTAATGACAATGAGCGTTTCTAAGAATACCTTATCCTTATGGAAGTATAAGGTATTCTTAGAAACTTATTCTTAAGGTTCAAAGCGATTCAAAAAGATAAATTGTAGTTAAAAAAGAAATGAATATAATAAAGACATACCATTAAACGGGAAAACATCATAATTCAAACAAAAATGTATACTAAAGTAGCCCGAAGAGAAGATTCAAAAGTTAAGGAAATAAATTCGGTTACTTAATAACTCATGGTTACAATAGAAAAATTGATGCAAAAATATAAGATAGTAAAGCACGAATTTATATGCACAAATTTCAAAATCAATTATGGATGTTTGAAATACATATATAGTTCTGCATTCCCATCACTAACAATCAGTAGGTTTCTTGTTACCATAGCCATGAGCGAGACGGAGACTAAAGTATGTAAAAGATACCATTTCCTGTAAAAATAGGGTTAAGGAGCCTTTTCCCGTCGGACGAAATTCCGCGTAAGAAATATTACGGCACATTTGAGTTGCATCTTGCCTATATTAAGATAGTTTAACATCTGAATCCTATGCCAAAGGAAGAGTTAATTTAATAAATGTATTTCAAAATATTTTCAATTTCATTCTACTTGGAGTCACCAGGGAGATTAAGAAACGAAATGTTAAAATAAGGACAATAATTTAAGAAGGGACGGTATGGCATTAATGCCACAGGTTTTCCACCTCAACTCTGTCTTGAACCAAAGGGCAATCTGAATCTGATAAGACCTCTAAAGAAAGTATTTCTTCACTTTATTTTATCATTGCTCAACTCAAAATGAAACATTTCTCCTATCTCAAAAGTCTCCTTAGAGGGTATATCCATGAGACACCGGATCAATAAAAACTTTATATCGGCCAAATTCACCCCAACGGAGATAAATTTATCGGCAAATAAAATTCGATTTCATTACTCTAAAAACGTAAAATAAATCCAAATTAGGCATTTGAAATGGTCACATCGCCTTGAGAGGGAAAACCTCTTCGGAGAAATAAGATATAAGTCCGAATCGTGATAAAGGTGATCAAATAAACAAGTCTGGAAGGAAAGTGAAAGTGATATCGACCTGAGATGTGAAAGGAGGGGCGAGAATGGGCGTCGCTATTAGAAACGCGTGTGGGCCAATGGAATTGAACAAACTACGGAATATCTTTATACAGAGTTTCTAAGAAGTCTTTCTACAGTTAGAAGTAATGGGAATTACAGTAAACGTAAACACGAAAATATATTTATTTCAAAGTATATTCTTCAAGAATTGTAATGTTTTAGAGGAAATGAAATGATTGTTGGATATTATTTAGAATGTAATTATTGCTGGTTATTATTTTAGACGAAATGTAAAGACTTATGCAATGATATAGGATTATATATAGAGTTGTATTAATCTTGCCACCGTGCAGATGTCCAATTATGATTTCTGTATTTAATAATACTAAATTAAATGATAAGAACCGCGGATACCCTTTGTATTGTTCCTTCATGAAACTTATCGAAAATTTATCACTATTTTTTCGCATGCTTATAGCTTTTTATTTTCTGTTTCCACAATCTATGGTATAGTATAGTCTATGGTACATCGTTGATATTCGTTATCATTTTCGGCTACATGAAACACTGATTTGAACTGATGTCGCCTTAACAACACTTAAAGGAAAATAATCCAACAATAGTTGCTACATAGCAATTGCTTGCCACCAATTACTATCCTACAATTGCTCGTCAACAATTATTCTGCATCAATTTCTCGCCATAAATAATATTAATATTATTAATTGTTTTGTTTGATTTTTTGACGGTTTCCATGGCACTTATTTTGAAGAATGAATCACTCAATTTTAAATCCAGAAATAATTAAGGACAACAATTCGACAACGATTGCTAGACAATTGCCAATCAACAATTACACTCCAACAATTGAATGCTAAGAATAGCAGGTAAGTAACTATACACGCCTCAAAGCAGAATAGGAATTAAAAAAATAAGATTTCACTGAAATTGATAGTTACATTCGAGACATCCTGTATTTTACCGCCCACAGGTTTTCGTCGGTTCCAACGTGGGTGAAATCTTTGAGTTATTTTTTTCGCGCCAGAGACTCCGTGTCAACCCCACTCCTCTCTTCTTCTTCGGAGGTCCTCAAGAACGCCCTTGAAGTGCTTTTGGATGGCGAGATTTCTCATCCCACTCAGAGGAACGCGGGTGCAGGTGTAACGAATACAATCTCAAATATAGAAGGAATCATAAATGCCCCCGATATTCCCATTTCATCCGTGTATTATTCCGTATTTGTCTGAGTTTCTAAATGCCAACCGAGCGGATATGGTGATCAGAGGACATAAACCGGTTGTTCCTTATCCAACAAAATATTTATCTCATCTGCCGTTTTATCTTCGCTTTAAGATAGAGAGAACGGATGTTGATTTGATCTCAGATAACCAGAAACGTCGTCGAATTCGAGGTCGTGACTACCTCGAAAATCACAGGACTTTGCGCACCACATATATAATTCGATAGACTTATAGAATGAAATTAAAGTTCCTCATTCATTGATGGAATTCAAGTACAAAAATTGTATGGGATTTATATAGGATAACAAACAAAATTCATAGCAGCAAAATCGGTTTTGCCCTATAAAGTCGATGTGTATCTACATCAGAAATATGTTTATTGAATTTTTGAATTTTGAATAGATAATGTTCCAAATTGAGCCATCTTAGATGAAATATGCCGAATTCATATGGAAATTCTTGCCTTGACAGCCGTTGTCTTGACTACTACAACATTGTTGAAATCTATCTTATTCTTATATTCTCACCCTTTTTGCGTCTTTATATGGTAAAATACCTTATGAGGAGTGATAGGTGAATGACATTGTCTCTGAATTCAGTTTCCAGACAATTTTAAGACTATAGTTGCTATTATACGCAAAACGACAACTCCTATATATCGCCTGTTCCAAAATATCCTCAATTCTCAGTTGATAAGCACATTATAGATGACGAATGGCTACAAATTTCGTAGCAGTCACTTTGAAACTGACGTAGGTTCTACCGATCTATGGCACAATGTCTTAGGAAGCCTTCACGCCTCGGAACACATTTTTTCCTTACTGTTAGGCCAACGCTTCTAGGTGGTAATTTATGTCGAGAGATAAACTGGAAACGCATTAAAATTTCCGCGGTTCCGAAGCGATAGAATGCACGGAACCATAAAAAGCCCACGTAGAGAGAGAACATCCGATAATTCAGCGGTGATTATGAGAAGAGGAATTTGTTCTTCCGAACGACGATTAAAAACATTTCCATGGTGATGGATGTATTCCTTCCGTCGCTAAGGAGCCAAACGCTGCGATTAGCGATAAATTTCGTAGTAGCGCGAAAAGACGTGTTGGGCTTATAATTTTTCCGAACTTATAAGGCGTCCCATTTGGTAATCCAGGGTTATTTACGACCGGAATCAATTACGTGGCTAAAGTGGTGTAGGACACCCTAATATTTGTATCTGGTAGACGGTAGGAAGATGTAATTTGGAGGCAAAGCCATAAAGCAATATTTAATGCACAGGAAATTCTGAAGACAAACGTTTACTGCGTAATGCATAAATCAAAGATTCTCTTCACTATTAAATTTACCAGTCTCGACTGGGATGGATTTTGAGCCCCCTACAGTATAAAAATAAAGAGAACTATTTGAAAATTAGTAGATAATCTCATGGAAAGAGGCATTACAAGAAAAGGTGATGAATACGGTCGTACAGGTGTCGTATAAGAAAATTCAAGAAAAGGATTATTGTATTAAAGAAAATGATAAAGAAAAATATGATGATAATCGGATCCTCTCGTTTGAAAGACACCCACTTGATCGACATCATTTGACAACTTTCCTTAATCGAAAATCCTTCCTTATAGGTACTTTTAAATAATTTATGTCACTGTCACTATTTCTAATTACATAGATTCATATTTAAATGTCGTTCCTGTGTTCATACAACATGTTTGAAGTAATTTAAAATGATTATTTAATTTAAAGTGAAAATTGAAGTAAAGAGAAAAAGTAAGAAAAATATGTGATGGTATTTAATTTTAAATTATAAAACAATGAGAGACATAGAGGTATCGTTGTGCCATTCAAAGCGTAAGTTTCCATCAAGCAATACTGTCTAAATTTACTATAGAAAAAACATAGCAGTAGAACGCTCTCTACTTTCAGATTGCCCTTGTTTTACTATAACGATTATCATACGTAAAAAATAAAGTCAATCTGATTTTGTAATGGAAGTAATTTAAATGAACCACATCCAGACCCTAATCTTACACAAAATTTTCCAAGAATAAAACAAATGTCTAATATCATTTCCAAACCTTCATTGTCTTAAAAAAGAAATGAAGATAGAAAACTTGGATATAACAATATAGGGTGACTCGATAAGCTATTTTGGATGCATAAAAATGTAGAAAACCACCAGCAAATTTCATGTCACCAAACAATAAAAATCCCAACACCGAATTCTTGAATGTAAAATCCGATACAAGATGCCACAATGGAATACACAGCAAAACAGAAGTTATAAGCACGACTGCTCACTGTTCGATACCATCGAAGATTTGGAGACGACGCACATCTTATAATCCTCGAGAATGTTCAGACCCATAAACACAAGCCTCCTTAGTCCATGTTAGATCTTAAAGAGATTAAACTACACATACGAGATAAATCCAACATAAAATACACGGACCGTTTGGAAAAAATCTCAAGTCCATTTTAGGGAAGTAACCAATTGACACGGACTTCTTGAACAGGTATACGCCCCGCGATTCTGAGAGATAAGCAAAATCTGCGCAAAAAAGAATGAGTTTGCCATCGCATAAAGCAACCTCAAACCTGGGGAAAAAACAAAGAAGCCCCGAAAAGCGTGGAAAAAATCACGCAGAAACTCTCGGATATCGGATAAAAACAGGGGGCATAAAACATTAAGATAGCAATGGTACAAATTAACAATTCTGCTACCTAATATTTCTACATTTGCGTCGATACTATCTACCTTTCGGCGTGTGGCAGGGGATGTAGAAACAGAGTGGTTGAACTATTTCTTTTGCCTATCGCATTCGTGTATTTTTCATGAAAAGGATTAGTTCTTAAACGGATTTGTCCTCATCTATTTACTTAACTTATGAACTCTCACGCCAAAAATGATGGAACTTGATTCAACTTAGTATTTAAAAGTATTCATATATTATATGATCCTTCTAAACCACAAAAGGGGAATTTTTAGACTAAAACACTAAATTTTTCTGATATGGACCAACATTCCCCGAGTATTCTTAAGGAAAAGCAAATTATTCAACAATAGCATTTGTCGTCAGGGGGACGGGTTAACTATAACCACAAAACTTCATTAAACTCTATTTTATCACAATCGTTGTTAATTCTAACATATAACGATATTTCATGGCCAAAATAAGAATCTTTATCCAATTTCCCTTCTTTTGATACTTAAAATTCATAGGCCAATATTTCTAATTTCATTTTGTAAAAAACCGAAGTCTGCAAATATGGAAATGAGCTTTACATGCATTTCTTATGGGAGTGTTTTCAAATTATACAGAGTCGAACCCAGGGTGTAAAAGTAACAAAGAATTTACATGTCGATCAAGCCCTTTTGTGAATCATATGCTTCTATATTTATATTAATATACATTTATACCTCTTCATTACATGGAATGTATTCCCCAGAGCATTTTTATGGATAGTTTACACTCGTAATTCTATAAATAAATTTCATGCTCATTGTCGGATCGGTCGAAGTCGTATTATACAAGTACAAAATCACGAAACGAAACAATTCTGCGGCCCCCCAAATGCATGTAATCGGGACGGTCCATTTTTTCGGTCCATCTTAAAACCGAACGACCTTCTTGATCAAGTACAGAACAAGTTTTAAGGCCAATCCACTCGGTAGCGTGGGACGCGGACGAGTCTAATTCCCAGTCTGCTCCTTCCTTTCTCCACTTTCTCCAGAAAAGGAAAAAAAGCCGTCGCTGGTAGTGCACTTTCGTCTGTTTTTATCCCCTCACTTATCCAAATTTCCCCATTTCGCTGGGGCTCTTAAGACTGCCTCCTAGGAAATTAAATTTGGAGACGCTTTAATCCCACAGAGAGCGTGAGATGTATGGAGTAAGTATATTACGGAGCACAAACAGTTGTTTATATGAACGTCATGGTAACGATAAACAAATCTAGCGGTCTATAAAGTGGCATTTCTGCACGTTTACAGAAGAGGAAAAGTAAACTATGTTCATGTCGGGTATACCCCAAAACAAAGGGGCATATCCGGTCGAAAGGAAATTATTTCAATTCTTATATTATTATTAGATTTTTATTATGATATTATTATTACTATATTATTATATTATATTCTTACTACATTGTCGTTATTACATTGTTAGTCTATTATTATTGTACTATTTCATTCTGTTTAATTAGAACGATTTGTACTTTCAAGTTATTGTAAAGAGAGGCGCCATTCTATTTTTGGGCTCTTTATAAAATGTATAAATGCATTGTTGTATTGTTGTATACATAGCAGACAATATTTACCCTAGATTTGAAACGAAATTTATATTCCATAATTGAAATTAAAATATTTATGGAAATATTGATATTAAATTAAATTAATTGATATTAATGAAAACATTAATCCGAGCACACAATAAAAAATGACTGATTCTGCTTATAGATTTTCACATGACTGAGAAGAAATTCTGTTATATTCCTCTACAAAGTTATTTAGCTGTATAGAAACACGATATACTTGATCTATATTATATTAATATATTGGGGGAATGAAATATATCCATTCAGTTGAGATATAATTCATCTTTCATCAATTTGTTACATGTTATAAATTTTATTCCCAGACAGATTAACAATAATTTCATTAATCTCAACTTACGTTACCTTTTTGACTAATTTTCGTCATGAATCATTAACAATGACAAAGAGTGACAATATAATTTCGGAGGACTTCCTAGACTGAAATAAATCAACCATTAAGAGCCTACTAATGTACACTAAAAATAATAGATTCCGAACGCAATAAACACGTCAGATTCGCGAATCAATGATCAGGGCAGACTAAAGTCTACGTTTCTTAACGATCTCCTAAGAAAAGGCACGTGATCACGTCGGCTTATATTTATGCAGGCCACACCCAATTCATTTGATGTTTGAATTTTTCGAAGGGCTGGCGCCACCTATGAAGACGAAACAAGATTCTTCTCTCAGAGAACACCTTTGAGGTCTTCTCCGCCCCGAGAAAGGAGTATTTGTCTGCATATACTTAAATATCTGGCGCCAAACTTGGAGGATTTGGATACTCTAGTTTAAACCACGACCACTAGGAAGGAAACCTTCTAATCTAAAAATTTCCATGATATCTCTAAATTATTTCAAGATTAATACTGACTACAAAAATGGTGACTAATTTAGACTCATGAGGCATTTATTTTAGCTTTAATTTCATAGTATTTGAAAAGAGAACTTTAAAAACTAGATAACGAATTTTATATTTAATAGTTTACAAAATTTCGACTTATTACTAAAGACATACTCAAAATTCTTCCGTTGAATTCATTTTAAAGTAGCAGAACTTTCCTGCTGATTCTTAACAAAGCATTGTGTGAATATTGGAAATAAATCTCCTGATTATTGCTTGATTTCCATCAGAATAATCAATGCACTGAAATAAAAAGACTTCTTCACTTACATGTCAATTGAATGAAATTTGAATCAATTAAATTAGTTACATTTCGAAATCTTATTTCAGCAAATTATGGATGAAATAAACTGCGACTAGGTTGCCATATGTATTTTTCATTCATTAGCATTACATTAAGCCACGATATGTCCTTGAAGATTTAAGAAGTACGTTTATTCTTAAGAGAGTAGCACTTTGTTGCTCTGTACGTGTGAAAGAGATTGTGTCGTCTTTCATATTAATTTAGATCATTAGATAGAATAAAAACTATCTTCGAATCTATTCGATCACCCCATATACATGATTTAACCATTTTACTGCTACTGTAGTTTTTATTCTAAAAGAAACTAATGTGTCGGTCAAACGACTTGTAGGTGAAAATTTGTCGGTGAAATATCGGTAGTATCAGCCAACAGTGCTGAGCAATTGAAGTTAACAAGGAAAGTTTTTCTAATGGCGAAACTAAATAAACGATGAAGCCATCAAGGAAATCGGGAATTCGGGTGGATTTGGAGGTCACGGTGTCGATGTATCGGCCATTGAGATTTCGCGCAGAGGTCAATGTTTGCAAATGAAATGTTGTTGAGAAAAACCTGAATTTATAACTCTTCCCGAAGAGAGAGAGAAATAAACTGTAACTGAAGTCATTGCAGAACGATGAACCATGGACCATCGAACGATTAGATCAAAAAGATGTGCTTAACTTCAGTAAGAGATACTTGTCTCATGAACTCGTCGAATATTATATAAGGAATGAAATTCAACATAGAATCCGTGGGTACTCATAACCCAAACAAGACTAAGTTTAGACCATAATTTACTGAGTTATTATATCCACCTATAAATAATGTATTTTAATTGGAATAACCGCATTCCTCAAAAGAAAACGTGGACTAAAATTAATAAGTCATAAATTAAATCTCCATAGAAAATTTAAGTCATAAATTACATCTCCTACTAGGAAAATTGATCCGTAAACTAAACCGAGCCCCCTTTCCCACATTCTAGAAAACACCTCCAAAAAAGGAAATACTCATAATTGGATGAAAGTGTTCGGAAATCAATCCCGCCGTGAAAAATAACATCTCCATAGCAACCTGATTACGGCCCCATCTAACTAATCCCGTTAACCAATAGGGCGAGAGACGCCATATTGCCATAAACAAGCGACGCCCATTCATCTCTTTCGTCGCCTCTTTTCGGGTTTCTTTTGTTATTCCCTCCACCCACGAAAAGCGCTCTTTTCAACGCGATAAATTCCTAACCACAAACCAAATTATTGCCCCCCTCAATAAGACGGAGGCTGGACCCCTGAGGTTCTCGATGTGGTACGACAGGATGTTAAGCGAGTCGCTTTCTGTTTTGTGTGGGACGACCGACCAGAAGGACGGGCTGTGGTGGTGAAACACGTCTCATGTTTCCTTATAATTTTAAACGGTGGTTTAATATGGCGGGAATATCGGTCGGCTGCTGTTTCGAACTGGGTTTGGATGCGGGAGTTATCAACAATGAGGAAATTTAGTGGAGGAATGTTGGAAGTGATTGTTGTCCGGTTTTTCCTCAATCATTTATTGTTAATATGAACATGTTGGAATGATTTTACTCCTTAGGAGTGCAACTGAAACTCTAAAATACTATACGCCACGACAGTCAAATACAGTACTAATATCACAGCATTAACTGTCATTATTAAGTTCAAACACACCCAGTGGAAAATTTGTATATTTCCTCTACGTCATTTGCCATAGATTTTAACACGGTAAAATATTCCGCGATAGATTTCATTAATTACCATCATAGAAATATTTAGAAAGAAAACTTGAACTCTCCATATATATATTTCCAAAAATATATAGGAAGAAGTTAAGAATTAATATCGTTTGATAGTTGGTTGGACTTCCACCAACATGATTCGTTTACTAAAAATGCTACAACGGCTATTGGAAATTTATCTCCTAATTTTTGAACGATTGCTAACAAAAAAGTTTATGCACCGAAAGAAAGGGACTGCTTTTATTTAATTTTAAATCAAGAATTTAAATCAAATTTAATTTTTTTTCGATATTGTCATAGAAGTTTCATAAAGTTATACTTAAAATCAACTGCGGCTAAGCTACAATTGAATATTTGTTCATTCATTAATCATTACTGTAAATTAAGTGGTGTAATTCGGTATCACCAGGTGAGGTTTTTTAAGAAATAGCTTTAATTTCATTTAGGTGATTTATGTAATAGATATTGAAGTTCAAACCGGCCTGAATGATCTATGATATCTGAAAAGCACTATTAATTTTCAATATATAGAATTTTACTGATTAAGCTACTTGTATAAACTTTACCTTATAATAAAAATGAATTTAATACAAAATTTTGTGCGCTCAAACTCCTTTAGATATTCTGAACGTAGTGAAACACGTTCCTTACCTAAGAAAGACACACCTAATGAGGAACTAAACACCAAAAGGTAGGCCAAGACCATAATTTTTATCTTTCGAGGAAAAGATGATAACAGATGTGGGTGTTCGAGACAGTCAATAAATTTACTGTTCTCTGTAAAATCACACCGCGCTAAAACAAATATTGTTTTTTCGTTTGACGGAAAGAGGTTCCTAAGAGATAAACTGTTGGAAGTGACATTTTCCCTTATCTTGAGAGATTATAACTCAATTCAAGGAGAAGAAGCTCTCGTTTAACGAAGGTAAAAAATGTCGCCCGAGGGGCAGCTGCAGCTGAAATACTGCCGGGAAATGTAAAATGATAATTAACCGAGTTAAAATATAACGAGAGTATCTTGATGTACGGCTGCAAAGGTCAAGCGCCTGCTTTTTGGAAAATTCTTAAGAGGAGCATAAATTAAGTTTCCTTCCTGAGGATAGGTGGAGATGAAGTAAAGTTCTTGAGAATAAACAGGCTGCTTTAGCATTTTTATATTGAACGATTTAGAGGTTTTATTTTTCGGAATTTTTGGGGATTAAAATTTGATAAAGCTTACACAATAAAAAAATAGTGACTTGACCTGGACTCGAACCCAAGTCTCCCATTTTCCAGGATTTTAAAATCAAATATCACGTGTTAATTTCATTACTTTCTTTCACATATTCCTTTAAATGCATGGATATCCATTTTAAAATGAAAAACTTGATGAATATTACCTCACGTTTTATTTTTCCAATTGATATAACGTATAGATTCTTAAATTTGATCAGCAATGGAGCAAATAATGAAAAAACCAATGACAACGTGATTTTGCCTTAATATAATCTAACCTATGAAAATGTCACAGAGATATTTCGAATTTAATTCCCATTTACTAGATTAATTTAAGTTATTGATATTTATTTAATATCAATTAAAACAGCCTAGAATTACTTTTTCCCTTTAATCAATTTATAGCTGACTCGTTAGCTTGGGAAAGTTAGATAAAAAATCAACTTGAACTCAAAAGTACCATATAGCACGATATTAGTGAAAATATTACTCAGAATTCACCAATAATTACCATTACATTCATAATGCGAAGGAAGATCAAATCAGCTCGAAAACATTTTCTCCAAACCCCCGACTTAAGAGAAATTTAAAATAAACGTCCACCTGAAGAGGACGGGCGTTTCAAGAGAGGCAACCTTGTGGTGCAATCCCCTTAACTCATCTCGTCTTTTGGTAAGTAACTCTAACGAACTCCAACTACCAACGATGCGGAGGTCGCCGAAATGGAAACGCTAATATATCATCGAGAGGAGCTCCGGAGGTCTGCAGTCACGGAGAAAAAAAAGACTGCGCTCTTGAATCGTAATTTACGACGTTCTCCCTTTTTTTCCTCCGCCGTCTTCGGCAATAAGAAAATCCGGTTACCGTTCGGAGGCTGCATTCCTCCGACGAACGTTAAAAGTTACGAATTTCGACGCTCTTCTCCTCTCTTTCTTAAGGTTCGCGTAACTATGTCTCGGGGGAGATTCTTCCATTGTCGTCGCAACAATTAAGTTCGCTGTTAAATATTTTTTAACTATTATTATTAATACATAATTATATAATACTATTTAAGCTCGCAAAGATGGATAACGTAATTAACTCAGAAATTATCACAGATATTATTTTATTTATATTTAAAAATCAAGAAATGTTCCTCAAATAATTAACAAAAATGATAATTTTTCAAAAATATGGTTAATTGGTAATGATTTAAACAATAATAAATGAAAAATTGATAATAACTGGTGGTTATTATCCATATAACCACAATAACAGGTAATAATTAAGATTGTGGAATGTTACAAATATAATCAAATAATAATAGTAAAAATATAATATTGTAGAAAGTACAATGTTTAAGAAAATAATATCAAAGAGGAAACGCATTAGAAAACTTCTCTTAAAACTGACTAAACTTAATAGGTATTTTTTATTGTTTTAAGGTGAACAGTAATCACAATGTTCTTAAAAATACGGCGTTCATAGAAGAAATATCAAAGAAAGAGTCCAAAAAATTAACAGCGGTGATTCATAACTTTCGAGAAACACTTTAGAGAATTCTAAGGAGTTCAAAACTGCAGCAGTAAACGGGATAGTTAATTCTTTGAATGACAATAAGAAATCGCCGGGATTGTATGAGACACAGCTAACTAAAAATTAAAAGGAAAGCTTCATCTACAAATTCAATTAGATAAAAATGCCTAACTCACAGACATCTGTCAAAAGCAATCGATTGTGTAAGTAGGCATTGGAAACCAAAGAGATACTTGAGGAAAAACCTTCCAAATTTAAAGTGATAAGAGACAGGAGTGTTTCTTCAGGTAGATAATAAAAAGGAAAGTGATTCGTTAACTGTTTCCAAGTTGTCTCTGTATCACGCATGGCACTCCTATCACGTACCACGTTATCTAAATGGAGTGCTAACAACTAGTTTTTCAACTCTATTAACTTCTCTAACGGCCCATTTTCAGCTCAGAAATAAAAATCGTTCACTCCTACGGGGCGTGGTGATCAGTGTTTCTATTGAGCTATATAGATGACACGTTACTGTAAGGAACCAAATTTTTTGTAGTCATTTAGCTTTGGGTCTCCAGATAGCCAAGTATGCAACACATTCGACTTCGGTGAAAGCAGACTCGAGTTCGAAACCCTGTGAGGAGGCTCGTGCGAAATCAGCATAGCTGTCGAAGTACTTTAAAACTATAGTCCAGGAAATATAATATAATAATAGCTTTCCTGTAAGTCTTTATGGTCATCATATAAAAGCTGATTACCTCAAACTACTTCAATAATACGTGTTAAAAGTTTTCGAAAGGAGATTAAGCTTATTAGGTATCAAAAGGAAAAATATTCCATTTCTTAAGATATGATTGAAAGAAAACCTCTCACTTAATGATAGATGTATATTTGCTACTTCATTTCTGTTGTCTATTACTATTTGATCGTATGACATCTCTATATTATGCTATACAAAATATTTGCAACATTTTCAAGCACTTTTACCTGATAATAGATATATTTTTGATGATAAATTTCTGCTTCTAATCACAAATTGATCATATGGCATACACATATATATTAAGATGTACAAAATATTCGCAGAATTTTTCCGAGACACGTTCCCGAATATCGCACAACTGAAATAAGAATCCTCAGAGAATGTGAAGGACACAGAAACGGTACCCAAGTTCAACATACTCTCCCTCAACACTTCATCCTATTAGTATAATTAAGCAGAAAAACTTTGAAGGCTGGAACAAATTAACGCTCATTAACATGTCGAATCCTCCTCCTCCTCCTTCTTCATTCTTTTCCAAAAGCTCTTTTTATTTTATAGAAATATGAATAGACTTGTGGACCTAGCCTTCAACTCCACCGCGAATTAAAAATTCCAAAAAATCTCCTCTTGAAAGAGATAAATTTGAGAGAAGGGCATGCAATCACTCTGAAGCATAAAAGGGCATATGGTGGGCTGTAAACCTCCCGAAATTTTAATCCCGCCCGGGCTTATAAGGCACGACATAAGCTTGACCTTCAATTGACGCATACCGTGCTTGTTTACGACCTTCTTGGCATGAAAAAAATCATCAAAACTCCCTTTCGTCCCAGGCATATTCGTGATCATAAAATACCTTTCGTTGCGTACGAGAGTGAGGAATATGAAATGAAGATCGTATGCGAAAAGTGTAAAGTTTTAAGATTGTTGAACTTCTCTATGTTACCTAGAGATGCTCTAAGAGGTGGGGGCGAACATGCGATAAGGGGGAGGGGTGAGACGATTTAAGACAATCTCCTTATATGCTCGTACCCAATCAACTTTTTGGAAGCATTCTTGTCGTGATAAATTAAGCAGATGTTCTGTGGTCGTGGACAAAATATACAATACGAACTTTAAATCGACATTTTCAATAGATCATAGAAAAATAGCAGGAGCTACAACGTCATCCCTATATCCACCATGTCTCATTGCTTAGGAAGTCTTTTTTATGTCTAGTCTTAAAATCTGTAAACAGGTATTCGGAAATACACTTATCTTGAAGTTATACAATCAAAGCCATTGCCTATATTCTCTTACATCAAGCTCCCACGTTTTTCCTACATTTTAAAGCAAAATAAACATTATATACACATTCCACCATCAATGGTGTATGGCAGGGTGTATGTTAACACCGACTTCATTGCCTAATTCAAGTCTCTTAGCATCTATAACACATAACAGATAAAAGACTGAACTATCAATTTTATCAACTAAGTATCTTGTTAAGCTACCTCTTTTCATTCTCATGATGATCCCAAAGCACTACATAATATAATGACACCATGACATGGTATTAATTCTACCTTATATTTTATTCCGCCTTGTAAATACTAATAGTAATAATACGTTGATAAAAACTAATGACAACGGTTGAAACCTCAAAACTACGCTCAATCAACTGGAATGGATGGATTTTACAATATTTAATTTCGCGAGTCTATTTTCACTTACTGAATACTAAAAATTGATGCTTGCAATAACCTTCAATTAATTTCCAGTCCTTATAGGATACAAGGAGAGACGATAACTCATTTTGGAGCCCTAATTCGTGCTAATGGTATTTAATAACAGGAATCGTAGGCAATAAACAATCTTAGCGGTCACCATGGAAACTAAATAGATTGTGAGACTAAGGCAGGAAGACGTAAGGTCGCGAAAACATAAATAAAGAAGAAGGAGCGAGATAAATAACAGTTCCGAATTTTAAGTATGCAAATGGGTGCCGTGTTTCGTTTTCTCGTGACATTTTTATGCCCAACATTAAGCTAGGGTTTCCACGTAGTTTAGAGCCTTAGCAACAATAAAAGGGCAACGCATTGTTTGGCCTATTCTGAAGAAGCAATTCACTCAGAAAATATTTCTATCTAAAAGATTGGGTGTATCAGATATCGCGAGGCAGTATTGCAATAAATGATAAATATATTTTATGCAATCATCATTAATTGTTGCTTAAATAATTGTCTAACGCCTGACAATTGCCGACACGAATGGAAAAATACGTAACAGTCGTGGATGTATCTATATTCGACTAAAGAATAATCCGGTAAATTTCAACTGCAAAGGTAATTTTTTCTGTAGAAATCAATGTTTCATATTCCATCAGAAATAAAAAGTAAAAATAATCTCCTTTTCTTAGGCGAATTTTGACACAACAAGATGAGTTTACAATAAGCGCTACGTTAACGCTCAGAAATAATCATTCATGTTATTCAATATAAAATGTTTTCAGTACAGTATGTGAATGATTATATATATAAACAGCACTCAATACAAATATTCTTCCTGAAGCAGGAGAAAACTAATGATGAAATACCCTCTTTAAATTTCGTGTAATTAGTTCTAATACATCGAACGCCCTATTGTCGCAATCGTATCCAAAAATTTTGTTCTTTCTCTCGTACATCGGACATCAACATGTGGCGAATCTAATTTAGTAATGAGAACATTAAAACCTATGGGAATAATCTTTTCCATAATTCGGTATAAGAGACGGGATACAAAAGAAAGTTCTTTCGCAGCAGAATAAAACAAATAGATTTTTTCGTTAGACGAGACTGCTAATCGTCGCTACAATCCTAAGCAGCAGCTAACAAAAACCTTACCCTTGTAATCCAAAAATCCGGAGAAGGATTAAAAGAAAAACACCGATTCAATTCCAGCTAGCTCCACCAAAAAGTAAACTCCGGTCGGACGATAAATCAACCCACTCCGCCTTGGCTATTAGACCGGGCGCCGCGGGTTACCCAACGGGGGCGTAGAAGGAAAAAAAGCCCGGAAAATAAATAAGGCTCCCGAGCTCCTAGATACGGCGATTTATTAGAAAAAACAGCTGAAAACCCGACACCTAACGCGTGCATTCACACGTTGGCACCCCTGCCTCATTGTTGGCTCGGGAGCAAAGAATTTGGCGGGAGAGGGATCAGTTTTGGCGGGAAGCGGAGGCGGGAAAAGAAGGCTCATTGTTATTCAAATGGCGGAGGCAACAATGAATGAGAGTTATCTCGCTGGATGAAAGGGTTTTGTTGGGAGGTGTGAAAGCGGGGGGGTATACTAGAAGGAAATGAATGAAGACATCTTAAAGAGACCCTTTTTATTTCTGTGCTGAGATTAGCCTGAGAGGGCTACCTTGGGAGATTATTAGGCCACTGTGATTGTGATTTGGAACGGAGTTGGGTTTGCGTCACTTCCTTCCTAAAGGATGGGAGGAACGGACCAAGAAGTATTTGTAACGAGGGAAGAAGGATGGAAATATAACAGCAAAGATAGAAGTGACGCAATGAGTGGGGTTTTAATAGATTTATGGGATTCGACAGAAATAATGAATTGGGACTGATTCAGTTGGTTTACGTGCCGTCTTGTTGGACGTTATGGAGGAAGAGGAAAACGGCTATAATCATTTAATTGATTAAGACATCACTGTGATAATATGTTTCAATCCATTACAGGAAAGGAACATCTTCATCCTTATTTCCTTCAGCGTCTTTCTCACACTGGGAAGCTGATATCATAGAAGATAAATTTCCTAACGAATGAATTAATTATGATAAATAACTTCAATAAGAAATTGATTTTTTTAAGCTTGTTTATCGTTTTGAAAATTTTTATATTTTTGAAAATGATTATATAGTATAAATTTGTAGTATATACAGTATATATACTATATATACTACAAAAATATTAAATATGTGATGTTCAATAACTATGCGCAAGAAACTCAAAGAGACCTTAACATTAAAAAAAAAATTAGAAGACTTTTAAGAGAAAAATTCTTGACATTTTCTTAAAACCTAAAGATATTAAGGCAGTTAAAAATCTACAAATACAATATTTGTAACGTCTACCAATTTCGAGATATATTCAAGTAGTGTTCTCGAGCCATTAATTCAAAGATAGAGTAATTTTATGAAGAGGATACGATACGATTTTGGGATGGTAGACAATAGTTATGTTAGAATAATATAAAAATATCATAATGAGATCTAAAAAATTAATAAAATTCTGTTAGCTTTCTCATCACAGCATTTTCTTTCAGCTGTTTTTATCGCATTTAACCCTAATTCACCAATAATTTACCTTCGATACCATTACTGATATTAACAACTACCGCAAAATGAGTTGATAAATAAATGATAATAATTAAATGATAATAGAATAAAATAATGAAACGCTAATTGGTAGTGAAGAGCCGAAGCCTATGCGTACTACGATATTTTATTGAATAATGTTACAGCATAAAATAACTAATCATATTACATCACGTATTAGCGAAATAGCACTGAAATTTCGCAGTAAACTACAGAAAGAGTCCAGGAAAAGGGGAAGAACCTTTTGCTCATAATTATCATAATTTAATTTGCAATCGCTGGCTAGTTAAATTGGAGGGGTTGCAAATAATTATACTCGAATCGCCACTTCTACTGACGTCGCCATTTCATCCAAAATTACTTCCGAAGGACAGAAAAGAATTGCGCAGAAAAATGTAAAGGATGGGTTCGAGATATCAGGGAAGAGGTAAGAAGTCCGTGCGATAAGCGGTCTTATGTAACCGATGTAAAAGATCTCTTGATAAATGGGCAGTAACCGCGGGATGTAACCGGTGAAGATAAATAAAGACGTGGCGCCTAGAAGTTAATGCGTAGTCGAACGACTTTGTAGTCTACGCGGCTAAATCTAGAATGACCTCCTATCTGATACAGAGATTACTCGATCTCCGTTCTCTTATCGGTCAAATACTAGCCCAAGAAAAATCTTACATTGTGAAACGGAAAAATTGTGATTCTGAGATGGAGATAATGAAGAAATTAAACTCATCACGACGGATATATTAATTTTTGAGGATTTAATAAGGTAATTAAAATAATAATTTAATTTTAATAATAATAACTTAAATTATTATTAACTTCAGTCACATATAAAGCCGAGGTTTTTGGACGGAGTGAAAAGTGGACTATTTAGCATCTTCTCTCCTTTAACTTTTAAAAGAAAAATTTGCGCCAAGTTGCATCGATTTTAAAATAATACGAAATACTATAAATCAGAGATGTTAAAATTTTGACCCACACTGAATTGTATTTCTTTCCAATAAACTTTTCGAAAATCATCGATAAAGTTCGTACTTCGCTGAATATTTACAGGATGATAAATCATAAGAAATAGCTACTTTGTCTTTTTACAAGGAATAAATCATTTAAATAGATATTTGTACTGGTTGACCTTTCCGCAAAGACTAGAGAAGCTAATATGATATATTAGATGAAGATGTTGATGTTAATACACCCCCTACCATAGGCCAGGCTAATGGAATGTACATCCTAGTCTAAAACTAGCAATATCTTTTATAGTTCACTTTTCACCTCAACTAAGCAAGTTTCAGGAGAGAATTCGCTGAGAAATAGTACTGCCTAAAGGTGGTTAGAGATCCGCGGTTACTACCCCTACTACTATAGCCTATTATTGACTATACTATTGAAATCCTCCTTCAGTGTTTGGGCATCTACCCGAACGCAGGTCATGATTGAACCCAAGGCTGACTAAGCCGAGGCACAAAAAATGACAATGAATATCTGACGAGATGGTCACGCCTGATGCCAACGCAGTAGGGGGAAACAAGGGTGCCAGAAAAAGTGACATGTCCGTTGGATTGGGGAAATGCAGAGAAAGATTGATATGAAAAAGTCCGAGCGAGAATTAAAGATTCGTATGGTGGTGGGAAAGGAAATGTAGATAAGCAGTGGTAACTTAATAGAGGAAAGATTGGATGAATTAAAGGAGAGGGAAGGCGTCTGAGGGGAGAATTGATGGAAGACATAGGGGCTGTCTGGACCGAGTGTGACAGGAAGTGACGGACGAGTATTGGCGAGACCAATCAGAATTCGAAGCAAAACGTCTGCGCCAAAACTGAGCGTGGGTTACATCCTTTTAGCCGATGCGAGATTTTTGACCGAATCCCAAGAAGTTTTGAAACGATATTGCACACTTAATTGATGAATGTCATAAGCGAATTAAGGCTTTAAAGGATCGTCATATACCAGAGGTGGGGGTGCTTTATATATATCGAAGAATAGGAATCGGTCACATGTATATAATAACGATTCAGCATAAGAAGCCATGAAACGCTTTTAGTCGGCCTATCGATAACATTCAAATACTTAATTATCGAATTTGCACCAGAGAGTAGAAAGGAGTTAAATTACTGAGTAAATCCATGTAAACTATTATTCATTTTAGTTTTACTAGATTTTTACTAATAAAAAAAGATTCATCTACATCTACAAACTAACTAGAAGCCTTTCGGTGTGTGAAAGGGGTGTATGTACCAAACAGTGATATTGGATTATAAAACCATTTAAAAATGTTTCTTTTTTAGACGGCGAGTGAATATATACATATTCCCGGTATAGTACACGTACATGTGGCATATAAAATACTTTATTATAGTCGAATAATCTCAAGGGATAAATTATTTTCAGTTTTTCTGCCGGTAAAGTGTAGTGAAAATAGAAGAACTTTACGCCAACGAAAAAGAACTTTAATTTACATTTGTCTTAGACTTGTTCACAGCTTTCATGATAAAAAGCTACACAGTTATGCGTGATGGTGAGTTAAGAAATTGATTTCGATAACTTCTTAATTAATGCTTTATATCTATAAATTATTAATCATAGAATCATTTCTCTGCACTTTTGAAGAAATTGCAGATAGTATTATGAATCAATGAGGAAATCAATGACAAACTACCTGGATTGCCTAATCCTTTCCACCTACATTAAAAGCTATTGAAAGTTAATAGTGCAGGGTTAAAACCAATATTCGGGCTGCTGATTTTACAGACAGGATGATGATTCTACAGGAAGTAGAATCATATAGCAATGTAAACTCTGGCCATTAATAACAGAATAGCAAACCGTGATGTCCACTTGAACTCCTAATCAGAAACTATCTCAAAGCTTACACTTCAATCACAGCCTCCAGACTGTTTCTGTAAGGCTTCGTATCATAGCGGGAACTTGCAATACCTCTAATGATTCCCCGGAACATAAATAACACATCCTTTCCGGGCTTATTTACCTGTCGGATTGTTGTTTATACAAGGAAACATTTGGTAAGCTAATGAACAAAGAGCTCGAATCAGAGCTTAGCACTTCTACTGATTTCGTGCTTGGATTCCCTGGATTAGAGATGATTGGGGAGCGCGAAACAACGTGCGATTCCAAGCAGCACAAACTCTTCAAAATAAATCAAAGTTAATACAGGACTATTGACAGTGGGGACAATGGTGCACTGGAACCCGTCGCAGAAAATATTATAGTATCACTCGGGGATAGGTGGAAAAATTCGATGTATTCGTATCAAATCTCCATTCCCAATTTCAGCCATTTCGATAGACATTAAACGTCGAATAAGCTTTCAAAAATCCATTCACTGTCGGAAAATGTTTCCCTACAGATTCCCTGTCTGCAAGAATATAAAACAAAAATGGGGAAAATGTATGCGAAAAGAAGTTTACTCTACACGAATTCAACTAAAAAATGTGAAGATACCTATTTGAATGTTTAAAATTCGTTACTGGAGATTATTCAATGAATTATTTTAGAGTGAATACTTATCTATCAAGAACTTAAATACCATTTATAGAACCAGTTAAGTAAGGAAGGAGCTAGAGACTAAGGGATAATTTTATCTAGGGATTCGTGAGTAGTTACAACTATTCGGTAAAAATCTCTCATTCATGCAGTTTTACTAAACCTAAGTAATTTTAGATTTCTAATATTAAGAGGACCACGGGATCTAAGTGAGTACGTCGGGGAACGGAATGTCAAATCAGAAAAAAATACCCATCTTAAATTACGAATTCCGAGAAGAACTTCATAAAAATTCAGTGGATCACGTTATTGCAAAATTAAGATTGGCGGGAATTGAATGGAAAGACAGGCGTTTGTCATAAATTTGGAAACATTATTTTTTACTTCGGGGAAATTATTTTGATGGACAGAAATTGGAAACGTTGAGTACTGTACTTGAAAGAACGAGGGGAACGGGACTGAATAAAATGCCCAAAAAATGAAATGAAGGGAAATAATTATTGACAAGGAATTATAAAGTGTAATGAGGTGGACGTGACTGAAGGAGAAAGAAAGAGTAAAGCAAAATAAATGCTCTCCTGCACACACTAGGGTGGAAGACTAACCTAGGCCATAATTCCAACACATATGATATGAACTCTGAAAATTTACATGAAAAACATATCGTTTATCGGAGCTAAAATTCCATTTCCTAGTGGTAACATAGAATAACGCAGAAAAATTCATTATCCAGAGGAATGGCAGATTTATCAGTGTCTAAGTAAGACTTATAGTGCATGAGATTTGTCTTAAGTGTTCTTAGACAATGATTGACGCTGCCACCTTAAGAAATTCCATCTGCAGCACATCTACATCATATAATAAATAAATAAAAAGAATTGTGATATTCATTGCTCTGTACACTCGATCAAATAACCAGGACTTTTTAAACAGACTCTCCGATAATTTCAACTTTAAATCGCATTTTAAACAGCCTTTGCACTTTAAGTTGTGAGCTTTGCAACTCATACAGTCATTCATATTAAGTTGGACGTAGTTTGCCTCGCCCAGTTCTTAAAGTATGCGATGACTATCCGAATTCGCGCATTCCTCAAAGGTGTGAAAGTGAAGTCACCAAATGATTCCCTACTTGGAATCTTTATAACACCGCGCTAGAAAAGGCTCTTTTTTATAACCACATTTTACCACATCAATCTATTCTTATAACCCACACCCTCATTCTTTCCTCGACCCAATCCCACACTTCACACAAAACCCTTTTTAGTCAGAAATCTAACCTTCGGATTCAACCTGCGTGGAGATGGAAGAAATGAATTCACAGATACAGAAATAGCTCAAACTCACTTTCGTTCGCAAAACGTTCTTCTGCCCCATTTGACGGGAATAAAGCGCGCGCTCATACTAACAGTGGCGGCACCTTTCTTTAAGAGAAATAAACTCCACTTCCGGATACCTTCGAGGCGCACGTTTGAATAATAATTCCCGATTCTTCCAATAGATGGGATTATTTTCTTTCTCATGTTTACGCCGGAGAAAATGGAAGATCCGACGAGAGTGAATTTTGGCCTTGTTTTGCAGAAGTTGATTATTTCTTCCGGCGTGAATGTAAATGGTCAGATCAACGACTCGTTTCAATGAATGAAAAGGGTTATTAACCTCTTCAATCCCTTTATACTTCTTGAATGGATTACCATTAGCTTGAGAAAGGTAGAACACTTAAAAATATAACCGAGGAAATAGAAAAAAATGAACACGCTTATTTTTTCAGGAAGTAAAAAGAAAGGTAGCAGTTCGTGCAGTCTGTCCATCTGCAGTTGAAAATATTTCTTTCCTAATTATCAGCAGATAAGTAAAATAATAATGTTATGTGAAGGTGAACACAAGATAATCCTAGTCCGAGTTGCGTAAGTTATAATAAGTTGAGTCAAACAAGACAAAATGTTGCATTTATGAGATGTTAGAGAAAAATTAAGTCACAGAGTATCGAAGCGGGCAATTGATTACTTTCGCGTATCATTCTCGGAAAAAATGAATTCTTGAATCGACTGTTTCCTGCATCTATTTCTCTGATCTTCCTTGCAGTATCAGATCATGTAACAAGGGGGGCGCATAATATCGGCTACATTATCTCTGAACATACTATCTCTGAATTTATTAAGTATATAATCAATATCTAATTGATTCATCTTTCTTCTAGAGATTCCCATCTTATATTTTGATGTATCCGTTCACCGTTTTATCTAGGAAGTCATATTCACTACAGCTGGTTTTGATTTAAATCAACTTTTCGATCATATGGAAATGTACTGCCGCCTTTGGAAAAACTGGTTTCAGTCAAAGAAAAGTACCGTATGCACTAAATAAACAGGATAAAGGACGATTTTTTAAACTTTCCTGTTCACATTCGGTATGTTTGATAAATACCGATCTCATGAAAGACACTGTTTAGAAATCCACGGATCCGACAAGTTGGCATTGCATTCCTAACGAGTGGAGCGTCCGCTTTCCGTGTCAACGATTTGGCGGAAATTTCGCTAAAAGGAAGATTGCATGGCTGTGTAAAGGTTCATTATTCGGCGAGTTTCGTAAGCAGGGAAGAGTTAACACATCATTATCACCGAATTGTACATGTCTGTCCTTTCTTCATCAGCAAATGTTTTTGCATTACGGAAGAGGGAATAGGTGACTGGAGAGTCAATCAATAGTTATACGAGACGATTGACGTTTTTGAAAATATTTAGGTTGGAAAATAAGGATCAAATCTAGCAACCATAAATTTCATTAATTGGATTCAATCTCAGAATTCGTATCAGCTCCGACAGGGGAATTGTGAATAACGAATTTTTCTACAGCAAAGATGAGAGGGCATCAAGAAGTATGAACTCTAAAACTACACTCAACAGCACTAAAAACACTGCACTCATTCTAGTTAATTTTGTATATTTTACATCTTGAGATTGCAACGAAAGAAACACCGCTAATGGAATTTTTAATCTAACTAAATCAATTTCAATCTAAGTATAATTTTTAATCTATCTGCCTTGATTGCGAGAAAAAAGTGATAAGGAAGATCTCAATATGTCTCAGATTTTGTATCAACTCTGAGATTGAGTTAGAAATTGTTCAGCCTCGCGATGTCTTAATTTTTCTCTCACAAAATTAGTCATTCCAAAGAATAAATTCACCAGAAATCAGCGATAAGGCAAAGCTTAGGAAGACCATACAGATTATGTAAAAGAAAGCATAGTTTGATCGAAAGAGGCGAACGATTGGCTAAAGAGAGTTGCAAGGCATTTGGGGACGGGAAAAATCCACGTCTTAAGCGGTATTTTTATAATTTGTTTCGCGTGAAATCGACCGAGAGAAAACCGCCTATAAAGCGGGACCACGCCTTAATCGGGATCGTCTTAAATCGGTTATACTAACGGTTTTTATTGAATTTCTAAACACTCATAAAATCGCTTATTTTGGAATCACTACACTTATGTATTACTTACAAGGAGACTTGTGATGAGTTGAGAGGGAAAAATTGAGTGTGGAATGAAGAAAAAAGAAGAGAAGAGGATGTGGTGTGAGGGAAGGGTGGATTGGGCAGAAGAATTCGCACCCGCCCGCTAAATGTTGGCATAAAAATGCCATCGGTTGGGCGTTAAGCCCGATGACATCTTAACGGCAGTGCGTCAAGGTTGAGGAGCGAAGGTCATCACGTCTTAGGAAGCCCATCGAGATGATTCGAATGAATAAAATCTCTCTCGAAAGCGTCAACGGATCCGTGTATCATTATTACTCAAGAATATTCACAAGTTGGCCCATAAGCCTTGAGGAAGTGGATATATGTACGAAGCCTATTCATTGCTCAGTGGGTAAGTAAGAGTATTTTCATGCATAATTTTAAAAGTATCTGCCCGCTTCTTAAGGGTGTTTTACTAAAAACGTACGAAGTAGATTGTGTTTAATTTTCACTCGACAAAAATTCTCGGTTAAGCTTTTCCCATCTCTAAGACGTCTAAGGTTTGACCCGAGATATTATTGATAGGTTTCCATAAACATAGAAGCAAGTTTCTATAATAATATCGATATTTATTCTTTCATTAACAGACGAATTGAAAGTACTCTCAAAAGAAATGAGTCCATTTTGATCGATTGCAGACTGCTTGTCTTTAGCACAATTAAATAATAAGTCATGGTCCTACGAAATCCAAACAGGTACCAAAAGAAAGTAGACTGTATCAAAAAACTAATTTTTGTCACGGAATATCGATTTGGACTACAACTTGCATGAATTAAGACAAAATATCTGAATAACTGGTACAATTTTGTAGTTCCCAAAAACCAGCTCCCTTGACAACTACTATAAGGTGATTTTCGAACTCGGCTCTCATAGGAATTTAGGGGAAAGATATGCACATATCCTTCCTTCTAGTATTTCATATCTTAAGTACATTTTTATATGCTGAATTTAATTCCATCATATTTTGACGCGGGTATTCACTGGAATTAAAATAATTACAACAGCTATCAGTAATAAAAAATAAGGCCCGTAGTGAAGAATTTAATGAAGGGTATATAATGAGCAGAAGTAGAAATTAGCCATTATAACATGTATAATCCCTGTATCATCTCATGTATGAAGATATGCATAGAATGAAGGCGTCAAATCGCACAGTCATCGAAAGACATTACGATTGCTTGGTTTTGAATTCATAATAAGGCTGAGTTACAGACCATCGGGAATATCATTCCTCTCATTTGACCTTCAAAGTTCAATACCACGGTAATCACCCCACGAGGTCGCCAAACATCATTTATGATCATGAGTTTGCAGAATAAATGATTTTATCGGAATCTAATTTTAGAACGGCACTAGACTTTCATTGCCCTCTGTGAATGCTACTTAAGGCTGTTTATTTTAATAGGAGAAAATATGACTTAATTATGACACATGGACGGGTAAGATAACAAAGATATCCTCTATAAAATCAACACAACTGCTTCAGCTGGAAATAAATTAAAGGGAAAATGTCAGAGACAGAGGATAATTCGAGGAATCTTAGAAGAGGGCAATTCAATTAACATAATTCTATGGAATCGCAAATGAAAACAGTTCGCGCACTTCCTTATACACTCATGTTTAATACGGCCTTTTACGAAGTAACACTTTCGCGCATTGAATTTGTAATTGTGTGTGTTATGAACGTATGTTTGAGAATGATTAAGTTACATGTAACCAATATAATAAATAATAATGTTATTACTGTTCCATACAATACTGTTTGCCTAAATTGATTGCTTACGTCAGTAGGATACATAAAATTGTTGCAATATTCTTCACCGCAATAACAAATAAGATTAAAATAAGCTCGCTTGATTCATTGAATTAATTGTAGATGCTTATCTATTTCAAACCAAGGGAGTTGAAGGCTCCAATTTGAAACAATAGGAATACAGTGTCCATGTAGTTATAGCTAAGTGATTGAATTAATACCATAGGGGAAAAAACGAAATGTTTTCTAATGAAACTCATTACTTTAAATCCCTCTGCAAGTACATATAACCTTAAAAAAGCTAAACAGCTGTAAATAAATAGTGAGGAAACGAAACTATGAAAAAAACCCTAATTAGTAGCTCTTAGGCTTCCCGATAGCTAAGCGAACAACTTTCGACTTTGGCAAAAGCGGTCCCGGGTTCGATGAGGTTCATTAAGACCTCAGCTGTCGAAGTACTTTTAAAATTACCACTACTAGTTACTATTCGATCAGCTTTAGGCTAGGAATATTAAAAATTAGCAAGGAAGAACTGATAAACAACGTGTGAGCGTCTCATTAGAAATGAGAAGACGGAACGTAACCCCTCTGAAATCCACTGCAATGTATGAAAAAGTGCTAATCCACGTGAGGTGAGAACATCCAAGTAAAGGAGAAAAATGCATTCTTTACCAGCGTAAGTCTAACAAACACAGCAGAAGATCGCAAAGAAACGCCGGGGGCGGCTGCCAGCTGTTCGCGAATTTTCTTCCTCAACTAAGACTCGAAAAGAGCGTCCTCAACGTGTGAGCGCTTAAGCGAGGGTGCCAAAAATATTCCTCTTTACGCGTCTCTCTTTAAGAGGCTTAAGAAAGAAGCACTAAAAATTCCGACCCTGAGAAACATCTTCCAGAGATACGGGTCACAGTACTGCAAGAGGTGTTCACTGTAGAAGAGGAATTTCTCAAACGATGTACAAGCCCTCTCACCTCTAAGGCTGAATGGAAACATCAAAGGAACATGTAAAAAGCAAAATAGAAATACTTGTGCACAAGTGAACGAGTTGATGTGAGTAAATTGAAAGGTACGGGCTAAAGTATGTACCTTCCAATAAGTGAATAACTGTAACAGAAATACAGATAAACACAGTCCAAATTCTGTTAAGAAGCTTTTAATGGAGCCAAGCGAAAAACGCGTCTTAAGCGGATTAGCGTAGTAACCGGGTTGTGTATTACTCGTTACTTAAAATGATATTTTTGAAGAATGGTCTGAATTTGTCCTAAAATGTAGCAATTTTCACCAAATTGACAATTGATGAAGAATAAAGATTATTTCAATATCAATAGGTGATGGACATTACTCTCAACAGGCCGCTACTGCACTCCCTTTCTTGATTATTCGGTATGTTTTACAACTTGAGATTGGAACGGATTAATCACCGCGAAGCGAATTTTTAATTAAACTTTCAAAGTGGGTTGCATCTGGGGACGGGAAAAATCTGCATCTTAAGCGGTAAACAGCTTCTTAAGTAGTATTTTTACCATTTTTTTTGTATGAAAAGGACCGATACCAGGAGAAAACAGCGTACCAAGCGGGATGATGACTTAAACGGGTTGTACTGGTTACCAATATAAATATAACGCTTCAGAAAATGCGCCAAAAAAGTACTGCTTTCTAAGCTGTTTCTGCTATAAAATTTTGATGACTGAATTTCCCATCATTATTCACTCACATCTTTCTCTTTAAAGGATTTAGAAAAAGTACGCTTCATTTAATTTTGTCCTAGCAAGCCCTGTTCGTGGAGATGATATTATGAAGGATACAAATATGCGTTATAAACTTAATATCTTATAGTAATATCCTACAACGACGGATCATCAAACAATAATGTTTATAAGTATAGTCCACGAGCCCTAACGTAATTTACTCAACGACCTCTTCAAATTTTCCCTACGCCTAGAGGTGAGTTTTATCAAGGTTATATCCTAGAACCAGGACAGCGTAAAAATCTTCAACCTTGTTTTCATTATCAACAGGCAATTCCACGGAAATGGAACGAAAAATTAATAACATGGAGATTCCTCTGCGAAAGGAGCATTAAAGTTTACGTAGTCAAAGAAAAAAACGGCGGAAATAACGTTAAGGTAAATGGATCCGTTAAAAATTGAGGCAAGAGAAATAACGCGGGAAATTTCCAACAAAAATAAGCGCAAAAGCCTCTGCTATAAAAAGCAGAAGTAGAAACGGAGGAAAGCTACATTAACAACTGAGAAAATCATGCTCTTTAGCACTTTTAAAGAAATGAGAATCGTTGTTGATAGTTCTTTTTCCACTCGTTCATACGCTATTAAAAAAACCTCAAAGTGTGTAATAACCAATCTCTAGAGCGCCGGAAGGAAAGTTGTTTTCTTCAACCGACTACGGTTGGTTTCAATTAGGACAGGAATGTTTTAAGGCTATTATGAGGATTGCTTTCAGACACTATCGTCTACAGATCGTAATATACTCGCATATATGTATCGGTCTCCTCAATATTTTTTCTCTTTGAAAATAATATCCTGAGGATATACTTTGTAAACAAGAATATTAAAAATTTAATCGTAGTCACTGAAGGCGCGAAAAATAGCAAGAAGATATGCCTGCGGTATAGTAAATGTCTGCGAGTTCTAATTAACATTTTTTCTACAGAAGAGATGTGTTTAGAAGAGACATAATAAATATTGAACCGAAAATAGGGACGGCTAAACCGATGTGAATAAAAAAATACAATAAAAACGACTGTAATAAAGGTTAGTTTAAATTAGAGAGCGACTCCTAAAATCAGTCTGTCATTGTATAAAAATAATAAGCACTAAAGAGCAATTGCTACGGATGATTAAATTTCGCAAAGAGGAGCTAAATTTTAAGACATATATTTATTTCTCAATTTCCACCTAATAGAAAATTAGGAAAGATTAACGAATTTCTCATTCCTTCTCCATCGTGCATAAAAGAGCTGTCCCATTTATTTTTCTAATACTTCTTCATTCCCATTACTGCCGCTTTTATGAATTCTACCATCAAAATATGTATCTCCTTCAATTATTTCCCTATGTCAGCAGATTCAGTACTATGCGCCGAGCACTCGAATAAGTACAGTTCCTTCCAATATCCGATGTAAAATATCGTGGAATGTAATGAAAGCTAAGATTTAGAAACGATCTTTAAAATAACGAGTGAAAATTTCAATCTCCGCTTTTTCAAGGCTCTGTGGATGAGCGTTTTCAAGTTCTGTGGATGAGCGCTTTTAATTGCTACGGTAGTGAAGTATCTCCTGTTATTAAACCGAATTTCGTCATGAAGAATATCACTGTGCGAGAAGTAGAGCGGAAAAAGAATCCTCGGGTTGATATCTCGTCTTTCGAATATAACGAGAACATTTTCTAGAATTCCAAAAACTAAAGTTTGAGAAGATTTAAAGGTAAGACGTCATTTCAAAATTTAATGACCAGATTTAAAAATTATTCGTCTCTGCTAAGGTAGCTGAAGGATTTCATTTCGCTGGAATCCCGCCTATGTTCTTCATTAAATCGTTCCAATTAACCATTCCTTCCTCTGCTTTACTATTTCCTTAAAATTTCAATATCTCAGTTACCGCATTCACTCCTATTACCAAATAAATTCATTTAAAGTTAAAACCAGAGGTCTCAAGACCGTTAGTACCTATCTATGCACGGTAGCTAGGAGAAAGACATTAGGTTAGACCTATGTGGGCCTCTTTTCCACTTAACATCGTACGTTATTGTTCACATGTGCAAATATAAACTAAAATAAAAAGAAAGAATGAAATGTGGGAAAAATATTTGCAACTGAAGGTTGATAAAGAAATAACCCAGGTTGTGAGAAAACACCCAGAGAAGGGGGAGAGAAAATTAGCGAAAAGTCAGTGATAAAAATAAAATGGAAATGTATGATTTTATATAGTCACAGAGAAGAATTAAGGATAGTTAACGACCTAATTGCCATTCTAATATCCATTTTTTGCTGTTTTATGTATTTTTGCAAGATGGAATGGAATAAATTTAAATTTATTTATATTTAAATTATATACTTATAAAACATATAAAAGGGGGTTTTTACATCCTTATTCAGCCTTAGCAGCATATTTATTAAAGTGTTCATTTTTGTAGATAATTCTATTAATTCATCGCAATTTTGTACTCAATTTCCATATTTGCATTTCAGTCCTTCTTCACAACCATCGTAATCTATTAAATATTATTCGATTCCTTGATAACGGGTTATATAAAAGACGGGGCTATTCAAGTGTAGATTTCGCCCGAAATAAAGACGCACCCACGCATGTAGAACAAACCACGCCATATCGTTTATCTAGCGAAGCGCGAACCTAAGATCGATACAAAGGGCTCTTGATAAATGTTTAAACGAGCCGCCGGATTAGTGGGCCAAAATCCCGTACAAAACGTCGTTTTAAGTAACTGGAATGTGCTTTCCGCAGGGCATTTCCCTTTAACGCGGAAATTTCACTTTCACTTTGAGCCTATCTCTCCCTTGTTTTCCGACGCTATTCTAAAACCGCCCACTCCGTCTTCACATCCGCGTGACGTCTCATATCTGCACTTTCCATATCCACCAAATGTCCCCTTCACCATGACGTCTTCAGAGTAGAGGAATGATATCAAGTTGTTTCTATAGGAACTAGGGGTGGCTCGTTAAAGAATAACACTACGAGAACACTGATAAGGAAAATATTTGAAGCTTTTCATAACGCAGTTCTCAAATAGTCTCATGGAGAAGATGCTCATTTATGAGGTTATGAGTGTTAGAAGAATAGAATGCTCATTCAACTAGGGTCTTCAGCAAATTAAAGTCCATAGAAGATAAGGGTGAAACTTTTCATACTAAAATCACTTCCTATTCCAATTTGTGTAACTTAGGTCAGAAAAATGAAAAAGAAGGAAACCACACTTATTTTTGCTAAAACTTTTACCTTTCTTAGTATCAAGTACCATCAAATAAAAAATTCGAAGCAAAAAAATTTTTCATAGATATGAGAATCCAAAATTCAACTAAGCAAATGTGCTCTAATTTGTTTCCTCAATCAACCGAAATATTTTTCTAGTCGACCTAAAGGAAAATTTAAAACTGAACTTTCGTATTTTTCTAGTATCATAAGTAAGTCCTTTGAGTCCTTTTCTGAAGTCCGAGAAAAACGACCATATAACCCATTTACTCAAAAAATTAATGAATTATAAGTGTTGATAAATGGGTCATTAAACAAATGGTTGTTTTAAGCGTTCTTTGAAGAAAACGATGATATTTTGATTTTCGTTCGCCGCAATATTTTTAAAGCCTAAAAATTAGAAAGGCAAAATATTTAGAAAAGTTAATACCACCCGTTTATAGAACAAGCTGCGTAGATGTTTTGATGGATACAAAAATTTTAAAATTTTTCTCGGAAGTTATTTTCGCCTCATAATGAGGCCACACCTATTTTAAATTATTAATGTTTTAGTCGCACATAAAAATAATCAGCGAAAATATTACGAAAATCAGTGGGATCGGGTTGGGAGCGGTGCACTTTAAAGAGAATGGTGTATACTTTACTTGTAAGTAATGAAACATTCTAAGCAACAGAAAAATATATCTCTTGAATATTTCCTCCTTCTAGTTCTTTTTAAATTCGTAGCCGATCACTGTCTCTAGGCAGTAAGTCCCCAAACACTCTTGCCTTTCACTTCTTCACTACCTTCATCAAATTCTTTTCTTGCTCCACTCTGAGCTATCAAAGTAATTATTTATGAAGTTTGTCTCCAGACCTCTCTGAGGTACCGTAGAAATTGTTTTAATAGTCGTTTTGCCACTAGGATAGTCGACGTTATAATTAAAACGCACAGCCCAAGTTACTTAACTTATATATATCTAGGCTTTTCCTTGGGAATCTCATTTCATGCCATCTAAAGTCCTGATGATACTTTTAGGTTAATCGCTTAAAATTACGCACAAGAAAGTTTGTTACAGAAAAGTTGGAATTTTAAAACTTAATAGAATTATTTCTTGGGAATTTAAGAGCCTGCATCTCAGCAAGAATGTTTTTAGAATGGTAAGAATATTTGCGAATAAAAAGATTCATTTAAAATAGAAAGCATGTAGAAAAACTAAGCTTCAGAGAGAAGAATTAAAATGAAATTTATGTAACTTAAATATGCAAATACTTAGTGACTAAAAAGGAAAGAAATGAAATAAAGTTAAACTTGAAACATTATATGTTACATCTGTGGTATTAAATTACAATTATACCTACGCTAAGAGAACTCTATGTCCTATTCAGACACCCTTATCTCGGTTGGTTGGCCCTACATGTATTGCGGGCTACATAAGATTGAGGATATTTTATTTTTTACACCAGTTCCTCAGAAATTCATACTAAGAATTTTTTCTTACTACCAGCTGCTCTCCAATTATGCTATTATCATAAAATGGATGCACGAGCCACAGCTTTTGTTGAATAGTATAAGTGCGAATACATGCGAGTTGGAACCGAGGGAAACTTTAGCCAACATACCGGGTTTGAATGAAATTTTTAAAAATACAAGAATTCAAAAAAATGAATGGGCAGAAGCATACATTAAGCAAGGTGACTGTATTCAGAAATTAATTTGGCCACCTAATGTCATACAAAGAAATATTCTCCGCTCTTTTTTCCTTTACCGAGATGAAAATGTTTTTCATATCTTTCAAGCTCGGCTTACGAATATGAACTTCACAAGCTTGTACTTGTATATTTCTATGATAGATGGTGCACTCGTGAACCTCCAACAGAAATTGAACCCCGCACTATCCAGCAACAGCTTTTCGCTAAAAAACAGTGCAATATCAAAATGAATAATACTCTTTGGAAGAAGTAACACAGTTAGGAAACCTAATGAAACAACCAACCTCACCTCTTAGAAGAAGAGAACGGACAGAATTAGGACAAAGCCTTAGAAAAAAATCAACTCTCCGGAAAAAGAATGTCAATCACACACTCTTTAATCTCCAATATTTGCTGCTACTTGCAGACATTTCGTTAAGAGAAATAAAAGACCCATGCGAGGTAACACATCCGCTCACTTTCTCCCATTCCTCGAGTGTCACTCCATCCTTTCATCTCCTTCTCTTTGTTTCTTCCTTTACCATTGAAGCTCCCCTCCGTGACATCCTTTCCGCTCTGCAGACAAAAGACAAGGGCGGCGAAAAGATTGGAAATAATTGAGAGGAAGGAAATAAAGGATGCCTTCACCTACTTCAATCTCGCCGAGATGAATCCCAAATATTTTCCCAGCGAAATTCGTGAAAAAAGGAAGATTGAATTCATTCCGATTCAAGCGTCGGAGAGGAATTTGATTACATAAAAAATATGTGCGATTTGAAGCATTCAGAAAGAGCGGCGGTATTGGTTTTATTATATTTCCCACTAAAAGTCAAAATTCTGTGGCCTCCGAAATACCCAGGCTCTAAATGACGTTAGTTTAAAGGTTTGAAGGATTAGTTAGCGTTTAATTCCGTTATAGTATTAGATCAAAGTAACAGTAATACTTTACGGTCCGGTTCTTACTCAGGTCCATCAAAAACAAATATCGATTCAGCACCGGTTTGGCCCCTTCTGGCAACGCTGAACCGGGATTTTGCTGCGACAACAGTAATATATTATCCTTCTAAACTTTGTCTGTTATGTTTTCCTTTTTCATTTACGTCATATAACATATAGTTTACATAATTTAATACATTAAATTTAAATCGTACGGTTTAAATGTGTCTAAGTTAAGCACTTATATTGGATATGATTTTCGCATTCAACGCTTTAATAAACAACTTTATCACACACATGTATTTGGGCATCAATTATTATTTGTATACTATTCTCGAATGTGTTAAAGATTATGCATTATAATTGTAAATGACCCTTTGATAAAGAACGGGATGATAATCATGAAACTAAAAATAAAAAATAAATATAGTCTTGAGATAAATTAAAACTGATCAATCAATGCACCAATTCACGTAAACAGCCTGTTTCTATCTGAAGATAACTTTAACGAAATTAAAAAATTCGATTCAGTTTCGGCATAACATCATCATCGACTTAGTTTCGACGTTCACATCCTGTCGTGATCGGTAAATAAATAATCCTCTCAGCGCATCAATTTTAATACAAACGAATGTCATTTCAAAAATATTTTAAAAATAACATTTATTTCATCGAATTCTGTCACCGATAAAACATTCCGCATTCACAGAGATGTCTTTTATGATACATCAGATAAAAAAATTGAAAGTAGATATTTGTATCGTAGGAAAATAAAGCAAATATATGTCTGAATAAATTGAAAACTATATTATTATACATAAGATAGGGTCAAGTATAGAAGTAACCTTCTTCGCCTGCAATATACATGGACCTTTTTACTTGCCTATTTAATCATTTCACAACTGTAAATGAAAATATGCCGCCAGAAGCGCGAAAAATTCCCCTTTTGAAAATGAAAGTATACAAGGTTATATACGAGGTTTCCTCATCAAGTTGTTATTGTTATAGTCGGTATCACAAAATTTTTAGAAGATAAGGAATTATGGGTTTTCGTGTACAATGAACTCCTACAAAGAAATTAGAGAAGAAAAACATACGTCAAATCAAACATCTTTACGCATTTAGTGGCAGCATTGGTTTTCATAACTGCAGCTGCTTTCTAGACTGGAGGACATTCGAAGAAAGGTGCTGATCACTGAAACTCACATTTTCGCGAAAAGAAACGTGGAATACTCGATAGTTTTCACTCACGTTAAGGTGCCGACTTCGAATCTCTCTATGAGGGAAATTTGTTAAGCAAAAGTTCGCAAGGAAAGTGTGAACCGAGTTTCACAAGTCTGTGCTTACTCTACTAATCAATATACGGCTTCGTTTATTAGACCATACGTTTGCGGAATGGGCATGCAGCTGAAACTTATAAAGAGAAAAACTGTATCTCACCTATACTTTGTAAACGTTGGTTTCACTAACTGAAGACACATGCCCGTGTGGCATTCATCGTAGACAATTCAACGTCAGGATAAAATGGAGCACTTACCTGCAAGAGAGAATGATAAACATTAAGCAACAGAATTCATTAAAATTGAAATATATATTATAAATAAATAATATAAATATCTTTACAGTGGAAGAATCGTATAGAAAGTCTACCAATTTCTAATATTTCATTCTACATTCAGCTTTTTACATCTATATATAAACCATTAAAATGAAGAAAATTATACTGTAAAGGACTGTGATGTGATTTCATACCATTAAACTTTCACATAATTAAATTTTATCATTGCTATTACAGCGTGGATTAGCATCTTAATTATTTTTTTAGGTCTCTGTTTGATTTAAAAAAAATTCTTTCATTTATTGTGTCTTTCTTTCCTACTTTCTGTTTGAATCCTACTTTTGCGTATCCCATACTTACATTCGTAAGTTAACCTATGATTACTAAACAATGAAATGAATGTGCTGTTCCTTGAGTAAACAGTAATTCACAAAATTTTTCCACGTCTTATTTGTTACATTCATTTAATTTTTTCCTTCAGAGTTCAGTAAGTCGCGATAGTATGGAATTTATCAAGTTGTTAATCAATACAAAGGAAACTTATATAATCTTAGCAGTAGTAGTATAGTTAAAAGTGCTTCTACAGCTGAGGTTATTTCACACATGTGTGCTTCAACCGGGAATCGAACCCGGTACCACTGTCATTGAACGCGCTGCCCTCTTGGCTATCCGGGAACCCACTTTTACTCCAATACTTTACTCCAATAAGAAGTAAATAGTGTTTATGGGTCTATAATTAAACAAGAGTTTATAAGTTTTCTTATACAAGAGTGTATAGGTTATAAACAAGAGTATATTGGTTATAAACATGAGTTTATAGGCTATAAACGAAAGTATATAAGTTACGGGGTTGCCATGGTAGTCCATACGAGGTTTCCATGGTAGCATATGCCATGGCAACCTCGAAGTGAACTCGAAAAGAGCGAACCAAACGAAGCATTCCACGTGAAAGAGTAACGCCACCAAAGGGGACATCAATAACGAAGGAAAACTCAATCTTTCAGCGCGTTCACCGGCAAAAAAAGTCATGGCGAGAATAGCAAGAAACCACCCAAACACGTACACGCGCAAAACACACGCCCAGCAAGATTTCGGCTGTATCCACCCCTTTATCTCGGTCGCTGTCACAAGCCGTGTACCCCTGCGGAGAGAAAACAAACAAATGCCTGCCTCAAAGCGAGCATCTCTCCGTTTTTTGTACATCGCCCTTTTCTGCGACATCTATGCTTCTTTTTGTCTGAGTCATCTTCTGGGCGAGGTTTTGGTCGCCGCGACGTCACGTGACCATGAGTTACTCTTTTGCGCCCGACGCCATCTTGCGTTTTCGGCGGATTGTTCGGAGTTTGCAAACTATGGGTGTGTTGCTAGGATATATGAGAGTGGCTATTGGAAACACGATGGAATGAAGGGACAATAAAGAAAATGAAGTCTATGCGGATAAGTCGGCGGACTGTCCGTGATTCTAGCCATTCTGTAATTTAAGCCGTTTTATTGGCCAAACCGATTGCTTACGCCAAAGTTCAAAGGAAAGTACCACAAGGCCTACCAACTCAAACTTAGGTGGGCGTTTACACATACATTTGGGAAAATACTCCATTATGAACATTTTCACATTGGCAAGAAGCGGCTAATACCTAATGTCCGGTTTTCGTTCATGTATATTTTACTAAGACGTTTCGGAAAGAAGTTATGTTTACCATTGATCTCCGTATAGAAGAGGGTAAATAAATTAAAAGGCACTTGTAATAAATATAAGGGACTCTAGGAGCAAGACATTAATTTTTTAACAAAACCTGTGCGTTATATACATACTTATCTACCTCGTATAAAATCTTAACAGTTAATTTTTCAAGAAAATGGTTCATTTCTGAAAAATAGGAGTAGTTTTGCGGCAATTTAATGTGCGACAAAGAGTGAAAGCAGTCGATAAATGATTTGAAGTCAATCAGCATAGAGTATAATTGATTTCTGATAGAACAGTACGAATAGCGTGGGCCATTCTCCCGTAAGTAATCCACGGGGCCATAAGATTTACGTGTTCTCTTCGTGACATTGGACGAAGTATAAAAATGCGAATAATTTTTATGTTTGCATAAATATTTCTGTGAAAAATCATATATTAATTCTTATTAAAACTATTGAATATTCACCATTCATCGGTATAAACCACATGGAATGTTTTACTCATGGTTTTTCGATGAAAAGATAACGAAAGTATACGCAGCTTGTAAAAACATTTGAGTTACATCAAGCACATACAGTAGCGCCCTGGGCTACACCTGTCTAGGGACGGCCCTGAAGCTACATATACGATAGAAAAAGTATTCTCGGAAAACAATTGCCGGACGGTTGACCCAGATTAAATAATAGAGAAATCGACCAAGATACGCAGTGAACGTCATCTCAAAACTGTCTAAAATTTCCAATATTAAGGCCTCAGTTGCATGTCTTCGGCAACTCTAAAAATGTATCCCAAATAATCACAACTCACTACCTTCGCTTCCATTCCTTTCACCAACGGAAATCCTCATACACACAATCGCAGATCGAACAAAAAATCGGCAGAAGCAATCGGCACATATTTCTCTCGATTCAGCTTTCATCAAAGGACATTTTAATCAGAGCCGTGGAAACACTACAGCAGACACAGGTGCAAAGTGGAGCATTCCGATCAAAATTCAGCTATCAGTGGTTTTTCCATAAAAAAGAAACGGCGGCAGAGACGGGCGGCTTATCTGGGAAAATTATTGCGGCACACGCGGACTCGCCGGAGCGAAAAAAAACCCTTTCACAACGAATATACACGGACATATTCCATCGGAATTTGTAGCAGTCTGTTATCAGCACTCTTCGAACCGATGGGCCATCGGAGAGAGAAAATGGACCGCCTTTTGGTAGGAAATAAATGATCGAAGGGCACTTCCCCTTTAAAACAGTGCGAAGATATCTGGATACAGACACTCTCTTCGTCGGGCGCGATGTTAGCATCTCTTTAAAGGAATCGGGGCGTCACTCACGGAATTCTACGAAGGAAAGAAATGGAAAAGGGGAGTCGTAAGAAACGAAACTCACGAGGAAAGAGAAGTCCGCGCTCATTGAAAATTTCTGTTCCCGTCGCGAGGATTTGCACTATCTTAAACATAACATGCCCACATAACGGCTGGAGTAGAAAATTGTTCTTTCGGAAGGAAAAGCAGGTTACTTCAGATAATTTTCTCCGGAAAATTTCCCTTCCGAGTTCAAAATAACTTACTTCATTCATAACCTACACGCATAATCTTAAATTTTGTACCAATACTGTGATGATGAGGATGTATGTCTATCTGTTAAATTATAAGACTAGTTTGAACGTCATCCTTTCATTAGCTACCAACAGCTTTAAAGGGGGAATGAGGCGATATGAGGAGTGAGGTAGTTTTTTCTACTTCTTCTTTCCATTGGAAATGAAAATTATAAGAAATTTCAAAATATTGGATCAATTAATGTTAGTTATAGATATAGAGCACAGAACAGTTAGAAATTAATTTTTATTTAATTTAGTCATTTTATCCAATTCAGTAATTAACTTTTAATAATATATAATAAATAATTTATGATAATAACACCTAAACAATATTAAACATTAAAAATAAGTAATAATAACAATCAGTTGATAATAATTTGAAAGGGAAATAGATTAATGTAATCTTATTTTGTTTTCGTTTCATTCGGCAGATGAATTATTACCAATAAGTGGTTAATATAGGAGAGAGATTATTAAAGACATTAATAGAAATTAGAAAAAAAATTAAATATAGCGAAAAAGGGAAAGGGTGCAGTTATTGGACGAGACGAACTGCTGATTCAAATTCTGATCTGATATCTTTAATTAAAGGAAAGGTTGTTGAACACTAAAACTAACTAAAAAAATCAGTGTTAGTATTTTGAATTTATTTAAAATATTTCATTATTATTTTTATATCACATATCGGTATCGTAAAGAAATAATATTCCAATTAAGTATGACAATCACACCAATATAAATTCTTAACTATACGTAACATATTTTACTGGGAAATATTGAATAAAATACTAGAGATCCAAAAGATAAGGAAGGAATAAATGAATAATTTAAAAAAGATGATGTTGGACAATGAGAATTGAAAACAGAATCGAAAACCAAGCTCCTCCGTCAGCAAGGCAAGCGATACTCTTCAGAAAGCGTTTACTGAACTCGGATTCCCCGACGACTTTGCAGGATTATCCACTAAGTTTGAGAGAGAAACTACCCAAGTCTAACGAAAACTTGCGATTGGAAGAGAGAAGGAATAGATCTGACCCAATTCTCATCACCATAGGCAAATTAGAGGGTCTTACAGTTGGCAATTCCAAAAAGCAGGAAGTTTCTAAGATCTTAAGTAAACGGCGGATGGGAACTTGAAGATGCAAAAGAGACTTCAAATCATGTTTAACCAGCAGCAATTATAAGGGATTAGTGACTGTCAAAGTGAAAATTCTTCCGATGATGAAAAATAAAGAATTTATTCGAAAGCTAACAAGTGATTTCGGCTATTAGAAAATAAAAAATTCACGTTTGAGCAAGAACAGTTTATTATGCTGATTAAAACCGCAATTACGTTCAAATTACGATTAAAAATTTACACTTCGGAATAACAAGGATCCCTACATATAACATGATAGATAATATGACACTATATGGGTAAGAAATGGATAGAAAACATTTAAAAGGAAAAAACCTAAGTTATACAATAGAGTTGTAAGTACAAAAGTTGTATAATGTATACGAATTTTGATATTATATACGGATGAATATTGGAGATTTAACGGTAATATCAAATTTTTGGAGGAAGTAGCAGATTGACAGGGAAGCGCGGTGAGAATTATTTTCTGTGACCGTAAGAGAAGCTGTGAAGCTATCACAAACCCCCAAGAATCAGAACAAAGTTCAATTACAAAACGTTTTTGCGAGAAAGTAACAATGGACGTTGAGAGTACATATGAAGGAGGATATTACCATTAAGCTTAACTGCAGTTCCATAACGATAATAATAAAAATAACACACGAAGTCTACTCTTCTAATCAAGAAAGGATGAATGTATGTCTTTCTTCCTCATTTCTTCAGAAAAAGCATTATGTTCCTATACTCATTGAACCACACTGGGATGCTGTATTGACTAGACTTCCTGCTAAAAACAGTTTTCGGTAATACAACACGATATAAACATGTTCGAATCGGTGTACAATATAAAATTGCTCGATAAGTTTGATTTCGAAAGGCAGAATTCCCACGACTGTATCGGCTGTCCGGGTGTCGTATGAATGGTAAAATTGGTCGGAAGACCGCAACAGGCAATTACAATTATGACTATTATTGAGTAAGACAGCGGAACATGCACGGCTAAGAGCAACTCGTGACGGGCAGAATAGATGAAACCAGAAACGAAAATATACGAGCGAGGAGATGGAAAAAGAAGACGAGACAATAAAAAAACAGGGAAGATAAAGGGAAACGGGTCATGAGAAGCGGCAAAGAGAGAGAGGTCAGGCGTAATGGAGGAATGCAATTACGCGAGTACGGGGATGCAGATATGCATCGCAAAGCGAACAAATAAAGATCTCCTCCGAGAGTTGATGGATGCTGAAGATCATCCGCAGGAATAAAGGGCGGCCTTCATAGGAGCGCCTTTTATAACTCGTTATTTCCCCGTGGTTACGCCCAGGACGGTTTATTCCCGTAATAAGATAGGCGAATTTATAATGAAGGGCGGTGCAAATTATCGCGAGGTGAAGGGAGGTAATTTAAAACCATTACTCTCTCCTTCTCTATGATACGTCATCTGAGGAAAAATGCGCTCGGCGCCGAGGATTATCTTCTGGTTCTGGGAAACAAAGTTGTTGAGGAATGGTATCGTAAGAGAGCGCTAAGGTATTCTCTCCATCGTGGGTTTAAGCAGTGAAATATACTGGTCGTGTGAGACAAAGATGGAGGCGTTTAAGGAATTTCAGAGGGTATGCTAATCAAAAGGTTGGTAAAGGGAATCTTAAGGAAAGATTAAACATTTTCTTTATATAGGGCCTCTACCCGACTTGCGGCCGTATGAAGAAAGGATTGTATTCACTTGATTATACTTAGAGAGATGTATTTGTCATATTCACGAGATATGCTTCTCATTAGAGAGTTATGAGAGACAGAGCTTCGCTGACCTATGGTGCTGTGGACCGAGAAACCTTCTCGCCAAAGTGCAGTCAAACCCGTTTAAAAAAACTCCCGCTTAAGACGCTAACACGTTTATTGCGAGATTTTCTCTCGGCCCCATTGTCTTTAACACGAAACGCATCGTAAGAAAATACCTTAAGACGCCCTCAACCCGCTTATGAGGCAGATTTTTCTCGTCCTCCTACGCATTGGAATGATTTGACCGATTGGTTCATTTAATAGGCCAAAAATTGTTACCCTATCTACATGTTACAAATAAAGAAGAACTATTTTATTTGTAAGGAGTAATGCACTTTAAAAATTAAAGAGCCAAAAAATATTCCAATCCATTTTCCAATGAGCGAATATTACGAATTTGCCATATGCTGTTTAAAACGCTATTCCTGCTTACCACGCAGATTTAATTCGACCCCCTGAAAAGCCTCTTTACTGCATTTCCCTTTAAATAAAACGAAACTATATAAAGGAACTGGAGAAACGTCTTGCAACCAGGCACCGAGTCTTCCAACCCAACCCGAAATGATTATTACTTCGAGAACTAAGGCAAAACTTCATAAAGTAAACACGTAGAAATACACCATTAAGGATCCCTTACTACTCTGAAGTTTCACCTCGCAAGATTACGAGGCACTAAAAGGATAACTGCACACATTTTCTTAAATATAATGTAGCTAAAGGAGCCAAGCTGTAAGATATACATGGCACAAAATATAAGAATTTGGAACCTGTCTTCAGATATAAAAGAGTAAACCTCCGTAATTATAAATATAAATTTATGTTTACTTGCATATTATTTAAAAATATGCTAACGTATAGGAGTTTTTATAGTAAATATAGTATGAAAAAATGTAATAAATGAATGGCTTAGAAGCATTACCAATATTAATATCATTACGATAGATACTGACTTACTGTTGAGAGAAACAGACAGAAGACACTTTGAAATGCAAAATTATATATTCTTTGTAATTCCTCTCGAAAAGAAATTCTCACAAGCTTTCTCAAAGGGGCTCGGACAATCAGAACGATAAAAAAGAAATAAATTAAAGCAGCACAAAAAATAACTTCAAACGTATCCATGACAACCGATACACAAGGCGCCACAAAGCATTCGGCAAACACATAAGAATAGCTCCAAACGAAAGCAAACTCAAGCAAATAATGAGGCGATCGCAGACTTAAAACGTACAAAAGTACTTAGAATCCGCGTAGAGAGTAAAAGGCACCCTATTGTGCGTCCATTTTGCAACTCGCGCACCTAATTACCCGGCGGAAAAACCGGTCTTTGTATCCCATTCTAAGAAATCCTTTGTCGAGAGCATTCGCAAAGTCAAATGGGCCCATCCGATGGCGACCCGAGTTACGTTCCTAAATCAAAGAATAAGAAAGCATTCCAATCAAAGGCCATCGATTGAAGTCGGGGGATTAATCCCACGCCTCCGAAGAAGGAATGGCGCGCAACCAATCATCGATCAGTAAACTTCTTTCGCGGAAAAAAATCCCAGTCGTTGATCGAAGCCAGCTTCCTTTCAACAGCTGAGATGATTGAATGACTCTTTTTTGCTCTGCGGGAGTTGTATCAACTAAGCGCGGGAGATGTCCGCCATTTTTTCCCGTCGTCCCCTTTACTCTTTCCCGCCCTTTTTTTTATTTCGCGCTGTGAGATCCGGCGCAAATCTCTTATGAAGCATTTTTGCTGTGCACGTTGAGAAGTGAGGAAAAAACACGTATTACACTGCCCGAGGCCAGTTCTGTAAACGCGTCGCCCAACTCTTTGGATAAACAAGTCTACAGGCGGGATAAGAGATAAGGCCTTGATTTCTAGGTCGTTCACACCAAGATGGGGACGTATGGTGGAAAGAGAAGGAAATATCATTTGTACTTTCCAACTCCTTCAATTGCTTGCACACTGGCAAACAGTAACACGTATTTATTCGGAACAAAAACGGACACATATTTATCTAGCTCGTAGTAGCATAGATAGATAGACAAAGTTTTATCTTTTAATGATATGTTTTTCAATTACGATTAATTTTTTTGTATCTTCATCTTTATAACTTTTCTGTTTTTATACGTGTTTTTAAAATTAATTTTCATTTGTAATTGGAATTGAATTAATGATGTTTTTCTCCTCGTTGTGCTATTCTGTAATAATTAATTTTATGTGACCTAAAATATTATTGTTATAATATTTTGCTCTTATGGAGTCTAGAGTACAGTAAACAGTTTTTTATTATTTTTTATTTTAATTGTTAGTATTGTTACTATTATTGTTATAATTATCGTTATTATCATTGTTATTGTTGTATGAAAACTGTTTAATTTATATTGATGTTTTTATATGACCTATAGTGTTGATATATAATATTGTATTTTTTCTATTCTTCTTGCTATTATTATATTTTGCTATCATGAGTATTCCCCTCAGCACAGTAAATATATTATTATTAACTAATTTCAATTTTACTTCCTTCATTACCTGCATCAAATAGTAAATTAAATGCACTCCATTCATTAACATACGGCAGCGGGAATTTCATCACCTAAGAGATCAGCTAATTATAAGAGATAGAGCGGGAGAAGTACTTAGCGCCAACTGCTTTCCCTCCGTATAAAACCTCTTATAATTCCGGAAAGGTTACAAAAAAACGGACACTCGAATAAATTGCTAGTGTTCGCGACAGGCGTTCGCACCAGTCGGCTATAGTAATAGTCATCCTTTTTAGAGGAAAGGAAGTCCTAGTAGGATAATGAGGGGAGGAATTCGAGTGGTCCAGTCTAACAAGAATAAAGTGGCGGGATGTGGAGGAGAGACATGGAGAGGTAGTCGAGGACCCAAGGAATTGCACTTGAAAAAGGAAGGGGGATTTGATGGCTGCAGACCTTGGTTCGAATCCCAACGGTAATGAGGATGAAACAAAACTCGGTGAATGTGGAGAGAGATGTGGAAAAATATTATAAACTAGAATGAAAAATATCTTAAATTAACTGATCTCCATATTAAAGATTATATCACTAAACAATATGATACATTTAATACAGATTAATTTGTAGATGGATGCTGTTGAATGTTAAACACGGTAAGCATACTCGTATATTGAAATACTACTATGTATGAAACAATACATATGTATCAACACAACTATGGAATACTAATGTATCTATTTTTAATTTCAATTAATATCCTCTAAGTCTCCAAGTAAGCTATAGAAAAGTCCTAGAGAGGAAATTAGACTTATGAGGCAATATGAAGAGTGAGGTAGTTTGTAGTGGTATTCCTCACTGTCACTTTTATTACTCAACTTTGTTCCATTCCGTAAAGAAATACTTATCTTAGATATTTCTTTATAACCGCCTCACATTTTTGGAATTTAGTATCGGCTCATATTAAAAATCCCATGTCAGTTGGATTCATAGGAACTTAAAGATGGTAGTTATTCAATCACTTGTTTTTCAATAACGATTAGTTTTCCGGTATAAACATATTTCTAATTAGGCTATTCTATATATTTTGTCAGTCATGTTAATTTATAAGTGGCATTGAATTCATGCTATTTTTTGCTCATTGTACTGTTCAGTAATAATTACTTTTCTTTGAGCTGACACGTTACTGTAATTATTTTCTTTGCTTCTATGGAATGGTTTTCCAATAGAAGTGAAACGCAGTGATCACCAATTACTATTATCCTACACCAAAAGAAAATTGTATATAAGCTTAGATCTAGATAAATATACTCGTATTTTTAAATACACCTGAATCACTCCTAGGTGAAAGCGGTCCCGGGTTCTATTCCCACAGGGAGCCTAGGTGTGAAATGACTTCAGCTGTCGAAGTACTCTTAACAATACTACTACTGAATCACTCTTATAGATCTACCCTCACGCACTACAACTCAATCGAAATCTCTCGAGATAATATCACCGTTTAGACAGTCCAAAGAATACGTCCCATCAGTTGGCAATGGAAAGAATCAATTTCCCGAAAAAGTGAGAGAATGTCAACGCATTTTCCGGCAGTCTTTCTCGCGAAGTCCCTTGAGTATACGCAGACAGGTGTAAATTGATTGATTCATGATACACCGAACTCACCCTCGACTCTGATATGGATTGATCGAATGTAATATAACGACGGATGATTCCAAAAGATCGATGGAAAATTCATTCCGTCCAAACGTAGTTTTGCTGATCCATCAATTCTCATTTATGTGTTTAACTTCGGGAATGAATCTGAGGAAAGTTCCATCGAAACCTCTTAATGGGAATGGATTAAGTAGACGCTGAGATTAAACGGGAACTTTCACGAATCAATCTCTAAATTTGCTAAAATCGTTATCATTTCTGATAACGAATTAAATTGGTACCTTTGCCAAAAGAATCTCTACATTTGCTAAATTCATTATCATTTCAAATATCATTCTAGATTTTTGATTTACTGTTATTCACTCGAATAATGGAACCGCCATTGATAATTCTGGTTTTTAAAATCACTGATCGGGAAACAGAAATGAACCAACTGAAGGACTTTCAGTACATGTAAAAAGAATAGCCTGATAATTAAGCACAATTAAAATTTTAGACATAATTGAATAAATATTAGCATTGGAATATGATTAACTTAGGATTACATGTGAGCTTGACTTCAACTAATTAGGGGCAAATTTACATTTGTAATAATTCCGTAGATTAAGTATCATAACTGAGAAACAATTAAATTAGAGCACGAACACAAAAAGGTTTTAATTATCGAAATTCATTATATATTATACATTCTCATTGCTTACTTAGTTGATTAATTTAAACGAAAAATCTACCAGTATATCCGTGGTAATCACATCTATTATAAATTATCAGAATACGACGGAAAATTTTCAAAAAATTAATCCCTTCAAACTTCTTGACCAAGTAAAAGTGATTCCGTAAACGACGAGCGCGATCTCCTAAAAGTGTCAAAAAATCATTTCGAGGACTTTATCGCTGAAACTGATGGATAATTCTGGCTTTTCTTTCCAGAGAACACTATAGAAGCTAATGGGATAGATGGGAGATGATGGTTTTCTTAATACACCCACTGCCGTACGCTACCGACGGCACTTCGGTAATAAATCGAAGCCTAAAATATTTTAATCTCCAAATGGTCAAAATGGAACCAAATTAATAAACTGCGTATGAAGAACAAGGATTAAAAAGTCAGCAAATTTTCATAGAAAATTTGTGGAGAAAGGATCGTAAAGATCAAAAGAAACACACGGGAGCAGAAAAGGAAATAGCATCAAGGTCGAACACCATTCCTAATGACGTTAGCTAAGTGGAATCAGTTAAGCCCACTTAGCTGCCCGTGAAGCCACGATATATGGCGAACCGAGCACATGGCTAGACATTTGGGCGACGGACATTTCGCAGACGGTTAGACACCTTTCAACGTAATCTTGTAACTAAACGGGCGTAAAAAATCCAACAGTATCGGACTAATTTGGAGTTTAGCTTCCAGGAAAAAGTCGATAGAAGATAAAGCGATGCATTCTGTGGAATAAAAAATTTAAGCATCGATTTTAGGATCCCTGAAAAAATAAATATTGGAAAAATATTAAAGCCCGAGAAAATATAGACTAGCCGTTTTTATTGGGTTTGGAGATAAGAATAACACTGAGTAAATGTTCATGCTAATTAGATTGATTCATTGTTTCAGGAACATTACTAGTATACTTAGTATACAATAGGGCTACTCGGTAGCCGAAACATCAGTGCATTTCTAAACGCTAAAACTTCGAAAAATAAAAAAATTCTAGATATGATATTTACGAGAAGCTACATCAAGATTTGAATCGTTAAGTCACATGAGATAACACTTCAATGAAATAATTATCGAGAAGAGATGGTGGAAAGAATTGCAGTTTAAATTCATAACCGGTATCATATCAGATATAAGAAGAGAAATTTATCAATCTCCAAAACAAATCGATGTTTTATTTATAATGTGTTACAAGATGATAGAGAGTATTATCTACCCATTTCACTTAATTAGAAAAGGTATTATTCCAGTAGGTTATTTGGAAAAATAAATTAAAAAGTAAGGGTATCATAAACAAAGACTTGAGTATTAGAAATAAATTATTTCTTTATCCAACTAGAAATCTCAATCTGAGAGTATTAACAAATACTGCCGGAGGCAGACCTGATGCCAATCTTATATATAATTTTGAATAAATTTTAATACAGCACACTGATAGCCCATAGCCAAATGATAAATTCCTCGGTAGGAGATCTTAATCTCCTTGATTTAAAACGTAAGATGTATTCAAACTTAACAAATTTAAATTTAGAACGTTAACCATCAACCCACATCATCCTATCCGCATCTCCTACCAGTTCGCTAGCGTCGAATTTCAACTCAATCCCAATTTCCACTTAACAAAATGTTTCATAATTCCCGCCATCTTTCAAAAACAATCACTTCCTAGCCCAGAGCGACTTGGGGCACCCGGAGTGTGCTGAACCACGCTTTAAAGAGGACATTTTTTACTCTCCGACGGTATAATCAAGAGGTTCCCACGGCTAGCAAATTTGAAAAGATCGCCTACGGCCATAATAAATGTCGAGTGAATAACAGCAGGGCTTCTGCATAAATATGGTATCCTAACGTCTTGCTCGACGGTTTGAAGTGCGTTTAAGAGGAGAAGATTGTCTTAATGTGGCCACGTGAGGTTCTAAAGTGAAAGATTTTATGTGAAGAGTTTCTTAATTTGCTGAGAACGACCGTAGAATCATTACCAAGCAATTTCATCTATTTGAACATATTCAACTATTGGAATGAAAAATAACCTACATAACGAATTTCTAAAATTTGAACTTCATCAACATTTATAAAATTCATAATAATTCATTAAAACCAACTGAAGAGAAAATTGTACTGTGGAAATGTCCCACAACTGAAAAATAGAAAGCAGCCAATACTTTTTCGATAGCTGAAATCTTTTAAATATCATCTACGGTTTACAATGCGATTCTCGAAGACAAAGAACATTCTCAACGTGAAACAAACGATTAGGTGCCCGACGTTGACCCTATTAGTCGAAACTTTTTGTCACTTTTCAATTAATTTGAGTGGTTGTTAAAAGTTCGTCTTTTTCTTACTCGTCAATTGAGTCCTTCCACGAATTCACGCCCTAATAGGTTCATTCCATCAAACAAGTAACTTTATCAGGTATGAAACTTCATACTAAAATCAGTCAAAGAGCAGCAGTCTTGCTGGCATATTGTCGAAATAACTGGAAGGACATATCTGTACTGAGGATATGTGTAAGTTGCTAATCTACGCTTAATTACTTCCAATTAATCAATACAACTTATCTACTTCAGTAAAATTTAGTAATAATAAAAATTAGCAAGAAAAAGCGACCGTGCTCAGAAAAATCTAATTTATCATAATCAGTCTTCTACGAAAAAGTGAGATCATGTACCCCTGTTTCGGGCCCTTCCCATTAATTATTTATAACTTATCCCATCTTTTATATCATCCATCATCTATTGCCTTTCTCTTCTATTCTTTATTTTAGCTTTAATTTTACATTCGATCGAATGTAGAAGCATGGTAAAAGAAAGAATGGAGCCACAAATATTTCAATATATTCGATAAATCATAAGTTAGGATATCAATAAGAGTTGCTTAAGAAACTCAAGAAAATAATACAGCAAAAGAAAATTACCGAAGAATTACCAAATATTATATTATATATTACTAACAATTTCATCAACTTATTACAGACCTGGGAATAAAACTGCTGAAATTTCTTTCAAAAATTTAGTCCTATAGAAATTCAAGCAGGATATAAATTCTCCTAGGAGAAAAATCGTGCCAAAGAGCAGTTTGAAAAATCGACGGAAACTTAATTTCAACTTTCGCCTTTTTATCGCGAAAATTTCCCCGCATTCAGCCGAAGCGCCCCTTATTTTTTAGGCCATTCACTCTCACTTTTCGGGAGCCTCAAGGTCAGACTCCAAAGAAGGCCCGTGCAATTGGCATAAATTAATCGACAGACTTCGAACTGCTTTTGTAAGTATCGGAGGAAGGAAAAGGCCAACCCACGCGGACCAAATTCTTCACAGTTTCCACGCCCACGGAGGGACCAATATTCGCGGGCAAAAAAACTGAGAGGAAAAACTTTGGACCGCGCATTCCTACCTTCCTTTGTTTTTCTTTCGGATCTCCTGACTCACGCGCCATCTTGAAGAACTTCGCACCACTCTCGATGGCATAACTCACTTTGGAGGAATTCCCAACTCCTTCCGAAGTTACATCCCCAAGATTTTTTTGCGCCTACCTCATCACATACTTGAGGGAGTTGCTTTTTTTATCTTCTTTCTCCAGAGATAACGTCACTCTTGCTCGAGACTGCCTTCAGCTGCAGGAGCGCAAACGCTTTGCCCATTTCTTTCCCTCACCTTAATAATTAGCCTCACTTTGCCTCTTCCAAAGAGTACGCCTCTCGCTGCGCCATTAGCGGACAAAAGTACGGACAAACGGACGGACAAAATGGAATTTGATTGAGTCACTTCTCTGGGAAAAGGGCCTCTGAAAACTTTCTCCGTGCTGTAGCATTTCAATTGCAAATCATTTAATTACCGCTTCGGGAAAGTTTTTCGCGCCGAATGGACGTGCCTGTATGATATGTTATGCAAAAGGGAAGGTGAGTTATATGTGAGAACGCGTTTTGCATGGATAAGGGAATGATGTGGATTGTGAAAGGGAAATTTTTCTGAAGTTTAATAATATTCTGTGGAACGGCTGTGGGAACTTTGAGAAAAACTGTGAGTAATACATTCGTCATTTTGATTTCAATTATTATAGACTACCACAATCCGAGATAACAGTTGTACAAGCCAAAAACAGGTTCAATTCATTGGCTGAAAATTTTCAGAAAATTATCAACTTATAATTGTATAATTAATAAGTGTATTGATTTTAAACGAGATATCGTTTTTCTTCAACGCTTAACCATGTTAACCAAGATTTAATGGGTAATGTCTACCACATTTTCCGTGGTGGACATGGTAAATTACTTAATCTATGTAACTTTGGAATATACTATATTTCCTCAATACAGATCCAAAAGGAAATGAAAAATTCCACTCATAAAGAAAAGGTAGCAGGACTGCATACTGATAGGCACATTAGGATTTTTTACACTTAAATAAATCTGAATGAGTCATTAGCCAAATTGCAACGTAAAATAAAGATCGGGTGATGGTATTGGAACATTTCGAATATAATTACTGACGTTTAATCTGCGTCTAATCCTTTTTTTTGAAGACGTGTCGCTGAGAAGATTCTCTCCGCAATATTTGTGCCTATGAATCATAATTCGTACGTTGATCTGAGTGATGCTGCTATGGGTAACCTTGGAGAGTGAGAGATCACGTCACGTTGTCAAGCGCCGCTGCCTACCGCTGTTACCTATCTCATAGAGAAAAAGGTGTTCTTTCAACGCATAGAAGAGACGAAGAAGTTGACTCGGTGAATATTTCACTCCCATAAGCGAATGAGGCTACCATCTACGGTAACCATTTTAAAGATATGATCGATGAAGACGTTATGCTTTGAAATACATCTTTCTCCTCGAGGTTTCAAGCTATTTAACTAGCATACCTTAATTTGAAGTCATATAATTAGAATTAATAAATGAATAAAGAAGTCCCTACAGAAAGAGGTAGAGAAAAAAATCTCTATCAACATTTGGCAGTACTTCATGCCCAGTTATTTATATATTTTTACCTAGTAGTTGGAATAAATTTTTCTGGATAACAATATGTAGGATTAGCCCTATTTCTACAAAATTTAGACAGGCCTATGAAGCTATTTAAGTTGTCAGGTGTGATGTGTTATCTTGAAAGTGAATAACCGAAATCTTTCCTTGAATGATTCAGTGATAAAGCCAATTCCTTTGCGCTGCAGTGCATAAAATGCAGTCATAAAAAGCACGCGGTCAGCTTATTGAATTTATGTTTCTAAATAACGGTAACTAATTCAAATCGCTAACACTACATTAACATGTTATCACACAGCAGTGAAAGGAGTTACACTGATAATTGCGGATGCTAGTTCGAACTGTCTGCCTTAGAAAAGAAGAATTTTTAGCCTTATTTTGGCCTAATATTTCTCTAAAGTACAAAACTAAGAATGTTTAACAAAGCAACTTGAGAATTGTTCCAGAATAAGAAAGAGGAGAATTCTTTGAGTAGAGTTGTTCCATACGACGGATGCTCTTCAATGCAACTGCCCCTTCAATGATCTGAATTATAGCAACTAGTCATTAGAAACCAGCAGAGTTATTTTTCGCACAAACAAGTGAGGATTAGGAGAAGCTTTGGCAAACTGAGAGGAATAAGTTATCCCCGAAATGAAGTTTCGTTCCACGAAAACAAGGGCGTTTCCCTTTCGCATTATAATCTTCGGCCGCAAAAGTTTCTCCACAAACTTAGCGAGGAAAGCTGGGCTTGAGCATCAATAGAATGAAGATTACCTTAAGAATTTCCTCAGGCCATACTTTCCAAACTGACTCTGCACTAGTAACACTTCTGTTATTACGGAAGGATTAAATTTCAAAGAATGGAGGTTATAAACTGGTCATTACTCCCTTTATATCGCAATTTACTATCGTTACATCCCTATTGTAATAAATTTCAAAAGCATAGAATGTTTAAATATAAGGCGAATAAGCAACTGATTACTCCAACGTAATCTATTTGAAGAAAAGATAGTTTAAAATTATTGAAAAAAATTAACAGAATAAACTATGTTGTTAATAATTTGATTTTAAACTTTCTACTGCAGTTTTCTGAAGAATAAAATTCATCATTCTTACTTCAGTGTTGTTCTTTAATTCCATAACGTAGCTATGACATTCATAAGCCATATCAATAGAAATTCTTATTCAATTTTAAAATTTATGCATTAACTATCAGCTTTTTTTCTAAATTTGATGGTGGTAGGTAACTTCCGTCATCTCTCTGCAGCTATTAAAATGCTAAATATTCTAAAACGCGCTCCATTAATATTTTGAAAGGTACTATATTTAAAAGCGGGACATTAAAAGGACATATCGGGACGTGGGAAACATTCCGTCAAGTCGAAAAACTGCTATAATATCTGCTGCTATCTAGAGTCTAGCCACTCTAGTCAATGAGGAGCCTAACCGAAGAGTTCAAGGCATAGGAATTCACACACTATAAACCTTTTCTATGAAAATGATTCAAATGATTATCAAACGTTGTTATAGATAGTTATAGATATAAATAGTTATTTTCCTAAATTTCCCAAAAAATTATTAAAATCCTCCTGAAGATGGGCGCGGAGACTAGAAATTGCCCCTATATCGGTGGTTTCCGCTATTTATTTGATCTAGAAGCTACGAAACGATAGATTATATAATCTTCCTCTCATTCTTTCAAGGAAGAGCCAAACATTCTTAAACTCGTAAAAAAATCGAAAGAGGCGTCTCGTCTCCAAACGGAAACGGCCACACCTTTAAATATACAGCCTCAAACGCCGGAGCTAAATCGTTCGGATAATGACGCATAATTACTTAACGCGTCTCTTCTTCTGGAGGACGTTATACACCTTGATTCTGCGACGAGAAAAAAAATCTCGCCTTTTTTCGTCACGCCATAATCGGGGTATCGCTTGCCTACGCAATCTTTCGGAATTAAGATTATGGCAATATAAGTAAAATGTCATCGGACAGGTGCTCAGATCTGGAGCAAAGGCGTTCAGATGGGTATGATGGAATTACAGATATGGAAATTTTGGATTCTAGTTGACTAAATCGTTGCATGTTCATGTACCGAGGATCGGTGTGGAGGATATTAAGGTGCCCTGAAAAATCCAGCATGATTCACAATATATTTACTTTATGTAGTTAAATCAAATGATAATGGTAAGGGTGTTCTTAACTTTTATAAGAAGTATTAATTATTGTCTTAGTTCTTGTATTGTTTTATTTATTATTTCATTCTCAACTAATTATTTTGTATAGTTAAGTAATTCTTATTATTAATTCTAAATATTAATTGGATTGACCATTTAAGATGCGGTTTTCGTTTGGTCCCCTGACAAAATCCTGAACTGAGTTTGGATGTATTTTACTCATAATATGGTCATAAGGATAATTTGTTACAGATGACGACCGGTATGGGGAGTTCCAAACCAAGAAGGCGATGACATAAAAAGGTTTACGAAATACTGATCTAGACGATTCGGTAAAAGTCCTTTATTCCAAATCTACCAACATTTCATAACTTAATAATTATGGTGTGATATCCAGTGGTGGATTTAGTTCAGTTTTATTTCAGCACTGGATTCTTGAAACTATCTTGGTAGTAGGTTGACAGTTTAGCCTCAATTTTCTAATAGGAAAAATATTTCATTTCTTAAAGCATCTCTTTGTTGTAGTAACATCGTATAGAGATCTAGATAAAATCTCCAAGCGTGAGTAAGTTCAAGCAGTATAACTTTGGTCCCCTGTCTTCTTTTAGAAAATTACTTTTCTCGACAGAAAACCAAGGAGACCGCTGATTTTATGAACAAAGAAATTCACTCATGGAATCCCATAACGGTCTCGCTAGAACACTGAATGAAGGAATCCTGACCAGCGCATTTTCCCATAGTCAAATGGGGCAACGGAAGAATGGACCACTAGCACCCCCTCGTGGAAAACGCACATAATCAACCCCTCGTCCTTTTCTTAAAGCATTTCCCCTCTTACCACCACTTCCATACCCTGATATCTATTGTCTTTCAGATAAAAAATCCTGCACAGTCAATTGGAGTCTTGCGGAAGAAGGGAGGATTAAAATGCCCTCTGGCGGTAGACTTCCCTACCCTCCAATAAGCACGCATGCGTGCGGAAAACAAACAAAAGAAAATTGGGGAGATGGCAAAGAGAGAGAGGGATGAACAAGAGGAAAAAATAAAGGCCCAATCTTTGTCCGTCCGCTGATTCACCGAGTGTCCGCGTGAGGGATTCTCCGTCTGCTATCTGTCGCACGTCAATTGTCTTGCCTTCTTGCTAAAATAGGATATGGACGAAGGTTCCACTTCTTCTTTTTTCACTAATGATAAAGTGCCTCTTGAGTGGGTGGAATTATCATACGGAGAAGGAAGAGAGACAGTGAGGGAGTACCCTATCGGAGGTAGACTGGACTGAAACGGACGGAATCCTTGCAACCCCTGATAATGTTCCAGACTGCACCCTCAGCATTCCAAAAGAGAAATGGGAATGCGGTATCTATTCTTTTTAATTCAGAAACTAAATTCAAAAATGCGTTAAATGCAAATTACACGTAACTGTTCTGATGGGAGTAATCCTACAAGGCCGCTTTATATGCTTCCCTTGCAGGAAAGTTAAATGATACAGTGTAAGTAACATTTCATCAGCTTTACCAAAAATAAAACTCAGAGCAACATCAGAAAGAGAGAAAATCTAACTTCACATCATCGAGGAAAATCTCAAAACGCATCTCAAGGCCTTTTATAAACGACTATCGGCTGCGAATGAAACCTAAATCCATCTCCACTTCTTCCATCAACGCAACAAAAAAAGAACGATTCCATTTCTAGATACTGCGCTTCGGATTCAAGGTTCAAAAAAGCGACGAAGAAGTTAAACATTGTGCACATTCTTGACATGAGCAACTACGTGATTGCTCTACGACCTTCTGCTTCAACACACACACGCTCCATTTAACGACAAGAAAAAAGAGCTCACTTGCAGCTGAAAAAGCTCATTCGATAATGCAATACTCGGATAATAAGCGCTTGTCGAGAGAGATTCAAAGATACTCGTTTTCTGCGGAGAAAAAATATGATACAAAGAGTCGAGCGAGCGAAGGAAAAAATACTGATTTCAGCCGCTGTAAAGGAACAATTATCGGTCGTTGGAAGGAGAAATGAGTAGAAATTCAAGATGCCGAGAGATTCTAGACGAGCGGAGAAAATTGGTTTAGTAACTGTTACTGGATGAAAAACATGCAAGTGAATTTGCTGTTTATTAGTACAACTTTCTGCCTTTTTCGTTCCTTACATTTACCAGTTTATCGCCGTGGTGATGATTTAATGACGGTTTATCATATCGAGAATATTTTTCATGACCGCTTCAAAGAGAGAATTGGTTTCTTTGCAAAAATTTTGAGGAGTTCGCCAAGTTATTTAAAAAGCAAATCATAGGGACAAGCTTACCATCATGTTTCATAATCATTTCAATCTTATGTATATATTGCTTTGTCAAGATGAAGGAGGGGTACAAAATAAGGAGAATTACTAGTGATAGATTTTTAGCAAAAGTAGACACATCGCTGTAAGAAGTTTTACTGGTGTTTTCTGCAATTCTCATCTAATACATAGCGCTTAGTAAAATTTTATAAATTAATTTTTTAGGCTTTCCATTTATTATTCTAGCTACGGATTCTATCATCATAGGGAGTTCACCAGTAATTTCATATATTCCATACATAACACGTATTTGAGGATTATGCATTATATATGATACATTATTTCAGTTATTAACGATGTGTTGTACACGATAATGAGGCTACAGGCTACAATTAACCTTTATGTTCGTAATTATATGATTCTATAATATATGCCAGTCCTCCGCCGTCCGTAACATGTGTCAGTTTTCAGTGTTTCAGCATTAATTAGTCGTGTTAATAAAGAAGGATTCTAATTTCTATTTTCTTTAAAACATCGAAAGGACTAAAATTAAAATAGCTTTTAACCCTAAGTCGCATAAAAGGGGCATTTTTATCTTGTTATGTGGTTGAAACTGGCCTGCCAAAACACGGTGTGCTTATTAGGATCCCAACCTTTCCGTTGAAGCGATACGATAAAAACATTCATAAGTTGGACACAGCATTCAGCTACAAAGGCATCCGTTGCATTAGATTCACACGACGCACTCGAGGAATAAGAACTTTCGCATGAGCAAACAGCGGATCTTGCTCTATCTCGTCAAACGGCTCGGCAGATGGAAACAAGCTGTTAAAGAGGTGTCGAGGAGAGGAAAAAAGTCCTGTTAACTATTTTCCGCGACTGCTGTCAGTTTGAGAATGGCAAGGCGTGACATGGTCGCAGAAAATAGACTCATCTCGCTAATTAAGGTCTTCTCGCGCCAGCGGTGAAAGACAGCACGTTAAATGAACAAGAACAACAGGAGTGCTTCTCAGACGAGGCAGATTATTCTTCGCGAGTTAATTGAAGACTTCTCGCAAATTTTCGAAGGGAGGGAAGAAAAAGTAACGCATGGATTGCTTTTTAGGTCGGAAACATGAAAATGTGTGAGGGGAATGGTTGCGGGGTTATGACGCCCACTTTAAAGCGGTTAAAGAGTGGGGTGTGTACAAGATGTTTCACCCTTCGATGAGTATGAGATACGCATGATACATGTTATTGCGTTTGTAAACTTCCCTGAGTAAAGTGAAGTATTACACATCCATAATGGAAAAGGAAACTCTGAATGTTCATTATATCGCATTTCTATATTTAAGGAAATAGTAAAATGAATAAAATTCCTTTTTACTCGATTCAGTTTTTTGTCAATCAATCTATTAATTTTCCTCTCTCCAGTATGAATGACGTGCTTTCAGATCTACACGGCTATATACCACAGCTTTAAACAATTATTCTGAGTGACCTTTCCATATCACATCGTTGTATATTACTGGTATCATTTAATAATACTAATAAACCATGGCTATTTTTTCTTGCAGAGAATTCGAGTTTTAACTCAATCCTCTTTTTTGTAGGAGCATTATCTCTCAAAGCGGGAGATTTCCTCAGAGCCTGTTTCTGCGGAGTTTTTTCCTAAGTCTACACCCCCTTTTCGTTTCGTTACGAGCGTAAATTTGACTTTCTAGTAGGCTAATGAGATAAGTTAGAGAGGTATGCCATTTGGATAAAAAATTATTAAATTTCATGATAAGCCAAAAGAGGAAAACATAATATGACTATAAGAATACAGAGCTAAGGATTTCATAAAATATTAATAATAATAACAACTCAAAACGAAAATAAATGTCTATTGATTTTGTTATATCGGACATTTGATCTACACGAAAATATTTTTGTGAAATAAGTAACAAGGTTTCACACGTTCACCAAGTTTCACACCAAGAGATGACCTTGCCTCATCTTATTATTTAGAAGAATACTATAATAAGAAAGTGAGATTCATAATAAACTTGAGACAAGCTCCACGAATAGCTACCAAATTTAAATTTCCCCGAAGCCTTGGCAATAGCGCTAAGTTATTTCTGAGTCCTATTGTGACGTAACACTGCGGATGAACGTCTTTCTAATCCACGCTGAATTAATCAGTTTCCTTCAGACTGATTCAAGGATAAGCGGATAGATTCCAAGGTCGTTCAATATGCATGTCAAGGAGCAGTTTTGTGATACTGATTGGAGGCGACAATTAATTAACAATTATAAAAGGAATAATTATATCCAACGAAATTTAATTAGAATAATCGACCCAATCATTCGTGCAGAAAGGAGATAAGCTTTGATATAAAAGAAGACGGAGAATACAAGCAATGCTATTAGGTAAAAAAAATGTGGCCCCTGAAATTTCGACAACCAACAATATCTACCCCTGTGCGGCTGCAACCAGTGTAACCACTCACTAGAAAAATTTTCGAAGATTTCCAAAATGGAACTGAGGAATGGGAATTTTATATCTTTTGACAGCAAAATTATTTAGAATGGTCGCCAAATGAGGCGATATTATAGGCAATCTCAAGCACCAGAGAATATTTCAATCATATCCATAAGATTACATTACAACTGGACCAGAACATAATGGATTAATAGCATGACATAATGAATTAAAAGCCAAATTAAAGTATGCATCTAATGGCAAGGAGGAAAAGAAGCCTGAAATATATTATAATAAGAAAGAAGAATTGAAAATCGCCAACAACCTGGATATAATGGAACATGAGCCAAGGAAAAGAAAATAAAATTGATTCCAATGGAAGTCAAAGTGAAGAAGTCTTACCTTAGCAAGAATAAACGTTGAGAGAAAATCTTAGAGAACAAAGAAAATCACGACGCTGATGATTCTATCTACGGCAGGAACAACAGGCACAAACAAAAACTCAAACGGTAAAAAGTGTAACTTTGACCCATCATTGAAAAGACTTTAACAACTGAACCCACAAAGGATTGCCATGAAATCAAACGACTGCAACGTGGAGCATTGAATTAGGCGTGAAAGTGGTTCAAATTACGGCGGAGATGACCCAGAAGGAATCAATCCTTTTAAAGAGGAGAATAATGAAGACTGAGGTGGTGAAAAAGGGGGCAGACGTAGCCTTTGACTCGGCGATTAAACGGGTCAAGTTATTGACATAACTATCACCGTGACGACAAGGCAAATATCCTCTCTCTCTCTATCTATTTTGCAGGGGGTAAACGAATCAGTTCCAGGTTTTATCTCTCGCTAAAAAGCGTCCAATTTGCATACGTCCGCTCTCACCGGTTTGGGAGGATACGCTAACGACTGGAGTTACAATAGGAGGCGCTCCTGATAAGTGGGAATGTGGCGCGAATCCTTTTAATGAATGATTCAGAAAGACTTTCGTGAATAGAAATCTCATTTGGGCTCCCTTTGCAAAGGCGCTGGAATATCCTAGTGTATTTTCATAGGAATGTGTCATATCAAAGAGAAACTCATTACGGATTGCAGGTAGAAATGTTTCGAATACTTTTATTTGAAAAATACAGACGACTTTTAGATGAATTGTTGGATTAAAGAATGTTGATTGGCATTATAGGAAATTTTTTAATCTAAAACATTTTACAAGTTACGATCGATAAAATATAAGAATAAATCTTTTCATCATAAATCTTTTAGATTTCATATGTTCATTATAGAATACCATTACATTACGTTCTCTACTACAAATGTATGAGATTATCACGCTGAAATTTTATGGTGAAATATGAAGAAGATTAACCTATGACAGTAATCAATGGTACATTTTAAGTGATTTTGATCTTAAAAATATTTTTGCTGTACTGAATATCATTGAGAGAAACATGGTTGAATTTAATTGTAGAAGAATCTTTAATAGTGACAGTTGTACAAAATCCACGAGAAAAATAAACATGTTAACAGATATCCTCGCAAATCACGCCATCATCAGTAATCTTATTTTGGCAGATGTGTTCATTTTTTCTTGTGTAATTTGTATAAGTGTCGCAGTTAAAGATTCCTCTACATTTTTTCTAATTTCATTGCAGAAACTTAAGTATGAAAACCACGAATTTTCCGTATTCTACATCTTCTTTACCACTTCTGACGATTAGCGAAGGGTTTATTTAAATGGAATAAAAATGTACGATGCTAACTGTAAACAAGTTCTCGGAGATTATAACACTCAAATGTTTGTCGATTTGAGTAACGCAGTTAAGTTGAGCGTAACTCAGACTTTTCTCCATGTTTTCCCATGAGAATGATTCTGATAAAAAATTATTATCATTAACCTCGAGATGTTTCCATCTGGTCTGCATAACGGATTCGTATAAAAAATTATCACAGATGGCCGCTCGGGGCACGGTTATAGAGAAGACTTTGGCGAGCCGCTTCTGAAGATTTACATGAGGATGGGTTAAAAGATTCGCATAAGAATGAGTGAAGAGCGAAGAAAATTAACTTAACCTCTGATTTTAATAAGCCACGTAATACCTTAAATAATCAGTCGGATAAATCCCGAGTAAACCTATCACTCAAATATTACCTTTCAAAAATTTATATGTTCAAACTCAGATATCCTCACGTTAGGATGTATTCGTGCGAAAAGAATGGATTACTATGTCAGATAATATTCGATCCAAAATATACCAGGTAGTTCTGAACCGATATCTTCGTCCAAAGACGTCACCCATAAATAAAGTGCTAAACTGGACTCAGTGTTATGTTTTACGTTTCATTTCGTCATTTGTGGCGGACATTTTATTCAAGGTTTCAAAATAGATGAAGGCATTCCTCAGAGTGTTGGAAAAGTCATCTCATCATCGTAAAATATTATTTATCGCTACACTCAATGACATGAACTTTTACTGACGAAAGCTGACCATAGGTCCTTTCGTCTCATCGTGAAAAATATATGGCTTTTCCTCATTCAATCATATCCCGGTAAAATTTATATTATTTTCCCAGAATATGTCTATTAAAATGTTAACTTGACAATCAAAGAAAAACGAAGCATGCATACAGTTAAAAGTATTTTGGTGTTTAAGAATATTAAAGAATCTTTAGTCACATCTTTATTGTATTGCTTATATAAGTACTTCATCAAGTTAAAAAGATCGACACATCGACTATTTCTAGTTAAAATACAAAGAAAATATTTGACTAACATTAACAATAACAGAAATATTACAACACAGCTGACACCTAGCAACAACTACATCTATATCCCCTATCCTCACAAGTCATTGATATTTTCATGAAGTTAACCTACTAAGTACAAATTGACATACATCAACTATTTTTCCTAAGTAAACATCCCTCGTTAATCACAAATTTTTTCAGGAAACTAAAAAAATTCGAGAACATTTATTCTTTAAGGTGTAAATACATGATATAGTATAGAATAATAAAACCTCCTTTGAAAATTGGGGGTGATTTAAAACAATTTTCTTGTAAGTTCATCTCAAATAAATATTCAAATTACTGTTGTGTCGTGGTAAGTATAGTAATGAATAGAGATGGAGGAAAATTCACAATCTGGTTTAAATTCAAGCTCATTGTCTGATCCTAGGCAAATACTAGAACTAGAAAGTCATCAGGGGGTGATCGTCCTCTTAACCCCTCCCCCTCAATCAGATCTGCCAATGATACGGTCAGCCTAAGCAAGAAGCCCATATTCTTATACGTGAGAATATAGTTTAAAAGTCAAAGTATATATTACTAGCACTAAAATCCCGAAAACAAATGGAAGTAATCAAGTAAACATTAACAAAGTTAATGATGCAACCACTGCGCTTTGATATTTCCGCGTTCTTTGCATGCATAGCTCAAGTTTTCTAACCTCTAAAACCAGTTAGTCTACTGCAATAGCAGCGCATGTCTCCGAAGAGCGGGTTTTTCCACGTCGGCTATTTGCAGACGTATGATGAGATTCTCGAGCACAGGAAATTGATGAGAGGAAATCAGCATTTGGAACAGGAAGAGCTGTTTATAGCCGAGATGGCTAATAAGTCTGATGACTGGGAGAGTCTCGAATTTTAATGGTGCCAATAAAATGGTCTCGTATGCAGTACGCTTCATTATTGAAAGGGTGACTAAAAGCTCTGCTACTCTAAATGGAGGCAGCCATTTTTAGACACTTGGAGACCTTGGGGAAAAAGAGAGGCTACTCGATTGCCGAGGCCCATAATTCCGTCTCATAAGAATGAAATATGAGTTTCCTTTAGGCTGATGGAAAATTTTCCTCTCAAAGTCATGTACGCGAAAACATGATAGTCCTAGAGTAGACAATCTTGCCAACTTTCTAAAGTTTATGGTTTTCTAAGAGGTACGTTCTATTGCTGTATATCCATAGGGAATTTTGATAAAATATAAAGTTACGAAACTCTGATAGGCTATGCAATTCATCAGCATACCTCGTTCCCCAATTAGTTTAAAAGTATGAAATGATATAAACGAAATTCCACAACTGAATTTCTCATGAGCATAGAATAGAAACGATAAATCCATCACCACTTATAAATGACTTTTTAACTAAGATAAAAGCTTTATGTAAATTCTTACACCTATATACGTAGTACCATTTGAGCTAACTTTCGGATTAAAATTATATTAATCTATCAATTATTCTCTATCTTAATTAGTAGGTATACTTCAAGGAAAAGTACTCTCCTCTAACATTATATCTCCGAATATATCGTGATATTTAATATTTATAAAAACTTATATTTAAATACAACTACTTAATGTTTATAATAATTAATATTTAAACATAACAACATATACTTAATATTCATAATAATTAATATTTCTATTAATCGACATTTATGATAATTAACATTATTTTAACAAAACTACTTATACATTTCTATGATTCTGTTTCGTATTGAAGTATTTCGTACTAATGCAGTACGCACAGTTCTCTTCCTGAGGGAATAGTCGGATTTCATAATTCGCGAGGGCAATAAACGCATTCGATTTGTTTGCGGTTGCCAAACCACGCGTTAAAACCACCAGCGGATCTCTTTATGGAGCCATTCGAGTGCGTAATGTACCATGAGAAATAGATGCGTGCCACTGAACCACATAGGAGAGCCCTCCCATAACGAACATCTGCTCCCTTTACCCCTTTTCCACAGCAAGGGAATCGACTGCATCCAAGCAGCTGCATCCGAGAGCTACTCTGCGGATGCAGAAAGTGCGCGGTTTTCCCTTCAACTGACTCACGCTCTGGAAATCTTTTATTCCGACCTTCCATTGTTTTTTGCCATACCGACGTATAAACAGCTGGTGGGACTTCCTGAGGGGGGAAAGGAAGTACATACGCTCGTGTTGAAGTTTTTACTCACAGTTTTTAATGTGTTGGATATTAACAAGGGAAGACCGGACAGCTTCTCGTGATTCGCGGCTTTTTGCGATTCTATGCTGTTTAAACACCTTAATCGTCAGCTTCGGTGAAGTGGAAAAGTGAAAAATGTTAACACTATGAATTCATCCTACTGTTTTTGCATGTATAACGATTTATTACCGATGCTTCAGTCGCCGAATTAATTGACGGATTCCATTTCAGAGACAATGAAGAGAGACGTTATGCTCGTGGAGTAAGTCAATATGAATCTCATTGGGGAAGGGTGCCAGCCTTCGACAACTAGTGTGCGAGAAAGTCTTCTATCAGGAGAAGTATTCTTTCGTAAGGAGAGTGTCACTTGAGTACTATCCATTATAATCCGATTAGCTATTATAGTAATAAGTCTATAAGGATCAATATTGAATGAGACTAAACGGTCATCAGAAAAGGCTGAGTTGGGATGGGCTTAATTTAGACCACTGACAAAATCTACTAAATTTTAACTTAATAAAATATATCGATATTCGCAGACCTCTTTCAAGGCATTGCAGAAAAAAACTTCAGGCCTGAAGGTTTAAATACGCTTATGAAACCAGTAGCGAATCCCCTGTGAAAAAGTACGAAGTTTTTTGATTTATTAAAAAAGGCTCGAAAAGCTATACTAGACAAGTGATAATAAACCTATGAAACTTGGCAAATATTATCAATGTTAAGCTTGTTTGATAAATTTAGTTACAGAATATCTTAGATACATTTTCGTATGCATTTGGAGTCGGCAAAGGCAGTTCGTTCGATGATTCTGCAAATACCTAACAATTAATTGTATGTATCTCCATCTAAAATGATTGCATGAATGCAAGCCTGATATAAACGTGTAATATGTGTTATTATTCATTGATGTTTCTTTCTATAACTATTCCATTTGGATACTTTTTAATCATCGTACGAAGGAAATTTTAATCAATAATTAAATGAGTGACTTAAACTGTTTCCAGCAACTCCAGAGCGACCTCTGGGCCCGAAATTACCCTTGCCAATGTCACAGCAATGTTAGAAGGCCTATATGGACCACTTTGGGAACCATGGCTATAAAAAAAGATATCTTTTCACGATAATTACACACTGTAATACAAACCGAACGTGCTTTTACGGTCTAAACACGGCGGGACGATACACTTTCAACGTCCACTCTAAACATTTATTGCGACAAGTTCCGCCTGTAAAGAGTCAGACGTTCATCTCTCCTGCAGTACGAGGAGTAAGAGATAAACATTAAAGGCAGAGCAGCGATAAAAGAAAGGACTCCAAGACATGCTGAGGGAGATTAGAGAAATGAGATACGATCTCATCGAAGGGTGACATTAAAACGCGATTCTTCGACTCGTGAGGAACGCCCTTTAATACTGCATGCTGGAGCAAATGTTATTGTGCAGTGACACGGCAGCATTCCCTGTAAAGGACTCTTAATGGGATTCCTCCAACCTTTACAAGTTGACGGATATTATACGCTCGTAAGTTATCGGACCGATCTCAGCGATGCGCTTTTGTCTCTGCAGAAAGATATGAATTTAGAGCTTTGGAATTGATGGGGAACTTAACATATATACTCCCCAGTGAGGGGGGAAATAAGACAAGGGTGACAGCCAGCTTAAGAGCTGTATGCATTTAAAACGTGTGTATGCAAATGTTAAGTGAGGTCGAAAGAGCCATTTATCATTAGGTTTTGATGTCTCAGTTCTCTCTTTAATTATGGAAGTGCATCAAAAAGGAACAGGGAGGATATCGGGATTTTCAAACATAAAAACGAAGCATTTTATCTAAAAAAGACAAATTCTGGATATTTATACATAAATATTGAATATATTCATTTCAATTTAATTATGATAAGCCAAAAAAAACAATAATTTACAGTATATTAGTCACCTGAATACTATATCAGAAAACATTGATTTCCTTCAATTCATCTAATGTAATTCTACGACCGTCGTTCTGAATTCAACTCAATATATGCGCACCTCACTAATAGTATACCAGCTCGTCTTTATTTGCATGCCTTTTACGAAAAAATTTCTTTTTTTAAGAATGAAAACTTCGCCTTTCGGTAAGTACAGCGCGTTCTCAAGCATCAAAGCAACGATGAATATATCACTTGGAGGACATTGTTATCGCGGTTTCCTCTTTCAGCGCGAGAACAATTTTCCTATTTTCCGTTTCATAAAATTCGTTATTTATTCATAGCATTGTATGTTATTTGGTACTAAAGTATAACAGTTACATATTAACTGAAATCTATTATTTAGAATAGATATCGTTGTACACACAAAGTTTGCATGTTCTTTGCTAAATATAAAAGATGAACTGTAAGTTACGAGACTGCGAATGACTCTTTTTACGAGAGGATATTTATATTTATCAGTCTTTAAAATATATGGATATGGCTGGTGATATTTCTGGAAAACCTCCATTTTGTAGGATGACTTAGAAACAACTACGGTATTAACAACTAAAATACAAGTTGTTAAAGTCCATAGTTACGAGAACTAAAAAAGGGAAGATTAGGATAACTAGGAGGATTTAACGTGCCTATCTATGGAAAGACATCCAATGTGAACGACTTAAAAAAACCAAGGCTTTCTCACTGGAGTAAGCGAGTATTATGGAATGAATAAAATGTCGGTAGAACCCTACCTTTTTCTCGAGTGTTGGTCCGTTCTCCAGGGCGTACATGATGGCTTCAGAAATCCAAGAGTCCAGGGAGGCGAGAATCCTAGCGACACCGTGGCGGGAAGAAGGAGAAGTAGAATCCGAAGTATAAACCTGCGCTGGGGCTGTTGGGGGATCTCCAACCATCGCGGCCACCAGTCTCTCCGCAGATTCAACATAAGCGGCCCATGGTAATTCCAATTCGGCAAGTGGAGTGAGACATCCTCTGAGTGCATTGAGACAAAGACCGGCGCATGGCCTCAGTGTGGGAGGAATGCCTCTGCATCTCGCACAATAGGTCATCCGGAGAAGGGCTGCATCGCATGGCGAACTCCTTCCAGACCTCTGGAGTCTTCGAGAGGCCGTGGCGACGGCTGCAGAACCCATTCGGAGAGACCGGAGGAGTACTCGGGTGGCCCCCAAAGCACGGCCAACGGATGTGGCGGCCCTTCGAGGAGAGTCCCCGAATGGGAGGACTTCGGATCTTGTGGCCCTGAGACAGGCGTCGAAGTCTCCGGTGAAATGGTCACCAGGTCGGAGGTGCGAATTGAGAGCGTGTCTGCAAATAAATAAAGAAGAATAATGTTTAAGGGGTTTGAAAACTCTCCAATTGTCCAATATTCCGGTGACTATCAGGCTAATTCCTATAATCGAGAAAAAAAGCCGCGGATAAATGACCTTTTGGAAAACTCCCAAAGCGCATTTGGGAGACTAACAGCTATCCTCACATAGATAAGGTACCTGAGGGATCATATCTATGTAATGTTACTTGAATTAGGAGGATTCCGCAAATGGAACAATAGCACATGCGAGCCTTTTATAGGTAATAACCTCAGTGATGTGTGCTTTACCATCTAAGAGCAACATCGAAACGGTCGCAAAATTTTCATTTCCCTCATGTCCGACTTTTTTTTAAATAAATGCAATTAAATATCCTTCATGAAGTAATGATACTGCTACATGTCGCTTATTGCTAGAAAAATATTACTGAACCAACCCCAACATATTCGATATTATCAATTATCGAATTTTGTTGATCTGATTAACTTTCCTAAAGCTAACGTTACTGGTTGGTGGTCTTGAGTTTGAATCGCAGTAAGAATGGTTGTTGGTTTATGATTGTTTAAATACTAGCCTTAAGTTAAGATTCACATTAATAGGGTATCCGGTCCTAAGAAAAATATCATGAATTAAACCATCTTGCACTTAAGTGTCATTCATCACCGTCTACTGATCTTAAATAAATTGAGGCTGAAAAATCTTTAAATATATTTAAGGTTAAATAATTAGCCAAGCCCATCACAGCCTCGTAACCAATAAGAAACATTCTAAAGTATTACTAGTCCAAAGATTTAAATCTACGAATTTTCCATGAGTGGATAAAAATAAATCCACTGATAAATATTTATGAAATTACTAAATTAAGGAAGTATGTGGAGCAAAATCCACAATTTCCACCGACCACCAAATGATCACCTCATAACTTAGCCTCTACCGCCCATTATCGATTAGATTCGCTTCACTGAATATTAAAATTAAGCTAACACGTCCAACGATTTGAATATCAATTAGTAATAAAGTGCCGTTATTGTACAGGCCACCCAGTATATTTCCGAGTTAACTTTATATTCATTTCACTAAAATCATGCATGAGAAACTGAAGATCCGTTTTTGCATTTGGTATTTAATAAAAAAAAATTTAATTAAAACATTTCCTTATTTTGATTTTTATATAACACTGGCGCCTAGGTTCTGACACAGAGTAAATTATAAATTTCGTTTAAAACAGATGCTCAGGTGTCGTAGTTACCTGACGGCGAACAGTGCAATAGGATGCTTATGTTTCATCATTTAACAGTTTTGGATTATGTACATCTTTCTGAGTCATGCGTTGTAGGAAGTCAGATACGACACTAGTTACGTCTTAACTGGGTAAGAATACAGACATCCACGTTTTCATAACGTCGCAACTCATTGATAATTAAGGTTTAGAATTAAATTATCCAGAATATGACGATTTTAGGAACGCTGCATCACAGTTAATTTTCTATTTTCCTATTGTAACAAGAAAATTTAGTTCAATTTTAGTTTTTCTTTAGTCTTTCGATGCTCGACATCCAATTCTTGTATTCGTATAACATTTAATCCAATAATGGTGAGTATGAAATCAATATTTTGCTTAGAAAGATGGTTGAAGCTTTATATTGGTTTACATTACGTTATTTTATATATCATTTTGCTTTTCTTGTATTGGAGACATGGCCTATAATTTATCATATTTTCTTAATCTTACGTTTCTTTGTTCAATTTTCATCATATCAAACGAAGATTAGGTAACCCCGAATTTGGTGATAATTAACTTAAAGAGTATCTACATTTCTTTGTAATTAATTTTTGTTTTGATTCTTATTTATAATACTGGAAGAGGATTGACTTAATATTACTATTTCTTTTTATTGTAATCAACGGACCTGTAAACCAATGGGAAGAGTTCGGTGAAGAACTGCGAGACGGCTTCGTCAGGAGAAGGGGCGGGAATGATGAATTCGCTTCTTGAATTCTTCTTTGGCCCTTCTCCATCCTTGGAGGCCTCGCCATCCAATTCGTCCTCAAATTCATCGTCTTCCGGTTCCAAAAGGAATCTGCGAAGGTCGTCGAAGAGGGTCGCCACCGTAGGACGTGCAGGTCCAGACATGCGTTCGTAAAGGGCAGCCAGAAGAGCCTGCGTCTTGTTCTCTGATTGACGCGTCAGCTCGATCACGTGATCTGCGAATATGAAGAAAAGTACATGAAGTTATTACGATATCACTAAATTATGAATACATATGTAGGTATTGCTATTTCCTCGTGCGGATTAAAGGAGATAGGGCGTTGGAATTAATCTTGGGATACCAATCATTTAAAGCTATTTTGTGATTAAAGTCAATAAGCTCACATTCGACTATGTAGAATAGAGCCATATTTAAGTAATGAACTAACTTAGCAGTTTCGATAGGAATATATTTTGGGCGATTGGTTTAATCTGCAAGTAGACACCATCAGGCAACTTTATAGTATATCGGAAACTTTTCTTTACCGATATCAAATTGCTTGATGATGTCTACTTATGGATGAAACTAGTCATGCTGTAGATGAAACCAGAAATTCATTTCAGTAGAAATTGGTAAGTTCTTTCAATTCTCAAATATTTTATAATTGATAGAGAAAGATAAGTACAGATATAGCTAAATTACTGATTTTAAGTAGATTAGAGAAAAAGTTCCACCATACCACACATAGACCATATTACTATTTAAATTATTTTTTATTGAAATCTTAGTGATACGAAAATGTTGAATATGTTCCTACATTAAGTATTAAAAACTTTTTTCTACGCAACCATGAATTAATCAGGAAATCATGATATCTACTATGCCATCGAGATGACCGTCGAACGGAGAATCCAACCTCTGAAACTAATTCAATCCCTTACTATATAAAGGAATTTTATGAATCACTCTGAACTTTACTTCTATTATTTTTGTCTACAAGTAGATATCCTCAGGCCTGAAGATGTCTACTCGTAGATAAAACTAATCATGTGAAATTAATCATATTCTGTAGAAAGTACCAAGTAATGTTTTTCATTCTATATCATGACTCTCTTCCATAAAGTTAAACTTGGCTGGATCAGATTTACCGACTATACACTTTATTCGATGCGACGATACCTTGAGGAATAACACGACAAACACATGATATGAACATCCGGATACACATTAAAAATATGACCGCATAGGGAATCATAAAAGTCCTCTGGCGACCTGAAGGCCATCAACCTCCCCCTAATCAATTTCCTGAAAGGTTTCTCCCGTTGAATGCACACGTCGAATGAGATCCATTCAAGTAGTCCATCGCAGTTGAGGAAGGACTCCCAAGGGACGAAAGAAAACAAGACGAGGAATAGGGAATTCTCACAGGAAGAAAGGTGTAACACGATCTTCTTAATGGTCAGAGGCGATTGAGGAAGAGAAATGGCTTTTTTATAGGTTGAAAGAAACAGGAGCGACGGAGATCCATCTCTCTTCTCTTCTCCATTGAGGAGGCATTGGTATTTCTAGAGGACGTCCTCTTGCTCTTCTGTGAATACGTTCCTTTCCCTTTCTGGGAAATTCCGACACATGATTCAGCCTTCGATTGTAATCGATGCTGATGGAACTAATTTCCTCTGATGGGACACTTGTCGGTTAATTAAAAAAGAGGGTTTTCCAGAAATGGCCAAATGTTGAGAGATTCGGTCCACTAGATACGTAAAGTACACTCGATTATCCGGACTAATGATGGGAGAGGATGCACGAATAATCAGAAAACACGGATGATTAAAGATTTCTATTTTTATTTCATACAGCTTTCGTGATGTAAGTGAGCAATTCATTATTGTTTGCGCTAATAGTCTATTATGTACGATTATTTGATAGATTTATTAAGACGTAACTTTACTAAGTATCTTTACGTAAGATTAAAGTTTTATTAAGATTTACTTTATCCTTAAGACGTAACATTTACGTCAAACCTTCCTGGGTTTTAAAAAGTCCTGCTGCGTATTACAGCGTGAAATTTATTGTTTATTTTGTGATTGAAGTATATTTTAAAATTTGCGAAAAATTGACTTATCTACAATTCTAGAAATACCTTAATTACGATTTACAACCGTCTGGATTTTGGTCAAAGACAAACGCACGACAATAGCATAAAAGATTCGTATTCAACCTTCGCCAAATTTTCGGTGGTGTGAATTCTTTCCCTCCGTGACGTCACCCGAAAAGCAGCTGTCCTTAGGAACACGGGAAACATTACCCCTTCCTTTGCCGAAGATTAATTTGAAGGAAAGGATTCGGGTATGATCTCACAGCAATTTTGATAGAGTGTCACCGCTTACTCACGCCCGCCGATGTCGCTTACTCAGAGGGACCATCATCCATAAAGATTAAAGTATCATCTTTATAAAGTCCCAAACGATTCACAGCGATCGATGTAATTAGGACTAATCGGTCAAATACGTGCTACCTCAGACACGTGTCATCCCTCCGTCGTCCCTCTCGGAACGAATTTTCCTCTTATATGTTAAACACTAAAGTTTGCGTGTATCTTTGTCACACTATGGCACTCATAACTCCATTATCATCGTTTTAAATACATCACTGACAACGACTAAGAATTTCTGAGGAAGACCACGACTTTGCAGCAATGCAGCAAGTTAGATAAAGATAAAATTCGAAATTTATATTCATGCATTCACCAAAGTATTGGATACATAATTATCTCAATTATTTTTTCTAATTAAAACATATCAATTGTTATCAGTCAGCATTACACTATTGCCATGAAAATAATTCGATCGGCTAAGGCCGAATAATTTAGTATGACCGCGTCGAATTTTTGTTTCAGAGTAACAAAGAATCATATCGCAAATCAAACGTAACTAAATGATGAAGAGAAAAAGAACTGAGAGACTAGAGAGAAGAATGACTGGAAAGGACGTTATTCTATTACAAAAATCAACGAAGCAAAACTAGTCGGGTAAATATGACACGACGCATCTAATTAAGGGTTAAGTGAAACTGATGCAATAATTTTAAAAATTCGACTAGATTCTACAATTCTAACTTTTTTGTGGTAAGCTACAAAAATTCTGAGACTTCAGCCATGCTTATATTTATGTTTTCAGAACCCCATCATCTCGCAGCATCAACATAAACGTCCAATCATCGTAAACGTCAAACAAAAGAGGTCTCTCGACACATTAATTACCCCCAAAATTAAAGCAACACTCAAGACAACGAGACCTGAATTCAAAAACCCTCAAATTCCTTCCTAAGCCTCCCTGGAGACTTTGCACCCGCCATTCTGAAGTCCTCCATTAAACGCCAATGAATAATCGCACCTAAACAAAACAGTGGCGAAATATCGAAAGAAGCCCATTAAACCCTGACGAAAAGCGCATCCCAATGTCAAGTGGTGGACGTGGCAACACTGTGCCTCTAAGTCCCCATTAATGAAACGACGGAGACATCATCATCCATCCCAAGTCATTAATGCAGCGTCTCCTCCAAAAAAAAACAAAGGAAAGGGTTGAAGCGCAGGTAATGAGAGGAGGGACAAAAGGAAGAAGTATATTTGCGGTTATCAAAGGTATTCTGATATTAAAAGGAGTCGGATAACTAGTTCTAGCGCGACAGACATCACGTTGAATATCGCGCGTCCGATTCCGCTCGATTTATCACTTTCCATCCTTCGAATGAATGCCTCAGTTTACCGCGGTCTCACAAGCCGATTCTTTAAGCATATGCGATTTGTAAAAATGTACACATTCTCAGCATATGCGTTACATTCTGAGTATACACGGTTGATACAGTGAAGGAGTAATGCTTAAACTTTAAACTATGGATGGAAGAACTGATGAGGCCTTGTAAAGCGGAGTAGAAAAGATTGAGGTTGAAAATGAGTCAAACGTTTCACGTTTTTCAAAACAGAAGAATACTGCCGATTTTTAAGTGAATTATTATCATCGTCATTAAAATGCAATATACGAGGAAGTTTTCTGAAGATAGACATGTTGATTTTACCGCGTTATTCTCTTTCGTATTTCAGTATCTCTCTACATAACCTCTTTTGTTACTTCTATCTAGATATGGTAATTAAATAATTTTTATTATTTACGATCTTTCAAATGTATAATCCCTAAATCTGGCTGGATCCTCCCCATGCTTTAGTTGCAAAATGCTTTGCAGAGTGGATGAGACGACAAGAGAAGATGAGGAGTGAGGTAGTTTGCCCTTGCTTTTCCATGAGTGAAAAAGATGCATCTAAGAGCAGCAAAATACGTTATTGTATGTGGCATGACCCAAAAAATACAATTTACATACATTAAAAATGAGCCACGACGAATGCCACTCAACTTCACTCATTTCTCATTATCTTTCAAATTTATGAAAGATCTTCATAATTATAATCTTCCATAATTTATTTAAATTATATTAGTCATTAATTTAAAACGGATTCTAAGAGTGAAATATTCTGTAGCATTTCATAAGGAAAGATCTTAATTCATTTTATTTTTCAGCATGACTCGTATCTCAGTAGCTTTTATATCATCAAATCCACGGACAAGACTGAGACAACAGTGCATGAAAGATACATTTTTACCTGAAAAATGTATGCGTGAACAAACTGATGAATAAAAATTCATTCCATACACCGAGAGTTTGTATCTTAATTTAAAGCAACACAATTACAACTGATCTCCGGTGATTAAAGACGCAGACTTGAAACAACACTTCAGGGAGAATGTGTACTTAAAGTGAGGTAGAAAAGAAAGGGATTAATTAAACTGAAGCGACGTAAAAAGGAAAGCAAAAGTGCATCGATTTATAGAGAGAGACTATAAAAGCAAAACATAAAAGGGGAGAAAAACAGAAAGAAGAGGTTTCTCCGGTGAACCCTTATAAAAAAAGGAAGGAAGTGTGACTACTCGTAAGGGTAAGCTTGTGTATCGGAAGACCCAAGGATTGCGGTTTAAAAAGAAAGATAAAACCCTAAAACAGATTATAGGGGAAAATGTGAAAGGGAAGTGAAAGGAAAACCACAAAACGGGGAAAAGGGCGACGTACTCTCGCGTGCATTTAACTCACGGCAGTATTTATAGAAAGCACTCTCTCTGGTGGTAATAATACGAAGCCGACATTTAAATTCTGTTGGCAGGATTGTGAAAGAACTATGCATACGACTCAGTTTGAAGAGAAATTAGCGGAAGGAAATCATAAGAATAAATGATCTGTAAACATCTAGCGCTGCTCAGAATTGTTTATCTGTCTGGAAGCAATGGATTAGTGACAAAGAATTTACTTATATTGCAGATAATATTTACGAAAAAGCAAATTTAAAACTAAGTGAATTGTCATAATGCATATGTGAAGTCTACGTTGATGCATTCTCAATGGGAAATTTTGAGAAATACTCTTTTCCATTAAAAGGACGCACTTAGCATTCGGTATTATAAGAAAGGGCCCACGTCACATCCTCAGGACAGTCTTTTATTGCTTATTGCCTACATTCAACTGGTTAGACATCAACATTTTACACGAGAAGTAGAATTCATTCGCTGAGTAAAGTAAAAGAGAACATTTACCACTATATTCTTCATTTGGTGTCATTAGCAATACTTGAAAACAGAATTATTTTATCAGGTGAATTTGTTTTAGGAATTGACTAAAAGGACGCAATTAATGCCCAAGAAAGGCCTAAAGGCTGCATGTTCTCTACTTTTGGAGTGTGGGATTTGGATATATAGGATAGGGACTAACCTTCACGTTGTTGGCATAACACATATCATCAAAAGTTACCATCGTTGCCATTAAGTCAAGGATGAGAAGATTCATGCCCAAGTACAACTTCAGAAAGTAAAGTTCCTTTTGATAAATCTTTTATTACTTGTAGAGAAAGGATCTCCGAGGCTTTCCTTCTAAAACTGCGCGAATAAGGTAGCGAAGTATACGGCAGTGGAGGTAGGATTCTTCAGCCAGCCAAGTAACTATCCTTTACCGCATAAGATGCACGCATGCTTTCCCACACAAGAGAGGAATCTTCCCACACAAACGCCACGAATTCTACTCCATCTCTACGAAGAGTAATCCCACGACCTTCCCCAGGGTAAGCTTATACGGCCACAAACTCATCCTCCGGGGGCATTTAATCGACCGCCTTCACCCATTTAAAATCCTCATCTATCTCAATTGTAATTGCGTCTATTCTGTAAACGGAGATTCGACCAATGGGAGGAAAGGAGGCTCTCTTATCCTCTTTAAAGATGCAGTTTATATGATATTAAGTATACACGGGTAGTTACGTTAGTAGTTGCGAATTATTGTGTGATTACTTCATTAAAGCGTATGTACCATTCGAGATGCTGAACCCTAATAGTTCCTCTTTCTATGTAATCCATGCTGAAAACGCTGGCTGTAAGGGAGAAAAGCAAAATTAATGGTAAAATTTGTTCACATGTAAATTAGCGGAGTTCTTGTAGAGGTTACTTCTTCATATTTGTAGTCTAACGCCATTGCTGCTATATACAGAGATCAGTAACTATAGCGACGCTTTTTTAGTGATCCCATTACGCATCAAAGATAGTTTTAATTCTAACGCCATCTGTAGCTTATAAACAAAACCATCAATCTTCGAAAATGCCTTCGGATTTAGGTAATTTTAAGATTACAACACCGAACAGCTTCAAGGTGCGTCTTAGTATAATTGAAAACTATAATACTCCTATCTTTTCCCCCAACCATACGCCACTGGCGGCTTGCGGGGTACTTATCTAAATTATCTAAATCTGTCTTCTTAGCAGACGTCATATAATGATCGCATAATTATTGAAATTTTCTCAATTATCGGTAATATCAATTCGATCTGCATGCTGCTTAAAGGATTCGAAGCCCATTTTGTATACCGTTACCACTTAATCGGTCAGTAAATAAACTTTGTGCTCTCATCTTATGCATCTCATGTTAGTTAATTCGAAATGGAACACTAATGAGCCAGTGATGGCGCTCTCTGCAAATCGCGCCTTTTTACTGACCGGAAGAGAATAATCAGAGAGGAGAAGAAACAGATGACAAACGCTGTCGGCGAACTTTGTCCAAATGTATTTCTGTTTGCTTTTCTAAGAGATGACTTCTTTCAAAAGAGCCGCTTCCTGACTTAAATAGATCTTTAAAACCTTTGCAGTTTATCCTGGCATGCCATTCTAATGGCATCAAAGTTAATCTTCATATTAGCGAAAATTAGATTAAAGGCTAGGAAGGCAAATGCCGAAAACGTCGACTCTAATAGAAGAACTGAGAAAGTTTCCACAAGGAAAGAAGTTGGATGATAATGGAATCTTTCTCATTTATTTGGTAGGTTATATAAAGAAAACTAGAAAGAACACCACGCAAAAAACACGGAAAAGATCTATGGATTATGATGCCAACAAGCACACTAAGCACTCCATTTTGAAATAGAAAATAAACTATATGAAAAAATTGTAGGACTTGGTATTTATTTTGTTCTAATTTATTCTTGTGATTTTATACCATCGTAAAACCACATGGATAAAAATAAATAATACCTAATCACAATCACAGAATATTTATAAAATGCATTTCGCAATCTTTTTAGGGAAATAAAGCTCTGAGGTGTAGCCAAGTATCATATTTGTCCTTTCAGAATGTATTTGAAATTAATTTTATGGAATTTATTAGCGGAATCACCCAACAGGTGAAATAGCACCTGACTTAGAATGCTGCAAAGGTTAAGAGGAGTCTAATGACAACTCTTTGTTTCTTTCAACGATAATACCAATTCTGTATATTTTAGATAGCTAATGAACTTCAAACAACATGAAAGAGCTTAGAAAAGAAGTAATTTATTCGAAAACAAGTGATAAACCCATTAATGCATCTTTAATCCGCTGACGATGAAAAACGACCAAATTCCCATAAGAAAACAAGGGCTCATCAATTCCTCCACCAATACCGCAGATTCATCTACTTTCGAACCCCTTTAAATCACAAAAGCGAAGAAGCAAACTCGGCTGAAACACCGACTCTTCCGATAAACACAACCTGTCCTTTGAATCCCCGACATTAAAACAAAATATCGGCCCAATTTCCGATAAAGATGAACTCAACGATAAGAAATACAAGTATCTTAGCCTTCCATCGATTCTCTACGTCGCGAAGATGGTAACAGAAACAAACAAAACAACCTCTTGCTATACAGAGACCCTAATTAGTAATAAAAAAATCGAATTCCAACCTCTTTTACAGAATAAATCCATCTCCGCGGAAACGACAAATAAACAACATCTCCAGGACGATGGGGTTTAAACTTTATAAGGAGGGGAATTTTCCCATCGCCTGAATCGGGCACGAAAAACCAGTCCCATTTGAGCGAGCTGCACTCTGCACTTCCCTGAAAATAATAAAGAGGATTCTCTTTCCCGCAGAAACCGCATCCACCGCCGGGATGTGGGCAACTGAGGAGGCGTGGGAGTCCTTTGACGTCTCTTTCCGTAACACGCGATGAGGAATCGACGTCTTTTGTCAGAGGAATGCGATGGAATTTACGGGATTAACGCCTCCGCAGTTTCGGGGAGCTTGATTTTGAGATCACTTTTCCTCTACCGAAGCTGGGTATCTAACAATACCTTTCATTGACGTCCCGCTGGACCTCTCTCATGTGTCTGTAAAGCTACATACAATCCCTGCATAACTTCCAATACATATCTGATTAATAAAACTGGCATTATTCCAGATCTAACAATTATTTAATTAATAATAAATCAATCATTGATATAATGCTTATTGAACTGCTATGGAACCGAAATACAATGGAAACACACTCCTTGCTTTTCTTTTTCCCAAAATAAAACAGCCAAGCAAGAAAAGAAGTAAAATATATTGATTATAAGATTATTTTTAGTAAATATATATCGGAAATCACGAAATGAGGTATGAAACTACAAATAACTATAAATAACTATAAATAACTAATGAGAGCTAATACGCTCATAGATAGTAAGAATATAACATTCACATATACAGAACTTTATTAAAACGGATATAATCTACAGTAGTTCAAATATGTAGCATTTAATAGAATATTTGAGATACAGTAAGACGTCTAACAAATAAGTTAACAGAGTACAAAATAATTGGAAAGACCATATACTACGAATAACTAAGGAAATATACCCAAGGAAAGCTTCAGAGTATCAGTATGACATTTCCTTTACTATCGGGTAAAAAAAGCGTCTTAAGACCAAGGATGAAATGGTAAAGTGCACATACATAAAGCCTAAATCAGGAACAACGAGAAAAAATAAATTAGATCTGCCCACTTGATGAGCTAGATACTCCAAGAAACTAACGAGGAAGATACAGCTGCATATTCTAGCTACGGGGATAAATTAAGGGTTTCAAATAAACTCGGTTGCAGCAAAATCTGCATGCAAAAAACCCGATTAATTGGGGATTACGTCACGCGCAGTAATTATCGAATACCCGCGATGCATCCGCACTTAAAAAAATCACTAGCTTGTGGTTTAGAGCTCCCCATATATTTCCTTTAATAAAGTCTCGCGCCCCACTTTCCTATTCCTTTATGAATTTTTAGAGCGCCTGTGTAACTCTTCGTTAGTAAAGAATGCACTGTTATTGAAACCATAATGAACGAATAGTATTATTTATGAGGTTTTTTAGGAGATTTATCAGTTTTATAAATTATTTATAAATACTCCAAAGAGATATGAAAGCTAAAGCTTATTAAAAGTCATTACAAGCTTGTTCTGAAACACAAAAAAAATGAGAGCCAGACTTCTCCAAATTTTATTTTCCACTACCGGATACAGTGAGTAATTGTCATCATCAAGTGACAAAAAATTTTCCAAGCATATTTAAATGAAATCTACCAACTTGATGGTTTATATATTTTATATACAATACGCCGTATGCTTATGATAACAAGAAGAAACCGGAAACGCAACGCTTAGGCGAGTATGATGACAGGAGTGACAGACATCGTAGATAAAGTAAGATTATTGAAATGGATGTGGGAAGAGCATGTGGCGAGAAGAAACGACAACCGTTGGACAAGAGCGGTTCTGAACTGGACACCAAGAGGTGTGAAGAGACCAAGAAGAAGACCAGAGGACGGATGGAAATGAGAGATCATCAAGCTAAAAATAGAGAGAATTGTAAGGCGCATTGAGAGGCCTACAATAGATTGAAAATAGATAATAATGATAAATATATATGCACTTGGAAAAATATTTTTGTCAACTTATGATGGCAATTATTCGCTGACAGTAAAAAAAGCTGTATAAATAATACTACTCAATCTCTGTTTACTCGTTGTGATGGATTTTCACAACACGACGCCTGCCTCCGGGAAAAAATGAATTTATATTAAGCAAATCCGTGATTTCCATCATCCCTACATTGCAAAGGGCTTGATGTAACAGTAATGGAAAGAGTACGGAGCAAAAAGAAAAATTCCAATATGTGTCGGCTTTGTAGAATTCGTTTTCAGATTTCAAAAGAATTAGTTATTTCACTTTTATTATACTTCCCTATGTGGCGGCAAGCTCGTTAAGCGCAAAGGGGGATTAAATGTATTCCTAGGCACACACAAACTGTTTACAAATTTCGAGAGTGAGGTTGCATTTCCAAAATCTCCCAAAGGAAACGCCGTAGGATTTAATGGAATTTTTCGACCCAAATCCCTAAATTGGCGGCTTCATATATATATATATTTGTATATCTTTTCCCTCGAGATTAAAGATCGATTTAAATTTAAATGGGGATGCATTTGAATGCATTGCGGTTTAACGAGTATGCATTCGTCCGTCTTTCGCTGCATGAATATAAATGAAATTAATACCTTCGTTAACAGAAACGGAGCGCTGTAAAAAGCCTCACTTCATTAAATTACATCCGTTGAAAATTCTCATATGGAACCAAACGTTCTCGATTATCGTGGAGTTGCATTAGCTTCCGCGAATAATTTGCATAGAGGAGGATTGAACGGATTTCTTTTTTCAAGCTTTAGAAGCAATTTAGTGGTAATAAATCCGTAAATTTAATACGCCTAATATCCTAATGGACGAATAGCGTACAAAATCTTGAACTGGATAGAATTGCGGAATATTAATGGGCATGATTACCGATATTAAAACAAACAGACCCAGAAGAGTAAATGATTTAAAAACATAATAGAATATTAGTGGTACTCTATAATCACGTTACACAAAAAATTAAGCAGAAATGCAAGGCTATTAATGTTGTTAATGCTTAATTAAAGGGAAATCAGAAAACAATCGGAAAACAAAAAACTATAATCAAATTCTTCTTGTCCGCTTTTCCGAATGTAACAACAGAATTTCAGTTATGGTATCGAAATATAAAAATTATTAAACATGAATACATCTCTCCCCAACGTGGAAAAGTTCATTTCCGCAGTTCACTTTTAAACATTTCAGAAGGCGATTTCCATTGGATTAATAGAAACTTAAGAGGTTGGAATTTAAGCATGAATTGTCTCAAGATCGAATATAAATAAAATCTACATTACCGTTGCAGAGAACTTTCCCTATCGATAAATATGTGCAACTCAAATGAAATTTACGTTACTTATCTATACCTTCGTAGAATATCAATCTTATTTATCACTGATGTTGTACGGAACAAATTTTTTAAACCCTCGAAATTGGCTAAGTATACAGCCCCTTAATCCCAATAATTGATATGTATTATAATGTATTAAAATGAAAGATGATTTTATGATAAGAAGCACAAAGACATCTTAAGGATTATTTGAAGATGATGTTATGTTAAGAAGCCTTAGGATTATAGAAAAGGGATTTTTAGGATTATCTAAGGAGGGATGGCTAAAATTTTCTGAGTATTTTAAATAGCTTAATAATTATGATGTTATTAGATATAAACACCGATCCTAAATTAAACCTTGTTGAGTATACTGTATATATTAAGTGCACGGAATGACGTGATGCATTGAGGAGATTTTATAGGGATTTTCCAATCGAGTAGGATAAACACCATCTCTCTCCCCTCTCTCAGTAAATTTTTTTGATCATTATTGTTGTCTGCGTTTATTTTATGCTTATTTAATGTTTCGAGATTCAATTGTATATTTCTTGTGGAAACAATGTGATTTTCTGGCAGTCAAACTGCAACCGCTTCTATGGTAATAATAATAATAATAATAACAATAACAAAAAAGAAAAAACAAACAATAACAGGAACAAAAGCAAGAACAACAACATGAAAAATAAAAATAACAATTACAAACAAACGGAGTTCCGGACTTCTGCGAATGCTTAGTTTAAGAAAGCAGCACTATCAAAGATCATAACAATTCAGCAACATCCAGAAATAAGGAAGGCCTGAGCACCATCTGTTACTCAGGGGAGCAATCCAAAACCAATCATAATCATTCCCCTTGCTTCCACGAGGAACCTTCTCTGATTTTTCTAAACTGCGGAGGAGTTAGCACACAAAGGCTTCATCACGGGGAAGAGCAAAGCACATCCGCTTCCCCTTTATGAAAACGGCATAATCTAAAGGGTTCTTTCTTGCCTCTACACAAACAGGTTAGCACCCTTTGCCAGGATCCGTGGGATGCAACAGGAGCGGCGACCATAAATGAGAGTTTATCCAGGGCGGGGATTGAAGTTACCATAGCCGCTTGGAAGGCTTATTTACAAACAAGGGTCTGAGGGAATGAGTTAATGGAAGGCTCTGTGGTTAAGACGCGCGCAAGAGAGTTTTACTTAAACTGTAAATGGGGCTGCACGTCTTCAAGACAAAAGAATAATTAAAATACGTAATTACTCAAGCGAGATTGAGACAAAAATTTCTTCTAGCATCCAATTCTTAAGAGTGGGATATACCACCTAAATATTTGAAGTTATATTTAATCGAATATGTTCCTAAATACGATCGTATTTGAAGCTACATAAATGAAATCTTAAATTTAGAATTTCCGTATTTACTTCCCATCTACAAGAAGTAATCTGATAGAAAGTTAGTTGATAGAAAAATACCCGAAGCAATGGAGATGGCTCGGGAAGATTGGATTTTATTTGAAATAATTAAGCATCGAAATATGAAATGGGTGAATTAAATACTGAGAGGAGAGAGATTGCTAAAGAAAGTTACTTTGGTTAAATATAAGCATAAACACAGAGGGGAAGACAAAGAAACTAATGTTAGATGGCTTAATTGGCATTGATATTAATTGGTAAGTTACCAAGAAACGAAATAAAAGGTACTGAATATGAATTACTACCGCACTTACCAAAAAGTAGAAAATTGATGTAATTAAAAATAGGCAATAAAGTTGATATTTGAGAATTTAGACTGATTTATAAAAAAAACATTAAAATTTAGTTCTTGTCTGTGAAAAATAGCATAAAACCTAACTAAAATGTAACTGAAACGTAAATTGAACGGTGAATTTATTAGAAAGTATAACCTAAATATGATCATGTATACAAACGAATCGAATTGAAGTAAACGAACGAATTGAAGTAAATATAAATATTTTCATTCACCTAATGAAAATATTTATATTTACTTTAACTTACATCAGCAAACAAATTACAAATATTTCTTTTAAAATGAAAAGCCGCGTTATGCGAGTGAAACTAGGGAAAACTATCTCACTCCTCATCTTGCTTAGTATACCTCCTTCCTTTTCAAAAGTTTTTTAAGCAAATGGTGGAAGTTTTGAGCATCTAAGCAGCTTTTGGAACAATAAGTGGCAAATAACTTTGCAGACTCGGACTAACTAACTAAGGACTAACATCACATTAAGATTAAATTTCATGACTGTTTTAAACCATTCAGATCTTAGACAAACTATTTATATTAGCTTTATTTTACAAGTACACTTTCGGTTACTCTATTTCCCTTTAAATATTACCATAAAACGTATTATTCAAAGAGCAAACGTTTACAATTTCCAACAATTAATACGATTGCTCTAATTAGGGATGACGATAGCAACAGGATAAACAATCACCAATATCCCACCCGCAGACTCTGATAAATTTAATCCAGCATAGCTTCCAAATCTCGTTTCCAAAGTGATAAACGAGATCGACCCAGTTTGTCTGCGTTGCTACGGAAACCGAACGGAGCTTAACCGTTGGAATTTAGGCGCAATCCGTAAGATATTAATGCATACTAACTATACAGGCTCTTGGGCCCAAAATGAAGGAGGAGGATTAAAATAAAAAGATTTCTCTGAGAGCACTACGATTAAAAATGTAAAGGGTCCTTTTTCCCACATATATACATTGATAGACATGTACCACTCTGTTATTTTAAGATTTAGGCACGTTCAATAGCGTGTTTATAATTCACTATGAAGGTAGAGGAAACAAAACTTAGAAGAGGCATATCCCGGATACGGAAGAACTATACTAGCATAAAAATATTTCATTGATCTTTCTGTAAAAGAGACTCAGAAAATTTTCCATAGAATTATTATCTGAGCAGAGTTAAAATAACTTTTCACTGGAAACATTATAAGGGAGACTCAAAGCTGTATCACCGATAATTTTCAAGGGTTACATTATAAATATATATAAAGTTTTTTTAAGTTTTAGCGCAGTAGATTGGTAACTTTCGCAGAGTTTTCACACTCCCTTCTTGCGGGTATATTCCTGCTGTGGTGCATCTTTTCCCATGGGCAAACTTAGGTTTTTAAACCCGCAAAACTGTTCTCTACCGTGCAGTGTTTTCAATGTATCTCATTAAGATCATTGAGTAAACATACATACACAATGCTCTCTTCCCTTGAAGTCTTACATGAGGAGAGGTTCGATGTAAATAGAAACTCATTAATCCCAATCTCACCGTAATTAAGCCGTTTATTATTATTACACAAAATTTCTTTATTGTAAATTGAAATTGTAAATGTAAAGCTCATACTTAAGCTCCAAATACCTACACCACAAAGGGAAAATTAAAATTTCAACAAGACAATATGATTAAAGGAATTCATCAAAATTTTGCGATAAAAGAGTTAGGCAAAAACAGAAAACGAGAGAACGAAAGCATGCTGAAATTCGACTGTTCTATTTCCAGGAAATCTCGAATAAAAAGCAGACAATACCTATAGACAAATGGGGAATCCTGAGGCTTCTTTCACACTCTTTTGAGGGGATGAAAAATAGTGGAGACAATAATTCAACCCTCTGACGTATTTTTAGTCGCTTTTGGTGATAAAAGGGAGTTTACTTTACTCTCCGCACGCGCCTCTTTTCTGCGTGGAAAATATTATGAATTCCTCCGTTCTAATTTTGGTTCCCAGAGGAGAAGAAATGAGGGTTGGTGATTAATTTGCGACAAAAGGGCTTGAGTGTTTTATGTTCCGAAACAAAGGCTTTTTCTTCCAACGCTTAGCTCTTGCTCTCCCTTTTGTAAACATGCATACATTTTTTGTCGCTGTGGGACTTTTTGGTGGGGTTTTACTTTTAATCACTCTCATCAAACGGGACCTGTTTTATTTTTAATCACTGCCTTCAGATGAGAGCGATATAGTCTGTAATGGCTGGGTAATAAAATGTGGAATATGGACCACGGAAATATGGAGAAAACCGAAAGATGATACCGCGATAGGTACGTTTTAATGCAGGAACGATATTTTGGTTTTTTTACATATTGGTTCACGGTATTAAGTTGAAGATAATTACCGCAATCTTTAGATATTCGTACTTTTTATATCTTGCGAGTAAGCCCTCATGCCCCAGTTATAAGATATAGAGTAGAAATATCATGTTTGCGAAAAATACTCCATCTGGCATTATCCTAATTAAGGGAGAATTTTTCTATTTAAGGGAATAAAAATTTGTTTATCATCCAGAGATGAGATATAATTACGCCCAACATAACATTTTGACCCAGTGTAACAATAATTATATAATATAGCTTACATGAAATCTATTTATTTTAGGGTAGTAATGGTAGTCTAAGCTGGTTTCAGGTACTTATATTTACATGCATTTGTGGTATACTTCTAATTATTATTTGGCTGATTATGGTAGCCACAGTGATAGGACGATACCAAAATTTTTACCGATCACGATACAATTTTCTGATATTTCAGTTTCCGATACGATTCCTGATTTCGATTCCCTTGCAATTGTAAAAATTAATTATTTATAATTAATGTTCATTTGGAAATCAAATACATAATGACAAACTAAAGTTATTCATAAAAATTTTATTAGAATAGTTAATAGAAAATCTTAAAACATAGAGCAAAATTTATTTTATTAAAAATTTTATGTGAACGCTCAAACATCAAAGCGAATTTTTTTACATTTAAATCGCCTATCTATTCATATGTAATTCCTAAAATTCAGAAGTACAATTTGATATTACTTTTCGACTCCCATTCCGAATCATCTTACCGTAAAATCATAATTAATATGATTTCTAATTATACGTTTAATTTCAATAATGCGTTTATGATTATGCTCCCCTATCGGTAGGGCTTGTATCGCTGAACTCCTCGGTTCTCATAAAGATGGGTTTGAACCCAAAAATACCCACTTAACAACTCCGTGATCACTATTACAGAATCACCCGTTTCTAAAAAAACATTCCTGCATTCATTAATTGAGGAACGAGTCATATCTTCTGAGGAGCAAATTACCAAGCAATCCTCGTAAATAAAAACCCACTAATACCGTTGTACTCTTGTTAAAGTTATCCTCCAGCAGATTCTACTAAATTATTCCCCATCTAAAAAGCATTTCTTACAATATCCCATTCCAATACGTTCGTGAAATCGGACAAGATTCATGGGTGGAAAGCGATAAAGGGACTCGCGATAGAAAGCGAGTAATTCAAGCGGAATAGTTCCCCAGAGGAAAGTGAAAATGGAGATGAACTCTTAGCTACCCTTTCGTTTTCCAATCTCATTAATTCCTCTTTTCTCCCGCTTAAGTCCTTGTATCTCTCGCTATCTATCTCTAGGCCGTTTTTCCTCTCCAAATCCTCTGCGATCCCGTTTTATGGCAGTTTAGAAATCTTTCTCTGGAAGCAATCGACGAATACTAAATCCACTCCCTTTCCTGAATTTATAATCGTAGGAAGTTAGAGCGTGTTTCTTGATAGCTCCTCAGGGTTACTTGCGACGAAAATTACTTTTAGATGGGCCGATCGGTTCAGTGATCTTCAAAAACATACACGAAAGATAAATTCTGTTAAACCGTTTAAGAACAGAACTAGAATTCCACCAAAGTAGTTTCAGAAATTTTCCTAGGGAATACAACATACCATTAAATCACTTTTTTTTATCATATATATTTATAAATCATTTTTTTATCATGGATGTTCATAAAGATTGTTGTTGATTTCAAAAATTTATTACAAAGGCAATTATTAAGACGTCTGTATCAGATTCGTTCGATGTATTCAGCGGTTATAAAAGTTTTCAAGAACAATGCATTTGTTGTTTTCAGACATTCTATTGATGAGCGAGGTGCTACTATAAGAATCTTCAACTAGTTATTCCTTAAGAAAAGGTACAGAGAGTATTATGTGCGGTCTTGATGCTTCATGCAACTAATGGTGCCCATAAAGAGTTTTGCTAACGGAGGTAAAATTGTTTAAATATATGTCCCATTTTCAAATAATTATGTAATATTTATCTGTCTTTTTGGTTTCTTTCTCAAAACTTGTAGAGAGTAAAATTGTAGAGAGACTTCATAGAAACTGTATTGCTTCGTTTATTTTCCAATATCAAAACAGTAAAATACTGTTTAATTAGGTTCATAACATGGATCTACTCTTTCAGTTTGGGATATACATTATATTTTTCGATTTTTTGAAAAATTATTTAATTCTAATGCCCAAAAAATAGTAGCGCATCTGAAACGGGAGCCAGAATATGCAGTGACTTTCCTCATTCAGAATACGTATTATTTTTCTCTGATTTAAAATATAATTTCATTACTGTACTCAAAAATCAGTTTCGCGTAGTACACGAGGTTCTACGGCATTTCTTTATAGCGTTCCTTGGTCTCCAAAGATTGGAAAACTCAGACCTTGGCAGTCAATATGGTCAGGAAAGTGCCAATGGAATTTCTAACACTTGTTTCCAAGTTTTCCGTCTGAGAAGACAGAGAGAGAAATTCACACGAGAGAAGAGGAATACGGAACGGAGATAGAGAAGAAGCGGTTGCCAGGACAACCAGAGAAGAAGGAAATAGTGCTCGAGGGGGACAAACAAAAGAGAGCTGTTTGGACTGAGAAATGACTGTGGGAGCGATTGGGTGGACGTCTTCCGAAGGAGTCATGGGAAGACAAGGAGTCAAAAGAGAGATGAATGCTCGAGAAAGCGGTGGATTTTTAAGCTGAAGAATTGGATGTGCCTCATAAAGGGACCCTCAGGGGGTGAAATGAAGTTGTTGGGGGTGTAAATGCATCGATCAAGATCTTTTCAAAGGGGTGATAATCTTGGGAAAACGAGAAGGAAGTTTAAGTTGGATAGGGGAGGGAATGGGGTTGAGGTTAGAAAACAAATTTGGTCGAAAATTAAAGATATGTAATTAAAGCACGAGATTAAAAGCCAGGGTTTTCTGTCGAGTCACACTGTGGAATTTATAACACCGAACCGACAGAGAAACGACGTTTTTCTTAGACAGGGTAACTTGGTAAAAAGATAAAGTAGCAAATGCTGATATAAAGATTCTCTTAGAGTAAAATACATTGATGTAGTGATTCAAGAAAGGTAACATTTTACAGTAATGAGGATTCATGAGAAATCATCCCTTAACTTTTTACTTCGTATTTTGTTTTATCTCGTACACTTATTTTCTGCTTTCTGCGAATTTCGGAGGTTATCAAGCAGTATATAAGCGATAACATTTGAATTATTTGAATACTTTCATCATTATTATCTAAAAATGACATATAGTAGAAATTTTACTCAATCAAAAATTTTAATCACTAACTCTAAGACCTCCTAATTTTTGATTCACATCAAATGTATAGTCCGATTTTGTCTTTTCTCATCATATATTTTACTGGAAAAAATATTAAAATTACGCAAAGGTTACATACTTTATTTCTTTGCCAAGAAAACATACTTCCATACTGAAGCGGAGAAAATACTTCAACCTAAATACCCAAACATTTAACCTCCACCGTTACTTGAAGTATATTCAGTGACACTTGGGCTATATAAATTGAGTTCGGAATATGTATGTAATGATGTAATGGAAAAATTAGTGAAATTTTCTTCTACGCAGCACAGAATTCGACCAATTAATGCCATAGTAAAAGTTGTACGAAAGGAAAGAATGTTTAAAACGCTTATGCCAAAATTACCTTATTACCTAATAGGAACTAATAGTTCGATATAAAAGTATACAAGTAAATTGTATTGCTTTTAGCAACAGAACAGCTGAATAACCACTTTTACTCTCGCAAGTATCTGTAAATTTCATCAATTCAGTTGAATTCAGGTCCATCCATTCCCATCCGAGTAGGAAATCGCTTAATTTCGGGAGCAACGAACGATTCCACAATTTTTCCATTCCGACATAATGGAAACTTTGGTTGGGAATCGCAAACCTTTCAGCGAACGAACGTCGCTCGGGAACGAATCAAGCACGAAACTCGATGTAATTCAAACAGAGACGCGAAGATGGGGTTGGTAATTCTGAAGATGAATGGTTGAGGGTGGAGATGATACAGAGGGTTGCTCTCTCTGCTGCAAGGGGTCTGCGCGAGAATCCTTGTTTGCACAAGGGGTTGGTTTCAAAGGGGTATGAGGCATTCCTTGAGTTTGCCAGAATCTTCCTCTGGTTCTCCTCCACTTCCTTCCAAAGAGGCGGGGTTTTCCTCTCATGTTTCCCCATTTTTTCTGCTGGCTAACGACGGAATTAATTATGCCGAGTGTTTCTTTAGCCGAAGGCGCCTTGTTGTTTTTCGCCGACTCCTTATGATGTTTTTCCTTCGGTGAACTTATCCATTAACACCCTTTTCTTTTATACCGCTGAGACAATGCTGACCGCGACGGAGATTACGCCCTCTTGCTGAACTATAACAGTGTGCTAATTCTCTTTTTTACGATCCTATTCTGGTTCTTAAGGATACATGTTTGGGCAAGGCCTTTTTCATCCTTTTCTTGTTTCCGGTAATTGGAGATATCCTGTGTTAATTCGTAATCTCTACAAATGTATTGTGTTCGAGAAAAGAGCGGTGTAAGGGAATGATCAACTTGGCGTGCGTTCATTTTTTACGCGTACTGTGGTTAATATCACACCGAAATAGAAAACAGATGAAGATGATTAACGTAAATCATAGAGTTTGACAGAGATATCAAGAAGTAAAGTGGCCTGTATAGATTAAATGAAGAAGACAGATTATTCATTTATTTCGTTCTCTGTTTCGGCAAATCTGTTTCAAAATATACTTTTTTCACTTATTAACTTACGTATAAAGCAAAATTCATGCCATGAAAACCTTTTCGCACGAACGATATATGCTCTAACTTAAAGCAACTAATTATCCTAAAAAGAACAGCAATCTGTGAGTACGTAAAACAAACACAGAGAAAACGAAAAATCGAACAGAAAAAGGCACATACAGGTATCACAAGTAAGGTAACTAGTCGTGGTATACGTTAAATTTTATTAAATCTTGATTATTAAAACCAAGGAAATAGACTTGTAGGGATACAAAGCATTATTAACAAACGTTAAGAGGCCTACATGCGGTTTTCATGACTCGATAAGGTCGGCTGAAAAAGTCGAGTTAACTATGGTAAGCTATTCGACTATGCATGGTTTTCTCAAAGGGACAGACATTTTATTCGACTTACAGGTTGTTTTCGAGTTATATAGGTTGAAGTTATTGAACATCAAGTTATGGAGGAATGACTTTTCGAGGTTAGAATGTATATAAATTCGATAAATTACACGTATTTACCTTCGAATAAAATTTTTCAAAGCAAATTCTGAACAATTTAAAAAAATTCACAACCTGCAGTAGTCTCCAGTGAGCGCAACCTAGCTCGCGAGCAGCATGTGGACAATAGTAGTGTGGCATTCAAAATATTAAATTTAGAAAACTACTACGCCTCAGTGGAAGAGGACATATCTCAAACGTAGAACCGAATATTGAAGAAAGAACATGGCATGATTACCGTTCTCTATAACTCTGAATCTATTCTTTAAACGAGCTACCACTGTATATCCCAATTTCCTTTAATTTTAATCTCGTGGTTGGAGGCTACCTCAATGAAGGCAGAAAAAGTATCCATTTTAAGCATCATCTCCGAACCCTTTTTGCAAGTCGCCGTCCTTCTTTGTTTTCAGACTGTCTAAAACCCTTTTCTGCGGCTATATTTTCCCCTTGTAATGCATACACGTCCAACCTTTAAGCTCCCACATTCAATCTTCTTCTCGGAGGCACAAGTTTCCGGTGTTTTTATTTCCTTGCGGTGCTTTATACGCGACGCCGCGGTTTCCTTTAATAAACATCAAGATGAGGAGATTCACTAAAGATACACACGTATATTTTAAGTAGGAAAGGCTGTCTTCGTTTTTCGTTGAGGATAATGTACTGTGCTTTTACAAATGAGGATTGTGGACTGATTCCCTTTGGCCCTATCTACTTTCACAGATCTAAGGAGTCTTGAAAAATAAGTGAGCAAGGCTTCCATAGAAACTGAGGAAGAGGAATACCTTATTCTCACAAATGAAATTTATTTAAAGTATGAAGATGATGGTATATAAATACAACAGAAGTCTGTGCTAAAACTTGTAAAGAAAGACGGCCAAGATTAAAATTAATACAATTTCCTTTAAAGAAAATAATTTTCATGCTTTAAAAGGAATATTACTTCAACCAGGATGAGCTGAAAGCATGGGGACTCTAGAAAAAGTAGACCACCAGGCTCTTGATGCAGTCTATTCATAAATGAAGCAGTCTCCTGTTACAATGCAATATCTTTTTTCAATGTAGTCTTCGACTCAAGGGAGAAAATTATAAAGTTGTATTTCTATTCAGAGCTTTTCCTTAAAAAATAATAAAAGGACTTAAAAGAATCTTCCGCATCCGAGTTTCAGAGAATTCTCCACATTTTGAGATTGTTCTAAAATAACATTCACTACACTCTAATGAGGCTTATATAGGTTCTCCTGATAATACAATTTTCCTTAGTTAATGAGTGAACTCTTTCTTTAGGCAAGGTTACGCTCGTTAATAGAAATATCTTCCTAAATTTCTTTAAATTATGATCCTAACTTAGGTATTATATGCTGAAACGGTAGTAAAACAAGGAAAAAACTAAAATCTCAGTAAATTAAATAGATTGCCGTAAAAATAGTTCACGGAAATTAATGTGAATTTAATACCGCCGTAAATTAGCGCGGCATTTCATGCGATGAAATATAGGTTATACAAGAAGTGAAAAATTGTGACTTGGCCGGGACTCGAACCCGGGTCTCCCACTTTCCGGGCAGGTATTCTATCCATTAAACTACCGAGTCACGCAGTCTCACTTCTGTAAACGGGAGCTTATATGGGCAAGGTAGTGGTGCTCCACTCAGTGGCACCAACCACCACCAGAGGTCCTCGTCGAGGCAGCCACCCAACAAAGCGATATTAGAGAAACCCTCTCGCGGAATTACATTTCCATCGTCGATGAAATATAGTTATTAACATCAACTGCATGAATTCGCACAAAATATCCAACTACTAGATTAATTTTTGAAGTATTTTTGTACCTCTTGTACGAATTAACAAGGGGTGGTTTCGGAGGAATCTCAGAAATGTCTCAGAATGAATATTAAATAATAATCGCCTTAAGTGAGTTTCTTGGAATACATACTACATCTGCGGTATATATCAAACTTCAATTAAGCTTAGCATATCAAGGTCTAATGCGCGGACGGATAGGACAATTTCTACTGAAATCTCTACTGAATGAGCAGGCTAGTTTAAATATCATAAAATTCATTCACGTTAACTCTAAATCACTCGTAGAGAAATTTAATTTATTCTACATGCCCTGCAAAATCCCTATCCCCTATAGAAACTCTCTACACGGACCTAAACCCCCTGATGATCCAACATATGAGCCCAGAAAATTTCACGGGTCCCATTAGCGAACCTTGTGGAACTCCAGAGGAACATTATCGGGTGAACCACTTTCACATCCTCCGCTTTATACTCACGTTCTTAAATCTTCCTATCCCTCACACCCCATCTCTTTGCCAAAGCTTGGGCTTGTTAAATCGCTTCTAAATTATCCCGAATTCCACGAGTCTGTGGGTTTATAATTCAACGCTCTCTCTTACGCATCTGCGAGCGTTTTTGGTGCAGAGAAGAGATCTTTCGCACAATCTCATTCCGAACCCCTTAATGGCCTAAACGCAACTCCTGAGGAAGGAAGTTTTATGAGGGGTTACGGTTGAAATTAAGGTTCGCCCTTTTACCAGCAGGTGCTGACCCAATCCACTACATGGAATTTCCTCTCCTTTCTACATATTATTGCATTTTTATATACATTACATATGACACTATTCGGTTGTATTATATGTCTATGAAAAGGTTCTTTGCTTTCCTTACGCTCTCTATTTATCTTCAATCATGTTAACGCAAAGTTCACATAGTTCAAAACATACAGGTTTTATGTGAGATTAAAAAAGTTTGAATTACAGTCATCGATACAGTCTATATACCATAAAATATAGAGAAGTAAATTTTTGCACCGATAAAGTCAAATTCAGAATCGAAAAATAGAGCATTTCCACCATTGCTGGTACTTTATTTTCCATAATTTCTCTCTCAGGCTCCCGGATAGCCATGTGGGCAGGGCGTTTGACCTTAGTTAAAGCGGTCCCGGGTTCGATTCCCGATGAGAGCTACCTCTGCTTTCGAGGCACTTTCTACTATACTCCAACAATTAGTCTTTCTTTAAGCATAAGTAATAAAATCGAGAACGATTACTGATAACTAAAGAAATTATTTGAAAGCTGATGTTTACTTTTCCACATATTCTATATGTGGAATATGTGGAAAAGTAAACATCAGCTTTCAATTAGTTATTTCCACCACATCACGGCCGAGACTATTGAGTATATAAAGAAATTATACTGAAAAGTAAGTAAAGGGTGTGCTTTCATCCAGTACTTTTATTTCCAAATTCAAAATGTCACTGGCTTTTATCTTCAAGACCTTTACAAAATAGTATGAAAACAAATCATAGAAACAAAATTTGTACCATCTCGTGTGAATCATCTGTTAATCAAGACAATCATTTCAATGGAGGTTAACCATGCAAACAATCAAGTAAGTTTCATCAGCATCTGCTGAGGTAAGGTAAGAAGCAGAGATGGAGAGAATAAAAAGCCTTTGGAATCTCGCGGAGGAGAGGGGCAATGGAGAAAGGGGAGGGTAGAATCATCTGCCCCATCCATTTCACTCTCCCGCGTGCACACCCAAGTGAGCATGCGGCCAAGGAAGATGACTCACTGCTTAGAAGAGGGGAACGGAAGTGGTCGAGGAGAATGAGGTTGATGAGGGTGGGTTCAGTCCTAAGGGATGATGAGGCTGTGTGTGGGAATTCAGAAAGTCCGGAAACGTTTTAGATCTCCATCGATTGCACTGGATGAATGGTCAATTCGATGGTCGTTTTGGTTTCGTCTGCTTTTTTACGGGGATAAATCGGTGATCTAAAAGGGAGTACGATTCTAATTACCCTCGGCTCTTTCGGCGGAATACAGACGGTTAGGTTGAATATTGCAAATCAGGAAAAAATATTGTTTGCAAAACGGGAACGAATTCGTATAAAGCTACCTCCTAATATTGATAGCAAACAAAATTTGAAGTAAAAAAGAGCGAATGAAGATGGAATCACGAATATTTTGGTAAATTACCAACACAATGAATAATTAATACAATCACTAATTTAAATCAAATACCGATTACATTACTATGTATTTACGTCTTGATAGCATCAGATTTCAGGCCTAATTTCGAAAATTTCTTTTTCAGTTGTAAACGGAATAATCTATTTTCTTTCATTAGTTAGTTATTATATAGTCTGCTTAGTACGAATGTATATATCAAAAAATTAAAAATTCATACGTAATTTCTAAAAACATAAGGGATTTCATTTATTTCTCTGGCCCGTTGAATTTTATGCAAGATTCTCTGCAATATATATAATATGTTTTTTCCTATTTGGCCGACGATGATACGAAAAAATTCTCGCAGGAAAATTACATTTAAAAATACGGGGGAAAGAGCGAGGAATACAGTCTCTCTCCAACAGGAAGTACAGATTTCATGAAGCTACATTTTATTACCCTTAGAAATCGGTTTCTTCTTTTTTAAGACCCGATGTATTATATAGGAAAGTAGTATAGGATTTTGGATGTATCTATTCCTTGTCCTATAAGTTCATAAACCTACCAGATGTTACCTAAACATTAGTAACTGAATATACTAGAAAAGAAAACAAAATAACAAGTATGTCCTTACAGACAATTAAGATTTAGTGATTCATAAGAAGGAGGGTCAAGCAATAAAATTCCAACCCCTATAGAAATGCGCGCTTCGAAAGAAAGAAAACAAAGTCTCTAAAAATATAATCAGGAATAATCCGAGTTACACGAAATAGGAGTAATAACATTTAATCTAAGGCAGAAAGTTCTAACCTTCCCAATCCAGCAATTACATTTCGTATGGAACAATATGCACCGGAATTATTGGGGTCTGCGCGGAATTCCCGCGGAAAATTACGAATTTCTCAAGAATTACGGCCTAATTAACGGAATAATACTATGAATTAGAAGCTCTTACGCTAGGAACGTACTTTTCAGGGTGTAATGAGATTAAAGCGCCAGCGCAAATTCCCAAGTTTTATTCCTAATACCGTGGTTGCGCCTCGCAAAACGCAGTCATTTCGCAAAGTAACGAAATTTGGCAAATAAACAGCACTCATAGAATGCGTTAGCTCTAATTGCCTCGTCCTAATAGAACAAACGATGGAAAATGCCAGGCAATTGTACATCTTAATCCCAAAATGGAACATTTATCACCGAGAGAAATGTAATGGTGCAGTTGTAGTACTAATTAAATGAAACTGCAGGAATTCTTATTACTTGTGATAATAGTATTGCGTATAATTACCATAAGTGGCTTGTAAATAAGGTTTGAGAAAGAATCTCAGAAAGAAAGAATGATATGGGATGGTATTAAGTTTTACGTAGGAACTACAAATGTGTGGAAGATATTACTATCTGAGGAATTAAAGCCTTTTCTCATAAACTGCGGTAACTTAAGGCTAGGCCGCGTATGTTTAGTAAGCATTTATTTGCAGAAAATGAATAGCTTTAAAGGACTGATTCAACATACCCTATCATCTATAATAAGCGTTTTCTATGTCATGCGCCAGTAAATGTTAAGAAACTTTTCTATACAATTTTCCGCCTTGACTAAGATACATATTCCATGGAAAGATTTGTTTGGTTATTGCTATGTACAGTGGTTATTTCCTTCCTTTTTGTATTATATGCAGATTTTAATGAATTTAATTGTTGATACCAGTCTAATATAACCCATCTGTTAGCCATCGGTGAATAATTATTCAACAATAGATATATTATATCAATCTATTATCCACGGCATATAAGTTAACCGAGAAATTTGTCAGATTATAGATTCTCAGTAATACAAACGCTAGGAAAACCGTACAATCAAGACGTTAATTAATTAATTGAGAGTTAAAAATTCAAAAACTCTCCAGTAAAAACATTATAAATGAAAATTTTCAACACTTCAAACAATATATTTATATGTCATTAAAAATAAAAGTATATATTTAACCCTACAGCATTGATCGCATGATTATTTTTTACAACCTATATCTATAAACAACACAAAGCCCTCCTCGAGTTACAAATCCCTTACCTACAATTTAATGAATACGTAACAAAAATATTAACAAAATATTTATGTAATATTCCAGCAAACAAATATTATGCATATACCCACCGAAAATGGTGGTATATTCCCCGAAATACGCATTGGGTGATTCCTAGAAAATCAGAAATCCGCGGATTCCTTTCTCCATTCGAGGAATTGGTCACCGGCATATTCGACGATCAAAGAGTTCTTCCAACCCCTTATTCATTAACAACCGAATTCCTTTTCTTTCGTACTGAACATGTGAAACAATCACAAGAATTCCCGCAGCATCTCCCAGTGTTCTTACGTCCGGAGGGAAAAACAAAAAACTGGAGGGCCATGAGAAGATGGGCGCGCGGTTGAATCATTGATTGTATTTGCCGAGAGGAGCAGTAGAATGGGGCATAAATATTTGACGGCTCATACTTCCGGTTCGGCCCATCAGGACAATAAAACACCCCAATAGGAATCTTTTAAAGTTTCATCGATTTGCGAGAGAGAGAGATGGAGGAAAGAAATGCGCTCAAGATTGATGGGCTTAGTTTCCGTTTCCGCCAACTTTGGCGCTACTCATCACTCTGGAACATCCTAAATGGATTGCTTCTGCAGATGCAATTCGCGATGAAATTTGCTAGCGGGTCCATCCTAGTGCGGAAAACTTGACGAGGACGGTTATAAATACCGAAGGAAAATCTTCCTGCGTACATCATAACTCCACTAGCAGGATTTCGCGGAAATGGATTTCTCAATTATAATTACTCATTTTTTAATTCAACTATGGGACGATTTTTCTATATGTCTTACATTTATCTTCATGGCTGAGAAGGAGCATGAAAAAATATTCTTTTAGGGCCCGGGAAAGTATCACAAGAAAGCAACCGGTATTAGACATTCCCTTAGTATTACACCGGTAGGTATTACACATTCACTAGAAACCCTATTTACTGCTATGGGAAGTAAATCAGACTAGAGAACATTCCTTTTATTAATAAGTTATGAAGCACTCATTTAAAAATTAAATTATTATAAATGATTAGATAGTCAAAAGATCCTTCCTTTTTGTTTCTACGTAATGTAGAAAAATGAAAGTTTTTCAGTTATTACGGTATCCCGCTTATAACATGGTTTTCACTCGGTTTCCTGAAGAGCATCTCAACCGGGTTTTACTGTACCTAGAGACTCAGCTGAATAGAAACATTAGTGGTACATGCACCCCCTGCCACACGCCAAAAGATGGCTTGCAGGGTAAATATGTAGATGTAGATGAAGTACGGCGCTTTTCCTTAGCGCTGGTGGTAGGTTCACCTCTCAGTAATAAGATTCTCTAGGTGGTTTCATTGACCTACGCCAATGCATCCTCAGCTAGTCTAGTCGCGCTAGTACGCGGCTTGTGTTTCTAATCGCTTCTTATTTCGGATAAAATATCTCACCTTCATCTAAATCTCTTTCGCGGATTCATCGCGCGTCTATCAACTTCCTTCCCTTCCTTTGAAACCGTGACTCACTCGAAATGGTCGTGAGGTAATGGTCGGGGCATCTCTCATCTCTCACACATGCTGAAGGTGACGGACGCGCATCCCCTCATTCACTCTTTAACCTCTCTCCCTTCCGAACTCCATTTCCCACGTATTCTCTCCTCTTAGTTCGATAGAGGTGGATTTAAGACGATGCAAGTCAGCTCAACTGTTTCAGAACGTTTTTCCAACTAATTTTTGAGGGCTGGGATTTCAAATTCTATTTTACGTGACTGCGAATAAATTTTTTTATGAGGAATCTAACTCAGAGGTGGATGAAGATCATCATTCGCATTTACTGGCACATGGAATGCTTGGGTTATAATAAAGTAGAATTTTTCAAGTTTACCTAACCTTTTTCCTTATTTTCAAGAATTATTCGATCCTAAGGCTTTGTAATCATCGTAGTCATAATTTATTAAAATTAAACTGTTAAGAATTCCTGTTAAATAGTATCCACAATAGTATTGACATTTTCAAAGTATACAATCGATAGCATCGGCTTTTACCGAACTCGATCATTTATTAATATCAAAATTGTGGTATTACGTACTGATACATAATGTAATATCATCTAATATAAAATATAAATGAGGTTTCTTACTTAATTTGATTAAAAATAAACTGTAACACTTGGAATATCATGAAAGGATGTGACTAGTGTCCCAGAGTACTAAATCTATTATTATTTTGTCTTTGTCCTAAATATTGATTGATTAGATTATCGATTTTAAAACCTCATAATAAATTGACTTAGGAAATATTACCTCATCGGTGACCAGACTATCTACTATCTCTTTGTTTATTGCTAGTCTTCTATCTAAACTACACTAGATATATCATACTAGTATTTTGTTTCGACGAGAACATTATTTCTAACTTCATCATAACCTTCGATACAAAGACGAGTAATAGTGCGCCCTATCCTGAGAAACATACCACTCCGTCATTTGCGAATCCTATAATATATTATATCGATATTATATATATATATATATATATATATATATATATATATATATATATATATATATATATATATATATATTGTAATTATGCCATACATTACTGACTTCGATATATCCCCGTCTACTCCTCTTTTATTCCTTCCCATACGACTTTCACCCTTTTCCTGCATACATTAAACAGTGACGGAGAAAATAACGTTCCTTACAATTCCGCTATAAAACCATCTTTTTTGCATTCACACCTCGTCTTCCACAAATACGTCCGTCCGTCCGTTTCCATTGAACGCCGCTAAAATTCGCACAGCAACGCTAAGCTTCGTGCATGTGCATCTCACGAAAATAAAGACTCCGTTGGGCTGAGTTCCTGAGAAAGGAGATTCCTGCCTTGAGTTGTTTTCCGGGAGATTATGAAGTCGTTGGACGGAAGAGACGAGATGTAGAAAGGGAGGGATTTAATTATATACGCGTGACATGTTGACTGGCGAGAAAGTGTATCTTTTCAACATGACTGATTTATCGCTCCTTTCCCATACGTCTTCCGATGTTTAACGCGATACAATGCGACTTGGTGATTTTGGGGAAAAGCGGTGTTCTGATCCGAAGGAAGGAGGATTTTAACATTGAGACTCATGTTCTCGGAGTCAAGGAAGGCAACGGTACGAAAAAGGGTACTAACATCAATAAATTTAAGGCTTAAGAGCGTGAATTTCAGTATCGGCCAGAGAAAGCGGTCCCGCTGTTGAAATATTGACAAGAAATTTAAATTGAGTATTATTTAAATTAATTCAGTAAATTTATGCAGAAATATCTTCTTTATCAAAACACGGAGATATAGTCCTTGTAAGGTAGGTATCTGCATTATAATAGTGCATTGTTGTAGCTATAACACGACGCATACAGAACAAAAATATTACAAGTACATAACATTGTAATAGCAGATTGTTGTCGCTAAGAGGTATCTGTGTTTAATTGTGTACAGTTTTAGCTACGATATATACATATTGTAATAGTGTATTTTTGTACCTACAATATATATGAACAGTAATAGCGAATAAAATTGCATCATTTTAATAAGGATTGCATAACTGCACAGTATCATTATATTGTTCTACTGCAGTCAATCCATATAAACGGCGACCCCTTAAATAAAGCAAATTTATTGCAAAACTCGAGTATTATTTGGAATTATATGGTAATTTAAAACTCAGCACATATTGCTACGTACGACCTTTGGAAATTTCTGCGACATAAATCATTAAAATGAAAAGCAGTAAATATAACAAGGCTTACCGTTTTCTATCTAGTCATAAACATCTAAGAACATCATGTATTCACGGATTCACAACTAACATAGCTAACAAATAATTGTCACAACACATAAATAAATAACAAATAAAATAAAGCCAAAAGAAAAGAATAGCTTAGAAAAGAGGAAAACAGAATTTTCAATCCCAAGATGATCCATAAAGTACGGGATGAGAGCAGGGAATGAAGGTACGCATTCAATTCATGGAACATATGAATTGAAAAGGCCACTACTTGAGGGGATTCTCTAGTGCACTTTTTCCCAATGCACTTGTGCAGCGAAACAGATAATACCCAATCGTACGTACAAGGATACACGAGGGGGCTGCCAAGTCTGGCGCAAGGAGAGCCTTCAACAATCATTAAGGCCTAAAATACGATTTCAACTGAAATCGAGATGCCCGTGGCACGGAAAGGGGATTTTTCCACGGAATCCTTTACTTTATTTTTGGACTGGGGATTCGAGCCAAGAGTGTGGGTGTAGCAGACGAGAGGGAGGACATGGTTAAAAGAAGAGCTGGGCGAAGATTGAGAAGTAGGAGACGGGATTGATGAAACTGTAAAGAAAAGGGAATTGAGGAATGATTGACGAAGAGAAAAGAGAAAGACGTGGAGTCGATGTTATTAATGAACATTAAAATGAATTTTGGGCTGGAGAGTCGGGTCAACCAATTAACCTCTTAACTAATTAAATAAATAAAAGGATAGGAAGTAAAGTACGGTTAAAACGCTTGTCGGGGACCAAGCAAAAAATCACTTTTCAAGCTGGATAGCGTTATAACCGAGTTGTGTAATTCTGGTTGCATTCCACCATATTATTGAAGAATAGACGGATTTTTCTTAAATAGCGCGTCTAAGTTACTAAATTTTGGTCTTTTCTCACTCGAAAATGAAGCAGTTTTCTCCAGATATACAATTAAGGATAAATTAAAAACTGCATCTCTTAGTAGAGCTAGTACAATTGTGTTGAAATTGTTAATTTATTTCATTCATTAACGCATATGCTAAGGTTGAAGTTATGACTTAAGGAGTCTCCAGGAACCCCCGGAATTTGCCATTCTGTTCATGAAAAATCCCGGAATCTACGGGAGTAAGCAACCCTAGATCAAACCTGCCCCTGGGTTGATGTCTTTACAGACAGAATGCACATTAAAATGATTCTTTAAAGACTTCAAATTGTTGCTATAAATGAATTTCATTCACCGAGGTCTTTCAAATATTCATACGTACATCCATACACATTTTCCTTCTCAAAATCGACTTCAGTACGAAAAGTGCCTATCCTAGAAAGACAATCTTGGAAATAAAGGATAGGAGACATTGGGAGCAAAACTAGAGTCGGCTAGAGTAAACAACCTCCGTCGCTAAGGAAAATAGGTCAGATGGAAATTGTGCAGTCGACGATGTGTAAAGAGTTGGGAATTATACGAGGATTTTGATGAGGGAAATGAAACGGAGTTGAAAAGCGACCCAAACGAGATGGGGTCCGAGAAATTCTGAGACAAAGAATTTTAACAATTCGATAAAAATCTTCCCCGCGGAGGAACTTCCGCTAGTCTTTAAGTCGGTCATGGGTTGCGCTAAGTGGGGGCGCTTAAGGAAGAAGAGGCGCCAAACAAAAGAATCTCGCCGAGCGCTGCAGCGAAAGAAAGCGGCCGAAAAATAATTGCGACTCAAAAAAATTAGGCTCCGGAGTAAATGGGCCGAAAGAATGGATTCGAAATAATAAAAATCCGAGCGTAATTCGCGCGGATTCTTGCAGAGACGCTATCCGCGGGTAATATATTATGGTTTATATCTCTACGGTGAATATCTCGTGAAATATCGCCGGAGACGGGGGCTCTAGGTCATCGCTAATGGATCCACCGATGAGGAGATACCATGCTCTTTCATTATGGGGAACATAATTTATGCTGATAAACTGTTACTTCGCATGTTCTAGGACTTTTTATCTTAGGGCAATTTTAAGTAAAAATTATTCCCTGAGAGGTACTCGCGTGTCACTTGAATGAATGCAAGGGTCATATCCGAGACTAATTACATTACTTAGCAGAAAAGGTTAGAGTCATACTAGCTCTCGGCGCTTTTCAATTGCTGGTGATTTCACTTTGCAGTAAGCACTGTGGGGATTTCTTTTGAATTGAGGAATGGAATGCTACGATATAGTATCTTACAAGAGAGGAATTGGTGATATATTGTTTCATATACAAGTCTATGGAGTAAAAATGGAAAAGGATTTTTGCATCTCTTCTACGAAATTAAATTCCGGCTGCGTAGAGGAGATATATTTTGTATAAGTGCAAATATCTTTCCGTTATTAAATTCTAATCCGTAGATTTTAGACCGGTGATATCATGGTGACGAAATATTCTTTTAGCGACATGAATATTAATAACATGAAGAATATTATATTTATAGCCTCTCTTGGGCTTCTTTAGAGATCCCTGTTTATTCCGTTCCGGAAGAGATTGCAGCATCATATACATTACGGTATTGCATGCGGTGGATTACAGAAAGGTATTCTTTGTAATCAACCATTAAAGCCTAAGAAATTTCTACTGGGGATCAAACCACATACTAACATCAGTAATAACCCTGAAATTGCGGTTACTATAAGTCTAGTTAAAAATGTTAATATATTCACGATATTTCCTGTGATCATATCATAAAATTAGATTTCATAACACTTTATAAGTAGGAAAAAACCTATGATGGCTAACTGAAACTAGAAACTTCATATCTTTTCGCACTGTTTCTTTATTACAACCGGTATCGCAAGCGTGCTTGCATCTATAGGCATACGGAAATGTACGAAATATCTAATATCAGTTCATGATTTCCACGAACTCAAGCCTGCGATGATCGATTTCAGTATGGTTGCTAAGACAAGGTGGAGAATCCCAGCTTACAATTGAAATTTGCGTAACTTTTTAAAATATAAATGAAATATCAACCTAATTTGGTAAATACTTTTATGTCCTCATGTAGAACCAGTAATGGACTTAATATTATCATATCCAAGGTTTCCCTAATCCAGTATAATTATGTCATTAATCATAAAAACGCCGGAAAAGAAGTAATCCCGGACGTAATTTAGAACCTAATCTAAAAAATACGAAAGTTATGATACGCTCAAAAATATAATAAATAGCTAATTTGAAAATGGCGTCCATGTCCATACATGGTAACGGAGGAGCTCCATTCGCCCACAATTTCTGTCAGTTAGTCAAATGGGCCCATCAGCGCGCAAGGCTACATTGGTGAAGACGTAAAATTACTGATGAAAATTAAGAGGAGTACGGCTACAGGAAATCAAAGCGGTGGCTGTCGGAGATTTAGAGGCGAGGAAAATTTGGAGCTCGCGGAAGCATAGCTCTTCTCGGAACCCAGTTGGCATCGACATCAAAGGGGAAGATTATGAATGACTGAGATACGTAATCGTGGGCCGTTTAAAACGTCTCACGCTAAGCCGACTAATGAGCTTGCCGAAACTAATCTCGATATGGTAGGCACGTTGCGCTTTTTCGTATCTATAATTGGGACGGTAGGCGAAGTGTCGGATTAACCACCTCTCTTTAGGATTTTTACTAGTGACCTTCTTTACGTCTTTGCTTAAAATTAGTGCAGTGTTAATACTTTCAACACTAAAACCAGTTTAAGACGCTCCCGCTAGGTCCCTTTCACACGAAACCCATGGTAAAGATACCTCTTAAGACGCTCTGATTCCTACTTAAATCGCTGATTTTTCCCTTCCCAGATGCAGTCCAACCCCCTTTATCCAATTGCTTACTTCATTCCATCGACAAAAATTTATTTTACATCATCTGTGTCCTCCTCCCATGATTCGCCTTAACTCTAGAATGGTTCATTGTGCATTCATTCTTTGGAGAGACTGATTCGGTTAAAATAAAATTAAAATATCGCGAAGCAGAATCCGCATCTCACTATCTGAGCTGATACGAACCCTGAGATCTTCTCTATAATATTTTCTTAGGGCAGCAGGTTGTATTAAAAATTCGTTTTGTAATGTTTCATTACGTCGTATACTCTAGTTGTAAACAAATCGAATAAACCAGAAAAGCAGAGTATTTTGTGAGTGTAGAATTAGAGAGATTGCGCTCTGTGTTGCTCTCTCACCACTGCTGTTAAAAAAATTCGTTATCTTTCCAATATATCAATTTGGTAAAAATAATTTCATTGTAAATAAATCATAAATTAAAAAATCACCTAAATTAAGTAACTAAGACGCTCTCTATGTGCGCAAAGCAGGTTATTCTACAAAAATATGATGTAAGTCTACCAGTATTACACAACCCGGTTATAAAGTTACTCCCCTTAAGACACATTTTCGCTTGCTCCTCTGGAAAGTGACATAACCTAGTTTTACTGTGTTGATACTCAATTTCCGAAATTTAATATTTCTAACTCTCATTTTTCAGCTTCTGCAGTAGATTTCAACAAATATAAACACTTTCAAAAACCAATTACAGCCATCTCATTAATGACTTTGGTACCAACGATATGGGGAATATTATTCACGAAACTGCACAAGCTAAATTACGTTCCCAAAACAAACTGAGAAACACATAGAAACTTCTTTCATTAAAAAAATTCTGAAGAGAAACATCTTTGTAGGAAAGAGTGCACCGTCTCCCCAAACTCAAGCAACAAGTAAGGAATTAATATCACATCTCGAATAATTAATATGGCGAAAACGATCAAAAGTTTGAGGAGCGCTCAAATAACTCTGGGCGTCCCCAAGATTACTCTAACAACTCATTAAAGCTTGCGGAGAACATATTTCAATGCCTATATCAATGTATGAGAAAACGTGAAAATTAGATGGAAACCCTAAGTTTTATTTGGGCAATTTAACTTCGCCTGGGTAAGTAAATTTGGGAGACAGTGAAGTTGGTGGCTGCACAGGGGCGCCGCAAATAAAATACGGGGGGCAAGAGAGTTACAACTTCGCTGGCCAAGAGTTTGTCAAGCCAGGAAGAGAGTGGGTGGAAGAGGTCGTAAGGAATATAAAAGTGAGGGATGGATGGTAAAGAGCAGTCGGAGAAGTAAATACAGTTGAAGAAGGAAGGAAAACAGCGTTATTTTGACGACAACGTGGCTAGCAAGAGGGCTATTCAATCTGAAGAAGAAATATAGTAAAGTAGCCAGGGAATTAGGAATACGATGCTTAACGTGCAGCGGAATATTAACGTCAAGAAGTTGCAAAACAACTGGTTATTTAATATAACTTCAAATATGAGTAGCCTTAAGTTCTTACGTATCTTACGGCAAAATTTTGCAACAAGTCGTTTTTCCTTGAAGTTCTAAAAGTAAGTAGTTCTGATGCATTCTATGCCAACCACTAATGAGCAATTTAAGTTTCCATGTGGGCGGTATTTCCTAGATGATAAAATGTTAGAGGGATACTGAAATTGAGAATTTTCATTCTTCAATCTTTCCATTGTACTTGCCAATATCCGGTATCATAAATTACGCTCAACCTCACAACAGCATTTTCGCCTTCAACTCACCTGGAAAAGAAGTAAAAAGGGACATTAGTTTCATTAGAATACAAAAGGCTCAAAAATTAATTAAAATTAACATAACATTGAATCAACTCAACACAACTCGTAAAATTAAAGATTAAAATTTATGTCCACAATAGAACGACCTTAAGAAAGTTTTTCTATTTCCAAATCATCATTTTTTATTTAATTTAAAATTTATACGCAATTGAACAATGCTAACATTAAGTAATAAAGCATTTAAATGTATGAAATTCATTCTAAATATTTATCCGTTTATACTATAGCGCGACTACGAAAGTCGTCACAATAAAAAAAACAAACTTCAAAGCTATCCGCAGTACCAGCGTTGATTAGAGAGGAAATATTGCCGAACAGCACCGTAATGGAGTATTCGAGAGATGGAACTGTAAATACTTAAAACTAATTTACCTATATTTCATCGTACATCTAGTCTTTAGTACCCTTATAAAGGATAGGAAGCCCTAATCTAGAACCGAAGATGGATTATTCCTGTGAGCATTAAAGGGATTATAAATTCTAAATAAAAACCTAAAGGAACATTGAACGCATCTTCTTTCATGACAGAAAGCGTTACAAAAAGCGTAAATCAGACCTTTTGGCCGGAAAGAAAAATGTAACGAATCGATCTATTTCGTCTGCCACCGCTGCTCTAAAACTCACGCTTTTAAACTGAGAAACTAAGCAATGAGCTCCCCCATACCGATCACACCAAAGCTCTCTCTTGAAGGGATGGAAAAAGTGGAGCGAATGGGGAAACACAAAACGACGAGAAAGCGAGAAATCTGTTGCGTGTGAGAGAAGTCATGAAAGGGAAATGCCAAAGGGGTGCCATGCGTAGTACGGCGAACAATGACACAGAAGCATTGCGAACCGCGCCTTCAGATGTTTCGTATCACTTAGCTCTCCGACTCACCCTTATTAAGCCGTAGAGAAGGGGTGGAAAATTCTTTTTCCTTTTTAATGCTTTCGGAATGGATGGTCTTACAGAGAGAAAATCTCAGCGCAACAGGAACTTTCGTTTCTTTACCAGAGAGGAAGATTTTTCTTTTAATTTTTGCTGTTATATTTGCTTTAGTCGCCTTGGGAACGAGGGTTGGATGGAAATGCAGTTTCTTTGCTTAATTCACACATATTTACAGCTTTATTTATTTAACCATTTTATAATTTATTTAGGATTGAGTATTATGAGTTAGAATTCTTGCATTTAAGTCCCTCAATAATTTCCTTTGGCATTATTGACTTATTTTACATGTTCTTATTATTATTGATTTACTTATCTTACATTTTCTTATTATTACTGATTTTATCATTTTCAATTTATTACTACTACATACTAATTTACATTACAGTTTCTTATTACCACTGATTTACCTATTTTACTAAATATGTTTTTTCAATTTCTTATTATTACTAATTTACTTACTTATAAGTTTCTTATTGTAAGTAATTTACTTATTTTACAATTGTAATTGGATGTACATTTATATTTGGATATGTGGTCGTGCCTTACCTACAGTTAACCTTTTTTATCTCAAAATCTCCAACTTTATATAATTCTTTATTTCTTAAAGAAAAAATTCTCGCCGTTATCTTACAAAGTGTGTCTCCCTAGCATCAATTTTCAATGAATTTATCACAGACGATTTTTCTATTCTTTCAATGGTAGAGGATAACTCTAACACAGAACATCCAGGGTCAAAGTTTCAAATTTAAATCGAATCAAGGAATTCAATTAGTTCGATTAATTTAGAGAAAGAAGTCACAAAGAGATTTAGGAAGATTTTCCATCATGAAAAATATTTTCAACACCAATTTTGCGCGCCGATGTCTTTGAAATTTGTTGCCATACGAGATAAAAACACTTCTTTCCTTTGAAGTTTTTAACCATCCATTCGCGATTAATTGAAGAGCAATCTCGCCGAGTCTAGGAGTGGCGCGGCTAATTATTTAGGTTTTAATTAATACTTCTGAAGGGAAATAGTGGAAGTATTCCTTTATCGAATAAGGAGCCAATGAATCACATCACCTCTTTAAAAATCACCGGGCCCAATCTAAGGAGTTCAACCTCTGAAGAACTCAAGAAACTTTCGGAAACCAATATTTAAGTCCATCATTCTTTTACTTCTCCCGGAACTCTTTAGGATACGAAACGCATTAGGAAATTAAAAGGACTGAGGAGAACATTTTAGGGAAATTGACTCCAAACTTGAAGAGAGTCTTGCCATCAACAAAATCGAGCAGTAAAACAACTGAAACTACACCAACCATTAGCGAGAACTTAATCCGCGGAAAGCATCGAATCCATCGGCAGTCGAATGAAAACTTGTAACGAAGGAAACGCGTAGAGAGAGAAGATTTTCTCCGGATGAACTGCAAAGCTCGCGATAGTTTCCCAGACCACGTACTGAGAACAAATTGAGCTAAACTTGGATGTTATCTCTTGTTTCGTGCATGAGCATTGTATTAAACGCTTCTCAGACTGTGCTGGAGAGTGGGAACTTAACCTAAAGACTTGAAACAGTTCTGGAATTATAGACCAAGGGAATATACGAATTCATTTATCTATATAATCCGGAAAGCATGGAAAATATAAGAACATAAGATTTTCGAACTTTTGATATAAATATTTATGTATGATATTCATAAATGGATGTAGGTATATTATATTTTCAGCCATAAATCAAGTAATTTCTTGAAATAGAAAATATATTGGAAATATATAGATGTCGCAAGAAGGAAGAGAATTCGTATAAAAATTCAAAAGAATCTCGTGTCAAAGTTTCCACTTCCAAACTGCTTCCCTATGATGTCGAAATTTTGACGTCGAAGTTATGGATATGCCTAAACATCCGTTTCGGATTCCTTAGTGTTCAAGGATGTGAAGATTATTGACTTTAATCCTCCCATAGACACCAGATATAAAAATAGATATTCATATAATCAATGATAAACTCTGCTGTTTAAAAACTTTCTTGATGAAGACACTCAAAGCAAGTTATCGTAACGTTACGAAAGCATAAATTAATCCTAACGAAATCACTCCACATTGAATGAAATTCTATAATGAATAACGAATCCATCTGAGCCAAAGCAACGAGCGAGTCAGCAGCAACATAAAAATAACAAGGTATAATGACAGGAGCTAGAGAAACCCCAGACATATATGGGAATGCCACATCTCTTGATACCAACCCATTTCCCGAAAAAAAAAGCTTTCCCAAAAAGAAGCAACCCGGATAAGGTATGGATGGCATTGAATGGGACTCAATCGACCGTCTTTTACGGCAGTATTTTATCGCTACCCAACAATCTTGTTGGCCTATATAGCTCGTGAAATATTGATCATATCGCTCAAGCAGGTTGGAAAGAAACCAAAATCAAAACCTGGCCACAGAAGAGATTGAAATATCGAGAAGAGCAATGGAGTCCAAACTTATGATGCGGCAAAATCTCAACAGGCATCGGTCGATTCAAATGCTCCCGGATGATAATTGGGTCAAGAGGCAAGCGAAGACGCTTTCCATGGAAAAATTGACAAATATTGCACCCTCGTGCATGATTTTTTTGATCGTTGTATGAAAAACTTCATCCGCATATACAGTAGAACCCGTTTAAGACGCTCCCGCTTAATACGCGGTTTTATCCTGGTCCCTTTCACGCGAAAAACATGGTAAAAACACCGCTTAAGACGCGGATTTTCCTCTTCCCAAGAAGCACTGCAACCCACTTAAGATGCAATTTTCGCTCGGTCTAATAAAGAGCGTCCTAACCGGGTTTTATTGGGTTAATATATAAAAGTTACTAAAATTATATATCTTTCCTCTATTCTACACCAAAGATAAATTTAAAAAATCCATTCAGAGAGGTACGGTAGCGAGAATAATAAAATGCAAAAATAGACGTGAATTTCATCTCATCCCTTCCTTTCAGCCATCATTATATTCCCGCACTAAGCTTGAACATTGCGCATTCGCTTTTGTTCTTAGAAATACAAAAAGCCTAGCTTCATTGAATGGGTTCTTATACTCCGAGACCAATGCCGTAAAGCAGCGAAATTAGCTCAAACTGCGCAACTGTAATTGCATTTCCGTACCTTTTCTTAGTCTCATAATTATCTTTCAGAGGAAAATTACGTCCAAATGCGTTTATTAACCACAATTACCGTTTTCTAAGAAAGAGACCCAAATGAGGCGTGCGGAATGAGGATTTTTCTCCCTTTTATTGCAAAGAATTTTGCGAAATTCAGCGAATACCGCTCATGCGCAAATTTCTAGAAATTCACAATAGAAAAAAAGCAATACTCGAAGCCAATCCAACAATTCGATTCACGGAATTCAACAGCATTGAGAGATTATTGGCCCTTATCGTTTTGCAGAACATTTTTATCAGCCGTGACGTTCGATTGAAAAAACTGAACGGCGCTGGGCGTACGTCTGAAATTGAAAAGGAGTAGTTTCCCGAGTAGGAATTTTCAATAGCTATTTTAAAAATGCATCGCTGGTACATGGTATAGAGTTTTGATAGGCAAAAATGAAATGGTGCAGAGCAAGAGAGAGTGGAGATGAAATATGCAGCTGCTGCTGCGGCGAAAAAATCCGATGCAAATTTTTAAGAGGAGTTGGATGCAGGCCATTCGCGGTGACTAACATTGGGACTTTTCCTACGGACACGTACTCTTACCCCCGTCCATAGATGGCCACTGCGTTGGAATTATTGCGGTGAAACATATACGCATTGGAAAAGGGAATTCGGATGTAAAGATATGCTTTCATCCAGCCGAGGACTATCAGTGAAATTGAGGGCACACGACTTCTAGGATATGAAGAGGCTCTTGCAGATGGCTCGGGAGATACTTCGTGAATAACTCTGTTATCAAATAGTAATATTGTAGGTATAAAGTAAAGAAATATAAAGCAGAGAAACTGGTAATGAAAATATTAATTGAAAATACTGATTATAAAAGCAACGGCTCACGATAATTCCTAGATAAAATAGAAAAAATGGACTAAAAATAATCTGATTGGATAGGGACTCGAACTCGGGTTTTTCTGGACGACTGCTCTAACCATTGAGCTAACTTGCCAGAGAATTGCTAGTCATGGCGTCTTGGGAGACTTCGTAGTCTTTGCGAAACTATATTAAAGAAATCGATATTGATACTTCTTGGAACCATTTATTTGCCAGGTAACCTACCGAGTTACTCTTTTATCTTATCTCTTTTATTAATTCTGATATTATTTTCAAAATAAATCTAGTAAAACCGCAATATATATTGTGTATGAGAAAGAAATTTCGGCAAAAAAATTGGAGAAAAACCTATATCAATAATGAGTGAAAAAGAGCTACTAAAAATGTAAAATCATGTCTAAACGAATACTGCGCAATTAAATCACAAATAAAAGATGATATATAAATAATGCTAAATACGAATACATAAAGCTGCAGTCATAGCGGTATGAGTCTAATTAAATGCTGTCAGATTTATAATTAAAAAATATATTTTTGAAATGTGTCGCTGCAAAATTTCAAGATAAATCTGCGCCAATGTCGTTTTGCTTGGACGTACTTTACCCCTCCCTTAGTACTCTCCGTATATGAATAAGCAGTTGACCCACTTGTTTTGTCCAGGCAGAGATTAAAATGGAAATATATACATATGTAGAAGATGTTACAAGAGATTAATTTTCTTAAGAGTCTCTTCCTACATCCAACCCATTTCAAATAAAAAATAAGGGAGTAAATTTAAAAGAAAGAAATACTTGTGAGACGAACAAGTTTTGAATCTCAAAACATACACCAATGCGGGTAAACTCCCAAAAGAAGATAGGAGTGAACATCAGCGAAATTTACCATAAGTCAACTAAAGTATATGAAGTAATTGGTTAAGAACAAACTTAAAAGGTATCCGTGATTAACACGAATTGTATTTATGATAGCAAAAAAAATAAGTAAAAGGTAATTTAACCATCCTGAAATGAAAACACTAAATAACTGGCACAGTAGATTTTTAATGCGACATGTTTCGGTACCGAGTTGACATCTTAATATTACTTCGTGTTTTCAGTTTAAGATAGGTGCTGCAGAATTCTACCTGGTGAAGATTGAGCATATTAATTTTATTTTATAAAGATAACGTCTTTTGCACGAAAAATATTTAAAGAGCAGATTAATAAACGCTCAGCCGCAGATTAAAGACGATATCCCGCTCATGGAACATCGCAAAAAAGTTTAAAGTATTAAGTGTGGAACCATTACAAACCTAAATTACCCTGAGAATTTTGCAGCCAAAGCTAAAGATTTTTTGTCATTTCATTCTCTTAAACTAGAGCGATGTGGAGTTGAACGATCTAAACCTTTCAGGCACGCCGTTTAGTATCATTTTTCACGGGGACGATTAGTGTGGTGCAAAAGAATAACGCCGTCATGTTGAAAGCCTTTATCTATGTCCCACTCGTGACATATTGGTTGGTAACCATGGTGAACAAACGTGAACACTTAAAGCAAAGGTCGGGCAAGACACTGAGGTATTAATCTCATCGACTCAGGTCCTTTTTGCGAGCATTCTGCACCAATTGATCTTGAATGAAAATAGAGGGTTTTCTATAGAATGGTAGGCAATGTTCGTCAATCCTATAATTAGCAGCTGCCTTTAGCCTAAATATTCTCAGAGTAATCACTATTCCAGATCTTATAAGCTGGTATCACGGTAATCGTATTTTATAATTCACGGTACGATATCAACAAATTAATTCTAAAATTTGGGTTTTCATTAATGTATAAATTTTATCTAAGTTTGTAATATCTCTTATGGATGAATTTTCGTGAATTTATCAAATGGATTAAAAAATAATTATAAAAAATTTCAAATTTCAAATATTCAAAACGATTAATATGTAGTCATAACGACTGCTCATGGGTGATTTACAATAGATTTTGTTGAATTGAAAATGATTATTGGCATTGGAAAAACATTGTCTGTCATAGTACATACAAAGTCTGACTGATTGCAGAGGTTAGATAGAAAATTTTCGATTATGGCCTGCATTAATTTCTTTAATGACGGGGACAATTTTGATAATTTAACGGTAAAAATCCAGTAATAAATGCATATAAGATCATCAAGAAGATTCAATTCAAAACAACTCATCTTTGTAAACCTAAATGGTAAAATTTTAACCTTGATAACGAATTACTTTAAGGCCAATGTATTTTACGAGTTGCTTGCAAGTCTTCTTATGACCGGAAAGTGATTGCGAACATTTCAATTAGTTTATTCTCAAATGGAGGGCTGGGGATATTAATCTTCTTAATGAAATCTTATTTCACGAAAGTCAAAATTTAGCCCTTAGAGATTACGTGAGTCGGCAACTCCTAGTAAATTGTATCAAAGGCATACAGGATTTCAATTTCCTAACCCATGTATCATGAGCAACATATATCTTCCTTTGAGCCAGAGTAACAACGGTGTGTGGATTGATTAAAGTAAATGGCACAAAGGTTACGAAATCCAATTTTAGCTTTGCATTGTTCCTATTTTCTAAGCTTCATAGCAGTCTGAAATTATGCGAGAGCGTATATAATGAAACGACCTACGAATAAGGATGCATCCTTCCAATTAAGATAATGAAACGCCTGATTATTATGAGCTATTCATTTGTAAGAGAGGCGAAATTCTTGTCAGAGTGCAATTTCTAGATTTGCAATTATCATAACTAATCATGGAGATTGAAATCTCTATCTTTCGAATTCTGCTTTTATTACGCCAGAAGAACCAATTTATGAATCACGAGAAAATTTGTCGAGTTGTGATGTCTCCTTGATTTATAAAAATCTGACGTCTTCACAGAAAATGGAGCTGAATTTTGATTCATTAAGTTATGAATATTCCACGAATTTCATATTCATGAATTATTCTGGATTCTATAGATTCCACTTTTCATTGATAGAAGTATTTTCAATCGATGTGACTTAGCCATTAAGAAATAAATAAAAATACTTAGTAGTTTTCAAAAAACAACTTTTCACTCCGACCAATTACGACTTTATAGAGTCATCTTGACAAAAATAGCAATAAAAATATTCTCATTATATAGCACATAAGAATATTTCTGGTGCTATTAACCTGAAAATTACTCGGCAGATTCGAAACCGGCCGAAGTAATTATTTTGTGGAAAAGACTAATTATTTTCATATCTATCTCAGATGTATATACTTTACAGAATATTTTCAGTAAGATTTCGTTCATCACATTATAATCCTGGAACATATTTTTGCTTCTACTAATATGGATCTAAAATTACGAATTTTCCGAATAGTTTCATCAGTATCCAAAACTTCTTAGTATGCACAGTACTACCTCAGGACCCACAAGGTGCTCAACTAAAAATTATGTTACTCCTATTTTTCTAAGAAATGGATTAACTCAATTTAGCTACGAAATATTTAAGGACAAAAATACATTTGTGACGATAATGAAGGGACAAAAGTATGGGACTGTCCCGAAAAAAACGGGACGTTCCGTCCACTAAGCCAAAGATAAAGTATGCAAAAAGCATATCTAAGGTGATTCAACAGAAAACCCTTCCTTTCATCTATCACTTACACCAATTACATTCTTCTACTCTGAGCCAAGTGGTGCCAACATAACTCGGTTACACAAGCCATGTTTGCCCTACATCCCCCTTTGATTACAAATTCCGTCACAGAAGACAAATGAACATATATCCGTCAAGGAGGATATCCAAGGTAGGACCACGTTTATCTCTTTGAGTGCGTAGCTGACAAAGGATGTCCTTTTTAAATTAAAGCCGGACAAAAACCGTCTGAAACGCGGAAGCTGCGATCATTCTAGACATGTCGGCGCTCCGTTGGCATCTGAAGTAGACCGCAGTGCACACAATACATGGAGAAGCGCATCTGCCAAAGTTTTATTTTCGTCTACGAGTAACCGCATTGCCATCTGGACTGGCTGATCGTTTTTAGCGGTGACGCCAAGGCTAAATTCTACCTGTTACGAATCGCTTACCTTGCAAATAAAACAGTTCAAACTTCAAGAAAAAGGGGTTAGAGTAAATTTGCACATTTGCAAGGGCGTGCACCTAGAAATAATCCCAAGGAAAAACGGACTTGAAAAAAAGTCTTACGGGACCGGGGATCGAACCCGGGACCTCTATCCTTGTGGATGGGGCTCGATAGGAGAATCTCAGGTTCGATTCCCGCTCCTGTCAGACGGGACCGGGGATCGAACCCGGGACCTCTATCCTTGTGGATGGGGCTCGATAGGAGAATCTCAGGTTCGATTCCCGCTCCTGTCAGACAGCTTTCAAGTCCATTTTTCCTCTGAATTCGAACTTTGTTTCCAGCTGTTTGATCATAAGTCAAATATGAGAAACAAAATTACTTTGCAGTTTCACTGAAATTTATTACGAATGCTCTTTTTAGTTTCGAATCAGGGACTCCTTTCAAGGATTACTAAACACAGAAAGTTTGTTCTTATTATTGTTAGAAAGTTTCACAAAGTGACGGCTTCAACCATCGATATTAGCAAAAGTCAAATATTAATTATATAAGTGTACGTAAAATTTTATAAAGTAATTATAAATTAAAACTTTGCACCAGACTTTTAAAGGATGCACGTGTATTTTAGGCCTTGAGCGTATTTATTTGAATCGTTTCCAGAATTTCAACTAAACATTTTAAGCTACTTGCGAGAGATATTCAATTTACTTTCTAAATATAAGTGCTCTAAAAGGATGCTTCAGATTTAGACACAGCCCTTTTCTAGATCCAATTATAGCCTGAGTGACGGCAGCTAGAAGATATTTCCCTTGAGTGCAAGGTAGTTGTAAAGTAAGTAAAGTCCATGGCACGACATCCCTTTGAGGGATATGGATAGCCAGGCGGGATTCACCGCTTGTCACGTGGGTGACAAGCGGTCAGCGCATCCACTCCCACGTCACCGCATTCGGCTTTCCGAGACCGGAATATAGTATTTCTAAATAAAATTAATACTAAAAAGTTAGGTATTTCACAGCAAAAGGCAATTAATATGATAGTTTTCACTTTGAAATCTCAGCAAAGACATTGGAAACTCTTAAAGATAAAGAAGAATTTCTTAAATAAAATAATTAGGTTAATCTTAATTCGGTGGGATTCGGCAGCACTCGTCTCGATAAGAAAATATGAATTATACACAGTAGTGTTTCGATTTCATAATAGAAGAATTTATTTTTCTTTGTTTCAAGGGATGGGAAAATTTAGAGATAGGAAATAAATACGTAGAACTGAACTCGGGTGCACAATTCACCCACAAATCATTCGCATAAATTCTTTGAGAAAGTATCAATAAAACAACTCTAAATCCAATAAAAGAGAAAAATTTACTATTGTGTGCTTTTAAGAATGAGTAAGATAATTTCTATAATTGAATTCTGACATACAATTTACCTGCATATTCTTCTTTTTTTTTACTAGTTATAAGATCAATTTTCGGTATGAAAAAGCATTGCTGTAAAACCACAGCGAGAACAGCAAAACCGCACTGACAAGCATTGCTTCATCACTGCGAACATACGATAACAATAGTCTTGGAGACCCTCGAGAGACACTTGGGGATCTCTTTGACTCACGCCGCTCTGCAGGACCTTTGTTTAAGCAATGAACTGCTAAAAAAAGACACCGAGTTTGGGAGCAATCATTTTAGATGCGAAAATTAGAGAGTGGGATGGGAAGATGATTCAGAGGAGGCGGCGTGGGAGAGCTGCCGTTGAGTCATCCTTTCCTCCCAAAGGAAGGTCTTCAATGTCAGAGGTGCACAGTAATCCAACTCCATAAATAGAGCACTCATTACGGTGACCGCAGGATGAATTTACTGTGTATGCAAGACTAATTGTTTAAATGCATTTTTCCGTTGCACACGGAGACTTTGAAGATAAGTAACGAATTTGATAAGAGGCGATTATAATTGAGACAAAATAGAAATAAAGGCGACATCATAGATTCATATGCAATGGTTCTGTCTAGATCTGGTGACTTTTCCCTTCTTTCAGCGCCCTATTCTCTATTTCAGCGACATCTCGATTTTCATCAAGCATTTACTGCTCCATGTACTGTTCCTACATTTAGATTAACCCTTGCGCAACGTTCTCTATTACACAGACTTCCTAATCTTCTAAATTCCCTTCCTCCCTCCATAGACCCTTTCAGACTGTCACTTGATGCATTCTTAAAAGAAAGCTTGAATGAAGACTCTTGCAAATAATTTCCTTAGTTCGTATTTGGTTAGTGTATATCTGTATTATTTTTTGCTGGATTTTCTTATTTCATGTTGTTATGTATATTTAGTTTTGATAAGTTTTTGGCAATTGTAATTTGGATTCACGCCTGTATATTAATTTTTGGATAAATAAATGAATAAATAAATAAATACACAACGTTTTCGCGGTATGACATATTTTACTTAATTTAAATCAAAATAGTATTAGGTTGACGAGATTTAACCAAGAGCGAAAAGTACTGAATTAAAAATCACAGCCACGCAGTTTAAGCTAAACTTTTGTCTATCATACAACTCCTATATCTACTCATCTATATGGCACTTAAAAATATCATTCCTTCAATTAAAAATTTAACTTTCCTTATCTAATTTTACATCGCAGAAGCTTCTATTTCTACAATCCTCCTATGCTTATGGTAGGATAATTCGTCGCAGTTTGGAAGGGAAAGCACTAGGTGGAAAAAATGAAAATAATAAATTGAATGTCTGTCTTACGTAACGCATCATTCCAAGTTGATGATGGAATAAAACGAGTCGGATCCCTGCCATTAGCGCATCCACGTAATTTGGCAGCGGCGATGGTGCACATTAAGCCATCGAGGAACCCTTTCTTCTCACCATTCCCCAATGATAATGAAGACCACCAGATTGCAATGAATAAGTTGCACTGGGAATAAATTTACATGCCGATTCATTTTTACGCCATTTTGGAATACATTAAAGCTGCCTCAGTTGATTTATCATGCGCATATTATAAAATATAATCAAGCGTGAGTTTTAATGCCCTCTGGTGTATGACGTGATTCGTGAATGCTAACTATTTTATTTAGCTTTATTCCATACGAATTTTTGTGCGAGTTGCTCGAATCTTTTAATTGCGAATAGTTTAACCTTTACATCACCCAGGGAAATAGGGATGGAAATGCGAAAAAAGGAGTGGAAATTTATGATGTAATACACAGGATTTCGTCAGGTTAAGGTGTGGTGAGTACACAGCAACCAAGTGTCGAATATGGGGATTATATATTTTTAAAAGGATGCACCTCCTTACATTTTTTTAGAAAGGAGAATTCGTTAGAAACCACATCTAATCAGTGCTTGTCCTTTAGAGTCACTTTTTTTAAAGGACGTTAGCAGTATTCCGCTGGTCCATGGAAAAGAACTTACGTAATTTCTGCTTGCATTAGAAAGCGAAAATATTAATGTTTTTTGTGGTTGAAGTTTAAATAAAACTGGGTAAAATAAAGACGAAGGGGAATACATGGATAATCCTTCCAAGGATACGAGGTAGTTCACAGCACAGTATATAATTATTAGCTGATCAGAAAAATAAGAAACAAAATTTTAACTAGCTGGATAATTCGTTACCATGATCACTTGATGATAATTAGTAATCTCATATTTAATATATGTAATCATTTGACTAGCTGCGTAGAAACATCCTATCACGGGTAAATTATAATGATAAATTACACCCTTTTGCGGCACTAAAATCAATTACGTAATCTGGAGAATCGCTATTAGCCAACAATCGAACCGAGAAATATAATAGGCTAACATTAAGTATAACCATCACACTACCTATATACAAGTTATTTCTGAATGTAGAAATATACATGACGCATCAAAATAAGCAGCATTCACCATCGTTATACTGCCGCGGATGCAGTAATTATGGTAAAATGTCTCCATCATTAATGGGGACTCCCTGGAGAATAATTCAATCCTTATTAAAAGGGACCCAAAGGATTTGGCCGAGAAAAAGATCCCTTATTAGATGAGAAATGCACGCAATTAAACGGTGACCCAATATTTCGCGAGACCGAATTTTCATGAGGTTTACTTAATGAAGGCTGGGGATTTAAGTTATCCGAGTGTATATTAAAGCTCCGGGGAATAAAAATCGAGGAGACATTACCGAGCAGAGCGACCCGGTTATTTACATTTTCAAGGTTGGACTCGATAGCTTTGAATTCCTTATGCATGAGTTTTACAAGGGCGTGAAACTCGCTCCAATTTCTTGCTCGAAATTGCTTAAATTTACGCGTGAGGAGTGATAACTAAAATTTAGCCGGAGAGAATTACTGAGCCGTAGCTGGAGGATGGATATAAAGTTCGTGGAATCCACCGGATAGAAGCAATTTAAAGATAGGTTATACGGTAACACCAACATTTCCTTGATAACATTATGCAACGGCAATGCATACTGACATTATTTACAACTGCTTCATAGTTACTTATACAACTATGCTGTAATGAATATATACCCTGTTCATAAAATCAATATGCTTTGGCTGAACACAGTGGAAATCCACGAGAAAGATGCAAAATGATTATGGTTTTATTTTAAAACTCCAATTTTTTACGTCACGTGATCGCCCGTCTTTTCATTGTCATCAGGGTTATTTGAAGTACCACAAGCCAATCATAATTACTTAGAATTCATTAAATATGGAACCTACACAGAAGCCACAATTTTGCTTCGAAGGACCTAATGTTATTTTTTTGCTTTAGAACATTAACTTATTACCAAACGAAAGACTAAGTAATTAATTTAATGAACGACCAGTCTCTCAAACATGCTTGCATCAGTAAAGTGTGTATTTGTGCGTTTATTTGCTTCTTCTTTATATTGACCTTCTTTCTCCAAAAACTTAAAATTTTACTATCTGAAGGATTTCGCTACTTTATCACACTTCTTTTCCTACACTCTGTTTTCCTGCTGTGATGCATCTTTTTCCTAAGTGCAAAGTTATGTTTTAAAACCCATGAAATATTTTTTCTGTGAACTATTTCAAGCTCTCTCTTTCTTTTCAATTCTATACTATGAAATATTTTATGTAAAAAAAGACTTATTACTCTCAATCTCTCCTTAATTTGTAATTACCGAATTCAGGCAATGCTGGAAATGTTAACTCACTCCGCAACCCACTTGGATATTTGGTAGTTTTTAGGATATGCTTACATTGCATTTTGTAATTTTGTTTTGCGATTTGCTAAACATTAATAAAAATATGGGACATATAATAAAACAATTTGATAGAAAAATATTACCAGGGAACATTATTAAGGGAAGATCACAAAGGTGCAAGTAGCATTATTGTAATTTCCATTTGTAATAGGAACTTATCTCCGCTAAGTAATATAATTTTTTCGGATATGAACTTTGCCAAAGTAAAATAAATATTACTTAATATAACACGAAAACGTGTACTTTAGAGGGTTTTTATACATAGATCAATTTCTTTCGAAGAGAAATACTTCAACCGTCAACAGCATCTCTGCGCAGATAGAAGAAAAGAGAATAAAAAAACTAACCGTGAGTACAGCCAAAAATTCCAACCAGACGCCCGAATCATCTCGAGTGAGAAAAAACAGTACAATGAATTAGGTGACGTGGATTTATTTCGCAGAGGACAACAAAAAAAGGTCGGAGAAGAGCCTTTACTGGGGCACGTAAAGTTTGAGAACTGTGGCGAAACTAAGGCCGTAAGAAAGTTTGAGGTGAACCGGAGATGGATGGCTGTATAAAAAGCGTCAGTCTGACATCTGCAGGGATGAAAGTAGGCGCGGAATTTCATAAAGAAGGAAATTCCATAGGGGTGGAGAGAGGGTAGCTATCGAAAGAATTTTTTACTTTAGGGGATTTATAATTCATTAAAATCTGATGTCGATTTTCCTGCAGTCAAGCACTCAACGAGGCTAACCATTTCAAATGTTTCTTGTCAGAAAAGTTTTTTAACGTGACAAACAATTAGATTGTATATCTCTGTACGTATATCTCGTAAAATACGCAGTACTTTCGTCCTAATGTATTGCATAAATTATCATTTATAAATAACACATTTAACGGTTAGGTTTCAAAACAAGGTGGCAGTGATTTAACAGAAAGATCGCGTTGAAAATAAATAAAAAATGAAAATTAATAAAATAGTATAAAACTAAGATGATAATCGGTAGCTTTACTTAGATATCCATTTTTCGGATTGATGAAAACTATGCAAGGATAATTGAATAATAAAATTTAATTAGTGGCATAAATATACGAAAAAGTAGCTTATAGTCATAATTTTGTATGAATTAGAAGCATGTTAGGGTTTATTTTATGTAACGTATGCTATAACAAAGCACGATACAGCTTTAAAGATAACTTAATTGATTTTCTCTGACAGCTTAGTCTGTAAAAATACTTGCTTTCATACCGCAAATGCTCAAAAAATTAAAGATCGTAAAAGAATAAAAATATCTATAAGTCAAAGACAAACATGTCAAAAAAGTCCCTGCAATGGAAAATAAAAAGAGCGTTATCGCCTAAGCTATGATTTTGAATCCGTTTTTCAAAAATTAATCCTCATAATGCTATTATGTGGATGCTACGTAGAAGATCAAAAACAATGACTGCATATTAAAAATGATTAAATGCATTAGATTGAGAACGAATCAGCAGATATCCCCAAAAGATATTAATTACCCACCGAAAGATATTTCTCTACACATTTCTGAATTTGGGGAGACTAGGGGAATGACTGGAGAGGTGGCGCGCCTAGTTAGGGAGTTTCCGAAAGAAAGACTTTTCGAGAGCATTTCATTCTTTTTGGTCCTCCGCTGTTCGGCCGTGCGCGTAAGCGAACAAGTGCCATAACTCGACCGGCGTGGCGCGGACTACGTCACTCATTTTTTCTCATTTTCCCCCTTTTTATTTGGACGGTGTCATATCCACCAGCGTGGCTGATTGCAACTCCCCGCATCGGGGAATGCCGGGAATGAAAAAGTGAACGGAGAGGCGTCCTCTGGATGAGAATTTAATGAAGAAACTTGGGCTATGGAAGAGTGATTAGAGGACGCTGTAGCGCATCAGGTGAGTGGGTTCCGACTAAACAGGCCTAGAAAAAACGTGGCTAATGCTGGCGGATCAAAGAGCTGTTTTTAAAGTAGGCTATGTATAAGAGGGAGTAGTTGCAAGTTTTTTTGTGCTTTACTCCGCTGAGTATCTGCACGTTGTAGATGCTCAACAAAGCGGCAGATGAGCCTAACAAGGTATGGTTCGCTGCAGCATCCATAGAATTCTACGCAATTGCTACCGGAGCGTTCCTAGTGTGAGATTACGAGGACCTCATCCAAGTAGCTACTCACTCATTCGTTGCCTACCAACTGTGGTTGCCATGAGATGATGAATTACTTGATGGTAACAAGTCCCTGATCCGCGGAGCTGCAAATGTTAATCAAGTAGGCAAGACTGGCATAAATTCCCCCAACCTAATCAGTTCTCCCTCTTCGTGACATAGTGCACAAAATTACATGTCACTGTACGACGAAGGCAGGTTTCAACGATATATACGTTAAGGATCCAATACTTTGGATTCAGCCGCTATAAGCTGGTAAAGCTATGGAACTGAAAACAAAGCATTCCAGGTTGCCTTCCAAGAGGCGAGATTCTAAATATTTCGTTGCCCCTGAATGCGATAGGGAATTACTACCACCTATCTCTCCATTAATGATAATAATAACAAGAAGAATAATGAACAGCAATATTAACCAGAAATTCTTCTTCTGAGTACAAGCAGCATACATTTCTTAACATGCGTGTAATTTAAAACAGAAACCACATTCTAAAATGAAACAAAAAATCAAAACAAAAAATTGTAATAGAGCTTGCCTGAATCTAATAGTGAGTACCAGCAGACAAGCAGAAAGACTAGGACTGTGAATTATTCTGAACTATATTAATAATATGAAAACACATGAGAGATTGGCTAACGATTAAGAAGTTATCAGATTTTCGTTACAAGAGGTATCACTAAATTACCCTACCAGTTAAAATTGGACGACATTAGAAATAAGTAAAAATAAACCTTCATTAACATCGTCGAAATGATATGAAACGAAGCAACCACTTAAAAATAAAATTTCATACATGTTTAACGCTAACTGACTATGAATAAATACATAATAATAAATAGGAACGATAGACTCAAAAAATCAGCCGGCAGCAGCATCATCACTTCCATGAGAAATAAAAGCGACGACGCCCCCAAGTGAATACGAGGAGAAACGCCGCTTAAAAAGAAAAGATCTTTTTAGTTTCGTCGTGGGACGATTAGTGACACCACATTTTTGCTTAACTCTCCCCTTCTAAGTTCATTATCCTCCGCTACGGCGCTGCGGGGAGGATTTTACGCTGCGAAAAGCACTCTCAAGAGAGAGAAGGGGCACAAAAGAGAGAAGCCGAGGAAGATGGGGATGAAAAAAGACCATCTTCTTCTTCGAAGGCATAATTAATGAGACATAAAACAACTGGGAAGAGACGGTGTGGGAGGATATGGAGGTATAATAAGACAGGGAAAAGAGAGGCGTGTCTTTGGTGCGGAATACGAAATGTGTAACTAAAACAGTCTGCGTTGCCACGGACAAATAAAGAGGTAAACGTAAAGGAGAAGCGGAGGAAATGGCAAATAAGACGAAAGCTCACATGCTTCAACCGAGAGATAAAACAGATGCATTTGGGAAACGTTCCTAAATTCCACTAAACGAAATTACGCGCCAGTTTAAGGAAGGATGTTCACTGGAAGAGGGTATGAAACGGGGGTGCCAAACCAGTCACTAGTGGGGTTCTTTTTCCTCAAACCAATGCACTTAGATTAGTTATTTTCCTTAATTCTACTAATGTAACTGAAATAATTATGTCAGTTGTACATTTTACTCGAATTGTATTTTACTGATTAAGACAATGTTATAATCATTAATATTAGCCTAAATAATACAATAATTACAACCCCGATGCACTACTTTTACAATCAGGGTTGACTTAAGTCATAATTTTTCTACGATAGGAGAGGTATTTATAATTCGTGCTTTCATTTGTTTTGCACAGTTTGTTTGTGAATTTGTAAAAACTGAGGTCATATTCTCACATTTGGGCCCCCGTCGGGAATCAAACCTGTACCCTTTCGCCTAAGGCAAACGTATTACCCATTTCACTATCTAGAAAACCCAACTTTAAATACCAGTTAATTATAATAGGAGAAATCAAGTATTACGCCTTCTAGTTATGATTATCTTTATTCAAAATTTGTATGTACTTCGATAAACCGAAAACGAACGCGCTACCTGCTTGACTATCCGAAAGTTCTGAACGGCTGAATACAGTACAACATAAACTTGTACAAATCAGTACACAATATAAAATCGCTGGAAAACGTCGATTCGGAAAGCCGAATTCCTATTGAAAACGACTGAATCGGCAATTCTCATCCTCTATTTCAGCAAATTTCAATTCCCATTACAGAAGATATCGGATACTCCAGCACAGTTCCGATGAGAATAAACCGACTAAAAAACGACGCCACGTGAGATTCACCTTGCAATTTGTCCAACAGCTGACTCCCATTCATTTCTCTTCGAGAACATTTATAAAAAAAATCCTTCAAAAACCTGAAATTCCGCAAAGATCCCATCACCCGATAAAATTCCTCAGCTCAGATCCACCGAGAAAGGTAGGTACGTAATACTATGTCTATAAAACCTCATGATTTCCCTAGCACTGGAGGTATTCGAGGTAAAACGACCTCTCGCTTCCGAAGGAAAATAAAGTGATTGGCAGGCGCTCAGAAGAAAAAACAAAAAATCGCATCAAAACATGCATGGGGATATGCGGGCATCGTAAAGGAAAGCGAGTTTTCTTAGCCTTTCCCATCAATATGGAGAAAATTAAACGCCTCTCAATTTTACGACTAAATACGGACGGCAAAGGATAAAAAAGTGCGGAGACTTGTACGGGTGAAGATCTTGCGCGTCGAAGCGATTCTTACGTTGATGACCGCAGCCGTGACTTAGCGAAATGGCACGCCTCAGGACGTGAATGCCTCGATGAACTTGGAACGTGGGAGCGAAAGATCGGGGACAATAGCGTAGGATTGCGTGTCGGCGAAGTATAGCTACACCCACAGCTTTCAGCCAGACGCCCTTCCCAGATATACCACCCACTCGAGACCAATAAAACCCCCGCATGCCTTGCACCGCCCACACCATGACCTCTTACCCGGGATGGATGAGTTCCTCCTGCAGGTGACTGAATTCGCAGATCCGCTCGTGGAGGGATAATTCTGCAGCGGATACTCAGGCATTGGAATCTCCGGAGCAATCATTGTGTTAAAAGATGTAATCTAGGGGCTCATATAACAACAAATTCTTTCTATTCCATAATGTTATAGATGACTGGACTTTTGTAGATGACTAGGTTTGCAACTTGGTCCATATCGGGATGCTGCAACAGCGAACTTCTCACCGACAATTCCTAGAGATACATCTATGAAAACATGTTTGATTAAAATGTTTTCGTTCTTTTATTTTGCTTGCGGGAGCCCAAAATTGTAAATCGCAGCATTCGTTTGTAATATGAAAATTTTTCCACACGACCTTCGTCTATGTGAATGAACGCGGGCAGATGTTTACACGATTAATATTTTATCCAAGCATTGCACCAAAGGTATTAGAAATCGCTCAACATTTGTAAAAACATATTATTCCGCAAAATTGCCTCGAATTTTTTATAATAATCAACAAATCAGAAGAGATATAAATCATCTTAGTAAATAAAATCACATCAAAAAAGTTATAATTAAAATATTAATTTTATCGCAATATATTTAAATTCTATAAAATTACCGGAATCCTGATAATTAAGCTTGCATACTAAGCACGAAAATTTTTCTCATATTCCTATTTTGTACAAGCCAAACATTACAGAAAGTATCGTATTTTGCTATACCTAATTAATATTAATCGAACCTTGAGAATCTTTCTTAAGAGTCTTCATATCTTCGTAGCGCGTAATTATTATTGCATTTATCATTGAATCCTTAATTAATTTTGTAAGAATATACATGCATTCTTTTTTAGCCTATGGAGGTAGTCTAGGAGCCTCAATAGTACGAGATACCCATAGATCAGGCCAAACATTTTCTAACAGAATGTCTATATGAATCGTTACGGCTTTGTTTATGAATATGTTATATATTATCATCATGATGAAATATATTTATTGATATTGTATTTCCTTTATCGTAAATTTTTAATATATTATTGCGATTTTAATTTATTAGGTATATCGCTGTCTCTTCAGCTAATGAAACCAACCTTTAAAGTTTATTTCTATATCCAAACCAATGCGATGGATGCATTAAAACTTAACCCTATTTTTCTCCATAATAGATACATAATTCATATTATCTGGATACCCTTTGATGCAAATACCTACTGAAGAGACGGCTTATAAGCTAGTCTTCGCGACCTTCCATGAGCCGAACCATATGTGCTCCAGAGAATCCGCAAAAAGAGAAGCGGAACTGGTTATGCGAGGGAAGAGAAATCATCGGCGGAGTGGGATTAAGAATGATGGTCTCTGACCAGAAGGAATGCGTGGGGATAAATGGGGATTTATCGGAGGGCCGTGGAAATGGCTTTTTTCCACCGAGAATATTATGGAAAGTGATGAATGATATTTTTTGATTACGCTAAGTATCGTTTTCCAGCGCTACTTGGTGGACGGGAATGGAGCCCTTGATGCTGTGGGCATAAAGAATGGAAATGGTAGCGAAAAATACGGTTGAATTGGTCCGAAATTGAGATCTTAAGGGAAAACTGAGATGTGGAGGCTGAGAAGAATCGCAAAGTAGTGAGGTTTCCTTAAGTGCGGTGAAGTCATCACTGGAAAGTTTGAGGAAATATGAGTAGAGGTGAGCCTTTTTTAAAGGAACCTTTTCGTAGTTTTAAACACAGAAAGATAATATAGTATTTTACTATCGAAAAGAAAGGAATAGTATAATGCTTTGTTTCGTCAAAAGTATGATAATAAATACGAGAATGTTTAGAATTAATCGAAATATCATCCAACAATGAAGAAAAAAAATACGAAGACAAGGAACATTGATATAAATTAGCTTTACGTTGGGAGTCGAAGAGATGATCAAGGGAGGTTACCAGATTACTTCTACAATCAAGATAAAAACGCTCGTATGTAAATTACTATAATAAGAAATCAACGCTTCAAAAAGTAAACAATACCTACCTACACGAGAAGAGGAAATCACCTAAAGCAAAGACACGTCTTTTTTTATTCTAAATTTATGAGGATACTTTTATTAAGTTTGCTGAATTATTTCTGAAGAGATTTCCACATCAATATTCAATGATTTACACAAATATAGATAAATAAGAAGTCTGTCATTGATAGATGAATTTCGGAAAATTACCTAAAAGTAATTATTAGGAATTACATTTGTTTTGAAAAGAAATGAAGTTTTATGACAAAAATCAACGTAATAATAAATCAAGATGAATTTTTCATAAATTGTAGTTATTTAGATCCAAAAATACGAATCGACAAAAGCAAGCTCGAGTAATAAATGTTCACTATCAAAGAGTTGATGCATAAAAGAACCTCGAGTGACAGCACCGAAAATGATTTAGGAAAAATCTTGATTGCGAGTACAATGCTAATGTATGTATCAAACTAGGAGGTACATTTCCATAACCATGTTCCGCTATACCCTTCCCAGAACAATGTCATTAATATGTCCCACAAACTCAATAGAACCGCTTGAACTGCAGATATACGACCTGTTTCAAGAAGAGTATTCCATCCTCTTCTGATACAATTTCTCATATCTAGTTAGCCTATGCGTATCTAAAATGAAGAACCTTGTTTACACATTTTTTCTCAGTTTGTAGCGCACTTGATTCCGCCGATATGCCCTCGATGTAGTAAACCATTTTACGCTACCAAACGCTGAACAACGTTACATATCAGCGAAGGAAAAAGTTATCACAATCGCGCTTGAATCTCAATCTATCCTATTCAACGGTCCCATCGATAAGGGGAAACTGGGTTAATGCTGGACCACTACGATGAGCGATAGATCTTGGAGCGAAGAAAAAATGAGATCCCATTTGCTTCAGTAGTCGGACAAAAGCCAGAGAAAAAACACTTGCGTCATTACCCCACATCTAACGATATAAAAAAATATTCGTTCATTCCTTTTTTTTCTACGTTTCATTGTGAGGTGAGTGTTCGATGATAAGAATGTTAAATTGTAGCAGCGGATCGCGGGTTATTACTTTTATTCGTTAATTTTATTAGCATCAATTATTACTTATGCGCATTATTAAAGATTGCTATTATTGACAGAAGTCTTTTAGCTATTTCAAAATGTTTTAAAGTATTTTTATAACTGTCACCTTTATTTAAACAGTGTTTATATCAGTATTGTAATACTTCATCTTTTTTCCCCTCTTTTTGCACTTTTTGTCAACAGCTTTCCTAGTTCTAATGGATTTATTTGTTCTTTGGTGTTTATTAGTGTAATTTATTTTGTTCATTTTTATGATTGTTACGGTTCTCATTATATTATGATCAATAATGTAATTGCATAGTCTTATCAACGATTCTTCCATAATCTGGTAGCTATTTGACCATTTTATTACAATTTTACCACATTTACCTTTCACAAATATTATCACTACATGTTCATAAATGTATTCAAGCGTTATATATATTTTAACCAAGCCCCTACATTGATTTATCTACCAATAACTATTCTTTGTCTATAACACCTATCTACCATTATATTTGTGGATGTTATTAATTGATCGAAACCGGTTAGAGATAACGTTTCGGCCGGATAGCTTAATTAGACAAAGCAGCCTTTCACTTAAAGGAAAACCTCGGGTTCGATTCCCGGTTTCGTAAGACTTTTTTCAATATCCATTTTTTCCTATCGACCCAGCTAGAGCGCCACCAAACAAAAACTGTCTGTTATATCACATTGCGGCGTTTTTGATCGTATAAAAAAGGGGCCGCACCTCCTCCCCCGCATTCCGATCAAATCATTCGGACCGATGGAATGCCGTATGACCCAATTCCGACGTCTGAGAAAAATCGCGATAGGTGGCGAAGGAGTCGAATCGCATACCATTACGCCGACCTCAAGTTTGGGCGCCGATGGATCGGGACTCGACTGTCAAAAACATCTGCACGAGGCGGCGGTCACCCGGAAAAGCACGTAGCGAATCCGGGCTGAAAATCCGGGATGGATACGTTTTTGGGGAAGTTTTTAACTCCCCTGACCAATCACAGAGGTCATTGAATCCGCGTCGGGGAGTTGGAAGAATTTCATCGGATCATTTAACTATTGATCTGGACTATGCTTGCTACAAATAGAAGGAAATCATTCCACTTTACATCTTGTACATTTATTTATAAGAGTATGTTAGTAATAATATATTACAATTGAATAAATAGAAAGAAATGGCTCAATATATTTCATAAAATCACTGAGATAAAGTTCCTATAAACTATAACGAATTTCGGCTACTCTTGTTGTTATTTCTATAGTGATTAAATGGGCATATGTTACCAGGCAACGTGCGATTTCAAAATAAATGTATGTGCTATAAAACTATTTATATGGTATATATATCACATAACTATGCCACATGTATAATTTTATTGCACAAGAGTATTTTTTTAGAGTTAAGAGTAATTTTTTATCATCCTCAAGAAGGATTTGAAATGAATATAAATTAAAAGGTAACCGTTCATTTTCTTTATCTTTCCCAAAATGACTAGGGTGCTCAGAAAATAGTTTGTAACTGTGCATCCAATAATTCACAGTTGACTTTAAAAATAATGTGTTTATAAGCCTTATTTTTTAACGACTCATGATACTAAACGGTATACGAACTACCGATTGAAACATAACTTACCAATAAATTTCTCAACGAAATTTATTCTCGAATAGTTTCCGCTATTCACACTAGATTTAAAAAACCGTTTCTGAGACCACTACACCTATGAATACCGAATAAAAATAATACCCAAACTACGTAACACTCAAATTTCGAGGGCGTTCCACTTTCCACCTAAATCTAATTTATATTCTTTTACCCCACAGGGAATTAACTGAGGTGCCATCAAAGACCGGAAGGGGGGAAACCTAAATTACGCGAGATGCCAAAGGACTCTTGGCTATTACATTTCAGTCATCGTGAGTGACCGGTTGTTCTTCGCCGGTATGAATAGAGTTAAAGAGAAAGGTATAAGCCGACGTTTACGTCGACAAAATTGGATTCGCGGCGGCAATGCGTCAACCCCAAAAAAGGGGGCGTGGTCGGGATGGGACATTTTGCCGCAGCATATTCCACACAGAAGATGGAGAGAGTTTAATTAATGGTCTGGGCTTTTATTCTCCATTTTGTCCGTAAGGATGCATCTTTGCTCTCTCTATAAACCCTCCAAATAAAATGCACAGCGGTACTTGTGACGCTCTCTCGCAATGTTCGTTTTAAAGTGACGGTGGTTAAGAGGTACCTGAGCACAGTTAATAAAATTAAGGCTTTCACGCGTCCTTGTGGTTAAAAACTAATTTGCCTCGATAGCCTTCCTTTTCAATTTTAAAAATTGGGAATTCTTTCCTTTAAAAGATTTGCCGCACTCTGAAATATCTCTTAGCTCTATTGCAAGGCTCTTCTTTCGAGTCTTTACAGTCAACTAAAAAGGGTAACATGGAATATTCGTGCTTTTATTCTGAGTCATTTCTAAAGAATTTTCCGCTAATTCCTAATTTTCTATGAATAATGAAAACAAGTGAAGTATGTGTTGGATTTTTAGGTGGATGAGTGCACGTGCAAAGTCATTTTTCTGGGTTTACCACGTGATTTTAGACTTAATAAAAATAATACAGAGCAGCACAAGTGATCAAGCGCCGAAATATAACAGACATTTTTGAGATGCAAAAAACCACCGGAAAATGTATAATTCATCTAGGTCAGGAGGCTCCGTCTACTACGGCTTCTTCCTTTAATAAAGGAAATGTATAATCTTATATGTAATTAGCGGAGTGTCCGTCCGTCCATCTGTTTGTCTGTCCCCCCTTTTATTTTGGAAACTATTTGTCGTGGAGCTATGGGACAAACTGCATTGTATATGCTGAATATATGCTGAAAGCCCCACGAAAACTATTCCCATCTTTATGAAGGCTCGGGTTCGAACCCAGGACTCCATAATACGTTTCCATAAGGAATGCACGTGAAATTCGTTTTTGAACCCTGCAGGCTTTGTTACTTCTACAGAATTAAATTGTATATAATCTCAGGGTTTCACAGGGTATAACTTTTAGATTTATCAAAAATTTCAGTTCCGATCACCGGGGTAAGATAACTTTTAGATTTATCAAACATTTCAGTTCCGATCACCGGGGTAAGATTTGGAATTCCAAAATTCTGTCGTCGGTCGGGCAGCACGACTAGGCAAACATACTGAAAGGAATTAAATTTGCTTTTTTTTTCTTTGCTTTTACTTTCTTTTCTTTCCCGCTTGTGCCGGATCCTTCGCTCACCCGAACGCGACAACGCCAGTGTGGCATAATAAAAATTAGTATGGTAGGTCGGTATGTGATTCAGCAATGGCCGTTTCTTCAGGACGCAACTATGCCTCCGCGCTAAGAAATGTTGCAAATCGACGAATCCAGCCTAATCCTTTTGTAAGTTAGATGATTTTGCCCAAAGATCCTTCAGAAAATTATGTCAAAATCGAGCGGCCGATGATGCGGCAGATGTAGCGACATCTTGCGCACCCTTGAGAATGCTGGTTATAGTTTCAAATATTCCGCCAAATACTTTGAATATTGCGGGAAAGTTGAAGTACCAGAGAGTGTGCAGGGAGGATGGAGATGACCTTTTAAAAGGGAAGCGCGTATTTGCGAAACGATAACTATCCCTTAATAATCCCTTAATCACTAGACGTGGAACTAGATATCTATTTATAATTGAGCGGAATAAGAAATATGATAACTGAGATATTGGCAAACTCATAATCTACTGAAACTTAAATGTTACTATAATTCGCAGAAGTATAGTAAATCTATTCAAACAATTTCAGCGTAGTTAGACAAAAATTAAAGGAAATGGCAGAGATAATGAACGGAATAAGTAATAAACGAGTGAGAGGTAGAATAGATAAAAATTTAAGGCCTTTTGAAGGCTAATGATGATGTCAAGAATTTAATCAGAGGTAAAGAAGTGAATACAAAAAGAAATTGATATATTCTTAATGAAATCAATTAAAAACTGACGAAGGTACGATTTTGTACTGGTTTCATAAAAAATGGAGGAAAAACACTTTGTAATTTTCCACATCATTGTGGAAAATTACAAAGTTTTCTTACATGGCATCAACACATGGCTTTCCACGAAGTAACGCCCAAACATTTTGAATTTTTCATAAACATTAAAACTTAGTTGACACTGCTAAGCTAATAATCAGTTTGTGAGTACTTTACGAAAGGGGACAAATAAATAAGTCTACTGTGGATCTGCAAAAGTTCATTCCACTTACATTTACGCAGATAAAAATAAGTGTAAGCATTAGGTAAAACTTTTAAAAACCATTCTTCCACAACGCAGAAGCCAATAAAATCGCGCTAGAGGTAAAAATACCATTCTGGGAAACGCAAAAAATTTCCATCGATCCCCACACACTAGGAAAAACCCGTGAGAACAAAGCCGAGGAGAAGAGAAATGACCAGAGCGAAATAACGTACTGTCTTCTGTCCTCAGCAACGTGAGAATCTCTCTCGCCTTGCTCTTTATTCGACGCATCTTGCACCTTCAATTATTTCCTCTCTCGCGATGAACGTCGCCGCAGCGTGAATTCGTATCGGCCATTTTTTATCCGAAGCTCGGCGTGCGTAAATAAGTTGCTTTGGAAAAAGAGGCAAAAAAGGTGAATAAATGGTTGCTCGTTAAAATCCAAGCGGATGGATTCCCGGCGTATTTATTGCGGTCCGGGGAAAAGAGATTATGCAAGGCAGAGTGGCCACGTTCGCATCCAGGAATGGGTCGTGAAGAAGAATGCAGAGGATATGTTGAAACAGAAGGGCAAATAAAGAGGGATGAACGTGTGAGTGCAATAATGAATGAATACGTACATATATGGAGGAAGAAAGGTGCGCGGGGAATAATGGCATGATTAAGCCACGAATGCGTATGGATATGAGGCTCCTGGGTAGCCTAGTGGGTAGCGCGTTCGATTATAGTGAAAGCAGTCCTGGGTTCGATTTCAGATGGGGGTCCATATGCGCGAAATGACCACAGCTGTCGAAGTACAAATAACAATTCTATACTACTACTACTGCGTATTGAAACTGATCGATAAAGAGACGTATTAAAGCAATATAAAAAGATACTAATATAATGAAAAATATAAACAGATATATAACCGTTGAATGAAAATGGGAAGAAAAGAAATTAAGACTTAAATCCCAGGCGAAATTCGAAAAATTTCGAGTCAATTTTCATAGTCAATTTTAAGAACTTATTTTGTAAATTTTGCATTCTAAACTAGATTATGAGAGAGAGAACGGACGAATTAAATCGTAAACGAGCTTAGAGACGGATCGAACATTAGTATTAAATTATGGAATAATATATAAATAAATTAATAATAGTAAAATTTTAAAACAATAATGATCATACTATAATAATACAATAAAAGTACGATAATAATGCGATAATGAAAAAATATAGAAAATACAACTAGAGATGAAGATGTAACTAAAAAAGGAAATCGCAAAATTGAGGATCAAAAGAATGTAAAATTAAAAGAAAAATGGTGGAATTAATGGACACAAATTATATCCGATAGATTAACAAAATGGTAACAGCGAAATGAATTCGCTAAATAAATTCGGCAAGAGAACGACATTATGCAGAAAGAAAAACAAAAGTGGCGAGCGAAGCGAATAATTGCCCTCGGAAGACTGCCTCGTAACAAACGGAGGACTGGATTGGGGAAGGTGCTTAACCAGCAGTTGGATTCCAAGTCATCAACTGAAAAGGAAAATAATCGAACGAATGGAAAAGTAAATTCGTCGACGGCGTCGGGAACTGGATTTTGCTCAACTTTAACCGAGAAATAGTAGCCAAGTTCGAATTGGACGACGATCTTATAAAAACGCACATTATTCTACAGATCTTCATTTTGCCACGAGAATAAAAACGGCATAACAAAATATACTTCTTTATCGACGGCGTCGCCGAACTATTGGAAGAGGTGGGCAGGAATAAAGTTCCTGCTATTTTTCGATTCTTATTTATGGACATTTTGAGAGGAAGAGAAACTATTCCGATCCCTTATACGGAGACATAAACAAGGTCGGGGAAAAATAAACTTGGCGGGAAATGTATACACCGAAATCTGCGGAAGATGATTGGCCCGCATCGGATACATAAATTTTCTTCATAAATCCAAACAAGTTTCGAAATGAGCCTCCTGAAGGTTCGAGGGAAATATTTTACGCGGATAAGTTGATTGAAAATTGGTCTGCGACATATTCGAGGCTGAATGGATATTGAGTAATTTAAAAGGTGGAGGTTGGACTGAAATATACAACACACTCTCACCAGCAAAATCTCTTAAGGAAGAGGAATAAGTTATCCTTTCAAAAATTAATGCAGTGACGTCATGTCAATTCCCATCCGCCTACTTGCTTCAGGATTATGAACGTCCCACAAAATACCACTGAATGGAGCTCAAGTAAATGGAACGATTATAGTCTCCAATGAATAAATTTGCGCTATCTTTGAACTCTAGACTTTCCTATACATGGCATATTTTACGAAAATACTTTTTCACCACTCTGAGAATAATATTTGGCTTTGCAAAACATCTCTTATTATAACTGATGTTTAAATTGAATCTGCAAATATATAGGAGAACATTACCGATACGTCTCATGAACAATCCATCAGTGTTAGTTCATCATATTTTGAACATTCTTTTTGTTATTACTACATTGTTGGTGCTGATTTAATTAATATGGATAAAGGTAATAAAACTAATAATCACTGTATATTTTTGGTATGTAAGTTAAGTCATATTGTCATTTTATTATTAAGTTATTAGGAGATAACTTCGTTGGGTATTAATTCAAACAATTCCTCTTTTCCCATAGCTCCTGACAAGAATCCACAACAGATGGTTACCATATGAATTACTATAAAAATAAATACCAATAATATTCGAAAATCGTTTGAGATTGCATAAGAAATAAGACATTGTAGAGTCTAAATTAGATTAAAGACGAATAATCACTCGGTAGTGTAGTTAAAAGTAGTTTTCGAGTATAGTTTTATTTAACATTATATTTCCGGAGCAAAATGTTTGATTAATGATTGGCCGGAAGAAATTATCCATGAAAACAAGAGATTAAATATACAAAAAGATTGCATGTTTTCCAGCTTCATCTCATTTACTATTTTCTTCGAAGCATACACCTGATTTTACATGGGAGAATAACCTGTTTAAGTATAAGGCTAAAATAGAAAATGTAAATAGCTCACGGTGAAAATTCTGAGTGTATACTCATAGATGGTCGAATATAAACACCTAAATTTATGCGATTTTCGCATCGAAGTTTCCGAAATAAACCTATAATTCCTTTCTAGAAGATCTAGAAAACCTTTGATATATTTACGTGTGCATCCACTTTTCAGACCGCGAAAACTCAACGGGAGGCAATTTCGCAGAGTTATTGCAGATTAAATACTTCGATAGGACGGCAATCCCTCGCATGTAAAACAACTTAAATATTTACCGTCATCGCTTCAACTACCCACACGATGATAGCCGTCACGCTTCGCGATATCCTAAGCTGCCCTGCATATAATAACACGCTGTTTGTTTTACAGCCTCCTTTGGTGCAGCCATCATCAATACCGGAAGGTAAGCACCGCAGCAGATCTTCCTCTGATATCGACTGAGGTCTCCAGCGCGGCCATCGGAGTCCCCGACGGATTCCACCGCGTACCACTTCTTCCCTAAACAGACCACCTTGCAAAACTACACACTAGAGGGGGAAAAAATGAAGCCGGTCACGTAATGGCTGGCTCATTACTAGCTCAAAAAATCCTAAAGGCATAAAAAACGAGGCTCGCCGTAAAACGTCACTCGGGGTCATTCGGAGGAATGGAAGATCGTCCGCGGAATGCGCGGGCGAAATATCTTGTGAAGACGGGAGGCGGGAATAAAACATGGGAAGTGATAGGCGGCTGTATAAAAATCGGGAACACAGAAGAGAACTCTCGAATGAAAATAAAACGGGACAAAGAGGAATGTCTGCGGAGTGGACGCTAACCGAAAAGGAAGGGGATATAATAAAAACGAAGCGGCGGCGTTTTGCGGAAATAAAAGGGAGTTGTAAAAAAGAGGCTCTCGGAGGAGATAAACAACGGAGGGCAATAAAATAAGAGAGTGAAGGAAAGAGATAGACCGGATTCTGCTGGAATGGACGTAGAGATTCCTCTTCTATCCGTGCGTCAATCTCTCCTCCTGTACCATCTGCATGTTGGTGTATAGCAGGTGTTGCACACTTCTCTGGACACTACAGAAGGTACCCTACCTACAACCAGTCTGTTAAATATATATTAAACCCCATGGAGAAACCCAACCCCTCCACCATTAACAACCAAAAAGTTCGGGGAGGAAATGAGGCTTTTCAAGCAAGATGAGGAGTGAGGTATTTTATATTTCCTTTGGCATCGAGCGAGAGTGCCAAGAATGAAAAATATCAATATAAGCACACCACTTCAATACCGTGAATAAAACTTGCACAAATTAATTAAGGAGTCATCAAAATAAGATCACTATTCGGCCTTCATCATACTTCAGCAGCTTTTGTATGATCACAGCAAAGATCAAAATGAAACAAAAGTAAATTAAAGATGTATTTTCTAGTAAACTGCCAGAGGAAACACTCCGCAACTTATATAAAAAATTTTAAAACCTTTTATTTAGACATAAACAAGTCAATAAGTATGATTCTACCCTTCGCTAGGCAAGAGATCCACGTCTCCAAGACCGGTGGCAATTTGTCTAAATCAACATTTCATAACTGAGAAGGGTTGATTAAGGCTAAGTATTTTTTCTACGGAACTACTTCAAGTTGAACTTTGATCAAAAAGCCTTTTCATAAAAAAATCAACGGTTATAATTCATTTTTCTCTAAAATATTAATAAATTTCGATATGAGTACATTTCAGATGCAGATCTGAATAAATATAATGAGCTATTTTGGAATTACTCCTTCAAGTTTGCCAGTTGCTTACAAATAAATTACGTTGTCACTCCCAAGCTATGGATTTCGAAAGCATCGTAGCTTTTCGTTTATTACCTTATAATAATCTGATAATTAATAGTTAATTTTCTATGGGAAAAATTTTGCCACTACTACAATCTAAGATGTGACAATCAACCCTGAATTAATAAGCAATAATAGGTAATCTTTAAACGAATAGGTAAAGAGTTCAAGGGAGGATATATTTATACTATAGAATGCAGATAAATAATAAGAGACAATCATTACGTAGCGCCTATAAAGGAAGCTATGAATCGAATATATATGAAAACCGATCACGTAGAAAGAAGGAATGTATCCCGATTCCTATTCGGATAAGTTCGATTATTTTTTATACTTATAGATAGCTTCTCTTATATATTCATCCTTCCCAGTGGTGGGCTCTTTTTATGAGAATGTTTCCATCGGCCTTTATTGGCGGTCAGTGTATCGCTGTTAGCGGGGTGCCTTTTGATGCAGACGATGGATGGCTGAAAGCAGCGGGACACAATGAATGCAAGTCTCGGCCGGAATTTCCGGAGAATTCTACTCATTTCCCACGTCCGATTGGACAGAGAGGGAAATCTACCGGATTCACTAAAGGAAAATACGCAGTAACTCCAGCTCTCAATTTAAAATGTCTTATCGTTTACCGCAAAAATGAAGTACTTTCGTATGAAAGAGCAATTTTCTCCGACGCAGCGTGAACTTCATGGATATCTTCATGTTATAAGATTTTATGGCAAAGTAGAATATGAATGTATCCCAGAGAACCAACGCTAGAAGTAATTACTGAGAGATTCATTTATAGTTTAATGAATAGACAGAGGTTGAATTTTTAGTTTTTGTAGGATTAGGAACAGCTAATTTAATGTATAATTAAATACTTTAAAGGCCTCCATTATTTACTACGAAATTAATTGAAAATTCAATAAATATATGCTTCTTAATTTAGACCCTAAATAGAACGTTTTTATTTTCTATCTCTAGAATCTTAAATTTAGCTTCATATAATACGCTATAAATAATCAAATTCGCATTGTAATAATATATGAAATAAATTATTAAGATGCATAATAAAGTAAACATAAAAATTTTGGGGTAAATTTGACATGTAACATCTTCGGAATAGACTGAAAAAAATTTGTCTTTTCACAAATCAGCCCACCGCAAAAAATCGTTTTTACAAAGAACGATATAAGCACTGACATTCGATAAACTTAAAATATTATGAATAACTAGTTAGAAATTCATCTCGCTCTCATCTTCGAAATAAATAAACAAATGAACGGTAAACAAAACGTTTCCAAAAACAAAACAAAGATAAATCTTTATAAAAATTATATTTTAGTAGACAAAATAAGCCCCATTCTCATCTTGAGAAGATCGCCATGGAAACACTGTGGACCACAGACTGAGAGCATAAGTCAAGTGTCCCTCCTGCAGACAGCATTCTTTATGAGGAAATGGATCATAAAAATGAGTGAAGAGCATGTTCCGGCGACTGCGAGCGCAACTAAGTATGTATAGGTACACGACGATAAACATCAAGTGCACAAACGGAGAAAAGTCTTGTCGTTATATTCCTACTCGTGTCCCTTGTATATTTCCTATGAAGGACATTTTATAGTCTCCTATCATTGAGTAAAGGCTGAAGGCGGAATTTACAAACCACGAGGTTTTATGTGAAGACAAAGAAAAGTCATTTCTATTTGTGACTCAAATTGAATTGATGCTGTTTTCTCCACATTGTACTGTTCTATAATAATTACTTATGCGTGAGCTGACAAGTTATTGCAATTATTTTTTGCTCGTCAACAATTCCCCAGAGCACAGTAAATATATAATATTAATTATCATCCATAGTTTATATAAAATTATTACATTCTATTGAATATATCGTTTACAAAACTTAATAAAACGTCTTAGAAAAGCGCAAACCTAACATTTGATTTTACGTATTCCGATTTCGGTGGATTCTGCCAGGAAAATAAGAATCCGAGTTGTATAAAAAATAATATTATATTATAAAGTAATAATCCGAATTTTGTGAACTTAAAGTAACGAATGGAAAGATAGGAGTTTGAAAGACAACGGTCTTGAGCGAAGCAGAAGGAAGATAAGGAAATTATAGGAATCCTAGAAAATATTTATATTCTAGGATGGCCATATTTCTTAATGATCTGTTGTGAAAGCTATCAAACATCACCTTAACAATATCATCATTATATATTAACGTGTTATACTGTTAACATTATATTGTTCCATCATCTATTACATAGCGGCAAACAAAAAGCAATTTTCCGATGAGAGCGCCTAGAACACCACCCGCTTTTGAGACCAAAATTAATTAGGCTGTTATTGGCTTTGAGGGTATGAAAGAATCTGATTTCCAAGTTTACATAAAATATTGCAAATATATGCTCGGAAATCTATATGTATATGATCACCTGTGAACATATAATGACACGTTAAATTGAGGCCATAAAATTGATAGATACTAATAAACAGGTCGTAAACGATCCTTTCATAAAAGAAAGAATTGTTCTCTACCACTTATAAAACTTAATGGAAGCGATTGTAAATCATTAATACTCAAACTGTTCCAAAAGCGAGACAATCTCAATAAAAGAGAAAAATACAAGAAAAAGGAATGGGAAATTAACCAGCTGCCGCGGTATTCTTCATTTATATTCATCATTCATCGGATTACAACCACAACATGCATTTATGGAGACACTAATTACCGTACTTGACGGCATATAAGACACCCTTCCGTATAAGACGCACTCTCATTTTACTACGGAAAACCAAAGAAAAGAGTTTAAGCCATTGCTGAAACCTGAGTTATAGTTTCGTTTAATTTTTAAATTTTCGTTTTCAGTTTAAGTTTTTCAAGATCATCTATATTAATCTATCAAGGACGTTTGATATCTCGCTCGCTACTTTTCCGATATTGCAGAAACGAGCAAAACGATAGAGAAGGCCTAAATTCCTCATGTGAGACAAGGGGTAATTTTCTAGTCATAATTTTGAAATCATACATGACAGCATATACGATTTCGAAATGTTTAGCAACGCGTCGATATGCACATAATAAAACCAGATCTGGTTGCATGGTAACGACAGAACATGCTTGTTTCTTCATTCTAGCTTAATGTTCAATCACTATCCAGGGTAAAAGAATCACTCATGGGGTTTTCATGGTGAATCTCGCAGAGGCAGCGAAAGGAAAGCGTTCCGAGGAATTTCAATCACCGTTTTAATTGCCGGACGAGAAAATTAACGCGGACGCACATGGTTACCTGAGATTTATCGATATTTTATCCCGGACTGTGAAAGAGCTTTCATATTTTAGCCCTTCTCAGATTAATATGGAGGGAATCCTTATTCCGCTGAGACCATCGCTCAAACTGACATCGGAAATGCTTTCCAGCGAAACCGGATGAGACCTCCCACCGATCCTATTAATCCCAAACGAAAGAAAACAAAGATTTCAAAAGGTATTTTAATCTCTTCCCTTTGATTGGAAGCCTAAGCTTTACGTCTATGTGAAGAATGGACTGATATTTATTTGGAAACTCCCGCTGGAGCAATAATGCTTTGAATTCATTTTTTCATTTTAAAATCCGGTTGATTGATATATGAAAGATTAATTTTTACGAGCAATAGTCGAATAGAAGTTCACTGGTATTATTATTGCTATCATTATAATCTAATTTAGGAATATAATTTTGCTAACCCATACCGGTAATAACAAATAGGTATATACATACATAATCTACCTTATCATATCAATTGGAAAGAGTGATAATAATTCTGAATATAAACTCAATAAGTGTAGGCTTAACTTAATGGAATTTAATTTTAAAGAAGAGAATAATATTTGGTTTAAAAATAAATTTAATTGACATATCATAAATATACATTAATTTTAAATAGAGATGTTAATTTTAAATACAAACTCTAATTACAAATAGAAGCACAATGATTCAATTTCAATATTAAATATGTTTTATTTTAGAAAATAAAAATAATTAAAGAGATGATGTGTCCTGTTTTAAGTTGCATTTGCATAAATATAAACAGGAATTCTTAATATTAGTTTATAATAGAAGACTAATTAAAATAGAAACACTACCTACAAAAACAAATATTTATCCCACCACTTTAGACTGCTCATAAAAATCGATATAAGCATTACCTCCATTTAAATTAAGACTTACGAAACGATATGCTGCATTTAATTTAGCGGTAAAGATTAACACATGAATTACTTATCCAGATTTATATCAGCTGTCACTAAAATCGTCAGTCTGAAGGCTAGTTCCAACCTCAGCCCTTTCGAAATAAGCTAACAAAATCTCTGGAAAACGGCCTACTGGGTACATGGGGTAGTTTGCCCTTTTTTTCTTCACTACTTCAAAACGCTATGAATAGAAAAGGTCCGCGTACCTTCATCAGCATATTTTAGAATACCCAATCGATAAATATGCAGCTATTCCGAAAATATTTCGCGAAATGACTTTAGATTCAGCATCCCATTAAAATACAGCACGTGTGGTCCGGGCGAATGTATGGGATTATCGCGAAAAGGCGAAAAATTTACGACTCGGAGAGGCCCATATTTACAATTTGCCGTCGCATACGCCGAGGAACGCTCCCTTCAGATAATGTTATATGGAGACCACCAACTTATCCTTGAGGAATTCCTGTGTCTGAGGAGCCGCAGTCTGCCTTCCGATGCGATCGACTACCCCAACTACCCACTCCCTTTTCATCGGAATATCATCCCCACCACACTTTGATACTGTTTTTTATATAGGATGATGTTCGATCTGAGAATTTTCATAGGTAAAAGTCCGTTGAAAATACAGCTTCCTATTTATTGTTTTTGATAACCTTAATATGACGAGAAACTTTTAAGATCCAAAATTTTATGGACGAGTCATGTATGTACATTGCTATTGAAAAACTCCATCGGGATATATCTTTAAATTACATACAAGTATATTTTGCAACGTTTTTCTCTTTTTACTTAAATTTAAACGAAAGATAGGGCTTCCGGGTATCCAAGTAGGCAGCACGGTCGACTTTGGCAAAGGCAGTCTTGGGTTCGATTCCCGATCGGGGTCCATGTAACAAATAACCTCAGCTTTCGAAACACTTTTAACAGTACTACAACCGTAACAAAAGTTATTTTACAAACTATTAGGTAAGGTAATCTTTAACCTTCTTCATTCTTTTACCTTTATTTTGATATTGACAATTAGGCATTCTATTTAGAATCATTCAAAAGATTAGAGTGTGAATTTTATCTCTGAAGTTTCTCATTTTTTACCGACCATGTGGGCGTTTTTTATATTGTTCTTTTTCTCTATCGGCCTAGAGTTGAAGTAAATACATCCTCATTAACGAAATCTTTTGTTTTTATTCCCCTTGTTTTCCTCCATCTCTCCGGGTGGGTATTATGGGTCTATTATTATGGATCTATTATAATGGGTCTAGTACTAAAAACAAAACGTACCTTTTTCGATATCGCCAAATGAGTTGCAAATATTTTTAGAAAGTATTGCTATGGTTAAATAAAGAATGGATCTGCGTATGAATGGTTGAAAACGAACAATTTTATTTCTATAGCCCGACGAAATTAATGAGTTTATATAGCGAGAATATCGACATAGTAGATGCTATAGCGTGCTTGAGAATAATGCTTTTCAGAGTGCAGAATAGGTATGAAGAGATAGGTGAGTGAATGCTAGCGGATGAATGGCGGATGGGATTTGCTCAGGGACTCAACGAGAGATACTGCTGAACAAGCTGAAATGGATGCATACATAAATGTTTGCTTTCACGTTTTTGCATGACAGCAAAATTTGGGAGTGTTAGGAGATGCACGTGAGAAAACTGAATGCGTTTGGAATGGATTATAATGGGACTAGGTAAGGTAAAAACAGGTGAGAAAGCAATGGCTAGGAAATGAACGAGTAAGCACACCATATAAGTCCTCTAAATTGCTGCGAAAGGTGTGTTCATCGCTGGTTTGGATAATAGAAAAGAAAAATGGAAGCAAAATGACTAAAATGGTGTAAGAAAAGAATGTGCATTGTTTCATAAGAAGGAAAGAAAATTGTTAGAATGTGGTGAGATTTTCACGAGAAGTGAAACGTGTGCGTAGTATTAAGAATAAAATGAAATGTATATGAAAATATATATGGACACGTGTGAAGTGGTGAAGAAAAGGAAAGAAAGGTTCGAAGGAGGTTCTACTATAAAAAATGCTACGCATACGAATGTACGTGTGATTCAGACATGTGTCAATTGATGGTAATGGAGCAATACATTCTCAATTAACTGAAGGATTGCACGGGCATATATACTATATTCAAAATACCCGTATCATTAAAAAAAATAAGAAATTTGTTACCATAGTTACATATATTATTGTAATTTATTTAATATTATCATTGAAAATAAAAAACCGCATATTACTTTTTATACTGTTATTTACGTTATCCATTCCTTTTTGGCAGTTTCACCAATATTTTAGTATTTTTACTGGCATTTCAATCAGTAGCACAATATGGTTCTTAACTGTTATGAAAAAAGACTAAAAAGCACTTACAACTTTACTACCCATATTTTTTTGAGCTAACTATGACCTAAATGGTTCAAATCATGGTAGCTCAATAAAATACTGGTGGTAAAGGTAAGATAATTCTAGTAATGTTTTCGCTGCAATGGAGACCAATCACAAAGTCAAAGCCGAATTAATAGAGTTACTTAAATTAACCATAAAAGAGAACAGAGTTAAATAATTCTGTGTACGTACTTAAAAATGTTTCCAAATCCTCTAACATATGTAAGAGCAGAAATTAAAGAACATGGAAGGGCACATATGAAGACATGGAAAAAAGGGATATTGAGATGAAATATGAGGAGATAATAAAGTCACGGATGCCAACGACACAGGAAAAGACGGAGGACTGAGTCATTTTGAAGTCCTCGAAAAGAGCCCAAGCATTCCAGTTGGAAAAGATGAGACATGGAAAGAGGATAAGCCTCCTTCCAGAAGACTAAAGATGGCGAGCAGTGGTACAGGTGTATTGGAAATAACATAAAAGAAATGATCGGTTTTCCCCTTAGGTGTGGTCTCTGAGAGGATAAACTCTCGATCTTTACGAGATTTGATATTTTTCTCTTCTTCCACATCGGAATTTATGGTCTGGAAGAGAAAATCGGTTATGAACGAGATGTTTTCTGCTTTGGATTCGTGTAGAATTCGAAATAAAAACCGCTCGGAGGCGCATATTTAATGTTTCCGCAGGAATACGTTTGCGTCATGCGCATCAGGAATTTCTTTTTCGCTATTCATTGGCATCCGATATCGTTCACGGATACCCACTTACACGTATGAATTCTGCAGCAGATAAAAACGCAGGAGAAATTTATACCGAAGGAATAACTTCACGTATCCGATACCTCATTAGTGCCAGTTCTTTTCTAAAATGGAAAATATCACATTTTTCAATAGAAGCATCATCATCGTTTTATTTAGACAGTGTATGCAAATATCTGAGCTTCGAGAAATACCAGAATGGATTGACAATTTGTTTCCGATCCGGTTCTAAATTATTATATTTTATGTTGGAAAATTTTCCAAGAAAATGGGGATATTCAGGTGCCTGCTGAAAAATTTTTCCCGTTATTTATGTCGATTTGAAATCACACAGAGGATTCAATAAAATGGGATAGTCTTCAGAGCTACTCCACCCTGATTCTTGGGAGGAACACCTTATAGTGACTTGAGTTTGGATGGTGAATAGTTCTCAGCATTATAGAGACCTAGGTTTGCATCCTGTCTTTTACATAAGTTGGGTATACAAAGGATTAATAGTTCTCGATTAGAAATTGAAATATTGAGACCATTTCAGAGTTAAAAGTAATACAAACGCTCCACCTCCTATTAAAGTATACTGCTGATATAATTGAAAATTGTGTAATAATTATTGTGAGTGCAATTACGTAAAATCATGTTTTGTTTCCATGCAGGGCAGATCAACATTATTCTCTCAATTTCTTATTTAAATAATACTAATATATTATTAAATTTATTGAGGTTTGAATGGAGCTGAATCATGGTAAACTTATGATTCCCCTTATTGAAAATATGATAGTCTTACACGCTAATAAATATCAATATAAAATCAGCAATACACAATAAGGCTATTCGATATCATAAAATAGTGAGTTACATATATCATGATAAACAGTATGCCGTGATGATTAAGTGTTGTATCACCAACTTTTTCCAACACGGAATAGATTCTAGGAATGAATTATGACTGTCTTTTAGGGAATAGATTCAAGGTATGAATCTTTCTCCCTTTAATATTTTAGCTTCTCAGAGGATTCTAAAATCTCCACTGCTTCCTCCCAAAGGGAATCTTGCTATAGAAATTCATATGACTTCCTCACCGCTGCTTTTCACACGGCTAACCTTCTATCTTTCCGTTTATGGATCTCTTCTCCTCCTCAATGCATACAAAATCCTTACACCGATCATATATCATGACGTTAACACATCTTCTGCTACCAAAACAGACATCGATTCTTTCTTCCTCAGATTTCTCGGCTACAATCAGTCAAGTAAAGGAACCGAGTGTTGTATCTACTTTTCCAATACATTCAAGGCGTTAACTGATATTCGAAGAGAATGTTTTTTCAAAAATTTTTAATGGTCATTTTTCGAATGTGACGGGCACTAAGATGGGTTTGGAAGTACTTATAACGCAATTCATACACCATCAAACACATCACACATGAACGAATTAAATTAAAGACTTTTCGAGGTGAACGCATGGATTTGATTTTATCACGTTTTACAAAAATCATGAAAATCGTCATTTTGCTTATCCAGTACATTATTTTAATTATACTTTTTGTATATTTCTTTCGGTAATAAAGATGATAGATTGCGAAATAGCATAAAAATAATTTTATATAGTCATAATACGATATAAAATGATATTATTGTGTGACAACAGACTACATCAAAATTGATTATTAGGTCTGGCATAAATTTCTCAATTAAATTAAGCCTTAAAAATCTATTCCATATATCTCAGATCTTAAATTTATCTGATGACAAATAAATATATCAATATTCGTGAATAAAATTAATGAATAACCAGAGCGATGTATCGCGGAATAACTTTACGGAATTAAAAATAAAATCTAATCGAGTACTTAGCCAACTTATATACATTCTCAAGCTACGAAGGGATTATGCTGGAAATTTGAGACAGAACAGAACATGCTTAAATATACCATACCTAACCGTTAATATGCTTGTGTAAAGAATTAAAAGTTGTCGCAACTGTATTGCTCTTGATACATTCCTTAAATTTTACTTTGTTGGGAGCAAAATGCATGCATCATCATTCGCAGTAGTACTAACTCAATTAATTGAGAGTTAAGTACGTGATATCTATAAAAAAGTAAAAAATTATTATATTAAACTTCATCGAATATTGAACCACGATTATCGGTCACTTAACACATTTATAAAGCTAAAAATTGGAAATTACTGTTCGGAAGCAATAATCCGTACATCACAAAGAAAAAATTATTTAAAATGGAACCTCAATTCAACCGAAAAGTACGAGCAAAAATTCCAATGCATTTGATACCTTTTAAATCCGTTTCAACTAGAAAATAGCGCTACAAAAAATATCAGCTGTTTTCTTTCGAGAGAGATGAAAAAAATCGCATTAGCGTGCAACCGTGACGTATGGCTACGATTTAAAATCCTTATTAGCACGGCGAGAGGCGTGCGGCTTACGGAAATAAATCCTTCGTGATGAATTACGCCTCGTTTAAAATTATAATTCCGAAAAACGGAAGACGTTAATGTTTTAATCCTATTAAGCGAGTGAAAAACTAGAGAGAAGTGGTACATTACGACCGGTTGGGATTAATTGGAGACATCTGAAAGGGGCTTATGAATGCGCTTCGCATTGAGGAAGACAACGAATTTAATTTAATTCCGCGCAAAAAAGCGTGATACACGTGCTATAATTCTGCGAGAAGGATATACAGAAACGCAACGAATTATATTAAATTAGGAGAAGCGTAATAAATACTGTGCTCCGAGAATGAGGAGTTATGAGATTTGAAAAGAAACTCAAGGTTAGCGATTTAGCGATGGTTTTCGTTTTTTGCGATGTTACATTATAATTTTTATTATAACTAAAATTGAGACACTGATAAATAATACAATTTTGGCTACATGCAGCATAAATAAAATGACAAATTTCGACCAGAACACCTCAAGTTTAGACAAAATACTACACCAAGGACTAATAATTAACAGACATCTAACTAAAAATTGGATACGAGAAATGAAATAATTCATCTGAAAGCTTCAAGAAAGAGTAGATGAACGTTATTTAGATTGCATATAAAAAACAGAACTATTAGAGTGAAATAGTTCTGTTTTGAGTGAACAGACTTTTGAGCGAAATTCTATTGAATTTTTAATTGTTTTGTTCTGTTATTCATTGGCCAGAATCTTTTGCGATTCGCAGAAAAGAAACACATTTCCCATGCCTACCTGAAGATTGCGCAGCAATCAAATCTAATTATCTCATCAACCAGTATCACACATACCTCATACCTTTTAACCGTTATGGACAAAATCAAGTTAAAAGTAAATGAAAGAGACATTTCCATCCATCCTGAACCGAAATATAAATGAATTACATTCATCAGGGTATCATGGCACTGGAAGAGTTACTGTATCTTTCTATTAAGTATTTAGACCGAAAGTCCAAACTTCATCCTCTCAAGCCGCTCTGAAAGGGAATGAGGTTTACAAAGCAAGATGAGGAGTGAGGTAGTATTGCTCTCCTCACAATATTCGTTGTACTCCAGATGTACTTGGAGGCAGTATTCCAGATGTACTTGGAGGCTCATCCCCTCCACCAGTAGCTACTAGGAGCTTGGAGATAAGAATGAGGCTTACTAAGTAAAATGAGGAGTGAGGCGGTTCGCCTCACAAGAAGATAAACATCACCGATGAATTACGAAGGAAGAATCAAAGAGAAAAAAGATGTGAAACAACGAGGGAAAAAATAGGTGCGACAAGTGGTCAGGAAACGGTTTTGCAAATGGCGGATAATGAGGAGGTAGGGAAGGGAAAAAAAGATGAAAAAAGAAGGGAAAAGTAGATTGGAGAAGACAGAGATTGGAATGCGGCATAAAGGGGTGAAGTGAAGCATAAGGAAAAGAGGGGAAAACGACCTTGGAACGAAATGGAAAGGCCTGCTTTGCAAGGGATGGAATGATTTAGAAAAAAAGAGGCGAGAACGGAATCTTTAACTCTGCTCATTTGTTTCTGCGGGAATGACGGGACGGAGTTATCTTGCCAACGGGTAAATGGAGCGCTCGGGGATGAAATAATGCCGAAAAAAATGTGCACCTCAACGTCACAACAGGAGTGCGTCACTGAAATTCAGGAGAAAGGGATGGAACTCAAAAAGGTTTTCTTTTCCTTCGCTTGGAATATATATTTTGAAATTTTGAAAGGTCCGTAAGCTGGGTCCAGATGTTATTGATAAATATTTCATCAAAGCCCTGAAGAAGCGTTTTCGATGTTTCTATAAGTCACAATTGAACTGAATTGAGTACACTGGTATCTGTGAATGACACTACCTCAGGCTTTTTGGATATTAAAAAGTTGAATGAGAAAATTACATCCAATTTTTTGGTGTGTATTGTGCTTACACCAACGATCATTTAATTTCTGCAATTTCAATCTAAAACTTTAACCGGAGCATCATATAGTTACTCAACTGAAAGCTGAAACCGAAAATATTCTTCCGACGGAGTGAAAACCGAAACAAAACCGAAAAAATGTAATTCTTGAACCAGACCTGAAATCGAAAACTGTCAATAATATTTGTTCGGATTTATAATACCGAGCAATGTATATTTTATTTAAAAGTGATCGGAGGAAAGTGAACTTTATGTATAACAACAATTTTCACTTATAGTTTTAGAACATTAAATAATTTCTATTAATTAAATGATTATTACTTATTTTACTCAGCACGATCATGCCAATTAAGTATAATCCATCGCATATATTTTTCAGTGTACATAGTTTTCCAAAGCTCTCCTCTTTCTCTCATACTTCATTTTGAAGTTAAAGTTCTCATTAAATTCCTCCCTTCAAATCTTCGAAATCAGCATGAAAATTCTCTTAAAAATTTCCAATTTTACTATTCAGCCTTTATCAGTTACATACATAGTCAATTCGCTTCATACCGATACTTCAATCTAGGAGTTATACCGATTTGGGGTTAGTTAAAATACACACAAGAAGACTAAACTGCCCAAAACGGGTATAAAATCACAAAATTCTACCCAAAAGATTAAAGATAAAAGGAAAAAACATTTCCTCTCATCTGGAATTCATTCACAATCCAATTCATCAAAGTTAATGGCCCTGACAAACGAATTCCGAGCCAAAGTCATCGACAGTTTACAGAACAAATAAGTCCCGATCGATTTCTAATAGCGGGTAATTTTGCCGCGACCAAAATTCTATTAACTCAGCGTCTTAAGGCTATCTTAAAAACATAATTACCCTCTCATAGTGTTTGCTTCCGTAAGAGAACCCGGGAACGAATTATAAATATTAATATCAGCGGTGCGAGAGGCGCTTTCGGATATCTTTTGTTTACCTTGACTAGGAGATGGAGGGTTTAGTTTACCTATGCTTCGCTATGGTGTTTGTTTGGGAAAGGAAATTCCCACGGTGGCTACCAAGGAGGGAGCTCAAGATTCCCCAAGAAATGATGCAGCGTCACCGCGGCAACAAAAAACGCGACACAAAAACTATTTGCGAGTCACTCGTGAACAACGGAAGTGGGATACGACCCGTGAAGTCTCTTTTAAAATACGTGCCTCTTTGTGTTGTTTCCTTATGGATATTTTTAAAACATCCACCTCGTTTTAATACGGGATCGAACAAATACTCGCATGGAAATTTTATTTAGTCTTAAGTTGTTATTGATTTCAGGAGGAGGTGATGTTTTCCTTGCACGGTTCAAGTAGCTAGAATATTAAATTTAGGAAGAATATTGGAATATCTCTCGAATAGCAGATGTTTTTTGGATTGTAAGAGTTTTTTCCTCCAACTGGGATTAATTGTCTCGGTATGTTTTACGTTTTGAATAACATAACACCGCAATATACTAACTTAAGATTTTATCTATATAATTATTCAGTACTTACTCCTTGAACCCATGGCTGCACACTTTTAATACAAAGGAATGGAGGAGCCGATGCTTACCTGAAAGTAGAAAAAAATCATAAAAATACAGGAGAGAAATATAAATTAAATTAGAGAATATGCTTAAAGACAAGAAATTCCGGTGAATTTCTAATGAATTATAATTTGAGATATAACAGTTATGAAATAGCTTCTTGGCTTAAACTGTAAAGGGTATTAAACGCTTCCCCTTATGATTTTCAAAAGGGAGATATAAGCTTAATTATAGTTACGTATTTGCTTAATTGTTAAAGACCCAATAGAACACTAGGAGCACAGTTGTCTTCTAGCAAGATTATGAAAGTAGACTCTAGTTTGTTTTCGCTAAATATTCTTCATTAATTCTTTTCTTTTTCTTCATTTTTCTTCATGCTTTCCTTCTGCATACAATTATATCGTTCCGGCACAAATGAGGAGGATAATTGCAACCCGCAGAGCACTTCAGCGCTCTCATGACTGCAAAGGCACAATTTTACCTCCAGTTCCTATGAAAAGTCAGAATTCTTCAACTTTTTGTCCACTCAAATGGAAAAAGTCACCTTGTCGAAGAGCGGGTTCCGTTCCGAAAGCGGCGAATCTAAGGTTAAACTTAATTGTTTTCATTCTTTTGGTAAAACCGATCGGTTCCAATCCTCAACTCCTGCGCTTTTTTGACCCTTTTCGTAAGGGTGGGAAAAGGGCAAAAGACTTTGGGAAAAGGTTAATCCCCTCTTTATTCCCTTGCTGCGATAATTGGGGCCCGTTTGAAAAAAGGGATGCGCCTCTTTTTGTAGATGCTCCATTTCATCCTTTGGCTTTTTCCTTTTAACCACTTTAAGAGTCCTCTGAACCAATCTAATGTTTATCCTAACATTCCTCTACATTGTGCACCCGAAACCGATCCTTGCAATGATGTTGTGGGCTTCTTTTTAACCTTCATCTTTTTCCCCTCTAAAATTATCCTTTCTTATTCCTCTATTACATTCCTCTACGATTCTCGATTCTCTATCGTATTTAATGTTATCATTGACAAGTCTTGATATTAACTTGATAAGTGATACTATGTTTATTTTCATATATTTAATAACGCATATCCGAATATTTTCTTTTGCTATAATATTGCTTTTGCTATAACATATTTGCAGTATATAGTTTTTGCTATAATATTGTATTATTTACTTTATCAATGATTACTGATAAATTTGTGAGTTTTTAAATTTTATATTGTAGTCATTTTAGTTTCTATTGCCATTTTTCATTTCTGACAGATTTTGTAGTCAATATTTAACTTCTACAGAGAGAATGGCTAGCTGATAACAATCGCTTAGTGAAAAATTAACCCAATCCAATCCTGAAGGTAAATAAACATTTAAAAAACGTCCTTAATCGAGCGAGATTGGACCAAATGTCAACCTTTTTTAGCAAACGTATTGCCAAAGTCAGTGGGTCTCAAAGACGTTTGGGTGAAAACACTGATTCTAAACAAATTGAATTTGACAAAAATATTAATTGAAATATTTTGAGGTAATAATAAATTAAAATAATTTAATCATTTCCTTGGTTAAGATTGAAATACAATAAGAAGAATTATGAGATACGTGTTTCTATATCAAAACAAATTGTCCAATGAAAAATTATGGCCAGGTTTCAACGATTGTCATCACCAGATAATAATTAATTAAAATAATCTTTGGCAAGAAAAACCCAAATTGAAGCTTGTGTTAAAGTATTCGAGTAGGAACACGCCTATGAAGACATCGGAATTAATTGTGACCGCTCTGAATAAAGAGAGACACGGGAGCGAAAACTACAAACATCATTCCCGACAGAAAATGCATGCATTTAGCCCGAGGCAAAACTCCCTCCTAAACATCATATTTACGCTGCACAAATGTGGACTCGAATGGAGGACAACCGCAGGGAAATAAAGCAAGCCTTATCACAAAACACGTGGATGCACCCGCGTTTTCCATTGAGTGCACTCCTTTCCCATCCGAATGTGCGGAATACAAAAATTTGGAATCCTCCGCAATGCGCCCTTCCTTTGTCCACTGACCTAACTTCCGATGTTTCTGGAAAGCCGTTTCCTCCAGCAAAACAAATGATTTTATCTTGGAGGAGAATACGTCGCCACCTGAGAAGCTGGTCCTAATCTATATGAGATATTTATAGAAAGGGTTTGAAACTGACACTAATGATGCCTTAATGGAGTGGAATGAGAATGAACGAGATATGGTGACATACATCCTATGGTTGCCTAGACACCGGATTAATTGCTTTAATAACTTGGATCAATCAGAATTTATGGCTGTTTTAAATTGATAATTTCAATTTAAACAATCTTCTTCTGAGGTGACGTCAGTTTTAAGCTTAAATTATTATTTATTTACTTATGATATCGGTATAATTCCTTACTCCCTATCATAACTTGGATTTCAGGCATTTCCTGATGAGATATATCGTACATACGAACATTGGATATTCATTATAGGGAAAATCACCTAAGATGTATCTATATTTTTCTACCAAAAGTATCCTTGGTTCGACTTCAGGCTACTCGAAAATTCTTTCATAAGGAATGCGCGTAAAGATCGAATGTAGACATATGTAATATGAATTTATTAAAATAGGCATAAATATAAAAAAATTAAGTTTGGAAATTCATAAGAAATTATGATCTAGAAATGAAAAAAACGATGATCAAGGGAAATGTAAAAAAATGAAGATGAAGAAGTTTAAAAATCGGATGTATGCAATAACAGGTATATATTTCTATATGTTAAATTAGTTCCGTTAATTTTGACGGGGGAATCCACTATTTCTTTAACAACGGATTGATGTAAGATGGAATTATCAAGCCTCTATTTCCCCTGAAATGAGTACCTTACCATGTACGTATAATTTTTCTTTCTTTACCTTCCCATATTATATACGTCACACATCTTTCTTGCTATCGATTCGTAGAGAGAAATCCGATTAAAGATGAAAATAAAAGAACGTTACGTAATCGCCCATCACGTGACCTATATTTCGGCTTTGTGTTTGAGACTCTTCAAAACAAAGCCTTAAGAAAAAAATATATTTCACGAAGAGTATGGATTACCATCTATCTAGTCCATTTTTACATCGCACAAAAGATATATAGCCTAGAAACACATTTTCAAGGGATGAATCGCTCCACCAAGTTTATGATAACCAGTAGATATATATAGAAAAACACAATGGACAGTCTTCGACATAAACTTCTATGAAAACATTTTCCTGAACAGTACGGAAAGCAATATTCCAAGCAATGAAGACAAGTTTATGCTTCTGAGGATGAAGTTAATGCATCTCACGGAAATATCCGATTACTCGAAGCGGTGCTTTGAAGGGATAATAATACGCCATCTGTATGAGTTTTCCAATTAAAGGAAACTAATCCGACGCGATATAATTCATCCACGAGTCAATTTCACGCGCATCTCCATACGCATCGCCCTGGCATTTCCATTACGGCGTCATTTTTTCCTCATTGGTCTTGCCCTTCCTCCATTTATCAACCTTTTTCTTACGTCCCTCTGATGTTCATTGCAGGCTGACCTCGCACCTTAAGAGAGATTGAACTTTGGTGCATTGCAAATGGAGTCGATCAAACACTTTGAATCCCAATCGTCGACAAATAACCATTAATTGATTCTTTTGATTATTCATTTATTGTCGCATAATAGTCCCGATCAATCTTTTCTTATGCGTGTCAGATTTTAGGTAAAGGAGTACTATGGTAGCTGCTAATCATAAGGTTAGAATCATTTTATCTCTCTTTTAAATCAACCCAAAGTACAATTGCAAGAGATTAATCCATGCGATTTGACTGGTCCGAATTGTCTGCTTAATTTATGCAAGTAATTCCGTAATTAAACAGATTTTAGATAAAGGAGTACTATGGCAGCTAATCATAAGGTTAGAATCATTTTATCCTCCTCTTAAATCAATCCCAAGTATGATTGCAAGAGATTGATCCATGTAACTTGACTGGTCCGAATTTTCTGCTTAATTTATGAAATTAATTCTGTAATTTGCGTTTTTTATAATTTAAATGATTGTTTCATTGTAAATATTTACTGTTGTTTCTCCTCAGCTATAATTGGCCTCCTACGTTATATTATTTTTTTAAGTATCAATAAATAGATATAACGAAATTAAGATGACGGAAATAACTTTAAAAAAGGCCAAACTTTGTGAGAATGATACCGGAATTACGAGCCATAACACATGAAAATGCCTTCGCTAGACCATTTCATTCAAATTTTTTAAATAATCTAATAAAAATATGGAATAAAAATATACGTAAATATCTAGTTGGTAAAATTCGTTAGAAATCGAGAATTATTAATAAGTTCATCAGAAGTTTACCTTTTCCCTTCGAAGGAAAACAAACATAGCAATAAATTCTTGCAAAATCAGTAGGTAACATTTGAAAACGTAGGTACTATGCTAATGTTAATACAAAAATTTACTTTATCACGGTGTACTGTAACTATAATTATCATCATATCTCGTCATCTCAGAGACAACTTAGGACAAATTTTAAATCCGACCTCTTTGACAACAACAAACGGTTACACAGCAACGGAACATAATAACAAGCAAATCAAACATTTATCACTTTCCTATGAGCATTCCGACAGCGCAAAAGACAAAAAAAACGTGAATCGGCGACTCCTCAAACACGGAATGGCGCAAGATCCGGCAACCGCAACTTGAAAAGTCAACGACTGAAAGTAATGCGACATTCTTTTGTCTTCCACTCGGCAGCATCTTTTCCATGCACCTTTCGGTCATCCGAAAACCACCTCTTTAAAACCATTATTCTCTTCAACCACTCCAGAGGCACTCCGTACAACGCGGTCTCCTCTTCAGCCGAGACAATGAAACCGACTGCGATGCCAAGAGAGGTTTCAACAAGAAAAAACGAAATTCGGAGGGTGAGAATTAAACGGGAGATAAACGCCCTCTCGTGGAAAAAAAACGCTAACTAATTGTCGGTGTGACCGCGCCCTCGAGGAATAGTACCACCATTCTGAAGCTACCAGCAGCACCTCCCTTGAGAAATATTCCCTAACATTTTTCCCTACTTTACGGATGCCCTTTCGGCCACCGTAATTTCCTACCGGCATTCTTAACACCTCCACTAGAGTAATCAAGGGGTCTCTAGCGTGCTCACGAAAGCTCTACGGCGTGCTGTGAAACGTAACACGTATCCCTATGAGGTAAAACGGGATAGGGTTTCATGAAAACCAGTAACCATAACGTAAATACTTATTTATTATATGCAACGTAAGCGTACGTTTGAAAGTTGATATTTATTTATTTTCTGCAGTTTGAATGTTTTCAGGTGGCAGCTACAACTAAACATATTTACTAAAAACATTTAAAACAAAATACCCTCCACAAACCCTTACACTAAAAAGCCTCTTACTGATTAACGATTCGGAATTGCATCACTGTATTATCAAACAATATTAGAAGGTACTAAAATACTACAGCAAGCCTTAAATTATACAGCATTTCTATAGAATCTATTCTAATAAACTTACGTATACACCCCTAATATATCATAAATACAGTTCCTTTTACGTATTCGGTTTTCGTCGTTATATATAATATCGCTTATAAGGAAAACTAACGTTAGGGCCGGTATAGTATAATATCTTTAAAGGTCATTAAATTCAAATAATCGTAAATCGTAAAGTTTAAGGTAATGTGAATTCTAATCATTCAAAATTTAAGTTAAGGTGATGTATATACAAGTATTCTATATTCGTACATGTAAGGCTTCTGTGAAATGATTTGAGTTAATTCATATGGTGTAATGTGTTAGTCTATACAAACATAGGCTATATTTGTTTTGCAATTTACCTTCTACGTTTAATTTAACACGATATTTACAGTGTTAGACCAGAAAAATTACATGATAACATCACATATATTCATTGAGTTTTATTACATACATTAAATCCTAATTAACTCTAAATCATCATTGAATCTCCAACTAAACATAGGGTTTGCCCGATTAATATCTTTGCACCGAGATCTCGGGTTCAGCGATCTACCAAAGGGTACAAATATCTGCTTTAGTCCAATCTTACAGTTTTATCACTTACTATTTTCAAAATAAAAATTACCCTTGTGAAATGGAAACACTTGAAATATTGGGACCCGGATGCGAGGCATCCAAGGATCTCCCCTATTGATCGGTCCTGACTGAACAAAATGAAGATTTTTACCGCCGAGGGATGCGTTGTAATTAAATTAATATGGTACAGTACATAACTTTTAACCAAAGATTTTATTCAATCGTTCATTGAATTGAAAAGGAGATTCACAATCAGTAAACTTAGTCCCGAAAACTAATTTATCAGCTCGTGAGAAAATGAAATTGAGTATTATTAACCTCAAACATCCAGTGTCTCAAACCATTCCAGACCACTGCGGCAATGAATAATTAGTCGAGAAAGAGTCTGCACTCGGACCGCTCCAACACAACGTGAGCGGACAACAACGGACAAAAAAATACGAGTCCACTGAATTCAGGGAGACCTAGAAAAAAAGGCCTTGACACTATTCCGAGATGTCACCAATAAACATCCCCACAACTCCAACACCTCCACATCGCGTACAATGCGTTTCAGTGGTCAGCTGTCGTGACAACAGCTGATTCCGCGCCGACTCACAAAACTTTTAAATTCGAAAAATTTCAGCGACGTCGCGCGGAATTAAACGTCGTTATGCGGGAGATGGCTGCAGTCTGTCTGGAGACGTGGCAACTCCGCAATTCCCGGCGTTCCACCGTCGGGCGATCCGCCTAAGAATCCTCCCACATCCATCCCCCGAGCCACCCTTTAAGAGATACCTGTCTCTTGCTTTTTTTACCCCTTCTCACGCCATCCACTACCGTCAGCCCCTCCCGTTCCTTTGCCTTCTCCGAACAATTAAAAAAAAAAGAACAACCCCCCTTATTTCGTCCTCCTGGACTTTCCCACACTTTGGAATGGAGCCCGCATCCGTGGGGGAAATTCTCGAATCGATTCCCGGACTGCTGGGTGGAAGGTCGACGGGTTCTCCTCCTCAACTCCGATGGGTTCTGCGACCGCGTAAACATCGCGGCTTTTTTTCGCGGCGGTGATTTGAACGCGTGCACCTGGCGCGAAGATCATCCAAGGCGGCCTCAACACTGTCCATAGCCCACGTTTCTCTACACTCTACATGCTCAAGGGAAGGTGAATTATCACAAGATGCACTTTTTATGTCGCGATGTTGGTTAGGATGGACCCGAGGCTGTTTGTGAAGTCACTGCGGATTTCGAGGTGGTGAGCACACGGATTCTGCACTAAAGCATATATTCAACATATTCGAGGAATTAATGAAACAATTCTGTATGAATCAGGGTATATGCCATTGATGTAGCGACAAAGTTGTTTTCATTAATATTTTCTCTAACTTTTTCTCATAAACTTCTTACTAAGAAGGCCGATGGGACACAGACCAATTCTGCGCATCTCGAAAGCTATTTTTACTAGCTGCAATTCTCTCATATTTGAAGTGAATGCCGTCACTATTTTTTCGGAAAGCTTTACATGATTTCCAATTCTGATAGAAATTAGGTGAGAGAGAACTTTTTCATTGGATCCTACCATTATAATTGAGATACTATATTCACTCTTAACATCATTGCTATCATAATCATCATCATCAACAACAACGAATTTATGAATTATTTTACATATAACCAGAGATGGAGATGGAGCATTCTATGCAACTCGTGATATCTTTACAGGCATTAGTCTTCAATCATAGAGCAAAAAAATATGTAACGCCTTCAACTAATTTCATGGATAGGAAAAATGAAACATGCAACAAAAGATTTAAATGTGATTGAATAAACACGTAATTTAATTTATCTCGGTTTAGCGAATGAAGTTTCAGATAATTCTTTCTGAATGATCGTGCGTAGCAGCTCTTCCATACTGACATCGGATTAACAATAAAATATAACCAGATTTTCAAAATTAAAATACGAATTTAAAAAGAACAACTATACTAATGTTTTCGGACAAATACTAGTCGATTTTGGGTATGAAAGAAAGAAATTCTGAGCTGAATCAATGAGGAAAAACATCTCCAACAACTTTTAGAGATTTGAGTGAGCAAAAAACATTTTGGTCAATAAAAGAATGATGTCAATCGAATTTCAACGATTGTAAATCGATAAAACTTTCATGCGTCTTAAACTTCCACTGAAGAATTTCTTAGAATTACTTCCCGCCATTCAATACACCTAACTTTTCTTATACTTCCCCGTGAAATTTCCCTCAAAATAGGTTTCAGAGTCATCGTAAATAAATTCCACGTAAGAAAACCCTGAGCTTCCACCTCCGATTCTCCCTCAGCGATTGAAAACATTTCTCCGCATTCAATTAAACTTCCGCGGCAAGAGAATATTTTCCTCTCATTTCCCGCTGAATAAGCCGTTCCGATAAGCATAAAGCTGACAATTCTTTTCCACAAACCGAGTGCCCCGTAATCACCCCGCGTAAATTCTCCATTGAGAATCATAAACTGTTCGAATAAATGCGGCCATCTCATTAGCATAATAGTTGGCACTGTATAGGAAAGATTTCCAATCTTGATGAGAACGAATAAATTACAGAAGGAAGCAAAAAGTGCCACCACGTCGCGTGCGAAACACGCGGAATATTGCGAGAGGAAATTCGATTCAAACTTTTTTGCGGAATCTCTGTTAATGATAATTCGAAGGATCAATTTATTCAAAGGAAAATAAGGTTATTGGGTATGCAGCTAGGCCAAGCACGTTCTTGCATACTTTAAGAGACGTAGGTAATCGCCGTATGTTCCCTACTTCTCCAATTGTCCTAAGGCATCAGTCTTCTCTACTTACTCTCCCACGCTTTCTAGCCTCCCTTCGTGACTTTCCCTTCTAACTAATCTCTGCCAGAGTATCTCTTCTAGAATCTCCTTTACTTCTGCTCAAGGGATGGAGAGTGAGAAAATAGCCGGCCATTCGAGCAAAAACAGGCTAATTCATGGAGATCAATTTACTTGGATTTATATGTCTATAGTGCTATCAATATACTAGTGTTTTTTTTAAATACTTTCATTGTCAGTTAATTAATTCCTTTAAGTTTCTCGATTTTTTTCCTAGCAATAGTATAGAGAATTACTGCTGCTGTCGTATTTCAGCAAATGGGATACTCTTTTTTACCTTTAGGTACAGATTAGAGGAACATTTATAAAGAATTTACTTACATCCGACCCGTCTTGCTCATGATTGTGATAGTACGGAAACTACTAATATGAGTGTCAGATAAACGTATTGGTGAATATTTATTGCTACGAATTGCATTATTCATTGGGTGAACTTACGTATTTTAGTGAGCTTATGTGGATATTTTCCACTCATTTCATCCTGGTTTGGCTCAGAATGGTAGCTTATATTATCCTTCACTTGCCTAGTAAGCTTCATTAGCTCCTCAAATCTTTTAGTAGTTAATGGTGTGAGGGCTTAGGATCCAACCAGCCTTTAGGCTGACATCACATACATTTATCTTCACTGATACTGACTAGATGATGAAGTACGATGCAGTTTGAAAATATCATTCTGCTATGAAGTTTGGTAGCGTTCTATTCCGTCTATAATTATTAGAAGATAGTAGCAATTGTCATCACTCTTCCATAGGAGAAAGGTAATTCAGAGGAATACGTATACTAATGTAGATATAAATTAATACTAAGCATTCTAACTTTGTAAGAAAAGTAGAGGCACTCTCACTCCCCATGTTCAACCTCACTCCTCACCCCCATTCACCTCAAACCTCACCTTTAACCTCACTCCCCACAGAAACCTCATTCCTTATCTTTAACTTCCTACTTCGCCTTTACCCTTACTCCTAACCTTTATACCTCACTCCTCATCTTGACTAGTAAGCCTCATTCCCTCTCCAGTTTTATCCACGTAAAATGGTGGCTGGTTTGAACTTCAAACCGGTATCCGGACTGAATAGTAAAAGAACCCGTATCGGGTGGATTCTAATTTTTACAGATATCATAATCCTTAAATTCCGTCCTTTTTAATCTCTATCCCTTCGGGTCCTATTAATTTAATCTCCACCCTTGCCATCCGTCTTTCCACCTTTCCCATCCGAATTCCATTCCTAGTCTCCTTTTGTCTGCTAATGAAATGCTGTTTGCTCCTCTTCAATCTCATATCACCGAATCGCAATTCCGCTCCGTGAAATTCTCCGCTGTCGCCTTTCTCTCCGAAGAGTGGAAGCGAAAGTTGAGGGAGAGGTGTTCGTCTGATTAAAAAGCATAAGTTACGCGATTCGAACTACTTGAAGAGCAAAATCAGGGCCATATGCTGAAAGTTAAAAGAATGATTCTTCAAAAGGTTTATGAGAATATTGAAACCATGAGACAATGGATCCAGATTGAAATATTATAATCATAAACCATCACCGACAGTTGCAAATAGACTGAAGTGGCATCATGAATCTTCCAATGAGTGGCAGGGGGTGCAACGAACATGACTCAACTTCGCTAATCGATTACTTTTGCGTACGGCCCGGGGAAGATAAATGAATTCTTGAATCTACTTGTTCCAGCATCCATTTGCCTGATCTTCCTCTCAGTATCAGCACTGTCTATGTAATAAGGACGACGCATAATATCGGCTGAATCTTCTAAGAACAAACTCTCTCAGATTTTATTAAATAAATTAAGTCTAAAATATAATCGTCATTCCTCTAAAAAAATTCATCTTTTGTCCTGATATATCTGAATGACGCTTCCCGACTGTTAGTAATAGTATATAAAATGCATTGCCTTTCTTTTTAATCGGTGTCTAATTATTAAATATTAAATATTATATTAAACGAAATCATCCACATATTTATATACATTTATTTACCAGTTCGTAGCAACTTCGGTTCTAAATGAACATAAAGTCGATTTATCGCTTCTTACCCTATCTTTTTTTCTTTCACAAAACTTAATCATAAATAATGATCGAACAAAATCGTGAGTGGTACCTTAAAAAAGAAAATTTTTTTATGAAAGCTTTGGTAAAATGTATAGTTCTTTTATAAAATTAACGACGAAGCCAATACAAGAAACCTTCAAATCGCCTTTCATTCAATTATGGTTTCCACAAAATTTGACCCGGCGCTTGATTGTTTCCACAGTTACGCATATCTCGGAATTGGTGGCTGGTTATCTAATGAAAAAGCTATCTATACTGCGTTTCAGTATTTCTGGTCAGTTTGATAGCTAAAAACTGTAGCTTAGAAGTTCTAAGTTAAGCTAAAAATCGCAATTAAATTGTCAGATGGAGGAACACCGCATAAAGGCGACCTGAAATTAGGCTATTATTGTAATACGAGGAAAAATACATAGGATTCCATCCCCAAATAGTGACAAATTACTGACTAGAAAAGCTAGAACATACTGTGGATAGAGTAATTTTGCTTTCCGTCCAAATTGATCTTTGAAAAGTTTCACACTTTCAGAAATTGTTTCCACAAGCAATATCCTAAATGAAAATTCACTGGAGCAGTGATTGAAACACTTCTTCGGAGATTCCCAATGGAAAAGAACAAATAGTTGGCTTCAGAAACTCACAAGTTCGCGCGTTGATCACAAAAGCAATCCTCAATAAAGCGACAACTCTATGCTTCATTCTACGCCATTTCCTTACAGAAGAGACCCTTTCTCTTAACATTTACAATCAATCGCGACCTTCCTTCGCCGCGACAATTCCATTCCATTCGCACCCTTAATTTATACGCCATTTTTCCTGCCACCGATTCAATTAATATCCTTTTCCATTTTCTTAATTCCTCCCCGTTTCCAACTGTCGTATCTTTCGATCCCTTAAAAACCCCTTCTGGTGAGGAACCGACGCCCTACTAATTTCTTTCTCCTGATACAGAAGTTTGTCATCTGTTCTCGCTGATTGTTTGGATTCGGGGGAGAAGAGAGGGTGTAATTGGGGGGAAAGGGTAATGAGAAGGAAATGCGATAAGAAAGAAGGGAAAGCAAATACTTGAGGAAGGGAATGAGTAAATAAAAGAAAGAGATGTAAGAGACTAAACGAGGCGGAATAAAATGAATCAGAAGATGATTAGGAAAATCGAGGACAGGGTAGAAAGAAAGAGATACGAGAGAAAAAAAGATAAGTTAACTTATCATGATCAAACGGGGTTTCCTGGACCGAAATGTAAATAAATCTAGAAATATAGGAAGATGAATAGTCGATATAGGGAATTTAATTAGATAAATAAATAGATTTCTTCCTTGTTTGGAGTAGATAGGGGATAAAAGGCCCCCCCTCTATTTATTCCATATAAATTGATATTGTATAGTCGTCGTACCTTAATTTTGTCATATGGTACGCTAAAATTTATAAAAAAGATGTAATTTGTATTTTTAAAGAAAACGGTATAATTCAAGTCGTAGAATTACAGTAAAAAAGGCTGCTGACGCATTGAAAATGGATTAAAATTTTTAATGCATATACAGTGTAAACACACTGAATAAACAAAAATAGAATGAGGTACAAAAAAAATTCAGGAACGATAAAAATTAAGGGAATGAAATATAAAGGGATAATAAATAGAAAACAAGGAAATTATTAAGGAAATAATGTATATTATTCTTATTTTATCAAAGAATAATGACTGACACGGATCGCAATCAATATTCAATGCGGTAGAAATAAATATTTGTTGAAATGAATGCAGGCGGTAAATATTCAACGGTGAATTATTTTTAATTAGTACATATTTATAAAACATATTTATAAAACAGAATACCTATAAGCTTGACAATAACGCTTAGTGAGGTGTCGATCAAATGAGTGTCGGGCATATGTCTGTCGGTCAAGTGGGAGTCGGAATGAAAGTATTTGAAGTGATGATGAAAACCTAGATAGTTCTAAATCAAAAGTGAAGATCACCGAGGAAATAGAGGCCAAAAAGAGTGAAATCAACAGAGGGGACAAATGAGGAGGTGAAAAGGCGGAGTTGTAGCGGAAATGTTCGCATTAAAGTTTCACTTCTCCCTTCTGTTTGCTCCAGTGATTTACGCCCAACTCAAGGACTCCTAAAGAGTTTTAAAATTGGAGTTTTATAGGTGAGAATCGTTCGCTTCAAGTAGCTTTTAAAATCTTAATCACATTCCTCGAAAGAATCCCGAGGTTTACCGGTCGAAGCATAAATCATTCTCAGCTGGAGACGGCGAATTACATGACAAAGGGATTGGAAAGGGGGCGTTCCCACTCGCAGAAAAGGGTAAATAAATTATCCTTTTTAATTATTAAGCAGGGGAAATATGACTGAAATGGAATAGCTTCATTCGTTGATTGGCCGATGGAATCGGCTAAAAATGATTGTTAATCAACGATTTAACTTAAAATTAAAAATAGGTGTAGCGACCAGGGTTTTCTGGAGCTGCCGTGCACTACTTTAAAAAGCATTGACCAAATATTTCGTTAAGCGCTATTTATAGAAAAAAGAATGCTTTCATATTTTAAAATGATCCCACTATTATGTCAGTGGTCTAAGTTAAAATAAAATAAATGAGTTTGTCAGATATTTCACATAACATTATTTAAAACTAAATTAATTCAATGTAATTTTTATAGATAAAATATATTTCAAATATATTTTTTAAAGTTACTCAAACAATCCAATAAATATCTGGAAACAAAATTTATTTCACCGTTTAAATGAATAAAGTCAGAAAATTAGTGACATGAAACTCTTCCTAGGAAATGTTAAAGTAGCTCCGAGAACTAAGATCCCGCATTAATTGTCTAGCTCCCAAACATGGAAAAATAGGAACTATAAATTAGGGAACTACGTAAGCAACCCAATGAAAAAATATTTTCGCCAATGCTACAATGGTCAATATGCACTGACTGTTGATTCCAGGCATATTTGACAAAAAAGATAATCAAGCTTTCGTTGTAGTAGAATATCCTAAAGAATATACAATAGAACCTCCATCAATTCTTTTTAAAGAGAGTGATTTCTGACACTATTTATTGAAGGTTCTCGTCTTCCGTGACATAAATAGGAAACAATAGGGTAGGTTTTGATTTTAAACAATCAGGATGGCGCCCCGTAAGATTCAGCGCCCTGGGCCGTCCCCCGTAGCTCAGGCCGGTGCTGCTTACAAGTCGTTACTCGCCCACCCTGCTCCACCACCACAATTCCTGCATTATTCCATGCGAGGGCATTCCCCCTTCTGGATTTCGGACCAACCACCGAAACCTCACAACTTTCCTCCGAACTACACGGCCAACTCATACTCCAAAGGGTAAAACCCTGGTTATCTAAACCCTGTTGGTCGCCATCCATCACCCTGAAACCCATTCCTCTCTCCCTTCCTAAGGATATTTCACAACCCGGAATTCCAAGACTGGAAAGAATGGCCGAAGGCAGACTCATAAATTCTCGCTTTTTTCCGTCTCAGCGGATCCGTATAATTGTCGGAATTCTAAGTTTCCTCTCGAGAATTAATAACGGGAAATTTCATCCCCTATTGCGAAAATCGGTGGAATATTCTCGGTCGTACAATGTGAGCACAATTTAACAGCTATTTGCAATCGGCTTCCTTTGGTTTTTACAACATTTTGATTTTTTTACTTTTTCGTACATTTTTGAAAAATTTATGATGGCATCTTAACAACTGTTTTCTCAACCTCTTAACAACTGTTTTATTTTAATTGTTTTTACATGCATTCTTATGAAATTTACGATGTAGAACTGGAATCTTAACAGCTGTTCACTCAAGTATTTCAAAATTGGAAGATATAATAGTTTCGGTTATGTAAAACTGAACCCAATCCAGTATAGTTTGAATTTAGACAATATAATGAATGCAAATAAAAAGGTGCAGAAGTGTATAACGTAGAAAACTTTGTTTAGGGATAGGATTCGGTATTTTCCAAACGATTTCTTTTTATTTTACCTATTCAGCACCTGCAGCCTTAGTAATTAAAAAAGGAGTTGACGACTTGATATTGTAGAATCATTCCAGGATAGAAAAAGTGAGCAATAAAATTTGGTGATTACACTTAATAAATATTTTGAATCTGCGACACGGTTTTCGTATGTTAATTCGTAACCTAATAACTTTGTGTTAACTTTACTGAAAATTTTATCATTTGTTATCTTGATAAATCTGAAAATATCAACCGCACATCTACCGAAAATGTCTTATTTTAATCTTTATTACAAAAAATACGCGACAAAATTGGTAATGTTAGATATGTTAAAATGCTCACTTTAGTCGACAAAGACTACACAGTTGCTAGGTCACGCTGTTTATCTTTAAAAACTGATTCATCAGGAATGATTGATATCATAATCAAGCTAAACACTTATCTGATTGGGAAAATAAACATTTCAGCAGCCTAAATACAGACATGATACCACAACTTATATTTGTGCTAGACTCAAAAATAATTCAAAACCAACCAAAAATGTCCGGATATCACCCGATGTTAGCGAGTCATAAATCTCTACAGACTTTGTATAAACAATAGAAAATATGGAACAAGAAAGCACGAATGTGACCTTCGATCTTCATTCGTAGAGAAAATTCATTTTAATCCCATAATACCTCACTGACATATGGCTGATATCACGAATTCATGACTGGTGTTGACCAATGCGTCATGTGGTTATATTTTATCCCATACTTCTGTGACTCACCATCGTCATATTGGATAAATAAATCATTCAATATGCAGACAATCATCAATGCGCAAGTGTCAAAGAGAATTGATGAGTAAAACGCGCCACTCCTCCACAGGCATTTTTTGGTAAAATATAACATGGACGAAAATTGCATGTTGTGATTACATATGGTACTTCCTCATAAATGAATCGCATAAACTTAATGGATTAAATTTACTATTTACATTCGAAATTCCGACGCTAGCGAATAATATCTAATTTACAGAATAAATATGAAATAGACTAAATTTGGCAGACTAATAAATCACACATTCTGGTTAACAAGGATTGAAAGTATACAATAAGAGATTCCTCCTTATTTCTTCCCCAATGATCACCCATTTCCATCATGGAGTAGTGGTATTATTAAAAGCACTATGACAGCTAAGGTAATTTCCAACACGTACCCAACGGAGATCGAACCAGGGACCGCTTTCAATATATGTGAACGCGCTACCCACTTGACTATCCTTAAGCTCTGACTTTTATTACTTAATAAGTATTGGATAACATAGTATATTCAGTAAATGATAATTCATGAACCAGATATTTCAGTTACCTTTGTCATATTCCTCAAACTTTACACTAATTGTAAGTAAAACATAAAATTTATGCCGATTATAAGTAATACCAAATAAAGATATTATTGGTGATTCCACATTACCACATAATGTCTTCAGTGAAATAAAGATAGTAAAATACTTCATAAACAACTAACTATCAGTAATACATATTATGTTTATGATCAGATAGATTTCCAGGACTTCGATTACGAATGCACCAGTAAATACCCAATCAGATAAAATTCCCGTAATTCCAAACAGATGACGCATAAGTCTAAATCAGCGAAATGCACGCTTTAAATACAATAGTTTGGAATAAGCCTTTTGATCTATAACCAATTTAAATCCGCTTTGTTTTCCTGTTAGTTGATTTTCTCAATTACGGAAGGCGCTTTACCAACTATCCACTAAATTAGGTCCTAATTAAAAGAAAAAACAACGGTCTATTCGGCCCTAATTATGTAATTTCGTCAAAGGATAATCTCCCTAATTCCTACAATGGCTTTCCAAACGCAATAAACAGATCCCTATTTTATGCTGCGTGAAAATGACATGGGCGAAATGAACAAAGGAAAGAAATTTAACTGATGGACCATAAAGCATACAAAAACAAGACATCGGCGGGGCTTTGTCAAAGCAATGCGATAATTTACGACCGTGGTCGTAAAGCAACTTGCGTGCCTATTCTATAAAATGAATCCAATAAAATTTAAGCTATCAATAGCCTGGAGTGAAAGTAATATAAAAAACATGTGATTAAATCGTAAAAAGAATTACGATTGGTGTGTTGTTTTGGCGACTCTGATTCTTAGCGAACATGTTCCTTTAAGACACTTTATTAATTTTAATTATGGGGTTTGTGTGTTTAAGAGGATTATTGACTCGAATTACATCGGTCATATATTAATTAAGTTTATTATATACAATAGATTTTAATGGAGCGAAATTTGAAACGTTTTTATACTAATAGAAAAAATAAGTAGGAAGACTCACTGCATTAAGTAGAATGTAGTGAATGTTTCGAATAAAAGTAGAAATTGATACGATGGAAATTGTTTCAGTAGAATTTTCGAAACAAAAATACGTAATCAAAGGAAGCATTTTTCCTATACTTTAATTCTTTAAAATTATCTCCATCCATCTTTGATGAGTTTCCTCGAAAATTAATGCTAAAATTCTGTCCTATAGCATTTCTGCTAAAATTTCTTTTTGCCTGAGGATGTGAATTCGTAAAGGATTTTATTTAAATTAAAATAAATTACTAAAAAAAGAAAAACTAAAATCACTTATAAATCTAGTAACACAATATTTGACGATCCTTATGGTGGTTTCCTCTAGACAAACATAGAACTGTTTCAAACATATTTTTAGGCCTTAAACTCACTTTATTTAATGAACAAAGAAATATCTAATTAACTTAACACTATGGATTTGAGCGAAACTAATAAGCTTAGAGAAAATAATTCAAATGGAAAATGTCATAACTCAATCTAGATGGTAATCAAGATATACAACATGCGTTTATTAAGGATCCTAATTGAAATTAGTTATATATGCAAACAAAAGCAGTTAATACGAGACTTGTAACACGTATTAGTGATAGGAAAGGACTAATTTACACAAGACTTTATCGCCACATTTAACTTATCAAATACCTTAGAACGAAAATCAAAAGGAAGAAAATGTACGCATCACTTAGGAGATGGCATTAAGCCAAATCATTACATACACTAAGATGTAAGCACTCGGTTTATTGCTTAGGGAGTCGATCACCGAAACTTCTATCGGAACAGACCACCGAAAATGAAAAAGGAAGAAAATTACGCGAACCTTTTTTCCTCGTGAAAGATCACTCATCTCCTGAAAGAGGATCCTTTCTCCAAGTCAATCTGGATTTCAGGGGATTCACAAAGACGCAATTTCCTATGAACGATCAAAATCATACGATGCCAGTCTTCACTTTATCGCTATCCTTACCTCCATTTCCACTCATTTATTGAATATTCCCAATGTTCCCCGTAATATTCTCAGCCGATATCATTCCACCAATCGAATGGGGATCAGGAGTATTATCTATATGAGCTCTAAATTCGATTTGATGAAGTTAGCTGAATGAATATTGAACTTAAAGATGAAGAATTCGATTCATTGAATTTTCTCAGTTTCAGATAGATACATATACTATAAGGATACTTACACTACCGTCATAAATTTGTTTTATAAATGAAGTTATTTTTATTCATTACTCGGTGACAATGCAGAAAGATAATTTCATATTAAGGATACCTGCATCATCCGTGTTTGTTATTGTCGATCAAATTTATGTTACTTGCTTGATTCATCATTTTAAAGTACGGATGCTCAGTACTAAAATGACTTCTACAATCAAGAGGATATCAAATTGAGATAATGGAAATATAGAGATAGAATTAGCTTGGTGATAAATCACTAATTTAATGAAGAACTTATCTATCCGTACATTTACAAAGATCCATATTGTAACCTAAAAGTCAATATTTCTGTGGTGATCACCCCTTATATCAAAGCATTATTAACATTTTCTAACGAGTATAACGTCAAACCGAAATAGTAAATTGCTGAAAATACAACACACAACAGGAATGATCTGGCAGTCCTCGTGAAGCAAGTAAATAATAGTCTTCTTAACAATTATCCTCTGGAGTGCCTATGTTTCCCAAAATTAGATTTTTCACTTTTACTTTTGTTTTTATTAATTACCTAAAAGAAACGAATTTATTGCTATTTTTGTGTCATTGTTATAAAATTTATATTGTTATTATTGTTGTTTAACTGCCATTATTGTTTTATTTATTGTCAGTTTAGTGGAATTGTTGTTTTTTCGTTGTTGTTTTATTGTCATTATTATTGTTATTTCACTATAATTATGATTTTATTATGTATGTTCCATAGCCATTATTTTATTATTATCACTATGTTATCATTGTTTGATATTGTTTGTATAGTTATTGCAATAACATTGTGAGGACGAAATGGTAAAGAGAAAGTGAACCCTATCACTTCCAATCACCGGGAAATGAAACATGAAACCGTTTAGAAAAATGCATTGGTGAAAGGGTTAGAGGAAGACAAGGGACAAGAGTACCAGCCGTCAAAAAAATCGGTTACAACTTCCCTCTCTACACACACCCTCTTCCGATCCTTTATCATCCCCTTAGTCATCCCCTTGTCGAACGCATGCCACCCCAATCGAGGGGAGGTCGTCCTAGCACGCGTGACAATGCACGCATGAAATCTCCATTCAATTAGTTCTCGCCGACAGACGAAGGGTACATGCACAAAAAAACCGAAATATTCGCAAAAAATATCGGGTTTTGTGTTTCGCAGAATTAAAATGGCGAGGGATAAAATGGCGATATCCACTTTCCCCGTGATATGGATACCGAAATTTCCCACTTTTGGAAAAATATGAAACTGATCGTGCCAAGGCTGGGAATACTTTTTTGCTCATCGAGAGCTTCATGGATGATTGGGAACCGAAACAAATCTATGTACTGTTCCGCTTTTCGGATATGTTTTCATCTCCATCGAAAAAAAAGGAACACCGCCATTATCCGAGACCAGTCGGTAAAAATTAGTGGAAATGGTGCGCCAAATTGAACGAATTATCCCATATTGTTGAAATGTCCATTAAATTTTTAATCGTGGAGTAGATTTTGCTGATGGGAAGCGAGCGTTTTGAACGAAATTAACGCGTATTTAAAAACGATAAATGATGATTTTTTCATGAGGAATAAAATAACAGAATTTAATACGAGGATCATTGTTCCGGTTATCGGAAGAGTATGGGTGCAGACGACCAAGGAATATAATAATAATAATAATTTTTATTGCAGATGGCCCGTTCATGACATAAAAAAGCAACGGTAACATAAAATGTCGGCTGATTAAAAAAACATTCTAAGGGTATTTTATCGAATATCTATCTTTGATTCACGTTAAAGAAAAAAAATAATTTAATTTATTTATTAAATGATTAATGAGGGAGAAATACAGTGCTTCGGATACAGTATGCTATCAGTAATAAATTCACTATTAAATATAACAGGGCTAAGTGGATTCTAACTAATTTCAAAGCAAAATCATGATCAAAGGTGTGTTAGAAGGATCAACTTAAATTTATTCATATGGTAAGCGGGGTAAGGAAAACTTCTGGGATAGTATTATAGCTAATAGCACTCGAGTACATGCATTAAAAGTCTTTCGGATATCCTTTAAAAGGAGTGCAGTTTTAAATCAGATGCAGATGGGATAAAATAGTATTGTAATAATCTTGCCATCGCATTGCAAGTCAATCGGCAAAGAATAGGTAATTAATATTAATAAAACCATAGATTACATCTATACAAGGCAGAAAGACAAACGAGCTCAATGCCAAAACTTTATCCCTTAGAATTTTCATGGAATCACAATAACACGAATGAAGTTATAGAGCAAAGGGTTGATAAAGATTTATACTTCTCTCGATAAAAACAGAAATCATGTTCAGGGAATATTAATGGAAAAAAGGACAAAACTACAGCTCTGTACAGCATGTATTCATAGACAGGTCGACATACAAATCAATAAGGAGGACGCAAGAAAATGTACAGATGTTTTGCTGGTGAAAGAGTCCTCAATATGAACCTCAACCCGATATGAAGCACTATAGCTCCAAGTCAGTTGAATTCAGATACCTGCAAACAAGCCGAGAGTAAATGCACTCATATACAGATTCCAGAATGTATATAAAAGACCTATAACTCAACTCGAGAAAAGTATATCGAGCGAAAGGGAAGAATCCACAAAAAAGGCAAGGAATTCAGGCATCTCTCGAGAATAGAAAAGATGCCATTGCGAATCCTTTTCTCGAGAATAAAACAGACCACATTCGCATTGGATGAGATATACAAGATAGGAAAGATGTAAAAAAACGCATGTATTGGAGTGTAAAGGAAGAACGGCGCAAGATAAGGATCCACTCTCATCTTTTAAAAGCTGTCTTCGGCCGCCTGAGATGCCTCCTAGCGGAGGAAGGGAGAACCGCGGTCAAATGGGGCAATGAGATCGATAGATCTATATCGTGATTTAAGGGATCGGAGGACCGATAATGATGGGGACAATCCTTCCTTCCTTGGGCGATTGATAGGGCTGCAGTAATGCCTTGTGTATCTTTAAAGGATCGGCAGATTCAACTTCCGCATCCCTTGTAGCCCTATAAAGACCCTGGTTCAGAGGAATTGAGGTCCTGAAGGGTAATAGAATTAGCAGATAAAGGCGATTTTTATCATGGAAATCGAACTTGAGGAATCGATTAGTAAATGGTAGGAACCTGTGGTCAACTATATTCCTTCTGGATGTCTCTATTAGCTACTCAATTTAGGAGTATTCGCTACATAATGCAAAGATTAGAATAGGGAAAGATTACGATTTTTACACATATTGGTGTGTTCCTTAAAACCAAAAGATAAACAGAAGTGAAAAATAACATGACTGAGACTCGAATCCTGGTCTTCAACTTTCCGGGCAGGTATTATGATGGAACTTTTTTATTATCTCTCTATAATTTTATATTTTTTACATATATTTTCACTTCTGTTTACCTTTCGATATATATGTTCTTTAGGAGTATATTTTACGCGAAAAATTCTGGGAAAATCACTTCTTTAAAATATTTTTCATAATATTTCTAGTCTTTTGATTGGCATGTAAAATATATTAGGTATCCGAAAAGGGATTCTTGAAAGTTTCAATATCCCTTACCCTCATTCCATGTGTGTTTCTTTTGGAAAAAATGGGGGTAACTGTAAATTATGAATAATTATTTCGTATAAGGGAACGGTCAATTGTAACATATATGAAAATTTGCTCTAGGAAAAGTACTTGAACTACAGAGGGTGATATTTTCAGAGATGATACAGAAATACAGTTAAAGGCAACGCGTAATTTTCACTAACCGTTTAAAAATAATTAACCATGAACATTAATTTTCATTAAATATATAAATACGATGTACTAGAAATGTTGCCTGTAGTGTTTTCGAAAGTTAATTTTCCATAGTGACGAACAATGCGTGTAACTATCCCAATCTTTAGAGAAGAAGTTATAATTCAGGCAATATTTAAAGGCCATATACCAAACGAATATCTGATTTTAATACAAAAGATTTTCATCGGAAAAGAAGTGAAACATTTTAATATATAACATATACTGGTTATAGAACCCTAATTTACAAACTTGGCTATAAAATAGCAGTAACGTCGCATCTACAAAATAACACCGAAAAAATCCTTCCCACCGCAATTTCCTGGCGCAGATAGGTTCAGAAATAACCCGCCATAATTAATATTCCCATTGGAACATTTTGCGAACCGTGTTATGCAAATGCATTACATGTTTAAGGACTGGAAGCAAACTTCGATAAAACGACGTCGACAAGTTCTTCATCTCCGGAATATTAATCTTCTTTGCGGGACAGTTTTAATGGAAGCTCCATCGATCATATCTAGAGGTTAGACGACGAATAAAATAAGAAAAATAGATAGGGCAAAAGACCAACGATGAGAGATTATGACGTGAATAAACGATGTACTTAAAACATGGCTAACCTGTGTAAAGCATCAGCGAATGGAGGCTTCAATTAAAAGTGATGCATTTGACATCCTCACCGTGCTTCTAAGATAGATAGAACGTGATAATGGATCGAATAAATTCCAGAAATGTAATATATAAGGATTTTGTGATAGAAACTGTAAAAGACTCTAAGAATTATTACTTATGTTTCGAAAGAAATATATAAATCCTGGCCAAAGGCAAAGTGTTTTTCTGTGCGTACAGGAGACTCAGAACCGAAGTATAACTCAAGTGGCCATTTGCTTAAAATATATTAGTAGTAATATTAAAAAAGCTTAGATAGATGAGATAATTCCTCACTTATGCGCCTCAACTGAGAATCGAATCTGGGACCGTTTTCAATAAAGGTGAATGCGGTTGTCTATCTGACAACCTAATAGTTATCAAGAGAGATTATAATCAATTTCAAATTATTCAATATAAAATCAGAATAACCTCTCATCGAGTGACTGACTAAAATAATTTGTTTCCAACAGCGAGTTAGTTTATTCTTTCTCTAAATTGTATTACTACGAAATGCTAAAACTGTATGTTTTCTATACATCTTTACCCATTCCAACTTACCCTTATCACAGAGTAAACGAAAATCAACCTAAATAGTAGAAAATGACTTGTTTCTTCAGATATCATAGAAATACATACTAAATGTAAGAAATCAAAGAATATTCGAGCTTGATAAAATTGAAGGAATCGATGAATATCGACGAATATGTAAGTGGACTGTAAACCCTTCAGACCTCCGTCTGAATACACTGCTGCCTACTACCAAGCTACGTTTAAAGAACAAAAAAAGCCGAAAAGTCCCAATAATCGACGTTCACAACAATTTATTACAATCACAGTAAATAATGGCAAAAAAATACTTAACAATAGGAGTCTCAATGACTTATCTCTCGCGACAATCGACGACAAACATTGTTGTTTGTAAACTGTCAGTGGAAATTAGCCTCTATCGGAACATATATTTCGAACGCCTATTTAATAATGCATCGCAATAGAACTTGCTCGTGCGTGTGGGAAGTTCTAGTGGAAAGGTAGGATGAAGAACGAGAGACCAGACAGTGGTGCCTCAAGAGGGAGAGATTCTTTGGCAGATAAGAAAAAGAAGAAGAGATAAGGTTAGGTAAGAAAGTGGGATGAGGAGGGGTTCATTCAAAAAACCCAATCCTGTGAGCGGCGCAGACACCGGCAAACACAGACGGTGACGCCAGAGGCGGCGGCCTTCGCCCCTTAACCCAACCCACATTCCCTCTCATCCCGGACACACTATGAGATGCAGCAAAAACTGCCAATAAAAAACACCGAAAATTCTCGAGTGCGGGCACTCCACTTCATAACTGCATAATGCTTCTCGCGATACGGGTCTGCATGAAACTAGGTCGCATGACGACCTTGCTGGTGCTTTCGGTGGAGTCTCTGGTGGTGTGGGTCTCCTCTTGGATGATGGACAAGGATTAAGCGACCAATTTCGGAGCCAATTTGTGGGGGATAGGTGTTAAGTGGACATCGGCTTGGTTAGGTTCCTAAATTCCTAAGATCGGGGGTTTGATGGAAAGGAGGGCTTTAACAAAGGGTGCTGTTCGGCATGATACGGATGGAACTAAGAGAGTTCGATGCATTCATTACGCCTTAACATCCTTCATGCTTCATTTCGTTCTTGGAAAGGGTGTACCGTAATTATTATAACACCAAAACTTCTGACTTAGATAGACGAAAACTGTCAAAGAAATGACAGTCGACAAAATTAGCTAGTGTTTCAAAGTGACTCGTGATAAATGTTAGAACGCAACTGCTAATCAATGAAATTGATTGTTGTACAATTGTTGTATATAATTGTGCTTCACGTCACACACAACAATTTCAACTGCTTCGACAATTACCTATCAGATAATAATTCAACTCTTAACCGAAACGATACAAACAAGTTTATTGTCTATTTACTATAATACCATAAATTGAATATTAAAATCGTAAATTCACAGTGTTTATGAGCCTCACAGCTTCTTTTTCTTTATTTTATTTATTGAAAAAGTTTGTTAATTTGGCTAACTTTTTTGCTTTACTACCGATTAAAAATAGTTTTGGTTAAAGTGTTTCCACAGGTGAAGTTTATCTCGCACCTATGCTTTCTGAACCACTGGGAATCGAACCAGGGACAGTTTTCGCGAAAGTCGAATGCGCTGCCTACATCTATCCGCGAACTCACCCATTAATAATAATACATGTGGAGGATGGGATTTTTCAGTCTCTTTTACCGAATAAAATATTTAATCTGTCTGCCTGCCTAATCACTTCTCAAGTAATTCACAATAATAGTGAAACCCTCAAGAGAAATAAGAACGACTTGCACATCTATGGCACCGATCCCACTTCAGCTGAAAACTACGAGCTCCACGCCCTATGAATTATAATAATAAACACTTCTTCGATTTCATCAAAACAGGACTCCTCAACTTTAAGGAGTTCAAAACCGAAACTAAACCTCAGAACGAATACACTCCGTGGGAAAGTCCTCCAAGCACAACAAACGCGTAAAAAAACTTGACCACGTACACAAAAAACATCGGTAAAATCGGTTAAACACTTCATCCCCACGTCGAGGAAAATAATGAGGAGTCGACGCCCTTGTTACTTCGGAGAAGACTTCCGTCACGCTTGACCGGGAAACAAAAGAAGACGGCCGCTCGAAAACTTTTCGAGGAAAAAAATAGCAAAAAGCGCAAGACTCATATTGGGTCGTTAGCTATTCCTGGCGAAAAAATGAAGCAAAAAAGCCACGCTTCTTAGCGGAAAAAATAAAACAAACGGGGATGTTGAAAAGGTTTCCTTCTTGGAGGAAGGGATCGCCCTAGGGGTTTTCTGACCTTCCTCGACACCTCTGACACGAACCATTTTACACCTTCTCAAAAGGGAAAATGAACGATTGGGGCCCTTCTTTCAGAAAATGATTCATTTCGCCGAAAGCTTTGTTTCTTTCATCTAAGTGAATCCTAGGGTTTGCCGCTTCCCACACAATGTCTTTGTGTGTGTGTTGAGCGGGGGAGAATCCAGCTGAAGGATTCTTTTCTCGAAAACCAATGAAGGAGAGAACAATGCTGACTTCAAGATTTCAAGTTTTCCAATATATGTAGTTTAAAAAAATTGAAATGTACACCACAAAGACCAACGTTTACTAATAAGAACTGAGAATAAATGAATGTATGATTCTACACTGAATTCTGTTCCCGAAAGATGACTTTTCAGTATTGGAAATTTGCCTAGGATACTTTTAATAGAGCTTGAATCAGATTAAAATAATCAAATTGTGAAGTTTATCCAGGACTATTATACATCTACAACATCATTAGGCAAATTAACATTTTAAATGTTAAGAGAAGATTATTTTCAAAGGAAATTGTCTAAAATCAACCCCGTCTTTGGAAAGTACCCTTAGTAATTTTTTAGTTTCGTCCCTGATGGAGGGAAATCTCTGGAACTGGTCAATCGAAGTTTTCATGCTTGCTTACCTCAAAAATTGTGAGAGAATCAATAATACGTCATTTTGGTATTCCGCAAAGTGTCGCTGAAGGACATGAGTGTAATTCATAAAATTATTTGAATATTGATGACATGGATGAGAATATTAAAAATTTCTGAGTTAAATTGTTATTTACCAGGAAACTAATATAAAATATGTACCTCATACCTTACCAAACATATACCTTTTTATTGCTCAAAAGCGAAAATTTTATCTTTTCGCATTTTGCAACATCACTAAGCCGTTTCCCAATTACTATTTATGAACAGGCAAAAGCTAAAAAATTACGATTCGCTTTTTTCACACACGAACTTCCTCCTTTTTGATAAAATTCTTCGTGTTCTATATTCCTTTTCATATAAAATTCAGAGTACATCAAACCGTAAACGTCATACTCTTCCATCCAACTAATACAATTCCCTCTATGACATCCATAAAACTCACTCAAGTATAACCATCAAAACGTTTGCGCGCAAAGTTTCCCAACATAATGCGTATGTTAGTGCAACTATAAAGTTCTTACACATTTCCGAGCTAAAGTATTCCTCTCTTGAACCATATCCTTAGGGACTTAAAAACCTTCCACTTTTTTTCTTCATCTTAGCCTTCACTTCTCTCGATTCAGTGCAACCTATCACCTCAGTAAAGCCTCATCCCTTTCCGCAGCAATGCCCCAAGTTAACCGTCCGTAGAGATGCCCTCATTCCCTTAATCGTATTCGGTCACCACGGCTTTAAGTCCTCACTCGCTAATGCGCTCCAACGACCAAACTGTACAGCGTTAACTTCTTAACGCTGCCACCCCATAGGCCCTTCCGCAAAGCTACATCAATGCGATTATGCTCGGTCGATAAGTAGATATCGATATATCGAAATGACAGATCGATGTATCGAATTGACACTTCGATCTATCGATATTGACTATCGATTCGTTCTTAACTATCGACCTATCGATATCGATGTCCCTTTTTCCAGAGTGGGATTCCCGATTTCCGATAACGATCCCTGTCTAGATTTCGCGTTAAGCCTTCATTGTTAAGGGAGAAGGACTAATAGGTCTCGAAAGAAGGACGGAGTTTTCAAACTAGGAGGGATGTAACTTCATCCGTTGAGACGTAGATTGCGATTTTAATGGTTATCGGTTCGGGATTTTCGTCCGATGCCGAAGATTGTCTCGCTCAGACGCCGTCAATGGATGAGGAATATTACGCACTTGAATTTCTTGGAGCTAGAATTTTTTCTTTGAGAAGAAAGTTGCAGTATGACCATGTCTTAAAGAATACGCAAGAGCGTATTATCCCCAAAGGAAATTTATCCCGAAGGAAATTTTGAAATATTGAATTTAAAAGGTGTTGAAGTAGAACATTTACTATCATGTACACATTAACAAATTACCAGATTTAACGCAAATTCATGTTATTAAGCAATTACAGGATGGTTAAGGAATTTAACACGATTGGTCTGCATAAATTTTACCAGATATTTTCTCTCGTATGAAACGGAGGAAACCCTGTATTACAACTTTTCAATTGTTTTAAACAAAAAATAAATATACTTTTGGTGCTTTACGTTGAATATTTTACGAATAGAGCAAGTTTAAATTAAATGTATATCTTGAAGAAAGATATGAAGGTTCATAAATTTTGCTATATCCTTCATGAATTCCGATCAAATCATTGTGTAGATATATCTGCTATAGGTTTAATGAAGCAGTAAGATATTTATCAAAGGCATTAAAATGAATATTCCCAAATAAGTTGCGTTAAGTGGTCCTAATTCCTTTCCCGTGCGGGGCCTCAAATCAAACAGGATCCTCGGCAAATGAGAAGGTAATATTTGAGGGATGGAATGGCCTTTTAAAATTCTTCTCGAGGGAGCTGAAGTAGCCCACCCGCATTCTTTTTCGTCTGACACCAACCCAAGCACCTAATCCTGTAAAAAAATAAAAGAATCCCTTTCCAAACTAGAATCCTCTCCTCCAAAGAAAGAAAAATCCCTCGCTCCAGAGGTGCCAAGAAAGAGGAAATTGATGACAAGCCAGGCTAAAAGTATGGGTTTAAACAACCGACGAAAGGAAGTGGAATCTCGGTGATTCATGTTATAGAATTTTCGGCATTTGAATCATCGGAAGTCAAATACTAAAAGCATGAGAGATTTTTTTTATTACTTGAGTGATTTCGCGGGTTTTTTCGCTCTTTTCTTGTGTGGGAGTTTTTCCGCATCGTGGGTTTCTCTCTGTAGACCTTTAGTTGGGGAGTCTTTTCCAAAAGCACAACTCATTAAGATATTATATAAACGTACTTAGATCTATTTTGAAACTATGTTTGCTTTTACTTATCTATTCGCTAGTGTACATAATTTTTAAAAATTGTATACTTTTAATTATATTTTGTTCATATTGTTGGCATTAGATTTGATTTTCAATGTAAGTTAACTGTAGATATTAGTTTAGTATTTTATCGTATATTTCAATGGAAGATCTGTACATATCAGGTGGCAGAGAAGCCATACTGGCCTAACCTCTCCAATAGAGTTAAATAATACTACTAAAGATGAGGAATAATAGAGATTAAGGCTCCTGGATATCACGCCTGGAAATCTTTTTGCAGTCTTTAGTGATTGAAGTCGCCATGGTGGTATATTAATTGATACAAATTTCCTTTTTTCACCATTCAATGCTTGAAAGTCTTAGCTATGTATGCATATTTCTGTGCAGAGACGATTCAAACCATATCGGAGAAAACGAAAAACCATTAAAGAGATAGACCATTCTAGTTATTATGATAATCGGCAATAATGAGGAATATGAAAATTGCACAATATTTAAACTTCCTTTCTTCAAATAAGACATTAAAATTCTTTTGTCAAATTCCACAGATCTGCGGGTGTTTCCGCAGTTTTTCATGACAAGAAAATAGGAAAATTATCCTTTGCAAATAACCAAACTGTCAGAACAATTTTTTATTACATCACGATGATTCACTTATTACCTTATTACAATCAAAAAACAATAAAGCCCGCTTTAGACTCCTTTCAGGGAAACAATCTAAATCCGCGCTCGTCGAGTACTGTCATAATCGGGCTATGACAATCGACTTTTCAACAATGTATTTTCCTACTGTTGCGCAAGAATCTGATAATGAATAGATTAATATCTACAGAATATATATGCTTTTATGAATGGAATCGCTTTCGATATCCAACTAAAACGAACATTTAAAGAAAGGAACAATTCGAATTCAATGGCGGCGTTTGTTACAAAGCGCTTGCTAATAATTAATTTTCACTTTCACTCCCAATATTATGAGATAACAACAGCGTTAATATTATATAGAAATTTGTTTCTACTCTCAGAGGTTAATTGCTATGGACAGAGAAGCTAAATGGAGAGAATGCTATGAATAGAATGACAGGTCCAATTATGAATTCCGGAATGATAAATTAAGCATTAGTGGTCTATTACTATAGGCAGGTGATAATTAAAAGAAATTAATTTAGTGCAACTGGTTGTCAAGTAGATTAAATTATGAATGAAGAAAAATGTGCTAATTGTATTGTGTTAATTGGTTAACTATAGTCGCAATTATGCTTTCAATTAAAGTCTAAAAAAGTGTTGAATTCTATTTTAATTTGAATTCTATTTATCTCTTTCCCTTAAATTTTACATGTGGGAGGATTAGATGTAAGAAGTGGCTTATTAGTCTAAATCTCACCCGAATAAAAATTACTATAACTATTCGTTATTACCATTAAGATCACCTTTTGTTTAGTCTAATATTAGTCTTGAAAAACCACTTTTATTCAATTTGTAATCTCTAACCTGAAATCAATATCTTCAAAAGTTACCAATACCACTGAATCCCTGCTGCCATTTAGTTAATCCTTAACGTATTTAGCCCTTTTAGCAATAATGGGAATAAAATAAATAAAGCTAACTGACTAATTAATAACTATAGATAGCAACTGAGGCGCTGAGAATGTATCTAATTTAGAGCTCAGTTTTGAAATATATGCTTAATTCTTTGATTCTAATTTAAAATTTAACTTGATTATTTAAATAGCTTCTTAAATACATAAATTTTCTCTTCTTTATGATATCGATAATTATTTACATTTGATACGCCGTAAAAAAAACTTCCTGTTCCTAGTGTGCAGTGCTGTAAAATACTTTGGCATACACTGACTAGTATCCGCATTCATATTTTAAAATTCCAAAACCGAACGCCTTAGTGAAATAAGAATCCCATCAAACATCGAACTTCGGAAGCCCGACAGAACATCCTTATTTTCACTACAGCAGCGGTAGAAACAAACGGTGGAACAGAGCCAGCAATATTTCCAGACGTTATGTAAGAGAATTGGAAAAGCGAAGTGAGTTGTGACAATAGGTTAGCGCGGTCATGTTTCCAAATTCCGTTTTACGAGGGGCATAAACACATCCAAACGTATCTCAGCCACATTCTTCGTCGCCTTGGAAACCGGAGGGAGGAAACCATTGTTGTAGGTTTATGTCCCTGACCATCCCATAAGCGGGAATAAACGGATCTTTAAGAAGTGGTGAGTGAGGGACCTGTTCTAAGCATTGAAATAGGATAAGATGCCACGCTTGGGAGGTTTACATTAGTCTAAGTAACTGAATACAACATTCTAAGCTATTAGTTCCCTATTTAGTTACATATTTGGGATCGAAGATTTTCCAAATGGTATTTTGCAGCGTTTGCTCATCACTAAACACTTAGGGTTTTCAGATTCCTAAAGATTCGATTCAGTAAATTACCCAAATATTATTCTACTGTACTTGCCACGATCTGCTTCGGTAAACTACTGCAAACTACACTTCCTCATGACCTCCTTCAGATTATCTTACCTAGAAAAGAAGAAAATGAGACATTAGTATCTGTGGAATTCATGCAACTTAGCAATATAAAAGAGAAATGTACAAATAACTGGAATTTTACTTATAAAATTATATTTCCAACTAGCTAAGAGCACAGTTTTAATAATGTTATTTAAGTTATAAACTTTTACACCTTTTTTTACCATAATTTTAACGAAAAACATCAAATAACCATCAAATCATGTTTAATGTCGTAAAATTATTTATTGTTAGTGTATGAAGAAACATCTTTATTTGAAAAAATAAAAATAATAGTAGTAAAATTATGATTTCTACCGATATATGTTGACAGGAGAGAAAATAGAAAAGAAAACTATTATGTTATGAAGCCCTGTTTCCTAGTAAAACATTTTCCATAGAGTATCACAATAGAGCTAGAACGAAATGCAACCGATATGGCCTTGATGACGTAGAAGTCCATTATAAAAACAAACAATGACAGTAATAATCAAAAGAATAACAACAATTAAAAAAATCACCTTGAGAAAGCTACCTGCATTGTTGAGAGCGCACAGAGTGATAGATAACAATGAACAATAATCATGCGCCATAACGTTCACGTAACGACCATTCTTAAGAAGAAGGGGCTGTTTCATAGGAATAAAGGAGGGGAAAATTACGTCATTGGCTGCAGGCCTGATTCCATTGGAACATGCAAAGAGAGCATCCCATTGTCGTCTACGAATAATCGAATCCTAGACACGAGAGAACTCATTTGAGAAAACAATAAGACCACGAGGTTCCGCCCGTGTAAGAATAGAACCTGGCGAGGCTCAAAAGAAGCCCATTCCGATCCCGCGACTTCATTCTTTTCACAAAATAAAAACTTTCCGTCCTTCCCTATAGATGGCGCGGAAAATAAACCGATATCTTTTCTTTTTAGAATGATGATCGATCTGTGAAGGATTGATTTTCAATTTCCTCAACCCCCCGCGAAGATGCCAAGGCCGTTGAGGCGCCGTAATCGCTGCGAAAACTGCGGATTTTTTTTAAGGCAAGATGCCACGCTGTTGAGATATCCGCGGGTATGGACCATTTATCCCTCTGAGTTTCGTTGGGTTATCCATGAGATACAAGCCATATATTTATTTGATTCGGGCTGATATACGCGGCAATATCTTTCAGCGCCGCCGGATTTTGCGCCACAGAGTTACGATCTGTAGTTCATGAAAATATAGCTACATGTCTAAAATTTCTATTTCTGGCATATACTTCCTCCTGATGTGCTATGACCGTTACTTGTTAAACAAGGCAATGCCAGCTCGCATAGTAATACCAATACATGTGAGGGCGATTTCTAGGAATGTAAAAATGGCGAGTCTAAAGCAGGAAAAAGCGTACATATTTTCCCAATTGATAAAACGCACCGTATGATATCAACGTGGCTGGGATTCAAACACAGGTATTCCAATCCAGGAAAATGTTTCCGTGGCACCTTCAAGCTTTCCTTTGTTTTCCCAGAAGACAATTCGTCTGTTTCATGTTTTTTAGTTCCTGGTGATGCACTCATATTGAAGTATTGCAAATATCAGATCTAATTTCTGATGGAATAGAGGTTCACTAGAGCATATATCCACCCTATGAATATAGTACAAAGTAACTACAATATTTTTCAGCATATATCTGGAGAGTAGTAAGATTAAATCAGTGAAGCCACACGAAGTTATTTGCTTGATGGTTCAAATTTATTATTTATTTTACGTATAAAAATTGGAGACAAATTGGTAAATTTAATTCGTATACTCGTAATGCTGATGCGAAATTGAGACAAAAATTTAATTAGTTTTAGATTAAAAATTTTGTCCATTTCCTTCAAAAAAATGTTGCTATTCCAAAAATTGTATCAGCTGATGCATTGTGTAGGAGAACTCATTCCATTTAAGTGTAACGACTAAGATACTTGGCTGTTAATTAATGAATTTTTCCTAATATCACCTTTACACACCATAGAAAATTAGAATCTATAATTTTTTTAATAATATTATTCTGCAAAATTTTGGGATCACATTTGTGTTCATAATGTGTAGCAGCTGGTCTGAATGCTGCTTATGGGAGTATCAGAAGATTTTCCTACGCAATTCAGTCTAAATCATCAGTTCGATTCCTAAAAAGGATACAAAACGGGAAGTTACATATGGTGAACAATTTTCTTCCTCCAGTCCTTACTGTAACGGTTTTCGATCAAATCTAATAGAGGTACCGTTAGCTCCTTTCACTTTTCTTAAAGCTGTACAAAAAGGCCTTCCAAACCTTGAATCTTTCAACCGTTATAAACTTTTATAAATGTGGAAGAGAGAATTAATATGAAACCGTATGAGAAATGTTCTCTTCCATCTAGACAGACTAGTTCGAATTACTAATATAGAGCAAAATTATTTCTTGAAAGGTTTGCTTCCCAATTTATTTCCATATTTAAAGAATTAATTCAATGAATTTAACTGACCAAAATTCCATAAATCCAAGCTTAAATTTTTGACATGCTACTGGAAAATTATAGCACTTACTCAGTAAAAATATTCCTTTTTTTGGTTGACTTGGTTATCTTCATATGCTTTTATGTTTTCTCTCCTCAATATTTTTAGTGTCCCAGCTATCATCGAGAATAAAAACAGTGGATGTAGGTTATTACATCTAACAAATCATGTGTCTAGGAATTATGTAGTAACTACTGTGTAGTGGTGATATATGTCCGTAAGCTGTTACTTGTGCTTGTCTTACATTGGACCATATGGTGTTGCATAGTGAGAACATAATTGACATGATGTGTATGACAACTGGATCGATCGCTTTAACATGAGCTATATTTCAGATTTAGTTATAGCATATATATGTAGTGGTCCAACATTATCACCTTCACTGAATCCTTATAGCAATGTATATTAAATAATAAAAGTAATAATTATAGAAGCAAAAATAATTAAAGAAATAAAAATAATTACTGCAACAATATTGGTGTTGATTGATAACAATAAGCCATGGCAACAATTAATGATAATTATCAATAAGAATAAAACCAATGATAATAAAATCTATAACAATAAAATCAATAATAAAAGTAAATTTAATCAACAACAATAAAATAATAAATGATAGAGAAATCATAAATAATAAAATCAATAATAATAAAATCCGCAATAATAAAATATTCAATAAAAGATGCATTTAAATCCATTTCAGCGTGCACATAAATTCGAAAAATTCACAGCATCAACGTCATCTCTGAATTCATAAAATTCTCTTTCCCCAAAACGGCACCAGAATTTTCACGACAGCATCCCCGAGTTCACATCCGAGCACTACCCATAGGTGGAATATTCAACGTTCTATATACGTCCACACGCTGCGGAAACAAATATTTCTAATGGAAAAATTTACGAGAAACTTAAGCTATGAGGACGTGAATATGTATACGCCACTGACACTGCACACTCCGCAGCCGTTCACCAAATAACTCTTCCACCCGATGCGCTTATGGATTTGACGAATGGCGCTCGAATGACAAATGCTGCGTTTTATAAGTCCAATATTTATGGTCTCACGTACAGAAAGGAGTGTACTTTTATAAAGTTGGGGGCTAAGAATGGATATGGCAGCTTTCGAGGACCAAAAGCATAAAAGTCACGCCGTGAAAGTCACGGGTGAAATTCCGTGCGTGGAATCAAGCGAGTGCTTATAAAACATCTCGCGGTGGCGATAATAAAAATGGGAAATGCTGTAGACGATCGCCTTAGCTCTTTTTATGTGAGCGTAAGAGAGCGAAGGAATAGCTTATCGAAAATCAAAGGGAATATCTCCGAGTCAACGATGTGTGACGACGATAGCGAGCTTTATTGCGCCGCTATTATATACATTTCAATATTATATTCAATAGATATCGATACGTTAGACTAATCTCAGATTCTTATCGCCTAAGAGCATTGAATATTGATGGGATACAGTTATGCATAATCTTTAGCTACGAAATGACAGAACATAAATGGAGAAACCTACGTTACCACTGTTATATCGTAAAATGTTTGTTCGTATAGCGTATTTTCGAATTTTTTTTCATTAATTTCGTTGTTATTTCAACATATCTTTGTTCTTCGATATTTCCTCATATCTGTTCTCCTTGTTTAATTTTTATCATATTATAATGGTTGTGTCTTTCAATTTACATTCCACACCCGCTATTATATACATTTTTATAGGAATGTCCATTCAAATTGTATTTTATCAGTTGCTAATCATATTGTTTATCCTAATATCCTCTTTTGGCTTACTCACGCGTAGCATTATATACATAAACGATAATATAGGAAAAAACATTTTATTGAGGCAAGATTGAGAAGAACAAGTCTCTTTTTACATCTAACCCTTCGCAATATGAAATTTAAGAAAAGGCGATAGCATGAAAATGTGCAAAGAAGATAACTACTTTGATGTTTTATAAACCTTGGTTTAAAATTAGGAAATAACACCACAGCAGGAAACATATATAGTAGTAATAGATATATTACGTGATCTACAGTTTCAATGACGTACAATGGAATGTAATATTACATTAATAATTGATACCTTAATGTAATAAACAATATAATGATAAAGTGGGTTAAACACATATTATATATTAAACACATTATTATGATGTAGTTATTTAAGAATCATCTATTATATATACATCTATATATGTATGCTGTATAAACCTATAGTTCTGACCCCTGATTTTAGGTCAAACAGCAGTGAAATGAGATCACAGAAAATGATTTTACAACAGTAATCCTAGTCCCTGATAGCAATAATTAAAAGCGGCGAATATAAATTTCAAGAACAGTACCAAGAACGTCCAACTTCTTCCATCAAGGAAAACCCACGCAAACGTATCTCTATTCTCATGGGGCACCGCAAACTTGTATCCTTGGAAACGGTTGGGCGTCCGAGAAATATTTCGCATACATTCTTATAAAATACGATCGCATCCCGTATTCCTCCGATGGACGGGAAAAAATAAACGCTCGAAACAATATTTTCCATATGGTGCCATCCAGTTTACGTGCGGATGGGAGTTGAGGAGGAGTTGAAAACGCATGGGGAATCTCGTTTTGCAGAAGGAATTGCGGGAACGTGTTTGCGAAGGAAATAATTATCAACGTACGATCGTTATTTCTTTAGTGTCATATATGTGATTTAGCAATTTTATCGAGATAGTTTCATCAGATTCTATACAATGACTGGATGTAAGCGATCCGATCGTTTAGGCACCTTATTTAAACTATTTTTCATAGTTTAGTTTAAAATTTGGCTGAAAAATTCGACCGACATTTTATTATATAAATTTAAAAAAACTCACATATAATCACGAAAACTATGACGATTATTAAAATACATAATCATGTTCGAAAGTTAGCTTTGCTTGGTGGGAAGCCTTAGAGATGGAAAAATAAAAATACTTGTAAGTTTCGAGTGACTTGACAAATTAAAAACCCCTCGGGATCAAAAACTGCCTGTTGAAACTTTGAGTACTTATATATGCTTCTATACTAGATTTTCGCAACATTATAAATATATTTTAAGCCATTATATATATTATATGCCATTGATAGGAAAATTAAAAATGGTGGTACAGAATAGAAAATCAATAATAATAATTAGAGACTACATGTAAATGTAAAGTTTCACGATTTTAAATAACATACATTTCATAAAAGCATACATTAAGCCATATGAAGCAAATTATGTATTCTATAAAAATATTAAAGAATTTAAAAAAGAAAATTCTTCGTTTCAATAGTAAGAAACAACATAAATCAATGGACCAACAATAACATATTGACAATACAATATTCTATAATGTACTAATTTTGTTAAATAGATTCATAGCATTGTTGGAAAGAAGGAGATAGTTCTTAAATTTTCATAATTCGGACTTTCATAGACATTGGTATATTACTACCAATGAATATTTTATAAATATTTATAAAAATTATTAATTAACAAAAAAGATTGTGTCACTTATATTCACTTTAATTTTAGCAGTGTAAATTTTTAATACCCACACTCAAAGAACCCACACCCACACACCATACCCACACGAAAAGAATTGCAGAAACGTGTTTGCGAGAGGGGAAGGGGGAAACGTAATGGCGTCTAGGTTAACTTTCACTTAAGAGAGGAGGGGAGGGGGAGATTGAATAATGGAGAGAAGGGGAAGTTCCGAGGCATTGTTAAACATGAGCGCCGCTGCAGCGCAAGGAAAAAAAAAGACATCGTCCATCTTTGTTCGGAGACGTGCGCTAAAATCTTGCGGCTCGCTTTTTTTTCGCCAATATTTCACCGCTTCTCGTTCCGCGCATTCCAAATTTTCTCTCCGTGTTTTATGCGTTTTCCGCAATTTGTCCCCGCGCTTTCTCCGAAGATGTTTTTTGCTTCGATTAGTACGGTTTAACACGTCATATGTTCTTATATTTTGTATGTTCTTGGATCAATAAATTTATTAATATTATTACTATCACAAATATTTCGCTATGAGCAAAGAAGGGGAGAAAATATATTTGTCATGTTACTGATGATGTGTTCAGCTTTAAAAGTGGACTGAGTGGACAATATTACTAATTCATGAACATTAAAATCAATCACACAATGAATTTCTGTTACTCAAGAATATAAACAAATTAAATTGATTATGATAACAGGGGCTACATCAGAATTAAATAATTCATTTAAATATATGCATTCAGAATTTTTAATTTTATAAATTAGATTAATATTTATTCCATTTTTGGGTAACTTTACTAAGATATTAGAACGACCTAGTAGATGGCCAAGTGTGTAACAGTAGAATTATTTAGCAGGCTTCTTAAGATTCCATTTCCTCCAATATACGAAACAAAATCTACTTTATTATTTTGAAGAACGAGGCATCAGGACAAATTTTAGCCTTCATATTGTTGGTGGAATAAATCATTTCTCATCCAAACTAAAGATTTCATTTATTTCTTTGAAGTAATAAGTTCTATTGTATTATTTTATAATAAAACATATATTTCTCTTCGGGTAGAAAGCAAGATTGGGAATCTTCTGATCATCACAGATTACAATCAACAGAAATAGCATATCATGTTTGAATTCACACCCCTAAGAAAATATCGTATTCAGGAAATTAATCAGCAAACAATTCTTACATACAAATGGTCTTAATTTTAAATTTTACTTGAGCTCATCACTGATTTTGCGCAATAAGGACTTGCCCAAAAACCGTCAAAACCACCATACTGACGCCAAACCATTACAAACTTCCCATCAATGTTACTATTGTTATTATTGTGAAAGAGTCAAACCGTCAATATCACTATATTTACGCCTAATCGTTAAATAATTCCCACCAATATTACCATTCTTATATTATTATTATAAAATAGTCACAGCATGTTGACATCCGTGTAGGTGGAAAAAGACAAAAATCGAAACGAATTAATTAATAATACGCCGACAATTGCTCAGCGGCGACAAAACTCGGAACAAGTGGGGAAAAGGAATAAACATGGATTATAAGGGGAAGATAAGGGAGGAGATGCAAGATTCACGACTGTGAGACACGCACGGAAACATTATAAAACACCCACTTCTCCCGAATGAAAAACATTCATCGATAGCGGTCGACCAAAAGGGCGTGAAGGTGGATAAGAATGGATGTCGGAGTAAGCGTGGGAAAGTCTGAAGAAGAGGTGGGATTCGGAATAAGATGTCTGGACGAGCCGTGAAGTATTAACCCCTTTCTCGGGATTTGAATACATCGAAATACTAGGGGAATGTGTAAACGCCTATGTGATAATGTGTTAGCATAGGTGTAGCTGAAGTTAAGCGTAGAATTAAAGGTCGAAAATAAGGATTATTAAACAGACAAACTCGGTGCTTAGTATGCTACTTTGAGTGGTGGGTTTAACTGTTCTAAATTAATTGTAACCTTAGAATTTTCGACACACCTAGGTAGGTGCTGTCATAGAGATATTTACTTATTTTTAATGCTACTTTACGAGAGGGTTTCCCTGTTTTTTATATGGATGTTTAAATAGTATCGACTTAACTCTAGGAACTATAATTACTCATAAATTATTTGATAAAATATGAGTGGATCGTACTTTATATTGTATTTTTAAACATCGGTAACGGAGGTTAAAACAATCATCATCACGTAGCAAAGAAAAACTTTTAAAACTCACCTTGGAGTTATGCTCTACATAAATGTTACATTCCAATTTTATCTGGATTTGTAATATTTATAAATAATATAAATATTATAAGATTAATTATAGTGACACCATGCTCTAGCGAGGCATCCCAAGTTAATCCACAGATGTTCTAAGACCACTGATATTCCTAATTTATCTACCTCCTTAGCATTACTAAATCAAACGTTGGGCTATTTTCCAATTGATAAAGATTATACGGGAGTACAATAGCATATTATTGTGAAATCCTAAACATTAATGATTTAAAATCAGTAACTGAATTGACTAAATAAAACGATAAAAGAAATCATTTGAATTTAAATAAATGTCGACAACTTTCCGAATAATAGATTAATTACATTAAGAGTTGGAAATGCCACAGTTATGTTTCCGAAAAAAATAATTCTTCGCCAAGATATTTAGCGAAAGGTTAAATTTAATTCGAGTAATCATGACATCAATAGGTAATCACGGTTCATTAACAGCATCAATTCCACGCTCCTTCATCGCCACGCTTCATTCGTATAAATATTCATCCCACAAAACCAATAAGTCTGACCTTCGATTCTCTCATCCACCTGACATAATTATGACTACCTCATTTAAATTCAATATTAATTAAGCAACAGCTGAGCAAAGTGGAATGGATTCTTTGGAAATTTCAATGGCTGCTTAACATTCATGTGGCATCCGTCTGTCACTGTGGCGAAGGACTGATGATTATAATAACAGGCGATGGAGAGATGATTGATAAAGGCTCCGTCTTTAGCCATGAAGCGATTTCTTCAAACAGATGCGCATTTCGCAATGTGAAGAGTGGGTCGTGATGGGTTGAATCACCAAGCGAAAGTTCGATTCATAACAAAAAAAAGCATTAAAAGACTCGGGAGATTATTCATCCGAATGAATTCATTAGATAAGCACCGATGTTCACTCATGACCTTTTGGTTTCAGTATTCTTATGGGAGAAAAAACATATAAAGTCCCTCGCTGCATGAGGGAATTTCCATGAGCTCCCACAGATGGCATTTATTAAGTTTCGTTTGAGTGAGGGTATGCCTTTAAATTTTACTTTACGTGATGGATATTTACAATAATGATTCTAAGTACCCATTTTAGACTGAATTTCTAAACAGAAAAGAACAATGAGTGGTATTTAAATTAAGATAAAATTTCAAACAGTAGAAAATTTTTGAGTCAAGGTGAAACAAGTCTTTTTATACTACAATTCGTTTATAGTTTGGGAATGGCAGCTCATAAGGCACACATATAGATTCAGATAGAATAACTTTCTCTTGCGTTATTTTATATTTTACTCGCTACTATCATGCACGTAACTGCATTACTACATATATCTGTAAGGAAATCGGATCATAGGGATTAAATAAAAATTAGGAGTAATTTGGATGAGGTAAATGAACGATTGGGATGAAAAACTAAAGAAGAGAGAAAAAGACTAAAAAGAAAATTCCATTCTAAATTCTAAACAATAAATGAAAAGGTAAGAATTACAGGGCCAAGAAGGATATTGGTACACCAACAAGCATACATTGCCTAACACATAGAACAAAGATGATGCTGAAAAGTAACTGTAAAACGTTGCTTCGTAACTCAAAGTAAACATCGATCTTAGCTCACTTACTTTACACATTATCCTTATATTGGGCAGTATTTAGAGGATAAATAAAACAGATTAAACATCCCCTATTTTAAGCAGAAATGACTTAGCAACCTTTGACTCACAACGGAAGAAACATTAAGGCTAAATCGCTTAGGATTTATAGTACAGCGACATTAGCATTGGGCATACATCTAGACCTATCGAAATCATTGAACTACTGCTGAAGACCTCTGGCGATCGTGACTGGAACCAGAGGATTAAAGCATAATAAATTCATCGGAATGAAACAAATGGCAGTAATAACTCCGCAAACGGTCTGCAATCCTTCTACCGCAGCCTCGGGAAGTACAGAATCGAATGCTTTCGCAAAGGTGCGTAAATCAGCGAAAAGAGATTGGAAATGCAGGTCTGAGGTCAACTGTAATGCGTTTAAATCGTCAGAGGCACTTTGCTTTCGCTGGTACTTGATTCATGTTCATCTTACAGGAATCATTCGGGTTCGACGTACTCTGCTTCATTACGTCATGTCTAAATACGGCTATTCCCCTTTGGCTAGAATTGTATTGCAGATGCAAATTAGGGGGAAATGGAATGTCTGATGCCATTTCTTGGCGGATCAAGTGTCTAACGAGGAAGAAATCCCAATGTGAACTGGTTTGCAACTATTCAGTGTTCTGGAGTTCTTAAATTGCTCTTTCGCCATTAATAAAACCCAAGGAGACTATTTTTATAGTTACTAATAATAGTGACTTGCACAAGAAAAAAAGCCTCAATATTGGCGGGTAGTTCGAATCATTGTTGACCTGTTGCCAAGCAGCAAAGTACTGTATTTTTTCCATAATTAAATTAATAATCGGTGCAATTGTCGCAAATGGTAAAAATAACTCCAGTTAGAAAAATCTGGTGGCGAGATAAACGCCATTCCTTTTTACTATGAGTTTTACCTTCTAACTTCAACAAATTCTAGTAAAATAAGAAGAATAATAAATAAATTTAAAATATATGAAAACATATTCCGATACATTTTTGATAGCATTTCTCTACTTAAAAAATTTCCATCATAAAATTTATACCATTATACATATGTATGTACATGAAATAAACTTAAAATTTATGTAGAAGCAAAATTAGTACAAATTCGGAATTTTGCTTATCAAGTAAGGGTAATAATTAATAGAGGGTAGGAATAGGCCATACTATTCAGAAAATAGACCTAATTAGTTCTTGAGATCTTATAAGGTAAAGTAATATTCGAGCTGTTGCGACTTTTGCATAGGAAAAGATATTCGGCGATAATTGATTTGAAGTTGAAGACAATCAGCTATATATAATCATCAAATTATAGTAAAACTGAATTCTGATAGAACAATACAAACAATTCCCTCCATTCTCCCGTAAGGAATACACGTTGCTTTAAGATTTACACGATCCCTTCACGACGTTGGAGAAGCATAGGCACACCCGCACAGGAAATTAGCAGATAAAATTCATAACGGCGACGAAAACCGTGGGAAACGGGGTCACCAGAGACTAGGAACAAAACATGCCGACACGACGAGCACCTTGAGTTGGTCCATGAAACGGAAATGTGGAGATAAACTCCACCCATGCACGTACTCCAATCCGAGACTCCGTTGGTGTACGGCACGTAGGCCAAAGAGCCACGGAGGAAGTATCCAGCGAGGATCATGTGTACCTTCAAGAGTGTTAGCATTTGCCCACGATTTATCTCCCGCCGAAGGACGTCGTAAATTACGTCAACTTCCCGAAAGAGGTCGCACTATTTCACTCCCGCGGTGGCAAGGGGGACGAAACTTTTATCCGAAAAGGATTTTCTGGCTGGATGCAACTCCCGAGGGAAATAAGTGCCATGGAAAGCCGCGGAAGAAAACGGCACATGCAGCAAAGAATTTGAGCCGTATCTCAACGCCATCTGACGATCCGGGAAGGCGGAAATGGCGGTCGAATGCGCCCTGAAAATGTTACGTTTCTTAAGACAGGAAGAGATGTTTTTGGTGGTTTACCATCCGTAAAAAATTTTTTTTCTCCCAGTGATTCTTAGTAACGAATTAGATCGAGCTATATCTGGAGGAAGTTTCCCCTAGTATTCGATCGAAGAAGCAAAAATTGATAACGACCACAGAAATGGCCTGACGTTGAGGTACCATTTCCGAAACCGGTTTCTTATGTTTTTCATTGTATTGTGAACGTAGTGACTTCTTGTTTCTTAAATTGAATTACTTATAAGTGACTCGAATTAATTCGGAGATTTCTTTAACACATAAGATTTGATTCCTTTCTAAGGGGGCGCGATTCTCGAAACTCCAATCCCATGTTCAACTTTAGGATAATTCTTTGATTAATTTCCGTCTTAGAAGTGAAATATGTTCATCAATTGTTTAAGCAGGTTATAAATAACATGGAAAAACATGAAGTGCAGCACACAATCGGAATTTTATAGCGATTTTTCCGGAAAACCAACGTAAAATTATGGCAAGCAAATCAATAAAACCAAATTTTGATCAATTAATACGTGAGATTGATGTGAAAAACTTAAACGATGTCAAAGTAAAGATTACAAAGGAAAATTTTCAAATGTTACTCATAAGAAGATACAGATTTACAAAATCTATCAGTTTCTCTTTCTTAGTTAAATCGCTTAAAAATAGCTAATTTTAATAACAATGGAAATCAAATTCACCAAAACGTAGTAATTATACAATAGAATAACTTCATCATAAGCTTCAGCATATTGTAAAGATTTGCGTAGAGGAAGGAAAATGATACTCCACCTAAAAATTGCTCGTCTTTGATAAAAGAACGAAACTGCTACATGTGTATACTACCATGAACAGTAAGCGCAAATCATTCCTTAAGTGTGCCTAGAAGGAAAAAGTCAAAAGCCCTCACCTATCGAATAAACCAAGCGACAAGGGTTTCAAACGCAGAATTAAGCGGTCTGGAGAAAATTTATGCTCCAGGAAATAGGATTAACAGAACAACTCCGCCATAAAGAATAGCATAAACTCAATCGTAGAATTAACACGGTAGCTTAAGGGAAATCAAGATGGTCCTAGAGAGGAAAAAAAGGCTGCTATTGAAACATTTTCAACGGAATTACCACGCCTATCAGAATGGAAAACCTCCGTGAAATGGAATTAAACGTACGTGGACCTAGCGCTTAGATAAGCTACTTTCTTGCCTCCTTAACCATGGTGCAATTTCACGCGCCCTATTACTTTGTTGTTCTCAGGATAAGCCGTTAACCAAGGCTACAACTCAGGATCCGACGCCACAAAGGCTCTTAAGGAGAATCTACGCCAGACTACGCCTGTTACTGAGGTCGTTTGGGAAAATTGCATCAGGGCCGTTCCCTTGAATTAGCCCTATTTGCACTACGCTTACGAGTTTGCCCAAAGATAAAGGAATCCTCCTTAGAGAAACTAGGAAAAACTAAAAGATGCCTATTAGAAGAATACTATCATTCATAATAATAATAATGCGACTTTATTATTCGACCCTTTATTAGAAGAGGTTAGGCCCAAGTGGGTTTCTCTTCCACCTAACCTCAATAGTCTTACATGAGGAAATAAGAGAGAAAAAGACATAAAATAAAACGTTTAGAGGAAAGAAGGAAAAAGAAAGAAACAAAGGAAAGATTTGATTTGAGCGAATAAATCTCCACAGCAGAAGGTTGATAGAATCATAATCCACTTTAAACCACAAAAATCCACTCAAGGAGGGGATGAAATACACCGCGAAAGTATAGTGAGGAATGAAAGAAACTAAAATGATTTTTTAATAAAAAATTGAAATAAATTTATCGGGAGCGAGATGAGGAATATCTAATCTAAGTCTCCTCTTACATCCAACCCTATTTCATTTAACATGAAGGTAAGGATGGAGCAAAACAAAGCAATACAGACAAGATTAAAGGAACTGCTGTTTGCATAAAAAATAAAATCTTCTGCCTAAGAAAAAAAAACTCCGCTCCAGAAAACACCCATAAGAAGGGGGTGTGAAAAATCTGAGAAACCAACTGAGGCAACAACTAAATTTGAAACCCCAAAGAAATTAATTATTTACTGAGAAAATTGTCAGAGAAAATATATGGAAGATTCTTATTGTGGTGGATCAGTTATTTCCGATAAAATAAAATATAAGTTCAGCAATTATTATGAGGTCTACAACCAACCTTAGGAAAATTAAATTATTGATGAAAACAATGACATTAATCAATTGTGAAAAGGAATGATAACTTAATCTTAGATTATCACTATTAAACCAAAGTCGACAATCAACCACAGAATCATTAATAGAAAAAGCTTCAAATATATATTTTATGGAATTTAACGGCTGTTAACTTCAAAAGAAAGGTAATTATTTTATCGTTATGATCAAATCCTTAGTCATCTAGGTCTTATTCGTTGAATGCAGGAATACATATAAGAAACCCAATAATACAGCTGATTACTATGGTAACCATAATCCTCTCATAGGAGTTACACCTTGCTTATGAACTGGCCACAGTTGTAAGTGTTAAACATGGAAACTGGACTTGACAAAAAGCCTTCCATAAATTACTAAAGCAAAATATCTCAGAAAAATTTCTGGACCTCGTTGACTGTGCAGCACGCTATGACATCCCTTGCGGAACTCCAAATTCCAGGATAACTTGTTTACTAACTGTAGCAGTCTGAGACAGTAATTACAGTGACGGGATAACTGACAAATCTTGTAAAAGAAAATCTCCCCAAAATAAGCTAAAAAGGGTAGTTGGGGTAAAACAAATTCTCCACGGAGAAGGAACTAGAGGATTAGTTAAGGGGGATTAACACAACGAGTAAAGGCAGTGAGTGGAAAAGCTAAGAATCTCGATGATTAAGTGGTTTACGTTTGATTTGATAAGCGAGTCTAATCCTTACGGTCATACTGCGCCGAACTTTGGCGGACCCCTTATAATCCTGAAAGAATGTGACAGGGTAAATGGGGAAGGGTTTTTTCACGTAACAAGAGTGGGAAGTGGACAGGGAGAGAGAGGTAGGTTTGAGTCAAAGTGGAGGAGAAAACATTCCACGGAGAGGAAAACATAGCAGAGTTAAAAGCATCAACGGGGATTCAGGTCCAGAACAAGTACAGATTTGGGAAATGAGGGAGGAAAACACACAGTGGCGAGTGACAGTTGCTAGGTTCCATTAAAAGAGAGTTAAGATTCTTTCTAACTTAACTAAGACGCCATATGATTTAGGATTATTGTGTCCAGAGGTCAATTGTGCGAAATCTGGACTACGACGCCACGAAGGAAAACTTCGGGACGAATGCGGGACAATGGTATTTTTATTTATCTTTGTAATGTTAGGTGATAAATTATTTATACTAGAAAGACTATCTTCTATATCAGAGGTCGTGAGCCAAAATATGTTAATTTATATATAATGTTATGCTAATATCAGTAATGTTATTCTAATTGTAGTTAACCATAATTTTTAAATTTAACTTTTTCTGTGCTTTACATCTGTATTTGAATCTCTTTTTTGTTTTAATTTCCTTTCATATTGCTTTATTATCTTTTTACTGTGTATTCGTCGTTTTTACACTCCCTGTGGGTATTTTCTCGTAACGTGGGGTTTATTTTCTTGTCATATTAAATTGCAAAGACTTTTCCCACACCGTACTCTTTCTTTTTGCTTTTGTTACCATTTATACATACATTATAATGAAATACGAAGTTAGGTGAAAAATAGACCCACTTGGGACTAACCTCAATCTGTCTGTCTCTCTATCTATCTCATGCCACCAGTTGAAAAAAATGAAAAGTAATAAAATAATTCCAACGAAACCTAGTGGAACGTATTCATCATTAAACGCAATAAAATGTAAAATGTAATGTTCTGTGGACAGAGTCAAGTTTTAAGTTTTATCATGTTTGAAATGGGAAAAATTCTCATTTAATTCATTCGTTAGAGAAATAATTAATTATCTGTGTACAATTTCCATATTAAACTGTTTCGATGAAGGCAAAAGGGTGCAAGAGACATGATGATTTCACATGCAGCCATCCTTATGCAGTCGTATTCATTGTTTTATAGTTCTATTAATTTTTAGCGTATGTCACTAGTGAAGGCACACTTAAAAAAATAGATAAATAAATGTATCGTCAAGTATTATTTCTAATTAGAAATGATTTCTCTTCAGATAAAAATCTTTGATCGTTTTTAATCAAACACTGAATTTAATAGAATAATGATTCAAAATATTCATCAACCAACGCAGCAACGCATATTTTTACTCAAATGTGATTTTCACTAATGGAATGCTTCATATACTTGGTGACCATAAAAGTAAAAGGGTAAGAGAGAAACGGGAAATTCATTTAATCCTCTAATTAATTGTAAGTGTAAAGGTCGGAAATCTCTCCTGGGAACCTAAGCGAGGGACTAAATCTTCGGAAAACAGCCAACGACGGCTTCTGTACAAAAAAACAAGTGAATAAACACTTGTAAAACAGCCGAAACTGAGAAAAAGGAGAGGGCGTTTCTGAAACATTCCTCGCTTCCGAAACCACTCCCATCTATCGGCAAGGAGGTGAAACAAACCCACGCCCTCTCGCCCACACTAACTTTTTTTTTATTTTCCCAACATAGTCCACCCTCAAATGCCGCTGGATGAAAACTTCAAAATGTAACCCAAACCATGGATGGCTATGAAAAACTTTTAAAGAGACAGAAATAATCGAAATTTGTAATAGTATTTGTAAATTTTATGTTTCATCGAGTAAGAAAATTACATACCTGATGTATTGCCGTATTTAACCTTTTAACTTAACTATAAATTTTCCATCATAATTCGAGCTCCTATGCTATGCAGACAAAATTTGGAATCAGTTTGTCTTCGCGCGACCAACCTAAAACTCAGACAATGAATAATTTAAATCAGGGAAGAGAGTTAGAGTATATTTGCGCATAAGAGCACCCACGATAAATAACGAGAAAAATTGGCTTGAAAAAAGTCTGACGGAGCCGGGAATCGAACCCGGGATTCTTCTTTGTTCCGGAGGTAGCTTTATCCAACTAAAATACTGTGGAAAAGGTACAAATTGTTCTTCTTCATAATTATCCAACTAAGTTTTATCTAATATAAAGCAACCTGCCAGACAAACGAAGATCTCGGGTTCGATTCCATGTCCCGTCAAATTTTTTTCAAGTCCGTTTTTCGTTGGGTAATTTTAATAAGTTTATTCAATCCTATTAAAAAAAATCTACAAGAGACAGCAATCTGAGAAATATATAATTCATCGTCCACGGACAACGCATATCTATTCCAACAGGAAATAAATCAGTCGTTCTAAAAGCCACTTGGCCTCTCTATGACGACCACTCTCCACCTGACAACACCATAGCAGCCATCATCGCAATGCATTCTGGACCACTTCTGGACTCTCTCCAGCCCTCTCCACATTAGCCCTCGAACAGTAGCGATTTCAAACAACCCTTCCGCCTCTTGTTTCCCTGAGTTTATGCTACAGTACTCCACCCTTCCCAAAAAAACTTGCCACCGTCCTTAAATTTACCCTTTCAATACGCCCTCGTTCGGCCTGTCTCCACCCTATTCCAAAACCCCTCCCTTCTCAATTTATTTTCCTGCTTCTTCCTTTCCCTACATTGGTCACCTATGCTAACTTGTCTGGCGTCTCCCTCCACTACGTGTTTTTCACACACCTTCTAATCCTATAGAGTGACTTTTATTCTGTATATATTTACAGGGATTTGGAGAATCGATTACCTCCCAATTCCTTTTTCTTACATTCTATTTAGTTAGTTCTATAGAGTTATACTATAAAGACAGTTATTCGTGATGGTATTTAAGTAAATACATTCTTCTGATGTAGCCATGATAAAGAATTTAATAAATTTTAATTTCAGCAGACAATAAATTTATTTGTGACGAATGCTTTCGTCTACAAGTAGACTTTTCAGGTACATAGAATAAACCTCGGTTATGACGATTTTCAGTAACAAACTGAAATCCGTCTTTTAGCGGGATAGCGTTATAACCAAGAGATTGCAATTTCATATTCCTTTTATTTTAGAAAAATAGGGGAGTCCTTTCGGCTCCTTAATTTTCGAATTAGTACTTTATACCTCTAAGATGAAAAGGAACCTTCTTTATTTTGCGCATTTTTCCACAACTCTATATATCCAGAGTGTCCGCGAAATGCTGTTATGAAATGCTGGTAGCCTTCTTGTCAAATTTTTCAAGTATGATTTGCTTTTCAGATATAGATAGCGTCTTTTGTTACTTAATTATGGAGCTCTACAATGAAGCAATGTTTACCATAAGTAATGTTAACGTTTTCCGGTCTATCTATTGAGAGAGAAGATTAGCTACAGCGTTTAGTAGTGTATCAGGAGAAGATAAAAATTCTCATAAACTGGCAGAAGAGCGTCTTAAGCGGTATTTTTACCGTGTGTTTAAGGTTAAAGGGACCGAGAGAAATTCGCATATTTAAGAGGGAGCACTTTAAATAGATTTTGCTGTCTTTAAAATTTAAATGTGGACAGATACTAAAAAAGATACGAGTTATCGCGTCGCCAAGTCTGCATTCAAAATGTTCCTCGAGAAAGAAAAGATTGGAAATCACCGCCTCAGACAGTCCCTCCTCAAGACTCCTTCATCGATATTATCGAACTCCTTTTAAAAATAGCGCTTTACGTACGGACAAAATCCCCGATAAAAATTTCCGGGGGAAAATCGAGATGCATCTCCCGACGAAACGGAGATAAGTGGGGAAGGACAAAAAACGATCGAAGAGCGTCTCCTCCGCAGCAAACAATGAGGGAAATTAGCCTTCGGGATTTTTTCCTCTTGAAAAGGGAACACAATGACGCGTCGCGACTCGCACTGAATCCTAACGCACTCCAGACGTTCCGACCAAAATTCTTGGACAGAATTTCGGACGTTTTTTATGCCCACGAAGAATCGGACATCCCGACGATTCGATCCGAAAAACAAAAGAAAGATTCCAGAAAAAAAGAAAGGGAAGATTTGTCCGGAGCGCGGACAGTACTCCGGACAAATCCGCTTTTCTCAAGTGGAAGGCAGCGAAATGGGTCCGCGAGAAATGCCCTTTGTCTGCAGACGTCTTAAAGATATTTTATTCAAAAGATGAGATAAACGCCTTAAATGGTTCACCGAAAATTGCTTGTCGCGCAAATGTGGTGCGCGTGCGGCGGGACGGAAAGTATCTTATCTGCGTGAAGTCTTCACAATTGTTATGCACGGCGCGGGACGGATAAGCAATCAAAACATCTGACAATCGGAGCGGAATGTACCGCGCCCTTCGAAGAAATTCGGGGAGGGCGAGGAATTCGCGAGTTCGCAGAAAAACGGACGGAGTTATGCATAAAAAAGTCTCCGGAGTTGAGTTTTCGGGTAAGAGATAATTCGACGGGAGCATTCGATATAAAACATGAAGAGGAAATATTTGGGGATTGAAAAAATACGCGGTACACGTTCGATGAATGCCGATGGAAGTTCAATGACAACCGAATTGTCCGTTAGGTGTGTGGTTAGGAAAAAAGTACTTGCATGACTAATAAAATAGGATGATACATAGAGCGGTGAGTCTTAAATATTTAAATGAGTGCTCGAATTCCTTAGAGAGCTTTTTCTAAAATAAAGGTTAAAAATCTTAATTTTACTTGAATAAAATTAGATGGAGAGATATCTGGCACAGCCCTTACCAAACTTCTAAAGTTCTACTAAGAGACGAAAAATATTTTTTTCTAATCGTTGTAATATCATATATGCCCTTATATTATTTGTAGAGTATTCAGCTCATCATGTCATCACAGCCATAAGGAAGACTGAGACAAAATTAAAAGAAAGAAATATTTTCCCCCTGTACCAAAAGGCAAGTGAAAATATTCCACTCATCAAGATATGATATCAGAAATACATTATTATTTACGTCTTTAAATATTGATATCAGAAAATAAATTTTCTGATGAATTGCATTAAAAATTTCAGAGAATTTTCTTTTAATGAAGCTAGGTATTTGAAAATGGACGAATAAAACAACGAAACATCGAATATCTCAAGTCCTACTAAATATGATGAAAAGTGGTACGCGTCTCGCCAATTGGGAAATACTAGTGTAGCAGAAAAAATCACTCAAATGGAAATTGTCCATTTTCGAAAAGGCACCATTACCAACAAGGCAAACTTGACCAAATAACATCCGCCAGACAATACTGCAATAGACATTACAAAACCATAATGGAATACAACCGACAATGGAATATCAAAGGTAATTTCCCAAGAGAGAGTAGCTGAATATCACCGATGACTGCTAATTTGTATACAAAATCATCGTATGGAGCCCATGATCGTTCTGAGACTTCCTCCATGCCTAACTAATTAGTTTATGGTCTTTAGTATTCGGAATGGAAACGTACGTAGAGAGATAGTAATTCCAAGCCACGAGTTGAATTGCATTTCGTCTGTCTGTGTGTAATCTCTGGTATCTGCGTGATCTCCTACTTCTCTTGGGAAATTTTTTAACCGTCTCTCCAATCATCAGCTCTACGGAAACCGAGAATCTGATAATATCTTATCATTAGCACAACAATATAGATTCATATTTCATAGAGAAGAAAAATGTAACATTCATATAAAATTTATAACTTTGAAATACTCGAGAAACTATAAAGTTTACCTAGCAATGCATGAAAGCGGTACATACATTTATTAAAGCAAAATTCAAGTATAATCCTTACTTAAATAATACCTTAGACTTACATTTTAAAAGTCATCATCATCAAAAAAATTAAGACTTGAAAACAATCAGCTGAAGAAATTTTACAAAGCAATTTTCCAAGATAATGACTTTGCAACATAAGAATTTCGGAACATTTCCCGAAGGTAAAATTTTTTATATAATGAAAAATGATTCTGTTACATTAAGGATGCATCTGATCCATCTGCACACAAGGTATTTTAGAGCTTTGGTAACAGGTAAATGCAGGGAATAATATAAAATACCGAATGGCATATAGTAATGATATTTTCTGAATTTTTATCTGCTCATGACCACCGTTGTATAGGATTGTGGATTTTATTTTATTTTTTTTAAGCGTCTTTAGACAATGGTTGGTGCTGCCACCTGAAGAAATTCAATCTACAGCATATAATATTAAATAAATAAATATTCGTGTACCATTAAAATCATATTCCTATGAAAATTAAGAATTATCATCTGGTTGAAGAAAGAGCTTACCGCAAACTCTGAAAACGTACTTATCCAACTCGGGCACTGTATTCCATCCGAGGACAATGGAAAAAATTCAGATCTGACATCATCAAAGTCGCTAATGAAACGGGAGAGATGGCCACTTAAACCCTTAGAGAGGGAGTGATTTGAGGAAACAAGAGAGCTCATCAGAGGCCACATTAGCCATGATTCACGGTGCCCATCATTACGGAAAATTTTAATTAACTGGATGTCCAGCGTAGCGTGAGTTGGCAAGGTGATACGGTAACGAGATAGCTGTGGGAGAAGATAATCGATAAATAAACGATGCTTAAAGGGAGGATTATGGTTGATTTACCCACTCTACTCATGTTATAGCAAGAACGTGGGCAAACAAAGACGGCTTAACGTTATTAACTATACTATTGACTTACGCGAAGTTGATATTAAAGTTAGGCATAAATGGATGGCGAGCTACAATACGCTGAGATGTAGATGACGATACTATTCCATACACAGCATTGCAGAGATGTAGAAGATGGCAGTAATCGGGAGCCATGAGAAATCCTGTATCATTCACAATTTACTACAATTAGTCTAAATTATAATATCAAGAGTATGATACTTACAACAATCATTTGCATCCATTATTGTATTAATTGTTATTTAAATATCGCATCAACTCTTAATAATTAGGTTAATTATCCATTGTCGTACTAATTATTTATTATTTTATTGATCATCTATTATTGTGTTGATTAGTAATAATTTTATTCATTATTAAACATTGTTCATATATTTCTTTTTATTGATTTCATTGATTTAATATAAATTTATTTATGATACATATTATATGCATTTGCACATGTATAGGTGTATTAGATGTATTGCCATAAGTATGTCATGCAATTTTTTATGCTTATGAACGCTTTATAAATATTTAACTTGTGCGATCTCCGTAACTTGGCTCTGCCCGCAATCAATGAGTAAATAAATAATTAGGAAAGTTTCCTAGTTCGTACCGGCTTCCCGAAAAATCCTTACGGTCCATACCAAAGATCCGATATCAAATCAAATATGACCGATACTAAAGAAGCTAAGGCGCAACTTTTCAAGGCAAACATCGCTGAAAACCATCCTCAGAGGCAATATTGACGGTTCCGACGCGGAAATGCCTCTTAATTTCAGCTTTGCTTTCGAATCGGAAGACCCCGTTCCAGAAAATAAGGAAACTTCTGAAATATGAAAGATTCCCTTCGAAAATATATGGAAGCTTTTCGGTCGGATAGGCATTCGATGCATTAGTAATATTCCGGTGATATCGGACCATTAGAGGCAGAGAAAAAACACTCTTTTATGATCGCCGAAAAAAGGCAAATCTATATATTTTTGCTGAATCGGCTCTCTTTTTCCACTCAAAAGATACGTTTCAAATAAGAGGAAATGCAAACAGGGAAGCTGAAAATGAAATGCAAAGAAGATCCAATGTAAACAGTATCGGGGAAACATCGGCATAACTCCTCGTGCTACTTATCATCTTCGATGTATAGATATTTGCTTTACTTAATATTTGGATAAAACATTACGGAATTAAAAAGGTAAATTGAGCAGCAAATTTGGCGATTTCTTGTTTGAAGAGCTTGAAATAACATAGTGTTCGGTGATTCAGGAGGTGTATCGCTGGTTTTTGATGGAATCGAAGCCTCGTTAATAATTAAGACCAAGGATCTATAGCCTTAAAAGGATATTAAGAAAATAATAGGTGTACATCTCACATGGAATGAATTTTAACAATAATAACTACAGATTTGTCAGTGCACATGAAGAAAAGTCTGAATTTTGATTTTAACAAAAAAAGACAACTTGATTCAACATGTATATTAAGTAATCACTCTTGAAGAAGACGAGGTGGAATCTTATCTATCTTTTATTTTTGATCCTACTATTACTCAGAAACATTTTACCGTATGGTTTAAATACAGGTTATCGGTTACTAAGTAACGTACGTATGTGTCGTTGATGGTGACTTAAACGTAAATTTGCTCATTATCTATCCTATTGCTGTAGCATGATCTAAAGTAAGGTACAAGCTGAGCAGAATCAAATTAATAAGCTCTCAAGGCATGAATCAATACTCCATTACATCGGACATCATCAAATACTTAGGGGTTGCATGGCAGAGGGAAGCCCAGAATAGAGAAAATTGGAAAACACATGGGGAGACCTACCTCCGGAGTGGAAATGAAATTGGTTCATGATTATGATTAGATATCTTTGATAAACCATCCCCGATGCTGAATTTGTTACAAAATATTAAAATTCGTATTGATAAGCAAGATAACTGTGATATGAAAAGTGATTTCCTTGGATAAACACCACTTACAACGCATAATTGAATCAAAATAGTAGTCTTAGTCAAATAAAGGTTTACCGCAAACTTTTCCTAAGGCTACAGTCGCATAGAGACCAATAATACGCAGCGGACAATACGCTGAACTTTCCCATCTTCGAAGAAGCTACCGTCTTGGATAAAACTTTCCCTAGATGTGTTCAGACGTAAGACAAAAGACGCCCTTCCCTTAGATCCCGTTCAGAAAACGATAAAGCAACGGGAAGGAAATGCAAACGCAAAAAAAGGAGGCGACTGGGAAGAAAGTAAATCACTGAGCGAAAAGGACATCTCCGAGAGATGCCTCCAAGGAAAGCAACGTAAACAGGCTGGGAGAAAGCATCGGAGGAAAGTGAAAGTTTCCTGTTGACAATGGCTGCTGGGCGTGGGTTGGGGACGGAATGCAGATGGCGTGGGTGGAGTTGCAGTGACATTCGCGGGGGAAAATGAGAGATATATGATGGGGATGTCACGGGGACGAATGAGGACGGAAGGAAAAGTGATAAATCAAGGGAATGGCAAATATAAAGGAGGAATAAGGAAGCACTGTTTGTTTATGAAAAGGAGAGATGGACAGAAGTTTACCATAAAAATAGTGTTGACGTATATTAATGTTAGAGAAGAATGTTCTCGGAAGTCATGGTATACGGGGAGAATTAAAAAAAGTTCCTAGAAACAAACTTTGCCGCAACTGGGATAGTTTATAACTACAGCAATACCATTCGATATAGCTATAAATCAGTACTGGAAGTAACACCCTGAAAGGTTTCGGTCTTAATTTTGTAGTAAACCTTAATCAGACAAATAATGGTTAGCTTACGTTACTACACTGTGAGCCTCCTTGCTTTCATTTTTTAAAATTGGGAACCAAGGTATCTCCTTGATTTATCATAATATATAATCCTATCTATAGATAAATAAATCATTTGTACAAAATGGCCTTGTGTCGCTGCGCATATCAATCTCAGTTTAAGATTTTGTTACGATTGGTATATGATTGCCTGCATAAGTATATTCGTGTATATTCATGTAATGACAAAAACGATGCGTATTCTAGGTAGTTTTCTCGTAAATATTTTTGGAGATTTTATTGTGAAAACATATTTCATAAATTAGATGAGATGATCATAACTGATTAGAAATTGTAATGGCCTTCGTTTCTGAGAATGCATTTACTTTTTATCAATATATTTTATTTATTTTAAAGTTACAATTATTAGAGTAACAATATTGTCATAATCTCAATGAATATTACCGATGAAATCAATTTTAATGAGCACGAATTTAGCATCTATTGAGAAAGTAGGAGTCTTTTAAAAATGGAAACTTTATAGTGTTTATATAGATAAAATAACGGTTGGCTCGAGAGTGAAAAAACTTAAATATAAGAGTTTAACTAAAGAATCATCTCTCGAGAGGTGCCACTGGTATTGATCGGAAAATGAGTAATAGTTTTACGGATAAGGAAAATATATCTATCGAAGACAGTAAGAAACTACATTATATTAATTGTGATGCATCTAATCAAATAGTCAAAAACGTAGCGTAATAAGAATGAAAGATCGCAAAAAAGCAAAAGCACGGAAATAAATGAAGAAGTCGCGGAAAAGATAAACGGATTAAAGAAAAGACGATGAAAATTGAAGGAGAAAGGAGACCTGAAAGTCAAAGAAAGAAAAATTTAAAAGGATCCGAGGGTGAATTTGAGTGAGAAAGAGGAGATTCGGAAGAAAGGCACAAAAACAAATAATGAGGGAGAGAAAGAAACATGAAAGAGAGGGAGGAAATAATTCATGAAAAAGAAGGGCATGGAAAAGGGAGAAAAGGTTATGAGTGTAAAGGACATGGGATAAAGGAAGAGAAGGTACAGAGAATGTGTAACGAGATTCTACAGAAGAAGGGAATAAGGTCATACTTCAGAAGAAAGTGAAGAAATGCAACGTAGAAGTTAATGATATTCTATCTTGAGCTTTAATTTATTACATCGATCGTGGTATAAGAGATGTTTCTTGATTCTTACACAGTTAATTCTATTTTACTAGAGAATTCCCACGTCAAAAATGACGGGAATTAATTTAATTTATAAAAAACGTACTACTATTATCGCATACATCTGATTTATATCAAAATACCGCGTCAAAATGTTAAGGATTAATTTAAATGTATCAATCTGTCATTTCATGGCATGAAGTAGAGATTTCTCCATAAATTAATCCTTGGTGGTTCGAACCCTGCGTAGGGAAATTTTTTTTCCGGAAATTTTTAGGTTTACTAAGAAGTTTCGTGAGAAAAAGTTGACAAGTTTCTATAGCTTGCTTGTTTTAATAATCTTTTTACTTGATAGAAAATATCGATACATGTAAAGTCACTGGTTAATGGATCTTCAAATTTCTTATATCTATAGTATATCATCGGGAAGTGCGTGAAATTAATGTTCCAATATTACTGCCATATATTTCATACGGGAGTTTCTGACATCGGATAGAATAATATACATACGAGGTCTGTTCAAAAAGTTCCCGAACTTTTTTTATAGTGTGCCTCCAGTTGGTTATTTTTTTATCTGCCTATAGGCGTTGTATCCGCGAAAGCTTCCCAAATAACTAACTTCAATCACTTTGTCGATATCTTGATTTGTTCATTAGTTACGGATGTTTATGTGAACAGGTGATCGTAGAGTGCGGCGAAAAATCGGATCCGCGGAAATGAGCTCTTTGAAGGAGCAGCGTTCTTCTGTAAAATTCTGCGTGAAACTGGGCAAATCTTTCACGGAAACTTTTGATTTGATTACAGAGACTATTGGTGAGCATGCTATGAAACGTACCGCGTGTTATGAGTGGTTTATACGGTTCAAAAACGGACGAAGACGACGAGCGTTCCGGAAGTCCAAAGATGACCCCCACATCGAAAAAGTGAACGATCTCGTTAGTGCAAATCGACGTTTGAATGTCAGGGAGCTTGCAGAAGAGTGTGGCATCCCGATTGATTCTGCTACGAAATCCTAACTAAAAATATTGAGGATGCATCGAGTCATGCCCAAATTCGTGCCTCGCCTGATTACGGCAGACCGGGAGCAACACGAGTAACTCGTGAATTTTTAGCCAAAAACAAGACCACTGTGCTTCTCTAACCACCCTATTCACTAGACCTGGCTCCATGTGACTTATTCCTATGCCCAAAGCTAAAAACCCCGCTCAAAGGAAAAAGATTTGCCGCCATTCGGGAAATAAAGAAAAATTCGACGGAGGAGCTTATGAACAATCCGAAAGAAGCGTCCCAAGACTGTTTTAAATAGTGGAAATACCGTTGGGATAAGTGTATACATTAGGGTGGGGAGTACTTTGAAGGAGACCCGAAGCAATAATGTTTAAGTGAATTATTTGTGTTGTAATAAATAAAGTTCGGGAACTTTTTGAACAGCCCTCGTACATGGGTGATTATTATAAAAGATTCCTGATATTACTAAATATATTTTGTCCTGTACCTGGTTGGACACCAATTGACTCACAATCATTCGGAGAACATGAAAGTTTCTCTCTCTAGCAAAGGGTTATGTATGCGCTGACTAAAAGCTCTCATGATGTGAAATAAACGAACGAAACAAAAGTGAAAGTATGAATCTAGTAAAGGAGAGAAACGTTGAAAAAAGAGAAGGAGGTTTGGAGAGAAAGAGAGAGGGTAATAAAGGGGATTTTCCCAGTAATTTTATCTTTTAATATTAGCGTGTTTTCCCTCCAAAAAGGTCATGGTCGAGCAGTAAATGTCCGTGGACCAGAGTAATAAATTTCTTCCCTTTTGTTCCGTGTCTTATTTAGCCCTTTCCTGATACTTTTTATCCCTTTTCATCCCTATAAAGTGTCCCTCAGGATTCCATTTACGGCTTCGGAAGTACATTAATTTAATTCCGCGGTGTAATTGGACAATATTCCACGGTAATGGGGCAGAAGAGGATTGAAAACGTAGAACGTAGAATCCAAAGACACCCATGATATGAATAAAGGGAAGTTGAGATCGGATATGGCATGTTTCCATTAGTGAATTAAGATTGGATGCGGCCTTTCACGTTCATATTATTACACTGCGAATTTAAGCAAAATATTGCACGGAGATGTAATTAGATAAACTGCAGAAAATGTATTTATAAATGTACAGATCAGATCACTTTACGTAGGATTAAAAGTTGCTAGAGTAACGGCGAATTGAAGCTATTTAGTAAATAAATTTAATGTACTTACATCTGTAAATTAAACTCACTTGATGTACAGCTAAACGTATCAATTTCATGTAAGTACGTTAATATTTAAAATTAAGAGAAGTCAAACCATCAAAAACCCATAAAAACTGAAAAACCCAATGTAAAACGTACATAAATTTCAACTTTAAGGAAGATTTCTTTATGATCACACGCAGTATTTCTTTGCGCCTCAGAGAAGATCTCATTTAGCTAAATAAAGACTATTCTTGATTATAATACTTTAAAAATACGTATTATAAGTTAATTAAGAAATTTATAACCTCTATGTTGAATCATAAGTATGACGATACAAAGGTATTGAACTATAAGCAATGCTGAGTAAGGGCTTTCATCTATGTAACTGTTATGAAAAAGCTATTCATAGGGTCACTATGCAACAATTTTTTTATCAAAGCATTCTCATTCAGAGAAGCAAGCAAAGGCACTCCTCATTTTATATAGTGTACGTCATTCCCTTTCGAAAACTTTTAAAAATGTATAATAACTTTTTAATAATTTCAAAATTATGGAGATGATGAGATTCGAACAGGATTTGAATTAAATCTTTTATTGACGTCTTTTTTCAAGATCCGGACAAAAGGCTATCGTATTGAGGTACATACATATGAGATGAAAAATTCGATTGAAATATAGTTTGAAATCTCGGAAAACCCCTCTAAAATACCGACAGAGTATACATTGGAATAAAAACATGAGACAGGTGATTTTTTTCGTCTCCGGATGCGAGACAAACCTTTCCTTGGGCCAAGTGTCCATCAGCTGTCTTTTCTAGAAATATCTGACGTCATAGCGTCCCTTCGACTTGGCAAACAAACTCTATGGAAACGAAAAAAAGGGTGACAACGGGAGGTTGGGGAGGTTTTCTGAGAATCTGAAGAAACAATGCCAGGAACCAAAGCTTTCTTTATGACAAGTCATCCATTATCTTCGAAATTCTGCAGATCTGTCTCCACAAAAGTCAAAATATTGTATTTGAAGAATATTGATATTTAGCTTTAATGCAACGAGTCCGCAGGTCATCGGTCAATATCTCGCTATCGAAATTTCGTAAAGAAAGAAACCCCCAAGTTACGAGAAAAAATAATAAGTTTAAAAGATAACTAAAAAATTATCTAATAGTATAATAACTGCCGTGTTCGTATTTGTAATTATATTCATCCGATGCCACTAACTCTGAATGCATCCGAGGTCTGTTTATTTTAACGCACATCCAAATAAGATAGATGTGTAATTTGGGTATTATTAGAAGGCCAACTGACAATTACATATCAATATTTATTACCAAAGGTATCCTTGGTTGGATTCCAGATGATTCGAATATATTCCGATAAACAATGCATGTTGTAGGCTTCATTTCTTTCACAAAATTAAATTAGAAATATTGGTCCTAAATACTACGTAATACACGCCAAAAAGGGATGATTGATTTCCATTTCTTATTTTGGTCGTGGAATATCATTTTGGACTCCAAATTGCAAGACTTTGGGCAAAATACACGAAAATTTGAAGAATTCTGTGGGTAAACTTCTTATCCCTTCGACGACTTATGCGAGCTCATTCGTTCTGCGTTAAAGGGACCGTTACCAAGAAAGAACCGCCTATTAAGCGGGATAGCGTCTTAAACGGTTTTCATTTTATATAGTACCATACCTCTCTCTAGAGGAACTCATCTGTATATTTACGAAAATGTATAAATCTTGAAAAATTCACCCAGTACTATCATGTGACTATTTCATTTAAATCACTACAAAAAATAAATGAATAAAAGCATAGTGACTCATTTGACCGCATTCCATAACTAAACCCAATCAGTAGCGGTTCCCAAAATACTAGTCTCCCCACTTTTTCGCAACAGCGTTGAGATATCGCGGGCGTTCCGAGTAAATAAATCATAAGCGATATTCGCGTGTCGTAAATCACGCGAAGAATCGCGTTTCACAGCCACTCTTTCGATGGTCCGTGTTTTTCCCTTCAAGCGCACACACTGCATTTCGGTGCATAAATCAACCGCTATAGAGCCGTACCCAATGTTATCAACGACTGAAGGACTGGATTTAGATTTCAAGTTCTGAAAAACAGATACGCATCTGGGTTTGATGTCCGCGACGCCACTCTCTCAAAGTCGTTAAACATCTGGGTTATTTTCGATGTGGGATGACCTATCCCATTCTATGTCTCGGATAGAGCTATGATTGACGAGATTGAGTTTGAAGAAAATACTATACATGTTGGTTTTGTTTCTATTCAATAGTAAGGATTCAAACTATGACACTGATTGGTTGTTTTTTGCTAACTTAAAAAAAAAAACATTTGATATTTCATTTTTTTTAATTTCGAATGGAAAATGCTATTTTTTTCCAAGCAGAGGTGATTTTTCATTTGCAATTCAGATAAATGCTGAGCAACGAACCGTAACATTTTTCATTCCGATTTCACTCCAGCCAAAGTCAAGCGAGTTCCCTACTTCCTTGATATATTTAAATATATTTCTTTTTTCGATTTTATTCAATAACAATAAATTTTAGAGTAAAAATGTTATATTTGCACCATGTAATTCATGATGAACGCACACAAATTTGGGGAACACAGACTAATAGAATATTGGGATGGACTGAAATAATCATAGATACGTTTAGGATACACCATTCCGTAATTCAAGCGCTTCTTTCAGTAACTGTTTCGTTCTAAAGCGAGAGAAAGGAAAACAAAGAGTTGTGGGGACGAAGGAATTAAAAAAGAACGGAAGCAAGACTTTCTACTTCTTTCCCAGATCAAAACAGACTTCGTCGGAAGCAAACCATCCAATGTTTTCCCCATCCGAAGACTTAATTTCCTCTGGGTACCATACCCTCCCTCGCCGCGCCTTTACAAACGTTTCCCCTAAAACCCTCGAAAGAAAAAAATCTCGATCTTTGGAAGAGACAGGGGATGGAGATCAGATCTCTCAGATAAGAGTTTCGCTCCCAAGAAACGAAATCTGATTAAGAGGAAGATTGCGATAAAAGGAGCTTACCCATCGAAAAGGGTGGAATTCCGAAGAAGGGGTGAGATTTAAAACTATTTGCTGGGGTGGATTTGCAACATGCCGCATTATAATAGGCGATAGATGAGGGACGTTCTATGAGGGGCCACTATGAAGAGATCTAAACCTCTATATTTATTTATCTGTTATATGTATACTCCGTCCCAGTTTTTCTAGTCGGTGTGATAGCTGAAAAATATAGGTATTATTTGGATCATTTACTCGAACATTTTTGTAAATATTATTGAAGACAGGTTAGACGGGAGATGAGACTTTCTAGCTTAAATCCTTAATAAAGACCTTTAGAAATTTTCTACTAATAAATAGTTACTCTAATTCTACATTTTCTCAATATTCAATGTCAACCTTTCAGGATTTTTAAATAAAGTAAAAATTTAATTAGACGTGTAACTTTGAAAGGAAAATATGCATAGCTAGTTTATTACAAGATGATAAAATAATCCATCTGTATAGCCATATGACGTTTTCTTGATACCTTTGGTTTAGTACATATATTCTTCAATCAATATCTTCTTCCTCTTCCATTTAGCTATTAAAAACCATGGAATTACCATATCATTCAATATCCATAAATTGTAATGTACTGAATGATTTCCTGATATGGCGTAGTGATTAAACTTTTCCTGGAATACATATCTAGATATTTAATAGAAAAGTTGTATTTTCCACCACCTACAACACTACGATAATTTCAAATGGGGGAAATCGAACTCATCTTAGCGCCTTCCAATAATGTAAATTCACCCCCTACGACTGCTCCATGGGGCTCCTCCCTCCCATAGCGAAAGGGGATGGAGATTACTCTTCCTCACGATCCCTTAAAAGGATTATACAAGGACCCTTTTTTAAAGAAGTATAAGTCGAAGGCCGAGTTTCTTTCGGCTGTATTCGCACTCGTTCTGTCGGTCCGTCACGCAAGTGCGTGATGATTATTTGATGAGGTTTATTACCAGTGGCAGCCTGAGGGAGCAATGCGGATGTATTTGTGATGACCTAAGCTCTCAGCCTCCGGCCTTCAATAATTAACTCATGCCCCTAAAGCACACGACTATGGTTGCTACTATGGTGAAAATTTTATCAAATCAGTCCTGGAGAGGTGGGGTTAAAAATAGATGAGGGATATTCGTTAGGTTAATTCAATAAATCAGAAGATGGATCAAACGGCAGTGAAACGTTATATTCCAGATTTTTGGGTAGAACTCCAGAGAATATATTGACTAATGGAAATTTTTGCCAACATTTCAGTGTTTGTCTGGAAGCTGGAGCTATGAAAATGGGACGAGTTACTAAAAAAAGAAGATATACAAAGGTGGGGAGACCTCTTCTATTAGTCTATATCTTTATATATTATTTATAAACATCCGTTTTTGGTGATCAGCGCTATTCTCCCTTCACATTCTATCAAAAAAAATATAAATGGCACACCATTTCAAATAGAAATTTTCCCGCTTCCTGCTAAATATAGACCAGCAAATGAGAAATGCACCATTGGGTCAAAAAATCGAATTTAAATTTGAATTTTCCGATAGAGTTTCGCTACTGGATGTGTAGATATCGATATTTATCGATACAAAAGAGGTACATCGAAACGGTACCTGATACTCTATTTTCCAACCCAAATGCATTACAGCAAACACTCCAATCACAACAAACGAATAAAAAAACACTAAAATATACGTAAGTAACATGCCTTCGCGGATAAATCAATCACTTTCAATTTAATTCGGAGAAATTTTCGTACGGCCGACTAGTATAAATGTATTTTGAAATTTCTTCAACAACTGAGGTCATTTCGCACATATCTCATTAGGAATCGAACCTCAGGGACCGCTTTCACCAAAGGCGAACGCGTTACTCACTTGGCTATCCGGAAGCCTTGGTGATTAAATCTTTACATTGGGAAATCATAGAGAATCTCATAGTGAATCGGCTTAAAATAAAGGTACCAAATGGCTGTTGGGCACCAGTTTCCATTAGGAGAAAGGAAAAACGAAAACAACATGAAACTGAGTGGAGTTTGGGGAGAACGTAATGGTAAAGGGGATACAAACTTATCTTCACAACCCCCTGAAACAGCACAGTTATTACTTGGAGTCTGAGAAATGAATACAATTCAGCCAAAAGAGAACAACGGCATAAAACCCCCAGCAATCCACGCTACACAAACACGAACTGTACAATGAGCATATTTGGGCTTTTGATCCAAATTAACGCACTGAGAACAGCACCTGGTCATCAGTAATGAATCCCAAACGGCATGATATAATGAAAGGTACACTTTCCCTTACACCGAAACAACACAAGGGATCGAAAGTTAGGAAGCTGACCCTCGTTACACCCCTCTTAATCTCGTCGAAAGAGATGCCGGACAAGGCGGCTACCGAAAAGCCATGCCCTAACAGATTCGCAAACAGCCACTAACGTTTTCCTCGAGTAATGTTTGCTTTTAACCCCTCATACGATTTGGGAGGATAAATAGTTACCGCATCCCCCACCACCTGGCGAGAGGCGCCACTTGGGTTCCCGGCTCGACCAATGAAAAAGCGCCCGCGCTCGGAATTTCCCTCCAATTCTGTTATGCGAAGGCGCACTCAGCGTGATTAAACTCTACATTTTATTCCTTTTTTCTCCAACTATAAACTGATCTCTCCAGAAATGCCGGGGGCCATTCCGATTTTACACTCAGCGGAATCGAAGAGGGATGTACCTCTTCTTTTTTTGCCCGAAAATATGAATGGAAAGTTCCCCAATCTTTCGGAAATTCGAATCGTTTTTATTATAGTCTTTTTTCCCCGCGATGATGGTCCAATAAGCAGGGATGCTTCTGAAGGAATTTGAAAAGGATCGGAAATGTATGAATATTTTTGGTCTCGTACGCTTCTTTCCGTTTGAGTGAATTATGCGGTGGGGTGAGTGTTTAAGGCTTTTTAAAGGTACACTTGCCCGGAAGATTTAAGAGGTATAAATATCCACTTAAACGCGGAAATTTGTGGATTTTCAAGAATTTACTTCGAAGATAAATTCCATATAAAGCGATTATGCTGGGGGAGAGATAATATAAATATTTGCTCGTGCAAGATTGACTTCGAGGAAGAACAAAAAAAGTGATGATAATCTCCTTCCTCTCTCCTCCTTATGGCTTAAAAAATTTAATTTAAATCTGATATGCGACTTTCTGTTGTATTTTTAACTTAGTGGCAGCTCAAAGAAATTTATCAGCGTGCATTATACAGCAACCTTTATCCAAGGTATGGAGCCGAACCGATGGCAAAAACCGAAAAAACGGTATTTCCGCCGCAGTAAAAACCGAATCTCAATCGAAAATATTGGAATTCTCGAAGCCGAAGCGAAACAGAAAACCGTCCTTTATTTCTTACGATTTTGGGTTTTGAAACATCAAATTTTAATAATTAGGAATTGAAAGATCTATTAAACTTGGAACTTCTAGTTACAACTAAATATTGCTGTTTTATCCTACTTTTAATAACTGTATGTATGTAAAATTATTTAAACAAAAGATAGAGAAATGAACTTTCAGAAGGATATCATATAGCAATGACAGAACGAAAGGAATGAATAAACCTGTTCGACGTTGGCAGAAAGAAATTATAATAATAACGAAAACAAGAAAGAAAAACGTTACGGAATTAAAAACAGGATGGCCGGGATTGCCGGAGTCTGCGAACTATCAATCGGTAATTCCCGGTTCTTTCAGTAAATACAAGACAATGGACCGACAGATGGCTAATACAATGTTTTCAACCCCTAATTTCGGGTATTTTTTTTTGAAAATCCAAAAAAAAATTCTTACATTTTCACCATAAATCGGCGACTGCTGTACATGAAAATTAAAGAAATACAGGGTACGGCACCATACCTTTTTCAAATTGAAACGCATTGTAAAAGGGAAGTTATGTAGCCGCACCCTGTAGATAAACTTATCTCCGCACCTTACAACGGAAAGAAATCAAGAACATAAAACGGATAAAAAATCCAATCACCAGAGGGAGCAACTCCGGTCGACATAGCATAAACCGATTCACCTCTGACACGAACGAGGCCTCAGACAAACGACCACGAGGACGTCTGCCGGATGTGCAGCAGGCGCTCAAGAATCGAGCTGCCCGTGGCATTAATCAAAATAGCCCCGCAGAGCTCATCTCTAAGGGTGATAAATGAGGGAGTTAAACAAAATAGGATCGAGTCACGAGAGGGCCTTTTTGGCATTGCGATCACGGACATGTACACGCGAGTGTCTCGTTGAGGAGGAAGACAAACGGAATGAGGGACGTGCGTAAACAGTTTGAGCGTGTAAAAGAGTGTATTTGTCGCGGTCGTTGAGGTCTAATTGAGAAAGGAAACTCGATAAAATCTTCATCGCCCTGATTAAGACAACCGCGATTACTTTTCCTCAGGAATAAGAATGGTCTCCTTGAATTTAATCCGTTCCTGTGGCATTAATTAACCCTTTAGAGCACTCGACATTAACAAGGCGGAATATATTTCTCGTGGTGGGATTCGAGAATTTCAGGAGCGGGTTCTCATCCTTAAGTAGTATGCAAACACGCGATGCAATGCATTTTTCCTCATTATTCTAATTTAAAAATTCGTTAACGGTAATTTGAGATGAAATCAGAGTGAGGTGATTACTGATTCAAATTAAAAATAATTCTCTTATTAATTAGCGGATCGTAGTACCTCTACAAAAACGTTCTGCTATCATCTTATCATTAGCTTTATTAGATTGTATTAGATAGCTTTAGGAACCGTTCAGGCAAACCCTACAAATTCTAACAACCGACTGAATCCCACCACTGAAAGGTACTCTTTAGAAAATGGTTTTCATCCTAAGAATCCTCAAACATGGAGGTGTGAACTTTCTGTTTCATTTTTGACATCAAAGTTCTATAAGGAAGATTAGGAAATTATTTTGGCATAGGATCATGTTTCCCTCGCTAATTACTCTTCTTTCAAACATCAAATAAAAGCGTATTCCTTAAATAAAATTTTATATCGTTGATAACGTACTCTCAAGCCCCAAAACTACACATTAACATTGATAACTCCAGGATCTCACGCTACAGTTTGGCACGGTATTCATTTTTTTCACCAAATATAGCACACTCTAGGGACAAAACTTGCGCTATCTCTTCACTGAGGAGGCTTTTATAAAACAAGATGAAGTAACGGTATCGAGTAACGCATTTTATAGCAGCTGTAAATCACATGTAAACAATTTTACTATATAAGTATAACTGCAATATTCCTCTCATAAGTAACCCCATTCTAAAATGTGAGCTACAGGTTAAAAGCTGATAGATTGCACAACAGTTAAGAAAATTATTACAGGATGACATTGAAAATAAGAACATTATAGTGGATAGTAGCACGACAACTACAAAAATAAAGCAAGTAGATGTAAAGAAATCTTCGTAAACGAACGTAATCGCACCCATAATCAAGAACACAACCCCACTAAGAAACAAATTTTAAGTACACCATATGGCCAACATGAAATGTCAAAGAAAATGCAGCTAAATAGCACTAATGTGGAATAGCAAGTAAACGTGGGTACCCGAGGATGACTAATTCCTGTCCTAGGTGTCCGCGGATGACACTGTCTTGTCCGCGAACAAGATGGACCATCACAATGGTATGGAGGTTCTGAATAATTCCTCTTTCCTGGACACTTTTTACATCTCAAGTAGAGACTTCGCGAGAAGCGGATTTTCTAACAGGTTGCAGAATCGGGGTTAGCGGCGATCCTTGGCTTGTAATTGGCGGCTTTACAAGTTCATCCTCGGAAGGCCGAAGTTCCCTCCCTCCCTTCGTTTCTTTCATTCCTATCGCTTTTCTTCCTTTTGCTCTCGGACTCGCCAGACTGGATTCAGTACTTGTATCCTTGAGAGAGGGGCAGTGACCCAAGCGCGAGAATATTTTCGCTCTTCTTCGTCCTTATCTCTTCATCCCCGTCTGTTCCGAGGCTTGTTTCTAATGCGGATAACTAAGTGCCCGTGAGATGCTTATTTTGGTCTGGGCTTAAAGAGGTCCGTCATCTTCAGGTTGAGAGGGGAGGGGCAGGGAGGATAACATTTTAAGCTACGCTGTAAGTCTATTTCCGTCAAAGCTGGTGTATTAAAAATGAGGAAAATATGGAAAAATCACGAAGGGAACAACTTAACTCAAAAGTACATACTTTGGCTAGGTGGAAAATAGCAAGTGGTTTTGTCTCTTTTTTTTTAGATGGTTCCATCAAGTCAGGCAAGATTCTTCATAGTTTATACGAAAATTTAAATTAAATTAAATCAGACATGATCAATGCTAGAGAGACTTGCAAATTCCCATATTTCATTCAATAATTTTCCTAATGATAAGATGAGAAAACTAAGGACTCAACGTTAGAAAGCAAAACATATGTGATAAATGATGTTTAGCCAAAATAAAAATTTATACAAAAATTTGCACTCTTTTGTGGTTTCCATATAGCTGAATATGGAATTAAAGCTAGCGCAGACATCAGTGGTAATATTTTCCGTAAGAATGATTCTGAAGTTAAGGAATGGAAAACGTTTCTGTATAATATGGGAAAGACTGTTGGAAGGAAAATTTCGTCCGTGTATACACAGTTTATTCTTTAACGATTTCTCCCAGGTTCAAATCGCTTAGCCTGATGTCTGAAAAAAGTTTCCAATTGAGACATCTTATTTTAATTAGAGGGTATAAAAGCGATCCGATAACCGATTGTCGTTTTATGGTTTAGTTCCAATGATGGAAGAGGAAATCCCGAGGGTATAAATCCTATATATTAACGCAGATATATATCCTAAATCATAATGCAGTGTTTTCACAAGTTTTTTCATGCACAACGAATACATCTAACATAAATATTATAAAACCTGTTACCAAAAATTATTGGAGAAAGTATATCATTGTTATGACCAGATTTTAATTTTTTGTTCATATTTTTATATATTCTAAATTTCTGTCCGGGCTGTAGCAAATCTTTTAATTTCCCAACATTGGCCTTTAAAAACCCTATGTATGAATTATAACAGTTTGACACAAGCTGCGATTTTTTAGGGAGCGGAGCATTCCCAGAGTTTCTCCGAAAGATTTTATTTACGTATTTTTTAGTAGTTAGATTTAGTTAATATTTATGTTTCCCTCCATAGACTTTTAAACACCCTATTTATGTATTATAATAAGTTCGACATAAGCTGCAATTCAATAGGAAGCGGAACCTTCCCAGGCATGAATTTAGCGTCGCGTATAACTTCGGTAGACGTCGAATTCCATCCTCCGCAATCCTATTTTGCGCCAATATCCTATTAAGTTCGGTTGCTCACTGATTGGGATAATTCCGCGGATAAATCGCGCGAAAATGAGCTCCCGAACGCGCAGTCTTTTTTGCATCCACCGCCGGAGAAAATATTAGCAGAGATTATGTCCTTCAGAAGCCACCCATATCGCCGGCGGAATTCCTCCCCAACTTATCCCGGATGCAACATTTATGAGTCTGCGGGAACAATGCGTTGCGACCATCTCCAGTTGTAGCGCGCTTTTATTGGCACTGAGCGAATGTCACTGAACTCAGCAAGACAAGGGCTTCGCTTTAATATTTCCACCGATTTTTTCCCTTCGAACCGGTTTACCGCCTCTTATTTCGGACTCGGCGCGTTTAATACGCGGGAGACGTCTTTAAGTGGTCACTCTGAAATTCTTGATGCTGTCTCTTAGGAGGAGGAGATGGGAGTGCAAAAAATTGTCTCTTGCTATAGTTGAGTTTGTCCACCTGTGCATAGAGGTAATCTGGTCCCACATGAAGACTTTTCTTTAGTTAACACTATAGCCTTTATACATTGCTTCCAAGCTCTATAAAGCTGTAGCATTGTTAAAAGAGCTGCGGTCATTTCGTACGTGGGCTTCTATCGGGAATCGAATCCGTGACCACAATAAGAATTTTGAAATTTTGGAAATATATATTATAATTTATGAAAATAAATGTGTAGCTTTAAATTCAAATATAAAGTTAAAAAATATTTCGGTTATCTTGCATCAAAATTATGTTATTACGGGACAGAGTACTTCATGAATATAACCCATTCTGTTTTCTCATAGCCAAAGAAAAATTTGCTACAATTTTGTTACACACCTTGCCATATTTTTGGTTGGCTAGAACATAGCGAAAAACTACAGATAAGATGTAAGATTAGGATATTTTGGCCTAAAGACCGAAAGGAAGCACAACGGTATTCATGTTTTCTTTCTCAAGGGGAGTCACTGAAATATCATTTCTCAATGAAAATTTAAAACCAAAAAACATCTCTGAAGTTAGTAAAATGAATTTTAGCGACTGCATTTTAAAACAGACAAAATATATTTTCGGACGGTAGATTCAATATCGGGACAATATCAAGGTCAGCATAACGCCCTGCAATCCCACGTTCATAAAGTACTCATCGCAGTTCGAATCGCCAAAAAGGAAACGAGAAAAGTAACTAAAAGAAGAAGAAAATGCAATTCCACATGGATGGATGACCCCATTCCCAGAATGTCTCGGCGGAACAAGTGAATCCAAAGCGAGAATTAGACCTTCAATCGATTAAGCCTTCTTTTGAAAAACACACAGAGTCCATTCATAGGTTATTTCAACGGATCTGCATGAGGGCGGTCGTCCTTCTGCTGTCTGTAGGTGGTTGTCATGGGGTCAAATGGATAAGGATTAAAGGGTCATGGACGATTGGGAGAGAGTGGGGGAGATCCTGGAGATGAAAAGACGGAGATAAGGCAGTGGAATATCTACGGTTCTTCCAATACAAGCTGAGCTCTGAGTGTCGGCCTCTGAATCAATTTGTAGCTGCGACTACATCAACATATATTGATTGATATTTCAAATTTGTCCTTATATATCCTCCAGATAGCAGGAGATGTCGGTATAACAGAGAAAAAGGTCGGCAAAAGATGAAATAAGAGCAAGATCAAGCGACAAAAGCGCTAAATATGCAATTACGTCACAACTGTCCGTTTTATATATGAAATTAATATTAATTCAATAACATTTTATCAACTAATAGGCGCTGTTTTTCTTCGTCTGGTTCAGCGGATTTGGAAAGAATATGTTTACTCCATTCCAACAAACTATTTCAATTTGTACGGATTTCACTGATTTCAATCTATTTCAACTAAATGTCAAGCGAAATCCTTATATCATTTCCTAAACTTTGCATATGCGCCCTCAAAGACCAGAAACCAATTACTTTTGTATATTTATTGACTAATTTTATTGGATTCGAACACAGATCTCTCAGATAATTTCCACAAATACAGGTAATACCTGAAATATCTGTGAACATTACTTCTATTAATATTATTACACTCTTTCATCGGAAATTTTATGAATTTTAAATTAAATATTTAAACTCTTTCAAATAACGTCTGAAATCTAAGTTGACGCAGAGTTTTGAATAGTATTGGAAAATTAAGGAAAAAATCAAAATGACAATAAAAAATGAAAGATTGGGGTGTGTAAAAATTTTCCTGCTAAATATTAGATAGTTTCAGAAAAATACCCGAGGTGCAGGAAATTAATCGCACAAGAAGGAGAAATTGACACAGCAAAGAAATTTAAAAGAAAATAACAGAAGAATTTTGGCGCAGCTTAAGAAGCAAATTGATCCATAAAAATCACCGTTATGGTAAAAATAAATACCTCTATATAAAGATAAATCTGAAATGAATCTCGCATTCATTGCAGCCAAAGAAGTAGGCGAAGTTACATAAAAATGACGATTTTGGAAGACTATTAAGCCAATCCGGTCACGAAAAACGCTCCCGAATAAACACTAACTGCCAAAACTTCGATGGTATTACATCCCCTTAAGAGCTGTCTTGGAATTCTCGTGGAGCAGTAAATAACGAACCTATACACTCCTTCGTACGTGCTATGCAAGGCAATGCAAAGATGTAGGCGAAATTCCGTTTCTAGGTCACCCGATGAGTCTGGCAAAATGACTCGTCCAAACAAAACCAAGGTCGTGCTTGTTATGCAAATTTTACCCGCCGAATATAGGAAGACTGCCATCTTAAGAGATGAAGTTTGCGCTCCGGAACGACTTGCAAACTGCCAAAAATTATAGCCGGAGGGAAAGCAATGAGGAAATCCTAAGTACTGGCGAGGATGGAGCTGTGATGGCAGGAGAGAATATCCTGTGAATGATTTATCCACGTCCTGGAAAGATTCCGGAGAAAAATGCTTTACGTAAAGCACTGCAAACTGCTTCATATGCATGGGGAATAAGGGATGAGAGTTTTAATAGGAGAAGGGCTTAAAAACTATCTGGGAAGTATCTGGAAGATTAACAGGGTAAAAAGGATGTCCGCCTACATAGGAAATGGGAAACGATCGATCGCATTCATATAAAATTCAGATTTTATCAAAAGCTATAAAGTGTGAAAAATAAAAGAATTTTCCCTTAAGTCAAAGGGATTTACTCGAGTTTTATCACGCTTAGAAGGGGCTTTCCTTCTCATTATTTTTCATTTTGGGCTCTCATTTGCATTTTGATGAGATGCGAAACTGAAGTTAAAGAGAGAATATGTATACGCATAATAAATGCACTTCTTAAAATTCGTTAACAAGAAAATTCCTTAGCTCCCTGGGGATTTTTTTAAAGTGCTCACTTAAAATTTACGCGGGTGTTCTACGAAGGTTCTTATAATGAATTAAGCAGAAAGAAAGATAAACAAATGACTACATTCAACCTAAAATCCTGTTTCTATGGGAACGACTCTAATTAGCAACACCTCTAGTATACGTAGGAGGATCAAAATAGCAAATTTAACTACATTCAAAATAGTGGAAGATCTTACTTCGGAGGAAATTATTCTACATCTTTCTGTAAGGTAAAGATCATGCTATATCTCGGAAATAATTTTGAAAGACGAAATAAAAGCATTACCAAAGCAAACACATTGTTTTTACATACAGTCTATAAACAAAGCACAACATTCCTTAAAATAATTTCACATGATTTATCTTATACTGAGAACGACTTTCAATACAATAAATACTGTAAATACAGAAGATAATTGATGGAATGTAAACGACATATCTTGGTACTTTAATTTTTCTAGGACCTGGTTTAAATTACGTCTCTAAGGGAGCTTTTAAAAGGAGAAAATACCGACCTAAAATTTTTTTCTCTTTGGAAGTTGATAGGGGTTTTAGTGATTTCAGAAGAGCCAAGTGCCTTAATGAAAATAAGCACGATTTTTTAATGTAGTAGAAGTTACTTCAAAAGCATTCTAATCATTTAATTGCTATAACAAAGAGAGCTCTTATGAGGTACGATAACAGTTGATTCAGCGACTGCCAAAAACATCACATTTAGCATTAAATTTTCATTACAATATATCTTCAGGTTGATAGCCATAAGATCCTTCAATAAGTAAAGAATAAATTTCCATTCCATATCCCTCAGACATTCACCGCATTTCCTTGCATTCATTACTCCCACTCAACACTAAGAAACTGAGGCAAACTTTTCAAAAGGCCATCCAGGAATTAATGCACGACATCCGACCAATTCCTTCGACGGAGAAATGGCCATTGCCGGTATGCAAAGCAACACCTCCAGAGAACAGAACAACGTCTTGTGAACATAGAGAAAGAGGAGACCTTTCTCAAGAGAGTTGGCCCAAGAGTGGAAATCCGAATAGGGGCAGAAAAAGAGTGAGAAAGGGACTTTGTTATGTCTCCATAGGCGACGGGAGAACCCATTGGCTTTGTTTGTGTGGCGGATTGTCCACGAATACGCAGGGAAGGTTGTGTAGAAGGAAGTGGAAGTACAAGGAAAGTGACACGTACTCCACGCAGAATGTGTACAACCGATGGGAATCTTACCCATCTCGCGAGACGTTGAAGAACTGAAATCTATTCCTGTGGAAGGAGTCTTCATGATGACGACGGGGGGTTGAAGCAAATGGTGATGAGATGTCTTCCACTTTATTTATGAACCTCAAAGCTATTTTGAGGTCTGTGCTTGAAATGTATACTACTTATAATGGTGATGATTAACTCGTTTGGCAGGGAATATATTGTTTATATTTTTAAAGCTTGCTAATGAAATAGGAAAAAGAAAAGTTAATTTATAAAAAGATGCAAGAATGTACCAAAATATAAATACGAGTATGTGTAAGAATGGGATAGCTTCTAGGAGCAATGTGGAATAAAGGGTTCTAAGACAATTTACTGCCGCCGAAGTATTATTTATTTATTTCTTGAGCAAGTTTAATTGAGTTTACGGGATCTCGATAATATCATAAATGTAGCTGAAGAAAAATATCCCAATTATTCTGGGCAAATGAGAAGTATTTTAATTTCTCCGATATTTGTGGTGGCGAAGCGACAGTGGCGAAAAGTACCTAGCAGCGAAACTACAGCGGCAAAACGTCCTATTATCGAACAAAAGAGCCAAGTAAATATAACACGAAAGTACTGTAATAATAGTCAACGAAAGATACACTTTTCTCTATCCTGTACCAAAAGACGAAAGAATTCGTTATTAAGGGTGGAACTCTACAATCATCCCCCTCAATCACCACCAATCCCACTGCACACAAATATGCATAATGATTCACAATGCAAACTTTCCAAACTTTGCGCACGATCTTCTTGTCCAAACAACGCATCGATGCAACGCAATGAATCCCCTCGGTAACGGCTGTTTGTTTAGCGTTCGATATTTTCTGCACCGGAATTCATCAGCGCGAAATTATAAACCCTCACCGCAATCCGCGCCAGATAATTATCCAAAATTCCCCTTCACAAAAGCCTGGAAAGAAACACCCAATCAATTACGACAGACTTGTATCAAACAGACGGGAGAAAAATCATCCCTAACGAAACGCGTGCCAATCAGGACACGGGGGCGATGACATTTAAGCCTCTCAGAGAGGATATAAGCTCATTACTGTCCGCCGAATTCCCCAGATGCGTAAAAGCCAGGGAATCTCTTGACGCGGGAAAATACATTACTTACGCCCGAGATGGCGCATCAACCCACGCAAATCCTTCAATAATCTTCCTTTCTTTCCGCATAAATGTACACCCACGCCACCTGGTCGAATTGGGCAGATGGCGCTGTCTCAATCGATGGGCCCATTCGATTCAAGCGTGCCCCTCATTACCCCTCTGATAGATGGCGGTACATTTACAAAAAATAACCCGCTGAGCGCTCTTTTTTTTTTTACAGCGGATGGTGCCTCATTGTTCCTCGCTATTGTCAAGGCGACCGCAGCTGTTTCTGAAGGTTCGGACCAGTGTTTCTCAATTGGAGAGATCTTCCTCAGCGGGGAATCATGGAGGACCCCGTGAATTTCACATACCATTAAGATAGAAACCACATTTAACCAGTTATCATTACATCCTATCATATAGAGTAAGAAAATTAGATTGGTTTCCAATTAAGTGGATCAATTGATGCCTTTTTAGACTTATAACTATAAATTATGGACTACATAAGTAATGCATTACAAGCTAATAAAACGCAATATTAGCACAATTACAGATTAGACTGTGTTATTTTTAAGCGATAATAAAACGAAATATAGTGAAAAATCAGATAATTATAATTGGTTCAAAGTACTAAAAGTAAGAATATTTTATGTATTGGCAATAAGGAAAAACTACATAAGCTTGCCCACGAAAACGTGTTGGCACGTAACGTGAGATAACAATTATGTAATAAGGACAACATTATTGTTTTTATAATCTGAAATAGTGTTACTGAATGAGGCAATAATTTGATAAAAATTAATCAGGTAATTATCAGAATCACCAAAAATAAAGGCAGTATTTAATGAAAGTTGAGCTGAAAGATTTTCTGTTCGCATCTAACAATTCATAGGCTATTTGGGATGTATAACTTGCCTTTCTAGTAGTTAGGTTTACTTAAAATTAGAAGAGCTATGCAGGGGATTGTACACGGACTTCCACATTTTTACCGAATATCACTTATGGGGAAGCAAATGAATATAGAGCCCTATACTCATATACCCTACAAGCCACCTTTCACAATGTAGCCGGGCCATTATTGGGCAACTGATACGAATGTTTTGCTTCCATTCAATATAGATCAAGACATTTAACAGAACATTCTTAATGGGATGGAAGCCTATCAAAGATGATAAGACGAACACAGCAACCGCGAACCGATTCTCTTTTTACTCCAATTAAAAGAAAAGCACTAAATAAAAGCGAAGGCCGATATTTCTTTTCTCCTTTCGCAAGATAGTTGCGTAACGTGCGTTGTGCATAATTCGCTCCGGTTAAACTGGAGGAATTCTCCTTCAGCTGCGCTCCTATCAATCTGTCTCCCCTTACGGTCTTGAATAACTTATTTTTTATCAAGCGGTGGAGAATTCATGCATCCCAGGAGAGGAGCCAATTATTTAAGGGCAGAGCCACTTGAGATGGAAGCCGTGGGTGGAAATTTAACAGTTGTCGTGAGGGGACAGGCGATAGCCGTGAGAGATTTCAATGTGCCGACGGTGGTTATTTTTTTTCATTAGGATGTTTTTTTTTACGATGAACTTTTTCGACAAATGGTCCGTGAAAAGGTTGTCGTTTAGAAGATATTTTTCTCGCCTAAACTAGATCCAAGTGTGGAGAATTCGGGGTGATAATGTTGGCGAATTTTTTCTTATGCATTGGATGGTGTTATGACAACATGAATGGGGTACGAAAAAATACGTTATCCAAGAGAAAGGAGACCGCAATTCTAATAATGTGAGATTGCATCCACGATAAACTTGTACATGAGATTTTTTATTATTCCATATTTTTTTACGATAAAATTTGCTAACTAAATGTCGCTGAATTGCTGTCTTTCTGGAAAAATTTTTCTTGCCTTTACAAGACACAGATGGGAAAAACTCAGGGTGCAAATGCCGTCGATGATTATTCTAATATAATAAATAGTTTCAGGACATGATTTGGGATTGGAAATGTATGCTATCAAAGAGTTAAATGGTGAGTTACTAATTCATGGAGATTGTATCAAAGATGGTACTTACAGACTCCACTAAACTTGAAAAGTGCAGTAAATTCCTCGAAAATGGAAGCAGATAATTACCTGAAAAGAGAAAAAATCAAGGTAAGGTTTGTGGTACAGCAATATTTAGAGGTAACATAATAAATAAGTTATCAGTACACAATATCAGTAACAATATCAATACACTCATCAACTCCGATACTGGGGTTTTATTTTATGCTCCAAGAAGAAGTCAGCATTCAAGAATTCGACCAGGATCAATCCTACTGCTTTATCATCTTTAGGAAATTGTATGACCACGTAAAATTGAAATAAATACCAATTACAATCTGAGTTAATCAATACATAGCCACTTTGCATAAAGAGAGTAACCCTTTTACCGCAGAGTTCATCCGATTGAATTATTTAAAAGGTAAGTTACAGTCTTTAAGAGCTTAAGATAAAAACCTAGTAACTATTGTTTCCCACCAGCGAAAAGATATATTTTTCTCATGATATGATACGATGAATGGCGTCACTGCGGAAATATTTTAAGTTTTCCAATAATAGATACGATAGTAGTAGAAAAATATTTATACATGAAGTTGCAAAGAAATACAAGAAAATAAGTGAAAGAGAAGAAATTTAAAATAAATTAGCGTTCCGAAAGAAATTCGGAACCAACACCTAAGTTTATTTTAGTCTAGTAAAATTCTATTTTAGACTTCTAAGAAACTTTTGCCGCTATGTGAGAAGAAAACAAAGCAAAATCTACCTCTGCACGTCTTTCTGTTTTTTACGGAAGGTGAAAACAATATAAATAAAATAATGAGAATAAAACATATAGAAGGAGCAGTACCTTAATCCTCGGCAGTAAAAATTCATTTCCCAAGCGCGGAAGAAAAACACCGGACCTAAACTTATCCCTTGAGGAACTCCTTAAAAATATCCCGAAATGTCCGCGACCTGAAAGCGACTCGCTCATTCCGAGAGAACATACTGCGAATAGTACACGGACTGAAGATTGAAACGGCCATTGTTACGGAGAGAAAAGAAGACGGGCCTACATTCCGAGCTGTCCGCATCCCAATGCGTTCTGGGGGAAAAGGTCCGTTACAAGGCACAGTGCAAGGGATTAGCCCCGATGTGGTCGAAGAGATCTGCGGGGAGTGGCGAATTTCGCGGACATTTCTATGGCTTCTAGGAGATCGCGAAAAGTCCTTCGACTGACAATCGCTCTCCGGACAATTCCTTGCCGCATGAAAATGCATCCCCGGATATTTCCTCGTTTCAGAAATTTGCATAAAAAATAAGATCCTAAATCCAACTACACCTGGTCATAAACAAAATTTTTACCGATTAATTGTAATATTCTCAACGTGTCTTTAAACAATAATTCTTGCTGGCAGCTGCACCGATCAGCAATAATCCGGTAGTTAATCATGCTAACATCTACGAAGTTTACGGACAATCGCTCGGCGGGCAATGAAATAAAACCTTCATAAAGGAATCCCGTACTCTTCTGCTACTTGTATCGTAAAGAATGTGAGTCGAGCAACTGTTCCGGTAAGGAATCGTTTGTGGCGAGAAAATGTCCTGTGAAAAATTTTCCGGCAGAGAAACATCCGCCTAAGAAATTCCGGCGAAGAAATGTTCGGCAAATAGATTTCCGGCAAGGAGATGTCGGGCGAGAAAATGTCTGTCGGTAAATTGTCCGGCGAGAAGTTGTCCGTCGAGTAATACTGTCGAGGAAATATCCGTGTACGGAGTCTATGACCTCGTGCTGTCACGAGTAGTCTTCTCTATGGTCATAATCATCAGCGAACGACGAAGCTAGAGATGGCGCAACTAAAGCTTATAGAGGGAGATTCTCGGAATCGATGGACATCGCTGAGATGAAGGGACCGGCGGAATTGGTTGGGACTCCTGTGCGAAGGATTGGGGAAAGGAATTCCAGTGCCGTGCAGAAGGAATGTCAAGCAGGAGATGGGTATAGAAAATAAAAAACAGTTCGGAATGGGAAGGAGGAAGAATATAAAAGATATGCACTTCCACCGCTAAAAGTTATAACCGCGATCTGAATTCCTTTTGTAACATAGCATGAAAACTTACCGTGACTAGACGATGGAGATCTCAGAGGCTAATATTAATGAGTTAAGAAAATATGCAAAATATCGCCAATATTAATGCACGAGACTTTATTCCATTAATCGTCTCTTAATCAGACCACTTCCACAATTAATTCTTTTAAAAAGTACACAAACAACCATTCCCTAAACAGAAGTGGAACTCAGGACCTCATTGCAGCTAAGATAGCATACTAATCTACGCCACCGAGACTGAATATAATTTCTATACATATTAAAGCTAAATAAAATGTAGATATAAACCTATGATGTTATTAGAGCCTTATATAGAAAACTGGGAGGTATTTAGAAATGACAGAAGTGATTTAATATGATATCATTAATAATATATTAATTAATATAATTAAATAAAATGAAAGAAAGACGTTCGGACATTGAAAGAGTCTCTCTATATTTAACATGTAATACATTTTTATTACGAATACCACATTTATTTGATGTGATCATCAAACAGAGTAAAAATTATGATGAATTTAAACTTTCATACATAGGGATCAGCTTTAGGATTGTTTCCAATACTTTCATAGATTAAATTGAAAAAAATCTATTTTCCACCCTCTGTTATATGGCGACAAGATTGAAGAAAGGGTAAAAGGATCATATGTCATTTAGGCCACGTAATTTTTTGAATTATCATATTTGCAAAGAATAATAATGATGAATTCTTATGATTCTTTGTTTCAATTGATTGTAATTGACGGCAATATACTCATAGTGAATATATTTTATTTATTGGATGTAGGAAAGAGTAATTTTATGGATAGAATAATGCATAATTAATTGCTTAATTTGCAAAGTTCATTTCAGAAAAGCAACATTTTTTGCTGAATTTGTGAGTATACACTTCTGTAGACATCCTAAGTAAATATCGTAATTTGAAAATTTATATACTTAATGATTATTAAAAAACGATGGCGGAGAAAATGTACCACACTAGGAAGCTTTAACAAGTACATGTGCAAACTAAATTTTTCCATGAAGTTTAAGAATAACAAGATATTGAAATATCAACAAAAAATAACGGAACTTAAATATATAAACATCAGGAAGAAGCAAAAAGCCGGTACATCAGAGAAACCGACTTCAAGAACATCGCTTAGCCAAACGACGACCTGCAGTCCTGTTTTACTCAGCCCTTTCTAACGGAGTTATGTCATTTATACCGCAGAATATAACCATTAAATTCCTTATAGGCAAATACAATCTCGAGAAATACAGCAGAATCGCCAATGGAAGCGGTAGCCGAATAGAGAAGTCCATAAATGTGTACACCAATTTTTCATGCTAGAAAGCGGGGAAGTTTAACGCAGGTTGAAAGTGCGTCGGCTATGAAAGACCAGTTTCTCCTTTCCATTCCATTTAAGGAATAGCTTCAGTGATGGAGCTTTATCAGTCTGAACGCCTACGATTCGCCGTAGGCGCGGCGGAATATGATTTGCCATAAAAGTGGCTGAGTCGAATGGATGGCAATGAAATATACTCGCGATGCAAGCTGAGACCTGGAATGTATACCCTCAGGAGATGACCTTTCTCCCATGAGGAAAAGGAATGTAATTTGGAAAAACGAAGGGTAATTTCGGTATATGTATAGGGAAACACTGGTGATTTGACTATTCACCCATAACAGGGGATATTATCATGGGAACATGGGACTATTATAGAGAAATTAAAAATCTAATATTGATGCATGAACTGATGTACAGACATGGAGATTTATAATTCTGAATTCCTAGCAGCTCCTTGACATGAGAATTCGGAATGAAGAAAATGGGTTATGATATTCACTAAGAAAAGAGAAGTTAAACCGATGAATAAAGGTGAAAGTAAGCTTCAAAAAGTGGAAAAAATTACCACAGACTGTAATATTATAGAATGAGAATTTCAGGAATCAAGGATTTTATCATAGTGAAACGTTATGACTCACATTTTAACACAATATATTATGATTACAATACAGTAATCGATGTGATACCACAGCCTACACCGATCTCTATCTTAAATATAAATTCTTGAATGTCAGCATTCATTCAAAGATTAAATTACTGTACTCGAAGAATGCTATCCCAAATATTAATAAATTCGAACATTTTGCAAAAATTAAGTGAATTTCATGAAAATGACTATTCTCATATGATTGAATATTTGTTCGACTGAAAAAATCATATCATACCATCCGTATATAATCCAATCCTATAAAAAATAGCTTTCACTGTATAGTTTGAATGAGCAATCAAAAATTTCCGTTTTGGTATTTTTATTAGACGAAACTACCACACCTTCCTGGTATAGGACCACCACAGTGGAAAGTCGGGATATGGGTAAAATATTCTTTAGAAGTCTAATAAAAGATGAAGCTTCGAATCAGCTAAAATTCGGAGATGATTAGCATGAAATTGTAGCATAAGAGAAAATTTCACCAAGCGAAAAAAGGAATCAGCGAAATATTAAATTCGATCCAATCTTAAATTCGAGAGCTTAAGTTTAAAGATATCAAGTAGAGGAAGACAGTAACTCTACGAAACTAAAGAATTACGATGGAAAAACATCCATTTTCCATCCTTGTAATGGAATTTCACAAAGTGACGGCTTCAACCTATTACCTAAGAGAGCGTTTTAATTCATAAAATGAACAACTACGGCAATGGCCATAGTCGATTCGAATAGTGAAAAGCAGTGATCTATGAGAAGATCAATGGGTTGTCTCGTGATGGTCCTCACGGAAGCGCCACTGTTCAAAGCACGCCCACTCCAAGTGACACGCCGTGATTGCGTGCATTTTCCTTCTTCTCTCTGTCACGTGGTTGCGGTCTCCCATCAAAGGCATTCCAGCCGACTTTTCACCTTCCGCATAATACAGTTTCCCATTAAAAACCAACGCTCGCATTCCGGAAATTGAATACTCTGGCTACGCTTCCGCTTACTTTCCCTGTTAATACCAAAGTGTCGCAAAGAATATTAACGTATATAATTTAATTATATACATTAGACCTTTAACTATCGATAATTACCAACATAACTATTTTGATGAAGATGTTAATAAGCTCTGTTGGACATATCACGGTATTCAACAACTTACTTTCCCCAGTAATTCTAAACTGTCACAAAGAAAATTGATCTGTATAATTTCACTATCTATAACAGGCCTTCATCTACCGATAACTACCAACAGTACTACATTGCACTTAAATTAAACTTAGCTTAATTTTTCCATAAATGCAAAAAGCCGACAACAACCCTTATTATCTACATGAATTTTTTATTCCTCGATAATTAACAACTTAACTATATTATTGAAGAATTTTTATGGCAAATAGGACATATAAACGCATTTAAAAATATATTATTATTGGGCTTACATCCTATGGAAGACGTGCTCAGATAGAATTTTGGATCCCTTTAATCTTTCAGGGAAGTATTGATTAGCGAATACTTCATTAGATGCATAAATCTTCTATAATGTTGAATATTCAGGTCTGCAAGTTTCGCACCATTTCAATCTGACGAATTGGTAACTAAAGTGGAACAAAACGAACATTAGCTGTAATCTACCAATGATGTGCAACATTAGGTTAATTTATGTTAACACTTCAGGAAAACGATTTTGGATAATTCGTTACCATTAAAGAATAGAACGTGGTGCATTACCTACGGCTCAAGAAGATTTTCTGTAATAAATGGGGCCGATTCAGTTATCTCACTTGTGGTATACATCGTGAATATCGGTTAAAAAACCCTATGAAGATTTATAGGATTTCTTTTTGTATCTACATATCCTTCCGCTTATGATGTGATGGTTATATTGAAGTGATGCTTAGATTATCTAATGATCATTAAAGCGAACTTCTCATTTCAGAAGGGCAAAGTCTATGTAATAAAAGTCATTATGAAAAACTTACTAAATTATTTGAATATCATGAAAAATCCTTGACAAAATCTCAAGGGACATTCAAGTTCTGCGCATTTTCCACGGCGTACTAAATAAGGTTAACCTTCAAAAGGCTGCGTTTAAATTTCCCAAGCGAAGACAGCAATTTACCGCGAGGCGCTCATCGGAATTCGGAATAACGAGAAATGAAGTCTTGAAATATTACGCTGAAGGAGAGCGAAGGGATGTACCGTATAATACGAACCGCTGAGGGCACAAGACGTATTTGCCTGGGAGCGGATGCATGAAAAGTTGGAGGAGAGGGATGGAATGTGAAGGTGAATTCTTTAATATCTCATACGATAATTGACAAGTAATGTTACTTCGAGAAAATTTCAAGAGTGCGTATAAATCATTAATAATATTTATTACAGTTGAACTAGTTTAAGACGCTCCTGTTTAAGTTGTCTCGCTTAAAACGCGATTTTCTCCCGGTTCTCCTCCCTTTCACGCGAAACAAATGGTAAAAATACTGCTTAAGACGCTCTTCTTCCCGTTTAAGACGAGGATATTCCCGTCCTCAGATTTACTAAAATCACTTAAACTAATAGTTTGCCACTTTCGGTGGATCAAAACTAATTTGACATCATCTGTGCCGTCCACGCTTTGTCTTATCTATATAACTAGTGAATTCCTCCGTCAAAATGGTGGAAATAAATTTAATTTATAGAAAAATGTACTACTATTATCGCATACATCTGATGCATTTCAAAATACCCGGTTAAATATGTCAAGGATTAATTTAAATTCTTCTGTCATATCATGGCATTATCTAGCATACAGTAATTTATTTCTCTTGAATTATAATTCACTCGTTCTTCAACATTAAAATGGCCATGTGGTTAGAGAGTCGGGTTCAAATTTTCAACGTTTCCAAAGATTAACCGAAAAAATTATACTCAGTGGTTCGAATCCTGTTCAGGAAATTTTTTTTCCGGAAAATTAAGTTTCAGGTTTGCTAAGAAGTTTCGTGAGAAGAAGAAGAGATCGTGATGTCCTCTCACTACTGTTGTAAAAACGATTCATTTTTCTTCCCTGTCTATCTGGTAAAAATATTTTATCGTAGAATGAAAAATTACCAAAATTAAATAGCTAAGACGCTTTCTTTGTTCAAAAAAGAAGAACATTTTTCAATAATATGCTATAATGTAACCAGCATTACATAACCCAGTTATAACTCTATCCCGGCTAATGCGCGGTTTTCTCTTGTTTTCTTCAAAAGCTTCTTCACCGGATTTTATTGTACAGTGTTACTTTTTAACGTTAAAAAAGGTGAATGCAATTTTTATATTCAAATAAAGTTTATTTGACTTTTTGTATTCTAACGAGGTTTATAAGCTATTCTTAAAGAACTAAAGGGAGTAAAGAATAGGATGGTGACAAACACACTGAGATTCCGTGTCGTGAGGAAAGAGGCAAAGAGCGGTAATTAGATTAATGAAACGGAGTCAACCGGCGTTTTCTTACCCAAAAAAGAAGGTTATCGATCTGAAACTCGATTCTTCTCCTTCCCTTCTTTACTCCACAGGGTTTGCTTTGCTCGAGAGATGCGATACTCGCCTTTAAGTAAATTATGTCCCTCGACGGAGATCGTGTATACAAGCAGCTCACAAGGGAAGATATTGGGAAGGCAAATTATGAAAGAAAGGGAAGATTCTTAAGATGTTCTTCACATAAGAGAGACGTCTCAAAATAGGAATTTTTAAAAAGTTGAGTAAGGGGATAAAATATAAGTGATTGTAGACGAGAAAAAACAATACATAAATAATAAATAACCATGGAAGAACAATTCTTAGGTAATAATATGAAAATATTATAGTGAAATGTCATAAAATTATAATCAGTCATATTAAAAATAATACATAAAACTACGGTAATTACAAGCAATTTGTCAAGCAGCCGCAACCTTGCTTTTAGTTAAAACTTAGCTTATAATCGAAACCTTGCTCCAACTCAGAATCGCTTTACGAATCCGCTTCAAAGTATGAGTCCTTAAAACGACTTGTTTTTGCATTTATTTATCTTCTTTTCTGCTCATAGTCAGGTTGGCCGAAGTAGCAGTGGGGTCGCATAATACGTGTTACGTCCTCTGTAAATGTGCTTTCTCTAAATTTTTCAAACAATCTTAACCTAGCTTATTGTCTAAACCTAGCTTCTAAACGAAACTTTACTTCTACTCAGAATTTTACAAGTCAGTTTACGGGTATGCTTCTTGTTCCAGATGCAGAAACTTATTCTACCTCAATCACTCAGTACCATATTGGTAAACTCATGTTTAAGAAGCTCGTTTCAAAATTTCAAAGAGGAATTTCCTTGAAGAAGAAGGTAAAGCAATAACTTTCAACGCACGAAGTACCGCGGTATTTAAATGAATATTTAACAGTCATTTTGAAGGCAGCAATGAATATTTTAAGTCTCATCGCAAGAAAGAATTTTCAGGTATGCGTCTGCATTCTGAAAGCTGGAAATAATGCTTCCGTTCTTATGAGCACGAAGCTAATTACGCGTCGTAATAAATGCGGACCGAATCCGCGAATTCGCTTCGGATTTTCGAGACTTGCTCACGGAACAACGGAGGCAAATGTCACGGCTATTGCCGCTGCTAAACGGCGTCAAGTGACTGTGACGAATTCGGACAAATTTATTCGGATCCGTCGCGTGAAACTCGGCGCTTTCTTCCGCGCATTCCTAAAGCATGATTTATTATTAAACGGGTTTTGAATCGCTGAAATTACCCAGGACTGCTGTAATTGTGCCTGAATGGGAAGATTCAGAGGACTTTGCCCCTTATGCTAAAATAAATCGAGTGGGGAAAAAGAAAAATAAGTGGCTGCCATCTTCAGTGGCAGAGTGGTTACTATACTAACTTAGAATTCCTAAGTCTAGGGTTCGAGTCCAGAATAAAAGCATTGACAAAGTAAAATTCTAAAAATATAAATTTGCAAGAACTTGGGGAGTAATAGAATCACATTTTACACAAAGTATGCTATAAACGAAAAATTTTACGTTAAGATATAAGTATAGTATATTATCATTGGTGGATCCAGGAAGAGCATTCTCAAAATAGCTGGCCTCAAAATAATTAACAAATGAGAGAAGGATGTTATTAAATTCTGAACTCCCGTATCATAGATATAGTCCTCCCAATGGTTCCTCATTGGGTTCTCTCCGTACTCTACATTCGGACGCCCATCTCAAATTAACCACGAATTGCAGATGATAAAATCTTCTAGTTCGGAATGCCTTTACTCGAGATCTGAGGGTAAACCCACAGTGGCCCCAATTTCCAGCGAAATGTCCCGTGCCACTGGCTTTGAAGACCCTTTCCAGCCTCCGTTTGTTTGGGATCAACGACCTCTCTCACGCATTTTATAGAGTCCAGGATTTACGGCGCTCTCTGAAGATGCCGAAAGGACCTCTGTGTGTGGCTGTCATTTCGGACGGAGCACGTGCGATTTTTCCTCCGTGGATAGATGGCGCAGCTGGCGGAGTCAAATTGGGACACTTCCGGCGAAATTACGCGGGCGAATTTAGTTTTCTAATTCGGGATTAGGGCGAATATGTGGGAGGAAAATCCAGAAAAAAGGGGAAGCACGTCTCCTTGAATTAGGTATTACTCATTTTTTCAATGTATAACGAGGAAAATATCCAAAGTTTTCTCTTGAATTCCGTATGAAATTTTTCGAAATAAAAGCTTCCTTGAAGTTCCATACTCGACTCATTTGGTTTTTACAAAATCCGAATATTGCTATAAAGTGAATGAAAACATCTCTGATGATCTGAAACATAACTTGAAAATACCATTTTTCTTCATGACATACATTAAAGTTGCATTTTTTCAGGGAAAAGCAATATCCAGAAATTCTGATAACGAAATGAAAGGCAATACATCGTACTTACTATATAGCATAGTTCAGGTTCTTATAGATTTCTATATGATAAAACATGTCATATTTTAAACCTTACCTCATTATGCTTCCTATAAATACTTATTTATACAAAAATCGTGGTCTTACAAATAAATTCTTAAACACGTTACTCCAAGTATAATTAAATTAACATAACTCGTACATAAAGCTTTTCTACGAGGCAACACGCAATTTTAAATACATGTTTGACTTCGCTATGGTCCTCACTCCGTAGGAAACGCTTACTTTAAAGCTTTTATAAGAGCTAGAATTACATAAAAATGCGTTGAAAAGATCGTTAATTTTTATTACCAAGCATATTAATAGATTTATCATATCCTTGTAGGCAACGCAAGGACTTTCTTCTAGAAAATACGGTTGGAAGTGGAAAAAGAGTTTTTCTAACATTCCATAACTTGACTGAGAGAGGAAAAAATATTTATTAGGACGTAAATAGTTGAGGCTACATAGAAAGGGTTAATGCAGGTTTTGGACTCTTTCGCTAACTTTTTCCATCTTGATTTTTCCACTCATAGGAATTTCGGTCGAAAAATAATATGACTAAACCTCATAGACTTTCACAAGCAACTTTAAAAGGATACGAGATAAGATATTAGCATATTTATAGGATAAAGTAGAATGAATTCCTTCAAAATAGGATTTTATAAACTCAGAAAATGTAGTAGAGACGTTCGCTGATGCAAATAATAATGCAGATGGTACTTTCACGACCGGCAAATCTTGCCTCTATCCAAGTTTTATTAAAGAACTTCAACGAGTCAATTATGTAGGATACTAAAGGAAAGATTTTAAAATATTCTATAATAAGGTGACGCATTCTGCATGAAGAAAGAGTTCTCACATGGATACTAATTTCGGAGTTTCAAAGTATTAAGAGATTCGGGACGGCTTTTAGCTCTTCTAGAAATAATTTAAATTAGGGCATCCAACTGGAATTGAACCGAAAACAACTCCTTTTTTACCATGAGCGTTATTTTGCAACCAAGTAACGTTTACAGATCATAAATTTAGATCTAACTTAGAGTCATACAAAAAGAAAATACAATTAAATAAATTAAAAATAAAAGTGAAGAAATCAATAGAATTAAACACGTTAACACTTCATAATTAATCTATCTTAAATAGGAGCGAATTTATAAATGAAATCTGATCTATCCCAATCATGGGATTAAACGTTGCTTACTTGGTCTCTCAGACGTTAGACTAAAATCGTAATAGCCTATAGGCGCCACCCACGAGAGAACATAAATCTACGCCGAATTCGCGAGAATGGCAAATCAAACGAGACCGAACCTATTGGAGTCAACTCGTCATCCCTAACAGTAAAATGGCAGACTGGTTATAAGTAAAGCACTTAGCAGACTAAGCATAAACGAGAGATGTAGGAATGGTACGATAAATCAGTAAAGGCGACAGATTCATTAAACTCTCAATTACTAGGGTGTCAAAGATGAGGAATAGGTCTCTATCGCTTTCCGTAGAGATTGGAGTATGGATTTATATGGAATGGCTTTGAGTGATAGAACTTTGGATACGTGTGTTGCAAAATCGACTCAGAACTCTGGAATACAGCTGAGATTTGCGTAATTGGCTCGGTTAACATATTCCTTAACTTGATTTCGGTAAATACAACGTTTATTTACATGAAGTTCAGGAAAGGCTGATGGGAATGTTCAGGAGATTAACGAGGGAGAGTACTAACGATTCAATGAACATATCAGGTAGAGCGGACAGCTCCAAGTTAACCCAGCTGACACCTAAAATGTAGGGTGAAACTACGTGAGAATTAATTTAATTGGATTCTCGTAGAAATAACTATGAAATCCTTCAGAGTTTCTAAGAAGGACTGAGCGCTTAGAAAAATCATCAATTATTTTCATAAAAAGAACACCTCATTTTGACCTCAGCTGGCTTGGAATAGGATTTGTAAGGAATCCACGCAAAATTATTACGTTTCCTTAAAGGGCTTGCATAATATTTGCTTCATCAGATTTGCCTCAAGAAATAAAGTATTAATACAATATTGATAGTGGGCTAAAGTAAAATTACTCAATAAAAGTTCTCATTAGATGTTGTTTCCGGTTTAAATAGCGAGGTCTAATATGTATGTATTTTTGAAACTTCACTCTAGTCATCAAAACCTTTCGGAAGACCACGTGCATGTTCGAATTCGCGTCTCATACACATAAAACGAGGAAATAGTTATTTATAAGCTAAAAAAGCGCATTTCCAATCAAAGCGAAGCAAATAATGCAAAAGTTTAAGCGGTTCAGTGTTCATAATCTTCGATCAAAGAGAAAATATTAAAATTTTGCAGTATTGTATTGTATAATTGACGATGTGAGAGGCAAATATAATGCTATAATTAGGCAAGCGTTCTGCAATGAAGGAAACAAAGAACAAGCCCAATGAATTTGAAATTTTCAGCATTTAAGTAAAAAACCCTAGAAAAAGTTCGTAAGTTCTACACAAAGTATGAGTACCTTAAACTAGATATTGCAGTGTAACCTATGTCCAGATCAACAACTAACTAAATTCGAACGTTTCCATCATTTAAGACTCTTCATGTTTTATGGAGGACAGAAAATGACCTTGGTGTTAAGATGGATATGCCTTTTCATTGGATAGCTGGAGGCTCATTTTAAGATGTGCGTGCATGAATAATATCGCTACAAAGTTTCTTGATGTCTTCTCTTGAACACGGTCAAAAAATAACTTCATTCGGATTTTGAATCGGGGGAACAAAAACTCATCTATTTGTTTCTGTTTGAGGTTGTTAACGTGGTTCCTTGGGAACAGCTTTGAAATCGTACTGGAAAACAATACATATGTATCCCGCAACGCATATTTTTTATTATGTTTATTAAATTTATCATTATTATATTATTATTTTTACTATAATATCAATTTTATTATATTATTATTACATTTTAATATTTGTTATTATTTTTGTTTTAGTATTATCTATGATTTACAATTGTTTTTGTTATTATTTTATGATTGCTTAAAACAATACATTATAGTCTCAATGCGACAATCTAAGTCGTAATTTTAGCATAATTGGATATGGATGATATGCTGGTCTAATCATTTAATAGACACTTTTGTGAGCACAGTGATCGAGTCAAGATTAGCTGGTGAGTACCGATAATGCAGAAAAAGAACTCGCAAAATACGGTCAGGAAAAGAAAACTTCTCTTCGTTTAAAAAACCACCTTCAGGAAAATTCGTATACATTTTAAAAAGAGGATTAATGGAGATGAGAATCTTCATAGGCCATTATAACTGATTATACCAATTTATTAATATGATAGGAATGACATAAACTGCTCGGATTTTCCCTTACACTCCTCTTGTTGGTATCCATTTTATTGGGAGATAAATGGAACTTGTATTCCTTTTCCGAAAGCCTTATCCGAAAAAAATAATAAATTTCCCCGCATTAATTCCGCCCCAAATACTTCGGGAATTGATGATCGTTCTCCGAACTTTACCTATTACAACCAAAAGGACATCCATTAGCTCTCCTACAAGAGCGTATTGCCAAGGGATGCATTCATTCCGATCTGTAATGCACAGCGTTTGTGAGCTATTTTCCCATCTTTCTTTTGCTTTATCCGCCTTTTGTGAATTGACCAGTTTTAGGAGCTTTAATGCTTCATGCAGTTACGATATTAAATCCAAAGTAGTTTCATTTTATCCATGTTACCGCATGCGGAGGAAATTACCAGTTGTATCTTAAGAGGATTCTTGTAGTTATCTTCTCGTTCCAGCCTTTCTCAGACACGCATCTTTCTTGTTAATCTACCATGAGAAGCCTTATCAAATCTAGCATCTTAAATGGCTGCGCGAATTAATTCGAGACCGATGAGATAAATAACTTAATTATTCCTTAAGATTGCGTTTCGTTTAGTACACTTTTATCAAATCTTCTTCAAATAATGTGTGATTCATGCTAGTTACTAATTAAGTATCAACATAAACTATTTTTGTGAAGGATCCGGATTCTATTTCCAGCTACGGCAGAATTTTTTTTCAAAGATTCTTTTTCAGAAATTAAGCATGTATTTCATACGCTTTTCGTCGATCATATATGTATAAGTCATTTTTAATTCTTCGGTTCCAGTGATATAATTTTCATTAAATTACAGGATATCCTTTACGAAAACATTAAAATATGGATAGAATCCTGTGATAATAACAATTTTATTGATAAGAGTGCAAAAATGTAAAAATATGGTCGATAAATTTCACGAAAGATCGAGGTATTGTATAAAAAATTTCATGATATCATCTCGAGAACAACTGAATATAAAAATAAGAATTTTAATTAAATTTTCTTTCTTACAATTTCCAATTTCGAACGAAAAATATTTCCGATCAAATTGCATAAAAGAAAAAAATTGCGAGGTGGAAAAAAGCGCGCGTATTCCTGAAAGTTTTATTACAAATTTTTATTAGAAAGTCACCCACATAGGATAAATAAATATCACCACGACCGCGATATTCATAGTATAACATTACGCACTTTCTAATCCACTTCGCAGCGAGCGGAAAACGGAGAGACAGATGGCGAAGAAAGTTTTCCTCTGTGAATGCGGTTTGTGTGGAAACGCTGCATGAATAGGCAGACGGAAAAGAAGAATTTTTATCAAGAGGTGGGCGTTGGAAAGGTGAGACCGGAGGAAGAGGTTATAGAGACAGGAGTGGCTTATGCAATGGGATGGATGAGAGTTTACCTTTCACCAGAAAAACCCCCCAACAATAGAGGTGAAGAGCGGTGTCCTGTTCGGGCTTCAAAGGTAACAGAAACCAACAAAAGTGAGCAGAATTTCGGTGGCTTTGAAAACTTCCTTGCGCGGAGGCACGCGACCGATGGTAAAAAAGATGAATACGCTTCCACAATGGTTGAAAGGAGAAACGCACTGCATCTGTGCTCTAACATTGCGGTCGCAACAGATGTTGTTTGTCGGCGGATTTGTATGCGCTCTTCCCGAAGCGGTTTTCGAGAGCCGAAAAATAAAAAAAGCGGAGTTGGAAATCGGGCGGGAGATGCAATAAATATTGGGGTTTTTCGACCCCGAGAAGAGCCATGTGTTTAAGCTAATCTGTTTTAACTAACCGGAATGCTAATGGAAATGGTTACTCCGATTGCGGCTGTTAATTTACGGAATGCTTGTACTGAGGGAGCATATGGAAGTCAATGACAACGCTTTTAAATTCTATTAAATGGGAAAGCTTCTTAGTTTCAATTACTCTATGCGGAGCATCGTAATGTGAAATATGAAATTATAGTCGCGAATAATTCAGGGAATATAGCTTAAAGTTTTACACATTTTCCTCCATAATAAATAAATTTACATATAGCTAGGGAAACACCGATGGCCTGTGGCACAGTGCAGTAAAAACCCCGAGATCCATATCTAATTCTAACTGCAATAAGCTTCTCTACTGCTCCACAAAAGACTGCCAAAATTAGCTATCTGGCCTGACTATTATTCCTTCGCATATTGTGACACTTTTTCGCTTTTCCCGGAGCTCGAGAACGATGTCAACTGGAGTAACAAAATAAACTATCTCGTCAACGAGTTCTGCACTGATAGATTTTTTAAAAAGCTTCTGACAGTGATTTATTTCTCTTCCCTGAAGTAAATCCCATTTGAGAGGTTTGTCATAGCCGAAATACTCATGTAGAGAGAGAAATCTCCTTAAACAAACTCAACTCTACTATGATAATTCTTAAATCTGAATCTAATCCTACTTCTGAATCTAATCCCATACTGTGTAGCAATATTCTAGGAGAGATCGGATAAGGACAAAATATGCTATTTCTTATACCCTCGATGAGAATTCTCATAAGAATTCTACTGACTTATCTTTGCATCCCCTCCACCTATCTAGCTAGACTTTTTTGAAGAGGAAATCTACCTCGAGTTAAATTTATAAGTGTTTATAATGTAATTATACGAATCCCAAAGGATAGCTTAAATTTTGATGTGGTCAAGATTAATGTTATTGGAACACGTAAAAGTCATAGCTACGAAATTAAATATTCAAACTTACCTACCTATAATTCAAGGCTATCGATCGTTACACTTAACCAGAGATAACGCTTAAGACAATCCGTAAAATGACAGTTTCTTCTAGTGACGCAAATTCCCTTTGAATGAGAGAGTTATCGATGAATAGTCGAACCTCGCTCTTAAAATTATCCACTAGATTGTTAATGTAAATTAAATACAATATCAGAATCAGTGCTTTCCTTTATTGGGAAGCCGAATGTATCTTGTGACGCTACTTCTCCGTTAATGAGCCACCAGCAAAATGTCTAACCATGATCTAAACATTATCTTTTGCGCATGCCATTAACATAAATATTATTAAGCGATTATTGAATGTTATTATTAAGTGATTTCTCAGCAAACTCTTTTGTGTATTCCCGAACGACACGCATACTAATTTTTTCAGAATGGACCAAATTCCTAATCGGTAAGACTGCAGGGAGGATCTGACAGCAACTAGAGAGCAATCGGCATTTGGGACGCTCTAATTTGCAGCATTTCCGAGAGAACTAACAGAGCCGTGCGTTTGACTCGGAGCCAAAACCATGAAAAGTCGATTCGAGAGATGTGTAACAGAATTCCGCTCTTATTGGAGCGAATTCCGTTGGGCCTACCGCAATAGCAGGGCCACGCAAATCTCAACTCAAAGGGACGGACCAACAAAGAGGGCGCTCGTCCGAACTGACCTTACTCTTTCGCCCCTTTAATCTTTACGTTTTACATGTGGAAATCGGAGGTAAGTCATGAAATACTCCGAGTTAGTTTTAGAGTAAAAATGTATGCAGGTATGAGACCAAGCCGATATTTTATTCCAGAATTAGAAAAAGTTCAGCAACAAGTTTTGCGAAGAGATTTTGTTGAGGCAAATCAGTGAGAGTTAACCATAAGCTTTGGAAGGTAGGATGTGAATCTTCAGAAGAAAGGAGATTTCAACTAGGAATTAATTTACTCAATAAATTCAGTGAAAGTACGTTCTTGGAAGAAGTTTAGTATTTCATACGTCCTCCTTGTTACATTCGATACGGCAAAAATATTACGGAAATAATTTAAAAGACTAGTTGCTTCACGAATTTAATTTTTTTCACAAGTGATACGTGACGCTAACCGATTAGCAAAACAGAGTCAAGATGCATTTAGCACACACCGAAGAGCAGTTCGAAGGGTGCATATAAAGATTTAGGTGAAGATGAAACCTGTCTTTAAGGCAGCAATTCAAAGCATAGTAGATACTACTTCTAAAGGCTGGCTTACGAAATCTTTTAAATGCATAGCATAGATTAAGATGAAAATTTCCTAGATTAAGATGAAAATTTCCTAGATTAAGATGAAAATTTCCTAGATTAAGATGAAAATTTCCTAGATTAAGATGAAAATTTCCTAGAAAAATTCGGAATTTTTAACGTAACGGGTTTACCTTTCTCCTTGTAGTTATTCCGGAGTAGGTTTTAATCTTTGCTCTAAAGAAATTTTTACTCAAGGAAGGGTTTGAATTTTAGCATCTCAGGAAGAACCCTCATATATGTAGTAAAATCAAAAATTCAACATTCTTTTAACAACAGAAATAAGGTAGCTGCAGGCTACTACACGAAGAAACAAATATCCACTCCACTACTGTAAGCATAAATACAGAGCTCTGTTAGGATTTCAGGTAAAATTAATCTTTAAAGTGTATTTTTGAGAAGCTTCACCGAAAAGCTGTTATCAAAAAGTTCCGCTGGAAAATAAAGATTTTTCAAGGCCAATTTTATTACAATCGCAGACCGTACACGCTGAACTAAGCTACAAAAAAATCCCCTATTCCAAGAACGCGAACACGGAAACGATTGTAATTCAAGAAATGTATTCCAGAACTCTGAAGATAAATTCCGCTCAGACATAATAGAAGCACACTCATCGGAACAACCTAGTCTCTATAATGAGAAATCGGCAGCAGATAATGGATGAAGCGGGGGATATAGTCGAGCCATGTGAAAAAGATTGTTCTTTTTTAGTCCGTAGCAACCGTTCGGAAGCAGATGGGGGGCGGAGTAACTATGGGGAGCTCTTCCGAATCTCTATGGTTACGAGTGGTTTTTTGGATGTGAAAGAGGCCTTTGTTATTATTTGTCTCGGGCTGAATAGATAATAGCCGTGCGTTGCGGTCGTACCGATGGAAGTGCATTCAGATGCCCGTTCTAAAAAAGGGATGAACTGCGGCCCCTGTTATTCTTTTGTTCTTCTTACCAACTCCTGCTCCCATATGGGATCCGATGGTTTGTTTCGGAAATCTAAAAAAAATCTGTAGTGGCTAAACAAATTTGATTTTTAAGGAATAATGGTGGTATTTTTAAATTCTGTGAAATTGAGCATTAAATGAGTAGCTTCGTTAGAATAAAATTACATTTCCTCCTAGGGAAAGCAATGGTGAAAATTAGCAGCCGAGAAAAAGTTAATGAACTCCGGGATAGAGGTTAAATGTGAAATGCGAAAGAGAAAAGAAGGAAACTACTAAACTACTAAGTGGAAGAAAGAAAGAAAAGATTTAGTATGTAAATATTCAGAAGAAAGGGTTTGTGAAGAAGCTACGAAACACATTGATGAAAATACATTAGAATCCGGTAAAGACGCTTTCTGGGTAATCAAGCGAAAACCACGTCTTAAGCGGGATAGCGTTATAACCTGATTAATCCTGATTGTATTACATCACATTTATGGAGAATGGACTGCATTTCGCAAAAGAAAACGTCCAATTTACTTCATTTTGGTCATTTTTAATTCTACGATAAGCTATTATTACCAGTTGGACAATTACGGAAGAATAATGAATTTTGAACAACTGCGGTGAAAGGGATTCAAATAGCATGATCTCTCCAAAACTACACTCAAAATCCTACAAAATGCTGCACTTCCTCTCTTGTTTATTCGGTATGTTTTAGAACTTGAGCTTACGACGAAAGGAAACAGCGACAAGCGATCTTTGAATCTATGATCCATCCTGAGAAATAAGTGATAGAGTATCTCACTCTATCTCATGCATCGTATCTACTCCGAAGGTAGGATATAGACTGCTCTGCTTCCCGATATCTTCATTTTATTCTTATATAATCAGTCATTTAAAAGGAAAGACTATTAAGGCACTTTTTCAGAGACAAAGAGAGGATAGAAGACGGTGAAAAAGATAATGTAAAAATATATATTTTGGTCTACTGAATGAGGCGATCGACTGGCTATAGCGGATTACAGTGCATATAGGGACGGGAAATATCCGCGTTTTAAGCGGGTATTAGAGATTCTTAAGCGGTATCTCCACCATGTGTTTCCTGTGAAAGAGACCGGGATCGAGAGAAAACCGCTTATTAATCAGCACATCGTCTTAAACGGGTTTCATTGCATCTATATTTTGAAACTAAAGGAAATCACTTTCCTAGAACTGAAAAATAAACTTCGTAATAGGTACTGAAAGGCTTTTCTTAGCGAGAATAAAAATGCACTTCCGCTTTTTAAATAAACTTCCCTCGCGGCAGAATATCTTCCCAACCCCACCAAATCCACCCTTCTATAGAACATCACCTTGACATTTAAACTCCAACTACTATTATCCTTCCTTTCTCGGGCAACTGTACACATTGCTCTCTAGGATAAAAGAGTCGTCGTGATATATCTTTACGAATATATTTCCGGAGGGCATAGGAAAAAACTCCCTTTCCCCGGGGTCAGAGTTTAAGAAACAAATCCTTACCCCTGCCGTGACCTCCCACTACCGAATCGACCTCGTGGAATTTCCCCACAAAATGTATGGGGATTTCCATCGCGTCACCTGTAACTCTCAGGCCTTTGAATCTTTTAAATCTTCCCACGATAGATACAGAGCTCTCATAAAGCCAGGCTTTTTTTTATTCGTTCTTTTGTGCGCGGAGAATAAATGTCAAACACGCGAGGCTTCTCTGAGCAAACAGGACGGCGTGAGCGCGATTGCTTTTCCGATTTACGAAAGGCGATTCAAAAGAGGGAGTTTTCAATTAGGAGTTCAAGGTGAAACGTCTCAATAAGGGGATTTTTTTAATGAGGGACGGCACAAAGATGCATAACGGTACACCGGATCTCGCGTGGAAAATCTATTTTTAATTATGATCTAGGATGAGGTCCAAAAAAAATGGGGAAAAAAATTAAACTCTCGTAGAAGAGTGTTTCAAGCTGTATCGACTTAATTTCCAACTGAATTAACTCAGCTGGTTTTATGACATGTTACAAATTCCAAATTAATTTCAAAACACCCTCACCTTGAAGAAATTCTAATGTAACAATACTAACCCATGAAAAGAATAAAATCATTCAAAATTTTCGTATATACTACTGTTCGAAGTGAAGCATCGAAATTTCCTATTATTAAATGTTCTCATCAAGAATACGCTAAAACGTCGACTTTATAAACGATAAATAGACACTAACATAGAGATTTTCAATACCACCTCTCTTAATTTCCTAAGCGGGAATATAACGAAGTTTCGCGCAAATGGATTGTGGACAAAATTAAACGAATTTAGATAAAAATAAAATTACTAAAGATACATGGACCCAAAAACATGAAAAAATACGGCCAATGTCTACATGTCGGGAAAAATTTATATTTGTTAATATATATTTCTAATGAGTGAGGCTTAAGGTTACAGAGATATATACAGAGATATACTAGAAATAGGAAGATAGTTGTCCAATATGATTGTGCGAAACTTTATAAGGGTAAAATTGGCCCCGAGCTCGATTCGCCCCATGCAAGCGATTTGACCTCAGCTGTAGAAGCACTTTTAACAACATAAATATACCACTATTTAAGCATTTAAAAATTAGCAACTAAGCCACTGTTATTGTCTTATTGACTTAAAATATTTTCAAGTACAAATATCCATTCAATAGCATAGTTCTACTGTCTACAGTCAGGTATCTTTTCTTGGCTATGTGGGTGGCCGCTACAATCTTTTATTACCTAATGTTAAAAAGAATCATTGCAAATTGGTCTTTGATACGCTAGGCTAAATTTCCCAAGATGCAATCTAATCCGAATATAATTCCTACCAAAAAAGTAAGCATCATATCATTTCCAAAAAATAACATTTAGAGGACCAAGATAGCAAGAGCAAATGTTTAGTTTCCCCCCCCCCCAAAAAAAATTCTTTTTATTTCTACCTAACATCAATAATATGATGCGAACACCTTTTATGTATTTTTATGAGCTGCATATTACAACGATTACACAACAGAAACCAAAACGTAAGGTTACCAAAACCAATCCCTAAAAAACGTAAGCTGTAAAATCACCTATAATCAAGCATAAATGGTTGCATCCTTAAGCCGCAAAAAGTAACTCAAAAAGAAGCATCAGAGATACAAATTGATGAGCTTCGAGAGTGAATACTTCCTGCTTTCAAAAGAGTCTCACAAAACAGATTTATAACAAATTACGAGGGGCATCATACAGAAAATAACACCCACATCCCAAGCATCCATTCCCTGGACCGTGACGGAGGCGTGAGAGTCACCGAACCGGTAAAAGAGTGCGAAAACACCAAGGAGGCGTCCGTATACAACCCGACGAATAACTTTCGAAACCGCTGAAACCGTTACGGCCCGCGACCTCGACTTCCTATAGCGTTTGCGCGGTTTCCCGCAAGAGGGGGTTCGAGAGCTCCGCCCTTTTTAACTATTCGTGATGTTACGCAATCGCTCCCATTTGAACGCTTTATAGGGAGCCGACGGCCGTGACAAAAAACACGAAGCGCGTGCTCTTACGCACGACCGACCCTCTCTGGAGTGTGGGAGAGAGAATTTGGGGTCTTAACAGCTCACGCACGGGTCTTTAACCTGCAGCGAAAGTAATGCCGTGGTTATGACTAAAGATTGTGATTTGCTGGCTAATACGTGGATACTAGCGGTTTATTGGAAGTTACAACTTTTTATTTTAAATTACAATTGCTCGATCGTTAAGGCGAGGAATTGTTTAAAATAATAATGGTAATAATAATAAAAGGACTTTATTTTCGGGAATAAAAGGTCCTCATTTGTTATAAAATACAAATATATATTATAAAATATAAAATTATAAAACCATTGTGAAACCATTTGTTCGAGATTAAAAGTGTTCTCTACCTATAAGGTATATATGGTCCATAAATATGGTGTATGCCAAGCAAAAGGGTTAGGGTAACTTTGGAGTGCACTGAGGAAAAATCTAACGGAAAAATTGACTTGAAAAAAATATATGATGCAGAAAATTTGAAAACGCTTGCGGTTAACTCCAAGTCTTGTATCGACCTTTACTTCAAACATTTTGCGGCAAATTTACCATCTCTAGGAATATAGTAAGGCACACGCTTTGCAATACACAGGTTTATCTCATTCTTTCAGCGTGATTTCTATAATGTTTTCCATGTTATGAGCAACAAACAAAATTTTAGCAAATTTACGAAAGCACTCCTTTTGACTAAAATAGAGTTTTCATATAAATATATACAGAGCTGTGCTAGGGGATGAAACGGCGATATAATTGTCTTTTGATGGGAGGGCCAAAATGAATAAACAACCAATTACAATATATATATTAAACAATAACATATAAAAACACAACAAACATCGACGGTGAATTTGGTGGAAAATTTCCATAATTAAAAATAAGTTAAATATTTAAATATACTTTTCCCATTTACAACTGTGTAGTTGATGGTAGAGGATGAAAATATTATCACACATAAACAATTACTTTCTTGCTGGGTATAATTCTCCGTTAAGGTTAAGTAAGTAGACATAATCATTCCTTGAAAATGCCCTTCAAACACCACTGCTGAAGGCGATAGCTTCAGATTCAATCACTCCTTTTGAATACTGAAACTTTCTTACATTCTAGTCAAGAAAACTTACAAAGGCCAAACTCGAAATAGATGTGTGTGTGTGTTATTGCAAAGAATCCGCCGAAGAGAATCCTTATATACAATTTGGTAGTGTCCGTCCGTCCGTCTGCCCCCTCTATTTCAGAAAGAGTTTGATTAAGAGATTCTAGACAAACTCCAATGTATTCCTACCAGTAAGAGATCCCTATTAATGCATAATCTGGAAGAAAATTATAATATTTATTGTAATTAGGTCGTAATTTAAGAGCAAAACTCAATAAACTAGTCACCAACAGAAGAGCTAAGATACTCAAGATCTGGCCGCTGTAACCCGTGTCTCAGAAAGAGTAGTAACACGCGTGACAGAGATTTGAACGCGTAGTAGTGGGAGTATAAGCAAGAGGTGACGATGGCCCCTACGACGTGTGACCGGGGTTCTACGCCCGGTCGTTCACCGCCATCCGCTGGAATTCCACTCCCACAAAAAATCCCTTTCCTCCCCTCCTCTCTATTTCGTCTGGGCAGACGAAGGAAGGGGAATAAAAAATGAGCAGAGAAAAAGGTCGAAAAAGGAACTTTCAATGGCGACCGAGTTCATTCTCGCTCATCTCTGACTGATTCCTTCTTTTTTTATCTAAGCAAGGACTGCCGCTTTGGCGACCTTTAAGAATGAATGCGGTATACTCAACGCCGCCACTGGAGAATCCAAGTCCGTGATGGGTTTGCTATAATATTCTGCAATGTTGTGAAATATTTCTGATGCTTACTTTTGAAAGATTTCGCTCATGAGTACATAAACATTTCCCTTTGTGGATTCGCAAAACTATGCGAATAGCAAGGATGGGTCTAAAACATTGGTAAAGGGGGAAGGTGTGCTTTTTAGGCTATTCCTTCCATACTTATCTTAAGGTGATAACAATATCACGAGAATATTCTCTCCAAATTAATCTTAAAATGGAATATTTTGGTTAAAAAGTTATTGAAGTTGATACGTATAATAACAACAAATTAAAAATTATTTAAACTCGAGCTCTTTTTAATCCATAAGCTATCGGATAAATATAATCTAAAATATATTTAACTTGATTCCTATTTCTATACTAAATCATCGTTCATATCTGTTATAAAATTGTTTTTTTTTCAGTTCTTAAAGGTATACATTGAGATTTCAATATGGTACACAGTTCAATAGGTGACGGATTAGCATTACTTGTTAAGTATTTGGTAGGGCTTGCTTTTTGAAATTCAATCATTCTTCTCTGCATTTCAGTGATGCCATGTACTATATATTATTATCATACTATTGAATTTAGAAGAAAGGTAAAGTTAAAAACATCAATTTAAGTTGATTTGTATGACAGTTAAAATTGTGAAAAATACATTATAAATTCATACTAATTTGCTAGTTATAATTTTATTGCTGTAAAACCCGTTTAAAATGCTCCTGCTTGAAACTTATTCCTAATTAATAGTCTCACGCAAGTCCTTGTTTTACATCGCGCAAGTATTTACTTTTTGCCTTAGAAATTTTCATAAAGACCCCAATAAATATCGACAAAAAGAAAATAAAAACGCACTGATAATCAAAACACCGGATGATACGCCATTAAAGAGCCGGTACTTCTGTGTATTAAAATCATTTGAAGGGGCAGATTAGGTCCACCCTCCCGAAAATTACACCCACTCCCAGTGAACCAACGAACCACACACGTAAAACACGGTTTATAATTGCATCGTCTGGGGGATTCCGCATAATCCTCAGTATAATGACCCTTGGAGGAACGATCCGTTGCAGTTCGGGTTTCCTCGAAAAACCCCGCTATGAACCCGCATCCCACAAGAGGTAGGCAAAACAGGTAGATACCGTAGACGGTGTTATTTTATGCGATGCACCGAAGATGCAACGCTATAGTGCCTCTCGAATCCCCAAAGTGGCTTCTTTTTTCGGTGTCCGCAAGATTCCGAGTGCGGTTTCTCCCCGGCGAGAGAAGGCGGATGTGCTGATACTCACGTGAATTCAACCGGTTTCGAGGACGTCGCGTGGCTCAGAATGCACTAGGACGCTTGATTTAATTTTTAGTATCGGCTTTCGCAGGCGATGGAAGGAAACTGGTGGGAATTTGAAATTCACCGTTACGGAATAGGGTCAAGATAAAAACGTATAGTTAAGTAAACACCTATGGGTGGAAAGAAAGTGAATCTCTATCTGATTATTGTTAAATTTAAATAATACTAAACAATATAAATAATTTAATTAATATAAAAATATATTATTATTAGAAAAAATAAATAAAAATAAATAATAAAGGATACGAAAATAGTTCCATAGATCAGTAAACACTTGAAGATGGAAGATTTTATATTCTACATTCTATCTATAAATAGGTATTATCTATCTAATCATTATAAAAAGAAGGTTTAAATTGATAAATTAAATCAATTTCTTGGAATCTAAAATTCAAGAACCTCCAAGTCGTTTGAGATTCAAGACAAGTTTTTCCCTGTGAAAGACCCGAAACTCCATTCCTGGGTCCTACAATTTGAATTTTGAAACGCTTTTAAGGGTAAATAAACTGCATTTTAAGGTAAAATATTAATAAATGAATGGTCGCCATCATCCGGAGACGGCGATCAATCGCTGAAACCTGGTCGTGAGTTATTTATTAACATCCTGTGGAAAATATAAAACGCTTCTCTTCTCTTAATATTTATAAATAGAATGGACCACCAAGGCTTTCACTTCCCGGAACCTCAATTTTTCGTGAAAAATTTATTTAAACTGAATAATACAATAATACTCTATTTTTTTATTGCGTATATATAACTAGATATTTTTCGATTTAAGGAATTGGGAGTTCCATTCCATAACAAACAACAACAAAGGTTGATATAATAGGAACAGTCTTGACTTTTTCTGACCGTAATTTCATAGCATCACAGGATTTTATGGACTAAAGTAAATCACGCATCTCAGAAACACCTAGGAAGAACCAAACGCCAAGTATCTTAAACATTTAACGACAAAAATTTGAACACCGTACCCATACTCAAGAATCGACGACATGAAACTCATCACTAAATACTTTCACAAGCCCATCTGTGAAGGATATCGCAGTTCTCAAGATTCGAAAACATCAATCGGTTGGTCGCAATGCAGATGAGATGCCGTAAGTGACAGTCACCTGTCGCAAAAACGAGGGCATCACGATTCGTGAACGTGACGTGACATGTTGAAAACTCCACCCAAGGCCGATTCTCGCGAAGGTGATTTACAGAACTGCAAGCGGACGAGGAATTTCATAGTTTCCGATGACAGCGGGCGCTGACAGCATCAATCCATCGGAAAGCTGTATTAATCGACAGAAAGCTAAATTGTCGCGAAATTCCCTAACGCTGCATAGCCTGAATGACGATCTATCAAGGTGATGATTGAATACTTCATAAGGCGTATATTTCATCACGTATCGTATATTAATGAATGACACATTTTCGTATGCCTTTGCTGTAGGATAAAATAAAATCTATCTTTCATTCATTTTTGTCGCAGTCTCCGTTTTTTCCATTTCCTTCTCCATTCGGGGAATTTGGATATCGGAGAATTCGAAACTGTTATACATTAAAAACCGAGTTTCAATTTTTCTTTCAGTCATCATTTGTATGTAAAGAATATCCAGCAGAAATTGCTATAATTAATGGGGGCATGAGATCGACTCGATGAATACGATAAACAGAATTTCGCACATAAAATTGAAGTGTAAATAATTAGTATAAATCTGGCAATAGCAACTGTTTCTAATGATAGAATCCCCTATTGACAGCAATGATAGCGAAGAATATAAATTTTTGCAAGCCTAATTATTAGCTTGAATATGATTCCCTATTTCTTCGAAAATAACAGAATATGTAAAACCTCACGCAAAATACTACCGCGCTTTTTTAATCAGCAACGTAGAATTGACTAAATCCAATTTTTTGGAGGTCAGCAGAGATAGGGAGGATATAACAATTGAATTAAAAATCATATAATCATAAAATGGAGTTCCACGAAGTCACGGTTTATTCAATCAATAAACAGAGATAATTTCTTGCATGCACAGAATAACAAAAAAATTTCATCTGTATCCAAAATATGAACCAAATTAAAGGAATCATCGTTAGCCATGGCATCTCTGCATAAATCTATGAAATAAGTAAAAAGATTCAAAGACAGATTCAACAATCATTGAAAGTATAGAAAAATAATGAAGAAACCTAAAATTACACTACGAAAATAAAAATTACAGAATGAAATAAACAAGTTATATTGGAACGTCTGGCATCAAAGTCATGGAGTCACTGATAGCCACCCTCGAATGCACCCTTTATTTTCATTTGCGAAGCTCTCACAATCCGTCACATAATCCCAAACGATCAAAGCGCCGCGGGCATCAGTAAAGAAGGCTAAACACAAAGTAACATCGACTTTTTTCAGTTCGAACAGCAGGAAACAATCGTCCCGATTTCCCTAAAGCCCTAAAAACGTACGGCAAATAGCCTCCAGAGAAGCATACGGCGAATAAAGCTCTTCTCCCACACAGAAAGAGCTTTCGATGCAATTCCCTCCTTTTATTTTCATTAACTTTTTAACGGAGTGGGATCAAAGACCGCAGAACTGAAAAAGTTCCCGAGGAGATGAAGTCTCTCAGCCATTAAAAAGGTCCACTTTTAATTGCATTTCGGACGATTAAAGAGAGAAAAAAGCAGCGCATCCTCTGGAAAGAGGGACACTGACCTTGAATCCGGGAGGCTGCATCCGCCAGGAGTCCCTGGAGGGAGCGGGAGTGGTGGTGCAGAACAGAGTCGAAATCGTGGGCCACCAGGGAGAGGAGGCCGTGCTCCATCTGCGGAGTGCAGCAACTCTTGCCGCTCGCTTCGCAAACGGTTAATCCCAGACCTGGAAAAAGAGAAGAGAACTGTGTGAGTGAGAGCTGTTTTTGTGTTGTAGAAAACTGGTCAAAACCAATGGAAGCCGTTTAGAGATGCAGATATCCTCGCAGATTGCAATGCGATTTTTTTTTCATAATTTCGGCCCTGCTCTCTGTAAATGAAATACTAGCCGCTGGTAGATTGGATTGCATCATAAAAATACTGCAATACTTTTGTCACACTCCATGATTTCCTCTTTTTCAATCTTAAGAGACGTGAATTTTAGACAGCAAGAGATTAGGTTTAATGAGCTTAAGCGTACATTAATACTTGAGACTGCCGTGGTAGATGTAAGGTCAAGAAGCAATGCACACGGTAAAGAGCTTGGAGTAATCTAAAGGAAGCTTTAATTATAGCATCAAACCAGAACTTAACCGAAACCGAATCAATATTTTTTTAAAAATTCGGATGTAACAAAAAACTAGGATCGAAATAAAAAAATTCATTCTTGAATCCGAACGGAAACTGAAAACCAATATTGATTCGGTGTCGATTTTCTGTTCCAAACATTACAATTTAATTACGCCTACACGTAGTAAGGTTTACGAAACATGTATAACTACGCCTCATAACTAACCATATCTGTTTCATCCTTGTAGTTTTGTAAAATTATATAAATTTTAATATCCATAAATAATTAAACAAACATTCAAGAGGATACAATATTTCGATGGTTTGAACCGGTTAAACCTTGGAAGGGTCGAAACCGGAACAAAACCAAAATTTGAATATTCGCAATAGAAAGCCCGAAAAAATATCACGGTTTCATGATTGTAATAAGCAAAGTATTATCGATGAGCTAAGATAAAAATCAAGAGACCGAATGACACTAAAGAATGATCTAAACATTTCTTCAGTCAGCTTAACTTTTTCATCTCAACACATCCGTAGAAAGAGCGTAATCACGAGTAACATTTTCATCACAGACTTCCTTGACTCGGAGAAAAATATCCCATCGTCACCGAGATTCGCCACGCTAAAAGTGTGGTGATTAACTGTGGACGTAAAAGAGATAGAAGAGAATCCTCCTTCCTCGTAGAGGACGAATGATTTAAATTTCTGGGACTATTCAAATGAAGGAAGAAAGCATTTCACTGTATCAATCAGACAGCGGGACGTTTCCGGCTTTCTCTCGGATCATTCATACCGTTCTCTCTGAGATAGACTCGTCTTTCTCTGGACAGTCCCGTGTTTTCTGGAATTCTTTCCAGTCCCGTTTTCTAATATTCCCTAAAATGTTCCGTCATTTTTCGATATAATCAAGAGAATGAACTCATATAGTTGAAATAGAATTCACTATCATTTCAACAAAAAATATTGCAATCTTATTGCATAAAATGGGTTATATCTCAATTATCAGTGTATTATCTAGCAACACAGTTCGCGCAAAATTTATAAAAATAAAATTATTTTTTATCAGTGGTCACCGATTTCCATCATTTACTTGTAGCAATATTTTTTTAAACTGATTCTACAGCTGAGGTCATTTTGGACAAGAGGCCTCTAACCGGGAATCGAACACGAAACAGGTTTTTCAAAAGGCAAATGCATATTCTACTTGACTTTCTGGGATTCCAAGGATTAAGAACATGGTATAATATTCAACGTTGTGCAAATACGATACGATATGACAAATTCCATTTAAAAAGAAACCATTAAATTTCACCGCTATTCATAATGCAGAAACGTGAGATAAAAGAATTACAGAAAAAACCGGTTCAGACCCGTATAAGAAACTATACTGCTAAATACGTGATTTTCGCATGTACCCCTGAGAAGCATCTTAACCAGATTTTACTGTACGTTCTTGCGAGTATTTTTCCTCCTATTTTTCCTTCCTTGAGGTCAAAGTAAGAGAAATATTATTCCATGAAAACATCTTTCAAACATCCTTAAGGTGATGGTTACCTTCCAATTCCATCACCCCTTTGGATATTGAAAACTCCTAACATTCTGGTCGAGAGAACTTGCAAAAGCCATTCTCAGCGACTTGAAATAAATTGGAATGTTATTGCGAAGAGCCGTCGGGAATGCAGGAGAAGAGATGGATATTTGATTGCGTCGCTTCTTCTGAAGCGGTGCTCAAATCCAGTCTCCAATTAACTCTCTCTCCCTCCGCCGTCAATTTCTATTGAGGACGCGCTTTGCCTTGCGTCCGATAGTGCAGATTTATAGCGAAATATCGCGGCATTCCAGCCATGCGAGGGAATGACTCAGATTGCACACGAATAATGGCATACATAAAGCGTTCTTCAAACCGTTAAAAGCTCCCGACGATTCCGACAATGGAAGAATTTCAGCGCCTAACAATCAGAACTTTAATCAAATGGATGCCCTTTCTACAATTAGTTTTATTGAAGCTGCTGATGTAATTATACGATTAATTTTATCAATGCTCTTTCTGCGATTGTTAGGCAACTAACTTTAACCTGAGTGAAGTGCATTTCCAACAATGGACCATTTCAGCGACCAACAATCAACACTTTGATCCAATTTTTGCCGCTCTCTAACTAAATTACAATCTTGCCATTGTTGCTATAACGAGATTAGGCCTCCGGAAAATTAATAAGCAATCAAGAATAATTTTGGAAATCAATTAAAATACAATCATGAAGCACATTCAATGATAAAATAAGACATATACGATCCTCAGAGAAATTTACATAAAAATATATCTATTTATGAAACTTGAGTTTAAATTTTCATACTTAAGCAACTTCGTAACCCTAAAGAATACCAGAAAGAGAAATTCTGTACCAAGAGTAACCAAATTTCACATAAAATGAAGAAACGGAGGACTCTTTGTGAGTCAATTGACGAGAGAACAGCATTCTATTTTCGAAATCATACATTTATCTTGAAATAGCCTATTTAATGCTTTTTTATTTTGTCATCCTTTCTGATTCAACATAATCAATTAGCCATCTGATAACTTAAAGATGGTTCACGCAACTTTATGTAACAATATATTTAATTATATATTCATGCAGCGAAGGATTTAAGAGGAAAACACATAGTTATATTTTATAGCTAACATATGACATATTATATGACTAGATTATCGGATGATGGCTTTTAATCATAAGGAAATTAAATTCTACAGTTTCTTCACAAAATCTTTTAAATTCCAGTTCACAAACTACGGAGCAAAAACAATCAAAAAAGATAGTTAACTATTTGAAATGTAAGTACTGTATTGAATTTCAATATTTAAAGTTTCAGTTAACATGACTTACTCAGTAAAGTATAATTCCTCAAAAATGTACAGAAAATGGCATATCTGAATTGATATCTTAATTCAAAACGCAAAGAGATTGGAATAGAATCGGACTTTACATCGTATTCTGTCGATTCTTTTATGTACCATTCCATAGAAATAAATCTGAGGTATAAAGACATAAAATAGATATCGTTTGATTTATAAATTCCGTGGAAAGAACAGCTGTGAATCACAGCTTTAAATGTCTTTTCGACGGAAAGGCATCGAATAGAATTTATAGGTCAAAGAGATGATTAAGTAGATCTAACGTGACTTGCAGAGCAATAAATTGCAGCCGATGTTTCAAAGCAGACAATTGGATACAAAAGACCACCCAGTGCACTGAATTGAATTAAATTACTATGATTTATTATAAAGACTCATTTCTTAGCTTACAGTTCGCTATTGTTTCCTTCTCATTGCTCACTTAAAGAGGTTTTTGGCCACTTATCAAATATGAATTATGGACATGTTTACGCGCTTATCTCTATAATATGTCACATTAACGGCTATAGAGGATGAGTGGTCATTACAGTATTTTAAATCCCCCTGATATGAATATGGAAAACGCAAATCTCTGCACTCTCATAAATTTATACGAGCCCGAAATACATTTTGAAAGCTATCAATGAATGACATGCGATATTATACTAATAACAAATTATATCTTGAATAAACAATAAATTTATCTTGAATTAATTGATGTCAAAATTCAATGAATATGAACATCAACCAAAATGATTTCCTCTAAAGCATCTCCTAATTTGTTACAATTCGAATCTATAATGCAAAAATTGAAGGATAATTCAGCAGAAGCTAAAATATAGTAGCAACAAAATATTTAATAATTCAAAAATAGGTAGGGATATATCTAGGGTAGTCAGCCACCAATTCAATATAAGTGCAATCTGTAAGGAGAAACTCTTTTCCTGATACCCTTCTCACTCCGTTTTAATCTCCTCATTACCAAGTGAAGGTTCTTTCAAGCCTTCGCAGTTATACTCTTAATATCTTTCCTCTATTAAGATTTTAATATAGTTGAACATCTAGAAGATTGCAACTGGATGCAACGTGATCAATTTCTCTCAAGCGAAGGTCGAACTCTAGGTATAATTAGATATTTTATTACTTATTAGATTAATTAGACACATTTTTACTTGGAAACCTTAAGTGGTTACATTTAGTTAGAATTTTAGATCCCTTTTAATTTAGTAAATTGGGCTAGTTGGTTTATTCTAATAAAATTTCCGACTCATATGCCTCTATTATGAGCCTCCGCAGTATAAAACATTCAACGAGCAGTCTAAATTAGTATTTTGTAGTATAATAGGTGATCATAATGCAAAGTAAGAGAAGAAATAGACACTAGCATGTGGAATGTCCGACCAAAATTTGAAAATATTCATATTACTGAATTTCGATTTAATTTCTCTTGTGAAATCAATTCATACTATAAGGAATTTTTTTTTGCTATAGCATTTATATATAGCATATAAAAAAATTTCAAGTGGAAGAATCAGCAGAACCTTAATCCTTAAAGAGACCTTTGATATTATAACTACAAACACTATTACCCAACAGAATAGGTGAACACATCCTGCTTGCGGTAACACACATAAACGCATAATACATACATATACACCCTTACAATGTGGCATGAGCAAACACATGCCTGGACCTGTCCTAAGGCAGATAAAGGCAAGGAAGAGTTCTCCTAGACAGAATAAACACAAATGGACACACTCGTATCCATCTTTCCTTTCCATCCCAAGAGGGAGGTAATTTCCATACGACAAGGAGACAATCCAACCAAAGATGCCAAAATCATCGTCGTTGCGATTACAAATCTTCGCCGCGAACATGGAGTCCCTCGGCGGCTTCCAGACTGCGAGCAAAGCGTGGGCGGGGGTGTGCTGTAGACACCGAGGGGTCAAATGCAAACCAACGCCAGAGAGAAAAACGACACTATATTAATCACTCCGAGAATTCAAATTCCAGTCTCCGTCAGCCTTGGAGGCATCAATTCGCAGGGGGTCCACCGCAGACCATTCTTCAAGGGAAAAAAGAAACAAAAGCGAAGCGCAGAGCGTCCATTATTTTCTCTTGACGCGCTTGCAAAACCGGGGTGGTCCGACGATTTCTTAAGAGCTAAGACGGTAGTGTCGCCGAATGATATAAGGGGAAGACTGTGTGCTGATTGGTCAGAGGAGAACGTCTCATAAGTTACTCTAGGAGAGACAGCTAAATTACATACTCCAACAACTATGAATACTCTAAAGATTAAACTTTAAGTTATAGGCTGCATTTTATAGATATAGAATGACAGAATCTACTAATTTGGACTTTTCAGTAGGTCTCCATTATAAAGAAAAATGACTAAGCAGCACTTACTTCATCTATATTTGCGACAAGATCTGATAATGAACTAAAGAGTCAAAACCATGTTCGCATATTAAAAATATTGGTGGTTAAGATATAAATGCTTTTTAGTCAGTTTTCTTTATGATATAAAACTCTTTATGAAAGTAGTGTCAACAAATGATAAAAATAGGACTTTTTAATGACATAAAGAACGAAATAGCTTTATAATAACATATTACACGACAGCTCCTTATGAGAGTTATATAGTTCGGAAATCACTAAAACAGACGAAATTTTCCCAAAACATTCAACCTTTCTTCATCGATCCTCTGTAGACTTCGAAAGCTCACTTATTCTAAGAATAAAACAGGAAATACCTTTCCAAATACTAAATTAGTAGGTATGTTTAAGAAATTGATGATGAAGGTAACATTTTTAGCTTCAAATTCGACTCCGTTTAGAGCACTGAATTAGCGAGTCGCAGCTGAAGAAAAAAAAAAAATATGGTATAGGCAAATGCAAAGGTTTCGAATTCAGACAAATATCCGATTAACACTTACTTAAATACGATCGATTCGCTAACACACAAAAGTAGAAAACATTTTATCCTTATAAAGGCTTAAATTTGCTAAAATGTTAGATTGCACGGCAAGGACCGAATGTATTTTCTTCACATATACGCTGATAGATACCAGATAATACTGAGCCACTTTTAATCAATCATTATTAAATTTGGGCTACGAATGCCAAGGATGAGAAGAAAGTTTTCATCAAGAAGCAATTTCAACAACTATCTATGGAATCTGTAAAGATTTAACTCTTGAGTATTGCCATAAATACGAGAAAAGATAATGAAAATCGCGTTTAAGCATATAGAAACATTTCATCGGCTTCTGTGATCGAGCCCTGGTGTAGTACATGACGAGAGTGTACCTCAAAGAATATAAACGCCTCACTTTTCTCTATAGCAAACATGGTTATAAAAAGAAATTCATTCATTCAACCGAGTCCAATAAAATGTAGTGAAACATCATATTTAATGTACACACAGAAGTATTGATTGTCAACTGTTATTTTCTTTAAACAACCATGTTGGATCATGCCATCAGCAGTTACAGACACTACATAATGTGTAAACATAATTCCTTGCGACTTTTCAACAAATCGATGTCAAAACTCACAGAGAAATTATGTTGGCTCCAAAGTCAGAACCCCGTTATTTACGACAAATGGACGGGCGATTCCATTTCAAAGAAAACAAACACCTCACAGTCTCCAGAATAGCCGTCAGAAATATCAGTCACCTAGCGTTAAAATCTCTCAATCGACAACCACAGCGGTGTTGGGGTCACTTCAAAGCATCCCGCTGCAAAAAGACCTCTTCTATAGGCGAATGGTTTTCATAGCGTTGGGTTTTGCATGTGGCGGAGATATGCCTCAAGAAAACGAGCTCAGAGTTGGATGACGCAAGCGGACTAAATGCGAATGCTGTGGAGGAGGGGAAGGGTCAAGTGAAGCATCGGTCATTACTCCGGCATCCTCATACCAAAACCTCCCATCCCATCATCTTCCCCTTCCATCCGACTACCGTTCCCCCATTCACCATCGTGTTCATCCTCTGGAGCCGGTTGCAGCCAACACCTCTCTCCCGTCATCCAATGTACGTTTTTATCTCGAATCATTCCGAATTGTTATTTGAAAAAGGGGGCTTGAAATATTTCCTGCTTCGCTGGACAAATATTAGCTCAAGACTTTCGAAGAGTTTTAATGTACTGAGGCGAATCGGGAAGAATAACTGAGGCCTTCGAGAGAGATTGGGTGGGTGTGAATTAATTTTCTGATGCGCCCCGTCATGTGTGCCGATGAATAGCTTGAATGTTTTCGATGGAAATTCGCGTTAAGGCGACTTTTATTGCTTACAGCCTCCGTTTCTATTGCAGTGCTACACTGCATAAGGTTGTATGAAGGAAAAGAAGCAGGTGCCACTAGGAGGAAGTCACAGAGATTGTTGATTATACCCTCAAGTTGGCCTGTCATACGTCCCGCTTTATAAGTGACAGTCCCGGCAAAAAGGTATGGTTTCGGTCAATAATTTCTCTTTTCCTGATTCGGATGAAAATCCCGATTAAGTTTGAGATAAACACCAATATATTCAGGGATAGAAAAGAAAAATTGCTAAGGACTACAATTGAATGGCATTGTGATGCAGCACAAGAGCTAAACTCATAGGAATGGCTAAAACAATATTTCAAAGCACTTTACTGTTATAATTTTATTCTGTCCACTTACTTATGCCATCTCTTTCTTTCAAGTGTTAACTGACGAAAGGTTAGATGTAAGAGGAGACTCTTTAGTCTCAATCTCGCCCAAATAAAGAGGAATTAATATTGCTATTATGCTGTCTTCAAAATTTGAGATTTCCCGATTTTTCACCATCAGAATACGGCAAACTCCATTCTTAGGTATTTCCTAAGATATGATTTCAGAATGAACAGACCCAATCTTTATTTCAGGACACGTAACTACGTGCGTAGTTACTAAGGAGTGTTATTTGGTCTAGCTCAGTAAAGAATTTTTTCTTCCTAGAATATTTAACTGCAACAGGTTTTTGCCTTTTTCGCATTCCTCTATTTCCTAATGCTAAACAGAACTGGTCTTTTCTTGCGAAACTAATTCCTTAAAACTAATCTTTTACTAAAAGACATAACCCTTCTAATAACCGAAACGCTCCTTAATCTGCTGAAAAACAAACCCCGGAATCATTTCTTTTCCAACGTAGTACCACCATCTTGATGCACTAATTTCCCATTGGGAATTTTTTCAGCCACATCTTGTAGTTTCTCGACCGGTTTAGAGCATGTTTCCTTCAGCATTGTTTTTCTCTTGCACATCTAGTTCGTGGTTCCAATTAATTAACAGCTTTCCTACCAAGCACGCCTGTGCAATCGGTCCCAGTCCATCTGTTGGCTTGCTTTCCTCCGCTTCAGCCTGCTCTGAATTTCCTTTGCAAATAGGAAGATTGAGATCTAAGATAAGCCAGCGTGTTCCTAGCTTCATTTGTATTGATAATCTAATATGTATTTCCATATGAATAGTTTGATAAATATCTCGAGTCACGAACGATGAATTATTCACTAGGAGAAGGGCCTAAATGTTTAAATAATCACCCGGACAATCAGGAAAGATACAGTTATTTCCAGTTAGAATCTTTTTATAGTCCTTTTAGCACGCCTGGAGAAAAATAGCTTCATTCAAAATGAAGCTATTCGAACTTTTCACAGCCCTACATTCATTTAAGCGTTTCACACTTCAATAAAATTGTACATAAATGATTTAAGTGATAGTTTAACGGTACGATAATTAATGATTGAGAATTTAATTATCTTCTGGGTGGAAAATAAACATCATTTCAACTACCGGTTGCTTATAAGACTTTCCAGTACTCATGACTATTCCTTCCTTATAACTTAATAATGGATTGGGTAATTCCTACATGTCGAAAACTTTCAACATTTTATGCGAGTCTCCAACACTCACGTTAATGCCTTACATACATTTTGTAGTATTTGAATTGTTTTTGCTGTATAAAAACCCTTCGTTTCGACCAGTGAAGATAAGGATATCCATGCAATAATGTTAGGTCATGTGGTTAACATAGCCTTCGATTGATGGATGAATTCAATCGCTACCTATGAATTCAGGTATGCATCACGATTCTGGCTGTGTAGAGATAAAGATGCGACCACTGGGAATCGAACCCGGGACTAATTTCACCAAAAGCGAATGCGCTACCCACATCCTACCCGAGAGCCTTATTTACAATATTATTATCACATAAGAGACTTAACTAAATAAGTATTCTGGATATTTTAGTTCGCAAAATGCTGATCACAACAACGCTATGCATCGTTATTTAACAAGGAATACTGATAATTAGATAATCTTCCAATGAGATTAATAATAAACATAAATTGATGATATTATATTAATAATGAACCAGGAACAACAGCAATAAAAAGAAGAACTAGAATAAGAATAATAAAGCAATACTACATTAAGGAAAGAAATGAATCAATTACACCACACCACAGAAATTTTAAACCTACATGACGATAAAAAGATATTATATAAATCCAGCAAAATACCCATAAGTATCAAATACCTCATGAATAAAAATATGTATGTTAAGTTAAGACCTTATAATTCAAACATCATAAAATTTTAGTTCAAAATTTAAAAAGGCTTATCGACATCAACAGGTGAGATAAAAACTCAAATAGCGACAAAAGTTACCAAACTAGTATGAATGTAATCTTAACTATATTTTCAAATGATCCACGGTCATTCGTAATAAATCTAACAATAACTGGTTCAGTGTAAGTTGACCTTTTCCTTCATGGATTCCAAACCACAAATCACGTTCCACAGATACGGATCTATATTTCAACATAAGAAAGAAATATCAAGACATGTGCTTCAATTACATACATCAGGCTTCATGGGTGGGCATACGTTTCCCGTTTAATTAAGTACGTCTTTTGTCGAGTTCCGAAGAAATTCCTTCCGTGTACGAAGAGACGGGATTTCATCCTCTTGAAGGTAAATAAACCCCGCATACCTGGAGTCATTCAACCTCGTTCTGAGTTGCGGTGAGCCAATTGAGCGCGTTTGTGCTTGATTACATCTCGGCGAAATAAATCTGTCCCACTTTTAAAGTTATTTGAGAAAGACGGGGTTTCAAGTCAAGTAGCTCATAGGATTTTGCACGATTCTTTGAATTATAGGGAAGACATGCACAGTTACGCTTTTTGATCAGTTTCACGTTTGCGGCGATGTGATTAGCGTCTGCTTCACTAGATGAGCACACTTACTATTATGTTGAATATTGTCCTATTCATAAATTTTAATCTCCTGAACTTTTAATTCGAACGTTTTGAATTTAAAACATTCAGTTTTGAAAGTTTTTAATTTTTGGATATTTGTAGTTGATTAAATGCAGATATCCTCATGCATTAATTACTATTTTCCAAGTAAATTATTATACTATTACCAGGTATTAATTTTTTCGATTATTATTTTATAGTACTGCTTTAATAGTTTCCATATTATGAAGAGTTAAATTGATTACCGTATTTCAAGGAATCATAAGATCCGATAAAAATTTATGCTCCATCTTTTACTGGTTCATTTTAACTAGCAAGCTGCAAATATAGAATTTAATTATAAACACCATTTAAAGGACGAGAAAAAATATTTCGGCACCGGGAATCGAACCCGCGAACTTTAATCTATTGGCAGAATGCTTTATCCAATTCGGCCATCCCGGAGAAAATTTTTAAGAATCATTAAAATTCTCAAGCCTGGTGGCCGAGTGCGATAAAGCATCCTGCCGGCAAGCAGAAGATCGCGGGTTCGAATCCCGGGATCGGACTTTTTTTTTCAAATCCAATTTTAAATTGTAAATATCTATCGTATGAAATATTGTATTTTTATTTTAAGAATTATCATTTAAATTTCGATATTATGATTTTTTTTGCTTTTTTTGAAAGTAATCGGAAATTCCAGAGCGCATCCACCCACAAGACGTTGTAAGATATTCTGATGTTTAAATGATATCAAATTTTAAGGAAATGTGTAAACGAATCATTATCCATATTATCTTATATTATCGAGAAATTCCAAGAGAAAACGGGAGAGAAAAAGTAAGCGTAAGTTATTTGAATATAAACTTTTTGATTTTAATTCAAGCTTTACTTTACACTTTATTACATATGTTTCATAGTTTATGAGCGAGAATTTAAGAAATTTTAACCATAACGAGGGATTTAAAAATGTTTAAAAATGTCATTTAACTCTAAACTTCTACTCTAAGTATTTGTCAAAAGCGAACATACATACACGAAATACTCATATTATTAATATAACATTATTATAATAATAATGTCGTCAAGGCATGTCGTCGATGAGCTAAACTCCTCAGAGAAAGAGGAAATGACTTAGCACGTACAATAGTGCGGCTTCAGAACCCAATGAGAAACAGATGCGATAAACATCGGCTTAATAGAGGTTATAGTATCAAGGCGGAAAGTGGGAGACCAGGGTTCGAATCCTAGCCTTGTCAGTATTTTTCACTTCCGTTTCTTTTCGGGAAAAATCCTCATTAAGATGCATCCAAATAACGAAGTTTAACTATTAAAAAAATTCCGTAATAATAACGTCTGGAAAACTGAAAAAGTAGGTCAGGGAAGGCTTACTGTATGCACCGATAAATTAAGAGGTCTTAACTTATAAGCACAAACGCTTGGATTAATGAGAAGATTTGAATGTAAGGGGTTTTATTTTTCTGGATTTGTATAGCTCCCGTTTAATCTCATGGCCTCGTGTGCTTTACATTCAATTGGCTTCCCAACTGAAACCCTTTGCCCTCCCTTAGCTCATCCTTCCTCCTTTCCCTATCTCTTCTTAACCACCTGTCTCCACTCACGCCTGCACGCACCGCTGCTATTCATTTCAAATTTCGAGGACCAAAGGGATAACGCTAAGGCCCCAATAGCTAGGCTTCTGAGGATTATAGGAAATACCACACCGATTACGAGATATTTGCCCAATCGCTTAATGCGTTCCCTTCACGTTCGATGGAGATGATAGCTGTACCCTTATTTTCATCCACTTTAGGAAAAAAGACGTTTCGTAAAATACCATTTTTCCAATTTAAAAGAAGACTATAATGAAGCCATGAACACAGATGGTAGTTATTCAAATAAGTTATATGAAATGAAAAATCTATTAATACAGATGTATGTACCCAACTGAATGAATTCTTACATCGGCTTCTAGTGTTTAATTCCCTGATTTTTCTTGCAGAATCAGATAGACCCACATAAAAGGGAGGACCCATAACATCGGTGACATTTTCCAAGAGCGATGAATTTACTCAGAATTTACTAAGTAAGACTAAATCCAAGAGTTCTTACTTCTGAAAACCCCATTCTGCGATCTCAAGCGTCTGGAAGTTTTACTTAACACCCTTAGGAATTCTTGACAAACTACCTGACGTTGTACCTTATCTAATTCGCATAAGCATACAACGCACAAATAAAACACAAAGCAACACAAAATAAGAACAATCCTGAATAGTATGTGTGTCGGTACAATAATGCCTCACCGATAAAAAAATCTTTTCAACGAGTTTCTTAGCAAAGGATGTTTCCGCACATTTTGGAATACATCTAAGCTTGTGTAGTAATGGTATAAATACCACTTAGATTTACATAGTAATGGTATAAATACCAGTGTACCATTAATAACGCTGTTATTTTTCATAAATTTTAAAAACATTTTAGTTTAAGGCGTTTTGGGATTTACGTAGACTTTTCATAAATATTCAGTTTGATCGCCCTTATTGAGTATATGTTGCAATTTTCGGCAAGGATGACTACATGATGATTATCAACTTTTTTATGCTCGAACGCTCAGAACATAAATTTGACCTAGGACGTACTAAGGACTGTACTAAGTAATGTTACTAGAACTTTAGAATGGGTATCTCAATTGAAAACTCATTGTGGCAAGAGAATACAATACGGATATAAAAGTAGTTGTGACCATGAAAGGATTATTTCACAAAAATAAAGCACGTTTATAGAGAGGAGTAGAGTAAATCCCGTGTAGAAGCCAGGGCTCAACAATGTATTTGATCTCTCAATTTTGCATTACACTACGGTCCAATAATTCAGTAGTTCAATAAATTATTTCAATATAGAAATGATGCAACGCTTTATCTGGCTATATAAAACTCACAAAAAATTCATTTCAAATGGTCTTGTAAGTAAAATATTTTTCATCTAAATCATTCGTGGTATAATTAAATTATTATACTACTTAGTATAAAATAACTTTAATAAATACTCCGGATAAAGCTTTATATCTAGATACCCCAATTAATTCATATCTTAGTAATCACCTGGTAAAGGATGTAATTTAACACCAAATATTCCCAACACACAAAAAACTATTTTAAGTACAGAAGTGGCAACAACGCGGGCCCACAAGGAAAGCAAAGACCGTAAGAAGAACATTCCCCTCAGCGTTTTAGCACTGCTTAAGAAGTGTTCTTTCGTCCCAGGTAGCGATCCGTGCTTGACGTGGCCAATGCCAAGGCTTAAATGGAGCCCACCTTTCTTTTCCCCTAAAAAAAAGAATTAAGTACGTGCTCGGCGGAGTGATGAACTCTTCTTCTCTTGTATCGGTGGCTAATTGCAGAATCCGAACTTCTTGATTGGGGTCAGTCGCGAGATGATGTTTCCTCCTATCACTCAATTGAACCTTAGCATAAAGTGCATCTGAAATTACACCTTGGGAAGGATTCATATATTACGTGTGGATATGTTCTATCGACGGGGAGAGATTAACAGCCGCAGGAGATAAGTACTTTCCTCTTTGAGTCCGACTATGCAATCAGAAACACATCGGGAACATTAAAATTAGCTTTAGTCAATTTCTAACACTAGTTTTTGTTGCCTGAGAATATTTAAGTTATAAATTTCAAGGTTTCAGTTCTCTATCGTCTTAATAATCATCAGCCATTTTCAATTCGATATCGTATAATTCCTCCTCAAGTACTTTCCAATTTTCTCTATTCTCAGCTCCTCTTGACTATGATACCCATACATATTTGATACTGTCTATTTCATAAGTCCTTTGATCACTTTTCATATGAGACTATAAATAAAAGTGAGATAAGGTCTAACACGATTGGATGGCCTGTGACATGGAACACGATTCTTGATACATTTATGCACATGCAGAATAAATTAATCTCTCAAGATCAAAATATTTGCAAATGATACCCGGAAATTATTTTCCTAAGTGATTCTCACCTTTTTAAACAATTGAAAATTTTCTGCGGAAAACAATGATTTTAGTCCACTATATAAATTCTCTCCTTGTTTTTGAAAGTATAGGAATTACATATATTCCTACCAAAAAAAATCCTATATATTGTAATGAATTAGGACATTAAAAATTATGATTATTTATAGCAGTAATAGTATCAGTGTAGTCATATTCCCACTGTTCCATAAGACAAGTCTTACGTAAAACCAGCTTTTATTAGAAAATATAAACACTTATTTGTCTCGTGTTTGAAAATTTTCAGAAATACCTCGGAAATTACCGACGAAGAGCAAAGAATTATATAAGGATTATCTGCAAACGGGATAATCGGAAGTTCACTGCATACTGAAAAGAGTTTAAGGAAAGGACATTCAAAGAAGATTAAACCGAAATGAAGAGACAGTAAAACCCGACATTTATTCATTGAGTGATAACGCGAAATTCCGAGAACGTATTAGAGCATGAAACTCAACTCCGCATTTTCCACCGCATTAAAAAAATCCCTTCCGATATTCATAAAATAAGTCTCAGGTACGGCCTAAATTAATAAACCGAGTTTATGCTCCGACCCATTCCCTCCCAAGATGCCTTCGCAAGGATATAAAAGCAGAATCCACCGCCTCGAACCTGTTTGACTTGCAAAAAAGATCGGGTAAAGCTCTGCCGCATTATATACATTAAAAGCGTCGTTAAGAACCTGAGCTTTGTCAGTCTCATTTTTTTGCAACCTGACATCCAACACTTTCGATCTTTCTTTTCTCTTCATCTTCAGCGCCTCTTCTTAATGCCCGACCAGTTGCTGCTCATTAGTTCCTTTTTTACTCGCTCCGAGTCGCGCCCATTTACCCTCTTATTTTTCAAAACCGATTCTTCGCACGCCATGAGAAAAATTCTCTATCATAAACGCCGTATGGTTGTTTCGAACTGAAAATGTCGACCACTGAGGGATGTTTCGAGGGATTGAATCGCGCAGCGTGAAAGAGCGATTCGAAAATTACGATTTGATTCCGATCCCGAGTTTCAACGATAAAATGGTCGGATTATACGTCTATATCTTCAATTTTCAATCATTCAGCTTATATAAATTCCACAGATTCGCGAGTAACTTTGTAGTAAACGATGGAGAGTCAGGAGTAACTTGGTGGTATGTATTAACAAACAAAAAGATCTATGAGGGTTTTTAAAACCTTTGCTATACCATAATCACACGAAAAAATGGGCATGGTTTAGAGTAATTCAGCTGATGATGTAACGAAACTATGGTCGTATCTTTCGTGTAATTGTGGTATAGAAAATTTTTTAAAATTCCTCATTGATTTTTATTAACTTTGTGGTATTCCATAATAGTGAATATAAATAAAACAGGAACATTTATCCGGAGGAAACTGTTTTAACAACAGAGAAAAAACTGTTTATATTCAGCAGTGTGCAACGTTATTTAACAGGATAAAATTTACAAGCTCTCCAAGCCGTACGTATCTCACTATCGCTTCATTCCAACGGAGAGTTAGACTCATTATCTGCCCAAAAAAATTTATTGGGATGTATTCCAAATATATCCATGAATGAAGATGATTTTTAAGGAGAATATTTCCCTATGAGAAAGAAGTGATACCGCTTCAGATGAATGCAAGAGAAGCACTGATAGTCATTTTTTTTAATTTATGTCGGAGAAAGGATGTTTAAAAGTTTAGAGGAGTCACCGTACCAGTTTTACTAGAAGAATTTGTTGTAAAATTAAGCTAAGCTGATTATTTTTTCCTCAACTAATAGAATATTTTTATTTACATCCAAGTAAAACTGTGCATGATAAATTAATTAAACAACTCTATTTCAAATCAAATAGAATCACGCTTGAAATTTAACATTATACTTCGAATTATATGACATTGAATGTATAATGAAATATTTCGGAAGCTAAGGTCATTTCCACCTATGGGCCTCCACAGGTAATCGAACACGAGACGGCTCTCACCAAGGCGACCGCGCTATCAACTTGGCTATCCGGGAGCCCTCATGAAGAAAATAAGGAGATAATGATAATGAATTCTTCAGGACAGCCAATAGTCCTGAAGATATTTCGAAGCGGGACCTGTACGCATTCACATAAACTTCTCATGCCAAGATATAATTCCAAAATATATTCCAATCATCCTTATATATTAACCTGCTCAATAGTAAAAAGGATTCATACGAAGAAGTAATCCACACAGATGAACGTGCACATAAAACTTAAAGCATTCAACTCATTCACTAAGGAAGAAACTGCACCTATATTACTTTAACTATCCTCAAGATGGAAAAGAGAGCTTATTTATATCAGTTAACTTTTCTCATTCAAGTCATCCTTTCCAAAGCGACTGCGCAGCATTAGCATATCTCCATCATGCTGCGAATGCATCCTTAGCTAAGCCGAGGTGTCGTTTTAATTCCGCACGAGCAAAAACCGCCGGGAAAGGATTCCGACGCCTCCATGCCCAAGGTCAGGATTCAAGAGGCATCTTATGCAAGCGATAAAAATATGTTAAAGTGAGCAAAAATGCGAGACTTTTTATGGAATAGGGTTCTAAGATAAGGAGAGCAAGGTTCAGAGTAGGTGACTTTCACGAGAAAAAATGTATACCTCTCAGATTTTCTTACCGGATATCTATTTTGGTGTTTAGAGCCAGACGAGAAGTAAAACTTTCTTAATTAATTTAGTTTCTTTATCATGCATATGAGCATAAATCATTCACAAAGTTTGTTATTGTCATGGTAATTATTGTTGCCTAATTGTACTGAGAGATACCTAATTACACTTGAAAATGGCGCTAATTGCAACATAAAACGTAACTTAACTAAAAAAATGTAGCTGAAAATGAGTTAAAATTATAATGGCTTTTATAATTATAAAAAGTTTTGATATAAAGTGGAATAAAATATAATGCTGGCTTTTATATAGTGAACCTGATGGTTATTTGATTTGTGTAAATAAAATATGCTATGAAAAGTGTTATAAATACATAATTCTACGAGAACGTACGGAATAGTTAACGTGAGAAAATATGCTAGATTGAGAGTAAGATGTCTCTGAAAAGGGAATGTGAGAATTTCTGATGGTAACAGACCAATATTGATAACATACCCAATTCAGGCAGTTTCGACGGACTGGGGGAATAATGGAATAGTACCCAAGTATCTTTACCACTTACAACATTCTGCATGAATAGATAAAGCAGATGTAAACTACTTCACTCCTCATCTTACCCATTAAGCCTCATTAAAAACTTCCATAACTTACGCAATCCAACCGATTCGAATGTACTTGGGGGTAAAATAGAATGGAGTCCAAGTTACTTTGCTACTTTCAACATTAGGAATCAATAAGGAAAGCAAATAAAAACTACCTCACTCCTCATCTTACCTAGAAAGCCTCATTCTCTCTATAATGGAATCAATAGTTAATGCTGGAGACGAGGTTCAAACCAACCTAATAAATAAATCATTCAGAGACTGCCTAAAAACGAATCGCGACACGCGCGGAGGAAAAAGTATCCGAAGAAAAGAAATCCGAATGGAGATCAACGCAGAATGGGAGCTAATTAACAAATGAAGAACGTCCCGGCGTAATCCGCAGAACTTCCGGTTCCTAGGCACCTCCAAGAAGGGTAAAACCACAACAACAAACTGGAAGCTCGCCAGATGGAGCCGAAAGAAAAATGAAATAATTTACGCGGTTAACGATCTTCTTATTAGTGTTTTCTTTTAGCTGAGCACTTTTTCATCCTCCCACGCTTACACTCATCTCGCTTGTTTCTTCCGCGTCTGCGTCGCCACCACGGCGAATTGCGGAACTAACCTTAAGAGTTCTAAGCCTACATAGGTGTGAATTATGTCTCCACTCGCGGAGATTTTTATTTTTTCCAAGAAGAATACGTACAATCTTCTTCTTAAATTACGCCTCGAAGAGATAATTCTCTAGAAAAACCACTACGGTGATGCCTTTAAAAAAAGGGACATTAAATTTGTAAGGAGAAGACCATGCTGTCTTTCGCTGTGTCGGGATTTTCTCCGCAGGACTTCTCGGGATTCTTAATTGGATAAATGTATGTCCTACTTGGATGAAGGTATGAAGGGGTTCGTCTGAAAAAGTATACAGCTCAAAGGGTGGTTTGAATCCCATCCATTCCACCATGACCAACGAATAGTATTGAAAAGGAAATAATAATAATTAAGGACTGTATTTAGTCAACTTCGAACCCTTAGTTTTATAATCTCGGTTTGTATCCCTCATTTTCATACTCTACATGTAGTAGTTAGTACCGTTAGTAATCCGACGATTCTTTTCTCCGATAGGGGAAGAGACTCAAAGTTTCATTGACGTATTCGGCTTACGGAGAGATAAATATACTTCCGAGTTATTTGATGGAATTTCACATTTAATAACCCAAAAATAGTACAATTCAACAAAAAATTCACGGACGTTGGCGAAGTCTGATGGTAACATATCACGATGAGAAAATATAAAAGTAGTACCTTTTCCAGAATTTTTTATTGAAAGAATAAAGATTCATACAATTTATCGCCGAAACATGTATATATCTTTATTGTTTCATTACAAAATTGCGGAAAAAGTATTGCTTTTATCTTTTCTCATCAACAAGAAAAGTTTTCCGACCTCTTATTCATTAGCAGCCCAATTCCAGTGTCTTTTCTTTCATATGCGTTTTTAAAGTTATCAAGATTTGTTTGCTATATAAAATTGGTAACATCCACAGTCGTATAGTCTCCCACCGATACTAGACCCGCGGTGTAAGACGTTTTCCGTTAATATGTATTTATGCTTACATAGTAAACTCTTGTTTTCTAATTAATGTGTTGTTTAATTAATGCGTAACGATGATGTCCTTTAATGTTCCTTTCTGTAATAATACCATCCTCTATATCAGATATTCAAACGAAAAACGTATACCTCAGACGTAAATCCGTGTCTCGCGGTGCGACTATAGCAGTAGTTAAACCCAGAACTCACTAAGTCGTCGGCGAATCATAAATTACATCTGTAATTTTTACGTCCCCTCGAATAATTAAATATAAGAAAGGAATAAAAGAATTATAAACATATCTCTTATAATTCCCAGTTCACGAAGATAAAACATATATATCAGGCAGGGGAAAAGAGAGTCAAATGTGGCATGAGCAGAAAGGAATGATAAAGCCTCATAATCATGCCTTAAATTACGTCAGAGAGGGCTTAATGAATGGATTTCTTCGAAACTGTGTTTCATTGCTTAATTTCCACTTTCATTATTCTCCGGAAAAAAACGTAATGTTGATTTATGCTCGGAGTATGTTTCCAAGAATCTACAGCCATATTTTTTGGCGCGTTGCCTTCTTCGATGGAAGGTCGCTGAACCATGCGATTCCCCTCAAAACTTTTTCGCCCCTTCGCCAGACGACGAGCCCAAAATGCAGGCGTCAAAAAGTTACACAGGATTTGAAAGAGTAAGTCGTATTTCACTCGCTTGAATAGTTTCTCCGCTGCGAGTTCGGTCGCTGCTATTCGTCGATGTATCGATTCGATAGATCGATGACCTTCCTCGATCTTTTTCTTTATTAGTATTTGTCGTTCTGTAGACATATATAATGTAGATCTCAATACAGAGAGTAGAGGCTTCCAGATAGCAGTGTGGTATGTATCAACTCGTACATAAATAACATATACATATATATATATCGATTCAGGGAATTACATTTAGCAGTACCGGGGTTCTTTATTTCTATTCGAAGAAGAGGACGGACGCTTTATTGATATAGTCGACTTACAGAGGTTCGATAACGCATATCCTAATAAGTTACACATAGTTTAATACAACAAGGATGTAAGGTTGTTACGCGATATAAAGCTTCCTATATAAACTAAAATAAATAAAATATAAACAATTATATAAACGATAAATACGGCGCGTTCAAATTAAGTCATAGCAATGTCGCTTTTTCATAGTGGAATAATAGCAATTCATTGTGAATAAAAATTAGCATAGCTCGAGAGAGCGTACGAGTAGTGTTGTGTAATGTTTCCAAGATATTGACAAGTGCTACAATATATTGTGCCACTACTGAAATAAAGAAAGAAAATAAAATTTATCCTCAGTCACAACCATAGAATAGGTTTAAGAAATGATGTTAACATTGGTTAAAGTTAAACCAAACTAAGAAATGTTCCAATCGTTGAAAAAGTTATATTCCTATTCGAAGTTCAGTTCAGTAGCGAACTATAATTTCTACTAAAAATTAAGATGATATATTTCTGCAAAGGGTAATAGTAAGAGAGCAAATTCATAAAATTAATGGGGTCCCAACAGCTGAGGGGCATTAAGCACCACTGGTTTGTAAGTATTTATACTTAATGGAGAATGAACGCAATCGAAAAATACGGCAAGCAATAAAAATAAACAACCTTGGAAACAATTTCCTGGGAAGCAATTCAGCCAGAAGGTAATTATTAAAAAATAAGGGTCTCGATAAATAAAAGGGTGAATCAAATGGCGCAGATGCAGGGTTCCGTGACGAAGGAGCACTCAGTGGTTGAGGCGGAAAGCAATATCCCAAAAGGGACTGCTTCCGTACCAGTAAAGGTACTCCACCTCGGGGGAGTGACTCTGAAAAGATCGGGAAAAACAAGAGAGCGGCCAAAAGAGACCGGAAGCTTAAATATTTCCGACCGCTTGTCTATTCAGGATACCACACTCACTTTTTTAAGATTCCATCCCAAGCGTATTATTTCGGTATTTTTTATTCGTATCATATTATGAGCTAACGTTACCAAAATTCTGCAATTTAATTTGTGCATTACTCAATATATTTTATTGAAGAGATATAAAGGAATTTTGATAAACATGGATTAATTTCTATGTCGTTTAATATTTTTCTTTAAATACTCATATTTAAATATTCATTGCAGATGAAAGTTATTTTTACCACATTAATTGGGAACTTGGTAATACTCTCGGTGAATGTTTTGCAAGATTTTTATCGACTCACAGTAAATATCCAAATAGTAGTTGTAGTAATTTTAAAAGTTCTTCGACAGCTGAGGCCATTAAGAACGTTAGCACGCACCGGGAATCGAACACGGGAACGCTTTCACCGAAGTCGAGCACTTTGCGAAGTTGGCTATGCGGAGATCTAGTAATTAAAAATACCTTTGAATAATACAACCCTAAATACGTTTCTTTGTCATTGCTGCACAACCATCCGTGAGTTAATTGCCTCAGAAATATGGCGTTGAGTTTAACCTACGAATACAAGTTCAGAATATCGAAATATATCTGCGAAATTTTGGTCATTAAACCTTCAAGGGGACACATTTCGGGCAGAGGACGAATGTGGGCAACCCGCTATACATTCAATACACTTCTCATACAACTCCGAGGCAACGATATTCGAAGTAAAAATGCACTCTAAGGGAAGCTGGTTGGAGCGTTGCCAATCGGTTGACCCCGTTTTATCCTTCCAGCGGTGGCCATACTCACTTCCGACTCCCACTCATCCTTTCAAAGTTTCACAGACGACGAAAATAGGTTCCGAAACCAAGTTTAGAGATTAATTCTCGACCGAATAGGATTCGGACACCGAGTTTCCAATCTCATTGCACCCTGGTTAAAATTTCCAAACTGACTGGGGTCTTAGCTTCCCGATTTTCTTTTCATCCGGGTGGTATATACGTGCGGATTCTCATTGTACGGTGCGCTTCGCTTCAAAGCTATGCAAGTTGTAGTCCGAACTCAAACTGATGAATTATACGGAGGAAATTATATTTTTGAAACTAAATAAGAATAGGCGAAAAAAGATCTGGAAACGGAGAGAACATACTATTTTAAATTAAGAGAATTGTATACTGTAAATTGCTTACAGTACCAATTGTGAAGCCTTCGCCAATTTTATTTTCTGAACGCTTATATTTAAAAATGTTGATAATAATCGTATAGAAATCCTAGCCGAAAAACTACCATATGTTCAATAAGGGTGATCACATAGAATATCTATTCAAAGTATATGTAAATCCCAAACGCCTTAAACTGCGACGTATTTTTTAAATTTAAATTTATGAAAAATAATAGCGAAATTAATGGTACACTGGTATTTATACCATTACTATGTAAATCTACATGCAGAAAAATATGTAATTATAACGCGGATGAAACAATTCCAAGAGAGCGTTTAGCAGGTTTTTAATCGATATTTCTATCGAAACTTAGTGAATTAAAAAAAGAACGTTGTGATAGAAAACAACTTACTAAAAGTGTGAGAGTAGGAGTGGATAAAACCGAGGTTGATGAGGAGGAAAGTTATATACTTACATGAAAATTTATTATGTAATATCGCATAAACGTAATATCGCTGAAATTTTATAATGGTTAGTTAATATATTGTATATATTTTTTGTACATGTTAAATATTAAATTAAATATATTTATTAAATATAATCAACGTATTACATGAATTAACTCAAACAAACACTAAAATAAAGTATTTGGATATAATGTTATGTTTGAAACTTCAGAAATTTATTTCACTTATCATTTTACGATACAAAAGACGGTTTTAGTTAGGGTGTGAGCATATTACCCTCTGTATCTTACAAGTGGCAAAAGAGTCTATGTATGAATAATTTCGTAAACGTTGTTAAAATAATAATAAAACGCATTTTCTACATGGGACTGCTTCTTGTTTCTATGCAGAAAAATAATAGAAAATCGAGGCAAGTTTCAGATCTCCGCATTCCCTCGGCCTTCTTTGTGACCTCATTCTACTATAAACTGCATAAAGGATAAATTTCTTCCGGAAGCCGATAGTGTTACACGGATGAAATGTTGTTCTTCTAAGAATTTTCCCAAGAGAAAGCGGACGGAAGCTTAGAATTTACGAGATCACGAGGGGAACCGCATTTCGCAAAATGAAGTTTCCTCAAAGGAACCCCAAGTATCGACAGGCGGTGCAGTTATTCTTTTGTTTTTGGAGAAGACTTCCAGTTGCGTCTGAGAAGTCTATCTCTCCATCCTCTCACTCCAAATCGATCCTGAAAGGGTTTTCTTGTGAAATAAGACCCTTTTCTATGAAGGTACGATGTATTACAGCGAGGTTATGAAATAGAGCTTAAATATCATCGGAAAAAATTTCTTAAAGCGAAACTATAAATTGAAAAATTAAATATTTCTAAGCGATGCTTTGTGAAATCTCATCGTTAAGACAATAATTAAATCAAGAACTGTAAAAAAATTTCACAAATTCATTACGAGGAGAGTTTATCGGTTTCGGCACATTAATTCATCTTCAGAAATAAAAATTTGTAAAAATTATAAAAGATATGTATACAAAGTAGCAAGGCGGGGAAGGAGATACTAGATATTATAATATCCTATTATACATAAAATAATAATAGACTACTACTTCTTTTGCCTTGTTTATTTTTGTCATCTTCATCCAATTTTCTTTTTGGGTTCTTTTATGCCAATAAGTAAATTAGAGTAAGCTCAGTTAGAACCCCGTCTAAGCTTTGTATATATTTCACTATTAACTTTAATCCCAGGATTTTATTTTGCGCATATACTGGATCACATGCGGTCTTTCGGTTTTGGTCCACAAGTTATTTCGTACACTAAGGATATTTCCGAGAATTTTCGTCAGATTTAAATGGGCAGCTTTACTGGAAATGATATATTATTAATGTAATCGTTAAGTATTTATTGAGGTAATATTTTAGTTTATTTACACAATATTTTATTTCACTAATGTAACGACAAATTAAAAGGCCTTACGATGCGAGCATATTCAACGCAATCTTCATAACGAGGCGAAAAAATTTCACAATTAAAAGCAGCGCACTACTTGAAAACAATCTCGCAGGGAAAAAATGAAGACAATGAAGCTACTCAACTGCTCACAAGTCATTAAAAAAAAAGAAACGGGAAATTACAATTCAGAAGTACTCTTCCTGTGTAGAGGATACTCGGTATAGCAATAATACTGGAGAAGGAGCGGTCTTGGGAGAACACGTTAGCACTCTCCATCAACGCTAATGGTTATTTGCCTTGAGTAGCTTGGAAGCGGGTCAAAACCAACAGATCCCTTGACCTAATCGCTGTAATGGCCAGAGGGACGGACGTTTATGCTGCGGGGAAAATCGCACAAATTTATCGAAAGAGAAATGTTCTCAGAGGGAAGCTGTGTGAGATTATTTTTGAATCCCTGAGTTGATGAGTCGAAATTAATATAATAGAGCTAGAGAACGCCGCAGGAGAGCTGAAGACTGGGAATGAAGCTATTAAAACTCAAATGAAAGATGTTTAGTACTTTAGATGAGAAGATAGAGAAAGTAGGCGTTCCACAACCCAATGAAAGGGAAAATTTAACTATTAAAAATACTGTCTCTAAGTGTATAAATAAAAATGTTACATTTTAATATTACGAATTACTATGTAGAATACAGAATAAATATACGTTAAAATGGAGCATTTATCCGTTTCCATTTATAGTACCGTGGAAATACATAAGTACATACAAACAAAAAGTAAGTAGGTAATCGTAGTAAGCACGAGAAGGTAATTTCATGAAAACGCATGAAGAAATGAAGAATCACCGTGAAATTTAAATTTCTTAAGAGAAATGAAAGATCTTACTGAGGCTTGTGAACTTATATTTCTTGTCAATTGTAATGTAATAATAGTAAACCCCGTTTAAAACGGTTCCGCTTAGTAAGTGGTTTACTTTCGGTCCCGATTCATACCACACTAAATACATGTTTAAAAATACCGCTTAAGACGCTGTGCTATCCACTTAATGGCCGGATTTTCCCCTTCCCTAGATGAACGGCAACCCGCTATATCACATCCTCTGCCTCAGACGATAGACCGGAAATTATTCCTCCATAATTGTCTATGAGGTGAAAATTGTTTCATTTCAGTGAAAAGTGACCAAAATTAAGTAACAAAGGAAATAGCACTGTTTGTACGAAAAGCAGACATTTCTTAAGAAAGTATGACGAAAAAGCGACCAGTATAACGGAAAATAATTCGTGGACTTCATAGATATTTAAAGCTATGGCAGGGAAACTAAAGATTCCTAGTCATTTTAAAGGCGTGAAACAAAGATCCAAAATATCGTTCCCTTTTGTTTTCTAGTTAAAATGACAAAAATTTTTATTAACCGGTTATAACGTTATGTCGCTGAAAACACGGGTTTCACTGGGTTCCCTGAAAAACGTCTTAACTGGGTTCCACTGCATATTCATGCATTTGCCTCTATCTCTACAAGCACTCTAATCCCAAAGTATTCAAGGAATAGTAACCCTTTTAAAATATCCTCGTCCAGGCAGGAAAGGGCTATCAAATCGTAAATTAAACGGAGCACCGCTACTGCACATCTTCATTGCAGCCGAAATAATTCTTCCAGAGGATGCAATTTCCGGACAGAACACAAAACAGCCATTATCGCAAGATTAAGCTTTAGAAAGTATGACATTTCGACTGGGAGGAAAAACAAGCTCGAATAAAGCAATTCTGTGTTAGGGAATAGATTATAGGAATCCTTTTGAATTTCGGTAAGAATGAAACAATACCCTTTTCCTCCCCCTATTTTCCTTAAATATATTTTCCTCCTTTCTAATCCCCATAAGACCCTCCCCCATTACATCATCCCTGACATTCTGCTACCAGTAACTCTTGACTCTCAACCCCTGCGGCAAAGGATATCCATTCTCCACAAAAAAGCACTTTTTTCCGCTCTTTTCTTTCCCAACTCCACTGCTTATCTACAAAGCCAGGTTTAAATCCTTCCTATGTTTTATACCACCACTATCTTCCACTATAAAAACCCTTTTAGCTCACCAACGCAAGGGCAATTAACGCAGATTCTTACTCTACACAATGCATAATTCAGGAGAATTCATAGTTGGGATAGATATCCTCTTTTAACATAAAATAGAAGAAGGAACCTACAATGCACACAACGAAGTGTTCCCTAAAAGATGGTAGTTTTCGTCCATTGAAATACCCTTAGAACAGGGGTTCCCAACCTGATATATTCATACCCCTTTAGGGTTCGGAATGTTGGACGAGGGTTAGAGTGAATAGTAGCTGAATAGGGATGTCATGCCACTAAACTATTCGAAAGGAATTTGTTTTAACACTACCTCTTTGATCTTTCATGTTGGTATCTTCAGAAGTATTTCCTTGCTATTCTATGTTGGTATAGAGAACGATTTTGAAACTTATATGTAATTATGATGACCTGGGGGTACGGTATGGTTTACTATATAGTCAAATGGGGAAATAAAACCTTGGTACATTCATTTTTTTCTTAAAACTTCATAATTTACTTCCAGGGTTTAAAATTTATGATAGTGATTTTAATTTGTTGCTCTGGTGATCGTACTCTGTGAGGCTTCTCACCACTGCTGTTATTTTTTTTTATTCTTTCCTAATTTGTTTCTGGTAAAATTGATTAAATCGTAGAGTAAGAAATAAGAATTTATTATTAAATAAATAAAAAATAAATTAAGTATCTAAGGTGCTCTCTTTGTGAGGAAATCATACAATTCTTTAAAAAAATATGATTCAAGACAACTAGAATTAAACAACCCGGTTATAACGCTACCGCTATAAGACGCGGTTTTGACATGATCCCCTGAATTACGTCTTAACCATGTTTTACCATATATATTTAACCCTTATCCAACATTGGTCCGTTCCTCCCAATCACATCAGTAAGCACACTTTTATCATTCCTTTTCCATCCTTTCACTTGAAAAGAGGGTGCCCTTTCTCTACATCACGTGATCCAGAGAACGGTCGGTATGAGAAGTTGCTCCTTTTTTCCACGCCTAACTCCGTTATGATCGTGGACGGTGAGGAAATGTGAAAATGGGAATCCGTTGAAGGAAAAAGGGAAATGAAAAAGCGATAACAAGATAGCTTCTCGGTGATGGAATCGTCGTCGTGAATTGATTTCACCTTCGATTAAGCATTTCGGATTTTTCGAATCGGATGAAGAGCTCGCCAATGCTTTGAAAGGAAACTGAATGATTGAATTCGGGAGATGGGATGAACAGCCGATATGTATTGAGGTTTGAATAAAAGATTTTATGAGCAAGAGTTAGAAGAAGGGTTAAGTGTTTTACGACACCGCTGTAGATATCTACCAGGAAATCGTGGATTTACTGCTGGAAATTTTCAGATATTGGTTTTTACGAAGATGCTAAATTAGTAAATTCGACTTCTACTGAAGATGTAGTTTTTCATAAAATGAAGTCATACTGTGCTACTACAGATTTTCGTCCAAGTAACTCTGAACTTGTAGATAGAAATATATTCCATTTCATTCCGAGTTCTCAAAGAATTTATAAGTAAAATGACAAAAAAAATATAAGGAAAAAATACTTAAGAAAAAGTTTGAAGATATAATTTGAGAAGATAAATGGGTAAACGGAGAAAGGAAAGACATTAAGCTTTAATAAGAATACTTATAATAAAACCTACAGAGACAGCGATAATGCATAAATTGATGATATAACACGGATATATATTATTCCGAAGCAATTTCCACTACTGAGGAAAAGATATATTTGTATTACTTTTACACTAATAGTAGAATGTCCTATAATACCAAAGATTGGACAGGGGTGAAAAAGACCGACGAGATCGGGACTCGAACCCACATCTTCTACATTCTGGGCATATTAATGAGTAACATTAGTCCGTTTTCCGAATACTCAAATAGCAAAAATATTCTTTATGAATTCCATACATTTCGATACCCTTTTCGAATTATTCTGTGTAACCACATAGACACTACATAAAGAAAGATCTTATCGAAAAACCTCAAACCAACGGAGCATTCTTCACTCACTAACAAGCCCAACTCCAGACAAAAACAACTCAAATTGCAACAGTTATTAGCAATTCCCTTATCGGCGTAGATACGCCACTTTTTCTCTTTCAAAAACCCTTCTTTTTGCTACGAATGCCATCATAGAATACCTTTCGGAAGATTTCTTTTCCCCACATTGACTTGGAGGGGAAAAAACCTCGTGAGGACGTTATTAGAACACAACTCTTGCGGTGAGCACAAAAAAGCCAGCGCATCCATCCCTCGAGAACATCTTCCTCTCCTCTCTTAATAACTCACACTCATCCTCGTATTTTTCCACTCTCCTTACACCGCTTATTTACCGCTCCCCGAGGAAAAAATCTCTTCTCGACACGAACGCAATAAATGGGAGAGAAGGCCGACGCCCATCCAATCAATTCCGGAGTGTAATAAGACGTACTCCAACGTGGAGAAATGTGCAACTTTCACCGCAATGATTTTCTCGCTACGCTTATCGAGAAATGATTCTCAACATATTTCGCTTAAGGGGGTTTATGGGGGTGAGGAAACGTTTTCCGCTGCAATATGGGGTATAAAAATGAAGGATGAAAATAAAGATGCGACTCGAGTAAAAGTAATCTGGCATCGAAAAATCATCAAAATTCTGCCCATAAAAAACGGTTCACTGCCTAAAATGTATAATGCCGATGGAGAAAAGAATCACCTACTGTTTCAAAGGCTAATACCATACTGTTGAGTCCACAACTTTTAAAGTGAAACCATGTAAGATGGCAAGTCCGATTGAGCATGCAGCTAATACTAATTTGCATAAAACAAGTAATAACTTAATTGGTTCAAGTCTTAAGGAGAAACGGTCATACAAAAAGCCAGACAGAACCGAGACTTGAACCTGGTCAGAGCACCCGACCGGCAATTGGGAGACCCGGGTTCGAGTCCCGGTCCTATCATGTATTTTTCGTGTTCGTTTCTCCTTGGGATTTTTTCTGGATGCACTTCCTTATGTGCCAAATCTGCTATAAATCCTTTCCTTTCGTTGGGCAATTTTATAGTCACGTCAGGAATATCAAATACAGTGATACTTCAGCTAACGAACCTTGCTCTTAACGAAATTTTCGTAAAACCATGGCATTTTTCGCTGTTTTTTGGACATGGCTAACAAATGTTATAGAGGATGCGTAGCATACAAGGGAACCGCAATAATTCAAATTCAGCCGAAATTCCACTATGGCATACCGCTCAGTCTAACTTCTCTGCGGAAGCATGATAGATTGCTGCTGTGTCTAGGCGTAACTTAATCAGGGAAACATACGGGAAAACGCTTTACGGCAAACAGGGATTTCAGAAGGTAATATTTTCAATGCCCGAGGTAGGACGACCTGTATACCATCAGTACTGCTTGTTTTTATACCAAAATTATCAAAGAGAATCTTTGATGCACAAATTTGGGATTTCGTAACATTCACTTCAACCAAGTAAAAATCTTCGTAAATCAGGTCATTATCTCACTGTTATTTTTATGTTAAGCTAAATAATTACGATTAAAGTTATATCATTTAAAAGTAGAATAATTAGCCGTTCTTAAGCCTTAATAGGAGCTGATACTGCCCAATGAAAGTTAAACTTAGCATACTTGAACTAATCAATATTAATTCAATAATTTAATTTAATATTAATAATTCATAATAGGAACAATATCGTCTAGAGATCTTTGAGAAACAAGAAACTAATACGAGATATAAAAATGACTTTAAACAAAATATAGTGCAGAAAGTAAGTGTTGCTATGAAAATACTTTTATCCGCATACCTTTTCATTTGCTAAATGTTAGATTTTTAAAGTCAGATAAGCATGGGTTTGAATAACTCTTACGTGCATACTTACAAAGAGAAATATACCTAACATATTATTCGCCCAAATGTCCCTATAGTCTCTATATCTGCGCACATTTATAAAAATATGGCGCAGATTTATGCAAAATAATATAAAAGTTGGCCTTTTTCTGTGTTTAATGGGTCACCAGTGGACTGGACATTTGCCAAATGTTTTATTCCACAAGATTCCCATATTAACACATGGGCGGCAGAAAAGTCGGTCATATCAAGACTATGAATTGGTTTTATGGTCCAAGTTATGAAGTTGTCACAGATTTTATGCTAATCGCCTCTTGCGAACGACTGTAGCGTAGCGTGTGCATTTAAAAATTGTTCTAAATGATGAGTTGGTAATAACAGCTCTGCATTCGGGTAGAATTGTATTGAAGGCTTCGCTCCGTTTTAAGGATTTTACATGGTTTTGGGGCTATTGCGGTGGATTATCAGGGGGCAAAAATCAATCATTTACAATTTATAATTTTGAAAAAAACTATGTTTAGAACAAATGAAGCAATAACTCAGAAATTTAGTTCGACTGCGATAAGAGCTATACACACAAACTATACGTATTCTAGGTAAGAGTTACTTACTTCTTTTCACTACCAACATTTCAAGTGAACCACGACAAACTTAACAATCAAAACCAAGCGTTATGGGATTTTCTGCAGTTATTTTCACAATCTCTTTAGAATTATTATTTTAGTTTTTACCAGCTCTGCATTTTCTTTCACTTCTCGATACATGTTTTTTAAATAAGTATCATTCACTATTTGAAAGTGATATTTATTTTTATTGTGTAAATGAAATATGCTAAACTCAGACTAACTTTTGCAATGATATTTCGAGGCATGCAATGCGATTCTTAACGTAATTGTAATTTCAATTGTATGGACCATTAAAAATATTTAAGTTGTAAAAAGATTGATTTTCTACTGATTTTTCTACAAGAATTATCATGCTACTATAGCTAAATTTCATTTTTCCGGAGAAAGCGCACAAGTAAGAAATGTAATAAACGCAGTTTAAAGTCTATCTTGTTTGAAAGACGATTTAAAATCCACTGGACATCAGAATTTCGTGATTAAACTACAATTTCATTATATGTTCTGCAAACGTAATCATATCTACTACTAATAGAGGTAGTAACTGTAGGTAAACTTAGAAAACATCCCCAGTACTAGGAAAAACAGTCTTCTGATAGTAGACTGAGTTATGGAAGAAATCGTTAACATATATGAACTGAAAATTTCAATACGCTTCAATTCTCAGCCACCATTTGCATTCTAAAGGTGTAATTTTTTCCACGTAAGTTATCCAATCTCTGCGTGATATGAAATAAAGCAAAGAGGTATCGCTGTCCACCGATTTAAAAGATCTTTATCAACACCCGCACAATATGACTGGAAATCCCAAGCCATCCTTCTCTTCGTAATATACATTCTAAGCATATGAATGAATTCAACCACGTACTTTATACTGTATTCATTCTATTTTAAGGAAGGATATCGTTTCATCTTTCCCTACGGAGAGGGAAATAAAAGTTTTATCCCCTCCTTATGCTTTGACAGTATGGAGAAGTAGACGTTTCCCCCTATGATCTTGGTCAAAAGCGGATTTATTAGCATACCAACTTTTTACAGATACCATAAAGAAATGTAGCAAACTAGCAAGCAACACATTTTCCCTGTCCTATTCCGTAATCTGGAACCCCTTTTCCAGATATCCCTACCGCATCTTCGGCTGCCCCCTCACGTCCCACCATCCATCCCGACAACCCCTGGTCCAAAACCCCAAAAAAACCCCTTCCCGCAATTTCCCCCATCTCTCACGCCCCCATACCGCTGCGTGCCCTGCTCCTCTACGCAGGCACGTACCGCCAAATCGCCCCCGTTTTATCACCACAACCAACCCCTGGAATTTCTTTTTCACCCTCACCCACTTCTGCCCTATCTGTCTTACTCTCTTTACTCGTTCTGCAATCCTACACGTAACGCGATGTTGTCGCCAGAAAGGTCGTTGGATGTAACTACAACGCCCATTACTTGTAGTAAATTTTATCATTCTGTTTCCGAAGTTATAAAAACCATAATCACCCTTCTAACATAAGTTTTAAATTTAGCTCTTTTCTTTCACTCGAACTTGAATTAGTAGCACATGTTATTCACGGTCCCCTCCTCGTGGTTGTTATTTATATAAGTATTGGTTTTTTTCTAAGTTCAGAGTTACTTTTTTATACCGAAAAAGTAACATTCTTCTTTGCTATTTAGATAGCTGTCATTCTTTTAAATTCTCTATAACGGCGATAAAAAACTAGAAAGAGACTCATCAGTCTCAATCTCGTCCTGATGAGAAGTTTTATAATTTAACTTATTATTATTGTTCTCATTATTATTATTGCTATAGTAATTATTGTTATTATGATTTTTTAAAGCTAATATTAACCTATCATTGTTTCGTACATGAGATTGTTGTAACAACTCAATATTCGATACTTTCAACAATGCTGCACATCAATATCATTGTTTTGTACTATTTTCTACTGGACGTATCGCATAAGCGTATAAGTTTGTTTTCAGGAACCTTTCTCTCTTAATATATTACTCGAATAAATTTCATATTCCATAGAACATCTTCGAACAAGTACTTCATGAAAAATTCTTCAACATTCAATATCCCTCATGTATTCTCTCTCGGTCTTGCATGATTAATTCATGACAGCGCACACAAAAATATTCGATATCACCTAATACATCGAGGACAATTGCGTATGAAAAATGCTCTTCGCATTTAATATCTCCATGTCAACTTATCGTCGCATTTCGCATTCACGCACTTATACGACGTGACACTTCTTCCCCTTCAAATCTGCCATTCCGAAGGCGTCCTCTATGGACACTTTACTCAAGTGGCATTTCTAAGATGGCGCTTTCGATGATCTGGGATGGTCAGTCCATATTGAGGCATTATGCGTGCCCCTCCGATGTGATGAAATGCGGTTTTTTTTCTCATCTGGGTACACAGTTCGATATCTGGATACGTGCCTTCCTATATACTACCAAAATGGTAACCCCAATATCATTCCTGCACCCATATATGGATTAATGGAGTACTTTTTTCATAGCCCAATTGGTGTAGATAAAACGTCATCTTTCGCCTATCGTTTGATTCTATCTAGTTCAAGGCTTTGACAGTATCTATTTTAATATTTAAATGTTGGCAACGTTCCTAGATGTTGTTTACATCACTCTTAGAATTGTTGTATTCTACTCTTCTATAGGTCAACATGATGCGTTTACAACATTTAGATCATGGAATTGATTGTTCTCCCGGGTTCGATTCCCGGTGGGAGCCCACGTGAGAAATTACCATGAATATCGAAGCAATTTTAACAAAACTACTAATCGATTGTTATGCAATAATGGATGTAACAATTATCTGTCTGACTGCTGCGTTACTTACATTACATTGTAATGAAGAATTGATTAATTACAGTCTACTGAAATCAGTATTTTAAAAAAATATTGAGGTAGAAAATATAATAATAAGATAAGAACTTAGAGGACCTAGATTAAAATTCGTGACGAAGGTGATGAGAATTATGCAACAATGAACCGACTGGAGGTGAATAGTAATAACTTAAAGAACCTTTACAAACCAATCCAATAATTGATAACTCTTAATAACAACAATGTTATCGCAACAATGAACCGATTTCGAACAATCATATATAAAACTGCACTATTTTATTTTAATTACATGCCTGTGAACTAACAAACGGTCCTGAGAGCTCTAATTCGTACTGCAGTAAAAATAAACGGACATGGAATAGCCCGTGGTTTCACATTTAGTATTTTCGGATAATTAGAAAATGCCGTAAACCTCGTCTGAAACTGCATTTCGAGGTTTCAAATAGGTGCGGACAAAGTTGATGGCACAAACGCAGCCAAAATCCGAAATTAACTTCCATCCTCACTCTGAGAGGAAAGTCATTAATTCCCAAAAGGAAAAAACCAGCTCAATCGAGGCACGGAAGTTATACGTTTAGGATGGACATTGGAGTCATGCAATTAACAACTTCCGAAGCGGTCATCAGAAAAACAGCTTACGGACTCTTATTGGCCATAACTCGAATCAAATGGAAAAAGGAGAAAATGCTGGGAGGGATTTGTTCCCATATTGAGCCAATCCCAAAAATCCAATCCGAAAAAGTCTTAGAATTGCCCGAAAAGTCCGATAGCCTTCCTTGATTTCTTACCGCGCAAGCTATAAAAATTTTATGGTACATATTTTACAGGATTATTTTCAAGATTAATATTGTGCCAGTGCTATTACAGTTGCCACTATAGTGATTCTTGCCACGTGACACCTTTATCGGCAAGTCATAACCATGTGACCATTTGGCAATATTGCTCAAATCTCCTAGCAAATAATTTACGCAAATCTGAAAATTTCCGTTTCTAGGTAATATAAGCACCTTATCATTTGATAATATCTTTGTGTGATAAGCACATCTTGATATATTATTAAATCAAATAGGAAATAAGACCGGTCTTATGATGGAAGCTTGAAGGACCCCATATCTCACAAAATTGTAGTTAATGTGTATGTAATGCATGAAATATATGGTGATGAATTTATGAAAGCGAATGTAAGTCATAGCAAGTTTAACTACCTTTTATCGATATTTTACGAGAGTTTGGCGAATTTTCAGGGTACATTAGGCAACGATTTTGGGAATAGATCTCCATCCCTGACTACTAAGACTAACAAAAACATTGCTGTATAATTCTTGGAGAGATATTACTGAATGTTCTTGATCCTTGAAAATTTTAAAAGGTAATAATTCCTGTTTATATGAAAATTGAAGTGTGACTAAAATAATTTCGTCTTTTTCATTTTCATGCACATTTAATTACCTTATATTCTACTCTCTATAACGATTAATAATTTATTTTGTGAAATAAATAAATTTCACAGATATCAGACGGAAGATATACGTGCGAATGAATATAACTCTGCACTATGGAGTCATTTCCAAGAAGACTAGTTTGAGGTCCTTCATTATCAGCTAAAAAGAGCTGTCTGGGTGAGGTTGAGGTATGGTGAGGACTAAGCTAGTTTCTCTTGCTTTTCTCTCAAAAAGAAGTATTCTTAAACAGAATATTTTTAAAGAATAATTTATAAAGAAATATTCAAAAGAATTCATACTAAAGAAAAGTTTTAAAGATTAAAACTGAAAGAGAAAATAATGTTCTCTTTCTAACAATGCAAACCAGAATATTAAATGTATTTATGTTAACAGTGCTATATTACCTATTCAACAATTCACAAATTCTAACCTAAGATAACAATCATCTCCATAGCAACAAAGAAATGAAACTTGAACCTTGTCAGTCATCCACTCTTAAGGGTTTTGCGAAGGGTCACATCTTTCATTGTAACAAAATCTAGGCCTTCTCCAACGATCATTTTATCTCTTTCCCAACATTCATTTTCCCTAGGCTTACTCGGTCTGCAACATTATCTCGGCCTCTAATCCATATCCCTTCGCAATGGTCAGATGCGATAGCCCACCGCTTGCGGGAATCCTTAACAACTTTCTGTCGACCTTTCTCTTCCGCCACATTTAACTCCGAATTTCTAAGAGAACCCTAAACTAGACAAAGAATATCGCAAGGACATCAAGGATTAAAAAGATTTTGTGTTCTATTTTTGATATAAATTTTAGAGGGTAGTTTTTTATACATGGAAAATTCCACTCATAGACGAAACTAATTGAAAGCATTTAATTTATTGTTTATGAAAATTACGAAGTTTAATTAACTCTTTAGTGTGGCTCCTTTCAGAAACGAGAAGCTAGGTTTCAACATGTTATTCGCAAGGATATATATTCATCGTATTAGAGGAAAGTAATATTGATAGCAATAATGATACAATAAAGAATAATAACAAGTGATAATACTCATTCTTTGTAACAGGAATAATAACTTCTAACAAGCAAGATATTATTTCTACAATTCTATTTCTGCTTAACATTATAAGAGACTGATTAAAGGGAAAAATTATTCATTTATGATTTTCATCGAACGTATGTACATCACCTTAAATTCACATATCAACAATGCAAAATCTATTTTTAAATTTATGATTCGCTTTAAACTACCATTAACATAAAGTACCAAATTCCGCAATATTATAAAGTTTACCGAATTTATTTTACGGAGTAGTAAAACATAAAGTTTCCATATCTAATGCTTTTACGATAACTTTCATACTGAGGAAAAAGTACAGAAACTTGAATGCTCTTATGAAAGTAATGCAAATAAGAAAGTACTGCTTCGTTCATATTTAGACAACGCTATCATTTCATCACAAATATTTACAGAAGTACAAATTTTACCTCAAAAAAGAATCGTAGGCCATCGATGAAAGGAAATATATAAACTTACGAAATAAAAAAATATACATATTTATAAATTACGAGTAAGATATCAGCAACTGAAATATGAAGCTCACAAACATACGGTACGGCAAGAATTCGTAAAATTTTAATCCTTCGTGACATACTGATTGCGAATATCTAGGGACAATATTTTACGCTTATAGACCTCACTTTTTAATAATAAAATTTCAAGACTCCCTTCAATAGAATAGCAAAAATGGGGTGATATAATTCTTGGGGAAATCCTCATTGATTGCAGTTCTATGGAAGTACACATTTCTTGATTTCTATAAAGGCATCCTCTAAAGGTAGCACATGAGCAACTCTCCTAAACCATTTCCCATATAAACAGGGCTAACGCGTCCACTATCTTGTACACTGAGACTCATCTCTCTGCGGCGTATCCTATTCCCTCGTTGTCCCAGATAACAGAATCGCTGACAGAGGGAGAAAGGATAAATATGGGGATGAGAAAGTGAGATGGAAAGGGAAAGAGAGTTTATTTTTCTGGAGAGAGAGAGAGAGCTTAAATCGATTGCATGGCTTGCTGCGAATAGGGGGGAATCGCCACTTTCCTCTCCCTCCAAACTTTTACTTTTTATTTAATTTTTAAATGGGTCGGCCCCAGACTGCTGCATTGGGGTACACGCGTTATATTGCGTGAAGGCTTAAAACTCACTGTATGCGGTCAAACATAAGGGTCACATTTCCGTGTGCCCTTCTGCGCGTGAATTCGTGACCAAGGCGTGCAAAAAATATAAGAGACACGGAAAAAAAATGGGATGGGTCTTTTTGCGAACTTTCGTTTTATGCGAGAAAGACATTCTGTTGATGGTTAAGAGCCTAATGGTTTACAGCCTTGTACAAATTTAGTTTTGCTTTGACGACGAATGAAATCTTGCCATTCTTATCCTCTATGTATAGAATTGTACGTAAAAATCATAAATAAATAAGTACATAATAAATTATTAAATTGAAAATTCTAGACCGATTTTAAAACACAGTTATTGTATAGTTACAGAGGTTAATCCGGCTTCATTTACAAATCCGCTCTCAGTCAACACAAACCCGTAATCTTAATGTTTCGCCATTCCCCTTTAAGTCACAACAATCAATAAGCATAATTACGGTTTAAAGACGACAATTTCAACAATAGACCGGTTACGGTCATCTCCACGCGATGCTTTATTGTTGGTTCCTATAATTTTTCATTTGTTTCTCATTTCAAGCGCAACGCCATCGATGGATATCTTCAATACTCCTTAAATATAAATTTATGAGGAATATTTTTATAAAAAGCAAAAGAGACAGTTCAACATTTTCCATCGATCTAGTTTGAGAAATTCTGGCAAATATTTAACACTAAGCCACTGATCTCCTAAAATATATATTATTATGTCAAGTGACACTTCAATTTCAATGGTGTTAAACAACACAATTTAAATATAAAAAACTTGATCCGCTTGGTATATATGTAAATAATCTACCTACCACTGAATATCTCCTCTAAAAGATTCTTTATTAACTGAATAATCTAAGGCCTTTCTGAAGGTTATATTTAATCGGAAAATTTGACATGATAACTTATTTAGGTATAAATCATAGAGAAATACATTGCATGCTAATAAGACACCAGAAGTATATTATTAGATTTTTCAAACGTGAATCTAATTATATCACCATAATTTTCAACCTTATTTCCGAAAGAGAAATTAATCACTCCACCATAAAGTCATCAACCGTCAACATATCCCAAAAACCCGCCAAAATAATTCATTCCATATAATGAGGAAACCAAATCCTGTCATCTCAACAACCACGGAAAGTATGAATTAAAGAAATTCTGTGGGGGGACGACCTTGCATCTACAATTCAAATCCCCTCCTATATTTGGAAGCATCGAATCTTCCTCGGATGACGTGATTGACTCCCAAGGGAATTAGAGCCGGAAAATCGCGACCGCCGAACCAAATTACACAAACGGATTAATCCGACTGTCAAAACACGCGAGATTAATGCGGACGACGAAATTCGTCCGTCACGAAGCGTCCCTAAGAACCACCGATCGCATTAGCGGAGGAAATTTGTCCCTCCGAATTTGGCATTCTCACTTTCTCCGGTGGCATGAAAAAGAACTCCATAACGGCAAGAGATACGGTGGATTTGATGGGATGTAATACACGAAATTATGCCCTACAAATTAGGGAGAGCGTCTTATAAACAAGGTCTGTGTATGCCACTCGGTCAATGGATTAGGGGGCGGAGACTACTGGGGAATGCAGGCCTGCCAACCGAATATCGTTAGCGATACATTCAGAGCTCCCTTGCTGACAACAGCATTTTTCACTTTCTTTGAGTACGTTTCCCTTTGGCTGATGAGGGGATATCAGTATTCAGCTGATAACATTTACGAGTATATAGAATAAATATTGCAAATGATATGTACTACAAAAATGGCACTCCTCGGCCATTAATAAAAGAGTAGACCATGAAGAGAAGATAACCTAATTTTGAACGCAAAAGCCATCGTATGGATTTCAACTTACACGTTCAAAGTTATAAGAGATTAAACATAATTATTGATTATAGCATGAATCAACATGAAAAGTAACACGAACGCCTTCATAGTCTTCCTAAAAGTCACACCTCATCTTACTGATAGCATAAAAATAATATGTTATTAAACATAAACTAAAAGGGGCATATTTTTCTCATTCTCACATCAACATTACGTAATGTTCTCCCAAGTCAACTTAAGTTAAGAAAATCATGAAAATCGTTTTCCTTATTACATAAAGAAAAAAGTTATTTTCCAGAAATATTGTTGAAAAGATTGTTTCCTAAAAATAAAATTCCTTGTTTACCTGTTTATGCACCAAAAATTTTCTATTGCGTAAATAGCTAAAAATATTTTAGTAGTAAGTTAATCCGCGATTAAATGTATCCACAGAGATTTCTTTCGTTTAATCTCTCAAAATATATACGCCTGTTCCAATTTAACTTCAAGAAAAATTGATACAAATAATAATGATACAAATAAGTAATGCATAAAATATGAGGGAAACCTCTTTGATACAGTAGGAAGAATTTCCAATCACAGCCGTTGATGGAAATCAAAATTTTATAATAGATCAATTTTCCGTTTCGGAGTGTAGAATCACCCAACTGCACTACTAGTGAACCATATAGAGTCAATTCCAGTACAAAAAAGAGTAAATTTCATTTTTGTTCTCGGTATCTCGCCGCTTCTGAGAGAAATTACGGGGACAACTTGATAAAATTAGGTTGGCAACACTGGAACGTGCCCAAAAAATATAAGGAGTCCATCTCTGGCATGAGATATCCCAAAGGCAAAAGAGTCCATCGGAAGAAGAGTGGGCGGTCGGACCAAAAGGGTTGCGACTCGTTAATAACCTGTCGCGGACTTACACTGCTGCATTAATCGGCTTAAAGAGAGCAAAGAAATGGGGAGTACTACTTGGTTTTATTCGCTGAAAAAACGGCGAAAAGAAATCCTCTCCTTTTTACTGCTGAAAGTAATCGCGAGACGAAATTTGGGTCGCAACAAAAGACAATCGTAGCTTAGTAAAAGGATTTTAAAGGATAATGCCGAGGGAGTGTTGAAATTGTTACAGTTGCGAAAAAAGAATGTGGTGTACTCCGTTAATTATTTTTTTACGCGAAACATGCTCATGAAAAGACTCTTTCTTCACCAATTAGAGCAGCATACATAATGAAACTTTTTTATGATATGCCATACGTAGTACAACACGCTAACCGTTATCATCGTAAACGTTAAACATTACGAAAGTCGATCTTTAATTCACTTATGGTCTTATGATAATTATGTTTTCTAGTACTGCTTTTTAAGATTTTATAATACAAGAATATTCCCATGTATAAGAAGTGGGCCACTCTTCTATCTTGAAGTATATGACTGCTAATGATTAATATTCGTATTTCTCGAGCCGTTTTATGCCGTAGGTTATTTCACAAGGCACTTTTGCAAACATTAAAATGGAGAGATAAATAGAACAGTTTATATTCAAATCTAAGATTTCACACGTCTCAAAATCAGCTTGCCGTAAATGGCATGAAGAATCATTTATCTATTCCTCAATTTGAAAGATAAAACTCATCAACGCTAAGGAATATTTTTGCATAATTTTTGCGGATGTTTCATCATTCTTCTGCCATTTTGTATAATTACCTAATTGCGACCGAAATTTTGAATTTTTAAACCGTAAATGCTGGAGGAATGCCAACCCATCCTTCAAAATCCGTCGTTTTGGAATGCAAATTACAATGGCTATTGTTTACTAGAACTCATTGTTCCTGCCTGAATTGAGCCAAATGCGACAAGTAATTTAGTAATAATAATGACATAAAAAAAGGTTTACATCCATTATCCCAACCGATCATTCATTCTTTAAGTGACAAAAATTTATGAAAATAGAAGATGATTTTATAGGAGGAAAAAGCGAAAACTATCGAAGAGGAGAAGTGATTCTAATATAAAAAGTGCTAACATCTTTACAAAATTGGTATAATTAGCTAAGCCAATATTTACAGTTAGTACAATTAAACTCACAGCGATTGGTTCTCTTATATATTACTACAAAAGCAACTATATTTGAAATGATTGAGAGCAATTCATGGGAAATTAGCGACAACTATAATGCATGGTCCTGGAATGATTATATTAATATAATTCGCCATAGAAGTAGCGATCTAATTTGTCGAAAACCTCTCAAGCGTACTTAATGAACATTTAGAGGAAAGAGTAATAGCCCAAACATCTTGGCAAAAAATCTTAGACCGTCGAGACAACTATTTAAGATCACGAGAAGAACAAACAACGCCAATTAAATCCTTTGGCAAACTGCTCCCTTTCCTTGGGAATCACGACGAGAAGAAAAGCACTCAAGGAAAAAGGAACACAAAAAAAATCAGCTCCAGAAATTGATCTCCCCGAGATAATTCCATCTTCAGCGAAATGAAAGGAGTACCCCAAGTACCGTTCTGGGTCCCCGACATTTTTCATGGGAAAAAAGGAGTTTGTTGCGTGAAAATCGCAAAAAGTGGACGCATGCGCGTTGTGAGGGGACGCTGCAGTGATATAAACCCCATCCCTCCCACAGACACCCTCTCATACACAAGGGCGACAGTGGCGCCAGACGAGTCATTACGTGTGTGATGCCGAGAAGGGGGTGTCGGCCGAGGGAACCAATCTCGCTTTAGTTTTGTTTTTGCGGCCGAGGAAGACGTCTCCGCCATCCCAAAATGCGGCCATCCCCCACCGCCTCCCTGGGCGGTCGACTCACGAAAACTCAGTGCAGCCTCATAGACAGTGAGCCATAAAACACCACCCCACTTCCTCCCCTAATTCTGTTCATTTTCGCATAAGCGCTGTCATTTGTTCGACGCCCACCTATGAGGGGGGAGTAATTTGGTTTCTTTCCGGTACGTTGAAGAGATAAATTAAAGGGTGAATGTGATGTCAAAGGGGGGTTTGGATGCATTTAATGCTCCATCAATACTTCGGCTTAAATTCGATTTCTTGTATGACATGATGGAAATGTCAGGGGATCGGATGAGCCACGAATTTTGCATGAATGACAAGAGAATATTGATCAAATAACACTTCACATTATTCCTTGAGGTGGAGCATTTCGAAGAAATAACTTCAAAATACCTCGCCCTAGCATTTAACCATCTTTGTAGGACTTCCCTCATTGGTTATTTGAAAACATTCTATTTTGGAGATTCACTTAAAATTACCAAAAGTTCTTTGTACGTATTAAAATAGGCTAGGGATTGTTTTCTCATTACTGGATTTTCATATACTTGGCTGAAGTATTTCGACTAAAAATTTACAATTACTATAAATACACGATGTATATTTTCGGCTACAACCAAAATAATCACTCCATTACTTACACATCAAGTTGTTTCAGTTAAGAATAGAAAGATACGGACCGTTTTCACCAGCATTCGAAGAAGTTAAAGAAAGATGGAAGATGTGCTTACCTGAAAGAAAGGAAAATTCAATTAGAGAAATGTATATATACACATACATAACTTAGGTTAACATACAGTTGCATTTATTCAAATACAGAACATTTATAGTAAAAATCGATACTTTTCTATATGATTATAATTCAGCACTTTAGTAAAAAATATTCTGATAGGAAAGTCACTATTTGAGGTAATTCCTTAAATAGATTTTGAACAATTTCTGATATTTTGCTAAATTTAAAAATAAAGATGTTCCGTGGTGATACAGTATTCTCAGATATACGATCTGGTATTACCCATTATAAATCTGAAGTTAGACATGGCCTGAACGATGTATTACACATAGCCTACATAGTCCCGGCTTGTGTAGACTTCGGTGTTTCTCTAAAACTTTCTGTGAAATTATCATAATGGATATTGGCACTAACTAGATAATTTGAAAAAATGGGAAACTTTTACATACGTTTCCTGAAAAATTCTAAAAAAGGAATAAAAACAAAAAGATAACTCTGCACGTAACGACTTGATATCCAGTGAGTGATTCAAAACTGTCGCTAACTCCTCCCAGTTTGAGTTACTAATTTAATGTTAATGAGTGCACCATCACTGCAGTCGCGAAATGTGCTCTTAACCATAAAGGATGCAAACGTGTCTCGAGTCACGGCAGAAGCGTGAGGATAGAGCGTCTGGCTGACAACGGAGTTAGATGCTGCACGTATGGCCATGCAGTTACGTACATTCATAATTAAATGGAAATTACAAAGGAGTGAGCGTGGCATGAACAGCACGTAAGGTGAGAATATCTCTTTATCTCGTGAAGTTATGCATTATGCTGAGCTCCATACATAATTATTATAAAGTACCGAATGCTGATGCAAAAATGTTTTAATTTTCAACTTTATATACGTTCTGAATTATTCTAATTTATTCCCTCGAAAAAATGTAATAAACTCCAAAAATGTAATATAGTTTCCTTCGTTAAAGATATTATAAACTTTTTTTTCATGTGTATAAAGTTCATCCAACACATAGCATAGTTACACAGTGAACTCAGAAATAATAAAAAATAGATGAAATGAAAAAACATAAATAATGGCAATTATAAAAAATAATAAATGCAAAGATAAATGTAATACTAAACTCAATAAATAATAGGATAAAATGTTTCATAAAAATAATGCTGCGTAATAATTGTTGTTGTGATTTATACAATAATTGCACGTACAATTTTAGTGTAAATTGCGAGGTTTTGCTTAATAAAAACGAAGAATTTTAATTTAGCAACAAAAATCTTTAAAAAACTATATATTAGATTTCACGAATGCATGGAAATTTACTATAGTTTCATTTCTGCAAATTCCGAAGACAGAACATCCGAATTCGAATGCATGTAAGCAAGCATCCTATGAATATGTCATACTTTGAGATAAATTGATTAACATAGATCTTCAAAATTATCACTTCAAGCATGTTTCATTTTAATATACTGAATTAATAATATGGATATCGATAGTGTAAATTTTGTTCAGTTTTAATTTAACTTAATTATTTTTACTTAGCTTCATTCCATAAACCCTTCTAGATAGGTTATGTTAATCATTCTGTTGTAGCAACCAAAACCTTGCAGACAACAAGAAAATGTTTAGGAAAATTTCCCTCCCTAATTCCGACAAGTCCTCTTCTAAACTTTTCCTCCATTTACATTGGCGAATGGGTGGAAAGGTGTATCCCTACGGCTAGTCTGCCTAAGGCAAGCCTTATTCTAACACGCACCTTTACAACGTTATGCGCAAGGTGTTCTTGGATAAGAGTTGGGATTGGCGAGAGATGCCCTCTCACTATACATTATTCATCCTTTGAACCCCACACTCCCATCTTCCATAAGACCGCACCAAGGTCGGCGGCATTGCCCACGTCCATGTTCGCGACGCCTCCGCACAAGTATGCATGCGGAGGTCCCATAGCGAAAACGCTCTTTCAGCCTATATTTCCATCTTTAGCGGAATCCTTAAATCAAGCTACTTTAACAATTTGTCCCGCAAGGTGATCTTGGTAATTGAGTCTGGTTGGTTAGACTGATGGAGAGGTTTTAGCTTTTAGATTGCGTGGGTGAACTTGAAGTTTATCCAGCTGTGTTTTATGGTGTTTAATGGATGAGTTACTTTGCATTGACCGATGTTATACAATTACAAGCGATTATATATTTTAATGTGAATTGGCAGGTCATAAATTTGTGTAAGTTCAGCCATGCATAGAAAAATTAAGCGGAATTTTTGACTTCAGTTTGGTAGTCGAGAAAACAGTAAGCAAGTAAATTGTCTTTTTTAGATTAAATTTTTAATTAAGGATTTATAAAATTTATTAATCATTAGAAAAAATCATTCTCGAATATATATCTTGCTTTCAAATATATTTCGTCAAATTCGGAATACTTTTTACTAGAGAAGTATTAATTCGTTAATTGGGGTATTGGGGAATGGAACACTTTATCAGTTCAACTACTAATGCTAACCCCGAAGAATGTTGAAATTTTCAAAACGAAGCATATCTTTATCTATATCATTTTATATTTCACTACATTTTGCATTTCTTCCTACTGAGGAAAACGCGCTAATTATGTGACCTTACTGTTAATCTACCGTTCACTTTAGCTCAATTTTCTTACTTTTAATACACTTTGCTGAGCGACAGTTATACTATGTTAGATTTCATTTTCTGTCTAAACTCTACGGAAACGTATGTATGCATCAACTATTATATTTTTTATTCACATACCAATATCATGAAAAAATATTGGACAATGTGATTAATGCAATGAATACTAATATATAACATTTATATTGAATTATGTACTACTCTTATAACAGTTTAATGGGTGAATTTACTGTCAATAAAAGTTTTTATAGAAGCGTTTACCCTCCCGCCTTTAGGTGAATAACAAAAAATCCTAAAAAATATGAAGTAGGATCATAAATAAAAATTACAGTGCATTAGACTCCACTGCCAAGCGTTGCCACCTAGTCTAGAGAGCAAATTTCAATCTATTAAATAAAAAAATCCTAGAGCTGTAGGTCTCTAAGGCGACATATACCAACTCTACCACATTCCTAATTTCCTACGACCGCATGAAAGATTCCTATTTACCCCTGCGCACAAGGAAACAGGAATTCGATCCTCCGCAGAGGTAAAGGCAATTGTGTTGAGATATTTATTGAGAAGGTACGAGGGTGCCGATGGGAGAGGAGTGATTGTTGTTTAAGTGTCGTTTCAATTGATCGTAAAACTCCTGATCGGAAATAAAATTTTTACGCCGCGTTAAGAAATCACCGACTCTCTCATGCTTTCGCAATGCAAAAATTTTACGCTCTCTGAAGATTGGCCAAAGGTTACGACACTGGAATTTGTTATTCAATCTCCCTACCCAATTGGAATAACAGATCGGTATTAGAAAACAGAGATAGTTTTAGACTTGAGGTTTATTTACTAAAGCAGAGATTCCAGCGAAATAAAACTTGTACATTCCATTAATGTACCGTTAAATATGAAGCCATTCAATAATTCTTTACATCTTTTTAATACGGATCATGAGATGCATTAATGGGATTTAAAAATGAAAGAAAATTTTGAATCAAAAGCACAATAAATTAACCGTTTATCAAATGACTCTTTTTTATTTTATAAACTATAAAAAGAAATTAACGAATACGTAATCTGACATAATAGTACATAATTGTTAAAGATAATTTAAGGTTATTGTAGTTATAACAATTATTTTTTTAATGATAAGAAGGGTGATTATTGAATGATTTAATTAAGAAAGTTCCCACATTCTTGGAATCTCATCAGCATAGGAATTAAGCAATAAAATAGTATTAATTTAAATGAAAGTATGCATAATAAATAAGATCATGAATGTTAAAATACATCAATTACGGTATAACGAGAAGAGAAAATCTATACATATTATTTAAGTGAAAATTAATCATAACGCTTACAAGACACTAATCACTATGGCAGAGGATAATGTACCTGAATGAAAAATGTTAAAGGTGACCTTGCAGGTAAAGGGGCGCACCTAAGAGAATTCCGGAGGAGAAGCGGACATGAAAAACGTCTGACGGTACCGGGTCTCGAACCCGGATCTCCTAATTACCATTCGATGGCTTTATCCATTGTGCTAACCTATCAGAACATTCAAACATACAGACATACAATTGGGAGATTAAGGTCCGAGTCCGTCCGTCTGTCCGATCAGAGTCCGTAAGACATTTTTGTTCGTTTCTCCTCGGGATTTATTTATCTTTTACTTTTATTATTTTCTTAGTCTTTTTCAAGGCTTTCATTATGTGAAGCTATCAATGAATGAATGATACTGTATAAGAGGATTCAGTAGCGTACCTTCTTATGGAAAACTGAGAAACTATTATTCTTAAGGTCATAATGCCACATTTAAGGGGATGTTTCTGGTCTTATAGCAATCTGGATTAGTGAGGAAAGCAAGAGTCAATTACCGTACTCCTCATCCAGCCAATGCGTCTCATTCCCTCCACAAGGATTATTGTAGCAAGTGTTGGAGGGATTCAGGTTCTATCCGGTCTTGGAGCTGAATATTTTAGAGATATTTACACAATAAAATGGGGAAAGAGTTACCTCAAGGCGAGATAGCTCAACGGACAGAGCACCCGGTCGACAATTCTGAGACCCGGCTTAGATTCCCGGTCCCGTCTGACTTATTCAAATCTACTAATCTTTTGAATTTTCCTGAGATCTTTACACAGTAGAAATCGCCATAGTGAGACTCAAATTCAACCACATCGAGTGAGATCAATCTCCAGTAAGGAAACTGATACAGCCAAGTAGAATGCAGAGACAACGCTCCGCCCATTCAGACGGCGACTTCCTCCGCCAAGGGGATCCAAATATGTAGGTGGTTGCAATCTCCACTTCCTTCCCTCCCCCGCATTCCAGCGCCCGCAAAAAGGGAATCCGAAGAACCGAAATCTAAATCACTGACAGAGTCCTTCCGTCCCATCACGAGGGAAATAAATCACGGACGACTCCTCAACAAAGAATTTACATTCACGCCTAATAGGCCGGGGGAGAATGCATGTGGAGTTGTATATATAACCCGGCTCGCCCACCTGTCTCATCTCACCCTTTCCTCAATGGACCACATATTTTTCCAAGTGAAGGCGAGTTAGTCTTGAGATTTAGCACTTAATCGCTCGAGAGGAAATGACGCAAATGCTTGTCGGGAATAGCGTATGAGTGGCGTTCATATTCTCCATATGATAATTAGGAAATGGAGTACTGCTTCATCATTATTTTTAGTGCTTACATCCTGGCAGCAGATAAGATTTGTCTGCACCGGGGCATTATTCTGTGTATTTAGTGACAGCTCAATTTTTAGGAGCATCAATCCACTTGAAGAATTTCAAATAATTTCTCACAAATGGGTTCTAAGAAGATGCCTACTACCTACACATTTTCCTATTAATATATGCATTATAATACTCTTACAAGTCTAAATTTCTAATAAGATTGAAATTCTTCCCATGCTGAACATTTTAATTCTGTCGGCCTTACATTTTCCCATTTAAAATTTCCTTAACGAGACTAATTAATTTTAACTACTAATTACTAATTTACTAATATTCATACTAAGTAATTCGCTTAAATTTTAGTCAGACACTATTCGTCAAATAAAATACTCATAACATCTCTGACGTAATTCTTCATGCTATCCTCCCTTTAAAATGTTTAATAAAACTGTTTAAACAATAAAAACCATTAGTTCATACTAAAATAATGTTGAATGTTTCTAACGGTTGTAGCAATCATTAATATTACAAAATAACAATGTATATCCACAAAATTATTATAAAACAAAAATAAAACAATCATCAACAATTTTATAAACTCCATTGAACTCAAAGACTCAATCAATGAATTAACAATTCATAAATCAAGGCAATTCAAATTACCTAAGAGGAAACAGGGTATAACAAGCGAAAATGAAGTTCAATAACATTCAGTTCCATATTCTAAGTGAAATCCATAGTTAAAATACTATTTTAAGATATTCACTGTAATGATCATCAAAGACTAAACGTATTCTAAATTGATTATGAGAATGTTAAAGATAAAAATCCAGTCAATTTTTACCAAAAGGGATCATTTCAGCAACGTCGAGAGAACAGTGGCTGTAAATCGAATTTTTGGAGATAGTCGTTAATGCTCGAGCATAGCTTTACTCTCTTTTATTACTTCATTCAGAAAAACTTGAGTTGATATATTTCGCAAGCAAACAAGCGAACATCGAAAAGCCCCATCGAAGAAAATAATCGAAGGGGCACAAATGTCCTTCGATTGAATGACTAAACAAAAAAGCCCACATTTACAAGAGATGAGTGGGGCAAAAAAGCGTACATTTTATCGTCTGAGGAAGGCTCGCGAATTCGTGTCAAGTATCGAATTAATGAGCTGCGAACTGCGAAAACAACGCTATTATTCGTAAAAGTCAATCGCTGCTGTCTGACCGGCCTCCGAGTTTCTGCAATGCGTACAAAAAATTTCAAACCAGCCATCGAACGACCAAACCATATTCGTTCCGAAGCGAAAAGTCCGTAATTGATTCCGCGGGAGAAATGCCCACATTAAGGCTTTAATTAAGGGCTTATTTGTACTCTTTCACATTCTGTGAAGACATAATAAGTTCATAAAATAGACTTTTACCTCTCGGTTGGTTCACGTACCCAAAGATTCAGCACCTAAGACCTTTTTTCTTTAAGACTTACCCATATTTTATACCAACTAAGAACTGCTATTTGTAAAATAAAAAAGGAGTCATTTCTGCGCTCGATTCAAAGGAGGTCAAGTACAGAGTCAAGCAATATAACCAATGTCATCAGGCCTCACTTATAGCCCAATGATGAAGCATAAATATTTTTGTCTCTCGTTAAATTGAAGCAAAATTTCACGGTTTATATTGTGGATATCTTTTTGGATACCAATACTTACTAATACCACTTATACTTACGCCAGAAATTAAACACTAACATTCATAAAAATTAATTATTTTAGGATGATAAATACTTGTAAAGTGTTACTTAAAAAAATCATAACTCTCAACATTCAAGTGAATGGTACGTAAATAAAAAGTAACATAATTTCATATCAGCGACATTTACTGATTCATAAAATTTATAACTGTAGAGTATTCATATTAATTGATAATAATGAAAACGTTTTCATTAATATCAGACAATGTTTCTCACTAACTAACCTGTAAATGACTCAAAATCTCTGTACAATGCTTTGACTATTGAGGTGGCATAGCAATTCACGAAAATGAATTAACTCTCGTTAACAACTCTTAAATTCTTTATTACGTTCAGGGTATACTTTTAACTGTTTGTTTTGTTTTTGTAGGCAAATTCCTGGCAAGTTTATCAAGCAATATAACAACTAAAAGTTTTAATATTTTCTTTAATTTTTCTCTCTCCTTTGAAAGAGAAAATTGTAACTTCTTTACCCTTTATGTAATGTATTATTATAATTGGAAAATTGCCAACGTATAGATGATATAATCTCAGTCTAAAATATTTATAAAAATTTACAACTAAAACTACGATAAAAGTTACAAATTACTAGTAATAATAAAATTTACAATAAAGGCTACAAATTAAAAGTAAAATTTTTAAAAATACACGCAATAAACAATTCTAAGAAAAAGCGAATAAAAAGTATGCGAAATAAAGCGATCAAATTCTATAGACGTCTCCCCTTGCCAATTTGCGTCCTCCCCACGGAAACTTAGACTCGCGAAAATTATGGGCGATTTCGCGACGCGTGACCTCATTTCGGATTCGCAGCCCAAATAAAAAAAGCAACGCTGAAATATTCATAAGGGATGAACGCCTGAAAAGTGCCCAATAAAAAAACCAACCCTCGAGGGAGTTCACCGTAATTGAATCGTCTGTCGGGATGGCTTCAATAAAGCATGCACATTTGCACATTCCAAGGCCCTCTATATATATAAACGCACACACATATTCGCTTACACCTCTCCCCGGCGTCTGAATATCAATGGAACTTATAAACCAGTCATTAGCGTTCTGAATGGAAAGCCACTTAGAGATTCTTAAGCCGCTCCCACTGCGAACAATGGGTGGATGCAGCAGCCGTGCTGTTTGTTCGGACGCCGTCTTATTTGCAACCTGAAGGAGGTAAATACCACGCGATGCACGAGAAATATTATACTATTCCGTCGCAGACGTTGTGGGTTTTACGGCTGAAAAAGAGAGGCGTAAAATTTGCTTTGCTACATGCCTACCAATCTTTCCAGGGTAAGAAGGAAGTTGAAGGAAGCATTGTGTACACCGAATTCCATTTTCTTTTGTGTGAAGTAAGAATAACAGAAGATATATATACAAAAAAATGGAAATTGAAACATTCATAATCATCTTTTACACTCTGATATGTGGATACTACATCTACCTCCACACCGATACCCTGAAGGTTCTCTTACGACATACGATCGAAGTGTGTCAAGCCATCTTTACTACATTAAGTAAAAAGTTAGGATAACGCATGGACTAATTCAGAGAAAGAGATCGGATGCATTATGGGCATAATCAGGGCCACAGTTGGGGTTGAAAACCTAAGGCTAACACCAAAGTAATAGAGCCTTTACGAAAACAAAGCTTGTTAATACCCCGTGGCAATTTTCACAGGAAAATTAAAAAAATGGAATTACATTTATTTAATAAATAATGAGTTTAAAAGGAAATAAATCTCTGAGAACGATTCTTATAATCCTAAAAGAAGAATTTAAGACTTTAGATTCAGACTATTTATAAAGTTTTAGCAGTATTTAGTAATTAGCAGCAAATGTTGAGAGGATTATTTTGCTAATTAAATATTTCGAAGAATACAAAAGCAACTGAACTATAATAGTAGAGTCTAATATGCAAAACCGGAAATTCCTTGTTATTGCTGGTAAATTTAAAAAAATCTTTCCTCGTTTTAACAAGGAAATGAATTACAAAATAGAATTCACATCTTTGAAGAAGAGTGCTGACGTCGGTACAAAATGTTTTCGATACCTTGTGCTGCTCGTGCAAGTTTCATTTGCATGAATAAAAATTAAAATAGTGCATTCTGATGGAAAAACTATTATCAAACTAGCAGACAAGAAAATACAATGAATACCAGACAAAAGAAAAGTATTTCTTTCACTCAGGAGGAACTAAAGATGCCTCATTGCTATCTTAATTGTCTTCCTTTATCTACGGAATGTACGAAGGAATTTACCACCGAAGTAACAACAAAATTAAATCTTTATGGTAAGCTTAATTGCTCCGACATAAGCGTGTTTTTGACAAAGACTAGGAAGGTGAATTCTATTTTTCCAACATGTTATGTCTATTAAAAAAGGCTAAAATTTTTTAATGATCACCAAGAATTCCGCAATGGGAATGCAAGCTCATAATTATTGTAAGCTGTAAGAATACGGGAAAGATAAAACGTTTAAGAATCTACGCAGAGAATGGGCTTCTTTGAATATAATTCAGTCACGATTGACTTGCGACAGAATAGAAAAGAATTGCTCGTTTGGTTGCATAAGATGCGGGGGCAAAATGACAAATTCACTCCGAACCATTATATGGAATACATAACATCGATTTATAACAATAAAGTTAAAGTATTTTAGTAGTGTCGCTAATACTTTAAGCACTCCTTGCACGTTTTAGCTGTTAGCATGAATGGAGCATGCACAATTATCGTCTCTTCCGAGAATCATAACATCGCAAAGCATTTTCAATAAAAAGTACATAAAAAGCCCACCATAAAACTCCCCGTGCACACGGTAATAAATACTCAGGATGCCGAAGCACGTGAAATATGAATGATTCAAACAATATCCGCGCTTTATGGCTTGGGAGCAAATTCGCGGAATCACTGCATTTAATTCGGAATTCTAAACAATTTACGAGGTTTGGAAATCAATTGGAATAATTGCTGCCTGAAAGATTCGGGGACGTTTTGAAAATATGATTTCGAAATAAAATCCGGTTTTATTTCGGATTCTCATACCCTCAAAATACCCTCACTTTTTAAGGTCTTTGGAAAGATTAAGTTCCAGACATACCTCCCAAAGCAAACGGATTGCAACCCAGGCTGAGCTTATTATCATCCCAGTCGTAGACATCGGGTTGTAAAACTGTTAGTCCGTTTTATTCGCGGGCCATCAACACGGAGCGGCTGTATTTTTTTACGATGGGTGACATATTTCTCGGCTACGATCTTCAATAAATTACTAACTGCTCCACCCTTAAAATAACAACGCCACCCCGTGACCCAAAAAAGAATTGATCTACGGAGAGGAGATGGGATAGAGGAACGAAGAGGAGCTTCCAAGAATAAGGGGAAAGAAAATTAAAAAACCGACGAAAGTGAAAGTTTTTCTCATCCGCCCTCAGGATTAATTGTATTCGCCTGTCTCTCCAAAAGATAAAGAGAGAACTTCTACTTGAATGGGATTATGAAATCCATATATATAAAGCGGTTGCCAGAAAAGACACTAAACTGGATAGAATATGAATTTTTATCTGCTGCTGTAAACACTTTCCAGTTCTCATTTGAGTCCACAGAGTATCTAGAAGAGAATTATAGAACTATCCACTCACAATACGACTGAATGCACCCAATGATAAAGATTCTTTATGAAACCAAAAAGTGGATTACTTACAAGAGGAATAATGAGAGACTACTGAGTCATTCTCACTCGTAAATTCAGACTTATGGAGAACTAGATATTAATCCTGTACTTGTATAGATAATATGTAAGCCAGAAATAACGTTCATAATATAGAACTTTCCATCATAAACATAAGAAACTCATGTATTATTAAGAGCATTCCTTTACTACCATTTAAGCAAAACATTTCTCAGTTTTTTAGGATCAAATGTAGGATATTTTTTTAACCCACCCAGAACGATTACCTCATGAGAGATATGCAATAATATGCAGCTATGATTAACTTCATTGCATTGATTTTTTCACTCTATTATTACTGTCTTTTAGAAAATTATAAGTGATAAGGGACGCTTTTCGGAACATTCTTGCATTGAATGCATAAATTTACTATCTTTAATTTAATATTAAAATAAAAATATCAGCGATTGCGTCACTATCAGCCAAAAAATTGGTAAATCTGCCCCTCCGCTTGATGTATGGCTTACTTTAATAGAGCCATCACGCAACGTCAGCGGAGGAAAGAACGCGATGAAATGACTGCAACGTGGTTGCAGCATGCGCGCGCGCCCGTCTCCAAACCTATATCTCACCACCTATAATCATCCCAAGGAACCTCCGTGACGTCCCGTGAATATTCATGACTCCCTAAAGAGGATGGGAAGAAGCCCACGTGCAGACAAATGAACATCGAGTAAGCGAAAGCGTCGCCCGAAACAGTCGCGGCGTGCATTAATTCTTCCCAGCTTCGGATTCCGCTTCTCTTTTTTTTTGACGTGTTTTGCCGCCTCAGCCGCGCCGGCGCCACAAGAGAAAGGAAACTATTTAGTGGAGACGATCGCAAACTATTCTGTATCAACTCTTTCTTGCATTCATGGCGATGTCCTCGGGACTGGATTAAATTTAGGATGGACATAGACCGTCGACATGGTCCATTCGAGTCGAATGCATTTGTAAGATTTATGACGACGCTACTGCTACACTTGTGGGACTATTTATTATATACCTCACTTATAAATAACTTGAAAATTGAAACTGTTGGAGCGATAGATGATTGGGCTAAACATATTCTAGAAATCCGAAGATAGGTCACTTGGTAAAAAAAAACAAAAAATAAATACAGTGAATCCGGGAATTCCTTTTCAGAGGAAAAAGCGAAAACCACGTCTTAAGTAGAATAGCGTTATAACCGGGTTATGTAATGCTGGTTTACATACATAATATAGAAGAATGGTCTGATTTTCGCACAAAGAGCTAGCTAATTTTATATTTTAAGTTTGTATTAGATAATAAGTTTATATTAGTTTTTATGTGTTTTCCAACTCTAGGTTTACTGTATCTAAAAGTAGTACCATGCACGTTTTCCTTCTTCGATGCAAAATCTCCTTCCTAGAAAATTTTTCCTCAAAAATCCTTTTATGAGGAAAGAATGCTCACAACTGCTAAAACATTGTTTTAGGGGATTACTTCGTCCTTCACTTTGGAAAACAAAATATTTCAGGTTATTCATTTGCCATGAATAACATTCTCTTAGTATTTATAACTAACGTATCTTTTTGGAAGGCGTGCTTAGGATAAATTATAAATTAAAACCTGCTCCAGAAAAGATAAATGCGAAGTTCAGGAAATCATTTCCAAATGCAAATTTTTATGCAAACGAACATACCTGAATGAATATACTGTATTTTAATCTCTGTTACCAATAGTATAAACGAAGTTGGTTCAAAATGGTAGCTTGTATTCAGGTACTACGTGATAAAGATTGACTCATTAAAAAGGATTCCCAGCACTCAACGGATTGAGTATTAGTTAAAAGAAAGCTCTTCCAACAGTTTTCAACGACGAAAAATAGATTTGAACGCTACTGACTTCATCAGAGTAAAAGTGCATAGTGCCTAACGCAAAGCCATAATCTAAAAAGGCCGCTGGTGAAATCCCATGAAAAATTTAAGAGAATTTTCCTTGCAGTCTTCGTTAGTCCAAGCGAACTTTATTCCGGTGAATGACTATGAAGATAAAAACACACCCCAAGCGTTTGTGTGTACAGTAATCTCTAATCATCCGCGGTTTTGAGTACACGCGTTATGTCTAAATGTACATAAACTAACCATAAGCAATAAAATATTTAGAATTTTCATGGTTGATCCTGTGATGGAGCATAGGCGAAACTTAAATCGAGTGCAGGAAAATACTATAAATCCCGATAAAGAATAGCAGAAAATTTTGAGGTAGTAAGCCAACGATCTACTATTCTACGTATGTTATTTGAAAAATCAACAGCCGAGTTTCAAATAAATAATTAGTGTCACAGGTAAGAATTGAGCTATTAGTAAGTTACGTGACGATAAATACATTTTTAATTGTATCATTCTCCATTTTTGGTATTTCAATGTCTCTCTAATTCGTCCGAATAATATATTACTAGTATTTCTCTTTAGGTATGGTAAGGAAATGAGGTTTGCTTTTTTATGATGTTGAAGCGTTTGGTATTTATTTCTCTAGTCTCTACTTTTTCACAAAGCCATAGGTTTGCCAACCAAGTGACACTTCAGGAAGGTCCGCCTCACCGTAGATGAGGGATTATAGCATTTAAGTTTCTTCTGTATATATTTGTCCAAAACTCGCGTAAAATTCTTGGTCTTCCTAAACACTGATAATTTCACATTTTCGACAATACCTTTCTGATAAAAACTCAAGGCAACGAGCAATATTCTTGGGGATTATATCGGTTTAATCCAACTATTCTCGGTACACTCCGAACCTATTTAATGTCACAACAAAAAGCTTTAGCTTCAGCAAATTTAAATTGATTGCTCCACTTTAAGCTTCCATTACCTTCCACTGATATGATATCCTCTCGACATGTTTCAATTTTCGAAGTAACTATTGCGCTCATTTGAGAAACATCCAACCACTAAAAGCTTCTGAAAATAAATATTTTTTCTGCTCCTGTATCATCAAACTCAACATTGTCTCGGGTAAATGAGTAATAAACGATCCTGAAAATTTCTATTTACATTCAAATGGCACCATAAGATAATTCCAATTAAATTATTAGAGATGAGTTTTTTAACCCCAAAAGTTTTAGTTAAATTTGAAAAAACAGGTTTAAACGAAGGGAATGCTTCCAAAGATTTAATATTTACAGCTCCCAAATGAATAACCCTTAGAAAACAACGGTCAGGGGAGAAATTGAAAGGCTCATTCAGATTTCATCGTGTCGAACATGCAATATGAACGATTTCAATTTCAAATACAATTGGGTTCCGACTGTTTGAAATTCGATACACCCAAACTTTAATTATTCGATGTGCTCTTAACGAATGGCGATCAACCTGCTGGAATTCCATCGATCAAAACCGCTCATCAATTTTTATCGTGCGCAGATTTCCCGAAATGAAAAGCCAGTTTTTCCATAATTCAATCCACAGTGTGTTTAACCGTACATCGGAGATCCATTCCATTTAAACGCATCCCTTTGGGGAATTAAGCTAATGCATTGGTGAATGCAGATGAACCGAAATAATATGCTTGATTGAAAAAGTTCATTAGCGATGAACTTCAAATTCTCAATTTAAATTTGTATCTATGGGTTTTGTGTATACATATACGAATCTATTCGTTGTTAGTACATAATGAGGTGAATTGGGTAATTTTAAGTGAGTCCAAAATACTAAAGGTTGACTATTATTTTCAAATATCTCGATTTTACGAATAATCATTCCGAAAAATAAAACCTAAGTTACTAATTATGCGATATCCATGGAATTCAATGCAGCTCATTAAAGGAAAAGAATCTGGTTTCAAAACATTATTACTGAATAACAAGATGTTGAGAATTTTTTTTTACTCATTCGTAGTTGAGAATATTTAAATTCCATCTATTTTACTTATAAAGGTCATTCGAGCCGCCTCCAAAAATAAAGTATATAATTCATATCTGCTCCTTAACTTCTATAGCTAACCTATTTATATAATTTTTATATAATTCGCGTTCACTAACAAAACGAGGCGAATTAAAAGTAAAGATTTCCTTTCTATATCGAATCAAAAAGAACACCGCATGACAAAAATTAAAAATTTGTAAAGAAATAACTTTCTTCTTTGTTTGAAAAGCAGTTCAAAACAGAACCTTAGATGACCATAACATTAAATGAATTTTAAGAAATAGGGTAAGCTGAATAAATAAAAACTATACAAACCTATTCGTCCAAAGTTGTAAATATAAAAGAAACGGTTTGCGATAGTTTAAAAGAATAAAAAGGTAAAAAATACAACCTTATTTCATTATAAAATTGAATAAAATTAGTTTATGAAATAGTTCATACAGAAATAAAAAATAAAAATAAATAAATAATGTACAAATACTAAAAAAAAACGCTGATTAAAAAAGCAACAGTAACAAAAACTATAAATATCAACAAAAATATATAGCAAAGAAAAACATATCTATAAATATACATGAATATATTAATAAATAAATAGAATCGAAATACGTTCAGTGTTTTCGTAGCCTCGGAAATTATTGACGTTGTTAAGTTGGAGTATCTGCCAAACAAGGTGATCTCTAGGTGCTTCGATCACGATCTCACCAACAGGCTCACGAACACTCCTGAAAATATCCCTTCACCATTAGCCCATTACTTCCCGTTACTCCGTCACGAATATATTCCTCACCCCCGATCCAAATGCATTTCCGCAACTCTTGATATATGAATCAATTGATTGCATTACCCAGCAGCGCTGCTACAGCTGCTTCTATATGACCCCCAGCATCCGTGTTGGGCTGATTTATCGTCGAATCAAGATGGAAATCGGATAGGTGGCGCTTCTCTGCACTACTCTGGCGTACTTGGTCATCCACTCATCCATTTCCCTTTTCTTAGCCAACCTATTCATGTTTCCACTGCGGTCAATTGCGGTGCTTTGGAACGCGAAAACTTTTTACGAGGCTATTTCTGAGTTCCATCGATTCTATTTCCTGCAAGGTATTTTTTCTTCTTCTTCTTCCTTCTTTCCTCCTAGGCTTATGCCTGTTTCCTTCAGTACCATGCCCTAATCCTTCATCCCGTATCCAAGTCATCCCTCCATCTTTTTCTTGGTCGCCCCACACTTCTTTTCCCTTTTGGAACTTTATCTCTTGCGATTTTCACTATCCTTTCCTCATCCATTCTGTCTATGTGTTCATTCCATTCTAGTTTTCTTCTGTAAACCCACGCGTTAACGTCTTCCACACCACAGTCTCTTCTAATCACCTCACTCCTTTCTCTGTCAAGTAGTGTTTTTCCTGTGATCCTCCGCAAAATTCTCATCTCTGTTGTTTCTAACAGTCCCATTGTTTTGGAGGTATTGGGTCTTGTCTCTCCCATGTATGTTAAAATTGGTCTCACTACTGCTTTATAAACTCTACCTTTTGTCTCTTTCCTTAAATGTTTGTTTTGCCAAATAGTGGCATTCAAGCAACCTGCTATCCTATTTGCTTTTGTCACTTGCTCTCCTACTTCCTTCCCGACATCCCCGTAGTTAGAGAGCGTTATTCCTAGGTATTTAAATGACATTTCTTGTTGGATAACTTTCCCATCCAGCTCCAGTTTACAACGCAGGGGTTCCTTTGACGTAGTCATACATTTAGTTTTTTCCGAGGAGATAACCATATTAAATTTTTTAGCTGTAATATTAAATATATGGAGGAGTCTTTGTAGGTCATCTTCGCTATCTGCCAGGAGAACGGCATCGTCAGCATAACACAGGATTTTAATCTCTTGATTTTCCATTCTGTAACCTCTTCCATCTTTCACTGCCTTGATTATCTCATCCATAACTATACTGAATAACAGGGGGCTCAAAGAGTCGCCTTGCCTTATTCCATTATTAACTGGGATTAAATGAGTTAATTTGAAACCTAGCTTGACTTGAATGAAATTTTCTGTATAGATATTTTTAATCGTATTTATGAGATTGATTGGTATCCCATGTTCATGTAGTAAGTGAATCACATCTTTGAGTCGAATCCTATCGAATGCCTTCTGCAGGTCGATGAAACATATGTATGCTGGTCTGTTGAATTCGATGGACTTCTCAATCACCTGTCTCAAGACGAATACTGCATCCGTGCAAGATCTCCCAGATCTAAATCCTTGTTGTTCGTCTGATAACGCTATGATGGAAGTAATTTTCTTGGTGATGATTTTTGTTGTCAGCTTGAGTGCTGAATCTAGTAGGTTAATTCCTCTGTAATTGGATGGTTCTCTCCTATCTCCTTTCTTAAACAGGGGAAGCAAAATACTATTTCTCCATTCTTTTGGTATTGTATGGAGACAAATAATTTTGTTTATCAGTTCCATCAGGTATTTTTCCATAAGGTATTTTTTAATTTTTTCTATCAATGTTACATCTTAATTTATAGGTAATTAATTTCAATTGAGAAATAACATCATCACTAGTAAAATCTTAGATATCTATGCGCAAAGTATATATTCAATTTCTTTATATTATTTTTGCCACTATCACAACATATTTCACCTTAAATATATCCTTATCTCCCTTTTCTTATTTTATTTGTTTATTTTATTATGCTACTCATTTATTGCCATTTATATTCAACCTCTGTTTTTCACGGTATCTATTGAATCAATGTGAATTCGTGCTATACGGCTTCCTAATATATTATTTACTGAATAACGTTTTGCGTGATTTAATTCCAAAAAGTTAAACATGAGTCTGTATTGAAATTATATAGTTTTTAATTGATAAGCATGTTGTTTATCACGATGTTTTCTTCTTTGTTTACTTTTCTATGTAAACGAATTTATTAGCTATGTAGAGTATACCTGTACTGTTCATTTTTCAGCTTTAAGATGTCTTAAACTGCCCTAAAAATAGTTAACTATCTGTAGATTTCGTAAGTATTCGATCAAGAACTTATTCAAAACATAAGAAATAAATGGAAACCTATCATGAACTAGGAACTATGTATGTACCATTATGACTAAATAGTGATATAATATCACCATGACCTTTATAACATCATTACATTAGTTTGGAGATTTTGTCTATTTGAAACTGTAGAGTATTTTTCCTTATAAAAATGATTCTTTACAAGCATCCAAACGTTTATGTGCCAATAAAAACGTAAATCCTCTCCGCTTAAAACAATTTAGAACTTAAACAGTTGAGGAATCGAACTTCGTCCTCTTCAAGTCCCCGAATTCCCATGCCTTTTCAACCCTTTGCACTGTCATCTGTTCATTTCCATCCCGGTAACTTCCTGTACCTATTATTTAGGCTCTCCTCTTGCCGGTAATTGGGTTCGTTTCTCCCACGCATGCGCACAAGTACATGCTCATCTTCCCCTTTCACTCCATTTCTCCCTTTCACTTCCTTTCTCTCCTTTGTACTCCCAACTCTCGTACCTTACTTTTCTACGAATTTCATTTTCTTCCCATACGTCCTTAATTCTTCCACATTGCGTCCCTCGAAATTTCCCATTAAGCCCTTCTTTTTTTCACGTTCTGCTTTCCTTTTCATTTTAACGATGTTTACCTTGAAAAAATCGTATCCCTTTGCTAAAGAATTCATTTATTCATATCCGAGGGGTATAGGATTGCTTGTTTTAAATTAACGCATCAAGAGATGTACTTATACATATTTTGAATTAAAATATATTTCTTTCAAAATGTTTCAGAGAGGTTAATTTTCAACATATCGACTTTTTCTAGGTGTTCCGTTGTCTATAGCTCATTATGATGAAATCTGAATTACTATAAAACCCCTTAACATTAAAGCTGAAGTGATATAGAGCATAGAGAGTGTAGATCATAGAGAATATAAAGTGATATAAAAATAGAGAATAGATCATAGAAAGTGCATCTTCAGTTGTTACCAATGCATCGCGAAAAAATAGATCGCGGAAAGTCCTCTAACAAAATTGCTATTGCAATCCCGTACTTATTTTTTCAAACGTTCCAGTTTTAGCCATGGCAATTTTTAGTACGTTATGCATATAAAATAATTATGCATCCTTTAGTAATGGTTCTATATTTAGTATTCATACGGAAAAGATAGTGCAACAAGGCGGCTTATTAGCTATGAAAGTAAATGTAGGTAATGAAACATAAATATAATGATAATAAGGATTTAATTGATAAATTACATAGTCATCCATCTCGAAACCAAGATTTTGCAAGCACTAATTAGCTGGGATCTATTCTATTTTCATTCCATTACTGAACATAAAAATAATTTTATTTCATTCGGAATTCGTTAAGCTTTCTATTAAAAATTAATTGAAGCGTAAAACGTTTACATATCAACAGTATTTTTAGAATGCGGTCATTTGTACTGTGAAATAGGAAAATCCTGTACATTTCAGTCAACCTAATTACATAGAGAACATAATTGCTGCTAGCATACTGCCATAGACGAATAGGAGATAACAAGCTACATACGGAGACAGTCACGCAAATTCAATATCATGCAGGTCTACAGGAACGCACACACAATTGACCCACCGATTCGTTGCGAGATTTCGCAGAAATCAGGCGATTCTCAAACCTCTAATAGACATCCACGCCCATCTCTCTAAGTACATTATAAATGTCTAACAGTCTGATAGGAAACCGGAAGTGAGGGCATTGAAGTCTCCAATTCGTAGTCCATCCATTTTCTCCTTCCGTTAGAGCACCTTTATTCCCATTTCGTACCCCCAGCAGAGACTCTAATTAGCCACTAGCGAGAGAGAGGGGCTCATACATCAATTTTCTCCCTCACATTAGAAGGGGAGTGACGGGTGCAATTCCACGGAATGCTCTCCGTGTATACGCTCTCCTGACCGTCCTCAGAGGCTAATGCGGGGCCGAGTTTAATGGCTCAATGTTCGCGCTTCGGGAGGTGCCGAATCAATTGGCTTCCGTCGGGGGGAATTTTCAGAAACTTACGTCCAATTAGGCGTCTCTGATGTAAAAATATTACATCTACCGATCTAAAAGCGATTTGGTGGGCAAAGGTGTCGTCCGAAAGAACATCACGGTGTTCACATGTAAAATTGGTAACAGTTCGCTGGAAAGTCATCTACTAAGCAATAATACAGCAAAATCCCTCTCAACGGACACCCAATTACAGAAGACACCCATCCTAACGGACAGAGTTTATAATGTTCCGATCAGAAGTATTGCATGTACAGTAGTTCAAAACGCAAAAAATGAGAATTATTTATATTTTCTTAACGATATTTAAAAACAGAAAATCACTATAGTAAGCATTTTTCAGTTCTTAATTTAGGTGATCATACTTAATGAAATCGTTTGCTAAGTCTCGACAGAAATCTTAATGTTTCATGAACAACAGAGAGGTAATTAAAACTGGTTATCAGAAGCATAAAAATTGAAAATGACACTCCCATCATTATACCTAAAAACTCTTCTTTTTTATTGTTTTATATGTAAAACCTTTCTCTTACTTCAATTTCTTTCATCGCAAGGAGAAATTCAACTGACATCAATGTATTGTTTATATGTAATCGGGAATACTTGCATTAATGAATATTTAAAAGCACTCGAGAGCTATAGCAGGTTTCCTTGTAGATCATATAAATATGTATACATTTGAAGGTATCTCGTGCATTCGATATCTGTCAAAATTTAGTAGATTTCCTCGACAATACTTTAAACGAAATGAAAAACTAGATTATAAGACACTAATAATGTAATTAATCAAGTCTTGTTTTTCATTTCATTTCAATATTGATAAGTTCCACCACGTATCGCTGGACTTAGTTAATTAGATATTCTCGAATTGGTGCCTTCGCCACTTATCATAATATATCCCGTATGGAATAATAAGGGTCGTTTTTCAAATGACAGATCATTCCTAATGAGGATAACAATTACAGATCAGCAGTTCTAATTACATGTGCCACCTTCGAAACGATCAATCTGGATTACAGATAGTGTTTATGATGCGGAAGAAGTGGAGTTATATTCCTTTTTAAAATTAATGACAATTATCGCGGGGAATTCCGATCAACCGGAAAGAATTCATCAAACGAAATCTCTTATTCAATTAGCCGGGTGGGATATTGCATTCTCGGATGCCAATTTAAAACCAAATCCTTTAATTTATGGTTACTTTTAATTGATTGTGACTCACTCTTCGGTTCGCTTGTGGAGGTGTAGCCAATTAAATATTTCTGCTCATTTCTCAGATAAAAGATTTATAATATCCAAAACTTCCCAAGAGCGATGGTATTACAGTAAAGGATAATTATAAGTTATTGAATAAGGTAATAATTGTTAAAGATCACAGATTAGTAGGTTCAATCTTTCTGAGGCAATAAAATTTCCTAAAAGGGTTGATTTACAGAGCTGACGAATTGTGCCAAAAAGATTTTTAAGTAGCAACTTTCTCTGATTTACTTGAAATTAATATATTAATGAAGTATTACTTAAAGGAAGCCCCCGTTAGTAACCTGCATAAATATAATTGTATATTTACAGCTGCAAATATTACAGGTTAATAATGATACGCCGCCTGCCAAAACTAAATCAATATTAGTCTACATTAATAAATTATATGATTAATCATTAATGGATCAAATAATTCAATCCTAACATACAACTCTAGACTTTTCCTAGGTTTTTTCGAGAAATGTATTTGGCCGCCTATATATCTATATACTTACTCAATGCGTCATCACTTTATCCTAACTAATCTTAAATCTCACACATTATTTTAGAGAATTTTGCTCAAATTACTTTTATATCTATAGATATATAGAATAGATCTATAGACGAATATTATTCCATCACCCTAACAATCATGCTATAATAACAGCGTCATTCCGTTGATTACAGAAAAGAAAATTATTTGCATTAATTTGAGTATTTTCTATCGTAAACTAAAATAATATAAAAACTATGGGAAAAGGAGAGCAGAAAAATCTTTAGTCATATCATCATTCGCAAAAAATTCATTAAAACTCTGAAATGTCAAGAATGCTTACCATCACTAACATATACAAACTGCATGAAGCAGTGCATAAATACAGCACTAAAATTTTTACTTAGCATATCCACAACAAAGTAACGGAGCAATTACAGCATCATACAAAATCAGGAAAGCCCTTTAAAAAAACCCTGGTTTGCCATTAAATTTCACAATGTATTCGCAAATGAAATTTTTCTCTTTGATGACAGATGGGAGTTTAAAATATAAAAGAAAAAATCCCGAAAGGATGGTGAGAGAGGAAAAAATACCCATGGGGTGAGGGAGCGCAATCAAGAACAATACAGAACGAGAGGGCGGAATAAACCCCCAAAGGGGAAAAAAGAGCAATCAGAGGGGGAGCTATATATTATGAATTTTCTTCCAAATCTCTAAACGAGCAGCGTTCAACCAGAACCCCAGATTTTAATCATAATAAACTGTAACATTTTTGCTCCGGATTTTGTATCCAAATCCATATCCCACTCCACCTTATTCATTATTTTACTCATTTTGGTAACTATACCTGTTTCTGAATATCTTGGACATCTTAACCCTATTATCAAGAAAAATCAATTAATTTCGTCAATGATTACTAGCAAAGCTGGTTACTTCAAGTGTATTGCTTAATTTCCTTCTTTATTCATTTGTTGCACTTTAACTATTTATTAATTTAAGCTATTTTTCATTAATTTCATTCTTGACACTGAAGCTGTAATCAAAATCCCAATGGGCAGGAGATCTATTCGTTCAGGTTTAACGGAAATAATATAATGAAATTTTTTCTATCTCGTTTCGCTACTTCTGTAAATGTTTCTTTGCTTCAACCACTGTAATATTATATCCACTTAAAGTATCATTGTTCTAGCATTTTAATTTGCATCAAATTAAAATAAATTTTAGAATTATACATTATGTTTTAGTTGTAAATCGTTGTTACTCGTTTTACAAACCTTCCTTCATTTAAGTGTACATTTAATTCCTTCACTACATGGTAACCCTTTAGGCTCTAATGTAAGAGGTGACTTATAAGTTTCTATCCCCTAATAAAGTATTATTATTATTAAACTGGTATCTTTTGAACTGAAAATTTTAATGGCTTACGATATCGGCTAGGGTTCAAGAATTCCAAGATTTAGGTTAGGGTTCGGCTTTCACTCCGTCGAATACAACACTTTTATCGGTTTGCCCTTCAATTCCGGTTCAATGCCCTGCTCACGGGTCACGAAGTAATATAATCTTTGAACGCAGAATTAAGCTGCAGATTCCAGAGGAATAATTGATAATCTCCTATCCTTCTGAAGTCAAAATTCCTCCGTGGATTCGCACATAAATTACGAAAACAATGTACGGAGGAGAAAGGGCTAGGAGAATTCCATTACCCACTTCGATTAATCTCAGATATGCTAGGGAAGAACAACTCGGTATATAATGGCGGAATCCTATATCATCTTCCGATCTTTCAAGATAGAACGCGATATTTCAAAGTTTCAATAGGGGTAATATATATAGAGGCTCCTTTCGCTTAACCCTCCGATTCAAGTTATCGACATTGGATCGTAATTTATACATTTTCTAGCCATCTATTCTCCATATGCAAATACCTTTTGTCCTTTTTCATTTCAACATTATCCTCTTTGGCTTGCTATATCTGTCTATCTCTTATCTTCTATTCATCCTTGATATTTACATCCTAAACTCCTTCTTAGTTCTTCTTGGTTGGGAATGATCGAGAGAATTAAAATTATTACGCTAAGAAGGATCATTTTTCATCGGAGTGATACTGAATTCCATTTTCATCAACGATTTCCAATTCAAACTAGATAGAACTAAAAAAATGTTAAAATTCATCCAATGAAGAAATTCATTTTTCACCCACACGCCTTCAAAACAATTCATCTTTGATAGGAACAGAATAATTGTAGGAAACTGAGTTAACTTGTTTTCCATGCATAATACACTCATATACATTCTTTTTTGCCTTGCTGACACGTTTCTTGAAGTCCCATACCCTTATTTCCAATTATATTTTTCTCCTTTCATTCCACCTGGACGACCCCGACAACATTTTGACAATTTCAATTAATTTGAAAGCTTACATTATATCGGACACATCAACCTCAAAAAAGGATTCCACGACAGAGCTCTGAATTTCTTTTTTAAAGGGGCCATAAATTAACAAATATGAATCAATTTGAATCAGAGATTTATCATTTTTATCTTTTTTCATTTAAAAAATTCTCTATAGAAACAGAATCGGAAACTTTTTCCACGAAAATGTGGAAAATCTTCAATTTTCTAAATTGATAAGGCACGGTTTTGAGTTTCATCTCCTTTTTATTTTTTAATCCTACTTAACATATTTTCTGCCTGTAAAAACGTTGTATTGGTATTTCACTAAGATGATTCTGCGATCAGTTTTATAATAACCAGTGCCGCTGGAACCTACGCAGAATTATTTCCAACTACTAAATCTTAACTATCCATTGCCCCTATACTAATATAAGAATGAAGTACTAACATACGTGGTTCTTTATCAAAAATGTCTATTCTTGAGCTAAACTTTGACGTATCTTTCTTCAACAATCGTACATAAAACTAATTACAGTGTTTTCATATTAGTAGGTAACGTGAAACAATTAAATGATTAACCAATTAAATTATGAAAACAGTATTGGTTTCTCCTTAGCAAGTGGAACTTTTCAGGAGGTTTTATCAAAAATAACAATCATTTGCAACATTATCTTTCCAAACGATTTTGAAAGAGTTGAATTAAATCCATAGTTTGCTGAGTTGGTGAAATAGCCCTACATTTCAACTAAGTAGATGGAATAGCAATTCCAGTTAAAACGCGCGCGAACTCTGAAATTCGTGGACAAAGCGTTACAAGGAATTAAACGTTAAATCAGAAAGTAAATTCTCGTAATTCCTCCCGCAGAGAACTAGAGAAGCAAATAGGGTATATTAGATAAGGATGTGGGTGTTAATACATACATACCACATGCCATACACCACTGACTGATCGCGGGGCATAAATCGATACATAATATCGAATTATATATATTCTTGTAATCCATCCTTAAATACAGAATAGATATTTACAAGTTCAAAATATTTCGCAGCCATTTAACATTAATATAACCTCCATAAACATTAACTTAGCAACCATTCTACTCAGCGAACACTAACAACTTAAAATGACAGTAGAATGTCTAATAGAACATAAAGGTTAAACCTCACTCATCATTTTACTTTGGTTACATTTTAATCGTTACTTTGGCCGCCCACAATATATATTCGCCAGACTGTTTACCCTTCCTTTTCCCTTTAAAAGTTATGCTCGCAAACAAAGTCGTTCGTCTGCAAGTCTCTTCCTTTCTCTCCAGCTACATCTCCCATCCTCCCTCCGCGGTGCACGCCTCGACAACTTTCACTTTCATCCTCTCTTTTATTCCCACTATTTGATCTCCTCGGACACTCTCAACCAGGGCCGGCTCAGCCCTTGGGGCGGGGGGATTCAATCCTTCCCTTCTCTCCGTAAAGATCGCTTTTCTCATACACTGACTCGAAAACTTTCTCTAGGTACTTGACGATTATCAATCTTAGCTATTTCATAATGAGGCTTGATTAATCACTACTTTTAGCTAACTAACGAAAAATAGTTTAAATATAAAATTAGATGTATAGTATATATGAATTAATTTTCCCGCAAAAAATACAGAATTAAATTTAACTTTTTAGAAATGTACTTTAAATTGAGTATGATGGAAAGAAATACATGGAGCCGCCTTTCCCTAATATTCGTTAGAGACTCTAATTCAACAATCGTCTTAGTAGTCGAGGAGACTGTATGTTTATAGCCACAAAATGGTATGAATTTTTGTATTTTATGTCCTAATTCTCGTAATTTAGAATCTAAAATGGTATCACTGCTTAAAAATAACAAATTTTATTCAATTTCATTTCTTTTGGTACTTGTCTCGATTTCTTTGGACCTTCATTTAATTGTATTTAAGAAAAGACGTCTGCAATCGATCAAAATAAATTTTACGAGAGTTTCTTGTGAGAGTATTTTTGAATCATCCAGACCCAATGAAAGAAAGGCATTATATTCCCCTCTTTTAGAAAATTTCCTATTTTTCTTTACGTTTTCCCAGGTAACCATGGATAAAGATTTTTCTGCTTAGGGGATGATTGTGTGTGCGTTCGTCAATTAATATACATTATAAATGGATATAATTGGGGTCTTCCTGTTTCCATTAAAGAAATTATTAATGGAAGCGAAAGAGGTGCTTAATTCCAGCAACAAGCAGGATTTGGCCGCCCCACTTTGGCGAGCGCCCTGGGCCAATCGCCTCACTTACTAAACCGTCCCTGGGCTTAACCCTCTCCCTTCATAGTTCGATACCTCTAGCTACTGGTGGTCTTCCTGTGTATCTCCATTGCAAATCTTTACCTTCGATTTCCTTCATTCGGTGGATAGGGGACGCTAACGAGAGATGTCTAGTGAAGATCCCTCCCACGCAAAGATGATGGCCGATGCATCCTCAATTCAGACTTCGCAGAGCGTTATGTCGACGGAAGATTAATTTAATCGCCGGTTCTTATCTATCAAGCCTCCGTTGCTACCATCAATGGAGTTTATGGTTCACATTTCGCTGCCGGAATGAGTCCGAAGGTTTGCATGCACGGTGAATTTATAGCGATTGGGGTAAACCTAGGATCTTCTATATTTCAAGGGGTTTTACGATACCCGAGGGAAGTCGAGCACGTAGAAAATTCACGGTTGAATAAATACGGAAATTAGAGTGAAAAATCATGGTGAATTTAGTGACCTAAAGCTAGCAGAATATAAGCAGAATCTAAACCACCTAAATACTAATTTAGGTTTCTTTTCTTCAAAATGTATTGGAATGACAGAGTTGTATTTCAAAACTCTATCATAATAAATCATAGGAAATATAATATATGGGAGAGGTGATGTAATTGAAGGCTAGCTATTACTAGGCTATTACTCTAAACCTATCTGTAATGCATAAATGAATGATGTATAATTATATATTTGAACATAGTAATAAATGAAGTTAAAAATCGAGTCCAAGAGAAGGTTGTTTTAATTAGGACATATAAAACATAATATTAATCAAAATATATTAAAATAAAAACTAAAGTTACATGAATAAAACATGAGTCCTGTAGAGCACAGCAAAAGTTGAAGTTATCTTTATAAACATTAAAAGCAGGTTATATTTGTGAACATTGATGAGGGTGAAATTTCAGAAACCATCTAATTAAAAGTAGTTCCCAAGGAGAAACAGATGAATGAACATTAATGAACATGAACAACGACATGAATGTACTCAAAACCAATTCCCCAATTTCCGGAAAGTTGCTCCATAGTGAACGTAAAATTCAAAAGAACTCCTTACTTAAGAGTACCTGCCAGGAAAATGGAGGACCTTGGTTCGAGTTCCCAGTCTTTCCGATAAATTTTCAATTAATATTTCTCCTTTGGTTTTTATTCCGCCTGGTTATCGTGCAAAGCTTAACACACTCTGCACTCATCCCTAAAAATCACACATTTACTGTTGGGATATCGGATGCTTAAATAAATATTAGTAGTCATTGAAACAGACACTGCATTCCTCTTCTAAAAATACAACAACGAGACTTAAAAAATCCCTAGTACAAATATTACTTAACATCCACTAAACTTTGGCTAAACCCCATAGTAATCATGCTATCCTGCACGAAATACTAGAGGAAAACAAACTTTGGGAGTCAAACTGAGTCGTATAAACGTGCAGTATAACAGCTGGAAAAAGGAATGCGAGCGCTAATCCCGGCATTAGCCCCTCCAAATATGCAGCAGACGTTTTAAAAGGATTCGAAGCACCATCACGTACAGCACATGACGCGTTAACGTTTCTGGCTCGATAATGATGCGACGTGTTCTTATTCCCGTCGTATTTGGAACGCTCATGGCCACTGGACCGTGATTTCCAAATCCCCTATTCTAACGAAAAGGAAATAAAACAAGGGAGGTTCATTTTCTCCTTTACGTGTCTCCGTTTCCATGACATTGGTTTCTCTTGCCCCTGACAACGGATTTTCCATCCATGCAAAGGCCGTTACGTTTTTACGTCCCAACGACTCTTTTCTCTCTCATTTGCAGCCTTCCTTTTGCTTACCTATCCTTTTATAGGCAATTTACTGCTGGAGTAATATCACTCGCTCAAACCGATGATGGGTTATTTGATGAAAATATCGCCTGTTTTGTTTTAAAATTTTTCAATTATTTTTTAATCGAAAAATAACTCTCTATAAAGCGATTTAAATAATATTCGCAAAAATATCTGTACCTACAGTGACCGAGAAGCAAGTGGATTAAATTTGTAACTTTCCCTAAAGAGATGTTTTTAATTGAAAAGTGAGTATATCTACAAAGTTTTCATGTAAGGAATTCTACCTCTTACCGAAAAATTAATATGAGTACGTATACGAAGAAAAATTTTGCATCCTTTTCACGATACATAATTTCACAGAGGTATTTCAATAACTTTGTTTTATCCTAGTAAAACACTAAATTAAATTATCAAATATCACTGTAGCTTATCTAAGAAAAAAGGTTTACCATCTCCGAAAATTTTAAAAATATATTTTATCTGTATTACACCTGTCCCAAAAATATATAACTCTTAATTAATTATAGACAACTTGGTAAAAATTTAAGTATATTATTATTACGAGCTGGAAAGTTCAGCATGAAATTTATAATGTTTCGTGGTTTTGTCCAGTAAAAATTATAAAATTGAGTTAAATATATTATAATAATTACAAAAATAATACAGAGAAACCATTTTACGCTATTCCACAAAATATATCATTACTAATCGTCTGTGAACGTAGTCCTCTGGTACAAATCCATACCAGCAGCCCTTTGTAAGGAGAGGGCATAATAAGCACTTAGCATGTTCACGGCACGCACTATATGAGAAAACACTAACCCATACCTATTTAAGTAGAATAACATTTTACATCCTCTGAGGTAAAACGAAGGTAAAAGTTGTTTCCAAGATCAACGTCCGAATTTCATTACAACGAAAGTATCCACAACATTTGCTAAAATCTAACCACGCAACCCTCAAGGTTCCAGTAATGTTGCCGATATTCGATTCCATTACCGGAGTAAAAAATATTTGGTTAGCAAAGCATCCATTTTGGCATAGCCGCTTGAACAATATTTGAGATAAAATAATTATGATAAGAGACTGTAATTTCTCATATTAAATACCCCAATAAATTGAACCGTCCTCAATTCACTAGCGAGAACAATTCTCAGGAGAGCATTTCTAGCAACATGTTTCCCAACCCTCTCTACATTCACAACCGATACCCTAATACATATTCCCCCGCTGATTCTTGCATGGCTTAAAACTCCCTTTCAGAGTCACTACTTGATGAACGACTTCTGCAAATGCTCCTTGTCAACCCTCACTCTCTGCTTTTTTCGCTATTTATGAATTCACGCACCTGAGTCTATGCGTTTTCGCGAATGATACGCAATGCCGCGAATCAGTTTGCTCTTCAGAACTGTCCAGAACTGCAATGCCCATCTCTTAAAATCTCACGCATAGATTCGTCACTTTCTTTTTTAGCTGAACTGGTTTCGTTTGGAAATTGTCATTCCCATATTTACCTGCGGATTCCTATTTACTTTCGAGCCTATTCAGTCGAAACAACAAAGCTTCCACATTCGATTCCGAAGGCATCGTTTATTCTGCTGAATTCGCAGTCCGCAGGTTCAATCCCGAGTTTCGATTCGAACAGTTTGATTCGCACTGTAAACTTTGGTTCGGGTCTGAATGTAATCAAACGTAATGATGTTCGCTAAATTTATTTTAAAAGGTTGCTAAAACTTCGTGATGGATGGAAAAAAAACTAGCATAAATTAAAACGATACCATAATTAATCGGTAGTCGACAACCTGGTCCTTACTTCCCACTTGTGAGCGATTATATATATTATACGAGGGTGGTCTGATAAGTTTATGTCATGTATTGGGTTGTCATAGTATAAAAATGAATTGTACAGAAGAAAATGTTTGAAATTAAATACTAACTCCAAATATTACGTTAGGAATGGCAAAATTAGAAGAATATTGACCACAGTATGGCCTATTTTAAATTTTAATAGAACAAAAAGTATACGGCATTTTTCCTATTCATGGAATTTCTTACATGTGAGGTTCGAATGTCACAAAGAGTGCTAATGAATAACCAAACTGTGATAAAAGGAAACATATCATATGTTCAAGTCATGCTATAGCGTTAACAAACATCATCCTCCGTTTGATCTTTCTATATTCACTGTTTATTGTCCAATTCATCTTCTTCTAAATTATATTTATTATCTAACAACTTATGAAAACTAGTAAAATCTAATTTTAAGTAGCTCTTACCTCTTTACTTTATCCATTGATTGATATATTTTGCCAATCTACGGATAAAGGAATGAGATAAGTATATAAGATATAGCACATTACACTTGATAGCCAAGCAAGCAATTTTACCTCAATATTTTCTTCTATGCAATTCAGCGTTCCAATTTCCCCTCTTGTTTTCCATACCCATAAATCTCTATTCTCATTTCCTCTTTGCCTGTCCATTCATAACTGTAATGTCTTTCCCTCAATTACAGTTCCCCCCTCTAACGGCCCATACCAGTATATTCCTGTTAATGCCTTTGATAAAAGGATAGCTTTCACTATTTCGAGTGCTCATTTTTCAAAATTGTATTTGTTTGAATCTGCTATTAAGAATATTGTATTCACTTCTGTTATCAAATGAATCAAAGGGATAATATGGACTTAAACGCTTTTATCAAGTACAAAAATTGATATTTTGATTTATAAATAGGTAGAACATCAACAAGATGCCGGTGAAATAGAAAATAGTCGCTAAATATAGCAACACAATCGTTAAATGGGCATATATGTTTCTGATCTAGCACATATTTGAATTAATATAAAAGAAAGTGGAAAAGAAAAGTCGAAGTTAAATAATTAAACGAAAAGATAAGCTGTTTGTTATGGATGGGATACAATATTTGCCTACAAGAAAAATTCCACGATTCAATGGAAATTCGCGGCTATGATGCGGTTGCTTAACTCCGATTTTAATGTGCAAATTTCTTATTAAGCATTTTGCAATAAGGCTTATTAAGTGGAACGCTCAGATGTACATTATTTTAGAGCAAAGTATACACTCTAAGGTTATCAACCGATTCCTTTATACAAAAAGAAATTTCGCTAGTTATATTATAAATGCATGTGATATGATACCATAGGAATGTACTTCCATATACTAAATCCTTCTAAAATTGATTCTAAAAACTTCCTACATCTTCATTTTCTTCCGCCGTTCCCTTGTATTCTCCAGCATCCACTCCGTCGCAAAGTACAGACTGGATTCGTATGAAGAGTGAAAGTGTACAAGAGAGAAAGAGAAGGGCATCGATCGGATGCAAATCCGCGGTCCATCGGCTCGCGGTGTGAAAGGGAAGGCTGCCTCTGGTGAAATGGCGCGGTATTAATCAAATGGGACAAGAGTGGGGAAGGACAATGCACAAGGGGTGGAAATTATGAGGGACTCGATAGCTGGAGATGGAGGCATTCACAGAGGGAAGGAAACGACGACACTATCAACGCCGATATTGATATTTGGAGTCCTCTAGAGTGAAAATTCGGATTTAACTCAATACAGTAAAACACGGCTAAGACGCTTTTCAGAGGGCCGAGGGAAAACCTTACTATACACAGGGTGGCGTTTTAACTGGGATATTACAAATTTTATTTCTTTTATATTAGAAAACACAAGAGAGGGTTTTTTAGCATTGATCTTTAAATAAGTGCCGGTAGACTATAATTTTAAAGACGGATTTATGTATAAAAAGGGCCCTTGTGGAATAATAAGATGCCAAAAATTTTACATTCGATTAATATCGTAAAAAGATAGAAAATGGAATATATTTAATGTTTGTTAGAAGATTAGAAAAATTAAACAACTTCTGCCTCAATTCGCACAGCAAATGTCAGTATATACATCACATGACAGAAAAAGATGAGGAAGGACCACGGAAAGGTCAAGAAGCTCATTACGGAAAATATGTATGAGGAAATATAGAAAAACCTTCTAAAGTTCATAGAAACTTAACTCCCCGTTACATCTACTCCATTAAAATTAATGAGCGTTGAATAAATTGTTACCACAAGTGGGGTAGCACATACTCAGAATTTATTAGGAAACTAAACATTTTCATAGAAGCACTATATAGAGTAACCGTTAGGGGAGGATGCGCTAAATAATGTAAAGGCCTTCTGTTATCCTAAGACGTTACCTAATTAACAATTGTACAAATTAATATGTTTTCTGCCGAAGGCCTTTAGAAAAAAAAGAGACACTTTTGTAAGGACTCTTCGCAAACTTGGCCAAGTCGTAGAAGATTATGATTCTATCACGCTCCCTTTTCATTAATCCTGATATATTATTCATAAGCTTCCATTTTGTGACCAGCGCTTAGAATTCTTCACTCTCCATCAAAGCACATAAATAACAGATTTTGAAAAGAAAAAATTCCGCTTCCTGCCAAAAATGGACCAAAAAAAGCATCATTTATCAAAATATCGAACTAAAATTTGAATTTAGCAATAGAGTGAAGTTACTTAATATATAGGTATCGACATCAATCGATACAAACGAAATATATCGAGACGGACACTGATACTCTATTTCCTGAAGAAACTGCATTTCAACAAACATTCCAATCAGTATAAACGAATTCGCAAACACTAAAAAATATCTAAAAAACAAACCTTCTCATATAAAAATAATAATAACATAATCAATTACTTCCAATTTAGTTGGGCGAAATTTTCGCACGGGTCCACTAGTTTCTGAATATTAAACTCCATAAACACCATCTTCCACTGCTTACACCGGTTCTGACTATTACCGAACTTCCTCCACTCAATGCAACACACCTATTTTCCATACCATAATAAATACACACATAAATGGAAAATCACAACACCGAATTCGCCGATCGCGAATGGGCAGCGAAACGGAATCGAAAATCCGGACGAATCGAATGAATGCGAGAAATGAAAGGCTGAGAGAGAGGGGTAATGGCGAGAGGGTAAAAATCGGACTGGACCAAGAATGGCGAAAGAGAGAACGGTGAAATGTTTAGGGGATAGAGAGTTGGGCATCGAAGAGAGCTCACGGATGGAAAGACTTTTTCTTTTTCACTCACTCGTTTCCTAATGAAACTCCACCAAATGCTTTAAAAAAAAGAGCAATCGAGTCGGGGTACAAAGGAGCTTTTTACCAAGAACGAAATGAATGTAAGGGGGAGCGGAAAAAAGGAATCGAACTCGGCTGACTAGGTCTAGAATCTATAGGCGAAAATAGTCATATCGATTGGTCGCTGATCGAGATATCGAATATGGAAAGTGCATATCAGGGTTGGAAATGTAAAATCGACGTATGTTAGTGTTCCATAGGCGTCAACTGTACGACATTTCTTTAGATAATAATTTCGAAAAAGATCTAGAATATTTGAGAGGAAATGATCAAATCGATTGGTCGCTAGTCGAGCAATCCAAAATCAAAAAGTTTTACATAAATATGGGAAAATATGAAACCAATAAGTACTAAGTTACCAATAATCAGCATCGATAAGACGATTAGCACTAACAAAACAGATAGTATTTAACGATCACAAAGAAGTATGTGTCAAATCAAAGTAACTATAAACCAAACCCCCAAATGCTACTCCCACCGTTTTTAGAGTTACATAACACTTACGGCGAGAAATTTTTTAACAAAGCCTTAATTTAGTATTAACTTTGTTTTCCGTAGAGTTAAATGTCGGGAGAGATTCTCTTCTCTCTAGTGTAAACTCAACCATATGTTTGGACTCTTGTTTAGCCAAGCTTACACTTTCGTTTAAAGCTGTTCCGGGTTCGATTCCCGGTGGCAGCCATAAGTTCTAAATAATCTCAGGCATAAGTAATTTAAGCAATACCACAACTACTAAATGATTATGGTTACTGATTCAAACCTAACACGGGAACCCTAAATTATTTAGGATTATTTCAATACAAGAGAAATTGACCTATTTTTACCTAATATTCTTATAATATCGTAAATAATTCTGAATTCAGGATAACGAAAACTAGTCGTACTTCGCTCCCCTTTGGGTTGGGCGGCCAATACCAGAGGGACAAGTGGCTATCTATAGCTACTTACGTAATGGTGCAAATAATACTCTCCTGTGATTAAGTATGGCACTGAAGATGTTAATGTTCTATGAGATCCATGACACTTACCTGAAAATAGAGAAGAAAAAAAATTAAGAAAACGGAAGCAATAAGAAATATATAATTAATATTACGATTAACAAGCCTTTGTTAACTAACATAAGATTACGTAATAATACTCTGTTTCAAGAGTGTTTACAAACCAAAATGAAAGAGACAACAATAAATACGGGTAAATAATTGTTACCGCAGTGTAGCCTAGCGTCTGAAGCCGATATTATTTATAATTACAAATATATATCTACGTATACATATATACAATTGTAAAGGCATATATAATTTGCTCATAGCGCAATCGCTCTTGCATTTTCATCTTTATGAGTAACATCTATGTGATATCCATTAAGATATATTTACATTCATGAGGGATAAGCTATAAAATACATACATACATTAATACATTTCTTTAGTGGGAGAAGAAGATTATGAAATCACGGGTCAAGCCAAAAAATACAAAGGTCTTTGTTGTAGCAACTGTGGATTAGAAAGTCCAATGTTCCATTTAATACGATTTCAAAAAAACACACCTTTATCTGTGAGTAAAGATACGGTAGCAGGTAATCAAATGGGCAAATAAACACGCTAAAGCCATTAACCTCTTCTGTTCTGTAATTCTTAAAATAGCAGATTAGGACGATCGACAAAATACTATTTCACCGTCACTTTCACCGGGCGAAAAAAAACGAAGTATGTTTTCGCTTTCGGTTGAAAGTTTTCAATGACACGGGAGGTCTTCTCGAGGGAAATCTCAGCGCTAATCCGGTTACGGCATTATTTTTTCATCCTCAGAAAATACGAGGTTTCGGTTTAATTCTCCGGAGCGATTACACCTACAGGAGCCGAGTTCCACAGATTTCATTATTTCCGGCTGATATTTGCTAATGAGAGAGCCTCGCGGGATTGGCCAAAAGGAAATATTGAAATTTTTCGGCTTTCGGAACGTTAACGTCGGCGCCTTAATGAAACCGAGAAAATATTAGCGGAGAAATCCCTCACACCTATGCCAAGATCTGAAAATACTGCAGTTGGATTAATTCCTCGATTGGAACCTTTGTATCTATTTGGAGAAAACGGATAAGAGTTTTAGGGTTTCAAAATAGTGTTGATGGGTTCGGACTTTACTTAGCAGTATGCCATAATAACACAATATGGTAGAATTAACACTTCGGTTTACTTAATATGACATTAAATACACTCACGACTTAAGTTGTTAATATTTAAGTATCCTGATGATGATACTTAGATTGAAACCTAAGTCTTGAGTGTATTTGAAGTGGTATTGTGTAAATCAGTGTTAATCCTACCCTTTTGTTTTTAGCGTTTTAAGTTTACATATAAATGTTCTCAAGTTTTGGTTTGTGTTGTGTTGTGTTAAAAGTGGAAAGCTTCGGAGAGATTGGAAAATATTAAAAATCAATTATTCCGCAATAAAATATTTGGTAAAACCATCAAATTGGATTTGAACACCTCTTAATTCAACGCATGAGTAACACAAGAGTTGAGAAACGTATCCTAGCAACCTACCACGCCATCAACTGTAATTCGTACGCAAGGACAACATAGTGGGTCTTTTAAATTCATCCCAATGGGAATGAATTTCTGCTATTACACTTTTTCATCAGGTCTCCTCGACAATACTGAATGGGTTGGGTTGGTAGTTCAATTTATTCAAGAAAGATACGCGTATATAATCGATTAGGAAAGTAGATTCATAGAGCATGCATCCCCTGCCACAAGCCGAAATGCGAATATGTAGATTTCCTCTCAGAAGCTTCAGATAGGTAACGGTGAGATGAATGAGAACACCCTAAGCCATCGGAGGAATACAGACTAAGGTAGATACGTCTTAATCTTGCGTGAATATTTGAAACGAAATTCACTGATTCACAATCGCAAGTCACGCCTGGGAGACAGTTTGATCACTGTCACAGTGATTTCTTCCGCGAGTACACGCGTGAAATTACCCTTCGATTTACCGTCTCATCAGGCAGATAGCGGACACGCCGAATATCGAATCCCCGTTCGTTAATTAACTCGGACCGTAAATCTCCTCTAAGTAATCACGCGTGTCCCCACGCTAACATATAAATACGACCTTGAAAGCGGTTCATTAGCGGGCATCAATGGCGACGTGTACATAGATGGAGTCGAATGGAACAATTAAACCTCCCATCCGTCATGCCTTAAGGCGGCGAATGACGTCCGTTGATCGGGAGACGGCGTTGCCACACATCCATGGCAACCAAAAGTCTTAAGATTCGAATGAATTATCGATGCTGCTGAAATTGATTTTTGATTCTATCTATTGATTTAATTAGGATACACAATTTAAGAAGATGCTTTCTAAATCACCATAGCCGAGTGTGTATCAGGAGTAAAGTTGGGAAATAATTAATTAAATAGGATCACCAAGGAAATTGGAAATCACAAATTGAGACATTACACAATTTATCAATGATTTTCAACGTGTACAGAATACATAATTTAAAATATTCTGAAATCATAAAACTTGAAACTTAATGAAAATTTCCTTGCCTAGAAACACATCAAACTTGGTACTATAAACATAAAATGACGTATTACAATATTTACGTAAAATAAAAAAAAATTCGCTGTAAAAAAATAACGAAACTTGAATATAACATCTTCTAATACGCAATTAAAAATGAACTGATTTTTCTGCATCAATTCTGCCGGCTTACCTAAACTTTAATCTCCTTTCATACAGCTCTGAGATAGGGAATCTTTCATTCTAAAACGCCACATTTGGCCTAAATTCTGCAGGTATCCCTCCAATCTGACTATTTCATCCTTCGTCATAGAAAAGCACTCATCCAATTAGTAAATAAATACAATTTTACCAAATTTCATACGGATCCTATAAGAGAATAGTTCAATCAGAATTCTTCCCCGGAGAAATAAGACTAAGAATAAAGTTTCCATCAAAATTATTCCCTGGAAAAATAGGTAAAAGCTTAAATTTATCCACCCCAACATATTTTAGAACCAAGGATCGAGTCTCTTACACAGGCGTAACATTCGTTTCGTGAAGACTCCGAAAAATTCCGCAATGTTGGTACCGTGATCCATCGTCCTCGAGATAATGCCCCATAGGCTTTGCAATTCCTCAAATCAAGGCCCCCGAAATAAAAATATTCTTACGCCTCCGGAGTCTCTGATGCCGGAGGCTTCTGATGGGACCGGATGAGATTTGACCCTGGCACTCGATCGTGGCGCCTCCATGGCCCAGATGTTGCTCCTCGTGGCGCCAGGAATCGCAACGTGACCTCTCATATTTGGGTCTTGCCTTAAATGTCGGACCTGCAGAATTTTTCAAGGACGAGAGTCGTTTTGCATACACCGAATAGCCCAATGGCCCGCTATTTCATTGATTTTTGTTATCCACTGGTTCTGGTATCTTGGATTATATTATCCGGCTCAGGAATAGAGAAGTCTGAAGACTCATTCAAAGTATAAATCCATGGTGAATCTGAGATGTGAAAATCGTTCCTAAAGTAAAATTTTCACCACTTACATACTATTTTACACTAATACAATGACACAATGCTGCATACAATACTAATTACATGATACGACAATATTGACTATAACGGAAAATATATAATCTAGCTCAAGAACTCACTTTTGAAATATGTACATCATTCATCCTCAACAATTTGTAATGTAATATACAATTACAATACAAATAACTCCTAGCTACAAGAATAAAATACTTATACATCACTTAAAATTAATACATTTTCAAATTACTCATTAAAATTTAATCTTAAGGGCATAATTTAACCGTAGTTTCTATCATAATAATAGAATTCAAGAAAGTACTTGCTAATCATATTCATGGAAGCCTCTTTTAGTAAACTATGGGCAAAGCATGGCCTTGCAGACCTGCAGAGTCTAAATAGATCGCTAATAGAAACCTAGTTACCACTAAAGTAACAATATAACCAAAATATGTCAACAGATATCCGCGATGTGCTTATCATATTAGCATAATTGCCAGGCACGAGTTAGAACTCACCAAGTCAACCGCTGAGTACTATCAACGCAGAATCAACCTGAAAACATCGTGTAAACGAAGCATAAATAGGCGGGAGCTGTAATAGACGCTTGGTCTATCATTAGGATCAATTGATCATTGCATCAAAGTGATTACTGAGAAAGGATTCTTGTGTCTACTAACGACACTGAAGGGCGATTGTTATTTTGATTGGTGTACTGTCAAAGGAAGGGCTTTTAAAACGAAATAGCTCATTACCACCACCGCTGTTGAAGTTAAAATTGAGGCAAAAAATTATAGTTTTCCTTGAGTAAATCATTTAATAAAAATCTTCTAACATATTGAACTGAATCATAAGTTACGTAGGCCATGGTTTATCAGTTTGCATCAAGAATTGCCTTTCAGAAAATAATCTTATTGAAAGAGGACATCAAATGCAGCGATGATCATAAATAAATGTTATGTATTATGAATTTATTTATTTAATATTCATCCAATAATCAAATCATCTAAATTTGTTAAATTTAATTCATGAATAAAGTTTGAATTTAAAAGAGATATTTTACATGAAGAAACTGAATGCATATGGTGCATTCCATGCGTATTTAGGAAATTAAGCCTTTGTTTCCTATATTTTTGATTTCAATATGAGGACATATTTATAAAAATGCTCAATATATTGGTAATATCAACAAGATAATCGGCCTCAAAGTAAATGAAACAACTCTAAATGCAGATTTAATTACATTTAGAGATTTTACTTGTTAATATAAGCATATGATTTAAATTTGCTACAAAATGATGATACGCTAATCTCTTCAAGTGAAAACAAATTATTCAAATCCTCTTTAATGAGCATTTGACCTTTTGAAATTAAATCTCACTACTCGGGTATTGGTAATAGCCTTCGCTTCTCCACAATTTTGAATGCCGAATGAATGTATGGATTACCTGGAATTGCACATACTCATTCATACCTAATGAATTATAGCTTATTAATACTATAAATAGTATACAATACAGGTTAGTCAATTTAATACTATAATTATTAGAGCATTTAACGCATTTAAATTCCATGAAATGACGGAAATTTCATTTATGTAACTCAATTCAATCACTTTTCCAAAAGTTGCGAAAAGTTCGAAAATAATCTACAAAATATTTTGCATACATAACATGTAAATAGCAAATGAGTAATGAGATTATGCGTAAGAAAAATTAATTGAGCTTAAAATAGCCAAAAAGGCCCAATTAATATCAACACTTTCCGTCCTTTTATAAAATCCAACATGTACGAATCGTTTTCCAAAAATCATTATATATTATTTCGAAACATTCGTTTTCGGTGACCATCCCTTTTATCCCTTCATTCTCCATCAAAACAAGTAAATGACATACCATTTTAAAGGTATAGTTTTATTGCTGAACAAATTAGAATAAAAAAGGAATAACGCACCATTTGTCGAAAAATTGAGTTGAAATTTGAATTTACATAGAGATTTTTGCTACTGGATGAGTATATATCGATATCCATCGATACAAACGAGCTGTATCGAATCGGATACTGATACAGAACATGAATATGTGTTTTTTTTAGGTTTGTATTAACGTTAGTGTATTCGTTTTTGGTGATTGGAGTGTATGAAATGTATTTGGCTGGGGAGATACAGTACCAGTGTCCGTCAGCTAAATTTTAGCCGGGAGAATATAGTTTAAAATAATTTTCCAGCACTGATTTCGAACTACGGGAATAAACTCAGTCCGGTCGCGCTGTACCATCAAGTTTGACTACTCCGAGCCACATGTACTACATAAGCCCGCAAATGCATAATTCTCTCTTCGGATCGTTTCGTTCCATGCTTCTAGGCGGCATCTTTTTTTTCATACGTGTTAACTTCCGAATGACGTTCAGAAGTTAGATGCACGCCGTAAGCCACCGCGGCCGTGTTTGCAGCACTTTTTTCCTCTACTCCAGAAATGTTTCCTATTTAAACTTTCGGCTTTGCTTAACGATGCACGGGTGTGACGTGACTCAGAGCACCGTTTCGAGCATTAGTTAGCGTTTTCATTGGCGGAGATAAACTCGAACGGGACACGACTTGAATAAACCGAAATTAAAAGGGAGACCGCAGCATGGTTGCGACTCATGTTTACCGCAGCGGGAAATGCGGATTATGGAGAGAGAAAATGGAAGGGAAAATAGTACGACTGAGTTGCGATTGCGTTTGGGACTATTCCCTTCACATGGAGTTTGCAATCACTATGATCTATTTACAGTGTTAAAATTCAAGCTTCCTAAAGTCAACTACCATATACTATGCGATGACGGCATACGCTCAAATTTGTCATGAATGTTGCTGTGAATCAGTAAACGAGATCAAACTTATGAGTTTTTTTGAAGTAGTATAAACCAGGACAACCCAACTAAGGCGGACAAATTAAAAGTAAAAAAAACTCGCATAAAACCGTATGAAGTGATGGTACTAAACCACTATCAAAAACCTAAAAACATTGGAGCAAGGATTCCGTTAGGAGATGATGAAAACTTGCGATGGTATGAGCATTTCGACAGCAAGGCTGTCATCTTCAGAGTCGGAGACTGAATTCCATCGCGAATTTGATCTCATTTATCGATTCAAAGTATTTTAAAAGCCCTGGGTGGAATTCAGTTTCCGCCTCTGAGAATGACAGCCTAGCTGTCGAAATACGTATAGGGTTGCAAGTTATCAATCGTTTGCTGAAGGGGTTCTGGCTCCAAATTTATCAGGTACTTGACGTTGGTTTAGATCCATCACTTTTTCTGTTTTAAGGATTTAATTGTATTATATCTTTTCCGCCTTGTTTTTTTCTTTTTGAATTTACATTAGGAATATAAATAATCAGACGTTAAGGACGATGGCTGTAATAGATTCTTAAGTGATACAAAGCGACTCGAAACAAAAAGAAGTAACGTTATCAGTATGATGTATTATATAATTTGTTTGTTGGAATTGTTCACATGACTGTTACCTCATAAAATGAGAACAGATAGGATAAATACATTACTTATGGTATTGCAATATGAATGCAAAAAATATTCAAGGATATAATGAAGTATACCTTCTGACGAAATGTTACGGTAAATGCTAATAGTATTTGTAACTGTTTTATACACTTAAAAAGTTGTTATAACAACAATAAAACATTTATTGTTCCATTCTCCGTTGCCGTGTATAGCTCGGATAGGTTGGTTGCAGAACTGGAAACTATTTGCAACTTCTGTGCATAACAGCAACTGATTATTATCATATTTAATCCTAAATATTTCTATTATTTTAAATAGCATTCGATTTAACTATAGGAGTCATAGGAAGTCTTGTTATTTTTCTCATTCGGAGAACCATAATTCTGCTAAAATTACAAATGAGAAGGCATTTTTGTTACAAGACTAATCAGTAGTAAACGTAACACCTTTTTTAACAACTCACGGACTCACATCTCAGCAGGAAGGATATCAAAGGGAAGAAAAATCATATGGGAAATCATATCCCTCATTAGCTTCAGCGCGTAGGATGAAAAAACCGAAAGAAACCGCAATCTCAAATGCCCTCCGCCGACATATAAAATAATTAAAAAGAACATTGATACTTTTTCTACTCCCGGAAGGGGTTTGATACGTTTTTATTTTCTGTGGCTGTATGAAACCCATTCTCCTCCGGTTCTTTCCCAACGGTCCACAAGAAGAAGGGCTACATTTCACCGACCTCCATTCAACGCGACGCACGCTATTCAAAGTTTGCGAATAATTTCGCTTTGCGAATAAAAGAGTCCTTCTCCTTTGAAATTCGGCAACGAATGCTCCGGCCAAAATTTTATCTTTGATGCGGGCGGAAAAATCGCAAATTACTCTGTGGCCAGACTTTCAAATTAAAAGTAATTAAGACCGATGGATAGCGCAGCGTTTAGCATTAAGAAATTAGTGAGACGATTTTATACGTTACGCAGTTTAAAGATATTCACAACTTTATTATTAATAAGGATGTAATTAAGGTTTTCCGTTTCCATTTAAAAGAAATTGTTATGTTTGAATCACAGCATAACTTACTCTTTTAGATTAGTGTAATCAGAAACTTTCAAGTCGAGAAAAAATTGGAATTTTAAATATTTTCCCTGTTAGAAAATACCATGAGTAGTCGTCATTGCGATTTTTGTGGGCGAAAGTGGAAATCAAACTCAACGGTCATTTCACGATAAACCTCTCTACACCGTGACGCAGTGTCACTCACAGCCGTTACGACAAAAGAAAGTTCTAAAGTAAGTTAAAAGTAAAATTCCATTTTGCATATTATTGTTTTGGTTCAAAATGGTTTTCACCTACAGCATTAATAAAAATTCCTTCGAAGTAAAAATTAAACAGTTAAAATTCCAAGTATGGCAATTCAAATTTGTTAACAATAATAATTTCAACTAATCATGTTAATGATTCTCGAGATATTTCTTCTAAAAAGCTAAAATTTGATGAATTTACGCATTGATTTTTCGAGGGCCTCGTCAGCAAAACTTCACACCAAAATCACCACATTATATTTTCGCCGCCAACTTCATTAAAATTTATATGCATAATAAATATGATTAAATTTATAGCACCAGGCATTTCCATGATTACATGCAATAAATATTCATCAATGAGGGTTAATATTTCTTCATAATGATACCCAATGCATAATGTAAAAAAAAACATTACGAAAGGCTGATTGCCACACCTACCGAAAAGAAAAAGATGTACACTGAGTTTATTCTTTGTTTGCTGGAATGCATGACTAACTGAATCGATGTATGCTGTGAGCGATAAAATAAAATTTCACTCCCTAATCGAATACGCTACGATTCCCCAAATCATTCAGGCAAGAAGAAGTGATTTTCCGAATCAACAACTATCATAAACTTTCTCTCCTAACCTTCCATGCAGATATATTCAGGAAAAAATTTTAAATTTATAAAGTATCATTGGGCAGCATGAGTCCGCAAATATTTCCACGAAGTGCATGCAATAATAATGTTTCACGGTTTTTCCATTAAATTCAAGAGCATTTGCGAATAAATTATGAGTTCAATTTGTTTAACTTTCGATAACCAACGGGAAAATTGACGGCAAAATTAGTTGCATATGGAAAGAGAACAAATTAAGGCCCGTTCCAACATCATTAACGTGAATCAAGCATTAATAACCGTTGAAATAAAGTATCGCTTTTCACACACGGTGAGCATAAGAGGAAAATATATGTTTGAAAGCGAATTATGTTGCATAGAAAGGAATACTTTCACTTTTTTAAAGTGGAATGTGTGTTCTGAAAGTATTTTCCGAGAAACATGAAAATTAAACATACCAGGAATAAAATAATGTATTATGATGAACTTAAGAACGGTATCTTCAAGCAGAAAAATATTGTCTGAATATGAATTGATTATCTTTTAAAAATATATCATACATAAAATACCATTATTTTCTGTCGTTAGTGAAAAACTCTCTCTCTATCTATTAGTGGAAATTTTTGGGGTATTTTTTAAATACATTTTCTACTCCATTTCCCGCAAGTTATTTTACATCTCCACCCAAAAAAGCATGACCAATTTTGATCCTTTTTCCATAGACACCCGCAGATTTGACAACTGCAGAAAACAGTTAATAAAGGACGAGTACATACAAACTTATCCTAACCAGAGAAAGCCCAACAATCCTTAAAAAGAAAAAAAACAATTGGTAACCTTCACATGAGACTTTACTGGTTTTACATCTTAACCCTGCAAACCGCCATTGGCGTATGGCAGGGGGAGTAAAACACCGAAAAATTGTTGGTTGGTAATTTTTGCCCTACGAATGGAGATCTTCAGGTGAGTACGAACGTAAATGCAAATGTTGTACATTAATATAAAATTTATTCTATGAATACAAATAAATATATAGACTGGTAACACTCATTATTAGACATATGATTTGGAAGGGATAAGTTGGGAAAGAAGGAGAATGGGTGTGGGAACAAATATTCATCGGTAAAGAATTTCTAATTTTGTTATAAATCTCGATGATTTCGAAAATTTTTGATTGAATATATCTACTATATTATAGAAAAACCCTTCCAACGGGACTCGATTCTAGTACCACCATCAAAATCTTTAACAATCACGTAAATACCCACCACATAAAGGGAACGCATCGGAAAACACCGAAATAAAATGGAATTTTGAGCGCATTATCCATCGCCGACGATCCTTAGCAACACGTAAACAAAGTCGTAACCAAAACAAGTCCTAATCTGACACCGACAGCTTCCAATCCTCCGGCAGACGAAACAAACAAGCGAGGGATAGTGAAAAAAAGAGAAACGATTTCCCCGAACCCGCGCTAAAAACCGCAATGACAAAAATGGGGTGATTTTAATTATTAGCGCAGTCTGCAGCAGTGCTGGGGGTTGAAGATGGGCTGAGCGTGCGTTCGAAAGGCACCCTTTCATTCGGCTTTATTTTTTTGCGGGGGAGGAAACCGCATCGCTCGGAAAGGGGGTGTTCCATTACGGAAGGGATACATTTAGTTGGGAGAGAGAGTATTGGACACAGGAAGAGAGACGAAAAGATTTCCGGAATTTTGAGTCCCTCGTGCACAGCAACAATTATCTCGCAGTGAATGAAAAGGGAAATGATGGAGGGATGGAAATCAACAAGCTTCCAGATCCGATGTGCTCTGGTGCATACGAAGCGCATCACCATACTCGGGACCGTTAAATAGTCTGCAGTTATGGGAAATTTGAATTGAAGCTATGGCTATCAACAATATGGGAGTTAACACCTTGGAGATGACTACTCAACAATTTTCAATATTTTATATTATATCACTTCTGTAAATTATATTCCAATAACACCTAAAGTGAACATGCCTCGCGATTAGCTAAATATCATAATTGGTATCATTAAAACAATGAGAAGAAATGGTGAAAATAAAAAAAGAACCAGAAATTGCTGAATGGTCACTGTTCATTTAATCAGAGATACCAGGTTACAGTTGAAAATATCGTTAGCTACATCCTAAAATGTAGCTAAATAGTATCTACATTTGAAAAATGTCGCTTTAAAGAAGTTTAATTCGTTTCTAAAGTAGAATCTCGGTACAAAAGTTGCGCAAATTATATTTGCAATACGAATATTAAGTCTTTTATTGACTAACGTAATGCTGTTTTCATCCGAAATGGTCATAAATATCGTGCTAAGAAAACGTAGATGAGGGTAAATGTAAATAAATATACGTTCCATACAGTGCAAGACGTAACTACAGAAGAAAGGTGAAATGGAATAAAGATCGCTCATAGAAGGAAAATTTGTTATACGCACCCACTAATAACTAAATTGGCAACTATGACTGTAACGTGGTTAATATTCATGCATATTGTAGCAGCTCTTTCGATACTTTGAGAGCGTAAACTTTTTATTACCAGTTAAATCTACGAATTGGTAAGTAAAACTATTTAAATCTTGATTTGAGTTTGAAATTCACTACGAGTACATTGATTGCCAATACGAATTCTCTTACATGATCAAATTTTCTTCAGGTTACTCGTCTATCCAAAAATATCGCCACCAAGTGAATCAGCTAACTTCAGTTATCTCCATGAGGGAGAAGAGAAAGGCCTAGAGATTAACCCACCACCCTACCAAGTGGACCATAAAACCACAAGCGATACACTTATCTAACAAACTATGAGACACCAAGAGGTGGAGAAAGCAGGAAGGGAATCGATCAGAAGGGAGTTAAACCCGAGATATACGGTGGACGCCAGATGATCGATACAAGGATTTGGCGTTGGGGATTTCGCGGAAAAGCATTGGGCGGCACATGTGATAGTCTTTTTTCATAACTGATCGGGGTGACGGGAGAACGTGTGGTATTTCAAAAGGTGAGGATAGGCTATGTAGATAGCTTTAAAAGCCCTGATCACCGACCAAATTGCCATTTCGCCCACGCACCAGAACATTAGAGGGGTTTTAACGGTTTTGATTTGTGCACGGCAATGCTATTGACCGCCCGTATGACGACCCCCTGCCATTACTCAAAAATATCAATTACGATGACGTGGGAATTTAATTTGGGTGTGCGCTGGGGGAGAGATTTTTATCGATTAATTTATCGCGTACAATGGACCCTCCCGCGGTGCATGCTGGGGGTGCATTGGAGAGATATATATGTATATGGCGCTGAGGGTGTTGGGGTCCTTTCAAGCGATGGAAACAATGGGAATTAATAAGTTATGAGCTGTTAATTATAATGATACCCATCGATTCCTCTCCGCGATTGTTTTGAATTAGTGGAGAGCGATGCAGCATTTGAATAGCACGTGTGACGAGAGCGATCACTGCGTGAAATGTGTTCTCTATTTCGTCGGGTTTCTATAGCTATTAAATATTGGTGGTCCGAAGTTATAAAATGCAAAATTAGAAAACAAATAAATACAGGAAATTTTTCTAAACTGCCTTCATAACCTCAATGGAATCTATGTATTTGATCGACTTTATCATAGGATAAATATAGCCATAAAAATCTATATTTTTACTGGTACAAAGAATAGAAACTTCAGACGTATTCCATTAAAATATGATTCTCACATCGTTCGTCGTTTTTTTCTGGAATCAGCTACAGAAATCTATTATTTTTATATTTGTCAAGTAATATTATGTATAGGAAAAGTATGTGCATTCTATATTTGATCTGTTGAAATGTAAATTGTAAGTTTTGTAACTAAAATGAAATTTCATTAACAAATACAATGTGTTGGTACTTTGATGGTGGAAATTTTTAAATAATTTTTCTTTTTAACTATCGTCGTCACCCGATAAAACAGCATGGAATTTGTAATATAATTAATTTTCCCATTACATAAATTTTGTTTGTGATATTAATTTTTAAAATTAATTTTGATAAATAAATTAGTTTTGTGTGGAAGCGAAATTATATAAAAATGTGCCCCACAAAACTCAAAATTGAAAAAGAAAAGAATTAGCAAAGAAAAAATTAATATCCGCCACTTTAATTTGTATTCGAATTGTAGTTTTGCAGGTCTATTCGAAATTTTTGTGGAATACAAAAAACAATTCGAATCGATTCGAAATTTTGAATAAACGCAAACCTTTAGTACAATATGAATATAAGCATTAAATTTTGTGATATACTCTGATATTTAAAATAAAAAATCAATATTCTTTGCAGAATAAAAACCACAGCTCTACAATACCTTTAAAGGCATAGTAAACATTTTAGCCCATGAAGGAGGTCCAAAATACATACTTACACTCTCTAAATCATATACTCCGCCTTTCTCCTTTAAGTAATGCTAGTATTTCAGATATAAAACACCTCGATAAATCCTAGTCGCGCACAGCCTATTTGAGAACGGTGGGAAAACTTGGAGCAATCCATCGGAAAGAAAGGAGCAATAAAGCCTTACTTCGAGAAAGGTCGGATGGAGTGGATTTACTACAGAGGGCAGGTATATCGCGCGAAAAAAGAAATTCAGATAGAAGAGGAGGAAAGTGGATTATCTTCCATTTGATTCCCTTTCTCTGGAAAGCCAAAGAGCCGAAGAGTGAGAGGAACAGATTGTACACGAGAAAGGGTTGGAGTCAATACATTACGGGTCAAGCAAAAGGAAATAAAAGGGGAAAGTGAGAGTGAGCCGAGAACAGGATGGCTAACCTCCTCGACCTGAAGATTTTGATCTGTAACCTGGGTGATCTCCATAGAAACCCTTTCTTCCGTAGCTAGGATACTTCCTGCTGTTACAATAATAGATTCACCAAGGTGGAAAATTTAATCAGTGTGAATCTTCTAACAGCATCAAACGAAATTTGTTAGTTAAGGATCAAAATATCAGATATATAACAGAGCATAGTTTCGCATAATTTCATTTTTCTGGGCCCCAATCATTCTTTTCAAGGCTATCCCATGTATGCATTTAGGTGCAGGAAGCCCACGAAAATATTTGTAAGTATGCGCATGACTGTCTGTCAAATAACCAATGTCCAAACGAATACTTGGTGATAACATTCCTTTACACATTTAATTTTATCTAATCGTCATCATCTTATAAGTAAAAGTAGGGATTACACTGCTAAATTAAAACCTTTCTTAAAAATTTAGGAGAAAATTTCGGCCAATATATGAAAATATAGTTTATAAAATGCTTAAAATCATTCATTTGTTCAAGTTAACATTTCTCTAAAGAATAGCGATACTGATTAAACAAGTGAAATTATGAGTCGATTTTTTTCGCAACTCCGACACCACCGTAGAGATATCTAGCACCATAAACCTGGAGAAGCATTGCTTAACTCAAATTCTCGGGAAAGGAGTCCAAATTCCCAATTTGAGCACCCAACTTACACCCGAAAGATAGAAAAAACCAAATAAAACAACATTAAATTCGATCAAAAAGGTACCTTTGATTCCGCTACTTTTATTCTAAGGAAACGAATGAAAATGATGTTTAACGAAGAATGCATTTCCTACAGGTACAAATCCGAGTAAAACCAGATTAGAGATAAAAAAGGCGGGAATCGACCCGTCAAATGGGGTCGTATCAATTTTTTTCGAATCAGAAAAGAAGGGAGAATCAATGAAGTCGCTAATTTGATTACTCGTTCCATTACGTCCCTCAGTTGGCCTGTTTTACGCTCATGAAAAATAGATTGCTTCTCTCTCTCTCTCTGCAGATGCGAACAAAATGACTTCCACGAAAAAGGGTTCCGATAAATATAAATCGTTTCTGAATGAATGTTGAATTAATGACAGCAAAAATGAGATAATTGAGTTAAACTGATATTTGATTGAAATCCAAGCAATACACCGTTCGATCAAAAGAAGGACTACTAGCAAGTGTAAGCATCAGCTCAATATGATGTCTAGATCATGATATTAATTTTGAATTGAGTGAGGTAATTAACACTTATCATCTAAAATCAAGTCTCAAATGCCTGGAATGTTTTTCAGCAAATTAATTGCATAAGTAATTAGATCATGAATTACATTTCCTTGTAATATTTCTGCCAATACAATAAAAGCGGCGTTCAATGTAATTACATATTTACCTAAATTTCGAATGAGAAATTGGATTTGGAATTACATCGAAATGAAAGAAAAAGAGAACAAATACTACTGAAATTGGATGTAAAAATTTTTCGAAATTGCATCTGGATTATAAATGAGTGGTGAAAATGTATATATTTAACAAACCTTAATTACCAATCATCTCGATCTTTCTTTAATTATCTTATTAAGTTAGAATGGGCTAAATGATCAATTATAGAACAAAAAAATTTGATGTTTTAGCGAGTAACTTTGTAGTATTACATGAGAGGAGAAATAAATCAAGAATATCTTTAACGAGGAATGTTAATTAAATTTTCAAAGTTATTAAAACAGGATTATCTCTACAATATAACAAAAAATGAACACAGAAATAATTACGTAAATAGGAATTAAATATAAGAAATGAATACTAATAAAACATTGTAGGAGAAATATTATTTATCGACACAGATGACACAATCATGGGAAATTCTAAATATCCTAACAGAAGAATCCTTATTGATCAAGTTCCAGAACTCCATAAAATAAATCCCAATTACAATTTCCAGTGCATGTACACTTGGGAGATTCGAGGATAATTTTCTCTCGCTTCGCATAATCGCATACACCCAGAGAAGTCAGTGTTAATAAAAAGAACTGCCAGGATTCAATACCGGCAAATCGCACTTCATAAAAACGTGAAAAGAAAAGCAAGATTCGAGGGGAATCCCGATGGCATTTCACACAAGAGAGATCCCATTTTTCCCGTAAGTTGCGGAGGAAATCTCGATGGGATCTTTTAATAATCTGCTCTTCCTCTCCCATAAACCTGCCCATCTCCGCTGCTTTCCTTTTCCTCTATCTTTGCGCCATTCCGGTTGAGCCTCCATTTTTTCCACTCCCTTAACAGCGTCGCTTAGCTTATCTGTTCATGCTTCGCTCCCTTATAATGCTTTCATCACTTTCCTACCCTTTTAAATGCCTCCATTTCCTGTTTCTGCGACATCAATCTTGCGCCACTCCGCTGTACATAAATCGATCTCTACTGCAGTGTCGTCCGAAGTAAGGAAATAATTTAATCTAATAAACTTCACATTATTTTATTTGAAAATCGAGGATTTTGGTAATTTTTAACGTGAAATTTTCTCCGAAATCTTGGAGAAGCTATCTGAGGCATGACGTTCGAAATTTCAAATTTTTTATGCTTATATTTCTGTTTGGGTGTTCATTATGAAACTGTTCATTAGCTTTGTGACATTTTACACATTATCACAAAGGATGATTAAAAAAGTTTCCTGGTTTAAAAGCATTAGTACTTTTTAAAGTGTTTCGACAGTCTTTTTCACATGAGTCCCCACTGGGAACAGAACCCGGGACTACTTTCACCAAAGTCGTACGCATTGCCCACCTGGCTATAGGAGGGAAGTTATAAATACGTAGATTAATTGTTAAAAATACATACTTTTTTAATTATAAGACTGAAAGATTCAGATACTCAAAATTGGCGAAATTTCTATAATAGTTTTTTTTTTAATTTGAGGATATGCATCACTTGGGGTAATATGTATGTACCCCATGTGATAAAATTAAGGTTAAATATCACCTTTGATAAGTAAACGTTTAGAAAATAATATTCAGCTAATATAAGCTAAGAAGTAAGGAAAGAAGTAAAAAAGTACTTTTGTGATCACAATACCGTTGCACATATGCAAGCTATAAGTAATATTTATTGTAACTGTCAAAAAAGTTTTCTCCACGACTGTTAAGTTCTTATCCCTAAGAATGAATGGTTCCTCATCCCTCCGTTATTAGGAATAAAGAAGCATTGGAGAGGTAATGAAGCTTACTAGGATATGTGAAAAGTGGGGTAGTTTATCCCCGTTACTCTCGCTGGGCAAGGAATCAGTAATAGGAACATAGCTGCGTAAATGCAGCATAATGATCCGATGAAGAATGATTTTCATAGCATTCAAAAGTATTACTACCTAAATGAATCAATAGCATATGTATTGCCCGCATCAGATCCGTTACATCAAAATATTATATATTTATATATAATATTTTCCTATACAATGCAAATTCAAATTAAAAGATGAAGACTTTATTTCGGAAGGGAAAACTACAATTCTTTCAGCCACATTCAATTTTAAGACACTCCGAGAATTTGAAAAATTATCATTACTGCTCTCTTCACCCAAATTCACAACATAAATCCTCACAAAATAGCAAATAGCGGTAATACAAAATCGCATAAAAAATAAAATCAGGGCATCCCTTTTATTGACTCTTCTATTCCTGCAGTATAATACGAATCACTTTTTTCATTCGGCATTCGCTCGGTGATTTTTCAAAGAAGTGGCCCATTGAACCGAATCTACTCCCGCAGAATAAAACTGCAACAAAATCGACGGCACTATGAATAAAATTAAAGCGCCGAGAATTCGCCGAAATGGGACGGCAATGCAGTTAGCATGTCGCGCTGATGGAACTGAGTTTTCAAAAGGAGAATTATTTCATAGCACTCCGCAGACTTGTTTGTGAGAGGACATCAACCACTCCAACTCTGAAATTTAATTGGTCGCCTCTCTCCGTCCATTTGCTTCACCATTCTAAAATTATGGACGCCCAATTGAAACGACGTCACGTGGGGCGATTTATCGCTCTTCTCTTGTTTTTTCCAGACTATGGTTCAGGGATCAAGTAACCTACTCTTGCATCTGAAAAATTCCCCTGTTTTTCTTGAGTCCCTTGCAATTGGAAAATTCTTCAACCTACGACTCATTTAAAACTAGACGGGGTACTTCATGTGATTACTTAAGGGGTTGACTATAGGAGCATGCCATATAACATGGAATGCATGACTAACAGGTCAATCTCGTTCGATACATCGATCGCTGAATGAAATTCCATTGAATACATTTCGTAGTTGTCTATTATTCATCACTAACCAACGATTTTTATGCTAATTAATATGCTAGAATTATTAAAAAAATCATAGTTCCGCATCCTAAATAAAATGTAAATTTCTTCACAAAAGCACGAACTGAAATAAATTTTATTCAGATAATTCCGGTATTTTGACGATTTCAATCAATCGCTGCCAGTTGAAAAGAAATCGATCTATAAACTACTTGCGTTGTACAGCGATACGTGATATGGAATTCTACTTAGAATTTCAATTATTTATGCCAATATTATGAACAAATGTTCATGATGGAATTAAAGATGTAAGTAGCTACAGAAGGTACGAATATTTTCCAGTCTGTGCTAGCATGAGCTTATATTATATAATCTAAGACGTACATTAAGAAAATAAAAGGCGTTTTTATTTATGCAAAAAAATGATTTCCTTTACGATGCATCCGAAAGTTTGTCGATCTTAATCAATAGCTGGAAATAAATGGAAATATTTGGTAGGTTAGTTACATGTGCAGCACACTAATAAATAAGAGATAAGAAATATTGCTAAGTATTTCAAATATTTACGCCAATATTATGTACAAGTGTTCATGACAGGATCAGAGATGCATTTTTCTGTAAGCTGAGTAATATAAGACCTAACGATGTTTAAACTATATAATTTTAAGTTCCAGTTTGATGACTAAGGAATAATCGTGTAAATAGGCCTTCTTGAGCAATGGTGACCATTTAGAACATGCTCAAACAAATTTCAATGTTAACCGAACAAATTGTGCAGCTGAAAAACTTTCGAGGACAAGAAAAGACAGCATCCGGAATGGACGGCATTCTTAAAAAAAATGAAAACGACCCGTCCTCCTTAGCAAATGAACCACTAGCGAGAGCTGAACTTATGGCAGGAGCACTGCTCGCAATAAAGGAACGAAAAGATTAACACTGGCTCGAGAAAAGACTACCAAGCTTGAGCAATAAAGATGCGAATCGAGGCCATCTGGACGACGGACAAGACAAGGGGTTGCAGCAAGAGATAGAGAACCATGCGGAGGAACAAAGAGGAGATCCACTACTCTGTCCCACATTCAGCGGACAAAATTACGGGGACGCGAATCAAGTATGACGTCCTTCCGTGGAAAACACTGAGAAAACTCTTCCTTTTGGGACCAATAAAGCATAATTCACAGCTAAATAGGGCTTCTGCGTGAGGGCAGTCTGCACTAGAGAGAAAAATTATTAACAACGGACGGACGCGACCCGCGTAAACTACTGAATAAGTTAAAGAGAATTGTTTGTTTTTTTTGGAGTGAAAATGGGACGACCGGACTAGGATATTCATGGGTCAGATGAGGAGAGAGAATACAATTAGAAACCGTGGATTGCGAAAATGGTCCGAGAGGAAAAGGGAATCATTAAAAAGACGTCGGTATGACGAAATTTAAGTGCCCTGACATGGCCCTCCAATTACTTATGTATGCGACGGAAATGTGTCGTCTGAATGAATACATACATATAAAAAGGAGCGTAATTAGTGTGTGGAGTCCATGACAACGTACTTGTTTTATTTTCGACATAATCGCATAGAACTGATGTTAACGTGTAGAAGGACGAGTATTTTCTCTAATTCGTGAATATTACCATATTTTTGGCATAGATGAGCCCACTCTAAAAGGAGTTTAAGTTGACATAATGAAACAATTTAAGGACTAAAAATGTCTGAATTCATATTAAAAATTCTTCCAGTTTCAGCATACACCAAGATAGAACGCGTATAATATTACAAGGATAAAGCGAATTTAATTGAAATTTACCTGCAATTCATATGCTTTAGAAGTATACTCGGTTAGTCGCCGGAATTATTTCGTTTACGATGCAGAAATATGTGGAGACTCTTGTGCTATTTCATAGAATACACATTTGCTATGGAATTTAAAAAGTGTCTACATTACTTCATTAAAATATGGAATTTCACCAAATATCGCTAAAGAAGATTGATGTTACAGCGCTAAATTTTTGACGCTAATTAGTACTTCATGTAATTTCCACCGAACAATTTAACAGGAGAAATATAAATTCTATAGACGAAAGAATCGACTGCAATGAATAAAACCTCGTGGCTTATTTTGTGGAAAAATATATAAATGACTATTTAAACGTCACAGAGAAGATGCAAAAGTTTTAGTAAAGGAAAATTGAGCTTTCATTCCTACCTGTAATTAGTTATCAAGATAATACACAATTATTCTTTTAAATTTGAATACATTCATAATACTCATAACATGTCGCGCTGCACTGCTATATTTTTCACAACATAAAATGGATATATCATCATCTTAATTTTCATCATCACTGACTTGTCATATACATTTCGGATCAGTTTCCACGGTTTTGAAACACATGCCTGAGAAATGCACGGATTTGATAAAATATTCACCTGATCCATGATAAGGTATACAATTTTAATGATATTTAAACTTTTTCAGCATAAATTAGGTTACGGCTCCTTTTTCATTATTAAAATTTGAAATTTCTAACCGTATAATTAACACCTTAGATAAAAGGAAAGACTTCGGGAGTTACTCATTCGATTTTGAACTGGGATGCTAAAGTAGAAAATTAATCTTCAAACGTTTCGCGAAAAACACGCTGCAAGATACATTCCTGTTCTATAAGCTCATCAGAAACCTCATAATTAAATCTCATGAACGAAAAAGGTAATGATGATAGTTGAAAGAAGAAAAGAAAAAGTAAACTCATTGTCTGAGGAATATAATTCTACGGAACGTTTCCCCATTCCAACTTCAATCTAGTTTCCAGAGACAAAAACGAAACAAGACTATTTCAAAGTAAAACGGGAGAAATAAATTGGCTTCGCAGAGCGAGGCTAGGAATCCATGCATTAATATTAAACATTTTTCACTTCAAAGCATCTCTCGTCGTACTATTAAAATGAAGGCAGAGTCAGCGATGCACTGAACTTAAGAATTTCGATCCTCGTGATCATTAAAACCAGGTATACGAAATACAATTACGTGTAAACAGGGGGATGAAAGTTCTCTTGCGCGAGGACAGGTATGATTCGAGGTAAATTAAAAAGCCTCAATTACCAGCGGAATAAAAAATCTTTTCCTTGATACGATTCTCTGCGTAAGTTTCGCAGAGGTTAAAAAAAGGGAAACCTACGACGGATTAAAATCGGATTCTTACACGACTTAATTTCAGGGTTTGGCGAAACTAATTCTGACTTAAACGCCACGCTTTTTCCAACTTTTTCTCGATACCTTTACGAATCTAATTTCGCGCAAACGGCGACAATCACGCGTATTATCGACACGAATGCGGGAAAAATTCCAACTTTTTTCCAGATTCTTATCCGGCGATTAAGGACTGACCCTGTGGAACAAAAAGCGTGTTTGCGTGGCAGAAAACTCTTTACGGATCGGAGGTTCCTTAGGCACGCTTCACTCACGTTCCGTGATTGGCGTATACGGGATCTATAACCATTTGAGCCAAGCGGTGGACGAGATAAGGCTTAATAAGCGAGGCACGTGTTACAACAACTCAGCAGCCATGGGAGATGTAGCGGAAGTGAAACGAGGGAATGGAGAGATAAAAGAAGGGATATGAAACAGGGATGGGAAGGAAAGGTAAGGTTGGAATTATGGCTAGAAAAGGAGCGAAGCTGGAAAATCTTTCTTTACATTTAATCTGATCAAATATCGGATATTTGAGGGAAAATTTTCCTACATCTGGATTATATTTTCCCGAGGGCAGTAGAAATTAAAATCATATGAAATATGAAACAATGGAAAAAGAAATATTTGGGATCATGAATATATTTCCATAAAAATAAGAGCCAGAATTTAGTTTTTGAATCCCATAGTTTACATAATTTTAAAGCAAAGAGTGATTTTTAGAGATAAAAAATGAAAACTTCGAACAATTCGAAAGCCTGAAAAATTGAGCTCTGGGATGTCGATATCAAATTTGCTTTAGAGTAGAAAATGATATTATAATCTGATTTCAAAAAGGTCTTTCGTAAGATCTCTCTTAAGTTAAACTAATCTGGATAATATCCAAGGATGATATATGCCTAAAAATTAATACAACCTTTTTGGATGGTTAGGCATTTCGGTAAAATAAGGCACATCAAACATTGAAAATTAAATTCGAAGACTGAACTTGATTTGATTACGTTTGAAAGCATGCATCGATTGATACAAAAAGCGACTCCGACAAAAATAAACTTCAAAAAGTACAGAAAATGTAAAGTATAAAATGAAAATCGTGCATCACAACCAAATGCACAATAATTAAACAAAATACGAATTACAAGAGACATATGAACGAGAGACTAATTTCATCTTTTTGAAAGCCTAAAATTGTATTATTTTTATGTAAACATATTTATTTTTGTATTAGCAACTTAAAGTGTACACGTTTTGTTTCTTGTTTTCACATGCCTGTCTTGTCCGTTGATGGCGTTGAAAATTTGATTTCTTTCTGTAGATTTCACAGGTTTATCACAACATGCATCTTCTTGGTGTTTAACTACACTGTATATTTTTTCGTAAGCACTAACTAATGTTTCTGAAACCACAAATAAGTTTACTTCTGTTTAATTTTTATTCTATATCCTTCTTTGAAAAGTTAATTGACAAAGGGTTAGAAGTAAGAAGCGACTTTCTAGTCTCAATTTCGCCCTAATTAAGACATTCTTTCCTACGAGGAAGATCAAATAAAAGGAGCTAGAAATAGCCGCTTTAAGAAGTCATTTTTACACAATCGATACGCTAAGGAACTGAATAAGAAAGTAGAGTCATGGTGCATGAAACCCATCAAAAGGTAGCTTGCGGGGTATGTGTGTAAATTGTAGAAGTAGAAAGAAGAAAATGGTTGAAGAAGAGATGAGAAGGAAAGGAAACACAGAGGAGAAGTAACAGAGAGAATGTGGGATGAAGGAGAGATAGAGAGAAAGGAGTGAGTTAGAGGAAGCTGTATACTACGGTATGCAGATGCGTCGTTTTATGAGAGGAAGGGAGGAATCCTCGGGGAAAGACGAAATGGTAGAGGAAGCTGACAGAAATGGAAAACTCAAATACCAAGAAATATTCGGAGACGAACTTGGGAAACTATGGATTGATGCATCTGAAGGATTCGATAAAAGTTTAACTTGACAGAGATGGCGCGAAGAAATCTGATTTCAAGTTTGATTGGAGGAGTGAAGTGATATAAATAGGAAATTTTTTATGGGGTGACATGAGCCAGCGAACATATTCATTGGCTATGCTTGTCATTAGATTACTACTTACTGGTGTAAGAAAACTTAGATAAAGAAAACTCAGAATAAAGAAAATTTCCATTTATAGAAATAGGATGAATCACGAGGAAGATTGAAGTCAATCTAAGTTGGACTCAAAAAATCAAGTTCAATGAAAGAATTTAATGAATGGCGTATACAGTTGAAATGCAATAAAATGCTTGGTTACTACCTTTTCTTTCTATGAAAGGAAACATTGCAAGACGATGTTCAAATCACGTTAAAGAGCCCTCAAAATATAATGAGGAAGGTTGTTAATCTTAGCACATGTAAATGGAAAGATAAGCAGAAGTGAAAAATAAGGACATGACTTGGACTTGAGCCTAAGTCTCCCACTTTTCGGGTAGGTAATATGTTCAGGCATAATACCTGCCTGGAAAGTGGGAGACCTGGGTTTGAGCTCCATTCATGTCCCTTTTTTCACTTCTGTTTATCCATTTTTAAGCCAACAAAACGCTGGAGTGGTTCACATATTTATTGAAACCATGAACCTACAAACCAGAAACCTTCTTTAAAGCCAACATTTTTTAACAGTTTTTAAAATAAATCAATATTTCAAGAGGTATTTGGTGAACAAGGCTAAAAACAAATAAAGCCTACCCAAATCAAACATTTAAATAGTTTCTTTCAAATAAACAACCCTAGGAACTTCGAAAATGCACCTGTAGACTGTGAAGAAATTTCACGAAGGTTTGGTGAAACGCGATGCTACTTCCGAGGTGGATTCTTAAACGATTCAGACCTCAATTTTCAATACGGTAAGAGCAAGAGAAATGCAAACTAAAATAATCTCACTTCAGTCTCCTTACCACTAAGCGTGGACTTGTTCCCCTAATTGGCATCGAGGATAGCAAATTACCTCACTCCTCATCTTGCCTAGTAAACCTTAATCCCTCTCTAGGGCTTTCGGCAGCTAATTGAAGAGGGGATAAGACCAAGCAAGGGGCTGATGACTGAAGGGTAGAAAGTAGTCCTCCATTTGGCCTGTTAAGTGCAGCGTTGGGGTACCAAGTCAATGGCAAATGAGCCTGAGAAACCTTGCATTCGCATTCTCATTCATTTTCTTATATCTCAATTCTCTCACGCTTAACTGAATCATGTATTCCAGAATCCGGAAGATTCCAAAATCAACTAAGCCCAAAGCATTTAGGATAAAAGATATGCCATCATCATAATTTTGATCATCTTTGAACTGAAAGATATCAGATATCCGTAATTTCGTATCAGTTTCTACGGTTTAGAAACACGCCTAGGAATTGCACGAATTTGATGAAATATTCATTTAATCATTATAACGCATCCAATTTCAATGATATTAAAACATTCCAGCATAATTAAGTTATCAGTCCAACCTGTATATTAAAAACATGAACTAACTAAATCTTCGCACATAATGGCGTGCACCCAGGGAAAATCCTAAGGAGGAAAAGAGTTGAAAAGTCTAACAGGACCGGGAATTGAACCCGATAGCGTTACTTGGATAAAGCAAACCCTGAGATAGAAGAAGATCCCGAGTTCGATTCCTGGGCCCATCAGACTTTTGTCAAGTCCGTTTTTCTTTCATATTTCATAAGTTGATGAAAGTAAGTTCATAAGTATGAAAGCAGTAGTTAAATTTTAAGGAGTTTTAAACAGGAGGTAATAACAAACCACGCTACACTCCCTGTATCGGAAAGCCAACACGATTCTCTGGGGAGGAACGAGAAACTGCGTAAGAGGGATCGAGTTAATATTCTTCGTTCGCGTGGAAGTGTAAAAAGCTTATCTCCGTCACACGACTCCCCTCTTCCCCTTTCGATATTCCAACCTGCTTCCGAATAAAAAAAACGATCCCCGCATTCTCTCAGGATATTTACACGATGTTATAACAAAAAAGCAAACATCGACGTGATTTAAAACCAGGGGCGTCATATTTTTTTCCTCCATCGCGGATTTGCTTACCCAGAAAAAAAATCCTCCCGTCAGCGATTTGAAATTTTTAAAGCGCTTCTTTTATTTATTTTTCGGATCGTTTCCCTGGCTACAGAAGGGCTTTAAAGCCGGAGATAATAGAGAAGGAGTTGAGCCCCTTCCAATGATTTACAAGAAAATTTTAGAAAGCGTGATTTAATACGGGAGTTAAAAATCTCTTATAATATTTTCACTTACTTTCACTTTCTACACAGTTTGTGATTCAAGGTTTCATTAAATTTTCAGATCGTTTATCCTGGTTTTTTAAAAGGCTTAAAGATAGTGATAATAACCTTCAATGAATTATTAGAAAATTATGGTAAGCGTGGTATAATCCTGGAGTGAATAAAATCTTTATTTTCATGAAGTAATCCGCCTCTGACGCGTAACCCGGCTAAAGAATTGTTTTGAATAACGAAATTTTTTTCGCAGTTTTTTTTTAGTTTCGGCTAACGAACGTTTTGATGGATGTGCGTGGATGTAGGAGTAATCAAATAATTCAATTTTTTGCTTAATAATTGCTTTTGAATAATTCGAATGAAACGTTTCGACCTTTCACTCTATCATTAGAGCACCTATCAACCGAATGATTCAATTCTCTTTTCTACTCGCTCCTCCGCGTCGAGTGAAACATTCGATATTTCTCTCGTTTTTATAGTATACATATTGTACATCTTTTAATTTGTACGCTACATATATTAACAGTGGGAAGTAAAAGAGAGTAAGGAGGAGGGATAAAGGAGATTATCCATGCAAAAAATTGAAATTATGTTTCGGTTAACGAAGATTTCGGGAAACGACTGATTTTTATAATAACAAGTTCATCATCAGTAACAGTAGTTCAAAACCGATCGCCTGTTAATATCTCATAACTTCAGAAATTCATATTCCATCCTCACCATAATATAGATATTCATCACAATAATATTATTATATTCATTGCATTGTACTTATTTTGTTATAACTGTAATAGTAATTGATCATCGTTACTAAGATATTGCTTAAGCAGTTGAATAGTTGAGAATAAAGATGATTTAAATTTTGCAGTGACCAAAATATACAGCAATTCGTACGAAAATTTTCAGAGAAGAAATACGGTTTCCTTTAGGCACATCACAATAAGATGGAAGAGACTGTGTTAGCGCAGAGGAAACGCAAGGAAATGGGTGCGTAACCTTTAAGATTCCTTTTCCAATAAAGGGAGCGTGATTAACGAAGCCGAATAAAGTGCGTGCGTCGAGTGACGTGGCAGAGCAATCTAAAAACTCATGGTAAATTGATCGTGAAATATTAGTATCATATTGAGAAGTGATTCGATGAGTAGCGGAAAAAGAATAAGGGGAATGCCTTAAGCTACGAAAGCAGTTTGCAAAAGCGCAGTTTGAATTGCCACCCGGGATGGAAACAAATGAAATGTGGAATGCGGAAGGTGGATGACGAAAATAACGGGGTAACTTTATTTCATCCAGCAGCGACGTTGGTGGCATGCGGGGGAGTGGAAGAACAATTGAAATTCGAAATGCATTCGAAAAGGTCACCGTGAGGGACAGGAATGCTTCGAAATATTTCAGGAATTTTGCAGCGAATAAGTCGATGTCCACTGGTTCATTTCACAGGACTGCATAAATTAGCACACACCGGAATTCAAGCGCGTACAACAAAGAAAATTATTCAAATATTATGATATATTTTAAAAAATAAATAAGTAGATTCTTATAAATATTATTACGATCATTTTTGGTTAAAGTGGCAGCGATTGATAATAAAAATTTATACGGTGTGATGGTAATGGTATGTATTTCCATATATATATATATATATATATATATATATATATATATATATATATATATATATATATATATATATATATATATATATATATATATACAATTCAATCTTTCGTTTTTTATTCTTTATATTGTATTTTATTTGCTATACATTGCTTTTCATTTATCATTCATTTTATTTAATAATACCCCTTAAATTTCCTTTTCATGACCATGGCGAAGAGTAAAACTATTTCAAGGGATAAAAATTATCAAACGTGTAACCATAGATACTTTTATATAACATTAATATTTCCAGACAAAACAACTTTATTAATTGACCTCCGCGATGAAATCTACCTCCAATGATTATCTTACGGTTGCTCATAGGAACAACCAAACATCGTACAGAACAACTAATTTGGCTAATTGGTAGTCCGTCAGAGATGACTAACTCCCAAACAAATTCCCATCTTCGCCGTTTATGGCGCGTCAAACAGATTTTCCCGTCTGTACTGCTTCGCTAATAGGATTATCTGAAGAGTGCAGTATTATGCGGATGCAATTCAATGGAGAGTCTCTGCGCTCGATCTATGGAAAGGTTACTAGAGATTGAAAGTGTGGGAATATTAAAAACATATGCGTGCACCTTCTCTGAGTGCCGAATTACAAAAATTGAAAAATATTTGGAGGTAATGACATTTTGAAATCGCCTCACGTACTGCAGATTTCTGCTAATCCAAACCTGCCTTAATGATTAAATCCTCATCTCTAAATGATGGAATGAATGGTCGCAGATGTCACGTATCAGGAGACACTCCCACGCTGATGATAAGAAGCAAAATCAGGTGAAAGGAAAGCAATAGGTACAGACGTCATACAGGAAATTGTATAATTCATTAAAATGAGTTCAATTGTTTGAATTTCAAAATTTGAGTTATCCTATTGTCAGATAAAGAAACCATGGAAAGCAAACATCGAAAAATGTTGTTGCATGCAGGTCAAGAATTTTTCCCTACTAAACCAAGAAGCTTTTCAGGAGATGTTAATACATGGAGTAGAATAATACCCTCAAATTTATCGAATATCACTGATTTCATATAATATGTTAAAGAAGTATTGATGATCTGTGATTACAATGAAAATAAATTAAGAAAAATATTGCAGTCGTGGGACTCTCTGTGTAGCTATGCATTTTCCCTAAGCTTTTAGTTGAACAAATTTTGATCTAAATATAGCATAATACAGAAAAACAATTCGCAGATATCCATCTACATGGGCTATTATTATACTTCAATTACTGAAACCCATTATGGAGAAATTAAACATTTAAAACTTTGAAAATTCGACTAAAAAATGATTATTTAGTGATTTTTTTCATAACGTTATACTTTATATTACCGACAAAGCTCAATGAAATTTACGTAGCTAAGTACTTTATGTCTCCACAATGGAAACTTCCTCAAGGTTACGCAGTCAACTATTTCTTAAATTAGCAGAATTCAACGATATTTCTTCATCTGCGGTTTAATCAATGAATCAAAAGAAGAATACCCATAGGAAGTTATTCGAGTTGCTCACCAAACAAGGAAAAATTGCAAATATTGTGCGAAGAATCCATCGCAACAAAGCGAAAGAGCTGTTTCCATGGTGAATTATCTAACAACGAACGAACACATGCATTAACTCACTTCAACGGAGCTTCTGTAAAGAATTTTCGCCAAAGAATTTCAAACTCAGTTAAATCTCAGGTACTCTTTCTTCATGAAATTCCTCCACGTAAACCTTCAGAAAAATCCGAAATGAGAGGAATTCCTATCTTCAAAATCTTCAGCTTTAAATTCATGATCCTTCAGAATTTCCTAGCTATAAAAGGTTTTCTCGAATAAAAGGTACTTAACAAATTCGGAGAAGGCGACGACCTGCAAAACTGGATACTCCGCAGAAATCTTCATGGCTTTCAAAATGTTCTAAGGTGGGAGTGAATACTTAACACGCGAGGAAGGAAGTGTAATTAAGTCGTTCCGAGAAAAATTGAAGGGTGACGAAACATTTGGTGGCTGAGAAGCAGCCAATGGAAAACTTCCAACTCATATGTAGTCGGTCGTTTTCCATGCCATAAATCTTATTGTTTGACATGAAAGACACTTTTAAACAATGTAATACTTTGTTGGAAAAGTAAGACATCTGTCAACGTAGTGATGATGCTATCAAAACTTCCATATTCTTTGAATTATGATTAGGCTGGCAAATTCCCGTAGCTATCCAGTACATGCCTCATTTTCAATGCCCTTCTAGATTTATTTTTGAATTTCTTCAAAAGAATCCTGTTTTAACTCCATTAATAGTTATTTATGATCAGGAATAACCATCCCATCTAATTAACATAAAAAATTCTTCCTCCAACGTACCATAAGTAAAATATTCATTAGTTAGTAAAGATAGACAAAAATCAATCTCTGTTTACTCAACTTTATAACTTAGAAAAATAAACCAATGATAAATTTCTGGTAAATCTAGGAAGGAAATCGACGCTACACTCGCTTCAATTCCTCCAACTATCGTCATTAATAAACGCTTACATAATGAGAAATATCATTAGTGAGCAGAAGCATTCGACCACGTACATGCGAATGTTACTTCCTCGTTAAAATTACTCGAGCGAATGAGAATGATGTTTAACCAAACGGATTTTCAATGAAATAATTTCTAAATATGACTGCAAAATACTCTCTTTTTTAATTAAAAATAGCATAAATTGGTACTAATCAATGCGTGACTTTTAATAACCTTTATTATTAATCTTATTAGCTAATGTAGATTGATATTTCACCTTGTACCCCTTAAGATGATAAATTATCCTATTAGTATAAATATACCACTAGGTAAACGCTTATTAGTAACTAAGAACTTGTTTATTTATTACTTAGGTGCTATTTATGTGCGTTACCATGGACTTATTTATTTTCGTCGTTACATTTCATTGGTTGGCAATGTTTGGAAATTTTGAGAAAGGATTTAATTTACTAAAACTATGGATAAATAACGGATACACACTAGACATCAATGTAGCAAAATCGATCTAAGAGAGAGACAGACTGGGGATTTGCACACGTTTTATTTAATAGACAAAGGATTTTGTGGTAAAACTGGCGTCAAAGAGACTCCTCAATGACGTAGTGCGCCATTACAAACTACCGCAATAGCTGATATGTGTGCTGAGCTCTTTGGGTATCGGTTTTCACTCCATCATTAACCATAACGCAATATCTCTCGCATAGGAAACGTTAATTCCTACCCTTGGGATGAAAAGAAGTGGAAAAAGACCCACTCTCTGAAACAGAAAGGAAATTCCAAGGCGGCGGATTTTAAAATGATGTTCTGATTAGGATATGGAAGCACACACTTCTATGTTCACTCATTATAAATATATTGGCACATGTATTTTATGAAAATAGAATTTATTATTTGCAAAGTTGTAGCGAAAGACGGAGCGCAGGGTTCTACTTATGATCAGATATTGAAGACCAAAAGAAATTATCAGGGTAAAGTTTTAACTATTTACAGGGTGTTGGGAATTAGCCTTCACCAGTGATCAAATCTGGGGTTATTTTTTAAACGAATGCACTATCTTTGAGTAAAAATCAATGATAAAATAACGTCTTCTCCATCATAATATTTTGCAATTTGAAAGAAAATTGGGTAAATTTCTTCATTCAAGTTGCAAATGGCGAGCAGAACTTAGCTGGTATATCTACTCACTTTTTTATCACTTAACCGTTATTCATTCCAATACATCTGAAAGGGAGAACCTATCAAAAGCGCAGATATTTCTTCATCCTTTAAACCTCACAAACGTAACAAAGCTGGACTATAAGACAAAAAACACCAAACCCGAAAGCTAGGAACCTTTAATTATACGTTATACTATTGTTTTCGTCTACCATGGAAACGTTTGATAGCAACCACACCACACAATGGCAAAATATGAGTCAAATAGGACGAAAGGGTAACAGGGAGAGAAAACCAGGGTGGATAGATAAAAGAAAAGATAACTAACAAATAATTGAGGCCTTTTTGACTCGGGTCGAATGGGGCGCACCGTAATGAGAGGTTTGGGCGCATAATGAACACGGAAGGGTCAGCCGGCGAATATTAACGGGAAGGAATTGGGGAAACACGAGATTGTGAGCGAATATGAAAAATTAGGATAGGAAAAAGGTTTTCGGGTGGGAAATTAAATTAGGATTGAGAAAGGTAGGGAAGACGAACTGCTGGAAGGGAAGATGAATCGAGAGAAAGATACGCTTAAATATGGAAATGAAGGAATGAAAGAGAAACGCATGGAAACCCTGCTGAAACATGGGAGGGAGATATGGAGATAAAACGACAGAAAAAAAACAGGGTAGAGTGAGACATAAAAGAGTGGAAAAATAAAGGGAAAACAGCCATAAAAAGAGGACCACCGCTGAGCTAAAGAAGTCGAAGGAGCACAAGCGAATAAAGAGAAAGAAATGCAGGTGAGAAGAAAAGCTCTGAAGGAATAAGAGGAACTCGTAGAGGTGCAAATACTTAAACGGTTTTCGGTTTTCCCACTCACCAATGAATGGAGAAATTAATGGTTGCCACCAAATAATAACTGACAAACAAGAAATATAACTTCACCCCTTTACAACCTTATCTCCTCGACTTTTTTATTTTATCTTATCTTTATCACTTTCTTTACTTGTAAGCAAACAACAAGTCAACAACGATAACTGTCCAGGAAAGATATTGGCAAAAAAAACAAAAATAGAATTTCTAGAATTCGAGTATGGGACATTATTACTGCCCAAAGAAGCGTTTCACTCTCATATTTTTATAATCAAATTGATATTTGCATATTTAAGGAGAATCTCAGTGCTTAAAATCTTTCACATAATAATACTGTACATTTTCAACAAAATTTAAGAATGACATGGCATTTCAGGCACAATTATGGGGATAAAATACTGCAATCAAACATTATTGGATTAAAAGTGACCAGTTTTAATTTCTCCGTCTTAAACGCAATATTGAAAATATGACTAGGGCTACGGAAGAGGCAAGTGGGTAGTGTGTTTGTAGTGTCCACTTTTGATTTAACAGATCCTTGGCTCAATTCTCGATGAAGAGCCATAATTGCGAAATTACCTTAGCTGCTGAAGCGATTTAAAACATTTCTTTTGAATTAACTAAAAGGGAAATAACAGTAATGAAAAATAAACTGCATTGCTATATTTCAGTCTTCACGATAGCTCCTAGCAAAAAACGTGCCTGCGCACACACTTGACTCCAATGAATATAAAGAGTAAATATACTAACAGTTTTGCGCAACTACCAAGTATTTATAGGAAAGCTCTACATTTATTAAAAGCGAAAGAAAACTAGGAGGTGGAAAAATAAGGAAGTAAACGAAGCTTGGAAGGGGAGGTAAGAATGAAGAGGGGGAGATTGTGAGGGGAGGAAGATATAGCGGAACAGGTTGGTTACGAAAGAGGGATGGAGAAAATGAGAAGGCGAGAACGTGGAATAGAGAATGAGAGCGGAATAAAAAAAGGGGGAGCTGCAAATCCAGTGAGGAAAAGAGAGCATAGGTTGGCAGGCAAATCGAAATATAGTGGCGTTGCTACGAGAGACATAAAATAACAAAGAACAGAAGGGGTGGATGCAAATGGGAGAGGTAAAGAATGGGAGAGAAAGATGGCGATGGAAGGACATGAAAAAGAGATCAAACGAGGAAGGAAGTGAGGAAAGGGTGGATGGAAAGAATGGAAGAGAAAATGAAAACAGGGTGCAAAGCGAAAATTTGGAAGTTCCGAAAAAATATGGTAACGGCTGCAAAAAAACATTCCACTTTTCACTGGAATTTACAAAGTTCATGTGTTTCTTTTTCCACAATCGAAGATTTTTATAGTTAGGTAATATATTTCATGAAGTAGTCTACGAAATATTATACTTGTGATCATAAAATAAAATTTGAATTAGATAATAGGCCAAAACTCGAAAATATCTCGATGAAGTCCATGAATACTTTTGAAAAAAGTTATGAAGATAACAACAAGAGTAGTCAGCGTAAAAATTATTCGTAAATTTAGAGGACTAGAATCAATAAAGGGCGCCCGACAAATTAGTTGGGTTGCCCTTATAAAACATTGCGCAGCCCCTCAGCTTAGGGAGAACCTAGAAATCCGACGTCATTCAATATATCATTTCTTTAATTCGATTTCAATCGAGAAAACTTTTTGAACCCTCAGCTGTTCGCCCTACTAGCACTTTTGACTTCCAAAATTCTTGTGGAATTCCAATGTCTCCCACATCTAATCCACTAAATCCACATCTTTAAGTTACATTTACTATTACTCGTAGATAAATCCCTATAATGTTGTCATTTATTTATTATTTATTGCTACATAAATATGAAACAAGTTGACCACTGCCTTGTGCTAACGGTGCAGACATAATTAATAATCATCGTTAAATAATTAATAAAATCGTTAATATAGTTAATGCAAAAATTAATATTATAATTAGCACAATTGATATTATTGATTACTCATACTACGATAATGATAAACATAGTATAACAATATAATAATAGTGAAAATAACATTAATAATACTTAAACTGCCTACATACATTAAGTACATTTTGATTCTGTATATCATGCAGGATTTTCAGGGTTCCTGATTTACACCACCAATCACAGGATTAATACGCTTAAAAAGCAAGAGGAAGATTATAGGAAACACCTGAATGTATGCACTGATCCGACAAAATTCAAAGGTTAGGGGATTAGAAACCCCGCAAAAAACGGAAGATAAGCAATATCAGATGCAAAGGAAGGCAGTGAAAGTGTAGAATTAGAGGAGATGGTGGGTTAAGAAGGCCGCATTAGGGAAATAAGCCGAAGTGAGTGTATTGGCTACCTTCGGAGACCCTATGGGTTTGCATTAAATGAAGGCAGCGAATGGTACGGACTTTTCCACCCCTCGTGCGCGACGTCCATATTAAATGAGTCATTCGAGTTGCAGAAGGGGAACTGCGATGGGTGTGCTGGGTGTCGTTTGCCCTTAAGAGAGGAGGGTGAGGACAGACAGACGCGGAATACGCAACCGTTATAAAATAGGGGACTTGTGGGTCTCATTTCGCATTGCGATGGAGGAGTAACTGTGAAGGATTCAATGAGGAATTTTTAAAGTATAGAGAGAATAACTTATGGATTAGGAAATGATACGATCTATAAACGAAACTAATTTGCTACCTATTAGAGGCTTATATTTACCGATCTTGCATTATCCCAATGAATTTAAAAAAAAAGTTAAGAAAACAGAATTTAACAAACGAGTAAATTAAAGTGGGACCAAAGAGAAAACAATTTTGCATTACTACTATACTACAATTTTGCATTACTATTACTATTATTTTGTATTACTATTAATAATACGTAAAATCGAATGACGAAGCTGATATGCGAAAAACTGACTTGAAATCGGCATAAGAGAAGTTGAGCTGTTATAAAATTTGTACATGCTACATTTTGTATTGTTGTTTAAACTCTAAACCCATCTCATGTTTTTGTATTACATTCTAACGGGTTTAATGGGATATGAAAATTTCTAGCTCTAATTACACCCAATAAATATCTATGTATTTATGAATAAGATAAAACTATTAAGGAAGCATATTGACTGCAGTATATTGAGAGATTAAACCGAATAGCTACATCACAATTAATACTAAGAATTGACATTTTACATCATAAACACATTACCACTATTAATAAATATGATCAATTCGTGATTTCATATAAAATTTGTGTATTAACTGGCCTAAATATCATATGAAAAGAAGAATAGACACGTGGTGAAAACACAAACAAATATTCTATTGTGATTGAAATTCATACTGAAATGACCTTACTTAATTTCCCAAGTTTTAATACCCGAGAATAACATTATTTTACGCACATTTTACTCAAAATAACAAATTAGGTAACCTAGTAATACTGAAGATGACTTTTTGACTATAATTTATCACAACGATCTATGAATATGTTACGAAAATAATAAGTAACTGTATACAATAACACTCGAGTGTGTCAATGAATTAATAATAGATAAAAATCTTATTGAACTAACTCATTTAGAACGAATTGAAACTTTGATTATTAAAAACATTGCATTGTCGGTAACATCATTCATTTAGAAATGGCGAGGAAAAAAATTGGTCACAATCCAGTTGCTGTTCCAGAGAAAGAAGCAAAACTTATAAATTTCTGGGAAGGGAGTTTATACATAATGCATTCCTTCGCCAAAACTTCCACTAGAGACGCGGAATGGATATTTAATAAATAACGGCATAAAACACAAAAGATAAGCCCAGTGACATTTCGATCCAGGGACTGAATCCGATATTAGGCAAATACATCGATCTCCAAAACCCATCACACCTGAAGAAGTGGGAATCTGAGGTATATTTCACGAAGGGGAGACAGAAAAAAAAGAGAGATTGTGTTAGAGATTCGCGGAAATATTTAAACTCCACGTGGCGATCGGATCATTCCTATTTCATCCCGTGAATACTCGATACATTAGCAGTCGAGGGGTATCACGAAGAGAGTGGAATTCGAAGGGAAATAATATCATCTCCGAAATTTCGTCCTTTTTTCGGTGACTGGGTGTTGGAGTGAGACAGGGGAAAAAGAAAAATGTTATCAATCCCGAGCGAAAGGTTTGGAGGGAGAGGAATATCGAGTTCGAACGCTTAAAGGAGATAGAGGGACAGGGGAAAAAGAGATTCGGGTTGAAACATTGCAGGACCAAATTCGATCATATCATTTGCGAAAATCTCTATCGAAATTTCTATCGTAGATGACTACTATCTATCGAAAGTTAGACCTATAGTAGAGCATAAATATATCGAAATTCCAACATCAACAGATTCATCAAGCGATCGAAAACCAAATCTACAAGTCTCGAATGATCGAAATTGTCAACTATCAAATTTGGAAATTTGAGACAATTTTTATCGCGTATTTTTAGGTTCAGAGGGAATAGGAATTTATGAATTTTCGTCTATCTAGAAAGAGCATAATCCGATTGATTCACCGATCGCTGTATACAGCTGAATAAAGGCTTCTATATAATTTGTATCTGTCTAAAAATGACTAAAATTTGTATCGTATCTACCTTACTTTATATAGATTCTCGTAATAAATGCTACATCGTCATTAATATGATTACAGATGAGATTACTGAAGGTTGTAATCGCATAATGCACTCAGATGGAACAAAACGATGAATGAGTATACACTGAAATTATATCAACATTCGTTTAAAATTCGACATTGTAATAATCTTAGAGTATGATTTAAGACAAAGACTAGTCAATCCAGCCACTTTAGTATTTAGAAATCAACTTTTTGATTGAATTTAATAAATAAATTCTATAAGCTAAGATGGGATTCAACTAGCTTATCCCAATTCTATTTAATCACCTAAATTCTAGCCTGAAGTGCTAAAGTAAAATTAACAATAATAGTGACATATCATCAAACACCCGGATAAATAATTGATTTCAAAAATATCTCTGGAAAAGGAATGAAATTTAAAATGGTAGACTTCACTTTTCTAATGGAAAAATAGACATGATGGTACTTTATTGACTCGTTACCACGGCGACAAGTCACAATAAACAAATAAAGTAGACAGTGCCATCGCTTCCAAACTAATTATCCTCAATAGGGTTCGAATTAGACGGATGATAGTGTATTTTAACTCGTTCTTGAATCACACAATTTAACGTGCTGCTCATTTAACATTCAAAGCAGTCGTCGGAAATTCACTGATCGCGCTATCTCGAGAAACATCTGTTCCCAGTCTTCTGGAGCTTAATACGGATGCAGGAATGTACGGGGAAACGAAATTGGAATATACGCGCGGGACAAGGAGGATGCATGCGGAAGGGGAATTCTGCCTTATAATCAAGGCAGTGCGCCCCCTCTAGGGTATACCCTAATGTCACCACGCTCCCTTCCAAAGGGACCAACTTCCAACGAAAGAAATTCTCGAATGCATTCCATTTAGATTCATAAAGTTATGGGCATTTGCATACTGTGCGGCCGAAACTGGTAGAGTGGTAGATTGCTTCGCATTTCATTTTTACCATAGCATACACATCGGGTGGATTCAGCTCTATTTATCCGATGTGTATATGTAAATTAGATGGAAATTATATTTTGTGGACTATACACCCCAGCTGATCCATCTCTGTTTTAATATTTTCTAAATTCTGAGAGAATTTATATGTTAATATTTACTTGAAAGCCGCAAATATACATGATTGCTAGTTTAAATCAATTCAAAATC